>CM053784.1:673577341-676222341 GCA_028749045.1 Cupressus sempervirens | reverse complement strand
ACACTTCAACAAGTTAAAAGAAAGGGGGTCGATGGTGGCATAGGAAAGTTTCACCACCAACCTATTTTCCCAATTAGCCACCAAGTAAAGAGAAGAGGAAACTAATGAATGACCTATGCAATACAACTCCTTGTTACGAGGTTGGTTAGAAGGAGGTTTAATCTGACAAGGAGGTAAGGATCCCACCAAGTGGAGCCTACAAGAAGGATGGGGTCTATCAAAAAGAGACAAGGGGATGGCGTCAAACTCAAGGAAGATATCAAAGGAGATATAGGATGACCATCTTGGTTGATCGTAGCTTCCATCCAAGACAACAATACATGTTGGTCAATGCTAGATCTGGTGACAAGACCCGATTCAACTAAGTGGGAGGTTTGATGAGAGATAGGATGTTTTGCATCATCATCAGAAAAATTAATGACAATATTCTTACACAATCAAAGAGAATAAGAGGGATAGCTATGTGTACCTGTGCGATCTAGTAAGGAGCCGTTGTGAGAAGGTGAACGTTGGGGATGAGTAATCGATGCCTCGAATCGAACCTCATGTGCAACAAAAGTGAGAAGCAGAGCCATCTTTGTGTTAGCTTTCAGATGACATAAATGCCCTTGGGAGAACATAACCATAGGTGAATCTCCATGTAAGAGCAAAAGTCCTTTGTGCAATGAAACATGTTGTTTGGTGTGTGGCGAGTCCTGCTAGTTTGCTTCACGTGTTTCCTCTACCTTAGATGACACCGAAGGATGCAAACAATCGGGTGAGGACTGATTGTTGTAAATTGTTGAACCATTGGAGTTTGACATTGTAAGGATAGACACATTAGCAGGTAGCGAAATATATTGATATGGCTTCATAGGAGTACTCGAAGGGTGAGGGTGCATAGAATGAAGGATGCCATTATAATAGTGATGCTAACTGTGCGATTTATTGAGTAGAGCAAAAAACTTCTTCTTTTGTCTTTTGATGCACTCCACTTGGCTCCCTGAAGGTTTGGCAAAAGAGGATGTATACAAACGTATCCACAGGTCTGGACGAAGGGAAGCAACAAGCTCCAGATGAAGAGGCATTAATCTATCATGGATGTGGTTGATCATCCTCCTTGTAGACTAGATGATAGATTTGAGGAGAGAGAGACCTGCATGGAAGAAAATATGTTGAGTGTGCCTGCTCCACAAATGGTGGTGGATACATACAAAACCAAGAATTAGATTGGAGTCCTTGCAATGTTTGAGAAAGGCCAAGTTTGCAACTTTTTTGGTATTATTAAAACACATTTAGTTGTGGTGAAATTTCATTCGGTCAGTTTTGGATGATGGACTTTTAAAGCTAGACAAGATACATATAAATGACAATCTGACAGATATGTTTACAAAGGTAGTGACAAGGGAGAAGCTAAACTCCTCTTTAGCTTCAGTTGGTCTTCTAGACTGAGAAAAATAAAAGAACAATAGAGTCTAGGGTGGTCTGATCTAGTGGGAGCCTCATGGAGTAGTGACACAGCTACAGGATCAGTCTCCAAGTAGGAGATTATTGTCTAGTGTGGAGCCTGATCAGTTCCCTTGTCAATATGATTTAATTAATAAGAAAAAACTTTATTACTCTAACAAATATAGATATAAGTTAACTCAAGAATAGAGGCAAAAATAATAATAAGCTAGATTATTATCTTGAGGGGAGTGTTTGTTAGTTTGTGGTGACTAATTAGGGAAGTATTGTACATACTTCATAATTCACTTTTTAAAAAAATTGGGCCCTATTTTATCAAGATTTTGAGCTGACATGTAATTATTAGTATAACCCTAAAGCAGTAAAAATACTTGTATAAAAGAGCCTAGGGTTAGGGGTTTTCATAATGTGTGATGCAAAAATTGCTTCTTGCGGTGGTATTGAGCTGTAAGGGATTACTGATTGTAATTAGGCTGTAATCATTGGGTCGTAATAATAATGGACTCAAGCTATTTGGTAGATGTAGCCCAAGGTTTGGGTGAACCACATTAAATCTTGGTGTCTTGTGTTCTCTTCTATGTGATTTATTATTTTCTTATATTGGTTATAATTTCATGTAATTGTTATTTATGTATGTGGTTATTCCTAACAGTGTTTTAGAAGAAATAATGGAGCATAAAAATCTTGGGATTGACTTCAACAATAAATTTAGTTGGGAACTTGTGAAACAAGAGACTTTAGGGAGAGTGGAGAATTTTTTTTGCCCTTCAAAATAAATGCAAGGAAAACTTATTATGGGATGGAAAAATTATCCCAACTTTATTTGCGCCATTTCTAATTTTGATGGTTTTTATGGATGCAAAATATGTGTTAAGTTGACACTCTAGACACCAAATGGATGCAAATAAAAATATTTGAAAATACATGATCATTACAAAATTCTAGTAAAAAATGTTAATTCCTTGTGTTTCTCCTCACTAAAACAAGTGTTCCTATTAGAGTAACTACTATAGTGCATATATATATATATATATATATATATATATATATATATATATATGCACACACATATATATATACACACACATATACACACACACACACACATATACATATATACACACATATATACATATATACATACATACATATATATGTACATATATATATACATATACATATATATGTATGTATCTATATATGTATATATACATACATACATATATATATGTATATGTATATATATGTACATATATATGTATGTATGTATATGTACATATATATGTATATATGTATATGCATATATACATATATACATATATATATATACATACATATATATGTATGTATGTATATATATATATATGTACATATGTATATGTGTATATATACATACATACATATATATATGTATATGTACATATATATATGTACATATATATGTATATATGTATACATATATACATATATACATGTATACATATATATGTATACATATATGTATACATATATATGTACATATATATATGTACATACATACATATATATGTACATATATATGTACATATATATGTACATATGTACATATATATGTACATATATATGTACATATATACATATATATACATGTATACATATATACATATATATATATATATATATATACATATATACACATATATATATGTACATATATATATATATATATATATATATATATATGTACATATATATGTACATATATACATATATATACATGTATACATATATACATATATATATATATATATATATACATATATACACATATATATATGTACATATATATATATATATATATATATATATATATATATATATATATGTACATATATACACATATATATATGTACATATATATATATGTACATATATGTACATATATATATATATATATATATATATGAAAGAAATGAATACATTGAAGTGAATCATTAGCCTAATATTATATTTCAAAATATCTTGAGTGAAAAAAAAGAAATCATTGACAAAGTTGAAATGCACTTGAAGAGAAAATGGTGAGTTCACTTAAATACTTGCTTTAATAATTATAAATAAATAAAGCCATATGTTGCATACAAGTTTTACAAGTATTTGTGGCAAAAGGCATAGGTAGAATGAAGAAATATTGCCTCATTAAATTGAACCTTATTTTGAGTCATCAATAAAAGATTTCTATAGAAGCGAATTCCCCTTAAAAGAACATAGAATACTCTTGCCTAAATAAGAACTGACTTGCATCATCCTTTGTGTAAAACATGTAGATGAAAAAGGGTAGAAGAGATTTGGGAAGAGAGAATGCATCTTTTGCACAAATAGGATAGTTGAAATAGAAAAACAATTTATTTAGGATTGTAAAGCTTACACAACAATCTACTTAAGTCCATAAGTGATTTGGTGTCGCCTTAATTTTTAAATTTGTTTAACAAGGAGATTTTTGAGAGAATATAAGATTTTTTGCCGAATCGAACGGAAAATTAACATTTTTACATTTAGCTTTATTGCATGTCCTTGGTAATGAGTCAAAGCCAATGTCAACATGAGGATCAAGTAGACTTGAAATCAAGACCTCTTGGATGAGAGGCTTGCAACTTATGATTACGTAATGAGGTGTTCCTCAATACAATATCATAGTAATGTACACAATTTAAATAAATAAATAAATTTTCTGGTAGTAATGTTGTGAGAAATCATAATTCTTATAACTATTATAATCATTTTTCATTTTTATTGATATATTTTAACAATAATAATTTATCTTTGGTAAATGTGATGAATTAAAATCAAATAACATAAACTAATTATTTTTGGCTAAAATGTGAATTCTTACATTTTTCTACCATATTGTTCCTTAATTATATGAAGATGCAATTAATCTTGCTTTTTGAGCTTTTCATTTGGAAACAGTTAATTGCTATCTCATTTCCTTTTCTCCATAATTGAGTAAAACTTTGATTGCTTCTTTTGCTTGAGACAAGAAAATTAACCAAGTATGTCAGGAGAAATGCTTATAAATTAATAGAAATAGTTTTGATAAGTACAAGATATTTTTCACAACAAGTTAAATTATGATATTTGTGAACCACTACTCACAAAACACGCTCTTACAATAACTTAAAAATATTTTTATAAGAATGTTAATGCTCACAAATTTAATCATTACATAACAAATAAAACTTTTATTTCTAATTTTTTTTCATTTTGATATATGTTGTCATCAGTTTCATATTTGCAAAACTAGGGCAACCCTACAAAAAAATGTATAGGGTAAACTCTCTAAGGAATTTTCTTAGTTATTTTGTTTGATTTTATTTTTTTCTCTCCCTAGGATTGTTACATTTTTAATCTTGCTTATTTTGAGTCATCTTAAGTCTTAATTAGAGTTGTTTATCGAAAGTTATTAAGGAATTAAGTGTTTCGCAAGTGGGTTTTTGATGCAGGAGCATCCAGAGGTATAAGGGCAATCCTGTGTCACCCAAAAAAATGTACTTAGACTTAGTTTCTGTTTCATGTCTTTTCATTTTTGGATACCCATTTGGGTCAAATAAAGGTTCCAACTCTCACAGTTCAGCTATCCGTGTGCTAGAAAATCTCGAAAAAATAGGAGCATGCAATTTGGCCATCATTTTGGTGACCTAGAAGGTGTAAATTGGCCAGATGAATGTAATTGTGATTTAGAGCATTCCAAAAAAAGAATCAGGTCAAAAGGCCCCACGGTTTGAAAGTTATTGCAGTTTTTTAGGTTTTGGAGACCTCCTAAGAATGCTTCAAAGTTAGGTTAGGGGCATTAAATGACCTCAAAAAGGGCCAAAAAATGGGGGACAAGCAAAGATGGTCCATAGGGATATAGAGCGCTTTGAGAGCTTTCCGAAAATGTAAACGGTTCGTCAATCAGAGCTACGGTTCAAAAGTTATGCCTCCTGGAAGTTCGGTTACCGTTTCTAGATTCTTCTAGATTTGCGCCAACTTCTATGGTAGCTTCCGAAACCTTCTATTTGGTCGGTGGATGCCTACTAGCACTTTCTAGAATGTACTCCTAGTCCTTAACCCTTTAGGGTCTATTTAAGGAGATTTCTGGCATTGTAAAAGGCAGTTCAGAGTGGAGTTTGAGAGGAGGTACTGAAAGGAGAAATTATCTCCAGATTTATGCTATTGTAAGCCCTTAGAGCGTGTCTTGAAGTTTATTTTCTCTGTAGTATTTGTACTAGCTTATTTTCTCAATTAAGACAATTTCCCTTTTCTGTTGTGTCCATTTTGTCTTGGGTTGTGTCCTCATCAGTTTTTTAGGCTTGATTGCATATCTTCATTCTTTAGTTAAAATCTTGCCTATGTGGGATTTTCATCGATCACATCAAATATGTTATTTATTTGTAAAATAGAATTAAAACTTTGTCTAGTGCATATGTTTACATGTGGATATATGAATTTTTAATAAATTTATGAGTAAAAGTGGAATTTTAAAGTTGATTAAATAGTTTCTCATTAAAATTATAATTACTTGTAAAATTAATATATGAGAAACCTATGTGCATTAAAGGTGACATTTTTAGAGGTTATTGCATATGGAAAAGGTATCATGTTTTACCTATAATCTAATAATAAAATTCTATTAATATTTTTGGGGCTCTTATCAAATAGATTGGGAATTACTTTGACATGTAATGTGAGCTAAAATGTTTGTCCCAGCTATGGGTGATGTTTGATAAATACATTGCACATATTTGCAAGTGTAGTTGTGTCTAAAAAACTTGCATAGAGCCATTTTGAGCATGCAATAGCACTAAACCTCACTGTCTTAAACCATAGTCATTTCTCACATGAAAATAAAGTTGAAGAGCCTATATCATTTATTTTGAGTTTATTAATGCATGAATTCGAAATAAGCAATCTCATTTTGGGTATTTATATGATTAAAACCACTTTTTCAATACATGTATTCACATGTTCAAGCCCATATTGGGAATTTACAGCCATGAACAACATTTTTGTGATGCTAGTATAGGGTGTTTGTAGCCTAAAATCTCCACATTAAAGCTCATTTCTAGGTGTTTTTATGCAAATTGTGGCATTTAGAGTTGGAAACAACCACATAAAAGCCCATTGTTGGCCATTCCAAGAAAAATTACCTTCATCAGTAGCCATGTTTTAGATTTTAAAGCCCATCTAGGGTTTCACTAACCAAAAATGACACTTTGAAGAGTGAATGCAAGTATTCAAACTTCTTAACACAATCAAGAATCCCATCATAGAGACAAAAAAACACTTTATTTATAGGTTTGACAAAGTCTTCCTTATTTCCATTCATGCGTATATTTTATTTTCAAGATAAACATTTGTCAAGACATTGTTCTTGACTAAAACATGCATTAATTTGACAAGAGGATTTGGTCAATTTTGTTGCCTATAGAGCTGTAAATTTGGAGAAATTGCCAAGATTCAAAATCATCAAGGATTTGGGAGGCTTTATTAAAAGATTTGAGACTTCTTCATTGCATTCTGAAGAAGATCTATGCTTTCATTTTTGAAATCATTTTGGTGCAAGCTAGGCTTTATTTTGTTTTAATTTTGTTCTTGTTTGTATATATGTTTTATTAAAAAAATATAAAAAAGATTTGAATGATCTTTTGTTTGAGAATTGTTAGAGTAATAAGATATTTTCTTATTAATTAAATCATTTTGATTTAATTATTAAGCCACTTATTATCTCTAGTTTACTTAAGCTAAATTTTAGGCATATAATAATTAATTCTTTTATTAATTATTATCATACAATCTAGGATATTTCCCTTTAGGGTTTCTACCTTTTATGTTTTACCTTTCTCCTTTTATAAGGATAGCAATTGAAAATATATTCATTCATTCAATACAATTTGCAAAAAAAAATTTCACATCAAGAATGTCTTATCTTCTATGGATCTCTAAATTTGAGCCTCTGTAGCCTTTGCTACTCTCTTTATGTGACAAGTGTTTGCATGCAATGATTCTTGGGAGCTGTGGGGTTGAGCTTTCATCAACTTCAACATGGTATTAGAGCTCAATATCTTCATGCCTTTATTATTTTTATGAGAGGTTTGACTTGGTTTTCAGATTTGTATTTTCTCTTTCAGAGGGTTTTGATTTTCAGAAGTGTTTTGTATTGGATATGGGGTGACCTATATTTCAGAGCACTTTGATCCCAAACAAACATTAATGTTGAGCTTAGAGCACTCAAAAACCCTTATTTTCATATAAAATTTGTCCAATTTGGACAGAAGTGACTAGTAAGGCAAAAAAAATTGCCCCAAATCTGGGTGTGCTTCCTGTAGCGATGAATTTATATTTTGGAAAAATAAATAAAAAGGAGATTCATTTTTTTGTTTGAAAGTATTTTTAAAAAATAAATAAATTCAAAAGCACTTTATTAAAAAGTGCATGCAAAACTTTTTTTAAACGCATGCTTTAAAAAACACTTTTTCCTTTATGTAAAAGTTATTCTCAAAGTTAGGTAAGCATACCTTCTTGGTAGAATTTTGATGCATGTGTAAGTTGTGATGTCAGCATTTTTTGAGCCAGAATTTGATGACCATTCACCCATCACTATTTGATTTGTTTTGTCCTAAATACCTATTGATGGTTTTTTGGTCATATCTTGGGCATATAGAGGGAGTTTTTGAAAAATCTTATATTGTCAGAAAGCTCTTTCTAAGCCTATCGTGATGGTGTAGGTTATTTTATTTTTTGGTGCAATTTGGTTGCCTATTTATATAGTCAAAGCTATAAGTTCTGTTTTGCACTCTAGAAGGCATATCTTGAGCATTTGATCTCTAATTTGAGAATTTTTTATATCGTTGGAAAGTTCTTAATGTACTCTTTTCAATGATGCTAGTTGTTTTTCTAAATTCTATTTTGGGAACGTTCTATTAAGGTTTTTTGTATTTTTGTATTCTGGTGGATATCTTGGTTATTTAAAGTTTGGGGTTCAATTTTGTTGCTTTAGATGACTCTTCATGAGTTGTATTACATAGTGTACCAACCTTATATCTATTGTGATATTTATTGACATCCTTTAGTAGTTTTACAAATGTACTAAGATAAAGTGCTACTCTTGCATTTTGGGATCTTGCACATCTTTATGTCTTGTTGTACTTGCACTACATTATAAAGTACCTTGAGGGATTTCATGTTGGCCATATTCAACATCTTCCTTTGTCAAGTGAGTATTCCTTCCATGACATTAGCCTCATGATGTGTCGATGACACATGTCTTTATAGGCATTTGTACTTCTTCTACACACTCAATGTTCTTGGTTCTTCTTTTTGCAAGAGATTATGCATTCAGTTTCAATGTTCATATCTTACCTCTCAACATTATAGGGGGGTTATGTTGGTTCTATTTCTTTCTTGGTTTGGTGGAGTGAGCCATGTATTCAATATTTGATCCTATGTGTTAGGTGATTGTCGTGGTTGGATACCTATGCATTTAGGTGAGAAGGATCATTCACCATATAGACACTCTTTCATTCCTACTTTTGGAGGCTATGAAGATATCTTCCATCTTTGTTTGATCAGATCTTTAGACTTACCTAGTCATGTTCTATACAATGGAGGTTCTTCATATCAGTGGTTTGGTAGTGTTTGCAACTCCATGCTCTAGTGGTGTTCTTCATGATCATCCTTTTGTTCCTATCTTTTGGGAAATTATTTCCATCTCTTTTTGGAGTAGGTTTTTTCCCACATGGTTTTCTCAATTTCTCCTCTTTACATAGATTTGATTGTTCTTGGATATCTGATCAGGCCTCTATTGTTGGGACCCTTTTTTTTTTGCTTTCAGTAGTAGTTCCTAAGTTTTGAGCTACTTCGTAAGTTTATCTTAAGGGGGGGTGTTAGAGTAATAAGATACTCTCTCATTAATTAAATAATTTTGAATTAATCATTAGGTCACTTATTATCTTTAGTTTACTTAAGCTAAACTTTAGGCATATAATAATTAATTATTTTATTAATTATTTATCATGCAACCTAGGATATTTCCCTTTAGGGTTTCTACTTTTTAGGTTTTACCTTTCTCTTTTTATAAGGATGGTAATTGTAAATCTATTCATTCATTCAAATACAATTTGCAATTATTTTTTGTACATCAATAATGTCTCATCTTCTATGGATCTCTGAATTTGAGCCTTCATAGTCTTCCTTCTCTCTTTTTGTGATAGGTGTTTGCATGCAATGATTTTTGGGAGTTGTGGGGTTGAGATTTAATCAACTTTAACATGGTCTTTGTAAATATATTCATTCATTTAATACAATTTGAAATTCTTTTTTGCACATCAAGAATGTCTCATCTTCTATGAATCTCTGAATTCGAGCCTCTGTGGCCTTTGCTCCTCTCTTTCTATGATAGGTGTTTGCATGTAGTATTTCTTGGGAGTTGTGGGGTTGAACTTTCATCAAATTTAGTAAGAATATTATGTTAAAAAATAATATGAGTTCTTCCCTAGGTAATGTAATATGAAAATGCAATAGTCTTCCTAATATAAGAGATTCAAAGATGCACAATCTTCACCAAATTTCAATGATAGTTCTTCCGTTCACTAAAAGGTTCCAAACACTCATTTTTCTTGCATCTATAATTGAAATAAAAAATCTCATCCATAATTATGTCTTGTATGAAACTAGAAAATTTCTTCCCCTTATTTACAATGAGAGCTAAAAAGCTCACCTACAAGCATTTTCTAAGCACATTTTGATTCATTTTAAAAGTTGTAAATGGACTACAAAAACCATTTTGTAGGTGTCAAGTATTTTCAATTATGACATGCAATGGGACTTAAAATCCCACTTACAAGAGGAAAATCTTCCCAACTACTTATATATGTTGGTGCAAGAAGGCAAATGAGTGATGGAATATGATAACATTAAAAGATTTCAAGATGATTTTTTGATTTCATCAATACAAAATTACTAAGGATGCATATTTGCATTCTTGCTCGAGATGATTTCACCAAACTTGAACACATCAATCATAGGGAATCCTTTAATAACATGAAGACTAAGAAATGATGATGTAATAAGGGTTGTGTCTTGTGAAACACTTAGTTTATTTTTCATCATGCATTCTATACATATATAAAATTGGGAAACAAGATGTAATTATACTTGATGTTATCTGTTGTAAAGTTGTAGCATGTAATATTTTAGATAACTAAGAGGTGAGGGAATACATTAGTTATAACCAGTTATCCTACGGGTCTTAAAATAATTTTGTGCCAATTTAAACACTTTAAACTTTCAGATTAATCACTCAGTAACAACATCAAACATCATACTCCAAACCAATTTTATCTTTGCATCAAACTAGCAACTTAACATACTTCACTATTCCTTAATATACTAAGTATCAAAGTTATCTTCCAATTTATACCTAGCTACAATAATAAACATAAAATTGGAAAATCAATTTGCAACACAAAAGCATTCACACATTTTGACAGAATTATGTAATGCAGAAACCTATAAAGGGAAAAACCACCTTGGATCGAAAACCCAAATATTTTCACTCTTCTAAAGTGATCTCTGTTAGGAGCCAACCTTGTAAAAGGTTATATACACATCACTACATGTGACATTTTTAGAGGTTTTTCACCAAAGATCATCTAGACCTTATCACTCCTTGACATT
This sequence comes from Cupressus sempervirens, assembly GCA_028749045.1. Classification (NCBI taxonomy): domain Eukaryota; kingdom Viridiplantae; phylum Streptophyta; class Pinopsida; order Cupressales; family Cupressaceae; genus Cupressus; species Cupressus sempervirens. Next base: position 676,211,202 of record CM053784.1, on the reverse strand, counting down.
TCTAAAGAGTGGCCTACTCTAAAGGACTTACAAAACATTACTATTGGATGTTACCATATAGGATTTCACAAGAATTTTAGGTCCACTTGATTAAGATATTTATCTGCTACAATGATTAGAATGCAACAATGAATTGATGTGTTAGATTTAGCACTACCTTGCTTGTTTAGATCTTTTTTTTCGTTCTTCCTTGGCTGGTATACACACTCAAACAATCACTTATTACTTTCTCTTGCTTGATCTTCACAATGCAGTTCACTTGGTTATCCTTCCACCTTCTTATTTTCTTATTTTGGCCTCCAAATCAATAAGAAATTATCACAAACAATGAACATCATGTTCAACCTTTAAATAAAAAACTTCTAGCCTTGACAAATAATCAAATCCTTTAATTTTTACACTTAATTACAACTGTTAGATCTTCATTGAGTTCCTATTCATTGAATCTAGACACTTGATAACTACCTATTTACCTTGAACTTTGTGCTTACTCTAAAAATAGAAAATCCCATTCACTAGATCTATGAATTTCTCCGATCATTGATCTCATAACTAACTTCATCTTTGACTTTTGCACTTCTTGAACATTCTTCATTTTCATTAAGAATCAGCCTTAGATCTCATCTTCTTGAAACAATTCTTTTTCCATGCTCAATTATTGCTACAACCTTTCTCAGTCAACACTATGCTCAGTCAACACTAGACTTCATATCTTCTTCATCAGGTGCTTCGTGATAATTGAAGTCACTTAATTAATATTGTGTTCGTTCATTCACCATGTTAACCATCTTTCTCATACATGATCTAATAACTTCATGTAAAATAATAAAATCAACATTATACTATCATAGTCCAACTCATTAAGTGCCCAATGAATACCATACTCTTATCAACACTTGCTTCATCATACTTTCTTCAAATCCTCTTCATCAATCAAATGATATGGTACTCAACTTAATTAGCATAATGTCTTACCAACTAAGGCTTGACATAAAGAACATCATAACAACTGACATGACTCTTTCACATATAATTAACAAAATTATCAATTAGGGCTAACAATCTCCTCCTTTGGCGTTGATGGAAACACATAAACTTAAGATTTTACATTACATAGAATTATATCATAAGATAATCAAATGTATGCACTGGCAATAACACAACTCTTTAGCTTTTTGACTTCATTTAGGTTCTCTGTCATCTTCATGATCTTTTGATTAGGTATATTTTATCAGGTTATGCTCGATATGCAACAATATACTCCCCTTTTGGATATGATTCAGTGTTTCACAACATCTTCAACAACTTATACTACTTGATTAACATCATGTCCCCTTTGACAATAATACTTCTTCATTTGTTTCAGCTCCTTTTTTCATCCTCTCCCAGTCATATTCCCCCCCTAATTAGTTCATCTCCCCTTTGATACTTCTCTCCACCTTTGACAAAACTAACAAAGGTAACTATATGTTCCAATAAGAAACTCATAAAACCTTATAGTTATACGTTTTACCTTTCATGTTGTATTTACATATGTTTCATTCCATTCACTTTCACAACTTCAAAATTACTCCTAAAGTGTGAACTTTTTGCATCAACTCTGCAAAGATACCAACATTTATCCATGAATTAATACAACATGCATCCTTGCTTTGTGAATCATGGATAGGAAAAGCACCCCTAGTTTACCTCTTAGATACTCAAAAACATCCTTAGGCAACGACTTTCTAAATATATATGCAATTTTCTCCTTAGACTTCACATACCCCAGTCTCACTTGTTTCTGTTGTACTTTCTCCCTCAAGTAGTGATAATTGATAGATAGACGCTTTATTTTTGTATGCATCACATGATTCTTTGATATATTGATGGCACTTGTGTTATCAAAATAGATAGTAACAGGCTCAATAACTTCATCTTGCATGCCTTCCAGTAATTGCTTAATCCAGACAATATTTGAGCAGTTAATTGCAACAACAACATAATCAACTTTAGCTGTAGATTGTGATGAGCAGCTCTATTTCTTACTCAACAATGTAATTAGTCCTTCTCCTAAAAATAAAGCTCCACCACTAGTGATATTTTTGTCCTCAACATTTCTAGCCCAATCAGCATTAGTATAAACTCTAAGCTCAAAATCACCTTCTTCTGTGTGCGACAATATGTAGTCTTCTATTCCTTTCAAGTATTTGAAGATCCTCTTAATTGCAGTCATATGTGTTTCCTTAGGATTAGACAAAAAACTTACAACTATTCCAATTGGATGTGCAATATCAGGTTGACTATGCACAATATACTATAACTTCTCAATCATTGATTTGTATAGTGTCTCGTTCACTTTAGCAACATATTCCTTGGATAATTTGTAACTAGTAACCATAGGTGTACCAATTGGTTTTGACTCATCCATGCCAAATTTCTTCAAGATCTCCTTAACATACTTATATATTGAGTCACATATATGCTACCTATTATTTGATGAACTTATAAGCCAATGAAAAATTCAATCTCACCAAACATAGACATTTCAAACACTTTTCTCATTTGATTAACAAATGATTTTCATAGAAAGTCATTCCCACCAAATATAATGTCATCTATAGATATTTTAGTAATAAAAAATTTGCTATCATCTTCACTTTTCAGATACAAGTTATTATTTTCACTTATTCAAACAAAATCAATCTTGGTCAAATAAGAATGCAATGTTTCATACAATACTCTTAGTGCTTGTTATGTACCAAATGTCTTTGACTGGGTTCTACAAATCCTTTAGGTTGTTCAATGTATACCTCTTCTTCAAGTATTCCATTTAGAAATGCAGACTTAACATCCATTTTTTATACTTTAAATTTCTCATAAGATGCATAAGACAACAATGTCCTAACTTCTTCCAATCTAGCTATAGGCGCAAAAGTCTCACCATAATCAATTCCTTCTTCTTGGGCATAACCTTTACATACTAATCTAGGTTTATTTCTCACAACTTCACCTTTCTCATTTAGTTTATTCTTGAAAATCCACTTGGTTCCAATTACATTCTTGTCTTTTGGTTTGGGCACGAGTGTCCATGTATTAGTCTTCTCAACTTAATCTATTTATTCATTCATTGCATTGATCTAGACATCATTATTAAGTGCATCCTTTACAGTTCTAGGCTCAAATTCAACAATCAACCATGTATTATCCTTCAAATTACTTCTTGTCATAATTCCAACACTCTTGTCTCCAATGATTTTATCTTGTGAATGATTCCTTCTCACATACTTTGCTAGGATAGGTTTAGCTTTGTGATCTGTAGCAATATCTTCACTTGGTTGGGGCTCAATATTGTACTCAATTTGTTCTTTCTGGGGCTCAGGTGATGCAGGTTGTTGCTCGGTAGCTTTCTGTTGTTGCTTAGTGTACCATTGTAATGACTTGGTTTCATGCTCAAGTATAGTAGGAGGACAATCTTCATACACATATAAGAACTTGTTGTAATCATCAAGTTCCTTCTTTCTCTCCTCATTTTCCTTTCTGTAATTTCATCAATTATCACACTTGCACTTTCAATCATAGTGTTAGTCATCTTATTCAAATATTTGTAAGTCTTTCTCCTAGTGGAGTAACCTAGGGATATACCTTCATCACCCATAGAATCAAACTTTCCATTCCTTGTATCTTTATGAATATAACACCTACTTCCACATATTTTAAAATAACTTACATTCGATGTATGACCATACTAGAGTTCATGCGGTGTCTTGCTTTTTCATTTCTTCATCTAGGATTGGTTGAGGGTATAAACAACAATGCTTATGGCTCCTCTCCAGAACATTTGTGCAACTCCTTTTTTAAGTATAAGTGTTCTAGCACAATCAACAATTGATCTATTTCTTCTCTTTGTAATCCCATTATGTTGTGGTGTGCTTAGTGCAGAGAGTTATCTCTTATTTCCATGCTTAGAACAAAAGTTAGTGAATTCATTAGACATAAATTATCCATCTCTATTAGATCTCAAGAATTTCAATTATTTACATGTTTCCTTTTCAAATATAGCCTTATACTACTTGAACATTTTAAAAGCATCATATTTCACCTTTGTAAACATTACAGTCATCATTCTTGAATAGTCATCAACAAACAATATGAAATATCTATCTCCATAATAGCTCTCAACTTTCATTGGATCACATAAATTAGTATGAACTAGCTCTAAAATATCATTAGATGAATGTGATTTACTTGAGAAACTAGACTTAGTCATCTTAGCAAGTTGACATTGTTTGCACATAGCATTATCAGGTTTATGTGATCTCGATAAGCCTCTCACTTGCTTCCTTCTACTCACTTTGATAATATTCTCAAAATATACATGGCATAGTCTCTTATGCCATAGCCACACATCTTAAATTCTAGCAAATAGACATATACTGATAGTAGGATCTAGGTAAAATAAGTTACCTCTTGTTTGATCTCTTGTACCAATCAAATTTGCATCATCATCATAGATCTTTACCTTTATATTCCGAGATTCCAATCTGTGACATGTGTTATTTAGTTCTGGAAGACTTGGCAGATTATATTTTAGACATGAACCCAATATACATCATCAAATATGATTAAGATTTCATTTAGCATCAATGAACATTTACCTTTCATAGGACATGGAGCATCATTTTCAAATTTAAGAGTTTGACCAACATATTCTTCAAACTTGTCAAAATTACTAATATCATCAATCATATGATGTGAACAAAAACTATCAATAATCCATGTTTCATTCTTACTAATATAAGTAATAAGGGATTTTTCTTCCTCATACCTTTTTTCATTATGATCTTATTTAGCATCAACATATACAACTTCCTCACTTTTGTTCTCATATTATGTATTTGACTCGGTGTGCTTCTCTTCAACAATGTAGCACAACTTCTTTTCTTTGTCCTTTTATTCCTTGTGATCCTTATTATTTTTGTATGTGTTATCCTTATTTTCTTTCTTGTCATTCATGTACTTGTTATGAAATCTAGTAGTAAAGTGACCAACTTAATTACATTTAAACTATATCAGAAGTAATTTACCTTTGAATCTCTCTTTACCTCTCGATAGCTTTCTTGCAAGCAATGCTTCAATCTCTTCCATCTCCATTTGAATCTAAATAACTCTCATCCTTACTTCTCTTTTCTTTATTTGAACTTCCAATGGTTAGTGAATTCATAAATGTATTCTCAATTTTGGGCATATTATTATGATAGGTACTTAACTCAAATGCACTCAACCTACCAACTAAACCATCAAGAGTAAGATTGTAACCAGACATATCCATGACTTCCTAAATAGCAGATACTCTAATAGCATAGATAGGAAATAATGTTGTAAGAACTTTTCTTACAACTTATGAATCACTGATGACTCCTCCAACAACTTTGATAACACTCACAACTTCTGAATCATAGATGACTCCCCCAACAACTTTGATAGCACTCACAACTTCTTTGATTTGGTTAACATATTAAACAACATTTTCTCCATCTTTTATCCTCATATCATTATATTTTCCTCTAAAACTTTCATCTTTAGCTCTTAACACATTCTCATCCCCTCCATGTATAAGTCTTAGTTTGTCACATATTTCCTTAGCATTCGAACAATTTTTGACATCATCAAATTCAATATCATTTAGTGCAGAAACAAACTCAATCATCATATTGTTATGTTCTTTCTTCTAGTTCATATCATCAAGTGTCATAGGTCTATTGGGAGGGGTGTACTTTATAAAGTGAAATGCATAGTTTGCAATTCTAGATAGATGCAACTTCATCTTGTTATGCCATGATGAAAAGTTCTCCTTGTTTAGCTTTGGTACCTCTCTCTTATACATCTCTGAATCTTTAGTTTAAGTTCCTTTAAACTTTTGTTTTCCTTTAGGTGTTGAGTTTTGATATAATTTTTAGATAATTGAAAAGGGGGGGTGGGGGATGTGGGGGTGGTGAATCAGTTATAACCAATTATCTTATAGGCCTTAAAACAATTTTGTACCAACTTGAACACTTTAAACATCTAGATTAATCACTCTGTAACAACATCAAACATCATACTTCAAACTAATTTTATATTTGCATCAAACTAAAAATTTAACACACTTTATTGTTCCTTAATATACCAAGTATTAGAGTTATCTTCTAGTTTATACCGAGTTGCAATAATAGACATAAAACTCAAAAATTGACTTGCAACACAAAATAATTCATAGATTTTGATGCAAGTATTTAATGTGGAAACCTTGTAAAGTGAAAAACCACCTAGGAAAAACAACCTAAATATTTTCACTCTTCTGAAGTGATATTTGTTAAGAGCCAACCTTGTAAAATGCTATATACACATCATTACATGTGACCTTCTTAGAGGGTTTTCACCAAAGATCATCTAGACCTTATCACTCCTTGACATTTCTAAAGAATGGTATGCTCTAACGGACTTACAAAACATTACTATTGAATATTACCATATAGGATTTTACAAGACTCTTAACTCCACTTAGTTAAGAGATTTATCTGTTACAATGATTAGAATGCAATAATGAATTGATGTGTTAGGTTTAGCACTACCTTTCTTGTTCAGATATTTGTTTTGCTCTTCCTTGGCTGACCCACACACTCACACAATCACTTAGCACTTCCTCTTTCTTGATCTTCACAATGTATTTTTCTCAATTATCCTTCCATATTCTTCCCTTCTTTTGACCTCAAAATCAATCAACAATGATCATCAACAATTAACATCATATTCATTCTTTAAATAGAAAACTTTTGGCCTTGACAAATAACCTCATCCTTTAATTTTGCCACTTAATTAAAACTATCATATCTTCATTAAGTTCCAATTCATTGAATCTATACACTCAGTTAATACCTTTTTACCTTGAACTTTGTGCTTACTCTAAGAGTAGAAAATTTTGTTCATTAGATCTTCTATGAATTTCTCTAGTCATTGATCTTGTAACTAACTTCGTCTTTGAATTTTGAACTTCTCAAACATTCTTCATTTCCATCAAGAGCAACCTTAGATTCATATTATTGAAATAATTCTTTCTTCCATTCTTAGTTAACACTACATCCTTGCTCGGTTGACTATGCTTCATCTCTTTTTCATCAAGTGCTCGATGACAAATGTAGTAGCTTGGTCAATACAATGTTCCTTCATTCACCGTGTAAACTATCTTTCTTATTAATGATCTCATAACTTTATGTCAAGCCAACATTACATTGTCATAGTTCAACTCATTTAAGTTCCCAATGAATACTATACTCCTATCAACACTTGCTTCATCATACTTTCTTCAAATCCTCTTCATCAATCAAATGATATGTCACTCAAATGAATTAGAATAATGTATTACCAAAAAAGGCTTTCCATGAAAATATAATAAGTGATATGACTCTTTCATATACAATTAACATCATTATTAGTTGGGGCTAACAAATATAACTACAATTCAATGTTAGTTTGGATTCACAGTTTGAATAAGTCAAAGCTAGTAAAGGAATAGATCAATTTTTTGTTGTATTTCTCCCACCTTTTTTCTCTCAAACCTTCACCTATAAATAAAGAAGGGTGTTCATTATTATTCTTAATCTTTTGACAATACAAGAGAATTTTACTAGTTTGTATATGCACTCTAAGACTTTGTGCTTGGATGTAGATCAAATTGCTTTCATTAAAAAAGGCAATTTATTTTGAGACTTTATGCTACTCCAAATTATGATGTGACAATACTTTCTTGATTTGATTGTGAGTTTTTTTCTATTGTTCAAGAGAGATTTCGTAAAGGAGAAAATAAGGTGCACTGTACTCCTTCACAATTGGGAATCAAGAGAAAGAGACCAAACCCACAAAGTAGATTTGGCTAAAGCCTCTAAGATAAAGGGATAAAGAATGGGACCTTGACCTTACAATTTTAGAGGTTTCTTTAAATTTGATTCTTGAGTTATGAAGACATGATAAAATATATGTTAATTTGATCTAGAAAGGAAGAAAGTAAGAGACAGGAATGACAAAGAGAGAAAGATGCTTACCAAATACACACTTGAAAATAGCTTGTCAAACTATGTAAAATCATTAATCTCCCTCTCTCTTACATCTCTTCTTCCCTTTTCTGTCTTTCCTCCTAGGTGGAATTGGGGTAAAACCTAATTGGGGTTAAGCTCAAGGGTATGTGTAGAATCATGGTGGGCCAAAAAATGGTGATATGAAAAGAAACCAAGTCTAAAAATGTCCAAATGCTTTAGAAATCATGTTGACTTTTTCCCTCTAATCTTAATACCAAATCAAAAAAATCGTCACCTTAGCAAATTAGATACTCAATATATCAGGTATCTGATATATCAGGCACTTGATCCTTTATCGTTCGCACTAGAGGAATCCCATGGAAATTTGAGGATTTTGATTCAAACTTAGTGAGAGGTTGAGATTCTCTCCTCCTTGATCCATGTGATTAAAATTCAATTGGTCAACTTTATGCCTTTTTGGTTGTTATAGAATGAGACAAATACACAAATTTGTCTTTCAATTCTCTTTTTAATTATTAATTGTTGCATTTATCTAATATTATGAGTTTAAAGCATATACTATATAGGATAGTATTATAATATATAGGATAGTATTATATTATATTATATATTATATATGATATAGGATATTATATATTATTGTGTATAATATATATTTTAGCATATGTAATAATTATATAGTATAACTTTAATATACTATATATAGTTATTATATAGTATGTATATTTAATTATATTATACATTTAATTATAGTGTATATATTACAATATCTATATTATTTTAGTAATTATATAATATATTTTATAATAATTACATAATGACAGATCTCATTTGTTTGAATGTGTCAAAAGGGGTCATAGGGAATCCCATGACCCTTTTCAACCCATTCCATGACAACATATGTTCTTAGGGGTCCTAGGACCCCTAGGGAAATATATAATGTGATTAAATGGGTTGAAAGGGATTGTAAGGTAACTTATGACCCCTTTTGACACATTATATGACAATATATGTCCCTAGGGGTCCTAAGAGCTCTAGGGACATATCTCATTTGTTCAAATGGGTTGAAAGAGGTCATAGGGTATCATATGACCCCTTTCGACCCATTTGATGACAACATATGTCCATAGGGGTCCTACAAACCCTATGGACATATCTAATTTGTTCAAATGGGTCAAAAGGGGTCATAGGGTATCTTATGATAACTTTTGACCCATTCCGTGATAGCATACGTTCTTAGGGGTCCTAAGATCCTTAGGGATATATCTCATTTGTTCAAATAGGTGGAAAGGGGTCATTTCAACCCATTTCATGACAACATACATTCCTAGAGATCCTAAGACTCCTAGGGACATACATAACATGATTAAATGGGTTGAAAGGGGTCATAGTGTATCTTATGACCCATTTTGACCCATTCCATGATGAGATGTGTCCTTAGAGGTCCTAGGAGCTCTAATAAAATATCTCATTTGTTCAAATGAGTCAAAGAGAGTCATAGGATAGCATTTTAACCCATTCGATGATAACATATGTCCCTAGAACTCCTAGGGAAATATATCACATGTTCAAAAGGGTTGAAAGGCCCTATGACCCCTTTCCACCCATTCTATGACAATATATGTCCCTAGGGGTCCTAGGACCTAGAGGGACATATTTCTTATGTTTAAAAGTAATGAAAGGAGTCATAGGGTAACCTATGACCCCTTTTGGCTCATTCAATAACAACATATGTCCCTAGGGAGCCTAGAACCCTATGGATACATCTTATATGTTCAAATGGATTGAAAGGGGTCATAGGGTACCCTATGACACCTTTTGACCCTTTTGATGACAACATATATCCCTAGGAGTCCTAGGACCCCCCAGGGACATACCTCATTTGTTCAAATGGGTCCAAAGGAGTCATAGAAAAACTTATGATGTCTTTCGACCCATTCAATGAAAACATATATCCCTAGGACCCCTAGGGAGATATCTCATATGTTTAAATGGGTTGAAAGGGGTCATAGAGAAACCTATGACCCCTTGACAACATATGTCCTTAAGGGTCCTAGGACCCCTAGGGATATTCTTATATGTTTGAATGGGCCAAAAGGGGTCATAGAAAAACTTATGATCCCTTTCAACCTATTCGATGATAACATATGTCCCTAAGGGTTCTAAGACCACTAGAGACATATCTCACATGTTCAAACTAGTTAAAATGGGTCATAGGGCAACCTATGATCCCTTTCAGCCCATTCAATGACAACCAATGTCCCTAGTGGTCCTAGGACCCCTAAGAACATATCTCACGTGTTAAAAAGGGTTGAAAGGGGTCATAGGGCAACCTATGACCCCTTTTGACCAATTTGATGACAATATATGTCCCTATGTGTCCTAAGACCCGTAGGGACATATCTCACATGTTCAAAAGGGTCAAAAGGGGTCATATGGCAACCTATGACCCCTTTCAACCCATTCAATGATAAAATATGTCCCTAGGGGCCCTAGGACCTATTGTGGTTCCACAAAACATGTCCCATTTTTGACTTAGGAAATGGGGAACCCCTTTTTTTGGCTCACTAAAGCTTGTTCGTCAGAATAGGGTATCTTCCAAGATGCCTGATGGAGTGAAACTTTGTAGTTTAGGTTTAAAATTCTGGTTAGTTAGCATCATTCTTACCCACTAGCACTAGTATACTGATGTTTATCTTTTGTGTATGCCATCATGGCATCCTCATCATTCATAACACCAAAAACTACCATGGTATTGCATGTGCATATTCAACACAAGTGCCTTGGTACTTTAGATAAAAGAAGCAGAAGGAGTTCATGTATATGACAATATTGGACTAGAAAGAGGGCATAAATCATCAAAAAGATAAGGAATAAGTACACTAGAGTGCTCCTAGACCTTGTTTGAGAAAAACCCATAAACCATTTTCAAAACTAGGAACTTTGATTTTTGGGTGAATTGAGCACTTTTCACACTTCTCTAAAGGTGCACAATTTGATGATTAGGTGAAGGAATTGTCTCCAGAAGGTGCATAGGTGCACATATTAATTTTGAAATATGCATAAGTTGAAGGACTCCAGAAGGTGCACAAGTTTGCATGTGCAAATGTGCGGAGGTGCACAATTATAAAGTCTTGAAGATGTCCAAAGATGCTAAGGTGCACAAGTGCACAATTTTACAAAGTTTTGAATAGCAAAGTGCATAGGTGCACAAATGGGCCTAAACCATCAAAAAGATCAAAATAAGTACACAAGAGTGATCTATAACCCCATTTGAGCGAAACCCACAAACCGTATTCGAAACTAAGAAATTTTATTTTTGGGTGAATTAAGCACCTTGTGCACTTCCCTAAAGGTGCACAAATGTGAAGGTGCATAATTTGAAGATTTGGTGAATGAATTGTCTCTAAAGGTGTGCAAGTGCACATATCTAAAACCTCTAGAGGCCTCCTGAGGTCCCAAACATTACCATGGCTTCCTTGTCTTCTATAGTAGCTAAGATCACACTCAAACCCATGACTTTCAAGTTCCATGGAATGCCCAAGAAGTCACACTTCATGATTTACATAGGGAAGTGAGGGTAAAGTATGAAGCTTAAAACTTGTTAGTTCCTCAAGAAATCACCTCTACCATCTAAAAGTTCAAAGGGAAACATCCACACATCATTTTGGTTGAAGGTCAACAAGACCTAGATGATGGAAACTTGAAAATTGTGGAGTTAAAAAGAATTTCACTTAGGAAAATTATGGACTTAGAAATATTCTCACTCTTGGAAAATTGTGGAGTTGGAAAAAATTCTCACCTTGGAAAATTGTGGAGTTAGAATTTTTTTGTCAATTTTGGTCCTATCACCAAGGTGTGCTTTTTGAAGGTGTGATTTTCCAAGGTGCACTGATCAAAACACAGTCCAAGAAGATGCAGAGGATGTTGGCACAAGAAAAAATGGGAAAATAATGAAATCCATTTTTTGCATTTTTGGAGGTCTCTAGGGTATTTCTGGGCTTTAGCAGGGCTAAGAAGTCATAGTTCCATTCTTAAGACTTTGAACAATAAATGTAGAACTCTAGAATATCTTTCCAACAATTTTGACAGTTCATGATTTCAAGCTATGAGTAGAAAGTTATGACATCTACAAGTAGACATAAGTTTTAATATAGTATTTTTATAGTTTTTATAGTTGTTAGAGTTTATTTTGTAATTAATTAGCTTGTTGACTTTTAGTTTTCATATCCAATGGATAATGGTGACCCTTGGGATCCATCAAACTTGTATAAACTCTATTTTTCAAAATGAATGGAGGACTTTTTGGCTTCTAGAACATATATTGTTGCATTTTAACTATTTTCAATTTAATCACAATACTATAGGTTCTACACCAGGTATTATAACCTAAATTCATAATTTAGATCATGCACTTTTCTCAGAGGTGTGCCAATAATTTTGAAGAAGAAGATGTGTGCTGACAGTTAACTACCAGTTACTATTTTAGAGCATTCCATGCATCAAAAGCATATTTTGATGATAGTTCAACTCCCAAAGACACCTATAGAAGGCCGAGCTTTCATTTTTAGAGCTCTCAATAACTCTCAGATCATCTTATGGCTTTTATTTTCTTATGTCCTTCTTCTTTTATTGTTTTAAGTCATGTAAAGGCTTATGAACCCACTAATTGATATAAACAAGGGTGGAGACCTACTAAACCATTTAGAGAGTCAGTTTGTATGTAAATACCTTTATTTTATTGATATTTTTAGCATGAGTTTGCATTGGAAGAGCTCTCACTCCCAGCATAAAGGGATGAGCGGATTTCTTTTAAATACAAGGATGTAATATGTACTCTAAGTTATTATTTTGATGCAATAATATATGTTATTTGTGCTCTCATTCTGTGTGTAGTAAACCTTGCTAGAGTGTGTTATTTATGTGAATGAATGTTCATGAATAATAATGGAGATAATGATTTTATTGTGTTGTTATGATTGTGTGATCTTTTAGTTTTGGTTTTTACCTTATGTTAACCAATTTTGTTGTTATAATGAATTGGAGAAAGGATCATCTTTGTTCTTGCATAGCATTTTGTCTCATGTGAGTGCACTTTTTGTGGCCTCACACTTTGATGAAATGTGAAACATCTTTTGGTTATTATTGAAGCTCCCATTGACGATTGCATCGATGGAGTTGAGGAAGCATTGCTCCTAATTTCATTAGCTTCCTAATAGATCCTTTTGATAATTTAATTTTTAGACATATTGTTACTTCGGCTTATGTTTGTTAGGAATTTACCTTTTAGTAATTTGCTTAAAACCTCTTTTTAGTCTATCTTTGTTATTTTATTTTCAAACACTTGGTTAAAATAGAAGTTCATATAGTTGCATTGATAAAATTGCATTCATCATAAAAAATAAAATAAAAAAATATATCTCTTTTGTGGTTACATTTTAGCAACAAGTTGTGCAGATTGGTTGGTACCAACAAAGGCCTCCTTGTGAACATACACATTTATCTTCAATGGATTTACCTAGCATGTTGGAAAATAGCCATCCAAAACCTTGGAGCTGGTCATTGATCAAATTTTCAAGAGAGAGATCTAAAAGGATTTCTAATATCAAGCATCATGCAAAATGACTACTCAATAGAAGTGGCACTAGAAGGAGGGTTGAAAGCCATTCTACCCCAAAACCCAAGTTGTTGTCTAAAATTTCTACAATTTTCAGAATTTATGAAATTTTCCAAGTCTATCACTGTCAGAAGGTGCAATTTTTCAAGGGACACTTTTCAAAGGTGTGCTTTTTTAGAGTTGCACTTTTTCAAAGTCAACACAAACAGGAAGATCATGATCCACCATCTCTATTTCAGCGACCTTTAAGGTCTTCACTCAATGGACACAAGTTCCTAAAAATTAATCATTTTTGAAAGCCTTAGAGTGATAAAGTGATACCTAGGCCCCATCCACTCACATTAAAAATCCCATCATCATCATCCACTCTACATTCACTTCACTAATTCCCATCATTATGCAACATGTCTTTCTTCAATAACCAAAGTTCACCTTTGAACCTAATTGGTCCATTACACAATTTGCCCAAAAATCATAAAAAGTTTTGCTATGGTTCTTCTATGGAGAATAATGAATAACAAAAGATCATATTAAAATATTAAAGGAAATTTGTAATCAGAACTAGATTTAGCATATGGACATGGTCTATCACCTTTTCCGTTATACTTTGGGGGAAACAACATTCAATTGGTACCTCAATCTACCAACAACATCAATAAGAGATTGTAACACTTTTGAGATCAAGTTTCTGGCACAATTCAAGGTCTATATTGATCTAGCTATCCTACATCATTAGTTCATCTCAATTAAGAGGGATCCCCATGTGACTATTTCACACTTTAATCATCACTTCTATAGGATATATCAAAGAATGGAGTTTCCTTACACTACCACAAGAGATTTCCATCCATATCTATTTGGAAACAATGGATTCATTAAGTTTTATTTTTCTAAGAAGGCTCCCACCTAGAGTCATTGATACCATTGAAAAGGTCTTCAAAGAGGCTATTACATTCGCAAAGTAGGTAGATCCTCATGGTGGAGGGAATTTTGTGTCTTTATTCACTTTGAATAATACAATAGCCATACCACCATTTCTAGTAGGAGCGTCTACTATGCCCAATCAAATGCTCCTATTGAATGCAATACCTTTACTATTACAAGTTAATGCTGCTCCAATGCCAATAATTACATATTCAGGGTATAAGCCCCAAAAGATTACATTATTTGATTAGAAGACTTCTCTACTTGCTAAACTCAAGAACAATATGGCTAGTGAGTTTGAGGCCATGAAGAAGACAATGTCTCTTTTATTAATGAACTCATCAGAATAAAGTTGAAATCCTTAAGAAACCAAGGCGATAATCCAAGGCAACTTGCTGCCCAAAATAATTATTCTCAAAATCAAAGCATAAATTATGCCCGCTATGGTAACATTAGCAATGAGAATAATGGTATTATAGGTATGAGTCTAAGTGAAAATGGATATGGGCACAATAATGTTTTAGATCAACCTCCCTAAATCATGGAGGAACAACCTTTGCAATTTAGTGCAATGGTGTTTGAATCATATGATAAATCTATAGGAAGACAAAATGATGAAGATGATCAAGAGGAGTTTGTGTTCCCATTCAATGAAGAGAAAGAGAATGGATGCTTTGAGATACGTGTTTATTGTAGCAATAATATGAACACAAAAAGTTTGAAAAGTACAAAAGAATCTCTAATGGATGATGTCTCTCTATGGTTACATCCTACTCCTCCAGATATGTAGGTCTCTAACACTCCAATGCATTATGAGGCTCAAAACAAAATTACCCTAATAGTTTAGAAGGAATTACATGTTAAGGATGACATTTTGAAAGGTTTTATGGATAATATAACAAGAAATTTGAAGTATCTTAGAGAAGATCAGAATCCAAACATCCTTTTACTTCCTAAATATTGCCGCCTCTGCCAAAGGATTCATTTAGAGTTGGAATGTGTTAGTTGCCAAGATGCAATATCTAATGTGTTAGTGTAGATAGATCAACCTAATGAAATTGTTGGAAGTAAATAAATTGTTTCAACTTTTGATCTAATAAGTGTGGATATCCTAGGAAATTTTAAGAAGGTAGAAAATTTTGAAGTTCCAAATATCTATAGAGTTGCAAAAAATGAAGGAAATGTAGAAGATCCAAAGGTTATTGAAATTTATGAATCAGGAAGTCATGAAGAAGAAGATACAAATGCTTCCTACTATGATATTGATCCCCCATTAGATAATGATGAGGTACCTCCCTCATAGCAAGATATGCCATTAACAAAGATCGATAAAGTTCTTAATTTGGTCTCAATCTTGGCTAAGGAAATGCCATTTTGTGGGTATTCTACACATATATCAGACCATGCAATAACCGAGTCATGTAGAATCCATCTATTTGGGTTCCATTCAGAAGTAAGTTGTCCCAATTTCTTATTATCTTGGGAGATCACAATAGAGAGTAAGTATGATTTTGAACATGCTTCTTTGGGATATGAGTGAGAAAACACCTTGATGAATGATATTAATAAATCCTATAATTCAAAAGGAAAGATTATGATTGAGTTTTCTAGTCTCAAGGAGCCTAAAAGTGACAATTCATGGTTTAAGGCTAATGATGGTGATAATAAGGACCATAAAAATAATGCTCTATCTTTTGGGTCTTGTTTTGATAGCTATATTACACAATAAATGCTAGTGTTTCCATGTGCATGTGGAGTTGTGTACCATGAGATAAGGCCACCAGAAGGATAAATTACAATGTGTGAGTGTACCCCTATGGTGGGGGACTCACTGGATTAGGTGATATCTTTCCAATATTCCTTCCAGTTTGATGATTTTTAATTTTAATATGATGCTAAAGGTAATAGAACTTGTTTGTGAATTAACCATGGCCATGGAGAGTAACCACAACTTCTGATTTTGTGTGATTTGTACCCAAAATTTGAACCAAGATTGTCCAAATTTTATTTTTCTGAGTACAAAAACAAGTTAGCATTTTTTAGAACTATATGGGTTGGGTTATTACTATTTCACTTAATGAGAAATCTATTGATAACCACCCCACATTATTATTATTTAGGGTTTTCTTTATATATGTTTTTTTGTTTTTATTTTTAGTCTTTTTAGTTAGGTGTTAGTTTTCTTTTTGTCAAGTCTATTTTGCTTGGGTTTTTTGCATCTTTTTTTTTGTTTGTCTTTGAGTCAGGGAGTCACTATGTTTTTTTGGGGTTGTTCCTAACATGTGGTTCATCCCAATTGGTCTCATTTTTTGGAAGTGGTATTTCCTTGTCAAAGCATTTGAATAAATTTGTTTCTTGTACAGACTAAATATAGTTGTTTATCACAGGTAAAGAAGACTTTTGGCCTTACAATAGGATTCTAGATTGATCACTCTCAATACTTTACAAATTTAAAGAATTGGTCAAGTAGGTTGCTTTCAACCCAGGTGGATAGTGGTTAAGGGGTAGTCCAAAACTTTCCTATTTGAACAGAGGATTTCCCCAGTGAGTTATTAAAATCACTTGTTGGTCCAAAAGTTCATTAAAAGAGGAACACATGAGTCATTAGATTGGAAAAGGTACATAAGAAAGGAACACCAACACCTTGACCACATAGTCTAATCATTCTCAAGAGGGAAAAAAATGGTGTCATCAAATAGGACTCTAGAACTTGGTATGAACCAAAATAAGATGATCAACAAGAGCTAGTACAATATAATCATTGGCTCACTTAAAAAAAACAAAAGTTTCAAGTAAGAATCAAGTGGAAATGCATGAGCTCCATGAAGTTGAAAAATGGATAAATAGAAATACAAAAAACAAGTAATTGATGACTCATTAAGAGCCCTTTGGATGATTTCTCACATTTGGTCATATAGTGATTGGAAATTTGTTGATGGGGATTTCTCAAGCTCTTATCAGTTAGTGAAAGATTATTTCTATGTTGTTGCACACTCATGATGGTTGGCACTTAGGAGCATTAAGGGACATTGAACACACACTAAGCATGAAAATTGAAAATTTGAGTTTCTTGTTTGAAGTTCTCAAAAACCACAAATACATTTGGAATTAAGTTGCAAACTTGATACAAGTTTGAAAAATGTTTGCTGATAAAGAAATGCCTTTTTCATTTCTTCCTTTTCTCAGGGATATTTGTTTTGATTCCACAACACACTCCCCACTTTTGACTTTGGAAATGGGGACCTCCTTTTTTTTGCTCACTAAAGCTTGTTCACCAGAACAGGGTATCTTCTAAGGTGCTTCAAAGAGTGGAACTTTGTAGTTCAAGTTTAAGAGTCTGGCTAGTTAGCATCTTTTTTACCCACTAGCATTAGTATACTAATGTTTATCTTTTGTGTAGGTCATCATGGCATCCTAATTATCCATATCACAAAAATTACCGTGGTATTACATGTGCATATTAAACACAAGCACCTTGAGATTTTTGATAGAAGACCATTTTTTACTTTGGAAATGGGGACCTCCTTTTTCTTGGCTCACAAAAGCTTGTTCATCAAAATAGGGTATCTTTCAATGTGCTTCACAGAGTGGAACTTTGTAGTTGAAGTTTAAGAGTTTGGTTAGTTAGCATCATTTTTACCCACCAACACTAATATATTGATGTTTATCTTTTGTTTAGGTCATCATGGCATCCTCATTATCCATAGCACAAAAATTACCATGGTATTATTGTTAGAATTATTTAGAATAACTAAGAGGGGGGGTGAATCAGTTATCCAAGGTCCAAGGATGTCCAATAAAACTTTTTCTACAAATCCTTAATGGCACATAACTAAAATTATCATGCATGTAATTAAACATTAAACAACCATGAAAAGTAAACATGCATCACACCATAACACTAAGGATTTGATAACCCAAAAACCCTCCAAGAATAAGAAGGTAAAATTGGAGTGGGGATGATGCCCACAAAATAATTACGCAATTGCTTTCAACCACTTCTTATGATCTGCCCTGTTAAAGGCCTACCCTGTTAAAGGCTATAGCACATTGTTAAATGTGACCTTGTTAAAGGATTTAAGAACATTCAACTTGGAATATCACCCTGTTAAAGGATTTACATAGAGCTGTTAGGCTCACCCAAGTCTTATGGGATTTGTAGTCACCTTCTCAAAAGAATCTTTCATCCCTCTCTAAGGATCTCCTATCCTCCTCCTAAGGATCTCTTATCCTTCTCCTAAGGATCTCTTTATCCTTCTCTTGAGGATCTCTTTATCCTTCTCCTAGGGATCTTCTATTCTTTTCCTAAGGCTTATCCACCTAGCTGTTAAGCTAACCTAGCAATGTAGGGTTTTCAATATCTAATACAATGGTAAGCAAGTATTAGAAGGGTTTTGACTTGATATAGATTGCAACCCTAACTGTGTATATTTCAGATCACTCTTCAATTCCTTTCTTTTCTTGGCTTCTCTTCCTTGCAGTGCTGATAGCTTGTTCATCCTTCAAGATCTGTCTCCTTGAGTTCTTCCACTTGTTATGCTAATGCAATCTCTAGTCACTTGATCAACTCAGAGTCTTGATGCTCTGTTATTACTCCTCTTGGCTTCTTCACATGATCACACTTATGACCAATTCCTCTCTTGCACGCACACTTGATCTCTAACCTATAACTCCTTATAAAGAAGTTCTGTTCTTCATTTCCCACTCAAATCTTAATTTTCTCTTGAGAAAACGGTATTATTTTTCCCTCCAAACTGTTTCTTCTGGAAACTTCATGATAAATCCATTAGCATTTGCCTTGGATTGGTTTTCATGGATTACATAGAATTCTGTGACATCTACTCATCATTCATAACTTCAAACTACTTTACAAAATTTGATGTAACAACCTTATCGTTGCTAATCTAGCAAATCTTGTCTTAACAAATAATGCAACAACTCGACATTATTGATTTACTGATGCTTGACACCTTCTATGTTACTCGACTTCTTAATGTTATTTATTGGCACTCAACAGCTGAAGCATTTTGGCTTTGCTCGGCACTTGAAAACTTACTCGACATCCATTATCTTTTTTTGCTACTCAGCACCTGAAGGATTCTGTGTTACTCCACATCTGAGTAATCACTCAGCTCCTAAAGACTGCTCGACACCTAAAGATCACTCAGCACACACTAAGTTGAACTTGCTCGGCTTCAATTGAGAATCTGTTTGGCTCTAACTAGCTTGCTCAGCTCTTTCTAATGAACTTAGTTAATCCTTACAGATGTATCTCAGTGTGTCCATCCTCTTAGAGTATGTCATTAATACATTATTTTACCAATGGCTTAGCTGATCCTTATACTTCATTACATCATCATAACTTCAACCTTTCTCTAGGTACTCTAGTTACATCTTATTGATTGCCACCTCCTTGTCAATCAACTAATTGATAGTATTTGGATCACTAAAGCAATTGTCATTCCTGCAAGTAGAAAGTTTGACATCAATGACAAAACAATGATTGAAACATTCTTTACCAATTCCATTTCTCTTCATTCATGATCTTTTCAATCATTTTCAACAATTACATGTGCATATTAAACACAAGCACCTTCGGATTTTAGATAGAAGACACAAAAGGAGTTCAAGTCTATTAAAATGTTGAACTATAAAGAGGGCATAAATCATTAAAAAGATTAGGAATAAGTACACTAGAGTGCTACCAGACCCCATCTGAAAAAATTCAGAAACTATTTCAAAATTGGGAACTTTGATTTTTGGGTGAATTGAGTACCTTGCACACTTCCTTGAAGGTGTACAGGTGTGTAGGTACATAGGTGCATAGGCACACAATTTGATAATTAGGTGAAGGAATTGTCTCTAGAAGGTGCAAAGGTGTGAAGCTGCACAATTTGATGATTAGGTGAAGGATTTGTCTCTAAAAGGTGTGCAAGTGTGCATTATAATTTTGAAATATGCATAAGTTGAAGGACTCTAGAAGGTACACAAGTACGGAGGTGTGAATGTGCAGAGGTGCATAATTCTAAAGTCTTGAAGATGCCCAAAGTCCAAAGATGCTAGGGTGCACAAGTGAGCAATTTTACAAAGTTTTGAAGGGAAAAGTGCATAGGTTCTCAAGGTATGTAAATAGGCCTAAATCATAAAAATATCAAAATAATTACACAAGAGTTATCTAAAACCACATTTGAGAAAAACCCAGAAATTGTTTTCAAAACTGAGAACTTTGATTTTTGGGTGAATTGAGCACCTTGCAGACTCCCTTGAAGGTGCATAGGTGCACAAGTGCACAATTTGAAGATTTGGTGAATGAATTGTCGCTAAAGGTGCACAAGTGCACATATCTTAAAAATATAGAGCCCCCTTGAGGTTCCAAACATTACCATGGCTTCCTTGTCTTCTACAACAACTAAGCTCACACTCAAACCCATGACTTTCAAGTTCCAGGGAATGTCCAAGAAGTCACACTTCATGATTTCCATGAGGAAGTGAGAGTAAAGTATGAAGATTTAGACTTGTTAAATCCTCAAGAAATCACCTCTTCCATCCAAAAGTTCAAAGGGAAACATCCACACATCATTTTGGTTGAAGGTCAACAAGACCGAGATGATGGAAACTTGAAAATTATGGAGTTGAAAAATTCTCACTCTTGGAAAATTGTGGAGTAAAAATAAATTATTACCTTGGAAAAATTGTGGAGTTAGATTTTTTTGTCAATTTTAGTCCTATCACCAAGGTGTACTTTTTGAAGGTGCACTTTTCTCAAAGGTGCGTCGACAATTTTGAAGAAGCAATGCATCGACAATTAACTACTAGTTGTTATTTTAGAGCATTTCATGCATTAGAAATGCATTTTGATGGTAGTTCAACTCCCAAAGACACCTAGAGAAGGTTGAGCTTCCATTTTTAGAGCTCTTAGTGACTCCCAGATTATCTTATGGCTTCTATCTTCTTATCTCCTTCTTTTATTTTTTTAAGTCATGTAAAGGCTCATGCACCCATTAGTTGATATAAATGAGGATGGAGACTTAGTTAGCACCATTCAGAGAGTTAGTTTGTATGTAGATAGCTTTATTTTAATAGTTTTTTAGCATGAGTTTGCATTAGAAGACCTCTTACTCTTAACACAAAGGGAGGAGAGGATTTATTTTAAATATAAGGATGTAATATGTACTCTAGATCGTTATTTTGATGTAATAATATATGCTATTTGTGCTCTCATTCTGAGTGTAGTAAATATTGCTGGAGTGTGTTATTTTTGTGAATGTATGTTCATGAATAATAATGGAGCTAATAGTTTAATTGTGTTATTATGATTGTGTGATCTTTTAGTTATGGTGTTTTCTATATGTTAACGAATTCTACTATTGTAATGATTTGGAGAAAGGATAATCTTTGTTCTTGCATAACTTTTTGTCTCGTGCAAGTGCACTTTTCATGGCCTCGTGATTTGATGAAATGTGAAATGTCTTTTAGTTATTATTGAAGTTCCCACTGATGATTGCATCAATGTAGTTGAGGAAACACTACTCCTAATTTCATTGGTTTCCTACTAGATCCTTTTGATGATTTAATTTGCAGATGTGTTGTTACTTTGGCTTATGTCCATTAGGACTTTCTCTTTTAGTAATTTTCTTATAACCTCTTGTTACTCTATCTTTATTATTTTATTTTCAAACACTTGGTTAAAATAAGAGTTCATATAGTTGCATTGATAAAATTGCATTCATCATAAAAATAGAAAATACAAAAAATATATCTTTTGTGGTTACATTTCAACAACAAGTTGTGTAGATTGGTTGGTACCAACAAAGATCTCCTTGTTAACATACACATTTATCTTCAATTGAGTTAGCCAGCAAGTTGAAAAAATCCATCCTGAACCTTGGAGTTGTTCATTGATCAACTTTTCAAGAGAGAGATCCAAAAGGATTTCTGATGTTAAGCACTGTGCAAAATGACCGTTGAATAAGACCTATAGGGACATATTTCTTATGTTCAAAAGCATTGAAAGGGGTCATAGGTGTATATGAGAAATGTTAGTATGCTAATAGAAACCAAATTTAAATAAAGCTTTTACAAACTAAACAAAATTCATAAACTTCAAGATAGACTAAGATGAGCTCTCAATTGAGAATATGAGCCATTAATGGGCTCTCTCAATGAGAAGCTCTCTTGTTGAGTAGCTTTGTCTAAATAGATAGGATGTATGATCAAGCTTTATGCTTCAAAAAGGGCTTCAAATGGAGTTGGAATTTGGGTGTGAGTGTATGGTTTTGATGTAAAATGGCTTCTTAAAATGGCATTATGACTTTACTTCATGGATTGTGTTGTTTTGCAAAGGGGAAGGATCCAATTTATAGGCAAGAGGCTTGAGGGATTGAGGGCTAAGATGCAAGGATGGGGAAAAGCTCATGGAGGGCTCAGATTGCATGAGAGGAGAGCACATGGATTGTGCTTCCTTATAGCCAATCAGGGAGTGACACATGTCACAGGGTGAGAGGATGGAGGAAAGGGGAAGGATGAGTCAACAAAGGAGGCTCAAGGGATAAAATCTTCATAAAGACCCTCATAATGGCTTGTAAGAGCAATAAAAGGGCTTGGAAGAGTCATTTATGGCCTAGTGGGCTTCATAAAGTTTTATGGTTGAGATATTTTGAGGGAGATGAGAGCAATTTCGACTTGGGCTTGATTAGGAGGGTTTTAAGCTTGCTTAGGATTGTGCAAATGATTAGAGGATGGATTAGGATGGTTTAGGATTAGCTTAGGGATAGGCAAGTGGATGACATTTAATGAGGGTGGGTGAAGGAGGAGATATTTGTTAACTTTGGCTTGGGTTAGTAAGTCTTAACCCATTTTTAGGGAATGTGACAAGGTTAGGAGGGGATTAGGATTAGGTTTAAAGACATTTTCTAGAAGAGTCTAGACTTTGGATGAGGATAAAGACTTTCTAGAATAGTCTAGAATTTCCTAGGATGAGGATGAAGACTTTCTAGAAGAGTCTAGAACTTCTTAGGATGAGGATAAATTAGATTTTTAGGAAATAAATAAAGTTTTATTTATTTCAAGGGTTTGGGTTGAAGAGATATTTATTAAAACTTTTTTAATAAACATGAGGATTAATATTTAATCTTAATTAAATATTTTGAGTTGGGATTAGGGGTAGGAAATGATGGGATTAGCCTTTAATCAAAATTAAAGAAGGATTAGAAGATTTTGGAAGAGGTTAGTGGTCTTAAGAAAATTGGCCAAGTTTTGGGCAAAGAATAAATTTTTTATTTATTTTGAGTTTTTTGGTCAATTTATTAATTAAATAATTAATAAATAAGGAAATAATGTTTAAATAAGATTTAAACATTTTTGGGAGGGATTCGTTAATTAAATATTTTTAATTAAGAGAAAGGGATTTAATGGCATAAAAATAAATAAATAAATTAAATAATTAATTAATTAATAAATGATGATGTCATCAGGAATTTTTTAGAAAATAAAAATACTTTATTTTCTAAAGGTTTTTAGGTGTCTACAATAGGATAACCTATAATGATCCCTTTTGGCCCATTCGATGATAATATATGTCCCTAAGGATCCTAGGAACCCTAGGGGCATATCTCATATGTTCAAAAGGATTGGAAGAGGTCACAGAGTACCCTATGACCCATTTTAACCCATTCAATGACAACATATGTCCCTATGGATCCTAAGACCCCTAGGGGCATATCCTATATGTTATAATGGTATTTAAGGGGTTATAGAGAAACCCATGACCCCTTTTGACCCATTCAATGACAATATATATCCCTAGGGGTCCTATGAGACCTAGGGACATATCTCGTATGTTTGAATGGGGCAAAAGGGGTTATAGGGAAATCTGTGAACCCTTTCAACCTATTTTATTAAACCATATATTGCTAGGGGTCCTAGGATCCCTAGGGACATATCACATATGTTTTATGGGTCAAAAGATGTCAAAGAGTAACCTATGACCCCTTTTGATCCATTTGATCAAATTATCTGTGTCTAGGGGTCCTTGGTACCCCTTTGATCTATTTGATGAAAATATATATGGACCCCTAGAGACATATCTCATATGTTCAAAAGGGTCAATTTTGACCCATTTGATGACAACATATGTCCCTAGTGATCCTAGGAACCCTAGGGACATATCTCACATGTTCAAAATGGTTAAAATGGGTCACTAGTATAATTTTGGCAAATAAATGGCTACATGACTAAAAAATTTAGTCACAAGACTAAAATATTTAGTCATATGACTAAAATTGATCAAATTCTAGTAATTTTTTGCACTTTATATGTATAAGTGACTAAATAAATGAGTACTTTGGTCATTGGGTGAAATTGTAAGGCTAGAAAAAGATATCTGACTAAATAAATGATCAAATAGATGACTAAATATTTGATAACTACTAATTAGTCACCCAAAAAAATGACTAAATGAATGATCGATGATTTTTTTATATCATATTAATGCATTCTTTCACTTTCTTATAACTTTTATTTCTCCCCAATGGTGTTTTTGTCCTATAAATACACCATTATCAGTTTACTTCCTCAGATATCCTCTCAACTAATATTGAACTAGAAATGAACTGAAACTCACCCCAATGTGCACTTAAACTTGTCAAAATCTATCTATGAACTCCTCAAATTTTATTTATATATTAGAAAATTTAGGTGAGTTGTTTAGTTATAATAGAAGATTTCATCTTACTATGAAAAAATGGTCCATTTCTTTCATTAAATAATTTATATTAGTATTAATTTAAAGTGTATAAGGAAACATGAGTGTATTTGACATAAAACTTGATTATCTTCCCCAAAATATTTTTCTTTCTAGGATTATTAAATATGCACAATTTGTGCCAAAACAATTTTTCACTTTCTCCTTGATTTTTCCAAAATAAGAGCTTTATATTAGGGTATAGATTCTAACAAAATATAATGGAAGGACTTTTATTAGATTTTCAAAGATCTCTCTCTCTCTCTCTCTCTCTCTCTCTCTCTCTCTCTCTCTCTCTCTCTCTCTCTCTCTCTCTCTCTCTCTCAGCATCACCCTATTAGTAATGGATCCTAATTATCTTCTTCCTAAGATTTTTCTTTCTAGGTTCATAGAATATGCATAATGTCTATCTAATTATCAATAGCTTTCCTAAGGCTTATGTCTATAAAGACAAACACAAGGCCAGTCATTGTATTTTCATGATTCATACTAAAAAATAAATGTAATAAAATACCAAAACACTTAATAAAAAATTATTAAGCTATAATTTTGAAGAATTTGTTTGATTTTCATAAAAAAAACACATACAACATGATTTTGTTAGAGCACTTTCAGTTCCCCTATATTTTTCAAACTTCTAGGATTAGGGTTGAGTCAATGTGATTTTATGTTTGTGTCTAGATTTCCATTAAGGAACTTCTCCTCTCATCTACCCCTTTATGTGCACCTAGGTGGGCATTCAAAAGCAATCTAATGCATTTATTCATATTAGGTGATAAGAAAAGGGAGGGTAAGTCTATGCATTTCCTAGATGAGAGGGAAGTTGTTTTGAAGCCCTAATGCTTTGATCAAGTGTTCATGGTAAAGATATGATGTATTCAAAAAGAAGAGCACACTTATATTTAGAGAAAAAGGTAGTAGAGGACATCGAGATCAAGGCCAAAGGATATGATGTAGATCATGGAAATGAGTTAGGAGGAAGAGCATTCAAATCAAATGTAGAGGAAGCAACACAAGCCTTCAAGAATGCTCAATCTATTACACAATGGAAAAAACCCTAGTCAAAGGTGGAAAGAACGAAGATGGAAATCAAATCAATGGTGAATAATGCATTAGAATCTCCACATCACATGTTGAAAGGTCAATTGCCCTTAGAGATGGATTCCTAACCATTAGATGAGGATCAGATCAAAGGTTTTCACACCATTGCAAGAAATCTACTAAACTCACAATATCACAACTTATATTCCATATGATGAAAGATAAGTTGTGAAATCATGAAAAGTGACCTAGGTGGTTAAATGTGTAGTCATCACAACACATAGTTAAAAGGGAAGTTAAAATCTTAAGTTGTGAAGTTGCACACTATTGATCTCAGATGGATTTTGACATATGAGTGTCTATACACTTAATTTATTTTATAACTTAGTTCATTCCAAACAAGTAATGCATGTTAAGCATAACATGTTAGATAGTTCGTTTCGAGTGAGTTACTTAGTAAGTGCTAAGCAGTCAGTATGTGCCAAGTAATTCAGATGCCAAGTGACATCATTGAAGTTGCAATTGATGTTGAGCATCAAGGACTTTAGATGCTAAGTAAGACAATTTTGACATAGTTGTTTGTAATGGAACAAACTACTATGTAAACCATTTTGGAGCTGACTTAAGGATTATTTTGCAATATTAAATGATAAGAATGAATCTTAATTATGAATCCCTATGCAATACATAACTAACCCTAAGTCACCTAGGTCTAGATGGATGAATTATAATCATCAATTTATACCTAACCCTAAGTCACCAAGATCTTCTTAAGGAGGAAAAACCCTAAACTTTGTTATGAATGTAGAAGGAGCAAAGAGAGAAGTTTGCATGTGCAAACTGAGCATTCATGGTGGCTAGGGAGTTGTGATGTGAGATACATTATAGAATAAGTTAGAGGAGAACAAAGGAAAGGAGTTAGATGGCATAAGTGATACATTTGATCAAAGAAGGATCAAGGATACATGCAAAGAGGTGATTTGTTATCTAGCACTAGAGTGATAATCACATGATTATTGCTGAGACATTCTAACAGGTGAATCAATTAAATCTCTCAACAAAGTAGTCTTAATAGGCTATTATAAATCCTTTTATAGGGTGCTTACTTCATTAGTTGAAGTCCTTTAACTAGGCACACTTCTAACATGGTGTTGAAATCCTTTAATAGGGTAAGATCTAACAACCTTTTAAGCCTTTAACAGGGCAAACCTTTCACAGGGTAGATCATATCTCATGATCAAACATTGTAACCTTCATTGGATACACTTTAAAACTATAGTAGTGAAGATTTTTTGGTGTCATCCCCACCCTACTTTTACCTTCTCATTGGAGGGTTTCTAGGTAATCATATCTTGTCTCATATGTGTTGAATGTTATATGCTTTCATGCTATGAATGAATATGTTTAGCTAGCTATTTCAATTTACATGCAAATTGTGAGATGGATGTGTGGTGAATGATTTTATGGTTGAAGTTTTGAAGTACTGATTCACCCCCCCGCCCTTAGAGTTTACTTTCCCTATTGTTTTTCGAAGAATTGGTATCAGAGCTTAGTTCTCTAGAAAGGAAATCTTTGCACTTTTGAGGAAAGATCTTGAAGATGGAAGTCTACAAGTTGGGAAAGACTATTGAGAACTAGAAGATTGAAATATAGCTTGCCTTACATTAGTTGAATGAAGTAAGAGAAGAGTTGAATTAATCATTGAAGAGAAGGAAAGAGATAGCTATTGAAGAGAATGGCACACAATACCAAGAGATTGACACTACTAAATTATTTGTAGATGGAAACACAAGTCAATTTGATGAAGTAGTTGTAGATTTGATGGAAAAGAATGGATCCCTAACTGAAGAGGTTAGAAATCTAAAGATAGAACAATAAGTCCAATCAGTATTGCTATGTGAGGTGACCAAGAAGAAAAGGAAAGCTGAAGAGGAAAAGTCATGATTGAAAATGAAAAAGGATACTGACCAATAAACTAGAAGAGAAGACATTAGAGTTGAATAGGATTGTTCACATGAAACTGAAAACATTGAATCAAATGATGATTGCCAATCATGAATTGAATGGAAAAGATATTGAAATCACAACTTTGAAGTTTCAGAATGAACAACTAAGAAATGATCTGAAAAGAGAAAAATAATTTGCTAATATTTTTAACAAACCTAGTGAAGCTATCAAGTATTTTGAGCAATTGATTAGATCTCCTAGATCCAACAGTAATACTACTAGGTTGGGTTACACCAGTACTGAAGAAGTACAATTATCCAAAAGTGGTGAACAAAGGAGCAAAAAAGGGAATAAATCCAAACCTACTTGTCATAATTATGAAAAATTAGAACATACTGCTAATGTTTGTGGGAGCAAGACTGCAAATCAAAATCCTAAGAAAAAGTTCACAGGTCACTACCACAAGTGCAACAAGAAAGGACATCAAGAATGTGAATACAAAACCAAGATCAAGAGCACAAAAATATTTGAAGGATATTGCTATAACTATCAGAAGGATGGACATAGAGCATATGAGTGCAAATCCAAGCCCAAGTGGTCATCAAACAAATAGACAAAGGTAAAGCACAATGGAAAATCTTATAATTGGGATTATAATACTAGGTATAGTTGTCACTACTATCAAGAGTATGGACATGTTCTTGAGAATTACATAAGAACACTAGGTATAGTTGTCACTACTATCAAGAGTATGGACATGTTCTTGAGAATTACATAAGAACACATTTTAGTTTAAGTCAGACTACATGTTTTAGTTGCTTAAAGACTAGTCACATAAGTAGACATTGTCCAAAAAAGTCAAAGGCACCAAGTACCAAGTTCAAAAAAGGAAAAGAAAAGGCATACGTTGAGGAAATTAGAGTGTAGATGAATAAAACATGGAAGAAGAAGGTAGATGGCAGTACATCAAGTTCAAATGAGATCACTTCACCCAATGGGTTAGGTGACCACACCACTCCTAATTAAGCAATCAATAGGTATGTGTGGGACTGATATTTAACTAATATATCATACATTAGTTCCAAATATTTAGTTCTAAAAAGATTATATATGCATGAAGAGAGATGCAAAGTGTTGTTTAGAACTTGGAAGAAATCTTTAAGTTTTGTCAGTTTTCATGTTGTTGCCAAGCATGAAAAGTTTCACTTAAGCTACTGAGTGAAATCTAGTTGATGTCAAAATATCATAGGTGATAGTGTTGACCAAGCTTGTAGTGGTTGCCGAACTTGAAGGAAATTACATGGAAGTTGAGTCAGTCAGCATTGCTATTGTAGCTAAGTTTACAGTTGTGTAAGCATTGAGCATTAATTGTGAAGTTTTAAGGGCTATGTGGTCAATTTTTAATCCATTTGACATCATTCAAATTTTGAGAGAGCACAAAGAGCTTAAGGATAATTGAAGAGATCATTCCAAGCATTTGCAGATTGGATTCAACCACTGTTTGATACCATTTAGTCGATTTGTGAAGGTATTTATCATGTGCTGAGCTATGTTGTTTGAATTATTAAAAACCCTAGGTAATTGATATGGAATCTAGCTCTTCTACTACTAAGGCTAAAGAGGGAAAGGAAATTTTAAATGTTCAATTAATCATTAATGAGATCAGACAACCAAACTTTAGAGCAATTCCTAACATTACATATAAACAAGACCTGTCTAGTGTGCTATTGATGATACCACCACAAGTTTTAATAATTTAAGATGTAAGATGTTGTTACACATGTAAGGTGGGTAGCATAGGTGACATGGATATTAGAGACCTATATGGAAAATTACATGAAAATGAAATATTGAAGGAGGAATTTAAGATTGTAGAAAGAAAAGGGTTAACTTGTGCCCTAGATTTCCCCAATGTTTTCCAGATTGAGTGGATAAAATGTGTTTTGAGAAGGATTCATGAAAAATCTGTGTGGTTAGAGGATGGACCTATCAAGATTACCAAGAGAATTGTGTAGAGGAGCAAGGTATCCAACCCTAGACAAACCTAAGACAATGAGAAGTGATGCAAAAGAGGTTATTGAGAAAAACATAGGGGCAATGTGGAATAAGAGGGGAATGACAATTGGCACCATCATAGATCCCCTAGTTACTTTTGTAGTAAGGATAATTGCACATAAATTCTTTCAATCTAGTAGATTGAATAATGAACCTTGCATTGTTGTTGATGTAGGCTACAAGATAGTCAAGAAGGATCATACTTATGACCTTGCCGAGTTACAGTTAGAACAGTTATCAGAAAACTTGGGAGCCATAAGGTAAACCAAGAGTGCACAATGAAAGTTTGGTTCAATACTTGTTTGTATATTTTTCTGTGTAGAATACATTCCTTCTTTTGGTAAAGTTGCATGGAAGACAAATAGATCTGTTGTAGTGAAGATAGGTGAATACATTGAGAAACTTGGAGAAAATTTTGAGTCTACAATGACTAGCTACTTTGAAGACTTTAAGAAGTCAATGAAACAAAGAATGAGGATACCAATGTCACTAGTTGAGAAGCATTTCAATGATGTTTTCTTTCTAGTTGATACTAACTTCACATATGTTCAGACTGTAGTTCCAAGGGTGAGATGGCTAAAGTCTCTAGGTTATGAGATAAATGTGGATGATGCATTTGCAACAATTACTACTTTGTTGGTAGAAGAAGTAGATAAGAAGGATATAACCTTTGGTAACTATGATGTATCCAATTCAAAGATAACTATTGACTTGAAGACAACCTCTGTAATAAGGAAGAAGAACACAATTGTTAGGAAGCTCAAAGAAAAATTTGGTGAAGGGGCAAAAGAAGATGACAATGAAGATGATGGTGAAGAAGGTAAAGATGTACCTGCCCAAGAACCATTGGCCATTACTCAAGGTCAAGGAGAAAACCAAGGTGGAGAGGAAGAAGAAATTAAAGAAGGTGTTAGGATTAACCTTAGACAAAAATAATAGTTACATGCAAATATAACCAATATTAGAAAATAGTAGATTGCACATAAGAGAACACAAGACGCCAAGATTTAATGTCATTCACCCAATCTCTAGGCTACATCCACCAACAACAAGTCCAATATTATGAAGAGCTAGTGATTAAAACTTGATTACAATCCATAATCCCTTATAGCTTAATACCACCACAAGAACCAATCTTTGCATCACACATTATGAAAATCCCTAACCCTAAGCCTTTTTATACAAGATTTTTGCCACTTACAAAATTAGGACTAGAATAATAGAACAATAGTAGCTAATGCCTTTTACAATATAAGGTCATTTTTGGCTTTGGGGGTGCTACCCCCAAAAACCCCAGTGGGGACATTGCCCCTCGACCCCACCCTGTACTACAATAGGGAGTACACCTAGGGCACTACCCCAGGATCCCACAGGGGTGCTGCCCCTTGAACCCATCTTGGGGGAACTACCCCCAAACCCTTGTAGAAATAATCTGGATGGAAACTATGTTGAATAAACCTTTGTGTCTGATTAGGCTCCACATCACAACAAAAGGTGCTAACAGAGAAGAAGCCAATGAAGCACCTATAGCTAAAGAGAAGAAGAAAAAAAAAGCTAAAGCTCCAATAGTTAGCAAACCCAAGAAGGTTGTAAAAATGACACAACCTAAGCCTATAGTTCCTACTACTAGGGCCAACACAAGAGCTACTGCTAACAAGGTTGAAGAAGTGGAACAATCAAAAGGAAAGAGAACCAGGATAACTACATAAGAAGATGAGTTTGAGAAGAGACAAAGGAGAAAATACATTGCTCCATCCAAATTAGATGAGGAGAGGACAAAATATGATGACAACAACCAATTCAAAGTGGTAAGTCATAGTCCTTCTAATTTGAACAACTTATGTGAGAATATAAAGAATAATGCTAACTTATCTAGATTCACACATATTGAGTTTGATAAACTTAAAAAGATTGAGATGAACCAAGTGGAAGAGTCAATATATGCCATGATGACAACATTCAAGAAGACTCCAATTGAGCTTCCCAACTCTATACCCAAGAGTTTATATGATGGAGTTGAGAAAAAATGGCAGTTTAGTCTCAATATGGAAAGGTAAATCAGAGAGACTCCGCTGGTAAGTGTGATGCTAGAATTGGATAAGGCTACAATGACAAAGTCCATTAAGAAGTATATAGGTAGATTTTCTCCTAAATATAGGGCATTTAGTATTTTACAAAATGACACTGAGAATGTTTTTTAGAAGTTCAATTAGCTATGGAAAGGAATATATGGGCTAACAACACCTAAGAAAATTGAGCAAACAACTGTTGAGGTAGGTGAAGACAAAGGTGAGTAAGAAGTAATTGAGGTTACTAAAGATGAAACAAAAATAGATTCACATGTGGAAGACACTAAGAAGAATGCATATACATAGGCAACAATTGAAGTTGAGCAATAAACATAACAAAGTATACCATATATACACATATTGAGTGCCAATCCACAACATGTGATAAATATAGACACAAATACAATGAAGATCAAGGATGTTTCTGATACTATAGCTCATAACATCAATCCCCTAACAAAGGAGGATATGAAGAAGATATTGCTACACACCACCACCAAGGCACAACTATGAAGTCATCCTATATTGGTGAGTGTAGATGAAATTGAGAAGGCATAATTTTTTTCTTGTAGAGGAGGAAACACAAGATATATATAAGACCCCTCAATTTAATGTGGTACAACCTACAATGCCCATTGTAGTGTACCAAAGGAAAGAGACAACAATGGAAAATATTAGCACAATGGTGCAAAATGTTTTAGTACAAGAAGTTGCTACAGAAGATAAAGATGTGACACCATTTCAAATAGGTCAGGAAGATACTTCTATACCTACAACACAAACTCAAGGTGCAACCACTAGTACAAAAACAACAATATATTACTAAATAAACTACTAAAAATTGTAGATATGTGACTAATTTTGATCACATGACCAATGGTAGTTTATTATCAGACATTTATCTCCCAACCAAGTTTATGACTAAACTTTTTTAATCATTGATTTAGTCATTTATTGTGGTTAATTGGTAGTTTATTTTTATTTTTGGTAGTTTTTTGGGTAATATATATGGTAGTATATTTGGTAGTTTTTTGGGTAGTAGATATGGTAGTATATTTGGTAGTTGATTTGGTAGTTGATTTAGTAGTATATTTGGTAGTATATAAGGTAGTATATTTGGTGATATATTTGATAGTTTATTTAATCATTAATTTAGTCATATCAGGGCACGATGGAATTGAACCACCATCCTCCTACTTATAAAGTAGGCGCTCTTCCATTGAGCTAGTACCCTTTAAAGAATAATACAAAAAATTGACAAAGTTGTCTTCTTGACATTAGATCTACCATGATCATGGTCACTATAACATGATATAATCTTCTCGAAGAATACAAATTTTAGTTATTATGACAAACAACAATCTAAATCTTTATCAATAACAATTCAAAATTTTTTAATTCTTCTGTTCAAGCATTTTAAAATTATATTTCATGTCAATTACACTTCTCTAAATTATTAATGCAAATATATATAAGTAATAATATGTCAAAATTATCTAAAGACTATACACATAAATATGATAAAAAAGTGTCAAAATTGTTTAAGAGTTTCCAACTCTTTCAAATTCACCTTGATACTTAGAGTATTTAAACATTGCACTCAAAACATTACAATATAAAGTAATGAGCCAAATTTTCTAACAAATAACACATTGATCAACTATGTCATTTTTTCCAAATACTTTAGTGGCTACTACGTGAATGTTCCCTTTTTCTCTTTGAGATGAACAACTCCATCTATTTTATCTCTATAAGAAAGTGATACATTACTTGTGATAGTTATAATTTTTACATTGCCAGCTCCAATTCCATTTAGGTTTGCTCCATGTAAAATAAACAAGGACTATAAAATAAACAAGGACTAAATAATCCCAATACCAAAAACATGACCATCATATAGATCCAAAACTTTAACTTTATCCCCTTCTTTTAGTTTATCAAAATATTTCTGCAAAAATAAAAAATACAAAAAGAAACATATTAGATTACATAGGTAATGAAAGAACAAAAATATAAAATGCAATATTAATGTAATAGTTAGGATAAAGATTCATTTTTCATTGCTAAAGGTAAAATATTCTTGTAAAAAATTAAGGACACTCACAAAATGTTAAATAAATTAATAATATAATTAATTTATCTGTACCTTTCTCTAGTGTAATTTTCTATGGTTTTTAACATTTTAGTCATTTACTTACTATCACTATGTTGGCATGATACCTATTTCCAAGGGGATGAGGTGCCTCAAAGCTTGGCATGATGCCAATTGTAAGCAACAGTTGTTGGTGTATTGTGGAAGTACTCTAGAAAATAATGATGCTACCTTGGCCCAATGCATGTTCTCAAATTTTCCCAGATTGCATGCATTGGTCCATCTATAAGTAAATATAGTGACAAAAGAAATTCATTTAATTAGTTTAGTGCTGTAATTTTTCACATTGAATTTGGGTAGTGAGAGCTTAAAATCAGGATGGGATTTTGTTTCACCAAATAAGAACCCCCTTATACTCATTGTTTCTAGAAATAAGAAAACTATTTCATATTAATTATCACATTGTTCCTAGACATGAGAAACTAACCTGTATAAGAAAATGGTTGCTTTATTTTTTATTGCTTGGATATGGAAAATGCTAGCTTTTCTCTACAATTAATTTTTGTTCTATTAAATTAATAAGTGAGTTTATAGCTACTAGCTCTTACCTCGAGTTCATATCCAAGAACTTGTAGAATAGTTGCAACACTGAACAAAAAAAAGAACTATGACACTTCTTGAAAGATTGAACCATACTTGAGAAAGAAATATATAAGTTCATTAAGGCAAAACACAATTCTATTGCATGATAAGTAATAAAACCAAAATAATTTCTAAGATAATTGTGTTCTTACTAAAATTTGAAAGAAGAGATATAATAATGTTCATGTAATGCCCAAAATTTAAACAAGAAAACCCAACCAATTTTTTCCCCTTAACGTCCTCAATTTATGTCTATGTGTAAGACAAGCTAAAAAAATACTTTATGTAAATAACTAATCACTAATTAATACTTAAGATGGAAATGTATTACCTAAATCATAAGATGTTTTTCAAGAAGGTCCTCTTATATTATGTGATATCCCCCACTCTACAATAAGTTGTATTTGTCATTTTCTATACAGCCACCAAAAGTACTTTAGTAGTAGCTTCATTATCTATTGTGTCCATTGTAATATTATATTACTTTTTATCTTTTAATATTATTCTTTCCATTAATGTTATAATTATGTCCCCATCTCAGAGCAGATCAGTTAGAAATCTAGCGAACAATTTGAAGAATGCGACAAAAAGAAAAAATCCATATGGGAATCAATGGATAG
The DNA here is from genome assembly GCA_028749045.1 of Cupressus sempervirens. Classification (NCBI taxonomy): domain Eukaryota; kingdom Viridiplantae; phylum Streptophyta; class Pinopsida; order Cupressales; family Cupressaceae; genus Cupressus; species Cupressus sempervirens. The sequence goes on along the minus strand of CM053784.1, from coordinate 676,175,400 downwards.
CTAAGACATTTGGAAACCCTATGGAAGATTTTAAATCCAATACATATGCATTGCCAAATATTTTACCAAAATTCTACAACCCTGGCAGGGAGAGGATTAAGCCAGGAAGAATCCATCATTCTGCCTTCACTCTTAAAATTGATCTTAATACAAAGTATTTGGTAGAAACCTCAAATCCATTCATGGTCCTTAGTGGACAAAAAGAACATGAACATCTGAATGTAAAGTAGGCAAATCAAAATAACTTAGGGGCCACTTCGACTAAAACCCTAGTTATCCTAGCAAACAATTCAAAGAGAAGAGGAGGTCAAAATGTATCAATTGCAAATGGGAGGCACTCATCTCTCGAGCGAAGAACAAGATTCTTCGTGCAAAAGGAATTTGTTTCTCATGTGCGAAGATGTTTTCTCATGCAATGACGTGATTCTTTGTGTGAGACTTAAGATCTTCACATGAGACTTTGAGAACTTCATGCAAAATTTCACGAACTTCGCACGAGATTTTACGAACTTCACACAAAATTTTGTGACAGTCATGCTTAAAAGTTTCACTTTTGTGCTCAAAAATTGCACTTTAATTTGTTTTGGTGTATCATTTTGACTTGATACTGATTTTTTCATTTGTCATTTTTTTTGTGTGTGTAGGAGCTCTTTGATGATGTCACATTTAGATCGCACTACCCACCATATGGGGAGTTATTGCAAAGTCTCGATGATGCTAATCGGGCACACATTGCTTGATTGGGTTTGTCTTCACTATGCTGAATTCCAACCGTGATGGTGAATCACAACTTATTGATAGCTTTGGTGGAGCATTTCCATTTAGAGATGAACACTTTTCATTTGTTGATGGGTGAGATGATGATCAGCCCAGAGGATATATGGAGGATACTAAGGATCCCATTTCATGGTGCCCAAGTCATTTATGATATAGTGCCTCGAGCAGGGACAAAGGCACTATCCATCGTGTTTGAGAGAGAGCTACCGAGGGGTAGGGCCATCAGCTGGGATGAGCTGATGCACACCTACACACCGATGCATAGGCTGGCATCTGTGCTGGCTATATTTTTGAGCTATTTCTTATGTCTTGACAGAGGACAACATGGTTTGGAGTGCGGGTGGGGTTAGTGCATGTTGGCCCACCTTTTTCATGAGATGCACTAGGTAGTCTTCCATGAGAAGAAGACGATGGTAACTGGAGTGTATGTCTTAGAAATATGGGCATGGGAGCACCTTCCCACATGTAGGCCGATTCAGGAGAATGCTTGAGAGCCTATGGAGCCCTATGTATGCAGATATAGAGGGCACATTACCAAGGTCCACCTAGTTAAGATTGAGCACTGGAGGATACATCTTGATGACTTGGTCTTTGTTGTATGGTGACCTTGGCGAGAGATAGAGGACTGGGATGATGCCCCCAGAGAGCTACCATGGATGTTTAGTTCTCGACCGTTGGTGGGTAGGACCACATCAGTTATAGAGAGATTTGTGATTTTACAAGTGTGGCGTCAGTATGGCTGACCATAGGACATTTCTCCTAAGTATTGTGCCTATGCCAGGTTGTAGAAGTATGTTGAGCGGGGATGGCTAGCATGGATGGACCCAAGGCAGTCCATGATAAATATTTGAAGCCTAACTGTAGTTCAGTGGGACTACCTCCCAGAGGTAGTAGATGCAGGGATGACACCTGCGTATTAGGCATTTTTGATCAGCCATCTGTTCCCACCGCTTTACAGATCCAGTGGGGATGGCAGGACAGGCACAGAGGTAGGTGCCCCAGTAGCAGCAGGCATAGCCACAGTCACCAAGTCAGCTGCAACAACAGCTACAGGTCTGACATTGGGTACAACAGATGTAGATTCCTTTGTGGTAGCTAGGATTAGACCCAAGTGCTAGGGGTAGTGGGACTAGACAGAGTCAGCGGTGGTGATAAAGGATAGAGGAGGAGGCCCCACAGCAGGAGGCTCCACCACAGCAGGTGCCACGATAGCCACAAGCACCACCACAGCAGTAGGTACCACCACAGTGGCAGGCAACACCATAGTGGCAGGCACCACCACAGCAGTAGGTACCACCATAGCGGCAAACACTTGAGATGCTTGATGAGGATATGCTGGATCAGCCTGCAAGTAAGGTATAAGACACAATACAGTGGTATTGAGAGCAAATTTTTTAGGCCTCCCGACATTTGGGGGACCTATAAATTTTAGTGGTAGTCTGAGATGCATAGCTGGTGGAGAGACAACGAGAGATAGATCGATGGAGAGAGCGCATGGAGACTGCAGAGCAGAGATTGGAGTTGGCGTAGGATAAGGTCCACTTTTAGTTAGCTTGGGCAACTTACTATTATGCTGCATATACAAGTGCAGTAGCAGATGAGACACTTTAGGTTCAACGCTTTTCTCAGTATGCATGAGATTCTGGAGGTGCATGACCTCCTGTCAGACCAGATATACCACCACCACCTCTGCCACCTGCTACTCCTGCTCCTCTTGGAGGCAAGGGTACGAGACAGAGTTAGATGCTTTGTGCCTAACTCTGATTTTGATTTTTGGCTATGTATTGACTAGTGTGCCAACACCGCATGTATCATTTTTGATCAAATGCGCTCGAGTAGCACCCATACACACACACACACACACACACACACACACACATGCACACACACACACACACACACACACACACACACACACACACACACACACACACACACACACACACATGAGATCTTGAGCCGAGTATCCCTGTGTACATGTCATTGTCTATTTTGCTTTACTTTGATGTACATGAGATGTCAATATTACTATGATGAGATACATGTTATACTTTGATATTAATGCATATGTATTCTGATGTGATGTGATGTGATTAGGAGCATGTATAGTAGATGTTATGAGTATATGGATGCAATTCATATGGAAATGGACTGACATCTCATGTAGTGTTGCATGTTTTTTGCTTGACAGTGATAGGTATTCTATTGGGGAGCATGAATCGATGAACCAAATGCTTGTGCAGTCATGAAGAAACCTAGCATGTTTGAATATGCCCACAATCCTTCATCACATAGGGGAGAAATAGAATCACAACTGAATTGTGTGCGTATGCAAGTGAAGTATGTAATGCAAGACTGTGTTAAATGCAACCCTAGGTCTAGTTACCGAGCCTCGATATTTAATCATCACCGGATATAGAACAAAGATCATAGCTCATCCAATTCCCATTGACATTGCAATCATGAAAATATGAATATAACATATGTTATTGGTTTGTCAAGATTAAATGTAGGCATTCGAGGCATAAGAAGCCAGAATGACCAGAACATTTGTCCCTTTTAATGTAGCAAGTTAACATAAACATCAAAGCATAAATTCAAGGATGACCTGAATGTTTCTTGCATATAAATATGCCAGACACATGGGGGATCCATCTTATGCTAAGTATTCAGTATTTATTCTGTCCGCAATGACCCTTGCATTCATAACCTGAGACAAAAGTGTGCTAGATATACTCGTAGTGACCCGTACATTCACTTAGCAAGATGAGTATTAGTATTTACTGTAGCATGAAGAGTTCACTCCAACAAAGAAGGAGAAGAACCAATGTTATTAACATATTCATATAAAAGTAGTCAAGGTACAACAACCATCCAATACGAGATAGAGGCTCTTATAGTAGACACCCCTCTTATAGGAATATTTTGACTAATTGGAACTAAACCACAAACAAAAAGCAAAAAAAAAGATCATGCCCCTAGTCATCACTTCTCTAATTAGAAATGACATCATCGAGTTGCTCGAAGGGACATGATAAAGCAAAACAAAGCAAATAAAGAAAATGCTCAGCATATCAAAACAAGTGTATCATTTTTAAGTTCAATGTTTTGGGATTGATGTCACATGTCAGTGTCTAGAACATGTTTGAAAGAAATCTCTTCAGTAGGGTGACAATAGTAGGCAGACGCAGTTAGAACGACTGGTGACTGAGGTCAAAGAGGAAACTTCATAATGAAGAACCTAAAGAAGACTGAGTGATAGTAGATAGACGCAGCTAGGACGACTGGTGACTGATGCAAGAGAGATCTTCCATGAAGGAATCTGGAGACATAACCCAAGAAACAGTAGGAAGACATAGTTGAAACAACTGGTAAATGTTGCAAAAGAGATTCTATGAGGAGAATCTCAAAAAGAGTGACACTAGCGATAGTAGGCAGACACAGTGAGGACCACTGGTGATTGTTGCAAAGGAGATTCTATGAGGAAAATCTCAAAAAGAGTGACACTAGTGACCAGTAGGTAGACGCAATGAGGACCACTGGTGACTGTCACATAGGAGATTCTCAAAAAATAGTAACACTAAAGGGGAATGCCACTGAGCTATGACAAGACTCAATCCATGGATATATGAGCGAAAAGCAGGAAAAGTAGGAAAGTGAAAGCATGAAAGTGACTGTACAGGAAGCCAGAAGATGTGTTGCAAGATGGAGCGTTGTGAACAAGAGGTGCCTATTTACCAGGTTTTCACCTTCTTGGCAAGATTTTCCTTTTTTTGCTACCATGATGCCTATTTCTAGGTTTTCACCAATGACACTTTTTTTGTTTTTTCAATTTTTTTGGTATTTTTCTCTTTTTTCTCTTTTTTTGTTTTTTTCTATTTTTTTTTTTTGGTGTTACCAAGGTGCCTATTGCTAGGTTTTCACCAGGGTAACAATTTTTTTAGGACTTTTTTTGCTTTTAAAGATTTTTTCAAGACATATAAATATGTACAAAGAGCTTGTTGATATTAGATCAATTGTAAAACTGCTTTAGGTGGAGAGTGTTGACAAGTTCCTTGTGCACTTCTCCCTCGATTGTGGAAAGTGGATAGGCACCAGATCCATATACTGCAGTAATGATGTATGAACCAAGCCAGTTTGGTTCAAACTTTCCCTTTTGTACTCACTATTTTTGATTCTTGGGGTTCTCTCTCAGGACGAGATCACCTAGTTGGAAGTCACGTGGCTTGACCTTTCGATTGTAGCTTCTGACAATTCTTTGTTGATATGCTCACAGATGATCACATGCCACTTGTTGACGTTCATCCAGTAACACAAGCTCTTGAAGCCGAGTGATCCCGTAGTCATCATCAGTGATAAGGCCCTTCATAGAGATTATCAAGGTAGGAATCTCGACCTCTATTGGAAGCACGACATCTGCCCCATATACCAAAGCAAAGGGAGTCATGCCCGTTGGAGTCTTGATGCTTGTCCTATATGCCCACAGGGCTGGGTTGATCTGGAGATGCCAATCTCTCCTTGACTTGTTGACTGTGTGATGAAGAATTTTGAGGATCGCCTTATTGGATGCCTCAGCTTGGCCATTACCCTGGGGGTGATAAATGGAAGACCAATTTTGTGTGATCTTGAATTTCTTGCATAGTTCCTTGAGATCTTTGTTCTTGAATTGTCCTCCATTGTCAATAATGATTAAGGATGGTACACCATATCTGTAGATGATGTAGTTTGTGATGAAAAGTGCTACAGTTTTGCCATCAACAACTTTAAGAGGTACTACCTCTACCCACTTCATGAAATAATCTGTAGCCATGATAATGAACTTATGTCCATTAGAGGAGGTTTGGTGGATCTATCCCACCAAGTCGAAGGCCCATTGTTGAAATGGACATGTTGTAGTAGAGGGAATCAGCTCTCTGGCTAGAACATGGATGAGATTCCCATGTAACTGACACTGCTTGTAGGACCTAACATACTTGATAGCTTCTTGCTCCATTTTGGGCCAGTAGTAACCAACACGAAGGAGTTTGTGAGCTAGTGTCAGGCCATTAGAATGAGATCCGCAAATGCCCTCATGAATGTCAATTAGTGCACGTTTGGACTCTTCAGGTTCTAAACACCTAAGGAGTGTTCCATTGAGACCTCTCTTATATATATCATCAACAATAATGACATAATGTGAAGCATTATAGATTAGGTAACATTTTTCATTCTGGGTCAGACCTTCTAGAATGGTTTGATTATGAAGGTAGGAATAGATGTGATGATAGTGAGATGATTCTTTTTCTATAATGGAACATATCATTTTAGAATCAGGGGTGTCATAGGCTAGGTAGCGTAATGCTTCCACCAAGAACTCATGTTGGAGATCATTTCCAGGCATTTGTAGCAGGAAGGCCAGGGTGGCCATGGCATCAACCGCTTTATTATCTACTCGAGGAACTTGCTTAAAAGTGATGTGTGCAAAATACTTCTTTAAGTCATCAACCATGCATTTCTAAGGAATTAGTTTCTCATCCTTTGTTTGGTACACATCATTAACCTGGTTGATAACAAGCAGAGAGTCACCAAAGATATCTAATTGATCCACTCTCCATTCAGCTGCAATTTTCATGCCATTGATCAAAGCCTCATATTCAGCAGTCTTGTTTGTACAAGGAAATAGAATCTTGTACGCTTTGGGCAATGAGTATCTCTGTGGTGTAATGAAGAGTAATCTAGCACCTGATCCTTGTTGTGTGAAGGACCCATCGAAGAACATAACCCATGTGTGGTGCATGAGTGTCAGAATTGACTCATCTAGGAAATCAATGTTCATTGGCAGAAGACTTTGTATGGGTGCATTGGCCAGTTGATCTGCAATTGCCTATCCCTTAATAGCCTTGTGTTCAATGTATTGGATGCCAAACTCACTGAGTATCATAACCCATTTAGCCAATCTTCCTGTAAGAGCTGCCTTACTGAGCAAATACTTTAATGGATCTATTTTAGCCACAAGCCATGTAGTGTGGGCAAGCATGTAGTGTCTCAACTTCTGGGAAGTAAAGATAACTACCAAGCAAGCTTTCTCAATAATGCTGTAGTTCTTTTCATAAGAGACCAATGTTTGGATCAAGTAGTAAATTTCTCTTTCTTTGTTGTCATTATCTTCCTGAGCCAATAGGATGCCTAGAGATGTTTCAGTGGTTGAAATGTATAAAAGCAAAGGCTTCCCATGAATAGGAGGCATTAGGATTGGCATATTGACAAGATATTATTTAATCTGTGTTAAGCTTTGCTCACAATCCTGGCTCCAATTGAATTTCACACCCTTATGTAAGGTCTTTGTGAAGAGTTGTGATCTATCTGCCAATTGTGAAATAAACCTATGAATAGATTGAAGCATTCCCTATAGTCCTCTCATCTAACTGATGTTCTGAGGTGGTGGCATGTCCATTATTGCTTGTACTTTCTCTGGATCTACTTCAATTCCTTTTGCAGAGACAATGTATCCTAGCAACTTTCTTGATGTGACACCAAACGTGCATTTCTTAGGATTGAGCCAAAGACTAAACTTTTCCATATGATCTAGGATGGGAGCCAAATCTTGTAGATGAGTATTGTGTATAGCACTTTTGACCAAGGTATCATCAACGTAGTCCTCCATGGTTCTATGCATCATTTTTCATGGAAAATTGTAGTAACAACCCGCTGATATGTAGCACCCGCATTCTTCAAGCCAAATGGCATAACATTCCAACAAAAGGTTCCCCATGCACATGTGAAATCCATTTTCTCGTGGTCTTCTGGCACAATTTTTATCTAATTTTATCTAGAAAAACCATCCATAAGTGAGTACATCTCATAGCCAGCCATCATGTCCTCGATCAAATCAATATTAGGGAGCAAAAAGTCATCTTTAGGACATGCCAAGTTAAGATCACGGAAGTCTGTATAAGCCCTGATAGATTTATTATGCTTGGAAACTGGAACAATATTGGATATCCATTTAGCATAATCAATTGCACTGATGAACCTAGCCTTTGGGAGTTTCTCCAATTCTGCTTTGACGAGGAATGCAAAGTGAGGGTGCATTTTCTGAAGCTTTCGTTTAACTTGTTTGATGCCTAGTGCTATGGACAAATGATGCATGATAAGATCAAGATCCAATCCTGGCATGTCAAAGTATGTCCAGGAAAAATTTATTTTCTTTTCCTTGAAAAAGGAAATGAATTGTTCCTCCTCTTCAGGTGATAGTGACTATGCCAGATATATCATATGTGGATGTTCTTCTATGCCCAAGTTAATTGGCTGCGTCAGTTCTATCAACACTGATGATCTCTCCTGAGTGTCACTGGGAAGGACATCAAATATCTCATCCGTGGTTGCTTCAGAGAGGTTTTCACCCTTGGATACGTCTTTTGTTTTTACTTTTTTGGGTTCTGACACTGCCACAATGTGGTTTTCACCATCGGACCTTTTGCATTTTTTCTTTTTAATTGTGTGGCTGAGATATTTGATGTCATCCTCAGTCATGTTGATGCTCTACTCATTGGTGGAAGATGTTACAGGTTCGATAACATTTAGGTAACATGCGAGAGCATAGTCATTCTGGAATGTGGGGACTTCGCTGGATGCATTGGGGTTCTAGTCTATAAGCTCAGGATGTGTGAGTGAGAGAGTAGTGTCTGGTTCAATTGTGTTCATAGTATAGTCATTAAGTGCTTGGACCAACAATTTGAGACCTACGAAAACCTCATCCATAGGTGCGTTCAAATGCCTTGAAGTACAAATGTTAGTAATTGAAAATTCTAGGACACTAGTTGGATCCGACCCATGTGACCTAACCCTAGACATTTCACCCACTTCGATTTGGTTTTCATAGACATGCACTTGGTCAATGTCTTTATCAGTTGTTGCTTCTGAAAGAGAGTCAAACTCATATTCCTCAGAATCAGTGCTACATGGTGAGAGATTATAGAACTCCCCAACAGTGATAGGGACATAGTCACCTTCATCCTTTGGGTTCTTACACAAATACTCAACATGGCATGACTGACTAGATTCTCCCTTTTTTGAATGATATTTGAATTGCTTAGTATTATCCTTAGAAGAGTCACTAGTATCATCCATAGTACTAACACGTGGCACAAAGTCATCTGACTCAGTGAAGAATTTAGTGAGATCATAAGGAATAGGATGAGGATAGGAATCCTCATCATCAGATTCTTCCTCTTAGGTATCTGACTTAGCTTGTGACTCATTTTCAGATGAACTCTCAGGTGTTGGTATGAATTTATTCGATCCCAAATGAAAAGGAACCTTCTTAAATCCTAGGCTAGTTGTATCATGGTTGCTTCAAGCTCTTGCTTTGATAGGATCAATTAGGCCATTGTTATTGCACCCAATAGGGCCAGTTCCCTTGTAACCAAAATGCTTCATAAGCCTAAGACCAGGCCCATATTTCTTAGGAGTGATTTCTCGAGCTTTCTCCGTTAGGTCCACTGGAGCCTCTTCTCTATAAAGCCATGCAACAATGGCTCTGTTTTCACTTTCATCTTCTAAGGAAACTGTAGCCTTGACAAAAGTGCCATTATACTTAGTCTGAGGTGTCAGCACGAATGACTTCTTTACCTTTGATGGTCTCCCATAATGTCTAGGAGACTCTAGGAGAGATGTTAATGACAACATTGGTTCAATGTGATACTCTCCCATGCTTGTTTCTTTTAGTTTGAATGAATACTCAATTTGTTTTAGTTTATTATTGTGATAATCAGTGGACTCACGTTTAGCAAGGATGAAAGTTTTAGTAGCTTTGAGCATGTTGCAGGTGTAGCTAGTAGTGGTAGGAATAGTAACTTTGGAGCCATGAAATGGGAACTTGATGCATTGGTGGTATGTGGATGGCACAATACACATCTCATGCATCTATGACCATCTTAACAAAATGTTGTAAGCCAAGGGAATGTCAAGCACCTGGCAAGTGACATCCCTTTCTATAGAATCAATGTGAATGGGTAAAATCACAAGACCTAGAGACTTTCATTCCACTTTGTCATACACTTTGATAGTGATCTTTCATTGAGGATCAATAGAGTCTTTAGAATAATTTAATTGTCTAAGCAAAGTAGTAGAGACAATATTTAGGCCATTGCCATTATCAATGAGTACCCGACAAACACGTGTCTGGTGGATCATAACCTCGATGTATAGAGGTTGATTGTGTGGGTGACTCAATGAGTTGTCATATTCCTCAGAAAAGGTCATAAGGTATGGCAAGGTCAGGCGACCTACCATGGATTGAAATCACTCAAGATCAAGATCTTGAGGAACATTTGCCTTGGCGAGGGCTTTATCCAGAATCTGCTTATGAGTAGGTAAGATTTTAAGTAGCTCAAAGATGGAAATCTGAGCATTAGTTTGTTTCAGTTGATTGATAACACTATAACTAGTTGTGGTCAAGTTCGTTGTGGGTTTTGCACCTTTTCCATATGGACTAGCAAGGGTTTTATCTTTGTGTTGTTCAAGATTTGAAGTAGGAGGTGCATGGCCTTTGAGCACCAACTTGGCACGAGAGCAAATAACAATGTTAGCACAATGTTGTGAAGGTGTATTATCCATTTCATTAGAAGTAGGGCCCCTCAAGACAAATGGTGTCTCGGGTTTGTCATTATCTTGCTTGCCCTTAATGGTAATAACATTGCAGTATTCATAATCCATAGGTTCAACCATGTGAATGACATTGTCATCATTGGAATATGTATAGCTGACCTTGTTGTAGGGTTGTGGTTTCGAAGTCTCTCCTTTTTCATAAGCTGGGAAAGGTTCTTTGAATGCCTTGTGATCTGAGTTTTTGTTATGTCCATCTACCACAAGATCACCAGCATTAATCATATCCTGGACTTTGTGGTGCAAGTTTATACAGTTGCTAGTTCTGTATCCCTTGTTTTGGTGATACTCATAGAATGAGGTCTCATTCCACCATGGTGGATGTGGTTGTGGATCATAGGGATGAGGGTTATCCATTGGTGAAATAATCTTATGTTGTAGCAATGTTTTGTAAACCACATCCAAAGGTTCTCCCAAAGGCATATACTCTCACTTGGGGCGTGTTGTCCAAGAGTTTCTCAATTTGTTCTCAGATGTCTTATTGTCAAGAGGAGGTTTCTTAGAATTTTTGGTCACTTTGAGGCCATTTGTGAGATTAAATATAGCTTTAGCAGGTTTGGGTGTGACATTGTCAACAACTCCATCATTTACAATTTCTCGGTTCTTGTTGACATGTTTGGTTTTATCCCTGTTGGAAGTGGAACCTTGTTTTATGTCTCTCTGAAGAGTGAGTTCACCTTTCTTGACCATAAATTCTTCAATACGGATAGCCTATGTAATCATGTCTTCAAAGGTACGTGGACCTTGTAGTTGGACTCTATATTCGAAATCAGGTAAGAGGTTATCAGTGAAAATTTCAAGCTTCTTCATTTTTGGGATTTTACGAGAATACTTAGTGAATAGTTGTCTCCACCTTTGGAGGAATGTGAGAAAAGGTTCTCTAGCTTTTTGTTTAAGGTTGCATAGATCTCGAATATTGATAGGGTGTTTTATGTTATGAGAATATTATTGAACAAATAGATTGGCAATTTTGTCAAATGTCTAGATACCAGGAGGTAAATGTGAGAACCACTCCAAAGCCTGACCACCTAGGCTTCTAGGGAATAAACGCATGAGGTAGGTTTGATCATGTATAAACTCCATAGAAAAAGCACCAAATTCTCGCAAGTGATCTTGGGGATCAGTAGTACCAAAGTACTTGTCATATTTGGGTAGTTCTATGCCTTGTGGGAAAGGTGACATGTTTATACTTTTGTCAAATGGAAATGGACAAAGAGCATCCAATGTGTATGTCTTTGTGGGTTTCTCTTTCTCATGCATTATTTGAGCCAATTGGTCTTGCATAATTTTCAATTGTTTTTGGAGTTTAGAAGTCTCAGTTTCTTCTTCAGGTGTGATAATGGTTTCCACATTGAAATGAGAAGGTAACTTTTTTCCCTCTTGAGCAAGTTTGAGAAAGTATTTTTCTTTCTCTTCGTTGAGTAGGATTCCCATGACCTTTTGGAAGTTTTTGTCTCTTCAACATTTTGCTAGGTGTTTAGGGAGTATTTCCACCTCTTCCTATTCCTCATCAGTGTCATAGTCTTTCTCTTTCTCTTTGTCATTTTTAGGTGTTTCTTGATGTCAACTATGACTACCATGTTCAAGTTCATGATTAGTCATTATAGGAACATGTTCAATTTTAGTGTGTCGTGTTTCAAAAGATCCTCTAAAAAAAGGATCAGACACCGTGTTTTGTAATGTAGGACCTCTACCTATCTCAATATCCTCTTGGTACAAAAGATTCCTAATTTGTTGTAGGTTTATGGAAAATGTTTGCTGAACTCGAGATGACCTGGTAGGTGAGTGAGATCATGAAGATGTCTCACTAGCCAAACTAGATATAGATTGTGTAATGAAAGGTAAGCAACCTCTACCACAATTACGACCATGTCTAAGGTTATGGGGATAAAACACGTTGCCACTTCTGGTTGCGATAGTCATAGACAAGGACAAGAAGCTAGAACTTGGACAAGTACTACACTAAGACTGAGTCTCAAAGAGGACAAGATAATAGTAAGAATGTTGTCCAACAAGGTACAAATGGTCTGATTTAAAGGTTAGAATAGCCAAAGATTATGACCAATGCGACACAAAGTATGAAAAGCATTAAGACGAGGACAAAGGAATAACTTATGAGACGAGACTAGTCAAAGTGCAAGATACAAGTCTTCAGCTAAGCAAAGTGTCACTATTTTAGGACTGTTCACAGATAAAAAGTGACAAATAGACATAGAAAAGGGTAGCGTGTAGGTCGCAAATAGCTAAAATAGGTTGAAAAGTGGAAATGCTGACACAAGATCTTGCGTGAGAAACCTGTATAGGCCGCGCGAGGAAGTTTTCTGAGTCATGCGAAGAATTTTTCTGGATCACTTGAAAGTCAGTGACAGTAGTTTAATTTTGTGTGAGGAAGTTTAGAGGGTCACATGAAGACTCATGACATTAGTTTAATTTTGCGCAAGGACAAAATGATTTTGCGCGACTGAAAAAGTTTTTGCATGAGAAGGTAGACCAGTTTTGCAATAGCGACTATTTTTGACAAGATTTCTAGACTTTTCAGATAGAGTAGATAGATTTATCAGACAAATCTAATTGGAAAGGAAACAAGGTTGACCAAGTAAGAAATTTGGACAAAGTTTCAAGTTTTCAATCTAGGCAAAGTGTTTAAATAAGATAGTGAGAAGCAAGCAGTAGTCAAAAATAGTCTTGCCGAGGACAAAGTAACTCGACAGGATATGGGAGTCTTGAACTTTGTTTGTTGTAACTAGTTTGGACTTTGTTGATGACTCGATAACAAACACATTTTATCCCTAGAAAGAAAAATTGGTAGAGAAGGCAAAACCTTTGTCCCACATCTTATGTGCATGTGTGTACCTCACACAGTCATGTCACCCCCATGAGGGCACCCGTGTTTTTGGTATATTCAAAGGAATCAATAGTATACGTTGAACAAGCACCCTTGTGGCAGGGGATGAGTGTGTATACCACCTTTGAACGTCCAGTAGCATGCCTATGGTGAGGTCTATAGGAGAGATTCTTCCACCTCAAGTTCATATCCAAGAACTTGTAGAATAGTTGCAACATTGAACAAAAAAAAGAACTATGACACTTCTTGAAAGATTGAAGCATACTTAAGAAAGAAATATATAAGTTCATTAAGGCCAAACATAATTCTATTGCATGATAAGTAATAAAACTAAAATAATTTCTAAGAAAATTGTGTTCTTACTAAAATTTGAAAAAAGAGATATAATAATGTTCATGTAATGCCCAAAATTTAAACAAGAAAACCCAAACAATTTTTTCCCCTTAACATCCTCAATTTATGTCTATGTGTAAGACAAGCTAAAAAATTACTTTATGTAAATAACTAATCACTAATTAATACTCAAGATGGAAATGTATTACCTAAATCATAAGATGTTTTTCAAGAAGGTCCTCTTATATTATGTGATATTCCCCACTCTACAATAAGTTGTATTTGTCATTTTCTATACAGCCACCAAAAGCACTTTACTTTAGTAGTAGCTTCATTATCTATTGTGTCCATTGGAATATTATATTACTTTTTATCTTTTAATATTATTCTTTCCATTAATGTTATAATTATGTCCCCATCTCAGAGCAGATCAGTTAGGAATCTAGTGAACAATTTGAAGAATGCGACAAAAAGAAAAAATCCATATGGAAGTCAATGGATAGCTAAGACATTTGGAAACCCTAAGGAAGATTTTAAACCCAGTACATATGCATTGCCAAATATTTTACCAAAATTCTACAACCCTGGCAGGGAGAGGATTAAGCTAAGAAGAATCCATCATTCTTCTTTCACTCTTAAAATTGATCTTAATACAAAGTATTTGGTAGAAACCTCAAATCCATTCACAGTCCTTAGTGGACAAAATAACATGAACATCTGAATGTAAATTAGGCAAATCAAAATAACTCAGGGGCCACTTCGACTAAAACCCTAGTTATCCTAGCAAACAATTCAGAGAGAAGAGGAGGTAAAAATGTATCAATTGCAAATGAGAATGTCAAAAAGTGAGTTATGGAGGTTCCTAACCAGGTGACACTGCCCCCAGCTTGCTGGGAGGTAAAAAGCACTCCCCGTGTTAATTTCCAACCTAATTATTTTGAATCCCCTAGGCTTTCCATTTCTTTAGGATCCCATAGCACTCACCCTATCATCTTTTCCACAGCAAGCTTGGATAACTAGATTAGATTTTCTAATCTCACCAAATACTCAAGAAACAATAATAATGAGCTATTCTCATGATAGATAGATTTCCTTTCTGATAGTGCTGTGGATCTCCCATGCATTTATAAGAATCAACCAAGAAGGATTGAGATCCCAAGTCTTTTATCATCCTCTGTTTCACCTAATTCATATGTTCCACCTCATCATAGAAACCCTTTTGTAAATCCCCCTTGTTTTACTAATCATCAACCCAGTTCTTTTCCTATATCATACCCTTCCATCTCAAAGGATAAAATGTTCATCATCAGTAACCATGAAAGAAAAGGTCATTGGAAAGAGTTCCAAAAGGTTGGTGTATTTGCATTCTAGAATGGTCCAATGTGTGAATTTCTCAACCTCACTAATTGGTTACAAGAGTTCTACAAGTAACAGGTAAGTATCTCTCATTACTCAGATAGATTAGTATATATTTATTGCAGTGATGAATTTGTCAAAAAAGATTTCCTTTATGTCTTTGAGTTTTTTTTTAAAGGTCATGTTGTGAATTTTTTTGAATGGATTCTGAATTGTAAGGAAGGGATGTTAAATTTTTTGATCCCAACTTGGTTTACCCTTCAATCCCTCCCTCTGGAACTTCTCCATATGTATAGAAATTATTAAGAAAATAGGGACCTCTATTGGTGATTTGATAGGCATGGACACATCTTTCCATTATTGCAATAACATCAAACTTCTGATTAAATGCAAGGCTAATAATATGGAATTCGATCATATCAAAGTGATAACTAATAGAGCTATATATAGATTAAAATTTCATTGATATGATGGAAAAATCTCAGACACAATCAAATTAGACAATGATAGGAAAATTGTATTCAAAATGTTGCAAATAACTGTAGATCTTAAGAGCACTTTCCCTATGATGAACATAAGGAATCAAAAAGAGCACCAGAAGGATTCACCAAATAAGAAATTTTGACTGCAAATTCATCAAGAAACAATAAGGAAATTAGAGCTAGCTCCTTAAAGGGCGACAGTCGATTTAGATGAGACCACAAAGGAAAATCCAATGTCAGAGATTAGAGATGGCCTTTTTCTAATTCCCAAGGAAATAAAAAATAAAGTTCCAGAGGCTATGCAAGAAGATAAAATAATAGAAAGTCAAAGCACATAAGAGGAAAAACATGCATTATTAGAAATCAACAAAGAAAATATTGATGGATCAGATACAAAGGAAGGTAAAGGAAGTAGTCCTTTTTCAAATCTATAGACTTCCTATGAAAATCAAAGCTCCAAGGACCTCAGCATAGATAAAAGAAACAATAATCAAGGCCTGGTCACCGCAAGGCAACAAGGATTAGCTACTAACAAGAATTTTTTTAAGGAAAACTCAAACAAAGCTAAGAAAGATAAGGAAATGAGTATATCAATTGAAGAGGAAAAATCATCAAAAAATCTAGAGAAACAACTAATTAAGAAGCCACTAAATAATGTGATCAATAGCCTAGAAGACAAAAAAAAAAATCTCTTATTTGTGGGGGAAGATATAGAAAGTGGGAAAGTTAAGAATATAGAAAAGGAATTGGGATCTCCACAACATTAGACAATAGATTATGGGAAATAAACTAGAAACATCAATAGAGAGTCAATCAATATTTTCTCCAAATTTTGGCAGACACCACCATCTAAATCAGAATCCTCGGTTCCTTTTGGAAATTATCATAAGGATAAAAGTAGTGAATAGAGTAAAACAAAAAGATCCCTAACTCAAGAATTTCAAGAATTTCTACCTAGGGATATGACATAGGATGAATACTTGGAAAGGCTAAACCTAAATAAGACTAGAGTAGAAAATCTGGATTCATTGATTGAGGAATTAATCCAAGTTAAATTAAACTCATAGTTAATAAAAGATGCACTAGTGGTAGCTCAAGGTGAGAACTTTGAGGGGAATGATTTTAGGAAGCTACCATCTATAGAGGATAGATATATAAAAAACTAGTTAAGCATTGTAGAGTAGATGCTACAAGAACTAGAAAGCAAAGATGGAGAAGAAAAAGAAGGTAAAAAATTTGAAATTACCTTAAATGCACAGAAGAATTTTGAATAGCTGGGCATCCAAATGAATCAAGAAGGAATAATTTCTCCTAAGTATGGCAAAGTGAAAACTAAAAGAGGAAGGAAATCCCTTAAGGTACTTAGAGAAGTAGATGGGTAGGCTAAAGAGCAACAAAAGATTAGTCAATTATTTAATACAGGGAAGGGGAAGTTCCTTCCCAAGGAAGCACATGAAGATCACCACTTGGAATGCTAGGGGCTTAAATTCCCCTAGCAAGAAAAGGCTACTAAAAAAAAATTAAAATTTTTGAATATGAAATTATTCTATTACAAGAAACAAAGTTAAATAAGGAAGAAGAAACCAAGTTAGAAAAGAAGATAGATAATTGAAAGATTAATCTACATGAATCTAGAGGAGCATCAGGAGGTTTAGGCTTCATACAGAACCCCAGGAAAGTATCTTTAGATATTTTAAACACAAATAACAACTAGCTAAGTAGTATAGTTAAAAGCATCAAAATCAACCTTTAGTTTATTTTAGTGAACATATATAGGCCAATCTATAATACATACAAGAAACTTTTATGGGGCAAAGTTAGTTTATTTATCAACATTCATAAAAATGATCTCATCCTCTTAGGTGGAGACTTTAACACTATCCTTAACATAAATGAAAAATTTGGAGGTATCCAACAATCCTCCCAAGCTACTAAAGAATTTAAAAATTGATGCAACCTTAACAATTTGATCGACATCCCACATAATAATGAGAATTATACATGGAACAATAAAAGGGAGGATTTCTCTTATACAATGGAGAAACTGGTGTATATGTGGAATGTGGCCTTATGCTTCACACACACACTTCAACATAGTCTTTATATGAGGATTCATCCCAGAATGAACATTGGATTGTCCATCCGAAAATCATCCAACAAGCTAACCTGTTGTCTCCTATCTAGAAGGATTTTTCCTGTTAATATCCTTAGAATCGAGGTGCAGGCAACCAAACCCTCTAAGAATGAAGGTTTTGAAAATGAGATGCAACTATTCTATGTGAATATGAAAATTAATCTAAAATGAGATATGCAAACTAGTCTAAGAACATATAAAAGAAACTATGCTAAAGATGTATGCATGTTAGATCTAGATGAGAATTAAGCTAACAATGAAAAACTATGAGAATGTGATAAGCTTAAATGAGTATGCAATTTGGCAAAAATTCGATGCAAATTCTAATTCATCCTCCTAAAAATGAATAGATGAGGGTCTCTTAAATAGACTTTCTTGGAATCCATCAACGCTCGAGATCAATTTCAACTAACGGTCAGGATTGAAGATGAAGTTCAGTCATAAAGGAAGATTCCTGAATCAAAGGGAGTTAACTGGCTCAGATCTGAGTGTAAGAGTCAGTCAACTCAAATAGACTTTAGTGTCAGAGTAAGTGATCTGAGTCATTTCTAATTTTATCAGTAGTGAACTAGGAATTTCCCTTTTTTGAACTAAAGAGAGATATTTAATTTAATAAAATGAGACATGCTCTCATAATTACCTTTTCTTATTAATTAAATAATTCTATTTAATTAATTAGAGACACTTTTCTTATTTAATTAAATAACTTCATTTAATTAATTTGGAATGGCTTCCCATTTAATTAAATAACTTTGCTTAATTAATTAGAAGTAGCTTCTCCATTTAATTAAATAATTTTGTTTAATTAATTAAAATAGGCATATTTATTAAATTAGATAAATTTAATTCCATAGTACATTAGCCTTAGGAGATAATTTAATTTAATAAAGTATGAATACTTTAGATTAAATTAAATTGAAATCAAATAGGTTTAATGTGGCCAATATGAGTGTGTACTATAGGAATTAAATAATGAGTCGGATTAATGCAGATTAGGTTTTATGCATTTGACAATTAAGTCAAGTAGCAAGAAGCAGAATAAGAATTGCCTATTAGGATAGGTCTTAGGATTGATTAGAAATAGACCATAATTGGTTGAGATGGCAATAAGCCAATTTTGGGGTGTTACAACTGGATAGGTTTTTCCTTAAAGGAGACCTTAGTGATATTAATATTAATATTCAATCCTCTATTCTTCCAATAGCTAGATCTGACCACTTCCCTGTCAAAATTGAATTTTTTAAACCTTCTAAACCAGTGAGAAATCCTTTCAAGTGTGAAAAAATGTGGTTCTTAGATTCAATTTTTTTAGAACACATTAAAGATTGGTGGAATTAGGGTATTTTAAAGGATCTAGAATGTTTATTTTTGTCTCAAAAATGAAAATTCTTAAAGAAAATGTACTCAAGTGGAACAAAGAACAATTACGATAACATATTCAAAGAGAAATTAGAAATTGAGGAAAGTCAAGAGGAACTAAAATTAGAAGTAATCAAGAAGGGTATGAATATTGATAGCTTTTTTCTAGAAAAAGAATTACTCACTAAAAAAGAAAATATATTGGCTAAAGAAGAGGTCTTTTGGAGACAAAAATAAAGAGAAAAATGGCTAGATGAAGGAGATTGGAACACAAAATTCTTCAATAACTCCACCCTCCACAATAGAACTAGAAGAAAAATAGTTAAAATTAAAGATCCTACGGGCACTACCACTGAGAACCCAGATAAAATATCCAAGAATTTTGTGAGTCACTTTTAGAATACATTAAACAACTATGAATGTTCGAATAGGGCAATTCAATGAAAAATTCTTGAAGCAATCCCTAAAGTAGTCTCATTAGAAGATAATAAAACTTTAAACAAACCTATCACCTTGGAAGAACTCAGATTGGTGTTATTCAATATGAACCCTGACAAATCTCCAAGACCAGATGGATTCTAGATATTTTTCTATCAAAAGTGCTAGGACATTATTAGTGTAGATCTTTGGAAAGTGATTGAAGCATCAAGAAATGGTGGTTCATTGCTAGCAAAAATCAACCACAACTTTCTTACTTTGATCCCTAAAAAAGAGGATCCAAAAAATGCTGCGGATTTTAGACTTATAGCTTTATGTAATACTATTTATAAAATCTTATCTAAAATTATAGCAAATAGACTTAAATTAATTCTCCCTAAAATTATATTGGAAGAATAAACTAGTTTTGTTCTAGGTAGATCAATCCTAGATGGAATATCTATTATCCAAGAAACAATACATTCAACTTATGAGAACAAAGGGGCAAGCGTGTTCATGAAATTAGACATCCAAAAAGCATATGACATGATTGATTGGAGGTTCTTATGCAAAACCTTAGAAGCTTTTGGTTTTTCACACCAATGGATCAACCTCATATATCAGTATATCTCTACCACAAAATTTTTAGTTCTTATTAATTGTATCCCCGAGGGCTTCTTTGAAACATCAAGAGGTATTAGATAGGGAGACCCCCTATCCCCAACTCTTTATATTATTATGGTAGAAGCCTTTGGGAGAGAACTCACCGAGGCTTACAACAAAGGGAAAATAAAGGGTATAACTATAACAAAAAACATCCCCAACATTACCCATCATCTATACCTAGTGAGAGCATAGAAAAAAAGGCACTAAACATTATGGCTATCATCCAACAATATATGGTAGCATCGGGTCAAAAAGTAAATGCAACAAAATCCAATTTTTTTTATTAATACTAAATCGAAAATGGAAAAGAAGATCTGTCATATCATGGGGTATAATAGGGGTACATTTCCATGTAAATACCTTGGTATTTAGTTAGAAAAAGGAAGTAAATCTAATAAAGCATGACAGAGTATTTTGGATAGATTGGAGGCCAGGATAGGTGGATGGAAAGATAAATGGCTCACAAAAGTTGGTAAAATCACCAAGATAAAATCAATACTGTCTACTATCCCAACATATCCACTTTCCTCTCTTCCTCTATCCAAGCATATCAATAAGAAGCTCAAGGCAAAACTTAGAAGCTTACTCTAGAATGATTGTGAAGAATCTAAAAAATTGGCACTTATAAGATGGAAAAACATTTGTAAACCAAAGGAGTTTGGAGGATTAGGTATAAAAAACATATATTGGCAAAAAAAAGCATTAGGGGCCAAACTAATATGGTGCCTATTTGTTGAAAGGGACATAAAATGGGCTAAAATTATGTATAACAAGTACCTTAATGCTGCTGATTTCCTCTCCATTTTTAGGATGAAGATTCTTCCCAAAGGTTCTGAGAGTTGGAATTTTATTGTTAGATGTCAGGCCCTCATCAGTAAATATCTTACCGGGGACATTGGTAAGGGTGATGAAGCCTTATTCTTGGAAGATTCATGGGATGGGCATCCCCCAATAGATAGATTGGAGATTCCTATTGATCTCAAAGAGAAATTAGTTAAACTATGGGGTAGAAAGGTTAGTGATTATAAAACCAAAAAATCCTTGAATGGAAGCACTAGTTAGGTATGGAAATCCTTGGATGATATAGATGTGGAACTAGAAAAAAAAAAGGTATATGAAAAGATAATCCAGAATAGGAAAATTAAGCAAATAGAAAGGAACAACAATATCATTTGGGTTGCATCAAAAGATGGCAAGTATAGTGTGAAAAATGGTTATAATGCTCTCATTCACTCCCAAAGATGGGATGAAGTGGAAATCCCACTTAAACTTTGTTGGGATCTTTCATGTCTGCTAAAGGCCAATTTCTTTTTATGGCTGGTATTTCAAAACAAGATCCTCACAGACGATAGATTCCACAAACTGGGCATTGAAGGCCCATCTAGATGTGTGTTATGTAGGAAAAATAGTGAAGATATTGATCACATCTTATATAGATGTCCTTACACTCAAAACTATTGGGATTGGCTCAGGCATATGTTAGGTTGGTATTCTCCCATGCCAAATTCATTAGTTGATTTTCTCAAAAGCTGGCCCACAAATATTTGTAAAGGTATCTATAGAAAAATTTGGAATATTAGCCCATCTATCCTCATGTGGGAGGTTTGGAAAGAAAGGAATAGAAGAATATTCTATGACTAGGATATGAAACAAGCAAAAATTGTTAAAAAAAATAGAAGCAAGCATAGTCGAGACCTTAAATTCCCACCTCAAGAATTCCTAGAAAGAAGAAGGATCATTCTCGAGCTGGGATGGTGATATTAAAAAGAAATGGACTAACCTAATTAATCTCTTGCTTACCTATAAAAAGAGGAATAAATAGGCAAGGGAAAGCTGTAGATGGATCCCCCCTCTGAAGGGTTGGGCTAAGTTAAACTTTGACAAAGCATCTAGAGGAAATCCTAATTTAGTAGGCATCAGTTGTACCATTACCAATGAGTCAGGTAATTGGATAGCTAAAAGGGCTAAATCTATTGACCCAACAACTAATAATTTAGCAGAGCTTGAAGCCTTGGAAGAAGGACTTCAACTTTCCCTAAATTTAGGATTATCCAAAATCATCATTGAAGGAGACTCTCAAATTGTATTAAATGAAATAAGGAAAAGAGAAATGCCCAATTGGCTCTTAAAATCAAAGTTAGAAGATGTTCTCAGTATTCTAGATCAATTTGCAAATACTCAAATTTGTCATTTTTTTGGGAAGGTAATTGGAAGATAAACCAATTGGCAAATAAAGGGGCTGATGGTGAATATTCTTTGGTTATGAATGATTAGTAGTCTCAAATAGAGACATCAGCAATTATAATATTTATCATTGATATAACAAGTTTTTAAAATAAACTCTATTAAGCTGTCAGTTATAACTATTCGATTATGATTTATCCCAACCTTAAGTAAGTTTAGGTTTCTTGGATATACTTTAAGTATCCTTGGGATAGTATATTTTGTTAGAATGTAACATATCCTAACCTTTATTCCACATTTATTTGATTCCATATGAGTTTAGCCCTCACTTTATAAGTAGATTTAGGAATAGATGGAATGCATGTTTGTAAATTTTGAATCGACAAAGTCATAGAATAGTATACTAAGAAGCCTTCATTTTGGATATCCATATCATTGAGAATATAATAAGTGTAAATAATTATTAGTTAGCCTCTCTCCTATCTATCATGTAGCCATAAATGGATCTAAACCCAAAATGCTAAGTTAATTTGCCCTTGTTTTTCAATTATGGCATCATTCTTCGGGCCCATCATGAAAGTTACACAGTGACATCAAGCTGATGGCTTTAACTGATGTGGGAATTCATCTTTGCTCTTCTAGATCCTTCACATGTAGAGCCTTGCCCTTTTAATTCATTTTTTGGTCTATCCCTATCATCTTGTGCCTGCCTTTTCTGCAATGGACACCTTCATCTATGTTTTCCATACTTTGGAATAATGTACTATGGCTTTCCATGATAATGTCAAGCTAGAACAATGGAATTGCATGCTAAAACTAGTAGATGGCATGAAAATAATCGCAATGAGCCATGCCCTAGGAGAAGGATTTTTCAAATATGATTTTACATGGATAAAAAATAGCAATATCATAGGGACATTCATTAGGTACACGACTAGAGCTAGAATAGAAAAATGGGATATGGTTAAACTTTGTCGAAATATATTTGACCCTATTTGGTGTGGGGGCTTGGAAGAAGTCATCATGAGCTTAGATGAGAAGCTTAGAGTTCCCCTCCCAAAAATATATATGGATCACCCCTCGGGGGGCTTTGATCTAGCCATAGTACCAGGGAAGCCTTCATTAGTAATACATGTTCTTATAGCTTTTAACTTGGTGTGGCCTAAAATGGAATTGAGTATTCAATTTATCCTTAGATGGAGAGGGATAGTGGTAGACGACGATAATAAATGGCTCAAAAATTATCTCCATTTGTTCAAATCCTACATTCACCTAGGTGTGGAATTGGAGAACTTGGATGCTCTAGATTTTTGCACTCCCAACATTGAAAAGACAAGTAAGGAGAAGAACTCTTTTAAATTTCCTCAACTCTTCTAGGCTAAAAACCCTAATGATATTGCCAAGATTATTATGGTCTTTTGGAAATAGCAGTGTGGGTAAGGATCTTAGTTCTTTTTCTTACAGTCTGTTTAAGGTTTTTGCCTTTTGTCTTTTCCTTCGGTCAGTATAAGGCTCTGGTGGCTAAGGTTTTCTTGTTGGCCTTCATCAGAGTAAGAAAGAAATACATGTAATAATCCTTCTAGGGTCATATAGTAAGGATAACATGTCAAGGTCTACTAGTATAGTATATTAAGGTTAAGTTGGGTGTTAGTATCCTACAATTGGTGGCTATCTCAGAGGTTGGCTAGTAGATTAGTATATATAATGTAAAGCAGCTCTGAGATTTCCAAATCTTTGTAATTTCATGATACCAAGATATATAAAGTTTATTTTAGTATTGTGCCCAATTTTTCTATACTCCCTTTGTTTAGAATTTTTGTTTGTTTGGTTTCATTTAAAGATGTATTTGTATTTGGCTAGTTATTTTGGGATTTCTCATAGTTGTGATTGCAGAATTGTTTGATGAACTCAAGGAAATAAATTCTACTTGAGATAAGTAGATGAGTTAGTTAAATCTATAGCTTTGTAGAAGGTTAATATAGCTAGTTTAAAGAGTAATATATAGAGGCAAATCCACCAATATAAACTACCAAGCTACTTAAAGGTGTTTCTTAAGTATGGGTTTTGTATCTAGACAAAGTTTTGTTAGTTTTGTTTAGTAGTATGGGCAATTCCAAATTGTGTTTCATAATGATATCTATATTCCAACTCAATATTAATGGTAATTTTATTATTCCTAGAGTTATGTTGCTAATGTCAATTAACCTAGACATATTCCTTGATAATGGGGTATGCTTTTAGCTTCCATAATATCATAGAAAGGAATTAGGATATCCTAATAGAGCAACATGCAAAGGTAGTCATAATTAGAACAACTTTCAATGGTTGTTTATTTTGGTATTATTTAATAAGTAAAGTTAGCAATCTCTTTGCATACTTAAAGGTTTATTATAGTGACCTTTAGTTTAATACAATTAAACTCATTTTGGTAGGACATAGTGTTATTGTAATGACTCTTGTTGTGACTTTAAACTGATGGGTTCTAGTTAATATAATTAAGTTTAGCTTTTTAACTGGTATGCTCCAGTAATTTTTCCTTCCTAGATAGCCAAATTAATTGTAGTTCATCCTTTCAGGATCTCATGTTTTCATATGGTTTAACTAATTGCTCTAACATCTACTTTAAGCTGTATAACTGAGTAGCAGGTTATTAAGGGGAAGCATTTCATTCAAAATGGACAAGAAGAGGAACATATGGAAAGTATTAAAGCATTAGATTATATACTTATTTTTGATATTGGTTTAAATGGAAATAGTGGAAGAAGTAGTGAAGTTTAAATTTAGAAGAGGATTCATACCCTTCTTTGTGTATTGACTAGAAAAATTCTATAATTGACAACTGGGGTATGCCTCTTTTATATTTGTAATAAAATAGGACCAAGGTCTGAGGAAAGACTGGAGGTTTTCTTCTCCATTCTTTCCTACCAGTGCCCATTTGAACAGAGTTACTTTGCTGTATTTATGTTTATTAACTTAATATAATCAAAGGCTTTGACTGTTTACTATAAAAAAATACAAAATAAAAAATATTTCCCCATCTCAATTAATTATATGGTTAAGAGATAGCCCCAGTATTAATATTATTAATAAAATAAAATAATTATTACTTACTTTCTTAAAATTGGTGCAAGAATCTTTATATTGCATTTAATTAATAAAATTAAACTTGGTACATATTTATATTTACATTAACAATAATGCCCATTCAAGGCTATAATTTCCTTCATAGAAATAGTCCACTAAGACATACTTGATTCTAATAATAAATATTCTTTCTTATTACATATATATATTTTAATTATTTAAATAATAAATAACTAATCTCATATAGTTCAAGAAAAAGAATAACCAAAAGTTACATAATTTAATTTAAATAATTTAGTTATATATATGTATATAGATAATCATTAGATTTCCTATTTTAATGTATTTATTAAATAATATAATCAATGTATACCTTTAATAGGTTTTGAATTCTTAATTTCATTTCTTTCTTTCTTTAGAAATATCTTTAATATATTAAGAATTCAAAATTAGAAACATCTAACTAAAGCAATTATATGAAGAATATTTAAAATATCTACATATTTTATTCACATAGATTTATTTCAATTTTTTTAAACAATTTTATTATTTAGTTAAAATGTCAAGAAAGAAGAAGAGAAAGTACAAGTTTGAACATGATTTTTTAACAAAAATTAGAAACATCTAAGCTTGAACTTAGAACTTTCTAATAGCATTAATCATTAACATAATATATAAACAAAAGATGTCATATTCTTACTTGTTCTTTTTATTTTCCTTTTCACTTTGTATTATATTTTACTATTCTTTCTTGTAGAAAATGTAAGGTATTTTAGATTTCAATGGAGACATACATCTATCATGTTCCACCAAATCTCAAGAGAAGGTGATGTCTAATGCATTGGTAGAGAATGCTGGTTGGCTGACAAAGATGTATTGAAACATAAAATTGGAATCATCTAGGCTTTATTATTATAGAAGAATCAAATAGCATAGTAATACCATCATTTATGAAATTCAAGAGAGGGATTTTCCCAAGAACATATTGTACTCTACTATTGATTTATGTGATAGATTTATTCACAAATCTCTAAAATCTTGTAATAGTTGCTAGTATGATTGTGGATGTGCTTGTGTATTTTTTTGGGGATCATACTCAATGATTCATCATCCAGATTTGAGAACTCAAGGATGCATGTGAGATATGTGTCAAGATAACTTCTTGGTCCACATTGGAGACATGAAGATACATTTAGATACATATTTAGTTTTAGCTTAGTTTTGGTAGCAAATATAAGTCTTGAATCTCAATCATATAAAAAATAGTTTTTTGTCCCTTCGTTTCAAAGATTTAACAATATCACTAATGCTTTTAAGTGGGCATGCTTTAGGTGGTGTATGAAGAAGCTAGTCAAGTTACAAATTATGTTATTGGAAGTATTCATATTGTTGCCTCCTTCTGTTTAGAGGGGAAGATTATCAATTTGTAAAATGAAAGATGTACCACTCTCTTGAAAAGTGCAGTCAAGAAAGGAAGTATAGCTAGGATTGGTTATTATCTGTCCAATTTTATTTTTTATGTTTTGTCAATTTTCACTCAACATCTGGGTAGAGGCTCACTTGTTCAAGATAGATATATAACTTTTAATAAAATTTTCAAGACAGTAATGAAATGTTAGTAAGTTTACTATTTTACACTTTTTAAGAATGAAAATGTAGTGGTTTTTAGTATGCACTTCTACAAGTGCTGGATATTTTGAATTTTAAAAAGTCCATAGTAACTTGTTTGTTTTACCTGATGAAAATTTTGACATAAAGAGATTGCAATAATATAAACATGCATTTTTAAAGAAATAAAATTAATATTTTGAATATGTTTTATTATTTTCTAGTTCTATATTCAATTATTAAATGCATAATATTTTTGGTAGGTTTATTAACTCTTTCAATGGCCACCATGGGAGTCTCTCAATTGACACACTTTGTCCTTGACTTTGCAAAAGTCAATGTGTATATCAATTCATTCATAATTCTTGATTGTTCATCTAATATTGATGCAAGTGATGTCTTAGGGACTACATTAGACGATGTCAAGGGAAATATTGAGTTTTATTATGTTATCTTTATATATTCAATCCATCCAGATATGTAGATTTTCCATTATTTATGTTTATTTGTCCGTTATAGAAAGGTAATTATGTTAAATTATACTCTAGTTGTTTGATGATAAAAAGGCATATAGTAACTTGCAATCTAATAATGATGATGCATTTTGAGGTTATAAATTACTATACTAGACAAATCCCTTTAAACATACTGGTGGATTTATCTTTTTTCTTTGATTTGAATAAAAAGTTTCTCTTGTGGGAAATAATTTTGATCTCGCTAGTAAAAAGGGCCCAACAATGTTTTGCATTAAATTTTGAATCGTGTGAGGCTAAAATCAATTTTTATGAGACTTTCATGATGGATTGATTGTTCCCCCATTAAAAATCCTATCAGCTAAATATAAAAGAATTGATATTATAAGGCAAGGAAACAAGGACACAATGATAGAGAATTTAATAGGAACAAAGGGACTACAAATGACATATAAAATGACTCAACTATAATGATAATTGAAAATGTAGACATGTCCAATAATTTTGAAAGAGTATAACATCTTGGGAAGTACTTAGAAGGATTCAACTATTTCAGATACATCAAGGAAGACAAGAAAAATTGTTAACATCTCTTTTGTCCAGTACAACATAATGATTCAAAGTTAATAATGGTGTGATTTCTTCTAACATGGTAGGTGCATAATAAGTTTTTGATAAGTTCTCAATTTTTTCTTAGATATTCTAAGCACTTGATTTAGTAATTAGGATCTATTGCAAAACATCAATGCCAGTAGACAATAAATGATGAACACTATTTCTTACTTACCATTGTCAAAAACTTGAGGGTAGTAACAACTTATCGATCATGACTGTGCATAGTAGAAATTTTCACGAGTAAAGTTCTTGAAATACTCATGTAACTCCTCTTCATTATTTTCCATATAAAATTGATATTCTCACAAATGGAAGCTTGAAAATGGTCTACATGGCTCTCCTCCACAACAAGGTATGCATAGGTCAAGTAAGTGCAAAACTTTGTGATCTATTCCTTTATATGGTTCTTGAAAAATTTAGGTTATAGGCACCTCCTAGAAGTTTAACAAAAAGAAGATCCTGTAGCATAGCCTCTAGCATTGAAATAGACACCCTAACAGAATTCCATTCTATATATTCCCCAATATAAGCTACCTTGTTCACTAAAAATTATCAAGCAATAGAAGCACAGAGCCATTGAGACAATACTTGAGATCATTGAAGATATTGTTTCTCTTTTAATGATACCTAAACTTCTTGCAAATCAAGTTTTTAATTTCAAGAACACCATTTGTTTCAAAACCTTGGAGATTTGGCATGAGCTCCAAAAGTAAGGTTTTCCATGCCTTGGAAAATCATGCTCGCAACTTCTTCCAAATATTTCTTTCCTCTAGTTCTGAAATTAAGGGTATAGAAGCTGTAAGGGGTTCAACTAGATGAGCTAGTTGAGTTGTATTATCATTACAGTCTATTCCTTCTCTAATATTTTCCTTGCTAATTCTAGCATCCTTCATGATCTCTTCTCTATCAAAACATGCTAAGGTTGAGTTGATTACAAACTCTGTTATTTTCCATAATCATCACATCTAGTAAAGAACTAATATGAGAAACCTCAACTTATGTTGTCTTTACCTCAAAAATTTTCCTTTCTTCTAAATCAAGGTCATTCATGGATGGAATATTTGAAGATGGGGGATTTTTCTAAGACTGGTAAATTTTTTCTCTAGATGATTATTTCCTTATATAATCAAGTTGATTATAGAAGGGTGAAGATGTATTGAGAGGGGTATTAGTGTTTAAGGGTTCCAAAGAAACATATTGTTATTAATGAAAAAGAACCTTAACCTTATTAAAAGAGATGTGAACGTTAGGCAAGAAACATAAGTGGAGATTTGAAGTTCAAGGAGTTACATTGAAAAAAATCTCCCTTCTTAGGTGGAGAGGGATGTTCTTTCCTAAAAGTAGCTATGTTATTGTCATGCTCACATATTGAACAAGACACACACACACACACACACACACACACACACACGCACACACACACACGCACACACACACGCACATGCACACGCACACGCACATGCACACGCACACGCACACGCACACGCACACGCACACGCACACGCACACGCACACACACACGCACACGCACACGCACATGCACACACACACACACACACACACACACACACACACGCACGCACACGCACACGCACATGCACACGCACACGCACACGCACACGCACACGCACACGCACACGCACACGCACACGCACACGCACACACACACGCACACGCACACGCACATGCACACACACACACACACACACACACACACACACACACACACACACACACACACACACACAACTCAATAATAATAAAAAAATTGAAATTTGAAACACTTTAAGAAACCATATCAAATCATTTACAAATTATTGCTGCAAATTTTCAAATACATCAAATCATATTCCAGGAAATATTTAAAGTGAAATGTATTCACAACTTGACATGTCTCTCCTAATATTACAATTCACATCTAGATCTTACAAAAAAACAAGATTTACATATACAAAGATCTATATGTAATATTTTACAATATAGAACTTTTACAAATATTCATACTAAATCATCTTGAAATCTTCAATAGAAAATGAAATCTTCCAAACTTTTCTTCAGCACAAATCCATACAGAACCTGTATAAAACAACACTGAAAACTATGGATAGCTCACCTCCCAACCTAGGTCTCTATAAGTCCACCCAACACATTTGGAGAACCAAAACCAACCAGGTAACAATCAAACACAACCATATAAAACAATAATTACACGATACAAAATTTAACACCCTTTTTGAGCTTACATAACAAATTACCATAGCAACCAATATAATGGGTGAAGGTGTGCCTAAAACCCCAAGGAGAAGCCAAATACATAAAACCAAATCTTCCTTCACAAGATATTAAAAATAATTACTAACTCTCACAAAATTTCTCCCTTTATGACCCCCAAAGTTTATAACAATATTGTACTAGCATATGCAGCCCATACTACATGCGTATCCCTCTTCCTTCTAGGGAAGAGACTCTGCACTCAAGGGAAAGTCCCAACTAACCCCTTCACTTGAAGGATACTTCTTCCCTCCTAAGGGTGAGTGATGTCCTTCCACATGCATAACATCATACTCTCAAAATCAAAGAGAAAAAAAGAGAGGAAAAACAATAGAAATTCATTCACACCCAACAATACAACATGGACAATACACATGCATCTATAGCCAAATTTACACAACTTTTATTCAGTAAAATAATACAATACATAATTCCTAAAACATGATAGAAGCTCCAACCTTTCTACAAGCTGTGGTAAATGAACTGATCTGAGAAGAGCTCTCTATCATTCCTTGATCAAATCTCTAAAAACTAGAAAATCTCTAAAACTAGAGAGTGGGTGAATGAAAACTCTATTTTCAAATTTTCCTTTAATAAGAAACTAAACTCCTTCTTTTTCTCCATCATGAAAGAGAAAAAATCAGTTTAACCCCACCTAATTTACCCTATTTTATTGGAACTCCAACTCATTGAAGATAATGTGAGAAGTTGGGTAAGGTTTCTTCCTATTTTTGTAATACTTGAAAAATGAGATTTTAAAAGGGTTAGAAAAGTGATTTAAAAAAAATTAAAGTCAAAATTAGAGTTCTAACATATAGTACTAACATGTAGGTTATTTAATTTTACCAAAAGAACACCCTAGGACTCTAATAAAGCCCTCTAAAGTCACCTTAAACATAAAATCTGAATTTAATCTAATAAAAGCCTTCATATGATAATTTTATACAAGGGGATATAATTTAAACATTTCTAATTGGTTAGAAATAAGGTTGGATGTCTTTTGCCAATATCTAAAACTAACTTGCGACTTATACACATAACAATAGAAGTGCCAAATGACACTATAAAATATACACTTAACATTACGAGTGGAAAATATAATCTAACACACACATTCACATTATGTTCACAAAGTTAAATACTAATAAAAAAATGCTAAGATCTCTTCATTATATGTAGCCTTGGCATTCTTAATAGATACAAAGATATAGTCTTGGTTCTCCATTTTACCCTGGTTATATTTCATGCACACTCAAACCACATATCAGTAGTCCAAGATATATAAATAATATGCATATATAAATCCTTAATCAATTTTATATTTATAATTGAATCCAAACATAAAATATATCTCAATTGAATTTCAAATAACATTTTCCCATTTCTATAATACTAGCAAAATCAACTAATCATGATACGACCATTTGCAACATTTCATGATTTTCAAACATATGATCCATCTAATCTTTATATTCAATCATAATTTCATACTCCTCAATAAAATAACCAACCAAGTACATGAATGTAAACAATCATCAAGCATCATCAATAAGTTTTAACATCATAAATAATCATCATAAAAATAAACCAACCCATAATATCAAACAGTCTGAAAAACAATCCAAAATAGGTCCAACATATAACAAGGTCTCAAAATATAAAATATTTGAAACATAAATAAACTACTATGATGGGCTAGGTTGAGGCCTCACATCCTCTCCCCCTAGGCATGAATGTCCTCCTAGAGTTCATCAAAATATAAGGGTACTATCATCTCATTGAACCACATTCTCTCAAGAATTCATTGACTTGTTTGCTTAACACTCAATGCCTTAATGAGTTTGGTTCTATAGATCACCTTGTTGGCTGGAGTCCATCTCATTCTTTCTCTCCTAATTTAGAGCATATCTTAGGCTAATGTCTCATCATATTTGGGTGCAAAATAGAGAGAGTAGTCATACTTTGACATGTTTTTAATCATATAAAAGAATACATATGGCAAGGTCTATTTTGAGAAGTAGTTCAAAATAATCATCCTATTTTCTATTAACATTACATTTTGTAGCTAAAGCTTGATATAAAAATTTACATACTAAAATCAAATTAACCTTAATTCAAGTTTCAACAGAAAAATTATCACTCAAATAAATAACATCAAAATTAAAATAAATAAATAAGAAATAGTTTCCTAACATCATCAAATGATCACTTGAATTGATAATTATTAACACATGTGCAAAAGTTTATTGTCTCATTCTAATACTCCATTTTTATCAATTATATCATATACATACATATAGACACAATTTATACAAAGGTGCCTCAATCATAAAGCATCTAATACTATCTTATATAGAAAATTGCCATAGAAAAACATATCTAAATAAGTACTAATGAGGAGGGGTCCTACATCCTCCCCATCTTTCCTTTGACCTCCTCATGGGAGTCACCCAAAAATAAATAAATAAATAAGGCTTACTCCTCATCGTAAACCTATTATCACTTTACAAAAGTCCTCTATCTATAATGTACCAGGTTAACCTATAATCCTACACTAATATTATGTGGTGATTTGACCCTTGCAAATAGTCAAAAGAGGCTAGCTATTCCTACTAAAATATAGGAGAGGGTGAGCACATATAGCTCCACTAAACTTAACACCATAATGCTCTACTTCCCACCTAACTCATTAGGAATCCCTTTATGGTTTGACCATTCACAAGTTACTTTGCCAAGATAATTTGCAAGAAAATGCCTCATAATGAAATTAAAATTGAAGATAAAATTAAAAAAAAAAGAAAAAAAAAGAAAAAAGAAAAATCAAGAGTGGTCACACTAGAAAATTTTAAATCAAGAAAATAAGGCATGTCCTAGAGGCAAGATAGGACCATAATTAAGAAATTTGGCTAAGTAGCCCAACATCACATTTAATATTGCTGACACGAAAGAAGGAGAAACAAAATACAAAAAATTGCAACATGAAAGAAAAATACAATAAATCACATTGATTACATAAATTTCATCACGATCACATTGCGGTCATACCAGGGTCATGAAAGGGAAGAAAGACTCCTTTTGAACTCGATTGGGGGTTCTACTAACCATTTGAATAACATTGTCATTGGCCTCATTGCCTGAATCATGTATGTTTCATATAGAAATAATTAAGGAGTTACTACCAACTAGTTATAATATACGCCATGACTATACCATATAATCTTCTATCATCATCATCTTGCTATAATTTACATATTAATACACCTATCTCACAATCCTATGTTTTACCCTAAAGACCAATACTCACCATAATATACAAGAAGAAATTCAAGGTTACTAAATCCACTAGGTTTGGCATTCTTACTCACAAATATTACTAGATATAATTCCTACACATAGGTTAAAGTCTTTTTTCTCATAAGTTTAAATGCAAAGGTTTCTACTAGATTAATTGTTCATGCTAACTAGGTTGAATTATAACTACATTGGTAACTAAATAAATAAATTGATTCATATGTTTTCATTGAACAAAATGATTTTTCACATTATTAGTCACTAGTGTAACTAGGTTCAATACCGACATTAAAATTTCCAAAGCTTCAAAAATATAGTTGAATAATTGAGTTTACTTTACCTTTATGATTTCACTAACATTTATGTTCATGCCAACATCTTAAATTCACTAGGCTTATTTATGATAATAGATGTTTCAATCTATGTTTCAAACAAATTATAGTAGTAAAATTTGAAAATGCCAATAATTCTTGATTATTTTCTATGGTATAATTATTATATATTATATTATATAACTATACATATAAAAAAAAAATTACTTTAAGCTTTACATGATTTTTTTTATATCAGTAAACAGCCAAAGCCTTTTATTATATTGAATAAATTAAATTAAATTTACAGAATTCTTCATTCAAGTGGGCATTGGTAGGAAAGAATGGAGCAAGAAAACCTCTAGTCTTGCCCAGGACCGAAGTCCTATATTATACAATTTAAAAGGGGAATACCCCAATTTATATGAAACTTCATTGTGAGGCCTCACCCAAACCATCATAGTATGGATAACATATTTTCATTATGATACTTCTAATTCAATGTTTTGATACACTTTTGAAACTATAAGGTTATGTCATGTTAATATCTGCATTTTGATGAGCTGCAGAGTAGGACTTAATTGATATAATTAATGATTCCATTTCATATTCTAAATCATTTCAATTGCTTTAATAGAAACTGAATTTGTAGAAATGCTTGAAATAGCAAACTATAATGTTAAGTGTTAAAGGATAGATTTTAGAACCTAATATTGTGAATGGGATGATTGAACAAACATGGGTGCAACTTTACACATGATAAGATAGAAATTAGATTATGATGTGATGCATAATGTTAATTCAATTATGATGATTATGATTTGATGTGATATGCAGACTTTGATATTTTAACATTTTGAAGGAGT
Source organism: Cupressus sempervirens (assembly GCA_028749045.1). NCBI lineage: Eukaryota > Viridiplantae > Streptophyta > Pinopsida > Cupressales > Cupressaceae > Cupressus > Cupressus sempervirens. Next base: position 676,140,683 of record CM053784.1, on the reverse strand, counting down.
TATTTGAAATAATTAGGAGAATAAATTTAATTCAATTATATTAATATGGATTACATAATTATATGCACTTATGTATTTTATATGACCTCCTTGGATTACTGATACTTGGGTTTAGTGTGCAAGAAGTGGAACCATGGAAATTTTAGGGGGAAACAAGGTCCAAACCTATATGAACACAATTTAGCCAAGGTGAATCTTTGGAAGATTCAAAAGCCTTGTTGTGATGTATTTTATTTTGTAAATGTGAGCTTGCTTGTGTGTGGAATTTTTAATCATAAAGATGCATTAGGGATATGTGTTTTTATGTGTCACTTGACACTTGTGGAATTTGTGTGTAATTGACATTTTTTTTAGGGTTCTGATCATGGTGGCAATTTACTCTAAAACTAATTACCTTGTTAATAAGTAAACCCACTTGGAAAGGGGTAGGATGGTCACAATCAAAGGAAATTCGAAATTTGACTTGGCTAGGGTTTTTAGGGGTCTTTAAGTGGTCCCAATGTGCCTTTTAGGTGAAAATAAGTTACCCATATGATAGTATATCAAGTTAGGGACCTAATTTTGACTATGTTTGTGCCTAGACAACCTAGGGGGCCCCTTTACCCATGCATTCTTCCATCAATTCGAATTTGGAGTTGTCACATGTGTTTTTTCCCATGTTCCCACTAAGTCAAATATAGCAAATTTAGAGGAGACAAGCTTGTAAGAGGGAGTGGCTTAGTGTCTTTGCTAAAATAGTTAGTGAGAAGGCCTTATTAGAGGGTCTTGGACAAACTAGTGGGGTGTTCACCTACTCTCTAAGTTTAGAGACAGTTAGGGTTTGGAGAAGGACTAAGGGAGCTCTACAAAAAATATAATTGCCTTAGCTTGGACCAAGGTTGGTGTTTCAACCATGTGCATTTTCTTTCTTTTAGTATTTGTAGACGCTCAAAAATGGTTCATAGCTATGGTTTCATCACTTCTTCATACTAATTTGTCCCATTTTCTCATTCTACTAACTCTGATCTTTTGGCCAGATTGACCATATTTTGTCATTTGTATCCTCTTTCACATCAATTTCATGTCAACTCAAAATCATATCAAATCAACTCAAAACCATTTCAAATCAACTCAAAATTACCCCAAATCAACCCGAAATCACTCGAAATTAGTCCTAATCAACCTAAAACATATCAAACATCCCAAATCAATCATCATTTATCTGCTCCTAGGCATTGTTATGGCTTTCAGTGTCTTGGAAACCTATCAACTTATCAATCTTATCAATCTAACCTTAGTACTGTCGTGGCTCTCAGTGCTAGGTCAAACTATCATTCATGTCATTCAATCTTTGACATTGTTGAGGCTTTCAATGTCAGATCATGGCATCATCAACCATTTTAATAACATTGACAATGTCCGTCAATGTTATTATGATCAAACCTTATCAATCAATTTCAATCCTGTAGCATTTACAATGTCAATTAAATGTTACATATCAACCAATTCATCTCACGTGTCCTTGGCATGTTATCAACTTCAATCAATCAATTTGATCATGGCTTTGATCTATTGTTCATCATCTTATTCGATCTATATCATCATCAAATTTTTATCAAAGGGTACAGTCGCATTCATTTAATCAATTTGGCCAATCATCTACTAATTTTTCTCTATAGGATTAAATAACCCATAATTTAATTCTATTATTCTCACTAATTATTCTTCCTAATTATCATCCTCAATTAATTAATTTTATTAATTAATTGATTCATTATCAGAAAACCATGGAAATTCTTAATTTCCTAGTTCCATTTTGCATCATTTAATTCCATTTTCTACTAATTCTTATTTTGTGGAATAAGAGGATTTTTAATTCAAATATTCCATAAAATATTGCATCATAGTGATACTTGGATGTAACACCTCATGGATTCTCCTTTGAAACTTGGCTGAGATTTGTCATAATCAAATATTATTACCTCTTACACATGTCCCTATTTGGCTTATTCGTCATAGATTCTTGGCTTTAAGTGGGTTGAGGTGTCTTATGACGCATCATAGATTCTTTTCCACATTTAGCCAGGTTTGACTCTCATGTGTCATGGAATCTCATAATTGGCATATTCTGTCATATGTGTCATAGGAATCTCTCGCGACATCGCATATCTATGGGTGACAAATCCAATGCTCTCACCTTGAGTGTTGATCATAAATTGGACACTCTTTCTCTCATTTTGGGGCTTGAATCCTTGAAATCTTGAGTCCTTGGTCCTAATTCTTGAGCATTTTTCAAGTCCTTGGCTTCTTTGCATTTTGCATTCTTGCTCTCACATTAAATCACACTTCTAGTATTCTCATGGCATGATCCACATCATAGGCTTTGGCTTCAATCTTGTGTGCACTATAGGCAAATTGGAGCTACAATCATTTGGATAAGAAAGAAGGACACGGGAGCTACAAAAAAAAAGGGGATTTCTATTGCTTTCTTTATTAGTTTGGCTTTCATGGTAGACTAGTGGGTGATAGCATATGATTATTGAGTTTTGTGATTTTCTCATAGTATGTTATGCATGTAACCCATTTTTTGGTCTTACATTTGGTGAACCCGATGTGAACATGCATATCTAACTTGGGTCTTCTTGTTTGTGCTTGTAGGTGCAATTAAGGAGCTCACTTGGAAGGGCATAACGACTATCTACTATTCCTTTTCACACCTAGATTAATTAGGGGGTTCAGTAAAATGCTTGTATGCTCTTGTTTCATGCATTCTATTAGCTTGCTGTCCTAGGGTGCACTCTGCTCTATCAGGGCGCACTTGGGACCCCTAGGAGTAGTTTTAGGAGCCTAGAAGCCACAAAAACCTCTTTCTATTGTTTTTGACTTACCAACTATGCCCAAATGGGCCCCAACTATGTCACTGACATAGTCTACACTATTTGGGCACACTTGGGAGTGTAGCTTTGAAAATTTCAATTTCTGGGTCTTGTCTAGGCACCATTTCCCCACACTCTGCACCTGACTTCCCAACTGCACCCTAAAACTACCAAATGCACCCAACTGGGCCCCAACTATGTCATTGACATAGTCTACACTATCTGGGCACACTTGGGGATGTTCAGAGCCATTTTGGCCTTCTGGGGAGCAATTTGCTCTGTCAGAGCACACCCGGGTACACAGTAAGCATATGCATTAATTAGAATCTGCACATAAGGTTTCTATTTCCTTTTGGAACTTAGATTAGATGATTTTGTATTACTAATGGTCTATTTTCAGCATGTGGCAATCATGGGATGAAGACATGATCATAAACTACTAATGCTTTGTTTGCAGGATGTTGTCGACGACTTTGTGTGTCTTTCAAAACTATGTGTGTGGATTTCCTAGATTAGATAACATTTTTTTTGGTGCTTAAAAAGAACTTTTTTATTTTCTACCTAGTGTGTCAATGGTGTTAAATACCTAGGAGTTGCATTGGACATATCCTCTCCCCTTGCCATTCATGGATCTTGGGTGTAAGAGAAATCCATGTAACTTCTATAGGAGGCCCGCCTTGGACCAAGATACTCGATATTGGGTATGCCAGGGGATGACCTCAGAGTGGTAATGAGCCAAAGCCAGGTCAACATTCTAGTCACTATATAAAATTCAATTACGGTGAAAGCCATGTCGACGATATTGCTGCATGATAGCTCTCCTCCAGTACCCTTGTGGTGCGTCAAACCCTAGTTCTCAAGGCTGGGAGACCTTCTGCAGAAGTTTATCATTCACTTGCCGAACAGAATGCCCTTACTAAAAATTGTGTTTTAGTGGCCAAAATCCTTTCTATCCACTGGCTCAAGGGGTCACCCATTCTTTTGAAGACATCCTACATTCTCGCGGTCCTTAGTAGAGGCAACAGTCCCTTGGGAAGTCATGCCCCTTGGGAAGTGGATCTTGGTAGCCCCGAGAAGTGAGTGCACTATAAGGGGGAGCCTATGGTGCCAAGATCCTAGGTTGTCCACTCTGGATAAGCGCAGTTGAACTTTGGTTCAAGTAGGAATTTAGTGGATACAATCCTAAAAGCCTAGGTTGTGGTGTGTTTGTTAACTTTTTACAACAACTATTCTTGTCTTAATGTGTCTTGCGTGTGTGTAAAACATAATAAAGATAAAAGAAAAAATTTTAAATTTACACTTTGGATATCATTTGAACTTGTTAAAACATCACACATTGCCAAAAAATTTCAACCTTTATAAAACTTTGCAAACTTTGGTTCAACACACTCAAACCTTGGAAAACATGTTGACTTGTGCTCCTAAACGTGCTTGGCAAAATGTAGATCCCATACTTGCATAGACTTCACCCTAGTCTAGGCTTCATTCTTGCATCATATAGACTTCCTATTGTACCTTTTAATCCTCATTTAGTATCTATTAATTTTCATATTGCATCCATTTAGGTTTAGTTTACCTTCCTTAGTTTTTGCATTCCCATATCAAAATTAGTACTTTGCATTCACCACCTTGCATCCTTGCATACCTATTCATCATATTGACCACTTTATCCATCATTCCAAGTGTCATAACCATAATTTTGAGCATTCATACTAGCCCTAACACTATCCTCTACTATTTAGCTCTCTGTGACATCAATCCTGAAATCATAGCTTCCAGAATTGCCTCAGTTTCAGCCCATTTTACCAACTGCACCCAGAAACTACCAACTGTGGCCAACTGGGCCCCAAATACATCATTGACATAGTATACAATTTTTGGGTGCTCTTGGTGGCCCTGAGATCCAATTTTGGGTTCCAGATAACATTTTGGGGCTTCAACAGTGTCCTTAGGTACCTGGTTAGCTCCCCTTGCACTAGCTTGCCTAGCTTTGCATTCTACATCACCTAGTCTTTAGTACCTTCACTTAGGAAATAATTCTATAGGTCATAACCTTTATTTTTCATCTCCCAAACCATCCTAACATCAACCCCAGCATCTTAGCTTCCTGGCATGTCAGTTTGGTAACCATACCCTTCAGAATCAGCAAACGTTCTTCCTAGCTTACCAATTGCGCCCATAAACTACCAATTGCGCCCAAATTGGTTCCAAGTGCATCAATGATGTATTTGGTACTTTAATGGTTCAATTGACACTATTAGGGTGCACTTGGGTACCTGCATGACCATTTTGGGCCTCCAAACTGCACTTTAGGACCCCAAAACTGCATCTAGGAGCCTCTACACCTACCCATTCTGCACTTGACCCAAAACTGCATCTTGCACCCAAAATCCCCTTTTTCATCATAGGAATTGTCCATATCACATATCTACTCAGCATAACCACCATTTTGAGCCCCCAAAACATCATTTTGAATCCCCCAAAACCTTTGAATTTAGTCAAAAATCTAAACAAAGTATAAGTCTTAGAGTATCTCCTAGTGTTGACGGATAATGGATCTTGACTAGTATTTTTATCTTTTATTATAATTTTCTTTGGTCAAAATCTATCTATGTCTTGATATATTTGACCTTTTCATCTTTTATCAATTTTATCTCTTTGTCTTTTATCAGTTTTTGGTCAAGATCCAATGTCCTTTATCACAAGGTTAAAATCCTAGACAAAATACTTTCTAAAAGGTTTTACCTAAGTTCAAAACTTTCCATATACCCTTGTCATAGCATAATCATATCCCTAGCATCCCCAAATTTCATTTTGACTTACCCTAGTGGTATATCCCCTTCATATTGCATTGATCAAAATCCTTAGCATCATTTTCACTACCAAACCCTATCAAATTGTCCATCAACCAAATTACCTTCTTGAGCATTTACCCTCATTTTGCATGTCCCAAACATCATTATGAACCCTAGAAAAACATCCTTTGCATGATATACCTTGCATACATCAACCTTTAGCATCCTTAAAAAGTCCAAAACATAACCCTAATTGTCACTTTTCATACCTTAGAGTCATTTTAATCCCCTCTAGTCAAACTTAAAAACATCACCTTGTTTTGCATTTGCATAATATCCCTAGGACATTTGCACTTTTCACATCAAAACCATAATTCATTTAGCATTTCCTCACATTTCAAAACATTCCTAAACACTTAAAAATCCCAAAAACACTCATATCTTGCATACCCACCATTCTAAATCACCCAAAACACTCAAAAATTCTATTGCATTTGCACTCTTAGGTATCATGCCAGCACTTACTAGGACACAATCAGCTCAGAGACCCAAGGAACTCTATCAACCTTTGTTTTTTGAGGCACAAGCACAACCAAAAAGTCATCCAAGACAAAGAAAGAGCAAGAAAATCCAACAAACCTTTGACGAAGACCAAATCGAGGCATCAAAAACATTACTAGCAGACCCCTTGAACATGTATCTGCAAGATCCTCATAATCAAGCTATGGCACAAAAAACCTCAAACAATGCACCTACCATGATATTTCCTCCAAAAACTTCCCCCACACATGGTATGGTCCAATGGAGTCCTAACTTTGAACCTATATTCATGCCAATACCACTAGGAGGAGGAAGTGTACCAACCACACCTGAAGATGAACAATCACATTCCTTTGAATTCAGCCAACCTAACACATCAAACATACAACAAGGTACTGCACACCTAAGTGATGGATCTAACACTAACTATGGCATCACTGATGAAGAAATGGCTAGGGCATGTCAAGACAAAAGTTTTCGCAAGAGCTTCAAACGTTTGGCAACCCAAGAAATTGTCAAATTTAACCCAAACTTGGAAGGTCCTAAGTCCAAAAATCAAACCAACACAACAATTGAAAACATCCAACCCATGATAAATTTGGACTTAGACAAGGGAAAACAACCTTTGGAGTTTTCAAACACAATAATGGCACCTATAAGGTCCCATCAAGAACCAACAATTGAAATCCTCCAAAGTACATTTGAACACATCAATGTTAATCCCTTGTTTGATGAAATACGACCAATCCCTAAACACCCCAAAAGGACATTAAGACTTGATTTTAGTCACATGATGCAACAACAAGATGCACCTAAAGGGACTCATGCTCTAGGGATGCTAGACATACCTTCTTTGGAGGTAAATCAACAAAGTACACCTTTTCTCCTAACTTTACCCAGTGCCATGACATCAAACACTATAGAGCCTCTCATAAGTACAACATGTGAGACATCAAGTGAAACCATCCCTATGGACACACAAAGGAACAGTCTTATTTACATTACACCCATTCCCAATATAAACACATCTCATAGTCAAGTCAATATGATGTCACAAGCAAGAACATCTAAAACACAAAAATACCAGAACAACAATACAAACATGATGTTCAATTCTCAAGGACTTAGCCAACCCCCACGACAACAAAAACCTACAATGGTACAAGGACTCAACACTTCCAAGGCACAACCAAGTCTACATCCACTTGACACACATCCCACATATCAACAACAACATCAACCATGACAACAACAACCACAAGTGGGGTAAACATCCAACATTCCTAATACGCAATCCCATGTGAACCCACTTGACTTACACACAATTTATCAACAAAAATTTCAGCAGCAATTCCAACAACAAAAAATGATGTTTTCTAAACAACAAGAGTGACTCAAGCAACAGTTGGAATACGAAAGATGCCTTGAGCAACAATACGCATACCAACAAAATTTGTTACAACATCAACATGTGCCACAACAACCTCAACAAATACCTCTAGAGCAACAAGCACGCACATGGCCTCACATACAACCAAAATAGTATCCCAACAACAACCACAACACATGGCACAACAACAACACATGGTACAACAATCGCAGTCAATCCCACAACAAGTGCCACATCAAATACCACAACAAGTTCCCTAGCAACAGGGACCTTTCTATCTTCAAGGTGCCAACATACCTCCACCACCTAGTGATACTTCATCAGACTCATCAGACATAGAAATGTCAGAACCAAGTAGAAATAGTTCTCGCCACAGAAAATGGTCTACTCATAGACACAAAAGACTTGAAGGAAAGACCATCATGCAAAACCCCAATGAGGAACTATTACAACAATTTAAACAACTTTCCAAACAAGTCGAGGCATTGGGAGTCCAAAAGAAATAGGCTCTATATACAGAAAGGGACCTACATCCTAATCCATTCGATAAAAGTCTGTATATGCCTCCATTCCCAAAACACTTTGAAGCTCCAAGGTTTGAAAAATACCGAGGAAAAGGAAACCCTGTTGATCACATGCAAGAATTTTGTGCTTCATGTACCAAACTCAGTGATGAGCCCACTTACTTTATGAGATTGTTCCCTCGTTCTCTAGGTGGGCCTGCACTTGAATGGTACTCCAAACTTCCTAGTAATATCAAATCTTGGTCAGAGCTAGCAGACAAGTTTATCTCCCACTTTTCCTTTAACATTACAAATGAGGTAACACTTTCTGATTTGTGCTCAACTAAACAGAAGATGGGAGAATCATTCATCACATTCTTACTACGTTGGAGAAGCTTAGTTAGTCAATGCTCACTAGACATTCCTGAAGAACAACAAGTAAACCTATGCATTGAAAACTTAGTCCTAGACTTAATGTATGAACTCAAAATCAAGAGTCCAAGCACCATTTCTAAACTGATGAAAAAAGGGGCTAGTATTGAAGATGGTCTTATCCATAAGGGAATCCTCAAGATGAACAAAGAAAACACAAACACCAACTCGTCTAATGACAAGGCAAAATTTTTCTCCAAAAACAAGAATGTGACTAATGATGGCATTGTGGATGCCCACACGATTAACATAGCACAACCTCAACTGAATTTGAAAGGTGTAAACCCTACAAATTCACAAACCTCTAATCAAACATTAGCTCCACAATAGAAAAATGAGACTTCCATGCAAGACAAACCTCGAAGACATCCTAGAACCAAAGATAGGAAATTCACACCATTGGGAATACCACTTGAGACTGCATTACAACAATTACTGAGTAATAACTTCTTGCAGCTACCCCCAATCAAAGATGAACCATTAACTAAAGCAGATTGGTGGGATGACAAAAAGTATTGTGATTACTATCGTACCAAAGGACACAAAACTTCATCATGCTTCCAACTGAAACATGCAATACAAGACCTTATTGATGATGGTGTCATCACAGTTGATCCATTACTGTTAGCATCCAACTCTGATCACACTATTTTCAAAGATCCTTTGGGTAATCATGACGAAGAGAAACCCTCAAGTTCAAACTCAAACTCGCAAGGTAATGTGAATTACACACGCACCGGCTATGACTACACCATCAATTGATTTAATGAGTCTGATTTTCACATATCCACATTCACATTGAAGGCTGAAGACCCTCATTGTGCTGTCACTACATGCCATAGCAAGATCACCCTACCTGGAGCCCTAGCTAGACCTACTGCTTCTACTAGACCTGTACCCCCATCTAGACCTACTGCTCCTACTTCAACTAATTATAGCCTTGTTGAACAACTCGGAAAAACCCTTGCACAAATATCCATTTTGGACCTACTGCGTGCATGCCCCCAACACCAAAAGATCTTGGAGCAAGCCCTTAAAGAGTCAATAGTCCCAGATAACATGGATGTTTCCCAGTTCCAAGCCATGGTTGGGAACCTATCCGCATCACAACATATCACATTTTCACCTTGAGATATTCCTAAGGAAAAATCTAACCACAATGATCCCATCCACCTTGAAGTCTTTGTCCACAATGTTAAAGTTAGACGTGTCTTGATAGATGGAGGAGCAGGGCTAAATATCTGTACACTTAAAGTAGTCAAAGGTTTGGGGTATTCTGAAAATAATGTGGATCCCTCCCGAAGGATCACAATCAAAGCCTATGATGATGGTGAGCATTTCTCTACAAGGGTTATCATCTTACCTATCAGAGTCGGTCTAGCTATTGAGAACACTTTATTCCAAGTCCTAGATATAGAAATGAACTGCAATATGATACTAGGCCACCCATGGATCCATACTATGAAAGCAGTTCCTTCTACATATCACCAATGCCTAAAGTTCTCCTATAATAATGTAGAGGTAACCATCCCTGGTGATCCAGATCCCTTCCAGTTCTGTTCCAATCTTAGAGGAACCACTACATACCAAGTCCCAACAAACCATGCAACAAATCCACTAGAGTCCTCCAAGTATGTTGATCCTTCCACACTCACACCTGTATCCAAAGGAAAACTCAAAATACAAGACCAAGGTTGCGGTGAGTACTCCATGTCTCATGCCTTTCACATTGGGAAACTTCCTTTATCCCCCAAATCATATGGTAAACCTTAGCTTATACAAAACAAGCCTAAGTTTGCACTTCAAAATAGACCTTCTATGGCATTCACTAGTGGAGGCGGGCTACATGAAGAACACGTCTATGAAAATACCTCTACATGGATTGAAAAGGCTAAAGCAGAACAAGAAATTACTCCCATATCCCCCGACAGGTATGGACCTGGATTCACCATCATGCAAAAAAAGGGATATGATGGATGCAGTGGCCTGGGACTCCAAAAACAAGGCATTGTTCAACCCATCACTACATCAGGACGACCTTATAGCTTGGGACTTGGATTCAAACCATTTGTTTTGGGTCTTCCTAATATCAAGTCATCCTCATCTAAGGAGGTGAATGCTTCAAGCGATGACAAGGCATCTAAGAATAACTAACCCAAACCCACCCAATCTATATCTAACATTGAAAATCTTGATACCTCCCTTGGTCTTGATCATATGTTTGCAGACCCAGATAGCTTGCCCATGGAAGATAAATATCTTAATCCACCTGTCACTCAAACCAATTTTTCACCTTGGATTGAAACTTTTTGGGATCCAAGCCCTCCTACTTCTAAACATGATCCCGATGATATCAGTGAAGCAAATATCCATATATATGCCTTGGACCAAAGCTTATTCAACACCGATGATGGCATTTCCTTAGTTTTCCCTAAACTTGTTGATTAGGACCAACAAGGACCACCAATGTTTGATCAGTTTGAAAATGACGATGCCATCACAAAATTCTTTGAGCTCCATGAAGATGTACTAGAAGGTGATCACAAGTCTGGATTTTCCATTAATCTAAACATCATGGCCTATTTTGGGGAGTCAACACCATCTTCCAGTCGCAAAATTGAGAAAATAACCAAAAAAGACACAAGTAGGTCTCTTGGTGAAAATTGAAACGCACCATTAGACCATGAAAAAGTAAAAATAAAGGACGTATCTGAGGGTGAAAACCTCTCTGAGGCACCCGAGGATGGAAGATTGGACACACCCCCATTAAAGGAAAAATCAGCATTACTTGTGGAGATGACAGAAGAGATTAATCTGAGAACTCCTATCAACCCCAAAATCATACACTTTGCGGCCTCATTATCACCAGAAGAGAAGGATGAATTTATTAGATTTTTTCTAGAGAGGTAGATCAACTTTGCCTGGTCTTACGCAGATATGCCCGGATTAGATCCTAAACTAGTCCTTCATCACTTGCCACTAAAACTAGGAATGAAACTAGTAAAGCAAAAGTTGAGGAAAATGCATCCTCAAGTTGCTCTCCTTGTCAAAGCTGAATTGAAGAAACTATTGGATGCCGGCTTCATAAGGCCCATTGATTATGCAGAGTGGATATCTAATCTAGTACCAATAAGAAAACACTCTAGGGGCATCTGGATATGCATCGATTTTCATGATCTTAACAAGGCATGTCCCAAGGATGATTTTTGATGTAGGAGCATCTTGCATGAAAAAATTATTGAAAAAAAAAAGGAAAAAAAATTTAAAAAAATAAAATAAAATATGGAGGAGAGAGAAAGTGATGAAAATTAGAGGAGAAATAATTTAAAAAAATAAAAAAAGGGAAAAAAGGAGAAAAGAAAGAAAAAGAGGATTTCTATTTTTGAGGTGCATAGGTGGCATAATAGAAAAAAATAAAAAATAAATGGTTGTCATTCCATTTATCGAGGTGTGTGGGTAGAATTCTAGAAAGTTATGAATATTGTAGAAAGTTGTGGATATTGTAGAAGGTTGTGGAAGTTGTAGAAGGTTGTGGAGGAATTCTAGAAGCTTGTGGATAAGTCATGCATGGGGTGATAAGTGCCTATTTAAGCAAGGCATATGAGAATTTCTAATAAAGCTCAAGGAGAAGCTTGAAAAGTAGAAGCTTGAGGAGTAGAAGCTCAAGGGGAAGCTTGAGAAGTGAAAGCTCAAGGAGAAGTTTGAGAAGTAGAAGCTAGAAAGTGTGAAGGCTTCAAGGTGTGAATGAGAAAGAGGAAGTGAAGAGTGATTTTTACTGAGTCTATGGACAGAGCGTCGAATTTGAGGCAATTTATAGTAGGATTGTGATGGACTTGTGAGTGTAGACAGAGCGTCGAATGTGAGGCAGTTTACACTTGGATCTTGGATAAGGTTGGAGAAGAGCTAGTGGATGTGGTTTAGAAACAAGGAGGTTTCTTGGTGGCTTGTGAGCACAAGTTGAGATCTCAGGGGTTTCTACCAGAGTGTGGATCTGGACTAGCTTGGGCTTGGATTGGATCTTGAGAGATCTAGCAGAAATGTTATTGTAATTACTATTGGATTTTCAAGTATAATAAAATTGTCTTTATATTGTTGCATTCTTGGTTGTGAGTTGGTAAGGGTGGTGTGGCCCTTCATCAAGTGGTATCAGAGCATACCTTCGTCAGTGGTATCAGAGCTGTACTTCATCAAGTGGTATCAGAGTAGGTTTTTTTGAGTGTACAAGTAGATCACCGAAGAGTGAGGCAATTTGTACCAGGACCTTGGTTGGGAAAAGTTTATTAGAGCTGGTGGATTGCAGATCCATTGTCCTAGACTTGTGATGTGGTTCCTGATTGTTCGTACGAGGTGGCAGGTTGCGATCTAACTTGAGGTTGTCACAGGGAGCGTGGGAAGGATTTGTTGCAGAGGGTTTACGAAGATCTTGGAAGATGGCTCCAAGAGGATTGGACCCTAAGATGATTGCTAAAATTCATGATATAGTGGAGATGAATTTTTGTAAGATGTTTGCTTAGTTGGATGCTAGATTGGCTGATCAAGCTAAGAAGGTCAAGGTGGAAGAGGATGGTTTTGCTGATCAGTTTGTGGAGTTTGATGCAGAACCTGTAGAGCAACTAGAGGTTGTTGCTAAAGATATTCCTAATGTTGTTGATGCTAGGATAGAGGTTGGTTTTCATGATCAATTGGTTGAATCTGACATGGAGATTGTGGAGCACTTGGTCATGGATGATCCGATTGTTGGAGGTGAGTTATGTATTGTAGAGCATCTTGTTGTGAGCAATGAGGTTGTTGGTGTTGAGAGTTTGGCATGTATTGATGGTGATCTACATGTTGGTGCTGATATGGAGTTTGTTGTTGTTGATGCAGGGTTTGTTGCTATGGGTGTGAATTCACTAGTTGCTGATGTGAATGAGGGTTTGTTGATGAAGAATTATGTTCAGTTTGTTTCTGGGAGTGAGCACACTGATTGGATGGTTGAGATTCTAGTGTTTGATAGAGTGATGTAGATGTGGAAGATTTGTATGGTGGTTTTGTTGTCCCTGTTGAGGTGGAAACCTTTGGTGAAGATGAAGATGGTGGTAGATCTTTCTTTTGGCATCAAAGTGTGGGACACACTTTTCTATCTACCGGGGGAGTCTGATGCAGGAGCATCTTGCATGGAAAAATTATTGAAAAAAAAAAAGGAAAAAAATTTGGAAAAAAAAAAAAAAAATTTGGAGGAGAGAGAAAGTGACGAAAATTAGAGGAGAAATAATTTAAAAAAATAAAAAAAGGGAAAAAAGGAGAAAAGAAAGAAAAAGAGGATTTCTATTTTCGAGGTGCATAGGTGGCATAATAGAAAAAAATAAAAAAATAAATGGTTGTCATTCCATTTATCGAGGTGTGTGGGTAGAATTCTAGAAAGTTATGAATATTGTAGAAAGTTGTGGATATTGTAGAAGGTTGTGGAAGTTGTAGAAGGTTGTGGAGGAATTCTAGAAGCTTGTGGATAAGTCATGCATGGGGTGGTAAGTGCCTATTTAAGCAAGGCATATGAGCATTTCTAATAAATCTCAAGGAGAAGCTTGAAAAGTAGAAGCTTGAGGAGTAGAAGCTCAAGGGGAAGCTTGAGAAGTAAAAGCTCAAGGAGAAGTTTGAGAAGTAGAAGCTAGAAAGTGTGAAGGCTTCAAGGTGTGAATGAGAAAGAGGAAGTGAAGAGTGATTTTTCCTAAGTCTGTGGACAAAGTGCTGAATGTGAGGTAGTTTATAGCAGGATTGTGATGGACTTGTGAGTGCAGATAGAGTGTCGAATGTGAGGCAGTTTACACTTGGATCTTGGATAAGGTTGGAGAAGAGCTAGTGGATGTGGTTTAGAAACAAGGAGGTTGCTTGGTGGCTTGTGAGCACAAGTTGAGATCTCAGGGGTTTCTACCAGAGTGTGGATCTGGACTAGCTTGGGCTTGGATTGGATCTTGAGAGATCTAGCAAAAATGTTATTGTAATTACTATTGGATTTTCAAGTATAATAAAATTGTCTTCATATTGTTGCATTCTTGGTTGTGAGTTGGTAAGGGTGGTGTGGCCCTTCATCAAGTGGTATCAGAGCGTACCTTCGTCAGTGGTATCAGAGCTGTACTTCATCAATTTTCCTTTACCAAAAATAGATATCATTGTAGACATGACAGCTAGGTATGAGATGTTATCACTAATGGATGGCTTTTCTGGCTATAATCAGATAAGAATCGCCCCTAAAGATCAACACAAGACAACTTTCACATGTCCTTGGGGAACATACTACTGGAATGTCATGCCATTTGGTCTTAAAAATGCTGGGGCAACATATCAAAGAGTAATGACTACAATCTTCCATGATTTCATGCACATCCTCATGGAAGACTATGTTGATGACTTACTTTGCAAATCCTATTAAAGGAAAGAACACTTGGGCATCCTAGGTCAGATATTCACCAGAATGGAAAGCTATAAGCTTTGTCAAAATGCAAAAAAGTGTGTATTTGGAGTTGTCTCTGGAAAGCTCCTAGGCTACATTGTTTCTCAACGAGGCATTGAAGTGGATCTTGAGAAAGTAAAAATAATACTTGACATGCCTCCTCCAACAAATCTAAAAACCCTAAGAAGGGTACAAGGAAGATTGCAGTCTATCTACAGATTCATTGCATAGTTGGTCGATAAGTGTCACTCCTTTCAACACCTCTTACGTAAAGGAGTATCCTTTCAATGGAATAATCAGTGCCAAGAATCTTTCCAACAACTCAAGGATTATCTTCTACATCCACTAGTTTTAATGGCTCCTATTCCAAGCAAACCATTTATCTTATATATATCTGCTATAGATATAGCATTAGGGGCTCTCTTAGCACAAAATGATGAACAAGGAAGAGAATGAGCCATATATTACATCAGTAGAACACTTGTGGGCTATGAGCTAAATTATTCACTAATTGAACGAGCATGCCTTGCTATTGTCTCTACAACCCAAAAGCTTAGACATTACATGCTCCATCAGAAAACAATGCTCAACTCTAAGATTGACCCACTAAAATACCTCCTCAGTAGAGCTGCTCTCACAGGACGCTTAGCCAAATGGGTCATGGTCCTTAGTGAATTTGACATAGAATATGTAGACAGATAAGAAATCAAAGGGCAAGTGATAGCAGATCAATTAGCAGAAGTACCTATGTCAGATGGTCATCCCATGTTAATAGACTTTCCAGATGAAGCCATTTTTCACATGGATGTAGCTAACAAATGGAAGCTTTATTTTGATGGATCACATACATGAAATGGTTTAGGAGCTGGCATTATGTTTATCACTCCTCAAGGAGACATAATCGCCAAGTCATATAGGATTGCATTCCACTGTACAAACAACATAGTAGAATATGAGGCACTAATCACAGGGCTCAAGATAGCTATCCAATGGAACATTCAACATTCACAAGTCTTTGGGGATTCCCAATTGGTCATCCACCAAGTCAATGATGACTACGAAATGAAAGATGATAAACTAATACCCTACAAGCAGATGGCAGACTTCCTTAAATCTAAATTTGTTACTATATCTTTTCATCAGCTACCAAGGATACACAACAAGCAAGCTAATGGTATGGCTACCATTGCTTCTATTATTGATATGCATCAAAATGTGGAACACTGTGAATTCCTTGTTGAGCAACTTTTGATTCCAGCATTCGAGCTCTTCCAATATGAGTTTGTGTGTGAACTTGTTGGTCCCAACTCTCCTTGGTATCAAGACATTTATGATTACCTACATGCCTAAATCCTACCACCCAACTTATCTAAAAATGACCGTCGAGCCTTTATCCATCAAGTCACTAGATATGTCATCATCAGTGACACCCTTTACAAGAGATCTTTTGACCAAACCCTTCTCAGATGCCTTGACTCGCAAGAAGCTGAAACTGCCTTGCATGAGGTTCACGAAGGTATATGTGGAGGCCATTTCAATGGTCTAAGTCTAGCCAAGAAGCTTGTTAGAGCTGGGTATTATTGGCCCACCATGGAACAGGATGCCCATGACTTTGCCAAAACATGCCATAAGTGTTAGATACATAGCAATCTAATCCATGCACCAGCACAAGAATTGCAGCTAGTCATATCACCATGGCCCTTTTCACAATGGGCATTTGATCTTATCGAAGCTATTTCTCCTCCATCCTCTGATGGTCATAAGTTCATTATCATAGCAACAGAATATTTTACGAAGTGGGTTGAAGCTGTCCCCTTGACCTTCACCACCGGCAAGCAGATCTCCAGGTTTATTCTAAACTATATCATATGTCGGTATGGAGTCCCCTTAGCTATTATTAGTGACCATGGTACTCCATTTCAAAACAAAGATGTAGACAAGCTTTGCGAGAAGTACAACATATACCATGGATATTCTAGTAATTACCATCCACAAGGCAATGGCCAAGCAGAAGCATCTAACAAGACCATCGTTAAGATTCTCTAAAAGACTGTCAATGATTCGGGCTGAGACTGGCACCTCTAGCTAAATCTAGCTCTTTGGGCATATCAAACAAGTGTCCATGCTCCTACTGGTGCAACACCATACTCTCTTGTCTATGGCACTGAGGCCATACTTCCCATTAAAGTTGAAATTCCATCATTAAGAGTATCCCTACAAGATGTTGTTGATGATGAAAACTACCGAATATCTAGACTTCATGAGCTGGAAATGATTGATGAACGAAGATGAGCTGCCTTGACACACTTGCAAGCTTACCAAAATTGACTCAAACAGAGCTATAACAAGAAAGTTCAAGGTCATCATTTTGAGGTCAGTGATCTGGTCCTAAAGATGAATTACAAGACACAACAACACAGAGAAAAACAAGGCAAATTTGAGCCAAATTAGGAAGGACCTTATATAGTTACTGCATCTTTTGGATCCGAAGTATATCAACTTGCAAATCCAAAGGGTGAACCATTTCCCATGTCCATCAATAGCATGCATCTTCACAAGTACTACACTTGATTCTATCTAAAAGTCCTGAAAAAATACCAAAAAAATTAAAAAAATGTCATGAAAAAATATCAAAAAAAAAAAGAAAGTGAAAAAAGTCATGAAAAAATGGATGCCTTGATGAAAACCTGGCAAACAGGTGTCTTGGCACAAAAATTTGAGTCAAGAGAAAAAATTTCGTCCAAAAGTGAAAACCTGACAAATAGGCACTTTGGGCAAGTACCATGGTGAAAACCTGGCAAACAGGCGCCATGTGTAATCAATTATTGCTCCTCCATCTATCAAGATTCCATCTGGTCTTGTCCCCCTCTATCATTCCTTGATCATATCCTTCATATTGCAAGACATCCTTGGTCCCTTATCATGGCTCACGAACTAGTTAATGTCCTTTGTTACCTTGCCTAAGCATCACCAGTCTGCACACACACTTTGTCATTGGCCTTTGTACATAGTTTGCGTCTTGTCTGGGGGCATATTACCTACATGGTGCATGAGTTTGAATTTGAACTAGGGGCATATCCCTAAGTTCTTTCTATCTATTGGACCTATCGCATAACGGATTGGAGCTAACACTTGTATATGCTTATACGATCCTGAAAAAATCCCTAAAAATCATAAAATGTCCTGAAAAAATCACTAAAAATCACATAATGTCCTAAAAAAATCCTAAACATTCAAATATGATCCTGAAAAAATAACTAAAAATCATAACATGTCCTGAAAAAATCACTAAAAATCATAAAATATCTTGACAAAAACCCTAAAAATCATAAAATGTCCTGAAGAAACTAGTCATGCAAAAACATCAAATATCCCCAAAAACCCTAAAAATCACAAAACCTGTCAAAAATATGCAATAAACCTTGTACATGTTCATTGTGGATAATCACCCCTTTTGTGTAAATCAAAGCACTACACTTCAATGCAAATCACAATACTGAGCAACGTGACCAACAATCAATCCAACATGTCACTACAAACCTATCAACTGAATCCACAAATAGTGCTATCATATTATCAACCTGTCAAACACCATCTAAACACCTAACACACTAAAAAGCAATTAATAATGGACAAGGATAGCTGTTGGCTCACGCTATTTAGTGAGTGATTTATTTTTTGCTTTGTTTTTCTTTGATCATGTTCCTATGCCACTCGATGATAAAAACTAATCTATGAGACTGGCCGGGATGGTTCATGGTCATATTTTTCCATTTCTATCTATTACAATGTACCTTTGAGAGTGTAGGGCATGTACATATGCCTCAGGAAGGACAAGGACATTCTCAGTTTGCATCGTGCTTGTTTACGTAAAAGGTTTGCATTAGCGCTCTGGCCCTTTATGCCATGATGTGTTGCATTCTATTTGCCATATCAAAATAAAGCTCCATTTGACATATAGTGTGCTTTCTGCAAGCAAAAGTCTTCCCATCATATTAACAATTCTTCACCTTATTTCCTTGATCTTTTGCATCTTCTTCATCTGCTACCTTGGTCTCATACTCTGATACACCAAAAACATTGTCATCCTGCATTCCTGCATATGTCCAAACGATCCAAAGTAATAAATATGGCATTCACATTTCATTTGCATCCATGTTACATTTCATTTGCATTCATTTACATGCTTTCCATATCATTCACATTACATTAAGAATTCATTCATGAGAAAAACATGTGGCAAAAATAAAAGATGGCATTTCCTACACCTAACATGCGATAAATCAACACATGATGTCATCATATATAAGTCCACACAAAAAGCATAAATGTATTGATATAAAACATATAAAGCATATGCATAACATAACATATAGGCATCATAACATAAGTCATCATCTAGTCCATAACATATAGTCATCATAACATAAGTACATCCCATAAATGTCGCACAAAAGTATTAGAGTATGTGACCAAGGTTTGTATTAACACTAACTGCCTGTAGGTGTGAACCATGAAAGAGCATAATAGAAGCCAAAATGTAACATAGAAAGGCCCCTCTATATGTGAGTCTGTTAGTGTCATCCTGTTCTATTCCTAGCCTTGTGGCCTCTGTCTGGCCTCGAGGATGATCCCGCTACTCTCTGTGGTGGCCTCATAGGCCCCATCACCCCCACACTTCTCTGTGTCCTCTGTGTCCTATGGGAATGAGACCTCGATGCATAGAAACTCTCTACTCTCTTCCCCGGTGGTACCACCCTCTCATACTGATGTCACCAATACTGTGCCTCCATGTGAGCCCTGCTCATCATCATTGCCATATCTTGAAAGTTTGCATCTCTAATGTTGTTGATGAACTCTTGAGACTCATGTCTTGCCATCTCTACCTTGTACATAGCTGTAACTCTCTCAGCCCTAGCCTGGTCTCTCTCAGCCATCACCTAATCTCTCTCCACTATAATCGCATCTCTCTCTCCTATAATGACATCCCTCTCTGCCACAACCTGACCCAACTAAATCTGTAGCCCTCTAATCACCTCCAAGAGATCTAAAAGAGTAGGCCCTGCCTGTACGAGTACTAATGCTCTCTCAGTGTCATCCACAGGATCCCCCTCCACACCCATCGTAGCTACATCCCTATTATCCTAGTAGTCATCCCCATCCCCACCCACACTCCCTCCACCCTCCTCATCATCAGCTCCCTCATCCTCTCCCATAGTAGCCTCCTCATCATCACCCTCATCGTCACCCTCATCATCCCCTGCATCATCATCGTCACCCTCATCATCACCCTTCCCATCCCCCCTCTCATCATCCTCAGTGTCATCTCCCTCCTCATCATCACCATCATCAAATCCCTCCTCATCCTCTCCCCCATCCTCCTCCTCCTCATCATCCTCCTCATCCTGTGGCCTCCCTTAGGGTACTAGTACTGCTAGATCTATCAACGGTCTCGGTCAATGCTATGCAAACCACCTATCATATGCTGTTGTTGTACTTGCATCCACTATATCTACTACTGCCCCCCATAGCCTCAACTGTAACTCTGCCAACTGTGCATATGCTACCTGTGTCTTCATGGGCAGTCCCCACTCTCACACCTCTACTCTAGATCAAGCAAATAGTGCTAACCTTGTAGGAACATCCCGTGTCTCCCCAAACTATCTCCGTACCCGCTCTGGTAGGTACATCTCTATAACTAGGTGACCAATCACTGTGTGCCCTATGAGGTAGTGCTCCTGCCTATAGTATGGTAAGTGGATGCCATCATCATCCCATCTAGGGAAAGCTCTATATGGTCTCCATATGAACTGAGTCATCATGTCTATCTGATGGCAAAAATACCTCACATATCCCAATGGTCCTTGGGCTAGGACACCTCTATAGCTATAAGCATATGGCATATCATCCACCAACACTCACTCTACTAGAGGCCTAAATACTGCAATATGCTCATATGCCCAAATCTGTAATAATGTGCCACCAGTGCTAATCTGTAATAATGTGCCACCAGTGCTAAAGGATAGTCCCCCTCTATATGCTACCTGATGTAGATAATAATATAACATCCCCAACATGCATGGGCCCCAAGCAAACATCGTGCCCTCCATAATCAACTTCTCTAGTACTCGACCCCATCCAACTGGGAATCCATGTCCCTGTCTATTAGGTATCAACAATCCACCAATCACCCAATAGATCACAACTATCAATCTCTCATGGCATGCCACTAATAACTCCCATCCAATCTAATAATCTCAAATCCCTAGCTCTGCATCTCTGCACCCAAATAGTTGATGTAGAGCTGCTTGCCCTGTAGCTGGGTCATACACTACTAGCTCTCCATGGATCGAGATCTTGAGGATGTGCCATACATCATCTAGTGTCACTGTCACCTCCCCAGTCGGTAGGTGGAATGAACTAGTCTCTGAATGCCACCTCTCTGTCAAAACTGTCAGCAAAGCCCTATTCGCCCTCACCTCTGGCATAAATGTCACATGATATAATTCCAACCCAAATAATATCCCTCACTCACCAAGTGTCATTTGATGACATAGTGCAAGGCTCCATGGCTTATGTCCCTGTACCTGTAACAAGGGTAGCTCCTCCAGCATTATCACATAGCCTATGTCAACCTTCTATGGTTGGCATCTAGTTTACCCTACCTTTGAACCAAGTTTAACTTAGTTTGATTCTAGTTTGACTAATTTTGACTTTTTTCTGAGCATGTTTGACCAATTTGACCTATTTTTTGAACTCTTCCTATGGTTTTGAACATGTTTCCCAAGTTTCAGGTCATTTTGAGCTCGTTTGCATTGTTTTGACCCTATCCCTATCCATCGGTCAACCTTTTTCCTCCATCAGAGCTAAGTTTGACCTAGTGTGACTTTTTTTTTGACTATCCTAACCTTAGTTAACCTATTTTTTCAACTCTTCCTAGGGTTTTGAACATGTATTCCAAATTTTGAGTCATTTCAAGTTCGTTTGCACCCTTTCGGGCCCTTTGCATGTTTCCCTGTCAACATTTACCTTAGTTTGACCCACATTGCCCTATGTTTGACCAAATTCTCAGCATGTTGACCACCTTGACTACATTTTCTCATGTTTCTAACATCCCCCTAGATTTATGCTAACCCATACCATGTTTCAGCTCAATCCGGGACCATTCGGACCCTGATCGGAGCCTCGAAACATCCTAGGGCGCAATTGGGGTTCCCAACTGCGTCATTAATGCACTTGGTCATACCAACTATGTCATTGACAAACTTGGGAATGCCAAATACATCATTGACACACTTGGATGTGTTTTGGGTGCAGTTGGGGTGTTTGGAAGCCCTAACTGGCCCCAGGACCCCCGGTTGACCCTATTTGACCCCGTTCCCCCCTGATAGACTCCTAGGTGCCTAAAAAGTAGTAAAAAAGCATCAAAATACAGAAAAAATCATGAAAAAAGTAAAAAGTACAAAGATAGCCTTGATGTACTCACCGAAGGTCCAACATCTGCTCGTCATCGGAAGGTCTGCACCCGTTCACCACGATGTTGCTCCCTAGGTAGTCGATCCATCCTCCTTGCTCCAGAGCTATTTTATTCCAAATGAGAGAGTGAAAATGACCTTAAAACTCCTCTCAAAGACCTTTTATAGATTGCTTCTACCTAGATGGTTGTGCCAAAGACCCTTTCTGTGTTGGTCGCGATGCCTATTTACACTCCGAAGGCCATAACTTTTGTGTTTTAACTCTGATTTTTGATCTGTCAGTTCCTATGGATTTGTTTTCCTATTGTCAATGAAATTGACCTATCATATGCCTATGTTGGTCAATTTCTCAAGGGGGCATAAATATATACCACATCGCTGGGGCATGCTTTTATGGCTTTTTCGTTAGCATTCTTTGACACAATGCTCTAAATCACATTTTATCAAAGAGGGGCAAAATGTAGATGCTCAAAAATAGTTCACATCTATGGTTTCATCACTTCTTCATACTAATTTGTCCCATTTTCTCATTCTACTAACTCTGATCTTTTGGCTAGATTGACCATATTTTGTCATTTGTATCCTCTTTCACATCAATTTCATGTTAACTCGAAATCATATCAAATCAACTCAAAACCATTTCAAATCAACTCAAAATTACCCCAAATCAACTTGGAATCACTCGAAATTAGTCCTAATCAATCTAAAACATATCAAACATCCCAGATCAATCATCATTTATCTACTCCTAGGCATTGTTGTGGCTTTCAGTGTCTTGGAAACCTATCAACTTATCAATCTTATCAATCTAACCTTAGTACTGTCGTGGCTCTCAGTGCTAGGTCAAACTATCATTCATGTCATTCAATATTTGAAATTTTTGAGGCTTTAAATGTTAGATCATGGCATCATCAACCATTTTAATAACATTGACAATGTCCGTCAATGTTATTATGATCAAAGCTTATTAATCAATTTCAATCCTGTAGCATTTACAATGTCGGTTAAATGTTACATATCAACCAATTCATGTCATGTGTCCTTGGCATGTTATCAACTTCAATCAATCAATCTGATTATGGCTTTGATCTATTGGTCATCATCTTGTTTGATCTATATCATCATCAAATTTTCATCAAAGGGTACAGTCGCATTCATTTAATCAATTTGGCCAATCATCTACTAATTTTTCTCTATAGGATTAAATAACCCATAATTTAATTCTATTATTCTCACTAATTATTCTTCCTAATTATCATCCTCAATTAATTAATTGATTCATTATCGGCAAACCATGGAAATTCTTAATTTCCTAGTTCCATTTTCCATCATTTAATTCCATTTTCTACTAAGTCTTATTTTGTGGAATAAGAGGATTTTTAATTCAAATATTCCATAAAATATTGCATCATAGTGACACTTGGATGTGACACCTCATGGATTCTCCTTTGACACTTGGCTAAGATTTTTCATAATCAAATATTATTACCTCTTACGCACGTCCCTATTTGGCTTATTCATCATAGATTCTTGGCTTTAAGTGGGTTGAGGTGTCTTATGACGCGCCATAGATTCTCTTCCACATTTAGCCAGGTTTGACTCTCATGTGTCATGGAATCTCACAATTGGCATATTTTGTCATATGCGTCATAGGAATCTCTTGCCACATCGCATATCTATGGGTGAAAAATCCAATGCTCTCACCTTGAGTGTTGATTATAAATTGGACACTCTTTCTCTCATTTTGGGGCTTGAATCCTTGAAATCTTGAGTCCTTGGTCCTAATTCTTGAGCATTTTTCAAGCCCTTGGCTTCTTTGCATTTTGCATTCTTGCTCTCACGTTAAATCACACTTCTAGTATTCTCATGGCATGATCCACATCATAGGCTTTGGCTTCAATCTTGTGTGCACTATAGGAAAATTGGAGCTACAATCATTTGGAGAAGAAAGAAGGACACAAGAGCTACAAACAAAAAAGGGGGTTTCTATTGCTTTCTTTATTAGTTTGGCTTTCATGGTAGACTAGTGGGTGCTAATGTATGATTATTGAGTTTTGTGATTTTCTCATAGTATGTTATGCATAAAACCCATTTTCTAGTCTTACAGTATTACATGGTAAATTTGCAAGCATGAAGCATTTGTTATGGGATCTTGCATTGTGTTGTGAATCTTTGAATGTTGGATTTTGGGTATTATGTTATGCCATTCTGAATCTTTGTATTGTGTTGTGGGAGTATGAATGTGCATTGAGTTTCCTAAAATTTCTTGGTGTTCCTCTCTTGAAATCTCCTTATTTTGTGATTTTAATGTCAAGTATTGTTATGGGTGTGAGGGCTTCACTCACCCTTTAGGAAGGGAAGAGAAGTCTAGGGTGAAGGGCTTAGTTGTGATTGAAAAAATAGTTGAGAACCTTTGGAGTATTGGCTCCATTGTATGTCATATTCATTCATACCTTGCTTTGGGGGTGATAAGGGAAAGATGGTGTAGAAAGGAAGTTCAAGGAGTATGGGCTTCAAGGAAGCTATAGCTGTTGGTAGTATGTTTGAGGGATGTTGGTGGAATCCCTAAACGGGCATGTAAATTTTTGATTTGTGAAAGCCCCAAAAGGGCCTAAAGATTGTTATTGTAGGTATGGATTGATATGGCAAGTCTCCTAATTGGAAGCACACCTTCACCTTATGGTTAAGGTTCCATTGGTGAGTCATTGTGAAATACCTTGGGATGGGATTGTTCAAGTTTTTAATGTGATGTTCATGCAATTGTAAGATTGGAATGATACTTGGTTTGAATCTTGTTTCCCCTTTTAAGTGGGTGGCTTCATAGAAGCCTAGGATGGGAGGTGAGCCTCCATGGTTCAAAGTTTTGTGCTATGTTGCAAGTTTTGTGAAGATTGACTCCTTGGAGATATTAGGGTTTATTATTGGAAATGTTGGAAACCAAGTGTGTGTGGGGATACAAATCCTCCATGTCATTGTAAAACTGTCAGGATGTTAAGTCTTCATGTTCATTTCATTATGATGTAAAGAGGGATATTTTTATTATTGTATCTTGTTGAAAATGTGTAAGGAAAGATTGAAGATATATATATATATATATATATATATAGTTTACTTGCAAGGAAATAACCTTTGTAGGTTTCACATCATGCGAATTGATGAAATATGGAGAGGTTAAGTAATGAGATATTCTTTCTTACTTTGGCCTATAAATCAATTATTAGAAACATTTCATGTGCTATTGTAGATTCTTATTGATGTGGTTGACTCAATTTTTGAAAACATAGGTAATTGTATTGTAAAACCATATATCATGCATTAGATACAATGAAAGGAAAGTATTCTATTCTATTAAGTTTAATGCATTTGCATGGAAATTGACTCATTTATTTTCAAGTTCTAATAGAACGTATACATTGGAGTGATAAATTTTGAAACCTCTAAGGTTATTTGGAAGTGGGAATAACTTCAACTTCATCATCAACCAATCACCTTAGCTTCATAGTTAAAATCAAGGAAAGTAATACCTTGTATGACTTGGTTTAAAAAAAATCCATAAGGGAAAAGTTGCTATAGGAGCACTTTTTCCTCTCTGGAAAATGTATGGGAATGGAAAATAAATCCACCGACCCCATTACAGTCCAATATAATAATAGAAGATTATGCTTTGATACTCCTAGTAGGAGCTATAAGACTTAGGGGTATAATATAAGTTGATTTGCTCTAGGTCTCCTAAGTCTTTTCCCAAGACACAAGATTTTGAAAAGAGACATATACATTTACTAATTCAAAGCATGGCACAAGAAATAAAATAAATAATAAAAGTAAACTTAAAATATTGATAAATGTATAAATAAACTTGAACACATGGGCACCCACCTTGAAAAAAAAAAAAGTCAAGTCAAAAAGTATATATATTTAATAGCTCTTAGGCATTCCCATCCTCCCTT
Source organism: Cupressus sempervirens (assembly GCA_028749045.1). NCBI lineage: Eukaryota > Viridiplantae > Streptophyta > Pinopsida > Cupressales > Cupressaceae > Cupressus > Cupressus sempervirens. Next base: position 676,114,316 of record CM053784.1, on the reverse strand, counting down.
CCACCCCATATCACATGAAAATGATGTCTTTGGGTTACCAATGTTCTAACATAAGTCAAAACTCTCCCTATTGGTGCCCATCCTTTTTAGGGGAGAGAGTAGATTTTTAAAAGAATAAAAAAATAAGACACATAAATGTATTCCCTTTTCACCCATCACCATATTTTCCTTGGGAAGAGTTAGGTGTTGGATACAATTGATTAATTATGTGTTGTCCTTGATGTTACACAAATGTCATATCATTTAAAAAACAGTGCATGCCGAGCTCACTTCGTGAATGAAGATAGTTTTCCTAGTCTATCGAGCATTCCTAAGTTTACTCTGTACAAAAGGTAGTTTCTATTGAGCTCACTCATCGAAGGAAGTTAAGTAGAAAAGAGTGTTAATCGAGCTCACTCAGTTAATGAAGGGAAAGTTGAACAGAGTTAGTGTTAACCAAGTTCACTCAGTTACCAAAGGAATTTTGTAAGTTCATAGTGTTAACCAAGCTTCTATTGGTTAACACAAGAAATCACTTTAGAATCAGTTTCTACTGAGCTAGGTTGGCTACCAAAGGATTTTCTTGTTTTGGAATATCAAGCTTAATTATTTTACCTATTGATTCTAGCCAACTAAGGTGATGTATATTGGATATTATAATTTTTATTTGAGCTCACTTGAAAATCTAAAATGTATAAGTAGAAGGTCAATTTGTGATTTCAAGCGTGCGGTGTGTGCAAGTTGAATAAATTGAAAGAGATAAGAAAAGGAAGGAAACTTGAAGGATAAAGAGATATCCTAGTGGTTTAGAAAAGCACTATTCAATCAAGAAGAATCAAGTATGAATAAAATCAAAGATCTATAATAAAAAATTCAGTTGCATAACAATTAGGTCATTTTATTGTTACAATCGCCTAATAGAGTTGGTTTAACAACCATTTGCAAATCCTCTAACAAGGTGGCAATTCCTTTGAATTGTTTCAAGACCTTTTGCAAGGCCACTCCTAATAGGGTGATTAAATCCTTTAATAGGGTCACACCTAATGATGTGTTTTTTAACCTTTAATAGGGTTGGCTCCTAATAGGGCTCACTTTAGAAGAGTGAAAAATAGTAACTAGTTACATTGGTGGTTTTTCCCAAATTGGGTTTCCATGTTAAATCCTGGTGTCTCATGTGTTCATGTTATTTCTTTCATGCTTGCAAGCAATTATTGGAATATTCAAATGGGAAGAGTACTTCTGAGAGGGGGGGGGGGGGGGGGGGGGTGGGGGGGTGGGGGGGGGGGTGAGGGGGTGAATCAAAAGTACCAATTGTTATCCTTTCAAACCCTTAATAACATATAACTCAAATTAACATGTATCAAAGTAAATAAGCATAAAATGAGAGCATGAATCAACACATAACACAAGAGATTTTGGTGACCCAAAAACCCTCTAGGAATAAGAAGGTAAAACTGGAGTGGGGATGACACCCACAAAAATTACTTCAGCAATGAACTCAACCACTTCTAATGGTTTTCCCTGTTAAAGGCCTGCCCTATCAAAGGCTACAACACACTATTAAATGTGACCTATTGAAAGGATTTAGAAACACTTTACAAGAAGTGTCACCCTATTAAAGGATTTACATGAAGGCTATTAAACCTACCTAATACATAGGATTTTCTTGTCCTTCTCCAAAGGCTTTCCTACCTAGTTGTTAAGCTAACCTATCACCATAGGGTTTCAACTTCTAATGCAATTGTGAGAGAGTATTAGAACATTTGACCTGATTTAATGCAAGCTTGAATTGCTGGTTTTAGGCACTTGATCTACTCTTTTTCTTCTGATCCTTGCTTGATCTGATCTTCTAAATATGTCTTTTGTTCTATTTTGAACAATTGGATAAATGCTATCCCTTCCACTAAGTCTTTTCCTTTTCACACTGAAGTTTCACTATAATCTTCCCTTTTTCTATTTTTTCTCCCTCTCATACAATGTTGCATTCATCCTTCTTATAAAGAATGTAAAGAATTAGGGCTAGTTATGGATCTATGATCCAAATTGAATCTCAAATTCCTGCTATTATTTGCATTTTTCTCATTGCTTGCATGCCTTCACCATTTTTCTAATTGGTTGCATGCAGATTTCATAGGGAATACCAATAACTCATCCTTATCCTTTTTCTCCTTCAAAATTTCTCTAAGTTGGCTCCAAAAATGGTTTACATCTTAGTTTGTGCAAGTGAAAACTTTTATGTTGATCCTACGTTGCTTAGCACATGAAGTATTACTGATGCTCGACACATACTATTTTTGGATTGCTTGGCATCAACTACATTTCCTAGTTTGCTCAACACCTATTATAACCTGTATCACTTGGCATCTAAATAATTCTGTTACTTAGCACATGAATAATTCTTGGATCACTTGGCCCATACTATACTATAATTTTCTTGGCACTAACTGTGATCTCCTAGTAGTCACCTTCTTGTGGTGTCCTCTAGTGATGATGATATATGGGACATCAACCTGCTCAAATCACTGGGCTCTCATACACTTGGTTCATGTTCTGATGGTTTTCTTCTCTTTTGTGAAAGTTCATGCTTGGTTAAATCTTCCCAGTTGCATGAGCACCAACAACAATCTTGCACAATGATGATTCTGCTCCTCTCATCGGTTGGACATGAGGGTCAAACTTGGCCTGTCACTAAGGACATTGGTCTTCATTGTTCACCTACTCACAACGAATCCTTACCACCTCACATAGGAATGTACATCTATCCACCTTCTTCTAGTTGCATGTTTAGTGATTCTGTTTTTAATTTCTTTGATTTTGGTTCTCAACCTCTTGCTGCACATTGAGCCCCTCACTCAATTGATGTGGGTCTTGTCACTAGCTATAACATGGAGGAGTAGGTGTAGTTGTCACATAAAATGACTACAGTTAGCTTGTCTGACCCCTCCATATCCCCTTTGTTTTCATCCTAGGGTTCAATGCTGCATCCCTCCTCTCCAAATCGTGAACCTTAAATTTTGTCTTATGGCCACATGGATTCTTCTACCCCTTTTAAAATCATCCCACCCCCCTCCAAACCCCATATCATTGGGTTGAAGCCTATGTTTCAGCCAATGGCCTCCTGCTCTCAACACTTAATAGCTGATTGGGAAAATAAGTTGGTGATCAACCTATCTAGTGCCTCCATAGACCCCCTCTCTTTCAATTTGTTAAAGTGAGGCCTCAAATTTTCCCATTCCCCTCACTCTATCTCTCATGTTTAGTTTCTTCTTGAGATTGAGAATGCTATCCAATCCCTGCCATCTGGTGTTGCTGAAGAAGTTAGGCAGGATTGTGCCGTAACTCTTTGACATGCCAAACGGCCTAGGAACAACATCTCGAGGGCAAAATCATAGGCTTTCCAAGAGTTTGTCAATAAAAATGATATTGTTATTACCAAGGTGGACAAGGGCAATGCCACAGTCATCCTGAATAGGCAAGACTATATCTCTAAGGTATTGGACCTACTTTTAGATACTAGCAGCTATAGGATCCTCTCTCGCAATCCTTGCTCTAGAATCTTGAATAAAGTAAAAGCCTTAGTGTCTAGCTCCTCCTTTGAGAATGTAATAAAGAAAAAATTAGTCCCCTCTAAGGAAGTGACCCCCCGCATTTATGGGGTTCCAAAAATTCATAAGGAGAACGTCCCCTTGCATCCCATTGTTGATACCATTGGATCCCCCATATACTCTTTAGCCTCTCATCTCACTAAGATTATATATCCTTTACTGGGGCATTCCAAATCTTTTGTCAAAGATTCTTGTCATTTTGTCCAATTTATTAAGGATGCAAAGTGGGAACAAGGCGATATATTGATCAATTTTGATGTGGTCTCTCTCTTTACCAAGGTTTTGATTCTTGACACTATTCAAATTGAGAGGTGCAAGGTTGGAGATGAGATCGCTAATTTGGTTGAGTTCTGCTTGAGATGCACTTTCTTCTCTTTCCAAAATGTCATCTATGAGCAAGTGGAGGGGGTGGCAATGGGTTCACCCCTATCACCCATCATAGCTAACCTCTATATGGAGTATTTTGAAGAGATGGATCTCCATTCCTTCCCTCTAAAACCCAAATGGTGGAAGCGTTATGTTGATGACACCAATGTTTGTTGGCTACATGTCCTAGAAAAACTTGAAGAATTTCACAAACACATCAACAATTTAGCCTCCACCATCTCCTTCACCAAGGAGCTTGAGTTAGGCAGCCAGTTGCCCTTCCTTGATGTTCTTATCATGAAGAAATCAGATGCTACCTTTGATTATTGGGTATTTCATAAAGCCACCCACACAGACTTGTACCTTAATTCTTTGTCTCACCACCACCCTTCCCAAAAAGTTGGTATCCTCAAGACTGTTTCCCTTAGAGCTTATAGAATTTGTGATATAGAAAACCTACCCCATGAACTTGACCACTTGTGCCAAGTCTTCAAGTTCAACGGGTACTTGCATAAGAAAATCTCTAAAGCTCTCACCCAAGCCAAATCCTCTTATCTCTCTTGTAGTAGTCATCAGACCCCCTCTAACCCTCCTCCTTGTTTTGTCTCTCTTCCTTTTGTGGAAGGCATTTCCCAAAAAATTGGCAAAATATTATTTAAAAAGGGCCTTTGGATGCCCTTCAAGCCACTCTCAAAATTAAGAAATTATATCCCCCTGATCAAGGACTCTCATAACTCTCTTCAGGACTATGGAGTCTACAAGATTGAGTGCTCATGCAGCATGCCTTATATTGGGGAAACTGGTCGATCTATTATCACTAAGATTCGGGAGCACAATGTTGACATCAAACATGAGGGGGTGTAAAAGTTTGCTCCAGCAGAGCACTCATATTCTACTAAACATCATATTTGTTTAGAGAATGCTAAAATTTTCTCTAGGGAGGACAATTATTTCAAGAGAAAATTGAAAGAGGGCATTTCCATTACCAACAATCCCATTAACCTTAATCATATGATGGGTGGTCCATCAACCATACGTGGTGCGCCATGCTTGATACTTTGGACAACCCTCATGGGGGCATGCTTGATAGACCCCATAATCCTTCATGCTTTCTTGGTCCTCTTTCTTTCTCTTTCTTTTGATTTTTTCTTAGTGGTGTTCCCCTCTGCTCCCCTTTTTCTCTTTTAGTCTTGCCCTCTCTCTCTCCTTCCTTTTTGTTTGTTTTGTTAGCTTGATTTCTTGTCTTCCTCCCTCCTTCTTGGTTTGTGTTGTTCTCGTTCTCTCTCTCTCTCTTGCTCTCTCTTGCTGTCCCTCCCTCCCTCCCTCTCTCTCTCCCACCCTCTCTCTTTTACACACTGGCACACACAAATCATGAGTGGAGTAGTTTGTCCATGCATGTTCTAGTTTTTTGTCTTTGTAGTACGTGAATTTTGTGGATCTGGTCTTCATTGGGATGGTCTTCTTGGTTCTTGTTCTTTCCTCTTTTGACTTTGTAGTTTCGTGTTGTTGTGATTTCCTCTTGTAATTTGTTCCTTATATATATATATTTCCACATATAAACTTGCCTATATATATATGTGCTTTCATATATATATATATATACTCTTATGTATTATATGTGTTTGTATATTTTCATTCTTAGGCTTTTTATTTTTATTTTTTATTTAAAAAAAAATTTCTTTGTTTTGTTAATTTTTAAAATTTTTTTTTCTTTTTGTTTATATATTAATAAATATATATTAATATATATATTTATATAATTACATATTATATATAGGTATATATATATATATATATACATATATATATATATATATATACATATATATATATATATATATATATATATATACATATATATATATATATATATATATATATATATATATATATATATATATATATATATATATATATGTACATATATATTAATATGTATACACACACACACACACACACACACACACCCATGAACATATGTTAGCATATGTATACACATATCTCGATCAGTTCTTGTATGTGTATATATATTTTCTCTTTTAGGTCACATATTAATATGTGTAATTGGATTTACTATTTAATAGTACAATATGTAGTTATATATCATAGTGTATGGCAATATATATATATATAGCTTACTTTTGTTTTATTTGTTTTTTCTTGCTCTTAGTACTTATTGTTAAGGTTTTGTTAGGTTTGGACGTTCCTTTGTTCTATTTTCTTTTTATCACCTTTTATTTATTTTTATAGTTTTAAATTCTTTTATCCCCCATTTTCCTTCTTGTCTCATTTATTTCATTAGTTTGCACTATTTTTGTTCTGTGCATGAATTTATGTGCTCTCCCTTGCTGTTCTTATAATCTCTTGAGGAAGGCCCAGTTTGCAATATCTCTACTCCACTTTCTCATCCTGATGATGGATCATGTAGTATGATTTGAAATGTTGATGGTAAAAAAAAACAAACAATCAAATTCAGAAGATAATTTATGTATAAATGGATTGTGGAAATCTGATAATGTTAACTAATTGTGACTCGACACCTATTAAAATTTTGGCTTGGGATCTATTGTGTACTTGACATACATAGTGAAAATGGTTAAGTGTGTTGACACTCATTTGTCAATACTATTTATTTGACCAACATCAATTACTAATAACATCTCAAGATTTACTAAAGTAATTCACACTCTGCATATACCCAATTACAACATTTTCTGTGTGTTTACCGAGTATCAACAGGAACCAATTTTATTAGTTTGAATTTTATAGTTGACATCCAATGGATTTGTGATTTATTTTAGTGGTAATTGATTCATCCCCCTCTCAGTTACTCATCTTATATTTCAACAATTGGTATCAGAGCTTTTGGTGCTTGTAGAGAAGGTTTCAAGGACCTAAGCTAAAGATCAGGATGTATTACAAGAGAGAGATTCCAAAGCTGAATAGAGATAACTTTGTAGCATGGCAAGGACTTATGAGGCTTCATCTAGCTACCATTAACAATTTAGGATGCAAATATCTTGATGAAGAATATAAAACTCCCACTGGAAAATTATTAATTGATGATATTGCTGAGAAGAAGAACCATAATAAAATGATGATTGACATTACTATTAGTCTCAAAATGGTTTTGACATTTGAGTGCCAACACACTTAACTACTTTCTATATTGAAGCCAAGCACACTATGCATGTCGAGCCACAACATGTTCCGAGTCAAAAAATCCATCAAGTGCTGAGTGACTTCAGGTGTCGAGCATGATACAGGTGCCGAGTGATATTTAAGTGTTGAGTCATATATGATGTCGAGCAAAATAGAAACACAATAGGAGCTGAATGAGATAGTTTTGTTACCTGTGCTGAGCATTAGAAATTAGTAAGTTCCAAGTAACACATAATGCACATATGAGTTTGTAACTTCACTAATTCAGATGTAAACCATTTTTAGGGCCGACATTGAAGGATCTAGAAGGATCAAACAGATAAGATTGAATCTTTTATTTTTCCTATGCAAACTACATGTAGCCAATTAAAAAGAAGAAGAAGGCATGCAACCAATAACAAAGTGCAAGGAATGAATGAGAACCAAAGATTCAATATGGATCGTAGATCCACACCTAACCCTAAGTCTTCGAATGTCTTTATAAGGAAGACAAAATCTCATTATATTATGAATGGAAAAAGGAGTGTATGGGGAAAATATAGTGGAATTCAGAGTGAAGAGTAAAAAGACTTAGAGGAAGAGAGTAGTAGTTAGACATTCAATTAATCAGAACAAAGCAAGGGATATGAACAAATATCAAATCTCAGAGGATCAAGATCAGAGAAAGTAGATCAAGTGCTTGTATTCAACAATTGAGGATTGTAAGCTATTAGGTTTATTATACCTAATACTCTCTAGCCATTGTATTAGAAAGAAAACCCTATGTTGGATAGGTTAGCTTAATAGCTATTTTGTAGATCCTATAAAAAGGTGATTAAATCCTTTAACAGGGTAACACTTCATGTAAAGTGTTTGTAAATCCTTTAACCGGGTCACTGTTGACAAAGTGTAAAGCCTTTAAGTAGGCCTTTAATAGGGCAGACCATCATAAGTAGTCAAACATTATTGTTGCAGTGATTTTGCTGGTATCATCCCCACCCTAGTTTTACCTTCTTATTCCTGGAGGGTTTCTATGTTACCAAAATCTCAAGTGTTATGTGGTGATGCATGTTTGTTTCTCATGATTGTTTAATGTTTATATGCATGCATGATAATTTTAGTTATATGTTATTACGGATTTAAAATAGGTTAAAGGCCAATACTTCTAATTCACCCCCCCCTCCCACCCACCTCTCAAAAGCATTCTTCCCATTTGAATATTCAAAAAATTGGTATCAGAGAAAAGTTCTCTCAAGAAGGAGCCTAACAGCTTGGAGGAAAAGATCTGAAGATGGATGTTTTCAAACTTGTAAAGATCATTGAGAATCAGGTGATTGATGTGCAATTGGCTCTACTCAAAGTAGAAGAAGCTAGAGAGGAACTAAGAAAATCCTTGAAAAGAAGAAAGGAGATAGCCATTGCTGAAAATGATATAAACTATAGGGAGATTGATACCACACAAGTGTTTGCCAATGGAGACACTAAAGAGTTTGATGCACCAATAGTAGAACTAATGGAGAAAAATAGAGTTCAAGTAGAAGAGATTAGATCTCTCAAGATGGAACATGAATCACAGGGCATAATGTTATGTGAAATCACTGAACAAAAGAAAAGAGTGGTTGAGGATAGAGTCATGATGGAAGATGACAAAAGGAATCTTGCAAACAGACTTGAAGAAAAATGTACTGAATTAACAAGAATCTCAAACATGCAGATGGATACACTTGCCCAAATGATGAACCTTCATCATGACCTAAATATGAAGGACATTGAGATCTCTACACTAAAAATGCAAAATGATAAACTAAAGAATGACTTGAAAAGAGAAAAAGAAATTTTAGAGATCTTCAACAAACCCAATGAGGCCATCAAGTATTTTGAGTAGTTACTGAAATCCCCAAGGTCTAGCCATGACACTCAATGATTAGGATATACCAGCACTGAAGAAGGAGAGTCATCCAAGATTGCTAAAGAAAGAAGTAACAAAGGTAAGAACACCAAACCTACCTATCATTTCTATAGTAAGAAAGGACATACCTCTAATTTATGCAGAAGCAAGAATTCCCATTAGCATGATAAGCCTAAGAGTGCAAGCCATTTTCATAAGTGCAAGAAGCAAGGACATCAAGCACATGAATGTAGAACTAGAACTATCAAGACACCAAGATTTGAAGGTCACTGTTACAACTGCAAGAAGTATGGACACAAAGCCTTTGAATGTAAATCAAAGCCTATGTGGACACCAAATCAACATGCAAGAAGGTACAACTATGTAAACCATTACAATTGGGATTACAACACCAGGTATAGCTATCATTATTATTAAGAATATGGATATATCCCTAAAAATTGTATAAGGACACACTTTAGAGGGAATTATAGCAGGTGGCTAAGTCAAATTACTTGTTTTAGCTACTTAAAAAGTAGCCATATCAACAAAAACTATCATACAAGGTCTAATGCACCAAAAACTGAAGACAACAAAGGAAAAGAAAAGATTGATGTTGAAAAAATAAGAGGGCAAATGAATAAGACTTGGAAGAAGAAAGATGAGTACAAAACATCAAGTGAAGGGATCACTTCACCCAATGGGTCAAGTGATCACACTTCATCAAACTAAACATGAATAGATGCATGGGATTGATATACAAATTTATATCATACACTAGTCCCAAGACAAAGAAGTACTGAAAAGAAGAAATCAGTATAAGCAAAGATACCAAGTCATAATATTAAGATTCTTACAAAACTGTCGAGTTGTCCTCAGAGGCTAAGTAAAACTCTAGTGGGTGTCGAGTTCCTAAAAGCAACTGAGTTGATAATTGATGCTGAGTTGAGTAACTCCAATGGAAGCCGAGTGAAGTGGAAATGTAGTGCAAGCCGAGTAATGTTAAAAATCCTTCAGAAGTCGAGTGGGTAGTTGGGTATTTAATGCGATGGAAATAGGGTATATTATCTCAATTTTAATCATTTTTCTTCATCGTGAATGAGAAGCAAAGAAGAGAAAGAGAGCGGCATAACTTCATGGCAGAGAATCCAGTGTTCCAAGCAAATTCCAACATAAGTAAATTTCTTAGAACATTACTTCCCATTTATGCAATTAGAGTTTCTAAATTTCAAGAAAGAAGATGTGAAGCAAATCATAAGATAAATTTAGAGGCCATAGTTGGAAGATTGACTGCATTTGAGCTAGACAACTATGATAACTATGTTTCAGCTACCAAGAATATTGAATTAGCATTTGAAGCCAAGCTTTCACTCAAGGAGAAAGGCAAGAAGATAAAGGATTCTCGGTCAAAAAATGAAGAAGAATTAGAATAGAGTTTTGATAATGATCTTGAGGTGGTTGAAGCCCTACTAGCAAGGAAATATTCTAGAAGCAAAGGGAAATAAAAAGGTAGGGTTCTTCTAATCTATTTTTCATGTGAGGAAATTGGACATATTACTGCTAGGTGCCCAAATCAGTAGAACAAGGATCAGAAGAAAGGTTACAAGTGCAATGGCAAGAAAGACTTCAAATAATTCAAATACAAAGGTAAGAAAATATGTTTCATGGACAAGGATTCTAATGATTCTGATTATGAAGAAGATGAAATTGTTTACATTGCTGTAAAAGATGAATCTGATAATGATGAGGAAATGGCACTTATTTCTCATGTGAGAAAAAATGATACATGGATCATAGATAGTAGTTACTCTCATCATATGACTCGTGATAAAATAAAGTTTGAACATTTTGAAGACTATGATGGTGGTAGTATGAGGTTTGGTAATAATGAACCTTGTTGCATAAAAGGAAGAAGAAGAATCTCACTAACCAAAGAGCTTGTATGTGATAATGCACATTGGGTAGAATAACTAAAACACAACCTATTGAGTGTTGCACAACTACTCAATAATGGATTCAAAGTGGAATTCATGCATAGAAAAGAAAGATTGCTGGATGACAAAGGAAAGCTGATTAGATTAGGCACATAGACATAAGGTAACTTGTTCTATCTTCAACTTGGTGAATGTTCATGTTTTATTGCTCAAGTTGAAAAAATTTGGTAATGGCATAGGAGGTTGTGTCATGTGAACTTTGATAACTTGGTGAAAATAAGTAAATTCAAAAAAGTAAGAGGCATTCCTAATATAAAGAAACCTGAGGTTGGTCTATGCAAGAATTGTCAAACTGGCAAGATGGGAAAGACTAGCTTCAAAAGTAAGAACTATTAGTCTGAAGAAGTTTTAGAAATTGTGCATAATGATATGTGTGGACCTATTGGAATTGAAATCTATACTGGTGAAAAATTCTTCATTCTTTTTGTTGATGATTACTCAAGAATGATGACTTTCATGTATGTTAGAGAGAAATCAGAAGCATTTGAAAAGTTCAAGTGGTATTTGGCTAGAGTTGAGAAGGAAACAAGCAAAAGACTAAAATATTTGAGGACAGACAGAGGTGTTGAATTCATCTCCCATGAGTTCAATAACTTTTGCATTGAAAGGGGAATCAAAAGACAAGTATCAGCCCTTGGAATTCCTGAGCAAAATGGAATAGCTAAAAGGAGGAACATATCTATCATGGACTATGCAAGAACCTTAATAATTGAAAAGAGCATTGCTATCAAATACTAGAAGGAAGCTATCAAAACTATAGTTTATACCTTGAACCGAGTACAACTAAAGAAGGACTCATTCAAAACCCCTATGAGTTATGGTATGGCTATAAACCTATGGCTATAAACCTAATGTAAGTTATCTAAAAGTATTTGGAAGAAAATTTTATATTTTGAAAGAATCTAGAAAACATAAATTTGATGTGATGGGTGATGAAGGAATATTTTTGGGTTATTCTTGCAAAAGTAAAGCATATAGATGTTTGAACTTGTCTACTCACAAAGTCATAGAAAGTGCACATGTGAAAGTTGATGAGTTTGCAGAAAGAACTGAAGAAGAAAGCAAAAGAAAATCAAAAGACTACAAGAGATTTGTTTTCATTGAATATGATATAGTACTAGATACACCTGTTAATTAAGAATCTTCTACCCCCAATTCTTTAGTAACTAAGTTGTAGAAAGTTCAAACAGAGCTATAGGAACTTGAGTCACATTCTGATGTTATTGAGCCAATGCCTACCGTGTCTGAAGGACCCAAGCAGTAGAAAAAACAACTAGAACCTAAAGGTGAAGTAAAATAGGATGATAATGCAATTCATTCAAAAGGAAAGGAACCTATATTAGCCAAGTATGTCAGGAGATGTCATACACTAGATCAGATCATTAGAGACAAATCTGCAGGTACTATGACAATAAGTAAGTTGAAAGGTACTTGTTTACTTGCTGATTTTGAACCTAAAAATGTCAAAGATGCATTAGAAAATGAAAGTTGGATTGAGGCCATGAATGAAGAGATAGAGAAAGTAGAGAAAAACAAAACATGGACTCTTGTACCCAGGCCTAAAGATAAAAATGTAATTGGTACTAAGTGGGTATTCAGAAATAAGTTGAATGAAGATGGTAAGATATCAAGGAACAAAGCTAGACTAGTATGCAAAGGATACTCTCAAGAAGAAGGAATAGACTATGAAGAGACCTTTGCTCCTATTGCAAGATTGAAAGGTGTTAGGGCCCTACTTGCATATGCTGCATACAAAAGATTTAAGATTTATTAGATGGATGTTAAGTCAACATTTCTCAATGGTATACTAGATGAAGAAGTCTACATTGAGCATCTTGAAGGTTTTGTTAATCCAAACAAGAAGGAAATGTTCTAAAAATTATACAAAGCATTGTATGGTCTGAAAAAAGCCCCTAGAGAATGGTATGAAATATTGCATAACTATCTTATTTAGATTGGTTTTCAGAGAACTAATGATAATAATAGCTTGTATATCAAGTAAGGACTAGATAATAAGATTGTTTTGGCAGAAATATTTGTGGATGATACTTTGTTCAAAAGAAATGATGATCTTTGCAAAGAATTTTTAGAACAAATGAACAAGGAATTTGAGATGTCAATGTTTGGAGAGATCAAATTCTTTGTTGGTCTTCAAATTCAACAGAGTAAGAATGACATCTATATCACTCAATCTAAATATATCAAGGAGATATTGAAAAAGTTTGGTATGGAAGATTGTAAACCAGTTGGGACTCCTATGTGTACTGGATTGAAACTTACCAAGGATGATGAATCAAAGGAGGTAGATCAAACATTGTATAGATCTATGATTGGAAAGTTGCAGTATGTAGTGCATACAAGGCCAAATATTGCCCTTGCAGTTGGTATTGTAGCAAGATTTTCAGCAAAACCAATAGAAAATCACATGATGGCAATCAAAAGGATCATGAGATATTTGAAAGGCACTAAAGATTATGGATTATGATACAAATTTGGATGTAATCTGGATTTAAAAATATTTACTGATGTAGATTGGGCAGGAAACATTGATGAAAGAAAGAGTACAAGTGGAGGAGCATTCTTTCTTGGAAAGAGGTTGGTTTCTTGGACAAGTAAAAAGAAAAATTGTACATCCCAATCTATAGCAAAAGCAGAGTATGTTGTAGCAGTAGTAAACTATTCTAATATTGTTTGGTTCAAACAATCATTGGAAGGCATGAAGGAGGGAATCAAAGAACTTGTTGTTATATTTTGTGATAATACAAGTGCAATTAACATATCCAAAAATCTAGTGATGCATTCAAAAACCAAGCACATTGCAATAAAGTATCACTTTGTCTGAGAATAGGTGTAGGATAAGGAGATCAGATTGGAATATGTTCATACAAAAGAACAAATTTCTGACATATTCACAAAGCCTTTATCTAAGGATGCATTTTTGTATCTAAGAGGTAAGTCAGGGGTCATTCCACTATCTGAAGCTCACTAAAATGAAGTTTTAGAGATGCATCAACATGTCTCAAGTTAAATATCTTTAAGTTGATGTAGAATAATAATGGAAATATTGCATATGAATCAATACATAAGGTACATTGCTATTCATTTGGTTTGTGTTGCCTTTGGCATATGTATTCAAAGAGGGAGAATATACTGTCATATCTTTCTAAAATTTGAATTTGTTTGTGAAGAGTTTAATGTTTGTAAAGAAGCTATGTAATTCCTTCATAGAGGGAGATTACTATATTTAAGATGTTTGTAGAATGAAATGTAAGAGGGTGAAACATTTTGTTAGAAAAAAACTTGTTTTCAAATTTCATTCTGCTATAACATGTGTTGCAATCAATGTCAAAGTGGGAGATTGTTGGATACAATTGTTCAATTGTGTGTTATCTTTGATGTTACAAATGTCATATTAGTTATCAGTCATAGTCTACCAAGCTCAGTTGGTCAGCAAGGCAAAAGATAGAGTCTATTGAGCTTAGAAGGTTAGCAAAGTGAATTATAGAGTCTATCGAGCATTTCTAAATATTACATTGTGAAGATAGTTTCTACCGAGCTCACTCAGGTGTCAAAGGATTCTATGATAGAGGTTAGTGTTAATTGAGCTCCAAGGTTAACAAAGGAAAGTTAGTTTCTACTGAGCTCACAAGGTCAACAAAGGGAAGTTAGTGTTTATCGAGCTTCACTTGGTTAACACTGGAAATCATTTTTTGGAGTAGTATTTACCGAGTAGGGTCGGTGAATGAAGGATTTCATTATTTTGGGAAATAAAGTTTATTTGTTTCATGTAATGTTTGTAGTCAACTAATGTATTGTTTATTGGTAAATGTAACTTGTAAATGAGACTACTTGACAATTTGTAATGTATAAATAAAAGGTCAAGTTGTGATTTCAAATGTATGGATGGATGTATGAATGAGCAAGTATGCAAGTGAGTTAATTGTGTGAAGAGGAAGGTGTGAGAAAATTTTGAAGAAGGATCAAATATCCTTGAGGAGCAGCAAAGTTGTATTCGATCAAAGAGAATCTAGTGAAGCAAAGAAGAGATTTGTATCAACAAAGTTTAGTTGCATCTCATTTAGGTCACTTATTGTTACTTTCTCACCATTGTAGCAGTAATTCTTAAATCTCTTAATAGAGTTGGTCTAATAGCCATTTTGTAAATCCTCTAACAAGGTGGATAGTTCTACTAAATTTTTCTAAAGTCCTCTAGGAAGGCCACTCCTAACAAGGTGATTAAACCCTCTAACAAGGTCACACCTAATAGTGTATTTTGTAATCTTTAATAGGGTTGGCTCCTAATAGGGCTCACTTCAGAAGAGTGAAAATTGGTAGCTAGTTACTTGGTGGTTTTTTCCATATTGGGTTTCCACGTTAAATCTGGTGTCTCCTATTTTCATCCTATTTTCTTTTGCATGCATGTTTATAATTGTGAATGTTTAAAGATTAGTAATGAGTTAATATATAGTTCATCTACCAAGTTACGACACTTTTCTGTGTGGCTACCAAGTGATAGTAGTAATTAAGTTTTAAGACATCTAAGGGATTTGTGGATATTTTTTTATGGATGTTCTCATCATATGACTAGAGGTAAAACTAAGTTTTAACATTATGAACATTATGATGGAGGTAGTGTAAGGTTTGGAAACAATGAACCTTGCTGCACAAAAGGGAAAGGCCGAATCTCATTAACTAATGAACTTGTATGTGACAATGCCTATTGGGTCAAAGGACTAAAACATAATTTACTGAGTGTGGGACAACTGAAAAAAATTGGATTCAAGGTAGAATTCATGAATGGAAATTCAAGACTACTAGATAAACAAGGAAATTTGATTAGATCAAGTAGACAAACAAAAGGTAACCTATTTTATCTTGATCTCAATGACTGTTCATGTTTCATTGCTCAAGTAGAAGAAAGTTGGTTATGGCACAAAAGGCTATGTCATGTAAATTTTGATAATATGGTCAAGATTAGCAAACTTAGAAGAGTAAGAGGTCTTCCCAATTTGAAGAAACCCGATGTTGGATTATGCAAGAATTGCCAAATTGGTAAAATGGGAAAGACTAGTTTTAAAAGAAAAAACTATCAATCAGAAGATGTCTTGGAAATTGTGCATACTAATTTGTGTGGACCCATTGGAATATAAACTTATAGTGGAGAGAATTTTTTCATTTTTTTTTTGATGATTATTCTAGAATGATGACTATTATGTATCTGAGAGAAAAATCAAAGGCTTTTGAGAAATTCAAATGGTATCTTGCTAGAGTAGAAAAAGAAATTGGAAAAAGATTAAAATTCTTAAGATTAGATAGAGGTGGTGAATTCATCTCAAATGAATTCAATAATTTCTGCATTGAAAGAGGAATCAAAAGACAAGTATCAGCCCCTAGTACTCCTAAGCAGAATGGAATAGTTGAAAGAAGAAACAGATCCATCATGGATTGTGCAAGGACACTAACGATTGAGAAGAACATTGCTATCCAATACTAGAAGGAGGCTATCAACACTATAGTTCATACTTTGAACCAAGTTTAGTTGAAGAAGGACTCAAACAAAACACCCTATGAACTATGGTATGACTAAAAACCAAATGTAAGTTACTTAAAAGTATTTGGCAACAAATGTTATATCTTGAAAGAATTTAGAAAAAGAAAATTTGATGTAAAAGGTGATGAAGGTATATTTCTAGGATATTCCTATAGAAGTGAAGCAGACAAATGTCTAAATTTATCCACTCACAAAATCATAGAATGTGCACATGTGAGAATTGATGAGTTTGCATAAAAGAAAGAACAATAAAGAAAAAAGGAACCAGAAGATTATAGAAGATTTGTGTACTATAAACTTGATACATTTCCAAACACATTTGATAAAAAGGAGAATTCATCTCCCAAGTTGATGAAATCTCCATCAACTACTGAGTTGCAGGAAGTTCAAATTGAGTTAGAGGGACCTGAGTCACATTCAAAGGTTACCAAGTCAATGCATGCTGAGTTTGAAGAACCTGAGCCATAGATAGAAGGACCTGAGCTAGAAGTTGAAATTTGAAATGAAGATAGTTCAATTCATTCAAAAGTCAAAAAAATTGTATTGGCTAAATATGTCAAAAGGCATCATGCACTTGATTAGATTATTGGAGACAAATTTGATGGAACAATGACAAGAAGTATACTAAAAAGTACATGTTTACATGTTGAATTTGAACCTAGAAGTGTTAAAGATGCATTGGAAAATGAAAGTTGGATTAAAGCTATGAATGAAGAAATAAAATAGATAGAAAAGAATAAAACTTAGACTCTTGTACCTAGACCTAAAGACAAAAATGTAATTGGTACAAAATGGGTATTAAAAAATAAGCTGAATGAAGATGGAAAGGTGTCAAGAAATAAAGGAAGGTTGGTATGTAAATGTTATTATCAAGAAGAAGGCATTGATTATGGTGAAACTTTTACCCCTGTTGCAAGATTAGAAGGTGTTAGGAATTTACTTGCTTATGGAGCTCACAAAGGATTCAAAGTATATCAGATGGATGTTAAATCTACATTCTTAAATGGGATTCTTGATGAGGAAGTCTACATTGAACAACTAGAAGGTTTTGTTGATCCAAAAAAAAGGGACATGGTCTGCAAATTACACAAAGCCCTATATAGTTTGAAACAAGCTCCTAGAGCTTGGTATGAAAGACTACATAACTACTTGATATAGACTAGTTTTTAAAGAGAAAATGATAACAACAACCTATACATCAAGGAAGGACCAAACAAGAAGATTGTGTTGACAACAATATTTATGGATGATACTTTATTCATAGGAAATGATGATTTATGCAATGCATTTTTAGAACAAATGAATAAGGAATTTAAGATGTCCATGTTTGGAGAAATAAAATTCTTCATTGGATTGCAGATACAGTAGAATAGAAATGGTATCTATATCACTCAATCTAAGTACATCAAAGAGATACTCAAGAAATTTGGAATGGAAGATTCAAAACTAGTTGGAACCCCCATGTGTACTGGACTCAAGCTTACTAAAGATGATGACTATAAAGAAGTAGATCAGACCTTATATAGATCAATGATTGGGAAACTAAAGTATGTGGTACATACAAGGCCTGATATTGCATTAGTAGTTGGGATAGTGGCAAGATTTTCAGCTAAACCTAGAGAAAACCACATGATGGAAATAAAAAGAATCCTAAGATATCTGAAAGGTACTGAAGACTATGGCTTATGGGCAACCTTGACTTAAAAGTATTTACTGATGCTGATTGGGCAAGAAATCTTGATGACAAAAAAACCACTAGTGGTGGAGCATTCTTTCTTGGTAAAAGGTTGGTATCTTGGACAAGCAAGAAGCAAAACTACACATCCCAATCTATAGTAGAAGTAGAATATATAGCAGCAGTGGTGAATTGCTCTAACATTATTTGGTTCAAACAATTGTCGGAAGAAATGAAGGTTAAAATCAAAGAGCCAATAGTGATTTATTGTGATAACACAAATGTAATCAACATATCAAAGAATCCAGTGATGCATTCCAAAACAAAGCACATTGCTATCAAATATCACTTTGAAAGAGAATTAGTACAGGACAAAGAAATCAGATTGGAATATGTGCATATAAAAAAACAAATTGTAGATATATTCACAAAGCCATTACCTAAGGATGCATTTTTGTATCTAAGAGGTAAGCTAGGGGTCATTCCCCTATCTAAAGCTTATTAAATAAATCTTAGTAATGCATCAACAAGAATCAAGTTGAAGATCAATTAGTTGATGCAGTATTGATAAAGGACATATTGAAAATGAATCTATACTCAAGGTACATTGGCACTAATCAAAATTGTCTTTGGCATGTGTTGTCAAAGAGGGAGAAGTTTACTGTCATATCTTTTTGAAATTTTATAGAAGGAGAAGTTAAAAAGCTCATTCACAGAGGGAGTATTGTTCTCAAAATTTCATTATGCTATGAAATGTTGTGTTGCCATCAATGCCAAAGAGGGAGATTGTTGGATACAATTGATTAATTGTGTGTTGTCCTTGATGTTACAAAAATATCATATCAGTTGACAGACAGTGCATGTCAAGCTCTCTTGGCCAATGAAGATAGTTTTCCTAGTCTACTGAGCATTCTTGAGTTTACTCTATACAGAAAGAGTTTCTACCAAGCTCACTTGAGCATCGAAGGAAGGTAAGAAGAAAAGAGTGTTAACTGAGCTCAGTCAGTTAACAAAGAGAAAGTTGAATAGAGTCAGTGTTAACTGAGTTCACTCGGTTACCAAAGGAATTTTGTAAGTTCATAGTGTTAACCAAGCTTCTACTGGTTAACACAAGAAATTGCTTTAGAATCAGTTTCTACTGAGTTGGGTCGACTACCAAAGGATTTTCTTGTTTTGGCATATAAAGCTTAATTATTTTACCTATTGATTCTAGCTGATTGAGGTGATGAATATTCGTTATTCTAATTTGTATTTTAGCTAACTTGAAAATCTGAAATGAGTGGAAGGTCAAATTGTGATTTCAAGTGTGTGGTGTGTGCAAGTTGAATAAATTGAAAGAGATAAGAAAAGGAAGTAAACTTGAAGGATAAAGAGATATCCTGGTGGTGCAGAAAAAAATTATTCAATCAGGAAGGATCAAGTATGAATCAGAGCAGAGATCTGTAATTAGCAATTTAGTTGCATCACAATCAGGTCATTTCATTATTACTCTCTAACCATTTTAGTAGTGATCTAAAATCTCTTCCTAGAGTTGGTTTAACAACCATTTGTAAATCCTCTAACAAGGTGGCAATTCCTTTGAATTGTTTCAAGACCTTTTGAAAGGCCACTCCTAATAGGCTAATTAAATCCTTTAACAGGGTCACACCTAACAACGTGTTTTGTAACCTTTAACAAGGTTGGCTCCTAACAAGGCTCACTTCAGAAGAGTGAAAAATAGTAACTAGTTACATTGGTGGTTTTTCCCAAATTGGGTTTCCACGTTAAATCTTGGTGTCTCATGGGTTCATGTTATTTCTTTCATGCTTGCAAGCAATTACTAATAATATCTTAAGATTTACTAAAGTAATTCACATTCTGCATTTACTAAGTTACAACATTTTCTATGTGTTTACAAAGTATTAGTAGGAACTAGTTTTATCAGTTTGAATTTTATAGTTGACATCCAAGGGATCTGTGATTTATTTTAGTGGTAACTAATTCACCCCTCCTCTTAGTTACTCCTGTTATATTTCCAACATTAGGTTCTTGTAATGAGTCAGTATTGGTTAAAGATTTAGTTTGAAAACAAAAAGAAAGATTGCCCACTTTGGTATAGGTGCCTTGGAGTTGGGAGATGTGTAAAGGTTAAGAATTGGGGAATGGTTAAACATTAAATCTAAGCAAGGTAAAAATTTAATGATTAAACTTGCAACTAAGGAGGTGGTCCCACCCTAGGTATTTCTCATCTTGGTTACATGAAAGAGATGTGAATTAATTGTTTGGGTTTGACTTTGGTCAGAATACTCCCTCCTAGGCATCCCCTTCAATGGAATAATCAGCACACCTTCCTAGGATGTTAGACACTTGGGGGAAAAAAAAGAGAGTCTAGATTTAAGGTAAGAGAAAATTAGTTAGATGAAAAAGGTGGTGGTGGGAATTTTGGGTTATGTTAGGGTAGAAACATTTGGTGGGTAATGGAATTAATAAAGATGTAAGTAGCTAGGATATAGGATTGGGAAGGTAGAAATAAAGATTAAGTTGTGTGTTAGTAAACATGTCTATGCTTAGGGTATAGTAGTAAAATGCTTAGTATTAATATAGTATTAGATGACAAGAAATTAGGATAGTAGTATTTGACATTAGTAAATGATAATAGGTGGCAATTATGGATTTTGTTAGGGCTTACTAAGAGATAGTTATTGGAAGTTAATTAGTAAGTATATTAGACAGGAACAATAGAATTAGGTGGGTTAGTAAGTAGTTAGTAATGGTTTACATAGAATTTAGAATTAATTTAATTGGGGTAAGTCTAATTAGTTCTTTATCTAATGATAATAATAAAGTTAGAAGTTAGTAGTATTATAGTTAAGAGGTGAAGTGTAATAGTATATTTATCTTTAAGTATATTATGAAATATTTTAATAATAAATGTCATGTATAATAAGTATATCTTAGATGTGATTTGTTACATGGGTGTTATGATGTAATGATAACATATATGTGGTTAATATATATATGTTATATCACATGATTTAGTATTATGCGAGTTGTATGAATATATATAATTAGATCACATAATTGTAGTCTACATAGATCTAGGAAACCTTCAATATAAAAGAAGGGTTGTATGTTAGAGATCTATATGACATACGATTAGAATTCAGTGGATTAAAGATCCCTCGAAAGTGGGGTAAAGATAGTCTATTACCTAATAGTTAAGATGTGGAATGTGAGATTAACTACAATTTAGTAATTTAGTAATTTAGTAATAGGTGATGGTAGGAAATAGTTCATAGATTAGTTTGGAGATATTTGATAGTATGTTGCAACACCCTAAGCATAACATATACACATTCTCTTCTTCAATAAGTGTACCCTTTTATCATAGCCCTACCCTCAATGTAAGATCAAGTTCATACCAAGTGTCCGCCATGACTTGATAGCCAATAAAACCTAATATATATAGTACACTGAGAGCATAGAGGAGATTGATTTTATTTCATATAACTATGATGATGTATCTATAAAACTACTCTCCTATTTTCTAAAGAAAAGTAGAGATGAACCTTCACTCTTCCTAGCAAGGATCACTTCAGTTAGGAAATGGTAAGTATGTCTCAACCCTATGAAGATGAATGTTAGGTATATTGGTCAATCACTAACCTAGTTGACAATGTATAGTCCTTGTAAGATATTTTTAAGAATTACCTTTGAAAAAAAAATTAAAATTTGTAGTTTTCTTTTGCTCTAAATTTTGGGCATGACATTCATATAGGTTAATACAAAATTTGATGAAGCAAGTAATAACATATATATATCCTTTGAAAAGGGAACATAAAACTAGAGAAAGACAAGGTTCTGAACAAAATTTAGCAAGGATCATGCTATGAAGAATTATTCCATCTACTATCTACATGAAAAAATACAACTATCTTCCAATATGAGATTAGTACCAATTCAATGTGATCATAAAAATGGGAGGAGTAAAGAGACCAATCAACATATTGAAAGACTCTGTATACAATAAGAATTCTAAATTGTACCAATAGAGTTAATCAAAAGATTTTATATTATGCTTTATGTGAATCTTTATGTAGAATGTCATCCCATTACCTAATTATTTTATAGTTTATACTTAGAGTGGATAAGATATTCAGGGTCCTTATCTAGTTCAAATGAATAGATTAATCAAAATTCTATTAACTAAATTCAACAATTTTAGATGTTCATTGATTTTTCTTATTCTTATCGTATACTTATGAGTTTAAGAGGAGAATAATTAACAAACTCTCTCCAATTGCCCAAGAAATTGCAAACCTAGAAACATCATCTATTGGATTAAGGATCCTATTCCACCTCTCTTATTTGACAACCCCTCTGAACACCATTGTCTTTACTTTCAAAGCGTGAAAGAGGGCAATAGAAGAATCCATGCTCATAGAGAAACAATAAGGTTTTATAAGAAAGAACAACTATAAAAAGATTAAGTATTTTGAGTCTTAAATAACAGATGGCTACTCATGGGTTATTAAGCATTGATTAATGCCTACTCATATATATGTGGAATTATTGAGATACACTAAAAGAGACTATAGTTAATGTTTCATGATTGTTTCTTAGATGTCTTATAAATGTAAGTAGATTTTATTGCTATGTCTATCTATCAGATAATTACTTCTAATAAAGTTGCATCATATTTCTACTAAATTATCCTTTTCTCTAATCTTAATATTCTACTTAACTTAATTCTGTTATGCTAAAAATATAAAGTCTTCTCCCTCCACTCCTTTATTTTCCAATTTATTAGCTTCTAAATTCCCTTCATGATAAATATGTTGTATTCTAATCTCCTAAAATTGATCTATAAGATTAAGTACACTCTAGTTTAGCATTTAATATCCAATTCGGTGTTTGTCACTTTCTATTTGCATTTAGGATAACTTGTGAATCATGTTCAATAATTAACTTTTTAATATTCTTTATTATGCTTAATTTTAATCCTTCTTTTAATGCTTCCAATTTAGCTATATTATTAGTTACATTACCTAATGGTTCAACTCATTTTAATATCCAATCTCCATTTTCTAATCTAACTATACAACCCAATCCTAATTTCCCAGGATTCCCTCTAGAAGCTCCATCAAAGTTTAATTTCTTCCATCCTATTGAAGGTGCAACCTATTTACATTCTTTCTTAGCTATATTATCCTTTTTAGGATAAATTAAGGGAGGATTAATCAAATGAAGCCAATTTTTCCTCATATTCTCATCCCATGCTAAGAATGTACCTACTACCTTAGTGTGTTTCTAAGATGGCAATTCATAACTTCTGTGATGGCTGCCTCCATTTTATTGAAAAAAATTATCTTACTAAGTTCTAAATTTTGGAATATTTTTTTATTTCTTTCCTTCCACATTTTCCACATAATGATTGCAGGTGTAATATTCCATAATTTCTCATAGATGCTTATCCTATTCTTAATTGACCAACCCCTAAGAAATCCCTCAATATCTTGAGGTAAAGGGGAAGTTCAATTCAATTTATTCTTGACCCAATACCAACAATCTTGCACAAAGGGGCACTTAAACAAAATATGCTCCTTAATTTCAAATTCATTTTTGCATAGAATACATCTGGATGGTCCTTCAAATCCCATTTTAGAGAATCTATTAGTTGTAAGAATCCAATTCTGAATTGCTGCCCAAAAAAAGATACTAGTCTTAGGTATACATGCTAAATTCCAGCATAGATCCAAGGGTATAAAAATATTATTCCATCTTTGTGAGTTAATTATAAGATCATATCTTAGCTTAGCTTTGTATATTCCACCATTAGATGCTCCCCAGATGAGTTTATCTACTCAATTATTGTGAGTCACAGGTCTACCCTTAAGGATATTTCCAAGGATAGTTTTATCTATACTTGGAATATTAATATTATCCAAAAATTTCCATACCCAAGTCTCAGTCTCATAAATCCTGATAAGTTTTTTGGCATTAGAAATCTTGGGTCCCCAACTATTAGTAATGACATTGATGCTATTTTTGGATGTTCTAGAATTAATAATTGGGGGTTGACCATCCCATGAATCATCCCAAAATAATGCCTCATCACCTCTATCTAGATCCCAAGTAAGATATTTTCTGACTAGAGCCCTACATTTCACCATAAAATTTTAGTTTTTTGAACCTCTTGGAGGATTTCTAATTCTAAAGAGAGAGGAAGGATCTAATGGATTAAGATATTTATTATAAAGTATTTTTGCCCATTTTTAAAAATCTTTTTCCTTATACAAGTGCCATACTAGCTTTGATCCTAATACCTCATTCTACTGAGATTTTTAATGCCCAATCCTCCTTTCTTCTTAGGCCTACATATATTATCCCATTTTATTAGTGCTAGTTTCTTTTTCTCTTCTGTTCCACTCTAGAAACTTTTTCTAAGTTTTCCTTCTAGTTTTTTATTAACATTATTCAGTAGCAGAAGGCAAGATAGAGGATAAGTAGGAATAGCTGATAGAATAGATTTAATTTTTGTTACTCTCCCAACTTTAGTTAGCAATTTTCCTTTCCATGATTTTGTTTTTTTTTCTACTCTTTCTAATATATTGTCCCAACCTTTTTTTACTCCTAACTCCTTTTTCTAGGTATATCCCTAAATATTTACATAGAAAGTTACTCCTTTTGTATCCCATATAATTGCATATATATTCCTCCATGTTCCTTGGTGTGTTTAAAAATAAAATTTATGATTTTTCTTCATTAACCTTTTGTCCTGAAACTGCTAAATAATCCAATATAATTTGTTTAAAAGCTGTGATTTCTTCCTTCGTAGTATTGGAAATTTGATTGAAAAGCTTATTGTTGTTGAAGATCAAAGAGGGAGATTGTTTTAAAAGAATGTTTTCAATCATTGTTTTTCCATTGATGTCAAACCTGCTATTTGTAGGAATGACATTTTCTTATAAGATCCAAGTGCTATCACTTAGTTGATTGATGAAGAGGATTCGATCAACAAGATGTAACAAGAGCACCTAAAGGAAAGGTTGAGTTATGATGTTGTAATGAAGTGCAAGGATCAGTTAAGACAATGGCTAAGTAATGTATTAATGACATACTCATAAACATAGAGGTTGGTCACACTTAGAAACATTGGAGGAAGAAGCTGTAACAAGGATGACTGCAAAGCTTAGACTAAAATCTTTAGTGGGTGTCGAGCAAGTTAGTTGAAGTCGAGCAAATTCTTAGAAGAAGCCAAATAAAATTTTTTTTAGTGTGTTCCAAGTGAAGATTAGGTGTTGAGCATCAAGAAATTTTTTAGTTGGTGCTGAGTGATCTTTATGTACTGAGTAATCTTCAAGTGCCAAGCATCAAGAAAAACATAGTTGATGCCGAGTAACATAGTATGTGCTATGTGCCAGTATTTCAATAGTGCTGAGTTGGTACATTATTTCAAATAAAAAAGATTCACCAAATCCAAGCTAACTTAGTGGTTACATTGAATTTTGTGAATGAGTTGGAGGATAAGGATGATCTAAAGCAATTCTAACAATTGGTATCAGAGCCATTTGCTGATTTAGTTTCAAGGTATTAGAAGCAGGAAGATCAAGATGTCTAAGAGAGAAGTTCCCAAGCTCAATAAAGACAATTTTGCTGCATGGCAGAGTTTGATGAAATTACACCTTGGATCAATAGGTGGCTATGCAAAAACTTCAATTGGAACTAAACATTTAACTCTAGTAGGACCTCTTACTACAGATGATTTGAACAAAAAGAAGGAACAAAATCAAGCAATGTTGTAGATTGCCTCTGCACTTAGCTATGCAAAATATGATGATGTCAAAGACTGTGACACTACATACAAGATGTGGAAAACCCTATAAAAATCTATGGAGGAGATCAAAATGTCCAGAGAGAAAAAAGAGAAAGCGTAAGAGGGAAGTTTGATGACATGAAGATGGAGGAAGGTGAAAATGCTGCTCAGTATGCTGCAATAATAAAAGAAGTGGTGAGTGCAATAAGAAGTCTAGGTGGTCAACTGGAAGAAGAAACATCCATTAGAAAATACTTGAGAACTCTGCTCCCTATCTATGCTATAAGAGTTTCAGTCATCCAAGAGCTGAGGTGTGTACAAGGGAACACACTAACTTTTGAAGGAATAGTTGGAAGACTGACTGCATTTGAACTATCCAATTTTAACAACTATAGACTTGAGAACCTTGAATCTACTTTCAAGACCAAGATGAAAATAAAAGATATTGAGGAGGACACATGAAGAAAAAGGAGAAGAAAAGGAAAACATGCATCCAATGATAGTAGCATAGATGAAGAAGATGTGGAAGAGTTAGAAGCACTACTAGCTAGGAGATTCCATAGAGGAAAAGAAAAATTCAAAGGTAAGCTCCCTATTATATGTTTCAATTGCAATGAAGTAGGTCATATTGCTGCAAGATGTACACAGAAGAGGAATTACAATGAAGGAAATAAGTACAGGAACAAGAAAGAAGATGATAGTAAGGACTATAAGGAGAAAGGTAAGAGATGCTACATTGTTGAAGAAGATTTTGATGAAAATGATGATGAAGTAGTCTATGTAGCCATGAAGGATGAATTAGACAAAGATGAAGATGAAGAACCAACATTGGTTACCTGTGTGAACAAGAATGACAAGTGGATCATAGATAGTGGATGCTCACATCACATGATAGGAGATAAAAGTAGGTTCATTACCTTTACTCAATATGATGGAAATAGTATTAGATTTTGAAATGATGCCCCATGTGAATTCAAAGGAAAAAGCTCTATCAAACTTACAGAGAAAATTTCATGTGATAATGCATACTATGTTAAAGGATTGAACTACAACTTGTTGAGTGTATCTCAGTTAAGCAATGTAGGTTGCAAAGTGGAATTTGTAAACAAAACTGCCAAGATCTATGATACTGATGGGAAAAGGTGAACAAACTAGGAATAATCTATTTTATCTTGATATGGAAGAAGCAACATGTCTTATTGTTAGACTTGATGATGTGTGGTTGTGGCATAAAAGGTTGTGTCATGTTAATTTTGATAATTTGATCAGCATTCACAGGAAGAACAAAGTCAGAGGGTTACCCAAGTTGAAGAAACCTAAAAACACAATGTGTAAACAATGTCAACTAGGGAAGATGAGTAAATATAGTTTCAAAAGTAAATCATACACTTTCAATGAAGTTCTAGAGTTAGTTCATATAGACTTATGTGGCCAAATAGAAGTGTAAAGCTACCTAGGAGATAGATACATAATGCTATTTGTAGATGATTATTCTAGGATGATGACTACTATGTTCTTAAAGCAAAAAACTGATCCATTTCAAATGTTCAACTGGTATTTGGCTAGAGTTGAGAAGGAAATAGGAAAGAACCTGAAATACCTAAGGTCAGATAGAGGAGGTGAGTTCACATCAAGAGAATTTGAAGTATTTTGCAATGACAAAGGTATCAAAAGGCAAACGTCAACACCAAGAACTCCACCAGATAATGGTATTGCTGAAAGGAGAAATAGGTTAGTGATTGACTATGCTAGAACATTAATGATGGAAAAAAATGTTGCACTTAAGTACTGGAGAGAAGTTGTAAGTATTGCAGTCTACACACTGAATAGAGTTCAAGTCAAGAAAGGTACAAATGCAACACCCTTTGAATTATGGTATGGTCATTCACCTAATGTTAAAAATTTCAAAGTGTTTGGTTGTAAATGCTATATTCTAAAAGACACTAGAAATGGAAAGTTTGATGCAAAAAGTGATGAAGGAATATTTCTTGGATACTCCACTAAAAGCAAGGCATATAAGTGTTTGATTACTAACACTAACAAAGTTATGGAGAGTGCAAATATAAATTTTGATGAGCATACATAAGTTTAGGTTGATGAGTCAAAGAAAATAGAGGATTATAGATCCTTTGTATACTTCTACAAAGGAATGACAACTGAAGACAATGCTGCAAGTCAAGTTGGGAATCAACAAAAAACTTTAGTATCTATGGAGACTTAGCCTATGAATGCCGAGTTACATTTAGAAGCTGAACTATAGAATATAGAAAATGAACATACTAGTTCTAAAAATAGTATACATGAAAGGAATGATGAATTACTAGATGAAGAAGACTAAAATGACTCTAAAGCTAAAAGATCAAATGTGGAAAGAAGGACTAAACCCAAATTAGCTAAGTATGTAAGAAGACATCACCCTGTAGATCAAATCATTGGCGACAAGGATGCCAGACCCATGACAAGAAATAGACTTAGAAGTGAATCATGTCTACTGAGTAAGGTTGAACCAAAAATAGTAAAATATGAACTACAAGATGATGATTGGTATAAATCCATGAAAGAAGAGATAGATCAGATTGAGAAGAACAAAACTTGGTCTCTAGTTCCCATATCAGCTGATAAGAATGTGATTGGTACCAAGTGGGTGTTTAGAAACAAACTTGATGATAATGGTGAATAAAAAGAAACAAAGCCAAATTAGCTTGAAAAGGCTATGCACAAGAAGAAGGACTAGATTATGGAGAGACATTTGTCCTTGTTGCAAGAATGGAAGGGGTAAGAACATTACTTGCATATGCTAAATATAAAGGTTTCAAAGTTTTCCAGATGGATGTGAAGTTAGCTTTTCTAAATGGTATACTAGAAGAGGAAGTCTACATAGAACAACCAGAGGGATTTTTTGATGAGAAGAACAAGGACATGGTTTGCAAGCTACATAAAGCACTTTATGGACTGAAGCAAGTGCCAAGAGCATGGTATGAGAGGTTGCATAAATATCTTGTGAAGATAGGATTTGATAGAATAGATGACAACAAAAATTTGTACATCAAAGCTGAAGAAGGTAAAGACATTTTGATTTCAAAAATCTTTGTTGATGACATAATATTTGGAGGAAAAGATGTTTTATGCAAAGATTTTGCCAATCAAATGAAGCATGAATTTGAGATGTCAATGTTTGGAGAAATCAAATTCTTTGTTGGATTACAAGTACATCAATTGAAGCATGGCATATTTGTGACTCAATCCAAATACATCAAGGAAGTTCTCAAAATATTTGGGCTAGAAGACTCAAAACTAGTCAGCACACCAATGACAACTAGACATAAGCTATCCAAGAATGATGAATCTACTAAAGTACATCAGACATTGTATAGGTCAATGATTGGAAAGATGCAATATGTTGTACATAGTAGACCAAACATTGCATTAGCTATTTGAATAGTGGCTAGATTTTCTGCCAATCCAAGAGAAAATCATCTAATGGTAGTGAAAATAATACTAAGATACCCAAAGGGAACTGATGACTTTGGTTTGTACTACAAAAGGAATGAGAAATTTGAACTAAGAGCCTACACGGATGCAAATTGGGGAGGCAAAATTGATGATAGAAAAAGCACTAGTGGAGGAGCACTTTTCTTAGGAAAGAGGTTGATTACATGGACAAGCAAAAACCAAAGCTACACCTCATAGTCTACTGCTAAAGCTAAATATGTGACAGCTGCTATAAACTACACCAATATTGTATGGATCAAACATTTGTAGCAAGGTATGAAGGAAGAAATAACTAAGCTTGTGATACTCTATTGTGACAATAGAAGTGCTATTAACATATCAAAGAACCCTGTAATGCATGCCAAAACCAAGCATATTGCAATTAATTATCACTATGTAAGAGAACTAGTGGAAGATAAACAAGTGAAGATGGAATATGTTAGCTCAAAGGAACAAATTTTTGATATCTTCAAAAAAGCACCACCTAAAGATGCTTTTGAGTATCTTAGAAGCAAGTTAGGGGTGATACCTCTAGCTAAGGCTACTTAAAGCTAAAGAAAGAATGCCTTGCATCAAATAAGTTGAATGCTGAAAATTATATACATTAATGCAGAGAATGCTTACTTTGGGATTCATGCCTAAAGTAGTAGAAGTGATGAAGTTCCAAATCAGTCATAGGCAAGGTGACAAAGGGAGACATTGACTAAACCTGTAAAAGCTACACATGCATGTTGAAGATGCTAATATGTCTTTGGCATTGTTGTCAAAGAGGGAGAAGTGAACAATTGATCAACAACTATTGAAGATAAAAGATTCAAACAAAGGGAGAACTAGAAAAATGAACAAATAAAGATAGACAAAGATTTCAGAGGTTGATCAGAACAATAGAAGATGAACAATACAGAGGGAGAAAGACAAAGAACAAGGCTATAAGAGCAAAGAGGGAGAAGCTGAAATGAAGCAATTAGAATAGTAGAAGGAGATGTAATGTTACAATTTACTTTTTGGCATTTGACCAACTTTTCTAACCTATTTAGTTTGTGGTTGAATAATTTAGTCTAATGGTTGATCAACTTGGCTTGCCATCAATGCCAAAGAGGGAGATTGTTGGAAATCTGATTGAAAAGCTTATTATTGTTGAAGATCAAAGAGGGAGATTGTTGTAAAAGAATGTTTTCAATAATTTTTTTTCCATTGATGTCAAACCTAGTATTTGTAGGAATGACATTTTCTTATAAGATCCAAGTGCTATCACTTAGTTGATTGATGAAGAGGATTTGATCAACAAGATGTAACAAGAGCACCTAAAGGAAAGGTTGAGTTATGATGTTGTAATGAAGTGCAAGGATTAGTTAAGACAATGGTTAGGTAATGTATTAATGACATACTCATATACACAAAGGTTGGTCAAACTTAGAAAATTTGGAGGAAGAAGCTATAACAAGGATGATTGCAAAGCTTAGACTAAAATCTTTAGTGGGTGCCGAGAAAGTTAGTTGAAGCCAAGCAAATTCTCAGTAGAAGCCAAGCAACAAAAAATCTAGTGTGTGCTGAGTGAAGATTAGCTGTCGAGCATCAAGAATTGTTTTGGTTGGTGCCGAGTGATCTTCAGGTGTCGAGCATCAGGAAAAACATAGTTGATGCCATGTAACACAATATGTGCCAAGCACCAGTATTTCAAAAGTGCCGAGCTGCTGCATTATTTCAAATAATGAAGATTCACCAAATCCAAGCTGACTTAGTGGTTACATTAAATTTTTTGAATGAGTTGGAGGATAAGGATGATGAGTTGTTGGCATAGAATCCTATGTAAATCATTTTTGGATGAATTCTAAAGGATTATACAAGAAGTTTCTAGAGGAAACAAAATATGGGTTAGATACATTGAATCCTACCTAATCCATGCGAATTGAAATTGAAGAAAGGATGAATTGAGCAGAAAAGGGACTCCTAGAATTTTATATAAGAAGTCATCGATCAAGAAGCAAAGAGCTATTGATATTATTGCTACAAAAGTGCCAAATCTATGCAGTGGTTGAAAGGGTGTCAAGAAAGAGACATCTAGGAGAAGGAAGAGCACAGAGGCTTTGATTCTACAAGTGCTCATGAAGAGATGATTGCACTGGTACATTGAGTATGGAAACTCAAGGAGACAAAACTTGAAAGATAAGGCAAGTAGTTAAGAGTTGCAGAGATAGAAGGCCAGGTAAGGGTATGAGCTGAGAAGTGATCTGAGATTTGCAAGATATGTTGCATGTTGTAGTCAGGTCAAGATTTTCTAATACTCTCTAGCAATTGTATTAGATCTAAAAATCCTATGGACTTAGGTTGGCCTAATAGCCATTTGTAAATCCTTTAATAGGGTGGCATTCCAAGTGAATGTTCTAAAGTCCTTTAACCAGGCCCACTTCTAATAGGGTTGTTAAATCCTCTAACAAAGTCACATTTAACAGTGTGTTGTAAGCCTTTAAAAGGGCAGGCCTTTCACAGGGCATCACTTCAGAAGGGTGAGAATTGAGTAGCATGTTACTAGTAGTTTTTTCCAAATTGGGTTTCCACATAAATCATTATGTCATGTGTTGTTTTCTTATGTGCATTGCGTACGTGTTGATTTATAGTAACTTGCTAATTAGATAAGTTAAAGTTTGGATGAATGAATGGTTGAATGGATTCACTACACTTAGTGAAAATTTTGAAAGGGACATTTGGACCTTGAATAACGGATTCACCCCTCCTCTCAATTATTCTAAAGCAATTCTAACACGTACTACTTCCTAGAAGAATGGTATCATCAACAAACTACTAATGGGTAATGTTTGGAACATTCTCAGTGACAGTAATGCCTTTAATTAATCCTACACCTTGTGCCTTTTGAATTGCTCTACCAAATGATTTTTCCATAACTATAAAAATAAAAGGTGACATGGGGCTTCCTTGTCAGATACCCCTTGAAATATTGAAGAAACCTTCAAGAATATCATTAATAAGTAGTGAGATTTTTGGATTAGATATATAGTTAAAAATTATATTTATCCATTATTTGGAAAATTGAAACTTTTCTAGGCATTTACATAAAAACCTCCAATCTACTGTGTCATATGCTTTTTGTATATCTAACTTCATAAACATACACGCTTCTTTGTTTTTAACTGTTGAATGTATAGTATCCTGAATTATGGATATTCCGTCAAGAATTGATCTACCAGGTACAAACCTAGTTTGTTCTTCTAAGATGATTTTTGGAAGTAAAGTTTTAATCCTATTTTCTATTGCTTTAAATTTTTTTTATATATACTGTATTACATAATGTTATGTGGCAAAAATCTGATGTTGACTCTGCTATAACTTTTTTTGGTATTAGTGCTAAAAAGGTATGATTAATTTTAGTTAAGATTGATCCCCCATTTCTAGCTAACTCTATTACTTTCCATAATTCTTCCCCTAAGATTTCTCAACATTTTTGGAAGAAAAAAGCTTGGAAACCATCAAGCCTTGGAGCTTCTTTTGTAAGAGGTTTATTGAGCTCCTTGTTGTAAAATTCTATGATAACTTTAGGTATATTATTTAGCATAATTTTTTATTTGGTTAAATTAATTGTTTAATAGATTCTCATAGTATGTGACAAATGTTTGAGCAATTTCTACTAAATTATTAATAGTACTACCATTATTATCTTTAATTTGTGTAATAGTTTTAAAAACTCTGTTGTGTATTGTACTATTGTGAAAGAAATTTGTGTTTCTATCTCCTTCTACTGACCATTTTTCCCTTGACTTTTGTCTCCAAAAGACTTTTTATTTTACTAAAATGTCTTCTTTTATGATTAATAGTTCTTTTTCTTTAATGTATTTTTCATTGTCCATACCATTTTTAATGATTTCATTATTTTTAAAAAAATATCTTCTTCATTATTTAGTTTTTCTTGGAATATATAATTGAAATGTGTTTTATTCCATTTTTGTATGTTTTCTCTGAACATTTTAAGTTTTGATACAAAACAATACATATTTGATCCTATAAACTTGCCTTCATCCCACCATTGTTTAATATTCTCCATGAATGTTTTATCTAAGAACCACATCTTTTTGCATTTGAAAGGATTCCTATTAGGTTTTATAGGTTTTGTTAATTTAATTCTAATAGGATAATGATCTAATCTTGCAATAGGCTAAATTGAGGCAATGATTGTGAAATCTACTTCTACTAGTTATCCTTTGAAAAAGAATCTATCCAATTTTTTTGCAATATAACTTAAGTCTTTTCTTTTATTATTCCATGTGAATACTCTATTACTAGTTGGTATTTCTATCAATTTATTAACTCTGACCCATTCTCTAAATTCTACTATGTTTCTTGTTAAAATTTGAGAACCTCCAATTTTTTTTGAGGTCAAGTGTGGCATTGAAGTCACCACCTGTGATCATGTTTGTCGTAGAATATAACTCCATACAAGCAGATATATCATCCCAAACTTTGCATTTGTCTAAAGTTTGTATTGGGCCATAAACATTAATTAGAATAAATTGGAGATGATGCTTAATGCTTGAAACCATACTCCCCATCCAGTTATTTTTTGATATTATATTTTTTTTATGTTTGCTATCCTTGTATTCCAAATGATTCCCATTCCACCTATTGCTCCATCTAATTCCTTCATTTTTGCATTCCATCTACCTATTCTTTTTCTTAGTTTTTCCCCTTCTTCTTTGTTAACCTTAGTTTCTTGTACCATAATTATATCTAATTCAAAGAGTGTTAGGTTACATTTTAACACTCTTTGTTTACTAGGAGCATTCAGGCCCCTAGTGTTCCATGTTGTGATCCTCATTGCTCTTTGGAAATGCCCTTCCCCTTCCCAGAGTGAAGAACCTCAAATATCTTTTTTTGTTCCTTGGCTTGACCATCTACTTCTCTTAATTCCTTAAGTGATTTTCTTCCTCTTTTCATTTTTGAATTACGACATTTTGGAGTTCTAAATCCTTCATGGTTGATCGAAATACCCAAATTATCTATATTTATATGGTTATTATTTTCTTTTTTAGTTCCTTCTTTATCTTCTTCCTCATTTATTAAATCTTCTAATAGTTTCTCTGTTATTTAATTTTCTTCTACATCTGTATCTGTATCTTTTTCTAAATTTTCCTTTTTTGATGTTTTTGGGGTCTCGTTTAGTACCCCAAATTCTTCCCAGTTCTATGACACTTCAATAAGTTCAATCTTTGTGATTGGATCTTCCTGATTATACATTTTAGACTTCTTTAAAAAAGCTTCAACTTCTAGGGGGATACTATAGCCCTCTATTTTATCCTCCACCTCTGTAGATTTAATTCCAAAGATATCTTTCCCATCTATTGGTGTTTGCCAAAATTTATAACTTTTCTTTTTTGACTTTTTCCTAATTTTTATGTTACTCCATTTTTTTGAGTCTGATGTTGGAATTATATATTCTTCTTCCTGAGTTTTTGTATACTCTATTGGCTTTAAACTTTCTTCTTCCATGGTTTCCTTTTCCAAGTTTGTTTGTTGGTTCATATCCTTAATAATCATCATATCTTCATCATCCTAATGTATCTGACTAGTGTCATCCTTAAAATAGTTTATATCTGATCTATTTACCATCCTATTGTCCCTATTGATCTCAATTTCTGTCTTAGTATTATAATTCTCCTTCTCTTTTCTTTGGCCTGTAAGTTTTTGTCTTACCTCATGTTCCTAATGAAATTGTTCTCCTACCATAGTCCAATCTTCAATATCCACATGTAATAGTTTAATCTCATGTGTCATTTTATACCATTCTTTAATGCTTCTTTATGTTTCTTTCAAATTTTCATTCTCCATGTTACAAATTTTGCATTCTTTCAATGCTGCTACTATTGTAATTTTCTTGTCTATACCTTTGATTCTTTGGTTTGGTACTTTTGGACATTCCAATTGACTTTGTTCTTTACTCTTTTTTTACTATAGGTGTATTTTCTGTTTGTGTGCTTTGCTCAATATTTTTTCTTTCATCTAATTTTTCCATCTTCTTATATTTGTCCCTAATATTATTTGTCTTAATCTTCTGTTCCCTCTTCTTTATTCTAATATTTTAGAAGGGTTCCTCTATGGTATTATGATCAATTCCTAGATTTTTTTTAATAATGCCTTTAATTTCCCCTTCATATTTCTTAAATTCAATCTCATAAATAGATCTATTTTTTATAGTCTTTTTTCTCCTAATCATTTTTTGATTTGGTTCCTCATCTATTAGAAATTTAACATTACTGGTTTTGTTATACTCTAAGTCTATACCTATAAGTTTACCAATTAATTTACCTATTTTGAATAATGTATCAGTTAGGTATCCATGTTTGAAATTTAACTACATGCCCTTTATAATAGTATTTTGATATATAAATTATTTTATTTCCAATCTCTTTATTTTTGCAGTGAAGATGAATTGAAGACTTTGAGGAAGTACTTATACTTACCTATTGTTTGCAAATCTTCTCTAATTTCTTTGTCAATTTTGACAAATGCTTGTCTGGTCCACTCTAGTGTACATATACTCCTGGCTCTGAACATTCCTTCCACTTTTCTTCTATATACTTATCACTAATGATTAATATATCAGAGGAATTATAGTAGTTAGTTTTCTTTACCTTATCTAGTGGCAGAGTTGTCATACTACCTTTTTGTGTTGGCAACTTTGCATTTTTTGAAATACCCTTCTCCCTTTTATGTGGTGGTATATAGATTTTCTAATTTTTCTCAAAAATCCTAATTACTTTTTTTGAGTCTACTTGTTGTTGTTTCTATCCTAGTGGAATATAGTTAGCTTTAGAAATTTTGGCAGGTTTATATATTGTTAGCTTACTATTTTTGTCCACTTTTGCTAGGAAAGTAATCAATTCTACCATTCGCTTTTCTTCCTCTACTAGTTTGATAATTTGGGTAGAATTTTTTTGAGGACATTTATTTTCTTCCATCATTGGCCTCTTTTTTTGCAATGCATTTCTTCTTTGATTCCTATTTGAAATTACAATTTTCCACCCATTGATATTTTCACATGGATTTTTATTTAGCTTTATCATCTTCCTATCCCTGGCTTCATGTTGTTTAACCAAGGCTCTAAATGTATTTGACTTTGAATGATCATTGTTTAAAGCTTCAAATTTGTTGCTGATCGAAATATAGGGGATCACCTATTTTCCTTTCAGCCTATCTCCTTGTTTCTGATATGTTGACTGGGAAAAAGTGAAACCCTTATTAGGGAAAAAAATATTTGTCATTGATTGTTGATATCAATGTCGTCTAGAAAAGGAATGATTTATGAATCTAGGAAATACTAATTTATTCACTTGATTCGTTACTTCTATAGTTCTCACCATTTTTCAGAGCACTCCTTGATGAATTTGTAAGCTTGCCATTCAATAGCTTAAACTAAATATTTAACTCTATGACCCTTATCCGATTTAGAAATTCATCTTTTCTCTCATTGTTTGTAACAAATATTCTTTGTGACCATATGGTAAGGGCATTTTTGGGTTAGTTTATCTATGTCTCTTTGATTCTCTAGAGTTTCAATAACTTTTTGATTATTTTTGGAATACTTTTAGAATAATTTGGGGGGGGGGGGGAGTGAATTAGTTATCCAAGGTCCAGAGGTATAACTAAAACTTTTCACAGATCAGTGAACCCATAAAAAAATAATCTTTATCATGCATGCATCCATAAGATTGTGCAATCACTTAAAATTTGTAGGTTACTAATAAATCAATTGGTAAAAATGCAAACATGAAACATAATAGATTCATCAACACATTTGACATAATTATTTATGTGGAAACCCAATTTGGGAAAACCCACTAGTAACATGCTACTCCTTTTTCACTCTTCTGAAGTGATGCCCTATGAAAGGCCAACCTTGTTAAAGGTTACAATACACACTATTAAATGTGACCTTGTTAAAGGATTTCATTCACCCTATTAGGAGTGAGCCTTGTTAGAGGACTTTAGACGATTCACTTGGAATGTCACCCAATTAAAAGATTTACAAATGACTGTTAGGTCAACCTTAATCCAAACGATTTAGCCTAGACTGATATAATTGTTAGAGAGTAATAGTAAGGCTTGATCTAATAACAACCTACAACTTCATTTGTAGATTATAGATGACTGTTCAATCCTTAATTCTACTTGGCCTTCATACTTTGCAACTCTAATAGCTTGTTCACCCTTCAAGAATTCATCTCCTTAAGCCTTCTTTCTTAGCATGCCAATGCAAACTCTTCTCTTAGTTCACTTGATGAAGTAGAGCCCTTGACTCCTTGTCTTCCTTAGATTTCTCACACCTAACCTTATTTGCTTATGACTAGCCATTCCTATAAATAGGAAATTAAGATCTTTTTTGCTCATTCTCCATTATCTAATCTAGGGTCAAGACAGATTAGGTAGGATACAATGAATCTATCCCACATTCCATCTTTCCTCTAGAAACTTCTCCTAGAATCCTTTTTAAATTTTTATAAAAATGATTTAACTTGAATTCTGTGCCACTAGCTTATCAATCTTATCTTCCACTTGGTTCACAAATTCCAAGAAAACAAACTTGTCAGCTTAGGTCCATCAAATTCACGATCTTTTAAATAATGTAGCCACTTAGCATTATCTTGCTTCTGATGTTCAACACATACTACGTTAATTGACATCCACTATGAAATTACTCGGCATTAACTAAAGTTTACTAGTGCTCGACATTAACTAAACTTTACTCGACACTCACTATTCTGCTTGGCTTACAATAGAATGAAACTTTACTTGGTTCCAACTAATTTTTTTCTTGGCTTGCACTGACTTTTCCTAGCAACTACTCTTCACTCGGTGAAGCTTGGTAGACAAACTTTGTGTAACTTGTTCTTCTAAACTTTCTTAGTGTAACCAGCCTTTTTAAGCTTAAATAGATTATCAAATACATCATGTCATCACTGTCTTAACTAATTCTTATACTTCATTACATAATGATAACTCAACCTTTCCTCTAGGTGTTGTTGTTACATCTTTTGATCAAATCCTCTTCATCAATCAACTAAGTGATAGTACTCAAATCGTATAAGCAATTGTCTTACTAGCAAATAGTAGGTTTGACATCAGTGAAAAAATAATGATTGAAGCATATTGGTCATACTTGTATGTTCTCAGCAATATCCCTTTACAATCTCCCTCTTTGATTAGCTTCTTCAATCCATTCTCAACAATTGTATTTTAGAATAAAAGCTAGACAGTTATGGCTGAAGTGCACCTCACATGTTTTGACTTCAAAATTTGCAGAGCCCAGAATTAGAAGGCTCATAATTTTTGTGTTTTGAGAGATGAAATCAAATAGTAGGAAGCTGGGGCTATTGATAGAGACCGCAACAAGTTCTCCCTAATTCATATTTTTCACTTTTCTTGCCTTGAAGTCTTAGAGCAGCATGTATTTGGAACAGATCCTCAAATTTAGAAATGAGCCTAAGCCTATAATCAGAATTGTGCCTCATCTCAATAGCATACAAAGTGGTCTATGACCATGTCTTTTCCCTTTTCGCGGTGAGTGATCTTCTCTACAACCAGTTTTTGCCTTTTAAAATTTCTTTGCATATGGATCTCAAATTCGAGTAAACTTTAGAAAATGAGTTTGTCATCAATGGGAGTCAATCTATAAAGTCTGTGGCTCGTGTGCCTCCTACATGGCCTATCTAATTTTTAATATTGTAGCTGCTTGATGTGTTGAAGGAGCACCAGATCAAGGGTTTCTTCATGTGGGATTAGGGTTTACTAGCTCATCCTCAATAGTGTGTTGTTTGATTCCAAATTTTCTCACTTTTCTTATTCAATATGATTTAAAAAAAAAAGTAAAAAAAAATAATAACATAAAAAAATTAAACATATAATAAAACAATTTGCAATAACTAAATTATATCAAACAAAATATCTTTTAAAGAAAATAAATGACATAAAAATTAAATAAATATACTAAAGCCAATCAAATATTCATTTATTAACTTACATTTTTCTTTTAAGCAACTCTTTCTTTCCTTTAAATGAGAGAAAGGTGGAGCATGTTTCCCTTTTTGAGAAGATACAATCAATAAGATTTATATATATGTATTTTTTTTTGTTGATCCTCAAAAGCTATTAGGAAAACATTCAAATAATTTTATTTAAAACAAATATTCTTAAATTTTTTTTAAAAAATAAGAAAAATAAAATAAAAATGTGAACAATTTTATTTCCCAAACTATAGAACCTATTTTTAAAATTATTTTTAATAATTAATTTCATGACAATTAAATATTATATAATATTTATCTGTTAAATATTAATTTTATTTTTTTTCAATACAAAATATCCTTAATATTATATACTCAATTTAATAACTTATCAAAAGAATTACTTAACCATGCCATTGCCACCAAATGTAAATTGATACTTTTCTTTATTTTATTCACTTCATCCTCACCCATCCCATGTTTTGTGTCACCTTTTTAGGAATAACTAAAATACGAGTCTTGGTTTATTTAGAGTTGAAGTACATGAGTAGTTTTATTAAGAAAAAGAAATATTCCATGTTCCTTTATAGCCTTAAATTATGGGATGTGTTTTATTATTTTATTTCACATAAAAAAAACTACACTTGTCCCCTTTCCAAAATTTAGATTCTTATATATACTTTTTTATTTATATTTATATGATATAAATGATCTCTTTATCATAATTTGTTTTTGTATATATAAATATTTCTAATTTAACTCCTCATTATTGCTTTTTAAATCTATTTTATTTAAATAGTTATTTTCTCTTTAATTAAATCAATAAATTATTATATATGAATCTTATAGTTTAATATCTATATAATAATAAAAAATTATTTTCAACTAATAAAATTTATTATATGACACCTATTTCTGTCACCGATGATTTAGGAAGAGTGTTTGTTGTTTCTAAAGGACTATTTAATAGTTTACTAATATTAGATTTATACATGTGTACACTTAAAAAAGAAAAGAAAAAAACTTGCGTTCTCTTATTATTTTAATTTATTCTTATCATCTTGCATATATTTAACTAGTTGATCTTCCCTTATAATAGAATAAACCCATGTGTTTAATTTAGGAAGGATTTTTTAATCACTTTGTAATTTTTTTTTTACATACTAGATTTATTTTGTCAACCCCATACAAAAGACATAATTCTTTGGGGAATCTACAAGTTTTAAAATGTTTGGTAAAAACTCTGAAGTGTTAAAAACTTTAGACCAAAATGGACAATTCTAGCGAATCCAACAAATCCAGATAAAACCAAATTTGGTGACTATGTTGTAAACAATCTTTTTCTTGCAAGGGAGAGCATCAAGTGTGTGGAAATGACAATGGAGAATATACTATTCCTAAAGATTTTTGTTTAAAAAAAAAAGTTTCTAATCAGAATGTGTGGAACTCAATCTTGAAGATGACATGTATGAGACAATTTTTATTTTATTTTTACATACCTTGTCCTCTCAAGGATTGCTCTACGTCTACATAAATGGTAAAATTCTTGGGTCAACATCATTGGAGTAGTATATTCTAAAAGTTTTGTGATATTCCTCCTTAATTTTCTAAATTACATTAATAATGGCCTGAGATACCTATTAGTATTTAAGGTTGTTCATGTTCAAGGCCAAGAGATAAGTATCATATTTGTTGTGCATTGACCATTCACTTTCTATTTGGACATTCTCACTAGCAATGACATTATTTCAGAAATGATTCAATCAAACATGCACACTACTTTTGCATGGGTTGCTAAACTAATACTTGGGTATTGCCTTCAAATTTAGTGTTCATCCTTTCTGATCAAATGAGGCCAGTGCTTCAAAGATTTAAAAGCAAGATTCACAAAAGATTTAATAAGTATTTCCACCTAGCCTAGAAAATAGTTTTATTTGGTGGTATAACTATTGTACTTTTCATTTGTCCTGTAGGTGACCTTTTGAGAGTTCTCTCTCTCTCTCTCTCTCTCTCTCTCACACACACACACACACACACACACACACACACACACACACACACACACACACACACGCACACACACACACACACACGCACGCACACACGCACACACGCACAATTATAAATATATTAAATATTACATACAAAACTGTTTTTAATATATTTACAAAATAATATATATCAATTTGAAAAGAATAAAGACTAAATAATAAATAATAAATATATCAAATATAAACATATTTTTAAGAACAATGATAAAATATTTAAAATAGTGTTTTTTTGTTTGATATTTATTAAATTTCTACATCCTTGCCATGATTTTAGGATACATTGTAGTTGATTGATTTTGTCTCTAACTAAAGATTTTTTTAAAATAAGAATATTGATTTGAATACATAACTAATTTGAAAACTTCAATTTTACAACTAATGTTTGAATTTGGACTTTATGTCTCTAACCTTTCCATAGGATAAATCTAGGAGTTTATTTAGGAATTTTATTTTATCTTATCTTATTTAGTAGGCATCTTTTATGAAAGATTTTAAGAAGTTAATAAAGATCTCTATATAGTGGGTAGATTTCTTGTGTGGAATTTTCTTTTTCTCAACATGATTTTTTTTTTTCAATTTTTTTTGTTTATTTTCTTTTTTGTTTTACATGGTTCACCTTTCTAACTAAATACTAACTTTTTTTTAATTTTCTAAATTTTGGATTTTGCAAATAGATGAGGAAAGTTTTTTTTGCTATCTTTAATCTATTCCTAACATTAGTACATAAATCAAATATTTCAAAATGAAAAGATGTAAAATCTTTATTATTTTAAATTTTTTCTATCTTTTTTGCATGAAAATAAAAATACTGAAATAATTTTTTTTGATTTATTCCTACATTCCATTGAACTCATATTTTTTTGTTCTACACTATTGTTTTAAAAAATTGGGCTTTGATACTAAAATGTCATGCCCAAAAGTTGAACAAGACACACACACACACACACACACACACACACACAAAACTCAATAATAATAATAAAATTAAAATTTCAAACACTTTAAGAAACCATATCAAATCATTTACAAATTATTGCTACAAATTTTCAAATACATCAAATCATATTCTAGG
The DNA here is from genome assembly GCA_028749045.1 of Cupressus sempervirens. NCBI lineage: Eukaryota > Viridiplantae > Streptophyta > Pinopsida > Cupressales > Cupressaceae > Cupressus > Cupressus sempervirens. The sequence continues at coordinate 676,071,697 of CM053784.1, read as the reverse complement.
AAATATTTAAAGTGAAATGTATTCACAACTTGACATATCTCTTCCAATATTACAATCACATCTAGATCTTACAACAAAACAAGATTTACATATATGAAGATCTACATTTGATCTTTTACAATATAGAACTTATACAAATATTTATAATAATCATCTTGAAATCTCCAATAGAAAATGAAATCTTCCAATATTTTCTTCAACACAAATTCATAGAACCTATAGAAAATAACACTAAAAATCATGGAGAGCTCACCTCCCAACCTAAGTGTCTATGAGACCACTCACCAAGCTCAGAGAACCAAGACCAACAGGGTAACAATCAAACACAACCACATAGAATAATAATTACATGATAAAACATTTAATACCCTTTTTGAGCTTACATAATAGGTTACCATAGCAGCTAATATAATGGGTGAAGGTGTACGTAAAACCCCGAGGAGAAGTCAAATACATAAAACAAAATCTGCCTTCACAAGGCATACAAAATAATTACCAACTCTCACAAAATTTCTCCCCTTATCACCCCTAAAGTGTATAACAATATTGTACGGGCACATGCAACCCATACTACATGTGTATCCCTCTTCCTTCTAGGGAAGAGATTCTGCACTCAAGGGAAAGGCCCAACTAATCCCTTCACTCGAAGACCACTTCTTCCCTCCCAAGGGTGAGTGATGTCCTTCCACACCCATAACATCATACTCTCAAAATCAAAAAGAAAGAAAAAAAGAAAAAAAATAGAAATTCATTCACACCCAACAATACAACATGGACAATACACATATGCATCTATAGTCAAATTTGCATAACTTTTATTCAGTAAAACAATACAATACATAATTCCTAAAACATGATAGAAGCTCCAACCTTTCTCCAAGCTATGGCAAATGAACTGATTTGAGAATAGCTCTCTATCATTCCTTGATCAAATCTCCAAAAACCAAAAAATCTCTAAAACTAGAGAGTGAGTGAATAAAAACTCTATTTTCAAATTTTCCTTTACTAAGAAACTAAACTCATTCTTTTCTCCATCATAAAAGAGAAAAAATCACTTTAGCTCCACCTAATTTTTCTTATTTTATTGGAACTCCAACTCACTAAAGATAAGGTGAGATGTTGGGTAAGATTTCTTCCCATTTTCATAATACTTGAAAAATGGGATTTTAAAAGGGTTAGAAAAGTGATTTAAACTAAAGTAAAGTAAAAATTAAAGCCCTAACATATAGTACCAACATGTAGGTAACTTAATTTTACCAAAAGAACACCTTAGGACTCTAACAAAGCCCTCTAAAGCCACCTTAAACTTAAAATCCAAATTTAATCTAATAAAAACCTTTATATGATAATTTTATGCAAGGGGATATGACTTAAACATTTCTAATTGGTTAGAAATAAGGTTGGATGTCTTTTGCCAATATCTAAAACTAACTTGCCACTTATACACATAACAATACAAGTGCCAAGTGACACTATAAAATATACACTTAACATTATGAGTGGAAAATATAATCTAACACACTCATTCACATTACATTCACAAAGTAAAATACTAAACAATGAGGCTAAGATCTCTTCATTAGATGTAGCCTTGGCATTCTTAGTAGATACAAAGGTATAGTCTCGGTTCTCCATTTTACCATGGTTATATTTCCTACATACTCAAACCACATATTAGTAGTCCAAGTTATATAAATAATATGCATATATAAATCCCTAATAAATTTTATATTCATAATTGAATCAAAACATAAAATATATCTCAATTGAATTTCAAATAACAATTTTCTATTTCTATAATACTAGCAAAATCAACTAAGCATAATATGACCATTTGCAACATTTCATGATTTTCAAACATATGATCCATCTAATCTTTATATTCAATCATAATTTCACACTCCTCAATAAAATAACCAACCAAGTACATGAATGTAAACAATCATCAAGCATCATCAATAAGTTCTAACATCATAAATAATCATCATAAAAATAAACCATCCGTAATATCAAACAACCTGAAAAACAATCCAAAATAGGTCCAACATATAACAAGGTCTCAAAATATAAAATATCTAAAACATAAATAAACTACTACGATGGCTAGGTTGAGGCCTCATAGTTATGGATGTACCCATAAAAAACTTCTTGAAGGAGGATATAAATAGACTAATTAGTGATACGTTTGATAGATTTAACAATTTTAACATTTATTTCCAAATTTTTCTAAAGTATAAGAGAAGGAGAATTAAGATAAAATTCTTCTATCCCTATTGCCGCACCTAGTAAATCTTTAATTTTCCTCAAAATTTCACTATGAAGAAGCTTTACTAGTAAATTTGGAATAATAACCCATCTAGGAATAGGAATTGAGTTAAAAATGCTAGGTTCAAAATTTGATTGCTATTTTAGAAATTTAATATTTTATCCTTCAAAAAAAACTAAATAACCATGTAACATTTGATGTTAAGGTTGAGATCAATACAAAATACAAATTAAAAAAAATCCTTTAAGATATAGATTTGTACTTGCTCCCTTGAGGACTTCTTCATTCAATTAGAAGTGTGATTCTTTGAGGAGTTCATACCATCCCATTTGGAAAAAAAAACCATTGATTTTGAATTGTCTCCATAAATTGCTATTATGGTGCCATTTTTTGATGGGATATGTCTTTCAACTTCATTAACTATAGGAGATCGACACACCACAAGGTTTTCTTGATTAGAACACTTTTGCCAACAAAGGCCACAGACCAATTTGTCATGCCCAAAATATAAGGGCAAAACACACACAACAATTTTTTGTATAAAAATAAGAACAATGATCAAATAAGATAACATGGTTGTAAAAGATGTTAAATGTTAAACTATAATGGAACTAATTGTTCAAATAGTTTTAAATTTGGATTACCAAAGATACTTTGAAGATAGATACCAGTTCCCATCGATATAGAAGGTTACAACTCAATGAACATTTCATAAGAAGGGTTATATATATACTGAACATAAAGTTTCTATTAAATCAATTAATTAAATAAAATGACTAATTCCATTTAACTAAAGTCCTAATCCATCAGTTTGTTTAATAATTCCTTAAACAAAACCTCCTAGGGATGACAAAGAATTAACACCCAACTTATTCAACGTGTCAAATGACCTACTAACTAAAAAGACATCTATCTCTTAATTACATAACATGTTTAGCATCAATTTAAATATGATCAAATACCACTAACCTAAAATGAGCCAAATAACTAGACCCTCCTATCAACTTAATAACTTGATCGACATTACATTTTAATCATGTACTTTAGGCTTAATGTAATTAATTAAATCCTTTCCACTTCCTTCTAAGATAATTACACCCCGATCCATAAATTGACCTAAGAAAAACTTACCAATTTCTAGAATACTATCATAAGAGAATTTAGAACTCTAATAGATCAATCAAATTTAACTATTCAACCCATGCTAACTACGATCTAAACCTTAATCAAAATCTAAGCTATCCTTTAATATACATAAAATAGAGATAAATGATATTATCAACTATACTACCTATGCTTTAATCTCAAATTATCTCCTACGTTCTCATAACAATCTAATTTATATTAATCTATTACTTACAATTAAAATTGAACTAGGATCAATTCAATAAATCTATCAATTAAACTAAGCTTTATTTAAAAATTTATTCAACTCGCAACTTTATTTAATCTAAAATTCTATAAGAAATATAACATCTCTAAGGATACTAACCATATAAATTAAATCAACTTCGATTAGATACTACAATAAAGAAAGCTTTCATAATTTACCAATCTAACAATTGAACTAATAGCATTATTAACATCATAAGATAACTTGTATTACAACATATAATTCACTTCTACCTAAATCTAAAATTTAACTTTTCTAATTCAACCTACACTATCTTTTTTTTAAAACTAAGCTAACTTTAATATTATACCAACATTTACAACTAATAAAAAACTAAAATAAATCCTATTTTAAATATTAACTAACCTTTAAATTAAATCTATTATTATTAATAAAACAAATCCTAAAGCTAATACTAACCCTTAACCATACTAACATCCTACTAACTAAACCACACACTAATCTAGAAATTTTATTCAAATAAACTCTAACCTAAACTAACCTAACAACCCACCCTTAAAATCCTATATTAACCTAGACTACATACTAATCACTACTAACAACTATACTACACAACATGATAAATTAAAAACAAAACTATACTATGCAACTACAATAACATTACAACTAACTCTACTCTAACTACCTACTAAAAATAGCAAGCATCCTACCTCTAACCCCAACTACCTATTAAACCTAGCAAGCATCCTACCTCTAACCCCAACTACCCCTATACTACCCTCAACCCACCTTGGCATGCATGGGCCACTCAACCTATACTGTGCTGCCCAAGGATGAAGTACAGTAGGCAAGTGGGAGTGGTAAAGCGCATGATGGGAAGAGAGGGTTCCATATATACTTTTAATTGTTTAGGAGTGTGAGTGCAGCTTAAGACAAAAAGGTACCTCCTTCTCCCAAGGTGCTCACCCTCAACTTGCCTCCTCAATCCCTAAAACTGATAAGAAGGTCTTGGGAGCGCTGTCCAAGAGAAGGATGCTGACATGATCTTCTTTGTTTGCGCACCACACAAGGAATGGTAGGAGTGGATGATTATAAGGGTATGAAAGGTGGCTTTAATGCCAATTTTTTTTGAAATGTTGTCTTCCCCAAAAGCCATTAAACCAACCATGTTGCGCCCAAAACTTGAGAGGCAAAGGGTGACAGCAGCAACATTTGATGGCATCCCTCCTCCATTCAACGCCTAGGTAAGGGAAGTAAAAGCAAGTGGGAGATAACTAAACAGTTGGGTATTAAAGGGGTATGGGAGTAGTTATTGTAAAAAAGTTAATTTGGTAGGGATTGGACATAAGTTTAGCTAGGGTATTTGTCACAAGCAATCTATTTAATTTTGCAAATTAAGTTATTGTATTTGGTTTAAAAGAAACAATGATTATTAAAGGGCATCTAGAAGAATATTCTCTGTGACTAGGGTGGGGGGGGGGATAAAATTTTTTTCCATACATTTTCCAAAGAGGGTTTTACTCTTGGGAATGCACATTTTCTTTGAAGCCAATTTTACTAAGTGTTGATATGTTTTGCTATATACTTTTATGTTTTATAATTAATCATATATCAAGGTATACAAACCTTTTCTTTTGAATTCAAGGAGATGCAAAGTTTCATAATCTTATTTGATTTTGTCACTTACATAATTTAACAAGGAGAGGAATGAATTTGCGATCACAATGTATGATTTTGATTACATTTAATACTTAGACATCAATTTGGAAACTTCAACATAACAAATTTACTTCCATTAACATTATTGAAAACTTGGAAATTCATAATTCAAAGACATTATCTATCGTTCTATTTTCTCACATATATATGCCAAAATTGGGAATCACATGAGGGCAATACAAGGAGGTTTTCATAATCTCTTTTTTTTTTCTCTATTATTCATCCTGGTTCAAAGCTCCATCCAGAAAGAACTAGTAAGAAAACCTGATGTCTTTGCCAATACATCAAATTTCAAACACATTTTACATAAATTCAAATACATTTTACATAATATTACAATTCAAATGAAATCTCTTCTAAAATCATCACAAGTGCTTTCTTCCAATATCCTCAAAACTTCAAGGAAACACAAGGAGAAGAAAAGAGCTGACCTGGGTGAATCATCACAACATCAAGAACAATTCAAGCATGCACCCTAACCCAGTTTTACACAATAGATCCAAACATAGGAGCTGACTAGGGGGGAGGTGGATTTTCTGAATGGGAGACATCAATCACCATACCATAACATAGCCCTTTTGAGGCTAAAACTTCAAGAACTTCCATTCTTCTACAAGGCCCTTTCGAGGCTAATACCACAAGGATTTTCATTCCTTTCCATATTCAAGAATTCACAATATCAAACAAGGCATGTGATGACAAGTAGGGGCCCATACACCATACCCTCTTTCCCTCTTCTCACCATGAGAGGAGACACTACACCATTGAGGTCCAACTAAGGCCCTACCCCCATACATGGCCACTTCTTCCCTATCCAAGGGTGAGTAATGCCAAAACAATCCCCATGAAATCCCCTAAAAAAAAAACAAATCATCAAGACAAGCATAAGAATGCATCAAGAACAACAAAATCCCCTCCAAATCCATCCCAACACACAAGCAAGCAAAGCAAGAATAACACAATACTTTATGCAAGATTCAAGCAGGAACAACATGAAGAACAAAACCAAATGAGTGAAGAAATCCTACCTTCACAAAGAGTGATGGAAAATCGTGGGTTGAGAAGAGCTTTCCCTTTTCTTTCTGATATCTTCAAACTTCCTCTAAAACTAGAGATTGGGTAACAACCCCAAAACTACTCCAAAATGCCTCTAAGTATGATCCTTAACTCAACTAGACTTCAAGTAACTCCAGATGGAGTTTTGAGTACAACTCAAGTAGATGACAATCCACTTTCACAATCCATCAAAAATAGGGCTTTTGAGTGACCCTAAAATTCAAACTAAGAGGCTAAGGGGGTGGAAAGTACTCCCCACCCATACCTTTACCCCTAGGGCACTTAAATTTGATGTTTTTAAGCCTTAAAGACATAATAGGAACAATTAAAAGCTAGGAGAATAATAAAATCAATTAACAACCTTTTAAAGATAGACAATGCAAAGATAGCACAAAATAAACAAGGGGTTCAACTTTGGCTTTCCATTGGATTTCCCAACTAAACTTCCTGCACACTCATTGCACCCATCAGTAGGTTCAAGAAATTACATGCATTATGAAATTTACATATCAGAAAAATCATATAAATTAAAACATCCATTTTCTAATAATCAATTGTTTATCTAATACTAATATTTTCGACTATCAAAATTGCATAATCCAAAGTGTTAGTTTTGCATTCATTTACTTCATCATCATACATGTTCATAAAGCATTAAACAATGAACACAAATATCTAAAAGTAAAGTGTCACACATCATAAATTGCATAATAATGTTCATTGCATCAAATAATGTTCTGACATATCGAGTCATGAGTATCAAAATAATAATGTATCATCGGTGCTAGGATGGGTCGGGGTGAGGCCTCACGCAATTATTTTCTTGAAACCCTATTAAATATCCAAGAATCTCTTGTTTCAAGGGCTTTCAAGCCTCAGGTTTGTTTCTCATTCTATGCTTGTGATGTATTGAGAAATTGTGAGTTGTTGCCACAAATAAAAAGACATCAAGATCTCTGATTCAAACCTAGGGAAATTTAATTCACTCTAAATGAAAATTTAGGATAGCTTTAAAAAATAGGTATAACTCACATTGTATCTTCTCTATTTTGAGGTTTTCCCCAGGATTGAATGGTTTGATGCCTATGATATTTCTATCTTTGAACTATTTCCCATCCTTGGTCAATATGCCCTATAGTTTTAAGCTTATCATTCTTGTTTAAAACTTGGTGAGGATACTATTTAGCCAAATATTTTATATATTTAGATACACTACCACCAAATACCATTGTTACCCTAGATCTTGAATTTGGGTTATTTCACTCACAATTTTTTGTTTGATGTTTTTGACAGTGGGCAAGAGGAGAGATGAGAACCCTAAATCTATTTGCAGATGTATGATTCATAACACAAAATGAAGGCATTGATGCATTTAAACCATGTTGCTAATTGTAACTATCCTCTAATAGGCATGATGCCACTTAAAATCTTCCTATTATCTTTATAAACAAAAATATTCATTGATGTTTAAGGCTGCTTTTTATTTTATAGAAAATCCTTTTTGCTACTTTTGTAATCATTTCCAACAATCAATTGCTCAATACTGTTGAGAACTAAAATCCTAGCTGTTCGCTGTAATGTGTCTTTTTCTGTTTATGAAACCAGAGCCATCCGCTTCAATATTGTTTGTACATTTGAATAGAAAAGGTCCCGGCCAATATTATTATTATTACAATAAAAATTTAATAAATAACTCAAATGGTTGCAAAAATATTTATAAAAGCTGGAAAACATTATTTAATCTTATTTTCTAGTCTCTCTCTCTCTATCACACACACACACACACACACACACACACACACACACACACACACACACACACACACACACACACACACACACACACACACACACACACACACACACACACACACACACACACACACACACATTTTGATTAAAGAGGGTTGATTTACACTTTACCATAATTATCTTATTTTTATTGTTTATCATTATTTTTAATATTATTATTACCAAAAAAAAGTTTGGTGTATAAATAATTTAAAAAATAGTTAATTATTAAAGATTAATTTATATTTTTAAAATCAAAATAAAAATTAATTAGGATAAACAAAATTAATTATAATTAAAGTAGGGAATATTTGATTTGGATATTGTAAAAATAATATCTATTTCAATAGGCTAGAATTACAACCTTGTAGTTTTCTAACTTTTAATTACATTTGAATATATCAATTAGTATATGCCCTATTTATCTAGGTGTGTTTGTGTTACTATATTTTGGCCATCAGTATTTCAATCATACTCAATGATCCATTATTAGGATGAAAGAGCGCCAAGATACAAATTATAACACTTGTAGACAAAAGACATAATAAAAGGTCATAAAATATTGAGGGACAAATGGGGCACACTAACCAAGAGCAAGAAGTCAAAAAAAAGAGAGGAAAAAAGCACTTTAAAATTTGAAAAAGATGAATTTGAAAAATAATAAGAAATGAATAAAGTCAAAGGAGAGACAAAGATGACTAAAAATTAATAACATGAAAAGGAACAATAAGAATAAAAAGAAAAAGGAAATTGAAGGAGACAAGAAATCCCAAAATAAAAATGAGAGAAAACCAAGATTTAAGAAACAAACCATACAAAACAAATTAAGAGAGAAAGAGCAAAATAAAGATAATAAACCGGAAAAAAGATGCAAGAAAAATGAAAGAATAAAAAAACATTATATATATATGGACTATCAAAAGTAACCCACTAAAGATTAATAAATAATTAAATAATAAAAATGATAATTAAATTAAAAATAGAAATAAAAATAAAGAATAAGAAAGAAAATGATTTGCAAAGTACAAAAGAGGTAATAATTAAAAAGGAAGAAAAAATATATAAACACATAAGCCAAGAGAAAAGAAATAATAAAACTAACATTAAATTAATAATAAATAAATAAATAAACCAAAGAAATAAAAATAAATAGATAAATGCAATGAAGAAACAATTTAACAAAAACATAGATGCATGTATATGTACAACAACATGTGTGTGAGAGAGAGTGTGTATATATTGATTCTTTTTAATTTTTCCTTGGATATTTTTTCTCATTTATTAATTCCTGCCATGGTAGGAAACTATCACATTTGTGAAAAATGAATGAGTTTATTTATTTGTCCAATTAGAGGTTTTAATTTATTTTACAATTTTTCTACTATAGTCATTATTTGTGATGGCATTTTTCTCCAATTTCATAGAAAGTATTTTTTTCGCATTTTATTGGTGGTTGGTTGCTACAGTCATGAGTTTGGTGGTTTTTGTTTTTTGTTTTGTTGTGTACAAAATGAATTCATTTAATTTAGTTCTCCAAGTTGTATTGTACATGAAAAATTAAAATATTATTTTCCCCTAAACTATAGAGCCATAGAAAATATTTCCATAACAAGCACATAAAAAAAAAGCAAAAAAAATAAGACATTATTAAGTGCAGGTGGTGACCTTGCTTGTCTTGTATGTTTGTCATATTGCATGGAATTAGATTAAATGAGATATATATCTTTTTGTTTTTAAAAGACATTTATTTTCACCCAAACTATAGAGATATGAAAATATTCCCATAAAAATAGATAATAGATGTCTACAAGAATTCATAATTAATCCTTACATAGGACAAATGTTTTTGAAATAAAAAGCGACCAAAAACAAGGGGGTTGGCCCTTACAAACCAAAAGCTGGTAACCAACGCATTACCAACAGTGACCAACAACAAACAAACAAAAAACTAAAACTTCACAAAACCATAGAACAACTAAACTAAAATAAAAGTCCAAAAGATCTAACAACTTCGAAAGTTCAACAAAATAACTGTTGGCATATCAAGCCAACCCAACTCTTAATTATAGCTGGATACCGGCAAAACCAGAAACAACAGAATAACATAAAAGTCTTGGATCCGAGGATCCCATTAAACTAAAAAACTTAATTTTCTTTTTTCTCCTTCTCCTTCACAGCCAATAGAATCTGAGGTTAGTCTTCAGCAAGGAATTTGAAGAGGAGCTTATGGTCCTCCATATCCATCCCAATATCTTCCTTTTCCTGTGCCAGTAGCTGGAGGGTGGTGGCCACGGCATGGGTGACTTTGAGGGAAAATTTAGAGAAGGTAAAGAACCCTTCCTCTAAGATTTTAACCCTCTTATCCAAATTGGCATACATCTTCACCTGCTCCTTGATCTCTTCCTTGATATCTATTTCCACCTTTTTTGCTTCTTCCTTTGTTTTCTGTACTTGGATATCATCTTGCAAAACACTAGGATTAGTAAAAATATTATATTTTTCCTTAGCTAGGGATGAGATAGTTATGGGGGAGGGGTCCACTTTGTTGCTCTCTTCACAGAAGGTTATGGGTTGGAGGGTGAAGCTAGCTGAAACATGGGTGATCTCCATGGTAGCAACATTGTTAGCTGACACATGAGTCTGAATATTTTCAACATAATTATACATAGGACAAATGTTGACCTAAATTTGTGCCACAATTATATTAGAACAAGAAAAAATAAAGAAACAATAATGCAAATGACAAAGACATGCAATTAAAGCAATATACTGACCATTTCACATTATTAAAGTGCATGTGGAGACTTGGTTTGTCGTTACTATGTGTCTTATTGCATGGAATTTGATTCAGTGAGATTTTTTTGATATAATTGTGGCACAAATTTAGGTCAACATTTTTCCCATGTGAGGATTAATTATGAATTCTTGTACACGTCTATTATCTATTTTCTATTTATAGCATTCTATGGCAGTTTTCTAATTGCATGTCTTGAGCTCTTTCATCTCTACCTTTAGTACTAGAAGGTATGTTAGTATTGAATACTTTTATTTTTATCACATATTTTTTTGCATTATTTTTATAATCATAAGCTTCTTTTCAAATTTATGTTTGGGAAATCTATTTAATTCTAAAAATATAATTGTGGGTTTGTTTCTTGTTTCAAAATTCGATAGGATTTCATAATATTTCTATTATGTTTTTCAGATTTGTCAAATTTTAGATCTATGCATATATTTTAGACTAAAATAATTTTGTGCATGGATAATTGGTTTGAAATTTAGATCAAGGGTCAAAATCTAGTTTATTTTGAAAATATAATTATTGGTTTATTTCTTGTTTCAAAATTTGATAGGGTTTCAAAGTATTGCTATGATGTTTTTCAAATCTATCAACTACTTTATTCTTACAATATATTTGTGTGTTTGTTTCTTTCTTCAAAATGTGATAGGGTTTCATAGTATTTCTAGTATGTTTTTAAAATCTATCAAATTTGAGATCAAGAAGAAAACTTTGTTTGTCCATTTTACTTATAAGGTTGTCTGCATCCTACAATTTTTCTTCCTTGCTATATAACTTAGCAATAGTATTTACTTGAAGAGTTGTCTCACCTATCTTGTGTTTCCTTCCTTGTAAAGGCCATTTATAACTATGTCATAACTAAATTTATTTGGTACAAAGCCTCTATCTTTTGCCTTTGAAAGTAAATGTAAGGCCTGCTGTATGCCTTGCAATTAGGATATTGTATGTGGCAGAATCTGGATCCAATCTATCTTTCATCATCTGAGTTTTCAGGCTCTTTGCCCACTTCAATACTTAACCTTAGTAGAGCCCTCAACTCTTCCTCATATGGCTTGACACCCTTGCTTACCACATACTTTTCCACCTCATATGCCTTGTCAGCTTCCTTTCTCTTACAAAACACAAGTAGAAAAGGGCTGTAAGACCTCATCTTGAGGGAGAGATTTAGACTTACCATTTTCTTCACCATTTCAAATGCCATGTCACCATCCTCTTTGGAAGTTGCCAGCCTAGCAACTGTAGTGTGGCTTCATTGGGAAGAATATTGCAACTAATCATATGTTGGTATATCTCAAATCCCTTATTGAAGGAAGATGTTTTATTAGATTCTTCCTGAGTCTCTTTGGGTTTGAGGAGTCCCATAGTCTTAGAAGAGCAGAGATATAGAAGTGCATTTCAATGAATAAGATTAAGCTTTATTCCTTGGGCCAATGATTTTTCATGGAGTGAGTTTTCTTACGATATATCCTTGTGTTTTGAACATGTTTCTAGATCAAATTGCAAGTGCCCTTTTGGAGTTTTATTTTTTTCTTCACACCCCTAGTGGTTTGACATTCATTCTTCTTAGGAGAATCCATAAAATCCACTACAGTGATCTTCACTAGAAATGTGAACAAGACTTGCTATTTTTTAAAAGATGAATAGTTTGGTGCTTGGTAAATGAAAATTTATCAAGTCTTCCAAAAAAGGGTCTAGATAATTTAGTTTTTCAAGTTTTTGTTTCGATGCGTAACACATTGGTTTTGTATATTAGTTTTTCAGTTGACCAATTCATTATTTCAAATTAAATTTCTTACATAGACTAAAGAGATGTGACTACTGTTTTAAAGATTGCATTTCAAATTGGAAAACATGCATGGACTCTTGACATTAGTATTCTCTCCACCATTTCTTTAGAGTTTCTAGTAAACTTTGTATTTTAAGAGAGCATAAAAACTCTGCCATGTAGGTTAAATGTGACAAAATCTGGATTGAATCCATCTTTCATCATCTACGTTTTTAAGCTCTCTACTCTTTTCATTTTTCCACTCTTACAAAGTCCATCAATAAGTGCATTGTAAGGAAAGGCATAGAGATCATCCAAAAGTTCCAAAGCTTCCAACAAATCACCCTTCTTGCATCAGGCAGAACTCTAATGGAAAACTTTTTTTAAGATCTTTCCCTTAGGTGTTCTTAGTTTTTTCCCTCATTTTAAGCAAAATTTGATACATCAAATATCATCTCAGGAATCTATGACTAATCTCATGCTCTGCTTGATGTTCATTTTACTCAAAGGGATGAAAAGATGGGATTGAGGCTAGCATGGATGGTTTTGAATTAAAAAGCTAAGACTTTAGAACTAACTATTTATGAATTTGAATCCACACAAAAATTTCAGCAAAGAACTTAGTAAGACATATAAACATTAGAACAGAGGATTAAAAATGTTTTTTCTGAATTCAACTGGGTAGCATTTATCTTGTTATCTACAACTCTCTCATCTTTAATGATGGATCATGAAATGTGATTCCAATCATCAATACAACTACATACTATGCAATTGAATCTAGAAATATAATGCATTTTAATGTCATTGTGCACTACAAAAATCTTATCTCTAATTTAAACTCAGACATTGAATCATAAAGTCAACTAATTCCTTTAAAAAAATTGAAGTGCATCTCCTTATTCTAATGTAGGAGCTTTATTCAATTTGGGAAAGTCTCTTCAGAAATATTAGTTTTGAGATCATTTTCGTGTGTCCATGTCCACAAGAGATTAGAATGTTAAGATTAGACAATTTTTAGATTACTCTTTTTTATGAGCTTTTTATAGTACCTCTAAAGCTTGGAATATGGATAGTGTCTGATGTATTACTTTTCCCATTAAGGATATTTCTTCCATCCCTAATTGATATAGTTTAGAATATGCCATATTATTCCTATGTCAAATTATTTTGTTTCATTATTAAATCATTGAAATGGGATTGGATAGAATTGCTAAATTCTGCTAAGCAATTAGGTTTTAAATGTTATGACGTCGAGATATTTGGACACATGACCTTTTTTCCAACTCTGTAGTTAATCTGATCTTAGTATGGTCTCACTAGGAATGTCCAGACTGAGCTTATTTATTTTATCCAAATTATTCTAGCATAAGCTCACATCTAATTCACAAAGCAATCATGTTTTTACTATTAGAGAAAAGGTGATTTTGACTGCAGCAAGGAAGACACACTTCACTAATCACCAAAGTCACCTAGCCTAAGTGATGGGTGTGTATGTCATATTGAAACCATTTTTGAAATAAACCTTTGAACTCTAGTAATTTCATAAGCTTGGATTAGCATTCAAGCCCCAAAAGTCAACAAATCAAAAAAAAAACCAATAGTCACAGTCCCCAATACAAAGGATTTTTGCCCTTCCATTGTGAGCTCAAACTAATGCCCAATATGAGTGTAGTTAGAAATGGCCGACACAATGAAATTTTAGTGAATATTCTCCCTTATTTTAGGACATTGAATATTTAATGCAGGTGGAGAAATTGAGCTGAGATAATCTTCTTATGTAATTTGTAGTGATGCCTTTCCTATCTGACAAAGACTAGAAGTTTCTTTCAAATGAGATTAGAATACTACGTAGTTGTCATGTTATATGATAGGAAGAATGTTGACATAGTTATGCAAAGATCTATAGTTAGTCTTTTACACAGTGGGTGAAGCATAGTACCACCTATACCAATGTTAATGTGGGCCTTGGAGAACATAATAATAGTGGTGTGTGAAGGAATTTCAATAATTCAAGTGGGTATAACTATAGAATCCAATATGTGTACAAAAAAAAATGTGATGGAAGTATAAATTGTGTCACTTGGGACACTCACATTATCAAAGGTATTGAATGAGTTGATAGAAGTTGTAGAGGGGAGTAAAAGCATAAGCATATGGGAGGGTGATGAAGATCACATGGGCTTGGTGTTGACATGTTATTTGATTGATATAGTAGGGTGTTATCAAGTGGATAAAGTATTGAGTAGTTTATGATTGAGATAGTTCATTGCATATTACATGTGTCATGGTGGGGATGCAAATAGATCAATTGATAGGGGTAAATAGGTTGAAGAAAGGGTTTTATCACTTAAAATTTATTCTAAATTTTTTAGAATAATTAAAAATTTTCACAAAGGATTTTGAGAAGTTGAGTAGGTACATGTAGAAAGTTCAACATAAAGACCATTTGAAGTATAAAGAAAATCCAAAAGATGAAAAAAAAATTATATATATAACTAGATTTCATTATGATACCCATTTAAGATGTCTTAATAATGATTTTCACTAAATTTTTTAAAAATTAAATTAAGTTTTCATCCTCAAATATTATTTTTAGATTATTATATCAATTTTTTTGAAATGTTACAATTATTTTGTATGTTCCTAATTCATGTTTAGAAATGTTACACAAAGATCCAACAAAATTAACTCACTTTCTTCTTTTTATTTTTTATTGTAAAAAAGGTTACCAACCCCTAGATCTAATATGAATATCATAGTTGCAATATTGCCAATTTCGATGTTGATTAACTTAAAATAGAGTCATCATTGATTTCACTGAGAAAGAAGTCTTAATGTTGGAGAAGATGGGGGAATAGGGAGTGGGACCAATATATTCATAGGGTACAATTGAAATAAAGACATTGATCATAATCATATTTCATGTCATTGAGAATATTTTCCTTAGATACTCATGCAAATTTTAATTCATAGCCCTATGTAAAGTGGTATCCATTTGATGTCCAAGCATCTTTAGTAGGAATCATTTCTGCCAATCTATCAATAAAAAAACATTTCTCACTTTAGAACTTTCTTATTATATTTTCCATCATTAGAATATCTCATTGGTAAAAGAAAATATTTGATTTATTTATTAACACAAACTTTCACCAAATTTCTTTAAAAAAAATAATAATGAAAATTTCAATGCCGACAATTGTTTGTTTGAAAGTAAACCTACAAGCCCATATTTTCATGTTAATGATAATATGTATTGCATCTTGAATGTTAATTTATTGCTGTAATAAATAAAACATAGCAAAAAAACACAAAACTAAAGAGTATTATTGTGCATCTTCTTGATTTTTCTTTTCACTCATGAAAACTTGTACTATAGACAATACTTGCAACATGTTTTTCAAAATCTTGGGCAATTACTTCCTATACTATGAGAATTATACAAGTGACTAATATAATTAGCTTTAGAAATTTCAAAGACTATAGAATCTGACAATTGGAAAGTTGATAACAAACTTTACAACTTGAAAATGGATAAGAAAGTATGTATTCCAAGGCTACACTGGGACTGTCCCATCATAGGACCAATTGAACCAACTACAATGTGACATGTCTTCATATTTGATTGTTCATGTGTTGAGAAATCTCTAAGAACATTGATAGGAAATTTTTTTCTAAAAAATTCTTCAGGAACAATCTTCTATGTTGATATTGTTTCATGATTCTTGTCAAATTGTATGGACTTGGTACAAGAAGCAAAAGTCATTGAGAAACTAGCAAATGCTTATGTATAAGAGTACTTTGTGCCACTGACAAGATACCATGAATCAATTTGTGCACATCGAGGAACTCAACATGCATCTATTGCTGGTGGCCTCTTTTCCCATAAAGCACTTGAAGAGTGCGAGGTTGCATCATGCATTTATAGTGGTGTGCATCTAGCTATTACTAATGAATGTGATCTTGTTCTAGTTCATGCATTAAATGCACATGTTGCTCACTTGGGTGAACATCTTGTGACAAGAGTGAACAATGTGTATAATGCATTCATGTCTTTGTACACATATCTACCCAAGGGCACTAGTGTTCCATATGAACAGAAGCATCCAAGTGAGAAACAAATCCCAATTGAAGAAGATCTGACAGCTCCAACTCCTTCAACTACAAGCTCTTCATGAACTATTTGATTGTCTAGTAGTACTATAAATTGACTTCTAATCATAAATTGAAAGTACTAATGTCCTAGTTCAATTATCATATCATCCTTTTCCTATGGTTACATGTATGTATGAAGTGTGAAAAATAACACATAGAAAATACTATGGAGACTAGGTGCTCTATCTGGGCACTTTATGCTATCAATGAACAAGTATGTACAAGTAATATGAGTATTGTATTGATATATGATTAAAAAGATTACGAAAGTAATGTCTCTTCTAGCTTTTCTATGAATCTAATTGGTTGTAAACTTAGGCTACTATAATTACTATAGAGAACTTTAGAACTTCAATACTAATTATACTATTAACATGCAATGAATAGTGGAATGAATTATCATTTAAGAAATGCATTGATGCAAAATTAAACATTGTAAATGATAATCATCCATTGCACATTTATTGAATAGTATGTACATAATCATTTATATTAATGATATTTGTATGATTATTGCCATACAAAGTATATTGACAAAATAATGACACTAAATTCAAGATATATCTTAGAACTAACTAATGCTTGGTAAATTCTAAGAAATGTTCCTCATTACAAACAAGTTTTTCATCTCCACATTACACAAGGATGCATTTGTTTCATTAGATCGCAATACAGATCACCTCACTAAAAATCTAGAATCTAGTATTCTTGAAAAATTTCTAGAACTTCCAGACGAATGCAAAAGAAAAATAGTGGAAATATATTTTTATGATAAGCATGTTGTCATGTTTAGATATGATTGATGGGGAGACATTTAGCCAATACCAAACACCAATCAAATTCGTGTTCTATCCCCATTCATGACTAATGGTGAATTAATTTACTTAAAACATTTGGTGTGGGAATATAGGGAAGCTCATATCATATTTCATTGTCAAGATATAATAAGACATTTCCCTCTTGAAAATAACACTCCAAAAGAATTGATAGCCATTTTCAATCCAGCATGCAAGACATTATTCTGTGAACTATCACCATTTAACATGGTTGTTGAAGATAAAATACTTTTATCCATTATAAAACTTGTGGTAACATATCCAACCTTTTCACTTGAATGGATTATAAGACATGACAACACATAGATTCTTGGGCAATGGTATGATAACGATACAGGAGCCTCAGTAGCTAAGACCATAAAGCATCATTACTCATGTCATTTTTTGTTTCTATTTGAGAATAATTTCATGCCATTTGGCATTCATCTTGTAGTGGATATTGGGAGATGGTGCCTTCTTTACTGATGAACTAATGATTACAAGATGATAACCACCACAAGAATATAGTGATGATGTATAAGCTTATGCTTACTATGAATGAAAGTTCACAACTTGCATGTAAAAGCTATAATATTTTCCACTATGACACAGTATAATATGTATCTGGTCATTTCTATGTCATTTGTTTCTTAGTGAAGTATCCCTTTAGGCTTAAAAAAATATACTACAATATGTATCTAGTAATCTCCATCTCAATTTATAATATATTAGAAGTTATTTTTAACTTTGATTATTGCAAACGTGCAGATAGCTTTGTTTAGCTAACCATGTTTTTGCAAAGTTTGCTAAGAACTAGTAATAGTTTGATCTACTATGTTTAATGTGTGCACAATGATTATGCTACACAATGGATTATTTTGGCATATGTTGGATAAGATCTAGTGACCTAATTAATTACATCTAATGTTGTAAAGTTTTGATTATGCTTTTCTTAATACGATACTTTGATTGCAAACCAATAAAATCAACAAGGATCAAATAAAAAAGCTTGGTAATTGAGTGAAGAACCAAATAGTAAGTAAAGTTATACATTTTATTAGAATCTAGAAATGTCAAAGTTACAAGTTTCCAAAATCAACTTGTTTCCTTCTATATTATTTCCTTAAGATCCATGTTAGCATTTCATAAGATCTCTATTGGCATAAGTTTTTGTGTTCAAAGTAATGATTGCTAACAAAAAAAGTTAAAGAAATGGTGTCCTTGAATAGATCTTAGAGATGCAAATTTACTAATTGTATTGTCTTCTTGACAAGCTTACAAAATCTATAATTAGAACCTCATAGATTAGATTAGAACACATATATACATTTGTAGGTCAAGACCACCCACAATCTAAGAATTTATTTTCCACTTTTTGAAATGTCTCTCTAGATTGGTGACCCCCTTGTAGTGAATGGAGCATATCCAAAGAGCATGATGACTAACTTGGCTGACAAAAAAACTAAGTATGTGCCTACCTATGATGAACTTGTAACAAAGGTATGGATGGTACTAATCTTGATAATATTGGTAGATTATACACTATTCCTCATAGTGGAGAATACTTTGTGGTTTGTAATGTTAATTATAGTGAGTACAAGAGTCATATTGTATGCATTTGGTATGTAACTGAGAAATGCACAATGATAGTAATGTCACTAGTCATGACAATAGTAATGAAATTTAGTATTTATTGACTAGTAGTGTTGTGATTGATCATAGTATGGAAATAATGTCTATAATGGAGATAAGATACAAGTAAATATTGAGAAAAGATGATTATGAAGAATATGACAATAGTAATTGTTTAGCTACTATTTTTTGGAATTGCATATTATTTTCATTTAAATTTATAATTGAAATTGTTGTTTGAGAGGATTGATCATTTGTAATGTAATGTAAATATGTGCGTATTGCAACATGTCTTAACAAAAGTTTAATTTTGATATAGAAATATAAAAGAAGAAATGGAGAAGACATATAGGGGTGTTCACAAGAAATCATCTTGTCAATTTTCAACAAAGATAACATTGCCCAAGCTACAAAGACAAAAATGGCTAGGAACATTTGACACAACAGAACAAGTAGAATTTTCATATGGCATGGCCAACATGTCAATGAGAGGCAGTAATGCATACACCAAATTTTGCCATGTCAAATGTACACCTCATAATCAACATTTCAATGTGCAAAGCACTCAGATCTCAATTGTAATGAGATTAAACAAGAAGAAAACTAAATTCATGAAGTTGTCTAAATTGCAAGAATGTCCTGAAAAAGTTGAAGAAAGAAAAGGATATATGTCATTTTGCAATGGATCTAAAATCTATCCAAAAGAAAAGTCATATCAAGGTGTTCAGAAATGTTCAAGTGGTCGTTATGTTGCACAAGTGTGGAATCCTATACAAGAAAAGAAAAAATGGCTAGGAACATTTGATACCAAAGAGGAAGCTACTATTGCATATGATATGGCTGTAATTTCCTTCAAAGGATACAAATCCATTACCAATATTATGTGTCTAGATACAAAGATACATGAAAAAAAAAGTATCTCTCACTTAGAGAAAGATCAACTTGGATTGACCCTTCAAGTTGAACATATGTCCAATAGAAACAAAAAGAAATGGTCCATTGTCAATGGTCTATACAAATGATCATTTTGGTCATACAATACCTATCATTTAGAACCAACACTTTCTAACTATGATGCACATGAAACCTAACATCTTTGAAAGTTTTTGTAGAAATCTAGTACAAGATCTTTCATGGAAAGTACATATCAATTCCATAAATGCTACCAGCATAGATAACATGTATTCTTCAAAAAGTGACACAAAAATTTACTATCCATTATCTAAATCAACTTATCTTAGTGCAACTAGACTACCCAATTTTGAAATGAGTTGTCAGAGTATACATCCCTCAAATTTGGTAAACTCATACCCATTGCAACTATTGCAACAAGATGTTTCCCCCATGCACATGTCTCACAAAATATGGAATGTGGTAGTTCTCAACATGGATTCATTTATAGAAAAATATACTAGCAATTTTCCCAATGAAAATGTTCCTTCATTTCTAAAAAATCTTGCTACCAATCCTAATAATATAGACATGTATGGTATTAATCATGACATATTTGACTTCTCTAGTTTCCATGTGACATCATAATATATAGGCCTTGAATGTCATGGTCTAAGTAATAATAATGTCATTGAGCTTTACCTTTGAATTTATGATTCAAATAGTACAGAAATAGAGCAATCTCAACATTATTTCTATTGCTTGATGACATAGTCAACATATCATATTTGATGTGGAGATGTGAAGAGAAGGTGAAAAAAACATAAAGATAAGATGGAGACGTGATCAAAGAAAAGAATAGTAGTAATTTTTGTATTTGCTACTTGTTTTTTGTATTAGCATTTTTCTTTTTTGAATATTTCATTGATAACTATTTAATATTGTGGTGGTGATGTGAAGAGGAAAGGTGAAAAAAGCATAAAGATAACATGGAGACATGACCAAAGAACAAGAGGAGTATTAATTTTCATATTCACTACTTGTGTTTTCTATTAGCCTTTTTTTTTTTGAATATTTCATCAATGAATTCTAATGATGCGACATGTTATGTGTTTTTAGTATAGTATCATAATCTATCTTTTTTGAATATGTGATAGTAGAAGAGATAAGAAGTATAAGTTTTTGTACTGCACACATGTCTTGAGGTTAACATTTATCATTGTGAAATAGTGTATGCAATTATTCCTCTATAAAAATATCAATGTGGAAGTACACTTTTCTTGTCATGACGACCATAGTCTGAATCTATTTATCATTCTATGAAAGTTAAATTGTGCCATACTAGATACTTGTGAATAAATGGGACTAAATATTACAATGCATAGTATAGCTTCTTATGGCATGTGTAATTTTAAAGAATAGAAAAATCAAAGTAAATAATCCAAGATAACTAAAAATAGTATATTGAAAAGATGCATCTTGTCATGTAGGAAGAAATATCTAGATGTAGAAAAGAAACATTGCACAAGTATACAAGTGAAAAGAAAACTAAGGTGGTACTAGTCCTTCCTAAAACATAAAATGATACAAAATGAAATAGAAATCATAGACCTAAAGCATTACAAGCCAACAGGTTAAGATAGAACTTGTAGTATTGACATTGTACTAGAGAATGAATGACTGTGCAGAGTACCAACATTCAAGTACAACATAGGAGATTGCTTATTTGACTCCTTGGAATTCATACTAAATTATAGATATACATCACTTGAGCTAAGAAATGGGACCATTTATTACTTCTTACAATGCAAACAAGAAGGTGAATCAAAAGAATTGCATTTGTATAGTACAAAATTTCATCCACAACCTCTATACGAACTGCACCAAGTACATGATCTAGAAACATATTTTCATATAATGCAACTTTTTGCAAAGCAAAACATACACAATAGAGAAGTTAGACTATGGGGAGACATATTCTGCATTCATTGGTTATCCAACTGGTTAAACATACAAATATGCATTTGGTCAATGCCAATAGGAAAAAAGCACTTGCAATTCAATGAATCAATACAAGAAGAGGCATACTCAATCCTCTTTCATGATACAAATCCTATTGCTGGTCACTTTGAATCACTACTGAGATTACAATAAAAAAAAGTCATTCATCGAAAACATATGTGATACAACAAACTGAAGATATTTATAAAATAACATAACACACAAAACATTATAGATGTTTCAAACAAAAATAATATAGGACATGACAAGGTGCACATTAAAAATATCAAATTAGAAAACCCTAATAGAAAGCATGCACTTTAACTATGTCACCTCGAGAGATTTACCAGAGATTCTCCAAGTAATACTATAAAAAATAGAACATATGCACTTCAACTATGTCATCTTAAGAAATTTATTAGAGACACACAAAATAGTATAATGAATGGTGCAAATTGAAGAGAGAACACTCAAAATAAGTCAACATGCACATCTAGAATCCAAAGAGAAAAAAGAGAGGCACAACAATGCCATTGACTAAAAAACTATAAAATAGATTGTCATCAATAGAGATAGTTGAAACAACAATCCAGGATACACCAAAATACACATGTTCAATTTTTCAACTATTGTGTTTCATGAAAGACATTAGACCAATGAAACAAAAGGAAAAGAACAATTACTATACTCTGACACAAATAAAATATGAAGCATCGAATAATTTTATCTATCGAACATGCTTGTTTGCATTGAAATAATTCAAGCTCCCAACATATAGTACACCAAAAAATATTAGAATTAATGAACTAGTACAAGATGTGCAAAGCCTATCACAATTGGAAGAATGACTAGTGTCAGTGAGAATTGCATTTGCTCAAATATGAGAATTGGGATACAAAAGATCACAAGTGGGACTGATAGGTTCTATTATTAATGTTCCTATGAACATCAACATCATACAAAATGCACTACTAGAAGCAACCAATAGCACAACAACTATTGTCATTGCTCTTAAAAGGTGCATGGAATACAAAAATGCATTTCAAATAGGAATGGTGTGGCCAAATGTAGTGATGCAAGCACTCTCAAAACTCATAAGTACACCACTATACATAATGTAAAATGTTAAAATAAAAGATGATTGGAAAGAAGCTTTTGAGATTAATGTTGATAATGAAATGACATATGCAATTTGTGAAGATGAAACATCCTATTTGGTCAATGAAAATGCAACACATTTAGATGATGACAAAGAACATAATGAGCCTTCAGAAACTTTGGTACATGGATTCACCGAATCTAGATCCATACAAAAAATGCAAGACGAGATAATTGATGTTGCACCTATACAAGAGCACCACCCAATTAGAATATTCAAAGACAAATATGCTGAGGAAATGAAATTTCCCACATTATTATTTGGAAAATCATGTGACGAAGACATCATTCAAAGATTTTCTTACCAAAATATTACACAATGGAAACTCTTGCAATCAAAAAGGCACTTCGCATACCACACAACAAATATTTTCTTCAAGACTATCAAGATATTAGTACAATAGGTACTTTCCACAATGTAGATAAGAATACGAAAGGGACAATTGAAAGGATGCAAATTGCAAGTGAAAGATGTTAAGCCAAAACCCAACTTGGAAATAATTCTCAAATTAGACATTGGATATGTTGACTTCAAAAGGATAAGAACATCTCTAGACTATGTACACCAACTTAAGAAGAATTTTTTTGCAATGATACACCAACTAGGGGCTCCAACATTTTTTGTTACTTTTACTAGTGTAGAACAAAGTTGGGTTCCACTATTAAGTGCACTCGAACAATTGCACAATATGCATCAATAAAAAATTTAACAACAACAAGAGTATGAAACAAAAGGTGACAAATTCAATCTGATAAAGAAAGACCTATTGACTTGTGAATGATACTATAGACACAGAATAGATGCAATGAATAAATTAATTTTAACTAATGAATCTTTCTTTGGAAATGTTGTAGATTACTTCTTAGTAACTGAATTCTAGAATTGAGGAAATGAACATGATCATTTCCTACTTTGGGTAAAAAATGCACCAATATATGAAATAGATAGCAATACATCCATCACAAACTTTATCGACAAGTACATTTGATGTAGGAGCATCTTGCATGGGAAAATAAAAAAATAAAAATAAAAATTTGTGGAAGAGAGAGAAAGTGATGAAGATTAGAGGAAAAATAATTGAAAAATAATAAAATAATAAAAAGGAAAAAAAGGGAGAAAAAAGGATTTTCTATTTTCGAGGTGCATAGGTGGCATAAATAGAAAATTAAATAAAAATGGTTGTCATTCCAGTTATCGAGGTGTGTAGGTGGAATTCTAGAAGTTTGTGGATATTTTATTAAATCATGCATTTAATATTTGTTATGTCATATGGTGGTGCTTAGTTGTATTTGGGTGGAAATTAAGTATTTGTTATAAGGTAGTTGCGTTTACCTTTTATCCCACATTGGTTGTGTTTGTAACATCTTGGGTGGTAAATGCCTATTTAAGAAAGGCATATGAGCATTTTTAATCAAGCTTCAAGGTGTGATCTCTTCTTAGTAGAAGCTTGGATAGGAGGAAGCAAAGGAGCAAATTTTCTTGAGTCTGTGGATAGAGTGCTAAATGTGAGGTCATTTACAACAGGATTGTGGTGGAGTTGCAAGTTTGTGAGAAGAGCTAGTGGCTACAATTTATTAATAAGGAGGTTGATTGGTGGGCTTGCGAGTACAAGTTGAGATTTCCTTGGAGGTTTCTACTAGAGTGTAGATGTAGACTAGCTAGTGTTTAGGTTGGATCTTGAGGGATCTTATAGAACTATTATTGTAATTGCTATTTTACTTGGCCATAACCAAGAAGGCCTTACATCTTGCCACATTACATGTAATCAGTTCTATCTATGAATAAATAGTTATGATTTGGTATTAGATCTTGCATTATTGTTGTGTTTCTACTATGTGGTTATTTGTTGGGGGCTAGGACATCTCCTTTGGGGATTCTCCTACCTTGCACTGCATCAAGTGGTATCAAAGTGAAGGTTGTTCCAGAGCATGTAGACAAATCACCAAAGTTGAGGCAGTTTGTGTTAGGACCTTGGGAGGACATGTAGATGGATCTATGGTTATGAAGATGAAAAATTGATCTTGTTTGGGAAGATTAATATATTGGTGATTTGTTTTAGAGGGTTTGCAAAGGTCTTGGAAGATGGCTCCGAGAGTATAGGACCCTAGAATGATTACGAATCTCTGTGATATAGTAGAGAGGAGGACTAATGAGACAATAGCTTAGGTGGATGTTGTTAAGGATGCTACTTTTTCTAAAATAGTTGAGAAACAAAAGAAGGAAGTTCTATGTTATTGGAGCTTGAGTCTATTGATTTGGAAGAGAATTGTCTAGCTGATTAGAAGACTTGTTCAAGAGAGAAGATGGCATAGGAAGGTTGAGGTGGAAGAGGTTGGTTTTGTTGATCAGTTTGTGGAGTTTGATATAGAACCTATAGAGAAATTGGAGGTTATTGTTGAGGATATTCCTAACCTTGTTGATGTTGGGATGTAGATTAGTTTTCATGATCAGTTGGTTGAGTTTGACATGGAAATTACAGACTACTCATTCGTTGATGATCATGTTGATGTTGGTCGTGACTTGTATGTTGTAGAGCATCTTGTTGTGAGCAATGAGGTTGTTGGTATTGTGAGTTTGGAATGTGTTAATGGAGATCTACATATTACTACTGATATGAAGTTTGTTGCTGCTAGTGTGGATTCACTAGTTGTTGATGCAGATGAGGGTTTGCTAATTAAGCATTATATTTAGTTTGTTCTTGGGAGTGAGCATGTTGATTGGATGATTGAGATTCTAGTGTTTGACAGAGTGATGTAGATGTGGATGGTCTGCAGATTAGTTTTCTTGGCCTTGTTGAGGTGGAAACCTTTGGTGAAGATGAAGATGGTTGTAGGTCTTTCTTTTGGCATCAAAGTGTGGGACACACTTTTTCTATTTACTGGGGGAGTATGATGCAAGAGCATCTTGCATGGGAAAATTTAAAAAAAAAAAATAATAAAAAAAAAATTATGGAGGAGAGAGAAAGTGATGAAATTAGAGGAAAAATAATAAAATAATAAAAAAATAATAAAAAGGAAAAAAAGGAGAAAAAGGGATTTTCTATTTTCGAGGTGTATAGGTGGCATAAATGGAAAATTAAATAAAAATGGTTTTTATTGTAGTTATCGAGGTGTGTAGGTGGAATTCTAGAAGTTTGTGGACATTTTATTAAATCATGCATTTAATATTTGTTGGGCCACATGGTGGTGCTTAGTTTTATTTAGGTGGGAATTAAATATTTGTTGTAAGGTAGTTGCATTTACCTTTTATCCCACATTGGTTGTGTTTGTAACATCTTGGGTGGTAAGTTCCTATTTAAGCAAGACATATGAGCATTTGTAATCAAGCTTCAAGGTGTGATCTCTTCTTAGTAGAAGCTTAGAGAGGAGGAAGTAGAGGAGCGAGTTTTCTTAAGTCTATGGATAGAGCATCGAATGTGAGACAATTTACAATAGGATTGTGGTGGAGTTGCAAGTTTGTGAGAAGAGCTAGTGGCTATAGTTTAGAAACAAGGAGGTTACTTGGTGGGCTTGCAAGCACAAGTTAAGATTTCCTTGGAGGTTTCTACCAAAGTGTGGATTTGGACTAGCTAGTGTTTTGGTTGGACCTTGAGGGATCTTGTAGTACTATTATTGTAATTGCAATTATATTTGGCCGTAACCAAGAAGGCCTTGCAACCCACCACATTGCATGTAATCAGTTATATCTATGAACAAAGAGTTGTGATTTGGTATTAGATCTTGCATTGTTTTTGTGTTTCTGCTATGTGGTTATTTGTTGGGGGCTAGGACATCTCCTTTGGGGATTCTCCTACTTTGCACTACATCAACATTACTTATACAACTAAACATATAGAGCCTAGTCTTTGTACAATTCATAAGCACCACCACACAAAGTGAAATAGAAGACTAAGAAAGATTTCATGTAGATACAATTTTTCTTTTCCAGCCCTCCAAAGGAAAATTATACTTGAACTGTTGTCAAGAAAGAATGAAGTAGTAAGTTCAAAAGAAACAAGTATCTTTGCAAAATTAGAAAAGACAAACTATGACCTGGCATACACATTTCAAATGTTTTTAGATGAAATTGGAACCAATGAAGAAGAATATATCTTAGCTGTAAGATCAACTCTACAACAATCAACACTCTTCTTGCGACAAAATCCATAAAAAATTTGGAACAATAGCTATGCGAAGAAAATTCCACAACTATGGAAAGCTAATATCGATGCATAATTTGTACTGAATGCATATGCTGTAGTAATGTATTGTAGCTCATATATGACAAAAGTGGACAAAACAATGACAAATACATTTAAAAGAATACACAATAACCACAAACAAGATAGTATTGATGCAATATGAATTATAGCAAAGCTAGGAAATGCACTACTAAATTTACAAAAAATGTCATCATAACAAGCAGCACACATAGTTTTATCATTGCCACTAAATCATAGCTCAAGAAAGTGCATATTCATAAACACAAGATATGATCAAAATCATACATTTATACTCAAATGCAATGAAAAATTACTTAAAGAACAAGATGAGTCAGAAAATATCCTCTCTAAATTGTTAGTGGACTACTATTTAACTCAACCTCCAATCCTTCATAGCATATGCCTTGCAGAATTTGTCTCCGAGTACAGCAAAAAGGGCACAAAATACACATGAAAAAGAAAATCAAGTATAATACAATTTATCAACTTCAAAAAACACATGGACCTAGAAAAATATTATAGAGTACAACTAATACTCTATGTGCCATTTACAGTCAATGGGAGCACATTGAAACAATGCTTTGCATCATGGGAACACACATATTTATACTATCAACAAACAATCATAATGAATCAAGCAAAGTTTAATCATAACACAACTCTTGCATGTGGTGACATGGAAAAAGCAGTTAAGGATATAGATATTTAAAATGATGGCATGGATGGCCAAACCCTCATAGTAAAAAAACACAAGAAAATTGAGCAATATGACATTCAAAAAGACATCGAACACAAGGTACATAAGATACAAAGCAACATACATTATAACACATTTAAAATCAACCACCATCCACAAATTATGGACAATAATGAGTACTACAAATTGAGACAAATGCTAAATAGATAACAACAAGCAATTGTCAAAGATATTGTAAAAAAAAAATTAAAAATAACAAGAACCCATTGCATATGTTCTTGATAGGTAGAGTCGAAACTGGAAAGACTTTCACTGCAAAAGTTATATACCAACCTCTCCTTCGGATCTATAATAAGTACAATTGATAGTGATCCCAACAAACCAAAGGGCCTAATAATTTATTATACAAGAAAAGCAACATACAATGTAGGTGGAGTAACATTACATTCAACATTCCACATACCTTTTATCACATCTGACTTCTTGCCACTCAATAGTGACATATTAGATGCAATGTCAAAGCACTATGATCAGTTATGTGTACTTCTCATTGATGAGATATCATTAGTTGGTGCCACATTCCTACGTTACATTGACAAATGATTGCATGAGATAATGCAAATACCAACTATATATTTTCGAAACATTTATATAATTTTCTATGAATACTTGTACCAAGCATAACTAGTACTTGACATAGTTGTATTTGAAAATACAACAACTATGTGAAAATTGATGCCTTATAATTTCTGGCTAGAAAATGTTAAAAGTTATTTGTTAACATGCACAATAAGGCAAAAGGATGAAAAATTCATTAATATTCTCAACAAAATATGAATAGGCATGCAAACAATTGAATACTTGCACTATATCAATGAACAATGCGTGAGGAAACCACCATTGGACCCAACACTGCCATTCCTTTTCTATAGAAGAATCAATGTTGATGCTCATACTACAAAATTTCTTGCAATAGTTCCTAGTGAAATGACTGTCCTCAATGCCATTGACAAACATGATGAAAATAATAGTGCATTATGCCTACACACACAAACAATTTCTCTCCCACATCAAATACATCTCAAACCAAATATTTTGGTAGAACTATATGTAGGAAACTACAACACAAAAGATGGTCTAGTAAATGGATCAGATGGCATATTCAAAGCATACAAAAATATAATGATTTTGACATAGTTTGGATAAGATTTAATGATAATACAATTGGACAACAACAATGCAAGAAACTTATACAATGCTATATAGAAAAAAATTGAAAATGTTTGGGTATCAATACTATGCATTATTTGACCTATCAAAAAGGAATCAATCAAAAATAGAATTATTGTACAAAAACAATTCCCTATATAGATAGCATGTGCAAGAACAATACACAGTTCACAAAGGCTTACAATGGAGGCAATGGCTTTTGACCCCACAGGCATGAGACAACATGGATTAACATACACAACACTATCACAAACTAAAATAATTGATTCATTATTCCTGTTAAAACATCTAACATGAAAAAATTATAAAATCAAAGAGAGAATACATCCTGAAATGTCCCACCTACAATCAAGTGCAAAATGGTAATTTGAGAATGAGGATACATGTTCTCATAACACACCATCCATGCTATTATGCACACTAAACACATGTAGTTTAAAGCCTCACATAAATGACATAACTAATGACTATAATATAATGTCATCTAAAATCATCTCCATTCAAGAAGTAGACATGCAAACCCTAAAATAAATGACCAATTACAACATTTCAACAACTTCAATGCCTACCACATACATGGTATAATGACACTAGCCAACAAAACCCTAGTCATTTCAAAGATAAAGCAATACAACACAACAAATATAGAATCGATTACAATAAAAACTTTGATAAAAAAAAATGAACTAAATATATGTAATCTTAATGCAAGACCTAACACACCCATTGAAGAATATGCCACTATTGTTCAACAAGTCACCGCATATGTCAAACCAATGACTAATCTATACATTGTAGGTGATTTCACTATTGATATGTAAACAAGAAATGCGGTGAAAGAAAATCTTGAAAAGTATATGCAAGACCACAACATGAATTGTAGCATAGAAAAAACACAAAATGTATACAAGTCATCAATTGATCACATTTGGACAAGCTCAAGCAATATATGTTGTTTTTACAAAGCAGAAGCATACTAGACTAACCACCTTGCTACATTCATAAGGTTCCATATTCCACTCTAGATTGCTAATACATAGACAACCAAACACAAATTTAAATAGAAAAAACACATACAATAATGCAAATACATCTTACACCTAAGAGTTTTTATGTATCAAAAAAAATAACTCTAATTAAATAGTATATATTTCAATGCTCTAAATTTCTATGTAGCACAATAATGGAAGCAAACAAAAGAACATGAAAGGGAACACATGTCAAGCAAGAGCAAACAAAAAAAAGGTACTAAGATTTTCTCATCTCCAATAACATGAATTCTCACATGAAAAATGATCAATCAATACATGAATTTCTATTATTTGAAGCAATGTTAAATATCAACACACTAAAATACTAAACTAACACCATAATACTTTGTGTAGTTCTAGTCTAAGAAACCCCAATGCAATATCAATTAAAGAATTGAATGCAAGAAAAGTAGGAAACACTTTTGAAGGAGATGTACTTGTTGTATATATAATAACATTGGATAGAGACAACAAAATGTGAGAGGTGCTATGTGCAGACTTGATAGACTTTAAAGGAGAAATGACAATAACTTTAAATGCGATAGGGAATCTTGTACAAGAGTAAAAAAACAAGATAGTTCTAGGAACATCCATTATAGTGTCAAGATTTCAAATAGGACACAAAATGACCTATGACCATGGAGATTCTGATTGCATCTTGACTCTCCAAGATTCAAGCACAATTGAAACTATATTGTGACTTTGCCAAGAATACAAATTCATACCAAGCACCACAATCAAATAGCTACTCATGAGTACAAGTACCTATTCCATGAGTACAATAGGTGCACTAGTAGTTGTAGGATGATAGACAGGCTCCCAATATTTTGTTGACATAAAAGACAAAAACAATGATGATGATAAAGTACATGTAAAAAGCACACTAAACACCCCTTCTTTCTATGCAACATGTACATCAGTCATGTTTCTATTGAGTAAAGAGTTCTAAAAGTAGAAAATAAAAATCTCTTGCTAATGACTAGCTCTAAATCAACTTTGTGTTCCAAGAAGAATCCATGCAAATAGAAATCCAATTGCAAAGAGGTGAGACTCGTGCAATGTTTTTTAGAAACATTGTACAATGAAACAACATGGACAAAACATTTCACACAGGGATTGCTACATACATCTGTACACTAAAAGACAAGAAAACATTGGATGCCTTGAATGCATTGCTACAAACAACACTACAAGTAAGCAAACTTAGATAATTCAACACTAAAAAAAAAAATAATTCATACAAAAGATACATTAATATCAAAACATATGTTGTAGGTTGATGGGGTTCTCAAAGTAGCCAACTCATTATCAAATCCATTTCATGCATTTTGTTCCCAATGCAACTCAAAATTTGAGGATTATGGAATTCTAGAAGACAAAACAACTCATTGCAATAGATGAAAATGAGAGGTTGCATATGTATATTCATTATACCTAAATACTATCATCACAATTGAAAACAAACAAATCATCTAGTGTTCAATAGACAAGTCCATTGTTGAACAACTACTACCAAGCCTGAAAAACACAAAAGTTCAGGACTACACATAGGAAAAATCAAAGTTCATCTTTATCCTCCAAGATTTCACTATGAAAGGTCAATTCATGATGAACCACAACAATGCCATCAATCATGTCATGACAAATGGAGATTGAACAATTACTCACAACAAAAGGTAAATATGACTAGTCACAATTTAATAGTTATTCAAAATATAAAAAACAAGTTATTATGAGACATAATTACAATATAATAACATGCACAAAATAGAATTTTTAGGTATCATGGATGGCTATAATGGCATATCAAGCTATAATCAATGCTAGTTACAAAAGATACCAGCTAGTATAAAGTAAGATGTGTAATCAAATAATGTATATGCATGAGTCTCATATCCAAGTACACTCTCTATGTCATATATGTATAATGAAATAATGTATATGCATTGATATGCTATGAGACATAATTTTTCTCTATCAAGTTGTATAACATGATTGAGTAGATGCTTTGCTAATGTAAACTATTATTGAAATACAATGAGAAATTGCATCACATGCTTTATCCTATTGCATATCCAATGTATAAAACACTATCTAAATTGCTACTTGTCATAGACAAAAACTATACTTAGGCAAGAACTTTGACACTTTGCGTCCTTGTTATATTTGTTTCTCTCCTTGCTTTTTATTTGGGCATGGTTTGTTTCTTAATTTTTTTCTGTCACTTTTATTTTTGGATTCCTTGTCTCTATTAATTTATTTTTTATTCTTATTTTATTTTTGTAGTTTTTTTTCTTTTATTAATCTTTATTTATCTTTCTCTCTCCTTTAACTTAATTCATATCTTATTATTTTTCAAGTTCCTCTTTTAAAAAATTTAAAGTTCATTTTTCTTTCTCTTTTCTTGACTTCTTGCTCTTAGTTAGTGTGCCCCATTTGTCTCTCCCCATCTTTCCACATTTTTATTGTGTCTTTGTCTCTAATTGTGGTCATTTCTGTCTGAACATTCTTTCATCCTGATGATGAATCATTGAGTATGATCTAAAATGTTCATGGTAAAATTATTATAAGACAATTGCAACAAGATAAATATTGTGCATAAGGAACTTAGCTACTTTGCAAACCTATTGTATACATTATGTGAAGAACTAGCTATTCAACTATTCATAAATTTATTTCTATGCTAATAAAATATGATAATCACATCCTATTCAAAATATCTATTATATCAATAATAATAAAATTAATTAAAGTAAATATATTTTTTATTAAATGCAATTATTATTTCATGCAATATATAATCCATTAGACGACAAATATTTTAGCATAACCTAGTATAAGGTCCATGAAAGATAAGTTGGGAACCCATATTTGAATGCCATGTCCTACGAAGTAAATTAAAATAATATCTCAATAACTTGATGGAGACACAACCAAAAACTAGAATGAACACATAGTAAAAGGGAAATTTTATTATCAAAGAAAAATGACCTATGGGCTTACAATAGTATGATTTTGGAGAAAGAAATCCTCCACATAGTACCTTCTCTCTAACTCCACTAAGAACTTCCTTTACAATGCTAGAAATGTTCTTAAATAGACCCCAATTCATTTAGGGTTAGGAATACATTCTAGAATATACCAGTTGGCATCCACCACCAAAACAGAAGTTCCAGAAGTCACGTTAGAAGTCAATGTAAAATTAGAAGAATCTAGAAACGGTAGTCCAACTTTTGGGAGGCATAACTTTTGAATCAGGACTCTGATTAACAAACCGTTTACATTTTCAAAAAGCTCTCAAAGTGTTCTATAGCCCTATGGACAACTTTTCTCATCATCCATTTTTTGGCCCTGTATGAGGCCATTTAGTGCCCTAAATCTGACTTTGAAGCACTCTTAGGAGGTCTCTAGGAAACTTAAAATTGCAATAACTTTCTAACCATAAAGTCTTTTGACCTAATTATTTTTATAGAGTGTTTTAAATTACAATTATAATCATCCCTCCAAATTACACCCTCTAACTCATCATAATTTTGGCTCTATTACAAAATAACCCATTTTCTACATTTACACGTATCCCAAGGTGCTTAAAAACTCTAACCAAAAAAAGTAATAGTGGAACTATGGGAGTTGGAACCTTTATTTGACCCAAATGGGTATCCAAAATTAAAAACACATTAAATAGAAACTATCTCTAAGCATATTTTTGGGTGATACAAGATTGCCCTTACACCACTGGATGCTCTTGCATCAGACACCCAGGGTAGATTGAAAAGTGACCCTATCACTTTATGGTAGAGGAAAACCCAAATGTTCAACCTCCACTACTAATATCCAAGTTGAGTCCTCTATTGGTTGTCCTTTCCACTTCACCAAGTATTCTTCATACTACCTATTTCTGGTACTCCTACCCACATGACTATCCAGAATCTCTTCTATCTCCTCCTTCTTAGAAGTAGGAATTGAACATGGCTTCAGCATCAAATCCTCATTTGCACCATCATCATGATATTCTGTTAAGTTTGCAATGTTGCAGATAGGAGAAATGTGAATCCCATTTGACAACTCCACCTCATATGCATTTCTCGAGTCATGCTTCTTCAAAATTTTACAAGGGCCAAATTTCTTCATCTTTAGCTTGTTGTAAGTACCCAATGGAAATTGTTCCTTTTGTAAGTGTACCATAACTAGATCCCCTACTTGAAACTCTTTATGTCTCCTCTTTTGATTTTTCTTGGCTTTATACTGTTGATTCATCTTGGTGATGTGTGCATGGACCTCCTCATGTAGGCTCTTGATATGCTCAACAAATTCTTCTGCCTAAGCACTGTTGGATACAATTATTCAATTGCATATTGTCTTTGATGTTACACAAATATCATATCAGATATTAGATAGAGTCTACTAATCTCAGTTGGTTAGCAAAGCAAAAGATAGAGTCTACCAAGCTTAGATGGTCAACAAAGTGAATTACAGAGTCTACCAAGCATTTTTAGAAGTTGCACTGTGAAGACAGTTTCTACCAAGCTCACTCGGGTGCTGAAGGATTTTATGGTAGAAGACAGTTTCTACTGAGCTCACAAGGTCAACAAAGGAAAATTAGTTGTTACTAAATTCACTCAGTCTCCAAAGGATTTTTGTAGAGTTTGTAGTGTTTATTGAGCTTCACTTGGTTAACACTGAAAATCATTTCTAGAGTAGTATTTACCGAGTTGGGTCAGCCAACGAAGGATTTCATTGATTTAGGAAATAAAGTTTAATTGTTTCATTTAATGATTATAGCTGACTAATGCAAGTGTGTTGATCATGTGAAGAGGGAGTGTGAGCAAATTTTGAAGAAGCATCAAATATCCTTGAGGAGTAGCAAAGGTGTATTCGATCAGTAAGGATCTAGTGAAGTAGAACAAAGATCTATATCAACAAAGTTCAATTACATCTAATTCAGGTCACTTCATTGTCACTTTTTCATCATTGTAGCTATGATTTGTAAATCTCTTAATAGAGTTGGTTTAACAACCATTTTGTAAATTCTCTAACAAGATGGATAGTTCTACTAAATTGTTCTAAAGTTCTCTAGAAAGGCCACTCCTAGTAGGGTGATTAAATCCTCTAACAAGGTCACACCTAACAATGTGTTTTGTAACCTTTAATAGGGTTGACTCCTAATAGGGCTCACTTTAGAAGAGTGACAATTGGTAGCTAGTTACTTGGTGGTTTTTTCCATATTGAGTTTCCACGTTAAATTTGGTGTCTCTTGTGTTCATGTTATTTTCTTTTGCATGCATGTTAATAATTGTGAATGCTTAAAGATTAGTAATAAGTTAATACATAGTTCATCTATCGAGTTTCAACATTTTTTTGTGTGGCTATCGAGTGACAATAGTAACTAGTTATTTAAGACATCTAAGGGATCTATGGATTTGTTTTTGTGGTAGCTGATTCACCGCCCCTCTTAATTACTCTATCTATAATTTCAACAATTGGTATTAGAGCTTTTGGTGCTTGTAGGAAGGATTTCAAGGATCTAAGCTAAAGATTAGGATGTCTTACAAGAGGGAAATTTCATGACTTAATAGGGATAACTTTTCAGCATGGTAAGGTCTCATAAGACTCCATCTAGCTTCCATTGGAGATATAGGATTGAAATATTTGGATGAAGCATATGTAACTCCTTCTGGTACATTATCTTCTAATGACATTGTTGAGAAAAAGACTTATAACACCATGATGATAGACATTGCATCTATCCTAAGCTATTAGGAATTTGATGATTTCAAGGACTACAAAACTACCTTTGAAATGTGGAACAAGCTAAAAGATATCTATGAAGGTGATGATAATGTGAGGAGAGCTAAAGCATAAAGTCTAAGTGGACAATTTGATCAAATGAGGATGAGAGAGGATGAAAAAATTGCCAAATATGTTAAAAGAGTTAAAGTAGTTGTTAGTGCAATCAAGGCTTCTGGGGGAGACATTGAAAAGGAAAAAATTGTAAGTAAAGTTCTTAGAACATTACTTCCTATTTATTCAATTATAGTTTTTGCAATTCAAGAAAGAAGATGTGAAGCAAATCATAAGATAAATTTAGAAGCCATAGTTGGAAGAATGAATGCATTTGAGCTAGATAACTATGATAACTATGTTCTAGCTACCAAGAACATTGAATCAACATTTGAAACCAAGCTTTCACTCAGAGAAAAAGGCAAGAAGATAAAGGATTCTCAGTCAGAAAGTGAAAAAGAATTAGAATAGAGTTTTGACAGTGATCTTGAGGTGGTTGAAGCTTTTTTAGCAAGGAAATATTCTAGAGGCAGAGGAAAATACAAAGGTTAGGTTCCTCTAATCTATTTTTCTTGTGAGGAAATTGGTCATATTGCTTCTAGGTGCCCAAATAAGTAGAATAAGGATGAAAAGAAAGGTCACAGTGCAATGGCAAGAAAAAATTCAAACCATTCAAGGAAATAGGTAAGAAAACATGTTTTATGGCTAAGGATTCTAATAATTCTGATGAAGAAGAGATGAAATTGTTTACATTGCTGTGAAAGATGAATCTAATAATGATGAAGAAGATAAAATGGCACTTATCTCTAATGTGAGCAAAAATGATACATGGATCATAGATAGTGGTTGATTTCATCATATGATTGGTGATAAAACTAAGTTTGAACAATTTGAAGACTATGATGGTGGTAGTGTGAGGTTTGGTAATAATGAACCTTGCTGCATAAAAGGAAGAGGAAGAATCTCACTAACCAAAGAGCTTGTATGTGATAATGTATATTGGGTAGAAGGTCTAAAACATAATCTGTTGACTGTGGCATAGCTACTCAATAATGGATTCAAAATAGAATTCATGCATGGAAAAGAAAGACTGCTGGATGATAAAGGAAAGCTGATTGGATCAGGCATACAAACAAAAGGTAACTTGTTTTTATCTTGAACTTGGTGAATGTTCATGTTTTATTGCTCAAGTTGAAGAAAGTTGGTTAGGGCATAGAAGGTTGTGTCATGTGAACTTTTATAACCTTGTAAAAATAAGAAAATTTAGGAAAGTAAGAGGCATTCCTAGTATAAAGAAACATGAGGTTAGTCTATGCAAGAATTTTCAAATTGGGAAGATGGGAAAGACTAACTTTAGAAGTAATAACTATCAGTCTGAAGAAGTTTTAGAAATTGTGCATACTAATTTGTGTGGACCCATTGGAATTGAAAGCTATAATGGAGAAAAGTTCTTCATTCTTTTTGTTGATGATTACTCTAGAATGATGACTATTATGTATCTGAGAGAGAAATCAGAAGCATTTGAGAAGTTCAAATGGTATCTGGCTAGAGTAGAGAAGGAAATAGGGAAAAGAATGAAATGCTTGAGGTCAAATAGAGGCAGTGAATTCATCTCCCATGAGTTCAATAAATTTTTTATTGAAAGGGGAATCAAAAGATAGATACCAGCTCCTAGTACTCTTGAGAAAAATGGAATAGCTAAAAGGAGGAACATATCTATCATGGACTGTGCAAAAACTTTAATGATTGAAAAGAACATTGCTATCAAATACTGGAAGGAAGCTATCAGCACTGTAGTTCATACCTTAAACTGAGTACAACTAAAGAAGGACTCATTCAAAACCCCTTATGAGTTATGGTATGGCTATAAAGCCAATGTAAGTTACCTAAAAGTATTTGGAGTTAAATGTTGCATTTTGAAAGAATCTAGAAAAGGTAAATTTGATGTGAAGGGTGTTGAAGGAATATTTTTGGGATATTATTGCAAAAGTAAAGCATATAGATGTTTGAACTTGTCTACTCACAAATTCATAGAAATTACACATGTGAAAGTTGATGAGGCTGCAAAAAAGACTGAAGAAGAAAGCAAAAAGGAACTAGAAGACTACATGAGATTTGTTTTCATTGAACCTGATACAGTGCCAGATACATCTATCAATCAAGAATCTTCTACTCTCAAGTCTTTAGTAACCAAGTTGCAGGAAGTTCAAATTGAGCTACAGGAACCCGAGTCACATTCTGACACTACCAAGAAAATTCCTACTAAGTTTGAAGGACTTGAGTAATAGACAAAAAAACCAAAACCTGAAACTAAAGTGCAAGAGGATGACAGTGAAAATCATTCAAAAGGCAAGGAACCTGTATTAGCAAAATATGTTTGGAGACATCATACACCAAATTAGATCACTGGAGACCAATCTGAAGGTACTATGACAAGAATTAAGTTGAAAAGTACTTTTTTACTTGCTGATTTTGAACCTAGAAGTGTCAAAGATGTATTAGAAAATGAAAGTTGGATTGAGGCTATGAATGAAGAGATAGAGAAGACAGAGAAAAACAAAACATGGACTTTTGTACCTAGGCCTAAAGATAAAAATGTGATTGGAACTAAATGGGTATTCAAAAATAAGTTGAATGAAGATGGTAAGGTGTCAAGGAACAAAGCTAGACTGGTATGCAAAGGATACTTTCAAGAAGAAGGAATAGACTATGGGGAGACTTTTTCTTTTATTGCAAGATTGGAAGGTGTCAAGACCCTACTTACATAAGCTGCATACAAAAGATTTAAGGTTTATCAGATGGATGTCAAGTGAACATTTCTCAATGGTATACTAGATGAAGAAGTTTACATTGAACAACCTGAAGGTTTTGTTGATCCAGACAAGAAAGACATGGTCTACAAATTACACAAAGTATTGTATGGTCTGAAACAAGCCTTAGGAGCATGGTATGAAAGACTGCATAACTATCTTATTCAGACTGGTTTTTAGAGAACTAATGATAACAATAGCTTGTATATCAAGGAAAGACTAGATAACAAGATTGTTTTGGCAAAGATATTTTTGGATGATAATTTTTTTATAGGAAATGATGATCTTTGCAAATAAATTTTAGAAAAAATGAACAAGGAATTTGAAATGTCTATGTTTGGTGAGATCAAATTCTTTGTTGGTCTTCAAATTTAGCAGAGTAGGAATGACATCTACATTACTTAGTCAAAATACATCAAGGAGATACTGAAAAAGTTTGGTATGGAAGATTGTAAACCAATTGGAACTCCTATGTGCACTGGTCTAAAGCTTACCAAGGATGATGAATCAAAGGAGGTAGATCAGACATTGTATAGATCTATGATTGGAAAGCTGCAATATGTAGTTCATACAAGGCCAGATATTGCCCTTGCAGTTGGTATTGTAGCAAGATTTTCAGCAAAACCAAGAGAAAATCACTTGATGGCAATCAAAAGCATCATGAGATATGTGAAAGACACTAAAGATTTGGATTATGGTACAAATTTGGAGGTATTATGGATTTGGAAGTGTTTACTGATGTAGATTGGGCAGAAAACATTGATGACAGAAAAAGTACAAGTGGAGGTGCATTATTTCTTGGAAAGAACTTGGTTTCTTGGAAAAGTAAAAAGAAAAATTGTACATCCCAATCTACAATAGAAGCAGAATATGTTGCAGCAGCAATAAACTATTCTAATATTGTTTGGTTCAAACAATTATTGGAATGAATCAAGGAGGAAATCAAAGAACCCATTGTTATGTTTTGTGACAATACAAGTGCAATTAACATATCAAAAAATCTAGTGATACATTCAAAAATCAAACACATTGCAATAAAGTATCACTTTGTTAGAGAATTGGTGTAGGATAAGGAGATTAGATTGGAATATGTCCATACAATGGAACAAATTGTTTACATATTCACCAAGCTTTTACCTAAGGATGCATTCTTGTATCTAAGAGGTAAGTTAGGGGTCATTCCCCTATTTGAAGCTCACTAAAATAAATTTTTAGTGATGCATCAACAAGTATCAAGTTAAAGATCTTTTAGTTGATCTAGTATAGTTATGGAAATATTGCATATGAATTAGTACATAAGGTACATTGCTATTCATTTGGAT
This sequence comes from Cupressus sempervirens, assembly GCA_028749045.1. Classification (NCBI taxonomy): domain Eukaryota; kingdom Viridiplantae; phylum Streptophyta; class Pinopsida; order Cupressales; family Cupressaceae; genus Cupressus; species Cupressus sempervirens. The sequence continues at coordinate 676,031,221 of CM053784.1, read as the reverse complement.
TGTGTTGTCTTTGGCATGTGTTTTCAAAGAGGGAGAGTATACTATCATATCTTTCTAAAATTTGAATTTTTTTATGAAGAGTTTGATGTTTGAAAAGAAGCTATGTAATTCCTTCACAAAGGGAGATTACTGTATTTGAGAAGTTTGTGGAATAAAATCTAAGAGGGAGAAATATTTTGTCAAAAAAGACTTGTTCTCAAATTTCATTCTACTATGACATGTTGTTTTTCCATCAATGCCAAAGAGGGAGATTGTTGGATATAATTGTTCAATTGTGTGTTGTCTTTGATGTTACAAAAATGTCATATCAGTCATCAGATAGACTCTATCAAGCTTAGTTAGTCAGCAAAGCAAAAGACAAAGTCTACCAAGCTTAGATGGTCAGCAAAGTGAATTACAAAGTCTATCGAGTGTTTTTGGAAGTTATACTATGAAGACAGTTTCTACCGAGCTCACTCAAGCATTGAAGGATTTTATGGTAGAAGATAGTTTCTACTAAGCTGATAAGGTCAGTGAAGGAAAATCAATTTTGATCAAGTTCACTCAGTCTCCAAAGAATTTTTGCAGAGTTTGCAGTGTTTACCGAGCTTCACTTGGTTATTACTGAAAATCATTTTTGGAGTAGTGTTTACTGAGAAGGGTCGGCCAATGAAGGATTTCATTATTTTGGGAAATAAAGTTTAATTGTTTCATCTAATGATTATAGCCAACTAGTGTATTGTTTATTGATAAATATAACTTGTAAATGAGCTGACTTGGAAAATTGTAACGTATAAATAAAAGGTCAAGTTGTGAATTCTAAAGTATGAATGGATGTATGAATGAGTGAGCATGCAAGTGTGTTGTTTGTGTGAAGAGGAAGTGAGAGAAAATTTTGAATAAGGATCAGATATCTTTGAGGAGCAGCAAAGGTGTATTCGATCAGTAAGGATCTAGTGAAGCAGAACAAAGATCTATATTAGCAAAGTTTAGTTGCATCTCATTCAAGTCACTTCATTTTTACTTTTTCATCATTGTAGCTATGATTTGTAAATCTCCTAATAGAGTTGGTTTAACAACCATTTTGTAAATTCTCTAACAAGATGGACAGTTCTACTGAATTGTTCTAAAGTCTTCTAGTAAGGCCACTCCTAGTAGGGTGATTAAATACTCTAACAAGGTCACACCTAATAGTGTGTTTTTTAACCTTTAATAGGGTTGGATCCTAACAAGGTTCACTTCAAAAGAGTGAAAACTGGTAGCTAGTGACTTGGTGATTTTTCCCATATTGGGTTTCCATGTTAAATCTGGTATTTCTTGTGTTCATGTTATTTCCTTTTGCATGCATATTAATAATTGTGAATTCTTAAAGATCAGTAATAATTTAATACACAATTCATATACCAAGTTTCAACATTTTTCTATGTGGCTACCAAGTGACAATAGTAACTAGTTATTGAAGACATCTAAGGGATATGTGGATTTTTTTTTTTGGTAACTGATTCACCTCCCCTCTCAGTTACTCCATCTATAATTCCAACAAGCACTTGTCCTCTCCCCTTGCTCCATCTTCTTTAATTCTAGTGTAGTCCTTCAGCTACTTCCATACACAATTTGGAATGGTGATCTACCAGTACTCTTATTTATAGAGTTATTGTAAGAAAATTCTACTTGTGGTAGAATCAAATCCCATCCCTTGGGCTTATTTCCCACTAAACACCTTAGTAAATTTCCTAGACTTCTATTTACCACTTTGGTCTATCTATCAAACTATGGATGATTTGTAGAACTAAACCTCAATACTATCCTCAAATTCTTCCATAAAGTCCTCCAAAAATACCCCACAAATTTAGTATCTCTACCGGAAACAATACTCTTTGGGAGACCATGTAGTTTCATCACCTCTCTGAAAAAAAATCTGCAATATGTACAACATCATGAGTCTTGTGGCATGGGATGAAATATGCCATCTTGGAGAACCTATCAACCACCACAAATACTGAGTCATTTCCCCTTTGTGTCCTCAGCAATCCAAGAACAAAATCCATGCTTATGTCCTCCCAAAGCTTTGATGGAATAAGAAATGACTGATAAAGTCTAGTATTGTGACTAAATCCTTTGGCTACTTGACATACTTGAAAACTCTACACAAATTTCTTCACATCTTGTGACATTTGAGGTTAAAAATAATGCTCTCTAAGAATGACAATGGTCTTATCTTGACCAAAGTGTCCTACCATTCCCCCACTATGTTTCTCTTTGATCAAGTTTTCCCTCATAGAACTCCTTGGAATGCATAATTGACTACCCTTGAATAGCATACCATCTTGAATAAAATAATCTAGCCACTTGGTTTTGTCTATAGTAACAAGTTTTTTACAAGCCTTCCATGCTTAAGAAAAATCAAGATCCTCTAAGTATAGATTCTTGAGTTCATGAAACCAAACCACTTCAACCTGTATTACTGTAAGCAACAACTGTCTCCTACTCAATGCATCTGTAACCCTATTAGACCTTCCACTTCTATGTTTTCACACAAATGTATAGCTCTGCATGAACTCTACCCACTTCATATGTCTCTAGTTCAATTTACCTTAGCTATTTAGGTACTACAATGCCTAGTGATTAGTATACAAGAAAAATTCCTTTGGAAATAAATAATGCCTCCATTTCTTTAAGGCTTGAACCATTGCATAGAACTCTTGATCATAAACAAAATACTTCTTTTCATCATTCAATTTTTCACTAAAATATGCAATAGGCTTCCCTTCTTGGCTCAATACAGCCCCAATAGCACTGCCACTAGCATCATAATTTACATGGAACACTTTACTAAAATTAGGAAGTGCCAACATAGGTTGTTCTATCACCTTCTTCTTCAACAATTCAAAACTCCTTGCAACTACTGTAGTCCACTTGAACTCTTTCCTATCGCCCCTCTTTGTTTTAGTTAGGGGTGCACATATGCCATTGAAATTCTTAATGAACTTCTTGTAAAAACTAACTAGACCATGAAATGATCTCACCTTAGTAGCAGAACTTGGAGTAGGCTATTCCAAGATGGCCTTTACCTTCTCTGGATCCATTTTGAGACCTTTAGATGATACAACAAACCCCAAGTAGACTAACTCTTTTTTTACAAAGCTACATTTCTTCAAATTAATCAACATTTTCTCTTCCCTCAACCTTTCAAGGAGACTATGAATGTGTAATAAATGTTCATCCAAAGTCTTACTAAAAATTAAAATATCATCCAAATAGACAATAATTTTTTTTGCCAAGAATTTCTTTAGTACTCATTCATAAGCTGCTTGAAGGTGCTTTGCGTGTTGGTCAGTCCAAAGGGCATGAATAACCACTCATATAGACCCTCCTTAGTCTTGAATGTAGTCTTCCACTCATCTCTCTCTCTCGTATCTGTATCTGGTGACAACCACTCTCTAAGATCTATCTTTGTGAAGTACTGAGCTCCACTCAAGCAGTCCATAAGATCATCCATTCTTGGTAAAGGAAACTGATACTTGATGGTTATTCTATTTATAGCTCAAGAGTTTGTGTACATTCCCTACTCTCTATCCTTCTTTGGTGTAAGTACTATAGGTATTGCACATGGACTCAAGCTCTATCAAATCAAACCCTTCCTCAATAGCTCTTGACCATGTCTATTTAGCTCCTTAGTTTTAGTAGGAGTCATCCTATGAGTAGCCTTGTTAGGCAAACTAGCTCTAGGGATTAAATCTATCTGATGAATGATCTACCTTATTGGTGGCAAACCTTCTAGAACATTATCAGAGATGAAATCTCCATACTCACTTAATAGGCCTAAAACTTCAGGTGGAATTTCACTACTACCTTCCTTATCTCTTCTAGGAATCAAAGCATAACACATACGTTGATGTTTCATACCATCCAAAAAATTTATTCTATGAACAAGACATATCCTAGGACTACTGCATACCTTTTCACCTTTCTTTATCAAGGGCTTTAGTTTGTGGCAAACTCCATCCTTTGTTAGAGAGTATGTATTTGTATGACCATCATGTCCAACATGTCTATCAAATTGCCATGGTCTTCCCAACAATAAATGGTAGACATCCATTGGAATAATGTCATAGAGAACTTCATCATGGTAACTCCCAATCTTGAACTTCACCAAACACTATTCACTGACTAGGACCTTATGATCATCCTTCACCCAAGAAATCTGATAGGGTTGGGGATGTTTCTCCCTCTTGAGCTTTAGCCTAGAGATCATTTCCTCAGACACCAAGTTGTCAGTGTTGCCACCATCAATAATCACATCACAACACTTATCCTCGCACTTGCACTTGGTATGAAATAAACTCCTCCTTTGTCTAGGTTTAGTCTCATCACTTAGTAAGACCCTTTCATTTCCAAGAACCTCTCCTCTTTTTGCATCCTTAAAATGTGATGATTGTGCATCCTCATCCACATGAGAAACCCTTGCTTGACCATCAACTTTCCTATCTATCCTTCCTTGTCGTTGAGGGAATTCAAATGCATGATGACCTTCTTCATTGCAATGAAAATAAGTACCACAAAAGCCTCCTCTTCCTAAACCTTGTCCACATCCTCTACCTCTTTCTCTCTGATCTCAAAAGTTTTGATCATGGGAGTAGTTAAAACCCTCATTCCTCTAGTTCCTGCTAGTACCCACATCTTCATTTTTCTTTTGGGTTTCATTTTGGCCTCCAAATGACCTACCATTGCCCCTTCCTCCTTGACAACACCCTCTTTGCCTTCCATCAAACCTTTTGTTTAGCTTCTCTTCAACTTGTAGGGCAAACTAGTATGCCTCTTCAATGCTAGTCATTCTAACCAAACTTAACTCCTCTTGAATGCTAGGTCATAACCCACTGAGCTAATGGGAAACCTTCTCCTTATTAGCTTTTGCATGTCCTACCCTAATAAGAAGTCAATAAAATTCCTTTATATATTCTTGGACAGATTTTCCTACTTGCTTTAACCCTTTCATTTTCTTGAAAAAATCAAGCTCGTAATCAACAGGAATGAACTACTTCTTTAGTTTGTCCACCATGTGATCCCACCTTGTGATTTTCTCCTTTCCTCTTCTATTCCTTTCAAGCTAAATCTCTTGCCACCAGATTTTGGTATGGCCTTTGGAAACTTAACCCTCTCTAGGTCCCTGATATCCTCATACTCAAAATACTCCTCTAGTTCATTGATCCAATTGATCAATTCATCTGAGTTTAGAGTTCCTGAAAACATATTGACATCAATTTTAGGTCTTTTTCCAAGCTTAGAAATGGCCCTAAAAAGCCTCTCCTCTACCTAATTTAGGACTTCCTCTTCACCTTCCCCTTCCTATCCAATATTTTCTTCTTCTTCATTTTCTTCCTCACTTTCGTTGCCTGTGACAACATTTAGTCCTTTGCGGATCTCCTCCTGTAATGCTTGAACTTGTCTCTAGAGGGCTCTAACCTCAAGAGTAATAACTCTGCCCCATCCACCACGTTCCTTTCATGGACACATCTTCTTTTCTCAAACCCATGACCCCACAATCCTGGTGTAAACTGCCTCATAGTAGGTGCTCTATCTACTCTGGAAAATCTACTCTAATACCACTTGATGGAGACACAACCAAAGACTAGAATGAACATAGAGGAAAAGGAAATTTTATTATCAAAGAAAAATGCCCTATGGGCTTAAAATAGTATGATTCTAGAGAAAGAAATCCTCCACACAACACCTTCTCTCTAACTCCACTAAGAACTTCCTTTACAATGCTTGAAATGTTCTTAAATAGATCCCAATTTGTTTAGGGTTAGGAATACATTCTAGAATATTCTAGTTGGCATCCACCACCAAAAAAGAAGGTTCCAAGAGTCCAGTTAGAATTCGATGTAAAATTAGAAGAATCCAAAAATAGTAGTCCAACTTCTGGGAGGCATAACTTTTGAACTGGGAGTCTGATTGACAAACTGTTTACATTTCTAGAAAGCTCTCGAAGCACTCTACAACCCTATGGATAGATTTTATCATCCCCCATTTTTGGGCCTTGTACAAGGCCATTTAGTGCCCCAAATCAAACTTTGAAGCACTCTTAGGAGGTCTCCAAGAAAATTAAAACTGCAATAACTTTCTAATCATAAAGTCTTTTAATTGAATTCTTTTTTTGGAGTTCTTTAAATTACAAGTATAATCATCCCTCCAAATTATACCCTCTAACTCATCATAATTTTGGCTCTATTACAAAATAACCCATTTTTTGCGTTTACATGTATCCCAAGGTGCTTAAAAACTCTAACCCAAAAAACTAATAGCGAAACTGTAAGAGTTGGAACTTTTATTTGACCCAAATGGGTATCTAGAAATAAAAACACATTAAATAAAAACTATCTCTAAGAATATTTTTGGGTGATACAAGATTGCCCTTACACCACTGGATGCTCCTGCATCATAACTTCCTTCTAGTAATGCTCACCTTCCACAACCACCACAAAATTCTCAAGTAAAAATTAGTAAACAAATCCTAATGGATAAGATGTCCTAAAATTATCAAAGATCTACTAATAATAGGTTAATATCACATGATCTTGGAGGTTACAGATTCCCTCATGAAAAAGTCTCATACTCTAGTATGAAATCACCAATATAAATTAAATATTATAATATGTAATTGAACCAAGTTAGTCAACTTTAAATTCCAAACCACATGACATAGAATAGTGATGTGACAATATAATGAAATTTTTTAACAAATCAAAATTTAGTGGATGAACACCATGGAATGTGTGCCTAAAAGTAGTAGTCAATGATCATTTCAATAAGTTCCTTTAGTTACTTAACTATCTTAAAGATACCATTAAAAGAGTGTAGGAGCAACTAAGGAAAATTATTTGATTGTGTAGTAATATATACATCATTTATCCTAAAATTATCAAATATTAGTGCAAAAAAAATTCATTCATTTAGTCATCTTTCATGGGTGACTAATTATCTAATCTTTTATTTGCTCATTTATTCAGTAATTTTAATTTATTTGACCTTGTGATTTTACCCGATGACAAAAATAGTCATTTACTTAGTCATTTATACTTATGAATTAAAAAAGAATAGTAGAATTTGATCACTTTAGTTACATGACTAAAAATTTTAGTCATGTGACTAAAAATTTTAGTCATGTGACTAAAAAATTGAGTCACAATCATTTATTTGCATAAATTCTACTAGTGAACTAAGCTTAGCAAGCAAGAAAAGGATAAGACTAAAGAGTCAGTATTGACTACCAAATCTAAGGAGCAATTAATAATACAAGCACTAATTACTTCACCAAAAATTTCTACTCCTCCAAGTTAGGCTCTTCATAGGCCGAGTGTAGAAGTTATACCACTATAGTCATCAAGGCCTAGTCCTAGGACATCCAAGGTAGATGAAGTTACATCAAATGGTGATTTCAACTTGGATGAGGTGATTGTGTTGCCAAATTTTGATCTTGCAACAATCACTATTAAATAGATGAGAATACGTTAGGATGCTCTTGCAAGGAAAAAGCACCAAGAACTTCTCAGAAGAGAGCATAGGCAAAAGAAAGCATTACAAGATGTCAAGGACATTTTTATTGATGCATTTAGCCTTCCTGAATTTGAAGAAGATAAGCCTATCATGAAGTAGTTAGAAAATATAGTGGAGAAGATTAGTGATATAAAACTAGATTCAAATGTTAAACTACTTGAATGGTCTGTGAGGAAATTTCAAGGCAAAGTCAATGAAAAGATATCAATACCATTGCACTTAGTCAGGTTGAATTAGCAACCAAGATTGATAGTGTAAAGGAAGTATTAGAGAATATTTTCTCTCTTTACACCAAGTTGTGTGATACAACTCTATTCATAGAAGAAGTGAAATGACATATTGACACTCTGGAAGGAGATACTAAGCTAACAAGTACTACCCTACCTAATTCTTTAGCTCAAATTCAAAAGTACTTCAAGAAATTGATGAACTCCCAAGGTTAGTTGGCAACCCTACATGCTCAAGATGCAAATATTCAGGCTACACTAATTAGTATCCAGCCCATGTTAACCCCACACATGGAGATACTACATAAAGAACTAGCCTTTGTAGAAACAATGATGAAGAAAGATCCCAATCTTTCTACACATGAAGGATTAGTTTATCTTGCTACCAAGTTATCTATCCAAATCAAATAATTGGAAGTAGAAAATGATAACTAGGATGCAACTCTAAAGATAATACTTGAGGTCCATAAAAGTTTCTTGGAAAAACACACTATACATGTATAACCCTTTGCCATAAGTGTCAAAAAGGGGGAGACATAAGTTTTAGGGAGAAATAAGAAGAAAAAGAAGGAGTCAAAGACAATAAAAAAGCACAACATAGTTCATCATATGCATATTTACTCAGTAGGAGTTATAGATTCAACACAACACAATCAACTCAAGGGGAGTTATAATATTTTGAGGTATGACTCTTAAATAAAGTTTTGCAACATTTTGAAAATTTAAAATTTGTACATATGATGAACACAGATAGTGAGTATCTAAGTCATATTCATAAGTTAAGATCATTTATGCATGACCAAGTTTTTTTTCCACTTATGTCAAAGGGGGAGATTGTTCATCTCAGATTGATTTTGACATATGAGTGTCTATAAACTTAAGTCATTTACAACTTGAACATAGTTCATGCCAAACAATTAATGCATGCCAAGCATAACATGTTAGATAGTGCATGTTGAGTGCGTTACTCAGTAAGTTCCAAGTAGTTAGTATGTACTTAGTAATTCATATGTAGAGTGAGCACATTGAAGTTGCAGTTGATGCTGAGCATGAGGGACTTTAGATGCCGATTAAGATAGTTTAGATATAGTTGTTTGTAATGACACAAACTACTATGTAAACCATTTTGGAGCTGACTTAAGAATTTTTTTGCAATCCTAGATGATAAGAATGAATTTTAATTGTGAATCCCTATGCAATACATGCAACCAATCAGTTAAAGGGATGATTTGAGTAGCTAGATGAATGAATTACAATTGTTGATTCATTCCTAACCCTAAGTCACCTAAATCTTCTTAAGGAGGACAAACCCTAAACTTTTTTGTGAATATTGAAGGAGCAAAGAAAGAAGTTTTCATGTAAAAATAGAGAATTCATGGTGGCTAAGGAGTTTTGAATTGAGATACATTGTAGAATCAATTAGAGGAGAATAAAGGAAAGGAGTTAGAGGACATAAGTGATACATATGATCAAAGAAGAATCAAGGATACATGAAAAGAGGTGATCTATTATCTAATAGTAGAGTGATAAAAGTAGGATCATTGCTGAGACATTCTAATGGGTGAATTCATTAAATATCTTAATAGAGTACTCTTAACAGGCTATTTTAAATCCTTTAACAGGGTGCTTACTTCATTGTAAGTTGAAGTGCTTTAACTAGGCACACTTCTAATGGGGTGTTGAAATCCTTTAATAGGGTAAGATCTAAAAATATTGTAAGCCTTTAATAGGGCATATCCTTCACAAGGTAGATCATGTCTCATGATCAAACATTGTAACCTTCATTGGATACACTTTACAACTGCAATGGTGAAGATTTGTGGGTTTCATCCCCACCCCAATTTTACCTTCTCATTAGAGGGTTTCTGGGTAATCATATCTTGTGTCATATGTGTTGAATGTAATTTTCTTTCATGTTATAAATGAGTATGTTTAGCTAGCTATTTCAGTTTATATGCAAATTGTGAGATGGATATGTGGTGAATGATTTTATGGTTGATGTTTTCAAGTACTGATTTAGCCCCCCTCTTAGAGTTTACTTTCCCTATTATATTTGCAACATGTAAAAGGTGATAGTTATAATCAAAATGGTTAACTTAGCATCACAGATGGAAAAATAGTTAAGAGTTTTCAAGTTGTGAGGATGCAAAAAGAATAGGATAGTTAAAGTTCTTCATCACATCGTTGCATGTGGTTAAACTTGACTTGAGGTCAAGGTTGCAAAAATGAACAAGACCATTAATGTTCTTCATCACATCACCACATGTGGTTAAACTTGACTTAAGGTCAAGGTTACGAAGGAGTGAAAGCATATATTTGTAGCTTTGTAGGGTTAATAGATGAATTAAGGCTCCAAGTTGTATGGTTACGATGAATGACAATAGTCAATTTCACATAGTTATCGCATCATTGCATGGTTTCAATAGAAATTAAATTCTTTGGTCATGAAGCCACAAATAGGATATCAGTCTTCTATGCATTCATTGCAGGTCACAAGGTGTCAATATTAACTCTCAAAGAAGGTTGCAAAGTTGTAAAAAATAGATAGCTAGTGATTGCATCATCACAAGTAGTAATGCATTTAAAGGATTTTTAGTCACAAAGCTGCGAAAAGTAACCTAGGCAATAAAATTAATAGATCACACCATTGAATAGTTAAGCCATAAGAAAATATTTTGAGTTGCAAAACTATGAAGAATAAATGATAGTTAAGATTAAAGGCTATCACATCTTCACGAATAGTTAAAGTCAACCTTGAGTTAAGTAAGAAAAGAAACGAGGGTCTATCATCACCTCATCACAAGTAGTTAAGGGTAACCTAGAGTTAAGGTTGCAAAGAAACAAAATGCTTTGATCATGGCTTCATAGGGTTAAATTCTGAGTTAGAATCTTGAGTTGCAAGAATGCAAAAAACAATCAAAATAGTTGAGTTAAGGGCTTGCACAACATCATAAGGTTTCATTTATGATTAGGGTCTTTAGCTAAAAAGCTACAAAATGAAATAACAATTAGTCATCACATCATCACATGAGTTAAAACCATTGTATGATAGATAGTTACAAAGTGGAGAAAAGGATTAATATGAAGTTTTTGTGAGTTTGCAAGGTTAAGTCTTGTTAATATGGCAACACATCTTGGCCATTCAACAAAGCTTAGATCAATGACTTCAAATGAATTTTGGGCCTAAATGTTGAAGGCTAAAGGGTTTTGGAGAAAGTCTTTGGAATAATGACACTTGTCACACTCAAATCTATTTTGGGCCAAAACTAAAAGGATCAAAGGAGATCATGGCCATCCATTTTTCATAAGAGAAAAGGCAACACACAAGTCAGTTAAAATGAGATGTTTTAATCTTGACCATTCATTTGATATGAGCCAAATCCATGCTCAGAATTTAAAGATCAACTATCCATTGGAATATGAAAAGAAGGAGATGGTGCCATACGGGTTTTCTACAAAATCAGAGAGGAATATGAACCATTTTGAGGACTGACCATTTCTGCTTTCTTTATCTGATGTATTGAATTGCAATCGATGACTGTTGGATTCTTGAGTGATTCAAGTGCTCTATTTATGTAACTGATGAATTTGTAACTGACCAAGAACCCTAAGAGGTGGCCTATATATAATTTTTATTGTTAATGTAAAGGATTGGCAATTTTATGCAACTTTTCCCCCTATATTTCCAAATATTGAGTGAGAATCGAGAAGTTGTCTAAAATGGAGGATTTGATTGATATCTGCAACTAGGTCTTGTGTGGTCTTAATTCCATTTGAGATCAACATTTCTAATGTTATGTTTATTGTCTCTTCTAGCTAAGCTAACCATGAATAGTAAAGTAGTCCCTATGGGATTATAGGAAAAATATCTTTGAAGCTAGTGATATCATACTAGATTCCATTTTAGTGGAGGGTTATTAGTCAAGGTGGATTCCATTTCATCTTTAATTTGCATCTTTTCTCTTTCCCTAGATTGCATTTCATTAGGTCATAGGTTAGCCAAATCTTATCCTGCCTAGGTTGTTTGTGTTTACAAACAATCTAGTTTATCCTCTTCTTCTCTCATGTTAAAAGCATACCCCCATCTCAATGATCTATTAAAGACACAATTCATTACATATCTTTCATATAAGGGATTTGTACCTTATAATTTAGAGGGCAGTGATATAACACATACATTGACCCATTTATTGGTGACATCCTTTTGTTTCCTCACATTCTAGGTGTCTAGAGTCAAGGTAAAGCCAAGGTAGCAAGAGGGACAATCTATTAACCAAAATATTTTTATTACAAAATAAATACAATAACAGAGAAGGGGGACTATTAAACACTAATTAAGCTATATTTTTTAGCAACTAAAGTTTTTGACCCAACATCTCTTTCTTTCTTTGAAATTTCATACTTTCAAACACACATCTTGTAACTTTGAATTATATTTTTCTAGTTTGACCTAGTTGTGGAGAGCTTGTAAAAAGAGGTCAAAAGTTCAAATCTTACTAAGGGTATTTATGCCTCATTATTATGAATAAACTTTATAAGATTTAGATGATAAGTTATTTTGATACTTTTTGAAAATAAGATTCAGAAGGAGAGAGTCACCATATGTAGACCCAAAAATACATCCAAATATAAATACTTATTATCAATATCAAGTATCAAAATAGAAGGTGTTATTTGAATTAAAAAAAAATGAAATATCTTAAAAATACTATTTTATATTTGTATTGTTATGAATAAACTTTATAATATTTAAATAATAAATAATTTTTATACTTTGTGAAAATAACATTAAGAAACTAGAGAGTCATATGGTGTTCTTTTGAGGGAAAATTATGAGATTTTTGTTTAAAACATGGGAATTGATTGGAGTCCAAAATAAGGGAACAAAAAAGTGTAAAACATTAAAGAAAAAGATGGACTTTAATATTACATTCTAACCATTAGACAATTGTATTCTTTTTTGTATTGGAGAGGCCTCAAAATGAGCACTTTTTTTAATAGATTTCATAGACCAATGATGCCTAGATTTCTCCATATGTGTTTCATTTTGACAAGAATTAAAAATTTTTCATATATTGGAGATTCCAATAGATTGGTCTAGAAGATGAAAATTAGGGATATTGGGGCTTAAACATCTGGTAAGGAAAAATAATTTAGGCCTAGAATTTTTTTTTTTTGGATTTGATTTGGATGCAACAAGGGTTTTGTTTTATCATCCAAAATTTGTGTTTTTTTGAAGCTAGTACTAGTCATCCATTCTAGAGAGAGAGGGAAAAGTTGGTATGGATCCACATTATTTTTGTATAATTATGTAGCTTAAAAGGTTATATTTAATATTTCTTTCTTAATATTAAAAATAACTTATATCTCTTTTAAATTTTTTATATTAACTAAAAATAATATAAGAATAATAATTAACTATAATACTCTATTAAACTAGGATACTTGGCTCTCCAACATAACCAGTATAATCAGACCACATATCGTACTTTTGAATTCTGTTGGAATAGCTCAGTTCTGCCAAAAGTAGGATTCTTTTCATAGCTTGCACTAAAGAAACAAATTTTAACTAGTGATCATCTTCAAAAATTGAACATTTCTGATCCCTTTAACTATGTGCTCTGTCTGCAAGTTATAGAAACAACAGATCATCTCCTCTTAAACTACCCTTTTGCTCGAGATTGTTGGAATTTTGTCCTTGATAAGCTTAATTTCCATATTCCATTACCTAATTCTCTATGGGATTAATTCCAAGCATGGCCAATCTTATACTCTAAATCAAATTTTTCATGTCTTTGGAAGTGCATCCCTACATTTGTAGTATGGGCAATTTGATGGGAAAGAAAAAAGAGAATTTTTAGACAGACATCATCTCCAATACCTCAATTTTTGGAAGGATTAGAGAGATCAATTGTTGAGCTTGTTAATTCTTTAGTAAGTAAATATTAGGGTAAACATGTTTTTTCTCCTTGGGATGACTAGTTATTGAATGGTGGAAGGGTTTACTTTTTCCTCATCTTCCTGCTCCATTGTGTCCATCCAAGATTCCTCTTATCCAAGCACAAACCAAGTGGATTTCTCCAAGTGAAGGTTATTTCAAACTCAATTTTGATGGGGCCTCTAGAGGAAATCCAAGAAACTCTAGCTATGGCATAGTCATTAGAGATTTTAAAGGTGATGTGATTGTAGAAAAATCATCTTCTCTCCCTTAGTGTACTAATAACAAAGTCGAGGCCTTGGCCTTGCTTTTTGGTTTGGAACTTGTAAAATCACTTTCTATATATAATCTACATGTTGAAGGGGATTTATCCATTATTATTAATGCATGTATTAAACATCATGTTTATAATTGGTCCATACAGTATGGTCTCTTCTTGATTCAATCTCTAAATGTTACATTTTGCATACTTATAGAGAAGGCAATCTTTTAGCTAATTGTCTGGCTAATTTGGGTTCTGATGGGGTTTATATTAACTCTTTACTTTCCCCACTTAACCTCCTTGATCTCCCCAACTTGGTTAATATTATGACAAAAGAATATGTTTAGAATAAGGTCGAGTCCTCCTCATATTTTATTTGATAGTAAATCATGACTTCTCTATGATTTTGCATGTTTTTTCTTTTATGGATCTCACTTGTTCTTTTGAGATATTATATGTAGGTCAGGGTGTTGGATTACACTTGCATTATATGGCTTTCTAATTTCATGGTCTTAATTGAAGTTTTGAATGTATATTAGTGATGGCAATGTTTGTGATATTTTCACTAAGCTCTGGGTCTTGTCTCTAGCACCAATTAATGAATTGTATTCATATGAGTTTTGGGCTCTTTTTAATTACTATATGGTGTAGGAGCACCTAATCCTAGATGTCACTATGAGATATATAAGGTTTTTGAGTCATTTAAAGTCAATTATATGATGTATTGATTCATTTTGAATCCATTTGTAAAGGTGTTGACAAGAAATGTCAGCATGTGCACAATATTGCTCAAGTTATCACATAGGTCATGTTTAGGTTTACATGGTCAAATTTATGTAAAATTTTTGGTGATGCGACACGCTCCCTTGCCCATAGGTGGTTAATTATGTGGTGTTCCATGTTCACAAATAGTCATGGCTTTTGGTGCAATGACAAATGGGCCCTAGAATTGGTATCAGAGCTTGGTTTTGGCTTGGTCATGGGTTCAAATCTCCCCGGTGCCTTCTTGACCCACGTAAGCACCTGGTATGCACATCGAGGGGGAGATTGTTGGGTGATGCAACGTGCTCCGCTGCCCATAGGTGGTTAATTATGTGGTGTTCCATGTTCACTAACAGTCATGGCTTTTGGTACAACAACAAATGGACCCAACATAAAAGACCCATGGAAGGGTAAAAATTATTATAAAAGGTCTTAAGTATTCCATTTGGATAGGTATAGAGAGGTTTGATGAAGTTTTGAATTCATTTTGTCAGAAATGTAATAGTTGTATAAAAAGTTGTAAAATGCAACATTGAGAAATTTGCTAACATTACAAAAATGATGTAAAAAGGTAGATGGTTGGTCTTGGGGGTACTTATGAAGGTTCATAACTATAAAATGAATATAAATAACATTTTATGGTCAAATCAAATCAGATTGGAGAAGAGGAAACATTTTGGTACATTTTTGGTGCATTCTATTATTGTTGTTTTGATTGGTTTTTTAGTTTTAGTGTTATTTCTAGGACTTTTATGGCCCTGTACAGGTCTTAAACCATGTAATATAGTAATGAATATATAGAATTATGAAGCCTCCTTCTCATGCTTTTTTTTTGGTTCAATTTTATAAAGAAATGAATAAGTTATGAGCATTTTGGTGAAAGTGGATATTTGGAGGTTTGAGATTCCTTGAATATAGTCATGTTGCAGCATGTAGTACAAACACATTTTGGACACTCGGGACCTCTAATAATATTAATTGGAAATATATTTTAATTATATTTCATTTAATTTTTGTTTGAATTAGTTTTATGGATATTTGTGAAGATTATACATATTTTAGTGGAAACTAGTTTTTAAAGATCTCCGTTGTAGTTATAGGCAGTGATTTGTGCTTGAAAAATTATTTATTATTGGGAAAAACAAATGGCTTACATATTCTTAAAATATGTTCATAAGGTTTTCACATGGAATTGATTTGGTATCATTTGGATTAATTTTGAGAAAGATATGGGATACCCTAGGTAGGGTTTGGTGTTTTAATTCTAAATTATGATAGGGACATGGACCAAAATTTGTAGTTTGAAACAATAATTTTTTGAGGAATCAAATGGGGTCCTTGGATCTCAATATTTGGTGAGGTGATAGTTACTATAGCTATCTACAAACTTTATTGTTTCCAAAAATTTTGATTTTGAAGTTTAGGGGGTCAAATGACTCAATTCTTTGAAATTGTAAAACTTGGAACAATATTGAAGTTGTTTGTTAAAAAGAAAACAAGTGGTATTTTCCTATTTTCAATTATTTCAATGATTAAATGAAGATTGGATCATCAATATCTTAGATGATTTTTTGGTTTGTTAGATGCTCTACATCAAATTTCATCAGAGTGGTATTAGATCTTGAAGATCTTGAGTGTGTGGGTAGAGTGTCAAGGGAGGCAATCCATACTAGGACCTTGGAGATTTGGTATTTATTTAGTTGATGAGTTTTGATTGCAGGTGCTCATCCATCTTGTTGCATGTGAAGGTTTGGGTTGTATGTATAGACACTGAAAGTATGTCAAGAGCCAAGAGAAAGTACAGGGCCAAGGAGTGGTCCATTTGATTGCTAGGAGACTAGGGAGAGAGGAAAAGAGGAGGGCTCCTAGGTGAGGCATAAGGGTGAGTTGTTGTGGTGAGTTTGAAGTAGCAAGGTAAAGGTGGATGCCTAACTGATAAGGCATCGTGGAAGTTGCAGCCATTAATGCTCCACTGATAGGAGTATTGAAGAAGATGATTTTCAGGATAGTCCTATGTCCTTAAGGGAAAAGATGATGGTGATAAATGCATGCAGAGGAAAAGGAAAAGGAAGGTAAAGATGAAGATTTTTGTTATAATATTTTTTTTGCAGCTTATGGTACACCTTTCTAAGAGACTTGGAAAATTTTCAAGGCCAGTAGTATGGTGTAGGAGCACCTAATCCTAGAGTTCACTATGAGATATATAAATTTTCTTTAAAGTAAATTATATGATGTATTGTTTCATTTAAAATCTATTTGTAAAGGTGCTGACAAGAAATGTAAGCATGTGCACAATATTGCTCAAGTTGTCAAATAGATCATGTTTAGGTTTACACGGTCAAATTTATGTAAAAGACCCATAGAAGGGTAAAAATAATTATAAAATGTCTTAAATATTCCATTTGGATATGTATAGAGAGGTTTGAAAAAGTTTTGAATTCATTTTGTTAAAAATGTAAAAGTTGCATAAAAAGTTGTAAAATGCAACATTGAGACAGTTGCCAACATTACAAAAATGATGTGAAAAGGTAGATGGTTCATCTTGGGGGTACTTAAGAATATTTATAACTATAAAATGGATATAAATACCATTTTTTGGTCAAAAAAAATTATATTGTAGCAGAGGAAATATTTTGATACATTTTTGGTGCATTCCATTGTTGTTGTTTTGATTGGTTTTTTAGTTTTAGTGTTGTTTCTAGGACTTGTATAGACCTGTACACCATGAAAACCATGTAATATATTAATGGATAGATAGAATGATTAATACTCCTTCTCATTTTTTTGGTTTGGTTCAATTTTATAAAGAAATGAATAAATTATGAGCATTTTGGTGAAAGTGGGTATTTGGAGGTTTGAGATTCTCTAAATATAGTCATGTTGCAGCATGTAGTACAAAAATATTTTAGAGACTCAAGAATTATAATAATATTCATTGAAAAGCTATGTAAATTATATTTCATTTCCTTTTTGTTTAGTCAATTTTATGTATATTTGTGAAGATTATACATATTTTAGTGGAAACTAGTTTTTAAAGATCTCCATTGGAGTTATAGGCAATGATTTGTGCTTGAAAAATTATTTATGATTGGGAAAAATAAATGACTTACATATTATTAAACTATATTCATAAGGTTTTCACATGAAATTTATTTGGTGTCATTTGGATTCATTTTGATAAAGATATGGGATACCCTAGGCAAGGTTTGGTGTTTTAATTCTGAATTATGACAAGGATATGGACCAAAATTTGTAGTTTGAAACAATAATTGTTTGAGGAATCAAATGGAGTCCTTAGACCTCAAGATTTTG
Organism: Cupressus sempervirens; assembly: GCA_028749045.1. Lineage (NCBI taxonomy): Eukaryota > Viridiplantae > Streptophyta > Pinopsida > Cupressales > Cupressaceae > Cupressus > Cupressus sempervirens. The sequence continues at coordinate 676,013,184 of CM053784.1, read as the reverse complement.
TAAGGTGATATTTACTATATTTATCTACAAACTTTATTATTTTAGAAATTTTGATTTTGAGTTTTAGTGGGTCAAATGACTCAATTCTTGGAAATTGTAAAACTTGGAATAATATTGAAATTGTTTGTTAAAAAGAAAACAAGTGGTATTTTCCTCTTTTCAATCATTTCAATGATTAAATGAAGATTGGATCATCAATATCTTAGGTGATTGTTTGGTTTTTAAGATGCTCTACATCAAATTGCATCACTATATTCCTGATCTGAGAATCTCTAGGACAAGATTCATTAGTGTTGATAGATACTCTCTCTTGATGCAATATTTCTTCTTCTGCATTCCTTTTTTGTATCAAGCAATGATCATAGTTTTTATTTTCTGGTTCTTTTCTTTGGGAGGTTTTTTGAACCAGTTATTATTAATATAAATATAATGTTTTGCCCAAATTTTTTTAAAACTATAATAAACCTAATAATTAGCTGTTAGGCTATTATACTTTAGACTTCCCCTAGGGAAGTGATGTCTCAACAAAAAAATTGTATCGTAAAAGTAATGTTTTAGAATTTGGCCAAAAAGTTCACACTATGTCAAAAACTAAAGGGAGATGGTGAAGATTGTGGGAACCACCCATCGGTATTCCTAATGTCTCATGGTTGAAACATTATGTCACTATAGGTAAATTTTCAAAATATCTATAATTTCCTTTTGTTGATAACAAGAAGGCCATTGAGCAGTATAAATAAGTCAACCTATGTTCCTAATGCTTATCATGCTAACCAAAATGAAAGGCCAAAGGTCTAGGTGGAGTTGAAACATTTTTGGGTTATTTGGTTCTTAGTGTGGAAATTGGGTAGTGTGACACTGCATAAAGGAAAAGTATAGAGAGTATATTATTTTTCTTTCCTCTCTTTCAAGTGATGTGCTTAGAAAAGCGGCCTTGCACATATCCTACTTGCTAGAATATCCTACAATAAGATTGTTTGGTATGGCTTGGAACTGGAGTTTTCTTATATATTTTTATTTATGTTGGAATAATATTATTTTGATGAATAGTGGATGCATTTTATTTTTTTGTATTTTGTATTTTCTTTTTTATGGAAGAAATTTTAAACCATTAAAATTTGTTTAAAAAAAATTATAAATTAAACTTTAAATATTTTCTATACCAAAAAGTTATAATAAACAAATAGGACATCTTTTATTTTTAATAATTTAATGAAAACTATAACTGATATCAAATCATTTTTATTCAAGTTTTAATTAGTTATCTTTGAAGAATAGATGAACACCTTTAGGAAAATCTATTTTAATTATATAGCATTTTTGTTGTGTAGGATTAAATATATAAAGACACATGGTAACATTCACATTTCATGATTATTTTGTTGTATCAATGATTTATATTTAAAAACTATTTATTAGTTTTATGTTTGAAAAAATAAACAAAGAATTATTATTGACTCTTTTATGGTTGTGCATTTAATCACTTTACAATGTAGTTTCTACTGCCTTCATGCTGTGCAAAATCAGCATTAACCCCAAGGTAGTCTCAAATGATCTTAAAAAAAGAAGAAGAAAAAGCCATTGAATCCTAATGTTGTGGGCATGATTGACATCCTTTGCAAGGATGGTCTCATTCAAAAGTCATGAAACTATTCAGTGAGATGCGACAAACATGAAGCATACTTGAAGTAGTCATATGCACAACCATGATTGAAGGTTTTTGTAAGGCATCAAAGCTCAATGATGCCAAGTATTTTCACAAAAATAAAAGAAAATTGAGATATGGTGTGCTGATTTAGGGCTTGTGCAAGGAACAAAACCTTGATGATTCCCTCAAATTTACACTTGCGATGGTCAACAATGGTTGGAGACCTAATGTTGTCACTTATTTTTCATTGATTAATGAGTTTTGCAAGGACCAAAGAGTGGAGAAGTTTCAAGGACAAGGGATTTCTTGCATATGAGAGAGCTATTAAGTACTACATAGATGGGAAAGGATATTTTTTCCTTGCAGTTTGCAAGGTTATGTTTGGGAAAAAGGGATGTTGTGATAAAATATAGGGTTTTAAGTGATTGTATGTGGAGATAAGACTCTAATTTAAGGTAAGGGTACAAATTGTAATTGCTTGGTATTTTATTTCAAAATTTCCTTGCCAAAGTTATGAATTTGGCACTTGGATAGTACATAGGGATCACTTTTTCATCAAACTTAGATGCACCCAAGTTCACTATATAAAATTCCTACTTTTAGAACTATAAATAATATGCATTTTGAATTTTTTTTACATTTTTAAACTTGGGGCTCAACAATAGTCATGCCAAGTACTGGAAAACTATGTTTTTTCTTCTTTTGAGTTTTAATGAACCATTTTGTATAATATGTCTATTGAAAATCAAACCCATAAAAACCATGCATAAACAAGGGACACATACAACAAATCATATACATAAAAAAGGGACATCTTATATTCTTGGATGATATTATCATGCAATATCATCACTTGAAGCTAAAGTCCATTTACATTTTCAATAAATTTTTTTTTGTAACTACAAAATGGTCTAGGAAAAGTACAATTTGTTTTGGTATGTCACAAATTTTTAGGTTTAGTACCTAAAAGGTATAAACATAATGAAAACAAGTCAAATAGATTATGTACCAACAATTTTGGGTACCTGTTATGTAAATGTCTAGATATTTGCTGTGATAATGATTTGTTGACCTCTTCAATATTGTAAAAAGTAATTCAAATTATATCAATTCACATCTTGGTTAAAATCCATGTGCTAACTTCAGAGATCATAGAAGAAGAGATTGGTGAATGGAGGAATGTTCAATCAAATGTGGGCTTGATAGTTGTGGTAGGATTTTCTAGTGATGGTAGGCCATGTTGTAAAAGGAAAAAGAGTCATGAGAGTACTTCCATAATAGCCATGGTGATAAAGATAATGGTTTTCTTTCATAAATGTTTCCTTTGGAGGTATCTATTAATGATCAATTTTAGGAGCATTTAGTGATGAGAGTGCTTCCACAATAGCCATGGTGATAAAGATAATGGTTTTCTTTCATAAATGTTTCCTTTGGAGGTATTTATTCTAGGCATCAAGTCTCTTCTTCAATTCTTGTATACCCAAACTACCTTATGACTATCAATCCCCACTTTACTACTATCTCCCCTTTGTTTTCAATGGTATGTCTTTGTTCTTAACAATTATCCTATTTATTGTTGATTATTTCTACTATTAGATAAATTATGTGTACTAACAAAACCACTATTCTATCTCTAAATTTAGGTACCTTAAGACATATATTACATTTATATCATTTTTTTTATTAGATCTCTTGTAAAATCAGTGAACTCAAAGTGAATCCCTCTATTTATAAATTTATTTCATATTTGTTGTCTATTGAATTTTTTAAATATGCTTTATAAATGTCATGTCCTTAATGATCTCATCGATGTCCATAAATAATTGTTCTTGGTTATGATTTTAATCACTTCTTACAATAGATTCTATTGCTTTACTTAATAAATTATCATAATACAAAACATCACTACTATTTAAGGAAAAGACATTAATCCATGATTGATCCATCCCCTTGAACATAAGTATATCCTCCTTTGTCCTTATCACCATAGGTGCAGGTTAGTGGTGGGACAACTACAAGGAAATTGTTAAGGCTAAAATATTATTCACAAGAGTATGACCTCTCCCTTCCACCAAAAGTTAAAACCTTCCCCTTTAAAATCTTTAAATTTTGTAGCATGCTGGTAATGGTAGCCTCCACATCATCACAAAATGATTCTCAATCATTTCAATATTTTTCTTTTCTATTTTAAAACTTCAAAGTCCCATTTAAATGCATCTTTTCATTATTCCAAGGCCCTTATGCATAATAGGGTTTCAAGTGCCATGCTTCTCAATGTTGCACTTCACAAAATGTTAAGCTCCCATTTACAAATAGCACTTTCCTCAACTACTTATTAGTGGGGAATTTATCATGTTTTCTATTATCAATAGTAGGCAAAAAATAAACAAACATTTAAAGGCCTATATCATTGTATTTTGTCTCCCATGTTGCATTAGAGATCCACAATAGTTACTAGACCAAAAATTGGGAACTCATAATTTCCTTTTGTGAGATTTTATTGTTGGCCAAAATGAGGGGATTAAGAATGAGGAAAAATCTATGTACAAAAATACATAATCTATGGTATAGGTATAAGTAATAGATATATTCAATATCAAGAAAAATACAAAGAAAGTGGTAATGTTGAAGTGGTGGAGGTCTTTTTTCTAGAAGGAGCTATGGGAGGTGGTTTACTAAGTTAGAGAGTGGACTGCAAATTATTTTGTAATGCATGAATTAGACCAATTTTAATTTAAAAAATATTTATGCATGTTGGGGAAACTCTTCAAATAAGATAAGAAAACCTTGGGAAGGAGATTTATGTGTGGAAGATGAGTAATTTTAACCAAGTGCAATTACCTCAGTGGGGACATTTGGTAATATCATCCTTGCCACAATAAAGTCACTAGAGAGCTACTTTTGTTAAATATATTGAATGAAAGGAAGAGTGAAATGGACTTCTTTTGGATATGGAAAATTAGTGAAGCATTCTAATTAAGAAATTGGACTTTCCTTAGATTGTGAAGTATTTGGGAAAAATAATTAATGATGATTGTGTTATATGCAAGAGAAATTTGATGATGAAATACATGGAAAAAGGAAGTATAATAGATAATTTATAGAAATTTGGAGGGCCATTGGAAGAGTATGTTATTTACATCTATGTTAGAGGTATTGAGTATTTGCATAGCCATGGGATTGTGCATTCTTATATCAAGAGAAAGAATCTATTGGGTGGGAATTGTGGTGTAAAGTTAGCGGATTTTGGGCCCATTAAGGTAATGTAAAATGAGTGAGAGAGAGAGAGAAGAAAAGTTGAATTAAAAGGAACTCTACAATGAATGGTCCTCTATCAATTCCTCAATTTTCATTTCCTAGAGACCTACCTAGTCACTTGCAGGAGGAGCAAATGAGCCAAAATTAGGGTCAAGCAAAGAGTATGTTTGAGGCAATTCCCTTTGATCATCATAGAATAGAAAAAATGGAGGATAAAAGTGGTATTGGAAGGAATAAAATCAATGAAATTAGGCATAACCAATGTATAGCCCCTACTTCTAACTAGATTTTTGTTAGGTGCCAAAAGAACTTTACACTTCCCATGGTGGACAAACTTTTTCATACTTCAATAATGGATCCTTTGTCTAGATGGAATCCTCTATTAAGACTTCAATAGAAGCTCATTATAGTGCCAAAACTTAGTACAAAGAATTGAAAGACATCCATTTCCAAGATCCAATTCCATTGGATGTACCAACCTCTTAATCGACTAGTGCTAGTAGTTTGTCTTATACAACTATCATAGAGATTGTTTCCTCTAGAGAATATATGGTGGACCTTAAGAATTTTATCAAGATTTAATTCCAAGTTTCTTTATATCTAAGGGAAATCATGTATTATTGATAGCTTAGAGGTAGTTCTACAGTTCATGTTGTAAAATGTGCAATAAAATGTTATGATCTTCCACTACTAGACTATAGGAAATGACTATATTTAGGGGCAGAGTCCAAGGTTTAGATTTTCCATTGAGGATAAAAGCCTTCTCTCTTCTAGAAAACAACACCATTACTCATAAATTTCATAAGTGAGATGATATAACTATAGGATGTATATAATGGTGAAGGGTTTGCTCCTTGGAGATATGTTTGAAGGTTGAGATTATGGTTTGTTAATAGCTGTTGGATTTATATAGGGGTGAAGGGTCTGCTTCTTATATGAGGACTAATCGATTATGATCACTAGTTCAATTGATTAATGATGTAGTTCCCAATCTATAGCTTAATACAAGGAAAAACACATTCATCTCTATGATGGTGGCATATATGAGTAACTAGTTTTAGGCAAAAGCTTTGAAATTGTATGTTGGTCTGTGGCCTTGTGGGAGGTACTTGGTTGTTATGAGTGGTTATTTTTCCCCATTTTTGAAAAATAATTTCAGTTCTACCAGAACATCTATCAAATATATAAATGTGCATAGGGAAGTTAGTTATACATCTTTTTTATGGCTTGGATATTTGAAACTAGAACATTGTGAATTGATAAAATGATTGATGTAACATTTTCTAGAAATCTTATCAATAGTATAATTTTTTCTCTTGGAATATGGCATCAAAGTGGTGATTAGGATTCTTTTCAAGGCCTTCAAGCTTTCTAAGAGGTAGTCATATGATAAATTCTTGACTTGAAATTGCTTGTGTTTGAAAAAGATTTGATTGTAAGAGAAGAGGTTTTTTGAATCGGTTTGTTATTTGGTGAATTTATTGGATCTTTCCATGGTCTTTGTTGTTTATTGAGAAAATTAAGGGAAAGAGATTCCATTGAATTTATTTCTAGCAAGATCTATGGCAAATTTTTTAGTGTTATCTTTAGATGATCCCAGTCGGAGGCATAACCTAGTTTTTATCTTCTCACATTGCACTTACTATTGGAAATCTGATTGAGAAAGCTCATTGTTAAAGATTAAAGAGGGAGATTGTTGCAAAGTAGGAAGATTTTTGTTTTCAGTCATTATTTTTTCATTGATGTCAAACTTGTTATTTGTAGGAATGACATTTTCTTATAAGATCCACGTACTATCACTTAGTTGATTGATGAAGAGGATTTGATCAACAAGATGTAACAAGACTACCTAAGGGAAAGGTTGAGTTATGATATTGTAATGAAGAGAAAGGATGAGCTAAGATAGTGGTTAAATGATGTATTGATAACATACTCAAAGATACAAAGGATGGTCACACTTAGAAACATTGGAGGAAGAAGTTGCAACAAGGTTGACTGCAAAGCCTAAACTAAGATCATTAGTAGGTGCCAAGAAAGTTAGTTGAAGTCAAGAAAATTCTTAGTTGGAGCCAAGTAATAGGAAATTATAAGTGTGTGCTGAGTGATCTTCAGGTGCCAATTGAAGTTCAAGTGTTGAGCATCAAAAAATCTTAGTTGGTGCTAAGTGATCTTAAAGTATCGAGCATTAGGAAAAATACAATTGATGTCGAATAACATAGTATGTGCCAAGCACCAGTATTTCAATAGTGCTGAGCTACTGCATTATTTTCAATAATAAATATTTGCCAAATCTGAGCTAACAAAGAGGTTACCTTGAATTTTGTAAACTAGTTGGAAGATAAGGATGATGTGCCGGTGGCACAGAATTCTATGTAAACCATTTTTAGGTGAATTCAAGAGGATTATTCAATAAGTTTCTAGAGGAAACAAAATATGGGTTAGATGCAATGAATCCTACCTAATCCATACAAATTGAAATTAAGGAATGGAAGAATCAAGCAGGAAAAGAACTCCAAGACTTCTATTTAAGGAGTCATAGACCAAGAAGCAAATGTTGTTGATGCTACTGTTGCCAAAGAGCCAAATTGCGAAGTAGCTAGAAGGGTGTCAAGGAGAAGACATCTAGAAGAAGGAAGAGATTAGAGGCTCTACTTCTACAAGTGGTTAGAAGAGATGATTGCATTGGTACATTGAGCATGAAGACTCAAGGAGACTAAGCTTGAAAAGAGGCCAAGTTGTCAGAGTTGTAGAGATTGAAATCTAGGCAATGGTATGAGCTAAGAAGTGATTTGAGATCTGCAAGTTAAGTTGTATGTTGTAGTTAGGTCAAATATTTTCTAATACTCTCTAGAAATTGTATTAGATATGAAAATCCTATGGACTTAGGTTAGTTTAATAGCCATTTGTAAATCCATTAACAAGGTGGCATTCCAAGTGAATGTTCTAAAGTCCTCTAACCAGGCCCACTTCTAACAGGGTGGTTAAATCCTCTAACAAGGTTACATTTAATAGTGTGTTGTAAGCCTTTAATAGGGTAGGCCTTTCATAGGGCATCACTTCAGAATGGTGAGAATTGAGTAGCATGTTATTGGGGTTTTTTCCCAAATTGGGTTTCCACGTAAATCACTGTGTTATGTGTTGATTTCTTGTGTGTTATGCTTGCATGTTGATTTATAGTAACTTACTAGTTACAAAAGTTAAGGCTTGGATGAATAAATGGTTGAATGGGCTCACTATACTTCATGAAAAGTTTGAATAGGACATTTGGACCTTGAATAATAGATTCACCCCCCTGTCCTCTTAGATATTCTAAAGCATTTCTAACACTTACAACTATACTAAGTCCAAAACTAGATTTCAATTTTGGAGAATTCAATAGAGAGACACAAATATTATTTTTTGTCTTCGATATTACCTAATAAGGTTATGTATTCCTTTATTATGCAACAAGAAACACTACCTAAATCATATCGAGATTTCATTGCAAAAATTGGTCCAATTGCTTTGCCAGAATACAAAGTTGTTTGAGAGAGTTGTAGAGGTGCTCCTATTGATTTGGTTTCTTTATCTACTTACTTATCTAGTAGGATGGATTTCTAGTCTCATAAATTGGATCCATATGCTCTAATTATCCCATGTTTGTAGACACCTAAAATTATCCTAAACGTTATATTAATTCATTTAATATCTCCCTTGACACTATAATTAATTAATTATTAATTAATTATATTTCACATGTTCCTCTACTCGTTTGATTAAATATATTTAATTAAATAGGTTCACTTTCCTAATGTATTTAAATTTAATTTAAATGCATCCCCTCTAATGTATTAAATTGATTTAATGCATAGTGCTCCATAAATACCCTTTTAAAAAAAATTCCAATTTATTTAATTCCCTCTACTTTATTAAATTATTTAATCCTATGATTAAGTTAAATATTGTTTAATTTAAAAATAATCCCATCCTAAAACCTAGTCTACACCCATCACTCTCATCCTTCTAAGCCTACCCACTTCTTAAACCCACTTAACTAATCCTAAACACCTTTGTATTCACATTTTAGCTCCTAAGTGTTTGCTCACACATGCGTGAGGAACTCAAGATCCAATAAAACTTCTATTTTATTATTTTATTCACACCTCTTACACCTCTTACACATTTTTCACCCTTTCCTTTCTCCAAGGTTTCTTACACATGTATGAGCAAACCTTGAGTCATCACTTTCACTAAAAAGGTTTATGTTGACTTTTGCATGGTTTGTCTCCTTAGCCCATGTGTCTCCCTTATGACACCCATGTCGATGCCACATAGATGTGACCTCCCCAAGGCCTCTCTCAAACCTATAAATAAAACCCTTGTCTCAAGCATTTCTTATCTCTCTCATTTGCATTGTTATCATGCTAGTTTATAGTTAGAGCATTTTAGTGATTTTAGTGATTTTATGCATTGTTACTAACCCTTTGATAGATGTTAGAGTTCTTGAATTTATGCTTGCATCTCATGATTTATTACTATTGCTAGTTTTCTTCATTGCATTTCCATTTCATACTCATATCTCTAGAATACTTTGAGGTTGGCTCACTCATATCCATTTCCTAAAGGTATTCTACACTCATTTTAGTCTAGATTCACATACTTCATTCTCATATTGCATTTTCATATCATTTGAGATTCATAATTATGTTTGAGAGAGCACACTCACATCCCACAATCTAAAGAACACCAATAAGGCCTCTTATGGGCACCTTTGTTGAAATTCTTTGAGGTTGTGTGGGAACTCTTTCTTTTCAATTATTTTAAGTTGTAAAACTCAAGTCTAACATTAGTTGTTTTCAATTTATTTTGAATCTTTAATATGCATATAAACAACTAACATTTTATTTTTTATGTGTGCTCCTGATAGGTTAGGTTTTCACACATACATTTTGGCATGCTTAATGTGACCCACGTCCCTATTTAATTCTTGAATTTTATCAAAATTCATAACTTGCTATCAAAACCTATGTGCTGTCATCTTTTCTAGGACACAGTCTCATCTATGAAGATGCTTTGTTGTCTATGTAGATCAACATCTCTACTTATTGGCATCTCCACTCTTTTTTTTTCAAAATTAGTTAATCTTGTAGCCTCACATATTCTATTGTCTGTGATAAATTTTTACATCTTGGAACATTCATTTGTCATTTTTGTAGTTTTCCACTCTATCCTCTGCATTGTGAGTGGGTAGAAACTACTTATTTTATTAACCTATCATCTCTAACATTTAGTTTAAATTTTCATTTGCGTTGTTGGTGCATAGAACCCTAAGTATCATTAGATTGTTATATCCATTACTGTACTCTGTCATCTTTGCCAAAAATACTTCTAGAACTCTGTTGTCTACATTTTTTGTCATCTTCAAAGTTTGGCATCTCTAAGATTAATCTTCCATATGCTACTATTTAGTGTTAGTAAAAAAATAAACTCTACTATTCTATGTTTTGTCATCTACAAGTTGTGGTGTCTACCCTATTCTGTCATCTATGCCTAGTGTCTGTCATCTCTAATATTTGATGGATTGATTTATACTTTTTAATGCCTAACTCATTGGTCAAATGATATGCAAAGATTTATAATCTAGTTTTCATTGTAGAGACAAACTTTGGAATATTTTCAGTGATTTTAATCTCTTGGTAGTGATTATAATCACTTAGAAATTTATAGTGATTTTAATCACTTGAAGATTTGTAGTGATTTTAATCACTTGTAGGATTTAAAATGGTGAATGAACTTGCATGAACTAATCATTTGTCCTTGGAATGCATGTTGTGACTAATATCAAAGGGCCAAATACACTCTTGAATGCATTAAGGTAACATTACACCCATGCATGAATGATTTAAGAAAATTTACACACATTTCATTGGAATGAATGATGTTCAAAAACACTCTTGAATGCCTTAATGAATGAACAAAATTTTCATTGGAATGCATGTGTAGAGTAACCAAATAAAATCTTGAGTTCCTTAAATAAATTGACATGCTTTCATTGGAATGAATGGTTAAGTAGTGAATACACTCTTGAATGCTTAAGGTTAAAGAAGAATGTGATGAAATATTTTCAATTTTGGGCTTAAAATACTCTCATACAATCTTGAATGACTAAAGGACAAAGAAGATTGCTCTGAAACATTTGGACTTGGTGCTTAAAATGAATACACTCAATCTTGAATGACTTAAGGGAATTCTTTTATTTCTAGCATTTTTCTTATGTTGAAGATGATCAATTTACTCTATGTTGATGAATTCTCTCTTTTTATTATGTTGACAATGCTATCAAGTTGGAAAAAACAATGCATGCTTAAATATGAGTGTCTTCAAAGTAGATAGAAAATCTAAGCTTCATTGAAAAAGAACAAGTGGCTTTTAAACCCTGAGGCCACTTATCTATTCTCTCCTCTCACACCTTCGGGTGATCTTGAGTGCACAAGAAATAAGTGGTCTTGTTTATATTTTTTAGGAGGCTTACTTGGGGATTTCATCACCCCTTGGGATGACCTCAACTCTAGCATTCTGGTAGAGTATAAATATCAAAAGGTGAATTGAAAGACACCTATCTTGGAAGAATTTTTTTTTCACTCTTGGTTAAACCCCAAATAACTTTATACCTTTGGGAAGTGAAGGAGGAGATTTGAGTTATCGTCTCCTCCTAGCTATGTGGCAGTATTTCCTTTCATCTACAAATTTGGGCCTCACATACCTTGTGTATATCAAGGAGTCCCTCTAGATAATCTTTGTATATCCTAGTGGTAGCCTTATTAGGATTGTTGGTGTGTTCAGTGTGCTTGATTGTTTAAACATCCAAAATCAATATCAATTATCAAACAAGTCCAAAAATGAGTGAAATAGTGAGCTAAATATTCAATGAGTGAAATTGTTGTAAGTGGGTCCTCTTGACCTACAGTTATTTTCATGAGTTCTTTTACTTGGTCTAGCATTTGAAATTCATTGGGTATTTTAGTCACAATTTTTTTGCAAAATTTTCATGCTTGGTCTTGTAACTAGATTTGTTTTATTCTTGTGATGACGAACAAAGTCAAACCTAAGAAGGTAAAATTATCCAAACCATTTTCCTACAAGGAAAGGAAAAACCTAGCTCACAGTGATAAACAATTCTGATATGCTATCAAAGACATCAAGAAAGAGCAAGCTGAACAGAACCATTATGACCGAATCTTATACAATGGTAAACTTTAAAATTGGTCTTCTTTACCTGGAGTGAACTTGAGATTTTTGTTTCTAGTGAGAGAAGATTGAGTTATCTACATAGTGACAAGAACTAATTCAGAAACTGCAAGTAACATTTTGAAAGCTCGAATGATACAATTAATAATGTGAGAAGCTATTCAACAAACAAGATAGCTAGGAAAACACAAAGGAAGAGAGTATCTCAACCTACTCTGAGGGATAGAACCCAAATAAGGGAAAGAATCTAAGTCAATATGGTGCTAAGTATGGAATTAAATGGTGATAAGTATGTAACATATAGCATTGAACCAACAAGATAAAAGATGCAAACTTTTGAGTTAGGGTTATGTAAGACTAGTCATGATTAGTAGGCTTAATGAGTAAGCATGAGTAATACTAAATTTTATCTATAAGTAAATTCTCGTAGACTCTAGTATTAAAACTATTGGATCAATTATAACCCTAAAATTCAGAGAAAGTAAAGTCATGATGAGATCATCAACCTAGTATGAACTAAAGGGTTCAGGTATCAGAAGTGGGTTATAAGAGGATTATAAGCCACGAGGCATGTTAAAGAATAGTGATGTTGACCTTTATCAATAGCAAGGAGATGGTTGTAAGAGACAATAAGTACACATTGGCATTGGATAAATAAGCATTGATGACATTTTGATGATGGTTTTATACCTAAGTTGTTGCAAACCTACATCCTAAGGAAGTATTCATAAGTCACTTATGACTAGGAACATGTGAAATATGGATTACTGTTAAAGAATGATAGCATTCAATATATTTTTGGATGGTAATTAGAACTTGTGTAGCATTGGAATGAAACAAATAGTGATATGTATATATGTATGTAAGGAGACTCATGTCATTTTGGTGAGATTGATAGCATGAAATTTAGTAGAGTAGAGATGGTGAAATTGATTTAGGAAAAGTTCATGGATAGATGCCCTAATATGCTATTATAGTAAATGGAGGATAGGAGATTTGGTTTTGTAATTACAACTCAGAGTATAACTCTAATGATATTGAGATCCCCTGCATGTTTAGATTCTTCAAAAGGAAAATGATGTAACAAAAAGAGGATTGAAGGGGGCTTATGTGAGTATCCCCTTAGTACAACAAACCCTAATTATAGGTCAATGTTGATGGAGATAAGCATGTAGTTAGTAGGTGGGATCAATTAGAGTATGAGCAACATGATCATTAGACCACCATCTAAATTAACCCAAGATCCCTGCAATGTATATTGGAAGACCTAAGATTTCCCCTTTGCAATGTATATTGGAAGACCTAAGATTTCCCCTTTCCTGCAGATACCTTGGTACGACTGCATTATGTTAGTAATGTGAATTTTGTAAGCAATTGGATTTATTTCCTTATTGGTCTAATTTTAGATTTTTGTACTCTTGATGTTTTTCCTTGTTGCCATCAGTGTAATGTGGGGCTGTTTAGCCAACTGTATTATTGATGATTCTATTTTGCCTCTTGGTTATGTCTTTATTTCTTAATTAAAACTTTTCTATAAGTGGCCACTCTTTATTTCTTTGATTTTGGACTTTTGCGTTGGATGTTTCATCTTTGATGTTGAATTTAAATTTTGAGGCACTTTCTTTTAAATTTTTTTGGCGAAGTGACATATGATGGGCCTACCAAAAAGGGATTCCTAATGATTAAATAGATGTTTAACATTTTGGTTTGGGGTTATTAGTGAGAGTATTCATGCCCCACCCTCTTTCGAGACCTTGAGAATAGGATTAATGTTATCCATTGACTGTTATGAGCAATGAATTGTAACCCAACATAAAATTTGGTTAAGGTTACAAGTTAACCGAAAGGATTTCTAGATGGAAAGGTGCATGTGTAGTGATGGACTCATTGAGTATCCTTCCAAAAATTGATGCATTGTGGAAGCCCTAAAAGGAAACTATTTAACCATAAATAAGAGACAAGTTGCTTAATTTGGAAACCTCGTTGAGAGAGCCTCGTGCAACTGTTACACCAATGAGCAGGTGTGTGGAATATGGAATACCTTACTTCTTATTATCATTAGAGACTTTATAAATATTTTATAAGAGTTTAGTATGTTGATTATATATGGAAAATATGTTTTAAGGAATAATTAACCCTAGAAATGTAACTATGTCAGAATTTTGGATTAAACTTCGCTTTTAGTAATGGTAATCAAGCAAATATGTTATCTCCCCTAAGTATGTATGAAAATTATTAATCATTATTTTTATAAGAGTAAATATTGGAACAATCTAGATAAGGTCTAGCATAAGATGAACATTTTAGTTGTGCGACTTCCAGGAGTAAGTCAAAGGCTAGTGGGGGAGGATGTAAGGACCCTCCTCATATGTAATTTTTAAATATGAAGTTTCTTGTTAAATTTGTTCTAGGAGATTTGAATGGACCCATAGTGATGTTTTGTGTTGTGAAGGTCCTAATGAAATTAAGAGAGTTGACACATCCATGTTTTAAATACTCAGTGATTTGAAAACTTCTACATTTACTCAACTATTTAAACATTGAAATTTCACTAATGATGCTATGAGGCACTATCACCTAATGTTAAAGGTGTTGATTTTGGTATCCTGATGATTAAGTTTTATGCTTTAGATAGTTCAATATCCTTTAATCAGTGTTGTTATGATGATTAGGTATATGCATGCCTAACGATGATTATTTTGGTACTTTAATATGAAATAATGAATAAGTTATGTTATAGGGATTATGTGATTCAGATGATTAAATGTGGGTAGAAATGAATTAAATATTTGATTTTTTTGAAAGATTTATGTGACTATCTAGATAGGTTTTGAATATATGCACGTGATTTTCTTAAGCTACTAATGTGTGCAATAAGTGTGCAGGATATTTTAGTCAAAAAATCTAATGGAGAAACATAACTGAACCCTATGGGCCAATTGTGGAAACCAGGGTTGAATCTGATACAAGATACAAACCCTGTTGTTCGTAGTTAATTGTGTCGTGGATCGAATGAATGTATCATTTGTAATCCTTAAATGTTAATGTTCGTAACAGTGTTTTTATAGTGTCACTTGACACTTGTGAATTGTTTATGCATTCCAAACTGATAGTTAGGGTTAACCAAGTAACATAAATATCTGGGTCAGATTAGGTTAGTGACCTCTTTGCTAATCAGTGAGTAATTGAAATTATTTACCCCTAATCTAGATTAGTGTTTAAATTTCATTTTTAGAGTTCTTAAAAGTCCTAAAATATTCCTACCTTTTGTTAGGTCTCTAAATAATCCTAAAAGTCTAAAAATATTAAATCTAAGTACCCTAGGGGTAAGGGTATGGGTTGGGAGTATTTTCCACCCTCTTAGCCCTTTTTGTTGACTTTTATGGTCACTCAAAAAGTCCATTTTTGCTTGAGTGCGAAAATTGATTGCCTCCTTCATGAGTTGGTGATTTAAACTCCACCTTGAGGTTACCTAATGTCTAGTTGAGTTAAGATCATATTTATAGGCACCTTTGGGAAGTTTTGGGGGGTTACCCAATCTCTAGTTTTGGAGAAAGTTTGAAGATTGAAGGAAGAAAAGGAAAAGCTCTTCTCAACTTACCATTTTGCCATAACTTTTTTTGAAGGTAGGAGTTTTTCACTCTTTTGAATTGTTTCTTCATGTTGTTCATGCTTGAATCATTGATAAGGCATTGTGTTGTTCTTTTTATTGCTTGCTTGTGTGTTGGGGTTGATTTGGAGGGATCTTAACATGTTTCTTGATGTTATTCTTATGCTTCCCTTGATGTTTTGTTTTTGGGGGGATTTTATGGGGATTGTTTTGGCATCACTCACCCTTGGATAGTGAAAAAGTGGCTATGTATGGGGGAAGGGCCTTAGTTGGACCTCAATAGTTTAGAGTCTCCTCTCATGGTGAGAGGAGGGAAAGAGGGTAGGGTGTATGGGCCCCTACTTGTCATCCCATACCTTGTATGAAGAATTGAATTCTTGAACAAGGGAAGGAATGAATACCCTTGTTATATTGGCCCTGAAAGGGTATTTGTAGAAGAACAAAAGTTCTTGAATTTTAGCCCCGAAAGGGCTATGTCATGGTATGGTGATTGACGTCTGCTATTGAGAAAATCCACCTCCCCTCTATTTTGGTTCAATGTTGAACCTATTGTGCAAAATTGGGTGGGGAATGCATGCTTGAATTGTTCATCATATTATGTTGTTTTACCTCCGTGTTGGTTCTTGTCTCTCCCATGGTTTCCCTTGATGCATTGAAAATATTGGAAAAGAATCTCTTGTAAAAGACCTAAAAGAGAATTAAATTGAATTGTATCATTATGTAAAAATGTATTTAAATTTTGATGTAATTGGCAATGATGTCAGGTTTTCTTACTGGTTCTTTCCCGACAGAGCCTTGAACTAGGTTGATTAATAGAAGAGAAAAGATTGAAAAAAAAAAACCTTCTTGCATGATACCTTATGTTATTTCAATTGTGCATGTGCATGGGAAAAATAAAATTGAATGGTGATGATCAATTATGAAAATTTCAAGTTTAAATATGTCATGGTAGAAATTATATTATGTTGAAATTTCAATCAATTTCATATGTATAAGGGGATACAATAATTCTTACATGGTGGATAAACCAAGTTGTTCAACTTCCCTTTTTAAACTAGGCCATTTGGTAAATTCAATTTGATAAAAATAGGTATATACATTTATATAAATTTACACCCCTTAAAAAAAAATATACTCTCCTAGGAGCTAAAAAAGCTCTCTGGATTTTGTATGGACAAAGAAATTAATTTGCATGTTGTGAAAGAGAATATTCTCTGTGAATTTGTATTATGAATTTAATTTAATTTTTAAAAAAATAAATATATATACATATATATTTATATAAAAAAAGATATCCTAAAAATACCAACTACTTTACTTTACACCATAACTCCCTTTATATCTCCCTAAATCCTAAAGCTACCCACCTTACTTTAAATCATCACCACCTAGGGAGCAGGCATCAGTTGGAAAGTTGGAGTAAAGTGGAGTTATGTTTTTAGCACAAGAAAAACAAAAAAATTATATATATATATATATATATATATATATATATATGGTCAACACATCATTACCTAGACTAACCTAGGCATTCCATGACTTGACAAGGCCTTAAAAACTCCTATCAAGCTTTCTTATTTTCTAGGTGAAATTATAGCATGGTGGGCTGACTTAAGGAAATTTGCATGCCCCAAGGAAAGGGCTATCATGTCATTGAGATTGGGGGCAAATTTTGTGAGTAGGTTTGTTTATGGGTTAACTTTATTTGTTTCCCCCTTGCTAAGTGTGCATCTTGCTTGAGGCTTTTTCTTTGGGCTGAGTTCAGCCTTGTCATGTGTGTATAGGCATGGTATGGCCATGTCAGCCTTGACTTGGCCTAGGGAGTAGGAGTTGTGGCAAGTGGCCAAGGTTAGACTAGGGAAGTGTAGGGGGTAGGTAGTTAGTATAGGTTGGGTGGAGTGTGTGTTTTAGTTAAGTTCTTTTCTTGTATAAGGATTTTTAATTTAGTTAAAGTTTTATGATTAGTAATTCATTATTATGTTTTTTTTTAATATTAGATTGTTATTTAAAATTTAGTTTTAATTAAATTAGTTTTAGTTTAGTGTGGTTTTGTTTATATATATATATATATATATATATATATATATATATATATATATATATATATATATATATATATAAGTTTAATAAAATAATGTTATTAATTGGTAATTTTAGACTTTAGTTTTAATCAATATAGTTAGTTAAGTTTATGTTTAATGTATAAGTTTTTTTAATTAAAAGTGTTAAATAGTAATGAAAGTTATGAATTAAATTTTATTAAAATGTTGTAGATTTAAAATTAGTTAGCATGATAAGAGTTATGTTAGTGGAGATAAGTTTTAAATTTAGTAAAATTAAGATTTGTTTTGATTAAATGAATTTATCATAGTATTAGATGAAGGTAGTTAGTATGGTGTTAAATTAGATGTTGGTACAATTGAATTTAAATATTGTTAGATATTATTAAATTTTTTTGTACTATCTATTATCTAGTTAACTTATGGTTAATGGTTTCATGTCAAAGTAGAATTGGTTAGTAAGTAGTTTGAATGGAATTTTTTAAAGTATTACGTTTAATTAGTTAGAAATTGTGATCTAGTGGAGGATAAATTAGTGCTGATCAAGGTGCTATTAATATTTTTTTTTTTTGGGTTGCTTATTATTTAAGTTGTTATTGGCTAGTTCACTTAATTAGAAATTTTATTAATTTCTTTAAAGAATTAAGTTACACATAGGTGGTGATGTTAAAATAGAGATTTAGTTTTAAATTAAGTATAGTTAGTATAGCTAATAATAACGTTGTTCTCATCAGTATGCAATAAAATGTTAGACTCAAATAGTATTGTTTAGCAAGCTGATGTTAGATTTAGGATGTGTTGCTTATGATAAATTTAATAAGGTTAGTATGTGAATGTTAGATGATTTTATTATTTAGAAAATTTTTATGTTGTCTAAGAAAGTTAGTTAGTACGTCTTTTTATCCATCTTAAAATTTAGTCTAGATTTATCATGTTAAGTGACGATATCATTCTTAAATCAAATGTTAGTGTTAATCTATCTTAAATTGTTTTGGATTAGTAAGGGGTGTAAAATTAAGTTAGAATATTAGATTAAATTTTAAGTGTTGAAGATTTATCTAGATAGTTGTTTAGTATTGCAAGTTTAGGATAATTGGATTCATTCAGTTTAATTATAATGTATTGCCTTAAAATTAAAGTAATAGTGAAACATATGTCGAAATCAATGTAATAACGAATGCTCAGATTTAGCAATCTTCCTTCCTCAATGATTAAACTTTAATGGAAAGAATAGGACATCTTTAGGAGATCAAGTATCGGGTTCTCATTTTGTCTATGTATTAACATGTTCAATTAAACATTTCGAACTTAGTAGTGTGATCAACTTTTAAAAGTGGAATCTATTATTATTGTATTATTTTAAAAAAAAATTAAAAAAATTTGGTGTGTTTTTGCCCCGATATTTTGGGCATGACAAAAAGAACCTATGTTAAGAACTAGTTCCATACCTACATCAAGTGCTTCAACACAACCCACATTCAAGAAATCATTAGTGCTATTCCTAACACTACTACACATGCTAGTATTCCATAGTCAACCTTGATAGGTCCAACTACAAGATGCTTAATCATTGTGCAAGTACCTATACAATAGATGGTGATCTTGACACAATTGATAAATTCCTCTTATTTACAAATGCCAACAAGTATGATGAAAACATCTATGCCAATTCCAATGATTTCATATCAATATATTGGCCAAAGTGGCACACCACCACCTCCACCACCTCATAATACATTTGGCAATCCATACAACTTTGGAGGTGTGTTTATCAATTCCCAACAATCACAAATACAATCAAACCAAGATCTAGCCCAGCAGTTGCATGAACTTTGAAATTTGGTCCATAACATGAATACCAAAGGGGCAAAGGATTTCTATTTTAAGGAAATTTGTCTCTTCCCATTTGATAGATCTATTAAAATGATACCATTTCCATCGAACTTTGAGATTCCTAAATTTGAAAAATACATGAGAGAAACATGTCTTGTTACACATCTCAAGGAATTTTTTGTCTTATGTCAAGAAGTGGCCTATAGTGAGGACTATCTTAAGAGACTCTTCACATGAAGTCTTAGGGGCCCCACACTTGAGTGTCTAATGAACTTTCCTAGAGGTTACATCACATCTTTCTTGAATTGACTAGGAAATTTGTAGCACAATATTCTTACAACATTGAACATCGTGCCTCATTGAGTGACTTGTGCAACATGAAACAATGAAACATTTTCCAACTTTCTACAATGGTGGAGGCATCTTGCTAATCACATGCCATACAAAAATGAAGATCCCCCCCTAGTAGACATATTTATCAAGAATTTGATGCCAGAGATGTCTTTCCAAATGAAGATGGCTAGTCCTACAAACTTTACCATATTATTCAAGAAAGGAAAGAACATTGAAAATGGACTCTTAGAAAAGGGTTACATTAAACATTATAGCTCTTCATCCTCAAATAATGACATGAACAAAAATAGAAAACCCAAATTTTGGTCCAAAAACAAAAGTGTTACTCATGATGGTGTCATTGATGTCAAAAGTGTACAAAACCTTCAAGGTGGAAACAACAACAACAAAAACAACTATCATAACCAAAACAACAACAATTCAAACCATGACAATAAAAATTAAAATCAAAACAACAATAAGAACAACCAACACTCTCACAATCAAACACATTTTTTTCCTTGTAATAACAAAAATAACAACTACAATCATGATTATGATCAAAATGAAAGTTCACTAGCTTTTGTGAACCCTTGGATGCCATATTTCAAAAGTTAGTGGATCATCATTTAATGATTTTTCCCAACACATGGCCCTTTGATGAAAATCAACCCAAATCAAAATGGTATAGGGCAAATGAATATTGCAAATACCACTGCATCAAAGGACATGACACAAATAGGTGTATGAAACTCAAAGTCTTCATTCAAAATCTTGTTGATGATGGGGAAATTGAGGTTGAAGGAGGATCACCCTCTAAAAATGCCAAATTGAAGATATTTCAAAAGCCATTCCCTAATGACAACAATGACAATAAAACCAATGGAAACAATAATACAAATAATGTAAATTGAGCTTCCACATAAAATGCACTCCAATATGACTATTCTACTAATGACATATCGAGTTTCAACTCCTTGTGTGGTAAGATAGCAATAAATGATATATTTGATTTTTTTTGATGAATAGTCCTTTTCAATTAATAAAATTTACTAAGATTACAATTCACAAAAAAGGGCTATGGGATACAAGATCACCCCGTGAATGAGTTCACACAGCCGAAGCTGGAAAAAACAACATGGCCTCAGCCATAAACTATTAACTATTCATCAAAAAAAACTTTTAACAACCTCAGGCTGCCAAGGTAGTACTAGTAGAGGGAGGATCATCTTTATCAGGAAATCCCCACGCTTCAGTGGGATTATGGGGCAGACTGGGAATAGTCCAGGCATCAGTAGCATCAACAGGATCTGGGGTAGTCGTAGTCTCTGCATCCTTCTTGTCTGGCCACAAAGGAGAAATTTCCAAGGCCAGCTGAGGAAACTTGCTAGAGTGCGCCTGTCCAGGGGGAGGAGCTGAGGACTGGCCAGAAGCCCACCCATGGGGAGGAGTTGGGGACCAACCAAAACCACCACATGGTGGGGAAGCAGAGTGATGCCTCCAACTGCCATGCCCACAGCTAGGAGAGCGGTGGCGGGGACCCTGGGAGCGCAACATGTGTGAAAGGCGGCTAGAGGATTAGCGTCGAGAAGGGCGACTACGAGATGAAGAGGCATCGGTCGAGGCATTTGAAGGCACTCTGGTAATGGTGCATGGAGAATTGCCCCAATGATTTAATAATTCCTGTAAGTGCACAACTTCCAGGGAAACTTTATTAGCTTGCACCTGTATCTACATAATGACATTGTTATGAATGCATGCCTTAGTGTACATTGCAATGTTAACATCCAAAAAACTATGAGTGAATAAAACTGCATTCCTATCTTTCCATAGAGAAAACAAAATTTCCATCTTGAAGGTATGCCAAATCTGGGAGAAATTTTGAGGAATTCTAGGGGAATCACCTAGCAGGATCATGTGCCATGAAAAAGGTTCGGGCCTGAAAGGCTTGAAAAAACCATGAATCCAGTGCCAATAATTCTGAGTACGCTTGCAAAACCAAAAAATGCAAAAAGGACTTAGGTTGACCACAAAAGGGGATTTTGGGATCAGGAACCCTAATGTGCTTGACCCAAGGCCCCAGGGGAAGACCTTGGAAGGCAAGGCACCAAGAAAAGTGGGCAATCTTAGGTTTTGTAATGGCACTCCAAATGGTGTCGAAACATTTTCTCCATTGAGAAAGCAAAGATTTCAAATGCCACCGTTGATTAAGTGTGTCCACTATTGGAAGGTGGGGCAAAAGCCATCTGTACCCCATATTGGGCTTATAATTGGTAAATGGAGTGGTAGGATACCACTTCCAATCATGCCACTAAGGACGAACAGATTGAATCCCCACTTTATGAACTAAGTGCAAAGGGATGGAAGACAATAGAAGGTCATAAGTCTGGTGATCAGGAACTAACAAGGTGGTACTAAACTTTCATATCCTCCCATGACCTAAAATTCATGGTGACTCTTCAAAAAATATCCTTGGTATTGTGGATGCCATGTTTAAAGAAACATAGAACACTAGCACCTTGAGTCTTGGCAAGAGGAGTACCCTGGATGGAAAATAGGGGAGACCACCAAATGTTCTGTTGATTTAAGGATAGCCCATTGTGAAACTCATCACCAGCCCAATGAAGCCAAGGTTTAACAACTTCCTAGGATTTCTAGATGCTCTTTATAAAAAAAGAGCCTTGTATGACCACTAGTTCACACATAGTGAGAAGGGTCTAAAAACCAATCCCCTTCCATGCCAGTCTGTTAATAGGGAAGCTGAAAGAAATGCAATGCCTTACTAGTATCTTCCAAGCTTCATCTCTAGAAATATCTCTAATAATCCGTTTAGCATAGAGGGCAAGGCCCTGCTTCCAAGTGGAAAGCAGGCTGAGACCCCCAGATTCCCTTGGGAGACAATAGAAATCCCAAGCAACTCTATGAAAACCATGATGGTCATAACCAGAGGCCCAAAGAAAATCCTGGAGCAAATGTTCTAGTTTGAGATAGGAAGCTTTGGAGGGAGCCCAACAGGAAGAAAAGTACACATGGGTGCTAGAACAAATCTGGAATTTACCAGCAAGAGAAAGCGGCTTAGTGATCCAATAATCAAGCTTTTTGCTAATCTTTGAAAGCCCAACATTCCAAAGTTCCATAGGGGAATCCTGGAAAGCAAAGGGAATGCCAAGAAAGTGAAAGATTTCTCCATGAGTAACCTATTTCCATTGAAATTGGCTGAGCCAAGGTGGAGCTGGCAAGAAAGACTGGCAGTAACAGAGCATTTTATGCCATTGAATGGCAGAGCCAAAGGCTTGACAAAAAGTGTCCAAACAATTTAAAGCATTTTTGATGTTTTCTTCATCTTCAAGAAGAGTAAGAAAAGAATCATCAGCAAAATGACCATTGACTAACTGGGAGGAAGAATTAGGCAAGGAAATGCCATGGACCAGTCTTGAAGACATAGAGTGAGCAAGTAAATAACCAAAACCTTCAGTAGCAAGGACATAAAGTGCTGGAGCTAGCGGACAACCTTGCTTGATGGATCAAAAAAGTCCAAAAGCTTCAGATTGTGAATTATTGATGGTGATGCAAGCATTAGCATCACCAAAGAGCATCTCCATGGACTGAAGGAAATTGTGACTAAAACCTAGAGCCTGAAGCATAGCCAAAATGAAAGGCCATTCAATACAATCATAGGCTTTAGCAAAATCTATCTTTAAAAATATAGCCTGTTGCTTGGACTTACGAGCCCATTCCATACCTTCCCAGACATCAATGATGTTGTCAAGAATATATCTAGATTTGATGAAGCCAGTTTGTTTAGGCCACACAATTAAAGGTAGCATATGGAAAATTTTGAGAGAGAGTGCCTTGGCAATGATCTTGTAAGACACATTCAGGAGGGTGATGGGCCTCCAGTTGCATATGTCCTCAAGATCACTAGCTTTAGGTATGAATTTAATATTGTCTTTATTTATGATCGCTCCTAAGCTTTTAGAATGATATGCTTCAAAATAGACTTGGTGTAGATCAGGACCAATTTGCTCCCAAAGATGTTTGTAAAATTCATAGGGAAATCCATCACACCTAGGGGATTTTTCATCCGCCATGGAGTAAATTTCCTCTGTAAGGTCTCAGAGGGAAAGAAGTTGCTCACAAAAAGTGCATTTCTCAACTGCGAGGCGGTTTGGAGTAACAGTGATACACTTTTTGAGAGCCTCCTCCTAAGCAACCGAATTGCCCTGTGAAGCAAAGACATTCTCATAGTGAAGAACAAATTCTTGGAGGATGTCAGGTAGACTAGAAAGAACACTAGTTCCCTATTTTATCTTTTTAATCCCAACATTGGTATGAAGGGGTCAGAGAGCTTGGAAGAACTCCTTCGAGGCTTTGTCGCCAACCTCCAACCAGTGGAGACAGGCTTTGATTTGGGCTCCTCAAGAAACCAAATTGCTCTCCTGAGGAGGTTTGGAGTAACAGTGGTACACTTTTTGAGAGCCTCCTCCTGAGCAACCGAATTTCCTACGAAGCAAAGATGTTCTCATAGTGAAGAACAAATGCTTGGAGGATGTCAGGTAGACTAGAAAGAACATCAGTTCCCTATTTTATCTTTTTAATCCCAACATTGGTATGATGGGCTCAGAGAGCCTGGAAGAACTCCTTTGAGGCTTTGTTGCCAACCTCCAACTAGTGGAGACAGGCTTTGATTTGGGCTCCTCAAGCAGCATAGTTATCAGCAATTTGCTTATCATGGCGAAGCTTGGCAAGCTAGATTTGTAAATCCACATCAAAAGGGTTAAAGGTGAGAGCTTCAGAGGCTTTTTGGAGGGAAAGAGTTTTGGCTTCATAAGACCATTTTCTAAAGATTGCCAGCTGACACTCGTAGATATGAAAAAAATGAGCAATTCTGGTAATGGCATCATTCCACCATTGAATCCAACCTCGATGGGAATGCGGATGTGGCTCCAAATTCTAGACATGTTGGATGTGGGAGATGGTGGAAGCATGCAACAAAATAGACATGTTGAGGAAGAATTGAGACTTGGCCACCTTGGGGATAGCTATTTGCCAAGAAATGCCAAAATAAATGGGATAGTGGTCTGAAAACATCACACCTGTCAGGGGAATGACAGGTAAATCATGATCTTCAGAGAAGGAGAAAAAATATTGCATTGAGATCATAGTACAATCAAGTAGTTTCAAAATGCGATCAAGACTGGCTCAAAAATTGGACCAAGTGTGCTAGGCCCCATGACCATGGTGGCAATTTGTATTGGGATAAAAAGGCCTATTTTATTTTGCATGTAAAACTAGGCTTCTCTTTCCCCAGCTATCCAACAGAAAGGTAGAATGCCATCTTTTTCAGAGGCCACTTCAACCATATTGAAGTCCCTACACAGGACCCAAGTAGCTGGTGGCAAGTTTTTAGCAAGCCAAGCCCACATTTTTGCCCTTTCCACAGCATCATTGGAGGCATAAACATTAATGACTCCAAAAGAATGATTGTTAATGGAAAGCAAAAGCCAAATAATATGGTGTGTGGGGTTAGAACCGTATGAGATAATAACAGAATGAAGGCGAGGTGAAAAGAGAGTAACTACACCACCTCAGCTAGCTTCATGCTAAGAAGAAAACATAACACTATCCTACCAAATGATGTGGCATGCAGTAGAAAGCATGAAACCAGAAATCTTAACTTCTTGTAGGCAAAGAAAATCTAAATTCCCAAGTCTATGATGGGTATCCTGGACATAGAAATTTCTAGGGAGGTCTATAAGACCTTAAACATTCCATGAGAGGAAGTTCATGAGAACTCTTCCATATCATCCTCGTCCTCCAGAGAGGAGTAGCTATTCTGCAAAAAGGTAGAAACTAGGTGGAAGTTAGACGAGAAATCCTCTAGACTTACAGCCTGCCGTTTTACCCCTAATATCTTTGCATGTCTAGGAGGACTGTGAGAATGCCTTGTTGCTGGTGGTACTATGGAAGAAATTGCAAGAGGAGTATGAGCCCTAGCCAAGGGTGAGGCCCTGGTGGCCACCTTGATCCCCTGTGCACCAGCAGGGTTTGAAACCTTCAAAACCCCCAGAATAAGAGCAATGGAAGCTGTTGGCATCTCCACACTAGTAGGTGCTGACACTTCTATGGAAGTAGGAGGAATCATGGTAACCACTGCATAGGATGGCTTAGGGGCCAAGGGATTCAAGGTAGGCTTGCCCTTGTGCCCAACAGTAACCCATTCTTCTTTTTTTCCTTTGGCTTATTTGACAGACACCGCTTTAGGCTGGGGTTTGACCCTAGGTGTAGCCAAAGGGCAATCCCTAATCTTGTGTTCTACAGACTAGAACCTATAACAGGTGTTAGGTTTGAGTTTGAATCTAGATTTCCACAGAATCCTTGAGATCTTTGGAAAGATCAACTTCAATGCAAACACGCTGTTGAGGGTGAGCATTAAAAAATTTCTTAGGCTCCTTGGTAACAACTTTGCCAAGGGCTTGAGCAATAGACTCAATGAAAAGAAAGAAAGGCAAGGGTAGACCTAGGAATTTGACTCATATAGGAACCCTAAGCTTTTTATCATCCGAGACAGTGAAGTCTCGGGACCATTTCTGAAAAACAAGTAGAGAGGAATGCACAGAACAAGGGCCATTGTTAAAGACCGTGACTGCGTGCGATGGGTTAGCAAAGTGAAATAAAAAGAAACCTTTGGTAAGGTTTTGTACAACATCAAGGCAAACTCCATGAGGAGTCCAACATTTTTTGACCCATTCTCTAAGCATAGCTTCAGGAGTCCTACCAATAAAATACCCTATCATGGTATGTTGCTCTAACTAGTCACATGCAGCATCAAATTCTTGCAAAGGAAGGATAATATCAGGATTACCTCATGGAAAACCTTCAGGACAAACTTGCGCAGGCATTTGTTTGGTGGCAGTGCCATGGCAGTTTGAAGTAGCAGCATGAATGCCAGAAACATCTGGTTCACCACTAGCCAGAGCCATTATATCCTAACCTAAAGCTCTTGCAGTAAATGTGGTATGAAGAATGCCGACAGAAGGGGAGTGCAGGGGAAGGGTCATACACAAAAAAAATTGAAAGTTCACATGTAGCAAGAAAACCCTAGCAGAGCGAATTTACCATATATTTTATTTTGACTCCATATGTGGCTGCATTAAAGAAGTAAAAACTCATGTAAATACCCTTGTCCTAAAAGCAACTGATTATGATGCAACCACTCGACAAGGAAGAATTACTTTGCAAACTACCACTCCCAATCCCACTAATCCATCAATTCCACATGCGCCTACTGCACCATCCACTTCACAAAGACCCACTTCTCTCTATGACATATTATCCTAGTTAGGGCAGACTCCTACACATATATCCATTCTAGAGCTTCTCACCACCTCACCTATCCATAAGGAAATTCTAGAGAATGCTCTTTTAGAGACTTGTTTTCCTAAAGACATTAATGTATCCGAATTCATTGCCATGATTGAAAATCTTTCCACCCAACAACACCTTATCTTCATAGACAAAGATTTCCAAGGTCCCAATTGACACCACAATTTGTTGCTCTACATTGAATTCCTTATACGACATAAAACAAAATGAGTCCTTATAGATAATGGATCTGGTTTGGACCTCTATACATTGAAGATGATCCATTTCTTGGGGCTTCTAGAAGATCTCCTAGATATCAATAAAAGGATATAAATTAAAGTATATGATGAAAGAGAAAGAGAATCAAAAGGAGTTATCATCTTGCTAAAAATTGGGCTAACGATGATAAATACTAAGTGTCATGTCCTAGATTTGGACTTGCTATATAACATCTTTCTTGGTCAACCCTGGAGACATACACTCAAAGTGGTACCATCTACATATCATCAATGCTTGAAATTCCCCCACCAAGGAAGAGAGGTTACAATTCTGGGTGATCCTTTGCCTTTTTCTTTTTGTAAGAGACTAGAAGGTGCCCCAATAAATTATTGTCTAGTCAATGAATTTGCTAAGGTTATACCTAGATCTCTCACTATAATGGAATCACCTTCCACAATGATACTAGAGTTATCCAATATTGATTCTAGTTCCTGTAAAGGAAAAGAGAAGGTTGAAGATATTAAGGTCAATACTACAGTGAATAAGGTTACTTTTTCTAACCAAGGAATGCAAACGTATAAGTTTGAAAATGCTTTGTGAGTTGGACAACTAGCACTCTCCCCCTGATCCTTTGGAAAACCTTCCCAAATACCACCTTCTACAAATAAGGATACTATGCATGTTAATAAAACAACCTTTGAACATTGGGGTTCACTTAGCAATGAACACATGGAGTCTAATATCTTAGATTGGCTATATTTTTATGGAAACATATAATGTGGAATTCCCTAAAGATAAGTTTTTCAAGGCTCCTCCCATCATTGAAAACATGGGATATCATGGTACTAGTCTTGGACCTAAAGAAGATGGAATCAAACAACCCCTTGAGGCTAATAGATATCCTAAATGACATGGTTTGGGCTCCTTTAAACCAAAGGTGTCCTTTGCTGACAACTATTGTATAGTTTAACCTAATTTTGAGACTAAAGAGGAGGAATTCTTCGAAGTACCCTTCCAATACATTGAGGATGACCTAGATAACTATGTCCGTGTCATTACCATAGCCAACCTTTCATCCACCAACCTACCCTTCACTAACCCTAACATGATAGATTGGGATCTTCAAGACACACCACTAACTCTTAATATCTATAACTCTGACAAAGTAGTGATGATGCTATTTGTCCTTAAGAATCTCCAAGATTATGAACATGAGATCCAATACAATGAGGAAGCCTAATTTGGTATCCAAGTCAACTCTCTTAGTCATAAAAGTGAAAAAGAAAATAAAAATTAAAAAATAGAGGAAACATCCTCTAGTGAAAACTCTTTTGGAGCACTTTTGGATAAGAAAAAGACAAAATGAAGGACACATCTTCTAGTGAAAACCTCATAGAGGCACTAGAAGAGGGAGAGAATAACTTACCATTTAGATCTTTACCATAAAAAAAGTCATCCATATTGAATGAGGACACAATTCTAGTTAATTTGGGAATAGTAGATAATCAAAAAATCACCTACATTATTGCTACCCTAAGTCCTAAAGAAAAAAAAGGGATAATTGAGTTCCTATGAAAAGAAAAAATCAAATTTTCATGGACATTCAAAGACATGCCTAGCCTAGACACAAATTTACTTGTGGATCACTTAGCAATAGATCCAAAGAGTAAACCTATGAAGAAAAAGTTACGCAAGATGCATCCTAAGGTAGCACTTTTGGTCAAAGTAGAACTACAGAAAATGCTAGAGGCAAAATTCATTTGACCTACTAATTATCTTGAGTGGGTTTCCATTATTATTCCTGTAGGAAAAGAATTTGGGGCATTTGCATTTGTTCAAATTTTTGAGATTTGAATCTCGCATGTCCTAAGGATGATTTCCCACTTCCTAACATAGACATCATAGTGGATTTGATTGATA
Source organism: Cupressus sempervirens (assembly GCA_028749045.1). Taxonomy (NCBI): domain Eukaryota; kingdom Viridiplantae; phylum Streptophyta; class Pinopsida; order Cupressales; family Cupressaceae; genus Cupressus; species Cupressus sempervirens. The sequence continues at coordinate 675,983,711 of CM053784.1, read as the reverse complement.
GATATGAAATGTTGTCTTTAATAGAAAATTTCTCTGGTTACAATTAGATCAAAATATCAGAAGAAGATCAACATAAAATGACATTTACTACCCCATGGGGAACCTTTTATTACCAAGTCATGCCTTTTGGCTTGAAAAATGCTGGCACCACCTATCAATGCACAATGACCATAATTTTTCATGATCTTCTACGTGTCATAATGGAGGACTATGTTGATGACATTCTAGGAAAATATAAGACATGTGATTCCCACATTGTTGTCCTTACCACCTTCTTTGAAATGCTGCAGAAATACAAAGTTTATCTTAATCCCAAGAAGTGTGTTTTTGGGGTTCAATCAAGAAAGTTGTTAGGATATATAGTGTCAAGAAGAGGTATTGAGGTAGATACCACCAAAGTGAAAGCCATCATGGAAATGCCTCCACCTACTAAATTGAAACAAATCCTTAGTTTTCAAGGGTAGTTACAGTCCATCAGATGGTTTGTGCCCCAATTAGCAGATAAGGTTCATCCACTCCAACATTTGCTTTGGAAAGATACTAAGTTTCAATGGGATTGCCTATGCTAGAAAGCATTTTAGAAAGTTAAAGTATACTTGGCTAATCCACTAGTTCTAGTCCCTCTAATTATAGGATGACCATTGGTTATATACATTTCTACCACTTTTGTTGCCTTGGGTTCTCTTTTAGCACAACTAGATGACAAAGGTAATGAGCAAGCCATATACTATCTTAGTTGAACATTAGTTGGCTATGAGTTGAACTACACTACTATTAAGTGAGCTTGTTTGGTAGAAGTTTTTTGCACATAGAAAATACACCATTATATGCTTAATCACACTACACATCTCATTGCAAAGATAGATCCCCTCAAGTATTTTCTATCAAAAGCTTCGCTCATTGGTCGAGCTGCAAAATGGGTCTTGATTTTAAGTGAATTTGACATTTTCTATAAAGATCACAAGGCCATTAAGGGACAAGCAATTGCATACCAACTTGTTGAAGCTCCTCTTCAAGGAGACCATCCTATTATAGTTGATTTTATAGATGACACAATTATGACTGTTACCCCTACTACACAATGGAAACTATACTTTGATGGTTCCATCATACAAAAGGGATCAGGGGCAAGAATTTTGTTTGTTACACTACAAGGAGACCTTATACCTAAGTCTTATAAAATTTCATTCCCTTGCACAGACAACATAGTTGAATATGAAGGATTAGTAATAGGGCTCTATCAAGCTATCAGATGGAATATTAAAAGCCTACTTGTCTTTGGAGACTCTCAATTGGTCATTAGGAAAGTCACAAATGAATATGAAACAAAGGATGAAAAGTTGTTTCCATATCATCTGATAGTTGAGGATCTTAAACAACACTTCACTAAGATAGTCTTTCAGTAGATACCAAGGGCTAATCACAAAGTAGAAGATGTTATGGCCACCATTGCCTCCATGATTGCCATGCTTAAGTATAGTCCTAAGTGTGAGTTTCTTGTTAAGAATATTTTTATTCTTACTTATGAGAAACCTGAATCAAAGCTAGTGTGTGAGATTTTTGGTCTTGAGTATCCATGGGACTTTAAATTTTTTTCCCTACCTTCATCACAAATGATCCCCATATTCCTTTCCACAAACTAAAGCAAAATATTCATCCATCACACTGCCGATATACTATCCTAGGTGATACACATTTCTAAAAATACTTTAATGGACCCTCTTGTGATGTCTCAATTCAAATGAAGCCCAAATGATGTTAGAAGAGGTTCACCAAGGAATTTGTGGTGCCCATTCCAATGGCCAAAGCTCCTCAAAATGGGTTACTATTGGCCTACTATGGAAGTGGATGCCTATGATTTTGTAAAATGATGTGTTCCTTGTTAGCAACATACAGATTTGATATACGCTCCCACTCAAACCAACCATCACACCATGGCCCTTTTCCTGCTCAGGATTTGATCTTGTTGGTCAAATATATTCAAATTCTACAAATGACCACAACTATATTATTGCCACCACCAAGTACTTCACAAAGTGGGTTGAGGCTATTCCTTTATCCTACACCACCAAGAAATAGGTTTTGAAGTTCATCTTGAACTACATTATCTATCATTTCAGTATCCTTCAGGACATCATGACTGATAATGGAACTCCTTTCAAAAATTAGGAAGTTGCCACATTATGTAGGAAATTCAAAATCCCCTAATATTTTTCCACCAAATACTTCCCACAAGGCAATGGCCAAGTTGAAGCCACCAATAAAACCATTTTGAAAATCCTAAAGAAAACTATTATTATAGCTGGCCATGACTAGCACCTCCAAATTGCTCCCACCCTTTGGGCCTACCACACCTCCTTTTGTACCCCCATAGGAGCCACTCCATTTTCCCTTGTTTATGGTTTTGAAGCTATTTTACCCATCAAAATTGAGCTCCCTTCCCTTAGAATCTCTCTCAAGAATCTAATGTCCAAAGAATAATATTGAGTTGGTTGCTTGCAAGAGCTATAACTCCTTGATGAAAGATGCCTCAATGCCATAAACTATCTCCATGTGTATCAAAATTTTCTTCAACTCTAGTTTCACAAAAAATTCAAACCTCAGGAATTGGAGGTGGGTGACTTAGTTTTGTAGCATAACATGATGAACCTCCAGAACTATGAAAAGAAAGGAAAATTTGAAGCTAATTGGCTTGGCCTATTTATCATCATAGCCAAATATGGTTCTAGGGCATATCAGATTGCCACTTCAAAGGGAGATCTACTCCCTAAGCCCGTAAATATCCAACACCTCAAGAAATTCTATGCTTTAGTTCTATAGTTCCTCTACAGTGTTGTTATAGTTCCATAAAACTCCAAAAAAATCAAAAAATTAGAAAACTCCAAAAACATTTGTAAAATGTTCCTAAAGAAAAGACTAAATAGAGAAAAAAGTTCCTAAATTTTTTTTGTTGGTCTATTATCTATAACGCTCATCTCACTTCATTGCATTCCCCCATTTCATCCCATCTTTGTGTAGAAGTCCTAGCTGACTCATGCTTTTCATGCATCGAATAAAAGATCTATTGTGTGTGAGGCATCCATTCACTTCCATCTTTCAAAAAACCTCTAGTCTCTGAGGCATGTTGCTGTCAAGTATTTGTCCTAATCCCATTACATTGAGCTTTTTCCCACAACAGTGACTGCAACAAAACCTAAACAAAATCACCTTTAAGACTTATCAATTTGAGAAATCTTTTCTTTTCATAGCCCTTTCCAATAAACATTTGCAATAGCATCAGACAAACACATTTTCATAGAATAAATCCTTCTTACACATAGCACAGCAACTTTCACTTTTGGGACTTAATGTTCTTGGCAGGAACTATAGACTAATTGACTACTTGGTCATGTTGTCTCTTTTGGTTGATTTCATTTTATGTGTTAGTAGTAGCCTTTTATGGTGTGCCTTGATCTTCCATATTTTGGTATCATCTAAATGGCTCCAACTGACTATATGTGTCATTTGCGATATGATCTATTTTTTACGCTTTAGTGCATGTATGTTAGTTTCAAGTTATGGTTATGCATTACTCACTAGGGGCAATGGGTTAGTAGACTTTCCACCAATGATCCATAAAAAAACTTTGGGTTTGCCTACACCTCTCCAAATGTGTATATGACATTTGTTCCATCATTACTATGCAAACTACATCTATCATCCTAAAGTATCTATTGTATTGAGAGTCTAGTCCATGCAACAAAATCTTGTCATCTATGCTTCTATAGCATATGGTGCATAACTCCTTTTGCAAAATCAAACTGTGCTCTCCCATATAAACACAACTAAATCCCTTGGCATCATGTAGTTAGGATTCATATAGTAGAGGATTTCATTACACACTACTTGAGACAAGGGTTCTATTTGTTTCCCCCCTCCTATGCTAAGCTACTTGATTCCTATGAGTAAAATGTTTGACACATGTCCATTCATTAGGTTCATTCATATTACATTTTTATATTTCATATTTACACTTTAAGTTTTCATCATTTCACTTTGCATTCATAATTAGTATCTTTTTCTGTTACTAACATTTTCATTTAGGGTACATTCCTTGTCATATTAGTACATTCATTGCATTAGGCATTTCATTCATTATTAGATCCCATTGTTCATTACATTTATCCATTAAGTACATACATTATATCCATTGCATTTAGTGACATATATATCATGATACATCTCACAAAGTATATAGTAAATCCATACATGTAAAATAACAAAATGCATACACCTCTTATATCGCCATAGGACCTAATCATCCACACTTTAGTCATCATATATGCATCATAGGAAACATAACATCACACACATCCTACATCACAATGTCAATACAAACATCTAAATAGAGGCTCATCAAATCATGTCATATATATCAAACATAATAAGTGTCTATGTACAGTCCGTATAACTAAAGAATCTTGTAGTATCATCATGCATAATGCATCCTCAAAAACTCACTGCATCTACATCACTGTGTCAAAAATAAAGGCTCTAAATCATGTAACTAGCTATGAGGGCCTTACCCTTCCTGTACCTCCTCCTCATGGAGGCCTTTCCTATCCAATTGATGGCTCTAACCTCTATTGGCCCCTTGTGGTCCATGAGCTAGTTACCTCCTAGAAATCTAGTTGATGCTAATCAATTGGCATGACATCATGATACAATGACTTGTATTAGGTTGCCTCTCGCATTGCTTGTGCCTCATGTTAGTGTGTAGTTAGGGCCTCCTACATCATCATCACCATCCCCCCAACCTATACCACCTATTGGGAAATATCTCACTAGCTATAGTACTCATCTACCCACCTCTGCTAAGTCTCCCTCTCTACCTATAGGGTGGCCATCTCCTATTGTAGAGTGTCTATCTCATTCAGCTCATCTATCTTAGTGTGCATGGTAAAATCACTGAACTCTCCTACATCTATCCTAGCCTACAGTGCTACCAAGGTCTCCTAGGAACTATCTACCCTTGCTCACTTGGCCTGTACATCCCCCTATAGATAGGAAACCTCTATCGAAAGGTTATCCCACCTAACCCTAACTGTATTTGCATCATCAAACTGAGGTGGCCCCTATGGTGCTTATAGTGCATGTACCTATGACCCCTACACTAATGGTGGACTTATTGGTCCTGGTCCTCTCCTTTGATAAAATTTGCACCCTTGAGGACCTTGCTATGCCCCTTGCCCTAGTGGTGGCACTACCACTACATATCCCCCATCTCCTATCCCATCTCCCTCACCTTGTTCTTGCTCTACTGCTGGTGGTGCTCCTAGTACTATGAGTCACACTAGATGATGGGCCATCCACCACTATGTGTATGTAGATGTCATCCCTGCAGCTCCTTGATCCTATCCATGCACCCATGGTACTAGCTATACACCATGACATGACATCCTATCCAATCTTATAGTGGTCCCATGACCCCATAATCTCCCATACTCTCAAGATACCACTAGATATAGAAATCTATCAAGTCTAGTATCCTGAACCTCTCCAAATTGTCATTGCACCCTAGAGGGCATGTATTGTATAATAATATGAACGGCCTGATTGATCACCTAATAGTTTATCTATGTATATGGAAGGTAGATCTAATGCTTGCTATCATCCTCTCCCGCTACTGGTAATGTAGTCCCCCACCACTCACCACCATTATATGGTGTCCAGTCAAACATGATAATCTCATCTAGACATCTCCTCCAAAATCTAACTAACTTGATCAAGGTGTACTAGATCGATGGCCTATACCAACATGCATAAGGCTCCCCATACTATCGAGTCTCTCTCCTTGTAATAGGGTGCATCACACCTATGTGCTCCCATGACCACAACATTAGTAATGTCAATCCTAGATCTATTGTCTATTGTGTCTTATAGGCACACATGTGTAGATCATGATATAACTTGGTTAAGATAGTTTGACTCTAGTAGAAGACTAGAGAATCATCCTATAAAAGACTGCTCAAAACTCATGTCTAGGTGATCAAAAATCCATGCCCAGCATGGTGTGGCACCATCCTCCATATCAGTAAGGCTAGATATCTCCTATGGGTTAACATTTGGAGAAACTGCCACACATCAATAAGAGTCACTATCACCTCTCCAATTAGCACATGGAAGCTTGAGGTTGGTGTATGCCACCACTCTATTAGTGCCAAAAGCTATGCTAAGTGCATCCTCATATCCGGCCACTCATGGATGTGCTCTAACTTGCATAGTCTCACATGACCCCACTCTACCTTTTTGAGTGTCTCTCCTACTACCATCATCACTAGGTAGTGCTCTCATGAACAAAATGTCACTGTCACCATTTGTAGCATAGATAGTATATCATTTATTTCCTACTCTTTTTTCTTATATAAGCATGGCATCATACCTTGTTCACCCCCTGATCATCCTTGTCACTCAATTTTGTTGATTCATCCATATCAAAGAAGATGCCAATCCACATAGATGTGGATTGGCACAATTGACAAACTATGAAGATGCCAACTTGGCATCTCCGGTAGCTATGTAGATGCTAGTTTTCTTGTTGGCAGCTTCTAAATGTCATCTTCAAAGATGAAAAAATGAAGATCATAATCTCTGACCCTAGCTCCCAACTTTTTTTCCCACTTTAGCATCTACACAGATGACAAGATGAACCTTGTTGCATTTGAAGATGACAAGAAGAGTCCTATCATCTTTGTGGTGCTTTTTTACCTTGTGTTGTCATCTATGAAGATGACAGAGTGGAGAACTATCATCTCTACCCTAACCCCATTTTCTCCCTATTTAATGCACAATAAATGCTAATATGAAATGTGTAATAAAAAAATTAACAAGTAGGGATGGTTGAATTACTAGTGGACTCATGTTGGCTGACCTCTAGTGCTCTTAGACGTGCTCTCCAAGTTGTAGTCTCTCAATCAAATCCATCTCCTACTCTAGTTTTATGCTCTCTAGGTGTGTACATGACTCTTCCTTATGCCCCTTGGAGACTTATATAAGCCCTCCAAGGCCCCCTATTGAGCTTGTACCCTTACCTTGACCATGTCAACCCCTATTTGTCCTCAAGTCATGCAAAATGTTCATCTATGTCTTTTTCCTACCATTTCTTTTCTTCTAAAATCCTTTTCATGAAAATTGCCCAAAATTTATTTTTTGCTCCATTTTTGCAAGGGGGTACCCTCCTCCCTTGTCATCACTACAATGCAAATTATAGGATTCCTATCCTCTCTGGGGTAACGTATATTTTCTTTTCTTTAATCTAATATCATACTGACATCACATCAAAGTGGGAAAATGTAGACACTTAAAATTGTCCTAAACGCTATATTAATTCATATAATAACTCCCTTGATACTATAATTATTTATTTATTAAGTAATTATATTTTTACATGTTCCTCTACTTATTTAATTAAATAGGTTGACTTTCCTAATTTTTTTGAATTTAATTTAAATGCATCCCCTCTAATGTATTAAATTGATTTATTGCATAGTGCTTCATAAGTCCCCTTTTAAATAAATTCCTCTAATGTATTCAATTTATTTTAAGAAAATGAAGTGACATTGATCTTTACATCATCCCTTGAGTTGTTTATTCATTTTAGTAAATTTAAGTGAATTGATATCTCCTTTTGAATGTCAAAAATGTTGAAGTAGTGTTTTTCTCTATATGCATGGGAGGAATAACATATTATCTATAATATGAACTAGATACAATGGCCCCCTTTCTTAGGGGTCTTCTCTAGTGGGTTTTTTCTAGTAGGATAATTCTTCTAACCTACCTCCAAAATATGGAGTTCCATATCCTTATGTTGACACCATAAACTCCATACATTGTAATTTGAATTTACAAGAACACAATTCTTAAAGCTCAACCAGTTCTTTTTTTTATAGGAGAGCATTTAAATCTAGAGGCTTTTTCAGCAATTTTTCTGATATGCATATCATACTTTCATAAATTTAGCATTTTGAGGAAAATTACACAAAATATTTTTTCAACTTTTCCCTTGTCATCCTCATATTTCTTTTCCAAATTTCACACAATGTTTGAACAATTTTTTGTTTTGTTTTGTTACTCATCCATTGTGGAGTTCTTTCAGAGACATGGGATTTGTATATTTTGTACCTCTAACATATTATAAGATCATTGTAATCTACCTTTGAATTCTTTTGATCTCTCTTACGATCTTTAAAATTGGAGAAATGAGCAATTTGTGGTCATGTTTTTTGCTTAGCTTCAAAACTATCATCTACAAGTTTAATGTGATGATCAACAGCTTGATTTTACATGAGTCACATTAGTTTTTATTCCTAAATAGATTTGAGGCTTCAAGATCCTCTAATTTTCATTTTCGTTTTGAAATTTGGACATTTTTGTTGCATATAGAGCAACAAGTGTGAGCATGACCTTGATAGTAAGTAACAATCTTGATAGTGACAAAAGTAATTTGTACTAGAACTAATGGGATTAATTGTATTGCAAATGAATTTAATCATTTTCTTCTTGAATTATATTTTCTAAGTTTGACTGTGTAACATTTATTTACCATCAACATTCAGATCACACTACATGATCCATCACTAGGATACAAGAGAGCCAAGGAAGATGATGGATCATATAGTTTGATCTAGAACATTAATGGTAAATAAATGTTCACAATCAAATCTTGAAAAAAAAATTGTTTATATGAATTGTGGAAATCTAATTTTTCTCATTTTCTTCTTATTTTATTACTTCTATTTTTTTTCTTTTTAGAATTTGCTGTGGTTTTAAACCTTGCTTCTTTCTCTGTCCTTAACTAAAGATTTCTATGTAGAAACTTCTAACTTAGGCTCACATGAATTTTTTTCACCTCTAGTAGCAACATGGGATGGATTGAGCCATGTAAAGTAACAATATTGTCAAGTAATATGGATAACATACATCTCACACTTCACAAGGCTAAAAAAATGGATCGTGCCATAACAAGAGATTATTTTGCCTATGTTTGGGAATGGTAAATGGTTTGAATGATAAAGAAAACCCTTATAGAGCATAAAATTATTTGGTGGTATGATATAAATTTCCCACAATGTACAAAAAATTGAGGCCATATGGTGATGAAATGCCTTGAGAAGATTATTCCTATTCAATCTCCACTTTGATGTGCATGCTTTGTCAAGTTTAAAACCTTAGATAGGTCATACATTTATAGTCCTTAGAAGATATATTAGCAAGATTAATTGCAATGGAAATGGTGCCCCCCACCGATATACCATAATACAAGAAATACACATAATTTAAAAAAAAATGATTCCTAGAGAAAACTCTGATATTTTGGTTCTATAACCCTTGCACAAATTTTGTAGGGGAACTATTTTTTTGTTATAATATGTTTTTCTTGTTGACTAGGAAGCCATAAATATATTTCAAATTAAAATAAGATCATTAGAAACCCTATTTTTTCTAATGTATAGTAGTTGAATGGGGTAAATAACTAACATTTGAGAAATTAGTTTTTAAAATAATTTTTTACATGTTTTTCTATTTTTGCCCATGATTATGTAAACTACAATCACAATCACCTCTATGTACCTTATCCATCCATGTTCATACAAAATCATTCCTCAATTCTAGCAACATTTTTAAAAATTAGAGTCATTCCTATTTGCTTCAAAATCTGTAGCATCACTTCTTTTGCATAGTTTTATTGGGTTGGATTTCTTTATGTGAGACAGTTGTATGATATAAATCTTCATCATACTGCATGAGCTTTGACATTGTATGGCATGAATCTTCTATATGATGTAAGAACTAAAACTCAATTGATCTCTATCAAAATAAGATTTTCTGATCTCATTGGCTATACAATTATCTTTTATTTGGATTGCTATCTATTTTAGTTGAAAATCATGATTGTTAGGTAAGAGTCATTGGCACATTAGTAAAAAATAACATAAATAATATAAAGAAGAGTCACCATAACTAATAAGAGTTCAAATTATTATTATTATGAGTGCCTATGGGTTAAAAATTATTCAAAAAGAGTAACATTATAGTCTTGTTAATTTCTAGAAGAGTAGAATTGTCATCATGAAATATCAAATTTACAATTGCAAGGAAATGTAGGTAAGCTAAAAGCTCTAGATTACCACATTATGGAAAACATGAAGAACAACTATAGGTATGTTTTTCAATTGTTCATAAGAATCAATTTCCATAAAAATATATAGAATTTGTTTTAGTTGAAAAGAAAAAAAAGATCATGGACCCTTGTTAATACAATTTTCTGGCAAGAAAATGCCATATTATTCAAGAACACCCAGAAAACACCCGTCATCTTCATAATTAAATATAAGATCAAAATTTACCATAAATTGTAGTTGAGAACACCCAACCTTTTTTATTAATACTGAAGCTATACAACTAATATTTTAGAGATAAAAATTATATATATTTTTTGTTAACTCTCTACATCCTCTTTTTATCAATAATGTGTGAGCATGTTGTCTTATTTTCTATATATAAATAGATATATAAGAGCTTCATATTAAAACTATTTTTTTTAATTTGAGAACAACAAAATTTTAAAAATTTAACTTAAATATCTGAATCACTATGATTGCAAGTTTTTTCAATATCGACAAAATGGAATTTAGATGTACAACCTTGATTTGACATAATTCATGAATGAAATGTGGGAAATTTATAAAATATATAATCCTACACTGCATGCAGACCATTTGACATAATTTGATCTCAAAATGGTATGGTATACAAGTATGTAAGAGTGAAAAAGGTTAGGGAACATGACCTTTTGTACAATTTTTTTCAATCAAAGTGGTATTATAAACAAAAAGCCTAGTTTACAACCCCTTTGATAGAAATGGTCAAATAAATGTGATGCACAAATAGAGGATTCAAACTTTTTGACCACATATCTCAAAGAAACATTGAATCCACAATGTGGTGTGTGAGTTATTAGTAGATATTGGTAAGCTTCATGAAACTCATTTTTTTCAATCTAATAACTACTATAGTAACTATGGCTTCAACAACTAACATTAAACCAACAACTTTCTCATTTTTACTTAATAGATTTGTTTCTCTACAAGTCTCTCAAGAACATAGTCTAATGATCACTTCCTAAAAGGAGCTAAAGAAAGATATAAGGTATTTTTATACTCGATTAAGAAAAATAGGGAGAATTCTATTACCTATTTTGGTGTTTCAACCTATGATATTGATTTGAAGTGGCATTCTCACTTGGTACAAGCAATTGCTTATAGTAGACATGTTAAATATGATTGGAAAGGTATTAGAACATAATGAAATGGATTCTAACATAAGATAATGAAATAAGTTGGCATTGGTTTTATAGGAACCTATTTTGAAGAAAAGTCTTAAGACCAGATGTAAGCACTAGTTGTTTAAGGTACTTATTGTTAAATAGTCATAAATATTTTTCTCTCTCCTAGAGGTTGGTACATTTATTTTATATATGGGATGAAGCTTCACATAAATCAATTCCTCTCAATTATATAACAATTAAGAACTTGTTATAGTAGTAGAATGTCATCCAAAAAAAAAGACTTATTTTTCTCCCTTGTTTCCACAAATAAAGGTCTTTTTTTTCACAAATTTATTATAATGATGGGAACAAGATACATCTAATGAATTTTACAATGAAAACATTCTCTTGATCTTTATATTATTTATTTAAAAACATTATTATTCTTTAAAGGATACTAGCTCAATGGAAGAGCGTCTGCTTTACAAGTAGGAGGATGGTGGTTCAATTCCATTGTGCCCTAATATGATTAAATGAACTACCAAATAAATTACCAAATAAACTACCAAATATATTATTAAATATACTACCAAATAAGCTAGCAAACCAACTACTAAATGTACTACCAAATTAACTACCAAATATACTATCAAACCAACTATCAAATAAACTACTATTTAATAACAATCAAAAATCAAATAAACTACCAAATAAATTACCAAATATACCACCAAATTAATTACTATTTAACAACAATCAACAACCAAATCAATGATAAAAATGACCAAACTAATGATTAAAATAGTTTAGTCATAAATTTGGTTGCAAATTAATGATCGACAATAAACTACCAATGGTCATGTCATCAAAATTGGTCATATATCTATAAATTATTAGTAGTTTATTTAGTCATATATTGCTATTTTTGTACTAGTGGGTTATAGGGAAACCTATAACCCCTTTCAACCTATTTGATGACAACATATGTCCCTAGGGGTCCTAGGACCCCTAGGGACATATCTGACATGTTCAAATAGGTCCAAAGGAGTAACTTGGAAACCTATAATCCCTTTCAACCCATTGATGACAACATATGTCCCTAAGGGTCCTAGGATCCCTAAGGACATATCTCATTATATGTTTAAATGTGTTGAAAGGGGTCATAAAGAAACCTATGACCCCTTTTAACCCACACAATGAAAACATATGTCCCTAGGGTTCTTAGGACCCCTACACGCATATCACATACGTTTGAATGGGTCAAGGGATCACAGGGTAACCTATGACCCATTTTGACCCATTCAATTATGCCAACGTATGTCCCTAGGGGTTCTAGTACCACTCATGACATATGTAATATGTTTGAATGGGTTGAAAGGGGTTATAGGATAATCTATGACCCCTTTCAACTCATTCGATGATCATATATGTCCTTAGGATTCCTAGGACCCCTATGGAAATATCGCATATGTTTGAATGGGTTGAAAGGGGTCATGGGTACCCCATAACTCCTTTAGATTGTTAAGTACATAGATAATGTCTTCTAATGGATCAAAGGGGTAATAGTGTACCAAATGACCCCTTTTGACCCTTTTGATCACATTATGTGTACTTAGGAATTTTAGTACCCCTAACAACATAGAAAATCTTCTCAAATGGATCATAAGGGGTTAAAGCTTACCTTATGACCCCTTTTGACCTATTCAATCATATTATGTCTTCTTTGGGGTCCTAAGACTTATAATGATATAGATAATGTGTTCAAATGGGTCATAGGGTAACCTATGATCACTTTTAACCCATTTGATCACATTATGTATGTTTAAGAATCCTAAAACCCCCAAGGACATAGATAATGTGTTTGAATGGGTCAAAAGGGGTCATAGGGTACTCTATGACCCCTTTTGATCCATTCGATCCAAAGAACCCCTAAGGACATAGATAATATGTTTGAATGGCTCAAAAGGGATGATAGGGTATCCTATGACTCTTTTTAATCTTTTAAAACTAATATATGTATGCTTAAGGGTCCTATGACCTTATAAGAAATACAAATTAAGGGTCCTCAAAAGAGATCATATGTAATATTACCAAAAAAATTTAAAAAATTTAATTATTTTTTATGAGGAAAATGTTTGAATATATAGTCCACTGATATAACTAAGAGGGGGGGGGAGTGAATTAGATATAGAACTATCATCACAAAAATTAACTTTAAACAAACTTAACCATGTGAGTAATATAAACTGAAACAACAACAAGATACTCATGCACAATTAACACCAAATATGTTAACTAGTGAAATCGTTTATCAGAGGGAAAACCCTAGTGGGGATGGTAGCCACAAGATGATGTACTAATATAAATATTCCTTGTTAGAGGATAGACCCTTATAGGAGTCTGTTACAACATTTAGTACATATGAGTCCCTATTAGGAGACTCTAAATTCCTATTAGGAGATTTAAACCTTATTAGGAGTTGTGGAAGATAGCTAGACCCATTGCTCAAATAGCTTCAAGGTTAAGATCAAAGAACCCATTGTCCAAATGATCTTTGTGTTATTCCTTGTAGAATAATAGAACTAAAATGTATTTCCTTCCTCCATCTCTATCCTATCAACTAGACTTCTACTCCTCCAAATCTTGTAACCAGATCTCGTACTACGCATCTAATGATCTCTTGGATTTCTTACATACATTCAATAAGCATTATGCTCCTTCTTGAACTACATACTAATACTTTTCATTCCTCTTGATCCTCTCTATCCAAGTCTCTTTTCAAACAAGGAAAACAAATTTTCTTTATACAATATCTTCATAATAATTCCTTGAGTTAGCCTTGAGGCTTTCTTAGTTCAATAAAATAAGATAATGAATTAATTCACAATTACAACAACAGCATCAGCTTATAGTCTATACAAAACTTTACATGTGTGAAACCATGTCTTGTGCACATGCTAGCATCACCATACAATAATCCTCTATCACTTTTATTTTTGCATCACTTTCATTACATCTAAGATGAAAGATAATGATAAACCATCAAAACTATGTTTTCCAATGCTCTATTTCTACATTGCTTCTAGTAAAATAGGTGTAACTTCCATACAACATTGAATTAGACTTAGTCATTTGAACCATGTCATCTAGACAACCTTAGGAACATGTCCTTAACTATGCATCATTTGAAACTTCCTCAACTTTTGTACGTACTAAGATTACTGACTGCTATTCTTCTAGTCGTAACACAATTACTACTATGTTGACATTAATAACAAATACAATCATGAATGCAACATATCAATATTATTCAATGCTCAAGATACTCCCCCAATGTAGTATCATTAGAATTTATGACAAAAATATCCCCTTTTGGTATTGATGGTAACATAGATAAAAAAATCTAAGTTCCAAGAATACCAAATTGTACTCTACTTCTTGTTAGGATTATCCTTAGATAGAAATAATAGTTACATACAAATATAACCAATACCAAAAAATATTAGATCACATAAAAGAGAACACAAGGCACCAAGATTTAATGTGGTTCACCCAATCCCTAGGCTATGTCCACCAACAACAAGTCCAATATTATTATTATCTAGTGATTACAACCTGATTATAATCTGTAATCCTTTATAGCTCAATACTACCACAAGAAGCTACGATATCACCATTCATGATGAAATACCTAACCCTAAGCCTTTTTATACAAGCTTTTTCCACTTAAAAAACTAGGGGTAGAATAATATAAAAATAGTAGTCGAGGCATTTTACAATATAAGGGCATTTTTGGCTTTGGGGGTGCTACCATCAAAAACCCCCATGGGGGCATTTTCCTTCAACCCCATCCTATTGGAATGTTCAAATGGGAAGAGTACTTCTAAGGGGGGGGGGGGGGGGGGCGTGAATCAAAAGTAACCAATTTTTATCCTTTTAAACCCTTATTAACACATAACTGAAAGCAATGTACATGTATGTAAACATATAAGCAAACATGAAATGAAATCATGGATCAACACATAACACCAAAATTGATAACCCAGAAACCCTCCAAGAATAAGAAGGTAAAACTAGGGTGGGGATGACACCCACAAAAATCACTGTAGCAATCAATGTTCAACCACTTTTGATGGTCTACCCTATGAAAGGCCTACCTTGTTAAAGGCTTTACACTATATCAATAGTGACCTGGTTAGAAGATTTATAAACACTTACATGAAGTGTCACCCTATTAAAGGATTTACAATAGGTTCTTAAACCCACCTAATACATAGGATTTTCAATTGCCTTCTCCAAAGGTTCTTCTACCTAGCTATTAAGCTAACCTATCAATATAGGATTTTAGCATCTAATATAGTTGTGAGAAAGTATTAGAACATTTGACCTAATTGAATACAATCTCAAATTTCTGGGTTCATGTACTAGATCTACTCTTCCCATTCTGATCCTTGCTTGATTTGATCTTTGTATGCGTTCTTTATCCCTTGTGCTGTTCTGATCAACTAGATATGGAATTGCTGCTCTATACCTCTAAGTCATTCCTTCTTCATACTAAAATTTTTCTATAATCTCCCCATTCACTATTTTCATTCACACATGCAATAGGTTTTTGGCCTCCTTATAAATAATGCAAAGACTTAGGGTTAGGTATGGATCTATGATCCATATTGAATCTCAAATTCTGACTCATACCATGGATTTTTCTCATTAGCTGCATGCCTTCTCCATTTTTATGGTTGGCTGCATATTGATTTCATAAGGAATGTAAATGATTCATCCTTATCCTTTTTCACCTTCAAAATTTCTCTAGGTCAGCTCCAAAAATAGTTTACATCTTAGTTTGTGAAAGCACAAACTCTTCTGCTGATCTTGAGTTACTCGACACTCATTACATTACTGATGCTCGACATGAAATAATTCCTAGATTTCTTGGCATCTATTACTTTCTTGGTTTTCTCAACACTTGTTAAACACTGTATTGCTCAGTGTCTATTACTTTCTTGGTTCACTCGACACCTGTTAAATACTATATTACTTAGCATCTGAACATTTTTTATTTACTCGACACATGAAAATTTCTTGGATCACTTGGCACATACTAAAGTCAAACTTGCTCAGCACCAATTGTGGCTCAAAATACATAGTGAAAATGGTTAAGTGTGTTGACACTCAATTTTCAAGACTATTCTTTTGACCAACAATCTCCTCCTTTGACATGATTGTCAAAAACATGTAACTAAGCATTTATGTCTACATTCTGAGCTTATATGCTGTATCTAATTTGTGTGAAGTTCAAAATTTTGCATCTCCCCCTTTCTCCTTATTACTTAGCTCCCCCCTTTTTACTATTTATAGTCTTTCCACTCAATTTTCAAAAATGAAAGAATGCAATAAAAAATGATTCAAAATTTGGCATTCTTTCATAGTATCTGCATTTATACATATCTCCCCTTATACATATATCTCTCCCTTGCTTTATCTCCCTATTTTTGACATTGATGTCAAAGGGTTCTATGGAGTAATACTAATCTTAGCCAAAAATGTTCTATTTACCTCCAAGATTATTTTCAAAGTTGCATCCCAATTTTCTAGTGCAATGTCCAATGACTTATACTGGATGGCAATCTCTGCTCCTAGATATACAAGTCCATTAGAGGTAGAAATATTTGAATCTTTCTTGAGAACTATTTTTGCATACATTTTCTCCTTATGGAGTACCTCCAAGTGAGGGGTTATAGAGGATTGGATTTGCATCAACTTAGCTTTTGTATTTGCCTCCTTTGCTATTAAGAGAGCTAATTCTCTTTGTGTGTGAAGCATTCGAGCAAAATGCTTCTTACTCTTAGCTGGATTAGATGGGAGTTGCATACTAGAAATCTTTAGATTTTTCTCCAAGCTCATTATTCTCTAGCTAGTCTCTTATGTGAAATTGGAAAAATCACACAACTTGTTGTACAGGGATAATATATTCCCAAGTACAATATTTACTCTATCCAATTTCTTAGCTAACTCAACTTGAGATAGTGCTATATCACTAGATATTTTCTCATTTACCTTTCCTTGGAACTTCCTTTCTGACCATTCCATTAATTTTGCATTTGTATAATGGTCTTCATTTGTTACCTGATCAACTATGTCAGATAGTTGCTCTACTATTGGCCTTGAATCATCAGATGTCTACAAGTTGAAGGCATCCATAAAGATGTCCTTTATCTCATTTAGTGCTTGCCTATATTTATATTCTTTTCTCAATACCTGTTGTCTTCTTCTTCTATCCAATTCACTCTATATTTCATTAATCTTTTCTTTAGTGAGGGTGTTGGATTCATAGTAAGGTATTGTGATTTCCTCATCAAGCTCAAGAATTCCATATTGAAGTTTCCTAGCTACTTTTGTTGAGCTCAAGCTTGGTGTTCTAACTTGTAATGCTAGCATTTCAGTGCTCAAATTTTGAAGAGTTTTAGTGGGAGTACCTATTTTTGGTAATTCAACCAAAGTTTGTATTGAAAATTCCTCCTCATCTCTTATCTCTTCCTTCTCTTTAGCTTGTATCTCCTTTTCATTATCAATGTATGGGGTTGTGCTTGCTAGCTATTCTAATTTTTCTTTGTCTTCCCGTACTACTGCACTCAACACTTGAAGTGCATCTGTGATTGTTCTTGATGGAGATGGAGGTGGAAGCAATAAGAGTCTAGTAGTTTGAGTGGTCAAAGGTGGTTCTTGTGTTTTCACTTTGACTTCCTTTGATTTTACTACTACCTTTTTCAATTCATCAACACTGAACAGTATTGGGCTTGAACATAATCTAGCTACTTGTGTTGATTGGTTAAGGATCTTTGTTAGAAACTCTGCAGTTAATGGATTGATATTTTGACCAAAAGTGTCAATAAAATCCTTAATCTTGATAATCTCTAAAGGTGTGATGGTTGCATGAGGAGGGTTAGGAGGTGATAGTTGTGTGTCTTGCACACTTTGTTCTTGCTGCTCATCTATACCCTTTTCTTCCTCTTTGTCCTTTTTATTTTCCTCTTCATTTTTATTTTCTTCTTCCACTTTCTTCTCTTCTTCCTTTTTATCCTCTTCCTTCTTATCTTTCTCCTTCTTCCCTATTGCTTTCATTTCCTTTTTCTTGGCACTTGCTTCTACCTTTTATTCTTCATTAAATACATCATCAATTTTCTTGTATATTATTTTCCATAATCTTGTGGATTTGCTAAGTACATCTTCAATTTTATTTTGCAAAATACAAAATGCTTTATACTTAGGAGTAAATCTACTATTGTGCCTCTTGACTGTATTAGATATTTGAACCTTAGTCAAATCAGGCAACAATCTAGCTAAAGTAGATTCCCTTATTTCCTTTTCCATTTTAAGACAAAAATTCCATTTATCTTCAATGATTTTGTACAAGTTCTTGGGCATTGAGCTATCTAGCTCTAGAGGTGTGTGCTTGTACTCATCCATCATAGCATACATAGATTCCTCTATTTTATTTTTCTCTTCCTTAGTGAGCTTATTGAAATCTAAATTATTTAAATCTTTCAAGTCATCATTTCTAATATTTGTACACAATTTATCTATGACAGTCTTAGGTGGACAACTTACCACTTTGAATTGACTATTATCATCTATTTCTGTCTTTTCTTCATCTGAGTCAGGTTGAGCTACATATTTTCTTCTCTTTCTTGGCTCCTCATCAGTCTCCTTGGTAGTTTTCTTCTTCTTCTCTTCCTCTTCTTTGGCCTTTTGTGTTGTAGCTCTAGTGGTGGCTTTGGTAGTAGGCTTCTTTGGTGTAGGTTTTTCCATTTTCTTTTCTTTGGGTTGAGGAGTAGGTGGAGTTTTAGCCTTTCTTTTTGTGACCTTGGTTACGATAGGTTCTTCCTCAACACCTTCCTCTTTATCCTCACCTAGACCCATGTTAGTTGTAGAGGCTCATCTTCTTCATTTTCATTTTCATCCTCTTCTTCATTTGCTTCCTCTTCCTCTGCTGTGCCTGCTTCTTCAACTCCAAATCTCTTCTTGATCAATTTGTCCTTCTTTTTCACTACTATGGCTATTTTAAGATCTATCACCACCCTTGATTTGAAAATGTTATAAGTACCAAAATGTTTTGCATCCTTTTCAATATCCTCTACAAGTATTTCTATTATTGCTACTGAGGCTTGATCAACATCAAGTTCATAGCCTAGTGGCCTAAGCCATCTCAATCTAGGGATGATTGCTTGTATATAAGTGTAATCAATATCCACTAGAAAACAAATATCCTTTACATGCTGCTCAACCAGTGAGACTGGTATCCTCATCCTTTGTTTCATGGACTTCTTGAAGTCCTCAAAATAGCTAGTCATTTGGGTGTCAAAATTCTCATCCATCTTCTCAATGAGTCCATTGATTTTCTCAATAATGGTCTTATTTTGATCCCATTTCACCTTGCGTACTGAAGGGAATTCTTTCATAATATAGAAAAAGATACAAACCAAAACTGAGCCAAATTTGCATTGAGCTCCCTTAGACTTCCTTATAGCTCCTAGATTCTCATTGATCTACTGTAACATGAGCTTTGCAAGATCATATGTATGATCTTTCTTCACCAATTTATAGGCAATATCTACTGAAATAAATGGTACCCTATTTAGTCTACTTGACTGGTCGAATTTGTGGGATATGACTCTTACAACAAAATCTAGTAGGGGTTTTGTAATGGTGTCTATTGTCATTCCCCTATTATTCCATTTTGCACTTGTATTCTTCTCTATGGCCTCCTTTTTGTTAGTTCTTAGGGTCTTTGGCCAATCTTGGGTTGGAATATTAGTAACCCTATGGACAACTTTCTTTGTAAACTTCATTGGCCTTGTCTCTAACCAAAAAGCTCCATCGTGGATTTTTCTCAACACTATGCATATCCATTCCATTTTGAAAACAATAGGGAAAACTAGGGTTTTGGTCAGACCCTTCTTCTCAACTATGGAGAATTCATTTTTAAGTTTTACATTATCACATAGTTTATCAAATGCGTTAAAAATATCCAAATCTCCTATGGCTCCAACTTTATAGTTATAACACTTTTGAATGTCTTGAACCATAAAAAACTTTATTAGGTATTATGGATAGGGCACCAATGGGATCATTCTTATAAGAAACTTTAGGAATTGGTCTAAACGTTGGCAGTTTGACTTCATTACTGATAAGTTGAATTTCATGAATTTGCTTCTCTTTAGTGGTTTTTTACCCAAATGCCATCGTTTACCAAACTAGGGTTTAAAATTAAATAAGCTTTCAAACTTTGTGTAGCTTGACACTTGAATGAAATACCTATGAATCAATGAACTGGAGTTGAATTGCTATTGGAATCACTGCAAATTGCTATTTGATTGCTGTAGAATTGCCTCTTTGCTCTACTCAACTTCACTTTGTGTTTGAATAATACAAAAATGAATGATTTACAACTTTATTAGGTTCAAAAACCTAGCATTTATTGCATTTGTGATGATAGCTGTACACTCATCTTCCAAGGATTTTATCAGTTTAACTTCCATTGAAATTCATCTACTCAGTAGCCACTAACATCCCTTACTCGGTATCCATTAGATTGTTCAACTCGACATAAACTGGAGTTTCACTCGACAACCAAAGGTAGCTCGACATCATCTTCTAACTTTTAACTTGACATTTTTTCTCATGTATATTTCTTCTTTGTAGTACTTCTATGTTTTCTTGTGCTGGTGTATGATACATCTTTTATATGTATCAGCCCCATGTATTTGTCTTGTGCTTAATTGGATGAGGTGTGATCACTTGACCTCTTGGGTGAAGTGATCTCCCCATTTGATGTGCTCCATTCACCTTTCTTCTTCAGTGTCTTATTTATTTATCCTATTATTTTTTCAACATCAAACTTCTCTTTTCCTTTGTTGACTTCAACTTTAGGTGCTTTTGACTTTATAGGACAGTTTTTGCTAATATGACCAATCTTCAAGCAAACAAAACATGTAGTTTTGTTTAGCCACCTACTATAACTTCCCTTGAAATGTGTCCTTATGCAATTTTTAGGAATGTGTCCATACTCTTGACAATAGTGACAACTATACCTAGTATTCTAATCCCAATTGTAGTGGTGTGCATGATTGATTCCTCTTGCAGGCTGATTAGGTGTCCACATAGGCTTTGATCTACATTCAAATGCTCTATGTCTATACTTTTTGCAAATGTAGTAGTGACCCTCAAATCTTGGTGTCCTCATGGTCTTAGTTCTATAGTCTTGTGTTGAATGTCCTTGCTTTTTATACTTGTGATAAAAGTTTGCATCTATAGCTATATCATGCTGATGACTATTCTTGTTTATGAACACATTAGAGGTATGTCCCTTTTTACCACATAAATGACAAGTAGGTTTAGTGTTCTTACCTTTGTTTATTCTTTCTTTTGTAGCCTTGGATGATTCTCTTGGTTTAGTGCTGATGTAGCCAAGTCCCCTAGTATCATTACTAGCCCTTGGTGATTTCAACAATTGCTCAAAGTACTTGATGGCCTCATTAGGTTTGTTGTAACTTTCTACTATTTTCTTTTCTCTCTTCAATTCATTCTGCAATTGTTCATTCTACATATTCAAGGTGGATATCTCAATGTCCCTCATGTTTAGCTCATGATGAACATTCATCATCTAGCTTAAGGTGTCTAATTGCATGTTTGAGATCTTTTCAAATTCAATTGTCTTCTCTTCTAGCCTATTGGTGAGATTTCTCTTGTCATATTCTATCATGGCCTTATCTTCAATAGCTCTTTTCTTTTTTTCAATCACTTCACAAAGCATTATGGCTTGTGATTCTTGTTCAAGCTTGAGAAATCTGATTTCTTCAGCTTGTGCTCTATTTTTCTCCATTAATTCT
This sequence comes from Cupressus sempervirens, assembly GCA_028749045.1. Lineage (NCBI taxonomy): Eukaryota > Viridiplantae > Streptophyta > Pinopsida > Cupressales > Cupressaceae > Cupressus > Cupressus sempervirens. Next base: position 675,961,517 of record CM053784.1, on the reverse strand, counting down.
ACTATTGCTGCATCAAATTCCTTGGAATCTCCATTGGAAAACATGTGTCTGGTGTCAATCTCCTTGTAGTGTATTTCATTTTCAGCTATGGCTATCTCCTTCCTTCTTTTCAAGGATTTTCTCAATTCCTCCCTGGCTTCCTCTACTTTGTGTAGAGCTAGCTGCACATCAATGAACTGATTGTCAATGATCTTACCAAGTTAGAAGACTTCCATCTTCTAACCTTTTTCTCCAAGCTATTAGGCTTCTACTTGTGAGAACCAGTGCTCTACTACCAATTGTTGGAATGTTCAAATGGGAAGAGTACTTCTGAGAGAGGGGGGGGGTTTGAATTAGAAATAACCAATTTTTATCCTTTTAAACCCTTATTAACACATAATTAAAAGAAATGTACATGCATGTAAACATATAATAAAACATGAAATGAAAGCATGCATCAACACATAACACCAGAATTGATAATCCAGAAGCCTTCCAAGAATAAGAAGGTAAAACTAGGGTGGGGATGACACCCATAAAAATCATTGTAGCAATCAATGTTCAACCACCTCTGATGGTTTTCCCTATGAAATACCTACCCTATTAAAGGCTTTACACTATGTCAATAGTGATGTGGTTAGAGGATTTACAAACACTTACATGAAGTGTCACCCTGTTAAAGGATTTAAAATAGGTTGTTAAACCCACCTAATACATAGGATTTTCAATCACCTTCTCCAAAGGTTCTTCTACCTAGTTGTTAAGCTAACCTATCAATATAGGATTTCAACATCTAATATAGTTGTGAGAAAGTATTAGAACATTTGACCTGATTGAATGCAATCTTAAATTGCTAGGTTTAGGTACTAGATCTACTCTTCTTGTTCTGATCCTTGCTTGATCTGATCTCTGTATGTGTTCCTTATTCCTTGTGCTATTCTGATCAATTGAATATGAAATTTCTACTTTGTACCTCTATGTCATTCCTTCTTCATACTAAAATTTTGCTATAATCTCCCCATTCACTATTTTCATTCACCCATGTAATGGGTTTTTGACCTCCTTATAATGAATGTGAAGAATTAGGGTTAGGTATGGATCTACGATCCATATTGAATATCAAATTCCCCCTCATACCATGTATTTTTCTCATTAGCTGCATGCCTTCTCCATTTTTTTGATTAGCTACATGTTGATTTCATAGGGAATGTAAATAATTCCTCCTTATCCTTTTTCTCCTTCAAAATTTCTCTAGGTTGGCTCCAAAAATGGTTTACATCTTAGTTTGTGAAAGCACAAACTCTTATGCTGATCTTGAGTTACTTGGAACTCATTACATTACTAATGCTCAGCATGAACTAATTCCTAAATTGCTTAGCATCTATTACTTTCTTGGTTTTCTCAACACTTGTTAAACATTGTATTGCTTAGTGTCTATTACTTTCCTAGTTCACTTAGCATCTATTAAATACTGTATTGCTTGGCATTTGAACATTTCTGATTTACTTAGCACATGAACATTTCCTAGATCACTTGGCACATACTATGTTCAAACTTGCTCAACACCAGCTGTGGCTTGACATACATAGTGAGAATGGTTTAGTGTGTTGACACTCAATTGTCAAGAATATTCTTTTGACCAACATACCCTATACTATGATAGGGAGCACACCTGGGGTGTTGTCCCTTTACCCCATCTTAGGGGCATTGCCCCCAAACCTCAGTAGAAATAATATGGAGGGAAATTATACTGAATAAACCTTTGAGTCTAATAAGGCTCTACATCACAATAATCTCCCACTTGGAGACTGATCAGACTCCACAATAATAACTTGCCACTTAGATATTGATCATAGTACTACTAAACTTGCAGCTCCCACTAGAATATATCAAACCACCCTAGAATTTGTTGTGGTTTTATTTTTTTTAGTGAAGAAGACCAACTAAAGCTAAAGAGGAATTCAACTTCTCCCTTGTCACTACCTTTATAAACATATCTTTTGGATTTTCATTTGTATGTATCTTCTCCAACTTTAACTATCCATCATCCAAAACTGACCGAATGAAATGGTACCACGAGTACATGTATTTTGTTTTTGAATGTAGAGCTGAATTCTTTGCAAGATGAGTGGCACTCTAGCTATCTATAAACAAATAATTAGCCTTCTGAGGGTGTCCTAATTCTTTCAATAAGAACTAAAGCCATATCATCTCCTTAGCTACCTCTATAGTAGCAACATACTCTACCTCTGTAGTGGATAAAGCATTAACCTTCTGTAACCTAGAAACCTAGCTCATGGATGCCCCACCAATAGTAAATACATAACCTATAGTAATCTACCTGGTATCAATATCCCCTACCAAATCAGAGTCAACATAGCCTTGTAAATCAATAGTAGAGCCCCCAAAGTGTAAACACTTATTGGATGTTCCTCTCAAATATCTGAGAATCCATTTAACTGCATTCCAATTCTCAAGCCCTGGATGACTCATATACCTACTAATAACTCCCACTACATGTGCAATATCTAGCCTAGTACAAACCATAACATACATCAAGATTCCTACAGCTAAAGCATAAGGTATCTTGGACATCTTATCTTTCTCTTCTTGTGTCTTAGGACACATCTCCTTAGTCAACTTCAAATGACCAGGTTAAGGTGTGCTAAAAGATTTAACATTCTTCATAGAGAAATGTTGCAACACCTTCCCAATATAATCAACCTGAGATAATGTCAATTTCCTATTCTTTCTATCTTTGCAAATCTTCATACCAAGGATTTTTTTTGTTGCCCACAAATCCTTCATAGAAAATGCATGTGCTAACTAGCATTTTAGCCCCTTAATATGATCAATGTTAGACCCAACTACAAACATAACATCAAGATATCCATGCTCATGCATAAAACTATCAAATTTCGGATATCATTGCCAAGGTGCTTGCTTCAAGCCATATAAACTTTTCTTCAATCTACACACTAAGTTCTCCTTACCTTTGACCTCAAATCCCCATGGATGTGCCATACATATCTCTTCATCAAAATCTTTAATAGCCACAATACTTAAAACATTCAAATAGAAGTCATTTTAACAACATGGGAGAATATCTCATCAAAATCGAGGCCTTTTTTCTGTGCAAATCCTTTTACATTTAAAATTTTTCTTACCTCTATCTTCTTCTTTCAACCTATAAACTCACTTATTCTATAAAGTCTTTTTACCTACAGGAAACTTGCATAAATCTCATGTCTTATTTTTCAGCAAAGAGTCCATTTCTTCTTTCATTGCAGGCTCCCACTAAATCTTTGTATCCACCTCCACAACTTCATCATAACATTTAGGTTCACCAACATCTGAAACAATCAAAGTAAAAGGAACAATATGACCTATACAATGGTATAAGGTGCCTACTTTCACACCTTTTTCTACTACAAGGGAACCTTTAGAAACCTTCCAATTTTTATCATTAAAAGTAAATACACAACCCTCATCACCAACTTTCTCTACTAAAATTAAACTCCTACTCAGTCTTGGAACATGTCTTACCTCATGTAGTAGCTAATGATTCCCATTCTACAACTTAATATTAACTTTTCCATTTCTAACAATCTGACATGGTTCATTATCCCCTGAATTAGCAAGCCCAAAATCCCCTTAGACATAATCAATGAAATAATCTCTAGGAGGTGTAGCATGAAATGAAGCACTAGAATCTAAAACCCATGAATCATCAACACTTTGTAAAGACATAAGCAAAGCATCCTCTTTTGAATTGTTACTTACCACATTTTCCTCCTTGTTCCCTTCTAGTTTATCTTCTTCATTGTTCTTTCGAGTTGGGAAATCTTTTTTCTTATGCCCTAATTTCCCATAGTACCAAAAATCTCTTAGTCCTCTAGATTGAGACCTCTTCCCCTTTGAATTTCCTCTTGATTTATTCTCTTAGTCATTCTCCCTCTACTTTGTGTGTTCAAAGCATTTCTTGATGTAGATCCACCTGATGTTTTTCTTGGAGTTTTCTCATTCAAAATAACACTGATCACATCATCATATTTTAGGGTACTATATCCAGAAACAAAATTAATCACAGCCATTCCAACTTTCAGGTAAAGAACACAAAATCAAGAGAGCCCTAATTACTTCATCAAAATTGATACCCATAGAAGGTAACTAACTAGTAATAGTATTAAACTCATTTAAATGATTTTCAATAGATCCACCTTCTATCATTTTCATATTAAATGAATGCTTCATGAGAAATCCCTTGTTTTAAGTGTAGGGCTTTTCATACAATTTCTCTAGGGTTTGCATCAAATCTTCTATTGTCTTTGCTTTTTTAATATTAAATGTCACCAATGGTGCTATGCATAATCAAATTCTTCCAAGTGCCTTTCTATCTAAAAGATCCTAGTTGTCATTTGTCATAGATTCATGATTCTTGATTTTTTCCTTCCAACAACTTTCATAAATCCTTCTAATAAAAATAGTCCTCCATTCGTATTTTCCATAACTAAAAGTTCTAACCATTAAACTTGTCAACCCTTAGCTTAACCTCTTCTACCATCACTCCCACTCAACCATGAGACTCCCACTCAATCATGAGACCTTCCTGTAAAGGATCACTAAAAAAAATGATGTAGATCTGGCTAGAAAAAAAAATGACACTAGTCTGACTCTGATACCACTTGATAGGATTAACCTCAGATAGAAATAATAGTTACATGTAAATATAAGCAATACTAGAAAATAGTAGATTGCATAAAAGAGAACATAAGACACCAAGATTTAACATGGTTCACCTAATCCCTAAGCTATGTCCACAAAAAAAGTCTAATATTATTATTATCTAGTGATTACAACTTGATTACAATATGTAATACCTTATAGTTCAATACCATCACAAGAAGCTATAATATCACCATTCATCATGAAATCCCTAACCCTAAGCCTTTTTATACAAGCTTTTTACACTTACAAAATTAGGGCTAGAATAATAGAAAAGTAGAAGTTGATGCCTTTTACAATATAAGGGCATTTTTGGCTTCAGGGGAACTACCCCTAAAAACCCCTACAAGGGTGTTGTCCCTTGACCCCACCCTATACTACAATAGGGAGTGAACCTTGGGCACTAACCCAAGACCCCACATGGGTGCTACCCCTTGACCCCATCTTGGGGGAACTGCCCCCAAACCCGTGTAGAAATAATATGGAGGGAAATCACAACAATCTCCCACTTGGAGACTAATCAAACTCCACAATAATAACACTTCTATATTATTCTCAAATCCTCTTCATCAATCTAAGATCTTTCTAGAATGTTGTATTGTTCTTCTTCTTTTAGGATTGACAATAATTGTTCATAGTTTAAATAACTTCCAATAACCTCTGGTTGCATCTATGCACTTACACATCCTTCTACACACTTAAATGAATCTTTTTAAATATCCCTATAGAGATAACACTCCCCCATTACCATATCAATAGGTGCTTCTCTTCTTATGTACATTCACTCAATATGTTTTTCATGTACATTCTCTCCCCCATTGACATCAATGTCAAAGGTGCCAATAAAAATACTAATTGTTACATATCAATTTCTTATTAAACTGCTCAAATCATCAACTAGCTTGAGTGTCCAAAGACTATGTTCAATACCAAATACCTAGAGTCCTTCATGACTCAGTACATATCAGATACTCTCCTATACAGGAAGCATCAAAATTCAATCCAATTTCACCATCATGCTCTATACCACTAGACTCATGCACTCCTTGCATAAACTACTCCAAAGTAGGTAGGGGCATAAGCCATAGCATACCTCTTAGGTACTCAAAAGTATCTTTAGGAAAATTCTTTGTAAAGATATCTACAATATGATTTTTAGAGCTTACATACTCCAACCTTATTTCTTTCTCTATTGTCTTTTCTCTCAAAACATGATACTTTGTGGATATGTGCTTTGTCTTAGAATGCAATACTCAATTCTTAGACATACTTAATATAATTGTGTTATCATACTAAATGATAATAGGTTCTATAAACTCAATTTCAATATCCTTCAACATTTTTTTCATTCACATAACGTGATTATAGTTATTTTTTGCTACAACATACTCTACCTAAAATGTACTCTAAGATATACAATCGTATTTCTTGCCCAACCAAGAAAGCAATCTTCCTCCAAGAAAGAATTATCTACCACTAGTTCTTTTTATGTCATCTATACTGCCTACCTAGTCTGCATCAGTTATTTGCACAAGGTGAAATCACTTGATCTATCATACCATATTCCATAATTAGATGTACCTTTCAAATATATGAATATCCTCTTTACTACTACATAATGATACTCTTTTGGATCAGCTTGGAATCTTACCACAATCCCTACTACATTTTCTATATCTATTCTAGTGTGAGTTAGATATTGCAATCCTCCAATCATAAATTTGTACTTCTTTTGCTCAACTATAGGTGTCTCATCCTTATTGGATAACTTGTGACCAATTATCATAATTGTACCAATAGGTTTGCAATTCTCCAAACCAAATGTTTTCGAAAAATCATTCAGATACTTAGTTTGCGAAATAAATATCCCATCATGCAATCTGTAATCCTAGGAAAAAATTTATTTCTCCTATCATGCTCATTTCAAATTCATTTTTCATCTCTTTAGCAAAATTATCACTTTCTTCATCATTTACTCCAAATATTATGTCATCCACAAATATTACAATGATAAATAGGTCATCATTAGTATTCCTCAAATATAAATTACCATCTACCATACCTTTTATAATTACAAGCTTTAATAAATACCTGTCCAACATTGCATACCAGGTTCTAGGTGCTTGCTTCATATTGTACATTGCTTTCTTTAGTTTTCATACAAAATCTTTACTTTCTATGAGAGGGAATCCATTTGGTTTTTGAATGTAGAATTCTTCTTCAAGTTCTCCATTAAGAAAAGCTGACTTGACATACATCTGATAAATCTTGAAATTCTTGTTTGCTACATAAGCCAAGAACATCCTTATTGCTTCCATGCTTGCCATGGGTGCATAGGTTTCTTCATATTCTATGAGTAACCTTTATAAACAAGTTTGGCCTTATTTCTTAGAACTTCTCCTTGCTCCTTCATCTTATTTTTGACTACCCATTTGGTTCCTATCACATTCTTATCTTTAGGTCTAGGAACTAATTCCCATGTTTCATTCTTCACAATTTAATCTAGTTCTTCTTTCATAGCTTGCATCCAGTGATCATCCTTACATGCTTCATCTATGCTCTTAGGTTCCACTTCAAAAATTAGACACAATTCCTTATTCACTCTATTTCTTGTCATCACACCTTTATCCTTGCTCCCAATTATCTACTCTGGAGGGTGATTCTTTGTTATGTCTTTACTAGATGTAGGATTTTACATCTCAACTCTGATCTCTTCCCTAGGTTCAAATCTATATTCTTCTCTATGCTCAATAGATAATTCATTATAAAAATCATTGTTAGTCTCAAAAATAACTTCAACATTCTATCTAACAATTCCAGAATTATCTTCTTCTTCATCAAAATTATAATCTACCATTTTCTCTTTAGTACCAAACTTTTTAATAATCATTGTATTTGTAAACTCAACTATTGTCTTAGTTCTATAGTTGAAACTTCTATATGGTTTTCTTTTCAATGAGTAATCAATAAACATAGCTTCATTGCTTCTAGGATCAAACATACCAATATCATCATCTCTCTTTATGTAACACTTATTTCCAAATTTTTTGAGATGCTTAGCTAATGGTGAGAGACCAAACCATAACTCATAAGGTTTCTTGCTCATACCTTTTCTAATTTGTACTCTATTTATAGTATATACTACTATGTTAACTGCTTCTCACCAAAATGTGTTTGAGACATCATTCTCAAATAACATCACTTTTGCTACTTTTGCTACTAACTTGTTCCTTCTTTCAACAATTCCATTCTATTTAGGTGTTCTAGGTGAGGATAACTATCTTTTGATTCTATTCTCTTTATTGAACATGTTGAACTTTCTAGAAGTGAACTCTCCTCCTCTATCTAATCTTAAACACTTAATCTTAATATTATATTCTTTTTTAACTCTATTCTTGAATATCTTAAATTTCTCAAAAGCTTCAAACTTCTCTTTAAGAAATGCTACCCACATCATCCTAGTGGAATCATCAAAAAAAATCATAAAGTACCTTTCACCATAGAATCCTCTGGTTCTTGCAGGACCACTTAGATCCATTTGAACAATCTCCATTTTCTCTATACTAGAGAGTTTCTTGTTAGGAAAAGACACTTTCCTTTGCTTGGCCAAAATACATTCCTTGTAGACAAAATTAGTAGGCTTAATAATCTTAGGCAAATCTCTCACTACAAATTTACTCTTGAATTTCACAATATTATCAAAGTTTATATGAAAAAACCTTCTATGCCATAACCAACTATTATCAACCTTTGCAACCAAACATGTTATTTTAGTGGGATTCAACAAAAATACATTACCTCAGGATCTAGTTTCAATACCAACCAACTTACCATCTTTGTCTTTGATAATGAAATTCTTCTCTATGAACTGCAACAAATATCCCTTGTCTACCAACTATCCAACACTTAACAAATTATGATTCAAACCATCAACAAAGTAAACATTGTCAGTGTTAGTTTTACCATCAAGAGTAATAGATCCAATCCCTGTAATATGACAAGATTCATTGTTACCAACTCTAACAATACCTCATCATGATTTATGAACTTAACAAATTTGTTCATATTACCAGTCATGTGATGTGAATATCCACTATCAATTATCCAATCTGATTTCTTCCCAACTTGGGTAACTAGAGCTTTTTCTTCTCTAATTTCTCTATCGAGGCTATCTTCTTTAATATCCACAAATCTTGATTCATCATCACTTTCACTTTGATCCTTTTCATTAGATTCTTCATCCTCATTAGCATATAAGCAATTTCTATCCTTGTCTCTTCTAGTCTTAAATTTTCCTCTAAATTTTTCCTCTCTTTTAGGACATTTAGATGAAAAATGACCATTTTCATCACAAGTCCAACACTTAAATATTTTCTTACCATCTTTTTCTCTTCTTACTAGAAGGGCTATTCCTTCTTTAATCTTCTTATTTTCTTTAGATTTGCTATGCTGGTAAAGTCTCCTCTTGCACTTATACTTCTTGATAGATTAGGTTGAATATGAATATCACTAAACCCTATCTCAACTTTGGATAATTCCCTAGACTATACCATTTCTCCTTCTACAGATTCTAATCTTCCAAGAAATCTTTGGTGTAGTGCATTACTAGCTGAATCATCTGAGTTGTCTGATAGAATTTTTAAGATCTTCCATATAACATCATCACCATGTTTAGTTCCACCAAGAGATCAAATATCTACAACAATTTTTGATATTCTTCCTATATAATCTCTGATGGACTCATCTTCCATCATCTTAGCATCTTCAAATGTGCAAATCCAACTTTGTTATTTCATTCTTTTGCATGATCATCACCTTCAAAAGTAACTTCTAATGCTTTCCAAATTTAATGAGAAGTTTGAAATGTCTTTACTTGATTGTATTCATTCTCTAGAAGAGTTGATAGAAGGGCTTCTCTGGCTCTCATGTTACACATGAATAGATCTCTTTCTCCCTCACTGCATTCCTCTAGCTTTGATTCTTCAATAATTTCCTTGTTAGCTTTCATCAAAAGCCAATATCCTTGACCCATGCATAATAGATGAGTCTTCATCTTTTCCTTCCAACTATCATAGTTGGCCCCGTGGAATCTTAGACTATCTTTCCTAAACATATTTTCCATTGATCTCCCAAAGTTGTTAAGCTTTATCTTCAAGGACCTGATGCTTTGATACCAATTGTTAGAATATATAGTCCAGTGATATATTTGAGAAGGGGCAGGGCCGGGGTGGGGGGGGGGGGGGGGGGGTGGGGGTGAATTAGTTATGCAACTATCATCACAAAAACTAACCTTAAACAAAATTGACCATGTGAGTGATATAAACTAAAACCACAACAAGACACTCATGCACAATTAACACTAGATATGTTAACTAGGGAAACCATTGATTAGAGGGAAAACCCCATTGGGGATGGTACCCATAAGATAATGTAGTAATAAAAATATTCCTTGTTAGAGGATAGACTCTATTAGGACTCTATTACAACAGTCAATACATATGAGTCCTTGTTAGGAGACTTTGAATCCCTGTTAGGAGATTCCAACATTGTTAGGAGTTGTGGAAGATAGCTGGACCCACTGCCCAAAAAACTTCAAGGTTAAGATCAAAGAATTCATTGTCCAAATGATCTCTATATTATTCCTTATAGAATAATAAAACTAAAATATATTTCCTTCCTCTATCTTGGTCCTATCAACTAGATTTCTTCTCCTTCAGATCTTGTAACCAGATCTAATACTACACACCAATGATCCCTTGGATCACTTACACACATTCAATAAGAATTCTAATCCTTCTCAAGCTACGCACTAATAATTCAGATTCCACTTGATCCTCTCTATCCAAGTCTCTTTTTAAAAAAGGAAAACAACTTTCATTTATACCATATCTTCATAATAATTACTTGAGTTATACTTGAGGCTTTCTCAATTAATTAAAATAATATAGTTAATTAATTCACAATTACAACAACACTATCGACTTATAGTCTATACAAAACTTTACATGTGTGAAACCATGTCTTGCACACATGTTGGCATCACCATATGATTTTCCTCTATCACTATTATCTATTCATCACCTTCATTACATCTTAGATGAAAGCTAGCGATAGATCATCAGAACTCTATTTTTTAATGCTCTATTTTGGCACTACTTCTAGTAAAATAGGTGTAACTTTCATATAACATCATATCAGATTTAGTCCCTTGAACGACATCATTTGGAAAACCTTAGGAAAATTTCTTCCACTATACATCATTTGAAACTTCTTCAGCTCTTGTGCATACTAAGATTTAATGACTACTATCCTTCTAGTCTTAGTAGAATTACTATTGTGTTGACATCAATGACAAATATAGTCATGAATGCAACATATCAATATTCTTCAATGCTTAGGATACACCCCTAATGTAATATTATAAACATTCATGATAACAAAAATTAGGTATCCAATTTAGGATTAATAGTGCTTTGGATACCAAACCTTCATAGTAAACATAAAAAAGGTCCCAAAAATGTGTTTTTACCCTATTTCTAACTTCAAGCATGCAGTTGACGAGTTTTTTTCACCTGAATTTGATGAAATAAAAAGGGTTTCTAAAGAATGTTTTCAGCTTTCCATCAATATAATATTTGTCAAATTATGAGTTTAGTAAGTAATTTTTACTTATTTTCTAATGGATTTAGTTATAAAGTGTTAATTGACATACTAGTTGAAAAATGACTATAACTTTCAAACTGTAAAATATTTATGAAATTCGAAAGATGTGTCACATTCTATGCTTCATCTACTATAGTTAAAAACAAGAAAATTTAAGTTTTCTAATGTCTTGAATTAGTTAAGGTGGTCAAACATGAGCCTTTTATTTTTCAAAAATTGTCATAGCATAAAATTTGATAATTAATTATTTTCTTGGAATAAAAATACCCAAAAATATGCATCAAATCTAGACATGAGTATACTTATTATATCTAGAATATTATAACAAAATATTATTATTTGATTGTGATTAAGGTGGTCAGACATACACCTACTTCTTATTTTTGTCCTAATTTTTTGTACTACTTCATTAAAATATGATTTTTGGTTGATCAAAATAAATTATTTTTAGATAAGACATAGTATTTTATAGACTACATTCAATTTCCTATAGATTCCATTCTTATAACCTTTTAATATAAACTTCATAACTAGTTTAAAATTGCAAATCAAGTTGACATAAACCTAATTTTGTGATTTTACACTACCACTTATAGGTATAGTTTGGCACACCATGATCCTGCACATAATCTTGAGGTAGGATCTATTTCCCCTAGGTACTTCCTTTCATCCATCTATCCACTTGGAATCTACTCCTTGCATTGAAACATGATTTTCTTGTAATTTGGACACAATTTCTTGATCCTACGACCTATTTTGGAGCCCCAAGATAGCTCCAAGGGTTTGTGCACCCAATCATTAGGTGCATAGTGTGCCTCTAACTAATCAAGGTCATTATCCACCCCTAACAAGATAATTAGGGACATAGTGTTCCCCTGATGAGGCTGATGCAGGAGTAATCTTGGGTATCTTTTCCATCCTACTCAATAGATATGTGCTCGATGATACTTGTGGACTTGTTCAATGACTTCATAGATTGTAATTCTAGTGGTACTCTAATAGGAGCTATTTTGAGCCAAGAAGGTAGACTTGTTTTTTATTTCAATAAAAAATTGAACGATGCCAAGATAAAGTATTATGTTTATGATCAAGAATTTTATGGTATAGTTCAAGCATGGAAGAAGTGAAGACATGATCTTCTTCATAAGGAGTTTGTTTTGTATAATGATCATCAATATTTGCAATATTTTAATAGTCTAGAAAATTTGAATCAAAGGCATTTGAAGTGGGTTGAGTTTTTGTAGAGTTATACTTTTTTTTGAAACATAAGAGTGAGAAGTCTAATAGAATCACATATGCTCTTAGTAGAAGACAATTTTTACTGACATAAATGTAGATTGAGGTGGTTGGGTTCAAGGAACTCAAGAATTTATAGCCAAAGGATCCTAATTTTGGTGAAGCTTGGAAAGCTTGTACAATACATGTTATACTTGACAAGACAAAGTGGTTGGATTTCATAATATAAGATGATATGTTGTTCAAGAGAAGTCAGTTGTGCATTCCCAGAAGTTCCATGTGAGAGAATATCATCAAGGAGAAATATAGTCGAGGATTGGTTAGACACTTTTGTAGGGGTAAAACCATTGCCTTGGTTGTTTAGAATTATTATTGGCCATAGTTGTAACAAGATGTGAAGAAGTTTTTACAAAGTTACATAGAATGTTAGATGGAAAAAGGAGTAAAGAAAAATATAGGGTTATATCAACCATTACCTATACCTAAGAAGCCACAAGAAGATGTCAGTATGGATTTTGTTATTGGCTTATGAAGGACACAACAAGGGTGCGATTCAATATTTGTGGTGGTTGACAATTTTTTTGAAATGACACATTTTATTCCCTGCAAGAAGACTAGTGATGTTGTTTATGTGACAAAGTTTTTTTTGAGAGAAGTGGTGAGACTACATCATTTGCCAATGATAATAGTTTCTAATCATGATACCAAGTTTGTTATGTATTTATGACATACACTTTTGAAGAAATTGAAAATAGGTTTAAAGTTTAGTTCATCCCATCATCCACAAATTGATGGACAAATAGAAGTTGTGAACTAGAGTTTGGGAAAAAAAAATTGATGCTTGGTTGGAGATAAACCAAAAGGTTGGGATCTTATCTTACCATAGTCAAAATTTTCATCCAATAATTTTGTCAATAATTTTGTCAAAATTTGCAAGCAATCCTAGAAATTCTTATGAATTGAGGCTATTGGATAAATGGAAAATAATTAATGCTAAATTAGAATATTTTTCTGAACATTTGAAGAACATCCATGAGGAGGTGAGGAAGCACATTACAAAGATGAATACATAGTATAAGGTTAAAGCTGATGTGAAAAGGAGGTATAAGAAATTTCATATTGGAGATGATGTCATGGTTCAATTGAGAAAGGAGAGATTTGTAGTGGGTACATATAATAAGCTAAAAATGAAGAAGTTTAGACCATGCAAGATAGTAAAAAGGAATGATTCTGGAAATGCTTATGAAGTAGAGTTTCTAGTTGAACTTAACATTTCACCAGTGTTTAAAATTTTAGATTTGATAAAATATAATGAGGGAGGTGATGTATATGAAGTTGTAGAAGCACAATGGAGTATTCTAACATCTACTTTACTACACAAGAGATTGAGGAGATATTGGACAATCATGAGGGAAGAAGCACAAGAAACAAAACATATGAAGAGTGTTTGGTCAAATGGAAAGTGAGAACAATAGATGATTCATCATGGATAGCACATGAGGTTAAAAATCTTGGTTTTCCACTGACTACCTAAGATGTGATAGGGTCACTTCTTAAATTACCTTGGGTGTTCGATGCAGGAGCATCCTGGGTGTAAGGGAAATCTTGCATCAGCCAAAAATATTTTTATTTTCAGTTTTCTAGTTTTTTCTTTTTCATTTTTAATAGGGTTATTCCTATTCAAAGTTTCTATTTGAGGAATCTTTCTAATTTTTGGAAGTTGGTATTATATTCTTAGATTGTACTAATCTCATATGTGGAGGTTCATATTAGACATACTAGCCTGCCAGTTGAGTTGTATTGTCAAATCATATGTATTGGTACAACCATTGCAGATTTTTGATATGGATTTTGGCTATCTAAACTTTAGGTCCATAGATGAAGGCCTAAATGGCTCTAAAACAAGGAAAAACCTCAACTAATGAACATTTGTGCAATCATTCCATTGTTTATTTCTAGCCAACAATTTCAAAACAGGTTTATAATACCCCATTGGGTCAACGATTTGCTAGTTATGGTCTCTAGAAGTGGACCCATCCAAAAATATCTTTTGTAAATTGTCTTGAGTTGATCTTATGTAATAAAGTTTAATGAAAAGATATAATATAAGGTTAGTCAGCTTCAAGGGTTAGGGCTTAGTGTCTAGAAACTTATCGAGTGGTTAAAAGTGCCTATATAAGGAAGGCCTAAGGTTGTCTAAGGTAATTCTAGGTGATAGTCACAACTTTGTCTTGTAGAATGTTGTAAGGAAGACACCCATGCATGTTTGTATATTATAATTTTGTAATGTTGCATTTACGGTGATAATAAGAAGGGCATATTTTGTTCGCTCAAATTTTTTTTGTTTCTCTATTTCTGTTGTGCATTGTGGTATTAAGGGGAGAACCCTTCATCAATTATTAAAATATATCACCATGGGTTCTATAATATCTTCCTTCATTCCTTTCAACAATTACTTGATGCATACAATGTTTGAACAATTAACTACTGCAACAACATACTCAACCTCAATTGTGGATTAAGAAATACAAATTGTCTTCTTACTTGTCTCTGAAATCAACTTCTTGCCTAGATAGAAAATGCCTTCACTTCTACTCTTTTTGTCATCAATTTTTCCATCTCAATCAACATCTGTGTACACTCTCAACTCAAACTTTTCATTCTCTTTGTACCATAAGCCATATTCTTCTATTCCTTTCAGATATCTCAATATTCTTTTCACAACCATTAGGTGATTCTCCTTAAGATTAGCAAAAAATCTTGCAACAATACCAACTAATGCAATGTCAGGTCTACTATGAACAACATACTATCAATCATTAACCTATATCAATAATTTTCTAGTTTTCCAATAATTGACCTATATAATGCCACCTAATTTACATCAAATGAACCATCATTCTTTGAAATTTTATGTCTAGTAACCATAGGTGTTTCAATTGGTCTTGAATCTTCCAATCCAAAAAAATTCAATATCTCCTTGGTATACTTTGATTGTGTAATGTAAATACCTCCTTTCATCTAATAAACTTGTAAACCAAAAAATAATTTAATCTCTCCAAACATTGACATCTCAAATTATTTCTTCATCTCATTAGAAAATTATTTTTACAACACATCATGTCCTTTAAATATGATATCTTCAACACAAATTTCAGCCAACAATATCTTACTCTCAAATTCACTCTTCAAGTACAAATTGTTATTGTCATTAGTTCTTGTAGAACTAATTTTCACCAAATAAGTATGCAACATTTCATACCTTTCTATAGGGGCTTATTTCAAACCATACAATGCTTTGCTCAACTTATATACCATGTTCCTCTTGCTAGGGGCAAAAAATCCTCCAGGTTCTTCAATGTAGACTTCTTCTTCTATGATTCCATTTATAAATGTAAATTTTACATCCATTTGATATATCTTGAAGCCTTATAAGTAGCATATGCAAGTAATGTTCTTACTCCTTCTAACCTTGCAACTTGGCTAATGTCTCCCCATAGTCAATTCCTTCCTCTTGTGCATATCCCTTATAGACTAATGTTTCTTTGTTCCTTGTCACTTCACCTTTCTCATTCACCTTGTTTCTTTTATTCCCATCACATTCTTTTCCTTTGGCCTTGGTACCAATGTCCATCTCTTGTTATTTGTTAGAATATATAGTCCACTAATATAACTTGGGGGTGGGGGTGTGAATCAGTTATCCAACTATTATCCCAATCACTAACTTCAAACTATCTTAACCAAATGGGTAAAATTAACTAAAAACAAAACAAGATACTCATACATAATTAAAAATAGATATATTAACTAGGGAAATCCTTGATCTGAGGGAAAACCCTGATGGGGATGGTACCCACAAGATGATGTACTAATATACATATTCCTTGTTAGAGGATAGACCCTGTTAGGAGTCTATTACAACATTCAATACATATGAGTCCCTATTAGGAGACTTTGAATCCCTATTAGGAGATTCCAACCTTGTTAGGAGTTGTGCCAACCCTGTTTGGAGTTGTGGAAGATAGTTGGACCCACTACCCAAACAACTTCAAGGTTAAGATCAAAGAATCCACTGTCCCAAGGATCTCTATATTACTCCTTGTAGAATAATAGAACTAAAATGTACTTCCTTCCTTTGTCTCTATCCTATAAATCAAAATTATGCTCCTTTAGATCTTGTAGCTAGATCTCATATTGTGCATGCAATGATCCCTTGGATCGCTTACAACATTCAGTAAGCATTCTACTCCTTTTCGCACTACACACTAATACTTTGCATTCCACTTGATCCTCTAATCAAGATACATTAAAAATAATGAAAAAAAGTTTCCTTTGTACTGTATCTTCATAATAATTCCTTGAGTCTGCCTTGAGGCTTACCTAATTAATTAAAATAAGACAATTAATTATTTCAAATTACAATAACACTATTGGCTCATAGTCTATAGAAAACTTCACACGTGTGAATCCACATCTTGCACAAACATTGCCATCATCATATGACTATCCTCTATCACTATCTAACTATGCATCTCTTCATTACATCTCAGATGAAAGATATATATAGATCATTAGAACTCTATTTTTCAATGCTTTGTTTCTACATTACTTCCAGTAAATCAAGTATAACTTCTGTACACCATTGGCTCAAACTTAGTCCTCTTAACCACATCATCAAGACAACCTCAAGAACATGTCCTCTACTAAAAATCATCTAAAATTTCCTCAACTTCTATGCATACTAAGATTATTGACTATTATTCTTCTAGTCTTAACAAAATCACTGCTATGTTGACATCAATCACTAGTACATTTGACTCAAATTTTTGACCAAAACTTTCAACCATCTAATAATTTGGGGTCAATTTGGTTGAATTGTGATGACTTTTGTTAAAGATGAGCCCGTGTTGGTCAAAATTTTGACCAACACGGGCTCACACTAAGCAAAAATTGAAAAAAGTTATGTTTGTCGCCCTAATCTTATTGTTATGCGACCCAAAAGACTCATGCACTAAACCATTTTCTACCACTGTGATTTGTGGCTAGGAGTACATGGAAAAAGGGTTTAATAGTGTCAGCACCAGTAGGGTTTGACATCCTGGGTTCTTTGGTGGTTGATTGTAGTAGAGGAGAGCTCGTGAATGCTTCAAAGTTGATCCATTGAAAGAGATTTTAGAAAGAAGGCAGCGTGAAAGGATCAAATAATAGTTGGAAATGTTGAAGAGTCTCCTTCCTAGCATTACAAAGGTGAGTTGAAGTTTTGTTTTATAGATTGACATTTCTTGCCTTGTTTTGAATATACTTATATGCACCCTATACAATGTTTTCCTTTTTTTGGACTAGACATTTCTCATTTGCTTTGTTCCCTAACTTGAGTTTTCAAACTAGTGCTTATAACAACCTCCTAAGATATTCATAAATACCAGTAATCCAAAAGCAAGGCAAAAAAATTTGATGAGTCAAAAAATAGAACAAAAAACTATCAAGATCTAATCAATGGACACAAAAAGGTCCTCCAATACTAACCCTTAGATGAAATCCAAGGTATTACCCCTATCATTTCTAAACTCTGGACAATTCAAATTCCAAAATTCTCAAAAAGAATATCTATTATAACAAAGTTGAGTATCCCTATCTAATTTGCATCTACTATCCCCATGTATAATTACAAACTTATCCATACTTACAACATTCATTCTATACACATGTATGCATCTTACTAGATCAATCTAGATGAAGCTTAGAAAAAGTTTTCTTCAAAATAATAAAATCAGCTACTAGAATAACCTACAAATCTATTACCATGTAATCGAGCCAACTATGCTAGATAGTTTAAGGGTATCATGCCAACGTTAGGGTTCTTAGGGATGAAAAAAGGTGAACAAGTGATTAGAATATTAAACTTCATCAATAATAGAGTCTTCAACCTTGTAAATGCTCAAAGGGCCAATTGAGAAAAAAAGGTTAATGGTTTCTATTATTAGTAGCCTTTGGAAGAAATTACAAGAAAGAAAAATCAAATTCATGATGTTATGCAGATGTTTCACAAGATAAAATCTATATTGATGAACAATACACAAATTGTCTTGGCTTTATTTACATGAAGAAAACAATAGAGAAGTTTTCATTCTGCTAGGTGTAATGTGCAACATTATAGCATGCCGAAAAATAATGTGAAATGTCAATTTAATTAAAATCCTAAAAATCTCACAATAGAAAGCAATTATGTTGAATAGGCTTATTAGAAGACCTTTCTATCCTACAAGGTAAGAAACATATATATCAAACCCAAAGGTGATGGTTTCTATGGGTTTCTAGGTCTACACAAACCAGTCTTGAATTAGGCTTTTAATACCCCTTCAAATGGTTTGATCAATTCCTACCAAGGATATTGCATACTTCTTATCCATTCCCCTAACACAATCCAAATTAATTTCTTGAAGTTCAATCCACTCCTACAATGTCCAAGCACATTTCTCTATCGACCACCTAGCCAGGTTGCTCTAGAGATCAACACACTCATTGCTTGTTATTTCAAGTTTGGACGAGAAAATTGAGGCAATCAAATATTACATTACATACTTGAAAGGAACATACCTCCTGATATGTGCATTTACAGCTCATTTTAGGTCATTGTAGAGCTGGCAGGCTAGAAGAAGCAGTCAAACTCTTAAACCAACTAATTCTAAAAGGTATGGCTCCAAAAAACTTTATGTATAATATCATTATTGCTGGACACTACAGGGTTGCCTGTACAAGTGTTGCATTCAAAATATTTGATAATATGGTAAAGAGTGGTCTTTTGCCTCATGTGATTACTTATACTACTCTTACAATGGGGTTATGCAAGGAAGGTAATATACAGGAGGCACATTTTCTTTTGAGGGAAATGTTTGGAGAAGGTTTGATTCGTGACAAAACTATACACAGTGTATTGATTGATGAACATCTCAAGAATGTTAATGTATAACAAGCTTTTAAATTGTGGGCACAAATGGACAAGAAAGAAATTGCACCTAATGTTATTGCTCACACTCCTTTTATGAACGATATTTGCAAGATAAGCTACATAAAGCAGGCACATAGATTCCTTATGAAAATGGTAAATCGACACATTTTTCCTGACAATTTCACTTATAGCTCATTGATTGATGGACATTGCAAGGAAGGAAACTTATTCTTAGCTTTTGGGCTAGAAAAGGAAATGATTAAAAATTGCACTTGCGTCTAATGTCATTATTTTTAATACTCTCATTAATGGATTTTGTAAACAAGAAATGATAAGTACAACAAATCAGCTTTGTACCCTCATGCCAAGAAATGGCTTGTCCCCTGATATTTTTACCTACAATATTTTAATTAATGCTCACTGTAAGCTAGCTGATATGAAGCAAGCTTTGGAGATCATGAACATGATATCATGTAGTGGTTGTGCTCCTGATGTTATTACCTACAATACTTTGATAAATGGTATTTGCATTACAAAAATGACTCAGCTAGCTTTTAATCTCCTTGAGAGCATTGTTTCCATAGGATTTTCTCTAGACACATTCACTTTCAATACAATTTTGGATGGGCTCTACAAGGATTCCCTTGGTCTGGTTGTTACTTTGTTAGAAAAACTTTTTAAAATGGGTTTTGTCCCAGATACGGTGTCCTATAGTACATTGCTTAATCATTTTTGTAGCCTTGGAATGCTAAATCAGGCTATGATGTGGCTGGGTAAACTTATGAAAATATTTTTTATTCACAATGCTGTTACATATGAGATATTGGACAATGTTCACTTTGGTGGGAAATGGTCTACCAATAATCCAAAAAATGTCACTAGAGAAGGATATCTTTTGCATTGTGTAATGTAGTCAATGAGTAATAGATCAAAGAGGCAAGAAGGCACTCAAATGCCATTTGTAAGTCTTAATGAGAATCTGGATAGTGTAATAAGCATAACTAATATTTATTCTAAGGCTATACAAGACAGATGATAAGGGGCATCAACATGTTTTAAAGAGTGACGACTGGGATGATTCGACTTGTAACAGGCTAATGGTAAGCTGTAGAAGTGGTCTCTTTTGCAAAGCAAAATCAGAGGTAGATGAATTCTTCAATAGTTGGTCAACTGTAAAATAGAAAACATTAGAGCCCCATGAAAAAGTTAAAATTAATGATCAAACTTGCTCTTTGCTCACAGATTGAAGACACAGATATAATCTTGAACAGATGATGAAGCATAGTGCCAAAATTATGGGTAAGTCCTCTCAGTCTGTTGGTCAAAAGTTAAATTTTAGAGTCTAGACAAAACCTTGTCTTCCTTTAAGAAAGTTCTAATTTCAGCTCCACAATTTTATAATTGAAGTGAACCAATATTAAACCACATTTAGTAGAACATGCTTCAGAATTATGTTAATCTATCCTTATAGCACTGGAATGCCTATGTATTCCCACGAGATCATTGCAGCATGTTTAACTCAGTGTTTTGATCAAATTTAAGAATTTTAATTATATTTTTTCTTCTTGATAGTTGCATAGCTTATAAACATAGTAATTACAATTATCAAATATTTGAGCATGTGTTAATTATTTCTAGAGTTGATCAATAGATGAGCACGCTGAAGGTTTGATCAATAGTCCATAGAGACACACTTAAGATAAATAGGATTTGTGGCATGCCATTGTAATGGAGGATAGAATTTTGCTTCTCTATACAATCTGGCATATGATATGTACTACATCAATGTCCTTGTGGTGTAGCCCTATTTTATCATCAATTGTCCAAAAGATAAGCAATGAATGGAGCCTATAACTAAAGTTGGTGTTTGGAAATACAAAACATATTCTCACGCCTAGGGATGACTGGTAACAATAGAAAACTGCAACTCCTCCATTCCAATAAAAAATGACATAATGTATATAGAGTCTGCTTTCATTTCCCATAATTCCATGCATTTTTAACCACAAGAAATGAATCTAGACTCCATTCTTTTGAAACTGCTTGGGTTTGTCTAGTGACTAGCAGAGTACAAAATAATAAGTATTAACCCAACAAAACTAATCAAGAATACACACAATTATGTACAAAATATCAAGACCACATAATATAACTACTAAATGTAAAATAACTCAAATTTCAATCAATATGATTGTGGATGTTCACCATTGCATAGCTATATAATCAAAATTGGTCAGCATTCAATTGCTTCTAGTTGAAAAACACAACATCCAACCATACAAACTAGTTTGGATGGGTTTAAATAGCCTTCCTAAACCTTCCCCAAACTGAATTCTAGGAGTGGGTGAATAATTGGTAAAATATTGAACCAAGTTACAAAAGTTTCACATAAAGTTGTCAAACTTGCAACTTGACAACTTTTCAATTTCTTGACAACTTTTGGAAATGTTTGGTTCCTTTTAGCCTAGGTGTGTAGAACCTTACCAAATGGTTCCCTAATCTCACATGAGTCTAGACTCTATTCCAAGCTATTCTAGGCCCTGGATCATATACTATACTCCTAGAGACAATTGGACCCATTGACAACTTTTTACCTAGGGAATGCAACTTTACATCTTTTTCCACAACTTTTGAATTTTGACTTAGAAAACATGCCAAGATGCACTTGGATATCACTTTGAGATTTCATTTATCTATTATTAGATACCATGGCCCATCAAAGAGCCAAACACAAAAAAAATTCAATAGGACCTTGACATGTCCTAGAGTGCTACTACACCATTCTCTCCAACAAAAGAAGTCTTCATGGGACTATGGGAGAAATCAAGTTGAGATCTATTCCCTTCTTCTTGAAATCAGTCACTGGTATCCATGTAGCTTCAATATCTAGCTTTCCCTTCCATTTGATCAGGTATTCCATGTAGACCTTGTGCCTAGTCTTCTTTCCCAATCTAGAACTCAACACCTTCTTAGTCCATGGAACTGAATTAGTAATTTTTGACAATTTTTGAGCTACCACTTAAAGCTCCAAAGTCTGAAGAAAAAATAGTATCTTTTAAGAATAATTCTCATATTCAATTGGACTTTAGAGAACCCTCTAGCTCATGGAAATTATGTGGAATGAGCTTCCAAGAAGCGTCAAGAGGTATCTAAAAATACACGACTCATGTTGCTCAGATGATTAGAGGATGAGTATCTCACACTTCCTGAATTTTAGAAGTTATATCCTCTGTCTACATTTTAAGGGAAAAAGTAGCTTTTCCTCATACTTTGAGAATGAATGCCAATTTTTGGCATAGAATAGGTCATATATTACAAAAAATAAGGCCTAACACAAGGAACAACTCTTTTTGTTTCAACCAAAGACTTGCTGAGCCGTACTCTTGAACATGTTTTGTATTTGCAAATCATGGAGCTGAAAAACAAAATTAGCGTATTACTTAGCAAAGATCTTCCTAAAGAAATTCATTTGTCAAAAAATACTTTTAAATACATTCAAAGATATAACTACCTCCTTCAAGCCCTCCGGGGAAGTTTCTCACAGTTCTAAAATTTGATCAGCTCTTCTTTCTCCAATACACTAGTTAAAATTTTATCAACAAAATTAGGCCAAGAATAGGCATAAACATAGCACTAGTTAAGATTTCAACAAAACATGAGTTTATAGCTAAAGACCAAATAATAATATCCAATAATCTAAATCATATGGTCTTCTTGTCTTTTATATTTCTTTATTCACTCAAGACAATTGAATGATTAATATAGATTGATTGAATTAATTGAAGAATTGATTGCAAGTCTGTTTGATTTCCAACTAATGTTTGATGAATGATAGAATGATTTCCTTTGATTTGACAATTTGATAGTTAGTGAATGATGACTAAATGAATATTGTAATTCATAAATTGAGGAGTGATGATTGTGTGTTGATTTAATGTATTTTGAAGTGATGAATGGTAAATGATCATAAAAAAATTTCTTCTTTTATATATTATTCATGGAAGGTTCAACACTTGTCATGAAAATTGAATCACCACTTTAAATTAATATGTTATTCCCCAACTTTATCTCCCTTGGATGCCCTCCTCAAACGAAACCTCTTCTTTATATCTTACAATGTAAGAGTCACTTCTCTTCACCACATGTGCCCCTTGCATTGGTCATAGCCTTTCACAATTACCACCCTTCAAATAAGGTCAAACTCTTCATCATTTTTGACCAAATGAAGGTACTTCCTTACTATATTCCCCTCCCTTCTTCCATCAATCCTTCCTTAATTCCTATGCTCCCTTTATGCATATCATAACTATCTTATATCTTAGGCCAAAATTTACTATGGTTATCTTATGATTATCCAGTATTCCATGCCTTCAAAAGAAATCTTTCCCCCTTATTTATATCTAAATTAGCCTTTTAGATAATGGGAAATCATCTCTAGAGAAAGAGATAACAAAAATTTCAAATTTAATGTCAGAATCTGTGTCTAATCTTGATGCATTTATAGATTCTGATCTTCAGGGCCAAGGGTGCTTGCAGTCAGATTTTCATCTCTAGTAGATGACGTATTTGAGTTTGACAAGGGAATGCCATTATCTTGATATTTACCAAAACATAATTTTATTGTTGAATCTTCACCATCAAATCATCTAAGTGTTGTGTAGGGTATTCAACAAGGAGGAAAGTATGGTCCATCAACTACATGGGATAGGAACTCTTAGTTGTCCTTAATTAATAATACTAGAAAAAATTCTATTGGAAGCTCACCTTTTAACAATAGGTTGATGTCTGAACCAAATCATAAGAATGTATGGCAGACTGGCTCAAGCCCCTTAGCTAGTGGACACAATTATGGAGTCAATACATCCACACTCAACCCTGCAAGGATCCAATCTTTTAATAAACTGTCATCAGCTACAAAGTATTATTTTAACTATGATCTCACTTCTTCAAAGTCTCCATTGCATCTGGGAGACACTTTAGGTTATCCATCAATGGAGGATATTCATCTAAGAAAAGTAATGGATTCTCCAAAGGAGGGGTTCCCATCACATTCTACTCATTGGAAAACTAGTTCATCATATACATCAAGAATATCATTAGTGCATAGGAATTCCATTCAATAGTTAAGGTCTTCTCTTGTTAAGACTTCAACTGGTGGTCAAACATCAACTGTATTCAAA
Source organism: Cupressus sempervirens (assembly GCA_028749045.1). Taxonomy (NCBI): domain Eukaryota; kingdom Viridiplantae; phylum Streptophyta; class Pinopsida; order Cupressales; family Cupressaceae; genus Cupressus; species Cupressus sempervirens. The sequence continues at coordinate 675,936,785 of CM053784.1, read as the reverse complement.
AGCTTTGCAACTAGCTTTCACATGATCCCCCCAGCATGCAAGTTTCTATTTCTAATTCACTATACTTTTGAGATGGAAAACGGTAGCATGTTGGGTTGGGCATGTCAATTGTGTCTATTGTATGCCTTCTATTTTTAACTGAATATCATCTAGCTAATGCATGAGGTATACATCTTATAGGTCAAACATATTATTCTTTAACTTGTCATGGTAACACATCTGACATAACTCAAAAAATAAGTAGTCGAAAGCATTGCCTTTTAGATATTGTGCAGTCAATTCCATCCTTGCAAGGAATATCAGCTTATGGAGAAAATCAAAAGAAATTAAAGACCTTTGAATCAGTTAATACACAACATGCCTCTATTCAACTAAATGCTTCCAACACTTTGGGGAGATTTTCTAGCCATGCATGTGGGAGCATTCTTAGAGAAGCTAATCATGGGAAAGCACCTTCAAGTATATATGTATCTGTTCTTCTTCAAGTGATTAGGCATTCTTCTTTATGTATTAAGCATGCCCAACTTATAGGTCAAATGGAATTCCTAAATATCCCATATATCAAAGATGTGGGCTTGTGAAAGCCCTTTATAGACATATGGTTTTGGCTGCCCTATTCAAAAGAGGATGCATGGAAATATATTTGTTTGTGTCTTGGTAGACCTGGAAGCACCTACTAGGATGTCAAGGTAAATGATGAACACTGGAGGCCTACTATACAAGTGGATCTCTCCTCTTTAAGAGTGGTCTTAGTCAATAATTCCATATGAATATGTTTTATTTGATTGAAATAATTTATCATTAGTATCGACATGATACCTTCATATCATTTGACTTCTTAATGTGATTCCTTATCTTCTAATTCCTCATATTGGTGTACATCAAACTACAATATTTGCCAATATCTTTCTTAAAATAATAATGGATGACTAAGATCCTATGGATGACCAAGTTGTTATAGTGAGTATCCACCAATTAGTGCCAAGACTTTTGAGTGCTCTTAAAGGATTTTGATGTGCCTTGTTCTTGCTGACTTGCTATGCCCAATTCAGGCAATATGATTGACATAAGAAAGTAATGCCTAGCTTAAGATGGCTAGAATTACGAACCACATAGCTATTTATACCATCAACTAAACATGTGGACTATGAAGTTATTAGTAGCCTAACTCTTCATGGAAAAGATTCTCACATGAAGATTTATTGTGAACTTTACTATTATATTTCTAGCTGCTCTAATAAGGTTTTGATGAGCATACCTTCTTCCTTCACAACAATATACTTTAATTCACCATAGCCTCTCCAACCAATAGAAATGGTTAAGTTTAACATAGTGCCTATGTGGCAATATCATGGTGCCTAAGTGGCATAGTAATTGTAATGTGCGCCAGTCACTTCCAGGAAACTTTACAATGCAGATCTTTACTAACATTTAAGTATACTATAAGTTGATCTCTTGTGATTGTAAAGGCTTTTGGTCTTTTTCAAAAGTTCCCAAAAGGATACAAAAATTGTTTTTTAATTGGAACCTTTAAACTTCTAAATCAAGTAACGAAAAAATGAGATTGACTGTTTCTGTCTGTTTATCCATTGTGTAATTTTATATGGAGTATTTGGTTTTCTTGATTATCTAGCAAGCACCAAAAAAAATTTTAATGAATTAATTTCTTTGAATAAATGAATTAATGATGGTACTTCTAATTCTCCAACTCTAGCTAAATCAAGTTCTAAAAACTTAAAAAAGGCAAATGGTCCTGATGCTGTAGCTATAAGTCTTACATTCAAAATCAACAACAAGGTTTCATACATAATAGTACTAAAAGGTGTGTGTCTTTTTGGGGTTCAAGTTTCAAACTACAAGTGCACATATTTGTGTATTAAATTGGCACCTTCTATGCTCAAATGGTTGCTGATCTTTGTTTCATGGCTTTCTATTCTAGCACATAGTGCAATTATGCTGAAAGTAGAAAGTATAGTAGATAAAACAGAGTGGGTTAGCAAAATTAGGACCTTATTCAACCTTCAAAAGGCGTATCAATAGAAGGACCAGTATTATTGTTTTTTTGATCTTATCCATTATTGTATACTAGGTGTGTTTTTTTGGTAGAAGGGTGGTACTGCACATTTTTCAAACATCTAAGCCTTCTAGAAATTATAGGATCATTTTAGTTACATTTGAAAACATTAATCAAGAAAAACCATATGTGCAGATATAAACATTAATCACAACATGTCCAATTTATTTGTAGATATATTTTCCTGTGAAGAAAGACCACGCTTGACAATATGAATGCTGAACAAAATGAGATAATGGCTGCATTGTTGGCTTAGTTCCGAAGAAAACCTAATAAATTTTATTGTCCTTGCAAGAAGTGTAAAGGCTTAAAGACTTGAAGAATTCTAATCACAACAGCCCAAAGTCATTGTAGGCAACATGGTCATGTTGAAGGGGGACACAATTTTTGTCCATTGTTGAATGTCAATTTCCTACTGGAGGAACATGGAGGTGTGAATATCCAAGCTGAGGATAACACTCTCATGGAAGAAGATGATAATGTGCCAGAGGACATGATTGAAGAAGATGGTATTGGGGCAGGTGATGAAGAGGCTCACAATGATGGTACTAGCAAATCTGATAATGATGATGAAGATGGTCTTGATATACCTTTACTTGAGAAGGCACACGAGCCCTTATACGAAAGCTCCCAAACAACTCTACTCTCGTCTATAGTGTTGTTGGTGAACTTAAAGGTTATCAATGGTATATCCAATGTAGTAATGTTACATATGCTAAGGTATGTCATTTTTGTCATCTTTAATGTTAGCATACAATTACTATTCATTATATTAACAATGCATATTTGTTGTTGTAGGTTGATTAGTGAGTTTTTGTCACCACCATCAAACATTTTTCCTCGTTCGTACTAAGAATTATCTAACATTATGGATTAGATTGGAATGAAGTATCAAACAATACATGCATGTCCTAATGATCATATTCTATATCATAAACAATATGAATTTGCAGCAAAATGTCCTGATTGTCATAGTAGTAGATATCAGTCAGATCAAATAACAAAAAAAGTGCCTCATAAGGTTCTTTGGTACATTCTCATTATTCCACGTCTTCAACGATTATTCAGGTGTGCTACCTTGGCACAATTTATGGATTACCATGCATGCAATAGAAGTCAGGATGACATTATGTGAATGCCTATCGATGGTTTTTCATTAAAGAGATAGAAGAAACATGGTCACACTTTAAAGAAGAATGTCATAATTTGAAGCTTTCATTGGCAGCGTACAGTGTCAATCCATATGGAGATATGAGATCTATTTACTTAGTGTGGCCTATTTTTGTTATTAATAATAACATTCCTCCTTGGATGTCCATAAAGAGGGAGCACATAATGTTGTCAATGATTGTGCCAGGTATTTGTATCATTTTATAGTTATCTAAATTAATTTATAAATAGTGCATGAAAATGGTCATAATATTAATGTAATGTTTATGTTCATTTAATTGCTAGGTAAATACCAAGTGAAAGATATGAACATGTATATTGAGCCCTTAATTGATGAGTTGTTGAAGTTATGGAATGGAATCACTATGTATGACATCTCTAGACCGATAGGACATCGACAATTTCAATTCCATGCAATGCTTGTATGGACAATACATGATGCCCCTGGGTTAACTCATTTTTGTGGTATGTTATATTGTTAATATCACATATTTTTGGTCTGTTATAGTTCTTACACATTACTATCAAATGTTTAAGTTGCGTATGATAATTGTACATGATCCACTTCTACATGATCTTGTAGGTCTTCAGACAAAGGGAAAATTTGCATGTCTAGTTTGTGGTCCAAAGATGAAATCCCATCATTTGAGAACTTTAAGAAAGTAGGTGTTTGATGAGTTTAGACACTTTCTCCACAATAATCATAGGTATCAAATTGCCAAAAAACATCTTTTCAATGGGAAAGAAGAGACATCATCAAGGCCACAAAGAATGACACCTCATTTATGGAAGTTGGAATATGATCGACTAAATTGTCAAGGTAATATCCAATTTTTCATCCGAAGTTTTAATTTTTTATTTTGATATTGTCTTATATTTACTAATGTTGTAATTGATGCTTGTGAAGGTTTTCAAGGCATCAATGACCAACTTCCTAGAGGAATGAAAAGTTATCCTACTCAATTTAGTAGGTTACCGTACTACAAGGATCTCCCAATTGTGCATTTGTTTGATGCTATGCATATTGGAAAGAATGTAACAGAGAAACTATGGAAAATGTTGGATGGAAGGTGTGATAGAGAAAAAAATGCCAAAATTTGTACCGACATGGATGAATCCAATCATGCACTAAAAGCTTTCATTGAATCAAATAGCAATCAAGACAACATAAATACAAGCGCCCTTCCTTGGTTATTAACGGAGCAATAGAGTGATGCATTAAAAAAAGTCATAAAAAAAACAAAATTTCCAACAGGACTTGCTATAAATATAAGCACTCTTCTATCAAAGAAAGGTGATTTTGGGCTTGGGTTGAAAACACATGATTGGCATACCTTCGTCAAGGTAAGTCATGTTATCCATTTATAGTATATTTGTAAGATTGAATGTACTACCTATTGCATTATTTAAAAATATATTGAAATGATCATTTTTAATTATTTCAGTTCATCCTACCTCTATCCCTTCCACAATAGTTTGACAATAGTATTAAACAAGTTATATATGATCTTGGAAAATACACGAGGTTAGAAGTGTTTTTTCTTAGATTTGTAGCTTTCTCTTAAATCTATTGTATAATTTTATTTGAAATCTCATTTATGTGGTTTTCTGTGTTGAATCTCTTTTAGGTGGTTATCATCTAAAGAAATTGACAAAAAAGATATAAAATATTGGAAGAGAAAAATTCCACAGCTTATGTGTGAAATGCAAAAGTGTTTACCTCTAACCTTTTCAATGCTCAAGAACACTACCTCATACATCAAGTTGAGAAGATTGAATTGTGTGGACCTGTACAAGCTAGATCAATGTGGATGGTTGAGAGGCACTTGAAATTTATGAAGGGCTTGGTTCGACAAAGAGCACATCCTGAGGGTTCTATGATAGAGGGATATATGATATACCAGACCATGGTGTACATTACTAAATATCTCCCAAAGTTTGCAGCAGATATCCATGTAGATCGCATTTGGGATCCCAACTCTAATGACAAATTCGAAGGGGAGTACCTAAGGGGGAAAGGTAGATTGAGGAGGGTGAGAGGTAATTTTTTTTTTTTGTAGTTTAATAATTATTATTCATCATCAATATATATAAGTTGTTTCTAACTAGTGTAATTGTCTTCTTTATAGTTGGTCGTGAGTGGGATGCACTACACTTGTATATTGCAAACAATCTTGATTGGATGATGATATAGATTGAGAAATCTCAAGAAAATGGTCACTCATTAACATGGGATGGTGTTGTATCGTTGGTTAAAGAAGCTCATCGTAATGGAGATCCCAATGTTACACAAATGGTACTTGATCTAATATATGGCTTAAGAGATACAAAGGTACGCACAAGATTACTAATCATCACACATAAGTTTAATATCAACTCATAGATCGATGCAAATAATCTTGACGTGTTTGAATAATTGTAGGTCAAACACCACAAAGCTATGTACTACCATGGCTATAAATTCCGCACAAAAAAGTCAGATGAAATGAAGAAAACATGTGATTCCGAGATAAGTGTTGTCTTTGCGGTCACCAATATTTCATCTAGAACTGACATACATCCTCAATGATCTGAAAATTGATACTATGGCATTTTGGATGATATACTTGAGTGAAACTTTAATTCATTCAAAATAGTTCTATTTGTTGTCAAATGGTTTAGGTTACGACTGAATCGAAATGATCCTGATAGGACTGTTATTGAACATGATAGTGGATTTACTATGATTAATACAAGGTCATTTGAGCTAGTCGAAGATGAGCCCTATGTTCTTCCAAGCCAGTGCAAGCAAGTGTTTTATTTTGGTGTTCCACAGAAACTAGGTTGGTCATTTGTTGTTAGACATGACCCAAGAGGAAGGCCAATAAAGTATAATGTGATCGAAGAAGAAGAAATTGAAGAAGCAGAAGAGGAAGTAAATGATTATCAGGAACAACAGTTACCCAGTGGTGAAGATGAAGAAGATGGTGATGATTTTGGTCATGCTGACGATAATGGTGGTAATGATGATGATGATGTTGATGATGATCATGATCATGGCGATGATGGTCATGATGATGATGGTGATGAAGATGATGATGATGGTGATGAAGATGGTGATGATGGTGGTGGTGACGACAATAATCAAAGTGACAAGTATGATGATGGTGATGATGATGATGATGATGACATGGATGAAGATCATGATGATCAATGAAATGTCCAGCTAGGATCAATGTCAAATATGATGGGGTCTTGTACGACCAAACTTTTCTTTCTAAACCATATGTGCATATATAAACAATAAGTAGAACATGTCAATTTTTTTTTAGATATACACATTAGTTACGCTAAATTTTTAACTTAAGACAAATGATTTACATATACAATCTACTTTATTATTAATATTTTTTTTTGGTAAGTCTATTACTTTAATTTCGTTGCTGATTTCTAAGACTTACTAATTTTTTTCACAGCGCAATATGGATGCACCATCTTAGACACCTTCAGTAGAGGTAAAAATTAAATTTGTAAATTTTAATGTTAATATAGAAACAAATGTCATACTATTATGTTCTTTTCTTTGTGTCTTTGGAGTTGTTTTGATGAAATTTTATTGATATTTAATATCACAAATGATAGGAAAAAGCTAGAATGACTGCTGATCAAATGTGATCTGAAATACAAGCTTCATATCAACATAACATCGCCCTTAGTACTGACCCTGTGTTCATCACCTAGCAAATCAAGCAAATATACACTAATGAACTTGTTAACATTATCATCGAGGGTGACAAAAGTGAGGAGAAAGAGGCATTGAGAATAGAATTGGGCCGTAGAATCCAATCCTTGCAGGTAAGCAGTAATTCAACTAAAGCAATAATAGAAGTTCAATAGATATGAATATTTTATACTATCTTATGGATCTTGATCTCTAATTTTATGTGTACTTGTATAGAAATTTGTGCCATTTGTGACATCACATGGTGAACATGGTGATGGTCATTGTGCACAACCTTCGTGTAAGTAGCACTTTGTTTGTTTTCATCAACATTATAACACTTACTTTTTTTTTGTGGACATTTCTAGCTAGTATCCCATTTGATCTTTATCCATTACAAATGTCTTTGCTAACAATATTGTATTCCTTAGCTCATGATGATGTGCAAACTCCTCCTTCAGTTGCCAGTCCACTATTGCCTAGTGCATTGTCGACAACAAGGGCCATGCAAACATCCTCATCTATGCCCACTAGAAATGGTAAAACCCATTTTTTCTATATTTTGTAATGTATTTGTACAAGTTGATGAACAATGAAGTAGCATATCAGTGTTTAAATGATGTCTACAGAAGCCTGCATACACACAAACACATGCATACACACATCATGCATATATACATACATATGTTGTACTACATAGGCTAGATTTTGTGCTACTTTTTGAATTAATGTTTCAAATTCACATGGAAAGAACATTCTGACCTTTGAATCAAAAAGTAAACTAAAACATCATTTAAAAAATATATTTTAATTTTGTCTTTTATGTTTCTCTATGATTTATGTGTATAGATACTTTTATATTCTTGAACTCTCACTGCGATAATAGACCATGGACCATTGAAAGCTACCCTAAACATAGATGATTAAAAATCACACATTATCTTATCATAAACATAAACAACAATATATCATGAATTCTAAAAATATGGTATCTTTAATACACTATTTTTGTATTTAGTTTTTTGAAAAACTCATGTATTGTTGGTCAATTGATTGAGTAGACTATGCCAAATCTGCTACCTACTTTTTACAAACTTATTATTATTAATTTAACATTTCTACTATAGATAAGTTCACTAAAGAATAAAATCCCTATCACACCATGCATGTGAATATAGCTTTCTCTCTTCAATTCTTGCATGGAGTTCCCTCAAAGACACTGCCATGCCAACCTAGGATATGAAATAAGTATTTTTGAGCAACTTGCACTGGTCAATAGTGATTCCCAATATGATTTTCACCATTCTACTTGCAAAAACCAGTCAAGCACATGGGCTTGCTTGACCTAGGGCCAACAAGGAAAAATACTTGCCCTTCTCAGCACACCTCCAACTCTTGGAATCATGTTTTTAGGTCCCTTAAATTGCATATCCCTTAGTTTTAGAGGTTTCCACTAGTGGATTTGTAAGTTAGGGCTGCATTTGTACAAGGTCGTAGAAAACAGGGCTGTTCAGACCCCTTGTTACTAAAATGCTGATAACTTGCAAACCCCAACTCTAATTTATGTTAAATCAAAGCCAAAAAACTTATGAACACACCCTTGTAACTAACCCACACACTGAGAAATCATAATAGTAACGTACAAAACTGTACAACCCATTGTAACAACAAAATTAACAGTAAATCAAAGGTTTTTTATTCATTTTGTCCAAGCATCAACTACAACCTGATCTTCCTCACCTTCTAAGATTACACATGATATATATAGAGGCATTGGAACAACCAAGTAGTTGTTCCCCAACTTAAAAAAAACAATAACAACTTTTAAACAATACCGAGCAACATTTTTAAAAGTTGTTAGCAACTTTTATATGCAACTTTTTGCATTTTTGCAAATCTGACTACCTAATGAACTGAACAAGTTCAAAAACCATAAAATTGGCCTATATTGACTCAAACAACCTATTCTAAGGCCTCTTGGTCCCATTGAGCCACTTCGTTTATAAACACACCAAAGTGCTAATGGACCTTACATACATGAGCCTTTATTACAAAACATGGGCCACCTAGTAAGGTATGGACCAAACCTTTATTCCAACACCCTAACTACTCGAATTCTCCCTTTCATGGAGTGGCAAGGTGTCCTGCATCATAGATACTTTTTCTCTTGCCTCATAGATACTTATTCCCCTGCCTCATTGGTTAGGTGTCCTGCACCACAACCACTTCACGGAAACAAATCCTACACTATCTAGTCCAATATCAGACATAATGTTTTGGACAATGTACCAGCTATTGGCCACATGGTGTTTTGAAGTACCAACTATTGCATCATGGTGTTGTGCAACTGCCATTACTTCTTCCAAAGAATAGGTGTTAGGCTGTCTCTTATTTGTACCCACTAGAAACTCTAATTGCTTTGTTGCTTGCAGAGATTAGTTTACAATTATATTCACAAAATGAAGGTACATTGTCTAGAATGAATGATTTGCCAAAAATGTGATCTTATTAATAAGATAAATGGAAAGCAAATCCTGAATTAAATCCTTAATGGAATGTGAGGAAAAAACATTTTTGCTAGTCAATTTCTTCAATTTGATTATATCCATAAGTATGCTTTAATTCATTTGGTGTCTACTTTAATTGTCACAATGTTTCAGTTGATAGACCAGTAGAGAGTAGTACTGCTGAAGATGATCCATTTCCTGGAGCAGTTCGTGTGATTAGTACTGGTTCATATGAAGGGACATTATTGCTGAATAAGAAAACTATGTTTCCGTTAAAAGAATGAAAGCTTCCAAGTGCTTTAAAATTGTTTTTTATTTAAAGTGTAAATTTAATTTATTTTTATATTACTCATTTTGGACTGATAAATCCTTTATGGTTTTGTAGGTAATAATTTTTTCTTTGAACATCTTTTTCATATGACATTGAGACTATTTAGACCCACCATATGTAAAAGGTATGTAGTTTCATATCATTTCTACATAATTTTTCTTTTCTTTCATTTACTATAATATATTAAAGCTATTGATCTAACAATCTATTTGTTTTTAAAAAGGTGGAATTTACAAACCGTGGAATTAAAAAATCAGCTCATTGCATCTTTTGACAAGAAATTTGGAGAAGACATGTTTGACAATGGCCTACTTCTCAAAAGAGCAGCAAAGCATATAAAGACTGTGAGGGATCAATATAGAAGGGCTCTTAAGGATAACCCAAAGTACGACTATCTAGTTATGATTCCACCAATGGAGTGGAATGAAATAGTAGAAGATGCAAAGGAGAAAAGGCTATGTGAAGATATAGGTAATGAAGTAGCACAAGGGAAAAAGAGGTATGTCATGATAGTATTAAGTACATTGTAATCATGCATTAATTAAATTCATATTTTTAAATATATAATCTAAGATGTTTGAAATTGTTCATAGATTGCAGGACACATCCGTGGCTACAAAAGCGAGACTAGAAAAGTTTGGCCAACACAAACTTGGCTCTAGGGGCTATATGAATCTCCAGTCTTGAGTTGTAAGTAGGAGCAATGATATGAAATAATTTTTTTTAATATAATGTTGCAAACAATTTTGTATAGTGAAACCATACATACAAAACTGATGATATTAAGCAAAAAATATAGGGCACAAAATTTAATCTAGAGGTCATAGATGAAGATAGAAAACTTGCCTTGAAGGAAGGCTATAAATTCGTGGTTGCACGCCTACGCGAAGAATCTATAAGCCTTGCCCAAGAATCCAATTCACCAAATGATACCTCACAGGTAAATTGGTTGGATGAAAAGTAAATGAAATTGAATAGTTGATCCTTTTATTTTTTGGTATTAGTTTTGAACGTAAATTGACTACATAACAATGTGCATAACATTTTATTGCAGCCTTCATATCCTACCATAGAACCTGCTCGTGACAAAGGCCATAATGTGCATTATAGTGGTGGAGGTATTAATTTGCTATTGGAAATTAATTATGCAATCAGAAATATGAAATGTTCTCCTTCCATTTATTGTCCAAGCATGGTCTTATCCAAACATATATTCTATGCTCATTGTGCATATCTTTTAGAAAATGTATTGTTTAAAGACTACAACCTCTTCAAACTTTTCTCCAAGTGAGGGTTCCATGCTAATAAAAATATAATAAAAGACTATTTATTAGCATCCTCAAGAATATGCATCTCAAATGACATGAGAGACTTGACTTCCCAGTCTTTAAGATGTGTGTATCTTTATACTTTATAGTCGTCGAGAGTCTTTTTGAATATGCATCATCTAAGTTCAAATATCGGTCATAGTTGAAAGAGGATTACAGACTGTAATCACTATGAAGCAAATGGAAATGAAAATATAACATGATTTCAGGAAAACTGTTATCTCTCCTTATTGTCTACTATTTTTCTAATTTGGGTTAAGTAATATTGGAAAGAAGCAATGATCATACTCAGGATTATGTGCTGTTTTAGCAAAGGATGCTCCCAAGTTTACAGTATAGATGTGAAGAAAATGACATAGTTGGTTTAGTAGCAAGACCTTGTTGAATTTATCCTGAGAGCACCTTCACAAAGGAAGATTGTTTGAATTATTTTAGGTAGGAAGATCCTTCTGCAATCTAAGCTAAATGAAGAGCTTTTGTTAGTAGTTTTCAATTAGAAAAATTGGGTTTTGATGACAAACATGTGCATTAAGTGTAACTTTTTCAATTGCAAGAGTTATGGTCCTGTACATTATATGAGAATACCCTGCCAAGAGAATGCCAAAAATATTTTGATTGATTGTGGTTGTAGATCAAATTACTGCATATCAAACACAAAGTATTGATATTAGTTTGTGAGCCATTACCACCAAGTCTTCAGATCGTTGAGGCTATTTTAATGTATGATTTGAAAATCCATAACTATAGTTTTCATCACTGGAAGGTGTCTCTGTGTTGCTGCTCAATTCCATTGCAGTGTACATGAGATTTTGTTTGTTTGAGCTGAGACTTTTCTCTTGGCTATTTGTTGTTTATTAAATCATAGTAGTTTGCATTTCTTGTATTATGTATTTAGGGTATTCTTGAGCAATGACAACTAGGTTTATAGATTGGCAAGGCAATTTATTATATGATTTGGAACATTCACATAGTTTTGTTCTTATTTCTCTAACACTACTTTAAAGATTATCTTTGGTTGCTGAAACATATTCATTATTTTAAAATAGGGATCTTTAAGCTTTTGATTAGTAGTTGATTATGATTTAAAACTTTGTACTTTGATAAATCATTTGTTCTAACAAATCTCATAGAGTAAATATTGTGATATTGCTATCATGATTTAACTGTGTAGTATTTGAGTCAAATTTATTGACTCATATTTCATGTGTAGTGCTCAAAATGAATCCATCACTCATGATAATATTTTTTTGAATATTTCAGAGCATGTTGAACATCATGTCAAAGGAGTGGAACATGTTCCAAGTGTTCAACATGTTGACATGGCGGCGGATCAAAATGTTAATGTACATGATGTGGCATTGTCAAGTAAGAAAAATGCATATTATGTTGTACTAGTACTTAATTATAGACTAGTAATAGTTAAAAAAAGAAAAAGAGTATGCCAATTTATCCCATTCACTTGTTCTTGCAACAGAGCCCCCTTTACTGTAGTAGCCTCTTGCTCCTCCAAAGAGAAGGAGCCATTGTAATTTGACATTACACGTGCTAGAAGAGGAGGAGAAAGATGTAGATATGGATGCTCCTATGAGCGCTTTTCTTAAGAGAGCTCATAAAAACAAAAAGAAGAAATGTTGTTTTAAAAATCTTCTTTGATAAACCTTGTTGGATAATGAAAGAGATTTGTTTTAAGTAATTATGTATGAATGATGTGTATTAATACTGATTTTTATCTTATGTTAATGAATATTGTTATGTCTTAATGAAGTCTTGATTAGTATTGTGTATTAATGAATTTTATATCATATTAATGAATGTTATGTGATTGTATTGATTGAATGTTATGGTTCATAAATGGATGAATGAATCAATGAAGTATGTAATTAGATGATAATGGGTACTTTAGATTGATGTTAGAGGGAGGGGGGTGAGGCTAGATGAGCTTCCACCTTCACATGGTTGGCCTTGTTAAGTAGAGAATATTATAGTATTCTTGAAACCAAGTGAAGCTCAAACTAACATAAAATGGACACTTCGCATGTGGTAGGTCTAAAATGATCCACGACTACTACTACCCATAACATGAATTTGTGAAATACATTTTGATATCACCAATTTCAACAATCTATTCAAAGCATAGGAGTGGCCTATAGTCTTAGCATGAATTTTGAGTAATGCCTCAGTCCAGATTGCCTCAGAAGTGGCTGGAAGAAGCTTGCACAAGTTTGAGACTATGAAATCTCCTCGCCTTGGCCAAGAAGAACTTGCCAACTCTCTACTATTATGGAAAACTACGGAGTGGTGTGGCTGGTCTACAACCAACCAATAAGTTCACAATTAAAGGAATGAGCCTTCCTTCACCAAGGATTGCCAAGAAATGATCTCAAGTGTACCAATTTGATCAATGCTTGAATCCTTATTGAGAATCTTGTCCCAGTCAATCTCTAGATGAAACAGGGACACAAAGTGACTAGTCAAATGGTGAATAACACCTAAACATCTGAAACTTTCATCCTTATATCTTCCAAGGTCACTCCAGTGAATCCCAACTAGTTTCGTTACTTCTTGTTGAGAAATCCCAACATTGACACCCAATCGAGATTGATCCCCAAGACCAATGCATCACATGAAGAAACTACATTCCCAAGTGCCATTATAAGTGCAATGCAATCTTAGTCTATGATGTAGAGGTGGTGTGTGGTATCCATCTTCTTCATATGAGATAGAAAATCCATTCATTTAGCAACAACTCTTTACTCCAATGTCCCCTCAAGGACTTACCTTCCAGGCTACCCCAAGTGCACTTAGAGTTTCCCAAACACCATAACTTCTTCCAAGGCTTAAACCTTCATTCTTCCTTTGTGAATCATCTCCTCATGTCCTTTCCACCATGTTCCATCCATCCATTCATTTTGGACAACTAATCTCTTACCCAACATTCATATCTAGCCTTAAAGCTAGTAGCCCTCACCAGTCACTAATTTGGATTTTCCCAAACAAATAGGGAAACTAAAACCTAATTAAGATACCCTTTTGGGATCTATACATCCTTACTAAGTTTCAATATCAACCCTTTTGGACCATACCCAAGATCCGATACCCCTAGCCTATCCACACTAGGCCTAATTCTCCAATTTTACACAGCAACCCACAACTCCACTGAACCCTACGATTCCAAAGGGTGAAATAGTCCTTCTAGGGGTTGAGAAAAAATATATTTTCAAGATTTTAAGGTTCTACCCTTTACACAACACATTTGCCACCAAACCCTTGGTTTTGGGGTCACTAATTTAGGGCCTGTTCAATAGGACCTCTAACCATATCACCAAAAAAAAAAAATTGCATAAACACTTCATAACTGATCCCTCCATAAAAATTTGATCACCAAACATCTTCAATCCTAAAGTAAATTACTTTTAATATGACTAGTGTCTATATTGATATGTATAGAATAGTATAGAAATTGTACGGACAACCAAGAATTGAATAAAATTTCTTAGTTTTCTTGCACATTTGAAGCATATTTTGGTGGTGTAATCTTTCATTCATGTTGGTAAAGTGTTATTAAGAGACTTTGAATCAGATTTAATACATTTATTAATAGGTTTAAATCTTTATTGCTGTTGTCACGCTGAAAGTCACAATTTTGCCTAGTTTAACATGAAGAAATGAGGGTTCCATCCAATGTGTACTCTTAACTACTTATTGGGATGGAACCCATAGCACTAACATGCCAAACTAACCTCTAATATGCAAGAAAAGTGAAGATTTTCAGGCTATTGTGAAAGAAATGCAAAGTTGAGTGCTGGAAGGACTAATTTGGGTACCCAAATGAGTGCTAGGTGTTATGCAGCCGTACATCTGGCTTAACAAGGCATACTTTTTATTTGATATTATTTTAAGAGATGATGAGTGGATGGTGAATCCTAAGTTTTAGATCCTGAAAGTGTGTGCTTGACCTAGATTGGTGATACCCTTGATTTTGAGGGTTTTAAGGCTTGAATTTGGGGGTTTCATATCAAAAGTCCTTGTAGGATGAAATTGATGATGGATTTGTCTAATTAGGCACAAAATATGATGAATATATGAATTTGGTGGAGTTGGGATAAGTATATTGCATAGTTGCTTTGTAAAACCTCATGTTTTACCCTTGAAAAATAGTGACAATCATGATTTTTGGCATATTTTTCCAAAGGAGTCCATATTAAGTTTTGAGTATGTTATAGAACTCCCAAAAGGGTATCTGAAAAGCCTATTTATTTTCTTGGTGTTTTGGAAAGTTTTAGAGAAAAATCAAGAAAATACGGTCTGTTGATCCAAAGAAGAGAATAGCCTAGTAAAGGGGAAAAATGGTCTTTTTTGTATCTACCGAAGATTTTTGGGTTTGGAAACCTTAGAAACATGTTGGTTGAAGTTTTTTAAGGTGTGTAGAGGTTGAGGAAACACTTGGTGAAGGTAAATCCAAGTTTGGAGTCTTTGGTGGCATTGTGTGCTTTTGGGAACAACATTGAAACATAGGGGTTTGGCTCCATATTGTGTTTGAGTTTGCAAGTTTGTGGGTAGATCCTTCATCCTCTGCACCATGTGACTAGTGTCTATATTTCATTCCTGAAGCAAGATTTTAAAATTGCAAACTTCTAAACCCATATGCTTGTATTCAATTTGCTTCACTCTTTGCACTTGTTTTATATTGATTTGGATATGTTGGGACTTTAGCAGCTTGTTATCTATATAATTGGCCTACTAGGTTCTTTACACTCTTTTTCTATTTATTTGTTTCGTTTCTTGCTAATCAAAACCCTAAATTGATTTGCAGCTCTGCAGTAGCTAGTATTATAACTTTGCTTCATGCGTGTTTGGACATGAAGTCGATTATCTTGGGAAAATATCATTATGTTCTTTATTTCCTTGTATTGGCCATGCAGGTTTGTATCATGTATTGGATGCATGTTTTCTATAATTTTAACTTGACATATAAACAAATTCTTAAAATAGAATTGTCTTGTATTTGCATTGACACAATATTGGCAATGAAATCATTGATTAACCTGCATTGATTAACGTATGAAATTCTCTAAGTTCGATGAAGTTTTTGCAATGAAATCATAAGCATCTTGGTTATATTCTTTACACTGGTGCTGAAGCGTTGTGGTCTATATGATAAGACCTAGTGAAATCCATATTTTCTATATAGTATTTCTATATATAGTATTTAGATCACAAACCAAATAGACTTGAATGACAAACAATAAAAAAAAGTTGAGAGAAGCTTTCAAATTTTCAATTCAAAACACCATTCTTTATTCCCTCACAACAATAGTCTATACAATTCTGATTTTTCCAGCAATAACCCATTCTTGGGCATGGAGCATGTTTTATAAACCTCCTAACACCTTCCCAAACCCTATCCAACAACCCAATGATCATTAAACTAAATTAAACATTCAAAAATCCTAGTTTGCCAACTAGTTATTATTATTTGAATTCAAAATTCTAGATTTCCCTCCAAACTAAATTTACGTATTTCCACCTATTGAAAAGGCATCAAAATGAATTAATCATGAATTTTATGATTTAAAACAATTATCCCAATACTCCTAGACCCTAAACACCTATATTTGTATCATTTGGTCATTTTGACCACTATTACATTATTCTTGACAATTGGGTCCTTTGACACCAATGTTGAGCTTATTATATATTAATGTCTTTAAAGGCTTGATTATATTAGTTTAGGTCCATATGACCTTTGAGCACATATATCATGCCTTCTAGGCCCCTTGGATCTCTAGGGATCATCAATAGGTCTTGCACTAGGGTACAATCTAAAAAACATGGCGCAACTATACAATTTGACAGTGCATTTTGGTTGCAGTGCTAAGAGCACCTAGGAGGAGAATGTATAGTTTAATATTCTCAAAAGGACTTCCCATAGTGGGGCAATGAGGTTGGGTACATGATTAGGGATCACTAAGACTATTCCACATTGTAAGATGCCACTTGCACTAGTCATTGCATAAAGAACAACCAACCAAACAAAGTCCATAATGAAGAAGAAAGTGTGGGTATGAAAAATTTCCCATTAGAACCAAAAATGCTTTTGTTATGATAGCACTATTTTTTAACAAATCTGTGGTTTCTACATCGTTTTTAGTTCAAGTCATTAATTTTTTAGAGAAAAATGATTGACCTAGGATAGCTTCAAACAAATAGAAAAAAGCTTCAAGATGAAATCAAAGTAACACAAAGATTTGTGATGCTCCATGAAGGCCAAAAAGATGCATAAACCTATAGGTGGCTATTCAATTGTTGCTTCTATTATTAGAAGCATCACCAATCTCTACAAGAACACAATTGATTGCGAAAATCATAAAAGTGATGTCCATCTCTCACAATCATTATCCCCTCTTAGTTTACCACATGAATTTAGTGGCAGTGTGGTGATGACCCCATTATTTAAGGTTTGTAGGAAGCCAACTACGAGTTTTCAAGCTTGTGCTTATTGTACAATAGTAATAGTCATCAACTCACTTTGACTGCTAAGCACGTCTTTGTTCTCTCCCTTTCCACAATGTGGAGGACAAGCTATTAGATTTTCCCTTACTTAAATATGTCCTCTAAGTGAGAATTTCCATTGCAGCAACTATTTGATCAAATTAAGGATGCGATTTATCTCCAACATAAAATGTATGAACCTTTCCATGCAAAACAATTATGCTGAATGTTGGTTTCTTCTTCAAATTTCTCTCTTTCATCATTTGTTGCACCCTAGTTACCTTCTCCCACAAGCCAACCACAACATACATATTTGACAATAGGACATAATATCTAGGGTATGTGGGCTCTAAGATGAAAATGTATTTTGTAACACATTCTCCAAGCTCAATGTGCTTATAAATTTGATAGGCACCAAGCAAGGCACCCTCTACATTAGCATTAGGTTTAACAGGCATAGCTTTAATGAATCTTTTTGCTTCATCTAGATGCCCCACATGGCTAAGAAGATCAACCATGCAAGAATAGTATTCCATGTTGGGCTCAATTTGATAGACTTGAGTCATGCAAGCATAGTATTGCTAGCCCTCACTTAGAAGACCAACATGACTACATGCAAACAAAATATGCACAAAGGTGATGTTGTTTGGCTTCATTCCACTATCTTGCATTTGTGCAAAAAGCTCCAATGTGTGTTAACCAAGCCCATGTAGTCCATAGACAATGATCATAACATTCTATGAAACCAAATCTCTTTCAGGAATTTTATTGAAAAGTTGTCTTGCTACCTTTAACTATTTTTCACCAACCACTTAATTTTGTTACAAAGGACTTGGCAATCTAAGACTAGTTTCAAATACCCTTTTCAAAGTGCTACAAGACTCCAAAGTTTGGAACCTTGACTCCACTCCAGCATGCATTAATTACCCAACCATGCACTCAGGCCTAATTAGCAAGTTTAGGCTTGGTCTACAAGGAAAATGGCCATGATATGGGTTGATGGATCAAACTCCCAACTTTAGAGTGTGCTTATAGTCCAAATAAAGGTTCTTTGTCTTCACACCAAGTCCCAACTTCCCTCTTTCATACCGATTCATCAAATTGCATCAAATAAGGTCTAATACATGGGCATAGTCCTTTTTTTTTTTTTAATAGAAATTTAATACATAGATGCACACCTTTGAATAACATCCTTATGTACAAGTCAATGATTATCATAAAGATTATGTGTCAATAGATCAATGGCTAATACTTCATGCTTATATATTATGATCCAAATATAACCTTAAACTCCATTTACAAATCCTTTTTACTATCCATAAATCATATTTGTATATTGTTCTCCAAATCTATCCTAGAACTCTATTGATAGGTTGTCCTTCTATCCATAAATTGGAAGTTAACATTCCCTTGCATTTTTACTCTTAGAAATAAGATTGAAATTATATGACGCAGCCACATACTCATTGTCAATAGATGTCTCAATGCTAAGACAACTGAAAAGTGCACTAGGATCTCTATTTAATTTTCACAATATATGTTTCATTTTTCTAAATGGATGTATTGTATCATATTTAATTTTCACTATTTTAAGAAATATTTTAATCCATTCCATGTGGGTGTTGCACGAAGCATATATTGATTCAGGATCTCCAATGTTGGAATAGCCACTTCTTTAAATTCTTGATTAGCATGGAACTCTGTAGTTTACATAAATAATAAGATGGCAATTGTGGCTGGCAGTACATTCTGAAAGTTGGTGAAGGTGTTGCGGCTAGGTGCCTAAGCAGATTTGTGGGCGTGGATGTTCCTCCACCATTGGGTCTGACATGGTATGTTGTGCCATGTAATTTTTGTTTTCTATTTGCAAACATAGATTTAGAGTAAGTTTTTGTAAACACTATTTTTTTTTTAGGATTCTCGGAGATATTTTCATGAGTGCATACCATACAGTTTTTTATTATAGGAACTTAAGAGTAGGCTTTGTTAGGTAGAAGCTGCCTAAAAATGCACATATATTTTGTCTACTGTGAACAATTAGTGCAATATTGGATATAGGCAAGCCATGCACGTTAACTCATCATTGTGAACCTCTCTATATTGTCTTTTATTTCTTTTGATGCCTTCTTGTGTGGACTATTTAAGTATCTGGTGTCTTATTATACGCAGTTTGTTCTATGATGTTACTATTGTAATCTAATATATGTATAGCAAACAACAGTGTAAACTCTGATAAGGAAAGCGTCAAGATGTATTAGACTGGATATGCATCATCAAGCAATCAAATGATTTGGAATGGTTATGCAAATGGATTGCTTGTGCAGTGGGATTTCCAAGGTAATCATATTTAGGAATTCATGCATTCATCTGCTGCTATTCAATGTTTGTGTGAAAGAAATTTAAATTATTAAGAATTCCATGATTATAATTGATTACAATATTAAAATTTATATAACTGGAAAACAAATTTGCTCTATAGTTTGGAGAAATGTACAGACCTCATTCAATTTTGGAAAAGAGTGATTTATGTCTGGTAACTTTTTAAAACCATAATATTTCAGTCAGGTTTTGGCAGGGAATTATTACATTTCTAAAAGCTACAGTGGCAAGAAATAATCCTTGTTGACGTAGTGATTTGCTGGGAAGTTGGGAAGAGGATAGAAGAAAAGGTGGGAATATGCATGTTAGTATAGATAGGCCTGAATATTTGAGGAACTCTATGGTAGTATTGGTTGAGGTCATATACAGGGATTACATTATATCTAATGTTACATTTCCATTTCAGCTATACTCTTTTTCTTCAAAAGATTGTTTTCTCTATCTTATGCCACAAATTACCCCTCTTGAAATAGGGCTTGACAAACAACAGAGGCTGAATTGGGTTTTCATCCTCTTCCTCCTATGAAGGAATATGAAAGGGGCTGAACTTTATCCTTTGATTAGGGACATCCAGCAAGCCTCCATGTAAAAAAGACAAATTATCTAAGATTTAGAAATGATCAAATTAGAGCTCCTATTGAAAACAATGGTTGGAAGCTATTTTTTCCCACAAAAATTATCATTAACAACTAATAGATTGGAAAAAGATACCTCTACCTCTAACATATGATTTGTAATTGCACCACTTGTTGCAACAATAATTGTGGAAATTACAAAGAAAGAAATAAACCCATAAAACATATTTGATTCAAAAAAATATTAGGAACCATCTCATTACTATCTCGATATCCCCACCAAAACAACAGAAAATGGCCTTTTCATACCTATGGATGAGAAAATGCACCTTCAATTTCTTTTGCAGTCTCAATAGAAATATCATAAGTTGCACATCCTTGAGAGCATACCACAACTTCCTCCAAAGGTGGAATAAAGCCACGGTTTCTTGCAGATAGAATAGTTGATACAAAGTCTAGAACACATATGTCTGTACATATGCCTACAACTAATACCTAGATTGACAAATGTCACTAGCATAACAATAAAAACCAAAGGAAAAATGTATATGCAAAGCTTAAAAGATGTCTAAAACAAGAATCAAGAAAAGAAAGGAAGAAGAGGCCAGATTTCAGAATTTCTTTTACAATAGGTGTCTTGTTCTTCAAACTTATACATAGGCTCTTTTAAATTTTTGCTTCTGGCTCTACTATTTTTCTTCTCTTACTTGAAACATGTATGAAGTTGATTGAGCTCTTCTTCTCTATTGCTCTATTGGATTGCATTGTCAACTCTTCTATTTCTATCTATCTAGTTTCTCTTTTTCTTCCTTCTATAATTGTAGTCCAACATAAATCAACTTATTTTTATGAAAATAATGAGAAGATTCTCCCTTGATTTGACTCTTCTTTTTAGGCCATCACAAAGTAACTCCTACCAATTAGATCCATCAGAATTGGTGATATAGATTAGTCATTGAGATCTGATAGCTACAATTATTATGATTTGGTTAAGGTGTTGCCATAGAAATACTTAGGAATTTTCTACTAAAGATCCATAACATTGTTTAGTTCTTTGCCTGGACCTCATCATATTGTAATTTAAGGAAACATTAGTGTGAGCTTTAATCAATGTTACTTCTCAAAGTTGTATCGTTCTTTGTTGATTTGGAGTTTACCCATGCATGGGTAATTTTTAGAAACGGATGTCTGTCCACTGTTTGATTTAACTAAAGCACACGGTCACTTTATGGTTATTCATGAGGGAAAGCATCATTTTAAGAAGGCCCACTGCATTTATTATTGGAGTAAGATGAGAATCTGAGAGAAGCCTGAGAAATAGAGATGTCAAGAAATGAACATACATGAACAGACATGAACATACTGCGCCACACATCATCATACTATACCTTTTAATCAACTTTGTCATAATACTGTTATTATTGCTAGGCAGACTTAACTGGTAAATAGTAACATCCAACATTGTAGTTTGTAGAAATTATAAGTAATAAAGAAGCTCAAGGTAATTGAAATTGTAACCCAAAGTTTGCAAGAAAAACATGTCATTAGAAAACTAGCAAAAAGACAAGCTAGACGACTAAAATTATTAAGATCAAAAAGACTGGAAGCAACTACAAGCAGGAGATGCAGAAGAGGTACCAAAAGCCTTAGCACTAAATATCCACAGAAATGAAGTGCTACATCAAGATGACTAAACAAAAAAAGGTAGTTATGCAGTATTTGATCTCTATTACTATAAGTCTATTTAGCTTGCTTCGTGGGTACACAATGGAAGCTTCAACACCTTTTTAAATTGTGGATTTATAGTGATATTTACTATGCATTTTACTTTCCAAGAATTGTTCATTGATAAGTTCCAAAGATGGTAGTTTAATTTTACCATTTGGAAAATATCTTGATAGTGAGCAAAACAATCAAGGAACCACCATTTCATATGAAAGGCTTTTAAATAACAAAAAACAAAAATTCCTCCCATACAACATATAAAGTGAATATTATTTCACTATTTAAACACCCATGGAAAACATACATTTAAGGCGATATATTTTAATGTTTTATTTAATATATTTATTCAAAATCATACATCAAAAGCATCAAAGTAGGAAAAGGCCTTGAAATTCCATTATAACAAGAAACACATCCAATCTCTAATAAGGGCTGATTGTTTGATATCCTCTAACAAAAATTGGATAGAACAACATTTATAAGAAATTATCATCAACTTAGACTCAGATTTTCACATTGGTCCCCACTCTTATGGTAGATCTCAAATGTATGTCTTATTGTAAGAGGAAGATCAAGGATCATTCCTCAAAATTTGTAGGTACAACAATTGTGAAGGATACACTAGCAAAACTGCACCCTTATTGACAAAGAGATTGGCTCAATTGCTTCCTTGGTATAGGACTTAAAGTTTTCTTTTGTGCCAAGTAGATAAGCCTTACTCAGCACTTAGCACAAATACTTAGCATTCATTACATATCATTCGAGATCAAATGGGTGTGTGAGATTATATGCATAGTAAATAATAAAGGAGGGAATTGAACCCTCCTTGATGCTTGCACTTGTTGAGGTCCACTTCAGTAATGGCCCTTCTTGTGAAATTGCTGTCTAAAACTTTTCTAATGAGATAATGTGTTATGAGCTCTTCATCCGTGGGATGGAATGTGAATCCAGGAGGCAGTTGTGCATTACCCACATCATGACTATATATAACTAAATTTAAAAGCCTCTATTATTGAATTCTCTTCCCTATCACCCATATTCATTTCCTTTGCTATTCATGCTTCACACGAGAGTCTTTTTATATGATGATTTATTTTCAATCATGTCCATTCGCTACGAAACAATTCTTATTCTACAAATTTGAGATGTTGTAACTTTTGTGGATGTGCAGGCCATCAGAACATACTGTAGGGAGGATGACAAACTTAATCTCAACTGTCAGACTTAGGCAAGTGATGTTTTATTGTAGAATCTTAACATATGGTTGTTCAAATTTTGTATCTCCTAAATGATTTCCTTTTAGCATATAAGTTGCTGTGCATAGTTGCCAAGTTTGGTTATTGTATCGAGCATATTAATGAAGAAGCATATTAGTTACTATCGGTGATTATGACAGTTTGATTAGTTATTGTCGATATTTTTCAGGCATTCTATAAAATAGTTCACATGCCTTCTATATGATATGACATTTTGCATGCATCCTGTAGTCTCTCATCTAGCTGATGATGGATTATGAAGAGCGATCTGAAATGATGATGCTAAAAAAATCACAATCAAATCCAAAATGAACTTGCATTACAAATGGATTGTGGAAATATGATATTGTTGATTTTGCATGCATGTCTACTAGGACAATCACAACTTAAACATAATATATGTTTAAGTTGTGATTGTCCTGGTAGAAATGCATGCAAAATCAACAATATTAGATTTCCACAATCCATTTGTAATGAAAGTTCATTTTGGATTTGATTGTGATGTTTTTTAGCGTCATCATTTCAGATCACTCTCCGTAATCCATCATCAGCCGGATGAGAGACTGCAAGATGCATGCAAAATGTCATATCATAGGCAAAGCATGTTCACTATTTTATAGAATGCCTGAAAAAAAATTTACACCTAGGCGTTGGTAGAAATTTCTACCTTCATTGGTCAAAATTTCTACCTTCAGCAGTCAAAATTGTCAACCTTCATTGGTCGAAAGTTCTACCTTCTTGGTCAATATTTCCTACCTTCAATGGTCAAACTTTTTGACCATCATTGGTCAAAATTTCTACCTTTCTTGGTCAACATTATCTACCTTCATTGGTCAAACTTTTTGACCATTATTGGTCAAAATTTCTACCTTTCTTGGTCAACATTTCCACCTTTGTTGGTCAAACTTTTTGACCTTTATTGGTCAAAATTTCTACCTATACTGGTCAAAATTTATACCTTCATTGGTTGAAATTTCCAGCTTTCATGGCCAATACTTTCTACCATCATTGGTCAAAATTTCTACTTTTATTGGTCGAAATGGAAATCTTCAATGGTCAAAATTTTGACCAATTCTAGGCAAAACTTGCACTGTGGCTATTGAATTTTTTTGACCAACGTATTGGTCAAAATTTTGACCAATAATGGTCAAAAAATGGCCTCAGATGTAGTAGTGAATGACAAATACAGTCATGAATGCAATATATCAATACTCTTCAATTATCATGATACTCTCTGAATGTAGTATCAACAGCATTCATTCTAACATTGTTCTCTATTTTATCAATCTCATCATTCATTACTTAATCCAATCTTCATTCTCCAATGCATCTTTGACTATTCTTAGCTCAAACTCACATAGTAAATGATGCAGGAGCATCCAGAGGTATAAGGGCAATCCTGTGTCAGCCAAAAAAATGTACTTAGACTTAGTTCCTATTTTATGTCTTTGCATTTTTGGATACCCATTTGGCTCAAATAAAGGTTCCAACTCTCATAGTTCAACTATCAGTGCATTTAAAAATCTCGAAAAAATAGGAGCATGCAATTTGACCATCATTTTGGTGACCTAGAAGGTGTGACTTGGCCAGATGAATGTAATCAAGATTTAGAGCATTCCAAAAAAAGATTCAGGTCAAAAGGCCCCACGGTTTGAAAGTTATTGCAGTTTTTCGAGTTTTGGAGACCCCCTAAGAATGCTTCAAAGTCAGGTTTGGGGCATTAAATGACCTCGAAAAGGGTCAAAAAATGGGGGATGAGAAAAGCTTGTCCATAGGGCTATAGAGCGCTTCGAGAGCTTTCCAAAAATGTAAACGGTTCGTCAATCGGAGTTACGGTTCAAAAGTTATGCCTCTCGAAAGTTCGGCTACCGTTTCTGGATTCTTCTAGAATTGCACCGACTTCTAACACAGCTTCCAAAACCTTCTATTTTGTCGGTGGATGCCTACTAGCACTTTCTAGAATGTACTCCTAGTCCTTAACCCTCCGGGGTCTATTTAAGGAGATTTCTGGCATTGTAAAAGGCAGTTCGGATTGGAGCTTGAGAGGAGGTGCTAAAAGGAGAAATATTCCCCAGATTTATGCTATTGTAAGCCCGCAGGGCATGTTTTGAGTTTATTTTCTCTGCACTGTTTGTACCAGCTTATTTTCTCAGTTAATATAATTTCCCTTTCTATTGTGTCTATTCTGGTTGTTGGGTTGTGTCCCCATCAAGTGGTATCAGAGCGGGTTTTCCTGAGTGTGTAGACAGAGCGCCGACTGTGAGGCAGTTTGCACCAGGACTATGTGGTTGTGGGTTCGAGTTAGAAGATGCCTCCACAAAGAGAGCATGGCGGAAGGGCCAGAGCTATTGATCCTGAGGAGGTTAGAGCCCTCCAGAGACAGGTACAAGCATTGCAAGAGGAGCTTCGTAGAGGAGCAAATATTGCCGCAGATGACAATAGTGAGGATGACAATGAAGAGGAAGTAATGGAAGTTGACGGGGAAGTTCTGAATCCTGTAGAGGAAAGGCTTTTTAGGGCCATTACTAGGTTTGGGAAAAGACCTACAATTGAAGTGGGTATATTTTCAGGAAATTTGAAACCAGATGAGTTGATCGACTGGATCAATGAACTAGATGAATACTTTGAGTATGAGGATATAAGGGACCCAGATAGCGTTAAGTTTGCAAAGGCCAAACTAAAAGGCCATGCCAAAATCTGGTGGCAAGAGATTCAACTGGAAAGACTTAGAAGAGGAAAGGAGAAGATCACAAGATGGGATCACATGGTGGACAAATTGAAGAAGCAGTTCATTCCTGTGGACTACGAGCTTGATCTATTTAAGAAGATGCATGGGTTAAAGCAAGCAGGAAGGTCAGTCCAAGAATATACAGAGGAGTTTTACCGATTCCTGATTAGAGCAGGGCATGCAGAAGCAAATAAGGAGAAGGTTGCTCGTTATATCAGTGGGTTACGACCTAGCATCCAGGAGGAATTAAGTCTGGTAAGAATGACCAGCATTGAAGAAGCATACCAGTTTGCCCTACGAGTTGAAGAGAAGCTGAGTAAAAGGTTTGAGGGAAGACAAAGAGGGCGCGGTCAAGGAGGAAGGGGAAGCGGTAGATCAACTGGAGGCCGCAATGAAACTCAAAAGAAAAATGAAGATGAGGGTACTAGCAGGAACCAAAGGAATGAGGGTTTCAATCGCTCCCGTGATCAAGATTTTGGAAATCAAAGAGGAAGAGGTAGAGGACGTGGACAAGGAAGAGGAGGCTTCTATGGTACCTGTTTCCATTGCAATGAAGAAGGTCATCATGCCTTTGAATGCCCTCAACGACAAGGAAGGACAGATAGGAGAGCTGAGGGCCAAGCTAGGATTTCTCATGTGGATGAGGATGCACAATCATCACATTCAGAGGATGCAGAAAGAGGAGAGGCCTTGGTAAATGAAAGAGTCCTACTAAGTGGTGAGAATGAACCAGGGCAATGGAGGAGTTTGTTCCGTACCAGATGCAAGTGTGAGGATAAATGTTGTGATGTGATCATTGATGGTGGTAGCACTGATAACTTAGTATCCGAAGAGATGGTCTCTAAGCTGAAGCTCAAGAGGGAGAAACATCCCCAGCCCTATCGGATTTCTTGGGTAAAAGATGATCATAAGGTCCTGGTAAGTGAACAATGTTTAGTAAAATTCAAAATTGGGAGTTACCATGATGAAGTTCTTTGTGATGTTATTTCGATGGATGTTTGCCATCTATTGTTGGGTAGACCATGGCAGTTTGATAGACATGCAATACATGATGGGCATGCAAACACATACTCTCTGACAAAGGATGGAGTTCGCCACAAATTGAAGCCCATGAAAAAGGAAGGTGAAAAGGTATGTAGCAGTGCTAGGATTTGTCTTGTTGATGGAAGGAAGTTTTTAGATGGAATGAAACATCAGCGCATGTGCTATGCTTTGATTCCCAGAAAAGATAAAGAAGGTAGTAGTGAAATACCATTTGAAGTTTCAGATTTACTAGGAGAATTTGGAGATATTATCTCTGATAATGTTCCAGATGGATTGCCACCAGTAAGGCAAATCAGTCATCAGATAGATCTGATTCCAGGAGCTAGTTTGCCTAACAAGGCTGCTCACAGGATGACTCCTACTGAAACAGAGGAGCTAAATAGACAGGTTCAGGAGCTGTTGAGGAAGGGCTTGATTCGAGAGAGCCTGAGTCCATGTGCAGTACCTACAGTACTCGCACCAAAAAAGGATGGAGAGTGGAGGATGTGTACAGATTCTCGAGCTATAAATAGGATAACCATCAAGTACCGATTTCCTTTGCCAAGGATGGATGATCTTATGGACTGCTTGAGTGGAGCTGAGTACTTCACAAAGATAGATCTAAAGAGTGGCTATCATCAGATACAGATTCGAGAAGGAGATGAGTGGAAAACAGCCTTCAAGACCAAGGAGGGTCTTTATGAGTGGTTAGTCATGCCCTTTGGATTGACGAACACCCGAAGCACCTTCATGCGGCTCATGAATGAGGTACTTAAGAAGTTCTTGGGAAAATTTGTTATTGTCTATTTGGATGATATTTTAATTTTCAGCAAGACTTTGGAAGAACATTTACTACATATTCGTAGTGTCCTTGAAAGGCTAAGGGAAGAGAAACTGTTAATTAATCTAAAGAAGTGTGTCTTTGCAAAAAGGGAGTTAGTCTATTTGGGATTTGTTATATCACCTGAAGGTCTCAAAATGGATCCAGAGAAGGTAAAAGCCATCTTGGAATGGCCTACTCCAAGGTCTGCTACTGAGGTAAGATCATTTCATGGTCTGGTTAGTTTTTACAGAAAGTTTATTAAGAATTTCAGTGGCATATGTGCACCTCTAACTGATACAATAAGAGGGGATAGAAAAGAGTTCAAATGGACTGCAGCAGCCGCGAGAAGTTTTGAATTGCTAAAGAAGAAGGTGACTGAACAGCCTGTGTTGGCACTTCTAGATTTTAGAAAAGTATTCCAGGTGGATTGTGATGCTAGTGGTAGCGCTATTGGGGCTATATTAAGCCAAGAAGTACCTAAATAGCCAAGGTAAATTGAATCAAAGGCATATGAAGTGGGTAGAATTCTTGCAGAGTTATACATTTGTGTTAAAGCATAGAAGTGGAAAATCTAACAGGGTTGCAGATGCATTAAGTAGGAGACAATTGTTGCTTACAACAATGCAGGTTGAAGTAGTTAGGTTTGATGAACTCAAGAATTTGTACCTTGAGGATCCTGATTTTGCTGAAGCATGGAAAGCTTGTAAAGAACCTGTTGCTGTAGATAGAACCAAGTGGTTAGACTATTTGATTCAGGATGGCATGTTGTTCAAAGGTAGTCAATTGTGCATTCCAAGGAGTTCCATGAGGGAAAATCTGATTAAGGAGAAACACAGTGGAGGGATGGCAGGACATTTTGGTCGGGATAAGACCATTGCCATTCTTAGAGAACATTATTTTTGGCCTCAAATTACACAGGATGTGAAGAAGTTTGTACAGAGTTGCCAGGTTTGTCAAGTGGCCAAGGGGTTTAGTCAAAATACTGGCCTATATCAGCCATTGCCTGTTCCATCAAGGCCATGGGAGGACATAAGTATGGATTTTGTTCTTGGATTGCCAAGGACCCAAAGGGGTAATGACTCAGTATTCGTGGTGGTTGATAGGTTCTCCAAAATGGCACATTTCATTCCATGCCACAAAACTCATGATGCTGTCCATATTGCAGACTTGTTTTTCAAAGAGGTGGTAAGACTACATGGTCTTCCAAGAAGTATAGTTTCTGACCGAGATACTAAATTTGTGGGGTATTTCTGGAGGACATTGTGGAAGAAGTTGAGAACAGACTTGAAATTCAGTTCCACCCATCACCCATAGACTGATGGCCAAACAGAAGTGGTAAATAGAAGTTTGGGCAATTTGCTGAGATGTTTAGTTGGGGATAAGCCCAAGGGATGGGATTTGATTCTACCACAGGCAGAGTTTGCTTATAATAACTCTGTAAATAGGAGTACTGGAAAATCACCATTTCAAATTGTATATGGGAATAGCCCAAGGACTGCACCAGAATTGAGGAAGATAGAACAAGGGGAGAGAACAAGTGCTGAAGCTGAGGAATTTGCTGAACACATCAAGCGTCTACATGAGGAGGTTCAAGCACACATTATCAAGATGAATCAAGAGTATAAAGCTAGGGCTGATGCAAGGAGAATACATAAGAAATTCCAAGTAGGGGATCTAGTCATGGTGCACTTACGAAAAGAAAGATTTCCAGTTGGTACTTACAACAAGCTGAAAATGAAGAAATTTATTCCCTGCAAAATTTTGAAGAAACATAACTTAGGAAATGCATATGAGGTTGAGCTGCCAGATGGTATTCACATTTCTCCCATTTTCAACATTGTAGATTTGACAGAGTATCATGATGATGGTACTGATGAGGAGCTGGTTTTAGATCCATGTCCAATTCCCGCTTCTAAGAAGGAGGAGATAGAAGACATTCTAGATCATCGTGTGGGTAGGAGTACCAGAAACAGGCAGTATGAAGAGTATTTGGTCAAATGGAAAGGACGACCAATCAAAGACTCAACTTGGATTTCAGCAGCTGAGGTTTCCCATTTGGGATTTCCTCTACCATCCATAAAGTGACAGGGTCACTTTTCAATCTACCCTGGGTGTCTGATGCAGGAGTATCCAGAGGTATAAGGGCAATCCTGTGTCAGCCAAAAAAATGTACTTAGACTTAGTTTCTATTTTATGTCTTTGCATTTTTGGATACCCATTTGGCTCAAATAAAGGTTCCAACTCTCATAGTTCAACTATCAGTGCATTTAAAAATCCTAAAAAAATAGGAGCATGCAATTTGACCATCATTTTGGTGACCTAGAAGGTGTGACTTGGCCAGATGAATGTAATCGATATTTAGAGCATTCCAAAAAAAGAATCAGGTCAAAAGGCCCCACGGTTTGAAAGTTATTGCAGTTTTTTGGGTTTTGGAGACCCCCTAAGAATGCTTCAAAGTCAGGTTTGGGGCATTAAATGACCTGGAAAAGGGTCAAAAAATGGGGGATGAGAAAAGCTTGTCCATAGGGCTATAGAGTGCTTCGAGAGCTTTCCAAAAATGTAAACGGTTCGTCAATCGGAGTTACGGTTCAAAAGTTATGCCTCTCGAAAGTTCGGCTACCGTTTCTGGATTCTTCTAGAATTGCACCGACTTCTAACGCAGCTTCTGGAACCTTCTATTTTGTCGGTGGATGCCTACTAGCACTTTCTAGAATGTACTCCTAGTCCTTAACCCTTCGGGGTCTATTTAAGGAGATTTCTGGCATTGTAAAAGGTAGTTCGGATTGGAGCTTGAGAGGAGGTGCTAAAAGGAGAAATATTCCCCAGATTTATGCTATTGTAAGCCCGCAGGGCATGTTTTGAGTTTATTTTCTCTGCACTGTTTGTACCAGCTTATTTTCTCAGTTAATATAATTTCCCTTTCTATTGTGTCTATTCTGGTTGTTGGGTTGTGTCCCCATCAATAAACATGTATCATTATTTGATTTGTTTCTTGTCATGACTCTTGAATCTTTGTCTCCAATGATTTAATTTGGTGTGTGGTGTCTTCTCACATATTTTCCAAGATAGGTTCAAGTCTTTTTTCCCCTTGTCGTAGTTCACTTGGTCCAACTTGCTCAACTTCTGCAAATATCTCCTTTTGTAACTCAACTTTCTTTGTTTGGTATTTGGTCTCCTCTCTATGTGACTTGACTCCTATAGCTTGATGCTCGACAACATGCTAAGGCTTGGTAGAACTTTTCTATTGATGCTTGAGAATCTCCTTCTTTTGGTTTAGGTAATGTACTTGGTTCACCTTCATAGATGTAGAATATTTTTCTATAATCTTCAGGTTCTTTCTTGCATTTCTCTTCATTATTCTCTACAAATTCATCAATTCTCACACTTTCCCTCTCCATAATTTTGTTAGTCTTAGAATTCAAACACTTGTATGCCTTTCTTTTAGTGGAATATCCTAGGAATATACCTTCATCACTCTTTGCATCATTTTCTTTTCCTTTCATTTTTCAATATATAACACTTTCTTCCAAAAAAATTCAAATATTTGACATTAGGTGCTTAACTATTCCATGGTTTAGAAGGGGTTTTATTTGTACCTATCTTGACTAGAACTCGATTTAGTGTATAAAAAACAATATTTACAGATTCTCTCCAATACTTTTGTGAGATATTCTTCTCCATAATTAGTGTTCCTAAAAAATCCATGATTTATCTATTCCTTCTTTCAACTATTCTATTTTGTGGTGGAGTCCTTGGTGCACTCATTGTTATTGCAGAATATATTGAATTCCTTAGATATGAATTCACCTCCTCTATCTAATCTTAAGCACTTCAAACTCATACATGTTCTCAACTGGAGCCAAATACCACTTAAACATTTGAAAAGCATCATATTTTTCTTTGAGAAACATCATAGTCATCATTCTAGAGAAATCATTAACAAATAGAATAAAATATTTGCCACCATAATAGCTTTGCACTCCAATAGGAACACATAAATTAATATGAACCAAATCCAAAATATCATCAGAAGAATAGGTCTTTCTCTTGAAACTAGACTTTGTCATTTTTCCCATTTGACATTTTTTGCACATCAGTTTATAAGGTTTTCTCAATCTTGGTAATCATTTTACTCTTTCCATCTTACTAATACTTACCAAATTATCAAAGTTCACATGACACAACCTCTTATGGCATAACTAAACATCTTCAAATTGTACAAATGGGCATGCATTTTCACACAAGTCTAGATAGAACATGTTACCTCTTGTTTTCTCTCCATTTCCAATTAGTTCACTAATAGCATCATAGATCTTTGCCTTCTTGTTTTGGAATTCAACTCAATAGCTTGAACTGTTCAACAGTGCCACACTCAATAGATTATATTTCAATCCATCAACCCAATATGCATTGCCACATCTCATCTTGTCATTCAAAATAATTGATCCTTTACCTTTCACATAATAGGGTGCATCATTTCCAAACTTAACACAACTACCATTATAATGTTCTAGCCTTTCAAAGTTACTTGTATCACCAATCATATGATGTGAGAAAGCACTATCAATTATCAATTTACCATTCTTACTCACATATGAGATTAAAGAAGTTTTCTCAAGTTCTTCATCTTCATCAAATTCATCTTTCATTGCAACATAAATAATTTATTCATCATGTTCATCAAAATCACTATTAGAACCATCTTCTTCAATAATGTAACAAGTCTTATTACCTTTTCCTTAGTAGTCTCTGTTACCTTAGTTGTCTCAGTTAACTCTCCTTCATTGACTTTTTTGTCTTTCCTTTCCTCCTTCTCATCTCTATCAAGACACCTTGCAACAATAGGACCAACTTTGTTACATGTAAAATAAATTATAGAAAGTTTACCTTTGTATTTTCATTTTCCTCTTGGTTTCCTTCTTTCCAATAATGCTTCTAGGTCATCAAGATCATTATCCAATTCACTGTCACTATCTAAAGGCTTACTCTTTTTCTTTTTTTTGAATCCATCAATGGTTAGTTGATACTTAAAAGCACATTCAACTCTAGAAGGTGTATAGTTATTAAAAATTGATAATTCAAATGTAGCAAGTCTACCAATTAGACTATCCAAGGTTAGATCATTACTAAATGTACATCTCAATTCTTGAATTGTAGACACTCTAATTGCATATAGATATGAAGCCAATTACTCAATACCTTTCTTATCATAGTCTCATCAGATATTTATGCTCTATCCCCTCTAATTTCATTCACAACCTCATTGATTTGGCCACAATACTATGCAACAATTTCTCCTTCTTTCATTCTCATGTCATCAAGTTTTCCTCTTAAAATTTTTGCTTTAGCCCTTAACACATTTTTGTCTCCTACATGGATTTTTGCCAACTTATCCCACATTTTCATCAAGCATTCTCATGTCATCAAATTTTCCTCTTAAAATTTTTTCTTTAGCCCTTAAACACATTTTTTTTCTCTTGCATGGATTTTTGCACTACAATCCTTCACATCATCAAACTTAATAAAACTTAGGGAATAATCTAGATCTATCATCATTTTATTGTGCTCCTTCTTGTCCTTGATTTTTTCAATAGTCATGGCTCTAGGCAATTCAATATATTCATCGTCCAAGTAGTACAATGCATAATCTCCAACTCTAGATAGATGTAATCTCATCAAGCATTGTCATGCTAGGAAGTTCTCTTTAATCAACTTAGGTACCTCTCTCTTTTACATTTTGATATTTATCCTAAGTTCCTTCAAACTTTCCTTACAAGCACCAAAGCTCTAATACCAATCATTAGAATGATAGAAGATAGAATAACTAACTTTGGGGGTTGAATTAGTTATCCTAAGGTACAGATGTATCAATTCAACTTTTTAACGCTTCAAAGAACTTATTCAAACTCATGAATCCACAATACCAACATAATAACTCCTCAATAACTTAACTTATTCATTCATCACCAACTCTCTATTTAGTACATGTTGAATAACAAAAATATAAAATAGTGAATAACATGCATCGTGAAAATAGCATTCACACATGTCTAACACAAGGATTTAATGTAGAAACATTATTTGGAAAAAACCACCAAGTAACATGCTACCACCTTTCACTCTTATGAAGTGAGCTTAGTTAAGAGCCAACCATGTTAAAGGTTACAAAATACACTATTAGGTGCAATCTTTTTAAATGATTTAATCACCCTATTATGAGTATCTAGTTAGACATCTTTAGATTATTCCATTAGAATGTCACCTTGATTGAAGGATTTAGAATATGACTATTAGGTCAACCTTGATTTTAGGATTTTACTACCACCATGGTTAGAAATTAGTAGTTACGTTTATGAAAAAATACAACTCACTTTACAAATTTAGATCTCCATTTGGCTCATAGCTGGTTTATTGACTAGACTTCATCATATAATCCATCTCTAATCTACTTGGAAACCCTTCAAGCAATCAAAGTTCACCAATCTTCTCACTTTTCCTCCATTACTCTATTCTTTATAGGTTCTTCATTAAATTTTCCAATCAATAATGAAACAAATATTAAAACATCTCTTGTCCCTGCTTACATAGGTAGCTTTAATCTTTTGTCACTTAAACATCACTATAGATCTTAGGGTTTGAGTAGATTCATTGAATATGTCCATCATTTTGTCCTTCTCCTTTCTTAAAACTTCTCCTTAAATCCTCACCTTAAAGATATCTTAAGAAACTCAATTTATGCATTAAATATGCTAGCTCATCAATCCTAATCTTTTACACATTTTGACCAATTAAAAAATTTAACTACGTTGACCTCAAAACTTGATTCTTTCACAAATTGTTAATTTTTCTAACAATCAGTCATCACTATGTTCTTCATCTCAATCAAAACTAGGTAGCTTGATCTCTACTATTCTATCTCACTCAATCTTCACTAGACTCAATTACTTCTATAGTATTCTCTTCAACTTGGTCACCATAACTATCACTCGGCTATCTCTTAAGTTCCTTAATCTTTTTCTTCAACTTCTTCATTGACCATAGTTTACTAGGTCATACTTATGTTTTGGTCATCTCTTCCATACTTCATGCACTGATCAAACAACATATTATCTTTTCAAAGACTAACTGATCAAGCGCCCATTGTTATTCCAACATTATTACTCCTCTTTACTTAACAACTCTACTAGTTCACCTTATTATCTTCTCTTTTCAAATCCTCTTCATTAATCAACTAATATGGTACTCTACACTATTAGCAAATATCTTAGTAGTAAGGCTTGACATCAATGACAATATAACAATTATTGTAATTTTAGTTTCCAACATCCTTACATTTACAATTTTAATTATCTTATTATTAGCTTTTTTAAAACATTTATAAGTTTTTCTCTTAGATGCATAGCTAAGAAATATACCTTCATCTCCTTTAAAATAAAATTTACCATTATTTGCATTCTCATGAATATACCACCCACTTCCATAGATTTTGGAATATCTTACATTTGGTGTATGATCATAATAGCATTCAAAAGGTATCTTATTTGTGTTGGAAATTTAAGAGGAGTAACTGAGAGGGGAGGGGTGAACCAGTTATCACAAAAATATAACCCAGATCCCTTAAATGTCAATACAAATCAAAACTTAGTATAAATACAAAACTTAGTATAAATAGAACTCTATTGAAAATTGACAAATACATAGGCACTCGATTTACACTAACAAATGTTGAAGCTTGGTAAACAATGAGATAACTCAGCAAATACTTATCATGAAAATCTTAAGATATTATCTTTGATTGATCTTAATTTAACTTAGTTGCAAACACATAAAAGAAATAACATGAACACAATTGACACTAGGATTTAATGTGGAAACCCAATTTAGGAAAAACCACCAATTGAAACTAATTACTAATTTTGACTCTTTTAAAGTGAGCCTTGTTAGGAACCAACCCTATTAAAGGTTACAAAAATACACCGTTAGGTGTGATCATGTTAGAAGAACTAATCACCCTCTTAGGAGTGGCCTTGTTAGAGGTCTTTAGAAAATTCAATATAAATTCCACCTTGTTAGAGCATTTATAGATATCTATTAAGCCAACTCTATTGATAGATTTAGATCATTGCTAAAATGGTTAGAAAGTAATAATGAGATGACCTAAGTTTTGATGCAACTGAATTGCTGATTATAGATCTCAATTTTTGCTTGTATACTTGATCCTTACTAATTGAATGTATCTTTGCATCTCAACAAGGATATTTTTCTTATCCTTCTAATTCTCTTCCTCTAAGCATCATCAAATCTTCAATTCTATTCCACATATTCAATCCTCAATTTGACCTTATATTTATATCTTATACATTGTCAAGTTGGCTAGAATATCATGTAGAATAATTAATATTCATCTCCTCACTTGACTAGAACCAACAAACAAAACTATTTAACTTTGTATGCCAAAACAAGAAAAGCCTTTGTTAGCTGACCCTGCTCGATAGATACTAACTTAGAAGCAATTTTCCTATGTTAACCAAGTGAACTCAGTTAACATTGCATATTCACAAAGTTCCTATGGTAACCAAGTGAGCTTGGTTAACGTTGGTTCCATCCAACATTTCCTTAATTAATCGAGTGAGGAAGATAAGGGAGGAGGACATGCCACTAAAGGGGAAAAATGTTAGAGGGCTAGTGCTTTCTGCTTCTCCCCCACCTCCCAAGTCCCCATAGGAACAAAATGAGAAAATAGAGGATGGCAACATAAGTGGTGTGGTGGAAATCAGAGATAGGTGAGTGACATGGAAGAATTTCAATGCCAGAACGTCCAAAATGGGGATAGTTTGTAAAGTTATGAACCCTCAAATCCTTGAAGAAAAAGAGGGGAAAATCCAACTGGATGAACTCATTGATATGGTGTTGGTGGCCATAACTGACAATGCAAGGGAGGTGGGCATGAAATTTCTCAATAATGCCAAAAATAGCATAGTCAACAAATTTTGATCATAAAATTTCTTTTTCACAAGGTAGAGGAAGTTAAAGATAGACTAGGGCAGATGGAAATTAAGCCAGGTGAAGAAGAATGAGCAAAGGAACCATGCCAATCTGGGAGATTGAATAAAGTTGGCTAAAGATAGGATGAAAAATATGGAGAACTTCAATTTTAGTATGGCTAACCAGATGCTCAGTATCCTTTAATCCCTTAATGAAAACATTATCAATCTTAGTGAGAAGCTGAAATCCAGGGGGCTTGTTATGAAGGAGGATGAAAAGGACAATGAAGAAGACATGATGGAAGAAGGCTCCATAATGGACATAACTCATAGCCACCTAGACCAGAGTCATGAGAAGGAAAAAGAAAACTTGGAGGATGGAGGAGTAAGTACAAAATATATAAGTTTCATATGTAGCTGCTGCTATTTTTGTTGGTTTTTTCTTGTCAGGTTTTAGCGTATCTTTTGTTCTGGCCTTTCTATTGGCCTGTTGGTTTTTCCTTATCGAGTTTTAGCCTTTTTTTTGTTTTGGCCTTTTCATTGGCCATGTTTCTAATGCTAGGCATTTTAAACTTGCTTCTCTATGTTATGTAAGAACTATTGGGTTTCAGGGTCCCTATAAAACCTATTTTTCTTAATAAAAACACTCAACTTCTACAAAATTTACTTTATCTCTTGAGTGAACTTGGTAGACACTATCTTCTAAACTAGACACACTCTGGAATGTTCGATAGACATAGGAAATTATCTTCAATCCTAGAGTGAGCTTGACATACATTGACTGGTAATGATATGAAATTTTTTGTAACATCAAAGACAATACATAATTAATCAATTATTTCCAACAATCTCCCTCTTTAGCATTGATGGAAACACAACATGTCATAATATAATGAAGTTTTCATAGAAAAAATAAAGTAAGGAACGTATTCTTAGTTTCATTTTGATTCTTATCCTTGAGAAATCCCTCCACCTTTAGTTCCTTCCTCTATCACTAAAAATCTGCCTTCAACATCTTCTTCTAATAGCAAACTCTCCCTCTTTGGTATTAAACTAAGTTCTTCCTCATTGACATTGTCAAAAAAAATTTCTTTTGATATGATAGCCAAACCGATGAAGCCACAATCCAAGACCAAAATGAACACAATAGGAAAAGGGGAATATTATTATTAGAATTAATCAGCTATTACATTTAGTACAATGGAAATAGACCCAAAGACATGCCCTATGGGCTTATAATGTTGTTTGACCCTAGAGAAAAACCCTCCTCCAGTACCTTCTCCCAAATTCCACCAAAGACTACCTTTACAATGCCTGAAATGTTCTTAAATATACCCCAATTAGGTTTAGAGTTAGGAATACATTTTAGAATATGCCATTTGAAGTCCACCACTAAAACAGAAGGTTTAATAAATTATGTCAAAAGTGAGTGTAAAATTAG
This sequence comes from Cupressus sempervirens, assembly GCA_028749045.1. NCBI lineage: Eukaryota > Viridiplantae > Streptophyta > Pinopsida > Cupressales > Cupressaceae > Cupressus > Cupressus sempervirens. The sequence continues at coordinate 675,898,249 of CM053784.1, read as the reverse complement.
AACAATCTAGAAATGGTAGTCCAACTTTTGGGAGGCATAACTTTTGATCTGGGACTCCAATTAATGAACCATTTATATTTCTAGAAAGATCTCTAAGTGCTCTATATGCCTATGGATGGCCTTAGATCTTCCCCCATCTTTTGGGTTCATACATGTCCATTTAGTGCCTCAAATCTAACTTTTAAGTGCTCTTAGGGGGTCTCCAAGAAAGTTAAAATTGCAATAAATTTCAAACCGTAAAGCCTTTTGACTTGGTTCATTTTTTGGAGTGCTTTAAATTAAAATTATTATCATTCCTCCAACTTAAACCCTTTAGATCACCATAATTGTGGCTTAATTGCAAAATAACCTATTTTCTACATTGGCATGTATCCCAAGGTGCTTGAAAACTCTAACCCATAAAACCAATAGTGGAACTATGAGAGTTGGAATCTCTATTTGACCCAAATGGGTACCCAAAAATGAAAACACATTAAATAGAAAGTAACACTAAGCATATTTTTGGGTGATATAGGATTACCCCTATACCACTAGATGCTCCTACATCCGACACCCAGGGTAGATTGAAAAGTGACCTTGACACTCTATAGCTAGTAGAGGAAAACCCAAATGGAAAACCTCTATTATGGATATCCAAGTTGAATGTTCTACTAGTCATCCTTTCCACTTCACTAGGTATTCTTCATACTGTCTATTTTTGGTACTCTAGCCCATACAAATATCTAGAATTTCTTCAATCTCTTCCTTCTTAGAAGTTGGAATTGGACATGGCTCTGCCTTCAATTCCTCATCTGCACCATCATCATGATATTATATTAAGTTTGCAATATTGAAAATAGGAGAAATGTGAATCCCATCTAGCAACTCCACCTCATATGCATTCCTTGAATCAGGTTTCTTCAAAATTTTGGAGGGGCCAAATTTTGTCATCTTCAGCTTGTTGTAGGTACCCACTGGAAATTGTTCCTTCCTCAAGTATACTATAACCATATCCCCAACTTGGAACTCCTTATGTCTCCTCTTTTGATTTTCCCTAGCCTTATATTATAGGTTTATCTTGGTAATATGTGCTCGTACCTCCTCATGTAGGTTCTTGACATGTTCAACAAAGTCTTTTGCCTTAGCACTTGTCCTCTCCCCTTGCTCCATCTTCCTCATCTCTGGTGTAGTGCTTGGATTACTCCCATACACAATTTGGAATGGTGATCTACTAGTACTACTATTCACAAAATTATTGTAAGAAAATTCTACTTGTGATAGAATCAAATCCCATCCCTTGGACTTATCTCCTACTAAAAACCTTAGTAAATTGCCTATACTTCTATTTACTACTTCTGTTTGTCCATCAGTCTGTAGATGATGTGCATAACTAAACTTCAATTCTATCTTCAACTTCTTCCACAAAGTCCTCCAGAAATACCCCACAAATTTCATATCTCTATTAGAAACAATACTTTTTGGGAGACCACATAGCCTAACCTCTCTAAAAAATAAATCTACAATATGCACTATGTCATATGTCTTGTGGCATGGAATGAAATGTGCCATCTTGGACAACCTATCAACCACTATAAATACTAAGTTGTTACCCCTTTGTGTCCTTGGTAATCCAAGAACAAAATCCATACTTATGTCCTCCCAATACTTCGATGGAATAGGTAATGGCTAATAGCATCTAGTATTGTGACTTAATCCTTTGGTTGTTTGACATATTTGACAACTCTATACAAACTTCTTCACATCCTATGACAATTGAGGCAAAAAATAATGTTCTCTAATAATGGCAATGGTCTTATCTAAACCAAAGTGTCTTTCCATCCCTCCACTCTACTTCTCCTTGATCAAGTTTTCCCTCATGGAACTCCTTGGAATACACAATTGACTTCCCTTGAACAACATCCCATCCTAAATCATGTAATCTAACCACCTGGTCCTATCTAGAGTAACAAGTTCTTTACAAGCCTTCCAAGTCTCTACAAAGTTAGGATCCTCATGATATATATTCTTGAGTTCATCAAACCCAACCACTTCAACTTGCATTACTATCAATAACAATTGTCTCCTACTTAATCTATTTGCAACTCGATTAGACCTTCCATTTCTATGTTTCAATACAAATGTATAGCTTTGCATAAACTCTACCCATTTCAAATGTCTATAATTTAATTTACCTTGGCTATTTAGGTACTACAATGCCTGGTGATTAGTATACAAGAAAAATTCTTTTGGCAACAAATAATGCCTCCATTTCTTTAAGGCCTAAACTATTGCATAGAACTCTCAGTCATAAACAACGTACTTTTTTGCATTATTCAATTTTTCACTAAAATAGGCAATAGATTTCCTTTCTTAGCTCAATACAACCCTAATAGCACTGCCACTAGCATCACAATCCCCCTAGAAGACTTTGTTAAAACTAAAAAGTGCCAACATAGGTTGCTTTTTTAGTAATTAAAAACTCCTTGCAGCTCTTGTAGTCCACTTGAACTCTTTTCTACCCCCCCTCATTATTTTAGTTAGGGGTGAACATATACTACTAAAATTCTTATAAAAACTAGCCAAATCATGGAATGACCTCACCTCAGTAGAAAACCTTGGAGTAAGTCATTCCAAGATGACATTCACCTTCTCTAGGTCCATTTTGAGACCCTCCACTGATCCAACAAACCCTAAATAGACTAGCTCCCTTTTGACAAAGCTATACTTCTTCAAATTAATCAATAATTTCTCTTCCCTCAACCTTTCAAGGACACTACAAATGTGTAGTAAATGTTCATCCAAATATTTACTAAAAATAAAAATATCATCTAGATAGACAATAACAAATTTTCCCAAAAATTTCTTTAGTACCTCATTCATATGCTACATGAATTTGCTTGGCACATTGGTCAATCCAAAGGGCATGATTAACCACTCATATAGACCCTTCTTGGTCTTAAATGCAATCTTCCACTCATCTCCCTCTTATATCCATATCTGGTTATAGCCACTCTTGAGATCTATCTTTGTGAAGTAATAAGCTCCACTCAAATAGTCCATAAGTTCATCCATTCTTGGCAAAGGAAACTGATACTTGATGGTTATTCTATTTATAGCTCAAGAGTTTGTGCACATTCTCCACTCTCCATCCTTCTTTGGTGCCAACACTACAGGTACTACACATGGACTCAAACTCTCTCAAATCAAACCTTTCCTTGATAGCTCATGAGCTTGCTTATTTATCTCCTCGGTCTTAGTAGGAGTCATCCTATGAGAAGCCTTGTTAGGAAAACTAGCACCAAGGACTAAATCTATTTGATGACTAATTTGACTTACTCATGTCAACCCTTCTAGAACATTATCAATGATGACATCTCCATACTCACTTAATAGACCTGTAACTTTAAGTGGAACTTCAGTACTACCTCCCTTATTTTTTCTATGAATCAAAGCATAAGACATATACTGATGTTTCATGCCATCCAAAAATTTTCTTCCATCAACAAGACATACCCTAGCACTATTGCATACCTTTTCACCCCCCTTTATTGAAAGCTTTAATTTTTGGAAAACTCCATCCTTTGTCAGAGATATGTATTTGCATGACCATCATGTATAACATGCCTATCAAACTACCACAACCTTCCCAACAATAAATGGTTGACATCCATTGGAATGATGTCACAGAGAACCTCATCATGCTAACTCCCAATCTTGAACTTTACCAAACATTGATCACTAGCTAGGACCTTATGATCATCCTGCACCCAAGAAATCCAATAGGGTTGGGAGTGTTTCTCCCACTTGATCTTTAGCTTTGAGACCATCTCCTTTGACACCGAGTTGTCAGTGCTTCCACCATCAACAATCACATCACAACATTTACCCTCGCACTTGCACCTAGTATGAAACAAACTCCTCCTTTGTCTAGATTCAATCTCAATGCTCAGTAAGACCCTTTCATTAACTAGAATCTCCCCTCTTTCTACATCCTTTGAATGTAATGATCTTGCATCATCATTGACATGAGCAACCCTTGCTTGATCATCAACTCTCCTATCTATCCTTCCTTATCATTGAGGCCATTCAAAGGCATGATGACCTTCTTCATTGCAATAAAAATAGGTACCACAAAAGCCTCCTCTTCTTGAACCTTGTCCATGTCCTCTACCTCTTCATCTCTGATCTCCAAAGTTTTGATCATGGAAGCAGTTGAAACCCTTGTTCCTCTAGTTTTGGCTAGTACCCACATCTTCATTTTTCTTTTGGTTCTCATTTCAGCCTCCAAATGACCTACCATTGTCCCTTCCTTCTTGATTGCACCCTCTTTGCCTTTCATCAAAATTTTTTTTTAGCTTCTCCTCAACACACAAGACAAACTGGTATGCTTCTTCATATCAAAAACTCTCCCTCTTTGACATCTCATACCAAAGATAATATTCAATGAATATCATGCAATGATTCGTTTTCAATATGCCCTTGTCAATACTGCATCAATTGATTGATCTTTAACATGCTTTGGTTGATGTATCACTAAACTTCTTTTTGTAAGCTTCAAATAGGGGAATGACCCCTAACTTACCTCTTAGATATAGAAATGCATCCTTAGGAAATAGATTAGTATTCACATGTTTGAATCTTACCTCATTATCTTGTACCAATTTTCTCAAAAAATGATATTTTATAGCAATGTGTTTTGATTTGGTATGCATCACTGGATTCTTTGATAAATTAATTGCACCGGTGTTATCATAGTATATAACTAGTGGATCCTTGATCTCTATCTTCATACTTGCCAACAATTGCTTGAACCAAACAATATTAGAACTATTAACTACTACTACCACATATTCTACCTCTGCTATGGATTAAGAAATACAATTCTATTTCTTGCTTGTCCAAGACACTAGTCTTTTACCAAGAAATAATGCTCCACCACTGGTGTTCTTTCTATCATCAACATTTCCTACCCAATCAACATCTATGAATGCTTTCAAATCCAAATTGCCTCCTTTCTTGTACCATAAACCATATTCTTTAGTACCTTTCAGATATCTCATTATTCATTTGATTGCCATCATGTGATTTTTTGAGAATCTTGCCACCATACCAACTGCTAATGCAATATCAAGCCTTGCATGTACTACATACTACAATTTTCCAATCATTGATTTGTGTGTGGTCTGGTCTACCTCCTTGGAATCATCATTTTTGGAAAGATTATGTCTAGTAGACATAGGAGTTCCAACTGGTCTTGAATCTTTCATTCCAAATTTCTTTAGTATCTCCTTGATATATTTAGATTTTGTAATTTAGATACCATCTTTCTTTTGCTAGATTTGCAATCGAACAAAGAATTTATCTATCCAAACATATACATCTCAAATTCTTTACTTATTTCTTCCAAAAATGCTTTGCACAAGTCATCATTTCCTATAAATAAGGTTTCATCCATGAATATTTCCGCCAACACAATCTTCTTGTCTGGTCCTTATTTGATATATAGATTGTTGTTATCATTTGTTCGTTGAAAACAAATCTTTGTCAAGTAATTATGAAGTCTTTTATACCAAGCTCTAGGATCTTGCTTGAGACCATACAATGCTTTGTGTAATTTTTAGATAATATCTCTTTTGCTAGGATCTACAAAACCTTTAGGTTGTTTTATGTAGACTTCCTCAGCAAGAATTCTATTCAAGAATGCAAATTGTACATCCATTTAATAAACTTTAAATCCTCTGTGAGCTGTGTATACTATTAAATTTCTTACACCTTGTAATCTTTCAATAGGAGCAAAAGTTTCACCATAATCAATACCTTCTTCTTGAGAATAATCTTTACATTCTAACCTTGCTTTGTTTCTAGAAACTTCTCCATCTTCATTTAGTTCATTTCTAAATACCCACTTTGTGGCAATTACATTTTTATCCTTGGGTCTAGGAACAAGAGTCCAAGTTTTATTCTTATATATCTATTCTATTTCTTCATTCATTAATTCAATCCAACTTTCATTATCCAAAACATCTTTAACATTTTTAGGTTCAAATTCAACAAGCAAACATGTACCTTTCAATTTGTTTCTTGTTATTGTTCCATCTGACTTGTCTCCAATGATTTGGTTAGGTGCATGATGTTGTTTGACATATCTTGCTAACATAGGTTCTTTGGATTTAAATTTTGTTTCTCTATCCTCTTCATGATCTTCTATATTAAGCTCAGGTCCTACTTCTATGACTCAAGTCCATCAAACTTGGATTGCTCTAGAAATAGCTTGATGGCTTTTGACTATGACTCAAGTCCTTTAGACTATAACTTAGGTTGCACTAGTTACAATTTGGTAGCCTTTGGAGATTTTTCGAACTTGAGAGGTGAGGCCCTCTGACTTCCAAATAGATTTTGAAATGTATTAGGTTCATAGTAAACAAATCTTTTGTAATCCTCAAGTTCTTTATTGCTTTCTTCTTCACTCTTTTCTGCAAACTCATCAATTCTCATATGTGCACTTTCTATGATTTTATGAGTAGACAAATTCAAACATTTGTATGCTTTACTTCTATATGAGTACCTAGGAGTATGCCTTTGTCACCTTTGACATCAAATTTACCCTTCCTAGATTCCTCCAACTTATAACATTTTCTACCAAATACTTTTAAGTAACTTATATTAGGTTTGTAGCCATACCATAGTTCATAAGGAGTTTGATTTGAGTCTTTCTTTAGCTTTCTCTATTCAAGGTATGCATTGTATTACTGATTGATTCCTTCTAGTATTTGATTGCAACATTCTTTTGTATTATCAATGTTCTTGCATAATCCATGATGGATGTATTCCTTCTTTCAACTATACCATTGTGCTGAGGTGCATCAAGGGCTGATACCTATCTCTTAATTCTTCTTTCAATGAAGAATTCATTGAACTCATTAGAAATGAATTTACCACCTCTATCTGATCTCAAATATTTCAACTTCTTTACATTTTCTTTCTCTACTCTTGCTAGATACCACTTAAATTTTTGAAAAGCTTTAGATTTTTCTTTTAGATACATTATGGTCATCATTCTAGAATAATCATCAACAAAAAGAATAAAAATTTATCTCCACTATAACTCTCTTTCCCAATAGGTCCACATAAGTCTGTTTGTACAAGCTCTAAGACTTCTTCAAAATGATAGTTCTTGCTTTTGAAACTAGTTTTTCCCATCTTACCAATTTGATAAATTTTGCATAGACCCATATTAGGTTTCCTCAAGCTAGAAATACCTCTTACTCTTATGTTTTTTCTTATCTTGACCAGATAATCAAAGTTTACATAACATAATCTTTTGTGCCATAACAAACTTTCTTCTACTTGAGCAATAAAACAAGAACTTTCACTGAGATCTGGATAGAATAGATTACCTTTGTACTTTCCTCTACCTTTGGAATATTTCCTTGCAAGTAGGGCTTCAACAACTTCAACATCATTTTCTAAACTTTCTTCCTCTTCTTCACTTTCTGATTGATTGGCTTTTGATTTCTGATCCTTTTTCTTGAGTGAAAGCTTGGCTTCAAATGTAGACTCAATATCTTTGAAACTAGGGAGATAGTTATCATAGTTATCCAACTCAAAAGCTACCAATCTTCCAACTAGAGCATCCAAAGTTATATTTATATTTGGATCACATCTCATTTCTTGAATAACAAACACTCTACTTGCATAGATAGGAAGAAGGGTAATGAGTACCTTGCTTACAATTATTTTTTCATCAATATCTCCTCTAGATGCTTTGATTACACTCACACTTGCTTTAATTTGCTCACCATATTTTGTAATATTTTCATCTTCTCTCATCTTCATTTGATCAAATTGTCCTCTAAGACTTTTGACTTTATCTCTTCTTACATTATCATCTCCTTCATAGATGGCTTTTAGTTTGATCCACATATCATAAGCTATAGTGTAACTTTTCACTTCATCAAATTTAGCATAATTAAGAGCAGAAGCAATGTCAATCATCATGATGTTATGATTTTTCTTTTCAAAAATTTCTTCAACTAATAATGTTCCAGTAGGAGTCTTGTATTCACTATCAAGATATTTACAATGTGAATCAGTGATAGTTTCCAAATGTAACCTCACAAGTTCTCGCCATGCTACAAAGTTGTCTCAGTTCAACTTGGGAATCTCTCTTCTATAAGACATTTTGATCTTTAGCTTTGGTCCTTGAAACCTTCTCTAGAAGAACCAAAAGCTTTGATACCAATTGTTGGAAAGATAAGAGGAGTAACTAAGAGGAGAGAGGTGAATCAATTACCACAAAATATAACCCAGATCCCTTAGATGTCAATACAAATCAAAACTTAGTATAAACAAAACTCTACTGAAACTCGGTAAATACACAGAAAATCAATTTACACTAACAAATGTTGAAGCTTAGTAAACTCTAAAATAACTCACAAATACTTATCATGAAAATCTTAATATATTAGCTATGATTGATCTTAATTTAACTTAGTTGCAAACACATAAAAGAAATAGCATGAACACAATTGACACTAGGATTTAACATGGAAACCCAATTTGGAAAAAACCACCAATTGCAACTAGTTATTGATTTTAACTCTTCTAAAGTGAGCCCTCTTAGGAGCCAACCCTATTAGAGGTTACAAAAGCACACTATTAGGCGTGACCCTATTAGAGGATTTAATTACCCTGTTAGGAGTAGTCTTGTTAGAGGTCTTTAGACAATTTAATAGAAATGCCACCTTGTTAGAGGATTTACAAATAGTTGTTAAGCGAAATCTATTAAGAGATTTAGATAACTGCTATAATGGTAAGAGTGTAACAATGAGATGAACTAATTTCCAATGCAACTGAATTTCTAATTACAGATCTCAATTTTGGCTTGTATGCATGATACTTCCCAATTGAATGTGTCTTTGCATCTCAACAAGGATATTTTTCTTATCCTTCTAATTCACTTCCTCTAATCATCATCAAATCTTTAATTCTATTCAACACATTCAATCCTTAACTTGACCTTATATTTATATCTTACACATTTTCAAGTCAACTAGAATATAACTTAGAATAATTAATATTCATCTCTTCAGTCGGTAGAACAAAAAAAAAAAAAACTATTTAACTTAATGTGCCAAAATAAGAAAATACTTCGTTAACCAACCACACTTGATAGATACTAACCAAGGTAAAATTTAAAAAAGCCACCTCCAAAAAAAGATATAAAATATTGGTAAATCTTTCATTTTTTTGAAAAAAAAATATTTCTATTGGTGAATCTCTTAATTTTTTCTTCTAAATATGATTAAAATTGGCTATTATTTTTTAATCATAGTCTTTTTTGTATAATATATTGATGAATCTCAATAATAATAGAAAGTTCATTAATTGCCATGGAATATTACAAATCAAAATTGAACATTTTTTTTACCTTGTGGAATATTATGAGGATTGTCACATATACTTTAAATCAATAGTGAAAATTAAATATTGGTGATATATCCTTAAAGTAACTAATAATTATGATAAGTAATAATTATGATAATTATTGGTTTGTTCAATTTAATTTCTCCAATAATATATTATATTTAGGCGACTCAATTCTAATCATGCAACGAATATTGTGGTGAATATTTGAGTTTAAATTTTTCAATGAAATAAATTATTGAGCGATTTTAAATATTCTAGAATTAAAATTTATAAAACTATGGCGATTTAGGTTATATCAAATATTAAATTATTAGCCAAAAAATTCTAAAATTAGCCAATTTGTGAATATTAACCACTAAAAAATACCTTGATACTAACTCAGAAGTGATTTTCTTGTGTTAACCAAGTGAACTTGGTTAACACTGCATATTCACAAAGATCCTTTGGTAATCAAGTGAGCTCATTTAACACTAGTTCCATCCAACATTTCTTTCATTAACCAAGTGAGCACGGTTAAAGCTCAACTTCTACAAACTTTACTTTGTCACCTGAGTGAACTTGGTAGACACTATCTTCTAAACTAGGAAAACCCTAGAATGCTTGGTAGACATAGGAAATTATCTCTAATGCCCAAGTAAGCTCAACATACACTTATTGGTAATGATATGACATTTTTGTAACATCATAGAAAATACACAATTAATCAATTGTTTCCAACAATTTGTTCCTTTCTTCAATTGAACTTGGTTGAGAGTATAAATAGTAGTGCTAACAAATTCTCTCCACAATTACTAAGAAAACTCTTTTTTAATAATCAATGTCCTTGTACAATCCACAATTGATCTTTTTATTCTCTCACCAATTCCATTATGTTGTGGTCTCCTCGGTGTAGATAATTGTCTCTTAACACTATTCTCAGCACAAAAGATAGTGAATTCAAAAGACATAAACTAACCACCTTTATCAAATCTTAAACATTTTAATGATTTACTAGTTCTTTCTCAAATCTAGCTTTATAACATTTGAAAATATCAAAAGTGTGTGATTTGACCTTCATGAACATAACAATCATCATTCTAGAATAGTCATCAATAAATAATATGAAGTAATTATCACCATAATAGTTTTCCACACCTAATGGTCCGCACAAGTCTATATGCACTAGTTCCAGGATATCATTTGAAGTGTGTATTTTTTGAAAAACTAGATTTTGTCATCTTATCATGGTGACATTATTTACACATAAAATTCTTAGTTTTTTGCAGGTTCAATAATCCTCTAAGCCTTTTATTTCTACTGACCTTCATTATGTTCTCAAAGTTTACATGACACAAATTTTTATTCCATAACCAAACACCCTCAACTTTAGAAAATAAACATATATCAATAGTAGGAACAAGATAAAATAAACTACCTCTTGTTCACTAGTAGAATTTAGGAAAATAAATGACCACACAACTAATAAAGTTAGTGATAAGACTAAAAATATTAGTCAAATAACCCTAACTAATAAAATTCTAGTAATGCTTTACAATTTTTAAGTATAAGTGACTAATCTGGTCATCAAGAAAAATCACAAGGTTAGAAAAGATAAGTGACTAAATAAAGGATCAAATAAATGACTCAATAGTTTTTTAGTAATAATTAGTCACCCAAACAGATGATTAAATGAATAATTTATGGATTTTTTTATCATATTAATTCAGTCTAATGAAAGTTAGTTATTATTTGTGATTTACAAGTATAAATGAATATTATGCATTTTAGTTTTGTTTGAATTTGATCACAATGGATATAGCTTAAGCCCTCGAATGGGAACCCTAATTAAGTAGGCCATTTGGCCACCTAGAATTCTTGTTGCACAAAAAGTACCTATTGCACTCAATAAAAAACTCAAAAAGATACCAACTTATGATAAACTAAAAAGGACACTGAATGATGATAAAATAAAAAAGACACCAATTGATGATGAGCTCAAAAAGACACCAATTGATGATAAACTATTTCAAAAATGATCTATGAGTCCCCTCAACTATTGCAAAAAAAAAGAAGAAAATTCTCTTTCAATTAAAACAAAAAAATTCTCCTTCAATTCAGTACACTAAAAAAATAATAATCAACTCCCTTTTCCATGAATCTCTCCAAGGTGTCTCAAAAATAAAATCTAGTTACCCTTCAAAGTGTAAAAATACCCTTTCAATTTTTTACTATAAAAGTTAATATTTTCCAATTAATTCATAAAACATTAATTAGTAAATTATAGTTATAACATGGCAATGGAAAATAAATTATATAAAAATTAAATAATAAATACAAATCTTAATTTATATTTACTAAGTAACTAAGAAATTTTTCTTAGTGAGTATTAATCATATTATAATATTATTATCATTTCTAAAATATAAAATAAAAATACATTTAGTAAATCCATACCCACAAAATACATACAAGGGATTAATTTAATATTAATCATATCTCATTTTTTCATTTTTTCCATTTTTCCCCTCTGCACTTGGTGTTTTCCTTTGCATGTAAATTCAAAGGGTATGGATTATGTGATAGTGGCTTATCCATGTTTATTAATTTTTTAATTTGAGATAATCCTACATCTTATATCTAGGCTCAAATTCTTGAAATGTAGTGGCTTGTTCCTAATCACTTTGACATAGAAACAATATCAAAAGAATATGACTTCTTCCCTTCTAAATATACCCCACAAACCACTAATGCAATCATCATACATTCACCCAAGTTGTGCATGACTAAATCTTAGAGGCATTCTTAAATGTGTATATAAATTACATTCATCATCAAAGATCTTGACTTTTCTATTATGAAATTCCAACTTGTGACCCAAATTATTCAACCAGGCAAAACTCAAAAGATTATAATTTAGTCCTTGTACCCAGTATGCATCATCACATGTGATCTTATCATTCAACATTAGTGATCCTTTACCTTTCACCAGACATGGAACACCATTATCTAGCTTAACAGTTCCACCATTATCAACTTCTTCAAATTTTTCAAACTTACTTAGATAACTAGTCATGTGATGTAAGCATCCACTATCTATAATTCATGAATCATTCTTTCTAACATGTGAAATAAGGGAAGTTTCAATTTCATGCCTTTCACATTGGGATCTTCCTTGATTGAAACATACACCATCTCAACTACTCCCTTCTCTTCATTAGTATTGGGCTTGGTGTGCTCTCTTCTTCAACAATGTAACATGATTTCTTTGCTTCATCTTTGTAATCCATGTTTTTTCCATACTTTTAATATTTCTTTTCACTTTCATCACTCTTAATTTTGTTAGGACATTTAGAAGCAAAATGACCTACTTCATTACACTTGAAACAAATCAAGGGCAATTTACCTTTGTATTTACCTTTACCTTTTGACAATCTTCTTGCAAGCAATGCTTCAAGTTCATCCATATCATCCTCAGATTTAGATTCACTTTATTCCTTACTTTTCTTTTCTTTCTTGGAAATTCCAATGGTTAGTGAATAATTAAAAGAATTTCCAATTGTATCCATACTAGCATCAAAATTGCTCTATTCAAATGTAGTTAATTGACCAACCAAATTGTCAAGTGTTAAAGCATTACTAGGCATGGTTGTCACTTCTTGAATTGCAGAAAATTTAATAGCATAAACATGAAAAATATTTCTAAGGACTTTACCTACAATTTCACTATCACAGATAATTCCTCAAACAAATTTGATTGCACTCATAACTTCTTCAATTTGGTTCACATACTGTGCAACATTTTCATGTCTTCATATTTTCCTCTAAGGCTTTCAACTTTAGCTCTCAATACATTTAGATCTCCATTATGTACAAGCGCCAATTTTTCCCACATCTATTTATCATTTGTGCAATTTTTGATATCATCAAACTCATCATCATTAAGTGTAGATACAATCACAATCATCAAACTATTATGGTTCCTCATCTTAGTCATTTTTTCCATTGTCATATGAGTAGGAGGTGCAACATATTCATGATCTAGCTAGTGAGTAAAATTATCTCCAATTTTAGATAAATGTAACCTCATAAAATCTTTCCATGATGAGAAATTATCCTTGTTCAACTTTGGTATCTCTCTCTTATGTACATCTTGTGATCTTTTTCTCAAGTTCCTTCAAACTTCTTTCTCCAAGAAATGATCTTTGATACCAATTGTTAGATAATTGAGAGGGGGAAGAAGGGATGAATCAATTATGTTTAGCTATCCTATAGTCCCTTCAAACAATTTTAGTACCAACAAAACTTCATAAAATTCATAAGGATTCACTTAGTGCACTTATTCAACTTATATGTTAACCCACTCAATCAGTTTAGTCCAAACTGTTCATTCACTATTCTATTATAACTAACTGACAAAATACAACTTAGTTATTATGGACCATTAACTTATTTGTTACTGAGTTGTAGTAAAATGAAAATAACATGAAAATTAACTTACAACATAACAAAATTCACACATTTGATACCAAGATTTTTAATGTGGAAACACTATAAAGGGAAAACTCACTTGGGACCAAGAACCCAAAATTCTCACTCTTCTAGAGTGAGCTCTACTAGGAGCCAATATTTTTAAATTTTTAAACACACATTGTTAATATGACCTTGTTAGAGGATTTATGCCAAAAGATCATCTAGACCTTATCACTCCTTAATCTTGTATAAAGAGTGGTCTACTCTAAAGGACTTACACACACTACTAATAAATGTTAACATATAGTATTTCATAGAATATTTAAGTCCACTTGGTTAAGACATTTTTTTGCTAAAATGATTAGTAAGTAACCATACAAATTATCTATTAGGTATAACACTACCTTTCTTGTTTAGATATCTTTTTTGCTAGATCTCCTTCTAATCTCTATCTTTTGATCTCTTTATTCTATTCTCTTGGCTAGTTGATTCACTCCTTCTCCCTTTCTCTTTTCAACAATGCTCAGTTCACTTGGCTGTACTTTCAACTTCAATAACTTTGTTCTTTGATCTTCTCCTTAGCATTTAAACATCATCCAACTAACATGATAAAAAACTCAATTAGTAGCCTCATTAACAACCAAAAGACTTTCTCAACTCCTCCTTAAATACTCATCTCTATGCTTCCATATTCTTCCATATATTGTTGCTTAATCACAATCATCAATCTTAGATTAATATCTCATACAATGAATCTAGACAATCACAAAATATGACTTTGTTTCAATCCTTTCTCCTTCTTTAATCTCCATCATCAAATCATCCTTACATTTTTCCAGTCATTGATCTTGTAACAAAATTTGACTTGTGCCTGTGAAGTTCTCAAACATTCTTGAATTCCATCAAAAGTTGGTCTTAGATTCCATCTTTAGAAAAAATGTTCTTCTTTTTGTTACTCAGTGAACATAAAATTTCACTTAGGTAATATAACACTTGGTTAATACTAAAACTTCTTGGGCAATAAACTTCCACTTTACTTTTCCAACTACTTGTTGAACATTTTAGTCACTCGACAAATATAGTCTTCCTTCTTTAACCTTGTCACTCTATATAGCATGTATAGCTCAATACATTACAATTTTTCATGATTGCAAATTAATCAAACCAACATTAAATTATCACTTTCCAACTCATTCAAGTTCCCATTGAGTACCATACTTATCGAATCTATCTTCAATATACTTCAAATCCTCTTCATTAATCAACTTGATATAGCACTCTATTGAGTTAGTATACATAATGTCTAGCCAACTAAGACGTTGACATCAATGAAAACATAATAGATGATATGACTCTTTTACATACATTCATTGCATCATCAATTAAATTATCAGTTGAGGTTAACAAATTTGTGTTTGACTTTGTATGTGTTGTAGCCTTGTTTGAAAATCTGACATTGTCTCTAGACTAACTTTGTCATCTCTCCTATTGAAAAATTTCATTTAATTTTTTGCATGAACTCACTCTTCATTATTGGCTTCCCTAAGGTAATTTATTTTACTCCACATTTATTTATTTGTTGAGGGAGACTTCCCAAATATTTCAAACCTTTTCTTGACCAATGACTATAAGTATGCTTGAAGAATTTGATTAAGCTGGCTTTGCCTCTTAGCAAATGGCTCAAAGATTACTCTATTCAATGATCTGATCTAGAGAGACATCCTAAAACCATGGATTTGATCCATGGCATGCCCTTGTGTAGCTAAATTATATGGTTGATAATCTCCCATTTCTATTTTAGAGTCCCTTGATCTATCCATAGGAAATTGGGTATGTGCAAGATCATGGTCAACCAAACTATGAAGTGGCAGTGAAAAACCATCAAATCAGGGTTATGTTAACTTGACACATAATTTTAAAGTAGTTATGTGCTTTATATAATTTTTTTTTAGGAATTTGAATGTAGTTTCTAAACTACCAGCCCTTATTTGGAGAAAAAAAATTTGATTGGTTAAATTTTTTGATTTTAATGCAATACTACAAACATTTTAGTGCGAAAATAAAAAGTAGGTGTATGTCTAACCACCTTAATCAAAATCAAATGATAATATTTTTAAATATAATTATAGACATAAAAAGTAGACTCATGGTTGGAAGAGACACATATTTTTTGAGTATTTTTATTCCAAATAAATAATTAAATATGAATTTTCTACTATAAATTTCTCAAAATAAAAAAACTCCCAGGTTTGACCACCTTAACTAATTGAAAACTTTACAATTTCTTTTTCTTTTTCTTATACTAGGTGAAGCATAGAATGTGACAAAACTTTTGTATTTCAAAAATGTTGTATTATTTGAAATGTATAGTTATTTTTCAATCAATAGTATACAAACATCATCATTAGAAATTAACTAATAAATACTTATCGAACTCATAATTTGACAACAATTACATCGATGGAATCTTGAGAGTGTTCTCAAAAAAACCTTTTCATTTCATTGAATTTGGAAGAAAAAAATATTGATAGATGGCTAGTCAAAGTTTGAATGTCAGGGAAACATGTCTCAAACATGTTTTTTGAGTTGACCAAAGAGGTTTGGTAAATACCATGCAAAATCAAGTATCCAAAATGTAGCATCAAATCACAAAATTTAAAAAATTGAGATGGTGGGAACTAATTGTACATTTTAAACCAAAAGCTTACAAACATATTTGAATATGTTTTCACATTTAAGATATAATGATATGTGAATATTATTATTATTTATTTAATTATTATATATTATATAACAAATTTTATTTTTATAATATTATATATGATATTCAATATGATTAGATAGTATATTAAGATCATTGTACTATATATTATTATATAGTGTTATATATTATCTATAAAATTATAAACAATATCTATGTATGATTATTATAATTATAATATCAAATATATATTATTACATATACTACTATAATATATATTTGAACATAGTATTAGAAATTATTACATAGTATTATATAGTTTATTAAATTATAATATGATCGATTACCAAATGTCCCTAGGGGTCCTAGGACCCCTAGGGACACATATCATGATGTAATGGGTCAAATGGGATTGTAGGTTAGCCTACAACCCCATTCAAACCATATGTCCTTAGGGGTCCTACTACCCCTAGGGACACATGTCATGATGAAATGGGTCAAAGGGGGTCATGGGCTATCCTACAACCCAATTCAATCCATATGATTGATTACCATGGACACATGTTGTGATGTAATGGGTTGAAGGGGGTCATAGGTTAGCCTACAACCCCATTCAACCCATATGATCAATTACCATATATCCCTAGGGGTCCTAGGACCCCTAGAGACATATGTCAGGTGCAATTGGTCGAAGAGGATTGTAGGTTAGCCTATGACCCTATTCAACCCATATGATTAATTAACGTATGTCCTTAGGGGTCCTAGGACCCCTAGGGACACATGTCATGATGTAATAGGTCAAAGGGGGCCATAGGTTAGCCTATGACCTCATTCAACCATAGGATCAATTACTATATTCCCATAGGAACACATGTCAGGATGTAATGAGTTGAATGGGGTCGTAGGTTAGCCTATGACCCCATTCAACCCTTATGATTGGTTGACATATGTCCCTAGGGGTCCTAGGACCCATACAGAAAAATGTTGCAATGTAATGGGTCAAATGGGGTTGTAGGCTAGCTTACGACTGCACTCAACCCATGTGATTGATTACCATATGTCCTTAAGGGTGCTAGGACCCCTAGGGACACATGTCATGATGAAATGGATCAAATGGGGTTGTAGGTTAGCCTATGACCCCATTCAACCCATATGATTAATTACCATATGTCCCTAGGGGTCCTAGGACCCATAGGGACACATGTCATGATGCAATGTGTTGAATGGGGTCATAGGTTAGCCTATATGATTATAGTGCAAGGTATGAGAATCTCCAAAGGAGATGTCCAAACCCCCAAAAAATAACCACACAATGGAAAGACAATAACAAGAAACAATAATGTAAAATCTAATAGCAAATCACAACTTTATAGTCATAAAATAATTGATTATATGTAATATTCTCGACTATAAGGCCTTTCGAGTTAGGACCAAACATAAACAAAAATTACAATATCAATTCTACAAGATCCCACAAGATCCAACTTACAATGCTAATCCCAACTAGTCCAAAATTGCAATTGAATAAGAACACTAAGAAGAATATACACTTGTACCCTCAAGTCCACCAAGCAATACTCTTGTTCTCAAGCCACAGCTATTAGCTCTTCAAAGTTTTCATCTATCCTTCATCCTCTTCTCCAAGCTAGATGATAATAATAATACCTAAAGACTCCACAAAACCCCTTACTGATGCCCAACTATGCCACAAGTTTTCCCAGTTCATTACAAATTAAATTAAATCCCATACATTAAATATATGTTGAGCCATAAGTCAACTACAACAAAAATTAAATAACCATACATAAATTAAATGCCAAAAGTTGACTGACAAACAACTTGACACCAATAGGAACCAAGACCAAGCTAAGTTCCAAAGAGAACTAAGCTGAGCATCAACCAAACCATAAGCATGTCAAGCTCCTAGAAGTAACCAAGTAACTCAAGAAACACTGTAACCAAGTAACTCAAGAAATACTATAACCAAACTTCACTAAGCTCCCAATGTGTGCAGAGTTCCCAAAAGCATCACTAAGCACCTTCATTAATTGAGTCACTTGGTTAACACAACAACCAAACCAACTTAGTAATGCCTGAGTCATACTTCCTTCTTTGACTAAGTTTTGAAACTCTAAATCCAAACCACACCTATAGGATTGTAAGTCAACCAAGGATGCTCCTACATTAGACACCCCATATTTGAAAAGATGTTCTCAATAGCTGGAAGAACATCTTCTAGGACTCAACACATAAATCCCAAATTGGTTCTTCACATACATATCCTCCAACTCTTCAACTTGTACACTCTTTCCCTTGTTCTTCTTCTATTTCTTCACATCCATCCTTGTTGTTCTCTAGGCCTGTTTTCCATGTTGATCTCTAACCTTCTTAGAATCCTTCAACTCAACTCAACTACCAATACTCAAGTTCTTCATACCCAGCTCTTCATTCTATAAAAGAATCAAGGAATACTTCCTACCATCTTTCTTAATAATAAACACATTCTTGACACAATCATGCACAACCTTGCAATCATACTACCAAGGTCTACTAAGAAACACATGACAACTATTCATGTCTACAATATCACACAACACTTGATCCTTGTACTACCCAATCTAGAAATCAACAAGGCATTGCTTCCTCACTTCCATAGCATGCTCACCATGCAACCAACCAATCTTATAAGGATACAGATGTCTCACTCTCTTCAAACCAAGTTTCTAAATAATCTCCTTAGCAATAAGATTATCAATACTACCACCATCCACAATCACCTTGTAGACTTTACTACCAGACTTACAAAAAATTCTAAACAAACTAGTCCTCTAGCAAGAATCCAATGTCCTCTGACCAACCAGTACTCACCGAGCTAGTAAACTCTCTCCTTTCTTAGGTTGGCTATCTTGGACTACAACCTCATTCACACCAACAACTTTCCTACCATGAGGACATTCAAAAAATATATGCCCTTCTTCACCACATAGAAAACAATTACCACTAAATCCACCTCCACTTGTCCTTCTCTTCTAATCAACAATTTTTGGTTCACCTTCGACACTTAGTTTAGCCTTTACCAAGTTATCTTGCTTCTCCTTCCCTCTAGCATTACCTTGAATTTTCCTCTTCAACTAATATTCTTTCTTATGAGCATACTAATATGCATCCTCAACTAAATAAATCTTTAGCATACCAACCTCATCCTAAATATTGAATCTCAAACCATTAATGTACCAAGCTACCTTATGCTTTGACAATTCTCTAAGCCCAGATTGAATAGTCAATTTGTAGAACTCATTGATATAATCCTTCACAACCATATCTTTCTACTTCAAATTATTCAACCTCTAAAGAATAAACTTAGCCTTTAATTTAGTCACCATTAACCTCCATCTAGTTATCTTCATTTCACCTTCCTCCTCTCTATCTCTTTGTAGTTCTTTTCACCAAAGAGAAACATGTCCTTTTAACTTAGTTTGTTCCAACCTCACTCTGAGTGGATCCTCAATATCCTCAAGATCAAATTAGTAGTCTAATTCACCAATCCAATCAATAAGGTCTTCAGGAGTCAAAGTACTTGAGAAATTAGAAACCTCCATCTTACACTTCAGCTTTCAATGAGATCCAAGTCTAGCAAACTGACCAACCCTAGTTCCAATAGGTCTCTCCATATGGTCAGTTTTGTCCTCACCACTAGATCCAATAAGTTCAAAGTCTTCAACCACTTCATCATATCAATCTTTAGTACCCACATGCCTAGGTGCACCACCTAAAGCACTCACAATTTTAACAATCGTGTCACTCTTCATCAATGCAATCTCAGATTGGAATTCTACTTTAATCTTCTCTGAGATCCTTTTTTCCACAACATCACTAAGATATCAGTTTTCCTAGGGTCCAATCTTCTTAGAGATATCTTCCAAAAAAATTTCAAACCCAAAGCAATAGATCCACCAATCCAAAAGATCAATCAACTCCACAAGATCAACCTTCTCCAAGATCCTGGTGCAAATTGGCTCAGCTTTGATGATCTGTTCACATGCTCTAATACCACATAATGTAGTCCAAAGTAGGAGAATTACCAAAGGAGATATCCAAACTCCTAGAAAATAACCACATAATAGAAATACAACAACAAGAAACAATAATGCAAGATCTGATACCAAATCATAACTATTCATAAAATAATTGATTACATGCAATATGCCCAACTATAAGGCCTTCTGGGTTAGGAGAAAACACAAAAAAAAATTACAATATCAGTTCTACAAGATCCCATAAGATCTAACTTACAATCTCAATCCCAACTAGTCCATAACTACAACTAGATAAGAACACCAAGAAGAATCCACACTTGTACCCTTAAGTCCACCAAGCAATTCTCTTGTTCTCAAGCCACAACTATTAGCTCTTCAAAGTTCACATCTAGCCTTCATACTCTTCTCTAAGATATATGATAATAATAATACCTAAAAAATCCACAAAATTACTTACTTATAACCAACTAAGCCATAAGTCAGCCTAGTTTATTAAAAATTAAATTAAATCCCATACATTAAAAATTTGTTGAGCCAAAAGTTAGCTCATAGACAACTTGGCACCAATAGGATCCAAGAGCAAGCTAAGTGCTAGATAAGACCAAGCCAAGCATTAGCCAAACCATAAGTATACCGAGCTCCTAAACAACCAAGCAACTCGGGCAAAACTATAACCAAGCTTCACAGAGCTCCTAGTGTGTGTCGAGTTCCCGCAAACATCATCGAGCACCTTCATTAACTGAGTCACTCAGTTGACACAACAACCAAACCAAATCAGTATTGACCAAGTCACACTTCCTTCTTCAATCAAGTTCCCAAACTCCAAATCCAAACAACACCATCCCATAGGATTGTAAGCCAACTAGGGATGCTCCTACATCACTATGACCCTAGTCGACCCATGTGATTGATTACCATATTTCCCTAGGGGTTCTAGGACCCCTAGTAAGACATGTCATGATGTAATGGGTCAAATGGTGTCGTAGGTTATCCTACAACCCCATTCAAACCATGTGATTTATTACCATATGTCCTTAGGGGTCCTAAGACCCCTAGAGATACATGTTATGATGAAATGGGTCAAATAGGGTTGTAGGTTAGCCTACAACCCCATTTGACCCATGTGATCAATTACCATATATCCCTAGGGGTCCTAGGACCCCTAGGGACATAGGCTACAATGCAATGGGTCGAATGAGGTGGTAAGTTAGTCTATAACCCCATTTGACCCATATGACCAATTACCATATATCCCCAAGGGTCCTAGGACCCCTAGGGACACATGTCACAATGTAATGGGTTGAATGGGGTTTTAGGTTAGCCTATGACTCCACTCGACCCCTGTGATTGATTACCATATGTCCCTAGGGGTTCTAGGACCCCTGGGGACATGTTGTGATGTAATAGGTTGAGTGGGGTCATAGGTTAGCCAATGACACCATTCAACCCATGTGATCAATTACCATATGTCCCTAGGGGTCCTAGGATCCCTAGGGACACATGTTATGATGAAATGGGTTGAGTGGAGTCATAGGTTAGCCTATAATGCCATTCAATCCATTTGATCAATTACCATATGTTCATAGGGGTCGTAAGACCCCTAGGGACACATGTCATTATGCAATGGGTCGAATAGGATTGTAGGTAAGCCTATGATTCCATTTGACCCATGTGATTGATTACCCTATGTCCTTAGGAGTCCTAGGACCCCTAGGGACACATGTTGCAATGCAATGTGTCAAATGCAATTGATGGTTAGCCTATGGCCCCATTCAACCCATGTGATCAATTATCATATGTCCCTAGGGGTCGTAGGACCCCTAGGGACACATGTTGTGATGAAATGGGTCGAATGGGGTCATAGGTTAGTCTACAACCCCATTTAACCCATGTGATCAATTACTATATGTCCCTAGGGATCTTAGGACCCTTAGGGACACATATCATGATGCAATGGGTCAAATGGGGTCATAGGTTAGCCTATGACCCCATTTGACCCATGTGATTGATTACCATATGTCCCTAGGAGTTTTAGGACCCCTAAGAACACATGTCATGATGCAATGGGTTGAATGGGGTCGTAGGTTAGCCTACAACCCCATTTGACCCATGTGATTGATTACCACATGTCGCAATGCAATAGGTTGAATGGGGTCATAGGTTAGCCTATGACCCCATTCGACCCATGTGATCAATTACCATATGCCCCTTGAGTTCCTAGGACCCCTAGGGACACATTTCATGATGCAATGGGTCGAATGGGGTTGTAGGTTAGCCTACAACCCCATTTCACCCATGTGATTGATTACCATATGTCCCTAGGGATCCTAGGACCCCTAGGGACACATATTGCAATGCAATGGGTCAAATGGGGTCGTAGATTAGCCTACAATGCCATTTTATCCATATGATCAATTACCATATGTCTTGGTGGAACTCAATATTTTAAATATTTTCACCTATAATTGCTTTGATTATAGTTGATCTTATTGTCTTATTTTCATGTTACAAATTATTTATCATTTGAAGGATATTCTTCATAGCCTAGGTTGATTATATGGTTATGATTAAATAAAAGAATTACTTACTGCATTTCTTTTTTTTTGCAAGAAATTATGATTTTCTATCTAAATCAAATGTGCATGTCTCAAAATGCATTCCCAAGGCTTACTCATCACATGGATGTCCCTATCTATGGATCTTGGTTCTAATTTTATTGAAACTCTATGAGATATATGATTTTAAATCATATATTACTATAGCTACAGTGTTAAAGCTTCAAGTATCAGTGTATACTATGGCAATAGTAGTAGGGTCATCTTCAAAGTCCACCAAGATATCACTATAACATATAGAAATCAAGTTTATTGCTATGTAGAGAAGGCATATTATCAATATGACGATGAGTGATAAAGAAAGCTATATCTCTATAACCTTCAACAATCATCAATAAGTGTGGAGATGAGGTTTTGGTTATGGTGATCAATAATGAAGTGGGTTGTATTGCTATATGATAGGGCAATAAGTACTTTTAGTGATTAAAGAAAGGAATTTTGTGTTATAGTGATTAGAGATAAGATCAATTGATTGCCATGTGTTACAGTGATAAAGTAGTGTTATTTTCAAAAGGGGTCTCTATTGCCTATTGCGATGAATCAGAGTTGATTGCAGATCACATTTGGAGAATAATGGACATAGCGATGAGCAATGGGCATTTGTGTATCACTATGTATTATAGCAATAAGATGAAAACTCGCAACAAAGATTGAAACTTGTAATCACTATACTCTATGGCAAAAACACATATAGAAGGTCATAGAAAGGGGATTTCCTATATAGAGATGATTTTCTATATAGCGATGATTTCCTATATATGATGATGAGTGATAAAGAAAGGTGTATCACTATAACCTTTAGGAATCATCAGTAAGCATGAAGATGAGGTTTTGGTTACGGTGATAAACAATGAAGTGGGTTGTATTGCTATATGATATGGAAATAAGTACTTTTAGTGATTAAAGAAAGGAATTTTGTGTTGCAGTGATTAGTGATAAGATTAGTTGATCGCCTTGTGTTACAGTGATAAAGTAGTGTTATTTTCAAAAGGGATCTCTATTGCCTATTGCGATGGATCAGAGTTGACTGCAGATCACATTTGGAGAATAATGGACATAGCAATGAGAAATGGGCATTTGTGTATCGCTATGTATTATAGCAATAAGATGAAAACTTGCAACAAAGATTGAAACTTGTGATCACTATACTCTATGGAAAAAACACATATAGAAGGTCGTAGAAAGGGGATTTCCTATATAGAGATGATTTTCTATATAGCGATGATTTCCTATATTTTGGGTGTCAATTTTAGGTACTCAATGTCATATCAAATACCCAATATAAAATTGGATACTTGATATGAGATTAGGTACTTGAATCTATTTACTAGTAGACTTTAACCAAAATATTCTCTATCACTACAGACCCAACAATCACATTTGTTTGGTTTTTTCATTAGTTTGGAGAAAAAAATTTGTTTGAGGCCTATTTTTTGAAAAGGTTGCTGCAAGGTTTAGTTAGGTGTTTGATATTGTTGTTTGAATGGGGAGCAATAGTCATCAAACGAATAAACACAAAAGGAAGGTATTGAATGAAGATATTGCAACATATAGGGAAAGAGATAAGGTAAATCACTAAAGGAAGAGACAAGGTATGTTAAATGTGAATGAATTTGATGATGTATTGATCAAAGGTAAAATTATAAAGTTAAAAAATGAATATATTCAATTAGGGAATGAAAATGAACCAATTTAATGATAATGCCAAGATTTAAAATTTGGAGAATGAAAATTTACTAGTTCATAATGTAAATGCCATAATTGACCATGTGAAAAATGAAAATGAATAGGAACATTACATATATCCTAATTATAACCAAAATGAAGGTCCTAAAACACCAAAATGGATAATTGAAATTATTGAAATGATTATTATTAATTTGAAAGGAAAAAATCTTAAAGAACCATTTGGTTATGGGCTTTAAGACTATATAAGATATTTCTCGGCAACAAGACAATGGTGAAGCAATGTCAACTTTTTATGCACTTATTAAAGATGCAAAAGATGAGACCTATGCTTTCCAAATTTAAGATTCATGTCAATAAGAAAATGAAAAGAAATACCATTATTGCGAAGAATATTTTTAGTGCTCTTAATAGCATAAGGAAAAATAGCAAGGAAATGGATAAGAGAGCTGTTCAAAGGGTTATTACAACCTTTTGGTAAGTCATAATTTGAGAAAGGGTAGATATATGAGACAAAATTGTATTGAATTGAACCTAAATCATACTAATTTGAGAAGAGAACTTACTATATGAGAGAGAATTGTTGATCCTCTTCAAAATGATACATGGGCTTTTGGTGGGAGACTTCTGGTTTTTGATAAGAAGCTAGTCGATGATGTGAAGCAAGAAATTACATAGTTTTAGCACTATAGCTCAAGAGTCTCACCCAATGCTAAAGACATGTTGAAGTTCAGAATTGGAATTAGAGACCACACACAACATTATAGATATTATATGGAGTTAAGTCAAACTATGTTGTTCAAAGAATTTAGAGAGAGTCATCCATGATTGCATATATCAAAAAGGGCTTTTGAATTCTTGAAGCTATTTTATTGTGCACCACTTAAGATTAAAAATACATGTTGCAAATATCATGTGGAGTATTTTGTGCAACATGAACTATTACAATCCATCCATTCTACTTTACATTGTAATGAAATGTTGGAGAATTGTGGTGCTAGTGGGCTTCCAAAATCATCAAGAAACTTGCTAGATCAATTTTTATGTCCTATAGTTGATGGTTGTTTCTTTTATAGAAATTATTTCTTAAATTATAAGTGTTTATAATGTGATTTATTATCCAAATTTGACACGTTTCCATGAGGGGTGAAACAAGATCTTGGGAGGACAATAGTTTTAAAAAATGGTATATGAAATGATGAAATACACACTAAAGAGTGGAGGTGAGGGCTCTAGATGTAAATTGGTTGCAAAAGAAATCAACATGGCTAGTTTTATTTCAGATTTCAAGAAAAATATTTTCTATAAGTATGTGAGGCATTGTCACAAGTCTTAGTGGTTGGATTAGCAATTTAGAATGTCTAAGGAGACTTTTCCCATTGGCACTATTATATCAGTTGTTGACTTTGTAGAGAACTACACAATGCAACCCCAAAATGAGACATAATCTCAATATTACAACTCCATTCATATTTTTATTTTTGTCTACATAACATATAGACATGCCCCTAATAGTGTGGAAGATAATCAAAAGATTATTAGAGATTAAAATGTTTACATGAGTGATGATAGATCTCAATCTTATGAGTTTGTTCAACATTTTTTTTGATAATTATTTTGATTTCTTACAGAAGCATGATATTGCTATGGATGGACATGTCATTTGGTTAGATAACTGCACAAGTCAATTCAAGAATGCTCACATGTTTGATTAGTTGTGTAGGATGCATGTAGACAGTGGGGTGCCTCATATTTGGAGTTTCTTTGACTCCAACCATGGGAAAGGGGAACATGATGGAGAAAGGGCATGTGTAAAGAGAGATGTAGTTAAGAAGCAATTGAAGATTTTAGGAGTAGAGCTTCTTGATGCTTGTAGCATTGTTGATTGGTGTAGTTCATCATTATCATAGGGGGACTCTTGATTCAGTAGCAAGAAAGTTCTTTTGGTTGATTGAGCAAGGCTCCATAGGTGATAAATCAGATTGTGCTACTATTAGAGATTCATAAAAAATGCATTCATTCCATAGCTTTGATTCTAGTACATGGACCATTTGGACATGACAACTATCTTGATTTTTTCCTAATTGTTTTTAGTGTGATTGGGATCACTATGAGTCGAGTGAGTGGGTGGACATGTGGGCTCCACATTATCTTACTCTATTGTCTATCATAACCTCTATCAAAAATGATGACATGGAAATTTCAATTGAATCTAACCATTTATCAGATATTTTTCAGCCAGGACATGTTTTTGTAGTGGTTTCACCCCAGGGGAATGATAAGAAATCAAATTATTGGTCAGCACATTGTGTAAGAGGTAAACAAAAGCTTGCACAACCTATTATAGATAATGATGGATTCACATATCCTACTGTTGTCTAAAAATGGAAGCACTTCCATCTTGGTAGGTTTAACACCCTCTTTTAGTACATTTATCATCATATATTTGCATTTAGGATGCATTCTACACTTGATTCCTTTGTTCTAGGTGAAATCAGGTTTAGGATCTCAAAGATTCTCCTTAATTTCCCTCATCTATGGATCTATTTTCTAGTCAAGACTTAGGAATAGGTCCTCTTAGCCTTCATCATATTCATTATAGGATTTTGTGCCTATTATTGTCATTTAGTCCTATTCTAATATCATTTCTAGGTTTCTGGTAATCTTTGAGACTTTTAGCTTTTTGTTCTCATTGGGTTTTGACCCTAGGCCAACCCTAATGTAGGGCAAGGTTGACCAGGTTGAACCCAACATAGGGTAGGGTCAAGGTCATCCCTAACTAGGTTAGGGTTGAGCTCATCATTGACCTTTTTCAAGATTTGATCACCCTTTTTAGATTTTGGTCCTAGAGGGTGTCAAAATCAATGTTGGGCTTTCGTATTCAAACAAAAAAGGGGTTTAATTTGAGATTAATTTAATTATTTTCCCTCCTTAGTTGGTTATTATTATTATACCATAATTCAAGGTGAATTTTGAATTATGGGTCCTCGCATTACTCTAGGAGCTTCACCTTGAAGCCTTTATATAAAGATTCTCATTTGCATCTATCTACAACTAGAAGAGAACTAGAAGGACAACTAGAATCAAGGGACGATGCTATGAAGATGCAAGATTTTAAGAGAATGATATAGAAGATCAAACTATTGTGAATATCAAGTATTTTTATACCATTGTGAACATATATTTGGAGTAAGAGAGATTCGATCTTCCTTGATCTGCTATTATCGATATTGAAGCATCCAAATATACAATCATGGGGTAGCAATTATGAATTATGAGTTTGGTAGGAGTAATTTAGCCTTGGGGGCTTGGTATCCTTTCTTACCTTATTCAATTCTATGTGTTACTTTCTCATACATATTCATGCTAGGGGTTCAACCTAATAGATTAGATCTTGGCATTACACATTCAATACACAAATTATTTATTATATCTAGCTATTCGTAGAGGTGGAAATCACCAAAATGGGGGTTTGACTAAGGCAAAACCCTATATAGCCACCCCAAAACCCCATTTTTAGATATATGCATGTCTTTTTTTGAATATTGGAGTAGAGATTTGCATACCCTTTTTGTCAAACTTTTGAGATCCACAAAAAAAAATTTCATCAGAGTAGTGCAAGTCAAGGTCGACATTTTTGGGGCACAATTGTGCCCCGCTAACTAGGTCAAGGTCAAATTTCCCTTAGAAGGATAAAAAATTTCTAGGTTTTCTCCATCTTGACATCTCCAGTCCAGAATGGGTTGCAAATTTTCCAAAAACTATGCATAAGCATCAAAAAATAGCTATTTCCTAGAGTGGTGCTATTTCAAGGTATGTATCTTATCTCATTTAATTTCAAGCATTTCCATTACTTATTCCATATCAACTCTAAAAAAAATATGAATAGCTATGAATGTCTTACACATTGCTAGAGATCCATTTTTACACTATTCATTGTCGTGAACCCATGATAGACAACTCTTTCTTTTTGGTGTTAGATTTGTATCTTGTGTTAAATGTTGCATGTTAATTAGATTTCTTTCATTTATATGTTTCAAAATACAAAAAAATTGCAAAATTTATTTAAAAATACAAAAACATTTACATTTTCATGCTTTTCATATTTCAATATGTATGATTCTTGTTTGGAATATTTTGATGAGGTTTTTATTGTAAAAGAGGATGGATTCCCTGATGAGGTACATGGTAGTGAGGATGAAAATGGTCATGATAAGATCTCCATTGATCCTATTCCTATTTCACTTTCCTTCACAACCTCTCCAATTAACCTTTACCATTGGGTGTGTGCATGGTTACCTTCATGTTCCACTATATGCAACATTGATAAACCTAAGATGATATATCCTACACCTTTGATGATGGTAAAAGGATGTCCTCAATTGAAAATTAAGGGTAAACCTAGAGATCCTTTGGATTTATTGATAACACTAATTCTTTTTCACATGCTTATTACACATGGAATAATCTTTAGCCTACTATTTTGGTTCTTTCACTAGTACATTTAACCGTAATTTTTGACCTTAAATTTTGACCAAAATATAAATTTCTTAATGGTTTGTCTTATTATAAAGGAAACTTTTGTTTTTTTTTTAATAACATGCCCGTGTTGGTCGCAATTGCAACCAATGCTTTCTATTTTGTGTTGGTCTCAATTGTGACCAACATGTCAACATAAAGATATTAAAAAAAATGCCAAACATAAGTTCAGCTGCATTTCACTTTTGAGCATTTTGGCAAATACAAACCAGTTGAGCATTTACATCCTCTTGCTTATTAGGCACAAACATCCAATCTTCGCCTGCTAAGTTTCTTCCCACGTATTCCTATAGAGTAAAGGGTTATTGGGGTTGGAAATAGATATTTGTTGATCATCTAGGGAGTCAAGTGCATACCCCTACTACTTGAATTGGGGGCAGGGTTGGCAAGGAATGAGCCACTCTGCATGTCCAAGGAGATAAGTGCATGGGGATCTCTCTCTCTCTCTCTCTCTCTCTCTCTCTCTCTCTCTCTCTCTCTCTCTCTCTCTCTCTCTATTGAAGCTTGTAAGTCATTGTTTGCTTTGGACATTGGTCATATTTTCTTGATTTTTAATGGGAGTCGTACAAGTTTTGTATTGCATTTTGTATGGATTGAGAAAAATTATTAATAGTTTTTGTTTTTAAGAGATTGTACATAAACTTATTGCTCT
Source organism: Cupressus sempervirens (assembly GCA_028749045.1). Lineage (NCBI taxonomy): Eukaryota > Viridiplantae > Streptophyta > Pinopsida > Cupressales > Cupressaceae > Cupressus > Cupressus sempervirens. The sequence continues at coordinate 675,868,162 of CM053784.1, read as the reverse complement.
TTGTTATCAGTAAAGACTATACCTAGAGTTTTAAAACAAAATGGCTATCTCACCTTTGAACCATAGAGAAATGGAGATCTTGTCTAGAGAGGGAGGTAGCCCAATGTATTATAGGATTCTACACTCAACAGTTATGCAACTAACCATCTCCAAGTCCAATTCAATTTGTTGAGATTGGGCATTTTGATGTGAGTAATCTGGATAATGTTACTAGTGATTTTTTTTGCAAGTAGGAAGGGCATTGATTTAGTGAAGATGAACATTAGGATGCATATGAAATGTTCTATGGGAATGGAGATTTGATATTGGATATGCCCTAGAACCTTGAACTAGCATATGCCCTAATTAGTAGGACTAAAACCCTTAAACTTAGGGTTTTGCGGGTTAGCAACTTAGAAAAGAGTTGAAAACCTAAAACTTTGTAATCTTGAAGTACTTTGAAATGGGAGTCTGAAAGTCCATTTTGGTTTGGAGGTATTTTGGAAGAATTTTGAATTAAGGTCCAAAAATTCAATATGGAAGCCTAATTAGTTTAGGTTTGTTTTAGGCCTATCTTGCAATTTCTCTTTGTGGGCATTGGTAATGAAGCTTGTAACCTCAGAGATATTTTTTCTAAGTTGATTGAGTTGATTGCTAGTTTTTCTAAGTTTATTGAGTTGATTGAGTCATGATTATGGGATGCCTTTGTAAAGTTGGAGTTGATAGGTCCTACAGAGGGCTTGCATGAATTGTTTCGAAGGTGAACAATCATCTAGGAGATTGGTGAAGGCTTAAAGAGTGATTGTACAAATAGGTGAGTTTGTGGTGATAGGTGGAATTGTAAGCATCTATACCCTTATACTTGATTGTTTGAACCATAGTACAAATTCTAGTTCTTTGCCACTTATCGGTGAGACAAAAAATAAAATTCTCAACAAATATTGGAGAGAAGTCAACAACTTCTTGAGAAAATATTAAGAATTTTGAAAATACTTAAATTGAATTAAAAGTGTAGATTTTTCTTTCCATTTCAACCCATATGTTGTTATGAAGACATTATTAATTACACCGATAAGTTGGATTTCAGATTTCTAATGCATCCCTAAACTCAAACTGCTGGGAGTATTTCAAGCATACATTGCAACATTTCAAGCATACATTGTAGCACTCCCACTATTAAAGGTATTCAATTATTGGGGAAGCCCTAATTTGACACTTGCTAACATATAAATGAAATTTGGACCTGAACAAAACAAAATTACTTTTTGTTTAAGCAAAATTTAAACCCTCATTTGAAGATTTGATAAAGAGTTGAAAAATAGGTGAATAGGTGAGTTGAAAAATAGAAAAAAAAATTCTATTTTGAAAGGATGGGAATGGGTATTTTTCTAAGCAATGAAATTTGAAAAATAATTTGACTGTTTACGTTGTTCTTTTCATCTTTGATTGGGGGAAGACTTCTCTAATGATACCTTCTTGTTTAAACAATCATTGATTAGGGGAAGACATAGTTTGAGGAAGCCCTAGTTATGAGGGCCTAAATAGGAGGGTTTGTAAGTTGAGGTACCATACTAATAATTTGATATTAAAATGGGTTGTACTACTACATTGAATTTTGTGTAGCAGATTGTTTATCTTCTATAGGTCAAAATCTATAATTGGAATGCTATTCTTTCTTGCCATATTCCCAACACATCCAAACCTGATCAATGAACTCATTTGAAACAAATTTTATCATGTACTTCAGATTGAGAGTAACATCTAGCCTTTCACCAAAGTCTATTTGCTCTGTACTAACTAAATCTGAAGCTATCAAATTATCAGCTTGTGTTTCTGTAAAGCACTCCAACTCCTCATATGAACTTGAAAAAGTTGTGGCAATTGATAGGAATAACACTGGCCTTGAAACTTCCTACTATATTCACATTAAACATTAGAAAAGAGAGTAACTATAAAGGAATAGGGTACTCTTACAAGTGAAATATCTATATCATTAATTGCATCTTATATTCAGTACTATCATTTTGGAAGTCTTGCACTAAAATAAATGAAGCATTTGTCATAACTATACTATTGCCTGATGAATTATTTAACTGTTGATAGTTTAGACTTTGTAAGTCTGTCATGGTCCATAATAGCACTATTGACTAATGGAAGACAACAACATATACTTTACTTGAACTATTTGAATATACAAATTAATTATCTTAGAAAATTTTCTACTAACCTTATGCTTTTAGAAAATTATATCTTATTTGGGAGTTTCATTGATAGATATGCACTTGTGATCTTGTTTTTTAAATTATGAGTAAATATTATGGTTACCTTTTTTTTTTTCTTTTTTTTTGAGTAGATGATGTTATTCAGGGTGATCTTATGCTTGATAATGGTATACTGAGAATTATATTTGTCAGATTTAGAAAAGATGTGAATTTATATTCTAGTGCTGATGTTAATCTTGATACATTTTTTCTTTGTAATAGGATATTGTTGAATTTTCTACATGCTTTTGAATTTATATCTTCTATTGCCACTCAACCATTAAATTTTATACTATTTGTCACTTTAGTTACATAGGAATTGTACTTACCTCTTTTCCATGAGAACAGTGATAGTTCCAAAAGTATCTCAAAGTTAAAAGAGTTCAAGAGTCATCAACAATTTAGAAGAAACAAGAAGTGGTGTCGAAGGATAAATAAGAAATAATAGTAACTCTATCCTTTTTACACTCAAAACATGTTTCTTGGCTCCTCCATCAATGTCCAATATTAAGGACTACAAATGAATCAAAAGAGGTAGAATTGGCACAAGGAGAACCTAGTAGTACGAGAGAAAAATCCTTGGTTTTGCATGAAAGAGAAAGGAGCTCTAAAAAGGAAAAGAATAAGATATAGGAGAAGATTAAAAAAACAAAAAGGTATCTTGTTGGATACTCAATAGGAAACCCTTCCACCCAAACATGTTGAGGAAATAAATGAGTTTGATTCTATCATACCCTCAATGTCAATAGTTATTTAAGAAATTCATTTAGAGGGCATATCTCATATGAAGAATCCCAATTTTATTTCCTAACTAGCCACAAACTCTTGCTGAAGTTACATGATGCAGAGAGAGAGAGAGAGATAGAGAGAGAGAGAGAGGACAATAGAGGTGGTGAATAGGTGACAACAATTCAAAAAAGATGGTCATTTGACAAAGAAACTATAACTTATATTTATCCCTAGACTATGAAACTTTCAAAAATCTTCTAATATGACTCAAAAATAATAATAATCGATTCAAAATGACCCTAAAGTCTCTACAATTATCAAAGCCCCAATTTGGTCTTCAACAAGCCCTTAAGGCTAGGGCCTCCTCAATGTACACTCTCCAAGCACTTCTAGGCTTAACCAAAGATTGATTCACCATACACAAGAAAATACAAGACTATAAAATTCATTAAAACTATATCTCTTTTAGGTAGATTAATGGCTACTACTCCCAACCAAGCATTTCATTAAGGAATCCTTCCACAAATTCAATCCTTCGACATATAAATCAAATTCTTGAGGTGACCACCTCCAATATTTCCTTCATTATTGCATTTATAAGGTTAATTTATCATAATACAAGTCATGGATTCATCCCAAGTCACAGTAATCACATTTTAGGGATGAATCCTTAATTCATGTTTCCAAAACAATGCAAACCCCAACACCTGTAACAGACCAGTCGATATAATTTGTGAAAAATTGATATAAGGAATATGAATGTGATTCAAAATGATCAAATGAAATATGCTTGAGCCATAGAAATGATTCAAAATCAACAACACATCAAATGGATACCAAGAATGCATGAAAACCTTTTTTTTTGATTGCCTTCTTCCTCACAATTAGTACAAAATACTTCACCAGTTTGTACCATCCCTATTTTCCAAGCATTAAAGGCTGTTTATAATATTGTTCCCAACTTCCATAATTGACCCCAAGTGGTTATAAGTGTTTACAATTTATTTTATGCCTTAAAACTCATTTTCCCTCCAATTTGCATATAACCATTAATATTCAATTTTTTTGAATTTCTAACTATTGTTTTTTTTTTCTCATTCTACCTTATCAATATCAATTCTAATTTTTTCCTAGGACCTAATTAACTCATAAAATCAATCTAGATCCCTATTTGGCACTATTGGCCACCCATACAATATGTTGGTCCTAAGTCCTTACCAGGACTTCTAGGACATTTAACTTTTAAATCAAATTGATTATTACAAATTGCCATTACTGGCTTCAATATTTCCCAATTAACATTCAAACATGATTTTGATCCTCTGATCCATTTGGTTCCAAGGTGGATTTAGGTGATTGGATAGGTGCTTGCATGTAGCAAGTGCAATATGTAGAGGTAGAGTTATGGAAGGTCAACTAAGTATTTGTTTCTTTTCATTTTCTATATTTCTTTATCTTTTTATCAATCTATCTCTCTATCTATACCTCTTTCTATCTATCTCACTTTAGTATTCATTTCTATATGTGTCTTCCTCTTACTAGTCCATCTGGAGGTTGCAAACAAATCATCCTTCTTCCACCAATGAGTCATTCCATTCAAGAAAGACCATGTTTGACGATATCAACACACAAAAAAATAGGGAGACAATGGCTAAACTATGGTCTAACTTAAAAAGAAAAGGTGATGGAAAATTTTATTGTCCTTGCAAAAATTGTAAGGGCTTAAAGACTCAAATATATCTAATCAAAACAGCTGAGGAACATTGTAGGCAACATGGTCACATTGAAGGGGAAAATGAATATCGTCCATTGGTATGTATTTTAATAATTTATAAATTACATAAGACATGATTTGATGATGATATCATGGTCATGGCTAATATAAGGTCATTATTTTCATATAGGTCAACGTCCCTGAGTTTCAAGTTATGGACCATGATAATTCAAAGAATGTGGATTTCCAAATGAGGGAACATGGAGGTATGAATATTGAAGTAGAAGGTAATGATACCATGGAAGAAGACCACAATGATGAAGATCATGATGATCAAGATGATGATGATGATGATGATGTTGATGCAGAGCTTGATGTACCTATACTTGAGAAGGCACATGAATCCCTATATGAAGGCTCTAAAGCAACTCTTCTTGCCGCTATATTGTTCTTGGTGAACTTGAAGGTTATGAATTGTTTGTCCAATGCAGCAATGACATGTCTATTAATTTATGTCATCACCTTCCATTATTTTACTCGTAGTTCCCTTACAATTAACATTAGGTTTGTGTAGCAATTAATATTCTTGAAATTAACAAATTATATTTTTGGTCGTAGGTTGATAGGTGAGAGTTTGTTACCACCATCAAACATTCTACCTCGCTCATACCAAGAATTATCTACCATCATGAAAGATATTGGAATGAAGTATCAAAAAATACATGCATGTCTGAATGATCATATTATATATCATAAACATTATGAATTTGCAACACACTGCCCTATTTTTCATACTAGTATATATCAATCAGATCAATTAACAAAAAAGGTGCCTCGCAAGGTTCTTCGACATATTCCCATTATTCCACATCAGCAACGATTATTCAGGTGCAATAACTTGGCACAATTTATGGATTACCATGCACACAATAGAAGTCAAGATGACATTATGTGAATTCCTGTAGATGGTTTGACAATTACTTTAAAGAAGAACCTCGTAATCTCAAGCTTTCATTGGCAGCATACGGTGTCAATCCTTATGGAGAGATGAGATCTACTTAATTGATGTGGCATGTTTTTGTTATCAACAATAACATACCTCCTTGGTTGTACATAAAGAGAGAGCACATAATGTTGACACTAATTGTTCTAGGTATTTTTTGATTTAATGGTCATCTAAATTAATTTATTATTACTAATCCATCAAAATGGTCATAATAATTATGTAATGTTTTTGTTCATTCAACTAAGTAAGTACCAAGTTAAAGATATCAATGTATATATTGGACCCCTTATCGATGAGTTGATGGTGTTATGGAATGGTGTTATTATGTATGACATCTATAGACCACTAGGACAAAGACAATTTCAATTTCATGCAAATTCTTGTATGGACAATACATGATTCCCCTAGGCTAATGCATTTTTGTGGTATGTTCTCTTCTTAACACCTCTTTTTTGGTATGTTATAGTGACAACACAAAGTTATCACATTTAATCCAATTATACATGATCTTGTAGGTCTTCAAACAAAGGGAAAATTTGCATGTCTAGTTTTTGGTCCAAACAAAAAATCTCATCATTCAAAAAGTTTAAGCAAGTAGGTGTTTGATGAGAATAGACACTTTCTACATAGAAATCATAAGTACCAAATTACCAAAAAATATCTTTTCAATGGGAAAGAAGAGACTACATCAAAGCCACAGAGAATGACACCTTGCCTATGGAAGTTGGCATACAATAAAATAAATCATCGAGGTAATGTCATTCCATCTAATGATTTTTGTTTCAAATTTATATTTTGATAATGTGTTTTGTTTACTGATGATGTAATTGATGCTTGTGAACGTCGTCAAGTCATCAATGACCAACTTCCAAAATGATTAAAAATTTATCCTATGCAATTTACTAGGTTTCCATACTACAAGCAACTCCCAATTGTGCATTTGTTTGATCCTATGCATATTGGAAAGAATGTAACAGAGACATTATGGAAAATCTTGGATGGAAGGTGTGAAAAGACCAAATTATCAAAACTTGTAGCATACGTGTATCATGTAATTTTTAGCCAACATAAGATAAATGATTAACATATGTAGGAAATATGATTACATATTTAGGAAATATGATTACATATTTAGGAAATATGATTACATATTTATTGTGTTCAATTCTAATGATTACAACATATGTTATTTATAATTACCATTTTTTATAGTGTGTTTGATTATCACCCTTTTTGCAAATAGTCAATTGACTACAAACATCATCACCCCTTCTGTTGATGATCTTGCATTCCATATATAAGGTAAATTTGTTCATGTTTACAATATTGCATATTGTTCATGTTTTCTTCTAAGTTATTTGTAGCATACACATATCATGTAATTTTTAGCTAACTTAAGATAAATTATTAACATATACAGGAAATTTGATTACATATTTATTGTGTTCAATTCTAATGATTACAACATATGTTATTTATAATTACCATTGTTTATATTGTGTCTGATTATCACCCTTTTTGCAAACAATCAATTGACTACAGAAGTTGTCACCTCTTTTGTTGACGATCTTGCATTCCATATATAAGGTAAATTTGTTCATATTTACAATGTTGCATATTGTTCATGTTTTCTTCTAAGTTATTTGTAGCATACATGTATCATGTAATTTTTAGCTAACTTAAGATAAATGATTAACATATGCAAGAAATTTGACCCCTTTGGCATAGATCATGCACAGTGACATGGATCAACAAGTATAAGTCAATAAATAGACATAATTTTCTTATATTCTTCTTGTTTATCATTGACCACATATGTTATAAGTAGACATATTATATAGTCATATAATGTATATATAGACAAAGAAGGTCTGTATAGAAATATAATTGTATAATCACTTTCAACTTACTACATTTTATATCTCTCACGTATAGACAAAGAAGAACTGCATATATGAGTCATGACTAGATTATTATATATATATTTTTAAAATATTATCAAATTTCTATTTGATGGATTGTAGGACCCACCAATTAGGTACTTGTTAGATCTATCTACATCGAATGAGGGAAATGAGGAAATGGTAGATGAAAGCTTTACATGTAGTATGGCTAAAATAGGGAGATCAACTAGAGGTCAAAATATTAGAAAAAAATTGATAAATGCATGCAATTTTTCCTTGCTAATGGGGGGTCATGTTCTTATGATGATGAGACCAAAACATCAAGGTGCCCTTTTGGTAGACACACATTGAGAAAGAATGGGTACCCAATGAGCTACCTCCAATTAACATAGATTTTTGTGTTAATGAGAGGATATATCTTATTGCTCCATCCTCATTACATGGTTTGGGCCTATTTTCCATGGATGGGATAAAGCTATGTTACAACAAAGTTGTCAAATTGTTCAAGTATGCTGGTCCATGTTACAATTACAGTGATTGGATGCAGATTGTTTGATATAAAAAAAGTATGCGTAGGTATGCACTATTAGCTAATTATATACAATGGAAAGAAAATGATCAAAGTAAAAGATTTTCTATGTACATTGATTGGAGACCAAAAGCAATAGGTAATATTGCAGATTTTATAAATAGTGCACAACCTTCCTAAACTAGTAAGCAACCCAATTGCATATTTGAGGTGCATAAGGGGAATGAAGTTTTTGTTTGTGCAATAAAATCAATAAGTGTAGGAGAAGAACTGCTAATAGATTACCATTTAAATTGCATAGATACAAACAAAGTTACTATTATGAGGGTTGTAAGTACTATATACCATTTTGTTAATAAGTTTTTTTTTGTTGTCTATTGCTTTCAATTAGTTGTAGTTTTTATGTTTAATCTTTGTGATAGGATGATATGGATCTGACACATAATACAGGCCATGAGGATGCTACTCCCACCCATTCTTCAGCAAGGGTAAACCTTATTGAAATTGTAAAAATTAGATAGTTGAAAAATGTTATATTATTATGTTATTTTATTTATGTTTTTTGAGTTTTTATGATAGTTTTACTGATATTCCTCTCACAATTTGATGGTCAGGATAAGGGAAAAGCACCTGAAGTAAGTACAGAGCCACTAGCTACCCCTTTTAATGATGATATTGTAGAAACTCCCAATGTAACAATAATGGTGAAGAATTTTTTTTTTTTTTTTTTATAGAAATAATGAGAATTTTGGATGAAGCAAATATTCCATCTGAGGAGATGATGAAGAGGCTATATGATTTGAGAGCACAAGCTCGTCATTATGAAGTAAGTAGTAATGAATATTTAGTTATAACAAAAGTTCAATAAAGATTTATATTTTATAATCTTTTATGTTGTGAAGTAAAATATGTAATATGTGTTCTTGTTACAGGATTTTTTTGCAACTAATCCAAAACCTGGTCAAGGACAATGCAATGAGGTCGGTAGTAGTAGAGCTCCAACTACCATTGGTAAAATAATCTTTTAGTTGACAACTTACAAGAAATTTTTTATTTCAAACATTCAAAAACTTCTTAAGTTAACTCTTACTTTTATTATTTCAAAATGTCTTGGCTAACAATGTATTGTTTAGGTCATCAAGTGTAGTAGACTCCTAGGAGGTTGATAGATGTCCATACGAGATTGTTGACTGCAATGTCGTCAACAAGGGGACATCTAATTGGTAAATCCTTGTTTTGCTATATTTGGTTTTGTGTTAATTATGAGTTGATAATTTGTACTTTAATCTTGGGTGCCTCACATAGTGTATTATTTTGTTTTCTGGTAGGAGATGCACTATTTGTTATGCCAGATACAGATCATAGTGCATGTATTGGTGATAATTCACCATCATTTCTTGGACCTACTCATGTTTCTAGCATGGGAGCTATATAGACATCATTATTGATTGACAATGATGAATCGATGCCTTTAAAATGTCCTAAGATTCCAAGTACTTTAAATAATTAATTTTTATATTGTAATATGCATTTACCTATTCATAAGGAGCTTTGGATTGATTATTCCATGACATTTTTTTGTAGGAAATGATACATTTTATAAGAAGCTTTATGACCTCACACTGCAAACATTCATGCCCACCATATGTACAAGGTGGAACATCATAAGTGAACTAATTTTATCCCACTATTTTTTTTTCATATCATTAATTGGTGCAACATTTTTGCTTTCATTTGGGTCTTTTCTTTTACGAGCTATATCTAACAATTTTGTGTTTTTTCTTAAAAGGTGGAACTTTCAAGATAAAAAAATAAAAGATCAGCTCATCAAAGATTTAGAGCATGAATTTGGTATTAATATTCTTGATCATAAGAAAATGCTACAAAAATCTTGCAAACATCTTAAGGTTGTGAGGGACACATATAGAAAGAGTCTCATCCTAAACCTAAAGTATGAGCATCCTCCCTTTATTATAGTGAGGGAATGGAATGAGTTCATTTTGGATGCAAAGGAGAAAGGGGATGGTCGAAGAGAAATTACACCAGCAAATGTGAGAAGGTATGCAATAGTATTAACTACTAGTACATTAATGTAATAATGCACTAATTAGTATGAATCTTTATATCTATATCATCTAACATATTTCAAACTTTTCATAAGTTACAAGACACATCAAAGGAAACAAAGGCTAGCCTAGAAAAGGTTAGGAAACACAAACTTGGCTCTAGGGGATATTCTAAAACCAAAGCATGAGTTGTAAGTAGCAGTAAATGAATTGCAGAGAAAAATTATTTATAAAATGAAAATAATTTTGTTAATTAATAAAAAAATGCAGGGTGCTGATTTTAATCTGGAGGCTATGGAAGAACACAAAAGAATTTCCTTCAAGCAAGGCTATGCAGCCATGGTTGAATGCCTATGGCAAGCTTCCATTGCCCCAACTGAATAGTCTCCTACATCATGTGCATAGGTAAATATGCCAAAATATATATTAGAAATTGAATACTTGAGCAACAATCTATTTGATAATAATGTGCATGACATTGCAATGTAGCCTATTAATCATGACACAAATCATACGTCGCATCATATTGTCCATGGAGGTGCTCATTTTCTATTTAAAACTAATTATTTAATTATTAATACAATTTAATATCTTTAATTGAATTTGGTGTAACCTTTTTGTGTATATTTTAGAGGATATAGAATCATGTCGTGCTGAACGAGTGTTGGAGGATGTTCAGACTGATCAATAGCTAGATCATGTCACACATTTCGATAAAGAAAATCTATGTTTTGTTCTTTTAAATTAATTTTTTTATTTGCAGTTCTTTTACTTAAACAAAAAATTGTAATTCACTAATATAAAATTGTGTGAATTTAACTCATGAAGTACTTGTTATTGCAGTCGACCCCCCTTTGGTACAGTGGCCTCATGTTCCTCAAGAGATGAGGAGGAGACATGTGTTGCAATTAGAACCAGTAGAGGAGGGGGATGACAAGGAAATTGATATTTCTCTTAGAAATTTCATTTAAAAAAATAGCAAGAAAGCCAAAAAGAAATGATTGTTGTGTGTTAATGACTTATTCATGAATGTTCAATGTTAATGAATTTTGTGTTAATGAATTATTCATGAATGACTTACTCATGAATGTTGTGTGTTAATGAATTATTCATGAATGTTGTGTGTTAAAGAATTTTATGTGTGAATGAATGCTATCATGTGATTATAATGATTGAATGTTATATTTCAAAAATGGATGAATGAATGAATGTTAATGACTTATTCATGAATGTTCAATGTTAATGAATTTTGTGTTAATGAATTATTCATGAATGTTGTGTGTTAAATAATTTTATGTGTGAATGAATGCTATCATGTGATTATAATGATTGAATGTTATATTTCAAAAATGGATGAATGAATGAATGTTAATGACTTATTCATGAATGTTCAATGTTAATGAATTTTGTGTTAATGAATTACTCATGAATGTTGTGTGTTAATGAATTATTCATGAATGTTGTGTGTTAAAGAATTTTATGTGTGAATGAATGCTATCATGTGATTATAATGATTGAATGTTATATTTAAAAAATGGATGAATGAATGAATGTTATTAAATGTTAATGGGGAATTTAGAGTGATGTTGGGCATTGGGTGGGGGAGTGGGGGTGGTGGGAAAATGAGTTTCCACCTTGACATGGTTGGCCTTGTTTGGTAGAGAATATTAAACTATTCTCAAAACCAAGTGAAGCTCAAACTTTAAAGATAAGCTTATAGTTAATAGTGACAACCAATTAGCAAGTCCAAATGAAGTTCTTTGTTATAGGTACCTTTTTAGTTTATAAAACACAATGTCATGTTTTAATATTGTGTAGTTTTTTTTCTTATGTCAAAGTATTCTTTTACTATAAGAACATAATTTATAACCATTTTAGTAACTATTCTAACATTGCTTTATGACAAATCCTATTTTGGCAAAGATGGCAATAAGTGGTGCTATCTATTCCTTGGGAGATTGGATTACATAGGTCTGTATCTCAAAATCATTTGTATTTGGTAGAAAGGCATAATTAAAACCATTTCATTCTACATTTAAAAAAATTGATGACAGTCTAGACACAAAATAATGCAAAGTATGGAGATAAGTATTCATGAACAAGATGGTGAGAAAGATAAGTATTCATAAACAAGTTGGTGAGAAAGATGGTGAGAAAGTGAGTATTTTGGGTGAGTATTATTCTCTAATAACATGTTTTCTACTTCTTCAAAGATTGGGTTTTTATACTCTTATGGTCTAATTGGTACTTTTTTGTGTTTGTAGGATGGAGAAAGTAGACATTAAGTCTGCAAGTAGCCAGTTCAAGATTATGGGTACAATGTTTCATGTGTTTGGAGCCATGGCCATGAGCTTCTTGCATGGTCTTGCTATAAGCCAACTCTAGACTTCATCAGACACTCCCTTAGAAAACATCATCCCTAACTTTCTACATGAGGGGAATCCAGACAAAACCATCACTAGATGCATTTACCTCTTAATAGTTGTGACAATCATGTCATCTACCATGATTGTATAGGTGTAAGCTAAGATCAATTATTATTATGTTTCATGATTAATTTTGTTGAGAGGCTCACAATTCATAGATATGTTATAGAATCTTTCCTTGGTTCTATTTGATTTTGTCATCCTCTTTTCTTAGTTTTTAGTCCTTTCTTACTATAATAGAAACACTGGTCTCATTCATGAAGCTCTTTTCTTATATAGTAGTTGTATTCTTGAGTTGTGACTAAAAATTGAGAGCATACAATGCAAGCAAAGACAATGAAAAGCTTTCCAGCCCCATTATCCCTAGCAGCACTCACAACACATTTGGGATCCACTAAAATTGCTATACTTTGATAGTGTTTTTGGACAAGGGTGTTGATAAATCATCATGGTCTTTGGAATGGAGTGGGGTTGTGACTATTGTTCTTGGGGTGAGTGAAACATATCTTATCATTTTATTGTTGTTAATGTTTTGAATCAAATTTCATCATTCATTATTTTAATCTAGGAATATTTTGATTTTCCTTTTTTTTCTTCTTCATATTTTAATATTTTGATGATGGATCATAGAGTTGATCAAAAATATGAAAAAATCATCATAAACAATAGAAGTTTTAAATTATTAAATTTCCCCACAATTTTTCAATGTCCAAGCTTGGACTTCATGGGCAATTCAAAAGCCTCACTTTCTCACCATCTTGTTTATGAATACATTTTTTTTTATGAATAATTATCTATTTGATAAGTATGGGGAGTATGGAGATAAGTATGGAAAGTATACTAAGTATTCATAAACATACTTATCTATTTGATAAGTATGGAGAGTATAGAGATAAGTATGGAGAGTATCACTTACTATTCATAAGTTCCACCAACCTATTCACAAATAGGGCTACAAGGGCTAATAGTGAGAAGTTGCTACATCCAAAACAACCACACATCTAATAACTGATCTAAGGGTGGAAATAAGAAGTGTTTGACAACCCCAACAATATCCCAAGAGATCAAATTCTAATGTACTTCAGCACTCCACTAATCTGCCTAAGTACACAAACCTAAATGGGCCCCTTTAGGCTTGGTTTTCAAAGGAAGACTAAGGAAATTGGTACATAGAATATAAATAAACCTTAAAAACTCCAAGGGGTAACTAGGACACTGCCAATCCACCTTTTATTTGGTTACTTTCCTTCACATACAACTCTAGCAATCAAATTCCTTCAATTTTAGACCAAATACATACAAATATTTGGCCTAGGGCTTGCAAGAAAAATTAACTCCTACTTTTTGAATCTGAAAGTACACTCCTAGGGCTCCCATTTTCATCGGGTTTTGTGCCATTTGAACTATACAGTCATGAGCTATATATCCATTTGCACAAAACCCTGCTGAACCTAGGGTTTCTAGATAGTTTTGAAAGAAATTGCAATTACATTTGATAGAAATCACCAATAATCTTCAAAACAAGTGCATTGGATAGGGAAATCAATCAAGTTACTCCTTGTATCATTCAAACTCCCTTTCCAATCTGTACAAAATGTGTGAAAACATAAATGCAACAATTTTGAGCCAAAAAACTAGTAATCTTTATTGAAATCTGTAAAAATTAGTACATCAATCAACTTGTTCTTCTAGGAAGGTTGGATCATACATTTATAAGAATTCTTGACCAATCAACTACCTTGGGAATAGTTATAATAAGTTCAACAAACTCCTTTATTTTTAATTACCAACTTTTAAGCAAAAATTGCTCAGCAACTTTTTGTTGCATTTTGGAATTTTGAACATAATGAAGTCTTAAGACTCTCAAACCTTCCTAAGACCTATATAAACTTATTCTAAAGTCTTTTCAACCATTTTGTACTATATTCCTTAATCTAATCCTATTTAGCCCTTATAGGTCTCTAAGGATTCATGGTTTATAGAAACACCAAATGAACCTTGAACCTTTACAAATGGGCTTATAACAACATGAACTTATTCCTAACATCCTAAAACCTTGTTATCTTACTCATGAATTCTCTAGGAAGGTGGTGTAGTGCAGGATCCTTGTGGAATTCCTCATGATGACCTTGAGTGCTCTGCACCATGCAACCCTCCTCAAAAGAACTCAAGTCCCTTGAGTTGGTATTGTGTCCAATTGATACCTTACCTTTTCAATCTCTGTTTGAGTCATCCAAGTTGCATCTTCATTGGGTGTGTCCTTCCATTTGACTAGGTAGGAATAATAGGTGCCTCTCTTGGTTTGTTTTCTAACCTTATGTCCAAAATGCATTCAATCTAATGTTTACTGACCTTAGGTAATTGAGAAACATCAAAACTATTCTAATGACCTGTTCCTACATCACAAACATTAGTAGGTGGCTTATATGCATAAAGATCAGAAATGTTAAAAATTGGAGAAAGGCCTATGTCTAATGGAAGATCAATCTTATATGCATTGTTTCCACATTTCTTGAGGACTTATCTCCATACTCTGACATCAAGGACAAAGGGTGTCCTCTAAAAAACTGTATGGATTTTGTGTTACCATACATTACTCCTTATAATATAAAAAGTCATATCTATAACTAGACCCACATATCCTTCTTTACAATTCATGACTTCAATATTTGCATTAGCACCTATTGTTTTGTACAGGTTACAAGACTAATAAATACCAATTCTGGTGTTTCTCTTTTAGCATTAGCATCAAATGCACTCCACAAACTATGGAAATGACCATGGAATGAGTGGAATCCATCTGGAAAGGTGATGCTCTTAATTTGTAAAGAATTTCTATGTGCTTCCTAGAAAATTGTCTTTTAAGTGACTAATATAGTGATCTTGTTTATAGTCTACTGCCAATCTTCAACTGCAAATGTGGTAGCTAGCTAGTGGGATTGTGATGACTAATGATATCAGTACTACGAATCCAGAAGAAGTTGATGCTTGCATAGCTTTGTCTAAGAATGATTCCTATGTAATGTTTTCCTCTGGTGGAAAGGTCTCCTTGTTCAATATGATGAAATTCAAGGTGCATCTTTTGAAAATATGTTCCTCTTCAACATGACTGCTAAGCTAGTCAATTTAGAAGTTATATTATTACTTGGATTCCTTATCAAGTTTTTTGTTTCCTTTTTTTAACCAAAGTTTTAAGAAAATATTTTGTGGCATGCTTGCTAATGAGTGTTTATAGCAGGTTGTGACTACCTTCGTGGCACCTCCTTCTGTAGCTACTTTTTTGGCTTTTCACCCTTAAGATAATAACATCATTGTAATTGGGATGGAAGATTCAACAATCCAGATATACAATGTTCAAGTAGATGAGGTGTGATCAATGAGTCTCTTTCTTGCTCACTCATTTAGTGCATCATTAATAATGGTGACTTCTAACTTGTGTCTTTTCAAAACTTGTTTAAACTAACCAGGTAAAAATGAAGCTTAAAGGCCAGCAAAAGAAAATTATAGGCTTGGCATTTTCACACACTTTGAATGTATTGGTATCTTCTGGGGCCAATGCCTAGGTTTGTCTTATTTTTGTATATCCATTGCCATCTCATTTTGTACATTCACATGTTTATAGATTCAAATTACTAAATGTTTGGCCAATGTTAAGATTGATTAAGAATTACAAAATAATGTTAAGATTGATTAAGAATAACAAAAGGAGGCAACAGGTGATTGATTTTCAAATAATATCTAAAGTTATGCATGATCAGAAGTTGATTGAAGAGAAGGAATTATTAATCAGTAGAAGAACTATTGAAAGACAATGAAAGAGGATGGAATAAAAAGAAATACTAAAGTGAGAATTGCATTGTAGGAAAATCAAGATTGGAAAGTGGATACTAAAATGATGATAAATTTTAAATGAATATAATTAGCTAAGCATTTTGAAGGATTTTGAAATTAGATAGATATATCATTCTTTGTTTTTGTTTTGTTAATATGTTACCAAGTCTCTTTGTCATCATTTTAACCAAATCTAAAATTTGATTTACTAAAATCCATTCATGTATTTGTAAGGAAATGTTATATGGATGAAGTTAATCTCAAGTACCTTGAGGTGCATACCGTAAGATATTGCAATTTCCTTTCTTAATTTCCTTCTTTCCTTCCCAAACACCAAATGTCTAGCATTTGTATCACATCCATAGGCCTGCAATTATGATTTGAGAACTTTCATTCTAGTCTCTTTTTAATGATGCACTAAATGAGTGCACAAGAAAGAGATTCATTGATCACGCCTCATCTACTTGGACATTGTGTATCTAGATTGTTGAATCTTCCAAAACTGATAGCTAAAACAAACATTGATGAGTAACATAGCAAGGAGTTGTTGATCCAGTCAACATACATAATTACAAATCCAAAAGACTAGTCACAAAAGCATTGGCGTGAACATTGTTGATCCAATCAGCATCAAGTGGTGATCTAGTCAGCTTACAATGTTATGATGACTAAAAGATAGAAAATCACCAAAACATACAACATTGTTATTGTTACCTTTGAAACTTGAATAGTTTGAGAATCTACTTGGAACAATTTATCTGACCTTCTTAAGGATGCATATAAAACTGATATTTGATCTCCTTGATTAGCTCTATTCTAAATCTCTAAATTTTACATACCTTCTTAACTAATCTAATTAATCAATATTTCATTACAAATTTTAAAAAAATCACGTATTTATAAAGATTTGTCAATTATATGATAAGTTTTACTAATAATTAGTTATGCATAATAGCATACAACTAACATTTACTCCCTCAATTTTTAACAAATTTCTTTTTTTAAATGTCACATTAATATATAGAATTTTGATTCTTCATTGACCAAATTACATTATTTATAAATTTAAATGACATTTAAAATATCTTGTACAAAGATTATTTGAATAACCCTTTGCACATTATTTATTAGCATATATTTCTTTTCTCAATTCATAAACCATTTTAGATTATTGGTGGATTTTGTTTATGCCTCTTCTTAAAATGTGGCTCTTGGTTCAATGGTTCTTACGGCTTGACTCTTGGTGGATATTAGTCATCTCCTTGCAAAAATTCAATTTTTTTATCCATTAGTTTGTCCCTTGTATGGATCCATTATCTCTTTGTCAAGAATGAGCAATTAATCTTCGATATTTTTGTTAAAGGTTGTTTAACTTAAACAAACTTTGTTTAATTTAATAAACTCTAATATTGGCTCTAACTTTCAATCCTTGATTTGTTGCTCATTTTTTCTATTTTTAGAACTTGTTTTATTCTACTTCGAATTTAGATTGTTTGGTCATATTTATTACGTCCATTTTTTGAGTTGATTTCATAAAAAATATTTCTTTCCTTTCATACTAATTCTATTCAAAGTACAATCCATTCGCAGGTAGCTTATATACTAAGTCTTCACAAGAAATGGTCTCTCAAAAACCAAAATTTAGATGGGTTGTGCCAATTATTGCAAAGGCTTTTCTTTCATAGGAGCCTTCTATACTGCACAAAATTTGATTCTAAAGCATAATTGCTTGGTGGAGACTTAGGATATCATGCACATTTCTTCCTCCTTCCCATTGTTTTGTATGAAATAAATCATGTGATTAATGAAACAATGGTGTGGAGGTATAAATGTGCATGATACCTTGAGTCTCATGCACTGAGCAATTATGCTTTAGAATCAAATTTTGTGCAGTTTAGAAGGCTCCTGTGAGAGCAAAGCTTTTCCAATAATTGGCACAACCCGTCTAAATTTCTACCAAGTGTTGGTCTCAATTTTGATGAAGATGTCTTCCCTTTTCCGTTGAATGTATGGTACCACTATAGAAACTTTAGGGGTCTTGGTTGCAATTTCAACGATGGTTCAAGGGCCTTGGTCGCAATTTGGTCATTTTTGTCATCAAATGTTTGGCTTCATTGTCAAAAAAGTTAAGGGGTTAACATCAAAATCTCCACCAGAGATGGATGCAAATGAGGAAATAAGAGTTCAAGCTAGACTAACAAAATTGATGAACCTCTCATCAGTAAGTCGACCTTTTGGAAGTCAAAATTTTGATGCATAATGATTGTGACAAAAAATTGACTAAAAAAGATTGATGACATGTTTTGTCATCTATTTGACCAAATATACTTG
Organism: Cupressus sempervirens; assembly: GCA_028749045.1. Classification (NCBI taxonomy): domain Eukaryota; kingdom Viridiplantae; phylum Streptophyta; class Pinopsida; order Cupressales; family Cupressaceae; genus Cupressus; species Cupressus sempervirens. Next base: position 675,849,386 of record CM053784.1, on the reverse strand, counting down.
CAATTTTGACCTTTTCACATCAAAATTTAGGGCTAAATTTACTAATGTTTACTGCCTTCTCAACCTATTCTTCCTCAAGCTCCTAAGTTTTCTTCTACCTTTAAGGAGTATAACGTAGTTGATCAATTAAGTGCTACTCCTACTAAGATATCTTTATGGGAGTTACTTCAAACTTCTCTAACATATAATGAGGCATTGTAAAAAGCTTTATCTACTCTTCTTTCTTTACCTCCTAATCAAGAAAACATTCATTCTATTTTTGATTGCATGCATGCTATACCTTCTATAACTCCTACTATGTATTCTGATAATGATTTACCTTCTCTTGAGGTGCTAAATCAATATGATTCTCTTATGTTGTTGTTTCTATTAATTAGAGTATCATTCAAAGAACATTAATTGATAATGGATCTGGGTTTAATGTTTGTATCATGGAGATTCTTAAAGATGTTAAGTCCAATCTTACTACTATTCAACCTGATAATGTCCCTATATGTGGATTTTGATAATATTGTGAAAAGAACTTTGGGCATTATTACCTTACCTATTAAAGTAGGTCTAGTCATCTTGAATATGCCTATTCATGGTATGCCTAGACCTCTCAATTATAATCTTCTGTTAGGAAGACCTTGGTTACATACTATGCATACAATTCCTTCTACTCTTCATCGCAAGGTTCAATTTATTTATAACACCTTAATGTATACATTACATGTAGATGATGCATCAAATCCTTGCCTAAATGTAGAATATCTTAAAATCTTTGAGCCTCTTCAACCAAGTAAAGAGATTAAAAAATAACTTGAGATAAAATAGCCTGAGATTCAATAGTCAAAAGCTTCATCTTCTTCTTTGACTAAGAATGATTGGGGGATGTTGGATTTTAATCCTCCTTTTATTGGAGAATATAAGGTCTTTGATTTGGAATTCATGAAGCAACAAACTAAATTTTTGAAACAAGTTTTTATTCATTCTCCACTTTCTAAGGGACAAAAAATTAATTTTTTTGTTTCTTTAGTACAATAAATGATTGAAATGATAAAAGATGATTGTTCTAATATTGGGACATATGCTGCTCCTTGGAATCCATCTGAAATGACTATTTGGTATGGTTTTGGTTATCATTTTCTTAAGAAATAAAGACTTAATGGGAAAGGATGTGGTAAATATGAGAAAGGTATACAAGTACCTTTGGATAATGAAATTTATGATCATATGTATGGATTAGGGTTTAATCCTTATAAACAACCATTGAATTTTCCTCTTAATTTTAATCATATATGTGGTGGTCACTTGAAATTGGTTAATCCACTATTTATTGACATTAATCAAGTGCCTACTTGGGATACTTTTCCTAAGGATGAAACTTTAATGGAATTATTAGGGGTTTATGAAGATTTACCTAAGTTCCATCACAAACGAAGGAAGCCTTTTTGTTTAAATACAAATGCTTATTTTGGAGAACATGATAATCAAGATATTATTCCTTTATTGATGGATCCATTGATACAATGCCATTTGTTAATAACTAAGACTGTTGATATTCAAATGGATGAGAATAATCCTAGAAAGATAATAAAGATTGGGAAATGTTTGAATCAAGATGAGTGTGATCAATTGGGTTTCCTATTACTTGAATTTAAAGATATTTTTTCTTGGACATATTTAGGTATGTTAGGCATTGATTCTAAGATTGTTACTCATAATATTTTTTTAAAACCAAATATGAAACTTGTGAATTAGAATATTCGAAAGATGAATCCACGGATTGCTTTATTAGTCACAAGTGAAATTGAAAAATTATTGGATTCTAGATTTATTCATTTTATTGATTACTCTGATTGGATTTCAAACATTTTTCTTATTTCAAAAGTAGAAAATAAGATAAGGATGTGTACTGATTTTAGAGATTTAAATTTGGCATCCTTAAGGGATGATTTCCCACTACCCAACATTGATATGATTGTGGATTCAATGATAGGTCATGCTTTGTTATCTTTTATGGATGGTTTTTATGGATATAATCAAATCTCTATTCCTCCTAAAGATCAATTAAAGACTACATTTATAACACCTTGGGGAACATTTTGTTGGGTCGTGATGCCTTTCATATTAAAGAATTTTGGAGCAACTTATCAACATGCTATGAATTTGATTTTTCATGATTACATCCATAAGATCCTTGAAGATTATGTGGATGACATCTTAGAAAAGTCTATACAAAGAGAAGACCATGCTACTATTTTATGAGAAATATTTGAAAGGATTAGAAGTTACAACATGAGATTGAATCCTAAGAAGTGTATTTTTGGAGTAGACTCTGGTAAATCATTAGGATTTATAATACCTAAGTGAGGCATAGAAGTTGATACTGAAAATATTGATGCTATTGTTAATATGCTTCCTCCATAGAATATTTCTTAGCTATGCACTTTAGAAAGAAAGATACAAGCTATTTGTCACTTTTTTTTAAAGTTATCTGATTGAATAATTCCTTTTACTTCCTTTCTTAGAAAGAATACTACTTTCTCTTTGAATGATGAATGTAAGAAAACTTTTGAGAAATTTAAGGAGTACCTTGAAAATCCTCCTATCTTGCAACCAGCTAAATTTGATAAGCCATTTCATTTGTATACTTCAGCAACTTTGAAGGTCATGAGTGCCTTGTTAGCTCAAAATGATGACAATGGTAATGAAAGACCCATGCATTACATTAGTCAAACTTTACTTGATTATGAAATAGGATACATAGATTTGTAAAGACACTGTCTAGTTGTAGTTTATGCATGTTAGAAACTTAGGCATTATCTTATAAATGTTGAAGTCAATGTGATTGTCAAGTTTGATCCTTTGAAACATCTTTTCTCACAAATTGATCTCTTTGGTCATTTGGCAAAGTGGGTGATGTTAATTACAAAATTTGATCTTAATTTCATTTCTTATAAGTCTTTTAAGGGGAAAGATTTAATAGATTATTTAGGTAAAGCTCCTTGTCCTCATTCAGAAACATCTTCTACTTTAATGGAATTTCCTGATGATACTATTATAACTATACAACAAGATGATATTTGCGAATTGTATTTTGATGGATCTAAATGTATGAAAGGTTTTGATGTTTGTATTATCTTAATTCCTCCTACAAAAAAGCTAATTCCTTTATCATAAATATTAACTTTTCCTTTTACTAATAACATTTTAGAGTATGAAGCTCTTATAGCTAGTTTACGAACAACTTCATCCCTTAACATCAAACACTTGCAAATATATGGAGATTCACAATTGATTTTTGAATGAATTAAAAAATGTTATCAAAATAAGAATGATAAAATGACACAATATAGAGATTTGTCTCTTGATGTTTTTTCATAATTCTCTTCTTACACGATTCAAATCTTACATAGAAAAGATAATTGACATGCAGATGCCATGGAAAGTGCAACTTCTTTGGTGTGTCTTGAAAATAATGTTGAAAAAATTCAATTTACTATACAATCTCTTAAAAACCTTGAAATTTCTTTAAAAATTACCTTTGATTGTTTTAAGTTGCATTTGGATGAATGATGTTCCAACATTTTTCATTTTTTGAAAGATGGTACTTTTCCTAAATCAACAACAAGAAACAAGTGTAATTGTATTGGAAAACTTTCAACACATTATATCATTTAAGGAGATACACTTTAAAAAAGCTCTTATGAAGGATTTTTATTAAGATGTCTTAATAGCACTAAATGTTTGGTAGCTTTGGAAGAAGCTCATTCTGGTTCTTGTGGGAGGCATTTTGGTGGAAGATCTTTGGTTAATAAATTACTTAGAATGGGATATTATTGGAAAATGATGGAACACGATTCTTTTATGTTTGTTAAGAAATGTCCTCAAGGTCAGCAACATAGTAATTTGATTCATGCTCCTACTTGTGAGCTTCATAATTAAGTTTTTCCATGGCTGTTTAGTACTTGGGGTTTTTATCTTATTGGAAAAATCTCACCACCTTCTTGTTAAGGGCATACTTAAATTCTAACTACTACAAATTATTTCATGAAATGGGTTGAAGTTATTCCTATTTGTTCAACAATTGCGGATGTTATTTGTGATTTCATCCTTAATAATATCATAATGTGATCTAGTATAACTTTAGTGATAGTTTTGGATAATGGTACATCTTTCAAAAACAAAGAAGTCATGAAATTCTTGGAGAAATATCGAATTCAGCATAAATTTTCAACTCCTTATTATCCTCAATCTAATGGTCAAGCTAAAGCATCAAATAAAATCATTGGGGAGATTCTAAGAAAAATAGTTAACAAGCATGTGAAAGATTGGCATACTCAATTGACATATGCTTTATGGGCTTATAGGACAAGTGTTTGTATTGCCATAGGTACTTCTCCTTACAATCTTGTTTATAGTACTAACACTATTATGCCGTTGGAATTATAAATACCTTCTTTGTGTGTTTCATTTCATGGGATAATTGATAAAGATACTTTTCAAAAACAACATTTACAAGAGTTATAAATGTTGGAAGAACAACAAATACATGCATTAGAACATGTAAAAGCTAATCAGAAATCTCTATAGAAGCAATATAATCATAAGGTATTTGAATTAAAAAATTTGATTGGTGATTTATTTTTAATTTGATTAGGTTTCCACAATCCATTAGACTTTTTAATTTTGCTTCTGGATTTGATTGTGTTCATTTTTTTAGCATCAACGTTTCGGATCACACTCTGTGATCCATCATCAGGATTAGAGAATGCAAGAATGAAAAAGTGAGCAGATCAAGCCCATCTAGGGGTTAATAAGGGAAAAAGTTGGAAGGAAGGGAGGTGGATAGAGGAGAAGACAATAAAATTAAAAAAGGAAAAAGCTAAAAAGGGGGGGGACCCATGGGAGAGAAAAAACTTAAAAATAAGGAGTTAAAATAGACAATACCCCTAGGAAATAGAAAACAAGAAACCAATTAAAAACCTAAACTAGAGCAAGTGCATGTGCCTCCCATGTAAAGAAATAGAGAAATTAACAGGTAAAGAACAAAACAATCGAGAGGCAAAAGCACGCAAAAAAGGAAAACTAAAAGCGCTAAAAAAAGGAAGTATTTAATATAAACTAATAATATATATATATATATATATATATATATATATATATATATATATATATATATATATATATATATATATATATATATATATATATATATATATATATATATATATATATATATATATATATATCGCCAATTAATCCTGTACAATGAAAAGAAAAAAGCATAATGATAATAATATAAATAAACAATAAATACACCTACAATTGCATCTAAGGTAAAAAAATTATAGCAGAATAATAATGAAATATATATAATAATATAGCTCTAAAAATATATATATTAATATAAAATATGATGTATGGACTAGTACTAATGTATATATTAATACTGACTATTAAACCTATTAAAGGTGTAATAAAAAATTTTTTAAAAAAATAATAATAATAAAAAAACTATGAAAGCTACGAAAAATATATTAATACTAAGGAGGAAATAATAATATATATTAATACTATTATAGCATTGTATTAATATATATAAATAAATAAATACTAAAAATAAAAAATGAAGAAGCAAAGGGGGTACGAAGCAAAAAATTGCACCAAACAAAAAGAACCACAAAAAGAAAAATAATAAAAAACTACTAAGGGAGAAAAACAAAAGAAAAAAGCAAGAAAGCAACTAAAGCATAGAAATAATAAATATACCATTATAATGAAGAAAATGAATACATATATATATATATATATATATATATATATATATATATATATATGCAAAGAAGAAAAGAAACAAGGAGCACGACATAACGATAAAGAGAAAAGACACCAAACATAAAGAACAACAAAAACAAAAATTAAAAATTAAAAAAGAAGAAAAAAAGGCAAGAAAAAACGAATGAAGAAAGAAGGGAGGAGGAACCAAGAAAAGAGAGGACAAGACAGGGGAGGTTGAGGCAGAGAACAAGAAGGGGGAGAGCCATGACACAAAGGATAGGCAACACAAGAGGCAGAGGAGCGAGCCAGACCAGCGAAGAAGAGAGGAGAAAGGACAGGGAGCGGGGACGCTCAAGGACGGTGATGACTATCCAGCGAACTTAATAATGGTTGCCAAGACTGGCTCAAAGACCAACCATCCTCTTGATTAAGATTAAGGGGGTGGTGGTTAATTTCAATGGCTTCCATTAACTTTCTCTTGAAGTAGTTATCTTCCTTGACAAGGATTTGGGTGCTCTCGAGACAAATATGGTGTTTGGTTGCAGATGAGTGCTCTGCTAGAGCAGATTTATGGACCCTATCATATTTGATGTCTGCACCATGCTCCCTAATTCTAGTTTGGAATGAGCGACCTGTTTCTCCTATGTAGGCTACACCACAAGAGCAAACAATCTTGTAGACTCCTGAGTCGAGAAGAGCATCCTTGGGGTCCTTAAGAGGGGGCACATAGTTACGAACCCTAGATAGGGGCTTGAAGGCCACCCTGAGTCCCTTTTTGGACAAGATTTTGGCAATCTTTTGGGATAAACCATCAACAAAAGGAAGGGAAATGTTCAAGGTAGGTGGAGACAAGAGAGGTTTGGGATTGGCATTGGTGAGAAAGAAATATTTGGCTTGGTTGAGCGCCTTAGAAATTTGTTTATGAGAGTAACTGTTAAGCTTGAAGACTTGGCAGAGATGGGCCAACTCCTGGTTTAAGTTGTCATCATCAAAAATTCTAAGGGCTCTAAGAGCAAGGGTCTTGAGGATGCCAACCTTTTGGCTGGGGTGATGGTGAGATGAAGAGTGGAGGTATAAATCAGTGTGGGTGGCCTTGCGATACACACATCGGCTGAGGGTTCCATCTGCCTTCTTGATGAGAAGAACATCGAGGAAAGGTAAATGGTTGTTAGACTCAAGTTCCATCGTAAAGGAGATGTTAGAGGAAAAGTTGTTGATGTGCTGGTGGAACTCCATAAGCTTGTCATTACCATGTGGCCAACACACATTTGTGTCATCCACATATCGCTTCCACCATCTAGGTTTAAGGGGGAAAGAGTGGAGGGCCACTTCCTCAAAACGCTCCATATAAAGGTTAGTGATGATCGGGGAGAGGGGAGAGCCCATAGCCACCCTGTCAACTTGCTCATAGAAGATGCCTTGGAAGGAAAAGAAAGTGGACCTCAAACATAAATCCACTAAGGAAGCAATTTCCTCACCCATCTTATCCTTGATGATGTCGATTGAGTCAAGAATCGGCAACTTGGTGAAGAGAGAAACCACATCAAAACTCACCAAGATGTCATTTTGCTCCATCTTGACATCTTTGGTAAATTGGACGAAGTGGCTAGAATCTTTGACAAAGGTGTCAGAATTTCCCACCAATGGGGAGATAAGCTTGGCAAGATGAGATGCCAACCCATAGGTTGGCGACCCAATGGTGTCAACAATGGGTCAAAGAGGGATACCATCCTTATGAATTTTCGGTACCCCATAGATGCGAGGGGTTACTTCTTTAGATGGCACCAATTTTTTCTTAGTGGTCTCATCAAAGGAGGATCTGGATATGGCAACCTTGACAAGCTGGAGAATCTTCAATAATGAGGTCCTTCATAGATATTCTCCAAGTAGGAATCTCAATCTCAATTGGTAGCACAACATCTGCTCCATAGACCAAAGCAAAGGGTGTTATACTTGTTGGAGTTCTAATAATTGTTCTATATGCCCATAAAGTTGGATTAATCTAAAGGTTCCAGTCCCTTCCAAATGTACTAATTGTGCGATGCAAGATTTTGAGGATCACCTTATTGGATTCCTCTTCTTGGCCATTACCCTGGGGGTAATAGATAGAAGACCAATGTTGTGTAATTCTAAACTTTTTGCATAACTCCTTGAGATCTTTGTTTTTAAACTATCCTCCATTGTCAGTAATAATGGTGGATGGTACACCATACTTGCATATGATGTAGTTTGTGATAAATAGAGCTATAGTTTTTCCATTTTCCATTGTGAGAGGTACTACCTCTACCCACTTTGTGAAGTAGTCTATAGCCATAATAATGAACTTATGTCCATTAGAAGAAGATGGGTGAATCCAACTCACAAGATCAAAGGCCCATTGTTGAAATGGCCACAGTGTGGTAGATGGAATCAACTCCCTAGCTAGAGCATGAATTAGATTCCCATGGAGCTGGTACTATTTGTAGGACTTGGCATACTTCATTGCCTCTTGCTCTATATTCAACCAGTAGTAACCAACTCTAATAAGTTTATGAGCTAGTGTCAAGCTATTTGAGTGAGACCCACAAATGCCCTTGTGAATGTCAATTAATGCATGTTTGGACTCTTTAGATTCTAGACACCTAAGGAGTGTTCTGTCGAGACCTCTCCTAAAAAAGTCATTAGCAATAATGAGATATCATGAAGCATTACAGATAAGGTGACATTTTTCATTTCAGGTTAGACTATCTAGAATAGATTGGTCACACAAATAGGAGTAGATGCGATGGTAGCAAGATGAGTCTTGTCCTACAATAGAATAGATCATCCTAGATTCAGGGGTATCATAGGCAAGGTAGAGTAACATTTCCACCAGGAACTCGTGTCGAATATCATTCTCTAGCATTTGTAGCAACAAAGCTAGAGTAGCCATGGCATCAGCCGCTTTTTTGTCTGCTCAAGGAATTTACTAAAAAGTGATATGAGCAAAGTATTTCTTCATATCATCAACCATGCATTTGTAAGGGATTAATTTCTCATCCTTTGTATAATACACACCATTAACCTAGTTGATTATGAGCTTAGAGTCCCCAAAGATGTTCAATTGATCCACTCTCCATTCAGCCACAATCTTCATGTCATTAATCAGAGCCTCGTATTATGCAATGTTGTTTGTACAAGGAAATAGAATCTTATATGCCTTTGGGAGTGAATACCTCTATGTTGTTATGAAGAATAACCCAACACCAGATCCTTGTTGTGTGAAGGAATTGTTGAAGAACATCACCCATATTTGGTGTGTGAGTGTCATAATTGATTCATCAAGAAAATTGATGTTCATGAGGAGAAGACTCTACACAGGTGCATCTACTAGCTGATCCACAATCACTTGTCCCTTGATATCTTTTCATTCAACATATTGAATGTCAAACTTGCTTAGTATCATGACCCACTTAGCTAATCTCCCTATTAGAGTTTCCTTACTAAGTAAGTACTTCAGTGGATCAATTTTAGCCACCTATCATGTAGTGTAAGTGACCATGTAGTGTCTCAACTTTTGGGAAGCAAAGACAACTACCAAGAAAGCTTTCTCAATGATACTGTAATTAATCTCATAAGGGATCAATGTATGACTCAAATAGTAAATAGCCCTTTCCTTATTATCACTGTCTTCTTGAGCGAGTAGGATACCCAAAGAAGTTTTTGTGGAAGAGATGTACAAAATCAGTGGCTTCCCATAAATAGGAGGCATCGAGATTGGTGGATTAGCAAGATATTATTTTATTCATGTAAAGCTTTACTCACAATCCTGACTCTAGTTATATTTCACACCTTTATGTAAAGTCTTGGTGAAAGGTTGTGATCTATCTACCTGTTGTGAGATGAAGTTGCAAATAGGTTGAAGTCTTCCTTGTAAGCCTCTTATTTGATTGATATTATGGGGTGGAGGCATATCCATAATTTCTTGAACTTTCTCCAGATCCACCTCGATTCCTTTTGTAGACACAATGTATCCCATTAGTATTCCTGATGTGACACCAAATGCCCATTTCTTGGGATTAAGCCTTAGACTAAATTTTTCCATGTAATCTAGAATAGGTCCCAAATCTTGAAGGTGAGTATTGCATTTTGTGCTCTTGACCAAGGTATCATCCACATAGTCTTCCATGGTCTTATGCATCATGTCATGAAAAATTGTAGTGACTACTCTCTAATATGTAGCACAAACATTTCTCAAGCCAAATGACATCACGTTCCAATAGAAGGTCCCCCATGCACAAGTATATGCAATCTTTTCTTGATCTTTTGGTGCAATTTTGATTTTATTATAACCAAAAAATCCATCCATGAGTGAGTACATCTCATGTCCTATTGTCATGTCCACTATCATATCAATGTTAGGCAATGGAAAATCATCCTTAGGACATGCTAAATTGAGATCACAAAATTTAGTACAAACTCTGATAGATTTTTTGTGCTTGGATACTAGAACAATGTTTGATATCCATTCAACATAATTAATAGCACAGATGAAACCAACTTTCAAAAGTTTCTCCAATTTAGATTTGATGAGCAATGCAACATGAGGATGCATTTTTTGAAGTTTTTGTTTAATTGGTTTAATGCCTGGTGTAATAGACAAGTGATGCACAATAAGATTAGGATATAATCCTGGCATGTCAAAATATGTCCACACAAAGTTTATCTTCTTCTCTCAGAAGAAGGCAATGAATTCCTCCTTTTCTTTTGGAGACAGTATCTATACTAGATGTATCATGTGAGGATGTTCTTTTGTGCCCAAGTTGATTGGTTTTGTTGGCTTTATCAACACTGATAATATTTCCTAAAAATGACTAGAAAATGCATCAAATATCTCATCTATGGGCGCCTCAAAGAGGTTTTCACTAGATACATCTTTTATTTTTACTTTTTTAGGTTTCGACACTGCCACAATGTGGTTTTCAACATTGGACCTTCTATTTTTCTTCTTTTTGATTGTATGACTAAGATATTTGATGTTAGCTTCAGTCATGTTGACACTTTTTTCACTGGTGGAAGACATTACTAGTTTGACAGCATTTAAGTAGCAAGCAAGAGCATAGTGATTCTTGAATGTAGGGACTTCACTAGATCTATTAGAATTCTAGTCTATAAGCTCAGGATATGTGAGCGAAAGAGTAGTGGTGGGTTTGATTGTGTTCACAGTATAATCATTAAATTCTTGCACCAACAATTCGAGATCTAGAGCAGCATCATCCACAAGTGTGTTTGAATTCCTTTGAGTACTAACATCATCAATTAAAGACTCAAGGACACTAGTTGGATCGGACCTATCAAACCAAACCCTATAAATTTTACCTATTTCAAGTTGGTTTTCATAGACATGAACTTGATTGATGTCTTTATCTATAGTTTCTTCTAAAAGGGAGTCAAATTCATATTCCTTAGAATCAGTGCTACATGGCAACAAATTGTAGAATTCCCTGACAATGATAGGGACATACTTTCCTTCATCATCTAGATTTTTGCATAGGTACTCAACTTGTAACACTTGACTAGACTCTCCTTGTTTTGAATAGGCATGGTGTGGATTTGTATTGTCCTTAGAAGAATCACTAGTACCATACATAGTGCTACCACGTGGCACAAAGTAATCAAGTTTACCAAAAAAATTAGCAAGATCATGAGGAATAGGATAAGGATAAGGATTCTCATCATCAATATTATCTTCTTGAACATTAGACTTAGCTTGTGACTCATTTTTGGATGAACTCTTAGGTGTTGGTATGAATTTGTTAATCCCTAAATGGAAGGGAACCTTCTTAAAACCTAGACCAGGTGTATCTCTATTTCTTAGAGCTATTTATTTAATAGGATCAATAAGACTATTGTTATTGCATCTAATAGGACCAATTCCCTTATAGCCAAAGCATTTCATGAGTCTAAGACTAGGGCCATATTTCTCAAGAGTGATCTCATGAGCCTATTTTGTGAGGTCAACCAGAGTCTCCTCTTTGTAAAGCCATGCAACAATGGCTCTATTTTCACTTTTTTCCTCTAAGGGAACTGTAGCTTTGAAAAAAGTACCATTATACTTGGTTTGAGGTGTCAACACAAATGGCTTCTTTACTTCAAATGATCTCCCATACTGACGGGGAGATTCAGGAAGAGATGTAATGGCATCACTGGTTGTATGTGATATTCACCCATTCTAGTTTCTTTTAGTTGGAGTGACTATTTGATTTGCTTTATCTTGTCATCATGATGATCGAAATATTACCTATTAGCAAGTACAAATTGTTCAGCAGCTTTTAGCATATTACAGGTATAGCTAGTACTTATAGGGATAGTAAGTTTAGAGCCGTGAAATGGGAATTTGATACATTGGTGAAAAGTGGATGGTACAACATGCATCTCATGTATCCATGGTCTTCTTGGAAAAATATTATAAGCCAATGGAATATCAGGGACCTAACAAGTGACATCCTTTTCTACAAGACCAACATAGAGGGGCAATACCACAAGACCTAGAAACTTTTACTTGACTTCGTCATATGCTTTAATAGTGATCTTGTGACAAGGATCAATAGACTCCTTAGAATAGTCTAATTTTCTAAGCAGAGTAGTAGAGACAATGTTCAGCCCAACTTCATTATCGATGAGTACTTGATAGACACATGTCTGATGTATCATGACCTCAATGTATAGAGGTTGATTGTGTGGGTGACTCAATGAATTATCATCATCCTTAGAGAAGGACATATAGTAAGGTGAGGTTAGATGACCTACCATAGATTGAAATCACTCAAGATAGGGATCTTGCAAAAAAAATTCCTTAGTGAGGGCTTTTTCAAGAATCTACCTATGGGTAGGCAAGATTTTAATAGCTCAAAGATTGTGATTTGAGCATTAGTTTATTTTAATTGATCGAGAACACTATAGTTGGTGGCTGCTGAATTTGTTACAAGTTTTGCACCTCTACCAAATGGACCAGCAAGGGTTTTATCTTTGTGTTGTTCAAGATTAGGAGTAGAAGGCACAAGGCCATTGAGTACCAACTTGGCATGAGAATGTGTAACAACATTGGCACAGTATTACAAAGATTCATTATTAGCTGTATGGGAAGTAGGGCTCCTCAAGACAAATGGTGTCTTGTGTTTATTGTTATCTTGCTTGCACTTGATGGTAATAATTTCATAGTACTCAAAATCCAGAGGTTCAACCATGTTGATCACATTATTTTCATTAGAGTATGCATAGTTGACCTTGTTGTTATGTTTTGGTTTTGAGCTCTCTCCTTTTTTGTAAGATAGGAAGGGCTCCTTAAAAGCCTTGTGATCCGAGTTCTTGTTATGTCCATCCACTACAATATCACCATCATCAATCATGTCCTAGAATTTGTGATGCAAATTTATTTAGTTGCTAGTTTTGTGTCCCTTATTTTGGTGGTATTCACAGAATGTGGTTTCATTCCACCATGGTGGGCATGGTTGCGGATCATAAGGGTGAGAGTTGTCCAATGGTGAAATGAGCTTGTTTTGTAGCAAGGTCTAGTAAACCATGTCCAAAGGTTGACCAAGAGGTGTATACTATCATTTAGGGCATGTAGCCCATGAGTTCCATGATTTATTTCTAGATGTCTTATTGTTAGGAGGAGGTTTCTCAACATTCTTGGCTGTGTTGAGACTATCTGTGAGATTAAAGGTTGCCTTAGCAGGTTTAGGAGTGATGTTGTCAACAACACCATCATGTAGAATTTCTTAGTTCTTGTTGACATACTTGGATTTGTCCTTGTTAGAGGTGGATCCTTGTTTTGTGTCCTTCTGAAGGGTAAGTTCACCTTTCTTGACCATGAATTCCTCTATGTAGATAGCTTGTGTGACCATGTCCTTAAAGGTGCATGGACCTTGAATTTGGACTCAATACCCAAAATTGAGCAAGAGATTATTAGTGAAGATGTCAAGCTTTTCAATTTTAGGAATCTGGTGTGAATATTTAGTATAAATTTGTCTCCATATTTGAACGAATGTGAGGAAAGGTTCCCCAACCCTCTACTTAAGATTACACAAATCATAGATGTTAACAGGGTGTTGAATGTTGTGAGGATACTATTGGACAAATAAGTTGGCAATTTCATCAAACATTTTGATACCAGGAGGCAAGTGTGAAAACCACTCCATAACCTAACCACCTAGACTTTTTGGGAATAGATGCATGAGATATGTCTAATTATGCATACATTCCATAGATGAGGCACCCGATTCTTGCATATGATCTTGGGGATTAGTAGTTCCAAAGTAGTTGTCATACTTAGGTAGCTCTACTCCTCTTGGAAAAGAAGGCATGGCTATACTCTTGTCAAAAGGAAATGAACAAAGAGCATCAAAGGTGTATGTTTTTACGAGTGTGTCTTTATCACGCATCATCTAGGCTAGTTGATCTTGCATTATTTTTAGTTTTTTTTGGAGTTTGGAAGTCTTAGTTTCTTCTTCAAGCATAGTGATAATTTCCACATTGAAATGATGGGATAGCTTAGCTCCCTCTTGGGCAAGTTTGAGAAAGTATTTTTCTTTCTCTTCGTTGAGTAGGATTTCCATGATCTTTTGAATTTTTTTGTCTTTATGACACTTTTCTATGTGGTCAAGAAGTATTTCCACCTCTTCATCCTCCTCGTTAGTGTAATGGTCTTTTTCTTTTTGATTCCTAGGTTGGTCTTGGTTTTTGTTGTGGTCACCATGTTTAGGTTCATAATTAGCCACTGTAGGAATGTGTTCAGTTTCAGTATGTTGTGATTGGAATGGTCCTTTGAAAAATAATTCAGATGTGTTGTTTGGATATTGGGGACCTTTGCTAGTTCTAGGATCCTCTTGATACAAGGGGTTCCTAGTTTTTTGTAAGTTTATGGAGAATGTTCTTTGGAATCGAGGTGATTTGATGGGTGAAGGAAATTGTGAAGATTCCTCACTGGAAAAAATGGACGCAAACCATTTATAAAATGGAAGGTGGCCTCTACCACAATTATGAACCCTAGCTCAACCTTGCCTAAGTCTAAGGGGATAAAACATTTTTCTACTTCTTGTTGAGATAGTCATAGACAAGAACAAGAAGCAAAGACCAAGACAAGGATCACACTAAAATGTAGTCTCAAAAAGCAAGAGAAGAGTGTTGTATAATAAGGTATGAGTAGTTTGAGTGAAGGCTAGAATAGCCAAAGATTATGTCTATCATGATATGAAGTATAACAAGCACTAGAGGACAAAAACAAGATAATTGAAAGACAAGACTAGTTGAAGTGTAGATCATAGGTCATCAGACAAGCAGGATGCCATTTTTTGGGACTATTCATAGATAGAAAAGAGGTAACCAGTTGCAAGAATAGACAAGAATTAGAGCACAGATAGTTCTGATAGACCAGTTTTGATAGTTTTGACTTAGGATTTTGTGTGAAGATTTTTTGAGAACCATGTGAGAAAGTGTATAGAACTAGGCAAAGATTTGAAATAGAAATTTAAGCTCACATGAGGACATAGATTGGGGCATGCAAAGAAGTGATAATACTGGCAAGAAAAATAGGATACTGACAATAAGATCATTTGCAAGATCTTGCATGAAGATTCACACAAGCTTGCATGAGAATATGAATAGGACCACATGAAGAAATGAAAACTCAAAAGGTACTTGTGTGAAGTTTTGTGAACTGTGTGTGAAAATGGAGACCGGATTGATAATTGAAACTAGATTTTGAAGAGATTTTGAAAATTTTAGACTATTTTGGATAGATTGTTGGAAAATTTTGGTAGATTTTAGACAAATAGAAGGGTTGGTTTTCAAGTCATTAATAACATTTTGTGTTTAAACAAGACAAGTGTTTTCAAAGAGACATGGGAAGTAAGCAGTAGTAAACTACAATCCAACTGAGGACAAAGCAACTCAGAGGGATGGGTGAGTCTTGACCTTCAATTTGTTTAGATAGGTTTGGACATGTTTAAGACTTGATAAAAAACACACTTTATCCCTAAAATAAAAATGGTAGAGAAGGAAAAACCTTTGTCCCACAACTTATGCGCATGCATGCACCTCACACAGTCGTGTCACCCCACTAGAGGGCACCCCTATTTTTGGTGTAGTCAAAGGGCTCAATAACATATCTGCTAAATGAACATCCTTGTGGTAGGGGTCAAGTGCATATACAACCTTCCAACACCTAGTAGCATCCCTATGGTGGGTTCTATAGGAGAGATTCTTCCCCCTCCTTGCACAAATATTATGCCTCCTTTCGAAGGTGAACTAGGTAGAAACTAACTAAAAGTTTTTACTTGACTTTTGTTCATATTAATCTCTGGTGGCTCTGCAAGTAGAGTTGAGATCAGCAGCCCACACCAACATTTGAAAGTGCACACACTTGACTAGCAAGACTAGGACCGACGCTAGCTAGTGCAACAGATAGAGCCTCTTCTTGATATGTAATATCAGGAATGAAGAAGAGGAAATCAACATGGCTTTGGAGTCTTTCACTCTACAAAGCTTCTTTATTATAGTGAGCTAGAATCTTTGGTGAAAGGAGTGTGCTCACTTGGGTCATTCCTAGAGGTTGGATGACTCTGGCAGGCCCTTTAAGGGTTGACTTAGACTGGTGGTCTAGATCTAAGGGTCCAAGTTTCTAATTTCCCTCAAGGGGAAAGAGCATACTCCTCTACCTTATTTCCTTGCCCAAACATGGAAGACATGTTAATCATCAAGTTAGCTTAATAGATCCCACCTTGGCCTATTCCAAGACTTTGATCCCCTAAAAGGAAATCATCATCTCTTCATTAAAGGCTTTGTTTGGGAGAACCACTAACTTGCTTGCCTCCCTCAGATGTCATCTTTCAAAGGCTTCTAGGTTTTTTATTTACCCTTGGTCATGACCTCCAAGTGGTAAAGAGCATATTCCACTATTCCCCTATCTTGTACCCTATGAAGTTCACAAGCCCTAATTATACTAGTGTGGAAAGTAGGAAAAGGACACAACATTTTATGTAGGTTTGAAATTGATCTTTGACATTTGTATCTTCGACAACATCCTACAAACACACAGTTAGTTCATGTTTGATATGTTTGTATACAAGGTATCTTCATCAATCATTCTACAAACCATCGTTATGTTGTAGAAAAATTAGAAAGCTGAAAGAAAGTGCTTCAGAGAGAAGATGTTAATCAAATCAAATGATGAAATAAATTCTAAAAATTTTGAATATGCTATTTCAAGATTTCATGCAAAATCTTGCACAAGCCCGTGTGGAAAAATGAGGTGTTGTGTGAGAAATTGCACAATGGGGCACTTTTTCATGTGAGACAGTGTAATGAAACAAGTGAAATCCTCAAATTTTTGCATGAAAATGAGCTTTTTTGCATGAAAATCTAGAAGTCTATATGTACTGGTACAACAAGATCATTCAAATATCAAAAAATAAAGTAGATGAGGCCAGAAAAATTGATTTTATTGGCCCCACAATGGGCACTACCAATGTATATGCATAATTGGGGGTCTTAGATCCTCACACACACTTCAACATAGTCCTTACCTGCAAGATCATCTTGGAATAAACATGAGATTGTTTATTCGAAAGATCCAACAGAATGACCTATTGCCTTCTAACTAGAAGGATTTTTTCCTATTTGGTCTCAAACTAAGAAGTAGGCAACCAAACCTTTTAGTATGAAGGATTTTATGCAACTATATGATAATGCAATTAATCTAGATGAGAAATGCAATTTAATCTAGGAATAATAAAAAAATGTTTAATCTATATGTATGCATTTTATTAAACTAGATGATATTGATGTTAAGAAATGAAAGGCTATGATAACATAAAACAAATGAGTATGCAATTCGATAGCAATTCGATGAAATTCAAACTTTTAACCTTCTTTTTGAGGGATGAGAAGTCTCTTAAATAGAATTCCCAAAATCCATCAACATTAAAGATTAATTGGGATGAATGGTCAAGATTAGAAATGGCATTCAGTTAGAATGGAAAGTTTCCTTATGAAAAGGAAGTTAATTGATTTCTTTTGAGTGGAATAAGGAATTAATTGATTTGTTTCCTTTTCTAATTTCATTCAACTAAGAGTTTCCATTTCTGAACTAAAGAGAGAATATTGGAGAAGATATTTGATTTAAAGAAATTAAATATGACCTCATAAATGAGTATTCTAAATTGAATAATTAAGTTTAACAATTAGAATAAGAATATTTAATTAAATCAAATATATTTAATTCCTCATGTATATTAGCTAAAAGGGTGAAGTAAATGATTAACACAGATTAATGATTTTCTACATTTGACACTTAGGTCGAGTAGAGATTATTAGAATCAAGATTACCTAGTGACATCAAAATTTAGGGTTGATCAAATAGACCAGAATTGGTTGTCATGGTAATGAGAAAATTTTGGGGTATTACAATGGTTTCTAATGACCACCCTTGTACCTAATCTAAGAAGATTACCCTTATATGCATCATAAAAAAACAATTTAACAAATGGTCAATTTTGTGTAACCCACTTCATTAGCTTTGACTTTCTTTTAAAGAAAATTTCCCAAACAAAGATCTTTTGAAATGAATCTTTACTTTCTTTCATTTGTTAAGAATGATATTGTCAACAAATGAGAATGTTGAGGATAAAAAAACTTTATTCTCATTGTTTAGGCATTAATGGACTCTAATATGGACAATTCAATGTTGTCACACATCTTTCGTACATCCATATATTCTTCCCTAAAAATTATTTTATTACATTCCCACCATATACTCCATACTAGTACAGAGAGAATTAATCTCCAAATCTCTACAAATAATGTTCCCCTGTGTAACATAGGCCATCAATTTACCATTAGATCGAAGAAAGACAGAACCAACCCTCCTAGCCTAATTTACCAATTGCCCATTTCCAACATGTTTCAAAAAAATCATAATTTAGAAGTGATTGGTGTCTTCTATATGCTTGCCACATAAAAAATGGAGGAAATTTTTTGCAATTCCTAGTTTTTGAAGTTTGTTCCCCCATAATAATTTTTTTCTCCAATGTCAACCATAAAAATACCCTAGCTATAGGCATCATTATTGTAAGAATTTTCCTTAGGGCAAAATTACCTAGGACCAAAAAGCTCAACAACTAGCACAAAATAGACTAATAGAGTATGATCAGAATAACAATACAATATTCAATTGATGTACAATTACACTAAGAGTTCTTGAATAAAGGCCTCTAGAATGTTTCTAGAATGTTTACGAGTTAGCAATATGATAAGCCTCATAACTAAGCACATGTCCACCAAGAGTGGATTATTCTCCATTCAGCACAGGAGTTAGTGTGATGATGAGAGGATAAGCCTATGAAGGTGTGTCACATAAAATTATGTTGTAGACACCATGTGCTTAATTAAGAGTGCAAATAACTATGTTGTCAACATGACAACTCATATGAGTACGCAAACTTCTAGGTGTCTAACCTAATAAATAATAAAATAATACATTTATCCTAAGTAAACTTAAGTAAAGTGTAAATAATAATTATTTACACTAACACCCCCCCTTAAGTGCAACTTAGGGGAATGTACTTAAGCTCACAAAAGCTATGATGAAATGCATAATCAGTCCCAACTACTAGGCCATGTTAGGTACCCAAGTACAAATGCAATGCTGAAGTGTAATGAAATCTCTCTAAAAATGGAGAAATAGGGAAAACTTGATGGGAAAAACTCTCCTCCAAAAAGAGAGATATATACAATAGAGAAGAGAAGGATCATGTACCCCTCCTTGTTGAAAAATCCCTCACCCCCAAGAGATCTTGTAAATGAAGATACTTGACCTCTATGAAGGGCTTGGTGAAGATGTTGGCTACCTGTTGCTTAGTAGGACAATACTATAATGCAATGACCTCCTCATGAATCAACTTTCTGATGTAATGCATATGAAGCTCAATAATTTTTGTGTGTTGATGTTGCACTAGATTTTTTGAGATCTCAATAGCACTTTGGTTATCAAAATGGATGACTGTGAATCTGGGTAGATCAAAACCAAACTCCTTCAGAATCTACTATAGCCAAATAGCCTCTGTTGCTACATTCACAACTCCTTGATTCTCAGCCTCAGTCGATGAAAGAGTGATGGTGTTCTACTTTTTACTTTTCCAACATGGGGCCAAAACCAAGATGAAACATATATCCTAAAGTAGACTTGTGAGAATCAAGGTCCCCTGCATAGTCTAAGTTTGTATATCCCACTAACTGAAGTCATGTACTAGCTACATAGTGTATCCCATGTGTATGTGTACCTTATATATAGTGCAAGATTCTTTTGGCAACCTTCCAATAAAGTTCATGTGGCACCATTTTAGGCATTATATGGATGTCCTTGTCTTACACCAATGAGTTGGGACAGTCTTGAGGATCGCATCCTGTTGGGTCTTGAGATGCTTCGTGATATGGAGTAACAGGTAGTGTGTATCCGTGAGCACTTGACTATAACACAGGATAGGAAGAAGAAGTATGTCGATGCTCATAGGACTGATAAGCAGTTTGCTATGGGAGATAAGGTTTTCTTGAGAGTGCAACCTCAAAAGAGTCCGATCCATTATGGAAAGGGTTCTAAGCTAGCACCTCGCTTTGTGGGACCATTCAAGATTCTAGAGAGGATTGGCCCGGTTGCTTACCGTCTTGCTCTACCGCCCAGCCTAGCTTGCATTCATGATGTTTTCCATGTTTCAGTGCTTAGGTAGTATATTCTTGATATTGTGCATGTTCTTGATTGGAATGCGTTGCAGGTAGAGGACGGGCAGTTGGCTTTGGAGCCGGTTCGTATTCTGGAGCAGCGGGGGTTGACCCTCAGGGGTCGAACCATTAAGCAGGTAAGGGTCCAATTGGACCCTACTGATGATTCTTTAGCTACTTGGGAGGATGTAGCCAAATTGAGGGAGTTATATCCCTATTTGTTTGTAGGCTTCCAGGAGTAAGCCTAACCCAAGGGGGGGTGGATGTAGTGCCTACCCTCGTTCACATCTTTTCTGGACATTGATGCTATTATTATCAGACTTTGATGGACTAGTTTTATGTTGATGGTTTAGTGGTATTGTTTTGACACTATCAGATATTATGATATGGATTCAGTTGATATATGATGAGATCATTTAGACTTTACATTTCATGTATGTATGATGATCATTATACTATTTTCAGTTATTAATGATGATTAGTTAGATGGTATATTATCTCATGTGTTTTATTATGGATACTTACCCCATACTTGCATGTGTATGGTGTGCATGTTTTCTTATTCTATGGCGTTTCTGATGTGGTTAAGGAAGGGAGTCATAGTCACTTGCTTAGTCGGGATCTACACGATGCACCACTTCCTGCCATTGTCTGTTTAGCTTAGCATTATTTATTGTATGTACATGCATGGTTTTTTTGCAGGTTGCAGGTACCGGGTATCGACTTCCCTGAATCGCCAGGATGAGTGTACCCTATTATACTATCTTAATGATAAGAGAAGGGAGATAAATTCTCAAGTCCAAATCCCAAACTCTTAAACCATTTGTCCTAGTGAGTTAGGACAAGTATCAGAGTTGAGTACCCACTGAATGTGTCAAATGACATATTTCGTGATTTTTAACCCTTTAGACTGATTTTGTATGATTTTTTCTATGATTGGTTTTCATATTTTATCTTGGAGGTCTATGGTGAATTTTCTATTAATTAAGTCTTAATAAATAGATTTAATTAATAAATTAATTATTTTGGAGAAAATTAATATAAAATATCATGATCTTTGATATTTTGATTGTAATTAATTAAATCTGAATTATTGAGGAAAATAAATTAAATAAAAGGAAATTAGAAATTAAAATTAACAATAATAATAAAATAATAATAAAGTAATAAATAAATAATAATAAAAGTTATAAAAATTAAAATAAAAGTTATAAATATTTAAATAGAAATTATATAAAAAGTAAATTGGAGTTATAAGCTTGCATGGGAGTTAACACACTTCTCTATTTCTCAAGTGTCAACAACATGGGGGTTTGTGCATCAATTAAGCACATGGTGTCTACAACCCTAAGGCTCATCTTGAAGGTTGGAAAAGACCCATGCTTAGTGGTGACACCTTCCAACTGTTTCTAGAAACATTCTAGAGGTTTCCTGAGAGCTCTTTATATTCAGGCATCCCTAGAAGCTTAGACATAGCGTTTGGAGTGCAATTGGAGCATTGGAGGATTCGAGAATTCTGAAGAAGGGAGCTTTCTTTGTGGGTTTTCTGAGGAAGAGCGAATTAGCATCAGAATTCAGGTAGATTTTTGTGATCTTACTTATGCTATTTACGCATCTTGCATTCCCTGTCTTCTTCGTGTCTTCCATATGTCTTCTGAGGAATTTCATATTTTTATTGTATGCATTCTCAATATGGGCAATTGAATTTATGTGGAAATCTTTATATGCATAGATCTGAAAGGAAACGGGGCTAGGGTTTAAATTCATAGCCAAACCCATTAGATTATTTATTGGATAAATTTGAAGATCAAAGATTTAAACAAAAATTCTGAAAATTAGAATTTCTAAGTAAACTGTGTATATTCTTGAAACTGCATACACATATATGTATATATCCTTATATACATATATATATATATGTGTGTGTGTTGTGATGGTGATAAACTCTGCGTATATATATATATATATATATACCCATATATATATATACATGCATATGTATAGATATACATGTATATATTTATTTATATAATAATTGAATGTCAAATCGCGATAGAGTTTCATGTTAATAGTATTTCATATCGCATGGGAACGTTTTTATAAAAAATGTTATTGAAAATCGCATTAAAATATATATATATATATATATATATATATATATATATATATATATATATATATATATATATATATATATATAATGTTGGGTGGGTATTATATACCCCACCTACCGCAGGCCTGCGAGATTGTAGGGTACCTGCGACCGCAGTGTAACTGTGATCCGCAGTGTACCTGCGGTGCAGATGTATTGGGCCGCACAATTTTAAAATCGCATTACTATTTGAGTTTGGTTTTAAATTATATAAAGTTTTATTTGCAACGTTATTTCATATGAGATTTGGATATGAATCTCGATTTTGTTGCAATATCATTAATTATTAAATGTTATTATATATATATATATATTTATGTATGTATATATATATATGTATAAATATATATATGTATATATGTATATAAGTATATTTTTATATATAATTAATTATAAATGAATATTATAAAGTTCTAAATTAATGGATCGCTCTTTTAATGATTTAAAATATTGATATTGAGCTTGTCAATTATGAAGAGATATTAATAATTAATTTAATTAAACTCAGTTGAATTGAGATTAGTTATTAGAATATATAATCGAAGTTTTGATTCATTGAGAGTGTCAATTTTCCAACAATGTTATATAAACAAAATATTATTAGATCAATTAGGAAATTGAGTCTAATAGTTTTGGGGAGAAACTTTTATCTATCAAACAAATACATGGGTTAGGAAAAACGTGAAATTTCTCCACTTAATATAATTTGGAAAAAACATAAACTGAGACTTTTAAATTCAAATTTGAAAACTTAGCAAAAGCAAAACATGTGTTTACATTGTGTATTCTTTATGCTATTGTTTTGGGTTTTTGGTTGACTAGTGTTGACCAGTATAGAATGTCTACCAAAGGCTTGGGGGTTATGTGATTGTGATGTCATGATGATGTTTTAATCTCGATCTTTATAAACCCAAACATGGTTTGTGATGGAATGCTCTATGTATTGGATGTGAGTACTGATTGTTATAGTTGAGATTCTTGTGTATGAGACTCTTGACCTAACCATTATTTTGGTCATCGATCAGTTATCCTTGATTATTTTCTAGTTGCCATGATGGGATTGAGATGTGGATTTATTCTTGATGATGTCATGTTGTGACATGTTTGACTCAACCATTTTTAGAGTCTTCGATTAGTATGATTGAGATATATAAATTTTGGTTATTGAGAACCATTGGATACTTTGATTATCAGTGATACTTCAGTTGCCAATAGAGAGCTATTGTGTTCATGATTTTCTATGGATGTTTGCTCATGGAGATTTGATGCTTTTATGCATATTTGATGATTTTATTATGGATTATCTTTTGTGATTTTGAGATTTATGAGTCCATGAGCATTAGGGTAGGATATCTGCATGTAGTGACGGGAAGTGGCTTGCAATGGGGGCCGGGGCCCTAAGAGGCTACCAGGGTAACTCATTGTAAGTTGGATTAATAAGTGATAACATTCACACCTAATACTAACTGAATGAACCTAAAAAGATAAGTGTTTTGTTCTTGCCCATGCCTTGAGCGCTTGTACAAGCTAGGATGGGAGTAGTGAGATGCATGGTTGTGACCTTGCATTCCATAGTATGCCTCTTCAGTATGAGAGGATACTAGTGGCCACATGAAATCAGTATGGACCCGTGGAGTTTAGCTAACTGCCAAGGTAACTTGTACGTGATAATTGTGATGACACTTTCCCACTTGCATGGTAGGTTCCTACATGTCATTGTCTGACTCTAAGATTAGATGTCAGTTTTGTGATTGGAACCTTTGAGTTAGTATACTTTTAGGATTCTTGGACTTATGGAGATTTGTGCTATGTGACTTTGATAGCCTGTTTGGAACTTGAGATTATCTCCTTGGCACGGTGGGAGTGAACCACTTTGGTACCACATGGTCGGGTGGTAGTGTATTTTCCACTTTTATCATTTTGAGATTGATTGAGACATCGTGGCTGATGCATCCTTCATGATGGTGGATGTGTATCCTTTTTCATTGATGATTAGCATACGTTAGATGATGTTATCTTATGCTTTTATTTGCATGTTAGATTACTTTCTACATATGATGTTGTATATATTAGGAGTGACATTCCTACTATGTTAGTACCGATGATCTCTTTGGTGATTTGGGATGTTACGCACGGAGGGATGGCTAGAATCCATGATGGTCTAATGATGCTATTAACGGTTGGGAGGAACCGTGCACTTAGTTTATTATGTTTGATCTTTATGATGGATGTATATGTTCTCTATGATGTGGTATCATGTGATTATCTCTACTTTGATGTATCATGGATTAGAATAGGATGATGTACCTTATTCTACATATGTATATTCTTTGTGCCTATCATACCCTGTGACATGTACAGTAGATGATTGTGCATTCTGGAATGTAATTCAGAAAGGACATTTGTATATTGGATGTATCATTATCATTTCATGAGGATGTTGTACTAGATGAATTCATGTATGTAATTCAACGTTAAGGGATCTTAAAGAATGTAATCTATTATGTATGTATGTTTACTTTTAGATGGGCATTGCTATTGCTTCCGTTATTGTGCATATGTTATATGTGGTATTTACTTTCAAAAAAAAAAATGCTACTAAACTTAGTGAAATTCTAGGTTAATTCTTTGCATCCCTTGGTGAGGCATTACATTCCCTTGGCCCTATGGAAAATATGAAGAGCTTATTAGAAAAAAGATATATTTATGTATTATATATAATTATAGATTTTCTAATATAAAATCTTTAGAAATTGTTTTAAAAAATTATCCAATAGAAATAATAATAATTTTGTATTGTTATTATTTTTTTAATTCAATAAGATTTTCTTATAAAAAAACATTTCATCATTTTATCAACTTATATCCAAAAAAATCTTCAACTAATTATTAAACTAAACCACAATAAGCAATTGTTTTTAAAAGAAAACAATCAACACTTTTAAAATCCTTTCCTTATTTTGGTTGGATTAGATGGAGCAACCCTGGTGTTTGGGGCTAGAATTGAATTTATGATTCAAGCCAAGGTAAGGAAGATTGTAGTAATTTATATAAACAATAAATGAATACAACCGTCTCTTTTGTAGATTCCCTCGAAAAATTAACAATATAAAATCAATGAAGTTTTTTGAGAAGTTCTTATATACATGGATTCATAGTATTTATGATATAATTGTATTTATGGTTTAAATCTTACATTCTAGAATCTCTCGTCTTGATCATATTTTTATCAAAATAGGCTATAATCAAAATTATAAATCTAATATGAAAAGAATATCCAATTTTTTTTTAAAGATATCATAATTTGGTAGAATAATTATCTGTTTAGTAGTAATGGAAGTACTCTTACTAGTGATCTAAATCTTTTTAAGAATTTGTTGCCCAGATATTTTTATGAAAGGGGGAGAGTTAATTGAGTTAAGTAATAGAGAGATGGAGAGAAAATGAAATAATAATTATTTTCTACTATTTTCATATTTTCTCACTCCCCGTACTCCAACTTCTAGAGAGATGTTCGGGGTTTGAGTTTGAGTTTGCCTTCTCCCACACCATCCCTCTCTTTCCATGTACTAAAATACTCTCTCTCTACATACTCAAACTTTTTGCCCTAATCTTAACCTGTACCAAAATATAAACAAGAACCAAAGTGTGTACATTCAGGAGGAAGACATGAGAGTTTTTTTGCATAAACGAAGGTAGTTGATGATCACAGAACACAATGGTGGCAAAGTATGCAGAAATGAAATTTCTACATTTTAATGCACTACAGATCTTAGCTGATTCAGGTGCCATGTTTTCTCTATGCCAATTCATCGATTCACAAAATGTCAAGACCATTGCAATGTCTGTGGAAAAGCACTGGTGGCTCTTTGATTTTGATAGGGGAAATTTTGGCAATGAACACAATTATGCAATGCCTCTGCAAAATGGGAAATTTAGTGGAAGAGAACATATTGAAGCAAGGGGAAATTTGAAGCATTTCTAGAAGATTTGCGAGTGGTGGTTCGCAAGCAGAAGGGCTCATTAATGGGCATATGAGAATTCATGGTGACCTTGAGAAATCAAATTCAGGGGAAATTAGTACAGAGGCTGCTATTAATGGTGCTCTAAAGGTCTAGAGCAAGACGAGAAAATTTTGAAAAAGATTACAAAACACCTGGCATATGCTTTGTGTATGAATCATAAGCTGAGCTAGGTGTTGGTGGAGCAAAGTGGGGCTATGCTCACTGGAATGTTTGAGGATGGTTGGTCGGCATTAATGGCTACCAGTTCACGGGCCTATGATGAATGTAGAGAATAATTCTCTTCATGGAAGGCTTTGCTCACCCACATGGAGTGTAGCCATTTGGGACACAATCCAAAACAAATCTTGAAGTAGGAGAAGAAGCATGGCCCTATTTCATAGATCCAACTGCAACCAATGAAAAAGGGCAAGCATTCAAGTGAGTGAAATATCTAGATGAATGTCATTCCTGGTGTTGGAAAACTTAATGAAGCATTGAAGTTTGCCCCTTGAGCCAAACACTCACCTACCACCCTGACGTCTAGAACAGACAAAAAATTTAATATGAGTACCTGAGGTTTTCAAATTTTGAAATGAGGGGGAAAATGGAATGTGACAAAAGGAATATTTTATTCATTCATGCAACAGAGTTTTGCAGATCAAGTAGATCAGAGAGAAGTTGCAGAGCTAAGTAGAGAAGGAAGAAGGAAACAAGTTTGTGCCTGTAGTTGCACATGTTTCCCTTGTTCACTCTGTAAGTTTGTTGTTGTTTGGTTTTGTCCTGTTGAAGCAGTGATTTCTCCAGGCACCATTGTATGCAACCATTAGAGTTGTAGGTTTAAAATCTTATTGAAGTTTGAAGTATTATCAGTTTAGGGTTATTTTAAGGTTTTCTGGTTGAAGCTGAATGCTCCCAAATTTTGTAATATTTTAATGAAAGATTGAATAGAAAGCAAGCAGCATACTTAATCTATTGTTCTTCATCTTCTATTCATTACATTTGACAAGTTTGGTTGAAAGGTTAAAGCTTTGGCCTTCTGGTTTTAATGGTGAAATCATTTAGGTTGAAATATTTCCTAAGTTATAATTTTTAAGTTTGAAACAGAACACTCGGCATCCTCTTTCTCAGTTGGAGCCAAGCTCACTTGGCATCCATTGGTGCTAAGTATTTCCTATGTGTGTGTCGAGCTCTTCTTGTGCCGGGCATTTTTCTTCAAGTGTCGAGCATTTTTCTTCAAGTGTTGAGCTCCTCTTTGTGCTGAGCTCACTCGGCACCTGCTGCCTGTCACTTGACATCTGTTGGTGCTGAGAAAATTTCCACTCAGCACATTCACGTGCTGAGCAAAAATGGCACTCAACAATTGTGAGTTTCGAGTAAAATTTTTAGGTTTAGGGTTGAGTTGTGAGTTAAATTTAATTTGTATTTCTCACATGGTATCAGAGCTTTGAGGCCCCACATCGACAGTGAGTTAGGGCATTTGTTTTCTTGGGTTATTTGACATGGCAGGAGATGCAGGAAAGATATGGCAGTAGCCACCATCATTTAATGGACAGAATTATGATACATTTGCAAAGAAGATGAAGACCATTATGGTTGCAAATGATTTTTGGGAGTTTGTAGCTAATGGATTCAATGATGTGATTGATCCAACTCAATATGCTGCCCTCACAAATGCATAGAAGACTCATTTGAAAGAGTCAAGGAGAAAAGATGCAAAAGCACTAAGTTTGATTGAAGCAGCAATGACAGAGTGTATATTCCCTAAGATTGTAGCAGAAAATTATGCAAAGGAAGCATGGGATATCCTTGAGACAAACTTCAAGGGGACTGATAAAGTTCGTACTATAAAGCTACAAAACATTAGGAGGGAGTTTGAGAACCTTCAAATGAAGGAGAATAAATCAGTTGCAGACTTCAGTTCAAGGACCTCCAATGTGATTAACCAACTGAAGTCAAATGGAGAAGACTATCAAGAGCAAAGGATAGTGGAAAATATATTGAGGAGTTTACCTCGTAAATATGAAAATTTGGTCATGACCATAGAAGAGGCAAAAGACCTCACTGTTTTGACAATGGATGAGTTGATGGGTACACTTCAAACCCATGAGCATAAGATCAACAAATCTACTTCTTCTACTTCCCAAGAGCAAGCATTCAAGGCTTAGTCAAATCTAAGAGGAAGTGGGAGAGGAAGAAATGGCTTAGGTAGGAACTCTAGAGGTAGAGGCCGAGGTAATGGAGGATAAAGGAATGCTGCAGCAGAAAGCTCAGGAAGAGCAGATGGAGCAAGTAGCTCACAAAATACTTCAAGAGGAAGTAAGAAAAAATACAACTCAAATAAGAGTAATGTAGAATGCTACTACTATCATAAATATGGGCATTATGCAAATGAATGCTGGAAGAAGCAGAATGATCAGTCAAGACAAGAAAATGTGGCTGATGTGAATATGGGAAGTGGACCCAATGCTATTGCCTTCATCATGTGTAATGTTGGTGAAGAAGGAAGCCCTAAGGTTTAGTACCTCAACAGTGGATGTAGCAACCACATGAGTGACAATGAAACCTTGTTTTCATTCATTGACAAGAGTTTCAAATCTAAGATTAAGATGGGTAACAATGGAACCCTACCAATTGTAGGCAAAGGATCTATTATGGTCCACACTAAGAAAGGTGAGAAAAAAGAAATACAAAATGTGTATTTTGACCCTGGTATGAAGAACAATTTGATGAGCATTGGTCAGCTCATTCAAAATGGATACAAGGTGCTGATGGAGAATGACAAGTGTGTCATTCATGAAAAGGATGGGAGCAAGAACTTACTTGTAGCAGTTCAAATGACAAAGAATAGAGTGTTTCCCTTGAGGATAGAGACATGTTTCTCATCTCAAGTTAGTGTTGCACCTCCCACACAATCAGCTCTAAGGAGTGTGATTGAAGACCCCTCATGGCTATAGCACCTCAGGTATGGTCATCTTGGCTATGTTGGTTTAAATTTTTTATCAAATAAAAGAATGGTAGATGGTTTGCCATGTATAGGAAATTCTTGTGACAAGTGTGAGGCTTGTATTTTGGATAAGCAACATAGGCTTCCCTTTAATTCTAAAAATTCTAGGAGGGCTAGATATCCATTAGAATTAGTGCATACTGACCTAGTCAGTCCTATGCAAGTTACTTCTATTGGGGGGAGTACTTATTTCATGACGTTTATTGATGATTTCAGTTGTAGAACATGGGTGTATTTCTTAAAGAATAAATCTGAAGAATTTGATAAATTTGTAGAATTTAAGGCCCAGGCTGAAAGAGAATGTGAACACTATATCAAGGTCCTAAGATTAGATAGAGGAGGGGAGTATACCTCCAATTCTTTTGTAAACTTTTACAGGAAACATGGCATAAAGAAAGGGCTCACAGCCAGCTATACACCACAGCAGAATGGAGTGGTTGAAAGAAAGAATAGGACCATTGTTGAAATGGCAAGGAGCATGATGAAAGAGAAAGGTCTCCCAACTAAATTTTGGTGAAAGGCTATGGCAACAGTAGTTTACCTAATTAATAGGTGTCCTACAAAGGTAGTCTGTGACAGGATTCCAATGGAAACTTGGTCACGAATAAGATGGATAGTCGAACACCTAAGGGTGTTTGGATGTGTTACATATGCACATGTGCCTAAAGAGAAAAGGAAAAAATTGGATGACAAAGGTGTGAAATGCATTTTCACAAGGTACAACCCAGAATTAAAGGCATACAGATTGTATGACCCATTGAACAACAAGATGATGCTTTCAAGAGATATGGAATTTCTTGAAAATCAGTCTTGGTATGGTTCAATTAATGAGTCACCAAGCACTTCTAGTAAAGTGCCAATTATGAATGAAGAAGATGTTGATGAACAGTAAGAAGAAGGAGTAAATAGAAGAAAAGGCAAGTAGATTCAAAGATTGTTGAGCTCCTCTAGGCATGACCTAGTGTCAGTGCCGAGTAATAATGAAGATCGAGTTGGTCAGCAAAGCAACAGCAGTGAAGATTTTGATCCCACACTGTCCTCCCTATTACCAAGAAAGACCAAGAGTCTTAGGAAGATATACCAAGATGAAAGTATGAAGATTATGATGAGAGTGTTAATTTTGCATTATTTTCTCATAGTGATCCAATATATTTTGAAGAAGCTATTAAAGAGAAGAAATGGTGTAATGCCATGGATGAGAAAATAGATGCTATAGAAAGAAATGAGACATGGGAGCTAATTGAATTTCCTCCCAAGAAGCAAGTGATTCGAGTGAAATGGGTCTATAA
The DNA here is from genome assembly GCA_028749045.1 of Cupressus sempervirens. Classification (NCBI taxonomy): domain Eukaryota; kingdom Viridiplantae; phylum Streptophyta; class Pinopsida; order Cupressales; family Cupressaceae; genus Cupressus; species Cupressus sempervirens. The sequence goes on along the minus strand of CM053784.1, from coordinate 675,818,438 downwards.
GACCAAATGTAATGCGAAAGGAAAGATTGATAGGCATAAGGCAAGGCTGGTAGTCAAGGGCTACAAACAGCAGTATGGAAGAGACTATGATGAGACCTATGCCCCTGTTGCAAGAGTGGAAATCGTGTGTGCTATCATAGCAATTGCAGCCCAGCACAAATGGAAGGTATTTCAAATGGATGTGAAGTCCACCTTCCTAAATGGTGTATTGAAAGAAGAAGTGTATGTGGAGTAGCCACCTAGTTATGAAGTTGCAGGTGAAGAGAACAAAGTATATAGGTTGAAAAGAGCTCTTTATGGGCTCAAGAAAGCTCCACGAGAATGGTACAATAGGATTGACTCATATTTGATGAGCAATGGCTTTAGCAAAAGCAATGGTGAGCCCACTCTTTACATCAAGGCAGCAAATGGTAATATATTGATTATTGTCTTGTATGTAGATGACTTGATTTTTACTTGAAATAACAAGGCTCTAATTAGTGAGTTCAAAGAGGCCATGAAAAGTGAATTTGAAATGATAGACCTAGGTCTCTTGAAGTACTTTCTAGGCATAGAAGTAAAACAAATGCATGATGGCATCTTCATCTCTCAAAAAAAGTATGCAGAGTAGATCTTGGAGAGATTTAAAATGTAGAACAGTAAGGCAGCCCCCACACCAACAGCAGTAGGTCTGAAGTTGAGCAAGGAAGACTCTAGCAAGAGAGTGGATCCAACACTATACAAGAGTATGGTTGGAAGTCTAATGTATTTCACTACAACTCGGCTAGACCTAATGCATGCAGTAAGTCTGATTTCCAGATTTATGGAAACCCCAAAGGATTCCCATTGGCAAGCGATAAAGAGGATCCTAAGGTATGTGAAAGGTACCAAGGGATTTGGAATTTTATATACTAAAAATGATGATTTCAAGTTGGTTGGTTACACTGATAGCAATTGGGCTAGAAGTTTAGATGATAGGAAGAGCACTTCCAGATACATGTTTCATATGGGATTGGGTGCAATTTCATGGGCATCCAAGAAGCAACCTATTATTGCTCAATCTATAGCAGAGGTTGAATACATTGTAGAAAATGCAGCAGCATGTCAAGAAATTTGGCTAAGGAGGATCTTGACAGATTTGAATGAAAGGCAAGAGGATGGAACCACAATTTATTGTGACAACATCTCATCAATTGCATTATCCAAGAATCCAGTCTTCCATGGGAGAAGCAAGCATATTGAGATCAGATATCACTTAATCAGAGAGTTGGTGGAGAATGAGGATATCAAGATGGATTTTTGCAAGTCAGAGCAGTAGCTAGTAGATATTTTCACCAAGCCATTAGGAATTGGATCTTTTGTACACCTAAGAGAGTGTCTTGGTGTAGTTGATGTGGATCAGCTGTGATCCTTGTTTTGTTTGGCTCGGGACAAAGGGGGAGTGTTGGCAAACTTAATGCAGCGTTGAAGTTTGCCCCTTGAGCCAAACGCTCACCTACCACCCTGACATCCAGAACAAACAGAAAGTTAATACGGGTAGGTGAGGTTTTCAAATTATGAAATGAGGGGGAAAATGGAATGTGACAAAAGGAATATTTTATTCATTCATGCAACAGAGTTTTGCAGATCAAGTAGATCAGAGAGAAGTTGCAGAGCTAAGTAGAGAAGGAAGAAGGAAACAAGTTTGTGCATACAGTTGCACGTGTTTCCCTTGTTCACTCTGTAAGTTTGTTGTTGTTTGGTTTTGTCTTGTTGAAGCAGTGATTGCTCCAGGCACCATTGTATGCAGCCATTAGAGTTGCAGGTTTAAAAGCTTATTGAAGTTTGAAGTATTATCACTTTAGGGTTATTTTAGGGTTTTTTGGTTGAAGCCGAATGCTCCCAGATTTTGTAATAGTTTAATGAAAGATTGAATAGAAAGCAAGAAACATACTTAATCTATTGTTCTTCATCTTCTATTCATTACATTTGAAAAGTTTGGTTGAAAGGTTAAAGCTTTGGTCTTCTGGTTTTAATGGTGAAAGCATTCACGTTGAAATATTTCCTAAGTTATAATTTTTAAGTTTGAAATAGAACACTCGACATCCTCTTTCTCAACTAGAGCTGAGCTCACTCGGCATCCATTGGTGCCAAGCATTTTTTGTGTGTGTGCCAAGCTCTTCTTGTGCTGGGCATTTTTCTTCAAGTGCCGAGCATTTTTCTTCAAGTGTCGAGCTCCTCTTTGTGCCAAGCTCACTCGACACCTGCTACCTATCACTCGGCATCTGTTGGTGCCGAGAAAATTTCCACTTGGCACATTCACATGCCAAGAAAAATTGGCACTCGGTAATTGTGAGTGTCGAGTAAAATTTTTAGGTTTAGGGTTGAGTTGCGAGTTAAATTTAATTTGTATTTCTCACACCTGGTACAATGAAGAGGGAGACATGGCTAATTGCCTGGTAATGCTCACCATGGTGGGCAAAAGCAGCTTGTAGGAGAAATCCACTGAGGTAATTCAAGATAAAATTGAATTCATTGATAAGATTGATGTGATTGGTGAAATTCAAAGGAAAACCAAAAGCAGTGATAACATCGATGGAAATGAATAGCTTGTGTCTTTTTCTCAATGACACATTATTATCGTGGATAGTTACATAAAACAAAGGGGCATAATTGCTTCAGGAACGGTCATACATAATGCCTTTTGTGATCTACTAATAGCCCACACACGGAGGAGATGTCTTCAAATGGGCAGTTGACATATTGATATGAACTGCTAGAAGGCAAGGTTGATTCTTTAAAACATCAATGATAAGCACCACGTATCTAAGAAATGTGTGAAGTATTTGATGCACGTATTCTAGTCTATGGTGTAATTGTATGTTGATAGAGAAATGGACACGCAAACTATTTTTCAAAATTTCCTAATGATAATTGACTCACAGACTGTTACAATGATGTGATATGTAATTGTTTGAAGAGACAATGAGACCTCTCAATGTGACTGCAGAAATAGGGACATAATTTAGAGAACTAAAGCTAGATGCTTCTTTAGTTGTGAATCTTGATGAAAACAAGACTTGGGTAGAATAATCATTTTATTAATAGATCCACCTTAAGAAAGGTCATCAAGCAACATGTATCATAGTTGATAGCATCGGTATGTCAATAGTGAGACAATATCTGATTTTGATGATCCAATGAAATGGAAGCAAATTGGGACTATCATCTTTATATAATAGAAGAAGATGAAGATAGAAAATGTAGGACAACCATCTTACAAGCAATATACTTTGAAAGTGAAGTAAATATGTAAATTTTGAAAGAAGGTGCCAATGCAATATACATAAAGCTTGAAGATGTGGACACACACAAAATTGTTGGAATCATAAATCAAGGGTATGATGAAGATATTTATTGTCCCAATGATCAATGCTAGTAAGCTTCACATAGTGCACATGGGATTTTGGGTTATCACCTTGCAAGGGAAGCTATGTAATGGCATTTGATTCAAGTACCAATACACGCCATGGAGTATAAAAAGCTTCACATCATCCTTTGGCTTCTAGAAACTATGTGAAGTATGGAGAACTTGTTAAATGCACCTATGCAGATTTAGAGCCCCTCTTGCGGCAAGTAATTACCAATGGTATCGAGCATTAAAAGGTCTAAAGTCTATAAAGACACATATTCTCAAACCCCACCTCCATTTTATGATTTCTGGATGTTTTATTGAAGAAAGAATATCATGAGTTGATGAAAAGTGAATACCCACAAAAGAAAAGAAATTTTTGGATGTCATTAGTATGGAACTAATGTCAATTATGATTTGTATGACAAAATGCATAAGCTCGATATTGGTTCTTTCTTAGAGGACTAAAAGTGAGAGAGGTCACCATGTTTTGATAATCATTTAAGGGAGTTCTACATAGTTTGAAGAGATTGAGTGGCCACTTAAATCATTATTTTACAAATCAACATGCCACAAAAATATGTTTTTCCAACTCAAGAACTCTTTTTAAAAAGTTAGAGTTTGGGCTACTCCAAAGAGTTCGTAACCAACTCTAACTTTTACAACTCCAACTTTTCATGTCTAACCATAACTAATGGAATAAGAAGTAGGGGAAACTGAAGGAAGCTTTCCTTTTACCTAAATGTTCTTCTGAAAGCCCTTTCAACTTTAGGTGAATTAAAATAAGAATTCCCACACCCATTATTTTAGAATAGCTATAAATTCTTGAAACTCAATGTAATAAGGGACTTTTTGGACTTGGAGAGGGAACACTTATGCTCTGATAACAAAGCAATTTTGGAAAGTGTGTACAATTGTTGTTCTTATAATCAGTCATTTCTTACTTTCTTGGTGCAAAGAAATAAAGGAAGTAAATTTGGCATTCTCTTTCTAATGAATTTGAAATGTTGAAGTGTTGATTCATCATATGAGTATTTTCATGGTATGGTGTGAGTATTCGTAAATTGTTGAATTAGCATTGTGGCAATGATAGTTTTCAAGCATAGTTCTTGATTGCTTTCATTAATAGTTTACATTGTTTTTATGGAAACATTGAAGTCGTGTGGTGCATGCGCTCTCATTGGTTTCCTTTTTATTTTCTAAGTTCAATCCATCTTTATTGAAAAATAAAAAAATTTCATCTTACGAGGGAGCTGTCCCTCTAAATGCATAGGAAGGCTAAATATCAAGGGCCTATCTAACTATTGTGAATGTTTTGCCACATACACTCTATTGGCCAATTTCTATAGTGACAAATGTATTTACCAATAGGTTATTGGTGACTCTACTAGGGAGGTTGAACGAGAAAAGATTGACAGTCGCCTGTAAAGAAGCATAACGATGCTACCACATGAGAACATTTTTCCTGTGCTTCAACCAAATCTTGGCTTCCAAGACACCTAGGAGGATATTATTTTAGACTTGAACACCCTAGCCTGGAGGTGTAGATGAAGTGCACAACAATATCATCAAGTAAATCAAGTTCTTGAAGAAGAAGAAGAAGAGTTTGGGGAAATCTTGCGAAGAGCTCCTATTGGTTAAGACATTGTAGTCATTGAAAGAATAGTAGTTATCCCAAGGAGAAACAAAAAAAATCTTGGTCATATCCAAGGGAAAATAAATAATAACCAATAAGTTGGCTGACAAACCATACACTCGAGTAGACAGACAAAAGGGTTTGCTAGATGAGGATTTTGAAGCCCTTCGGAAGCTAGATTTCAAGCCAGTTACTCCTAAGAAGAAGAAGAAGGTTAAGCCTATCAATAGGTCATCTTCACCACCCAAGGCTATTGTTTCTCCTATAGCCTTTCAAGCTTTGATCTTGCTAGGTATCCTTGTACCTCTAGCTATAAATTTGCAGCCTTTGAACATCATTCTCCCAACTATGGCACAACAAGCACCATAGCCACTGGTCCCATGGGGATCTGCTATTGGTCCATTAGCTTTAGGGAACCAATTACATGACATGCCCATTGTCTCCCAAAAAATTCTTCCTAAGTTTTTTGGGGATGGGAAAGTTACTACTGATCAACACACCAGTACATTTTTTATGGCAAGTGAGGTTCTTGCAATACAACATGAAGATGTTTCTATTTGTCTTTTTTATGAAACACTCATAGAAGTCGTAGCTAAATTGTTTGGTCAGCTATTAGCTAGATCAACTACATCATGGGTAACCTTGATTCAAGCTTTTGAGAGGAGATTTAAAACTATCAAAGATGAACATTTTCTCCTTTCCCAGTTGACTCAAATGAATAAGGAAATTCATAAGCTGATGCGAGAATTCATTTCTCATTTTAATCAGACGGTAAATCAAATTCCTGTCAACAAAAGACCCACTAAAGAAAATCAAATGACTTTCTTCATCAATGCTCAACCTGCTGATGTAAGCTTTCAAATATGAAAGATGGGACCTCATAATCTAGTGGCTATGCAAACTTTGGCTATCGAGGTGGAAGATGACTTGCTTAGTTTAGGAAAATGGAGTCATGATCTACAAAAAGGGAAAGGTCAACAAGCTCATGTCACTACCACTGATCCTTTATATTAGAAGTTGGCTAATGATGTGTTACAAATTTAGAAGTAGTTGCCCCACAATCCTCTACCTCTTCATCAAGATATTCCAAGGAGAAATTATATGCCATATCAACAAAACAAACAATCTAAATGGCTACCCTAGCCTACACCAAGATTAGCCATCGAGCATCCTGCATCATCCAGTAAACATATTGCTATGTGTGATTTTCACCTGACTACAAATCATGATGGTGCAAGCTATCTCGAGATGGCTAGATTCATGCAAATGCATTTGACAGTGGATAAAATAGAAGAATATGTAGCTCCTGAAGATGTAACAGAACCTACTACTAGGACCTCTTTCATAAACTTTCTAGAATATGAATCTGATGATGAGAAAGCTAAAGATATTAACAATTATTGTTGTAATATACCTACACCGAATTGGAGACATAGATTAGAAGAGAAATGGAGTAAAGAAGTGAAGGAGAAAGCTTTTGATGAGACTGCTAAGAGAATTCTATCTCATGAGCATACTCTAGAAGAGCCTTCACAAGCCGAGATAGATAAAGGTAAAACTTCTCCCATTGTTGAAGACTCTTTTGATTTTATTGATCATTGTAGGAAGACCAAAGTACAAATTTCTTAGTTGGGCTACCTAAAAGCCAACCCACATCAATTAGAAAGGTTGATTCAATGTGTTGTTAAAGGAAAAGGTTCACCTAAGATCACTATCAACCATGAGTTAGGATTTTCTCAAGAAGAGGAAGATAATTTGCAAGGGCTCATGACTGAGAAAGAATTGTTTGTTGCAAATCTTTGTTAGAAAAACCTAACCCATTCTATGTTTCTCTCTATATAGATGGATGCAAGTTAAGCAATTGTATCATTGGTTTGGGTGCATTTGATAATGTCATGCCTTCAAAGGTGGCCCATGCCCTAGGTCTCTCATTAAACAAACCATCTGAAAAGGTTTATTCTATGGAGGTGAAACAAGTTCTGCTAGTTAGCCAATTAAAAGATGCTCAAGTAGCTCTTGTAGCACATCCTGAGAAGAAGTTAAAATTGAATATCTTGGTTGCCAATATTCCAGCCAATTATGGGATGCTATTGAGCACAAGTTTTTGTAAAGATTTTGGTTGTGAAATCAAGATGGACATGTCGCATGCACTTATCCCAATTGGAGATAAAAAGGTTAAACTCAATCCTGAACCTAAAGCTAAATATACAGTCTTGAAATCAGATGATCCAAGAGCCAAAATATTGTATGTTGATACTAGACATGGGACATATATGATTACATCTACTATAGAAGATGTAACTGAGCTTCTTATGCTTAATATAACCAATGAATTATGGTCAATGCAGTTTGATGGAAGTTCTTCTTCTTCTAGTTTAGGTGCTAGGATAGTGTTGATATAACCAAGAGGAGAGAAATTCCCAAAAGCTTATGAGTTAGCTTTTGAAACCACTAATAATACTATAGAATATGAAGCTCTTCTACTCAGACTTGAGTATGCAAAAGAAAAAGGGATCAAACAATTCAAGGTATTAGGAGATACATAATTAGTTGTTAACCAGGTGCAGAGGCAATATCAAACAAAGAATATGAAACTAAAGACATATAGAAATAGAGTGTGGGATGAGATTGAGCATTTCAATGATTTTTCTTTATCTTCTATTCCTTGTGAATAGAATTCCAAATTAGATTGTCTTGGAGTCTCTACATCTCTCCTTATTCCTCATGCTGAGTTCAACAAAGATGTTTACATAATAGAGATGATTCATAGACCTAGTGTGCGTGATAATGATTGACACTGGAAAGTTTTTGATGATGATGAGAAAATAATTGCATTTCTTGAGGGAAGACCTCCATTTTCATATTTGAACTTTGAAGGATCATAAAATCATGAAGGAATACTAGGAGATAATCCTTAGATTATTCAACTACAAGGTAATGTTATTCCAAGAGGGTTAGTCACCCTTGAGAGTCTTTTTGATAAAGAAGATAAGAGAAAAGAGAAAGTTGAAGATACTAAATCTTCTAATTCTTCAGGTTATGAGAAGGTAAACATTGGTTTTGAAGAAATCCCAAAGATGGTCCTAATATGGAAAGAATTATCATCAGAAGAGAAAGAAGAATTCATGAATCTGTTGAAAGCTTATCAAGACATTTTTGCTTGGGGTTATGAATATCTAAAGGAATTCATGAATGGGAAATTTAAACGTTAGATTCCTTTGAAACCTAGTTCAACTCCCTCCCGACAAAAACAAAGACAATTCAATCCCAAGGTAGCTGACACTATATTTCATGAAGTTGTTAAAATGCTTAAAGAAGGAATTATCTATCCTATCCACCATTCAACATGGGTAGCCAATATCATCCTAGTCAGGAAGAAGAATGGTGAGATAAGAATATGTGTTGACTTCCAAAATTTGAATCAGGCATTACTTAAGGATAATAACAAGCTCCTTGTCATGGATCATATTTTGTAGTTGGTATCTAGTTCAAAGCTCATGTTAATGCTAGATGGTTTCTCTAGTTATAATCAGATCAGTGTTGCATCGAAGGATCAACATAAAATATCTTGTACCACTCTATGGGGTACGTTTACCTACAATTGTATGCCTTTTGGTTTGATAAACATTGGAGACACCTTTCAATAGGAAATGGATAATTCATTTGTGGATCTCAAGAATAAGATCATTGTCATGTACCTTGATGATCTTATAGTATTTTGAAAACATAGAAGAGATCATGTACATCATCTAGAATCTATCTTGCATTGATGTCAAACTCATGGCATCTCGTTGAATCCTAAGAATTCTATATTTGGAGTGACAGAAGGAAAACTACTCAGGCATTTAGATACACCCTGAAAGGGTGAAAACTATTCAAAAATTATCACTTCCCATGAGTAAACTAGGGGTTAGGTCTTTCTTTGGGTAGATAAAATTCATAAGGAGGCTTGTACTAGACTTCTCTAAGATTAAAAATTCAATTTTGGATATGATGAAAGGGAATACAAAATTTAAATGGACAAAGGAAGGTAAAGCTTCTTTTGGACAAATCCAGACTGCGATTGCTAATTCCCCTACCCTTTCTTATCTAGAATTTTCTAAAGATTTTCATTTGTATTGTTATGCATCTGAGAACACTTTATTTGCTATACTTACCCAACCTGACAAAGACAATGTCAAGGCCCTGATAGCATTCATGAGTATCCCTCTTAAGAAACATGAATTGAAATACTCTTTGATTGAGAAAAATGTATATGCTTTGGTTAGAGCAGTGAAACAATTTAATTTTTACATCTTAAACTCTCACTCCAAGGAATTTGTTCCTAATTCGGCAGTGAAAACTCTTCTAACACAACAAGAGATTGGTGTGAACAAAAGGGCCTCTTAGATAGCTAAAGTACAAGAATATGATCTCGATATCAAACCTACAAAGCTTTTTATAGGAAAAGGTTTATGTAAAGCTATTGCGAAAGGATCTTCTAGAGATGAAGAAGAGACAGAGAAAGAAATGTCATTCGTTTTATTCATTGGTAATGTTGATGACTAGTTTTCCAATATTGCCTATTTTCTGACATATAGAGGAAGCCTAGCTCATTTATCACCCAAATAAAAGAGGACCTTGAAACTAAAATCTATGACGTACATTATTTGGGGTGACACTTTGTACTAGAAGGGAATAGATGGTACCTTCTCGAGATGTGTAGATTCTGAACAAAGAAAGCAGTTGCTTCAATTGTTTCATAATGAAGCATGTGGAGGTCATTACTCAGCATTGGTAACAACTTATAAAATCTTGAGAAACTATTTCTATTGGCCCAAAATGTTCAAAGATGCAGAGGAATGGGTCAAGAGATGTGACTCTTGTCAATATTTTAAAGGAAGAGTCCAATTAGCAACAATACCCTTGAAACTTGTAGTGATCGAAGAACCCTTTCAGCAATGTGGTTTGGACTTCATAGGTCCTATCCATCCTTCATCCACTGCCAAAAATACTCATATTTTAATGGAAACTAATTATTTTACCAAGTGGGAGAGGCCATCCCAGTCAAACAAACAACTTCAGAAGTGGTGTGCAATTTCATCAAGCAAAATATTTTGGTTAGGTTCGAGGTTCCTACCAAAATTGTTACTGATAATGCTACAAACTTCTCCTCTCAAGATATATCAGCCTTCTGCTATCAATATGGAATCATTCTCTCTCACTCCTCATACTATTTCACACAAGGAAATGGTCAAGCGAAATCGAGCAATAAAAATATTATGTCCATTGTGCAAAAATTGATAGATGTTAATCAGAGGTCTTGGCATAAACACTTATATGATGTGCTTTGGGCAGATCATACTACTAAGAAAAGAGCAATAGGGTTATCTCCCTTTGAAATCCTATATGGCACTAAAGCAGTTTTCCCACTTCCTCTGAAATTATCTGCTTTGAAGTTACAGAATGCTATTGAAAACCATGAATTTAGAGATGCTCTTGAAAATAGAATATTATATTTGACCAAGTTGGAAGAGGAAAGAGAAGTGGTTGTGGATAGGATACAGGAAAATCAGCCCTGAGTTAAAAATTTGTTTGACAAGAAAGCTAAACAAAGGGTCTTCTAGGAATGTGATCTTGTCTTACTTTGGGACAAGTGTAGAGACCCAAAAGGTCTACATCACAAGTTTGACTCCTTATGGAGAGGTCCATTCCAGATTAAAGAGGCATGCAAACAAAATTCCTTCATCTTATCGTATCTTAGTGGTACTCAATTGCCCTTTCCTTACAATGGGAAACATTTCAAGCATTATCATTAGTAAGGCATGCAGTCTACAAAATTGTACATATCTTAGTTAGGAGTTTTTGTTGTGCTTTCCTTTCTTTTCTTTTTGGTTGTGTTCCCAATTTTGTTGTTCTTAGTCCCTTTTTCCTAGATTTATCTCCTTTTGGGGTGATTCTATAGCCCTTGTGATAAAGCACTACTCTTTCATAACTCTGGGTTCATTTAGCATCTTGCAGAGTCCTTGTCCCCAGATAGAGCCAGTTGTTGCCTAGATAATTTTATGAGAGAGGGGGATAGTTAATTGAGTTAAGTAATAAAGAGATGGAAAAAAAAAAAGAAATAATAATTATTTTCTACTATGTCCATATTTTCTCTCTCCCCATACTCCAACTTCTAGAGAGAAGTTCAGGGTTTGAGTTTGAGTTTCATTCTCTCCTCAAATTTTTTATCTCTCCCTGTACTACCCCTCTCTATGTACTCAAACTTTTAGAGAGAAGTTTGGGGTTTAAGTTTGGGTTTGCCTTCTCCCACACCATCCCTCTCTCTCCATGTACTAAAATACTCTCTCTCTATGTACTCAAACTTTTTGCCCTAATCTTAACCTATACCAAAATATAAACAAGAACCAAAGTGTGTACATTCAGGAAAACATGAGAGCGTCTTTGCATAAATGAAGGTAGTTGATGATCATAGAACACAATGGCAGAAAAGTATGTAGAAATGAAATTTCTACATTTTAATGCACTATAGATCTTAGCAGATTCAAGTGCCATGTTTTCTCTATGCCAATTCATGGATTCACATAGTGTCAAGACCACCAAAATGTCTATGGAAAAGTAGTGGAGGCTCTCTGATTTTGATAGGGGAAATTCTAGCAGTGAACACAATTATGCAATGTCTCTAAAAAATGGGAAATTTAGTGGAAGAGAATAGATTGAAGCAGCAGGAAATTTGTAGCATTTCTGCAAGATTTGCAAGTGGTGGTTCACAAGTGGAAGGGCTCTTTAATGGGCATACGAGAATTCAAAGTGACCCTGAGAAATCAAATTCAAGGGAAATTAGTACAAAGGCTACTATTAATGGTGCTCTAAAGGTCTAGAGCAAGAGGGGACAAATTTGAAAAAGATTACAAAACACCTGGCATATGCTTTATGTACAAATCATAAGAAGAGCTAGGTGTTGGTAGAGAAAAGTGGGGCTATGCTCACCAGAATGTTTGAGGATGGTCAATTGGCATTAATGGTTACTAGTTCATGGGCCTGTGATGAATGTGAAGAGTAATTCTCTTCATGGTAGGCTTTTCTTGCCCACATGGAGTGTAGCCATTTGGGATGCAATCTAGAACAAATCTTGAAGTAGGAGAAGAAGTAGGGCCCTATTTCATAGATCCAACTGCAACTAGTGGCAAAGGGCGAGCATTCAAATGAGGGAAATATCTAGATGAATATCGTTCCTGGTACAATGAAGAGGAAGACATGGCTAATTGCCTAGTAATGCTCACCATGGTGGGAAAAAGTAGCTCGTAAGAGAAATTGGCTAAGGTAATTCAAGCCAAAATCGAATTCATTGATAAGATTGATGTGATCAATGAAATTCAAAGGAAAACCAAAAGCAGTGATAAGATTGATGGAAATGAATAGCTTGTTTCTTTGTCTCAATGACATATTATTATCATGGATAGTTACATAAAACATAGGGGCATAGTTGCTTTAGGAACAATCATATAGAATGCTTTTTGTGATCTACTAATAGCCTACACATGGAGGAGATGTCTTCAAATGGGCAGTGTACATATTGATATAAACCACGAGAAGGCAAGGTTGATTCTTTAAGACATCAATGGTAAGCTCCAAGTATCTAAGAAATGTGTGAAGTATTCTATGCATGTATTCTAGTTTGTGACCTAATTGCATGTTGATAGAGAAATGGACACACAAATTATTTGTCAAAATGTCCCAATGATAATTGACTCCTAGAATGTTACAATGATGCAATATTTAAATGTTTGAAGAGACATTGAGACCTCTCAATGTGACTATAGAAATAGGGACATAATTTAGAGAACTCAAGCTAGACACTTCTTTAGTTGTGAATCTTGATGAAGATAGAACTTGGGAAGAACAATCATTTTATTAATAGAGCCACCTTGAGAAAGGTCATCGAGAAACATGTATCATAGTTGATAGCATCGATATCTCAATAGTGAGACAATATCTGATTTTGAAGATCCAATGAAATGGAAGCAAATTGGGACTATCATCTTTATATAATAGAAGAAGATGAAGATAGAAAATGTTGGACAGCCATCTTACAAGCAATATACTTTGAAAGTGAAGTAAATATGTAAATTTTGAAAGAAGGTTCCAATGTAATATACAAAAAGCTCGAAGACATGGACACACACAAAATTGGTGGAATCATAATCAAGGGTATGGTGAAAATATTTATTGTCCCAATGATCGATGCTAGTAATTTTTGTAGAGTGCACATGGGATTTTGGGTTATCACCTTGTGAGGGAAGCTATGTAATGGTGTTTGATTCAAGTAGCAATGCATGCCATGGAGTAGAAAGAGCTTCACATCATCCTTTGGCTTCTAGAAACTATGTGAAGTATGGAGAACTTGTTAAATATAGATATGCAGATAGAGAACCCCTCTTGTGACAAGTAATGACCAACGGTATCAAGCATTAAAATATCTAAAGTCTATAAAGACACATATTCTCAAACCCCACCTCCATTTCATGATTTTTGGATGTTTTATTGAAGAAAGAATATCATGAGTTGATGAAAAGTGAATACCCACAAAAGAAAAGAAAGTGTTGGATTTCATTAGTATGGAACCAATGTCAATTATGATTTTTATGACAAAATGCATAAGCTCAATATTGGTTCTTTCTTAGAGGACTAAAAGTGAGAGAGGTCACCATGTTTTGATAATCATTTAAGGGAGTTTCACATAGTTTGAAGAGATTGAATGGCCACTTAAATCATTATTTTACAAATCAGCATGCCACAAAAATATGTTGTTCCAACTCAAGCACTCTTTATGATGATCGTGGTGATAGCAATTATATTGTTGTTCATGGATGTGGGAATTCTTATTTTAATTTACCTCTATATAGCTGAAAGGGCTTTTAGAAGAACGTTTAGGTAAAAGGCAAGGTTCCCTTAATTTCCCCTACTTCTTATTCCATTAGTTATGGTTAGACATGAAAAGTTGGAGTTCTAAAAGTTAGAGCTGGTTACAAACTCTTCGGAGTAGCCCAAACTCTAACTTTTTGAGTAGTTATGAACCCAAAAGGTTAGTTATTCTAGAATAGCTATAAATTCTTGAAATTCAATATAATAAGGGACTTTTTGGACTTGGAGAGGGAACACTTATGCTCTGATAACAAAGAAATTTTTGGAAAGTGTGTACAATTGTTGTTCTTGTAATCAGTCATTTCTTAATTTCTTGGTGCAAAGAAATAAAGGAAGTACATTTGGTGTTCTCTTTCTAATGAATCAGAATTGTTGAAGTGTTGATTCATCATATGATTATTTTCATGGTATGGTGTGAGTATTCGTGAACCGTTGAATCAACATTATGTCAATGATAGTTTTCAAGCGTAGTTCTTGATTTCTTTCATTAACAGTTTGCATTGTTTTTATGGAAACATTGAAGTCGTGTGGTGCATACACTCTCAGTGGTTTCCTTTTTATTTTCTAAGTTCAATCCATCTTTATTGAAAAATCAAAAATTTCATCTTATGAGGGAGCTGCCCCTCTAAACGCAGAGGAAGGCCGGATATCAAGGGCCTAGCCAACTGTTGTGAACGGTTTGCCACATACAATCCGTTGGGCAATTTCTACAGTGACAAATTTGTATACAAACAAAATTCACCCCAACATCATCTGTCTAACAATTAACAAGTGAGGAAGAGGACAGGTCAACATAAGAAGGAGATCTATGGGGCTCGCCATAGAATTTCTTATAGAATACACTATAGAAAATAGTTCATTATCAACTCAAAAATAATTCATTATTAGTTGGTCAGACTTTCTATAGGACCATTCTAGGGATCTTGCTTGTTTATACACAACATGTTACTTTAAGTGCATGCTCGACAAACAAATTTAAAAAGTAAAGCAACAATATCCTATAAATATAATTTGCTAAATTATGAAGTTATATTTTATCATCTCCAAGAAAATCCAAATAATTAAAATGATTATTATTTATCTTTCTATAATAAAAAATTAATTAATTAATTAATTAATGTGCATCACTTAATAAAAACACTTAGGAGGAATTATCAATAATAAAATCATTTACAATACTTTTAAAAGAATTATTAAATCTTAAATTATTTTAAAATAAAGAAAATATAACTATGTATACACTCCAAATTCTTACACGTTTTAATAGGCTCACAATGGAATATTATTTTCATAGATTTAAAAATCCACAATTCTTTATGTGAAATTGTATTGCTTAGAGGTGCTATAAATTACAAAATTTTAGATGAAGAAAGCATTTAGAACTTTATATCTTTTTTGAAGAATTCGCTAAGTTTCAGAAAATGTTTTAAAAGGTGAGAAGAATACAAAAATTGAAGCTCTCTCTTCAGATCCTAATGTATTTTGCTAGATTTTTGTAGAATATAAACTTGGAAGCCTCGCATTTTGGTTTTAATAAATTCGTTATCTTTATTGCAGTGAGGCATACCTATAATTCATGCATTGCTTGGTGATAAATCACAAAAGGAAAATTGCGGATCTAAAACTTGGAGATAAATCGATTGGATCTGGCAGATTATAGAGTTAAACCAAATTATAAAGTGTCATAATATTATTACAATGTTAATTTTTATTTCTTACTTTATTATGCACAAATCTAAATTGTAGATAAATAATAGTTTTTTATATTTATATTAATTTCAAACCATTAATTGATAGGATTTTATTCATTCGGTAATATGGGAAAAATATTCTTTTTTTTTAGTGTTGCTTTGGAATATTCTAGTTTCAAAACAATACGGACAGAAAATGGTGAGTTGTTAAATACATTCTAATTATAGTTCGTAATAAAATTATGGTTACATGTTAAAACCACTTTCTATATAAATAAATCGAGAAAGAGAAGTAGAGGAAAATTTACGCATGGACCTAATATGCGCGTCATATAGGGTTGTGGTCATATATGGCATTGGCATAATTGGGAAGACACACCTTGTGGAGGATATATAGTTTAAACTATGGTCAAAGAAACTTCTTGAGGGATACAATCATGCTAAATGACTAGATATAGATCCTAAGAAAAATGATATTAGGATGAAACAACAGTAGATCTTGATGGATGCCTTTCCCAAGTACAACTCTAGAAGACCATTAGATTTGAGAGATACAAAGCCTGCAAATCTTATTTTAAGAAATATTTTGAGGGATCCTATAAACCCATCTTTAATTTTATTGACAATGTTCTAGAGCTTGACAGAGACCTCAAGCAACTTTTTCCAAAAGAGTTGGGACTTGTTCGCAGCATGTTAGATTTCTTTTAACAACAAGAAGATTAAAAGCTACAAACATGTTGAGAAACCATTTCCATACTTATCATTTCTCACCCATCCCAAACTACGATGCCATAAAAATTCTCTACAATGAAACAAAGAATCTTACTCACATTATAGAAAACAAAGACAGGATCCTAAAGATTTTTGATGGGGTATCTCTTCCTCTAGAGATTTTTCACACTAAATTGGAATACAATGTAGATAAATGTGATGAGATTCTAAATGCTCTAGATAGAGCGAAGTTAAGTCAAGGATAATATTCGACCAAACATATGGTGGACTTTATTTTAAAAGAGCTTGTAGATTCTACCAAAGAAGCATTTATGGACATATGGTGCCTCTTCAATGACCAACATAGCTAGGCAACAATTCTTGATCTCCTTCTAACCCACAATGTACCAAAAGAGCATGGTAGGCCCCCCAACTTTGTCAAAAATTCTAGGATGAAGATCCTTGCCACTCCCAACATTGCCCACCTGTAGTGGACCATCTCTGATTGCACATTTCATTTCAACACCTCTCGATCCAATCGTGCATTATCAGTTAAAAAATTTGTAACCTTAAGCACACAGATGAACCAGTTTCAAATATACCAAAATGAGCTCATATTCAACACCTTCCCTTTAAAATAAAAGGATTTATCTACGACATAGACATCTTCAACAACAAACTCTACTCTTTGGCCATTTTAGCCAACAAATAATAGATCTTAAACCTTCAAAGATGGACTATCCAAACTTGTTACAATGATTTTACTTAAAAGAAAGAGAATATAATAGAGTTGCTAGAATTACACATAGAAAATGGCTTTCAGATTGAAAATGAATAGACTCAACTATTACTGCAACTTCATATTTCTATCGGCCTGCACACAGATGTAATGTTTTGGTTGGAAATCACTAGAAAATTATATTAGTTCACATGTTAATTCCCATTATAACTTTATATCTAAAATATAAACCTAAGGTTGCACCAATTTGCAACTCTATTAAAAAAAATTATAACATTGGAATGGAATGAATCTTATTGAGAATCAATGCCTGGTGATAATCTTCCTCCAATCTACTATGTTCTCCTTTCTAGTGATGAAATCTATTATTAATGATATGTCATGTGATAGTGCCCTTGTATCCTCCTCTATGCATTCCCATTCATTCAATATTTGGTACTGATGTTTTAGACATGCAAGGTTCAATCTTGCCTAACCCTAAAGAACCCACTATACTCTTTCCAAATTGCTTGATTTTGAACCCCCATGGAAACACTTAGAGAGAAGAAATTCTTCAGAATAGTCTATGTTTCTATTACCATAGTATTTTGAGGGCTCCCCCTATTGCAAAAGCCATTCATTAGTCTCACATCAGATTTATGCCCAAATCCTGCATGAGTTGGAAGACCCTAGCACTTGTAGAACCGTACAAAAACATTTGTTCAACATGTAAGTGCCACTTGAACTCTCCAATAGACAAATTCCATTCCCTAAAATCCTTTTTTTTCATGTTAATTTTTTAGTGAATCATCAATGCCAATTAGAAAAGAGAAATTAAATTTCAAAAATTCATTTTAATAAAAATACTCTAACAACCAATTTCACAATTTCTAAAGCAATGAATAATATGAATTAGATGAACAAAAAATAAGTCTCTGCCTATTTATAGGAAGGACTAAAAATTGCAACGAGAAAATTTAAGAATTGCATAAAATTAGACAAAGTTTTGGAGGCATCATGATGCCTCAAAGTTAAAGACTACTTCAATGTGGAAATGATAAATGGAATTCCAATTGCAAGTTGGAAAGATTTCACAAGTCTTAATATACCTCAAAAAGAAAGGGAGGAGTTAAGCAAGCTATTATTATAGCGAAGATATTTCACATCAATGGTAAAAGTGACTCTTTCATTTGGGTTGGTAGTAACTATGGCAGATATTCGGTCAAGGATGGTTATAGGTTATAACTAGAGAAGAAGTTTCTAGGAAGTAGGAGGGGATATTCATTCTATTAGCATGGTATAATTGTTAGTGTAAATAATTATTATTTACACTTTACTTAAGTTTACTTAGGAAAAATGTATTATTTTATTATTTATTCGATTAGACACCTAAGAGTTTGCATACTCATATGAGTTGTCATGTTGACAATGTAGTTGTTCCCACTCTTAATTAAGCACATGGTGTCTACAACATAATTTTATGTGACACACCTTTGTAGGCTTATCGTCTGATCATCACACTAACTCCTATGCTTAACGGAGGATAATCCACTCTTGGTGGCATGTGCTTAGTTGTGAGGCTTATCATATTGCTAACTCCTAGACATTCTAGAAGCATTCTAGAGGCCTTTATATTTAGGCACTCTTAGTGTACTTGTACATCAATTGAATATCATATTGTTATTTTGATCATACTCTATTGGTCTATTTTATGCTAGTTGTTGAGGCATCATTTCATAGCCATTGGAGACCATTCTTGCTTCACCTCTCTAAGGACACCTTGATTCAGATCTGGAGTATCTGTAGCTATTGGGAGTGTCTAGAGCCAAAGTGGACCTCAACATTGCATCTAGAGTGTCAATTCGGTGAATTTTGACTATAAATTTGCCTATATTGGGCAATAGTCAAAATTAAGGGATATTTTTTTTGCAAACCAACACCTAAAGGCCCAATTTGCAAATTTGCTATGATCTATTAGATCTACGATTTTAATATTTCAAATCTGAATTTATTTTCTATGTCATTATTCTAGAATTCTTGGTTTTTTCAAATTTGTACTTTTGAAAAACAATTTGGCCTATCGGGCTTGCGGAGAATTTTTTTTCATAGGAATTGGGTGGTCAAACCCTAGCCCCCACATGATATTCGATAGAATATTCCATCATAAAATATTCTTCAGCATATTCCATTTAAATGGTGATCATCAACTACATAACCAACAAGTAGCTTTCATCACATTCTAGCAACACACATTGCCCAATACACAGCTTAAATGTGGCCTCATTTCTTTTAATGACTGTAGCTTATTTGTTTTATTTACCCTTGCATTCAATCACATAAGGAATGTGGGATTAAAAATCCCAATGCCCATTGGCTATTTACTTCTCTGACCACCATGGCCAACCATCATCACTCTGGCAACCTTTCCACACTTTGATTCCTGGTAAGAAACTCCCTACAATGGTAAGACACTTCTGGCACCAGAAATGACCTAGCCTCCAGTAAAGTGCACCCTACCACATGGCCATTTTTGTAGACACCATGTGGAGCCAAATCGATGCATAGAACTATTGACCATGCAATCCATGTTGGAGTTGAGGAAAGCCAACTCCGAAGACGCCAAGATCACCTGCATGCGAAACCTGTCAAAGAGAAGCCATAGAAGGGAAGAGCATGGAGCACGGGCAAAAAACCCTAAACGGACATGAGAGCCATCATAATGCAAACACAAGAAGAAATGTATTTACAATAAGAAATGATGTTATGATTTGATGTTATGAAAAATACAAAGAGGGAGCCCGAATATAAAGAGCTCATGGAAGCTTGTAGAACAAGCTGGAAGGAGGTAGAAGATAAGATTGACAACTCAGCACATATCCACAAAAAGTGGAATATGCTAAAAAAGGAGCAAACTCCCGAGTTGTCAACAACTAACCACTACATGCATTAAATACAAAAGTATTAAATAAATGCATGACCTAAGTAAGCTTAAGCAATAGAATAAATAATTAATATTAATTATTTACTCTAACAATCCATACTACCACCTCAGCTGAGCACACACAGGCATTTTTTATAATTTCATACTATTGACATCATCTGCCATGTCATCAGGAGGGCTTTTTTGCTGATGTTAGTCAGTCACATGATTAAAATTGATGGTAGTTTGATCATCATCAACAATCCATATTGAACTACCATGATGGTCATTTGGATCTAAAATTTAACCTCGTATTTTGCTGATTAGACCCCTCTCCAGATTCAGTTTTCATTTGACAGTCCGACTTTGGGAGGCCATATCTCAGTCATCTAGACTCCAAATCAGGTGCAATTTTTTGATTTTGGGTAGAATTTTGTAAATTTTTTAGTGGTGCTATTATTTTCTAGTTTTGGTGCGCATATTTGTTAGAAATTGTAGTTTTTGGTGATTGTACCTATCCAATCCTACATTTTGCAACTTCAATTGCTCCGTACGGGCTTAGTTGGACTCCAAATCATGTTTCATTTTTTTTTTTTTTTAAGTGAGTCTTTTTTTGTCTACTTTCTAGATCTACAATCAAATTATAGGCTTGTGTGGACAAAAATACCACTTTCAGAATTAGTTCCTTTTTTGCTTTGATAAAACTTTAGAATTGTTGTATATCTAAGATACATTGTAAAGTTCCATATTTGAACTCCAAGAGGAGGTTGTAAACAGTAAATCAAAATTCCACTAAGGCCAAAATTGGCAAGTGGCTATTGTAATCACACTAAGTATAAATGCCAAAATCTTTCATTTGGAGGGGTTTCTTGATTGAGTGAATAGGCGGGTGGCTCTTGGTGTTTTGTTCCTCTTTTCCTGTTGTTATCTTTTATTTCTTTCATTATGGGAAATCTTAAGATTCCAAAATTAACACCACATAACTATGCCACATGATCTATTAAAATATGGTGTCAATTGATGCATGATGAAATTTCTCAATATGTAGATCGTTCCCTTCCTAAACCAATAGGTGATAAAGTATCTCAAAGTGATATTGAAGCTTGGATAAAGGCAAATAGGAAAGCCCTAAGATATTTTAGGTTTGGGGTTGAAGATAAGATCCTCTATTAGATCATGAAGTATGATACATCGAAGGAAGCATGGGATGCCCTGAAAAACCTATATGGTAAAGTGACTGAGGAGGATATTTACAAAATTGAAGATGAGCTCGTCTCCCTATATCCTAAAACCTTTGATTTCATACAAGATTTTATCATTAAGGTGAATGAATTAAGAACAAAACTTGATGATTGTGGAAGTCCTATTAAAGATGACAGGTTGATCTATCTCATTCATAATAAGTTTCCATCTGAGTACTCCACATTTGTCTCTTCTTTCAACACCACAAAGACTACCTTAGGAGCTTCCTATAAGAAAATCACTTTTGATGATTGTGCTTATTTGTTAGAGGATGAACAAACTAAGTTGAAAACAATGGGGATTCTCAAGTCTTCAAAGTCTAAGGCATTGGTGGCTAATAATGAGGGTTCTCAAAATTCAGCTGGTCAAAGTTCAAATAAAGGAAAGGGAAAAAAGAAGAAGTGGAAGAATAAAAAAAAAAAGAGGATATAGAAAAGACAAAACCAACATCAAATCAGCAAGGCAAGTCTTCCTCATACAAAAAAAAAGGGGGGGGACACTAATCAGGAGAAGAAAAAGTGTGCCTATTGTAAGAAGATGGGTCATGATGAACATCAGTGTTATCACAAGCAAATTGATGAGTTGAAGAACATCATGAAGAAACACAATGTTTCACTGCCTAATGCTTATAAAGAGAAAGGAACTTCATCTTTAGATTCTAAGGGCAAAGGGCATGCTTTACTCACAAACATTGTTAGTCAAGGAGAATGAATCATTGATTCAAGTGCCACACATCATATGGGTGCGTCAAAGAGAGATTTTTCTTCCATGACACATTCAAAGGTACCAAAAATCTTTGTAGGAGATGATACTAAGGTGGAAGTTGAAGGAAAAGGTGAAGTTGAGATGGACAATGGAGCATTCAAGGATGTTCTATATATTCCTAATCTTACCTCCAACCTTCTTTTAGTCTACCAAATGACTCACTATGGAGGTGGAAATAAGGTTGAATTTCTTCTAGACTCAGTGGTAGTGAAAAGAATCAAGGATGACTCTATGATTTCAATAGGTGAAGCCAATCATGATTCAAGGCTTTACACTTTCTCCTCCTTTGTGCCAAAATAAAATGCACAAGCCTAGTTATTACATTCAAATGCAAAAAGAAAATTGTGGCATGAGAGATTTGGACATCTCAACTATAAATATCTTCAGTAACTTAGCAGCAAGAAAATGGTTGATGGTCTACCTCAAGTCCAGTTTTTAGAAGGTGTTCGTTCATGTTGCTCACTTGCAAAACATTTAGAAAAATTGTATGAAAAGGGGAAGTCTTGGAGAGCACAATGTGTTCTTAAATTAATTCATAATGATGTAGCAGGACCATTTCTAGTGCAATCATTTGGCATTCTCTCTATGCAATCACCTTCATAGATGACTACTCTTGCTTTACTTGGGTTTTCTTCATGACTCATAAGAGTGAAGTGTTTCAAAAAATTCTCAGCTTCAAGGCTCAAGTGGAAAAGTATTCAAGGAAAGCCATCAAAGTTCTTCTAACAAATAATAGGAGGGAGTATGTGAACACAAGACTAATAGACTTTTGCACTCAAGAGGGAATTGACCTTCAACATTCAATACCATACACACCACAATAGAATAGTGTTGTTGAAAGGAAAAATAGAACTCTCAAAGAGATGACCACTTGCATGCTACTAAACAAGTCTCTTGATCAAATCTTTTGGGCTAAAGCAATGAATTGTGCTAACTATATACAGAATAGAAGTCCTCATAAAGCTTTGGATGGTATAACTTCTTTTGAAGCATGGACTGGTAGGAAACCTATGGTTAAGCACTTCAGAGTCTTTGGTTCTCCATCATGGGAATGAATACCTCAAGATAAATGCAATGCATTAGAAGCTCAAAGAAAACCTTACATCTCTATTGGATATTTAGACTCACATAAAGCCTACAAGTTAATGGATCCAGAGACACATGATTTATTCTATGAGAGGAGTGTACATTTTGAAGAAAGTTGTCCAAGCTTTACTTCTTCAACTCCTCCTTCTTCCTCCTTCATTGAAGAAAGTGATAGTGAAAACAATGACTTGGAAGATGTTCATCCCCGACCCAAATAGAGGCATCAGCCAACAGAGGTTGAGGGTACTCCTACTATAACTTCTTCCAATATACCTAGATGGGCTAAGCATACATTAGATGCAGTAGGACCATTGACAAGGAATCCTTCTAATACAAGGAGGACAATATCACAACACAACTCACTCCAACATGCTTATATTGTAGCTTCTTCAAATCCACAATCATTCAAAGAAGAATAAGGTATTCTAGAATGGGATAGAGCAATGGAGGAAGAATATAACTCTCCTATGAGAAATGATACGTGGGACTTAGTCTCTCTTCCTAAGGGAAGAAAATTGGTTCAATGTAAGTGGATCTATTGGACCAAATTTTTAGTGGATGGAAATGTTGATAAACATAAGGCTTCACTTGTTGCAAAAGATTTTTCTCAGGTACGTAGCATTGATTACACTGAGACCTTTGCACCAATTGCAAAGATGAATTCCATTCATTTGACACTAGCTATAGCAGTAGCTCAGGAATAGGTTGTTCATCAAATGGATGTGAAAAGCACATTTCTAAATGGGGATCTTCATAAGGAGATATGTATGGATCATCCATAGGGGTTCATACAAGATGCTACCTTAGTTTTCAAATTAAAGAAATCTATCTATGGACTTAAACAAGCTCCAAGAGCTTGGTGTGCCAAGATGGATTCTTTCCTTCTCTCCAAAGGGTTCACCAAATTTCATTCCAATCTAAATGTCTACATTCTTCAGAGGGATGATTAAAATTTTCTTCTTCTACTTAATGTTGATGACTTGTTCATTGTAGAGAGCACAACATCCATTATTGATAGTGTTAAGGCTACTGTCTAGGATAGGTTTTCGATGATAGACTTGGGTCTACTACACTATTTCCTTGGTATTGAGACACATTAGTCTTCATTAGGGATCACCTTATCACAAACCAAGTATGCTCTTGATCTACTAGCTTAGTTTTACATGAGTGTCTACAAGGTTGCACCTACTCCCTTTCTTTCAGGTGTTAAGTTAGAAACAAAGTGTTCCACTCCACTTGTTGATGCAACTTGGGTAAGTGCACCAAGTTGTGGTGCCAAAAAGATGACATGTCTTCTTCTTCTTTTTCTAGTTTTCAAAAGCATGTATGTGGTATAGCATGCATGTGCTATGGCTTGGGCTACCAAAGCCATAGCACGTACGTGCTTTGTTAAACAAAAAAAATTATAAATGGGTTGCAAACTCGCAACCCATTTCATTTTAACTTTATTTTGCAAGATTTCCTCCTTACAATGCATACGTGAGTTGGAGGAATTGAAAATTTGCACCACTAGCCTCCTCAAAATGCCTCCTCATGGCCAAAGTTCGAGATTAGGATCATGTTGTATGTTTTATACCCTTGTTTTTGCATTGTTTTATATGTTTTTACATTATTTTGTAGGTTTTTTTTCAATTTTTATTTAAATTTATTTATTTATTTAGATTGCAAATGGTTTCTTATTAGGAAATGTGGATAATGAACCACCAAATTCCCAACAAGATCAAAACCTAAACCCTCCACAAGATGAGAATCAAAACCCTCCACAACAAGAACAAGAAATTTTGCAACCTACAACGATTGGAAGACCTCCTCCTGGCACACAAGACAACATAATAAATAATATAGAAAGAGAAAAAAATAAATTAGAAGCACTCATTGGTAGGTTGAAAGCTTGTGGACAAACTAGTCCAATGAGAGCACAATTGGCATCCTCCCTCGAGTCCATTATGACCCATGTAGCTTCTGTTAGTGGTCAGTTGGATATCTAGTGTGTTAAGAGGGATGAACAAAAAAGATATTATGCAAACAAATTATCATATCAAGATGTCAAAAAAAAAAAAATACTAAAAGGTAGAATTTGTGCATTCTTTAGAAAGCTTGGTGAACAAAATACTATTAGAGAGACAACTAAACAATTCCCCATCCATTGGTACATACATGATGGTATTAGAAATAATATTTGGGATAGATGGTGGATTGTCTTTGATGCCCCTCCTTGCAATAATCATGAGGTCCCAATTTATTTCTTAAGGAAATTGTATTGTGAATTTGTCCTTGGGGATATCCCTAATTATTTTGATAGATTAGAATCTTAGGGTAGAGGTGGGGTTCATCATTTTAGAGGTCGAGGGCACATCGTGACCCTAATGTAGTTAGGGCACTTGTTGTCAAGCCATAGGGTGAACATGTAATTATTCCTTTAGTTGTGAAGGAACATGTAGAGACCAGCACTCTAGGGACTTTTAATGCTTTGATGCAGACTCTCATTCATTACACAAGTCCATTAGTTGAGGAGTAGCCTTCTATGTGTTGTGGTCACATGTGCACATCATGCGCATCCTTATGCACATTTGGCAGTCATGCTAGAGATAGTATGGATGATGGGCTAGTCACTGATTAGTTCTTGAATGAGACATTTAGCATTGACACACAAGTAAATTACAATTATAATAAACTAATTTGATCACATTTCATATGTATAGTGAATGATTAATTAATTAGCATGTATTGACATTGTTCAAAATTTAAGGTCAGAGTGTTGGCGGCCCTAGTAGAGATCCCCTAGCCCAATTTTTCATCCCATTGATGAGTCCAGAGGTATGCATCAATTTAATCATTTATATTAATACATATATTTATTAAGTAATAATATGAAGGATTGAGAAATTTTTTTATGCATGTGCATCAATTCTCTACTAGACCATCAACATTTAGTAGGGACTCCAAGCCTAGGTATGATATGAGCTTCGTAGAGGTACATTTTTTTCATGTTAATTTAATTCATTTGATTATATTTGTTTCATGTTTCATGTTACATGTAACTTGTATTGTATGACATGCAGCTCTTGACATCTAAGACTCCTCATCTTTGGTAGTCCATCAATCGTGGAGTTGTTGTAGCCATGGCTAGTTCAAAGCCATTGACTGAGGTATGAAAGAATTTTCTTGGTTTTAGTTGTTGTTTACAATAGTTAGTATTAGAATTTCCAATGTTATTTATAAGTGATTATATTGATTAAATTGTTCTAGGGCCTTGTTACACCTGACCATCCGTGAGCCTTTGAGGTGGACATGCAGAGTGACTATTTGATGATAGTAAGAAAATAATTAATATTGTGTGTACATATATTTAATTTCAATGTATAATAATTATTGATTCATATCTACTTTGTTTGTATCAGCTCAAGTTAGAGAAGAGTCTAAACAAGAGGACGAGCGAGCATGTGAGGAAGACCTAATCATCCCCATCATCTCCCTCCACATGACAACTAAAAACCTCTAGGGATTTATTTCCTTCCCCTTGTGGGAAGGAGATGATATAGTTGATAGACACACATGTATAGGCATCAGTGGACGTATTTGATATACATTTGATGTATATATGACATTTTATATCTGATGTATGACATTATTAGACTTATGACATTATTAGTTAATATATGATATGTTTGTTCATGTACGACATTATTGGTTAACATAATATATTATGTGTTTGTTAATGTATGAAATTATTGGCTATCATTTTATATTATATGTTTGTTCATGTATGGCATTATTGGTTATCATAATATATTATATGTTCGTTCATGTACGACATTATTGGTTATCATAATATATTATGAGGTTACATGGTTACTTGTACTCACACCCCTGGTACTTGTACCCACATACCCAAGTATCAGGTACACATATCCCAAGTACCGAGTACTCGATGGAGAGCATCATAGCTAAGGACCTTGATTGAGATTTCTAATTATTATTTTTGGTTTTTTGTTTGTGTATTAGCTCGTTGTTTATCAAATTTAATTCAATAACTAATCAGATTGAAACTTTGATAGAATTTTGATTAACAATAAACTTTATCATTGTTCAATCATAAGTTTATCATTTCCAATATGTCATCATCATATGATTTATGATCTTCTTGTTCATGTTTAAAGTCCGCCTTCTATGTTATGCATCTAAACATTTATCATAAATTATTATTATAAACATATAACAAATCTGAAACTAAAAACAATATATTACATTTGCAAACTTTATCACTGTTCTTGATTTGAAAAGTCATTATCATGACTCATAAATTCAAGTTTTCTATAAATATAAAAGTATAATTAAAAATAAAGTTTGACATACCCAAGTACTCTGATCCCCTATTATAAAAAAATAGTTGTACCTGTACCCATACCCATACCCTAAGTACCCCAAGTACCCCCATCCCTGTGCAACCTTGTATATTATATGTTTGTTCATGTATGACATTATTGGTTATCATATGTTAGTTAACAAATTATCCTCCAAAGAAATAAATACAAATTAACTCTAAATGCCTAGATAGGAAGATTGAATCAGCACTAACAGTTGGATAGGTTATTATTGAATTGATAATCTTCCTCTTAATTTTATTGGGTACAACTCCCCGTACATGATTTAAAATAAATTAAATATGGATGATTTTAACCAAAAAACACAAAAGGTTTACAAACATCTACTCATAAACATGAAATAGATGGCTTCTTGTCCATGTGAAGGTTTTCAATATTCTTTCTAAAGATGGCTTCTGATCGTCAACCTTCTCTATAGCCATATCTATGCCTATTCTCAAACATTCCTCCTCCCAAATCTATATTAATGACTAAACCATTTTCACTTCCAGTCCAACTTGAGACAAAGGAAAATACATTAGTTGATGCTAGTTAAAAATTTCTTGTACACTCGTATCTCCCTCAAGATCACAAGTGCTCTATGGCTTATATAGTGGCTATCTTCTATGGCTTGGAGAACCTTCCATGAAATCTAGCACATCTTCTTTTTTCTTTTCTCATGAGTTCTCCTAGGATCAGATCATGTTCAAGGCAAGTGCATAGGTGTTTTGACCAACACTTGATGGATGTGAGTTAAACTTTAATTTGTCTATGCAAGGCTCAATCCAATCCCATTAATGGAGAGTATGCTGCTAGTATTTGAAAGAAGAGTCATCATAATAAGTTTGATCTAATGATCTTTTCCTGCACTCGAGTCACTAGCTTTGTTTTTAAACCAACAACCAAACTAGTGTAGAGCAAGGAGGGATGATTCTATGGTGAGATTTCTAAATTCTCCCTAGCAAATTTTTCCTCTTCATAGTAGAAGATGAGCATTAGTCTTCTTTCTTTTATTGAAATCTAAGACTCCTCCTTGTTGAGGCTCCATGTTAAGTCCAACATCTCAACTTGGGATGCGCCAACCGAATGGTGAATATGAATTTATAATTATTCACACTCATGTTTCTACTTGTGAGTGTTTCAAACATGGAGATGATGGCATTGAATCTCACCTTTTAATTTTAAATTATAAACTGCGATTTTCATTTGGGTCTTAAAAACCACCAAACCAATTTGTGCCTCTTAGAGGTGATCGAGGGTCCCAATTAGTCATCATAGAATGGCTTTGATTTCTATTATATCTTCCCATACTTTGTGGGGCAACTAACCTGCATCTTTCATGTGAATGGCTTGGTGGAGATCAAGATGCTAATCACCCTAGAGTGATTCCATCCATGAGATAATGTACCCAAGTCTATTTATTATTTCTATTGAATCTCCACCAATATTCAAACAAACAAATTATGATGAAGAAAGAGTGTATATGCATTGCTATATCTAGCCATGGGAATAAAAAATGGGGAATAATCAATACATCCTAGAATAATGAGTGTCACTTTTTGCAACTTGACATCATCATTCCTATCACTTTTAGATGCATCTACTTTGTATTTAAAACTGCATTACTTGTTGAGTGAATGTATAAATGCTTTTGGTACCTCTAATGATATTAATGGTAGCCAATGTACTTTATTCTCTTCTTCCAAATTGTGATAGTTCTACATATTCTTTAAGTCCATTTTCCCAACGTACCTCATGTTCTTCACAACTAGTACCATGAATCTTAAGAAAAGATCTTAAGTTTCTACTTTTAGTCTCTATAAGTTATCAATGTCCAGTCATCTAATGATAGACAACTATAATTTCCATTGCTTTGTATATAAAGATTCAATGTCTTTCTTCTTCTTAACACTTAGCCTGAATCTCCCTCAACAACATCACACATGGAATTGAGAAAAACTATGTATTTGATCTTTTGAGCCTTTTCAATTCAGACTGAAACTAGAGGTTGAGCTTCAATCTTGATAACCACTAAATTCTGGTGTTAAATCAAATGTGGATTCTAAACTTTTCTTGAACTAAACTTGCAAGATGCCTCTTTGAACCACTTCTAATTGCTTTGAACCTTAGTTTGAAGCAGTTTGAAACCATAAATTAATTTTTTTTTAAATTGTATCTATATTGGGTATCAACATCATAATATATATCTTGTTTTTATTATTTACATTTTAAGTACCTAGAGCTAATAGAATAGACAGTTGGAACCCACGATGAAAGGTGAGAGAGATTTGTAGTTGACAACTTTGTACTGGCCAACACTACAAGTTTTTGCATCACTCGAGATGGCATCACAAAATCAAAATGGAGTAAGATTACCAAAGAGAGAGAGAGAGAGAGGTTATTGTAGGTCTCTATAACATGATCTTATAGCACCTATAATTGCATTCATACCTCGCACGAGCTTGAGATATGCCCTGTCAAAGATCGTTGCCCTATGGCATTTAGTGACCCTTAGGGACGTTTCAGTTTGGCGTGCCTGAGAATGTTCAAGCACTCAATGTGATGGGACAAAATTGGGGCTAAGGTTTACCTGGCCATCCAAAGCTAACAGAATAGACAGTTTGGTCCCATGATGAATGGTGAGGGAGATTTGGCAGTTGGCAACTTTGTACTGGCCAACACTATGAGTTTCAGCATCACCTTATATGGTGTCACAAAATAAAAATGGAGTAAGATCTCATAAAAGTGAGAGAGGTTATTTTAGGTCTCTAAAACATGGTCCTAAAAGACCTAGAATTGTATCCATACCTCACACAAGCTCTGAGATATACCCCATCAAAGATCCCTGACCTATGGCATTTAGTGACCCTTAGGGACATTTTGGTTTGGAGTGTTCAAGAACATTCGAGTGCTCAATAGAACTAGATGAGCTTGGGGCTAGGATTTACCTGGCCACCTAGAGCTAACAAAATAGATAGTTTGATCCCATGGTGAATAGTGAGGGAGATTTGGCAGTTGGAAACTTTGTACTAGCCAACATTATGAGTTTTAGCAGCACTCAAGATGGCATCACAAAATCAAAATAGAATAAGATCTCCACAAAGTGAGAGAGGTTATTGTAGGTCTCCACAACACGGTCCTATAGGACCTAGAATCACATCCATACCTTACATGAGCTCCAAGATATGCACCATCAAAGATCACTTCCCTATGGCATTTAGTGACCCCTAGGGACATTTTAGTTTGGCGTGCCCGAGAACATTCAAGCTCTCAACAGGATGGGACAAGCTTGGGGCTAGGGTTTACCCAGCTACCTAAAGCTAACGAAATAGACAGTTCAATCCCATGATGAATGGTGAGGGAGATTTGGCAGTTGGAAACTTTGAATTAGCCAACACTACGAGTTTTAGCATCACCCGAGATGGCATTGCAAAATCAAAATGGAGTAATATCTCCAAAAAGAGAGAGAGGTTATTGTAGGTTTCTACAACACGGTCTTATAGGACCTAGAATCACATCCATACCTCACACGAGATCTGAGATATGCCTCGTCAAAGGTTGCTACCCTATGACATTTAGTAACCCTTAGGGATGTTTTGGTTTGGCATACCCAAGAATGTTTGAGCACTCAATGGGATTGGATGAGCTTGGGGCTAGGGTTTACCTAGCCACCCAGAGCTAACAGAATAGATAGTTCAATCCCATGACAAATGGTGAGGCAAATTTGGCAGTTGACAACTTTATACTGGAAAAATAAAAATGGAGTAAGATCTCCAAAAAGAAAGAGAGGTTATTATATGTCTCCACAACATGGTTCTATAGGACCTGAAATCACATCCATACCTCACACGAGCTCTAAGATATGCCCTGTCAAAGATCACTACCCTATGGCATTTAGTGACCCTTAGGGATGTTTTAGTTCGACGTGTTTGAGAATGTTTAGGTGCTCAATAGGATGGGATGAGCTTGGGGATAGGATTTACCTAGCCACCTAGAGCTAACAAAATAGATAGTTTGATCCCACGATAAACGGTGAGAGAGATATGAGCAAGATATGTATGCCTAGGACACATTGTACAAGATATGAGAAAAAGTTGCTAATTAGGCCAAATTGAGTCTTTCTAAGTTTTTGGTCAAGATAGCCTAGGATTAGGTGTTTTTAGTTATTTTTGAATAGTTTGGAACCTTTTCCAAGTCCTAGAAGTGAAATCTAGTGAACTTTGCATTAGTTGCACTTTTTGTGCAAAATTGCAAAAGTTGCTTAAAAATGAAAATCTAACTGGAAAGCTTCTAACCTTCAAAAACAAATTTCCCATGCTCATATACCCGAGCATGGATAGTTACAACTTCCCAAACTTCCATTTGCAAATTATTTGCAAAAATTGCAAAAGTTGCTCAACAACTTTTTGAGAAACATTGCAACTTTGCATTTACAGGACTTGGGAAGCCAGGATACTCAAGTTGGGCATGATCCCTCAATTTTTTCATTGAAATATATTAATGATCTTAACAGAACAACAAAAAGCTTATTGCCACCTTTAAATGGAGACTTCAGTTTAAATGGAGATTGTCGATTCCCAAACATGTCCCAGTCAAGTAGATAACTGGTTTACAAAGAAACTAGTAAGAAATGGGGTCATGAAAATGAACTCAATGCTCACAAAGGTTTAGAAATACTAAAATAACTTATTTCCAAATGATCAACCCTTCATCAATTCCCAAACTCCTGTCATTCACAAATCAACATGCTACAAGAGGTCAAATCCTTCATGGTACTTGACCTAGGGCTTGATTGGAAAAATCACAAAACACGTCATCCAGTCTTGAAACCTAGAATATTAAAAAGGAACCTACTAACTACCATTTCCCAAGTGGCCATGAAATTTCAACCAAGGAAATTGTAGCTAAAGGTCCATTTTTGCTGTGTACCAAAATGTTGTCCTAAAAACTTAGTTTCACTAAAAATGCAATAACTTGAGTTAGAAAACACATAGAATGATGAGACCAGAAGAAAAAGAAAGTTGATTCAAATCTCTATCTCAAAATTCCATCACATCTAGTCTAAAATTCTATATATTTTGTGCAGCATGCAAATAATAGTAAAAATGACTCAAAAACTAAATTTCTTTCTTTGCAACTTCTTCCAATCTGTATATTAATGCCCTCTAGACCTCACAAATGAGGTATATATATCTCCTATGTATATTTTAATGGTTAGAAAAAATATTGTAATATTTACAATCCTTTTTCTGCTAAGTTACAAATTTGAGCAACTTTTACAACTTTCAACAATGCAACTTTGCACAAAAAGTGCAATTTTTACATTTTTCACTTGATTCCACTTCTAAGACTTGGAAAAGGTTCCAACATACCTAAAACCAACTAAAAAAAACCCGGTCCTAGAATTTCTTGACCAAAAATATTAAAAATCATGAATTTGCCTAATGAGCAACTTTTCCTTATAAATTGCATAAAGTGCCTTAAGCATACAAAATGGTGTCTTTCTTTGACAACCATGGACTTCTCATCCAAGGGTTGTTTATTCTAGCCCAAGTAGATAAAAAAAAAATGGAAATCAAAATATAAACCAAGTGCCTTGGTGCTCTACACCAGGAAGATACCCCCAAACATGAATGAAAAGAGAACAATGACCATGGACACAATGAGATTGGTGAAATGCAGCAATAAAACTCTTCATGTTTGCAAGTTTGCAATAAATGACATCCAATACCCATACTACACACCTAGGTCCAATTTGAAGTTTTCATTTAATTAGATGAAGTGCAGTAGATAGTCATTTTCACATTGTTTCTAATGCAAAGCTTACAACCTTCTTTCACCAAAAGCTTTCTAATTGCCTAGTAGCACTCAAACCACTGCAAGATGCCAATCAGGCTTACCAACCTTTACCTAATGCTGACCACTATCTCTCCAAGTGGACTCCACTTTTTAAAGGTCTTTCCTCTTCTCTAGGGCTCTTAGCAAACTTGGGTCAATTATAGGTTTTAGGGACACTAGCCCTCAACTAGGCCAAATAAGGCAAAATGTAAAATTTGGTTTCCAAACTCTAGACTTAGGCTAGGATCAACATCACTAAGCTCATACCATAGAGATTCATGTACTTTTAGGGTTCTAACACACCCAAAAGACCAAATTCCCAAAATCAGGCCTAGAAATCCTAGTAGGTCAATTTTTCAATTTTCTATGGCTAACTTCCAAACTTTCCAAATGAGGTATTAAAAAAATACTTTTTTAAATACCCTTTACTAGGTTCTTGAAGACTCCAAAATATCTTGGGTTGAACCTACTCTAGCATGTCCTAACTCCCACTTGGCTCACAAACCTAATAGGCCTAATTAGGCTAGCTTTTCAAAGAAAGTGTTAGGAAATTGGTTCATAGTGTATATGAGCAATGTTAGTATGCTAATAGAAACCAAATTTAAATAAAGCTTCTACAAACTAAAAAAAATTCATAAACTTCAAGATAGACTAAGATGAGCTCTCAATTGAGAATATGAGTCATTAATGGGCTCTTTCAATGAGAAGCTCTCTTGTTGAGTGGCTTTGTCTAAATAGATAGGATGTATGCTCAAGCTTATGCTTCAAAAAGGGCTTCAAATGGAGTTGGAATTTGGGTGTGAGTGTATGGTTTTGATGTAAAATGGCTTCTTAAAATGGCATTATGACTTTACTTCATGGATTGTGTTATTTTGCAAAGGGGAAGGATCCAATTTATAAGCAAGAGGCTTGATGGATTGAGGGCTAAGATGCAAGGATGGGGAAAAGCTCGTAGAGGGCTCAGATTGCATGAGAGGAGAGCACATGGATTGTGCTTCCTTACAGCCAATCAAGGAGTGACACATGTCATAGGGTGAGAGGATGGAGGAAAGGGGAATGATGAGTCAACAAAGGAGGCTCAAGGGGTAAAATCTTCATAAAAACTCTCATAATGGCTTGTAAGAGCAATGAAAGGGCTTGGAAGAGTCATTTATGGCCTAGTGGGCTTCATAAAGTTTTATGGTTGGGATATTTTCAGGGAGATGAGAGGAATTTTGACTTGGGCTTGATTAGGAAAGTTTTAAGCTTGCTTAGGATTGTGCAAATGATTAGAGGATGGATTAGGATGGTTTAGGATTAGCTTAGGGATAGGCAAGTGGATGGCTTTTAATGAGGGTGGGTGAAGGAGGAGATATTTGTTAACTTTGGCTTGGGTTAGTAAGTCTTAACCCATTTTTAGGGAATGTGACAAGGTTTGGAGGGGATTAGGATTAGGTTTAAAGACATCTTCTAGAAGAGTCTAGACTTTGGATGAGGATAAAGACTTTCTAGAATAGTCTAGAACTTCCTAGGATGAGGATGAAGACTTTCTAGAAGAGTCTAGAACTTTTTAGGATGAGGATAAATTAGATTTTTAGGAAATAAATAAAGTTTTATTTATTTCAAGGGTTTGGGTTGAGGAGATATTTATTAATACTTTTTTAATAAACATGAGGATTAATATTTAATCTTAATTAAATATTTTGAGTTGGGATTAGGGGTAGGAAATGATGGGATTAGCCTTTAATCAAAATTAAAAAAGGATTAGAAGATTTTGGAAGAGGTTAGTGGTCTTAAAAAAATTGGCCAAGTTTTGGGCAAAAAATAATTTTTTTATTTATTTTGGGTTTTTTGGTCAATTTATTAATTAAATAATTAATAAATAAGGAAATAATGTTTAAATAAGATTTAAACATTTTTGGGAGGGATTCCTTAATTAAATATTTTTAATTAAGATAAAGAGATTTAATGGCATAAAAATTAATTAATTAATTAATTAATAAATAAATGATGATGTCATCAGGAATTTTTTCAGAAAATAAAAATACTTTATTTTCTAAAGGATTTAGGTGTCTACATTTTGCCCCTCTTTGATGTGATACTGCAAGTGGCATGGCATCAAAGATAAGAAAATAAGATGCCCAAGGCTAGAGAAGAAGAGGAGAGAATGGACTGTGAGATGCCCCCTTAAGAAGGCAGCGGGGAGAGAAAGTGAGGCTCGATGGCTTCTTGAAAAGTACAAGAATCCAAGATGAGCAAGGAGACTCAGATTGGAAAAGAGAAGGGGCTGAATTAGCTCAAACTCTCATTATGGGAGAATGATAAAGGAGAATCAGAGGCACAAGAGGAAGCAAGCTTAAGACTTTAGGGAAGGTGAAGGATGAAGGAGCGAAGCGCTATAAAAAGGAATCCAAGATAGGGAGAAGGATGAGGGGATTATAAAGCTAATGCAATAGGATTTCAAAGAGTCAGATTGGCAGAAGATGGGTTTCAGAGATCCCTAGGACTAGGATTGTAGATCTCAAAAGATGACACTTGGTGGATTGATTTGATAGGTGGATCCCTAAGACTAGGATTGTGGATCACTAAAGCTGAGTAATGATTGATTCTAAGAGATACAGTTGTACAAGCAGGGGTAGGAGAGACAGATGCTGGATATGGATGGGGGATAATGGAGATGAAGGGAATCCATTGAAGCTTTTTGAGCGGGGGGATACTTCAAAGAGAAGTACCACCATGTAGTTGAGCACTAGATTTGCTATAGGACTATTGGTTAATTTCCAAGGTTACCAAGAACATCAAGTCCTTTTCACCAACTATCCAGAGGACTGACGAACTAACTCAAAACAAATTTGCAAGGATTGGCCCAACATTGCACATGAATCTTGGAAGAATCAGAGTGGAACCGACACTGGGTAACCCACAAGCAGAAAAGAAAAACAAACAAAAGACTTGATCAAGACCTTACACCCAGATTGCCCCATTCGCAGTATACCATGATATGGAAGATCATGGCAACCTTGAGGAGGGAACAAAAAGATTGTTTGGAAAAGATACTTCAAGACCCAAAAGGGAAGATTCCAAATCAAAAGAAAGCAAAAATCCAAAAGAGAACCATTTGCCAATGAGATGGGTAGGATGAGGTACTAACGGACTAAGATCAGACATGAGGAAAGCTATATCCTACAAGGATCTATCGGAGAGCACCTAAGCTGATGGATCTAGATGAGTGATGCACTTGGCAAGCTGAACTGAGAAGGATAACACTTTGGTGATAGGAGATCTAGCTAAAGGATGCATTGGAATAGCTAAAGAGGATGTACAAGCTGATAGATCAAAATATGTTACAAATGTACAAGGTTGTTCATGTTTTGATTTTTGTGAGATGGAAATGTTTTTGAAGGGTGGGATGTGTGTAATAGTTGATAGGTGGATAGGTAGATGGTTTGCGAAAAGCTTAAGTGAAAATGGGGTTCTTTGTGTGCATGTGATAGGATACAAACGAGGATACAAGCTTTGGTATATAATACAAGATAGAATATGGTACAAGCTTTGGACAAGATTTAGATATATAAGCTATGATACAAGGGATGATACAAGATTTACAAGCTAGGGTACAAGATTTACAAGCTGTACAGGAGGTATTTACAAGCTTCATTAGATTTTGGATATTTGGTCGGAACACCAAGGGAACAAGTAGGTGTTTTATTAGATTTTGAATGGATGGATGAGGGATAGGATAGTGATAGACAATGGATTAGTCTTAGTACACAAGGCGCTTGAATTACCAGATTTTCACCAAGGTACCTATCCAAGGTGCTTGAATTGCCAAGTTTTCACCAGTAGATGCTTATTTCTCTTTACTATTTTTTTGTATTTTTCAAAAGCTAGGTATACCAAGGATCTTCAAGCATAGAACTTCTTGAGATGAATGATGTTAGTAGGATCATTCAAGAGTTCTCCTTCTAGTGTAGATAGCTGATAGGCTTCAGAGCCAAAGGTGGCAGTGACAACATAAGGACCAAGCCAGGTAGATTCAAACTTGCCTTTCTTTTCTCGATCAGCTTGGACTTTCATATTTTCTTTGAGGACCATGTCGCCTGGCTAAAAGTGTCATGGAAGCACCTTCTTGATGAAATTCCTTTTGAGATGAATTTGATAGACTGTGAGATGATCATAGGCTTGTTGTCGCTTCTCATCTAAGAGATCTAGCTGGGTGAGCCGAGCTACTCTGTATTCTTCATCTGATATTTGCCCTTGCAAAGATATGCAAGGAGGGAAGTTCAACCTCTATAGGTAGTACCGCTTCAACACCATAGACTAGGGAGTATAGAGTTGTGCCTGTGGATGTACGGAAGGAAGTTCTATAGGCCCATAGGGCTTGATTTATTTGTAGGTGCCAATCGCGGCCAGAATCATTGACAACTTTCTTTAGGATTTTAAGGAGGGTTTTGTTAGTTGCCTCTGCCTGGTCGTTACCTTGTGGGAAATATGGGCTAGAAAAGTGGTGATGGATGTGGAGGGAAGTGCATAGTTCTTCCATGTTGAGATTTTCAAAGTTACCTTCCTAGTCGGTGAAGATGGTGGATGGGATGCTGAAGTGGCAAACAATGTGGTACAAGATGAACTTGGAGACCTGAACTCCTATAGCTAAGACTAGGGGGACTGCTTCCACCCATTTAGTGAAATAGTATATAGTTGTTATTATCCATTTATGTCCATCAAATGAGAGAGGTGTGATAATTCCAACTAGATCAAGGCCCCAACAAGAGAAAGGCCAAGGTGGTGCAATATGTTGTAGATCATGTGCTAGAGCGTGCACAAGATTTGCATGCTGCTGACATGGGAGACACTTTCTGACAAAGTCACAGGAGTCTTCCTAAATGATAGGCCAATAGTAGCCTGCTCTAAGGACTTGTCATGCGAGGACAATACCACTCGTGTGGGCACCGCAAAGTTTGAAGTGTACTTATTTTAATGCCATCGTGGCCTCATTTTCATCTAAACATCGAGAGAGAGAGAGTATCATGATAACCTTGACAATATAGAGTATTGGCTATTATAACATAGCGGGATGATTTTTGAATGAGGTTTTGGTGTTGGGTACGTGTGAGGTGAGGGGAGATGATACCATCTTTAAGGTAAGCATGAATCTCATGGTACCAAGGGGATTAGGGACCAACCAAGATAAAAACACAGTTTGAGTCATCATTCACATAGGCAGGTGTGAGAAGTTGCTTGACTAAAAACTCATACTACGTAACCACTTGGGGAATTTCCAAGAGTGAGTTGATAGTAGCCATAGCATCTGCTGCTTTGTTCTATATTCGAGGCACTTGTTTAAAGTGAGGCTTTGTAAAATGTTGGGTTAGCTGATCAAGTAGCTCTTTGTAGGGTAATAAATTTTCATCTTTGGTTTGATATTCATTTAGGGCTTTCTTGATGCTGAGCTGAGAATCGCCAAAGATTTGTAACTCAGTGATGTTCCATTATGCAACTATCTTCAATCTTGCTATGAGAGCCTCATATTCAGCTATATTCTTGGTGTTAGGGAATTGTGGCTTGAAGGCTTTTGGAATGTAATCTCCTTGAGGTGTGACCAACAATATTCTTGCCCCTAATCCATGAGATGTATATGAGCCATCAAAATAAAGTTTCCATGGGGGTTGTTCTTCAATTAGACAAATATGCTCATCTGGAAATTCTGTGATCAAAGGATATGTATCTACTAGAGGCACATCATCTAGGTGATCTATTATAGCTTGTCCTTTGATTGCTTTTTTGTCCACATATTGAATGTCAAATTCACTAAGGAGCATAACCCATTTGGCCAAACGGCCTGTAAGTGCTATTCTGGAGAGCATATACTCGAGAGGGTCGATCTTGGAGACTAGTTGGATGGTATGACGTAGCATGTAGTGGCAAAGCTTTTGAGTTGAGAAAACAACTGCCAAACAAACTTTTTCAATTGGAGTATAATTGAGTTCATAACCAACTAGGGTTCTACTAATGTAGTAGATGCCTCTTTCTCTGCCATAGTCATCGAGTTGTGCTAGAAGTGCCCCTAGAGCAGTAGGTGTTGCTGATATGTACAAGATCAAGGGAAGACCAGGAACTGGTGGAACCAAGATAGGGGGATTGATGAAATACTGGTTGAGATGATTGAAGCTACGTTGACATAAAGGATCCCACTTGAAGTTTTCATCTTTCTTCAATAAGTGTGCAAATGGCATACACTTATCTACAAGCTGGGAGATGAAGCGCCAAATGGATTGAAGCTTTCCCTAAAGAGTGTGAAGCTGTCGTAGTGTCTGGGGAGAAGGCATGTCTAAGATAGCTTTGACCTTCTTGGGGTCAATCTCTATACCTTTTTTAGAAACTATAAAACCTAGAAGCTTGCCAGATGTGACCCCAAAGACACATTTCTTGGGATTCAACATGAGATGATATTTGGCTAACCTATCAAAGACTTTCTCTAGGTCAACAAGATGATCCATGAAGGTATGAGATTTAACCAAGATATCATCCACATAATCCTCCAAAATGCTATGGATAAGATCATGGAAAATGGC
Source organism: Cupressus sempervirens (assembly GCA_028749045.1). NCBI lineage: Eukaryota > Viridiplantae > Streptophyta > Pinopsida > Cupressales > Cupressaceae > Cupressus > Cupressus sempervirens. The sequence continues at coordinate 675,778,639 of CM053784.1, read as the reverse complement.
TGTCATAGCTCTTTGATAGGTAGCCCCAGCATTCTTTAGGCCAAAAGGCATCATGTTGTAGCAAAAGGTTCCCCAAGGGGTAGTGAACGTTGTCTTATGCTGATCCTCTTCTGCAATCTTGATTTGATTATACCTAGAAAATCCATCCATGAGGGACAAAATTTCATGTCCAGCTATAAGATCTACAATCATATCTATGTTGGGCAGGGGAAAATCATCTTTTGGACAAGCTTTGTTAAGATCTCTGAAATTAGTGCAGATTCTAATGTCACCAGAAGGTTTAGTGACGAGGACCATGTTGGAGATCCACTCTGAGTAGTCGATAGGCCGAATAACCTTAGCAGCTAACATTCTTTCTAATTCAGCTTTGACCAGTAATGCTACCTTGGGGTGCATTTTTATAAGCTTTTGTTTGACGAGCTTGATCTTTGGATTGACTGTAAGATGATGAATTAAAAACTTTGGATCTAGCCCTGGCATGTCCTGATATGACCATGCAAATCAGCCAATGTTCTCTCATAAGACCTCAAAGAGGAGATCAGCTTGGTCTTGTGATAGGGATGCAGGAATGTGAACAAGTCTAGGGATCTCAGAAGAACCGATGTTGACTTCTCTAGTATCCTCAATTAAAATAGAAGACACCTCTGGTCGATTATCTTGAGGAGGCAATGCTAAATCCTCATGTTTTTCTTGTAGCTTTGGATTTTCTTGCTGAGGGGTCCTCTTCACTACCTTAGCTAGTCCCGGATTCACCTTAGTTCCAATTTTGGGTGTATCGAAACTAGGTTGGGGATTTTCTCCAAAATACCCCTTGGGATCTAGCTTATAGATATAGGAAAAATCTGGCTTTATTTTCTTGTGAGGAGTTTTGGCTACCATGAATCTCAGAAGTGCTTCCTCTTATGTAAATTCATCAATGTGTATGACACTTGGTTTCTCCCAATCTATAAGTTGTGGGTGGGCGAGTGGTAGGTCAATGAAATGGATGGATAGTTCTTGGAGAATAGAGTCTCCCAAGGAGATTTGATCTAGGATATCATTGTAGGTTCTCTTTTCAACTTCCTCAAGAATGTTTTCAATTTTGACAAGGTCATGGTGAATGTTTGAAAAAGTGTGACCATTCTCATTGGTGCCCCTAGTTGTGGGTATGCCAAAGCTAAGACCTGACTTTGATTCCCACTTGTGTGTGTCGATGGGGCACTGCATGCCTCTTTCTTCTGGTCTTAGACCACCACCTTGATAGTTCCATTTGTCAGTGATGAGCTTATGTTCTTGGGGATACTTCTGGCTAAAGTGATCAAGGTGTGCTTGATTTTTTGGAGGTGCATCCTTATGTAACCAATTGTTGATATCTGGAGTGAGATCCTCATGAAGAGGGATTTTCGAGGATATAAAAGTTGTTGGGCCAAATTATTTGTATCGAGGAGGTGGAATCTCCTTAGCTTTGTGATATGTTAGTCGTCCATGGGTGTGTGGATCAAGTGGGAGTGCCCCGACAGCAAATGCATCTAATAGACTATACTCTCCACAACCTTTGTTATTGATATTCACGATACATAGGGTGGAGGCAAGGATGGTTTCTGGGTCATTACAAGTGTGGGATGAGCTAGCGATGGCTATGCTGATATCAATTCCAGGGAAATGGTTTGCATATGAAGCTTCAACTGCATTGCAGTAAGCAAAGGGTTTTGGATCGGCATGGATGGTTACCTTAGTGCCTTGATGCAAAAATTTGACGTACTGATGGTAAGTGGATGGAACGGCTTTCATGGCATGAATCCATGGGCGACCGAGGAGGATGTCAAATGGTAGGTTTAGATCAATAACATGGCAGAGTGTTTCTTGGATGACTGGCCCAACCTTGATTGGCAGCAAAATAGTTCCTTCTGTGGTTCTTTCCAAGTTATCATAAGCTTTGATGGTGATAACCTCACTAATGATATCTGCCTTAGTGTACCCAGCTTTTTTCTATGAATTTTAGGGTGCAAATATTCAAGGCTGATCCATTATCTATCATTACTCTTTTTATGGCAAAATTGGATACCATGATGGCTATGCAAAGCGGAAGGGTGTGATTTGGCTCGACCATGGGTATGTCGATGGGTTTGAATGATAGGGCACATGAGGACGATAGGTGTCCAATGAGATTACAAAAATTAGTAGAGTTGATATCTGAAGGGACACGAGATTCTATGAGAGAACTATCAAGGATGTTTTTGTACACAGGACTAGTGCAGAGAAGGTCTAAAATGGAGATTTGGGCTGGCATGTTCCCAAGGTGTTCCAAGATATTGTACTGGCTTTTTGATGGAGCTGATGGTGCTGGTGAAACTGGTGGGCCTGCGATGTTAAATTGTGCTCTTCGAGTGGTGACTGTACACTCATTGTTTGGTCCTTGGATATTGATAAAATTGATAGAAGGCTCTTTCTTTGATATACAACCTATGAGGCTACCATAATCTATATAGGATGAAGTGTGGTCATTGTTCTTCCCATGCTGTTGGTTTGGCTGGCAGTTGTTGGTGTTGTTGTTCTTGGTTTGGATAAGTGCTTTTCCAAGATTTTGGTTGTTGTGAGGGGGAAAGGCATTTTGATAGATCTGTAAGCCTGCATTGGGAGAGGTTTGGGCACCAACAGTGATTTCTTTTTGATCAATGAGGTCCTGCACATAATCTTTCAGTTTCATGCATCTGAGGGTGGTGTGATCTTTTACCCTATGAAATTTGCAATACTCATTGTCTTTGTACCATGCAACTTTGGATTGGCTTGGGTCAATTTGCTGGGTAGGAGGAAATTTGATGAGGTTTTCCTTAGTCAATTTCTCAAAAATGACATCCAATGGCTCACCAAGGGGTGTATAATTTCTAAGTGCAAGTTGGAACTTGGGCTTTGGTCCTACAGCTACATTGATGGCATTAGCTTGATTGCTAGACCCTTGAAAGTTGGGTCTTGGATTGTGGCCTTGATATCTTTGGTGATTTTGGTGTTGGTAGTTGATAGTTTGTTGATTTTTTGGTTGATAAGGTGGGTTGAACTAATTTTGGGAAGGACCAACAATATTCACATGTCTGGTGTCAGTGACGCTGTCTATTGCAATGTGCTTGTTTTTGTTCCAATACCTAGACTTGTCATTGGAATGTGATTGATTTTGGTTGGCTTCCTTGTAAATCTTGACCACACCATCTTTAATAAGTCCTTGCTCAAGGATCGTTCCTTTTTCTTTGATATCTTTGTAGTTCTACAAACAGTTCATGGTCATGTGGTGAGCCAAGCTAGGATGGGCATTATCAATAAACATTTTCACCAAATGGCATTCTGGCAAGGTGCAAGATATGCGAGTGGTAAGGGTTTTCCATCATTGCAGATATTTGGGAAGGCTTTCTCCACCTTTTTTCTTAGTGTGGACAAGATCAACTACTGATAGTTCTGTTTTGACAACATGGGCATATTGCGCTACAAATGCCTTAGACAATTCAGCAAAGTTTTTAATTGTGCCATATGGGATTCTATAAAACCATTCAAGAGCTAGTCTGGCCAAGCTTTTGGGAAAGAGATGCAAGAGGAAGATGTCACCGTATGCCACTTCTTGGTAGTGCATGTAAAATTATTTGATATGTGTGACAGGGTCTCCTTTCCCTTTGAATTTGTCAAACTTGGGTATCTCAAAGTGTTTGGGAAATGGTGTCATGGTAATGGCTCTATCAAATGGCTAAGGATGCAAATTTTCAAACTTGAAGGTTTTTGGATCATTTCCCTCCTGGATGTTCTTCAAAGCTATCTTCATGGCTTCCCATTCTAAATTAATGGGTGATGGCTGGGGTGCACCCAATGTAAGAGTGCCCTAAGGTAGGTATGTGCTAGATGGGGCAATGGAACATGGATGGCTTTGAGGTATGGGCTGGTAGGGATTGTACATGGCTTGGGAAATTGAATGGTGGAGGATGGGTTGCTGAGGTGGAGGTGGCACATATTGCTGCATGTGTTTTGAGGCTTGCTGTTGATATTGGATTTGAGGTTGGGATTGAGGAACATAAGTTGGCTATGGGATAAATGGATTTCTTTGTGGAGGTAAGGTATAAGATGGTTGTGAAGCTTGGGGAAAGGATCGAGGAGCTTGTGGAACTTGACTTTGGATTTGAGGAGTTTGACCAATATATGTGGGTTGTGCCCCCATTTGGAAGGTATCTGCATGGCAAAAGAGGCCAAGTAATTGGTGGTTGGTGGTGGTGGATTTCCTCCTAGAAGTGGCATAGAAAAATAGTTAGTAATAGAAGGTAATGGATTAGTTGGTGGTGGAAGTGGTGGGAATTGAAAGCTTGAAAATGGAACTGATGGAGTGTGATAGCTTGGTGGATGGATTTGAAAGCTTGGTAGAGTGGTGGTAGGAGCTTGGGTCACTTGAGAGCTTGGAAGAACATTGGTAGTAGCTTGTGGGGTTTGATAGCTTTGTAGAGTGAGGGTAGTAGCTCGTGGATTTGTGGCTGATGGCACTGAGCTCCAAGGACCTAGTAGAAATGATGGAATTGTGCTTTAAGCTAAGGTAAACAAGCCGGGGGTGATGAAAGGTTGATTACTTGGCCCCATGGGTGGCATCCTGGTTGTATATTGCTGAGGTTGGCCAAATATGCTAGCACTGATTTGAGAGATGGGTGGATTTGGAAGGCTGGGTTGGAGAGCAGCAAAAACAATAGTGAAGGGAGTGAATGATGAGGTGTTTTGGATGAAGGGGGTTTGGGATGGAGTGGTATGGACCAATGGTGGAGTGGTGGTGGTTGGATTGGCTTACGGAAGGGAGATTTCAACTTGAGTGGAGGCTGGTATGTTTGGGTCTGTTGGATCGTATGGGGTGGATTGAGGCTCTTCTTTTGGCACATATTGAAGATAATTTGAATCATAAGATCCTAATCTTATGCACCCAAGATGGTCTCGAAAGATGACAAGGGGAGAGAACACTTGGATGATCTTGGGCTAAAAGACAGAGTTCTTTTCCAACTAACACTTTAAGTTTTCTGATCTAGACCTTTTGAAAACACACGTGATTTAAGATGCAAAGGTTCAATTCCAATTTGAAATGCACCAACAAAAGAGAAGTGATCAAAGAATGAATACACCAAGAAGATTTAGGGTCAACAAAAAGTAAACTCGCGCGCCCGGAGGCCCTCCACATCAAGTATCGATTGATTTTCTTTAAGGCATTCAAGATTGAGTGTGAGTTTGTTTTAAGCCCAAAAAAAAGATGTGTGTAAAGCTCAATTTCAAGCGCGCACCCGGAGGCCCTCCACGTCAAGACTTGTTCAATTTTTATGCCCAAATGAAGTGTTAGTGAGACTAATGTGCATTCAAGAAATTTTCTATCTTAGAAAAACCAATAAAAACTCAAGTGAGTGGAATTTGATTTTTGTGGAGCACTTAACATCTTCTTAGGTAGATCCATCCCCATATATGGTGCTGATATTGCAACCAATGGTTAGAATGATGGGTGATTAAAGAGGGTGAGTCTAACAAAAAATTCACTCAAAGTGTCTTTATTTGTTTTTATAACTTAGAAAGTTTCTAAAATGTAGATTCTTTTTATGCCCCAAAAGATTGAGTGTGAGATATTGTAATGATTAATTGACCTTTTGCATTCAAGATTGGATTTGTTGTTTTAATCATGCATTCATAAAAAAACAAAATTTATTTTAATCCATGTCATTCAAGAGTGATTTTAGCAACATGCATTCAAAGACAAGTGGTTAAACATTCAATTTTTTTCTTTGAGCATTCAAGATTGAGATTTTGTGTGTTGTTTTAAGAACTTTGAAGTGCTTTGTTTTAACCTTGGATCATTCAAGATTGTTTTAGATTCAAAAGTGAAAATGAATCTTTGGACTTTGGTTTTCATTCAAGATTTTGTGTTCTAGTTTGCATGTTTTAAGCCCAAAAATGATATTCCTAGATTGTTTTGATGCATGAAAAACCTAAGAAACATTCAAGATTTTACAACAAGACATTTGTTTGGAACAAATAACAAAGCTTTTAGGACAATTTTGGCAACCATTTAGGACTCTTAGTTTTCATGAGATTTTTAAAAGAACTTTAAAATATTTACAAATGAGGTTCATTTTATCCTTGATTGATGATTTGAGTTTGATTTAGATTTTAGTGTGCACTTAGTGTTGATTTTGAACCTTTTGAAATGGAAATTTGAAGTTCTTTTTAAATTCCCAAAAATGAAGTGTTCCTAACTTTGCATGAATGCATCTAAAACTTTGATGTTGCAAGGATGCAAATGACTGGATTGGTTTAGTTTCACTTCAAAGATTTTTTTTTTTTTGCAAATTTTTAGTTTTTAATGGATTTAAGTATGATTTGGGGGTTCATTTTAAGCACTAAAAAGAAGTGTGTATGGTTTTTCTTCCTTAAGAAAAAAAGGCCAAGATCTCCCACAAGAATAAGAAGAATAAGTAGATGGAATAAGAGGAATATAGACAAGAAGAGGAAGAATAATTATAAATGCTTTGTCCACCTATAAGCTTGAAAAATCTGCAAACACTATGAGATAGACTATGAGTTCCTTTGTCTTCTTCATGCTCATGTGGACCTACAAAACCAATTTATACAATCCTAACAATCACAAAAATAAGCAAAATTAGCCAAAATTAGCTAATGACATACAAAACTTGACTAAAAAAGCTAATGAAGATGACCCATGCGGGGTCCCACTGGGCGTGCCAAAATGTAATGAGCAATGTTAGTATGCTAATAGAAACCAAATTTAAATAAAGCTTCTACAAACTAAACAAAATTCATAAACTTCAAGATAGACTAAGATGAGCTCTCAATTAAGAATATGAGCCATTAATGGGCTCTCTGAATGAGAAGCTCTCTTGTTGAGTGACTTTATCTAAATAGATAGGATGTATGCTCAAGCTTATGCTTTAAAAAGGGCTTCAAATGGAGTTGAAATTTGGGTGTGAGTGTATGGTTTTCATGTAAAATGGCATTATGAATTTACTTCATGGATTGTGTTGTTTTGAAAAGGGGAAGGATCTAATTTATAGGCAAGAGGCTTGAGGGATTGAGGGCTAAGATGCAAGGATGGGGAAAAGCTCATGGAGGGCTCAGATTGCATGAGAGGAGAGCACATGGATTGTGCTTCCTTACAACCAATCAGGGAGTGACACATGTCATAGGGTGAGAGGATAGAAGAAAGGGGAAGGATGAGTCAACAAAGGAGGCTCAAAAGATAAAATCTTCATAAAAACCCTCATAATGGCTTGTAAGAGCAATGAAAGGGCTTGGAAGAGTCATTTATGATCTAGTGGGCTTCATAAAGTTTTATGGTTGGGATATTTTGAGGGAGATGAGAGGAATTTTGACTTGGGCTTGATTAGGATGGTGCAAATGATTAGAGGATGGATGAGGATGGTTTAGGATTAGGTTAGCGATAGGCAAGTGGATGGCTTTTAATGAGGGTGGGTGAAGGAGGAGATATTTGTTAACTTTGGCTTGGGTTAGTAAGTCTTAACCCATTTTTAGGGAATGTGACAAGGTTTGGAGGGGATTAGAATTAGGTTTAAAGACATCTTCTAGAAGAGTCTAGACTTTGGATGAGGATAAAGACTTTCTAGAATAGTCTTGAACTTCCTAGGATGAGGATGAAGACTTTCTAGAAGAGTCTAGAACTTCTTAGGATGAGGATAAATTATATTTTTAAGAAATAAATAAAGTTTTATTTATTTCAAGGGTTTGGGTTGGGGAGATATTTATTAATACTTTTTTAATAAACATGAGGATTAATATTTAATCTTAATTAAATATTTTGAGTTGGGATTAGGTGTAGGAAATGATGGGATTAGCCTTTAATCAAAATTAAAGAAGGATTAAAAGATTTTGGAAGAGGTTAGTGGTCTTAAGGAAATTGGCCAAGTTTTGGGCAAAAAATAAATCTTTTATTTATTTTGGGTTTTTTGGTCAATTTATTAATTAAATAATTAATAAATAAGGAAATAATGTTTAAATAAGATTTAAACATTTTTGGGAGGGATTCCTTAATTAAATATTTTTAATTAAGATAAAGAGATTTAATGGCATAAAAATAAATAAATTAATTAAATAAATAAATAATTAATAAATGATGATGTCATCAAGAATTTTTTCAAAAAATAAAAATACTTTATTTTCTAAAGAATTTAGGTGTCTACACATAGTACCAACACAACTACATGGAACTCTTCCTCCCCATGCCATCTCTCCATTTCACCCTTTTCCTAGGTCAAATAAGTTGGTTTGGAATTCTAATCACCATTTCTCCTAAAAATTTGGGCTAAACACACAAGGATGTTCAACCTAGGGTTAGTTGGTAAAAATATGAAACCTTCTCCTCTAGGCTTGAAACTCTATCATATCAAAGTACACTCCCCTAACTTGCATCCCTCCAAGTGGCATCAAATTCCAATTGTGGGATTGTAAGTTAGTGGTACATGTTTGCCAAAACTCTCAAATTCAGCCCCAAACAAGCAACTTGAACAAAAAATGCAATAACTTAAACAAATGGAAATATAAATCCTTCAAACCAAAAGAAAATGAAGCTTAGTTCATCAAGCTATGCAACCATGTCAACTGATCCCTTCTCCCAATCTATACAGTTTGGTACCACACAAGAAAATAGTAAAAATGGCAGAAAATTAGAGTTTAATTCATGCAAATGTTCACCAATCCGTACCATCATGTTGTCCTCTCCATGTACAACATATTTAAACATGTCCTCTATGTCTTCAATGATCATAAACATATTTCAAATGGTTATGCCAACGTACAACCAGTTTTGCAACCATATTGCAAAGTTGTCAACATTTTTGCAATTTTGCTATACAATTTTTGCAATTTTTTGATGATTTTTGACAACTAACTTCCTATACACTAAGAACTTGACCAAATGACCTTAAGGACCATTAAAACCTTCTAAGGATCACAAAAACCCTATTTGCATTTAAAAACCACCAATATTGCTTATTTTTGACCCATTGGTACAATTTGGCACTCTAGCTTATAATGGCACCTACAACCCAATTGACTATACATTTTGGTCTTACTAAAACATTCTCATTAATGTTCCAAATCCAAAACTAGGACCACTATCCATTTGCCTTGGTGCCCTGCACCAATTTCCTTCAGACAAAATGATGTAACCATCCCCTTTCTATTCTAAATATGACTCGGGGATGGATTATTAACATGGATCATATGTAATTATGCATACTAATGTAGGGAATAGTCAAAGGATGCAAATGTTCATCCAATTGGACAAGTTTGGAGTGCTTGGGTGCATGAAAATGCATTAAATTTGATGCCATAGGTATAGCAGTGGGAGATATACCCAAAGGAAGCCATGGTTTTATATAAAATAGTCAAATTAATCATCATAAATATGGTGTAGGATCAACTAATAGGTCTTGGAAGTGATTTCTTGGTCAAATTTGAAGAGGCCCTAGTTTTGGCCTTGTTTGGTGAGGGTTTCATAAAAAGAACATATAGAGACTTGATGGGTGCAATCCAATTGAAGAATACTCACTTTAGGATCATATTAAGATACTTTACCAAGTTTTATGGTTGGGAGATAACCATCCCATATAGTTCCTTTGTAAATGGAGGGGTTTTTATGCCTAAAAAGTGGCCCATAGTGTAATAGAAAAGACTTGGTCCAAAACAACCATACCTCATCTTTTGATATATTATAGAGAAGAAAAATGGGTATCCTAATCTTCAATTTATTTTCTTGATTTTATGAGAAAATGTGGATAAAAATGCAAGAGGACAGCATTTGAGGGCTAATTAGGGTTTATAGGCTTAGTAGGCTGGGATGATTAGTTTACCTTAGAGATAGGCTCTTGGTATTTGTTGAACTGGTTATTTGGGGTGTATTAGGGTATTCAAAACTATTATATTACTAAGAAGTCTTTGGATAAGTCATTTACCTGATTTGGGAAACTTAAGCCTTAAGGTTGCATTCAAAAACCTTTGGGAAAACACATTGTTCGGAGTATTTTCTCATAGAAATTGGAAGGGCCCATCTTTCTTTGCATCACTTTACCTATAAGTGTATATAGAGAAGATATTTAATCATACCCTAAAGACTCGATTGCAAGTGTAGAAGAGATACAATATGTAATTGGGTCCTAGAGCTACATTACAAGTTGTAAGTTCAATAACATGTTGATATGTAGCAAGTCTCAAATACTTAACTATGATTGTGTTAAGAGGGTGATATGAAATTAGGTTTTCAATACTATATTTTAGGGATGCAAGACTTAACCCGATGACATATGAAGATGCTTAAAGAGCTTCCAATAAATTCCTAGAGACTTGATTACAATACATGCCTATCAACATAGAAGGATGACTTATTGGTTGGGTCTTAAGGCCTGCCAACAACTTAGGCATGAGAAAACTTGCAATCAAGTTTGTGAGACCCAATTTCATTTTGTTAATGCATGTAACTTATGACTTTTAATTGATTTCAAGGACCTTGACTACATATGCGAACTAAGAAAAACTATTCACATGTTGAGATTCAAATATCGACCTATACACTAGTAACTATGAGGATAATGCAAGGGCATTCAAAGACATAAAAAAAGGGCCTAAGAGACATAAGCCACAATTTAAATGAATTTTTGTGTAGATTTATACTTAATTCTTACCAAGCAAAAATCAAGAGCAACATATTGAAAGGTTATGTTAAACAAAAATAATGTTGATGATGACCTTCAATCTACTTTTGAACCCTTTTAAAGAAAGTCACATCTCAATATACTTCATTATTTAAGATGAAACAATATGTACATTTTTCAATTCACTTGCTTCATATGTTCTTTACTCTTTTCTATCTATGCCTATATAATTCAAACTTCTACTACATGCAAAATACTTTCTAACACTTTCAATTTGTTAAATGGGCTATCCCTTAGCAATTCCATGCTAGGGACCCTTCCCTAAGCTAGAGACTTATCCCTTAAGTTGATCATTGCCCTATGGTAAGGTATGCCTTGACTTTTAGTCCAATTAGTGACTCTTCCAAATACATTGTGACTTCCTACACCCTAGATATCATACCTAGGTCTAATGACCCTTATTGATGTAGAGCACACAACTTACTTTTGCCACTTGGTTATTAAACCTCTAAGGGTACCCAAACCCACTTCAGAATGATGTCTTGGTTACCAAATTTTGTCAAATGATGACCTTTACTTATCCAAGTGGACTCCACTCTCCTAAGGTCCTTCCCTTTTCCTAGGGCTCTTGGCAAACTTGGATCAAAATATGGCTTGAGGGACACTTGCCCTCAACTAGGCCAATTAAGGAAAAACAAGTAAAAAGGTTCCAAGACTTCAAAATTAGACTCGATTCATAATTTCTAGGACTAAATCACTAGGATTCATGCACTTTCAAGGCCCCAACACCTTCAAAGGTTCAATATCTCTAACTTAGGCCTAGAAATCCTAGTAGGTCAAATTTTAGTTTTCCTTGGAAAAATTCCAAAATTTCCAAAGGAAAAGGCAAAATTAGCACCTTTTCAAATACCTTTTACCTAGTTCTTGAATAATCCAAAGGATCAAGGGCTTCCTCCATTCTAGCATACCCAAACTCCACTTTAGTCTACAGACCTAATAGGCCTAATTAGGCTGGGTTTCCAAAGCAAGTGCTTGAAGATGGGTTCATAGAATCAACTCAACCCCATGGAACTCTTCCTCTCCTTACTAAAAATCTATTTCACCATTCACTTGGGTTTAGACAATCAGTTTGGAAGCCTAAATGCCACTTCTTCTTCAATTCCTGGCTGAACACATAGGGATGTTCAACCTAGGGCCGGCTGGTAAAAATATCAAACCAATTCCTCTAGGTATATAACTTTTCCATATCAAATTACACTCCCCTATCTTTCATCCCCCAAAGAGGCATTAAATTCCAACCATGGGTTTGCAAGTTAGAGGCACATGTTTGCCAAAACCCTTGAATTCAAGCCCAAATAAGCAACCTTCACAAAAATTGCAATAAATTAAGCAAATGAAAAGATATAACCTTAAAATAAAATGAAAATGAGAACTAGTTCATCAAGCTATCCAACAGTGATAGTTGATCTCCTTCACTAATCTGTACACATTCATACAAGTCAAAAAATTAGAGAAAAAGGCAAAAAATTAGAGTTTTTTTCATGTAAATCTTCACCAGTCCATACAAATATGTTTTTGTCTCCATGTACAACATTTTTAAACATGTATTCCTTTCCTCCAATGTTTATAACCATAATTTAAATGGTTATGCCAAAATTCAACTTTCTTTTCAATTATTCAGCAAGAAAAGTTGTCATTTTGCAATTTTTTTTGCATGACAACATTAACATTTTTGCTTTAATAACCTCCTAGACACCTAAATATTTTCCCAAAGACTCTAAGGCATTTAAATCTATCTAAAGACCTAAAAACTTCTTATTTCATACAAAATAACTCAAATTTGACCTTTGGTTCAATTTGGTATCCTGGCGTATAATGACACCAAGGATAAAATTGACCACTCTTTCTCTCTCTCTCACTCTCTCCCTATTCAATCTAATGAACCAACTGGATCTTCTCTACATTTTAATGTCTCAAGTATTGCCTCATGGTTTGACTCACAAACTTTTCAAAGAGTCTTACTATGTGGTTTTCCACCATATTTTATCAAGTAGACATTTGATGCGACAACAAGGTTCGAATAACGAAGAATCTTCTTCTCTATTTCCAATCCTCGAATAACCACAAGTTAGGGTTCTTCATAGAATATCATCTAAGCCATGTCCTGGTTACAACCACCACATTGATATGGTACTCTAAACCTTCACCATCTATAACTGAGTGATCTAATTTTTGTTTGGCTTGGACACAAAGACACAAATAATAATTTGTCCCTTCTTCATTGTCTTTAGGTGCAATAACAGCAAAAACATGGCCTACAGTGATAAATGTACAAAATGTGGTCATTAATTCAAAAAATATTTAGGTAAAAATTATAAAGTTACATATTGAAATTACAAATATATATATATATATATATATATATATATATATATATATATATATATATTACTAGGTTGCACTAGATCAGACAAGTGGTCAAAGTCAATAGATGAATCCATCTCTACCATTTCTAGTGCTTGTGGGGGACGATAGGTGTCAATTGGGTCCAAAACTCCTATATCCCATTTATCCACCCATTCAGTCGACTCATAGTCATCCCAATTTTCCTCTGCACATGATGGACAATAGCATGCCATTTTTTGTGAGTGGATACTCCATGAACTTGCATTAGAGCGTCTAAAAGAGTGCAACTCACTTGATCCTATTAGCATGCAACAATCCTCATATGGTGCCATGTTAGTATTATCTATAAACCAAAAAAATCTATGAACTGTAGACTCACCTTCCTTACCTAAAACCATTGTAGCATTACACCACTAAATGGTGGATTTTGCATCTGTCAATATTGCTCCATCTTTGCACTTTAGTTATTCATAAGCTAAGGCTCTTTTGATGCATATGCCTGCAACATCATGCTCTCCCTTTCCATGACCAAGCTCTACAAAATTCCACATATATTGAATTCTACACAACCTATGCATCCTGCTCAACCAATAGAACATCTGTACATTTTTGAATTGAGATGCACAATTATCTGACCAAATAATGTGCTCACGATATGGTATGCCCCTGTTAGTCAAATTTTCAAAAAATAGTTGAAAACAACCATGTACAAACTCTGTAGAATATGATCAATCATCATTGATGTAAAAATGCTACTCCCTCAAAATCTTCCTGTCATCCTTTGTACTTGTAGCGAATGTATGAATGTTATGTGAACAAATATGGAAACCTATTGAGAAGTATAATACTTTGCTTGCACCTCATTTTGTGGTTGTAGTGTGTAGTTCTTTGTGAAGTCTACAACCAAAACAATGGTATCCAATGGAAATGTATCCTTACACAACTTGAATTGATTAAGCTCTATGTGTATGCTTTGCATACTTGTAAATAATCTTTCCATGAAAAATCTTCATGAACTCATACACTAGAATATTTTCAATGAGTAAATCACATCTTTTATCCTATTTCCCATCTTTTAGAGCATATGTCACTGTCTTAAATTTTTTGTAATCTACTATTTCATTTCTAATTGCAAATGTACTATCCATATGTTCACAAGTTGATAAAAGTTGTAAAGAACCACAAAATAAGTATGTACCATCCAAGCATAATGTTTTGTAAAATTGTTGGCCATCCCCTATTTCACATAAAATGTTGGATATGAATTCCCTTGAAGATCTTGGTGGCTTATTCATGTCACAATCCTACAAAACAAACTTAGAATGCAAAAACACACATATATGCCTAAAAACATCAAAATGGTTAGAAAATTCAATATGTATCCTACAACAACAAGTTGTGTGTGTGATTTATCTTCACATAAAAAGGTTTACCCATTTCAAAAAATATTTGACTGATTCAAATTGTGTCTGAGTTGAGTCCAAATTTTTTTTTTCATGTGGGTCACGATTTTGACTACCAATCCTCCTTCTTACAACATCTCTTTGATTAGAGGAAACATGTGTGTTATTTTTTCAAAAATATTTGATCAATAATTTCAAAGCTTCACTAATTTCTTTATCCTTTCATGATAGTCTAGTGCTAAATGTCCATAACTCATTTTTTGTTGGATCTTCCAATCTCCCATGCCTTAGCATGGCTCTCCTTAGAGTACCTCTACCAATTTTCAATGTTTTTCTTGTCTTTCTCATGAGTAGAGCTTTCTTTATTTGGGTACTTACTATTGTTGATTTAAGTATTTGTCTTGTGATATTACTATCTTTGGTGTGTGATTTAGAATGCACTTTTTCATGAGCACTCATTAGATTCTTTACAATGCTTTTTCATTTGAATCATTCATCATTCTTAGCCTGAGAATCTTCATGATAGGCCTAAATTTCAAATACCTCATCATTTCAACAAATAATTGCCATTGACCTATAATATTTAATTCTTCAAAGAATAATCTCCACATATGATTAACTTTTTTTTGACAAGTATGCTTGCTAATCATGTCAGGCATTGATTTCAAAATGTTAGTATCAATATCAATCAAATATTTTAGTCTTCTAAAATGAATTCTAGAAGGTGTTGTAATCTCTTTCATTCCCTCAACATTTTGAACATCAACATAAGGTTGAGTGTTTTTCATACCTTGAACTAAAGATGATGTGTCTTGGCAATAAGATGCAAAAGATGGAATATCACTCACTCGATATGTTCATGGTGTGCCTTCAACATGACATGATGGAGTCTGTACATTGTCAAATCTACAAATTAGCATCTCTTCAATATGAGAGGATGATATGACTCCAACATTGGAAGATGGTGTAGCTTCACAATTTAATTGTCTTCTTGAGTCTAATAGTCTCATTCGTTCTCTTTGTCTTTCCAATTCTTCCTCTTTGTTTCTTTGTATTGGTGGTTCTTATGCCTCTTTGAAAGTCAATTCTTCATTATTTCTTTGCAATTTTCTTTGTTCATGTAGTAGTTTCATTTTATCTTTTTTAATTGCCAAATCTGTCTCCCACTCTTCCTTTGAGTTTTTGGTTTCTTCCTTGGCATGATGATAATTTCTATATGTCAAATTATTCAAACATCTGAATTACTTATAATTTGTAAATTAAAAATCATTCAAATACATATAAAAATTACAATTATTTCAATGAATACACAATATATATTAAACAACTTGCCAAATTTTTAACCATTTTCAAATAACAATTCTCTCTATATATCAACAAACAATATTTAAAAAGGACTGCACTAACCTTTTCTATAGAAAGAATATTCAAAAAGCCTTCAAATGGCATATCCAATGATTGAATTTGGTGTTTTCTAGCTTCAAAAAGTCTTCAAATAGTGTTTGCTAACTTCCAACATCTTGAAACCTGATAGAATACACAATAGACAAAAAGCAAAATATGGATCAGTAGGAACCCAAACTTTCTTTACAACCATTTTTTGGTGATTTCACATAGTGCATACACACTATAGCATGTACACACTATGTGAAAATAAATCTCTCCCTAGCCCACCATCCCCCATCCCCTACTTTCTCTCCCTACTCTCTTTCCTCTCTGACCACCTACTCTCTCTCACTCTCTCTCCTCTCCCATCTCCTACTCTCTCTCTCTCACACTCTCCCTCTCCTACTCCCTCTCCCATCACCTACTCTCTCTCACTCTCTCCCCCATCCCTAATTTCTCACTCTCTCTCCTCTCCCATCCCCTACTCTCTCTCGCTCTCTTTCCTCTCCAATCCCCTACTCTCTCTCTCTCACTCTCTCCTCTCCCATCCCCTACTCTCTCTCTCACTCTCCCTCTCCCATCACCTACTCTCTCTCTCCCATCCCCTACTTTCTCTCACCCTCTCTCCTCTCCCATCCCCTACTCTCTCTCTCTCTCTCTCACTCCCATCCCCCCTCTCTCTCTCCCACTGCCTACTCTCTCTCTCCCATCCCCTACTCTCTCTCTCTCCCTACTCTCTCTCACTCTCCCTCTCCCACCGCCTATTCTCTCCCTCCCATCCCCTACTCTATCTCACCCTCTCTCCTCTCCCATCCCCTACCCTCTCTCTCTCACTCCCATCCCCCCTCTCTCTCCCTCTCCCATCGCCTACTCTCTCTCCCATCCCCTACTCTCTCTCTCCCCTCTCCTATACCCTACTCTCTCTCCTCTCCCATCCCCTACTCTCTCTCACTCTCTCTCCTCTCATATCCCCCACTCTCTCTCTCACTCTCCCTCTCCTACTCCCTCTCCCACTGTCTACTCTCTCTCACTCTCTCCCATCCCTTACTCTCTCTCACTCTCTCCTCTCCCATCCCTTACTCTCTCTCACTCTCTCTCCTCTCCCATCCCCTACTCTCTCTCACTCTCTCTCTCCTCTCCCATCCCCTACTCTCTTTCTCTCAATCTCTCTCCTACTCCCTCTCCCACTGCCTACTCTCTCTCTCTCCCATCCCCTACTCTCTCTCTCAAGCTACTCTCTCTCTCTCACCCCTCTCTCATCCCCTACTCTCTCTCACTCATTCACACACTCTCATCCTCCTCTCTCTCTCTTGCTCTCCCACTCCCTCTCCCACCACCTACTCTCTCTCTCCCATCCCCTACTCTCACTCTCTCTCCCATCTTGTTCTCTCTCTCTACCACCCCCTACTCTCTCCCATCCCCTACTATCTCTCTTACAGACACTTCCATCCCCCTCTCTCTCTCCCTCTCCCACTCCCTCTCCCACCACCTACCTTCTCTCTCTCCCATTTGCTACTCTCTCTCAGGCTACTCTCTCTCCCCTCTCCCATCCCCTACTCTCTCTCTTTCACACACACACACACACACACACACTCCCATCCCTCCTCTCTCTCCTCTCCCATCCCCTACTCTCTAGATCTCTCACACACACTCTCATCCCCCCCTCCCTCTCCCTCTCCCTCTCCCTCTCCCTCTCCCACTGCCTACTATCTCTCTCTTAATATCTCTCCCTCTCTACTCTCTCTCTCTCTCACACACACTCTCTCACATCCCCTACTCTCACTCTCTCTCTCCCATCCCGTACTCTCTCTTTGCCACCCCTACTCTCTCTCACACTCTCACCCTCTCTCCCATCCCCTACTCTCTCTCTCTTACACACATTCTTATCCCCCCTCTCTCTCCCTCTCCCACTCCCTCTCCCACCACCTACTCTCCTTCTCCCATCCCCTACCCTCTCTCTCTCTCTCAAGCGACTCTCTCTCTCTCCCCTCTCCCATCCCCTACTCTCTCTCTTTCACACACCCACACACTTTCATCCCCCCTCTCTCTCTCCTCTCCCATCTCCTACTCTGGATCTCTCACACACGCTCCCAAAAACCCCCTCTCTCTTCGTCTCTCACTTTCTCCCTCTCTACGCTCTCTCTCTCTCCCATCCCCTACTCTCACTCTCTTCTCCCATCCCCTACTCTCTCTCTTCCACCCCTACTCTCTCTCACACTCTCACATTCTCTCCCATCCCCTACTTTCTCTTACACACACTCTTATCCTCCCCTCTCTCTCTCCCTCTCCTGCTCCCTCTCCCACTGCCTACTCTCTCTCTCTCCCATCCCCTACTCTCTCTCCATCTCTCTCTCCCCTCTCCCATCCCCTACTCTCTCTCTCACTCACTCTCCCTCTCCCACTCCCTCTCCCACCGCCTAATCTCTCTCTCACTCTCACACTCTCTCCCTCTCTACTCTCTCTTTGCCACCCCCTACTCTCTCCCACATTCTCACACTCTCTGCCATCCCCTTCTCTCTCTCTCTTACACACATTCCCATCCCCCCTCTCTCTCTCCCTCTCCCACTTCCTCTCCCACCACCTACTCCTTTTCTCCCATCCCGTACTCTCTCTCTCAAGCTACTCTCTCTCTCTCCCCTCTCCCATCCCCCCTTTCTCCACTCCCATCCCCTACTCTCTCTCCCCTCTCCCATCTCCCACTCTCTCTCTCACTTGCACACTCTCGTCCTCCTCCTCTCTCTCTCTCTCTCCCTCTCCCTCTCCCTCTCCCACTACCTACTCTCTCTCTCCCATCCCCTACTCTCTCTCTCTCCCATCCCCTACTCTCTATCTCCCCTCTCCCATCCCCTACTCTCTCTCTCTCTCTCTCTTTCATAGACACACACTCCCATCCCCCCCCCTCTCTCTCTCTCCCATCCCCTACTCTGTAGATCTCTCTCACACACTCCCATCCCCCCTCTCTCTCCCTCTCCTACCACCTACTCTCTCTCTCACTCCCTCTCTACTCTCTCTCTCTCCCATCTCCTACTCTCTCTTTACCAGCCCTATTCTCTCTCACTCTCTCTCATGCCCTACTCTCTCTCTCTCTCTCTCTCTCTCTCTCACACACACACCCATTCCCCCTCTCTCTCTCCCCTCTCCCATCCCCTACTCTCTCTGTCATTGCCTACTCTCTTTCTCTCCCATCCCCCTCTCTCTCTCCCTCTATCATTACCTTGTCTAGTATTTGTCACATCCATTGTTGTTAATGTTTGGTTAAGATCAATAGAGAAGGGCAATGTAAGTTGTTGAGCATCTTGTTGATCATCCAAATCTACATAAAAAACTTATATTTAACATTTTAACTTATATAAAATGTTCAAGTATAAAATTAATTTATGTAAATAATCTAAACAATATTAAAATTACTATCTACCTACAATAACTTGTTCAAAGGTATGGATAGGGATAGTATTGATTGTTGACGGTTGATCTCTAATAATTGTATCTTGTACATACAGAAGTGGTTAGAACTAAAAACCAAGTATTTTATTATAAAAGTAACAAAGACACTTAATAGGTTAAAGCTTACCATTTGGAAACTTCACTTCACCAATTGTTGTATGGTTTAGATCAATGGAGAAAGGTAATTGATGTCGTGGAATACTTTATCGATCACCCAAACCTATAATGAAATATGATTAATACATGAAATGAAAATAAGAATTATTGCTATGTAATTACAGAAATACTTTTTTTTAAAAATACACTCACCTTGTTGCCTGATAATATATCTTTCTTCTTGAATAGTTATATTTGAGTGATTTGTGACCTTTATCTTTTTCTTTTTCTTTTTGCATCCTATAGATGGGAACTAGAAATTTTCATTCTCCTCAACTCTACTATTTAAGTTTCTAGAGAGGGATTTACACTTTTTGTGAATGGAATGACTTTTTTTCATTTTACTTGGACTAAAACATGGTGCTATTTGTCTCATAGATATGTTATCTAAGATAGGGATTGGTTTAAATTTGGAAGATGAAGCAAGAGATGCATGAATGTCTCTAAATTTGTCAATAGATTGACTAAAGATGTCTTTGTCATAATCACTAGTTGGTAAATTTTTGAGCAATGAATTTAAATAATCAATATATTTTTGAAACTTATCATTGATAGTAGTAGATAAATTCCAACTATCTGTAATACAAATGTAATGACAAAGTCAAAATTACTGATAAATATTGAAATTTCATTAAAAATGATAGTTTTGAAATTTACCAGTTTTGTCACCTTCACCAACATTAACCTCAAGCACATCTTGATTTCCAGAAAGTATAGAATCATCTACAATTGAAATATTACGTAATTAATGTTGAGAATCATAAAATCATTTAATATTTAACTATAGCAATCATATTGATCATTACCAATGACATTAATGTCAGGACTTGATCTTCCTATGACTTCCTCATCATCAATGACCAATGTTGTAGAAGCTTCTATAATTTTAAATGAGACTAATATAGTTAACATAGATTTTTTTAAATAAAATGTAAATAAATTAATGCTAAATTTTAAATGATACTTACCAACAACTTTATCATGTGTGTTTCTCTTTAGAATATATAAGATCTTCAACACATGCTTGCATGTGTTTCCTCTTTTTGCCCATTCACAATCAAACACATGTAAATTTGTTCCAAATTTCCTTACGAAATACCATTTTGCTGGAATAGTTTGACTTCTAACTTTATATGTGTTTGGTAGCTGGTCATCTTGATAACAATCAGTATCTGGTATTAATTTTGATCTTTCTAATGTAGTTATGTAATATCTTTCCTTTTTGAAGTTGGTTAAAAATCCAGATTGTTGCAAATATCTTTTATTTTTATAGAATGGATCTACCCTATGAAGAAGTGTATAGATGAGCCAATCCATTCTTCTTGTGCATTTCCTAGAACAATCACTTAGATGTTGACTCTTGATGTGGGAGTGATATGACTCTATCGAAGCACTAGTTTCTTGATTTGCATGAGGGAAGCTTTGAAAGCTTTTTGCCCACATTGCTAGAAAAAAAAACATGGCATCTTAGCATATAGAATAATTAATTTAAATTATATAAATTCATAATAAAATATAAAATATAATCTTGATGGTCGTACCAATGTGACTCTCATCATGGCACCAATAATTTTGAAAGTAATTAATGAATTCCTTCTCTTCTTTGAGTTTCTCTATGAACTTCATTATCAAATCAGTAATGGCATCTTCATTTTCATGCATTGCATACATTATCTCACCCAGTCTATCAAATATTCTTGTTCCAACATCTTTATTTTTAACAAATCTAGATTATATACAACAATATAGAGTTATGATGTTATGTATGTGATTTTTCATATATTCTAATAAAATATTAACTTACTTGTACACATTCTTCAGCCATGCCCTACGCACATGCCAGATGCATAACAACACTCGACACTTAAAGGATAATCTAAAAGACAATTAATTATCAAAGTTCATAAGTAGTATTCTAAAAAAAAATATTCTTAAATTGAAACTTTTTTATGCCAAAAATTGGAAAACGTATATCTGTATAAACTAAACATTAAAAATTTGCATTCTTCTAACTATAAACTAAGGTTGGAGAAAACCTTATTGCTTCAATCTCGGAGCTAGCATCATCTGTCATGAATGCATTGACATGCCAATCTTCTCTATATTGTTTCTCTCTTTTATAAATCTCTATTAGTCATTCATTTATATCCTCAACTTTATTTCTTGAGGATACAGCCCATGCAACTGGTACACTGGCTTTTTGTTCATCAAATACAAGAAAAGTATAAAGTTGATACTACACATGAAAAAAGCAACAATATATTAATTTTTTAGAGAAATAAAACTAATGGCTAAATTAAAATCCATAAAAAAAATTAAAATTGTTCTACTCACACAGTATTTGTTTGTTGAGAATGTGGAGTCCATCGCAATAATTGAATCATGTGAATGTTTCACCATCATCTCTTGCATCCATGGTGTTTGGATGCCTATGATAAATGGAATATTTTCTTTATTTTTTTGTGTTTTATAAAAAAAGAAGTTATATTTCTCCTCTATATGCCACAAACATACACTTTTTGCATCATCCTCATTTTTTTGTGAATGTAGGGAATGTACTCTTTTCCATGCATTTAACACATCCTTTCTTAGCAAACAAGTATCCCTCTTATTCATCAACTTTGTTAGACTAGAATATAGGTAATGTCATTCACATATTTTTTGAATCCCCATGCCCATCAATAGTAAGGATTCAATATATGATTTACATTTAGTTGATAACCTTGGTGCAAAACTACTCCTTGGATCACTAGAAGGGTCATTTTTTCCATGACAAAATTCACCATTGGCATCTTGATGACTAAATTCATTATATGTAATTATTACAACATCTAGTTTCCCATACATAACCCTAACATTAAAATGATTTTGACAACCCCTTTTTTTAATAAAATTGTGACTTCTTTCCTCGCTTGTTGGTGCATTTCTTTTATCTAGTGGCCCAAAAGCACAATGATAACTGTTTAAACATGTGAAAAAATATAAGTTAATGGATATGAAAAAAAGTGACGTGCTTAATCAATTTATTAAATCTATAAAAACCTTGAATACATCTTTGTGGCATGATTAGTAGGTTCTATCAAATTACTCTCCAAAATCCTTTTACGTACAAATGTTGTTTCAGTACTATCCAATAAACCTTCCTCTTTGACAAAGTGAGGGAGCCTCTCAAGAGGGATAGTAGCACACCAATCTATTTTTTGTTTACTATCATCTCCAATAGGTGTCCATTCAAGTTCACAACTTGAGAAATGATTTCCTTCATTTGGGATGTCTTGCACATCTAACTTGATAAGTGATTCCCACTTATTCTTTCTACCCATCCTAAAAAAATTTAATATTGTTAGTGACCCTTAATATTGTTTAAATATGTAGAAAATGTTTTATAGTGGTACCATTAAATCTATATTATAATACATGAATTTTTTGAAGTACACAAAAGTAAATGTAATTTGAAGATTAAAAAAAAAAACCAAGATGATTCTAAATAAAACAAAAACTTTATGAAAACATAGGTATTCAATTCCATTTCTTACTTCAAGGAAGTACAAATTTATGAAAGTAGAATGGATGGAAAATTTATATACATCTTAAGTATCTTAGTAATTCTACATGGATGTAAATATACCAAGATGTGTCAAAATGAAATAGTTAAAAAGCTTTTGGAATAAACTTTGTATGTATTTTCATATGTCATGTTTTATTATGCTCTAATTATTTTCATTTTGCAACCTGTTTTTTGTATAAACTTTTGTATCCTTTTCACCTTTTTAATGTCTTTAGGTTTTTTTCTATTATCCTTGGGCCCAAAAGCACAATGATATCTATTTAAGGACATGTAGAAAATAATATATATATCAACATGATAAATTATATATATATATATATATGACATGCTTAATTATATGGAAAATGTTAAGCATACTTTGAATACATTATGGTACTATGGTTAGTAGGGTTTTCCAATTTGGGCTCTCTATGAGCTTTATGTAGAAATGTTGTCTTGATGCCATCCTGCAATATACCTTCTCCTTTGATAAAGTGAGCAAGTCTCCCAAGAGGGATAGCAGCACATAAGTCAAGCTTTTGGATATTTTCATTTCCGATAGGTGTCCATTCAAGATCATTCATTGAAAAAAGATTTCATTTTTTTGGAATGTCTTGGACATGTAATCGAATGAGTGATTCTCATTTCAATCCCCTACTCATTCTGTATAATATTTGGCTAATTAGTTCAAAGAGATCAATGCACTTTTGAAAGAGAACGAAAGAAGGAAACAATGAATTTATCAAGGATAGGAGGCAGTGATAATAAGATGGACAAGGATGAACAAATTTTCAATTTCATAAGTCAAATATAGGACCAAATGACCAAGCAATAGGAGCAAAATAACCGGTTGATGCAAACAGTACTACAAACTATGAAAGACAGGGGTGGCAGATCTGTGTCCAACAATGGGATAGAAGGAAATGGTTCTGAGTCATAGAACAAAGGCACACACCCTACACAACCTTCATTCATACCCAAACAAGTCCTTAGTAATGGAGGCGAAGAAATAAGGCTTGTGAAAGGAGATCTCGATGCCAACATGGAAGCTTATATGAAGATTGATCCAGAAATAAGACAACAACTCCCATTTATCCAATTTCACAACTTAAAGAGTGGATCAATGGGAAGTCAAACGAACCATTTTTTCAATAGGGATCTGTAGAATAGGATGTCTAGGTTGACACTACCAACATTTTATGGTACAAAAAAAGATTCAGCACAAGCATGGATCCAAAAGTTAGACATTAATATTAATATAGTTGGCATTGGTATAGTTGGATATTAATATATATTGATATAGTTGACATTGGTATACTCATAGCATATTTGTTTGTTGAAAAAGTGGAATCCAGTGCTATAATAGAGTTATGTGAATATCTCACCATCATCTCTTGCATCCATGGTGTTTGAATACCTATAATAAATGGAAAGTTTTCTCCACTATTGGGTGTTTTATAGTAGAAGAAGTTTTCTTTTTCCTCTACATGCCATAAACTTAAACTTTTGGCATCAATTTCATTTTTTTGTGATCGAAGGGAACACACCCTTTTCAATGTGTTCATTACATCTTTTCTTAACAGAAATGTGTCCCTCTTATTCATTAACTTCATAACCAAGATCCAAATAATGTTGCTCACATATTGTGGAAACCCCACACCCATCAATAACAATGACTCAATATAAGATTTATATTCATTTGACAATCTTAGTGTAACCGTACTGCTTTGATCACTAGAAATGTGTTATGTATGTACATTAATTTAAGCTTATAATAATTCTGAATGAACTTGAGTACAACTAACATGGGATGTAATCTCAATGGGATAATTTTGAGATGACCAAGAGAGGCGAGAATAATGACAAAAGGAAAGAATTGTATTGACATCAATAATAAGACATCTCCAAATATGTGATAAAAATCTTTGAAGTACACATAATTTACACAATATTTTCTTCTCCAAGTATGTTATCTTTTCCAATTCATCTTGTCTAATTTTATCATCCATTGGGTGAGAGGATTTAGGTGATAATTTAGGAAGAGCAAGAAATGGAGAGTAGCATTGATTTCTTTCAAAAAAATCATTTGTTGAGGTAGTTCCATCAATATCTTCATGAGTTATGTGAGATCTCAAAGTTTCAACCCCATGTTGCCTTAATAATCTATCATTTATCATCTCATCCATGCTTTTATCTTTGCTTCTAGTGAATAACATGTCTTGCTCAAAAAGTGAGGAGGGCCTAGGTATGTTCAATTTACTAAGATTGCTAGGAGTAAACTCAATTTCTATTTTTCCCTTAGGTGTTTGATCATGATAGGTTCTTTTCCTTTACATCTTTGATAAGTTGGAACTAAGGGTAATTGACCAAAGTTAACTTGAGGTTGTTTACTGTGACTCACTTGAAACCTAGTCATAACCAGCATGAGAGGGAAAACACTATTAAGTAGGAGGACTCCAAGAAGTGTTGGTATTACTCTTGGGTAGTAAAGTAATCACTTGTCCAATTAATAAGGTGTAATAATGTAATTGTCTATCACTCTTGTTAACATAATGTGACAATATAAGTCTCATGATTGGTTAACACAATATGCCACTGTTGGTCTCACAATTGTGGAATTATCCAAGAGTTATAATGTTCTATAATAAAATGTAATAATATGAGATAAATTGATATGAGATAACTTTCTTCACTTACTAACTCAAAGATAGCTATGATGCAAGGATCCAAAGTGACAACAATTTTAGACACTCAAGATTAGGTCCACAATGGTCAAATAAACTCAAGAATAACAAAAACATAGTTACCCTAGAGTCCAAATGATGATTGATGAATTGTCCTTTTTAACCAACTAAGATCAATTTCAGATTTATAAATAATAATTAGGCACATAGAACAACAATCAAGGATTTCAAGCAAACGTCTGCAAGCAATGGGAAAGGGACAAAGCAACCTTGCACATGAACAAAAATAGTGTCATAGTATGAATCTAATCCCTAAAACCACTACTATGTATGTTCTCAAAATATTTTTCAATCATGCACATAGTCTTAGAAAAGAAAATTTGGCAGCACTAAGGTTCTTAGTAATGGTCAACTCTGTAGCTTTTGCAATCTAGAGTGGGTAAAATCCAATCCTGGTGTACCAGGGTTTTGACATATTCTGAAAATTTAATCAATCGAAGATACTGAGGAGATCCGACAACCCAAAAAAATATTACACCCATGAGGATTTCTCCCACAAGGACATTTATATAGTGGTTTCTACTACCACGTCAAAAATGGCTAATACTGCTTGAGGTACCATCCATGTGGTTGACCCAATAAAGGGAATGTCCACTATGGTTTAACGCTCTCTAATCAAGGAAGACTCACAAAGTTGTACCACATGGGGACTTGGTTTGGATTCAAGGGTTTCAAGTTTATGATGTGCCCAAAAGGGAACAGAGAATACTCCTATAGCCTCTTCACCTTACCCAAACATAGCAAACAAGATTTTTTGACATGCTAATTTGAAATCACCTCACTAACTTTTTGAAAAATCCAACAACAAACACCACTAGTCTCAAAAGAGAAAGTACTAATGGATGTTGAGGACAAACCCAAGTAGAATAGTGAGACAATTACAAATATCCTTCCCTACCTACAAGGGGATCCATCATCAAGAGGAGCTTCGTATGTAAAGCAAATAAATGAAGCTCAATCTTTCAAGATCTCCCAAATAGTGTTCATAGGGCCTAATTACTATGTGAAACATATATGCGTGAAAGCAAATCTAGATCCAATTTTAAAGTACGAAATGAAGTGTGATTCTATGAAAGCATGTAAAAACACTCAAGCCAAACACATGAGATGTTCATTTTAGTTCCAAATCCAAATGTTATAGAGATCCAACAAAATACCTAGTAATCCTTGCAATGCATTTTTCTCTATTGTACCTTTTGTTTATGCTTGAATGCTCCCTCGCAATGAACAAAGCAACAAGCAAAACAAGAAAACACAAGATATGCAATATATATACCAAAGCCAAGAGGCATTTCCAAATTAGAGAAAATTAAATGAAAAGGTGTGACCCACTCTCGGTGTAAAACTCTATAAAAATTATAAGATGAGGGGTTTTTTATTTAATGTAAATGTAAAATAATCCCTTTGCTTATAAAACAAAGCATGTGACATTTATGTAAGTATTGGATCAATTGTACCACTTATTTTGGCTTCAAAGTAAGTGGACAATAGAATGATATAAAATATAATTCAAATGGCATTATGACCACTTTTAACATTTGCACGCATGAAGGATTCCACAAAATTCACCTAAAAGCTAAATCAATAGTTATGAGTAATTAAGTTATATAAAAAGTTGTCAAATCAAAAGTTGTGCATTAAAAAAACATGTAGTAGGTTAGGTACAAATATATATATATATATAAGTAACTCAAAAAAGAATTATGTTTAGAATGTCATGAACCTATAACTATGGCAAAGAAAATCATTACAAATTTCAAATTTTGAAATGTATCATTCTAATTTACATTAAAGTTTTTGAATCAGAGCTCAAGCCAGAATCTCATGATAGATAAGTTCATATATCACTTATCAACAACTTGAGTTAACTATAAGACTAAGCAAATGGTCAAAATCTATTGCATCATTAAATAGCTTAGGATTCAAAATTACTATAGTACCTCTTGGTACTCTTCCCCTAGTTTAATTGCAAATTGTTCTTTAAATTATGTTATTATTAGCTAAAAGATTTTATATTATAGACATAATTAAATATTATCAACAAGAAAAAGAATGAAAAAATTTTAATTTATTATTATCAAGTGCTCTAATAAATATATTTTTTAATATAATTATACTTAATTAGAGTATTATATTTTTAATGTTTCAAAAAGTAAAAAAATAAAATATTGAAGATAAAAAAATTAACTTTATTATATTCTATTAGTTATTAAATTTATTTTATTACATATGAATTCTTATTAAATTATAAATAATAATAAAATATATTATACTTATATTTTATATATTAATTATTGCATAATAAAAATATCTAAAATGATATCTAAAACACGTTGATCAATATCTAAGGAAAACTAAGTTCCTATTGAATGAGGAGGAAAGAGACATTTCATTTTTCCTCTAATGTTTTTAGCTTTAAACAAGAGACATTAATAGTTTTTGGTCCCCATGTAATAATAATAATATCTTCTAGTTTCGCAGGAAGTAAGGGTACTTTTGCAAAAAAAAAAAATTGAGACTGCAAAATTTCTATTTGAAGCTCTTTATTCAGTGGGTGAATATTCACACTTGGAAAGCTCTAGACCTGCATTATGTCATCTTATTGTTTAGGTAAAAGGTGATATTATTCATCCTACCTATCTATAGGCGAGACTATTGTTTTTGCCTCATACTTAAGCATTTGTTTGCCTCAAAAATGGTGAATATTTTGCACAAATTGTAATGTCTGGTGGTGTCTACTAGAAAATAAAGACTAAATTTTCCTGAAAATGTTAAAATCTAAAATTTTCATTGGCCAAGACAACTTCTCCTAGACAAAAAAATAATTTTCCATCTATAAAATTGAGAGAGAAAAGGAACGAATCAGGAAATAACATTACCAATTTATTAAAATTTAATTCAATTTTCAAATACAACAATACTTTCTTTTCTTGGTATTTTAATTTGAATTCTTTTCTTTCAATTAAATTATAAATTTGATAATAATATAGATAGTCATAATTACATTAATAATTATATTTTGATATTACACTTTCAAAAATTTAATACAATCTTCAACATATATTACAATTTAATAATTTTGACATAATCTTCAACAACGAATAAATTTTTTTAACATATAATATATTAATTTTCTAATTATTATTTTATGTAAAAAGTATAAATATACATAATTATATATTCATTGTAATTGGAATATCAAAAGTTATAGAAACTTAGTTAGCTATTTGTAAAATTAAATAATCTATTTTCCAATATTGGGATCTAATTTAAATCTTGGTGGTTTGTTCTAATCTATCATATCATAATTATTTAGGTTTTTCTTTATTTTTGCACAATATTTTAAACAAATAGAAGGTGACTTGTGAAGGTTTTGAAAAGGAAACTTTGGAACTTTTATGACCTTGAGCTTTATGAAGATGCTTTTATAACTCTTTTGAGTTAGGACATGTATTATATTTATGATGATAATAATAATAAAAACTATTGCAATTAGCCTTTTAAGAAAAATCTAATAATAAATAAAATTTAAACTTTATATGCACTAAATATTTAATTTAAATTAATCTAAATATTATATTAAATAGTAAATAATAGATCTAAACTATAAATCATGTATAATTAAAATTTAATATTATCTATAAAATAAAAATAAAAATTATTTAAATGTATATTGTTATAGTTTTCCTATTAAACAATAGATTTCAATTTATTTTTCTTAACTACATTTTTTTTTTTCAAAGTACCTTTGCAAAATTGCAAGTCTCTTACTTTTTAGTAAGGCATACTATAATTGTTACACAAATCTTGTTATTATTGTTATTATTTTATTGAATCACTCCAAAGTTGTTTTAAGGCTGTCAAAAGAAAAAGGATGTTTTTCAACTATTTTGGCTGCCATGTATTTAGCTTGATCTAGCTTTTTTTTAAAATAATATCAAAGTTATGGACAATTTATAATAGTTGATGTCAATTTTTCTCATTAAGATTGTACATATTTTTTGTATCAAGATTTCTTGATTTATATTCTTGAATTTTCTATTTCTATTTTCTATCAATTTTTTTTTAGTAAAAAGGCCTACAATAAAAATCTTTTGTAAAATGAAGCTTCATTCTTTAGTAAGCACATTTCACATTCTTCATGCTTATTCTTCTCTTTATCCATTGTTAGTTTTTATGCTAATGTCAAATAATTGATGATGAATAGTCGAAATAATTGATACAAAAACTAAACACAATCTTAATTTGAAATAATAACATCAAATATATTTTTAACTTTAGATTTTCAAAATTTAAAATCATATTAATATTTTAAAAATACTATGATTAACAAATTTAAAAATATTTTTTATATTATTTTTAATAAGTATTAAAACTAAATAGCTATTATAAAAATTTCAAATTATAATTAAAAATATTTATATATCTTTATCTTTATATTCTATCAAAATCTAAAATATAATTTACTTTTCTTAATATATGTGATAATTAATAAAAAAATCTTGTTGTAAAAAGTTAAACATCTAAACATGAGCCCATAAAATATTTTCAATATTTGTAAAATTAAATTTGGAAAATAATTTAACATTAAAATAAATCAAGCTATACATAAATAAAAACACAAACTCTACATGATGTAGGGATATTCAAAAATATATATTACAACAATGAAATGAAAATGGCATACAATGGCAAATGAAAATTTAGAAATAGTTGTAATTGTAAACTACTTCTACCACAATGTCTAAACTAGACAATATTATGAAAATGGCATACAATGGCGAATGAAAATTCAAAAGGAAGTAATTGTAAACTAATTCTACCAAATTCAGACAAACAAAGGTGAATGAAAATTCAGATGAACGGAGGCGGTATTACCTAATGAATGCAAAGAACCTAGTAACAGCGAGAAAATTCACCCAGCAGCGAGAACGATGACCTAGAAACTTAGCAACAATGAGACATATGACCCAGCAAATACGATATGAAAATGACTCTGGCTCTGTTGATACAGACTCCACAAGAAAAATGGTGAGACAAGCATTTATGGGTTCGGTTGATATTAATTACAAAACAAAAGCAGGAAATATTGCGAGTTGGGCAAGGTGGCAAGGGGATGGCATACTGGCAGAGAGTAATATCTGATAACATACTATAGAGTCAAACTATGACAAAGTCAGAATATGTTTGTACTTGCGCCTGCTGACTGCCCTGACCGAAGGATGGAGTGCTAGGATCGAGGGGCCTAGCTGGTGCAAATATGTTGCATCATAGCCGGTGCCCAACATTCCCATGCCTAAATTCCCACATTTACTCCCATTCAAATTTTTAAACAACATAGTTTTGCGTGCCCCCTTTTTCCATTCTTGCAAAATGATTCAGTAACGATATGTTACCCCTTAAAGCTCCTAAAGGCAAGATTTGGACCAATGTTAATCCCTAGGCAAACTGACAGGACCATTTCCCCACCAAAATCTATTTCTCCCCTCTTTTCAAATGCTTGGCTCCTCCTCCCAGGAGTGGTGGGGTTGAAGAATTTAGAGTTTTGAATTTCTAATAGGATGGGGCAAAGCTTTAAAACACAAATCTATCTTTTTTTCACCCTTCCCAAGGGCTAGGTGCCTAAATTAAGAGAAGGATTTTCTGACTTTTGTTAGGTCCATGACAAGACTTGCAAATTCAAATCATGAGCTTCTACAAGCATGTAACACCTAGGGTGGGTGGGCCCACATTTGAGAACATTGACCATGTTTTTATATGGAACCTAGGCAGTAGGTTTAGGTCCTTAATTCACTTTCTTAGGCTATTTTTTTACTTCACTTTATTTTTGTTTGAAGATGGGTAAGGTGGTCTGCTAGGTGAAGATCCCATGGGTACTCTTAACCATTAATTAAATTATTTATTTATCTTTTTTTTTATTTGTTTATTGTCTCAATAAAGTACATAGTCTTAAGTGGGTGAATACCTAGAACTAGGACTAGATATGAAAGGTCGGTTTTCTTGGTATTGTGACACCAGGGTCACGTGACTCAAATGAGTCTTCTCTCACAATTTTTTTTTTGTTGAGCTAGATGATTATTACATGAGTCTTATATTTTATTATAACTATTGTTTTATTAGTTTTGCATGTACAAGATGCTAAGTATATTCTCCTTGATTAAAATATTTATCTGTAATCTAGGAGAGAGATTTATTTCCTCTCCCCATACATTTTCCAAGAATAAAAGTGAAACTACAGGAAGTTCACTCTAAGTTTTATACATTTTCATCTTTCACACCTTAGGATCAATTAAACACTTGAAATCCAAATGAAAAAATCTTCATACATATCCAAGGAATCATTAAAGTATGATAATGTTCATCCATTATGTCAAAAGAATAACATATTATTTTACTATGCAATCACCTATGCTTCAATTTGAATTGTCTATATCCATAAAAAAGAAATTTCCACACATCAACTATGAAATATTTCTACCAATAAATTAATAGGTCATCATAAGAAAAGTCTTATTTCCTCCCTTTTACATATTACATTAAGCCACAAAATGGGAAATTTACAATGAATATTTTCCTTACAAGTAAACTATATGCAATTCCTCACACTTTACCTTGCACAATTTCAACACTATACAATGATAGACAAATCCCTTTCACCTAACAAGGAAATAACAGTGGAAACATAACATCACATCTCATTTGAGATATCGTGAAACATTGGTCTCTCTCTCTACACACTTGTTTTTTCCATCATTACCAAGAATGAACCCTAATCTCTGCATAGGCATCATCTTCCAAATACCTACAACACAACACAAAACTTGGAACCATGGAGGCTCACCTCCCATCCTAGGCTTCTATAAAGCCACCCAGAGAGTAGGGGAAGCAAGACCCAAACATGATATACCCATATAACATATGATCATGCATGAGAAAACTTACAAGATAACACATAATACTCCCTTCCAAGGTTTACACTATGATTCACCATTGGAACCATTGAACATAGGGTGAAGGTGTGCTTTCAAGAAGGAGACTTGCCATATCATCACGTATCTACAATAAATGATTTTCATGCCCTTTCAGGACTTTCATAATTCAACAATTTCATGCCCTTTTGGGGCTTTCACAAAAATCCTCCACATACCACCATAACGTCCTTGAATACCCATACTCCATAATCTTCCTTTCTACACCATCATTTCCCTTATCACCCCCAAAGAAAGATATGAATGAAATGGCATACAATGGAGCCCATACTCCAAGGTCCTCAACTATATTTCAAGCCCAACTAAGCCCTTCACCCTGGACTTCTCTTCCCTTCCCAAAGGGTGAGTGAAGCCCTCACACCCATATCAACACTTGAAATTCAAATCAAAACAACAAGATCAAGAAAGAAAAATCAAGGACCAAATCCACAATACAAGATTCACAAACATCACCACACAATGTCCAAATCCACAATACAAGATTCACAACACCACTTTGAAATTCCCAAATCCACAATACAAGACTCACAATACATTGCATGAACCCAAAACAAATTTCTCCATACTTGCAGATTCATTGTGCAATACAAAAGAAGGAAATGATCATGTTTTTTAGAACACTAACCTTGGTCCAAGCTAAGGCAAAGAAAGTTGTTGTAGAGCTCCCTTAATCTCCCCCCAAAACCTAACTATCTCTAAACTTAAAGAGTGGGTGAACACCCACTAATTTGGCCAAGACTCTCTAATAAGGCCTTCTCCCTAACTATTTTTTTGCAAGGAACATGAAGCCTCCTCTTCTTACATTGTTGTCCCTCCAAAATAATAAAGTTGACCAAGTGGGATGGTGAGGGTACACTCATGTGGAAACCCCAAATTTCGAATTGGTTCAAGAGGACATTATTTAAGGGGTCCGTAATTTAGCTAATCACCAAAATGGTTGAATTTATCCCCCTAAAATGATATACTACCATTGGGGTGGCTTATTTTTAATAAAATGACACCTTAGGATCCCATTTAGGCCCCCTAAAGTCCATGACAAGTTTTAATTCGAAAATCAACATGATGGTGACCCATCCTAACACTCTCTCCCAAGTGGGTGTACTTAAACATTAATTGGAAGAAAAGGAAAGGACCAAGATTAAGTGACATTGTGACCAACACTCTAGGTGACATGTCATCATCACACAGACAAATACAAGTGTCCAGTGACACAATAAAATACATTACACTTCACCATGACATGTCCTTAATGCATCTAGATTATGATTAAACATTTTCACAAGCAAGCAACCTTACATGTATGAAGAAAAATACTTTCACACGAGGCTTTTTGAATCTTCCAAAGATTCACCTTGGTTAAACTATGTTCACAAGGTTTGGAACTTGTTTTCCCCAAGAAATTCCATGGTTCCACTTCCTGCACATTCAACTCGAGCATCAATAGTTCAAGGAGGTTATATAAATATATATCGTAAATGCATATAATTTTCAAATGCAAAGTAATCTTACTAACATAATACAATTAAATTTCCTTTCCTAATCATTTCAAATAAATCATTCAAAATGTTAAAATATCAAGGTTTGCATATCACAAACCATCAAAATCAAATCAACATATGTTTGTGTATCACATCAAATCATAAATCATCATGATCAAATTAACATTTATCTGCATATCATATTAAATCACAAACCATCGTAATCGAATTAACATTTATCTACACACCACATTAAATCATAAATCATTATTATCAAATTAACATTTATGTGCATTTAAATCATAAGCCATCATAATCAAATTAACATTTTATCTTCATATCTCATTAAATCATAGATCATCATAATCATCATATTATAATCTATTTTTATCATGTCTTAAAGTTGCATCCATATGTGTTTGATCATTTCATTCACAATATTAGGTTCATAGTGCATATCATAGATGTAGAACACTACTATAAGTGTCAAAATCAATAGATAAAATAAACCACTGTCCTACTAAATCTTGAATAATGTCAAATATCCAAATACTGAAAAATCAAAAGCAGCAACATACCCCCCAGTTAAACATTACATCACAAGCATTTCTCCAATTCAACCCCTATCAAAACAATTGAAAAGAATTAGTACATGAATGAAATCATTAATTATATCATTTAGGTCTTAATGCGTAGACATAAGTGTAGATCATCAAAATGCAGATATTAAAATAACATAACCCTATAGTCTCGAAGGTATATCAAAATATTAAATTAAAAGTATCATAATGTAATTATGTCATCTACACTCTGACGGATCGGGTGAGGCCTCACAAATTTTTGATAGAAGACTGTCATTTAATTTTTAAGGTTTTTTAATGTTTCTAATTTAAAGAATGTGAATCTTATTTTCAAAATATAATTAAATTTATCATATAGCTACACTTCACAAATCAAGCTACCATTTTGAACTAATTTGTATGGAGATCGTTAACATATTACTTTTGAACCAGTCATTATTATACCTATATTTTATCTAATATTGATTAAAATAAATTTACTCAAAATTATGATAAAATTTTTAAATAAAAATTCTTACACAAATTAAATTTAAATTATAGCCATTATTATACTCAAGGGAAGTACTTAACCACTACATGGCCCTTGTTAAATATGTGTTAGAAATCTGAGATGATTCATTTATAAATAGAATATTTTAAATATTTTATCAAAAAGGTCTTGGATTCGACTCTACTTGAACTTATTAAATAATAATAATTAAAAATTACAAACACAATAATTCAAAGTTATTATCATGTCTATTCAACATATGCATTTGCCTTTGTCTATTATATATAACTTTCCAATAACATCTACCCCTTACATATGTATACATAAAAATATGGATGATATTATAAATTAAAAATGACTCATTTAACTATGCCGAAGGCATTCCTATATTGAGTTCTCAAACTTTAAAAAATGCATCTGTGGTTTAAAATAATTGATACAAGATGTAAGACGATGGAAAGCATCTCGGTTGTCTACATCATTTACTTTTCATTCATCTACGTAGAAAAAACAATAAAAATGGGCTAGAGCTTTTATAACTACTACCAGCTTTTTTGACATTTTCTTTTATCAGCATAAAGGCATCAGGTAAAATTAGATGAAATGGATTCTAATGTGTAATTTATTTGGCATTTTCTTCTATCAGCATAAAGGCACCAGGTAAAATTAGATGAAATGGATTCTGACATGTAATTTATTTGGGAGCATAGTATTTGAATGTGACACTTCTTTTGAAATAATGCAGTGTATATGATTGATTATTTTAAAATTTGATTTTGATGTTTAAAACAATATTTGAATGTTATAATAATTTGAATTAATTAAATTATAATTATTTAGTATATTAAATTATTTTATTTTAAATTTAATATTAAAATTAAAATTTTAGTATTTACAATTTTTATATAGTTAATCTTATTTTAATATTTTACGTGAAATGTGTTTTTAAGTAAATATTTTCAAAAATTTAAGATTTTTTTAGAATTTTTAATTTGGTAGGTTTGATATTAAAATATATAGATTTGTATTGATTTTTTATTTTTTTTGAAAAAAGAGGAATAAAAACTTTATTGAACTTCAAAACAAAAAATTACAAAACAACAAAGGGCCAAAGCCCCGGGAACCACCAGAGACCACAAAAAATAAGAACTAGATCATCCCTCCCTAATTCCACTTCCATCCTCAACAAGAGTCCTCTCCAAGTCTTGACATAACTCGCAAGGCATTTGCTCCCACTTGTCAATCTTCTCGTCATCTATATTTTCGGATGCCCATTTTGCCAGACTATCAATTGTCCTGTTCCACTCCCTTGGAATATGGGCATAAGACACTAAATCCATCAAAGAGCTAACGTGTAATATCTATTGTATTATCATAGTCAACTGCCAGCTAACATCCAAGATCTTCCTCTCAAGGAGAATATTAACCAAAACCTGAGAGTTAGATTCACAAATCACCTTGCGCCACCTAAGAGCATAAGCCTGCTTCAAGGAATGTAGGATAGCTAAACCTTCCATCCTATTAACCGTTTGCAACTCTTTATTAGTTGAGAAAATAAAAACCACTGATCTAGAAGAATCCCTACCAATCCCACCAATCCCAGCCGAACCTGGATTGCCCCTGGAAGAGCCATCCATATTAATTTTCAAAAAACCATCTAGAGTGGGCAACCACCTCCCCGTCCTGTGAACCTTTTGCTTCACATGTCTACCTCTCCTAACACAAGTTGATGCTAGAGATATCCCCTGTAATCCCAGCCTAACAACCATCTTTGCATCACTTCTCTTAGGTCGCAACACAATCTCACTCTTAGCTGTGACAATATCCTGGATCATTCCCATAATTCTGAGCCAAACCTTTTGAATACCTAGTTTTTCACCCCAAAGGATTCTTTGATTTCTTTCCAACCAAACTTGCCATAGTAGAAAGATAGGTCCAGCATACCAAACATGCTGCAAGAAGAGAGCCAAGGAGGGGGCCCTCCCAAGACTCATCCAAAACTCTGCTAGGGAAGAGGCATGAATACATGGGTGATGCCAGACACCCCACAAAAAATGCCAGAGTTGTATGGTGAAAGAACAATAGAAGAACAAATGTGCAGAGTCTTCCTCCCCACTACTACAGAGAACACACCTTAAAGGGCCAGAGAATCCCTCTTCCGAATATTACCCCAAGTCAAGCATCTATTCTAGCCCAAAGTCCAAATAAAGCAGTTACATTTTGGCCAAGAAAACTTGTTCCAAACTTTCTTCCACCACTGAACCTCCCCCCCCCCACAATTTGTTGGGATAGCAACTCCTGATACCTAGAAGAAATAGTGTAAGCACCTTTGGGATTAGGGGACCAGGCCAATACATCATCATCTATAAGGGCACTATAGTTATGGCCAGAAAGAATGTAATGGAGCTCAACGGGCTCCATATCCAAATTGAAAATTGGCCATTCTTCTAGGCTCTTCCATCCCTCCTCCACCATCTTCCCCTAAAGGGAAAAGGACTTAAAGTCGCTCACCCTTGACCATCCAGCTTCACAAAACTCGTAGGACAAAATACTCAAATGAGGATATTGAACAACCATGGGAGGGTAGCCATCCCAAGAATCATGCTAGAAATGTGCCTCTAGTCCACTCTTGCATATCCAGAAAAGGCCACCTTTAATGAGCACAACCCCTTTCTTGAGGGTGTTCCAAATCACCGAACCCATCCCAGTCAAGCTATATCAAGAGATATCTCTCTAGGGGATCCCTAGAAAGTACTTTTGAGACAAAATTCTAGCCCATACATGATCCTGTTCCACACATCATTGCCAATACAATTTAGCTACTAGAGCAGTACCCATTAGCACTGATTGTCGTAATCCAAGACCACCAAACTATTTTGGGCTACAAACAACCTCCCATTTAATAAGGCTCCACTTAGTTGAAGATAAACTGCCAACCCATAAAAATTGTCTTGCTAAGGAATCTGTAACGCCCCGCTCGGGAACCCAAGAGAAATAAACCTAACATGTTACAATGTTTACTGAACTATTTTTTTTTTTTTTTGAAGTTTAAACAACATCAAGATAACATTAATGCGGAAGCAATATGAACATACACATCAAATACACATATGCAAATATAGATACAATTTCAATTCCTCAAGAGTTCCTTTATGTTGAGTCACATTTAATAATTTTTAAATTAATTAGTTTAAGTTCCAAGTACAATGTCTCATGATCATAAAGAAATACCAGATACATAATCGCATAAGCAATTGCATAAGTATAAACAATACAATGAAAGTACATCCAATCAATAACATCCACTGTACATGTCGCAGGGTATGTGAGAATAGATACAATATATCAGAATACATGATAACATATATACTTCATCTGAAAAGAAGTCTCTGAGATAAGAAATAAGAATGATAAAGGTACATTTTTTGCATCGAACATCCAACAGCTGGCAATGTGAAGGGGAACCCAAATGGTAAGAAGACACTACCTCCCGACCACGTGGTTACCTAGTCAGGCTTCCACTCCCACCATGCAGGGAAGATAATGAACGATCCACATATGGCTATCAAACATAAAATATTCCTAGGCAAGGTGCCCCTAATAGCCAAAACTACCTCAAAGGTAACACATACTACTCAAGAAGATAAAATAATCCAAAAGTAAGAACACTCAATCCAATACCGACACCACATAACCAAACATCATACACGAACCAAGTATAAACCAAATACCAAGATCATAAGATAAAGTCAACAAAAGATAATCATCTCAAGTCAAAAGCCACATGTCAAAAGTACAACATCCATGAATCACCAATCATCATCAATGAAATTAAATAACCATAATAGAGACATCCGGCAATAGATACACCACCAACAATAAGTACACCATCAGAGGTACACAAATCTACAGAGGAGACTCAGGCTACATACTAGGGAGTGTCATCACATGGCTGCTTGAGTTACCTTGGACTGATCTCTTAATAAACCCCAGACCCTCAAGCGTTGAGTTACCCTAAACTGGTTACTCTGAACCCCGGACCCTCAACATCACACATATGGAAAACTAGAAAGCCCTCTCAAGAAGACGAGGCACTCATCTCATTCCCATCCTTAGTCTATACAAGCACTAAAGGCATGGGTAGATCAAAAATCTCTAACTTATCTTTTTAGTGTGTTTCCCCCCATAAATTTTACTTACTAGATTATCACTTATTACTTAACTTGCATTAGGTTACCCTGGTACTGATCGCTTTGGGTCTTGGACCTCTATTGCAAGCCACTCCCAAGTCACGTACCTAGACAACCTTTCCTAAGCACATAAAAACATAGTTGTGTCCCATACCACAACAC
The DNA here is from genome assembly GCA_028749045.1 of Cupressus sempervirens. Classification (NCBI taxonomy): domain Eukaryota; kingdom Viridiplantae; phylum Streptophyta; class Pinopsida; order Cupressales; family Cupressaceae; genus Cupressus; species Cupressus sempervirens. Next base: position 675,739,008 of record CM053784.1, on the reverse strand, counting down.
CCATAAAGATCAAACTCGGTTCCTTAACAAGATGGTTCTCCCATCCAAGTACACATAAATTCTCCACAAGATAAATCTCATAAATATAATCTCCAATATGAATCACAAAACACATCACAACATCTAGTCCCATAAATAGTATCCAAGAAATCTCACAAAACTTCTGGTGTTCATCCTAGACTGGTCAACACCTAATTGACTCCAAAATCCAAAGGCATAAACATCACATAGAAAACAAGACAATCTCACAGTTGGGTTTGATTTGAAAATACAAAGTTGAGTTAAACAATAAAGTTTCTAGTTCATGTTTGTAGTGCAAGCTTCAAGTAGATAAGATTCATCGTTTACCCCTGTAATTTAACCCATTCTTATATTCCTATAAATTGCACAATTATCTCTATTCATTTTTAAGTCAATTCTTTCAAAATTATCAAAGGTAATTATTTGTTATTAAATAATACTTATTGATCTTAGAATAAGAAGCTTATAATTTTATAAAACTCAATATTAATAAAATTATATAAGCTTAGAACTTAATTGAACGTCCTTCATCATTAATTAATCTTAATTAAATCATATTTAATTAAATTAATTAATAATTACATAACATATTCATATTAATATACCGTTTATGATTCTAATTTATTTTAATAATAGTTTAATTAAGTATTCTAATTAAATATTATCAAAACTTAGTAATCTTTTCTCTTATCTTCCAAATACATAATAATATAAATTAATTAAAACTTTTAATTAAACATTATTAAATTCCTTAAGTATTTATTTTATTAATTATTATCTAGACAATAATAATAATAAACAACACTATAATTATCATCTAGCATTTATTATTTAACACTTAATAAACTTAATAACTTTAAAACATTTAATAATTTTGATATATATATTAAATAACATTCATATTTATTAAATCACATATATTTTATAATGTAAATTTATTACAATTTAAATTAAATAAATTTTAAAATGTATTAAATTTTATTAAAACAAAATGAAACATATATTATTTAGGCGTATTTAAAGGCCCGCCGGCCTGGTACCCTGCTGCACGCAGCAGAAGTACCGGCTGCCACAACTTATGAAAGTCGGTAGCAGGTACGGGGGGGGCGGGGTTAATATCCCCACCCTGCATTATTTTTTTTTTTTTAATTTTTTTTTTTTTTTTTTAAAACAAAACAAAACCCAACAATATATTTCGCCCGTTATTAATTTATTTAATTTTTTTTTCAACAATTTCAATTTATTTATATTAACTCTATAGTTAATAAAAATAATCAACAAAAACTTTTATAATATAGATATATATATATATTTTAACAATAAATAATTTTGTTTTACATTTTTCTTTAATTTATTATATATATATATATATATATATATATATATATATATATATATATATATATATATATATATATATATATATATATATATATATATATATATATATATATATAATTATATAATATAAACAGTTGCCATCTAAATCTGATAGGATGAATATGGCAATGATCAAAATTTTTCTTTCTAAATTAGAATTTACCTTTCTTTCAAACCCTACGTGATTTAAATTAATTTTCTCTACGATTTTCTTCATAAATATGAATAATGAAAGACTAATTTCAATCAATCAGATTTGGACAACAATCAAGACGACAAACAAAATTTCAACCACCCAAACAAACACGGAGCACACAGATATATTTTCCAAATTGAAAATGCATTCACGGGGTTTCAAACCCTACCTCGTACTGATGCTAAACTTTGACAATAAGATGAAAATTCCTACACAAAATCCTTCAAGCCATGAGAAATTCCTTTCTTTCACAAACCCTCTGAGTTGCTCTCCAAAACCTGTGTGTGTTCTCAAACTTGTCTCCAAAAATCTCTCTTGAAAAATGAACCCTCAAATTTGATAAGGAGTTCTCTTCCTACAATCGGGGCACTAATTGTGCGTTTACCCGAGAGGTCTCTTGATCAATCTTGTTAACTCTAAAATCAACCTAAAATAATTTGACAAAGATAATAGAAATGCAAACTAGGGGCAAGCACTATAGAATCTAGGTCCCTAACAAAGCTCATCGGTGCCACCTGAATCATACACCTACAAAGAGGAAGAGCCTAAACCATAGACTAGAGCAGCTGGACCTGACCCACAAAGGATAGCCATTGGTGGGTCCAATGAATGGCTTTAACATGGAACTTATCTAGAATGACCTACCAAGAATCCCTAGACTATCTGCCCATTGAGATAGGGATCCCAAGGTAGAGAACTGGAAGATTACCAATTTGAAATCTGAGAATATGAGCAACTCTCCCTTGAATAGATGGTAGAGTGTTGAAGAAAAAAATGGAAGACTTGCCCTCATTAATCAACTAGCCTAAAGTAGCAAGATATACATCCAACACTTTGTACATATTAGAAGCCTCCTAAATGGTAGCCATGCCCATTAGAGCCATATCATCCACAAACTATAGGTGTGATTGGATCGAAAGGTCCCCTCCCCATTGCCAGCCCTAAATGAAGCCCCCTTCTACATTCCTTCTTATCAACCATCCCAAACATTCTACCACAAGAAGAAATAAGGAGAGAGTGGGTCACCTTGTTATAGACCCTAAGAGGCACCAAAAAGATCAGAGTGCTCCCCATTAATCAAAACTGAGAAAGAAGTTGAAGTCACACAACTCATAACCCAACAGATCCATTCCTCAAAACCAAAGGCTCCCAAAACCTTTTGGAGGAATGACCACTAAACTCTATCATAAGCCTTAGCCATGTCTAGCTTGATGAACATTGCCTTATCTTTAGAGTTGGCCATGGAATGAATAGTCTCAAAAGCCACCACCACCCCATCCAAGATCTAGCGACTCGCCACAAAGCCACTTTGTTCTTCAAAAATTAGCAGTGGAAGCCACTTCTTTAACCTTTCAGCAATCAACTTAGATATAATTTTATAAATAATATTGCAGAGAGAAATAGGGCAAAAGTGACATAACTGATCAACCCCTTCCCCCTAAGGAATGAGAGCAAGGAAGGTAGAGTTCAGGCCCCAAAGCATCTATTTATTCTTCTGGGATTCTTGTACAACTACCAGTAAATCTATCTTGATAATGTCCCAAAATTCTTAGAAGAACTCAATCGGAAAGCCATCTAGACTAGGAGCTTTTTCTTTTTTCATCTAGAAAATAGTCTTCTCAAGCTCCTCCAAAGAAATGGCACTCATAAGATGCTCCTTCATTTCCAAAGAAACTAAAGAAGGAATAAAAGAAAGGACCTAAGCCTCTTCAATCAAGTCCCCCTTTGAATCCTCCCTAAATAAAGAGGCAAAATACTAAACAGCTTCATTGGAGATACCCTAAGAAGAAGATAGAACCCCCCCTATCATTCACCAAAGTTGATATAGAATTACCATGTCATCTGGCCTTCACTGAATTGAAGGAAAAGGAAATATTCTTATCACCCTCTTGAAGCCACTCAATCTGAGCTTTTTGTTTCCAAAAGATTTCCTCTCTCAGCTCCCATTCCTCCAAGGTTCTTAAAGCCCTAGCTTCCTCTCGTAACAAATACTCTAACACCCCATTCTCCCTAATCATCCTGGTAATATCATTCAACTCAACTTGAGCTGCATTTTTCACATGGAAAATATTTCCAAAGCATTTCCAATTCCACTGTTTGAGCTAATACTTAACATATTGGAGGAGTTTAGCAAAAATATACATTGTTATACCAAAAGCTGGTCTACTATCCTTCCACCAATCGGCCACACATCCATAAAGGTTTGGGTCCCTCAACCACATGAGTTGGAATTTGAAAGGTGGCTTCTAAGGCAATTGGGTAGAAGAAATAACTAGCTTAATGGGCCAATGGACCGACCCTCTCCAATCTAATATCTTAGAACTGGAAGACCACAATCCTCCCACCCAAAAACAAGAGACCATAATTGATCTAGATGTTTAGCAACGCAACTGTCTCCCACCCTTCTATTGTTCCAAGTGAATTAGCCATTGCTAGGCTTGACATCCACAAGATTGAGTGTCAATATATTACCCTAGAATAACACAGAAGAGGGCTCGAGTCTTACATTACCCCCCCCCCCCCCATTTTTCAAATAAATCAAGAATACAATTAAAGTCTTCAGCAATAATCCATGGCAAGTAAGGAAATTGGCTACGAACAAAATGAATATTATTCCATACAAGAAGTTTACCTTAGAACTCAATGGGAGTATAGACATTAGAAAAAAGAATAGATTTTCCTGACTCAGGGCACATAGAGACCATGGATAAGGAGGACTTAAAGGATATCCACCACAATGGTTGAATCTTTCGTGGGTTCCAGAGACATGCCACACCCCTTGAAGATCCCTGAGCTCCAATGCACTGACATTGACCATTCTTCCACAATTTAGGTGCTACACTCATCATACACTCAGCAAAATCCTTGGTCTCCTAAAGAAAAAGAACATCAGGAGAGTGACTTCTTACCATTTCTCAAACAACTTTTTGTCTAGGGTCGCTGTTTCAGCCCCTTACATTCCATAAAATAATGATCATTTCGGGGGAGTCAAAAAATGGGAATCCAAGGTCTTAACAGATCCTAACTCCACCAAAGTCTCCCCTAGCATGTTAATCCTCTCCAAGTCCTTCTTACATCCACTTTTACCGCTTTTCTCTGAACTCCCCTTCTCATCATCCTTCTAAAGAATACCTAGATGAGGAGAAGACTTTCCACACTTATCCATATCCAAAACAAGAATCCACACAGGAGGAGCAGTGCCCTCTTCTCCCTATCCCAAATCAACAATTGACTCTAAAATCATCTGAGCACCTCTCTGCCCATCAGTGACCATAGGCATAGTAGATTCCACCTGTGGAGCAGGAATAGGAATTGAAGTGGCATTCTCTACGCTGGCATCTGCCACTAATTGATCTACACTGATAAATCCTAGATTGACTTCTTGCTGACCCAATTCATCTAAGACCTCAAATCTGTTAAAAGTATCCTCTTCTTGTCTTTCCATTAGAATCCTCTTCTAACCTCTATTTTGGTTATGAGCCTTAACCTAAACAAAACCCTCAGCATCCATACCCTCACCAGAAATAGGCTTCTTCCCTTTATCAACACCAGGGGTAATATGAGGAGGAGGCGAAGGCTACCGTTCCACTATCTTGGCCTTCGGGCATCTTCGCATTAGGTGGCCATATTCATGACAAAGGCGGCAACAAAAAGGGAGGGTTTCATAATCCAGTTGCTACACCCAAGAATGTGAGCCTACACACATTTCCACCGCATCTGTTAGTGGTCTACTCAAATCAAGTTCCACACAAATTCAAGCAAAATTCATTACTTTCATACCAATGGTTTGTGTTGAAGGCCCCACTGGCTTCCCAAGCATCGAAGTGAGCATATGAAGAACATCCTCCCAAAAACATTCTATTGGAAATATGGGTAACCAGACCCACATTGGAACCCAATTTGGAAGCTCCTCAGAAGGATTAAATCCTGCATGCCATGGCTTGACAAATAGCCCAACCTGTTTGTATAAATAGGGCTTGCCCTCAAAAACCCTATTGCAATCAGCTAGGCATATGAATGTGACCATGAAAAAGTTATTCGCAAGTAGTGTGACCTCCATTTTGCCCTCTGGTTCCCTAATTCTTTGAGTCTAGTTTTCCAAAAATTGAAGAGATACTCTTAATCCCAAAAATTTACAATACAACGAGTGTTTAGAATAGTATTCAAAATCTTCAGCGATCATTTCAAAAGGGATTACCAATTTGGGTCTTTCTTTACATCACTCAAGGAAACTATTAATCTTTGTGATCCGAGATCCACTAGACTAGCTCGATTCTGTAGCTCCTGAAATATGAGAAAATAGGGCATTTTCAAACACCCTTGTCCCCTATCCTGACGGACACACTTCCATCACATAATTCAAATCTATATTGGGCGCAGCCATAAAAGGCTCAACCCGAGACATAGCCCCTCACCAGCCTGGACTATCCACGATAGCAAACTTCGTCTAAGCACCTCCAAAAAGGAATGATCACGTTGCAATGTTGTGAAAAGGCAACCAAAAAAGGATCAGACCGGTGTCAATCGGTGTTTGCTACAAATTTTCTTCACCCCCACACGACCAGACGCTTCTCCCCACCTATGCATGCACAGAGAGAACCACAACAAGCTAGGGCATGACTGCCCTAGCTCGGCAACGAGTTACAGAGCTTCGCCATGCCGCTTCCTACCTTCCCTTGTATTCATTTTAATCACTAATATTATGTATTATTATTTTATTTAACTTATATTTAATTTATTGTATATTATTATAATATACAGATATTATATAAGTAATGTATAGTATTGAATTTTTATAAAATTTAAATTCTTAAATTAATTTAATAAAAATATCAAAATATTAAAGCAATATTTAGTATTTATACTTCTTCTTCTGCATCCTTTTTTGTATTAGGCAATGACCGAAGTTTTTCTTTTCTAGTTCTTTTCTTGGGAGCTTTTTTGAACAAGTTATTATTAATATAAATATAATATTTCACCAAAAAAATAAAATTTAGTATTTATGACTTATTATATTTATTATTAATTATGGGATAAATTAAAAATGTTATGCATATTTTATTTAGAGACCAAAGTGAAATTATTTAGCAATAAGAAAAATATAATTATTTCTAAAAGATTTAACTAGATATGCATGTATATAAATTTATAATAAAATTCATAAGTAGATTAAATTTATATTGTAAATTATGTTTATATATATATATATATATATATATATATATATATATATATATATATATAAAATTTATTATTTGAAATATTTGATGAGGAAATAAGTTGTTTGATTAGGTTTATGCTATTGTTATTGTTAGGATTATAGTTTCTTATTATGATTATAGTTGGATTGAAGGTTTATTTTATGGAGTTAGATTTTTTATTATAGTTAAATTTTGAAGTTATTTTTTATCATAGTTAAATATTTGAGGTTAGGTTTACGATAAGATTTTTTTTTCTTACTAAATTATTTATGATCAAAATTAAGTTATGATTATACTTAATATTTTCGATAAGATTTAAGATTAGGATTTATGATAAAGAAGCTTTCAATGTATTTGTGTTTAGAGTGATGTAAATGAAAGCATAGTTATTTCATAGCAACCACATCTAACCAACTTACCTTATTAATTACACACATGTGAAAAAATTAGACTAATTCTTTTTTTAATTAAATGACATAGAAAGTCTTTAATCGAGTCCCATTATTATCATTATCAACTCTAAGTCTCTATCAAGTGTATTTATGACATAGAAAGTCTTAAATCAAGTCACATTATTATCATTATCAACTATCAAGTATGTATTTATTAATCAATTTTCTCTATTAATAATAAATACGGTCAAAGATCCATTCTGATGGAGATGATCTCTTGGGATTTTTTTAGTACAAACCTTTCTGCTCTTTTTCTTGATACAAAAACTAAGTGTCCAAACATTTTGGATCTCGTATTTGGACTAGAAACATTATGGTAACAAAACCATGGAAAAATCCCTGCATGAACCCATTTCAGCAGTTAAGAAACGCAATGTAGGCTGTAATTCTCTGAATTTCCTTCTACAAGCCCGCCGTCTGAAAGCAAGGATGAAAAAGTCCTACGTCAGAATAGCATGCTGCAGATAAAAAAACAGCAGTTTTATGTGATTTGGGGTGATAAAAAATTGACTAACAGTTTGATCCAGAGCATACTTCAATCATTTCAGGAACAAAACAGGGAAGGCCGTTTCAAACAATCTAATTTATCTGCTGGATAATTAATCAATTTGCAGTCAGATTATCCCAATTTCCGGAAAACCCAATCTTGAAATAGTATATTATGTTGCAAAATCATTGCAAAGTGGGAGGTGTAGTAAAATTGTGAAAAAAAAAACAATGGGAAAGTACGTGGGGTTGTTTGTTTTTGCAGTTTTTGCGCTGTTCTTGGGCTGCCATGGATTCCCTCGTACTCAGCAGAGTACTCTGAGAGCCCATCTCAATGCAAGACAATCCTTTTCACAAAAATCCGAAGTTGAATGGACTACTCCAACCATTGATGACCAACATTTTGATTCTCCAATTCAAGTTGAAAGCTTGAATTGGAGAAGAAATCAGGCAAAAGATTTGATTAGAGCTCTTCCTGGTCAGCCCAAACATGTGGGATTCAAGCAATATTCTGGTTATGTGACTGTGGATGCCAAGACAAGCAGATCACTCTTCTACTACTTAGTTGAGGCTGAAGATAAGCCTTCTTCTAAGCCTTTGATTCTCTGGCTTAATGGAGGTATCGTATAAATGTCTGTGTTTAGATGATGGATCATAGAGTGTGATTTAAATCATTGTTGTTTGTGTTAAATAGTAGATGATTGATTATGAAGCATGATTTAAAAAATCAATATTGTGTTGAATAGTAGACGATCCATCATGGAGTATATGTTGAATAGTAGATAATAGATTATAAAATGTGATTTAAATCATTTGATCCATCATGGAGTGCGATTTAAATCAATGATATTGTGTTGAATAGCAGACGATCATCATGAAATGTGATTTAACTCATTGTTATTGTGTTGAATAATAGATGATTGATCATGAAGTGTGGTTTAAATCATTGATGTTGTCTTGAATAGGACCTGGGTGTTCTTCTTTTGGATATGGGGCATTCCAAGAATTGGGTCCTTTCCGTGTCAACTCAGACAACAAGACACTTAGCAGCAATCCCTATGCATGGAACAAAGGTGGGTCATTGAAGAAAAGTAGATCATTTTCTTTGGATGTTATGAAAATGTGGGAAATATTAGAAAATAGAATCAAATAATTATTTTTTTAAAATTCATTTAGTAACTCTTATGATGCACTCATGTCAATCTTTTATATCACATTATAATAGATGCCTTAAGAAGAATATCTTTAGACTAAACTATTTTATGTTAATAATATTATTACATATAAGTAGATAAGAAAAACCTGATGCATTAATTAGAAAATACATTGAGAACAATAGTATTAACATTTACAACAACAATAATATATTGACATTAATATGTTAATTGTTTATTATATATTTATAATATGAAGTATACTCATAACTAGTGGAGTTTTCAAAAAGCATTCTTTAAAGAAAATTGAAAATATTATTTTCTTTCATAAGAAAAAGAATATTTGAAAAAAGTTTTGACATTTCTCAATCTACAGTTGGAAATCTATTGTTTGTGGATTCACCCATCGGTGTTGGATTTTCATATTCTAATACATCTTCCGATTACAAAGTTGGTGGTGATCAATTGACAGGTATTTAATATGTATTTATATTTTCTAAACTTCCAAACTACAAGAAATGTAGTAATGCTTACCAATTTTATTATTCTCATGATACTTATTTTATATGAATTTGCTTTTTCATGCTAGAATCAAAATCCCAAAAGATTAATACCATGATATGCATTTATCCAACTTGAACCTATAACCCAAAAAGAACCTTACCAATCTCATTCAAACTTACCAAACTTACCAATCTCATTCTTTTCAGGATTTGTATTTCTAATACATTTATATTTATAATCCAAATTTGAATGTAAACCTCACAAGAAATGTGTACTAATTTCCTCATAAGAAATGTATACTAATCTCATTGTTCTCATGATATGTATCTCAGCAAAGTACAATTATATCTTTCTCTTAAACTGGTTTCAAGGACATCCCCAATACAAAAATCGTGATTTCTACATAGCAGGCGAAAGCTATGCTGGTAAGTAATTAATACTCATTAACATTATCATAGATTTAAATGCTTTTAACAATTATCAATCTACACATCTGATCACTTTTTTTTTCTTTTTTCTGTTTGAGAATGTAGGAAATTATATACCAGAATTGGTAGACCTAATTCTTAAGTACAATAGCTCACGTACATCTTTCTTGAAGCTGAAAGGAGTTCTGGTTGGACCTTATAATCATCTCAAAAAATTTAAACTTAAATTGTGTCTTTAAGATAATTATTCTTTAGTCATTTTATTTTTATTATTACCACTTTTGACTTAGACTTATAATTTATTGCAGATTGGAAATGGGGTAACAAATTATAATACAGATAGCAGAGGGTCCACAGATTATCTGTGGTCTCATGCACTGATCTCTGATCGAGTATACAAAGGAATTCTTAGATACTGTGATTTTACAAGCATATACGCCAATACTTCAACTTTATGTGATAAGTTTTATAGTGAAGCTAATGACGAGTCTGGAAATATAAATCCTTACAATATATATTATCCACTATGTACTGCTTCATCCTCTGATTCCAAGCCTTTGAACACCCAAACGGTAAGATTGTTTTTGAATTTTAAATCTATTTTTATTATTAAATTATTAATTCATGAGTTGTGATAATGAATAAATAAGTTTCAATGATGTTTGTGAACAAAATTCTAAGATTTTTTTATTATAGATTGTTTTTATTTAAAGGTCTGCAATTAATTTTGATTAGTTTTATTTTTATTCATGGGTCAAGGAGCTCTATTTTCATTCATAGAGTTAAGGATGTGCATATTGTAAGAAAAGATATAAATATAGTGTAGGTTGAGTGAGTTGTTTTGTTTGATTCAGTTCATTTTTTATTCATGGGTTAAGCTAGGAGTTCATTTTGCATTATGGAATTAGGGAAATGTAGGTTGTGAGAACTGTTCTAGACATAGTGTAGGTTGACTGAGTTGTCTTTGTTTGCTCATCCAATCTTCTTGTTTTGATAGAGTAAGTAAATTATTTTTGTTTAACTAAATTGATTTTTCATTTATGGGTTAGGAAAATCAATTTCCATTCATAGAGTTAAGGAGTAGATTGTGAGAGAAGGTATAGAAATAGTAGAAATTGCTTGAGTTTTTTTTGTTTGATTAAATTCATTTTTGATTCATGAGTTAAGAAGTTCATTTCTCATTCATAGAATTGGGAATGTGTAAATTGTGAGAAAATAAATAGACATAGTGCAGGTTGAATGAGCCGTCTTTGTTTGTCCATCTAATTCTGGTGTTGTTAGAATGTTTTTCTTTTGGGTAGCTATTATTTTGTAACTATAAAAGTTTCTAAAGGTTTCAAATTTAAATTGACAATGATAAAGCATAAAGAGTTCTATTATCACTCATGGTTTAGGGTTTATGGTGTAAGGATGTGTAGATTGCAAGGAAAAAGATAGACATAGTGTAGATTGAGTGGGTTGTTTTTTATTTGTCTGTCTAATGTGTTGTTTGAATGATTGATTTTTGATAGATATTATTTTATATTCATAAAAAGTTTGGAAGTCTTTCAAAACAAAATAGACATCTAAAGAAAGAATACTTCTGCATTTTAGCATATATTTTTTGTGAAAGCAGACATACTAATTTAGTATTTAAATATAGCAGACCATACTAAGTTGACTTACTTTTTCCTAACTAAATTTTTTCTTTGATATATGATATTTAAGAATGACAATCATTTTAATATATTTAAATTTTGAAGAACTCATCAAAACTTACAATATAAAAAATTTATGATTACTTTGAGACCAATTTATATTAATTAATAATGCTCTGATCTAGTGTTGCAAATGGGCATGCAGGGAGATGGATTGGTTGGAGCTGCTGATCCCTGTAGTGAACTCTACGTAGAGTCCTACTTTAACACCATTGAAGTTCAGCAAGCATTGCACGTAAACCGTGATTTTCTACCTTCAAAGCAATACAGCTTATGCGGGTATGTTTCGAGATATACTGCTTTTTTTTTTTGATTAAAAAAATAGGGTTCATGTGACTAAAATATGTTGTCCTTGTGTATGTTTGGGATATAAACAGCTCTATTGCCTATTTCGATTCAGCTCGCACAGTGCTTCCAATATATCAAGAAATGTTAAGAGCAGGCTTGCGTGTACTCGTTTACAGGTATGTAATCAATGGGTCTTACTGAAAAAAAAAAACAACAAAAACAACATTGATGGAAAGAGATAAAGCCTATTATTGAGAAACAAGATTGATAGAAGAACTAAAGCCTATTATTGAAGATTCATAATGGTCTAAAAACAGTTAAAAAAGTATTATTAAGATATATTTATACACACTCGTACTACTTTCAGTTTTGACTTATTTAGATAGTACATCTGAAATAATAAATTTTAACTTATTTGAATTTTTAATTGAATCATTTCAATAATTTGGAACTTCCAATATATTATTTGAGTCATTTTTCTCTATATATATCAATGAATCACTTCAATAGTTTGAAACTTAGAATCTATTCTTTACATTAATTTTCTATTATATATGTAGACTAATATGATTTTTTGAAAATATCTTGCAATTTTGAATATATATATATATATAAAACTGTAAATTAATAGAAACTAACCCATTTTTTCATTTAAAAAATGCAGTGGTGATGTAGATGCAATAGTACCTGTATCTGGAACAAGATTATCTCTAAATGTACTAAAGCTTAAGATTCAAGAAGGTTGGCATCCATGGATGAATGGGGAGGATGATGTAGCTGGCTACTCTACAATTTACAAAGGTGGATTAACATTTGCAACTGTGAGAGGAGCTGGTCATGAAGTTCCAGAGTACCAACCTGCTCGAGCTTTGACCATGGTTAAATATTTTATAGCAAACAAAGAGTTACCAGCGCCAAAGCCAACACAGTAGCCTACTGGCCAAGCGTAGATTATGCTTAGCATTTTCATTTACTCTTAAAAGAATCAAATCAATGTGTCATACAATATTCATTTGGGCATTCATTAGTTAAGAAGAGCGATGAAGATATTTCCCATCAATGGCAGGTGGATATTGGGTATTTTGTGCCAGAAGTTGTTGGTCACAGTCATGGTGGTACACATCACATGTCATTCAATGTTGCATAGAGAAAAAGAATAAAGAATAAATGATTCTTTTATATAACTGAGTTTTATAATTATTGGCTTATTCATTAATCTTATAAATTTGTTTTAATTAATTTTTTTTTATATTTCATAAAGTTAATTAGTTGAATAATATTTAGTTGAAATATTTTATTAAATATAAAAAATAATTTAAAAAAGATTAAATGACATACATAACTAATTATCTAATTTTAGATTATTTTTGTTTTGAAATCAATCAAACTAACACTAGTTTGATTTAATAATTACAACTTTATCATTGTAATTAAAGTGAAAAATAGTAAAGGTTATATAAACTAGGATAGACATCTTTTATAAATCTATCTAAAATATGTCAAATTTAGTTTACTACATCAAAAAACATTTACATTTCATTTAATCTAATTTTTTTGGCCACTCACCTCATTTTTAAAAATTTATTTTCTATTTATTATTATTATTTATATCACCTAAACTTATAACTTTAGCAAATCATACTTCATTTTTATGTGGTGTTCATTAAATTATATTTATAATAAATATAGAAAATTTGACATGTGTATGGTTATAAAATTTAAGCTAATAAAGTAATTGTTAACATTAACACACTCAAACCATCACACTCCACTTCCTGACTATGTATTATGAAAATGTTAATGTTGCAAATTACTTTAATTAGATATGGTCAGTTGAATTAGCTTCTTGGTTTGGTTTTTATTAACATAAGTAGAAAAACAATGGTATTGTCCCTTCTCAAAGAAGTCCAATGGATAGAATGACTACTAGAGACAATTAAGATAATTACTACATTAGTAACAATGTAATAGTTTTTGAAAAGAATAGAAAGAAATACATAATATATCAACAACAAAAACAATTAATAACAACAAAAAATGCCTAATAAACCAACCTAAACAAGAGTTTTCAACATGGTCACATATGACCATGATGAATAGGGTTGCTCATAGTAATGGTGAAGACCATGGCCTAGTCATTCCTTTGAAAATTGAAAAATGGATAGTCGTTAACATCTTGTAAAGTATAGAGAGGTGACTAACCCGTCAACTAACATGTGGGTAACACTTTGCATGATTTCATTTTACATATATATACATTGGCTTTTGAGAAACCTCACCTCTTATTTGAGGACTACTTCTTCCTCTAAAAGCTTGAGGCAACTGTCACAACTATTCAATGTGGTTTGGGTGTCTTCTATAGTGTGACAACCAACATCCATGTGTTTATTTGTTGAAATTAGCGTCCCCCCCAAGTGTCGTTAGTAAAGGATTTAACAACTAAAAAATCCTTAACACCTACGACACATACCCTACTTGCAAATTTTCATCCTTTCCCAATGTATAACTATCCATTCTTTCACAACTTGTACATGGGTCCACCATTCCTTTTGACCTAGAAAGTTTACAATAATAATAGGTGTTATTTTGCAATAGAACTTGAGGTTTAAATTGATAAAGTGATTGGTAGATATCTTCCATCCTCCACCTTTTCTACTCAACATATATTAAGTACATAAAATCATGCTTACATAGCCAAAACTAAAGGAGAAAAGACTATGTATCATGAATGTCAAATGTATGGTTGTTTTCATGTCTAAATATATTGTTTTCATTGCTACCACCTTTTCCTATTAACCATATACTAAAAATATAGCTTATTATTATTATTGATGTTGAGTTTTACTTCCCCTTACAAGAGTTCTTACATTAGGTGGAAGATCATCAACATTTCTCCAAAATTTGAAACCCTTGACGTCCAGTCATAAAGTTGTCATTGCATTTTCCAACGTGATATCTCCTTGATAAGAGTTATTAATAGACAAAAGATCAAAACCTATTAAAAAAAGTTTCCAAATATCCCAAATAGTGTTAGTGTAGTTTTTTATTTTTCCTATTTTGCTAGGTTTTTCCTACACTTTTAATAATCTCGCTTAGGTTAATAAAGCATGTCTTATTAGGTGAATGGTTGTGAGGTGTCACCTTCCTACATGTGAGCATCCATTAACTATCTTGGGAAGATACTTTGCTATCTTTAGTCCAATAGATGGTTGCTCCTCATTGGTTGGTGTTTCCACCTCCTCCCTCTTCCTAGCCTATATAAGCATGCTACCTAGCTTGTATTTGGATCTCTTGTTTTTGCGTCCTCTTAATGCTATTTTGCTTCCAGCATTTGCATTACTCTCTTGGAGACTAACTCTATGATGCTATTTTGATTTTGTATCATTTGCATTCATAGTTTAGATATTTACTCTTTGCACTAGTTTTCTGGGTTGTTAATCTTTTCAGATTATAACATGGTATCAGAGCTTTTCTATGTGCAAGAGTAGATTCTAGTTTCCTTATTTGAGAGATTCGGGGGGGGGGAAATAAACTTTATTGTAGTTTTTTGAAAAACAAAGTATGCTCTTCTCTTGCATCTTTGGATGATCCTGAGAATCAGAAAAGTTTTGACAAAAACAGTTTTCCTCAAGGGTTTCAATCTCAAATCTGACAACCAACTTGCATATTTGGAGTTTTCAATTAGTATTGCAGGTTCCAGAATGCCATTAATGGACTTAGGAAGCTGATCCAACATTTGCATGTCATATTTTGTTTGCTGGGGTCGTTTCTTAATTTTTGGAGCCATTTTTTACTGTTAAAGGTGTCTGGTTTACACTACAGCAACATCTTTTGTACATCAGCAAGGAAAACGCTTTCTGGGTTTTGTTCGCAGCCCCGAAAAACCATCTAGGTATCTTTTAGATTTTGCATGCAAGCTGTATATTTTTCAAAATCGAGCATGCAAAGCTACAGCCATACCCCTCTCCGTTGGCAGTCGCAGATTTGAATGCAGTTTTCAAATGTCTCGTTCTTGCTCATACGGACTCCGATTTTGATGATTCTTGTTATGACCTTGGCTATTTTTTTGTGCTCTATCCACTAGTGGAGTTGTTTTTTGATTTTCATGCATGAATTCTTCAAAAATTGCAGATTCTCAGCCGTGACTATGCACAGTTCTCGTTTTGGAAACTTCGGAGGATCATAACTTTCTCATACGACCTCGTATCGAGGCAATTCCTTTTTTGAAAGTGCATGATTTTTTGAGTAGATTTCAGTGGTACTATGTGTTTCCTTGATTATTGTGCCCAAGTTTCACTTTTAGCATAT
The DNA here is from genome assembly GCA_028749045.1 of Cupressus sempervirens. Taxonomy (NCBI): domain Eukaryota; kingdom Viridiplantae; phylum Streptophyta; class Pinopsida; order Cupressales; family Cupressaceae; genus Cupressus; species Cupressus sempervirens. Next base: position 675,722,893 of record CM053784.1, on the reverse strand, counting down.
GCTCTTCATGAGGAGGCCCTGTCAGTTTTTCTTCCGTAACTTGAGCATACTTTTTTAATTTTTGCTACAGTCTGGTTGCCTGTTTTGGTAGTCAAATCTAGATGTTCTATTTTTCCTTCCGGGAGCCATATCTCGCTCATTCGGACTCTTTTCTGGGCTCACTAGATATCGTTGGAAAGCTGGTTCTATGAGTTATTCAGTTGCAGAGGTCTTTTATCTAGATTCTACTCCAAGTTCTTTCTCCTTTGAGTTTTGCACTTTCGCACTCTGGCAGATTACTTGGATTCTACAGGTCCTGGAATCTCTTCTTCTGTTCTTTTGGCTCACTCTTCTTTTTGACTTCTGAGCATTGTATGCTTCTATTCTATTGCATTCCTTTTTCTGTAAACGCACTGAGATAAAGTGTCTGCTTTTGCATATTTGGGATCTTGTACACCTTGTGTTTGTTTGTACTCGCACTCAGTTATAAAGTGTCATGGGGGGTCATGATGTTTTTCCATTTTTTGCTCATCTACCTTTGTCAAGTGAATTTTTCTTCCATGACATTAGCCCATGCAGTGTGTCGGTGACACCACCCTTTATCCTGTGCTTGTACTTCTATTACACTATTGGTGTTCCTGATTTTTCTTCTTGCAGATGTTTTTGGCATTGCATTTCAATGTTCTTGTCACCCCTCTCCCTGTTCAGCATTATGGGGGGATTCACCTGTTGGCTCTTTTGCTTCCTTGGTTTGGTTGAGTGATCTACATATTCAGTTTGTGTTCCTATGTACTAGGCGAATGTAGTGGCTTGGCACCTATGCATTTCGGTGAGATGGTTCATCTACTATATAGACACTCATTCATTCCTACTTTTGGAGGTCACCTCTTCGATTGATCAGCTCTTCAGACTTTGTCTTCTCTACCTGGTCATGCACTATGTCAGTGGGGGTTCCAGCAGTTTCTTCTGACAGTGTTTGCAGCTTCATGCTTCGGAGATGCTTCATGCTCTTTTTTGTTCCTCTCTTTGGGACATTTCCTAGAATGGAGGCTTAGTTTCCTTCATCTAGTTCTTTTTCTTGTATTTGGTACCTGATCAGGCCTTGTTGTTGGGACCCATTTCTACATCCACCTAAGCTTCGCTTATGAGGGGGTGTTAGTGTAGTTTTTTATTTTTCCTATTTTGCTAAGTTTTTCCTACACTTTTAATAATCTCGCTTATGTTAATAAAGCATGTCTTATTAGGTGAATGGTTGTGAGGTGTCACCTTCCTACATGTGAGCATCCATTAACTATCTTGGGAAGATACTTTGCTATCTTTAGTCCAATAGATGGTTGCTCCTCATTGGTTGGTGTTTCCACCTCCTCCCTCTTCCTAGCCTATATAAGCATGCTACCTGGCTTGTATTTGGATCTCTTGTTTTTGCGTCCTCTTAATGCTATTTTGCTTCTAGCATTTGCATTACTCTCTTGGAGACTAACTCTATGATGCTATTTTGATTTTGTATCATTTGCATTCATAGTTTAGATATTTACTCTTTGCACTAGTTTTCTAGGTTGTTAATCTTTTCAGATTCTAACAAATAGTTCCTTCTATAGACCAATTAGCTTTAATAAGGCCTTTGACAATACCAATAATCAATTTCTATTCCCCTATAATGACCAACTTTTTCATTCCAATTGAGATAACAATTTAATTCCTCATAACAAAATTTTCTTCATTATTTATATGACCATCCAAATTACTTATGATTGTACCAAAATTTATCATATTCAAATTTTCTTGTTACATTTTAATATGAACTAGTTTTCTTCTTGTATTTTTTTCCCTGTGAATCTAAAGAGTACTTGGGAATGGACAACTCATATATATGCGATATGCTTAAAATTTCACAAAGCTTTAAAACATAAGTTATAGTAACTACTTCTTCTAATATTATGATTTTCAAACATACCTTCTAGGAGGATATGTAGTTCCATGTTTTAGTTATAGTCTTTGATTTTGAAAGATACCCCACAAATTAAATATCCACTCCTCTTACCCTTGTTTTAATAACTTGTTCAAAAATATATTGGTACCTTCATTGATAAAAAAAATCATAATATTAAAATGGTTAGTAACATATTAGAAATTACTGAGGTCATTAAATCCCCATAATAATCCAAAAAAAGCTATGCAATTATTGCTAGACAAAATAATCCAAGCAACTGAATGAAACCTTGCTACTAGTTTTTGATTAAGGAAAATAGGTTTTGAAGGGTGCTTGAAACCCTTTAGATTTCAAAATATTTTCAAAGGAGCTCAAACAAAATATACAACAGCCCAAGGGAGAAATAGGTCACCAACCAAAATTAGGTGACCAAGGTGGTCTCTCAAATAACACAGTACACTTCCGCCACCAAAATAGGTTTTGAAATGGGTGCCTAAAACCTCATGTTTACAAAAGAAATAGACAATAAGTCTTGACCATGTCAAAATAAAATGAAAACAATGGGCCAAAAAGGCTAGGAGAGCCAAACAAAAAGGGACAACCTCTAAAAGAATAGGTGAGTAATAGATTTTGAAAACCAAGCCTCAAGATTTACATTTCGGTCTCATCTTTTGAGAATGTAAAGACATACCAAACACTGGATTGGAGGGCTTGACTTTTTTTCCTTTTACTATTTTCCATCCATCCTCCACCTTCCCAATGGCCTTCTACCATGCAAGGTCATCAACTTTGCAATCAACCCCCAACACCCTCATGACAGGAGAAGAAACAACACCACCACATGATTTATGGACCACAGCAGAAGAAGGGATAGCAGCACCATCCTAAGACATAGCCACAAGAGAGGAAACAATTGAATCAACTATTACAATATCCAAAGAAGGGACTACTACAACATTCATGGTCATCCCCATAGGGACATCTTTTGAAATATCAGAGACAACAATAGAATCCTCCACCAAAGAATCCTAAGAAGAGCCAACCAACCCATCCCCAACAAAGGAAACTTTCTGAAATATGTAGTGATCATCTGAAACCCCCAACTACCAAAAAGGTGATTTCTTTGATCTAACCTTTTCAAAAGAGCATCACGCAACAAGATGGCCAGTCTTATGGTATTTTCTATAATTGAAGGGAATACCCTCATAATCAAGAAGTTGAATTCAAGAGCCATTTGGAGATGCCAACTTAAACATTTCAGGGAGCCCCTTGGAGATGTTAATCTCCACAAGAATGCAATCATACATCATTCGATACACATTGGAAGATGTGATATCAACTAGCAAGAAGTCCCTAAGGGCCTCCCCCATAGCCTCTAGGATCAAATCCAACCATAAGTGAAGGGAAAGATTCAACAACCTTACCCAAAGAGGAATCTTATTAAAGGATCTAGTCAATGGGTCAAAATCCTTATACCAAGGTTTAGCCATCAAGGGGAACCTCTACTTCCAAGAGAAACCACGACACAGGATGGCATTTCTATCTTCAACAGTAGCGAATTTCACAATAAAAAAACCCCTTGCCACAGGGTAAATATGAACTAAATCTGAAATGATAAACTCCCAATATTTTGATATCCAAGAATGTAGATCTAATAGAGAGGGCCAAAATCCCCTAAAATGAAAAATAGTAGTTGTTGAAGAGAATTCTTCCACATATGTGGAAATCTCATCAACAATTTTAGACTGTGGTTGAATTAGAATCGAGTTACTTACAGCAATAGGCAACCTCATAGGCAGCCACATCAGCTAAAGAGATAACAGATCTACCCATTACACCTCAAGGTAGAGTAGTAGGGGAATGGTGAGCCACCCTAGCAGGAGCCAAATCCCTAACTGTTGTAGAGGGATGACCCACCGCCTTGGCCAAAGGATGAACCCTAGCCCCCAAAGTCTGCTAGAGAATGGGTAGGAGAAGATGAAGGTTTAAAACCAACAAGGGAATCACCATCAAAGATCAAAGTGGGAGTGGGAGACATCATAGGAAGTGGGGTACCTTACGACATGTCAAACCTTGCTACTAGTTTCTATTACACCTTTATATAATTATTCCTTCCTTGAAAGATATTCCTTATTGGTTATCCATCATAACTTATATTATGATAATATTATTTGTATGGAGTTTACTTGTGATTTCTTGATGCTATCTAGTGTGGAATGTTGTAACCTTCTTATTGATTAGAATAATTCCCACGAACTATCTTTTATTAGAATAGAATGAAATAATCATGCATTGATATACTTGTATCATCATTTTATGACTACAACCTTTAAAGATCACACACTAAGGAATAAATTAAGATTAGAAAAAAATATTCAACTTTGACTATTTAACACTTTTAGCCTAGAAGTTGGTCATCAATATATGAAGTTTAAGTACGTGGCTTTACGACTACCTTGTAATTTATCTTAATTTTATGAATTGTCAAAGAAACAAGATAAAAAACTTATATTTAGAAGCATGATTCATACTCTAATAAGATAAAATACATTGTATAAGTATATGAAATCTAATTTCTCATATTAGATTGACAAAAAACTTGTATTAGTCCATATGATAGACTCAGAGATCCTTGGTGTCCATCAATTAGTATGTATGTTGGGGCAGGAAATCATATTATCAATATTATTACCATAAGAATAGATACTTGTTGGTAATTTATAATTTAATTTATAATCACCTATATTTGTTAGCAACTCTCCAACAACTCCTTCATTTTGTCCTTATTTGTCAGCAATAGTCAATAACTCTTTAAGAGCTTCTAACAATTTCACCAACTTCCAGTAGCTATCAACAACTCAACTTTAATAATTGCTCATATTTCTTATCTAATGTTTGCTTAATGATTAAGTTTCAAAGATGCTCTATTTACTTAGTGATTAAGTTTGCAAGCATTAGTAAGAGATTATAAATAAGAGAGTAATGTTTCTCAATTTTTATGAACAGTGGATGTATGAGAAGTACAACAATAGTTGTGAGTTTTGTAAGTCTAAATCTTCAAGGAAAAATAGATTTCTTTGTACTCTATTTAAATAGATAATTTATAGCATTAATTTCTTGTTCGTATTGCTTTGTTGAATAGTGATTTCTCCAAGAAAAGTTAGTTTGTATGCGGTCCCAAAGCTCTCCAAGTTTTTTTCGTAAAAAACAATTAGGTTGTTAGTTTGTAGAAGTTCACTTTCAGATTTCATTATGTACTAGTTTGTTTTAGATTTCAATATAAAAAATAAGATAACTTGCATACTTCAGCTCTATCTTATTTTGTCTCTAGTAAACTTTATTTCCCCTATGTGGTAGAACAACAATGTTTGCGATCTTTGTATGTTCACACTCTCCTCTATTATTGGGGAATATTTATTTCTGATTTTAAAAGCATAACTTTAAAATTTAGTTTGTTATTGTACTTCTAAAATCTCTACAATACCATCACTTCATTTATTTTGATTTTTGTTTGTGCTTAGGAAGTATTACAATTGTGTTTATTCTTTAGAAACCAACTCCAAACATTTTGAAAATTTGGGAGACCATGTAAATATTCATCAAGTCAAAAGTGAATATTGGTTTGCATGTTGAGGCCTTGATTAATGTGACACAACTTAAAGTCCACAATAATGCATAGTTTGAGATAACACACATATTATGAGACTCAATTATTTTTCCATTCATCACCAACTACTTCTACAATTATCTGCAAACACTTAAATAACCAAAATAAAAAAACCAAAAACTCAAAAACTCAAAATTATAATTTTTGGTAGATTGTCACAAATTTCAAAATTTTCCATTTTGGGTAATTTTCCCAATAACTCCTAGAAAGCTGATTTCCCCCCTAAAATTACCTTCTAACTAGACAAGAAGAATTGCTAACTAACCTTCAAAATCATAAACATGATTTTGAAATTATTACAAACATAAGTTTCTAAAAAGTAGAAAGAAAACTAAATGCTAATTTTGAAGGCTTGGATGATCTTTTGTGCCTCAAAAGTAAATTTTGTAGGTCAATAATAGAGTCGAGTTGAATTAGTAAACCACATGGCTCTTTCTAATGAAGCCACTCATTAAATTTCAGCCAAAATACACATCCGAGTCAAAAGTTATGCCCCTTGAAAGTCCTTGCATCATTCTCCCCTTCTTGAAAGGAACACAATTCTTGCAAGTGGATGTCTGTGAACTACTAAAACTTTTTGGGGTCCAACTACATCACCTCCCACTCTAAGACCCATGTGTTGTCTTTTTGACTATTTTTCTAGAATTTGGGAAATATTTTCTTGATAAGTAGGAGATAATTTCCACAAAAAATCAAATTGTGATATTGCTATCAGGATTTAACTGTGTGATTTTCGAGTCAAACTCATTGACCCATGTTTCATGAGTAGTGATTCAACATGAATCCATCTCTCATGAGAATAAATGGAACACTTAGCACTTATTGGATCTAGATGATGCTCACAGGGGTGAAGCACCAGGACTTCTCGGGAGGTCACCCATGGGTGAAAGCACAAACTTGTGTCACCATTTGAGATATTTGGAGGGGTTACGACCAAAATAGTTTCGGCCATAACGGTTATGGCCGAACAAGTTTTGGCTATACATATGTGGCAAGTTTCCCTGTCAACATGGCATGCAAGGTTACGACCAAAACACTTCCAGCCAAAATGGTTCCGGCCGTAACCCCCATGTTTCAAATGACTCAAAATATCATAAAAATAGCCGAAAAGTGATTGATGATAATTTTATAAGCTTGGGGGTTTCATTCGTAACCTTTCGGCCGGAATAGTTACGGTCAAAACAGTTTCGATCGGAACTACCTATGTGGCATCCTAGGTGGCAACCACACAAGCAAAAATAAGAACTTTTGCAAACTTCTCGCTTTGAAGGCCAATTTGACTTACTAAATTGAAGTTTTTTTTAAAACTAAAAATATAGTTTTGTAGGTCTCAGAGTCAATATTATGATCATATAATTTTATTATTATTTTGATTATGGATAATATGTTATAATTTGAAAATAGTACAAGAAGGTATTTTACGATTCAGGAAGATGTCTATTCAAAAATAAGAAAAAAATAGTAAATCATGTTCAAAAATTATTATTTTTTAATGTTGCACTAGAGGAGAGAGTCTTCTTCAAGAATATGTAATTTTTTTAAAAAAATATGTAGATTTGATTGAAAAAGCTTGACAGGAGAAAAAAATTGTCAATTTCTGATAACTTTGACTTTGACCAGTTATAACTTGAAAAATATTAGCCGCGTTTCAATTTTTCTTTTTAGGTGCACTAGGTATACATGTTGACTCCAACATATTCCAAAATTAGACCAAAATATGAACATTTTCATATATTTGTTTGACGGAAAAAAAAACTCTATATTTTCAGCATTTTTAAAAAATTAAAAAATAGACTTCAAAAATAAAAAAATAGATAAAATTTTCACTCAATTTTTTTCAAAAAAATTACAAACATAAACTTCATCTAATTTTACACATTTCATTAGTTTACATCATCTTCAAATTCTAAGCACACATGCTGCTTTTATGTCATTAAATTTGAAGACTTTAAATTCTGATATCACTTCTCCATTATAAAAGGTGACACAGGTTTGTGCTTTTACCCCCATCCTAGTACTACTCCAGCCTGAGTGCACTTAACTATGGAGTTTCCTCCATGGTTAAACCCAAAGCTTGCAACCCCATTTGCAAGCTTAAACCCAAATCTTTTCCTTCTTTTTACTTGGAAGTTAGTGTTTCCAATCCACCTCATCTCTACTATTTGTCTCAAAAAGATAATCATGGAGCACATACAAATCAAAGGTGTTAAAAAAAGGAGAAATATCCAAATCATCTATTAAATAGGCATCATAGGAATTATCACTAAACTTCTTGAAATTCTACAAGGACCTACATCTTTGTACTTCATCTTAAGATATGATCTAGTGGGAAATCACTCATGTCTCAAGTATACCATCACTAAATCATGTACATTAAAATTTTGTTTACTTCAATTGACATCTACAATATCCTTGTATTTCTCATTATTGTCCTAAAACTTACTCCTCACATATTGTTGGAGTTGTTGAAGGTGTTTAAAAAATGCTTCCTTGTCATCACTAATTCTATCTTGTATAGGAAGTCATATGAGGTCCAAAATACCTTGAGGATTCTTACCATACACAATCTAAAAAGGTAATTTTCCAGTTGATCTATTAATAGAATTATTATAAGAAAACTCTACTTGAGGTAATTCCAGCCCTACTACTTGGGGTTTTCACCAACAATGCACCTTAACAGAATTTCCAAACTCTGGTTGACCACCTTAGTTCACCCATCTATTTGGGGATGATAGGAACTACTAAACTATAACCATGTTCCCATCTTCTTTTGTATAGTAATCCAAAAATGGCTCAAAAGTTTAGTATCCATATCAGATGTGATGATCTTTGCAATTCCATGGAGTCTAGAACAACTTTGAAAAAACATAAGTTTTCTATCCTTGTTGCATCACTAGTGCTTTTATAAGAAATAAAATGAACCATCTTGGAAAATCTATCAAAAACCACAAAAATAGAATCGACACCTTATTGGGTGTGGGAAGCTCCAATATAAAATCCATACTTGCATCTATTTATGGTTCGGTGGGTATAGGTAGTAGTGTATACAAGCTCATGTTTAAAGAATGACTTTTAGCCACTTGACATATTCTACATCTTGCCACGTACTTAGCAATGTCCCTTGTCATCTTTGGACAATATTACTTATCCTCCACCAAGGCTATGGTCTTATCCTTCCCAAAGTGACTAGCCAAACCACCACTTTGAAGATCTCTAACAATATTCTCTCTCATGGAGCTAGCTAGTATGCAAATTTGTTTCCCTTTAAAGAGGCAATTTTCCTACAAAAGATACCCTCCTCTCTTATGATCTAAAAGAGTGGATGAAGGTTCCTTAATTTTTTCTACAATCTCCAAAAAATCATCATCAGCATCATACAAAACTTTAATGACATAAAAAAAAATTACCTTATTTTTCATTGTAGTGATTAGTGCAATACACCAACTTAAGGCATCAACAACTTGATTTTGTTTTCCATACTTATGCTTTAAAAAAAAGTGTACCCCTACAAGAAAGAGACCCAATTGGAATGCCTATTGTTCAACTTCTTTTGTGTATTTAGGTATTTTAACAAAATATGATCTCTAAACAACACAAATTCTTGTGGAACCAAATAACACCTCCAATGTCTTAAGGTTTAAACAATAGCATAAAACTTCAAATCATAAGTGGAATATTTCCTCCTTACCTCATTTAAATTTTCACTTAAGAAAGCTATTAGTTTACCTTCCTAGCTAAGAACAACACATATTCCTACATGATAAGCATCATACTCTACTTCAAAAAAATTATCAAAATTTGGAAGTGCCAATATAGGAGCTTCAATTTTCTTTTTTCTCAAGAATTTGAAACTCTCCTTAGCATTTTTTGTCTATGTGAATTCGCTTCCTTTGGTACAATATGTTATGGGTGCTGCAATAGTACTAAAATTTTGAATAAAATTTTGATAGGAAGTTACCAACCCATGAAAAATTGTTACCCCTATTATGTTGGAAGGACTAGGCCATTATAGGATTGGCTTGACCCTTTCTAGATCTATCTTAACAATCTTTGGAAATGACAAAGCTTAGAAAAGTCATACTAGTTTGCATGAATTTGACTTCTTCAAGTTTGCATAGAGCTTCTCTTTCCTTAGTATACTCAAGATGATCCTCAAGTGTTGTAAGTGTTCTTTTCTTTCACTAAAAATCAAGATATCATCAAAATTAACTACAAAAAACTTACCAATGTAAGGTCATAGCACATTATTCATAAACCTTATGAATGTACGAGGTGCGTTAGAAATCCCAAATGGCATAATCATTCATTCATACAAGCCATCCCTAGTCTTAAAAGTTGTCTTCCACTCATCCCCTTCATGAATATGAATCCAGTGATATCCACTTTACAAATCAATCTTGATGAAGTACTTGGCCCCTGCCAGTTCATCTAATGTATATCCTCTATACAGAGAATAGAAAACTAATACTTAATAGTAATCTTATTAATTTCTTGGATATCAGTACACATCCTCCATGTTCCATCCTTCAAGGGTCAATAATGTAAGCACAATGAATGAGGTTGAGCTCATGCTTTCTCTAACCAAACCTTTTTCTATTAGTCTTGTTACTTGTTTTCTCATCTTATCATGTTGTGTTGAGTTTAGTCAATAAGTTGCTTGATTAGGCAGAGTTTCTCCAAGGATCAGATAAATATGACATTGGATAACATTAGAAGATTCTTCTAGTATCTTCAGTACATTCTAAGGCAATATTAGGCTCTCTTGTTCTTCCCATCTTTTCATTGCCAATGCATAAGAAAAACCTGTCACATTCATTTTTTTGACAAATCCTTTGTAGATAGCATGGTCTCACTCTTCCTTTCATCCTTAAGTGGCAAGAGATTCACTTGAGAACCATCCTTCCAAAAGGGATAAGTATTTTTCTCCCCCCATGCATAATCTTTCTATCATATTGTCATGGTCTTCCCAACAAAGTATGTCATGCATCCATATGAATAACGTCACACCATATCTTAGCCATATAGATTTTTCCTATAGTAAACCTAACCAAACATCTCTTATCAACAATTACTTAATTGGATTTCTTAAACCATGAAATACAATAAGGAAGAGGGTATTTCTCACATTGCAAATTCAATTCTATACAATTTCTCTAGATACCGTATTCTCACAACTACCTCCATCAATGATAACTTGGCATACCTTTCCACCTGAAGTGCATCTAATTATGAAGATATTGGTTCAAATCCATGAAGATCATCAAAGTTCTTTATGGGGACTTCTTCCTTTTCTAGGATGATCATTGATCTCCCCATCATGAGAGTTTCTCCTACATCTAGCTAGACTTCTTGTTTTGATCCTTGTGTTGTGAGTTCTGTCAAAACTAGGTTGTCCTCCTTGATTTTTTTTTGACATGCCATAATTTGAGTATTCAAAGGCCTTGTGTCCTTCTCTATACCTAAAACAAGTGAAATGATTTCTTTTGTTTCCTTAGCCTAGCCATAGCCTCTTCCTTTTTGAAACTCCCTTCCTCTTTATTGACATAGAGGATCTTGTCTAGTGTCCATACTTTTTTTCAAACCCTTGGCACGACTCTCCCTACCCATAATTTGGACCTACTCGAAATGGAGTTCAAATACTCCTCATACCTCCTCTATTACTTCTAATATATTTCCTATTCTATTTTTTTCATCCTTTAAAGCTAGTTGGTTAGCCTCCTCCATATTGTTAACATGATGCAAGCTCAACTCATCTTGAATTAAAAAATTTAGGCCTTCGATGTATCTAGCATCCATCTCGTCATTTTCTTGATGCTCTACACACATGGATAGCTTGTATAAGTCATTCATGTAGTCTTGCATAGAAGACAATTTTTTCTTCAAATTTTGAAACCTATAAAAGAGGGTTTGTAAATAATCCAAGGGTAAGAATTTTTCCCTAATCATTTTCTCCACTTGCTCCATGTTTTTATATTTTCCTTTTTTTGGTTCATTCCTTTTGAAGGGGATTCCACCATATCATTGCATGTCCTTTAATTTTTTTCATGCAAACTTCATCTTCTTTTCCTCTGTCATAGGCTTCCATTCAAAGAATTCCCCATCTCATTTAGCCACTCTATCGATTCTTTTGGCTTTAGACTACTAACATGGTCTAAAACTTCAATCTTGATTGCTTCACTTCTACCTTCTAAGGCTTTGAGAACTCTATCTTCATATCTATTGCTCTTCTATATTTTCTTCATTTTGATCAGTACCTCTTTGGTTTTCCTCTCCATTAGATTAATTCCCTTGTATTCTTTGATTATCCATTCATTCATTGAGTCGTTCAATCTACTTCTGCATATCCAACATCAATATTTGCATTAGGGTGACATGTCCTCTTCCTCTTCCAGTCGTCTGCCCTCTCGAATACCAAATGATGTAGCACACAACTTAAACTTCACAATAATGCATAGTTTGAGATAACACACATTATGAGAATCAATTATTTTTACATTCATCGCCAATTGCTTCTATAATTCTTTGTCAACTCTTAAACAACCAAAAAAACTCAAAATGTCCTTTTTTGGCAGATTGTCACAAATTTCTAATTTTTCCATATTGTATAATTTCCTTGCTAACTCCTAGAAACCTAATGTTTTCCCTAAAGCTAGATTTTAACTAGATAAGAAGAATTGCCATATAACCTTCAAAATTAGAAACATGATTTCAAATTTATTACAAATAGAATGTGCTATAAAAATCAGAAAGAAAACTAAATAGTAAAGCAAGCTCAAGTTGGAGTAGTACTGGGATGGCTAACCTCCCGAGAAGTCTCGGTGCTTCATCCCTGTGAGCATCACCTAGATCCAATGATTGCTCAGTGTTCCATTTATTCTCATGAGAGATGGATTCATGTAGAATCACTACTCATGAAACATGGGTCAATGAGTTTGACTCAAAATCACACAGTTAAATCCTGATAGCAATATCACAATTTGACTTGTTGTGGAAATTATCTCCTACTTATTAATTGATCAGCTTAAGGGCCTTTCTAATGAATGGTTCATAAGGCACAACACTTGGTGAAGGTTTTGCAAATGGGGTTGCAAGCTTTGGGTTTAACAATGGAGGAAACTTCATAGTTAAGTGTGCTTAGGCTAGAGTAGTACTGGGATGGGTGACCTCCTAGGAAGTCTCCGTGCCCTATGAGCATCACCTAGATCCAATGAGTGCTAAGTGTTCCATTTATTCTCATGAGAGACAGATTCATGTTGAATCACTACTCATGAAACATGGGTCAATGAGTTTGACTCAAAAATACACAGTTAAATCCTAATAGTAATATCGCAATTTGACTTGCTGTGGAAATTATCTCCTACTTATCAGAAAACTAAATGCTAATTTTGAAGGTCTGGACAATCTTAATGGGTCTCAAAAACAATTTTTTCTAGCCAATAATAAAGCAGAGCTGAATTAGTAGACCACTTAACTCTTCCTAATGAAGCCACCCTAAAAATTTCAGCCAAAATCCACATCGAGTCAAAATTTATGGCCCCAAAAAATGATGTGTCGAGAGGGATTATATAATATCCTCCTCTAGTAGTGAAATTTGATATTTATTCATTAAATGACACCCTCAATTGCAATATAATGATTATTAATATTTTAGACATCAATCAAAACATTTTCCATCTATAATAAATTATTAAATATTTTATTATAGAATATATATATATATATATATATATATATATATATATATATATATATATATATATATATATATATATATATATAGGGGTAAATGCTTTGATGTGGAGCTATGAACCAGTGAGGCCACAAACGGGGGACCTCATCCCTATTAGATTTGAACCTTGATGGCAAGGATATCAACTCAAAAACTTAACCATCACAACATGCCACTATTGACCATTATAGAATATATTTAATAATTGAATAATTAAATTTTTTATTTATCAAAGAACATATTCAATCGGCTCTCATTTACAGAAATCGTATGAAAATCAGACTTAAATCCTTTCTGAAAAGCAGTTGAATGCAGCGCAGTCCAGAGAGAGTAGCATCGTTTGTGCTAACCGAGATGAATGAAATAAGGCATTGATCTGATCAATCGGGTAAGAGAAGGGAAGTAGGATGAGACTGAGAGCATGACCTCCTATTTTGAGAGTTCTTTCCATCTCAGAAAAAAATCTAGCAGGGAAAAGGGCATCAGATGGATGTGAACTAAATTCCAGATCAAAATTAGCATTAGCAAAAGGATGTTTATGTGCATCTCCTCTAATAACTAACGATGGGGATTCAACCACCTCAATTCCATTACTTCTTGCCCAATTCCACACGCATCTGTCTCAATACCCATTACTTCTTGCCCAATTCCAGCGGAAATGCAAATTGCCTTGGTATTGTGGTTGAGCACAACACTCTCATCCAAACCCTTGAACAATGCCAACATGGAATCTACCTTTTCGTTCCAACTCTTGCTTGCCCACAACCTTTTTCGCTGATTTTCTTTCTTCAGAGGCTCTTCACTTACGTGATAGGACTCCTCATGTTGAAACTGGTGGAAATTTTGATCTCCATTACCAGTATCACTGCATGAGAAAATTTGATTGTGTAGGGAGGACAAAAGCAGGAGGAGAGAAGCAGCCAGAATGACAGCTTCACATAGCAGCCTCTAGTGCACCAGCAACTTCATTGTCCCTCCTTACCTCATTGGCTACCTGTATAGGACAGGACTCATGAAACTCCTGACTGAAGACCTAAAACATAAGAGGCCCCGCATTTGATGGCACCGGCTACAGTACAACATATTTGCACAGGGCCAAACCATACTCATTTTAATGTCTATCATGTCATGCCATGAGTAACTGTACAGCACATCTGATGTCCAAATCAGACTTCGTGTAAAAGATAGAAGTGCCAATAGAAGTGATATATTGAATGGAAAGAAAAAAAATATAATTAATACTGACCTTTTGTTAAAAACAAATAGACTTCACAAATTTTATATCATTCATTATCACTTATTTGTATTGTATAATATATTAATATAAAAATTATTATTTTTTAATCTAAATATCTAAATTTGTTTATATTAATTAAACTATTTAAATCAAGAGTTTATATAAATTTGGTCAAAACTATTGTTAAAATTTAAAAAATCATAAAAATAATTATAATAAATTCACACTGTTAAATAATCAAACATTAAAAATATAATAATACATCATCAGAAAATGGCATAAGATCGAGAGAATGCCCCCAACTTATTCTAAGCATTGACAACACAATTTTTCGATGATTCTCATTTTGTTCACTTCTACAAATGCCCTACATAAAAAATTCTGCTATCTTCTATAATTTAAGTAATTTAGCAATTTTCAAATTAAAAAATTAATATTATCAAATCTAAAATGAAATTATAAATTAGTAAAAAATAAAAGGTTTATTCTGAAAAGTTGTTTGCAAATTTCATATAATTTATTTCTAATTTGATCTTAAATCAAATGCATAAAGACCTTATATTTTGTCGTTTCATAAATACAAATAAATCTACTCCATGATTCATCATTTGATGTTTGAAAACTTCTAGTTAAAAGTTTTTAATAAAAAATAAGAAACAAAATTTCAATGCATTTAAAGATGCATCTTTTACACAAATTTATTTGTCCCAATGTTTTTTTGATAGGTATTTCTCTCAATATATATTATAATAGGCTAAAAATGTTATATATATACATATTAAAAATGAAGAAAATGTTAACACTCATAAAATAAAAAGGGTAATGCAACACACATATTAATATAATAGAAATGAGAAGTTACATGTATAGCTGATTTCTAAGGCTTTTTTATGGATTAAGAAGATTTAAGCATTCAATTTTGAAGCTAAGTTTTTTTATTATTAACAACGTTAAATAAAATCCTTCAAATAAGGAGGTAGATAATAGAAATTAAAATTTGAATTAGAAATATATAGAATGAATAGTTTGAATTAAAAATATAAAGGATAGATAGAAACAATTAGAAAGTGGATAATGAAAGGTAATTTTGTGGTGGAAAATTATAAAATCTGGGAGTAAAGCTCACACATATAAGCCTATCAACTTAATTAAGTTTGATAAATTTATAATGCTTTATTCTTTAATTTTAAAGAAGTTTATTTATTTAAATGATTTTATTTATTTATTTTATGTTACAATTAAGTTTAGATTTTCAAACAATAGATTAAAAAATTAGTATTTTATTTTATGTATTTAGATTTATTTTGAACATTTATAAATATTTCATATTTGATATATGCATAACTTGCTATTTTTTAATTCTATTATGAAATAACTAATAAGAATATATCTTTGAAAAAATAACATATAATATATCTAATAAGAATTTTCTTTTTTGATTAATAATCTTTTTCTATTCACAAAAAAGGGTCGATGGATACAAGATCACCCTGTGGGAGTTCACACAGCTGAAGTCGAAATCAACAACTATTCATCAAAAAAAAAAAAGGAAGCAAGCCTCAGGCAGCTAAAGCAATGCTAGTTGAGGGGGGTCATAGGCGGGCTAGGAACAGTCCAACTATCAACAGCATCATCAGGGGCCTAGTCAACATCCTGTATATCAGGCCATGGATGTGAGATGGCCAATTCTAGGTGAAAGGGCCACTTTCCAGAAACCACACACTGAGGACTAGAAGGAGGAGTCAGGGACTAGCTTGTACCATCACAGGGTGGGGAGACTAAGTGGTGTTGCCAACCATCATCGCCATCATTAGGAGAGTGATGGCTAGAAGCTTGCGAATGCTGTGTGTACGAGCGACGACTTGAGGAATTGCACCCTCGATAGTGGCCTCTAGGCGGTGTGGTATCAACTGAGTCATCTGGAGGTACTCTAGCAATAGTACAAGGTGCATTGCCCTAGTGATTAGAAGCTCTTGAAGGTGGGCCACCTCTAGGGCCACCTTGTTTGGTTGCACTTGAATCTACATCATTACATTATTACAAATACACGCTTTAGTGTATATAGTAATATTTATATCAAGAAAATTGTGAGTGAAAAGAACAACATTTCTATCCATATGATGGATCATGTAGTATGATCTGAAACATTGATGGTAAAAAAGCGCACACAATCAAATCCAGAAGACCAATTATTTACAAATGGATTGTGAAAATTTAATAATGATAACATTTCTATCTTTCCATAGTGTGAACAAAATCTCCATCCTAAAGGAATGCCAGAGCTGGGTAAATTTTCTAGGGATCTTAGGGGAATCACCCAAAATAACCATATGCCAAAAAAGGGTTCAAGATGAAATGACTTTAAAAATTCATGAATCTAGTGCCAATAATTTTGAGCACATCTAAAAAACCAAAAAATATGTAGGAAAGACTTTGGTTGGCCACAAAATGGACACCTAGGATCTGGAACCCCAATATGCTCAAGTTGAGGCCCAAGGGGAAGACCTTGAAAAGCTAGGTGCCAAGCAAAATGAGCACTCTTGGGTTATGTAATGGCACTCCAAATAGTGTCAAAGTACTTTTTCCATTGAGAAAGGGAAGATTGCAAATGTCATCTCTGATTGAGTGTATCCACCATTGGCAGATGGGGAGAAAGCCACCAAGGAGTGGTAGGATACCACTTCCAATCAGTCCACCAAGGTTGAATAGACTAGGTATCCACTTTATGAATTAAGTGGCCCGAAATTGCAGAAAGCAACAAATCAAAAGTCTGTCGATCTAAACGGGAAAGATGGTATTGGACTTGCATATCTTCCCAAGATCTGAGACTAATGGAGACCCTAGAGAAAATATTTTTAGTAGTCTTGATGCCTCATTTGAAAAAATGTAGAGCACTAGCACCTTGAGTCTTGGCTAGGGGAATACCCTAGATAATAATAAATATTTGAATGTATGATTATTTAAAATTTTTAAAATTTACTTTGGAGATCATCTATTTGTCATTTTAATAACTAAATCATTCATATATTTATCTACTTATGAATACATCTATAATTCTATTGATCAAATAAATATTTTTATTTTTAAAATAGTGAAAGCTTAACTAAGCATTGGCATTCAGAATGCTGGCTTTGGGATTCTAGAATTTGGAATCTAGATTATGATTAGGGAATTCAATTTGTGACTATTTGGTTGACCAAGAATTTATTGTGAGACTACAAATTTCCTTCATTTGGTTGCACATTATGGAATTGGAATACCAACCAAAATAACCATATGAGTTAAAAAGTGAATGAGCATACAAAACAACAATACTAATTGGTGAAGGCCTGATATTATTAAAAGTTTTGATTCACTCCAACAACAATGGTGATGGTATAAGAAAACAGTATACATAAATATAATTTTTTCATTGAATAGAAAGAAGGACATGCATAGTTATAAAGTGAAAGAAGTTCAAGCATTGATTCAATATACAATCGTAGGCAGATTCAGTAGATAGGGATTAAGAAACAATAGAAATATTATGACAAATAAAATGTAGATATGTATCAGGTGTCTTTGTTGGTAACAACTAGTAAAACAAATTATAAACAACAAAAGGTATGGAGGATATATATAAAGGTAGCGATCTATGTGAGCAACTCCAAACACAACAAACATATGAGCAAGTAATAGCGGAAAATTCCCCCCCTCCCATTTAAAAAAAATAAATTTTATAAATTTGTGCAAAATAGATGCCCCCAAATGGGCATCAAGATGTCAAACCCAATTAAATTTTACTTTAGTTGAAATCCTCATTTTCAAAAAATGGGAATTAAAACAAGAATTCTAAATACAAGGTATTTTGAAGGAATTTGGAAATCTTGTTTTGGGGGTCAAATGGGGATACTAGATTCTACATTTTCCCAATTCTAATTCCGATTATGCAGTCCCAAAAAAATGGATTAGAATTTTTTTAAAATTTAGAATGCCAATTCCATCCTAATTCCAACTACCAAATGGGCCCTATGTCATTCATATACCAAACAACAACTTCACTATATCTAAGTCATTCATATATCAAAGTACAAGTTCCCAATATCTAAGTCATCCCCACACACACACACACACACACACATACATATATAACATCACTTTATCAATTTTATTTGATAGAAACATTCCATTAATTTTATATAAAAATGTTTTTCTTTTATAAATTTAATTTTCAATAAACTTAAATATATATATATATATATATATATATATATAATTTTAAAAATCAAATATAAATGTGCACACATAATGAATTAAAATAGTAAAAAATAATATTTTTTTAAAATAAAAATTTTAATTGTAAAAATAAATAATATAATTCTAAATATTTTTTTAGAGACTCACAGTTTTACTGTTGTTGTAGACACTTGCCTATAATTCAAAATGTATTAATATTAAAATAATAATTATTAAAATTGCTAAAAATTTACTTTAAAATTTTAACCTTAAACTTATCTCATAGAATTAAATGTAAAATATATTAAAAGAAAAAATAAAGACCATTTAAATAAATTATCTTTTAAGTTTATACTTTAAAAAATTTAAATTATCATAAAATAAATTTAATAGAAAACATAATAATTTTCTTTAAAATAATGTATGGTTTTGATTAGAGATGACTATCATTTCAGTGCACGAAAAAAGTCATACCATCACATCTTTGCATGGATGATAAAGATGACCATAAAGAAGAACATGTTTGGCCTAATGCAAATATTTTACACCATAGCTAGTGCCAAATTTGATGGCCCTATTGGCTTTTTTTTTCACTTTTGAGTCATATATGATGGGCTCAAAAATTAGGCGCTTTATGGTGCAACACCATAATTGAATAATTAATTAATTATTAAATAAATATTTGTTAATAAAAAAATATATACTAATAAACAAACAATTTTATACTATCATCGTTATCCTTAAATAATCAACTACCTAAGGAAATAACCAATTACATAACATGGAAAGAATTACCCTGGCTAATAGACAACAAATGATAAGTCAAAGGTTGTGACACTTGACACATCAAACAAGTAGTATATAGGCTACAAGGATTACGAACATAGGATGACAAAAAAATATATTATAAAAAGGGATTGAAAAGTGGCTTCAAATAACACACCTCCCTATTGGATGTGATTATATTGCAAGGTAACCACATAATAATTATCCTCCCTCAATTGACCTGCATAGTGAATTAGGAAGAAAATATGGTTATGAACAACAATGAAGAGCATGGAACATTTAATATAAATGAATGAATGACCACATATGAATGATGGACCACCATGTTGTGAGAAAGAATTATGAAGTGACACACACTCTTACCATTCATCATACTAAGAGAAGACTTTGTAGAAAAATATTAAGGGCTTGTTTGATTGGTGGAATTAGAGTGGAATAGGCAGGAGACAATTTCTAAAATTTCATATCTTTTGTTTGAGTGTGTCACATAGGAATTAAGAATAGGGATAGATATTCAATTTTTTGTAAAAAAAAAGCATTTGGTCGTTCCACCTAAATAGGTGGAATTGGAATACATTATTCCAAAATTTATTTTTCACAGAAGATAATCGGTCGAGTCCATGAAAAATCATCACTCAAATCTCAAGTTTTGGCACTCATTTCATTCATTCATGTGAACAATTTTTGGTTTGTCTCAAGTGATAAAATTCATTAGTGTGAGGGGTTTTTTCCTCTAAATTTCCATTTGCAGAGTAGGCTCAACTGTTAAGCAAAGGACTTTGTTTTGTGTCAGGTGATAATTGGTCATGGGCTATTCTTCTTTGTGCCTAACTTAGCCACAAACATGAAACCAAAGATACAATTTAAGCACACCCATAATGAACACAAAGACAAAGAGGGTGATGCAATATAGGAAATCATTCTCATGGATTAAGAAAGGTTGCTGACAAAGAAACTAGTTTTCCTTTCTGACTATGTCTGCAATTTCTATAGAGTTGCATTGTATCTGATAACCTTCCTTTTGCACTAACAAATTTATAGATATGTATCAAATTTTTCTTGCAACTCAAAGCCTCAAATCCCTATTTATTCAAAAATCCTTCAATTTTAGAAGAAGTAATTCCCTAAATTCAAAACATAGCCATCCAACAGTTCACTGCTTCATATAGCTTCTAGACTTCGTAAAAAACATCATTGATCAAGTTTTATAGGCATTACTAAAAATCTCATCAATTGAGAAAAATTGGCTGAGAGATTATGAGGATTCGAGAGCTCTGGTTCAAAATAATCTTATTCCTATTTTAGTTTTACACAACCAAACATAGATTAAACATATTCCCATCAAAATCTCTGTGAACCAAATAGAGAATAGGAATATGTATGTTCATTTTCTATTCCTAGGTGCAAATCCAAAATGCATATTCCTATTCTTGTATTCCTAATCCTATAGTCAAAGGTTGTGACACTTGACACATCAAATAAGTAGTATATAGGCCACAAGGATTACGAACATAGGACGACAGAAAAATACATTATAAAAAGGGATGGAAAAGTGGCTTCAAATAACACACCTCCCTATTGGATGTGATTATATTGCAAGGTAACCACATAATAATTATCCTTCCTCGATCGACCTACATAGTGAATTAGGAAGAATATGTGGTTATGAACAACAATGAAGAGCATGGAACATTTAATATAAATGAATGAAAAACCACATATGAATGATGGACCAACATGCCATGAGAAATAATTATGAAGTGACACACACTCTTACCATTCATCATACTAAGAGAAGACTTTATAGAAAAATATTAAGCGCTTGTTTGCCTAGTGGAATTAGAGTGGAATAGGCAAGAGACAATTTCTAAAATTTCATATCTTTTTTTTGAGTGTGGCACATAGGAATTAAGAATAGGGATACATATTTCAATTTTGGTATTAAAAAAATTATTTGGCCATTCCACCTAAATATTCCAAAGTTTGTTTTTCATAGAAGATAATCCGTCAGGTCCGTGACAAATCATTGCTCAAATCTCAAGTTTTGGCACTCATTTCATTCATTCATGTGAAAAAAATTTGGTTTGTCTCAAGTGATAAAATTCATTAGTGTGAGGGGTTTTGTTCTCTAATTTTCCATTTGCAAAGTAGGCTCAACTATTAGGGGAAGGACTTTGTTTTGTGTCAGGTGATAATTGGTCATGTGCTATTCTTCTTTATGCCTAACTTAGCCACAAACATGAACCCAAAGATACAATTTAAGCACATCTATAAGGAACAAAAAGACAAAGAGGGTGATGCAGTACAGGAAATCATTCTCATGGATTAAGAAAGGCTACTGACAAAGAAACTAGTTTGCCTTTTTTACTATGTCTGCAATTTCTGTGGAGTTGCATTGTATTTGATAACCTTCCTTCTGCACTAACAAATTTATAGATATGTATCAAAATTGTCTTCCAAATCAAAGCCTCAAATCCCTATTTATTAAAAAACCCTTCAATTTTAGAAGAAGTAATTCCCTAACTTCAAAACATAACCATTCGACAGTTCACTACTTCACATTGCTTCCAGACTTCGTAAAAAAAATCATGGATCAAGTTTTGGAGGCATTACTAAAAATCTCATCAATAGAGAAAAATTGGTTGAGAGATTATGAGGATTCGAGAGCTCTGGTTCGAAATGATCTTATTCCTATTTTAGTTTTACACAACCAAACATAGATTAAACATATTCCCATCAAAATCTCTATGAACCAAATAGAGAATAGGTATACGTATGTTCATTTTCTATTCCCAAGTGTGCAAATCTAGAATACATATTCCTATTCCTATATTCCTAATCCTGCAACCAAACAGGCCCTAAGAGAATGAGAAAGGAGATTGGAAGTTAGAATCATGGGATGACCAATGTGGATGAAAGATTGATAGAGAAATTGAAGACCCCACCACTAATCAGCACATGGATCAAGAAGGGAAGGTTGACATATGGTAATAAGGAAATAGCATTAGGCATAAATCATAATCTATACATGGGAACTTTATAATGAATATTTTAAAAGTTGCGACCATAAGAATGAATCAATAAAATACACATTAGGGGACTAAGGGATATAGGATATATTCATGATGAATTCATAGAACCTTCATAATGATATACTTGTTCATTCCTTCATATTTGATCATATGATTATTAACTAAGATGGATCCTCAGATTGAGAATAAATTATTATGAATGAAATATGATTAGATAATTGTCCAAGGGTACATTTTATGGATACTGAGAAAGAGGCGAGTAATTCAAAGATAAGCCATGAACTATGTCTAGTTATATATACTTATGAATTTTTTTATGTTTTTGAATTATAATTATGTATAAGTTATACATATACATATATAAATATGGAATCCTAAATGAATGAAAAGCATGGAAATAATTGTTTAAGATCAAGAGAGTCACCTTGGGAAGAGAGTGATCTTAATATCTTAAGATCAAGAGAGTCCCTTTGGGAAGAGATTAATCTTAATATGGTTATAAGGCTGAAATATTCCATAGATGTTAATATATGCTTATATGATAAGGACCCTATATAGAGAATATCTACTCAAGGAAGGACCTTGAAGGGAGAACTTCACAGAAGACAAAGAAGTAACTAAGGACCTAAGGATTCTCAAGAGGTTTATTGATCCTAATATGAAAATGTTAGGGTTAGGATAGAGGGTAGAATAGTATTGTTAGATTTATTATTAAAAATTGACATTTATTTTACAAGTATAACTTGTCCCAAGATAACCCTAATAGTGAGGACATTACAGAGGTATCAAAGCATCATTTTGCCATCCTGTAGGGTTAGTAAAATTATTAACATCTCAATCAAGAAATGATCAAACTATTGAACACAGGTACTAAAAATATCCTAGAAAAATGATTAGACAAATGATAAATATAAGCTCATGAATACAAGTGAGTTATTTTCAAGATGGGAGAGGTAGAATAAATCTGCTCAAGATAGGTAGATTCCAAGATGGGTAAATACATGGATTCCAGTGCCTTGAGGAAAGATTTCAAGATGGGAAAGGATATGCTTTTGAATGCCTTGAGGAAAGAGTCCAAGATGGGTAAGAAAATGATTCTAAGAATACAAATATGTAGTCCAAATGCCTTGAGGAAGCCTACTCATAGATAATCTCTAGTGCCCTATGACATTGAAGTTTTCATCCTCTTAAAGAGGTCAAGTACAAAGAAAAGAGAAATTGAATTCAATATGATAAATATCAAAGCTACTAAGGATTATTCATCATTCTCTTAAAGATGATTTGACTATAAAATGCACAAATCCATCTTTATATATGAGACAATCATAAAAGAACCCCTAACACGATATTGAAACTATGAATATTGATCATCTTTTGATTCTAAAGATATCAATGGAACTATGTTTGCAACCAATTAAAGAAACCCAAAACCTCAACATTATGAAATCTATTATTTGTCATCATATAACATTTGATTGTCAAACATGAATCTCAAAATTATGATCAATCAAACTAATCAAATTGAAATTATAATTGCTTGAAGACAATGAATTTCGAGAGGGTACGACTGTAATATCCTCCTCTAATAGAAAACTAACTATTTATTCACTAAGTTCAATAAGTGACATCCCCAATTGAAATAGATTGATTATTAATATTTTAGACATCAATCAAAATATTCCCCATCTATAATAAATCAATAAATATTTCATTATATAAATATTTAATAAAAGAATGGTTAATTAATTATTAAATAAATAAAAAATAATTATTTATTTTTGAATTAAAAGCAACCAAAACAAGGGGGCCGACCCTTACAATACACAAACTAGCATACAACCAGTAGATTACCACTAGAAAAAATTACCCCCTACTATTGCTAATCCAAGTAAAACAACACCCAAAGGATCATTAAAAAAGTATTACTAGGAAACCTACTACTATTGCTTGAAACAGTACTACTTAAACTGTAAAATTTTATAAACAAAGGCAGATCTACCTTAAACCACACTAAGTTTAGTAACTAGCAAATCATAAAACACAAGAAATCAAGGGGAGCTAGCCCTAATTGAGCTTCTTCTCATCCTTCCCCTTAAGGAGGATGTTGGCCCAATCCTCAACTAGGAAGTCAAACAACATTGTGAAATCTTCATTGGTCAAGTCCCCCTCTTGATTATCCTTCAGCGGGTGTAGAGTAGTGGCTACCACATATGTCACCTTGATGGTGAACTTCTCCAAAAGTCTTACCCTTTCCTCTAGGGCATGCACTCTCTCCCTTAGCTCTTTGTTAGCTAGCTTGATCTCCTTGGGAACCTCCTTCTTAGCACTTGGGTTACCTTCCACAATGTTCTTGTCAATTTCCTTCAAAATTGGGGGGTTAGAGAAAATCTTATCTCTAGGTTTAACCTTAGTAGGTGAAGACACTGTCATAGGGGAGGGGGCTCTTTCCACTATGTTAATGAACCAGTCTTGTGTGAGGTCCACACACCCCATAGTAATCGAGGCCAAAACATGGGTCATGTCCTTACTTCCTTTAGTCAAACTACTAGAATCAGACCTACAGGAATCTAAGACTTCCACCTCATTATCCTCATTATTCCCCACACCATAATTTGAAGTCTTCTATTTTATTCATTATTTAGGGTGGGTCATTTCCTTAGAATCTAAATTGTCATCTTGCAAGGCCACAGACCTCAACTTCCTTTTAGCATTAGTTTTCACAATTCTTCTAGATCTTCACCTACCAACTCTTTTCTCATCCTTCGAGTCTTCCAACTCCTTCTTCTTCCCTTTCTCTATTCTTTTTTTTACTGGGGGGGAAATCTTCCTCTCCTCAGGAGACCCACTAAGTGAAGTTGGGGGTAGGAGAACTAAGGCTAGTAATTCTTAGAGGAATATTTTGGGGATGTGGGTTATGGAGAGTCAAGATGTCAACCTTCACAATCCTAGGGGGTAGCAAGGCTACATGGAACTAGTATAATTAGCCCCATTTTTCATCTTCTCCTTAATGTCAAAAATAATATCCTCTAATTCATGTAATAGGAGGAATGAAATAGAAATATAATCATGATGATGGAAGTGATTTAGAAGAGGAAAATGGTAATAGTAACAAACACCATACCTCTGTTCAAGAGTTAAATACTTCATTAGAACCAAGAAAACATCATTCCACGGCTCTGGAAGTTTCTCCTAAAAAAACCCTCCATGATGATGAATGGGTTCTTCACCCTTAAGAAAGAAGCAATTTAAGCTTGTCTCATCAAAAACACTAGTAACCTTTTGCCACTTTCTCCCTTTCATCGCCAGGCCCATCTCTAAGGAGATAATTTCTTTAGAAATGTGAAACATGGTACCATTAATAGTGACCTTCCTATCCTCCTAGGAGTTAAAATTTTTTGAGAACAACTCTCATCAAAGTCATTTAGCACCTCCATTAATGGGACCAAACCTCCCTCTTTAAGCATGTCCCAAACTAGGGGTTTATGGGTGTTTTCCTCAATCATCATAGTCTCAATATGCATAAGATCTGCCCCCATATTTGCAACCTTCACTAGAATTCTCTCCTCTTTCAAAACTCTAAACTAGAGACAAATATTAATCCAATCACCCTTATGCAAAAAAATGGGTTGCACTAAGTGCTCATAAAGGCCTTTTCTCTCATGAATGCATGTGTCACATCTTGGCTTTGTTATCACATGTCAACTATTGTTACCCCAAATCCATTATTTTCCATCATTCCCAATAATTAATCATAAACCTTTTAAATTTGAATTTTTACTCAACATCAAGTATAAAGCAATGCACAAGAAAATAATAAAAAATATAGCCATATCATCCTTTAATATAATTCCTTTTTGAAGCACGTGAATTTATTATTGTAAGTACCCATTTCATCATTCCTTGTCATCTATCCATATTGATCCAACCCTATCAATCCACTCATCACCGAGTCGTCACTAAGAAACAAAGAATCTCTCTAGTTGTAATTAATCATGGGATAAATCCTTATTCACTAAAAGTCTTACCAAATTTGGAAACACTCTAAAATTCCTCCAACAACATAGGCCATGCACACTAAGACCTAATGCCACCATCTCGTCTGCCACCTTGTTACCCTCCAGAAAAATATACTTAAGCTCCAATCTTTTTAGGATGAGTAATAAATACTTTATGTCTTCTATCACCCTTATGATTGTCCTTCCCTCTTTCATGATGCCTTGCAAAATTTCAATAATAGTTTTTGAATCAACTTCTATCTCCACATTCTTCCATCCCACACTGATAATCGATTTCAAGCCCCAAAAGAGTGCCATTACTTCTGCAACATTATTCAAGACTTTCCCTAGATTACCAGCATAGGCTAGAAGCATTATGCCCTCACTATCTCTAACCATACCCCCTCTAGTTGAACCCTCCTTTCTCGTAGCACCATCAAAATTAAGTTTAACCAATTTCTCCTTAGCGGGTCTCCATCTTGTCCTTTTTCTAGCAAGTTGCTTAGAGTTTTCAACCTCCATGAATCCTTCTTCAAGTTTCCAATTCCTAGCAATCCTTTGTTCAGTCATATCGGGGGAACTTTCAATTTCCTCCACTTGTAATGCTTCATATTCTCCACAATCAGCTTGAATATATACTAATAAATAAACAAATCTATACTATCATCATTATCCTTAAATAATCAACTACCTAAGGAAATAATTAATTAGCTAACATGGAAAGCATCACCCTTTCTAATAGATGACTGATGATAAGTTAAAGATCATAACACTTGACAAATTAGATAGGAAATATATAAGGGCCACAAGGATTACAAACATAAGATTATGAAAAAATACATTATAAAAGGGATGGCAAAATGGTTTCAAATAACACATCTCCCTATTGGTTGTGACTACATTGAAAGGTAACCACAAAATAGTTGCCCCCCTTGATCAACATACAGAGTGAAGTAGGAAGAAAATATGGTTATGACCAACAAATAAGAGCATGGAACATTTCATATTAAGGAACAAATGACCATGCATGAATGGTTGACCAACATGCCGCTAGAAGGAATTATAAAGTGACACACACTCTTACCATTCATCATACTGAGAGAAGAATTTATCACCAAATATTAAGGGAATGAGAAAGGAGACTGGGGGTTGGAAGCATGGGATTACTATGTGGATGAAATACTAATGAAGAAATTGAAGAACCCACCACCAATAAACATGTGGATTAAGCAGGGAAGGGTGACAGATGGTTCTAAGGAAATATTATTAGGGAGAGATAATAATCTATATAAGGGAACCTTATAATGAATATTATAAATTTGTGACCATAAGAGTGAATAAATAATATACATGTTAGGAGACTAAGGGATATATGATATATTCATAAGGAATTCATAAAAGAATCGCAATGTCATATTTCTTCATTCCTTCCTATTTGATCATATGATCATTAACCAAGATGGCTCCTTGAATTGAGAAGAAATGCTTATGAATGAAATATGATTATATTTTCATCCAAGGCTAAATTCTATGGATACTAAGCAAGAGGAAAGTAAGGAAGGTAATTTAAATCATTGATATTGTGTTAAATAGGATTTGGGTGTTCTTCTCTTGGATATGAAGCATTCCAGGAATTGGGTCCTTTCCGTGTTGACTCATAGAAGTGATGGGATGAAGGAATTCCATGAGTCCATGGGTTTTTATGGGTTTTATGTGATGTTTTGTGTTTAACTTGAAAGACTTTTAACTATAATGTTCTATATAAACTTATATCTACCTTACTTTTCCATAAGTTTCATGACACTGTATGATTTCTTAAATATATAGCTATGGTTAGAACTTATATAGAAGAATAGGATTACATATGTATGATATATGGATGTGTATACCCTTTTTCCTTTCTTACTTTTAGTGGGAAGCTTCTTGTAGCTATGCATTGTGAGAAAGGATTGATATACATATTGAATGTCTATTGTGGATTAATGAAGTAAATTTGTGTTGCAAATTATTCCATGTGTAATAATATGATTGCAAGAAAAAATAAAAGGAAGGAGCACATGTAGAGACATTAATACTACAATTATACAGTTACTTGATATTTATGAGTTGCTGAAGATTGAGTTTGACAAACTTCCAATTGTTGCACAAATCTATAAGCAATTATGTCATGTGTTTAAGACTCATTCTGTTGAAGATGTATACCATGATGTACCATGATGTAATAATTACATTACTAAGTTCTCAATGCTAAATCTAGATCTTAGGAAGTTAGTTTTCTATAGTTTCTTTAAATAATCTATTGAATAAGGCTCTAGGAAATTTTTTGGTAGAGTTTGTAATTGCAATAATGTTTCTCTTTCAAATATAAGCTATCATTTACAATTTGTAATATTTCTATGAGTTGATATCAATACAAGCTATTATTGTTGTGTGTTAATCTTTGAAGTTTGTAATTTTCCCCCTTCACTTATCCAAGGTGGCTTACTTGGTAAGAAAACCTAGTTAGTAGAATTAGTTTTCCTTGTAATAGGATTAAGTAAGATCTTTGTTGTTCCTACAACCATTGGTAATAGAACCAATAGTTGTTCTTGCAATAGAGGAAAATAATGTAGAGTTCTATTTGTAATTCATTTCTATCATTTAGTTAAGGTTTCTTACATTGGAACATAGACTAAGTATTCTTTTTCTTAATTTCATAGAATAGAAAATGATAGTTAAAGAGGTTTAAAGCTTATACTTTGTGGATATCATTTCAAGTTTACATCCCTAGTTGATTAAGTAAATGGGTCTAATGGATAGTTTTGGATGCTATGGTAGATGTATAATCCATATGCATAAAGCTTAGTTTCTAATGCAATCATTTTATTAACCATTTTTGGCTTCATTTCCAAGGATGGTGTCAATTCAAACCTTTTCTTAGGGTTATTTTTAGGAGTTTGTATGCAAAATTAGTTGTTTAAGTCTTATTCCAAGTTCAACCAGGTATTACTATTATCTACACGCATAGGTTGACAGACCATCTTAGGAGATTTCTTCCTCAAAATGACCCATTTCAAATAGAATAAATTGTATATCTTGGTCAAGAAGACCAACACCCTAAAGAAGAACAAACCCTTGAAGAGAATCTAGCTGTTACAGAGGAGCCACCATTTGAAAATCCTTTTGCAACCTATCATGTAAACCTCCCTTCATCATCCTTTGATGAATCATTAGGTTTAAATAATATATTTTTTGCATATGTATATCAAGATAATCCTTTAGCCATTGTCATTTATCAACAAGGACATCAACTACCACCACCTAGGATGGCTCAACCTACATTTAATCCATTTCCCATACCTGACCTCCAAGAGAACAATAATCTTAAAAAACATTCCTACTTCAGGCCTTACCAAGTTCTATGGCTTAATTATAGAAGATTCAGAATTCTTTCTCTTTGGATTTGATATTCTTTGTAGAGGGTATGTTTAAACAAATGATGCTCATAGGCTGAAATTTCCTTCTGCTCTGAAAGAGGTAGCCCTAAGATTGGCATGGAATGAAGAACTTGTTTCTTGTTAAATATAAATATTATTGTAGAGGGAGTATGAGAGGAAATGATACCTTTAATATGCAACAAAAAGAAGATGAAACTCTTAAAGATTATGTTTCAATATTCCTTTATAATTTACAAAGGAACACTGAACATTAACTAAATGAGTCATCTCAAAAGCACCTTTTCTTAAGGGGTGTAGAGGAGACTTGTGTTTAAGCCCTAGATCTCATGACTAGAGGAGACATCACACAAAGTACATGGGAGTATATTAAGAGGTATTGCAAGAATTATTCAAGGGCTAATGTAAAAAAAGGAAGAGAAATTTGTTCTCATTCCTTAAGGACTATGGATGGCCTTCGTTAGCTACATCATATGCTTGTATTGCTTGTCGATTAGGAAAGATGACCATTTCCAATGGATCCACTATTAAGAAATTGACTTTGTACTCTCCCACTAAACCACTCTTACAAGATGAAAAAGTTGTCTGGCCTAATTTAGGAGATGATGAACTAGAGATAAAATCATTAAATCACCCCATAATGATTGAAAGAAACCCCTTTATGATTCCTCAAAATGATGATGATATCCTTGTAGAGATCCTATTCAATAAATATGGTGACAACACCACTTTATGTAGTTACTAGAATTGTTCATTATAGACAAGTCTTCCTCCTAAGGATACACCTAAATTTTCTATAAATACTAGCTACCTACATGCCTTATTACCTAATGAAATTAATTCTTGCAACTTTGATGAGTTAACTATGGTTAGTAAAGTCAATAGGGTTGAAATTAGTCTAGGAAAGGAGCTCAATGCCAGTAAGAATCTTACTACTAATAATTTCAAAAGTATAGTTGAGTTGTTGCAAGACAATTAGAAAGAATTTGTATGGGACTATATAGACATGATAGAATTAGACCCAAAAATTTGCACTCATAGAATTTATATCACATAAGAATGTAAGCCTATCAGACATCTTCAATGAAGAGTGAATCCTATATTATGTGATATTGTAAAAAATGAATTGTAGAAACTTCTGAATGTTGGATTCATCTACCCTATTTTTGATAGTTAGTGGGTCTAGCGTTTGGTGATTGTCCCTTAAAAAGGAGGTAAATGGTGAGTATGTGTAGATTAAAAAGATCTTAATACAATAACTAAAAAGGATGATTTACCATTGCCTTTCATTCATCAAGTTCTTAACAACTTGGTTGGGAAAAAGTATTTTTCTTTTCTAGATGGATTTAGTGGTAATAACCATATACAAATTTCACCAAAAGATCAAAAGAATTTTTTTTACCTAGTCCCTGGGGAACATTTTCCTATTTAGTATTACCCTTTGGATTTTACAATGCTCCTTCTACTTTTCAAAGAGCAGTGATAAGTATTTTTTCTAATATGTTTGCTAACTATGTGGAGATCTACATGGATGATTTCACTATTTATGGAGACCTTTGATGAATCTAAATCTAATTTGGATAGAGTATTGGAGACATGTTAAGAACACAACCTTTCATTGAATAGTGAAAAGTGTTATATGATGATGGAGGAAGGTGTTGTATTGGCTCATTATCTTTCTTTAAATGGCATTTAAGTTGATCCCTAGAAGATAGAAGTAATTAGTACTCTCCCTACACCAGCAAAGAAAAAGGATGTCAGAAGCTTCCTAGGTCATGTTGGTTACTACAGGATATTCATCAAAGACTTCAGTCAAATAGTAGCTCCACTAAATCATTTGTTAAAGAAACATTCTAATTTTTTTTGGATTTCAAAATGTGACAAAACATTTCAACTTGATTAGGATGTATTAACTAAAGCACTTGTACTTAGAGGTCCTAATTGGAACATTCCATACCATATTCATGGTGATGCTTCAAATTATTCTATAGGAGTTGTCTTAGGCCAAAAAGAAAAGATTGTTAAACATGTTATTGATTATATCAGTAAAAATCTACAAGGAGCTGAACTCAACTATATTGTCATAGAAAAGGAACTACTAGCTATGATTTATGCTCTCAACAAGTTTAGACATTATATCATTGGATATGAAATATTTGTGCACACTAATAGTGCTTCCATCAAGTACCCTATCAATAAGCCATCTATTTTAGGATGACTAGCATGATAGTTTCTGCTTATGTAGGAATTTGATATCAAGGTCATATACAAGCTAGGAAAAGCCAATGTGCTAGCTGATTTCCTTTCAAGGTTGAAGGTCCCTGATGATGCTACAGTTATTGATGACAATTTTCTAGACGAATAATTTTTCTCCCTAATAGCACATAATCCATGGTATGGTGACATTTCCAATTATCTTACTATAGGGAGAACTCCAACTCATTTCTCTCCCAAGGATAAAAGGCTTCTAGCTAAAAACAGTTTCAAATTTTCTTGGATAGCTAGTTGTATGTTTTACACTAGACCTAATCAAGTAATGTGTAGATGCCTCAGGGAGGATGAAACTTATGATATCCTATGTGTCTACCATGATGAACCATGTGGAGACCATTTTGTAGCTAAAAGAACAAGATTCAAGATTCTAAAAATTGGGTACTACTGACCAACTTTAAACAAGTATGCAATAAAATATAAAAATAAGTTTGAGAGATGCCAACATATGGGATGACCAACCAAATCTGATGAAATGCTCATTCAACCACAAGTAGTTGTTACTCCATTTGACAAATGGGGGATAGATTTTGTTGGACCAATTGATCCTCCCTCAAAAAATAAGTCATATATTTTGGTATGCACTGATTATGTCACTAAATGGGAAGAGGAAAAACCTATGAAACATGCAAGGGATACGAATGTTGTAGAAAGCTTATATGAAGTCATCTTCACAATATTTGAAGTTCCTAGAGAATTGGTGCTTGATCAAGGTGCCCAGTTTACACCTAATCTCATCATTGTTCTCGTGACTTAATATACCATTCAACATGGTAAGTCCTCTCGTTACCATCCACATGCTAACAAACAAGTTGAGATAACCAATAAAGAATTGGAAGCCATTTTGACAAAAACTATTCAAATACACAAGAAAGATTGGGAAAACAAGCTCATAGAAGAATTGTGGGCATATAGAACAACATGTAAGAGTACAACAAGATTTACTCATTTTGAAATAGTCTATGGTAAAACAATAATGAAACCCATTGAGTTTGAACATAAAACATTTTGCACTGCCTTGGAACTCAATATAGACATCCAATTTTCTCAACAAGAATGCATCCTGTAGCTAAACAAACTAGATGAATTTAGGAAATATGCATTTAAAAATACTGAATTGATTCAAATTCAATGCAAGAAATGACATGATAAATTTATTAAAGAGAAGAAATTTAGTGTGGGTGACTGGACACTCCTCTATTATTTAATATATCAACACCATCAAGGAAAATTTCAAACTAGATGGTTAGGACCCTATGAGATTGAAGTAGTCTATGATAATGGCGTAGTACAACTGGCTACAGTTGATCCTATTCAATTCAAAATTTTGGTTAATAGTCATTGGCTCAAAATTTACAATAAGCCCCAATCTCAAGAGGATTTCCTATAGTAGTTTTATTTTGTATATTCTCCCATGGTACTTGAACTTGAATCTTCTACTCAGAGTTCATCATTACTTTGACTCTTATCAAAGTTCATAATTAATCTTCTCTTTCTCCATAATAATTTGATCTCATCTTCTTTCTCTCTCACCCATCCATTTCACTTTTCTACTTCTCCACATGAGTAGATAGTAATGCAAGTATTCGCCATAATCGCATAGGTTCATACCATGCATTTCATTTTTTCATCCTTATTTATTTTGTTAATTTCATGAATTTGCATTTTTAATGTCATTACATTCTTTCCTTGCATGGTGGGACCCATGCTATCTTTTAATCTATGGGGGAACTATGTGTGTACATTTTTATTTTGCAAATAAATCTTGTAATTATAAGCAGTATATTGCATTTTGGGAAACTATGTGAAGTTATGCCATATCATTCCCTCTTCATTTATCAAGTCGATGTGACACTTGCCTTTTATTTGCAAAGTACACACATAACTTGCAATTATGGGAGTTTGAGAAAAAAAGTAAAAATGTAATGCTAACATGACATTATTAGATGACATGTTATTTTCCAAAAGATTTACAACCTTTTGTTCTTTTTTTTCTTTGAATGCATATACTCTGCAAATTGTGAAGTTGTCTCTTTATTCAACATTTATTATGAAGAGTGTGGAAATTTGAATTTTGGGACTTTTACTTGTATAATCATGGAAGGTGGTTTGATACAACATTAACCTACAATTAATAACATTATTCTTCAAGATAATGTTCGCCATTAGCTATTTGAAATTTGTGGTTGGCTCCAATATTTTCAAAAGCTTATTGCTTGGGATGAAGTAGTTGCTCTTCAGTTTATGAACTCATTACTATAGTAAAAGGGCTCAAGGTTGAATGTAGTCCAAAGATAATTTTGAAGGTATCAAGGTTGCCATTAGAAGGAGATTTTTTTGAAGAAGATATGGACCCACAAATGGTGATGAACCAATTCACCCAGCATATAGAGAGAGCGCTAGAAGTGGATAGGAAGCAAGGGAAAAGGAGCATTTTTGTACAAGAATCTTATAATTAGTGTGCCCTCTATATTATGAAGTACATTATGTGTGAAGGAAGACATCAGTGGTTGTATGGTTTTCATTTTAATCTCCTTAGTTCTTTAAGGCATAACAATAGACCTGTCAACCTTCCACATTTCTTGTTTATTTTACTATAGAAATGAGTTGTATATGTGCCAAAAGGTAAGCCTAACTCATTTTCCCATCATTTTTTGATTAAACTAGTAATATAAAGGGCATTAAGACAAGTTCCTACTATCTCTTGTGATGATTTTTTGTTAATGGATGAATTCTTTCTAGCACTTAGTGAGCCTAAGGGTTTGGGAGTAGGAAGAAGGGTTGCTACAATAATTGACACTATAAAAATTGTTGAGTGTAATGCATCTAATGAACCCTCACCTAGGCAGAAAAAGAAGAAGATAGTAGAAAAATAACCATACATCCCAAGAGAGGAAAAAGGCACAGGGAAATATTTTTGAGAAAACCCCACCTCCCCTCAATCTAAGGATACTATGAAAATGAGGTCTTTTACACATAGGGTTGAATGTGATCTAGTTCAAGAACATAAAGAACATAACCTAGGTCACATACAAGAGGTAAAGAATTATTATGATAATATTTTTCCTTCCTCGCCTTCTATTGACAAAAAGAGAGTTCAGAAGGGGACTCCTACAACTCATTTTGAAGGGTTTTCAAAGAAATGAAAGAAGGTGTGTAAAAATCTTGTTAAAACACCTGTGAGGAGTGAGAGAATTCCTAGGAATTGTGTTACCACAGACACTTCTATAGATCACATTTCTCAAGATAATACCATTAAAAATGATGCAGGAATTCTTGAATGTGTACAATCAAAAGAGTTAAGGAAAGATTTAGGAAGTCCACTTCACAATCCTAGCCAAAACCAAGAAGATATTATTTATGTAGGAGATGACAATAGTGACAGTGATTTAGGGCATGGTAATTTTTTATTCCAAAAGAAAGGAAAGTATTTTTAGGTTGTACATGAATAAGAGAATGAATATGTTTCTATGTCTAGAGATGAGCCTGTAGGACCTTAAATTAATGATCCACAAGATCTAGATGAAAATTTTCCTTGAGTCAATATAAAAATTGTTGAGAAATTTTTTAGGGAAATGATTAGTGAAAGGTTGGAAACCTTAGTTCAAGCTGCAAAACAAATGGAAGAAACATCTTCTTCACAACAACTACCTTCTAAAAAACCTTGAAAGAAGTATTCTAGTATGGAAGGGAAAATCTATTGCTAAAACTCATGTTGAAGGAATTAATGGTAATGATAATTTTGAGCGGGGTGATGTTAACAATCAAGGACCTATGCCCCCACCTGACCTCTCTACACCATTAGCAACAAGAATGAGTAGATACCAACAATTTTTAACAGAGAAAACTATATGGTTAGAGGAAAAGAAGGGGATGCAGCAAGTTACTAATAATCAATAGGGAGAATTGTTGGATCAAGAAGACACAATTATGATTTTAGAGGGAAAAGTCACACAGATGACTAAGTTGATTCCTGAACTTCTCCCATGTAGGCAACCAGCTCAAGTTTACACTCTAAAACTAAAGGAGTGGATGTTGAACTATCAAATGACTCATATTGTGTAAGATCTCAATTCTTCCCTGAATACTCCACATGAACTTTATCGTACATTCCATCAATCTCTTGTAGCTATTAAGAACTTGCTATGTGAACTCTATATGCACAATTTACCTATCCCTAATGATAGGGAATGGAATTCTTTGATGTATGTGGGGCCTATTAAGGGCATTTATGTCCTAGGCTTAGAATGAAATTATACAAGAAAATTAGGAGAAACTATATAGAGAAGAAAAAGACTCATAACCATTGTACTTAAGACCTAAAGCAAAAGATCCTTAGACATACTATTATAATTTTCCCAAAGTTGCAAATTCTAAGAAAGGGAAGAAACATATAAAACCTTTAAGGGTAGCTACTTACTCAGAGTTCAATGAAATGAAAGATAATGAGTTACAAGAGGCATAAAGGTCAGTCATTCAGCAATAGATAAGACTTCCCAGAGATTTTCAAGTTGAAGAGCCATGTTCTCCATAGAAATTTATTATGGCAAGAAGGTGTGCACCATGGTATGTTGTGATGGGGAAAATAGAGGTAGTTTCTGGATCCCACTTAAGTTTTAGCCTCCTCTAATAATGCAGCTATTGTTGGGAATCAATGAGGATGTTAATGCACACAACATGGTTGTTGAGGTACAAGCTTGGGAAAGGCTTAATGATTCTAAAGGCTATTATTGGAGTTGGTAGAATGGAGGAACCAAATTTGGTACTATAGAAGATTTTAGGTTGAAGTCTAGGATCAAGAACTGCATTTTTTCTGGAGGACCAGACATCTTCCAAGTTGAGGGCAATGATGGGATGAAGGAATATCATGAGTCCATGGGATTTTATGGTTTTTATGTGATGGTTTATTTTTAAGTTGAAATACTTTTAACTATAATTTTCCATATAAACTTATATCTAGCTTTCTTTTCCATAAGTTTCATGACACTATATGATTTCCTAAATATACTACTATGGTTAGAACTTATATAGAAGAATGATATTATTGTATGATCTATGGATGTGTATACCCTTTTTCCCTTTCTTACTTTTAGTGGGTAGGTTCCTATAGCTATTTATTGTGAGCAAGGATTGATATGTGTATTGAATGCCTGTCATGGATTAATGAAGTAAATTTGTGCTTTGGATTATTGCATGTGTATTAATCTGATTGTTAGAACAAGTCAAAGGAAGGAATGCATGCAAAGGCATTAATAGAACAATTATACTATTACCTAATATTATGAGTTGCTAAATATTAGGTCAGCCTAACTTCCAACTGTTGTCCAAATCTAGAAGTAATTATGTCATGTGTTTAAGACTCATTTCATTGAATATGTGTACCATGATGTAATAATTGCATTGCTAAGTTCTCAATGCTAAAGCTAGATCTTAGGAAGTTAGTTTTCTATAGTTTCTTTAAATAAGTTGTTGAATAAGGCTTTGAGAGAGTTTTAAGCAGAATTTTTAATTGCAATAGCTTTCTCTTTCAAATATAAACTATCATTTATAGTTTGTAATATTTTTATTAGTTGATATCAATACAAGTTGTTATTATTGTGTGTTAATTTTTGAATTTTGTAATTGTTACTATTCACTTCTCTAAAAGGGCCCACATGGTAAGTGAACCTAATTAGTAGAATTAGTTTTCCTCATAATAGGATTAAGCAAGATCTTTGTTGTTCCTATAGCCATTGGTAACAAAACTAATGGTTATTCCTACAACAAAGGAAAACAAGGTAGATTTCTATTTGTAATTCATTTTTGTCATTTAGTTAAGGATTTTTACATTGGCACATAGATTAAGTATTCCTATTCTTAATTTCATAGGATAGAAAATGATAGTTAAAGAGATTTAAAGAATATACTTTGTAGACATCATTTCAAGTTTATGTCCTTGCTTGATTAAGTAAATGGGTCTAATGGATAGTTTTGTATGCTATGGTGGATGTCTAATCCATATACATGAAACTTAGTTTCCAATACAATCATTTTACCAACTAGTAAGACACTTCACACAAACCTCTATGCATGGTACAAAAGTGGGCAATGAAAGAAAAGTAGGTCATTTTCTCTAAATGTTATGAAAATGTGGAAAATAATAGACAATAGAATGAGATAATAAAATATTTTGAATTTTTTCATTATAAACATTTGGAATTCATCTAGTGTCTTGTATGTTGTACTACTATCAATTTCTTACATAAAAATTGCATTGTCTTAAGGATATTTCTATCTTATTTTGTGTCAATAATCTTTTTAAATACAAATGAAACACATTTATTGATATAAAAAAATAAGAAACATGATCTAGAGTACCTTACAATAATAAAATATCACATTAATATCAATATGTTGGTTGTATAATTATAATTATTAATTTTTCTAGTCTAAA
Organism: Cupressus sempervirens; assembly: GCA_028749045.1. Classification (NCBI taxonomy): domain Eukaryota; kingdom Viridiplantae; phylum Streptophyta; class Pinopsida; order Cupressales; family Cupressaceae; genus Cupressus; species Cupressus sempervirens. The sequence continues at coordinate 675,684,185 of CM053784.1, read as the reverse complement.
AAAGCTTTCAATCATGTAATATGTAAGGAAAATGAAAAATATTATTTACTTATATAAGAAAAAGATCAATATTTAACATTTTCCCATTTAAAATGGGAAATGTGATGTTTGTGGATTTACATGTTGGATTTTCATACTCTAATACATATTTTGATTATGATATCTGTGGTGATTGATTGACAGGTACTTGAATCTAAACCTTATCACAAGAGATTCTTATTCTCATGATATATATTTTATATGCACTTGCATTTTTTTGGATTATGGTAAAAATAGGGTTTGAGGGGACCTGAAACCTCATACACAAAATAAAAAAGATATACAAGATAGATTCCACTAGGTTTTATAAGGACCTGGAACCTACAGTAAGAGAAACTTGGAAGCTAAAATGCAGCATACAAACATAAACTAGTTGGAAAGAAAAAATAATAGTAAGAGACAACCATCATAGAGAGAAAAGACCAATAACCAGAACTAGCATAATAAAAATATGAAATTGCACTATTACTCTAGCTCCTCCATAGCTTTAGTCAAATATTTGGTAGTATCAACAACCTCCTAAAGGAGACCCTCAACATTGGAGACAAGGGAAACTTCAATGGCCTTTTTTGTGCTCAGTCCAATCCTTCTACCAGGTCTACCAGTCATCTAGGTAGGCATAGGGGAAATAATTTCCTCATTGCTCCTCCTACCAATTCTAACCACTGCTACACATAGGCTGGCAATAATCATGTCCATCTATTGGCCAATATCCTTAACAAGTTGCCTCAACCCAGCTTTATAGGCCATCAGTTTCTTAGGAATGTTCATAATTTTTCCTTCAATCTCAATTCTTTTTTCAATATCCAGATTATTTTGCAACTCTTTAATACTTTTCTTTAGGGCTATGATTTCATTATAAAGCCACATATTATCCCATAGAAACATATTTGTCTTTAATATAGCTTTGTTAAGAAACATAATCCTACCACTAATATTCTTCTTTCGAGTCACCTCAACAACACTCTTCAACTTGAGCTAAACAGTAACAATGTGGGCCTCTTGAGGCATAGAATCCATTTCTCTATCTAATTTTTTTTTGTCAATTTCATTCATCTAGTTAGTATCAACAATATTTGGCTCGTGGGTAGTAAGGATCATATTATCATCCTTATTACTATCTATCAGACACCCTTCTTCCTCAACAACTTCAATAGTAGGCATATTATTTGTCACCTCATTATCTTTTCCCTTTGAGGAGTTTAGAGAAATGTTTAGGTTATTAATTCTAGGATTAGAAGTGACCACATTACTCCCTATTCCACCAAACTTAGCCACAATATTATCCTAACTACCTGAGTACCCATCATTGTTCAAGCAATAATCTCCACTCTCCATTTCTCTCTCCTCATCTTGATCTTTCTTTGCTTCCATGGTACCCTTATCTTCTTCCAAGATTTCTACAAGTCTAACCTCAAGTTTTCCCATACTTTTACCTTCACCCTTAATCTTCCTTATTTTCTTGTTCTTTTCACATTCGTTCTCACTATCCAACTCGCTATCTAACTTTGTATCCATTTCCTTTTTCTCCTTAGTTTGAACATTATGGGTTTTAAGTTTTTTGCACTAGATTTGTCCAAAATTTCCTTCCCAAATATATTTTTTCTCTTTCCAATAGAAAGAGAGAGCTTCACATCATTCTCTCTACAATATACTTCAATAAGAAGAATTAGCCCTTCATAGCGAATGAGCTTGGATCTTTTTTTCCCATGATCACTAAGGTTGTTTAATAAGGAAAATTTTAAGTAGAAAAGAAACGTAACCCCATCCTTGTATATGAAGTGATTTAAAAATATGAAAAATAGAAATTATGCACTCTTTTAGACCTCCCATCAAGAATGAAATACTAACAAATATAGGATAAAAATCTTTCCAAAGGATTAATCTAGTCAAGATTGAAGAAGTCCCCTTAATGAATTTTCTTTCTTCTTCAAGATTCTTCAAAAATTTCTTCAGGGAAATGTTTGATATTTTGGTCTCTTTCTTGAATTTGATTCCCTCAATAGGGAGCCTAGTAATCTTTGCAATAAACTTTTTGGTGGTAGTCACACAAACCCCATGCAAAGTCACATTTTCTCCAGTCCAATTTCTATTGAAGTTGATGAAAGATCAACCCCATAGCTCCCAAGAATCACCTACATGCAAACACCTATCATAGAAGAGAGAAGAAAAAAACTATGGAGGCTAGAATTTCCAAATCCATAGATGAGACATTCTTGATTAGCAAGAAGAGAAATTTCTATAATCAAAAGTGAATTAATCTAAATCCTAAATTGATGTTTACAATGAGAGATCATCCTTATAAAGGAGATCAAAACCCTAAAAAGGTCTAACCTAGGTTGCATCAAAATAATTAATAAAAGAATTAATTATTAGATGCCTAAAGTTTAGCTTAAGCAACTACAGTTAATTAGGAAATATCTAATTACTCTAACACCCCCCCTTAAGATAAACTTAGGGAGTAGCTAAAAACCTAGAAACTAATACTAAAAGTAGAATTAGGTCTTGAAAAACAAGGCTTGATGAGGTACCCAGGAAAAACCAAATCTTTGAAAAGAGAAGAAATAGAGAAAACCACATGGAAAAAACCCTATTCCAAAAAGAGATTGGAAAACATGCTAAAAGAAACTAGTGAAGGACTAAAGAAGCCTCCAAACTAGGGAATGTCCTAGAAGATAGGAACAAAAGATGATCATGAAGAAAATCACTAAAACATGTAGAAGCTGCAAAGCTTTGTCAAAAGTAAGTGCTGATTTTAAAAACCTCCACTAAAATAGAACCTGACTAGGTAGAAAAGACCATAATCTGCATCGAATCAGGAGGCTTACAAAGGAAAACAGCTAAACTCAAAGATATAGATGGCATGAAACACCAAATTTTGAAGAGATGATCAATTGAATCAAGGAAGCATGAGAAATAATAGAAGAACCCCCCCAATGTAGATAAGGCTGAGGTGATAGAAAACTGAAAAAGTGGGCCAAAGAACTACATGTCAAAGAACCACGATCAAGATGCTCAAAATAGTACATATGTGTGTACGAAGGTGATCAATCTTAGATACGTCATGAGGTTAATGCCATAGAAGGGACACTAACTAGACAAATGAAGATGGAAAGCAAAGAAAAAACATCAACCACCCATGGCACTTTAATCAGAGTAGTGCATGTACAATAAGGCACAAGATATGGTGAATCCCACAAATACAATAACCTACATGAGTGTCCTAAGATAACATTGCTTAAATCAGAAGGTAAAACAAGCCAAACAATTGAAATAAAAATATAGATGCATTATGGCACTTTAGTGCATTTGCAAGAATGCATACAAATGATGTCTAAATAACCTAGAAGAGACATAAGACAAATACAATAGATAGTATAAGTCCTGAAAAATCATCTAAAACAAAGAAATTGATCCCTAGACCTAAAACAACCAAGTTATCCACCATAATGAAAAAGTGTAGAAGACTAAATAGAATGTGCATGGACAAGAATCTAGAAAAATAAACAATATCACTAAAAGGAAGTCAGAAAGACCTTTCCAATGATATAAAGATTTTCCAAATTAGAGATAAGATGCCCAAGATATGTCTCCCAAAGTGTAAAAAAAAGCTCTGAACTTTTATAGTAAAAAAAACCATCAAAATAGCATCAAAACTAGAAAACTCATGTACCACTATGATAGGCTTGAAACTAGCTTTCTAACAATATCTTATTTTTGGAAAACAAAGACCATATACCTAAGATATGAGCAAAAATGTGAAGGTAGGTCCAAACAATGCCCGAGAAGGTAATAGGAATGCTGATGTAATGCTGATGTTAGCAAGTGACGAGCCCAAATTTGATGGTCAAATGGTATTCAAGGCAAACAAATGTCATAAAATGACCCCTGTGATTAAAAAAATTCCCCTAGCTAAGGGTGCCAAAACATTATTTAAAACCACCATGGGTAGGCAATAGAAACTGCTCAATGTATCCCAATATTGCTTCCAAGAAAAAACCACCAATCAAGGATTTTAATCACATGGATTAAATTGTAGGGGCCCACATGAGTAGCAAATAGCACCAAAGTTGTCTTAATCACTAATGAACTAGACAATCACCCATACACGTGACAGAGGGAGGAAAAAATGAGTGTTGACTTGGTGCTTGGCCCAAATCATAGTCAACAAATGAATATACCACCCATCAAAGGTCAAAAAATGGCATTGGAGGCCATGAAGAATGATTATGTGGCTCAATACAATGCCCTCCACTAAAAACACATGGGGAGCAGAAAGAACACCAATGTAAGAATCTGATGTTGAAAATAGATTGAAAAGATCATTGTTGAGAGGGATTATTGAAAGAGGGAGATTGTTGAAGAAGACTATGAATTTCAATCATTTTTTTGTCAGTGATGTCAAACATATTATTTATTGGTAAAGCAACTACTTATAAGATTGAAGTATTATCACTTATTTGATTGATAAAGATGATTTGATCAAAAGATGTAACAATAGCACCTAGAGGAAAGGTTGAGTTATGGTTATGTAATGAAGTACAAGGATTAGTTGAGATAGTGATGACATGATGTATTGATAATCTACTTAAGGTTACAAAGTTTGGTTACACTAAGAAAGATCAAAAGAACAAGTAACACAAATTTTCTGCCAAATTTGACCGAGTGGATAGTAGGTGTTGAGCAAATTCAATACAAGCCAAATAGAAAATTAGTTGGAGCCAACTAAAAGTTCATTCTAGTGTATGCAAAGCAAAATAGTTGATGCCAAGTTTAGTTGATGCTAAGAACCAATAAACTTTAGTTCGTGCTAAGTAATTTCACAATGGATTCTGAGCAACATAGTATGTTTCAAGCATCAAAAGGTTGATGATGTCGAGCTACTGCATTATTTAAAAGATTGTGGATTTGATGAATTTGAGTTGACAAGTTTTTTTTCTTGGATTGTGTGAACTAGGTCGAAGATAAAATTGATAAGCTAGTAGTACAGAAATCAAGGTAAACCATTTTTAGGTGAATTCAAATGGATTCTAGGAGAAGTTTCTAGAAGAGATATGAGATATGGGGTAGATACATAGTATCCTACCTAATACATCTAAACCCTAAATTGGATGATGGATAATAAGCAGAAAAATATCTTAGTTTCCTATTTATAGGTATGGCTGATCATGAAGCAAGGTTTTCATGTGCAAGAACCTAAGGGAAATAAGAAGTCAAGGGTTTTTCTTCATCTAGTGACCTAAGAGAAGAGTCTGCAATGGTATGTTAAGCAAGAAGGCTTAAGGAGATGAATGCTTGAAGGGTAAACAATCTATCAGAGCTACAAAGTGTGAAGGCCAAGTAGAATTGAGGACTAAACAGTGATCTATAATATGCAAGAGAAGTTGTAAGCTGTATCAAATCAAAGCCTTACTATTACTCTCTAACAAAGTATCATTCTAGGGTAAATCCTTTAGATTAAGGTTGACCTAATAGTCATTTGTAAATCCTTTAACTAGATGACATTCCAAGTGAATAGTCTAAAGTCCTCTAACAAGGCTCACTCCTAATAGGGTGATTGAAATCTTTTAACAAGGTCACATTTAATAGTATGCACTATAACCTTTAATAGGGTTGGCCTTTCACAAAGCATCACTTCAGAAGAGTGAAAAGAGTACCATGTTATTGGTGGTTTTTCCCAAATTGGGTTTCCACATAAATCATTGTGTCAAGTGTGTTGATGAATCTGTTATGTTTCATGCTTTACATTTCTGTAAGTTGATTTGACAATAACCTATAAGTTTTAAGTGATTGCATAATATTATGGATGCATGCATGAGTATAAATGTTTTATGGGTTTACTAAGCTATGAAAAGTTTTATTTATTTATTTGGACCTTGGATAACTGATTCACCCCCCTGGTTATTCTAAAGTATTCCAACAATCGGTATTAGAGCCAAGTTGATTGAAGAGAACTAGTTTAAAGGTACTAGAAGCACAAAGATCAAGATGTCTAAAAGAAAATAACCAAAGCTCAATAGAGATAACTTTCCTTCATGTCAACATTTGATTAAGCTACACCTTTGAGGACTTGGAGATCATGCATAATCTACCATTTCTATGGAGCATGTTGATCTTGTTGGTGCCCCTACTGTTGACGATATGAGGAAGAAGAAAGAACACAACTAGGCAATATTGGAGATTGCCTTTACCCTAAGTTATGCCGAATTTGATGATATCAAAGGTCTTGATAGTGCAAAGAAAATGTGGGATGCCCTAACCACTATCTATGGAGGAGATGCAAATGTTCTTAGAGCTAAAACCAAAAGTCTCAGAGGTAAGTTTGATGAAATGAGAATGGAATAAGATGAGAATATTGCTCAATATGTTGAAAGGATAAAAGAAGTGGTCAATGCAATAAAGGGAGCTACTAGTAATATAGATGATGATATTGTTTTAAGAAAAGTTTTGAGAACACTGTTACCTATTTATGCTATTAGAGTTTCTACAATTCAAGAGCTAAGATGTATTCTAGGGAATAAGCTATCACTTGAAGGTCTGGTAGGTAGACTCACTACTTTTGAGCTATCTAACTTTGATAATTACAAGCCTAAAAATATTGAATCTCCTTTCAATGCTAGAAAAAGAAGAAAAAGAAGAAGTATGTGTCCAATGAATCTGCTTTGAAAATGAAGAAAAAGAAGATGTGTCTAATGATAGTGATATAGATGAGGAGGATGTTAAATAGCTTGAAGCACTACTGGCAAGAAGATCCCACAAAGGTAAAGGCAAGTTCAAAGGTAAGTTACCCATCATTTGTTTCAATTACAATAATGTTGGTCATATTGTTGCTAGATGCCTAGAGAAGAAGAACTACAAATGTGGTGACAAATACAAGAGTAGAAGAGATGAAAAAAGAAAAGACTACAAAGACAAAGGTAAGAATTCTTGCTACATTGCTGAAGAGGAAACAAAGGATGATTCTGATGAACATGATGATGAGGTGGTGTATGTTGCAATGAAGGATGAATCTGATGAAGATGAGGCAACTGCACTTGTGACTTGTGTGAACAAAAATGATAGATAGATCATTGATAGTGGATGTTCACATTACATGACTGGAGACAAAAGTAAGTTCATTAGCCTAAATTGTTATGATGGAAATAGTGTAAGATTTGGTAATGATGCACTATGTTTGATAAAAGGAAAAGGTTATATCAAACTCATAGACAAGATTTTATGTGACAATGCTTAGTATGTTGAAGGACTCACTATAATTTGTTGAGTGTGTCACAAATGAATAGTTTAGAATGTAAGGTTGAGTCTAAAAACAAGATTTCTAAAATATATGATACAAAAGGGAAACTAATTGGAAAGGGTGATCAAACTAGAAGTAATCTATTCTATCTTGGCATAGATGATGCTACTTGTCTTGTTGTAAATTTGATGATGTATGGCTATGACACAAGAGGTTATGTCATGTTAACTTTGATAACTTGGTTAGTATTAGTAACATGAAGAAAGTTAGAGGTTTGCCTAAGTTGAAGAAGCTTGATAATATAATATGCAAACAATGTCAGTTAGAAAAAATGACAAGGTCATGTTTTAAGAGTGAAACTTATACCTCTAAAGGAATACTAGAGATTGTTCATACTGACTTGTGTGGACCAATTGATGTGCAAAGTTACAACGGAGATAAGTACATAATGCTATTTGTCAATGACTATTCTAGGATGATGATAGTTATGTTTCTAAAATAGAAATCTAATGCATTCTAAATGTTTAAGTAGTACTTAGCAAGAGTTGAAAAGGAAACAATTAAAATTATAAAGTGTTTGAGATCTGACAGAGGAGGAGGAGAATTCACATCAAATGAATTTGAGATGTTCTATAATGATAGAGGAATCAAAAGATAGACATCTGCCCCTAAAACACCATCACAAAATGGAATAGCTGAAAAGAGAAACAAATCTATAATGGATTGTACTAGAACACTCATGATGGAGAAGAATACTAGTCTGAAATATTGGAGAGAAATTTTAAGTACAGCTATCTATACCTTGAACTGTGTGCAAATCAAGAAAGGTACTCATTTAACACCTTTTGAATTATGGTATGGATATCCACCCAATGTAAAATACTTTAAGGTATTTGGAAGTAAATGTTACATTCTTAAAGATGTTAGAAATGGAAAGCTTGATTCAAAAAGTGAAGAAGGTATATTCTTAGGATACTCCACAAGAAGTAAAGCTTATAAATTCTTAAATACTAACACTAACAAAATTGTGGAAATTGCAAATGTGAACTTTGATGAATATATAGAAGTTTATGAGGCTGAATCTATGAAAAAGCCAGAAGAATACAAATAATTTGTATGCTTTTATGAAGGAATGCCTACTAAAGAAGATGTTGCAAATCAAGTTACAAATCAACAAGAAGTTTTAGTAACTATCAAATCCCACATAATGAATGTTAAGTTGTATTAAAGAATCAAGCTACATTGAAATGTCAAGTTATAGACTGAAGTGGATGTACATTCTAATTTTGAGATTAGTGAACATGAAAGTGATGCTGAGATACTCAATAGAGATATACATAGTGATTTTAAAGTTGAGAGACAAAGTGAAGAAATAAGAGTTGAACCAAGATTGTCCAAATATGTCAAAAGACATTATCCTACTACTCAAATCATTGGAGACAAAGATGTTAAACCAATGACAAGAAATAGATTGAGAAGTGAAACATGTTTTTTGAGCATGAAGGAACCCAAATCAATAAGAAATGCATTAGAAGATGTTGATTAAAGTAAAGCCATGGAAGAAGAGATTGAAAAAATAGAGAAGAACAAAATAGAGAGTCTAGTTCGTAAACTAGAAGAAAAAAATGTGATCGGTACCAAGTGGGTATTTAGAAACAAGCTAGATGAAAATGGTGAAGTCACAAGGAAAAAAGTAAGATTAGTTTGCAAGGGATATGCACAAGAAGAAGGAATTGACTATGAAGACTTTTTCCCCTGTTGCTAGATTGGAAGGAGTAAGAACTCTAGTTGCTTATGTTGTATACAAAGATTTCAAAGTTTATTAGATGGATGTTAAATCTATATTTTTTATTGGTATATTAGAGGAAGAAGTTTACATAGAACATCCAAGAGGTTTTGTTGATGTTAACAATAAGAACATGGTATGTAGACTACACAAGGCTCTATATGGTTTGAAACAAGCACCAAGAGCATGGTATGAGAGACTTCATTATTATCTTGTGAAGATTGGATTTGAAAGGACTAATTATAACAACAATTTGTACATGAAGACAAAGAAAGGAAAAGGTATTTTATTATCTAAAATATTTTTTGATGATATCATATTTGGAGCGCAAGATGCTTTACGTAAGGATTTTGCAAATCAGATGAAGCAAGAAATTGAGATGTTTATGTTTGGAGTAATCAAATTTTTTGTGGGTTTGCAATTATATCATATGAAATATGGTATATACATCACTTAGTCAAAGTCTGTCAAAGAAATATTGGAATTTTTTCAATTGAAGGATTTCAAACTAGTAAGTACGCCTATGGTGGCAAGACACAAGGTGTCAAAGAATGATAATTCAACTTAGGTGAATCAAACATTGTATAGGTCTATGATTGAAAAATTGCAATATGTAGTACATAGTAGGCTTGATATTGCATTATTTTTAGGGATAGTTGCAAGATTCTCTTCTAATCCCAAGGAGAATCACTTAATGGCTATGAAGAGAATAGTGAGATATTTGAAAGGAATAGAAGAGTTTGGGACCTGTACTACAAGAAGAATGAAAATTTTGAATTGAGAGCCTACACTGATGTTGATTGGGCTGGAAAAATTGATGATAGAAAGAGCATGAGTGGAGTATATTTCTTAGTCAAGATACTAGTTACAAGGACTAGCAAGAAAAAAAATTGTACTTCACAATCTACTACTGAAGCTGAATATGTTGCTACTACCATAAATTGTATAAACATTGTGTGGATCAAATAGCTACTCAAAGGAATGAAGGAAGAAATCATAGAACCAGTGATACTTTATTGTGATAATACTAGTGCTATCAATATATCAAAGAATCTAGCGGTGCACACAAAGACAAAGCACATTGCAATCAAGTATCACTACTTGAGAGAGTTAGTTTAAGATAAAGAGGTGAAGATGAAATATGTCAACACAAAAGAACAAATTTTTGATATCTTCACAAAACCATTATCTAAGGATGCTCATGAGTATTTAAGAGGTAATTAAGGGTGATACCCCTATCGAAGGCTATCTAAGTAACAAGAGGAGTGGCCTTCATCAACCAAGTTGATGTTAATATGTTACACATTGGTGTAGAGGATCTTACTTTAGGAGTTTCCTAAAGTAATCAAAGAGCTGAAACTTCAAATAAATCACAAGCGAGGCGACATAGGGAGAAACTAAAAGAACCTAACAAAGTCTATATCTGCATGTTAAGATGACAAGATTTTGGTATATGTGTTTGGCATTGTTGTCAAAGAGGGAGAGATTTATTGATCAAAGAAAGATAGATCAAGCCAATATTTATAATTGCTGAGGGAGAATTTACTAATTAGAGGAGAATCAAGAGAGATATCAAGAGATTGTTGTCAAACAGATGGAAAGTGTTGTTGATCAGTAGAGAACACAAGTATGATGAAGGAGGTAGAGAAGAATACAAGGAAGAGGGAGAAATCCTAATCTACCTAGTTAGAGGGAGATATAGTAAGAGGGAGTTATAAGAAAGAATTTTGTAACCTAATCAGAAGATGGAAGCTGTTGATAGAGGGAGAGATTTCAATACAAGTTTTCATTTTGGTATTGTCTTACTGTTTTAACCTAGTCAGTTTAGTTGAACAAAGGTGTTTATCATTTGGTTGATTTGGTTGATTAGTTTGGTTTTCCATCAATGCCAAAGAGGGAGATTGTTGAAAATAGATTGAAAAGATCATTGTTGAGAGAGATTATTGAAAGAGGGAGATTTTTGAAGAAGATTGTGTTTCAATCATTGTTTGTCACTGATGTCAAACTTGCTATTTTCTAGTAAGACAACTACTTATAAGGTTCAAGTACTATCACTTATTTGATTGATGAAGAGGATTTGATCAAAAGATGTAACAATAGCACTTAGAGGAAAGGTTGAGTTATGGTTATGTAATGAAGTACAAGGATCAATTGAGACAGTGATGACATGATGTATTGATAATCTACTTAAGGTTACAAAGGCTAGTTACACTAAGAAATATTAGAAGAACAAGTAACACAAAGTTTTTCTACCAAGCTTGACTAAGTGGATAGTAGGTGCCGAGCAAAAAATTAGTTGGAGTCAAGTAAAAGTTCATTCTAGTGTATGTCGAGCAGAATAGTTGATATCAAGTAAAGTTTAGTTGATGTCAAGCACTAGTAAACTTTAGTTCATGCTAAAAAATTTCATAATGGATGCCAAGCAATGTAGTATGTGTTGAGCATCAGAAGGTTGATAATGCTAAGCTACTACATTATTTAAAAGATCATGGATTTAATGAATCTAAGCTAAAAAGCTTGTTTTCTTGGATTGTGTGAACTAGGTGGAAGATAAGGTTGATGAGCTAGTGGCACAGAATTCAAGGTAAACCATTTTTAGGTGAATTTAAATAGATTCTAGAAGAAGTATCTAGAAGAGATATGAGATATGGGGTAGATACATTGTATCCTACCTAATCCATTTGAACCCTAAATTGGATGATGGAGAATGAGTGAGAAAATATCTTTTCCTATTTATAGGGATGGTTGGTCATGAAGCAAGGTTTTCATGTGCGAGAACCTAAGGGAAAAAAGGAGTCAAGGATTTTTCTTAATCTATTGACCTAAGAGAAGAGTCTATAATGACATGTTAAGCAAGAAGGTTTAAGGAGATGAATGCTTGAAGGGTGAACAAGCTATCAGAGCTGCAAAGTATGAGGGCCAAGCAAAATTGAGGACTGAATAGTGATCTATAATCTACAAAAGAAGTTGTAAGTTGTATCAAATCAAAGCCTTGCTATTACTCTCTAAAAATTGTATTAGTCTAGGGTAAATCCTTTGGATTAAGGTTGACTTAAAAATTATTTTTAAATCCTTTAACAGGGCAATATTCCAAGTGAATGGTCTAAAGTCCTCTAACAAGGCTCAATCCTAATAGGGTGATTGAAATCCTTTAACAAGGTCACATTTAATAGTGTGCATTGTAACTTTTAATAGGGTTGGCCTTTCACAGGGCATCACTTCAGAAGAGTGAAAAGAGTAGAAGGTTACTGGTGGTTTTTCCCAAATTAGGTTTCCATGTAAACCATTGTGTTAAGTGTGTTGATAAAATTTTTATGTTTCATGCTTTCCATTTCTGCAAGTTGATTTGACAGTAACCTACAAGTTTTAAGTGATAGCATAATATTATGGATGCATGCATGAGTACAAATGTTTTATGGGTTCACTAAGCTATGAAAAGTTTTATTTATTCATCTGAACCTTGGATATCTGATTCACCCCCCACCCTCCTGCCCCCCCTAGTTATTCTAAAGTATTCCAACATCTAAACTACCATTCACAAAGACTGTCAGAGAGCTCAAATCAGGTAGGGGACATCAGAATATTATTCTGCAACTTCAGTGTCAAGAGGCGCAAAAGAATTAATTATTAGATGCCTAAAGTTTAGCTTAAGAAACTAGAGTTAATTAGGAAATATCTAATTACTCTAACAATTTCTAAAAAATTCTTTAGTAATATAGGGTTTGTGGCCATGCAATTTCTCTAGGTAACCAGTTACCTTACCTTTGTGAACAATTTTGTAGAATGCTATTTTATTCTTCTAGTGCTTATAATTTGTAGGCTATTGCTTCCTCAGCTTACCACCCATATTGTAACCCATGCTAATAACTAGACCTCTATAATGAGGAAAAAATTTGCAAGATTTTTTTTTGCAGTATTTCACTTTTAATTCCAAGATCACCCACAAAATGTGTCAATCTAGAAGAAGGTAATAATGAAGAGGTAACTCCTCAAAAAAAAAACCACTATCATTAAAGTTACAACTTCCTTCGATATTTGAAAAAAACTTAATTATAGTTTGCATTAAACTTAGCTTGGACTACATTTTTCACATCTAATTGAATTATCACCTTTTAATTTGCTTCCTTTCTTAGGTCACCAGTCCATGAAAGAGGTTTTTTTTTACCCCTTTCTTCATTGGCAATCCAGTCAACAACCATATTACTCTCATGGTAAATATGGGTGATAATGACTTTTCCAAAATTATTAAGAAGATTTTTTATTTCTCCAATAATCATTTCAATATTCCAAGTGATGGAATTATTATTATTTAGCATGTTAACAATATTCAAAGAATCCACTTCCATCCATAAGTGTCTAATACCAATTTTCACAACCTTGTGAATAATAAACAGAGTCATTACCACTCCTGACCTATGACTAGTAGTGGTACCAATAAGAAGAGCCACATCATCCACCACCCTACAATTATGATCTCTAAGAACTCCACCACACCCAGCTCTCCCTAGATTACTTTTAGAAGATCCATCAAAATTATCTTTTATCCACCTATTTGGAGGAGATTTCTAGATCACTCCCTCTCTACTAATATTATCTTTAATCTCTTTGCATCTCATTGGGTGATTAATATCAAAGTCACCTTCAAAGTTGTTTTAATTAAAAAAAATTCTTTAAGATCCCTAAGGATTTTGTGGCCAACCACCCAAGTAGGACATTCTTTATCTCTAAAAATTCTATCATTTCTTTCTTTCCAAAGCCCCCAACATAGCTGTGGAAGAGAAAAGTTCCAAAGGGAGAGAAAAATTGAATAATTTTTAGGGCATTTATAGCTTTGAAAATAATCCATTAGGTTACTGGTTTGAACCCACTAAAGATTCTAGTACTCAAGAAAGCTATTCTAGAAATTGTGACTAAAATTTAAATGGAGGAAAATGTGATTATTATCTTTATTTGCATTTTTACATACAATACATCTATTAACTATATAGATACTGTTGGAAATAGAGATGGAGTAACTGAGAGGGGAGGGGTGAATCAGTTACCACAAAAATATTTCTACAGACCCTTAGATGTCTTATAACTGCTGATGACACTCGGTAACCACACAAATAGATGCTGAAACTGATAGATGTTCTGTTAAATTTATTAAGCATTTAAAGTGATTAACATGCATGCATAAATAAATAACATGAACACAAGAGACACCAGATTTAATGTGGAAACCCAATTTGGGAAAAACCACCAAGTAACTAGTTACTAATTTTCACTCTTCTGAACTGAGCCCTGTTAGGAGCCAACCCTATTAAAGGTTACAAAACACACTGTTAGGTGTGACCCTGTTAGAGGATTTGATCACCTTGTTAGAAATGGCCTTATGAGAGGTCTTTAAAACAATTCAACTGAATTGTCACCTTGTTAGAGGATTTACAAAATGGCTTTCAAACCAACTCTATTAAGAGATTTTGAATCACTGTTACAATTATTCGAAAGAAACAATGAAGTGATATGAGATATATGCAACTTATCTTTGCTGAATACAGATCTCTGTTCTGCTTCATTAAATCCTTACTGATTGAATGCAACTCTACAGCTTCATAGAGATGATAAGTTCTTCCTCAACATTCGCTCATGTAATTGCTTATACATTTGCACTTTTATGCATCCACACACTTCTACATCTTTTCAATTCACAACTTGATCTTTCATATATACCTTACAGATTGTCAAGTCGGCTCAATTACAAGTTTACAACAACTGAAAAAACATAAATCAGTCGGCTACACAAAAAAATTAAACTTAATTTTTTAGAATCATAAAATTCTTTGTTGCTCGACCCAGCTCGGTGACCACTGCTTCAAAATGGTTTCCCCGTGTTAACCAAGTGAAGCTCGGTAAACACTGCAAACCTTGCAACTTCCTTTGAAGATCGAGTTAACTTGGTAAATACTAACCTTCCTTTGTTTACCGAGTGAGCTCAGTAAAAGCTAATTTTTCTTTGCTTACCGAGTGAGCTCAGTAAAAGCTAACTTGCCTTTGCTTACCGAGTGAGCTCGATAAAAGTTAACTTGCCTTTGCGTACCGAGTGAGCTCAGTAAAAGTTAACTTGCCTTTGCTTACCGAGTGAGCTCGGTAAAAGTTAACTTGTCTTTGCTTACCGAGTGAGCTCGGTAAAAGTTAACTTGCCTTTGCTTACCAAGTGAGCTCGGTAAAAGTTAACTTGCCTTTACTTACTGAGTGAGCTCGGTAAAAGTTAACTTACCTTTACTTTGCTAACCATCTAAGCTCAGTAGACTCTATCTAATGACTGATATGACATTTGTGTAACATCAAAGACAATACACAATTAACAATTGTATCCAACAATCTCCCTCTTTGGCATTGATGGCAACACAACATGTCATAGAAAAAATGAAATTTGAAAACAAGTCTTTTACTTATATGGCAACACAACATGTCAATATAACAATTCTCCCTCTAAGATAGAAAACTCTTCCTTTTACAGTAATCTCCTTCTGTTTTGAACAAATTTCGGATAGATATGACAGTAATAAACTCTCCCTCTTTGACAACACATGCGAAAGACAATTCAAAATCAAATGAATTTTAGTGTACCTTTAGTACTGATTCATATGCAATGTTTCCTGGTTATGTTGCATCAACTGATAGATCTTCAATCTGGTATGAGTTGATGCATCACTAGAACTTTATTTTAGTGAACTTTGGCTAGGGGAGTGACCCCTAACTTACCTCTTAGATACCAGAATGCATCCTTAGGTAATGGTTTTGTGAATATGTCAGCAATTTGGTCCTTTGTATGAATATATTCCAATCTAATCTCCTTATCTTGCACCAATTCTCTGACAAAATGATATTTTATTGCAATGTGATTGCTTTTGGAATGCATCACTAGATTTTTAGATATGTTGATTGCACTTGTATTGTCATAGAACATAACAACAGGTTCTTTGATTTCCATCTTCATGCCTTCCAACAATTGTTTAAACCAAACAATGTTAGAGCAGTTTACTGCTGCAGCAACATACTCTACCTCTGCTATTGATTGAGATGTACAATTCTTTTTTTTGCTTGTCCAAGAAACCAACCTTTTTTCAAGAAAGAATGCACCTCCACTTGTACTTTTTCTGTCATCAAGGTTTCCTACCCAATCAGCATCAGTAAATACTTTCAAATCCAAATTTCCTCCAAACTTATACCATAAACCATACTCTTCAGTTCCTTTTAAATATCTCATTATTCTTTTGATTGCCATCAAGTGGTTTTCTCTTGGTTTTGCTGAAAATCTTGCTACAATACCAACTACAAGAGCAATATCTGGCCTTGTATGAACTACATACTGCAACTTTCCAATCATAGATCTATACAATGTTTGATCTACTTCCTTTGATTCATCTTACTTGGTAAGTTTTAATCCAATACACATAAGAGTCCCAACTAGTTTACAATCTTCCATTCCAAAAAATTTCAATATCTCTTTGATGTACTTTGATTGAGTAATGTAGATACCATTTTTATTCTGTTGAATTTGAAGACCAACAAAGAATTTGATCTGACCAAAAATGGACATTTCAAATTTCTTGTTCATTTGTTCTGAGAATTCTTTGCACAGATCATCATTCCCTGTGAAAATAGTATCATCTACAAATATTTCTGCCAAGACAATCTTATTATCTGGTCCTTTCTTAATATACAAGCTACTGTTATCATTAGTTCTTTGAAAACCAATTTGAATAAGATAGTTATGCAATCTTTCATACCATGCTCTAGGGGCTTGTTTCAGATCATACAATGCCTTGTGCAATTTGCAGACCATGTTCTTCTTATCTGGATTAACAAAACCTTCAGGTTGTTCAATGTAAACCTCTTCATCTAGTATACCATTGAGGAATATTGATTTGACATCCATCTGATAAACTTTGAAACCCTTGTGAGCAGCATATGCTAGTAAGGTTCTGACTCATTCCAATCTTGCAACAGGAGCAAAAGTTTCTCCATAGTCTATTCCTTCTTCTTGAGCATATCTTTTGCATACTAGCGTAGCTTTGTTTCTTGATACCTTACCATCTTCATCCAACTTGTTTTTGAATACCCACTTAGTTCCAATTACATTTTTGTCTTTAGGTCTGGGTACAAGAGTCCACTTCTTGTTTTTCTCTATTTTCTCTATTTCTTCATTCATAGCCTCAATCTAACTATCATTTTCCAATGCATCTTTGACATTTCTAGGTTCAAAACTAGCAAGTAAACAAGTACCTTTCAGCTTATTCCTTGTCATGGTTCCTTCAGATTTATCTCCAATGATCTGATCTGCTGAATGATGTCTTCTGACATACTTGGCTAATATAAGTTCCTTGACTTTTGAATGGATTTCATTATTATCCTTTTTCATTTCAACTTCAGGCTCTTTCTATTCTAGATCGATAGATATTTGCTCAGTAAATACTTGCTCGGTAGATACTGAGTTTAACTTGATTTGCTGTGGTTCGGTTTGAACTTCCTGTAACTCAGTTACAGATGACTCAGGAGTAGAAGTTTCCTAATTCTCTGATGTAACTGGTACTGTATCAGGTTCACTGAAGACAAACATTTTATAATCTTCTGGTTCCCTTTTTCTTTCTTCTTCAGTCCTTTCTGCAAACTCATCAACTTTCACATGTGCACTTTCTATGACTTTGTGAGTAGACAAGTTTAAACATCTATATGCCTTACTTGTGCATGAGTATCCAAGGAATATAACTTCATCACCTTTTACATCAAATTTTTCTTTTCTAGATTCTTTCAAAATATAACATTTACTTCTGAATACTTTAAGATACCTTACATTAGGTTTATAGCCATACCATAACTCATAGGGGGTTTTGAATGAGTCTTTCTTCAGCTGTACTCAATTCAAGGTATAGACTGTAGTGTTGATTGCCTCCTTCCAGTATTTAATAGCAATACTCTTTTCAATCATTAATGTTCTTGCACAATCCATGATGGATCTGTTTCTTCTTTCAGCTATTCCATTCTGCTGGGGTGTTCCAGGTGTTGATACCTATCTTTTGATTTCTCTTTCAATGCAAAAGTTATTGAATTCTTGTGAAATGAATTCTCCACCTCTGTCTGATCTCAAGCATTTTAATCTTTTTCCTAAACTTCCTTTTCTACTCTGGCCAAATACCATTTGAACTTTCAAATGCTTCTGATTTATTTCTTAGATACATGACTGTCATCATTCTTGAGTAATCATCAACAAAAAGAATGAAGAACTTTTCTCCAGTATAGCTTTCAATTCCAATAGGTCCACATAAATCAGTATACACAATTTCTAATATGTCTTTAGACTGATAGTTTTTACTTTTAAAACTAGTCTTTCCCATCTTTCCAATTTGACAATTTTTGCATAGACCGACTTCAGGTTTCTTTATGTTGGGAATGCCTTTTACTTTTTTGAACTTGCTTATCTTTACCAGATTATCAAAGTTTACATGACACAACCTTTTATGCCATAACCAACTTTCTTCAATTTGCGCAATGAAACATGAACATTCACCTAGTTCAAGATAGAACAAGTTACCTTTAGTTTGAGTGCCTAATCCAATCAGCTTTCCTTTCCCATCCAACAGTCTTGTTTTACCATGCATGAATTCTACTTTGATTCCATTATTGAGTAGTTGTGCCACACTTAACAGATTATGCTTTAGTCCTTCTACCCAATAGCCATTATCACATATAAGTTCTTTGGTTAGAGGGATTCTTCCTCTTCCTTTTATACAACAAGGTTCATTGTTACCAAATCTTACACTGCCACCATCATAGTCTTCAAAGTATTCAGACTTACTTTTGTCGCCAGTCATGTGATGAGAGCAACCACTATCTATGATCCATGTATCATTTTTGCTCATGTGAGAAATGAGTGCCATTTCTTTATCACTATCAGATTCATCTTTCACAACAATATAGACAATCTCATCTTCTTCTTCATTATCAGAGTCATTAGAATCTTTAGCCATAAAACATGTTTTCTTACCTTTGTCCTTGAATGATTTGAAATCTTTCTTGCCATTCCATTTTTTATCTTTCTTTTCATCTTTATTCCGCTTGTTTGGACATCTAGCAGCAATATGACCAACTTCTTCACATGAAAAATAGATTAGGGGTACTTTACCTTTGTATTTTCCTCTGCCTCTAGAATATTTCCTTGCTAGAAGGGCTTCAATTACTTCAAGATCACTGTCTGAACTTTGGTTTGATTCATCTTCACTTTCTGACTGAGATTTCATTTTGCCTTTCTCCTTGAGTGAAAATTTGGCTTCAAATGCTGATTCAATGTTTTTGGAAGCTAGAATATAGTTATCAAAGTTGTCCAGTTCAAATGCAGTCAATCTTCCAACTATAGCCTCTAGATTTATCTTATGATTTGCTTCACATCTTCTTTCCTGAATTGCAGAGACTCTGATTGCATAAATGGGAAGGAGAGTTCTGAGAACTTTGCTTATAACTGTCTCTTCACTGATATCTCCACTAGAAGCTTTAATTGCACTGACACATGCTTTAACTCTTTCAACATATTTTGCAATGTTTTCATCGTCTCTCATCCTCATTTGATCAAATTGTCCTCTCAGACTTTCTGATTTGGCTCTTCTAACATTATCATCTCCTCCATATATCTCTTTCAGCTTTTCCCACATTTCAAAAGCAATTTTGTAGTCCTTGATATCATCAAATTCTTCATAACTCGAAGCAGATGCTATATCTATCATCATAATGTTGTGAGTCTTCTTTTCAGCAATATCATTGACAGATAGCGTACCAGCTGGTTTTGCATACTTTTCATCAAGGAACTTCAGTCCTGTATCACCAATGGATGCTAGGTGAAGTCTCATTAGTCCTTTCCATGCTGAGAAGTTATTTCTATTAAGTCTTGGGATTTCCCTTTTGTAAGACATCTTGATCTTTGTCTTAGATCCTTGAAATCTTATCCTGCAAACACCAAAAGCTCTGATACCAATTGTTGGAAATAGAGATGGAGTAACTGAAAGGGGAGGGGTGAATTAGTTACCACAAAAATATTTCTACAGACCCTTAGATGTCTTATAACTGCTCATGACACTCGGTAACCACACAAATAGATGTTGAAACTGATAGATGTTCTGTTAACTTTATTAAACATTTAAAGTGATTAACATGCATGCATAAATAAATAAAATGAACACAAGAGACACCAGATTTAACGTGGAAACCCAATTTGGGAAAAACCACTAAGTAACTAGTTACCAATTTTCACTCTTCTGAAGTGAGCCCTGTTAGGAGCCAACCTTGTTAAAGGTTACAAAACACACTGTTATGTGTGACCCTGTTAGAGGATTTGATCACCTTGTTAGAAGTGACCTTGTGAGAGGTCTTTAAAACAATTCAACTAAATTGCCACCTTGTTAGAGGATTTACAAAATGGTTGTCAAACCAACTCTGTTAAGAGATTTTGAATCATTGTTACAATTATTAGAAAGAAAAAATGAAGTGATCTGAGATATATGCAACTTATGTTTTATGAATACAGATCTCTATTCTGCTTCATTAAATCCTTACTGATCGAATGCAACTCTGTAGCTTCATAGAGATGATAAGTTCTTCCTCAACATTCGTTCATGTAATTGCTTATACATTTGCACTTTTATGAATTCACAACTTGATCTTTCATATATACCTTACAGATTGTCAAGTTGGCTCAATTACAAGTTTACAACAACTGAAAAAACATAAATCAGTCGGCTGCACAAAATAATTAAACTTAATTCTTTAGAATCATAAAATTCTTTGCTGCCCGACCCATCTCGGTGACCACTGCTTCAAAATGGTTTCCCCATGTTAACCAAGTGAATCTCGGTAAACACTGTAAACCTTGCAACTTTCTTTGGAGACTGAGTTAACTCAGTAAATACTAACCTTCCTTTGTTTACCGAGTGAGCTCGGTAAAAGCTAATTTTTCTTCGCTTACCGAGTGAGCTCAGTAAAAGCTAACTTGCCTTTGCTTACCGAGTGAGCTCGATAAAAGTTAACTTGCCTTTTCTTATCAAGTGAGCTTAGTAAAAGTTAACTTGCCTTTGCTTACTAGGTGAGCTCGGTAAAAGTTAACTTGCCTTTGCTTACTGAGTGAGCTCGGTAAAAGTTAACTTACCTTTGCTTACCGAGTGAGCTCGGTAAAAGTTAACTTACCTTTGCTTTGCTAACCATCTGAGCTCAGTAGACTCTGTCTGATGAATGATATGACATTTGTGTAACATCAAAGACAATACACAATTAAAAATTGTATCCAACAGATACCCCTTTTATGGAGATTGCCTATAATTGGGATCTTGTTTTGAAGATTGATCCAAATGAAAATTTCAATCTTAGGAATAAGACTCTTCATCCAAGCTTTGGACTAAGGAGGTCAAGTGACAATAGTATCAATTCTAAAAAAATAGGTCACTTTATAATTTCTACTTGGGTGAATTCCCCAAACTAAAGAATCTTCCTTATCCACATTGAGGTAGAAGGCATTAAGAGAGATCTGAATAAACAAAAGGTCAAGACTAATCTACCCAAGATTCACCTAGTCATCATTTCTCCAGTAGTCAGGGACATAACACCCATAGTTCTATTTGTATATTTTAATAGTAAAGGCATCAAAATAAACTTGAATCAATGAAAAATCCAAAATCCAAATATTTTCCCAAAACATCACCTTTTTGCCATCTCCCAATTTCCATCTACACACTTATTGAAGAATATATTTTACTCCTTAAACAACATTCCAAATGGCAAAGGAGATAATGATCCCTAGGTGATTCAACTACTCAGAGAGAGAAGGGGTATTTTATAGATATTTATCCTTCCAAATGGTACTCCATTCCTTTTCTTCTTGATAAACTCTCCACCCTTGTTTCGCTAATAGTGTTTTATTCATACTTTTAATGTTCCTAATACCAAGTCCCCCTTCAAATTTAGACTTACATATATTATCCCACAAAATTAATGGAAGTCTTTTCCTTTCTTCAAATCTGGTCCATCAAAAATTCTTTTGGATCTTTTCAATTGCCTCTACATATTTACCTAGAATTTTAAAAAGGTTAGGGGCATAGATAGGAAGGCTTTGAAGAGACGACTTGAGAAGAGTAACTTTTCTAGCTTGACTACGTGTATTTCCTTTCCAACTTGCCATTTTTTTGTTAAACTTCTCAACTAGTTTCTTACAAAAGAAGTCAGGTTTTTTTGGTCCACCAGAAGCTCGAGATAGGTGCTTAGAAAATCACCAATAGAACATCCTAGTTTATTAGAAATCTTCCTTTTCCTTGGAATAGGAGTATTGAGGAAGAATAAAGAACTTTTCTCCCAATTAACTAGTTTCCCTGAAACATCATAACACAAATTAAGTGCCCTTTTAAAGCATCTAGCCTCCTTAGCAGTAGCCATAGCCAGAAAAGTATTATCATCAACAAGTTATTCATGAGAATAGGAAAGATATTGGTATTAAGGATTTATACCATGAATATCCCCTTTTTCCACAAGATCTCTAATATACCTTCCCAAATATTAAACCATAATAATAAACAAAATCAGAGATATAGGATCTCCTTGCCTCAACCCTCTAGAAGGTTTAAAAAGATGGTGGAGGCATGTTGAAGTTGATGAAAGATCAACCCCATAGCTCCCAAGAATCACATATATGAAAACACCTGTCACAGAAGAGAGAAGCAAAAGCTATGGAGGTTGAAATTCCCAGATCCATAGATGAGACATTCTTGATGAGAAAAAAAAGATATTGCTATTATCAAAATTGAATGAATAAAATTACAAAGAGATCAATCCTTATAAAAGGATATCAAAACCCTAATAGGGTAAAACCTAGGTTGCATGATAATAATTAATAAAAGAATTAATTATTATATGCCTAAAGTTTAGCTTAAGTAAACTAGATATAATAAATGACTTAATAATTAAATTAAAATTATTTAATTAATAAGGCAATATCTTATTACTCTAACACCCCTCCTTAAGATAAACTTAAGGAGTAACTAAAAACCTAGAAACTACAGCTGAAAGAAAATTGGGTCCCAACAACAAGGCCTGATGAGGTACCCAAGCACCACCAAATCTCTGTAAAGAAGAGAAATAGAGAAAATCATATGGGAAAAACTATACTCCAAAAAGAGATGGAAAGAATGTTCTAGAAGATAGGAACAAAAGATGATCATGAAGAACACCACTGAAGCATGAAGCTACAAACAATGCCAAATTTCTGATCTTAAGAACCTCCACTATATAGAACATGACCAAGTAGAGAAGACTAAGGCTAAAGAGATGATCAATTAAAGATGGAAGGTATCTCTATGGCCTCCAAAAATATGAATGAAATAATGTCTATATGGTAAATGATCCATCTCATCAAAATGTGTAGGCATCTAGCCACTATAATCACCTAGTACATAGGATCAAATACTAAATGCATAGCTCAATCCATCAAACCAAGAAAGAAATAGAACCAACATAACCCCCCCTATAATGCTGAGAGGTAAGACATGAATACTAAAATTGAACGCAATATCTCATGCAAAAAGGAAAACTAGGAACATCGAGAGTGCAAAAGAAGTACAAACACCTATACTAGCATGTGTCATCGACCCATCATGAGGCTAATGTCATGGAAGGAACACTCACTTGACAAAGGAAGATGGAAAATATGGACAACATAAAACCCCCAAGGCACTTTATAATGTAGTGTGAGTAAAAAAATAAAAATAAAAGATGTCCAAGATCCTAAAATGCAATAGTGGGGCACTTTATCTCAGTGCATTAGCAAAAATACTACAAAAGAATGTCAAAAAAGATCAAAAGAGACATAAGGATAATACAATAGATAGTACAACCCATGAAAAATCATCTAAAATAAAAAAATCAATCCCCAAACCTGAAACAATCAAGATATTCATCAAAATGTAGAAAAGAATAAAAGCTTAATGGGATGTGCCTAGAGTAGAATCTGGAAAATAAAATGTCTCAAAATATGTTTCTCGGACTGCAAAATAGAATTCTGACTTTGATATCCAAAATAGGCCATCAAATACCATCAAATATCTAAATAAACTGCACAATCATGACAAGCTTGGAATCAACTTTTTGGTGCTTCTTTCAGATTGAAAAATGAACTCCAGATGAGCAAGTTATGGCCAAAAAACCACATGCAGGTCAAAAAAATGCTAGAAAATAAAAAATAATTTACCACCTTAGGATCCATGCCAAATGTTTTGAAAAGTATTCCCAATAATCCTAGACATTGCATCAAGTAGCATGTTAGATCTATACCAAAACTATCTCAATTTGCATGTCCAAAAATCTTGTTTTTGTGTCAAAAATCACAAAATCATGTACCTCAAGAAATGTGCCAAAAATATTGATTTTTGAACTAAAAATCTTGATTTGTATGTCAAAAGTCAAAAAAATTCAACCTTAGGAATATGCACAAAAATTAGAGAATTGCCGCCTCGAGAAAAGTGCCCAATATGGGAGCATATTTTTTAGCCTTTAATTCCAACTGTGTCCAAATTGGACAAAATTTATATGAAAATAGGGGTTTTTTGTGTACTCTGAGCTCAACGATGATGCTTGTTTGGGCTCAAAGTGCACGAAAAATTAGTGACCCCCTAGATTGAATATGAAAAAAACTCTAAAAAATGAAATCCTTTAAACAAAAAATACAGATTTGAAAGTCAAGACAAATTTATCATAAATAGAACAAGGGCATGAAGATCTAGAGCTCTAATACCATGTTGAAGTTGATGAAATATCAACCCCACAACTCCCAAGAATCATCTATGTGCAAACACCTTTCATAGAAGAGAGAAGAAAAAGTTATGGAGGATGAAATTCCTAGATCCACAGATGAGACATTCTTGATGGGCAAAAAGAGAGATTGCTATTCTCAAAAGCAAATGAATAAAATTACAAAGAGATCGATCCTTATAAAAGGATATCAAAACCCTAAAAAAGGGTAAAACCTAGGTTGCATGATAATAATTAATAAAAGAATTAATTATTATATTCTTAAAGTTTAGCTTAAGTAAACTAGAGATAATAAATTACTTAATAATTAAATCAAAATGATTTAATTAATAAAGCAATATCTTATTACTCTATCACCATTAACCAAAATAACCATAGAAGTCATAGTAACCAATTGAGAAATCAATTATAAGCATCTATACCAAAACCAAAAGCCTTCAAAACTCTGAAAAGGAAGCTCCATTCCACTCTGTCATAAGCTTTTGCAATATCCACTTTCATCACAAAATCCTGAGTGTTAGAGGAAGCCGTAGAGTGCACCACAATGATAGAGTTCAAAATTTTCCTTCCTAGGATAAAACCATTTTTTTGTTCAAATATTAGATTTGGAAGAATTTTCAAAATACGCAAGATCAAAACTTTGGAGATAATATGTAATAAATTGAATTGCAAAGACTAATGGGTATAAATGTCTTCAGAGTATCCGCTCCCACCTTTTTAGGAATCAAGCATAAAAAGATAGAGTTAATCCCTTTAAGCATTTTTCTAGTTCCAAAGAACTCCTTAACAACATTGCAAACATCCCTTCCAATAACCTCCCATAACAACTAGAAGAAAAAGATGGGAAAGCCATCCAAGCTAGGGGATTTATCCCCTTCAAAATATTGAACAACATCATGAATCTCTTTCTTAGAAGGAATAGTAGTCAATCCAAAATTCTTCTCTTTAGAAATAATTTTTAGGGATAATTCCAAGCAATTCTTCCTACTTAATCCTATCGATATTTTGACCAATAGAGAGAAGAGAAGAGAAGAAGGATACCAATTCATCAGTAATTTGCTTCTCTTTAGTCAATTCATTTAGACCCACCTTTACTATAGTTAATCAATTAGTTTCCATATGTTTCATAGTATTCAAGAAAAAAAAAATGGAATTTCTATCTCCTACCTGCAACCAAATAGCCCTAGACCTCTGCCTCCAAAAAATATCTTCCTTTGAGACAATATTGCAGAAATTGACTAATTTTTCATTTTCTTAAGAAAGAAAGACCTCAGAATAACCTCCCATTTGAATTTTGTCATGGATATCTTTTATCTCCATTAACACATTGAATTTTTCCTTAAAGATATCTCCAAACTCTCTCCTATTCCATTCCTTAAATTTCCTTTTAAAATTCTTAAGTTTATTGGAAATATAGTAGAGAGCCCTCCTTTCCAGCTTGATATTCCACCAACTTTTTCATATCTAAGAAAAACCTGGGTGTTGAATCCACATTTTCTCAAATTTGAATGGAATTTTCTTTTTGCTTTAAATGAATTTTCCACAAAGACCAAATCAGAGGCCACCTTAGAGACAAAAGACAGGGAACATGAAAACTCCTAGGCCCAATCAGGAGACATAAGCACCCTATCCAAGCAAGCTTGAATACAATTCTCCCTCACCCTATTATTAGTCCCAGTGAATCAAATTCCTTGAAGATCCATATCCCTCAATCCTTCTCCATTAATAATATCCATCAAATCTAATCTGCCATCTAGTTGACTAGGATTACTCCCCTTTTTCTACATTCATAGAGAGGAACATTGAAGTCCCCCATCATAACCCAACTTCCATTATAATATTTTCTTTTAATATTTGATAACCAGCTCCATAACTTTTTCCTCATATTCTTACTATCAGGGGCATACAAGTTTACCAAATTCTACTTGAAATCCAAATATAAATGTTGAAACTTAACAGCCAAGAAGTTCTTATTTGAATCAATGAGAAAGCCAGAAATAATCAATCAATTCCACATAATTAAAGTACCTCATGAGGCTCCTTTAGTGTTACTAGCTAACATCTCACAATTTTTGAAAAACCTTAACTTTTTCAATTTTTCCTTATCCATTTTGGTCTCCTGAATAACCAAAATACTAGGTTTATGATCTTTAACTAGATTTATAACCACCTCCATCTTATGGAGACTATTTATCCCCCTTATATTCTATGAAATAATTTTCATTATTTCTTAGGGGTAAATTCTAGAATAGTATCTTGCTTTCCATCATCTATATTTTGCAAACTCAACATTTACCTATTATTCTTGAGATTTTTCCTTCCCACTTTTCCTAAAGATCCAACACTCACCTTCACTTTAGGGGAGTTCATCTCCATTTTCTTTCTCCTAGCGAAAACTCCAAAAGATGACACTGAAGGGAAATCTTCTTTGTCATTTTTCTTCCACATGCCAGCATTCTATTTTTTCTCATCTTTGGTGATTATTTGATCCTCTTTCTTAATGAAAACTTCAAGATTAGTTTCAAGAACCATTTCACCCATGAGAGAATCTTCAATAATAGGTTCAGATAAGGGAAGCCCGGGATATCTTTGAAATTCTCCTCCTAAATTTCCCCTTCCTCACATTCACCTTCCAAACCAAAATCTTCTTGATCTTCAATCAAGATTTGGTACAAGCACTATGGCTGATACTGCTCTATATCTACCTTAGAATCCTTCTTAAGAGGAATGGGAGAGGGTTCCTTTGTTCTTAAGACCATATCATCTTTGTCTTCCTTCTCTATATTATCTCCGTCATCTTTCTCTTTCCCAATATTATCCATTTCTTTATTTGCCTTCTCTATCTCATTTATATCACTATCATCATTGTGGCTGACATTGATAACATTCTTAACATGGGTAGTAGCATTCATTTTGTTCCCTTAGGTTTCCATATTAGTTTTTGGGGTTTCTTTTTTTTGGCACCACCTTACTAGTCTGTTTAGGCTTTTTAGGATAGTTTTTAGCCCAATGACCCACTTTTTTGCAATAAAATTTACATGTGTTAGGAAGATCTTCAAATTCAACCTCTTATATCCTCTTTCCCAATTTGGAAAAAATATCCACTTTTTGGGGTGAATTATTAAGCTGAGAAACTTTCACGCAAATATTGGCATAAAGAATTCTAGATCTAACATAAAGAGTCTAGATCTTGGCATAAATAAGTCTAGAACTCCAACAAGATCCCTGGAAGTCAGACCCAAATACTCCAACGAGATCCCTAGAAGTCAGACCCAAATAGGCATTGTAAGGAGGAACACATTAGATAAATCTAGATTTGGTTCCCATTGTTTTTATCGTAAGGGAGCTTCTTCCAAAATACCAAGGTCCACCACATAGAATAATATTCAAATCCTCCTTGCAAGTGAAAAAAAAGGAGAAGAAGGTTTTAGGCATAGCCGTTGTATTCACTTGACCCTGAAGGGCCCATTTCCTCTTGAACATATTCCTTAAAGAATCAATATCCAGTTGGGACCCCAAGAATTTGCATCAAGTGTAAAGTCCATTGTTGAAATAGAATAATCAACAATAGGGTTTGACACAAATATATGGAACTCACCTTTCTTTCAGGATGGTTTCAAAACAATAGGGGGGAAAGATGACTTACCCACAGGATTTTTACCAAAGAATGATGATTGTTTCCTACCCTTCATATCTATTGCCTTATATTTCAAAATTACTTCATGAGAAGCCTTGATCTCCTGATCAACCACATGTGAGGGTCCCTCTCCTCTAGGTTTTTGAAGTGGGTCGCCAACATGACCTTGCTCAGTAGGGTTGTAGAGAAATTCTTTCTACAGCTTCTGGGAACCCCCCTCTGACTTTTCATCCTTACCATCCTCCTTAATTCCTTCTAGATTTTAGGAAACATCACCATTTTTGTTACCTACAACCACATTCACACCTAAAAAATCCATTCAAATTTCTCTACAATTGATTACCTTGATTTTATGAACTTGCATTCTTACTCTTCAATCAAATTTTAAAAGCAATGCTTACATTTCTAATACATGAGAACTATGCAAGCTTGAATCTAAACTCCACAAGAAATGTTAACATCAGAACCCCACAACAAAACCTTTCCATTCTTATTACCCTCATGATTTGTATACATTTAATTTATCCAAACTTGATGTAAAACTTAAAATAAATTTGTATTAATCTCATTGTTATCATGATATGTATCTCAACAAAGTATAATTATATATTTCTCTTAAATTGGTTTGAAAGACATCCCAAATAAAAAATTCATGATTTCTACATAACAGGTGAAAGCTATGCTAGTGAGTAAATATTCTTTATCGTTATCATTATTTTATATTTATATACTTTTAGGAATTACCAATTTACACATCTAATCATCGTTTCTTTTGTTTAACAATGTAGGAAATTTTATACCACAATGGGTAGACCTAATTCAAAACTACAATAGTTCATGTATATATTTCTTCAAGCTAGAGTACAATAGTAGAAGATCAATCACAAGTACTTGAAGATTAATTATATTAGTTGATTGGAAACAATGGAAGTGTCTCTACAAAATGTGGGATGGACTTCAATCTAGAATGGTGAAAAAATTATTTAAACAACTAGGATGAGGTATCCAAAACACTCACTTCCAAGTGTAATTGAATAAATACATTAATTTACTATTAACAATATTCAAGTTCTTTTCACTATAAATTTTCTTTATAAATCATCTATATCATTAAGAATGAATTGATAAAACTAAATTTTTCTCATAGGTTAAGACATTCAATATCCATTTATAGAGTTAAGGATATGTAGATTGTGAAGAAAGAACTAGACATAGTGTAAGTTGAGTATGTTGTTTTTGTTAAATAGTATTTTGGTAGTTATTATTTTGCATTTATAAAAGGTTCTAAGGTCTTCTAAAATTCAATATACATCTTGATAAAGAGTGAAGAGTTTCATTTCCATTCATGATTTAGGGTTTAAAGATGTGTAGATAGTAAGAAAAAAGATAGATATAGTGTAGATAAAGTGAGTTGTTACTGAAATTAAAAGAAATCAAATTTGGGTGACTATCCCAAAGAGTGCAAGTAAACTGAGTTGTTTTTGTTTGACTATTCAATCTTATTGTATTGTTTAAAAAGTACTTTTTTCATAGATATTATTTTGCATTTATAAAAAAGTTTAAAAGCCTCTCAAAAGTAAATAAATAGCTAATAAATAATATCCACATATTTTCAATTACACACACACACACACACACACACACACACACACACACACACACACACACACACACACACACACACACACACTAGTTTAGTACTCAAATATTTAGTGACTGATCTCTATATCAACATTTTGACATATTTGAATTTTTAAGAACTAATGCAAACTTACCATATACAAAATTTATTATTCCTCCAAAACCAATTTATCTAAATCAATAATGCTCTGATCTATTGTTACAAATGGTCATGCAATGAAATAGATTGAATGCACTGGTTGATCCTTGTAGTGAACTCCATGTATTATTCTACTTCAATGACATTAAAATTTAGTAAGCATTGCACATACACTATGATTTCCTACATACAAAAAAATACATCTCATGCAAGTATGTTGTGAGATATATAAAAATCTACTACTTTTATCTTTTTATAACCAATTAGGGTTAAAAGGTTCATGTCTCTTGCAATAAACAAATTTTTCACTGCAAGTGCTTATGTAAAAATGGCCTTATTTTCCCTGTGGGCAGTGACAAATGTTCCAATAGTTGGAGAGATCACAATTGATCACTATCCGATTACAACCTTCCTTTTCCTTTGAGAGGGGAAACTCCCTTGTATGATGGGTTTATTTGTAATTTTAGGTGCACTTTTAACTAGAAAGTACATAAAGGAGAAAGCATAAAATGTAAACAAGAGAAACCTCACTGATAGGCATACAAGCACCGAATGAGATTTTAGGATACATAATGATTACAAAGGGGATATTTAGCACAACATGCATGGATAAAAAAATGGATAGGAGATACAAAAAGATACACCATCCTAATTCACATTGAGATACTAGGACATGAATGTATTTCATTGCACCAATTACATAGAATATTTATGATCCACATAAATGTATAAAAGAATCACAAACTTAACATATGAGAAATTAGTGACCATAACTATGAAGGATATTTGGACATACAAACAATTGAACTCTTTATTAACTTTGAGAACATACAAAATCAAAAGCATTACACATAATGCACAATCAAAAGTTAATTAATGTTTATTGAAAATTCCTCCATCATTTCCCCTTTGCAAAATTTATCTCCCCCCCATCATTTACATTACAAAGTGCCCCATATTTATAGGCTCCATGGGATAGGTAACTTCTCTATGGGTTAATAGCTAACTCCATTTTGCATGTTTTTGGAGAGGTTAATCTAGCTCTACAAAATTAACCCAATATGAAAAAAGTCACTCTTTACAAGGTCATACCTAAAACACATGAAATTTGACAGAACCATCAAATAGATAACTTCACTGACATAAGAGTGTAGATTTATTTCAATTCATGGATAAAAAATTTAGTAGAAATTTTTCCTTGAAGTATGTATATTTTAAATACACATTTGATAAACACATTGTTTAGACACATATTTTTGAGGGATTTGGTTGTAACAATTTGGTGATCAATCCACTTTGTTGAACAATTAACTATCGTATTACATCTTATGTGCACTCTCTCCATACATTGTATTTATTGTTTAGTCTAGTCAATCTAAATTGTATCATATATATAAAGGTTCCATTTGGATGATTATAGATTTGATCTATTCCTTGATGAATCTCATAGTAGAAGACCTTCCAACTACACATGATTTAAGGTACTACAAAGCATCTTGAATATTATTTACATCCTCCTTCCATGAGAGGAAAGAGAGGAGAGGTCCACTTATATTCAATTGGAAACTAGTTTTTCCCCACAACATAAAGCTACTATTTTCCAAGAAAACTTTTGAAGAGAGTTCTTGGGAATCAATCATACTATTCACCCAATTCTCAAACTCTTTTAATTTCACCATGGATTCTGATGTGTGATTTTGAAGTGACTGATTGACATCTTTGAAATAATCCCAAAAGTAAGAATCGTGTGTCAAGATGGCTAATCAAGTTTGAAGTTTCTCATCTTCCTTTTCATTTTGCATCTTGTCTTCAAACCATTTTTGAATAATTTTTTAGCAACAAGGCCTTCCTACAGAGAGATAATATCTAGAGGCCTCGAGTCTATCATGGCTATAATGATAGGAAATATCTAGTGGCTCAACTAGTTGTTTGTATGCATTCAAAGAGTATATTCACTTGCTATTGCATTGGAAATCTAGAGATTACTCCTTGTTTCCATCATTTGTATGGATTCATCCCAAAAGGTAGAAAGAAACCTTACCTCTTTTTATGTTTATATAGCTGGTCATGATCAACTACCACCCTTTAACATCACACACTAAGGAAGAAATTAAGCTTGGAAAAATAAGTCAACTTCACCTATTTAACACTTTTAGCCTAGGAATGTGTTAGTTTGGTTAGCTTGGAAAAATGTTCATTCACATGTATTATTTAGTAAATAATAGCTTCACTAACTAATTAGTTAGAGTTGGAACAATTATTCATTAAATAATTGACCTCTTTTAGAATCAGCTAGAAAACAACTTGGTTAGGGTTGTTAAGTTATTTTTTAATCTCAATTATTGATTGAGAATCAATCTTGGCTATTGGTTTTCCAACAGGAGTAGTATATAAGGAGGTGAAGGGGGAATTTGGAGAACACAAGTTGGAGAAGAATTTGTAGTGTTAGCCATTGAATCTCCAGTGATAGAAAATAGACTTGCAATGTGAGCAAGGGAACAATGATAGAAATGGGGAATATCAATGGGAGAAATTGGGAGGTTTCGAAGTTCTACCAGTAAGAGTCAAGGAACTTTGTATCTCTTGATTTGTCAAAGTTAATATAATTCCTTGTCTATAGAACTAGTTTTCCCTTAGGGGTTTTACCAAGGATGATTTGTTCAAAAATATTATGTCATTTTGTTGCTTATTTATTTTCATATTTTATTGTTAAAGTTGCAGTTGTGTTATTTTTCAATATTAGTTGTGAATTAATTTTTGGTAGTTAAATAATTGTTTAAGATAGGATATTAATAATCAATGATTTCAAAATAAGTAATTTTCACACGGTATTAGAGCAATGTTGAGGGTATAAATTCTTTTCGCTAGGAAAGAAATTAAGGTTTATTAAACCTAGTTTGATCTCTTTAGATTTATTATTGCTTGTATCCCTTGAGATGACTTTATCTAGTTTGAGAGATCGAGATAGATTGGATAGTGCCTCAAATTTTGGTGTTTGGAAGGCCAAAATTTCTTTATTATTGGAAGAGAATGGTATCAAGGATCATGTTACTAGTGTTGTGGTTGTACCTACAAACACAACACAACTTGCAACATACAAGAAGGATGATGCCAAAAGGAGGAGGATAATCCTTGATGTTGTCAAGGATCATATTGTTCCTCACATCTTGGAGCTAGATACAGTGAAGAAGATGTGAGATGCCATTTTGAATCTACCCCAGAATGAAATCACCAACAAGAAGATAATTCTCATAGAGATGTTGAAGAATACATTGATGAACTAAGGAGAAGATGTTAGGAGTTACCTCACTAGGATTAGAATTTTAAAGTACAAGTTAGCAGTTGTTGGAGATAGTCCCAATGATGATGAGCTAGTACAAATATCCATAAATGAATTTACTAAGCATTGAAGTGTCTTGGTTGAAGTTGTCAGTGGACGAGACACCTTACTGAGTTTGGATCGACTATGGAGTGATCTCACTTAGAAGGAGTTTAGACTAAGTCTTGTCAATGGTGCTAACAAGAGTCAAAAAAGTAAGGTGGAACAAGAAAGTCAAAAAAGTAAGGTGGAACAAGAAAATTTTTCCCTAGCGAGAAATGGGAAAGCAAAGAAGGGCTCTTGCAAAGGATCAAAACCAAAAAGTGAGAAGAAGAAGAAGGACCTTTCTAAGGTCAAGTTCTCTAGTTTTCAACAGTATGGTCACTATGTCAATGATTGCCTAGAAAGAAAGAAAAGAAAAAAGAAAGTGACAACTTTAGTAAGTATAGAAAAACTCTCTAGTAGAATAGAAGATGAGTTTGCACTCATAGCTTGTATGGTTAGATCAACCTCACAGTGTGTTTGGTATATAGATACTGTGTAATCATTTCATATTATAGGATTTAGAGGGTACTTCTCCACTTATAAGGAGGGAAACACTAATATCTAGATTTATATGGGAAACTTGTCCAAAGTCAACCCAGTTGAGAAAGGGACTATTTAGTTTTAGAGGGAGAATGGAAAGATAATTCCACTTCATGATGTGTTGCATGTGTCAGTCTTAAGTGTGAATCTAGTTTCTATTAGAAATGCTTTAGAATAACTGAGAGGGGGAGGGGGGTGAATCAGTTATTCAAGGTCCAATTGTCCTAATAAAACTTTTTCACCAAGTAAAGTGATCCCATTAAACTATTCATGCATCCAAGCTTAAACTTTCCTACTTAGCAAGTTACTATAAAATCTACATGAATAAATAACACATGAAGAGTCAACACATGAAACAGTGATTTACGTGAAAATCCAATTTAGGAAAAACCACTAGTAACATGCTACTCAATTCTCACTCTTCTGAAGTGATGCTCTATGAAAGGCCTACCCTATTAAAGGCCACAACACATTGTTAAATGTGACCTAGTTAAAGGATTGCAACCACCCTATTAGAAGTGGGCCTGGTTAGAGGACTTTGAAACATTCACTTGGAATGCCACCCTATTAAAGGATTTACAAATGGCTGTTAAACCAACTTAAGTTTATGTTGGAAATATGATATATTTGTCATTAATTCAAACACTTATTCAATTCTAAATGTTTATCTAGCTCATCACTTAGTCTATAGTGTATACCGAGCATTCAGTGGTTACCTTGTAAGTTGAGCAGGTAAACAGTTCTCACCGAGCATTCCAGAGGATACCGAGTGGATGAGAAGTTCAACAATGTTTACCAAGTGAAAAAGGTAAATGAAGGACTTAGTGTTTACCAAGTGAAAAAGGTAAATGAAGGACTCAGTGTTTACCAAGTGAAAAAGGTAAATGAAGGACTTAGTGTTTACCGAGTAAAGTAAGGTAAACAAAGAAGTTAGTTTCTACCGAGTGACACTATATCTACCAAGTCACCAATGGTTACCGAGTTCCAAGCAATGTTGTGTGGCTAGTATGAACCAAGCCTCTACTCCTACCAAGTGCATGACGATGCCGAGTAATGTAGTGGATGTCATGTATTAGAAGGTCACCAAGTCAGCTTGAGGAACCCAAGTTTAGGTTGACCTTACAATTGTAAGTATTGGAATGGTATATATGTAATGTATGATATCATTTGCAGTAAGGAAGGATATGAAAAAAGAGAGTGAAGTTCGCATGTGAAGAAGGTATTGCTATATTTTGAGAATAGTGTAAGTGAATCAGCAGCAGAGTAAAAGGAATACAGCAAGGTCAACATAGGAGCAAAAAAGTTATATCTATCACATCAAGTGATCAATGCAAAAAGGGATCTTATCAGCAAACAGTTGTAAGCAGATCCACTACTTCATCCTAACAGGTGAATCAGTTTATAAATCCTTTAATAGGGTAGACTTAACAATCTTTTTGTAAATCTCCTAATAGAGTGCATACTTTACTGTATGTTTGTAAATCCTCTAACAAGGTGGATCTAGTAGTCCTAATTGCTCCTAATAGGGAAGATCACTAGAAGTGATCATTGTAAGCCTTAATAGGCCAACTTTATGCTGTAGTATTGAATTTTTGTGGGCATCATCCCCACCCCAATTTTATTTTCTAATTGGAAGGTTTCTGAGTCACCAAATCATTGTGTTCATGTGTTATGAATGTTTATCTTTCCATACATATTGTAAATTAATTAAATAAATGGTTAATGTTTTCAGTGCTGAATTAATGTAAAGTTTTAAAGTTACTGATTCACCCCTCCCCTCTTAGTAACTTAGCTAGTCTTGATTATTTCCAACAATTGGTATCAGAGCTTTGTTGTTCTCAGTATAAAGTTTGACAGTGTGAGCAAAAGATCAAAGACAATGGAGATATTCAGACTTGACAAAGCTATTGGAAATGAAAAGCTAGATCTAGAATTGGCCATGGCTCAACTTAAAGAAGCAAAGGAGCATCTTTCTCAATCTCTAAAGAGTAGGAAGGAACTTGCAAGACAAATGAATGATTATCAGTATGTTGAAGAAAAGATTGAAGACCTTTTACCATCAAGTAGTTCAAATGAAGCTAATGAAGCAATCAAGGAACTCCTAGCAAAGAATGGTTCTCTACAGGAAGAAGTAAGAAAGGCTAAAAGAGAACAAGAAATCCAATCAATTAGGCTATGTGAAGTTTTGGAACAGAGAAACAAGGAAAATGAAGACTTAGAGGCAAGAAATAATCAATCCCTTCAGCATGAAGATCTTTTAGGTCAACTATCTAATGCAAATGAAAAAATTATGAATCTAAGATCTGAGAATGAAAGTTTGAAAAATGATTTAATCACGGAAAGACAAATCAATGCAAGCTTACAAAGTGATATGAGATCTAAAAGAAAAATCAATGAAATTTTGAAAAATGACTTGATCACTGAAAGTTAAATCAATGAAAGAATGATGAAATCTCAAACAGACATGACTCAATTAAATCAACTAAGTGAGCAGAATCTTCATAGACAAAAAGGTAAATTTGGACTTGGCTATAAGGAAGAAGGTGAAACCTCCAAACAAGGTGCCCAAAGGAATCAAAGACCCACTTGCAATCACTATGGCAAGATAGGTCATACATCAAACAAATGTTGGAGTAATGGAAAGGCAAAATTTAATGGTAAATGCTTCAACTACAATCATCATGGTCACAAAGCTAATGAATGCAAAGAAAAACCAAAATTTGAAGGCAAACGTCACAAATGCAAGAAACAAGGTCACAAGGCATCTGAATGCAAATAAAAAATATTCAATCCAGCAGAACAAATTATCAAAGCAATATTTGGTTGGGACTACAATACTTGATGCAGGTGTCATTATTGTGGAGAATATGGACACATTGGGATAAACTATGCAAGACATCACCTAAGGAAGAAGGATACAACCATAAGATGTTATACATGTACTGAACTTGGTCATATAGCCAAGAATTGCATGAATATTGGAAGAATTGAAGATGAAAAGAAAGCTAAAGCTGATAACATTTGGAAGCAGATGAGACAATAGTGGATTCCTAAATCTACTGAGCAAGATAGTTCAAATAATGGTCAGGTCACTCAAGAAGTGGGTAACTCCACCATTTCCAATCAGATTTAAGAAGAATCAAGAATTGCATCTTCAAGCCATATCTTAAGTAGTTCCAGAGTGAAAAAGTGCAAATGATCAAATCAGTATTTCAGATACAAGGATCAAAGAAAGTTATCATTCACCGTGTTACATCTATCGAGCAAGGTTGGCTAAAGACCTTACCAAGCTAGGTCGAGAGTATCAAAGATTTTGTTCAACCACTGAGTTGCAAGGTTTTATCGAGTAAATCAATGACTGGCAAGAAATATGTCATCTCAGCCACCTTCGTACTGAGCATTGATGACAGTATTTCCATCAAAAGGGCAAAATTTGATTTCATTTTTCACCACGACTTTAGAATACTTAGAGCTAAGAGATTTCCAGTTGCACGCCAGTGATTCCAAGTGATTTGAAGTGAATTTCCTACGAAGAATTTGTTTGAAGAATTTATCATCCACCGAGAAGCAGTGGCATCCACAAGCACCAGTAGCAGCAAGGTGAAGAGGGGTTCTGAAATGCTCGTGCAAGGAGTCAAATGAAAAGCCCCAAAATTCAAACTAGTGCCCGCAATTGCTGAATCACTTGACCCACACGGAGCTCAATCGCAAATTCCACCTAAGGTACTTCTTACTAATGATATTCACGCTCATTTCAAATGCACTGTTCAAGAAATTGGTACATTAGATATGGACAATGCCCTAGGATAATTATGTGTTGATGGAGCCCTAAAACCTGAGCATAAGCACTTCGAAGAAAAAGGCTTGACCCACATTCCGCACCTACCAAGGAATTTCAAAATTAAATGGGTGAGATATGTTCTAAGCCATGTACATAATGGTCAATTGTGGTTGGAGCAACCTTTATTGATAACCAAGAAGATGATTCATAAAATCATGAGTTTGCCTATGCTCAGCAAAGCCAAAACCACTAAAACCCTAAGTCGAGATGAGTTGCAGAAGAAAACCCTAGCAAAATGGGATGGAAGAGGACTAAAGCTTAACAATATATCTGACATGGAACTTAGGTTTGGCATTTATGTAATTGCATATAAACTATACAGTTCCAAAAAATTGAATAGTGTACCATGTGAGGCTGTGGATTTAGCATTTAAGATAGTAAAGAAAAATCTAGAATATGACTTGGTAGACTTATTGTTGAAATAGTTAAACAAGAATATGGAAAGTATTAGGACTTCAAAGAATAACCCTTGTAAATTTGGCTCATTGTTAATTTTCTTTTTCTTTTATGTACAAAAGTTTTTTCCATCCAAAGGATCTATAGTGTAGAGAAAAGATGTTCCAATTCTATATCAGATTAATGAGTTTATAGCAGAAATGGGTGAAAATTTTGACAAATTCATGGATAACTGTTTTGAAGACTTCAAGGAAAGGATGAATAATAGGTTTAGAATTCCTCCTAAGCTTGTTAAGGATTATAAAGATGATATGTGTTTCATGGTTGACTGTGATAAAGTGTATATGCAAGCAGTCATACCCTGAGTGGCATGGGTAAAACCATTGCCTTCTGAATT
The DNA here is from genome assembly GCA_028749045.1 of Cupressus sempervirens. NCBI lineage: Eukaryota > Viridiplantae > Streptophyta > Pinopsida > Cupressales > Cupressaceae > Cupressus > Cupressus sempervirens. Next base: position 675,645,346 of record CM053784.1, on the reverse strand, counting down.
AAATATTGATGAAGCAAGAGACATCATTGAGGCACTGGTGAATAAACTAGCTATTCCTAATATCCTTGCCTTTGGAACTTATGATGAAGCAAAGGCCAGAATTGAGCTTGAAATCAAGCTACCACAGGCCATAAGCAAAGGCAAGAGGAAGATAGCCAAATTGAAAATTGCAACCAATCCTCTCATGCTAATAGAAGGAAAAGGCGAGGATGAAGAAGATGATGAAGAAGAAGGAGAAGAAGAAGAAAAAGAAGAACAAGAATCTAAAGAAGAACCTCCAAAGAAGAAAGGTAAGGCAATCGTTACCAAACCTAAGAAGAAGCCTACTACAGTATTCACTAGAAGAACCAGAAAAAGCAAGCAAGAACCTATACTAGTCAGGCCTCCACCCACATTTGAGGAAAGGCTCAAACAATTGGAAGAAGGAGCAGGCATCACAAATTTCAAGGCATTGAAATTTGAAACAAGAACAGATGCTGAGAAAATGCAGATTGAGGAACTAGTACTCAATAAGATGGGTAAATGGAAATACTCCCCAAACCAGCTTGCCTCTCAAATATCCAAAGAACTACTGGAGAGATTGCAACCGAGATGGGAGTCAACCACCCAAATGGTAAAAGACATATATGAGCAATCTCTGAAGAATCTTCTACCAAATCTCACTGAAGTAGAAATAAAGATTGCAATGAAAAACCATGAAGGTAAAATGATTATCAGATTTCACACCTATTTGATTTTAATCAAAGACATTGAGCATGTTTTAAATGATGCAACAAACATGTGGAAAAACATCTATCATTTGCATAAGCCTAGTGAAGACCAAGTAGAAATCAAGGATGATGACAGCAGTGACATTGATGATATAATGGCACTCCATCCATCACAGTCTCACCAGGAGAGCTGCATGCATTAATGGAAGAAAACAAGGAAGAAGAAGGAATGGAGGAAGAAGCTGAAAAGGAAGATAAGGAGGAGGTTGATCCAGTGAAAATTGTAGTAGTAGTTATTGCATCCCTTCCTCACTCTCCACCTAAAACTATCACATCATCAAGGTTGGAGTTAGCTTCAGCAAGTTTGATAGCATCTACATCAGATTTATCATCTGCACCTACCACATCATAGCTCTAGGTATCATCAATGGAAGTGTCTACCACTTCATCTACCGAGATGCACCCCTCATCATCAGCTATCGAGTCATCCTTCTCAGCAATCTCTACAGCAGTAAGTACATCAAGTGTAGCAACCTCTACTATAGTATGTATAGTAAGTGTACCCATTTGTACTACAATTTTGTCAACTACATTGACACAAATTTTTGCACTAGTTAGTCCTCCCATTATAAATATTCTAGCATGTACATCAATTTTGGGAGAAACATCAATTTTTGATATAGTTAACACTTCTCTCAGCCTTCCTTTAGTTGGTCCTATTCCAATTTTGTTAGTCGGTCCTGTAGACACCTAAAAACCTTTAGAAAATAAAGTATTTTTATTTTCTGAAAAAATCCTGATGACATCATCATTTATTAATTAATTAATTATTTTATTTATTTATTTATTTTTTTGCCATTAAATCCCTTTATCTTAATTAAAAATATTTAATTAAAGAATCCCTCCCAAAAATGTTTAAATCTTATTTAAACATTATTTCCTTATTTATTAATTATTTAATTAATAAATTGACCAAAAAACCCAAAATAAATTTAAAAAATTATTTTTTGCCCAAATCTTGGCCAATTTCCTTAAGACCACTAACCTCTTCCAAAATCTTCTAATCCTTCTTTAATTTTGATTAAAGGATAATCCCATCATTTCCTACCCCTAATCCCAACTCAAAATATTTAATTAAGATTAAATATTAATCCTCGTGTTTATTAAAAAAGTTTTAATAAATATCTCCTCAACCGAAACCCTTGAAATAAATAAAACTTTATTTATTTCCTAAAAATCTAATTTATCCTCATCCTAAGAAGTTCTAGACTCTTCTAGAAAGTCTTCATCCTCATCCTAGGAAGTTCTAGACTATTCTAGAAAGTCTTTATCCTCATCCTAGGAAGTTCTAGACTATTCTAGAAAGTCTTTATCCTCATCCAAAGTCTAGACTCTTCTAGAAGATGTCTTTAAACCTAATCCTAATCCCCTCCTAACCTTGTCACATTCCCTAAACATGGGTTAAAACTTACTAACCCAAGCCAAAGTTAACAAATATCTCCTCCTTCACCCACCCTCATTAAATGCCATCCACTTGCCTATCCCTAAGCTAATCCTAAACCATCCTAATCCATCCTCTAATCATTTTCACAAGCCTAAGCAAGCTTAAAACCTTCCTAATCAAGCCCAAGTCGAAATTCCTCTCATCTCCCTCAAAATATCCCAACCGTAAAACTTTATGAAGTCCACTAGGCCATAAATGACTCTTTCAAAGCCCTTTCATTGCTCTTACAAGCCATTATGAGGCTCTTTATGAAGATTTTATCCCTTGAGCCTCCTTTGTTGACTCATCCTTCCCCTTTCCTCCATCCTCTCACCCTGTGACATGTGTCACTCTCTGATTGGCTGTAAGGAAGCACAATCCATGTGCTCTCCTCTCATGCAATCTGAGCCCTCCATGAGCTTTTCCCCATCCTTGCATCTTAGCCCTCAATCCCTCAAGCCTCTTGCCTATAAATTGGATCCTTCCCCTTTGCAAAACATCACAATCCATGAAGTAAAGTCATAATGCCATTTTAAGAAGCCATTTTACATCAAAACCATACACTCACACCCAAATTCCAACTCCATTTGAAGCCTTTTTTGAAGCATAAAGCTTGAGCATACATCCTATCTATTTAGACAAAGCTACTCAACAAGAGAGCTTCTCATTGAGAGAGCCCATTAATGGCTCATATTCTCAATTGAGAGCTCATCTTAGTGTATCTTGAAGTTTATGAATTTTGTTTAGTTTGTAGAAGCTTTTATTTAAATTTGGTTTTTATTAGCATACTAACATTGCTCATATACATTTTGGCACGCCCGGTGGGACCCCACATGGGTCATCTTCATTAGCTTTTTTAGTCAAGTTTTGTATGGCATTTGCTAATTTTGGCTAATTTTGCTTATTTTTGTGATTGGTAGGATTGTATAAATTGGTTTTGTAGGTCCACATGAGCATGAAGAAGACAAAGGAACTCATAGTCTATCTCATAGTATTTGCAGATTTTTCAAGCTTATAGGTGGACAAAGCACTTGAAATTCTTCTTCCTCTTCTTGTCTATATTCTTCTTATTCCATCTACTTCTTCTTCTTCTTCTTGTGGGAGATCTTGGCCATTTTTTTTTAAGGAAGTAAAATCATACACACTTCTTTTTAGTGCTTAAAATGAACCCCCAAATCATACTTAAATCCATTAAAAAATTAAAAATTTGCAAAAAAGAAAAAATCTTTTAACAAGTGAAACTAAACCGATCCAATCATTTGCATCCTTGCAACATCAAAGTTTTAGATGCATTCATGCAAAGTTAGGAACACTTCATTTTTGGGAATTTAAAAAGAACTTCAAGTTTCCATTTCAAAAGGTTCAAAATCAATACTAAGTGCACACTAAAATCTAAATCAAACTCAAAGCCTCAATCAAAGATAAAATGAACCTCATTTGCAAATATTTTAAAGTTCTTTTAAAAATCTCATGAAAACTAAGAGTCCTAAATGGTTGCGAAAAATTGTCCTAAAAGCTTTGTTATTTGTTCCAAACAAATTTCTTGTTGCAAAATATTGAATGTTTCTTAGATTTTTCATGCATCAAAACAATCTAGGAATATCATTTTTGGGCTTAAAATATGAAAACTAGAACACAAAATCTTGAATGAAAACCAAAGTCCAAAGAGTCATTTTCACTTTTGAGTCCAAAACAATCTTGAATGATCTAAGGTTAAAACAAAGCACTTCAAAGTTCTTAAAACAACACACAAAATCTCAATCTTGAATGCTCAAAGGAAAAAACTTGAATGTTTAATCACTTGTCTTTGAATGCATGTTGCTAAAATCACTCTTGAGTTCCATGGATTAAAATCAAGTTTGTTTTTTTTATGAATGAATGATTAAAACAACAAATCCAATCTTGAATGCCATAGATCAAATAATCATCTTTTGTGGCATAAAAAGAATCTACATTCTAGAAACTTCCTAAATTATAAAAATCAAATAAAAATGCTTTAAGTGAGTTTGTAGTTGGACTCACCCTCTTTAATCACCCATCAATTTAACCATTGGTTGCAATCTCAGCGCCATCTATGGGGATGGGTCCACCTAAGAGGGTGTTAAGTTCTCCACAAAGATCAAACTTCACTTGTGTTTTTATTAGTTTTTCTAACTTAGAAAATTCCTTGAATGCACATTAGGCTCGCTAACACTTCATTTGGGCATTAAAATTTGAACAAATCTTGATGTGGGGGGCCTTCGGGCGCGCGCTTGAAATCAAATTTCACACATATTTGTTTTGGGCTTAAAACAAAATCACACCAACTCTTGAATGCCTTAAAAGAAATTAATCGATACTTGACGTGGAGGGCCTCTGGGTGCGTGGGTTTACTTTCTTGTTGACCCTAACTCTTCTTCTTGTTTGCATTCTTCGATCGATTTTCCTTTGTTAGCGCATTTCAAAGTTAGAATTGAACATTTGCATCTTAAACATGAGTGCTTGCAAAGTCTAGATCAGCACACATAAGAGTCAGTTGGAAAAGGAACAAGCGTGTTTTTTAGCCCAAGGTCATCCAAGTCTTCTCTCCCCTTGTCGTCTTTCAAGGCCATCTTGGGTGCATAAGATTAGGATCCAAAACCTTTTTTTTCTTTTTAGGAGGCCTGCTTGGGGATTTCATCACCCCTTGGGATGACCTCAACTCCAGCGTTCTAGCGAAGTATAAAGATCGAGAAGTGAATCCAAAGACACCTCTCTTGGAATCAATATTTTGTCACTCAGGCTAAGCCTCAAGGAACTTTATACCCTTGAGAAGTGAAAGAGGAGAAGTGGGTTACTGCTCCTCTTGGCTGTGTGACATTTTTTTGGTTTCATCTACGGATTTGGGCCTCATGTACCTTGGGTATATCGAGGACTTCCTAGCTAAACCAACTGTCAGCCTTGTAGACAACCATCTAGGATGTTAATGTGTTTGAAGTGACTGATCGAAACATTTGTAAAACATACACACTCCTTGGCGTAAGTATCACATTTTGAGAATTCAAAACTTCTATCTGGTTGTTCCTATCTATTGCTTGATTTTTTATTTGTTGAATGAATTTTTACCAAACTTGGTCAATACTAGCTTAGGGCACACTTAGCGTAGTCACTGCCTATTCTAGAAGTTGAACAAGTTGAAGAAAAATAATCGAGATCTCTCAAATCCAAACAGATTCAAAAATTCATGTCAGAACAGCCAAAACCCAAACAAAAATTTCACAAAGTTAAACTCAAGCCATCTCAGGCATACCAAGAACTTTCAGCCAAGAGGAAGGAACTAACACCAAGCCCTCGAATTGCCAAACTCCACAAAGCAGAGGAAAAAGCTACTGACGAAGCCCTTTAAGACGCCTGGTTAGATCACACCATCCAACTTAACCAACATCCAGGAGTTAACAATGCTTATGCCTTACCAACTAGGCATGACTTCTATGATTGGACCCCCTTGTTTCTCCACATCTTCTTGCATAAGCTTCACTTTAGAGTCATCCTTGTAGGTAAGCCATCCATCCTTAGTCATCCCCTTAAGCATTTTAGCTTATCCATCTCATTTAGAACCAAACCATCTAGCCAGCAATCCAAAAATCTTCACATCCAAGCCTTCAAAATTGGTTTCACCTTGCCAAATTTTGCCATTCCTAACATCTTCCAAATCCACCAGTCTCACCAAGGTTATCCCTTTGACAAAGCTTTGTCTAGGGTAATCTAGCTTTGTCACTTGTTATCCCTCATCACCTTGAGCTAAAGGTTGGGATCCACAAGTGGTCAATCTCGTGTTCTTCCTAAAGGATCATTAGTTTATCCTTAAGTTGACACAATCACCACCAAGCTTGCACATAGGAAAGAAGACCTTTCATTCTTTGGCAACATATCTTTGAAGTTACCATCCCCAACTCAATCCTCCTTAGGTTTTATCATATAGCTTTGCCTCAACCTAGGAAATCATTTGCATAGAAAAGCCTTCCCCCCTTTTGCATCCATCAACATTGTTGCATCTCATCCCTAGGAACATTCTACATTTTCATGCCACCCGTCACTCACTTAGGCAAGAAGAAGAAGGAAACAATGGAGCCCTATCATTTGGATCCAATAGCATCGCTCCCCTTGAGTACTCAACCATCTTTCAACCCAAAGAACGCTATACCATCACCTACTGATATTGAAGCTTTTATGAACCAACCAGGAAATGCAGTATTAGTGAACGCCATTATAGACAAAAATAAGGAAACAATCATGGCTAACTTTCGAAGGGACAACATTGGAGCCTTCGACTTTGGAAGACCTCCCCCCTTATCAAATCCATCTCACCCCTTGTTTGAGCAACTCCCACCACCCATGGGCTCTTATGATTCAAATTATCCTCAATATGTGCTAAAAGAAGAGCCTCAACCCACCCCATATGATCCAACAGACCCAAACATACCATCCTCCACTCAAGTTGAGATCTCCCTTCCACAAGCCAATCCAGCCACCACCACTCCACCATTGGTCCATACCACTCCATCCCAAACCCCCTTCGCCCAAAAAACCTCATCATTCACTCCCTTCACTATTGCTACTGTTGTTCCCCAACCCAACCTTCCAAATCCACCCATCTCCCAAATCAGTGCTAGTATCTTTGGCCAACCTCAGCAATATACAACAGGGATGCCACCCATGGGGCCAAGTAATCAACCTTTCATCACCCCTAGCTTGTTTACCTCAGCTCAGAACACAATTCCATCATTTCCACTCAATCCTTGGAGCTCAATGCCATCAGCCACAAATCCACAAGCTACTATCCTCACTCCACAAAGCCATCAAACCGCACAAGCTACTACCAATGTTCTGCCCATCTCTCAAGTGACCCAAGCTCCTGCCACCACTCTACCAAGCTTTCAAATCCAACCACCAAGCTATCAAACCCCATCAATTCCATTTCCAAGCTTTCAATTCCCACCACCTCCACCACCAACTAATCCATTACCTCCTATTACCAACTATTTTTCTATGCCACTTCTAGGAGGAAATCCACCACCACCAACCACTAATTACTTGGCCTCCTTTGCCATGCAGATACCTTCCCAAATGGGGGCACAAACCACATATATTGGTCAAACTCCTCAAATCCAAAGTCAAGTTCCACAAGCTCCCCGATCCTTTCCCCAAGCTTCACAACCATCTTATACCTTACCTCCACAAAGAAATCCATTTGTCCCACAGCTAGCTTATGTTCCTCAATCCCAACCTCAAATCCAATATCAATAGCAAGCCTCACAACACATGCAGCAATATGTGCCACCTCCACCTCAGCAACCCATCATCCAACATTTAGTTGCCCAAGCCATGTACAATCCCTACCAGACCATACCTCAAAGCCATCCATATTCCATTGCCCCATCTTGCACATACCTACCTTAGGGCACTTCTACATTGGGCGCACCCCAGCCATCACCCATTAATTCAAAATGGGAAGCCATGAAGACAGCTTTGAAGAACATCCAAGAGGGAAATGATCCAAAAACCTTCAAGTTTGAGAATGTGTGTCCTTAACCATTTGATAGAGCCATTACCATGACACCATTTCCCAAGCATTTTGAGACACCCAAGTTTGACAAATTTAGAGGAAAAGGAGACCCTGTCACACATATCAAAGAATTTTACATACACTGCCAAGAAGTGGCATACAATGACGTCTTCCTCTTACATCTCTTTCCCAAAATCTTGGCCAGACCAACTCTTGAATGGTTTTATAGAATCCCCTATGGCACAATTGAAAATTTTGTCGAATTGTCTAAGGCATTTGTAGCCCAATATGCCCATCTTGTTGAAACAGAGCTATCAGTAGTTGATCTTGTCCACACTAAGCAAAAAGGTGGAGAAAGCCTTCTCAAATATCTACAAAGATGGCAAACCCTTACCACCCACATATCTTGCACCTTGTCAGAGCGCCATTTGGTAAAATGTTTATTGGTAATGCCCATCCTAGCTTGGCTCACCACATGACCATGAACTGTTTGTAGACCTACAAAGATATCAAAGAGAAAGGAACGATCCTTGAGCAAGGACTCATTAAACATGGTGTGGTCAAGATTTACAAGGAAGCCAACCAAAACCAATCACATTCCAATGACAAGTTTAGGTATTGGAACAAAAACAAGCATGTTGCAATAGATGGCGTCACTGACACCAGACATGTGAATATTGTTGGTCCTTCTCAAAACCAGTCCAACCCACCATATCAACCAAACAATCAACAAGCTATCAACTACCAACAGCAAAATAACCAAAGCTATCAAAACACAATCCAAGACCCAACTTTCAAGGGTCTAGCAATCGAGCTAATGCCATCAATGTAGTTGCAGGACAAAAGCACAGATTCCAACCTGCACCTAGAAACTATACACCCCTTGGTGAACCTTTGGATGTCATTTTTGAGAAATTAGTCAACGAAAACCTCATCAAATTTCTTCCTACCCAGCAAATCGACCCAAGCCAATCCAAAGCTACATGGTACAAAGACAATGAGTACTACAAATTTTATAGGGTAAAAGGTCACACTACCCTCAGATGCATGAAACTGAAAGATTATGTGTAGGACCTCATTGATCAGAAAGAAATTATCGTTGGTGCCCAAACCTCTCCCAATGCAGGCTTACAGATCTATCAAAATGCTTTTCCTCCTCACAACAACCAAAATCCTGAAAAAGCACCAATCCAAGCCAACAACAACAACACCAACAACTGCCAGCCAAACCAACAGCATGGGAAGAACAATGACCACACTTCATCCTACATAGACTATGGTAGCCTCATAGGTTGTATATCCGAGAAAGAGCCTTCTGTCAATGTTATCAATATCCAAGGACCAAACAATGAGTGTGTAGTCACCACTCGAAGAGAGCAATTTAACATCACAAGCCCACCAGTTTCACTAGCACCATCAGCTCCATCAAAAAGCCAGTACAATATCTTGGAACACCTTGGGAACATGCCAGCCCAAATCTCCATTTTAGACCGTCTTCGCACTAGTCCTGTGTACAAGAACATCCTTGACAGTGCTCTCATAGAATCTCGTGTCCCTTTAGATGTCAACGCTATTGATTTTTGTAATCTTGTTGGACACCTATCCTCCTCATGTGCCCTATCATTCAAACCCAACGACATACCCATGGTCAAGCCAGATCACACCCTTCCGCTTCGCATAGCCATCATGGTATCCAATTTTGCCATGAAAAGAGTAATGATAGATAATGGATCAGCCTTGAATATTTGCACCCTAAAATTTATAAAACAAGCTAGGTATACTAAGGCAGATATCATCAGTGAGGTTATCACCATCAAAGCTTATGACAACTTGGAAAGAACCACAGAAGGAACTATTTTGCTACCAATCAAGGTTGGGCCAGTCATACAAGAGACACTCTGCCATGTTATTGATCTAAACCTACCATTTAACATCCTCCTCGGTCACCCATGGATTCATGCCATGAAAGCCGTTCCATCCACTTACTATTAGTGCGTCAAATTTCTACATCAAGGCACTGAGGTAACCATCCATGCCGATCTGAAACCCTTTGCTTACTGTAATGCGGTTGAAGCTTCATATACAAACCATTGCCCTGGAATTGATATCAGCACATCCATCGCAAGCTCATCCCACACTTGTAATGACCCAGAAACCATCCTCGCCTCCACCCTGTCAACCGTGAAGATCAATAACAAAGGTTGTGGAGAGTATAGTCTATCAGATGCATTTGCTGTCAGGGCACTCCCACTTGATCCACATGCCCATGGACGATTGACATATCACAAAGCTAAGGAGATTCCACCTCCTTGATACAAATAGTTTGGCCCAACAACCTTTGTATCCTCAAAAATCCCTCTTCATGAGGAACTCACTCTGGATATCAACAATTGGTTACATAAGGATGCACCTCAAAGAAATCAAGCACGCCTTGATCACTTCAGCCAGAAGTATTCCCAAGAACATAAATTCATCACTGACAAATGGAACTATCAAGGTGGTGGTCTAGGACTAGAAGAAAGAGGCATGTAGTGCCCCATTAACGCACACAAGTGGGAATCGAAGTCAGGTCTTGGCTTTGGCATACCCACAACGTGGGGCACCAATACGGATGATCATGCTTTTTCAAACATTCACCGTGACCTTGTTGAAATCGAAGACATTCCTAAGGAAGTTGAAAAGAGAGCCTATGACGATATCCTCGACCAAATATCCCTAGGAGAATTGGTTCTCCAAGAACTATCCATCCATTTCATTGACCTACCACTCGCCCATCCACAACTCATAGATTGGGATCAACCAAGCATCATACACATTGATGAGTTTACATCAGAGAAAGCGCTTCTGAGATTCATGGGAGCTGAAACTCCTCATAAGCAAACAAAGCCAGATTCTACCTATATCTACAAGCTAGATCCCAAGGGGTATTTTGGAGAAAATCCCCAACCTAGTTCTGATACACCCAAAATTGGAACTAAGGTGAATCCGAGACTAGCTAAGGCAGTGAAGAGAACCCCTGAGCAAGAACATCCATAGTCACAAGCAAAACATAAGGATTTATCATTGCCTCCTCAAGCTAATCGACCAGAGGTGTCTTTTATTCTAATTGAGGATACTAGAGAAGTCAACATCAATTCTTTAGAGATCCCAAGACTTGTTCACATTACTGCATCCCTATCACAAGACCAAGCTAACCTCCTCTTTGAGGTCTTAAGAGAGAACATTGGCCAATTTGCATGGTCATATCAGGACATGCCAAGACTGATCCAAAGCTTGTAGTTCATCATCTTGCAATCAATCCAAAGATCAAGCCCGTCAGACAAAAGCTTAGAAAAATTCACCCCAAGGTGGCATTACTAGTCAAAGCTGAATTAGAAAGAATGTTAGCTGTTAAGGTTATTCGACCTATCAACTACTCAGAGTGGATCTCCAACATTGTCCCCATCACTAAACCTTCTAGTGACATCAGAATCTGCACTGATTTCAAAGATCTTAACAAAGCTTGTCCAAAAGATGATTTTCCCTTGCCCGACATAGATATGATTGTAGATCTTACAGCTGGACATGAAATTTTGTCCCTCATGGATGGATTTTTTGGGTATAATCAAATCAAGATTATAGAAGAGGATTAGCATAAGACATCATTCACTACCCCTTGGGGAACCTTTTGCTACAACATGATGCCTTTTGGCCTAAAGAATGCTGGGGCTACCTATCAAAAGAGCTATGATAGCCATTTTTCATGATCTCATCCATAGCATTTTGGAGGATTATGTGGATGATATCTTGATCAAGTCTCATACCTTCATGGATCATCTTGCTGACCTAGAGAAAGTCTTTGATAGGTTAGCCAAATATCATCTCATGCTGAATACCAAGAAATGTGTCTTTGGGGTCACATATGGCAAGCTTCTAGGCTTTATAGTTTCTAAACGAAGTATAGAGATTGACCCCAAGAAGGTCAAGGCTATCTTAGACATGCCTCCTCCCTAGACACTGCGAAAGCTTCGCTATCTTCAGGGAAAGCTTCAATCCATCCGGCGCTTCATCTCCTAGCTTACAGATAAGTGTACACCATTTTCACATTTACTAAAGAAGGATGAGAACTTCAAGTGGGATCCTTTATGTCAGCGCAGCTTTGATCAGCTCAAGCAGTATCTCACCAATCCCTCTATCTTAGTTCCACCAGTTCCTGGTCTTCCCTTGATCTTGTACATATTAGCAACGGCTACTGCTCTAGAGGCACTTCTAGCACAGCTTGATGACTACGATAGAGAAAGAGTCATCTACTACATCAGTAGAACCCTAGTTGGTTATGAACTCAATTACACTCCTATGGAAAAAGCTTGTTTGGTAGTTGTTTTCTCAACTCAAAAACTTTGCCACTACATGCTAAGTCATACCATCCAACTAGTCTCCAACATCAACCCTCTCAAGTATATGCTCTCCAGAACAGTACTAATAGGTCATTTGGCCAAATGGGTTATGCTCCTTAGCAAATTTGACATCCAGTATGTGGACAGAAAGGCAATCAAAGGGCAAGCTATAGTAGATCAACTAGTTGATGCACCTCTAATAGAAGCTTATCTGTTGATCACAGAATTTCAAGATGAGCATATCTGTCTAATTGAAGAACAGCCCCCATGGAAACTTTATTTTGATGGCTCATACACATCTCATGGATCAGGGGTAGGAATATTGTTGGTCACACCTCAAGGAGATTACATTCCAAAAGCCTTCAAGCTACAATTCCCTAGCACCAACAATATAGCTAAATATGAGGCCCTCATAGTAGGATTAAAGATAGCTGCAGAATGGAACATCACTGACTTACAAATCTTTGGCGATTCTCAGCTCATCAACAAGCAAGCCCTAAATGAATATCAAACCAAAGATGAAAAGCTATTACCCTACAAAGAGCTAGTTGATCAGCTAACCCAACATTTTACAAAGCTTTAGTTTACACAAGTGCCTCAAATGCAGAACAAAGCAACAGATGCTATGGCTACTATCGGCTCGCTCTTGGAAATTCCCCAAGCGGCTACGCAGTATGAGTTTTTAGTTGAGCAGCTCCTCACACTTGCCTATGCAAATGAGGATTCAAACTGTGTTTGTATCTTGGTTGGTCCCCAATCCCCTTGGTACCATGAGATTCACACTTACCTTAACAATGGTATCATATCCCCTCACCTCACACGTATCCAATGCCGAAACCTCATCTGAAAATCATCCCGCTATGTTATCATAGCCAATAACCTATATCGTCGAGGTTATCACGATACTCTCTCTCGATGTTTAGACCAAAACAAGGTCGCGATGGTGTTAAAAGAAGTACACTCCAAACTTTGTGGTGCCCACACGAGTGGTATTGTCCTAGCGCGACAAATCCTTAGAGCAGGCTACTATTGGCCTACCATTGAAGAAGACTCTTGTGACTTTGTTAGAAAGTGTCTCCCATGTCAGCAGCACACAAATCTTGTGCACGCTCCAGCACAGGATCTATAGCCTATTGCACCACCTTGGCCTTTTTCTTGTTGGGGCCTTGATCTACTTGGAACTATCACACCCCTCTCATCTGATGGACATAAATGGATAATAACAGCTACAGACTATTTCACAAAATGGGTGGAAGCAGTCCCCCTAGTCTCAGCTATAGGAGTTCAGGTCTCTAAGTTTATCTTGTACCACATTGTTTACCGCTTCGGCATCCCATCCACCATCTTCACCAACCACGGAGGTAACTTTGAAAATCTCAACATGGAAGAATTATGCACTTCCCTTCACATCCATCATCACTTTTCTAGCCCATATTTCCCACAAGGTAATGGCCAAGCGGAGGCAACTAACAAAACCCTCCTTAAAATCCTAAAGAAAGTTGTCAATGATTTCGGCCGCAATTGGCACCTACAAATAAATCCATCCCTATGGGCCTATTAAACCTCCTTCCGTACATCCACAGGCACAACTCCTTACTCCCTAGTCTATGGTGCCAAAGCGGTACTGCCCATCGAGGTTGAACTTCCCTCCTTGTGCATATCTTTGCAAGGGAAAATATCAGATGAAGAATACAGAGTAGCTCGGCTCACCCAGCTAGATCTCTTAGACGAGAAGCGAAAACAAGCCTATGATCATCTCAAAGTCTATCAAACTCATCTCAAAAAGAATTTCAACAAGAAGGTGCTTCCATGACACTTTCATCCGAGCGACATGGTCCTCAAAGAAAACATGAAAGTCCAAGCAGATCGAGAAAAGAAAGGCAAGTTTGAAACTACATGGCTTTATCCTTATGTTGTCACTGCATCCTTTGGCTTCGGAGCCTATCAGCTATCTACACTAGAAGGAGAACTCTTGAATGATCCTACTAACATCATTCATCTCAAGAAGTTCTATACTTGAAGATCCTTGGTATACCCAGCTTTTGAAAAATACAAAAAAAAAATAATAAAGAGAAATAAGCATCCAACAATGAAAACTTGGCAATTCAAGCACCTTGGATAGGTACCTTGGTGAAAACCTGGTAATTTAGGCACCTTGTGTACTAAGACTAATCCATTATCTATCACTATCCTATCCCTCATCTATCCACCCACCATCCCATAACACACCTGCTTGTTCCTTTGGTGTTCCAACCAAATATCCAAAATCTAATGGAGGTTGTATTATACCTTGTAAATCTTGTACCATAGCTTGTATATCCAAATCTTGTCCAAATCTTGTATCCCAGTTTGTATCCTATCACATGCACACAAAGAATCCCATTTTCACTTAAGCTTTTCACAAACCATCTACCTATCCGCTTATCAACTATTGCAGACATCCCACCCTTCACCAACATTTTCATCTCACAAAACCCAAACATGAACAACCTTGTACATTTGTAACATATCTTGGTCCGTCAGCTTGTACATCCTCTTTAGCTTAGTACCATTGTATCTATCCAGCTTTTGTGTTAGTTCCTCCTTGATCAGTATCTTGCACACATTGCACATCTTGGTTAGCTATTCCAATGCATCCTTTCGCTAGATCTCCTATCACCAAAGTGTTATCCTTCTTAGTTCAGTTTTCCATATGCATCACTCACCCAGATCTATCGACTTAGGTGCTCTTTGATAGATCCTTGTAGGATATAGCTTTCCTCATGTCTGATCTTGATCTGTTAGTACCTCGTCCTACCCATCTCGTTGACAAACGGTTCTCTTTTGGATTTTCACTTTCTTTTGATTTGGAATCTTCCCTTTTGGGTCTTGAAGTATCTTTTCCAAGCAATCTTTTTGTTCCCTCCTCAAAGTTGCCACGATCTTCCATATCATGGTATACTGCGAATGGGGCAATCTAGGTGTAAGGTCTTGATCAAGTCTTTTGTTTGTTTTTCTTTTCTTCTTGTGGGTTACCCAGTGTCGGTTCCACTCTGATTCTTTCGAGATTCATGTGTGATGCTGGGGCAATCCTTGCGTGTTTGTTTTGAGTCAGTCCGTCAGTCCTCTGGATAGTTGGTGAAAAGGCCTTGATGTTCTTGGTAACCTTGGCAATTAACCAATAGTCCTATAGCAAGTCTAGTGCTCAACTACATGGTAGTACTTCTCTTTGAAGTATCCCCCCGCTCAAAAAGCTTCAATGGTTTTCCTTCACCTCCATTATCCCCCATCCATATTCAGCATCTGTCTCTCCTACCCCAGCTTATGCATTAGTATCTCTTTGAATCAATCTGCACTCTTAGCTTTAGGGATCCACAATCCTAGTCTTAGGGATCCACCAATCCAAATCAATCCACCAAACCTCATCTTTTGAGATCCACAATCCTAGTCCTAGGGATCTTCGAAACCCATCTTCCGCCAATCTAACTCTTTGAAATCCTATTGCATCAGCCTTTTAATCCCCTCATCCATCTCCCCATCCTGGATTCCTTTTATAGCGCTCCGCTTCTTCATCCTCTGCAATCCCTGAGATCTTAAGCTTGCTTCCTCTTATGCCTCTGATTCTCTCTTTATCATTCTCCTGTAGTGAGAGTTTGAGCTAACTAAACCTCTTCTCTTAAGCCAATCTGAGTCTTCTTGCTCATCTCAGATTCTTGTACTTTTCAAAAAGTCATCGAGCCTCGCTTTCTCTCCCTGCCGCCTTCTTGAGGGGGCATCTTGCAGTCCATTCTCTCCTCTTCTGCTCTAGCCTTGGGCATCTTATTTTCTTATCTTTGATGCCATGCCACTTGAGGCATCACATCAAAGAGGGGCAAAATGTAGACACCTAAAAACCTTTAGAAAATAAAGTATTTTTATTTTCTAAAAAATTTATGATGACATCATCATTTATTAATTAATTATTTACTTAATTTATTTATTTATTTTTATGCCATTAAATCCATTTATCTTAATTAAAAATATTTAATTAAGGAATCCCTCCCAAAAATGTTTAAATCTTATTCAAACATTATTTCCTTATTTATTAATTGTTTAATTAATAAATTGACCAAAAATCTCAAAATAAATTAAAAATTTATTTTTTGCCCAAAACTTGGCCAATTTCCTTAAGACCACTAACCTCTTCCAAAATCTTCTAATCCTTCTTTAATTTTGATTAAAGGCTAATCCCATCATTTCCTACCCCTAATCCCAACTCAAAATATTTAATTAAGATTAAATATTAATCCTCATGTTTATTAAAAAAGTTTTAATAAATATCTCCTCAACCCAAACCCTTGAAATAAATAAAATTTTATTTATTTCCTAAAAATATAATTTATCCTCATCCTAAGAAGTTCTAGACTCTTCTAGAAAGTCTTCATCCTCATCCTAGGAAGTTCTAGACTATTCTAGAAAGTCTTTATCCTCATCCTAGGAAGTTCTAGACTATTCTAGAAAGTCTTTATCCTCATCCAAAGTCTAGACTCTTCTAGAAGATGTCTTTAAACCTAATCCTAATCCCCTCCTAACCTTGTCACATTCCCTAAACATAGGTTAAAACTTACTAACCCAAGCCAAAGTTAACAAATATCTCCTCCTTCACCCACCCTCATTAAATGCCATCCACTTGCCTATCCCTAAGCTAATCCTAAACCATCCTAATCCATCCTCTAATCATTTGCACAAGCCTAAGCAAGCTTAAAACCTTCCTAATCAAGCCCAAGTCAAAATTTCTCCCATCTCCCTCAAAATATCCCAACCATAAAACTTTATAAAGCCCACTAGGCCATAAATAACTCTTCCAAAGCCCTTTCATTGCTCTTACAATCCATTATGAGGCTCTTTATGAAGATTTTATCCCTTGAGCCTCCTTTTTTGACTCATCCTTCCCCTTTCCTCCATCCTCTCACCCTGTGACATGTGTCACTTCCTAATTGGATGTAAGGAAGCACAATCCATGTGCTCTCCTCTCATGCAATCTGAGCCTTCCATGAGCTTTTCCTCATCCTTGCATCTTAGCCCTCAATCCCTCAAGCCTCTTGTCTATAAATTGGATCCTTCCCCTTTGCAAAACAACACAATCCATGAAGTAAAGTCATAATGTCATTTTAAGAAGCCATTTTACATCAAAACCATACACTCACACCCAAATTCCAACTCAATTTGAAGCCCTTTTTGAAGCATAAAGCTTGAGCATACATCCTATCTATTTAGACAAAGCTACTCAACAAGAGAGCTTCTCATTGAGAGAGCCCATTAATGGTTCATATTCTCAATTGAGAGATCATCTTAGTCTATCTTGAAGTTTATGAATTTTTTTTAGTTTGTAGAAGCTTTTATTTAAATTTAGTTTCTATTAGCATACTAACATTGCTCATATGTAGGTCCAGCCTCATCAACCATTGTTTCTTTTTCTAAAGGCAAAGATGTAAGAATTGCAAAAAAATCAAAGAAATTCATGCTTACTAGCAAGGAAATGGATGAGGACATAGATTTAGATAAGGACATTGTCATTCCAAAGATAGATCCGGATACTACATCAATTGATGAAATGAGACTGGTCAGTCAGCTATTAGAGCAGAAGGCAAGGTAGAAGCAACTGAGGAATGAGAGAGATAAAGAGTATAACATAATTGAAAGTGCTAAGAACATTATTACAAAGGCTATAGGTGTTGATATTGATTCATCTCAGCTTATTTTGTTACAACTGGAAGAAGATGTAAGTAAATTCAATGAGGACACCTCTGGTCAAGAAAAATTGATTGAAAAGGCTAAAAGGAAATTTGATAATAAGGTGCTTGAGCACATTACTCAGCATATTGCAATAAAATAGGTAGAATTGTCCACAATTTTGGCCAATCTTGAAAATTCTTTTAATAATGTAACTTCACTTTTACCCAAACTTTGTGATGTTACCGAGTACACCAAGGAGATCAAAGAAAAATTGAATAAAATTGATGAGGATATGAAGGTCAGTGCCCAAATGCTGCAACTTGACCCCAATTCAAGTTCATCCCATCATCTCAGAATCAGATTTTTGTCAGAAAAGTAGGCAGAATTGTTGAGAGAGGAAGCAAGGATCAGGTCTACCTTAATTGACATTCATAATATGATCCTTCCTATCATGGACACAATGCAGAAACACATTGTCTACTCCAAAGCATTGATTCATGACAAAGATTTATCAGTTGCAGATCATATGATTGAATCTTCAGCTAAAGTTCAAATAGCACTCTCCACCTGCCAAATTTTGCAAGAGAATTGGGATAAGACTTTGGCTCTTATTCTCAAGGTACACTCTGAGTTTATCTCCCATTCTGGTGTCTTTGTGTAAATATATTGTTTAATTTGGCATTATTTTCAAAAAGGGGGAGATAGAGGAGAGGTAGAGATATTTGTAAATACTCTATACATATTGTATGGGGGAGATATATGTAAATAAAGAAGCTATGTGTAAATTGGTATGTCAAATTTTGCACATAAGTTTTAGCTCATAAGTGTTTTTGTCACTAATGCCAAAGGGGGAGATTGTTGAAATTATGATATATTTTTCAGTAGTGCAAACACTTATTCAATTCTGAATGCTTATCTAGCTCATCACTTAGTCTATAGTGTATACCGAGCATTCAGTGGTTACCTTGTAAGTTCAGCAGGTAAATAGTTCTCACTAAGCATTTCAGAAGATACTGAGTGAATGAGAAGTTCAACAGTGTTTATCGAGTGGAAAAGGTAAATGAAGGACTCAATGTTTACCGAGTGAAAAAGGTAAATGAAGGACTCAATTTTTATCGAGTGAAAAAAGTAAATAAAGGACTCAGTGTTTATCAAGTAAAGCAAGGTAAACAAAAAAGTTAGTTTCTACCGAGTGACACTATATCTACCAAGTCACCAATGGTTACCGAGTTCCAAGCAATGTTGTGTGGCTAGTATGAACTGAGCCTCTATTCCTATCGAGTGCATGGTGATGCTGAGTAATGTAGTGGATGTCATGTATCAAAAGGTCACCAAGTCAGCTTGAGGAACCCAAATTTTCTACTATCTAGCTGACTCTGTAATATTTTGTTCACTTAGTTTAGGACGACCTTACAATTGTAAATATTGGAATGGTATATATGTAATGTATGATATCATTTGTAGTAAGGACAGATATGAAAAAAAAAATGAAGTTTGCATGTGAAGAAGGTATTGCTATATTTTGAGAATAGTGTAAGTGAATCAGTAGTAGAGTAAAAGGAATACAACAAGGTCAACATAGGAGTAGAAAAGTTATATCTATCACATCAGGTGATCAATGCAAAAAGGGATCTTATCAGCAAACAGTTGTAAGCAGATCCATTGCTTCATCCTAATAGGTGAATCAGTTTATAAATCCTTTAACAAGGTAGACTTAACAGTCTTTTTGTAAATCTCCTAACAGAGTGCATACTTTACTATATGTTTGTAAATCCTCTAACAAGGTGGATCTAGCAGTCCTAATTGCTCCTAACAGGGTAGATCACTAGAAGTGATCATTGTAAGCCTTAACAGGCCAACTTTATGTTGCAGTATTGAAGTTTTGTGGGCATCATCCCCACCCCAATTTTACTTTCTAATTGGAAGGTTTCTGGGTCACCAAATCATTGTGTTCATGTGTTATGAATGTTTATCTTTCCATGCATACAGTAAATTAATTAAATAAATCATTAATGCTTTCAATGCTAAACTGATTTAAAGTTTTAAAGTTACTGATTCACCCCTCCCCTCTCAGTAACTTAGCTAGTCTTGATTATTTCCAACAGTTTATAGGATTTTACCCTTACTGATACATTGTTAGCAAGTAACAACAAGGTCTTTTAACGTGATACAACTCACAACTTGTAGATTTTAGATCTTAGTTCAGCTCTCAAATTTTTTTTGTCTTTTAGTCTCTACAGCTCTAACAGCTTGTCCTCCTTTCAAGCTTTGTCTCCTTGAGTCTCCATGCTCGGTGTACCAATGCAATCTCCTATATGGCCACTTATCGAAGCTAAGTCTCTATGCTCTATTCTTCCTCTCTCTTGATGCCTTCACCTTGACATCTTACTAACCACTTCAACAACTTGGCAACTCAGCAACTCTTGCTTCTTGACCTGTGACTTCCTAAATAGAAGTTTGGAATACTCTTCCTGCTTTTAATTCCAGTTTGAATGGATTAGGTAGGATTCAATGAATCTACCCCATACCTTGTTCCTTTTAGAAACATCATGAAGAATCCTCCTAAATTCACAAAAATGGTTTATCTAAAATTCTATGCCACCAGCTCATCATCCTTGTCCTTCATCTAGTTCACAAAATTCAAGGCAACAAAATTTGTCAACTTAGATCTGAAAAATATTTGACTTTTCAAATAATGCAACAGCTCAGCACTATTAAAATTTTGATGCTCAACACATACTATATTACTTGGCACCTACTGTGTTTTATTGACGCTTAGCACCTACTATGTATTCACTTAGCATCAATTAAATTTTACTGATGCTCAGCACTTGAGCTTGCATGGCTCCTTCTATTTCACTTGGCACACACTAGATTTTGCATTTTCTTGGCACTTACTGAAAATCTTCTCAGCATGAACTAGCTTATACAGCATCCACTAATGAACTTAGTCAACCTTTGCAGACAAATTTGTTAAAACTTATTCTTCTAGATTTTCTAAGTGTAGACAACATTTGTATCTTCAAGTATACTATCAATTCATCATTTTATCATTGTCTTAACTGATCCTTGGACTTTATTAAAAAACAAGAACTCAACCTTTCCTTTAGGTGTTTTTGTTACATCTTATTGATTAAATCCTCTTCATCAATCAACTAAGTGATAGTACTTTGATCTTATAAGCAGTTGTCATTATAGCAAATAGCAAGTTTGACATCAGTGATAAAACAATGATTGAAAACATTCTTTATCAACAATCTTCCTCTTTTCAAAAAAATTTCTCTCTTCAATAATGATCTTTTGAATCAGATTTCCAACAATCTCCCTCTTTGGCATTGATGGAAAACCAAACTAATCAACCAAGTTATCAAAATGCTAACTAGGTTAAAAGAGTAAATCAAATGCCAAAAAAAAATTTTGTTACCCTTGCTATTTCCATTAGCTTTCATATCTCCTTCTTTGCTGATACATTTTCTTCTCTTCTTTGTTCTACTTCCTCTCTGATTGATTCTTGACTATTTTATCCCTCTGAGCTATTATTTCTTTTCTTGTTTTCTTTTGTCTTGTTATTCTGTTATTTCTCCCTCTTACATTTTGATCATTTAAACTTGCTACTTCTCCATCTGTGCATGATTTCTTCCTCAACATGTATTGATTAGTTTCTACTATTCTGGTATCATCTCTTTCTTTTGATCAATTTAGCTCCTTCTCCTTTTATCCATTTTATTATGTAGATTTTATCAATTTATGCTATTTCTCCCTCTTTGACAATAATGCCAAAGAAATACTATTTCAACATCTTATCATGCAAGTGTAGCATTTGCAGGAACTCCAATTTCTCCCTCTGTCACCTTGCTTGTGACTTATTTGGTATTTTTAGTACTTTGATTACTTTAGGAAAAAACCTAAAGTAAGTATCCCCTGCATCAATTTGTAACATTTCAACAATCAACTAATTTGATGTAGGGTAGTCTTACTATTGCTCAAATCGCCTTGGATAGGGGTATCACCCCTAACTTACTTCTAAGATACTCAAATGCATCTTTAGGTAATGCTTTTGTGAAGATGTCAGCAATTTATTCTTTTGAACTAACATATTCCATCCTCGCTTGTCTTCCACCTATTCTCTTACATAGTGATACTTAATTGCAATGTGCTTTGTTTTGGCATGCATCACAAGATTCTTTGATATGTTGATGGTACTTGTGTTATCACAATACAGTATTATAGGTTCAGTTACCTCTTCCTTTATACCTTGCAATAGGTGTTTGATCCATACAATATTGGTGCAGTTGATAGCAGCAACAACATACTTAGCTTCTATTGTGGACTATGAGGTACAACTTTTCTTTTTGCTAGTCCAAGTGACTAGTCTTTTACCTAAAAAAAGTGCTCCTCCACTGGTGCTTTTTTTGTCATCAATATTACCTCCCCAATCTATATCAATGTAGGATTTCAACTCAAACTTTTCACTCCTCTTATAGTATAATCCAAAGTCATCAGTTCCTTTTAGGTACCTCAATATTCTTTTTACTAACATAAGATCATTTTCTCTTGGGTTTGCACAAAATCTTGCCACTATTCCAATAGCTAATGCAATTCTAGTCTACTATGCACAACATACTATAAATTTCCAATCATTGATCTATACATTCTTTGATTTACTTCAGTTGACTCATCATTCTTGGAGAACTTATGTCATGTTACCATTGGTGTACTGACTAGTTTTGAATCTTCTAAGCCAAATGTCTTGAGTATCTCCTTAATATATTTTGATTGGATCACAAATATGTCATGTTTTAGTTGATGTACTTGCAATCCAACAAAGAATTTGATTTCTCCAAACATTGACATTTCAAACTCATGTTTCATTTGATTAGCAAAGTCTTTGCATAGGGCATCTTTTCCTCCAAATATTATATCATCGACAAAGATTTTAGATATCAAAATGTCTTTTCCTTTTTCTACCTTGATATACAAGTTGTTGTCATCATCTGTTCTCTCAAATTCTATCTTCATAAGATATTTGTATAGTCTCTCATATCATGCTCTAGGTGCTTGATTCAAACCATAGAGCACTTTACGCAGTTTGCAAACCATATCTTTGTTGTTGTCATCAAAAAATCCCTCCAGTTGTTCTATGTAGACTTCCTCTTCCAATATGCCATTCAGAAAAGCAGACTTTACATCCATTTGGTAGACTTTAAAACCTTTGTAAGTAGCATATGCAAGTAGTGTTCTTACTCCTTCCATCCTTGCAACAAGGGCAAATGTTTCCCCATAATCCAATCCTTCTTCTTGTGCATAAACTTTGCAGCCTAGTCTGGCCTTATTTCTTGTGATCTCACCATTCTCATCTAGCTTGTTCCTAAACACCCATTTGGTACCAATCACATTTTTATCAACTAGTCTTGGAACTAAGGTCTAGGTTTTGTTCCTCTCTATCTGATCTATCTTTTCTTCCATAGCTTTATGAAAATTGTCATATTGAAATGCATCTTTCACTATTTTGGGTTCAATCTTGCTCAACAGACATGATTCATTCCTTAGTTTGTTCCTTTTCATTAGCCTAGCTTCCTTGTCACCAATGATTTTTTTTTTAGGGTGATCTCTTTTCACATACTTGGATAACCCTAGTTTTGTCCTCATTTCTAAGTTTGGTCTTTCAACTTCAGAGTCACTATGCACATTTTTTTCTAGTATTTCATCATCTCTTTCATATATATTGATTTCAAAATCAAAATGTGCATTATTTTGATTTTGTAACTCAGCTTTTGAATGTAGCTCAACATTCACTAGTTATGTCTTGGCTGATACTGAAACTTGTTGTTGATTCCCAACTTGATTGGTAGCTTCATCTTCAGTAGGCATTCCTTCATAGAAGTATACAAAGGATTTTTACTCTTCTAGTTTCTTGATTTCATCATCTTGAACTTTTGCATGATCATCAAAATTTACATTTGCACTCTCCATAATCTTGTTAGTGTTAGTATTCAAACACTTATATGCTTTACTTCTAGTGGAGTGTCCAAGGAATATGCCTTCATCACTTTTTGCATCAAACTTGTCATTTCTAGAATGTTTAAAAATATAGCATCTACAACCAAATACTTTGAAATGTTTTACATTGGGTGAGTGACCATACCATAATTTAAAAGGTGTTGCATTTGTACCTTTCTTGACTTGTACTCGATTCAGGGTGTAGATAGTTGTACTTATAGCTTCTCTCTAGTATTTTAGAGCAACATTTTTCTCCATCATTAATGTCCAGGTACAATCTATTACTGATCTATTCCTTCTTTCTACAATGCCATTTTGAGGTGGAGTTTTTGGTGCTAATGTTTTCCTTTTAATTCCTTTGTCAATGTTGCAAAATGTCTCAAATTCTTTTGATGTGAACTCTCCACTGTCTAATCTTAAACATTTCAGACTCTTTCCTATTTCCTTCTCAATCCTAGCCAAATACCACTTAAACATTTGAAATGCTTCAAATTTTTGTTTTAAGAACATGACATTCATCATCCTAGAGTAGTCATCCACAAACAACATTATATATCTATCTCCTTTGTGGCTTTTCAATTCTATTGGGCCACATAAATTAGTATGCACTAACTCTAATACTTCTTTGGAAGTGTAGTTTTTACTTTTGAAACTTGACTTGGTCATCTTTCCTAGCTGACATTGTTTGCACATTGTATTTCCAGGCTTCTTCAACTTAGGCAAGCCTCTGACTTTCTTCATTTTGCTGATGCTAATTAGATTGTCAAAGTTGATATGACATAGCCTTTTATGCCATAGCCACATATCATCAAATCTAACAATAATATAGGCTACATCTTCCATATCTAGGTAAAATAGATTATTCCTAGTTTGGTCTCCTTTTTGTATCATATTTCCATCAGTGTCATAGATTTTGGCAGTTTTGTTTCCAAATTCTACTTTGCAACCTATATTGCCTAATTGTGACACACTCAGTAGATTGTAGTTCAACCCTTCAACATAGTATGCATTATCATATGAAATTTTCTTTGTAAGTTTAATGGAATTTTTTCCTTTGATTAGATATGGAGCATCATTTCCAAATTTAACACTATTTCCATCATATTGAATAAAGGTAATAAACCTACTTTTGTCTCCTATCATATGATGTGAGCATCCACTGTCTATGATCCACTTGTCATTCTTGTCCACACAGGTTACCACTAGTGTTGCCTCATCTTCATCTAACTCATTCTTCATGGCTACATAGACTACCTAATAATCAGTTTCATCAGAATCCTCTTCTTCAACAATGTAGCACTTTTTACCTTTGTCTTTGTAATCTCTGTTATCATCTTCTCTTCCATTCTTGTTCTTGTTACCTTCTCTAAAGTTCTTTCTCTGTGTGCATATTGCAGCAATATTTCCTACTTCATTTCAATTAAAACATATGATGGGCAACTTAGCTTTTAATTTTCCTTTACCTCTGTGAAATCTTCTGGCTAGTAGTGCCTCCAATTGCTCCACATTTTCTTCATTGTACTGCTATCACTAGATGCATACTTTATCTTTTTCTTCTTCTTCTTTGGTTTCACCTCCTTAGTATCTTTCATTGATAGCTTGGCCTTGAAAGTAGATTCAAGATTCTCAGGTCTGTAGTTATCAAAGTTGGACAACTCAAATGTAGTGAGTATTACCACTATACCTTCAAGTGTTAGCTAGTTTCCTGATACACATCTTAATTCTTGTATGGTTGAAACTCTAATAACATAGATGGGGAGCAAGGTTCTTAAAAAATTTCTATTAATAGTGTCATCATCTAAATGACCACCCAAACTTCTTATTGCATTTACTACTTCTTTCATTCTAGAGGCATATTGAGCAACATTCTCACCTTCCTCCATTTTCATGTCATCAAACTTTCCTCTGAGGCTTTCTCTTTTTTCTCTTTGAACATTTTGATCTCCTCCATAAATATATTTTAGGGCTTTCCACATCTTGAATGCAGAGTCACATCCCTTGATGTCATCAAATTCAACATAGTTGAGGGTAGAGGCAATCTCCAACATTGCCTAATTGTGCTCCTTCTTTTTCTTCATATCTTCTGTAGTGGGTACAACTGGATCAACACATTCTACTTCAATTGAGGTTTGTGTATGGTCACTTATTGATCCAAGGTGTAGCTTCATTAACTTTTTCCATCCAATGAAGTTATCTTTGTTAACCTTGGGAACTTCTCTCTTGGACATCTTGATCTTACTACTTCTAGTACCTTTAAACCAAATCAGCAGATGGCTCTGATACTAATTGTTAGAAATGCTTTAGAATAACTGAGAAGGGGGGTGAATTATTTATTCAAGGTCCAAATGTCCTAATAAAAATTTTTCACCATGTAAAGTGAGCCCATTAAACTATTCATGCATCCAAACTTAAACTTTTCTACTTAGCAAGTTACTATAAAATCTACATGCAAAAATAACACATGAAGAATCAACACATGACACAGTGATTTACATAGAAACCTAATTTTAGAAAAACCACCAGTAACATGCTACTCGATTCTCACTCTTTTGAAGTGATGCCCTATAAAAGGCCTTCCCTATTAAAGGCTACAACACACTGTTAAATGTGACCTGGTTAAAGGATTTCAGCCACCCTATTAGAAGTGGGCCTAGTTAGAGGACTTTAAAACATTCACTTGGAATGCCACCCTGTTAAAGGATTTAAAAATGACTATTAAACCAACCTAAGTCCATAGGATTTTACCCTAACTGATACAATTGTTAGAGGGTAACAACAAGGGATTTTGACCTGATACAACTCACAACTTAACTTGCAGATTTCAAATCTTAGTTCAGCTCTCAAAATTTTCCTGGCTTTTAGTCTCTATAGCTCTAACAGCTTTTCCTCCTTTCAAGCTTCATCTCCTTGAGTCTCCATGCTCGATGTACCAATGCAATCTCCTATATGGCCACTTATCGAAGCAGAGTCTATGTGCTCTATTTTTCCTCTCTCTTGATGCCTTCACCTTAACATCCTACTAACCACTTCAACAACTTGGCAACTTAGTAACTCTTGCTTCTTGACCTATGAATCCTTAAATAGAAGAATGGAATACTCTTCCCACTCTAATCTTCTCGCTTTTAATTTCAATTCGAATGGATTAGGTAGGATTCAATGAATCTATCCCATATCTTGTTCCTTCTAGACATATCATGAAGAATCCTCCTAAATTCACCCAAAAATAGTTTATCTAAAATTTTGTGCCACCAGCTCATCCTTATCCTTCAGCTAGTTCACAAAATTCAAGGTAATAAACTTTGATAGCTCAGATCTAGCAAATCTTTGACTTTTCAAATAATGCAGTAGCTTGGCACTATTGAAATTCGGATGCTCAACACATATTGTGTTACTCAACACCTACTATGTTTTACTAACACTTAGCACCTACTCTAGATTCACTTGACATCAAGTAAATTTTACTAATGCTCAACACCTATTATGTGCTCAGCACTTGAGCTTGCTTGGCTCCTTCTATTTCACTCAACACACACTAGATTTTACATTTTTTCGGCATCCACTAATGAACTTAGTCAAGCTTTGTAGACATCTTTGTTACAACTTATTCTTCCAGAGTTTCTAAGTGTAGCCAACATCTGTATCTTCAAGTATACTATCAATTCATCATTTTATTATTGTCTCAACTGATCCTTGCACTTCATTACAAAACCATAACTCAACCTTTCCCTTAGGTGCTTTTGTTACATCTTATTGATTAAATCTTCTTCATCATTCAACTAAGTGATAGTACTTGGATCTTATAAGCAACTGTCATTCCAACAAATAGTAAGTTTGACATCAGTGACAAAACAATGATTGAAAACATTCTTTATCAACAATCTCCCTCTTTTCAAACAATCTTCTTTCTTCAATAATGATCTTTTCAATGAGATTTCCAACAGTTTCTATATCTTTCCTTTAGGATAAGGGGTATAATCTACTCTTTAGAGGGACACATGTGTTGATCAAGAATTAGGATTGGAAGTCACCCATAACTATTAGAGTTAGGAGTGGTAACCTTTATAGGCTACAATTTGATACTCCTAAGGAAATCATTAGAAACAATAATCCTAGAGATCTTGGAGAGCTATGGCATAGCAAGATGGGTCATATTCATCATGGATCACTTAAACTTCTTCGTGAGATAGTGACAAGTGTTCCAGAGTGAGCATAGAGTGTTGATGTACCCCATATCTAAGAGCATTCTTGATCTAGTAAATTCATATATTTGTGGACCAATTCCAACCAAAACCCTCAGAGTTTATAAGTACTATGTTACTTTTATTAATGATTTCTCTAGGAAGACCCAAATATACTTCTTAAAAACTAAGGATGAGGTTTTTAGTCACTTCCAAGGGTTCAAGGATGTTTTGGAGAATTTGACAAGAAGGAAGATAAAGGTTCTTTGGTTAGACAATGGAGGTGAGTACAAAAGAAATGTCTTCTAGGAGTTCTATACTAGGGAACGTATCAAGAGAGAGTGGATTGTTCCTTAAAATATACAAAAAAGTGGAGTTTCTAAGAGGAAGAACCATGCTATATCAGAGGCAAAGAGGGCTATGATACATGACTAGTACATGCCCCATTACTTATAGGAAGAGGCATGTGGTATAACAATTTACATTTAGAGCATGGTTCCAAACAAGGTGCAAGAGTAGATGACACTAGAGGAAGTTTTCAAAGGGAAGATGCTAGATGTTGGTCACTTTAGAATATTTGGGAATTTGGCATATTTTCATATTCCAAATGATACATGTATGAAGTTAGATCAGCCTACTGAGAGAGGTACCTTGTTGGGTATAGTGAAACCTCAAAGGCATATAGGATTTTTATCCCTAGGATATAAATAATTATTATCAAACATGATATATAGTTCAATGAGGAAAACACATTTAGAAGGTCCAAAGATCTACCAGTAGATGATTAGAGTGAGTATCCAACAAAGCTCCATGGCCAATTCAAGGGTAGAAAAGCTCAATTATAGTTACTATTACTATTGTAGGCTCAAATGGTGAAGATTTATAGAATATACAACAACTAATGTAATAGGAAATGCATCAAGAAGACATAAAGGTTGATATTTCATCCTCTACAATTGGTAGTAGGAACTATGAGGTTCAAGATACACATAAGGATACTTAGGATTTTGTGGGAGCTCCTAGGAAGAGTACTAGACATTAGAGACAACCAACCAAGTTCTATGACTATGTGGCATTAGTTAGTCAGTTGGTAGATAGTGATCCTTCCATCTATCAAAACGTTGTTGAGCATCAACTATGATGAGATGCTATTGTTGAAGAATATTCCTCAATAATATAGAGTGATGTGTGGGAGGTAGTTCCTAGACCAATAGATAGAGAAATATTTGGATCACACTAGATCTATAAGATAAAACATGGTGCAGATGGTAGCATTGAGAAATACAAGGCACGGTTTGTGGAAAAGGGGTTCTCTTAGAAGGAGGGAATAAACTATGAGGAGACATTTGCTCCAGTGGCCAAGTATACTTCTATGTGAGTTGTGATCTCATTTACAATACATGTGGAATGGAAAATCCATCAAATGGATGTCAAGATAATAGTCTTTAATGGTGATTTGAATGAGGAGATTTACATAGAGAAACCATAAGGCTTTGTAGCACACAAAAAAGAGACCCACAGGTGGAGATTGAGGAAATCCTTTTCCGAACTCAAGCAAGCTCCTAGAGCATGGTATGATCACATTGATACATAATTGTGAGAAATAAGCTTTGTGAAGAGTGAAGTGGATGCTAACCTCTACTACTTGCTGGTTGAGGGCGAGGTTCACACTCTTGTACTTTATGTGAATGACCTATTTCTTACAAGTTCACTAGGTATTATAGAGGATTGCAAGAGGGACCTTGTAGAAGAGTTCATGATGAAAGTTTTGGGACTTATGAACTACTTTCTAGGCATGGGGGTGTGGCAGATAGATGGAGAGATTTTCCTTGGTCAAGGGAAATATTGAATTGAAATCTTGAAGAGATTTGAGATGGAGGATTACAAAGCCATGTCTACACCCATGATCATGAATTGGAAAAAGGTAGATACATCCAAGGAGAAGGATATAAATCCCACCTTATATAAGTGGTTGATTGGTTCACTTATGTATTTGGTCAACACTAGGCCAAATATAGTATTTGTAGTAAACTCTATTAGTCATTTCATGGTTAACCAAAGAGAATGCATTGGAAAATGACTAAGAATGTGTTGGATTACTTACATGGTATAGGTGAGTATGGGATCAGATATGTTCAAGGTGAAGGTATCAAATTGATAGGCTATACTGACATAGATTGGGTAGGAAGTAATATAGACAAAAGGAGTACTTCAAGGTGTTGTTTCAGTTTAGGATTAGGAGTTGTATCTTGGTTTAGTAGGAAGCAAAAGTCTATGGCTCTGAGTGAACTAGAAATAGAAAACATAGCAACTAGCATGATGACATGTGAATCTATATGGCTTTAAAAGTTGTTAGTGGCCTTATTTTGTCAAAAGGTTGAGACTACTGTGATATAATACGATAATCAAAGTTGCATCAAGTTGTTTAAGAATCCAGTATTTCATGATAGATCTAAACATATAGACATCAAATATCACTTCATCAAAGATTGTGTACAATGAGGGGTTGTTCAACTACAATACATACTTACAAAGGAGAAGGTAGTGAAAATTATGACTAAGGAATTGGGGAAGGAAAAAATCACTTTCTTTAGAGATAAGCTAGGTGTCATGAAAAACAACTTCCTTGCTAAGAGGGAGTGTTAGTTTGGTTAGCTAGGACAGCTGTTCATCCACATGTATTATTTAGTAAATAATAGTTTCACTAACTAATTAGTTAGACTTGGGACAATTATTTATTAAAAAATTGACCACTTTAAGAAGCAACTAAAAACTAACTTGGTTAGGGTTGTCAAATTATTTTTAATCTCAACCATTGATTGAGAATCAATCTTGGTTGTTTGTTTTCCAATAGGAGTAGTATATAAGGGGGTCAAGGGGGTCATTTGGAGAATACAAGTTGGAGAAGAATTTGCAATGTTAGCAAATGAATTTGCAGTGATAGCAAATAGTCCTGCAATGTGAGCAAGGGCATGTGATAGTGTTGGGGACAGCAATGGAGAATATCAACAAGGGAAATTGGGAGGTTGTCAAAATTCTTCCAATAAGAGGAAAGGAATTATGTATCTCTTGATTTGATGAAGTTAATATAATTCCTCATTTGTAGAATTGGTTTTCCCTTAGGGGTTTTTCAAGGGATGATTTCTTCAAAAATATTGTGTCATTGTGTTACTTATTTCTTTCTGTATTTTATTGGTGAAGTAGCAATTGTGTTATTTTTCAATATTAGATGTGAATTAATTTTTTATAATTATATAATCATTAAAGATAGGCGATTAATAATCAGTGAGTGTAATAGTAATTTTTACAGAATGAATCTTAGTGTGTGATGTTTAATTTGTCTGATGATAGACAAGGCATTTGTTTTAAATGCTCTACAAGCACTAACAGAAACACCACAATTAGGAGACTAAACTTCATTAAGGAGCTTCTCCCTACCATGGCACAACACCTTCATGATGCATTTTCCTCTTTCTATGTTTTCATAAGCATGCACACATCTTGCTACATGCAAGCCCATCACTATTAGGATTAGCCACAAATAGAAAATAACAATTACGTGCAAATATAACCAATATCAAAAGTAATATATCACGTAGAAGAGAACACAAGACATAAAGAGTTAGTGTGGTCAAGCCAATCCCTGGGCTACATCCACCAAACAATGAGCCCAATATTTTTATTGTCCAGTGATTACAACCCAATTACAATTCATAATCCCTTACAAATCAATACTACTGCAAGAAGCAATTTTTTTATCATGCCTTATAAAAAACTCTAATCCTAAGTCATTTTATATAAGTATTTTTGCCACTTTAGGGTTAAAATTAGTTATAATATTTCATCCCAAAATTTTTGATAAAATAGCCCAAGAATATCAATAAATAGCCCAAACCTTGTTGAGGAATTATGGAGTATGTATAAAAATTCCCTGATCAATCACCATAAACTAAAAATCTCCCACTTGGGAACTAATTGATGAGAACCAATTATAACCTATTTAATGCTCTATTTTAATCTATCTTATGCACTTTCCTACGTACTTCTCTATTCCATTTGTATCCCATTTCATTGCATTTTACCATTATAATGTTGCATATAGTTTAAAATATAATTAAGTAGTATTTAACATTGTTTTGGGATTAAAATATGGAAAATTCATTATTGATTATGTTTTACTAATATTTACTACTACAGCATGTTCATTTGTTGTTGTAGATCTTCCTATTATTTAACAACCTCATGTTGCCTGCTAGTCGGGACTACAACTTCCTGTCGCCTTCTTCACCTTCTATGAAGGACTCTTGTTGGTATTTATTTGGAGTATTTTCTATTCCAACAATATTGACTAAGGAATATGTTGAAGAAAATATAATGATATTATTATATTTATTAGAATTTTTCAAGAAATCACAATTCAAACATTTTCTATAATCAATATTGCATGGCGGTTATTGAGAAAATGAAGAAGAATCTGAAAAATCCAAGATATGGGTTTTGTCTAGAATAGAGTTAGTTCAGTCCTCACGTGGAAAAATCTTTAGAAAGTGAATGAAAAAGGAGTTATGAGTGGTTTTCTAAAGGCCAAAATTTTAGATTTACCATTTTGTCCAGATTTTCATATTGTTTATTTGTTATATTAATAGAAAATTAGTTTGCAAATAGTTAGTATATTGTCAAGAAATTAGTTTACTATTTTATAGAAAGAGTGGTCATATATTTAACACTCTTTATTAAAAATAAAACAACAATTTTCAGCCATAAAGACTAAACTTCCATGATAAAAATGGAATTGTTTGTTTTATATGTAAAAGGCTATATAAGCCATCACATATTCAAGAGAGGAGGAGAAGAATGTATAAATCATAATATCAAAAATATATTATTGTGTTGAGCTGATTTAAGAGTTCTTTGAGAATTTTCTTCACTCGGTTTGTTGGGAGGAAGGGCGCCCACTCTCCAACAGCTAATAGACTGTAAATAATTTATTCTAATGTGTTTGGCATTTGTTTATTATGTTTTATATTGTTATGTTTGATAGTTTAATAATTTTTGTTAGTTAATATTATATTTCTATATTCAATGAGTGTTAATAATCTATTTTTATTTCAATGTCGTAGAACTAGTTGATATTGCTTTCAGATTTGATTTCTATTACAATTTGTCTTAATTTCTATATTGTAGTTCCTGTAGCATTTCTGTATTGTAGTTTCTGTATAATTTTAATCATAGAATTAGAAGAGAAATAATTGTGCATTAAGAAATTATGTTATCAGATTAACCATCCATATCTTATGCATGTTTATGGTTTGTAGATCGGTTTGGTTTGTATTTGAGAGTTTTGTTTTTAGATTATTAGATCTATTGAAACTGTTATTGCCAGAAAATTATAGTTCCTATCCCTAGGAAGTGACAGTTCCTATTGCCAGAATTACTTTAGTTTGCTGCAGATTTATTCTTGTGTATTCTAGATGCATTCATAATCCCTCATATCATAAGCAACATCCCTTGATGGCATATTTCTCGGACACCTTTCGTAAGCTTACGCTCTCAGATTGACACGAATAGACCAAGCTGAATTTCATCATAAATTGTTAATTATTTCTTAATTATTTGCCCCAATATTGGCCTATCACTAATCACGCTCCACACTGGACAACAATATCCCACTTGCAAACTAATCCTATAGCAATGTTACTCCATGAGGCTCCCACTGAATCAAACCATTCCAGACTTAGCTATACAATTATTTTGTTTAGTTAAGAAGACCAACTGAAGTTGAAGAGGAGTTCATCTTCTCCCTCATCACTACCTTTGTAAACATATCTACTAGAATATCATCTATATTTGTCTTGTCTAGCTTTAAATATCCATCACCCAGAACTAACTGAATGAAATGGTACCATATCTAAATGTGTTTTTTCTTCAAATGAAGAGCAAAATTCTTGGCAAGATAAATGACACTCTGGCTATCAGTAAGAAAATAATTATCCCTCTGCGGGTGCCCTAATTCTTCCAAGAACAATTGAGGCCATAACAACTCCTTAGCTTCCTCTATAGCAGTAACATACTCTACCTCTATAGTGGATAAAGCATTCACCTTCTATAATAATGAAAAAAAGCTCACTACTACCTTGCCAATAGTAAATACATAACTCGTAGTACTCTGCCTGGTATCAATATCCCCTATGAAATCTGAGTCAACATAGCCTCGTAAATTGGTAGTAGAGCCCCCAAAATGTAAATACTTACTTGATGTTCCTCTCAAATATCTGAGAATCCATTTGACCACATTTCAATGCTCAATTCTAGGATGACTCATATACCTACTAAAAACTCTCATTGCATGTGTAATGTCTGGTCTCATACATACCATAGCATACATCAAGATTTTTACAATTGAAGCATATGATACCTTGGACATTTTTTACTCCTCTTCTTGTCTCTTTGGACACATCTCCTTAGTCAACTTCAAATGATCAAGTAAAGGTGTGTGACAACTCTGGCATTCTCCATAGAGAAACATTACAACACCTCAATATAATTAGCCTGAGATGTCAATTTTTTGTTCTTCCTATCTCTACAAATTTTCATGTCAAGGATTTGTTTTGTTACCCCCAAATGTGTCATAGCAAGTGAATGTGCTAACTATCATTTCATCCCCTTAATGTGATCCATGTTAGACCTAGTAACAAACATATCATCAACATATAAACATAAAATAATGTAGTTGCCATCACCCAACCTCTTAAAATAAACACAATGATCAGAATGACACTGATTGTAACCATGTTCATGCATAAAACTGTCAAATTTAATATACCATTGTCGAGGTGCTTGCTTTAAGCCATATAAAATTTTCTTCAATATGCACACTAAGTTCTCCCTACCTTTGACCTCAAATCCATGTGGTTGTGTCATATATATCTCTTCATCAAAATCACCATGAAGAAAGGTTATTTTAACATCAAGTTGCTCCAAATGCAAATCTTCAGTAGCTACAATACTTAAAATAGTTCGAATAGAAGTCATTTTAATAGAAAAAGAGAATATCTCAACAAAATCAATGCCCTTTTCTATGCAAATCCCTTTACAACTAACCTAGCCTTAAATCTTTTCTTACCTCCATCCTTTTTTTCAGCCTGTAAACCCATTTATTATGTAAAGCCCTTTTACTTGCAACCAAATTGTATAAATTCCAAGCCCAATTATTCAGCAAGGAGTCAATTTATTTTGTCATCATAGACTCCCACTGAATCTTACTATCCACTGGTGCAACTTCATCATAACATTTAGGTTCACTAGCATTAGTCAATAAAATAGAGTACAATGAGGGAGAAAATCTTTCTAGAGGTCTACATAGCTTTGTTGACCATTTAACATTCATTGGGGTATGTGGTATTTATTATTGTGATTATTGTAGAGCATGCGGGACTACTAGAATCTCTTCCTTTTGAGTATCACCCAACACTACATAATCAATTTCTTTCTTCTCATGTTGTTACAATAGATCTTTGTACAACACTTTCTCATTGAATATGACATCCCTACTTCTTAAAATTTTATGATTTTTAAAATCCCAAAGCCTATAACCAAATTCATCAATGCCTTATCCAACAAATAGACATTTCCTTGACTTAACTTCCAACTTGGTTATATTTTTAGAATCTATATGTGTAAATGCTTCACAACCCAAGGTTTTGAGAAAATAATAACTCACCTTCTTACCAATTCATGTTTCCTCTAGAATACCAAAGCCCGAAGGAGTAGAGGTACCTCTATTATCAAATATATAATAGTATTGATAGCCTTTGCCCACATATTCAAGTGCAACTTAGGATGTAACCTCATGATTTGTGCATCCTCCACTATTGTCATATTCATGCATTTAGTCACTCTATTTTTCTATGGATTCCCTAGAACAATTTTCAGTCAACAAATACCATTAGTGGAGCAATAATCTTCAAATTCATTGCTGCAATATTCACCATCATTATCAGATTGGAGATATTTTAGCTTCTTGCTCGTCTCATTTTCAACCAAGCATTTTCATTTCTTAAAATTTACAAATATATTAGATTTTTGTCTAAGGAAACAAACCCATACTTTTCTAGTTGCATCATCAATAAATGTAACATAATAATGAGAGCCACCAAGGGAAGATACCTAAGCTGGTCTGCCTACATTTGTATGCACAAGCTCTAATTTCTCTTCTTCTTTTTTCCTTCCCACTCTTCACAAAATTTGCTCTCTTTTGTTTTCCATACACAAAAATTTCACACTAAACTATATTAACATTTTCAGACTTGGTACAAATTTGTTTGAATGAAGTAATTTCATACCTTTCTCACTCATGTACCCAAATCTGTTGTGTCATAATGTTGCATTAAAATCTACAACAACTGTTTGTTCTCCCTGCTCAACTATAGAAATTGTTCTTGAACATTGTTTTTTCTCTGAAACAATTAAAGTATAAGGAACAATATGACCTATATAAAGATATAATGTGCCTACTTTCACTCCTTTTTCTACTACAAGTGAACCTTTTGAAACCTTCCAATTTTTATCATTAAAAGAAATTGTGCAACCTTCATCATGTAGTTTCCCTACTAAAATTAAATTTTTAGTCAGCCATGGAACATGTCTTACCTCATGTAGTAGCCAACGATTCTCATTGTGCAACTTAATCATAACTTTTCACTTTCCAACAATTTGACAAGGTTCATTATCCCCCAAATAAACAAGCCCAAAATCCCCTTGGCCATAATCAATAAAATAACCTCTATGAGATATAACATGAAATGAAGCCCCTAAATCTAAAATCCAAGAATCATCAACACTTTTTCAAGAAAGAAGCAAAGTATCCTCTTCGAATTTGTCATTTACCACATTTGCCTTCTTGTTCCCTTTTGGTTTCCCTTATTGTTCTTTTGAGTCCAACAACCTTTCTTCTTATGCCCTGATTTCCCACAATACCAGCAATCTCTTGGTCCTCTACATTGACATCTCTTCCCCTTTGATTTACCACAATTTCTAGAATTACTTCCTCTCTCAGTTGTTTGGCCTCTTCTTTGTGCATTCAAAGCACTTCCTAATGTAGACCCACATGAGGTTTTCCTATGAGTTTCCTTACTTAGAATAACAACAATCACATCATCAATTTTTAGGGTATTAGATCTAGAAACATAATTACTCCCAGCCATTACCAAACTAATCCAACTTTCAAGCAAAGAACACAAAATCAAGAGAGCCCTAATTTCTCATCAAAATTAACATTCACAGAAGATAATTGACTATTAACTATATTAAACTTATGTAAATGATACAATAGATCCACCTTCTACTATCTTCGTATTAAATAAACACTTCATGAGAAATACATTGTTTGAAGTGGAGGGCTTTTCATACTATTTCAATAGGGTTTGCATCAACTCTTCTACCATCTTTTCTTTTTTAATGTTAAATGTCATCCATTGTCTCAAGCATAATCAAATACTTCTAAGTGCCTTTCTATCCAAAATTTCTCACTCCTCATCTGTCAAAATTTCATGTTTCTTGGTTTTTCCTTCCAATAGCCACCATCAATCCTTTTGATAAAGATAGTCCTCCATTTGCATTTTTCATAATTGAAAGTTATGCCCATTAAAATTTTCAACTTTTAGCTTACCCTTGTCTACCATCGCTCCTACTCAACCATGAGACTTTCCTACAGAGGATAATTGAAAAAAAATCTCGCTCTAATATTGTTAAGATTAACCCCAAATACAAAATAAAAATTACATGCAAATATAACCAATATCAAAAATAATAAATTACATAGAGGAGAACACAAGATACAAAGAATTAATGTGGTTCACCCAATCCTTGGGTTATATCCACCAAACAATGATTTCAATATTTTTATTATCTAGTGATTACAACCTGATTATAATATGTAATCCCTTATAGCTCAATAATGTTGCAAGAAGTAATCTTGGCATCATGCCTTATAAAAAACCACCTAACCCTTAGCCATTTTATAGAAGTATTTTTCTACTTTAGGGTTAAAATTAATTACAACATGTAGACCCAAAAATATGATAAAGTAGCCCCCAAAAAAATTCCTTAGGGGCTATGCCCCTGAGCCCTTGACAGTCGTGGCCTATTAGCCACGACTGTATGAAAAGTTGTCACCCCCAAACCCCTACTCAGGGCCTAACCTAGCCCTGAACCCTGCCAAGGAATTATAGAGTATGTACATTACTTCCTTGATTAGTCACCATAAACTAAAAATCACTACAAACTTGTGTATGTTCTCAAAAGCCATGAAGAAATGTTTGAAAAGAACTCTCAACCAACTATGTGTATTTGGGATGATCATTATCTAGGTTGCAGATGATGATTGATAATAAGGCATTTGATCAAACACTTGGTACGTCTTTATATTTTATGACCATGATAAAAATGATGATGTCTCCTTGAGGCATCTTGTTAAGAAAACATGGATTGTGACTCTAGCTCCACAACGTATATGTTCGTCTACTAGAACATCGCCAGTTTCTCATTACATCTTTTGAAGGCTTCAAACCCCAATCATAGATGTTATTTTACATATAAGTTAGATTCAGTAAGTGTCATGTTACCTTCATATGATGTGTGATATGGACTAGAGACATTTTTGTTGAACGCTTCATGTGTCTTCCTTATGATCCCATGATTTGTCATTGTAGCTACCATAGCTAATGGCTTAAACATCACACACTAAGGTTTGATTCCTAGGCTAATTTTTGTAAGCTTAATTTTTTTTAATGCATGTAGCTTTGATCTGACATTACTATGATCAACATATATATATATATATATATATATATATATATATATATATATATATATATATATATATATATATATATATATATATATATATATATATATATATATATATATATAACAGTATGATGCACATAATGTTATACATATATGCATATGTGCTTGTTGTATGTGAACAATTCATAGTTTGAAACCAATGATATATATTTTTTGAGATCATTTAGGCATGATCAAAACTAATTATGATTCCTTTGATATTTAGATTATTATTGATCTATCCTTTATATCGGGCCACAAATCGTAATGATTGGTAATAATTTGTTATACTTTGATTAAGTCTGTAACAAATCATGAATGATTAGTTACCTCCAAATAGGTTTGTTGATGAATGTTCATGTCTCCATTTAGAGACATAATCATTCATCCCCACACTCTTCCACTTGATATATGCATTGATCTACTCAAGTAAAGAAGGCATCAAAATCAATTAATGCAAGCACATCAAAGGATTGAAGGACATTCTAAGTTCATT
This sequence comes from Cupressus sempervirens, assembly GCA_028749045.1. Classification (NCBI taxonomy): domain Eukaryota; kingdom Viridiplantae; phylum Streptophyta; class Pinopsida; order Cupressales; family Cupressaceae; genus Cupressus; species Cupressus sempervirens. The sequence continues at coordinate 675,606,040 of CM053784.1, read as the reverse complement.
AATATTGTTTTATCTCTATTATTTATGCACTAACTTCTATAGATTCTGGAAGCGAATCAATCCATTGACATTAGTGTTCATACCTGCAACAAAATTGTGCATTAGTTTACCATCAAACTAAAATTTAGTAAGAAACTTTACAATTTCTTCCTTAATGTGTGATGTTTAAGGGTGGCCCTACCACAAGTAGGAGAAAAAGTCGACTAAGAGAGGCTTCAAGCACATGTTGGAACTTGAGTGTGGTGTAAGCTTGGAGAGATAGGGACCATGAATAAGTATAATTCAAGCCACTTTGGGTTGCTTATAGATATTAATCCAAAGTGAGGAACTATTGAAGGCTCGCACTCAAGGTATGCCCTCCATTCTCTTGCTCTTTATTAGGGATATATAGCATGGAAGTATGGAATGCCCATACCTAACTATTTGACACATTCTCTTGATCACTTTATTCATCAAATTTGATTTAGTGCATACCTTGTGATCCTCATACAAGCTTTCATCATCTTCCGCCCGAGATTTTAAACAATGTCATTTTTGCTTTCATTAAGAAGATGGGATACTTGCATCTTTTTGCACTTTGGACACGGGGAGTATAACTAACTTTCTCTGAGCTTGATTAATCTATTGATTTTTAACCTCTTATAGTTGGCAAAGAGGTTAAGAATTGTCTCCAAAACACATGTTTTAGATTTCTCACCTAACCTTTTTGGTTATTGGAGGTTAATGTTTGGTGTTCAAAACATGTTATTGGAATTCTTTTCTTAAAATTATATTTTTTGGTAGGGAGGTTAAGAATTAGAATGAAATTATGTGTTTTAAGCCCATTCATTAATCTCTTAGTGTTTAAAGGTTATTGTTTAAATTAAAAAAAGTGTATTTTGAGAGATTTGATTAAATAGTCATAACTTGGGACTCAGTGTCGGATTTCAAGAATTCAAACCTAAGGCATCAAGATCGTGAAATCATTAAAAATGCAATAAATTATAAACTCTTTTAAAGCTTGAATTTTGGCACACTTGAACTTGTTTTGACTCAAGAAGATAAAATTTTCACAGGTACATGAACCAAGGAAACATCTCTAAAATATAATGCCCTTTTCTATGTTTGTGATATAAAAAGCTAGCTTACCTATTTTGATTCATCTCGTACAGTCCTTCCAATATATCGAAAAAATTTAAGAGCAGGATTGTGTATGCTAGTTTACAAGTATTGTATAATCAATGGGTCCTCATTTAGGAATGAAGGTGATCTTACAACAATAAATATGGCGTTGATAGAGGAGCTAAAACATATATATGAAGATTCATAGTGTTATTAGGAAAACAATATATTTCTAAACTTTCTATTTTTCTTCTAAATTTTGATGGTTGTTGAAACATTTGAGAATCTTGTTGGTCAGTTATTTATAAATTGTAGTGGTTTAAAATGTACATATTTGGGTTTTTAAGTAATAATATAGGATAGAAATTAATTATGTTAGTGCGATAAGGAAAAAATTCATTAATAAACAATAGAAATAAAAACAATATGTTCTATTTAGAAGTTTTAATTTCATATTAGATTTCTTTTTGGCCTTGTATGTAAATTATAGTTTGATTCAAATAGTTTTAAATTTTAATTAAAACATTCAATTTATAATAACAATACTATAGAAACTCAAGCAACAAAAATAAAAAGTTATTGGTAAATAAAGGAAACAACACAATCATATTTTTTTTTAGAAGATTTAATTTCATATAAGAATTAATCCATTTTTAATTCATATATATATATATATATATATATATATATATATATATATATATATATATATATATATATATATATATATATATATATATATATATATATATATATATATATATATAACTTATTTAGAGAGTTTAGCTCTAGTTTTTTGGACTTATTTACACAGTTCATCTCTAATTATAATAATAGAAATATTTAATTAGAAATAGTAGTATAATTTCAAATAAACCACTTCCACATGTTGAAACTTAGAATATATTGTTTTTACCAATTTTTAAATCTATACTTAGACTAATTAGAAAGTAACTTTGGTGTCCCATAATTTTTTTCTAATGTGCATATATCAATAAAAACCAACACATGAATTCATTAAATAAAATGTAGTGGTGATGTAGATGCAGTAGTGCCTATATTTGGAACAAGATTATCTCTAAGGGCCTGTTTGGCCACGGGCATAGGAATGGAGAATAGGCATGTAATATTGGGAATAAGAATGGCTATTCCAATAATAGGTATTTTTTGGAATGAGTATAAGCTCATTTTAGAGGCAAAATGGGAATACAAAAATTGTATTCCAAAATTTTCCATTCCTATTCCATCAACCAAACAGAAAATAAAAATTGTATACCAATTTTTCTATTCCTATTCCATCAACCAAACAGGCCCTAAATGTAATAAATCTTAAGATTCAACGAGGTTGGTATCCAATGGATAAATGGGGAGGGTGATGTCAATGGCTACTCTACAATTTACAAAGGTGGATGAACATTTGCAACCGTGAGAGTTGTCCATCAATGACTAGAGTACCATACTGCTCGAGCTTTGACCATGCTTAAATATTTTGCAAGAAACAAAGAATTTACCAACGATAAAACCAACACAATAATCTACTAACTAAGCATAGACTATTCTTTGGCTTTTCATGAAGTCTAAATGAGTCAAATCAATTTTCCAAGCAAGATTTATTTGTGAATTCATTTAGTTAAAAAGAGTGGTGAAGAAATTTTCACAGGCTTTGACATTAGTGGAAGTAGCCTCTCGGTATCTTTGTCGATAGGCTTTCACTTGTGGGCGAGAGCCCCCAGAATTTCCTCATGCTGTAGCTTCCAAACCAGAAATTTATCATCGAAATGTTTGTTACGGATCAATGCTGGCGGATGCTGCATGTCTTACACGTCTGTGATTAGCTATCTCCACCACTACTTTACAAAATATCAGGTTAGAAACATTGGAATTTTTCTTGCTTGCTTCCATCGGCAATAATTCGATCGTCAATCTGAAATTCAAAATGAGGTAGACTATGTCCTTGTCAACATGTTTAATAAGTTGGAATCCCATGAGTTTGTAGGCAAACTGTCGTGCAATGGCTGCCCTTCTTTGGCAGTGGGGCCGATCTTTCTTCCAAATTTCTTGGAAGGGAGAGATGTGAATGGTCTAGCAAGTATGTTTGAGAAGAAAGAGATCTGTGTGAAATGGTTGGACACCCAAGAGAATGCTTCGGTGATATACATTTCATTCTGCAGCATCGTCGGGAAATCAAAATCTTAGCTGGAGGAATTGGCATTGGGGTTGGAAAAAAGCCAGCAGCCCTTTCTATGGGTGTTACAAATGGATGTTGTAGGAGGCAAGTGTTGGAATATTTAATGCAACAGTTGACGTTTGCCTCTAGAGCCAAACACTCATCTACCATCTCTGACGTCCTGAACAGATAGAAACATAAATACGATGGGTGAGATTTTTGAAATCAGAAATGAGGGAGAAAATGGAATGTGACAAAAGGGAATGTTTCTTCATTCATATTCACAGAGAAAAGGAAGAAGAAGAAAGTGGTTAGCAGATTCACTTGTTGCAGAGATAGAAGGAAGTATGTTCAGTGTCTCTAGTTGCACGTGACTCCTCTGTTCATTCTGTGAGTTGTTTGTTGTTTTATTTTGTCCTGTTGAAGCAGTGATTGCTCCAGGCACTTTTGTATGCAGTCATTAGAGCTTCAAGTTTAAAAGTTTATTGAAGTTTGAAGTATTATCAGTTTAGGATTATTTTAGGGTTTTCTGGTTGAAGCCGAATGCTCTCAAATTTTGTAATGGTTTAATCAAGTTGAATAGTATAGCAAGCAGGCATACTTAAATACATTACTCTTCTCTTGAATGTTGCATTTGATAAGTTTGTTATGAAGCTTAACGTTTTGGCTTTCTGGTTTTAATGGTGAAAGCATTCATGTTGAAATTTCCTAAGTTATAACTTTTTTAGTTTGAAACAGAACACTCGGCATCCTTCTTCTCAGTTGGAGCTGAGCTCACTTGGCATCTATTGTTGTCGAGCATTTACTTTGTGTGCCGAGCTAACTCGGCACCTACTGCATTCTTCTTCAAGTGTCGAGCATCCTATCACTCAGCACCTGTTGCCTGTCACTCGGCACCATCAAGTGTCGAGCAATCTGTGACTCGGCACATTCAAGTCTCGAGCAAGTGCCGAGCAAAACTGGAACTCAGCTCCTTCATGTGCCGAGCAATTTTTAAGTGTCGAGCAGGTTTGAAGTGCCAAGCAAAATTATTATGTTTAGGGTTGTGAGTTGTACTTTAATTTTATAATATTTCTCACATCGTATCAAAGCTCTAAGGCTCCACATCCACAGTGAGTTAGGGCATTTGTTTTCTTGAATTATTTGACATGGCAAGAGATGCAGGAAAGATATGGCAGTAGCCACCATCCTTTAATGGGAAAAATTATGATACATGGGAAAAGAAGATGAAAACCATTATGGTTGCAAATGATTTATGAGAGTTTGCGGTTAATGGATTCAATGATGTGACTGGTCCAACTCAGTATGATGCCCTCACAAATGCATAGAAGACTCATTTGAAAGAGTCAAGGAGGAAAGATGCAAAAGCATTAAATCTTATTGAAGTAGCAATGATAGAGACAGTATTCTCAAAGATTGCAGTAGTAAATTATGCAAAGGAAGCATGGGATATCCTTGAGACAAACTTCAAGGGGACTAATAAAGTCTGCACAGTAAAGCTACATAATATAAGGAGGGAGTTTGAGAACCTTCAGATGAAGGAGAATGAATCAGTTGCAAGCTTCAGTTCAAGGACCTCCAATGTGATTAATCAAATAAAGTCAAATGGAGAAGACTATCAAGAGCAGAGGATAGTGGAAAAGATATTGATGAGTTTACCTCATAAATATGACAATTTGGTCATGACCATAGAAGAGACAAAACACCTCACTATTTTGACAATGGATGAGTTGATGGGTACACTTCAAACCCATGAGCATAGGATCAATAGATATACTTCTTCATCTTTCCAAGAGCAAGCATTCAAGGCTCAGTCAAATCCAAGAAGAAGAAGGAGAGGAAGAAATGGCTCAGGCAGAAACTCCAGAGGTAGAGGCAGAGGTAATGGAGGACAAAGAAATGCTGCAGCAAAAACTTCAGGAAGAGCAGATGGAGCAAGTAGCTCTCAAAATACCTCAAGAGGAGGTAAGAAAAACTACAACTCAAATAAGAGTAATGTAGAATGCTACTACTATCATAAATATGGGCATTATGCAAGTGAATGTTAGAAGAAGCAAAATGATCAGTCAGGACAAGAAAATGTGGCTGATGTGAACATGGGAAGTGGAAACAATGCCACCACCTTCATCATGTGTAATGTTGGTGAAGAAAGAAGCCCTGAGGTTTGGTACCTCGAAGCAGATGTAACAACCACATGAGTGGTAATGAAACTTTTTTTTCATTCATTCACAAGAGTTTCAAATCTGAGATTAAAATGGATAACAATGGAACCCTGCTAGTAGTGGGCAAAGGATCAATTATGGTCCGCACCAAGAAAGGTGAGAAGAAGGAAATACAAAATGTGTATTTCGCCCCTGGTATGAAGCACAATTTTGATGAGCATTGGTCAGCTCATTCAAAATGGATACAAGGTGCTGATGGAGAATGACAAGTGTGTCATCCATGAAAAGGATGGGAGCAAGAATGAACTTGCAGCAGTTCAAATGACAAAGAACAGAATATTTCCCTTGAAGATAGAGACATGTTTCTCATCTCAAGTTGGTGTTGCACCTCCCACACAATCAGCTCTAAGGAGTGTGATTGAAGACCCCTCATGGCTATGGCACCTCAGGTATGGTCATCTTGGCTATGCTGGTTTAAATTTATTGTCAAATAAAAGAATGGTAGAAGGTTTTTCACACATAGGAAATTCATGTGACAAGTGTGAGGCTTGTATTTTGGGTAAGCAACATAGGCTTCCCTTTAATTCTGGAAATTCTAGGAGGGCTAGATATCCATTAGAGTTAGTGCATACTGACATAGTCGGTCCTATGCAAGTTACTTCCATTGGGGGGAGTACTTATTTCATGACATTTATTGATGATTTCAGTTGTAGGACATGGGTGTATTTCTTAAAGAATAAATCTGAAGCATTTAAAAAATTTATAGAATTTAAAGCCCAGGCTGAAAGAGAATGTGGACACTATATCAAAGTCTTAAGATCAGATAAAAAAGGGGAGTATACCTCCAATTCTTTTGTAAACTTTTACAGAAAACATGGCATAAAGAAAGAACTCACAGCCAACTATACACCACAGCAAAATGGAGTGATTGAAAGAAAGAACAAGACCATTGTTGAAATGGCAAGGAGCATGATGAAAGAGAAAGGTCTCCCAACTGAATTTTGGGGAGAGGATGTGGCAACAAAAATTTACCTAATTAATAGGTGTTTTACAAAGGCAGTCCGTAATAGAATTCCAATGGAAGCATGGTCACAAAGAAGATGGATAGTTGAACACCTAGGGTGTTTGGATGTGTTGCATATGCACATGTGCCTAAAGAGGAAAGGCAGAAATTGGATGACAAAGGTATGAAGTCCATCTTCATAGGGTACAGCTCAGAATCAAAGGCATACAGATTGTATGACCCATTGAATAACAAGATGACTCTTTCAAGAGATGTGGAATTTCTTGAAAATCAGTCTTGGTATGGTCCAACTGATGAGTCACGGAGCACTTCAAGTAAAGTGCCAATTATGTGTGAAGAGGATGTTGATGAACAGTAAGAAGAAGGAACAGATAAAAAAAAAGGCAAGCAACTTCAGTCATTGTTGAGCTCCTCTAGGCATGAATGAGTATCAGTGTCAAGTAACAATGAAGACCGAGCTGGTTGGCAAAGCAGCATTAGTGAAGATTATGATCCCACACTCTCCTCCCTATTACCAAGAAAGACCAAGAGTCTTAGGGAGATATACCAAGATGGAAGGTATGAAGATTATTATGAGAGTGTTAATTTTGCATTATTTTCTCATAGTGATCCAATATATTTTGAAGAAGCTATTAAGGAGAAGAAATGGTGTAAGGCCATGGATGAGGAAATAGATTTCATAGAAAGAAATGAGACATGGGAGCTAACTGAATTGCTCCCAAAGAAGCAAGTGATTGGAGTGAAATGGGTCTATAAGACCAAATGCAATGCTGAAGGAAAGATTGATAGGCATAAGGCAAGGCTGGTAGTCAAGGGCTACAAACAGCAATATGGAAGAGACTATGATGAGTCATATACCCCTATTGCAAGAATAGAAATCGTGTGTGCTATCATAGCAATTGCAGCTCAGCACAAGTGAAAGGTATTCTAAATAGATGTGAAGTTCACCTTCCTAAATGGTGTATTGAAAGGAGTATATGTGGAACAGCCACCTGGTTATGAAGTTGCAGGTGAAGAGAAAAAAGTATATAGATTGAAGAGAGCTCTTTATGGGCTCAAGAAAGCTCCACGAGCATGGTACAATAGGATTGACTCATATTTGATGAGCAATGGCTTTAGCAAAAGCAATGGTGAGCCCACTCTTTACATCAAGGCAACAGATGGTAATATATTGATTGTTGTCTTATATGTAGATGACTTAATTTTTACTAGAAATGACAAGGCTCTAATTGGTGAGTTTAAAGAGGCCATGAAAAGTGAATTTGAAATGACAGACCTAGGTCTCTTGAAATACTTTCTAGGCATAGAAGTAAAACAAATGCATGATGGCATCTTCATCTCTCAAAAAAAATATGCAAGGCAGATCTTGGAGAGATTTAAAATGCAAAATAATAAGGCAACCCCCACACCAATAGCAGTAGGTCTGAAGTTGAGCAAGGAAGACTCTAGCAAGAGAGTGGATCCAACATTATACAAAAGTATGGTTGGAAGTTTCATGTATTTGACTGCAACTCGGCCAGACCTAATGCATGCAGTAAGTTTGATTTCTAGATTTATGAAAACACCAAAGGATTCCCATTGGCAAGTGGGAAAAAAGATCCTAAGGTATGTGAAAGGTACCAAGGGATTTGAGATTTTGTATACTGTAAATGATGATTTTAAGTTGGTTGGTTACACGGATAGTGATTGGGCTAGAAGTATAGATGATAGGAAGAGCACTTTCGGATACATGTTTTATATGGGATTGGGTGCAATTTCATGGGTATCCAAGAAGCAACCTATTGTTTCTCAATCTACAGTAGAAGTTGAATACATAGCAGCAAATGCAGCAGCATGTCAACCTATTTGGTTAAGGAGGATCTTGATAGATTTGAATGAAAGGCAAGAGGATGGAACCACAATTTACTGTGACAACATCTCATCAATTGCATTGTCCAAGAATCCAGTCTTCCATGGGAGAAGCAAGCATATTGAGATCAGATATCACTTCATCAGAGAGTTGGTGGAGAATGGGGATATCACACTAATACATTTGGCATCGATTTGCGACGGCTAAGTGTCGCAATTACGACGGCAATGTTTCGCCACTGCGACAGTATTAGACGTCGTTGTTTTTTAGTCGCAAATTACAACGTCTATCCTTAGACGTCACAATTTCGACGCCTATCCGTTGTAATTTCACCATTCTAATCGGGCACAGCTCCCATCAACGGTCGTCGCAATTCTGACGTCTTCCCCACGCATTGCGATGGGGTGGCGTTGGCATCTGCCCATGGGTTGGCTGAGGCGAGAGCCTTTCCAGTTCTCCCATGGGCATCGCAATTGCGACGGCCCTCAAAAATTGTGACAGGGCTAGCTGTGCGATAGGGCTGGTGTCGACGCCCCCAGCCGTTGCAATGTTTCCAATGTGTTGCAATTGCGACGCAAAGGGAGGAATTGCAACGACAACGCTATCCATGCGATGCACATTTCTTCACAATGTGTGGGCGGTTAACAATATGGCAGGGCTGCTGTGGCAGCGACACCAACTTCCATCACCGCCACAGCGGCCCCACCACAAGCATGATGCATCATGGGGCATATGAATTCATATGCCCCCCAGGTGATAGAAAACATGCATTCTTTCCAAACGATAGCAATCTCTTTTAGTGTTGTAGGTGTAAACAAGATATCCGGTCAACAGGTAGAAAATTTGTCAAATGTCAATTTCATTTCAGAAAGTCTAGAAAAGAACACAAGTTTTGGCCAGTCATGCAGTAAATGTGATCTACATGGATATTTGATGCAAATTTAGGAAGATATTCAGTAATGTACACCATAGTCTGGTATACCATATATCCCTCTACCATAGAACCCTCAGGATGTGCTCTTTGTTGAACCAAAGCCTTCAAAGATTTCAAATGCCTCTCAACCATCCACATTGACCTGGTGTGTACAGGTCCACACAATTCAATCTCCTCAACTAGGTGTATGAGGTAGTGTTCCTGTGCATTGAAAAAAGTTGGAGGTAGACACTTTTGCATTTCACACAGTAAATGAGGAATTCTTCTCTTCCAATAGTTTATATCTTCTTTTTGGATTTCTTTAGATGACAACCACCTACATTAAGAGATTCAAGTCACAAAAAATATATAGATATGAGACTTTACAAAATAATATACAATAGATTACATAGCAAGAAAAACAAATCGCGAATGTAATAAATATATACAACAAATTGAACAGATATTACTGCTTACCTCATATATTTTTCAAGATCGTATATCACTTGTTTGATGTTATTGTTGAAGTGCTCTGGGAGAGATAGAGGAAGCATGTACTGCAGTAATTATAAACCAATCATTTCATTATTTTCTAGCATAACATAACGAACAGTACACGTAGTTTATGAATATATTGTAAATACAGAAGAACATAAGTTACCTTGACAAAAGTATGCCAATCATGCGTTTTGAGCCCTGGCCCAAATTCACTTTTTTTTTATATGAGATTGTTTATGTTCGCAGCAAATCCTGTGGGAAATCAAATTTTTCGTATGACTTCTTTTATGGCATCACTTTGCTGCTCCATTAATAACCATGGAAGGGCACTTATATTAATCTGATCTTTGTTGCTATTTGAGTGAATGAAATTTTTCAATGCATGATTGGATTCATGTATGTCATTACAAATTTTGACAATTTTTTCTTTGTCACGCCTTCCATCCAATATTTTCCACAATGTCTATGTTATATTCTTTCCAATATGCATAGTATCAAACAAATGCACAATTTGTAAGTGCTCGTAGTAGGGCAACCTACTAAATTGTCTAGGATAGCTTTTTAGTCCCTTTGGAAGGTTGTCAGTATTGCCTTGACGACCTTCATGATCATCAATTACACAATTAGTCAACAAAAATCACAATAGAAATATATAAATTACAAACATAAACCATTAGGTGGAACGACATTACCTCGACGATTAATTCTATTATATTCCAACTTCCATAGGTGAGGTGTCATTCTTCGTGGCTTTGATGTAGTCTCTTCTTTCCCATTGAAAAGATGTTTTTCTGTACTTCGATACTTATGATTCCTGTGGAGGAAGTGTCTACACTCATCAAACACCTACTTTCCTAAACTTTTTGAATGACGAGATTTCATCTTTGGACCACAAACTGGACATGCAAATTTTCCCTTTGTTTGAAGACCTACAAGATAATGATGTAATTGGATTATTAAATATGTTGATTTTTATAATTAGAATTATTGTGCACAACTTGAATTTACTATAATTAGATCACTTATTAGAATTCCCAATCTGAAGAGATAGAATCATTTATGAATCTCAATAATCCATCTCTTGTGATTGGTCATCTTATTTAGTGCAATCAAGAGGCATATGAGGGGCGGTTGTAACTGTTCAACTACATGTCTCCTTGAGGAGACACATAGGCATAAACTTAAGTAGCCAACAAATCCAAAGGTTATCGATTATGATTAGTCACCAAAAAAATTATCAAGAGACCCTATGGTCATCATCATGATTATTTGCTAAGCCAATTTCAACATCAAAGCCTCTAATATGAATATAGAGGGTCATAACTTGATCCCATATGATTGTCATTCAGTCCATCTTGATTAGGGATATACTACCCGATCCAAGAGATAGATATAATGTGATTGTTCATATTTTCATACTTAGTTTAATAATGACAATATCAACTCAATACAAGGATGCCAATCAACTCACTGCCATCACTGCTAATGCTTCTAAATTAGCACAAGTGCTCTATATTATGTTTTTGGTACTGAGTTAAACGAGAAAGAGAAAAGAGCATGATTAGTTGTCACATATTATTTGGCCAACTCAGTGCCAAAAATACAACCTTTAATGTGAAGTGAGGAGCTGCAATAGAGTGCAAGGATTAGAACCTCTCCCCAAGTTTTCAGTAGACTAGGGAAGATGAAGATTTAAAATGTTGTAATGCAGTTTATGAATCATGATGATGATTTTTAAAGATAATCACTGTAAAGACAATCCTAATTTTGGTTGAGTCCTAAGTATGCCAACCATGCAAGGAACTTTGTATGATGCTACAAGGAATGCATTGATGCATTTTTGGATTTAGTCTTCTCAATTAAATTCAAATGAGTCAACCTTGATAGAAAACACTTTTGTACTCATTTTTGGACTCATTGGATATATTTTATCATTTAATTTTGTAAAAAATATATTTTTCTATCCCTTCTACTCTCTAACATCTAGATGATAGATCATAGAGTGAGATCTGAAACATTGTGATTCAAAAAACATATACAATCTCTTCTAGAAACAACATCAAGTAAAATATTGGATAGCAGAAAAATTGTTATGTATAACAGAAAGTTGTTTTTAAATAAACTTAAGCAATTTTTAATTTACCAAAGTTTTTGCTAAGCCCACATTTGCCAATTGTGTAAGGAAATTCATATGATGCTGTGAGGAATGTGTTGATGAAGCCAAAAAATGTGATTTTTTGATTAATCACTAATTGCCAACGTTCATGATTATGTAATTCTGAAGGACATGTCTGAATTGTATCTACTCTGATTTATAATCAATTTTCATCCTACCATTGTGAAAAATGGTAGTGTGATGTTGCTTGTATTACAAAAGGGATGTTGCTTGTCAATCTTGCTGAGGGTACTAACCCCAAATCCCTATAAGGGACATTGCCTCTTGACCCTTTTAGGTGCTCCATCCCTAAACCTATGCCAACGATTGTCCCCAAATCAACCCTTGCTAACCACCATCCCCAAATCAAGATCCTAGGTCCCACCCTTCCCAAGACTCTAAAGGAACATAGAATTTTTTGCAACTTTGTACTTAGTTTTTAGGTTGACTTCATACAAAGGAAATTGTAATTGAAAACTATCAACAATTAGTTATCATTTATGCAGTGTGTAGTATGTATTGTGCAATACAATTTAATCAAATACAATATGAACATAAATAAGAAAAAATGTATCTCATAGTTTATGGAATAAGCTTTAATTTTATTTTATTTTTGTATCTCTATTCTATAAAACCATGTTTTGTTAAATTTTTCATCTTTATTTTACGTGTGTTGAAAATATGATTTTTTCTTGATTGATTCGTGATAGTTCGATAATTTCTGAATCTTTTGGTTTGCCTTTTTTTTACTAATAAGATTTTTACTACTATGGTAGATACTATAGAAAATTATAAAAAATGAAGATGAAAATCAAATTAGTGGAAATGAGATAATTATTAGATTTGAAATGAAAATTCATCATAAACCATTACTAAATAAAAAATCAAAGTATAAGGGTTTAATTTGCAAAAAAAAATAGCTCCAAATTTGACGTAGACAAATTTATAATCAAATTTCATTGGAATGGCCACTCGGATGCAATGGTGAGGTCCGATCTTGCTCAAAATGCTCGCACAAAGTGTTGATGTTGGATTTGAGTTATGGCCCTCCAAAGGTTGAAGAAAGTAAGGTTCTCCAATGGCTATGAAATAAACATTCCTTTGGATTTGATACCATGTCTTAAAATGAAATACAAAATCCTATGTGTCTTAATGACAACTAATATGAAAATGTATTACCTCCTATTGAGATTATTTCTACTATTGTTCATGATGATGCTTGCATTCATACAACCATGGATTCAAGTGATTTAATACAATAGGATATTCATTTTCTTCTAGAGTCAAATCCATGGAATGACTAGTTGATAGACATTGTAGGTTTGTTTGTGGAATCTTACATTGTAGATTTTGGGAGACACTATTAATGGCATTCATTGTCTCTTTGATGAAGATGATATTTTCAAGGGAACATGTTGATTCTCATCTTTACTCTCTAGTTGATCATTATTTTGAGGTTGATATGATGGTGGATACTTTGATACAAAAGTTGGAGGATGTTACTTTATCTTCAAAGGAGACACTTGAGTCTTTGACACATGTACTACATTCATCCTCAATTGATCCTAACTTATCTTTTTCAATAGAGTAGCATAGTACACATAATATGGGGAGGTTCCTTCCAATGTTGACATGAGGAAACTTGAATAGGTTTTAGAGATTACATGCATTGTTCCTTCCTACAAATTGGGGAGGCTTCATTGATGCACCTTTGGTTTTGTTTCTTCCTAAGGGGGGAATGTTGTTCTACACTCATAGAGTAGTTTATACATCAAGAATGGAACATCTGCGACAGGTGTACATTCTATATTGAGGGGGGCTACTTAGTCTATTTTCCACTTCTTCTCTCTAGTATGGAGATTTTTTATTGTATATGCATGTTGTATGTCATAATGGAGGTCTACTCTATCCATCCATTCACTTTTGTTTTTTCTCATCTCTTTTTGGGGGAGGGTTTTTCCCATGAGGTTTTCTCTCTTTCTTTTCTTTATGACAGATATTTTATTTTGTATATTTCACATTGGTACCTCACATGGTCTAGCAGTTGGGACTCAACATACATTTTCTTCTAGATTTTGTAAGCTTAATTGCATTCTCATAAGCTGCACTTAAAGGAGGTGTTAGTGTAATTAAATTTTACTAATTACACTACTTAATTTTACTTAGGATAATTGATGCGGGTGCATCACAAAATTGGTGATATTTTGAATTTGGGTATCATGGTGGATAGTCATTATTTCATTAGGGAGTTATGTGGCCAAGCCATAGGCAGTTTATATAGTTTTAGATGGTTATTTTACATTGCAATGTGTCTTAGTAAGTCATTTTGTGTCTTCTTGATGTCAACTCCTATGCCATGCAAGGCATTCATTTTGAGTTAGTTTATGTAGCTAGGTTAGTTTGGATTCAGTTGATTAGGATGGAGTCTCTTTTGAAAAGATGAGCTTGTACCTGATATGATGGGTGATGGTTGAGAAATGTCAGGATAGCAAAAAAGTGAAAGCCCGACTTGGAAGGGAGACATAGTGGTGCATGTGAGGCTGAGCCCAATAACGATGGAGTTAGAGGTTGTTCTTAAAATTGGTTGATACTCTACCAGTTTTGGAGGTCGGTAAGAGTATTTTTGGGAGATTTAATATGCAGAAGCTAATGTGTAATGAGGGGAGAAACCCGATAGAGGGAGCTCGAGAATGGAAGAATGGAGAGCGGGTATGAAACTCGATAGTGGTAAGATAGTAGAAGGTAGTAGAAAGGATGGATAGCAGAGTGGGAGATTGCGGGAGCCTGCAAGCAAGGAGGAACCGAGACTTAGACTGAGGTAAAGAAAAACAAAGGAATATGTGTGATGACAAATTTCCTTACTGGAATTTTGACATTTAAACTAGCATTTCCCATTTTCCCTCCAAAGGAAGAACAAAAAAAAGTAAAATGAACTTAAATTAGTCAATCTACAAGATCAAACTTGGGAAAGGAAAAAAAATTAAAAATTGCCATAAGGTGAATGTCTGTTTGTTTGTTTTGCACCTTGTCGATGCAGGTCTGTGTCTGGCCCTCTCAATGCCTCGAGTTCGCCTCGCTCAATGCTCCTCTTTTCCTTTCTGCTGAAGTGATCTCCCACCTTTCCTTTCCGGAAGAACCCTGTGTCGCACGATTTTTTTCAAATGAGGGTTTTCGGTTTTTTTTTCCTCTTATATCCCGCAGTCGTCGCAATTGCGACGGCATCGGGCTAAAATTGAAAAAAAAAAAGCCAAAAACACATTACCTTTTCCAACCGTCGCAAATTGACCCCTAATGTATTAGTGTCAAGATGAAATTTTGCAAGTCTGAGCAGCAGCTAGCAAACATCTTTACTAAGCCTTTAGGCATTGGATCTTTTGTACACCTAAGTGAGTGTCTTGATGTAATTGATTTGGATCAACACTGATCCTTGTTTGTTTGGCTCGGGACAAAAGGGGAGTGTTGGAATATTTAATGCAGCAGTTGACGTTTGCCTCTAGAGCCAAATGCTCACCTACCACCTCTGACGTCCAGAACAGACAGAAACATAAATACGATGGTTGAGATTTTTGAAATCAGAAATGAGGGGGAAAATGAAATGTGACAAAAGGGAATGTTTCTTCATTCATATTCATTCAGATAGATTATTCAGAGATTCAGTTCAGTAGAGCAGAGAAAAGGAAGAAGAAGAAAGTGGTCAACAGATCCACTTGTTGCAGAGACAGAAGGAAGTATGTTCAGTGTCTCTAATTGCATGTGACTTCTCTGTTCGTTCTGTGAGTTGTTTGTTGTTTTGTTTTGTCTTGTTGAAGCAGTGATTGCTCCAGGCACCTTTGTATGCAGCCATTAGAGCTGCAAATTTAAAATTTTATTGAAGTTTGAAGTATTATCAGTTTAGGGTTATTTTAGGGTTTTCTAGTTGAAGCCGAATGCTCCCAGATTTTGTAATAGTTTAATCAAGTTGAATAGTATAGCAAGCAGGCATACTTGAATCCATTACTCTTCCCTTGAATGTTGCATTTGATAAGTTTGTTTTGAAACTTAACGTTTTGGCTCTCTGATTTTAATGGTGAAAGCATTCACATTGAAATTTTCTAAGTTATAACTTTTTTAGTTTGAAATAGAACACTCGGCATCATTCTTCTCAGTTGGAGCCAAGCTCACTCGGCATCTATTGTTGCCGAGCATTTACTTTGTGTGCCGAGCTAACTCGACACCTACTACATTCTTCTTCAAGTGTCAAGCATCCTGTCACTCGACACCTATTCCCTATCACTCGGCACCATCAAGTGTTGAGCAATCTGTGACTCGGCACCTTCAAGTGCCGAGCAAAACTGGCACTCAGCTCTTTCATGTGCCGAGCAGTTTTTTAAGTGTCGAGCTGGTTTTAAGTGCCGAGCAAAATTTTTAGGTTTAAGGTTGTGAGTTGTAATTTAATTTTATAATATTTCTCACAGCAAGCCCGCAAGTCTCCCAGGGTTCCGTAGAGAGGACCAAGGATCAGGGGCTGATTGTGAAATGGGCGCCACAGGTGAAGGTGTTGTCTCACCCTTCCGTAGGAGGGTTCGTTACACACAGCGGATGGAACTCGTGCATGGAGAGCATGAGCATGGGCGTTCCAATGCTCGGATGGCCGTCTTTTACTGACCAGTTTCTGGCCTACCGATTCTGTAAAGATGTGTGGAGGATTGGCATCAACTTTGATGGAAGCAGAAGAGCTGAGAGAAAGAGGCAGGGAATTGAATCAAGCGGCACATAAAGCGGTTGCGGATGGCGGGTCGTCTTTCCTCAACCTTAAATAGATTTATTCATGACATGACACAGATATGCAATTCATGAGCTTCCTTTACAAAGTCGTAGCCATGGTTGCATTTCATCACGCATCTATCCCTATTAGTGGCATCTCCGTCTTTCATGCAATCTGTTCCGTATTCTGGTTTCGTCGACTTAAATTACATAAATTAATGTTTGATTTTTAGGCCTAAATGGGTTTAATATATAGGAGTGACTGACATTCTCTAGATAAGTACATAGGCCTAAATGTGTTTATGATTTAAGGATAGCAGTATGGTAGTAGGCTATCACTTCATTGTTGTAATAACAGATGTAAGCTTGAGTTTACCAAATGTTCGTCAATGGAGCAACCAGAATAAGTAGCCCGCTCAGCTAAACATACAAGCCCGTGGCTACAAAGCCACGAAAATGCACTTCCTTTACATTGCTTTTTCTAACTTTTTAAAAAATTAAGTAAGTCCTTTCCTTCGTATGGAAGTGCATTTTCATGGCTGTATAGACGTTGCCAATATTCAAAGCCCTAATATCCTTTATTTGTATTACTATTACCATTGCGTGGCTCCTCCATTCCTACTATTGGCATCTCCATGTTTCATGCAATTTCTTCCGTCATCAACATTAGCCGACAATTACTTGGTTATTTATAGAACTACAAGCGATATCCTAGTGTCTACCAAATGTTTGGCATGCAATATTGAGATATGCTCTTTTGTCTGCTATGACAACTATTCGGAACCCTGATATCCTTTATTTAGTTTTAAAGTATTGCTTCTTTATGTATTTCAATTTTATATGTATTATATTGTTTATAAGTCTGCTTGATTATTTAGAGGAACTTTAATTTCTATAATTTGTAGTTCCACCTATAAATAGGCGGAGACTATGGAGACTATAGTTTCCACATAGCTTTTAGCTATTCGTTCATTTCATAGAAATTGTGTATAGTCCTTTTAGGCAGGAAGTCATTGTTGTTTATCATGCAATGAAGGTGATATTTTTATAATTCTTTCAGAGTTTTCAATTTGTTGTTACAACCTCCTTTATCATTTGGTACACAATGACTTCTAAATGCTTTTCAATCGATTTCTACAACCCCAATAGAGTAAACAGCAGCACCCATTCATCCACCGGCATCAACATGGTCAAATCAACCGGATGAAATTGCCAAAGCGATTTCTTGAGAATACACAATGGCATTTTTTGTGATGGTCAATCAGTTTTTACATGCACCACAATGGCATTGCTAGTGATAAGCAACTCTCCAATGAATGAATAATTAAAATATTGTGAAGAGTTTTGCTTGTAGACAACAAATCAGTCTTCTACAAATTTCCTATTGCCTGGTATCAAATCATATAAATTTTTTTGTCAAAAATGGTCTGTTCTCACCTGCACTACAATCACACCAGCAATCACACTAGCATGGACAAAATATTCAGCTATACAAATCAACCCCAACACCTATCGGCTGTACTCTTGCACCCTATCGGGGTACAAGCACTAGTTTAATAAGTTGGAAGTCTGAATTATCCATGCCATTCAAC
This sequence comes from Cupressus sempervirens, assembly GCA_028749045.1. NCBI lineage: Eukaryota > Viridiplantae > Streptophyta > Pinopsida > Cupressales > Cupressaceae > Cupressus > Cupressus sempervirens. The sequence goes on along the minus strand of CM053784.1, from coordinate 675,587,836 downwards.
TATGTATATTAAAAATAAAAAACAATTGATGCTTTTATATAATTCAGTTTCATGAATATTGGTTCATTATAGGAATCTGTTGATGTTCAAAAATATGTTTTAATAAATTTTTATCTTAATAAAGTCAATAAGTGAATGGTGTTGAGTTTAATATTTTTTTTAAAATATAATCATAAAAAAAAATTGGCAATAAATTAGTCAAGTTCCTTCCAAAATGTTGTCAAGGTTATTTAAATAGCTTTGTCATGAATTTGAAGCTGAAAAATTATTGACCTTAGAAAGAGGTACATAGAAAGTTTGAAGAAGGAGATTGAAATCTATTCTCTATAAGGTTAAAAAAAATTAATTAAATATATTTATTGTTTCATGGGATAAAATATGTACTATAAGGTTAAATGGTGGGATGTGGGTATAGTCTAACTGATAGGAACCTCATCTAGAATATGAAATTGACTTGGAAATGTCACGCAAGCTCAATTGTTTCTTGGGCCAAAATAATCAAAAAGTTTGAAGAAAGAGATTGAGATGTATGCTCTATAGGGTTTTTAAAAATTATGATTATATATAATTATTGTTTCATGGGATAAAGTTTGCACTCCAAGGGTAAATGGTGGGATGGGAGTACACTATCTAACTGACAAGAACCTCAACTTGGGAATGAAATTGACTTGGAAATGTCATGAGAACCCAACTGCTTCTTGGGCCAGAATAGTCAAAATGAAATATAGGATTTAGATGATCCAAGGACAATTCTTACTATGAAAAAATTCTCCACATAGATTAGAAATGTGGAATTCTAGTAAGGTGCACGGAAATTTTACTACCATATTTTTCATGGGTTAAAAACTCAGGAACAAAAACTCTTTTTTGGGAGGATTTGAATGGAGTGGTTCCCCTCCCATAAATCTTTTGAAGAATATATGGGGCAAATAGGTGGGCAATTATTTATATATCTATATTTAAATCTAATGGAGTTTTCAAAACTAAATGGTGGGACATTCCCAATGGGGCCATTTCAACAAAGGAGGAGGAAGATCTACTCAGTATTTTACATCAAAAGGTAATCATTTTGTCCAATGAAATGATAAACTAAAAAACCAAATCTTATTATTTCCTTGTTGAAATACATTACATAAACCCTCTATTTATAGAGATCTAAGAACTATGTATAATATCCAACACACTTATTACATATTTTAAAATATATAATATTAATATATTGCAATTAATATGGGTGGTTAGTGGCAATGGGAGATTGGAAGTCAAATGGTGCTTGACGACAAAGTCTACGAATGGTTGGTTGCAAACGATAAGCTATTGGTAGAAAGTTTTTTTTGGCCAAGACTCTCCCTTAATTTCTCCCATTAACAAATTTTACATTAATAATACCCAATTTTGCTCACAGATATTCAAAGTTACTCTTTGTTAATGCCTTAGTGAAAATATCAAACAACTTTTCTTCACATATGCAAAACTCAATGTAGTTTTCTCCATTATTAACATGTTCCATGATGAAGTGGTATATTGTATCAATGTGTTTGCTCCTTTTATGAAATACATGGTTCTTGAATAATGCAAATGCTGATTTTTTATCACAAAGGATTGTTGTTGGTTCTTCTTGATTGTGCCATAGATCTAACAAAATTTAATACATCCATATTGATTGGCATGCAATGGCAGTGACAACTACATATTCTAGTTCAGTTGATGAGATTGTCACTATAGATTGCTTCTTTGATGCCCATGACACAACTTCTGATCCAAAGTGAAAGATATACCCAAAAGTGCTCTCTTTGTCATCAATGCTACCTGCAAAATCACCACCAATATAACCAATCAAACCAAAATTGATAGCTTTGGAGTATAGGATTCCATATCCTTTTAGTCCTGCAACATATCTCAATATCCTTTTTCCAACTTTGTAGTAAGAATTTTGAGGCAACTCCATGAACCTTGAGATCAAGCATACACCATGCATGATATTTGGCCTCATAGTTGTCATATACATTAAACTTCCAACAAGTCTTAAGTCCTTCTCCTCCTTTGCTAAGTTATGTTCTTGTTGCAACTAGAGTTGATACTAGATTGCAATTTATTATTTTAAATCTCTTCAAAATTCCTTTATATACATGGATTGACAAATGAAGATAACTTTATCATATTGAATAATTTAACAATGCCTAAGTATGTCATCAACCCCAAATCTATCGTTTCAAATTCTTTCATCATTTTTGGCTTGAATATGTCTATCGATAGATTTCTTGTGAATATCAAGTCATCAACATATAAAAACACTATCAAAATCTAATATTCCTTAATAGTATTTACATACAATGTGGGCTTACTATTACTTCTATTGAATTGATTACTTATCATGTATGAATCAATCCTCTTATACTAAACTCTGGGTGTGCGTTTCAATCCATAAAGTTCCTTGTTTAATTTATATTATGTGTGTTCATGCCCACATACCTCATAATGAAATGGTCGTTTAACATAAACTTCTTCGTCAAGAAAACCATTCAAAATGTTGATTTGACATCCATTTGATACAATTTCGAATTATTTTGTGCAACTATTGCTAAAATAGTTTAAACTGTATCAAATCTAGTAGCTAGAGCAAATGCAAATAGTTTGAATTGGTTTCAAGTCTAGCAACTGGAGAAATGTTTCATTATAATCAACCTCATATTACTATAAAAATCCTAAATAGAAACTAGCCTTGCCTTATGCATAATGATTTCACCTTTTGCATCAAATTTAGTTTTATAGACCCATTTGACTCATGTATATTCTTTGCAGATTCATTAATTCCCATGTTTTATTTCTTTAAATAGAGTCAATCTCTTAATTCATTTTCTTGATCCATTAATCTCCTTTTTAATTTTTTCTTCAAAATATAATGGATCATAAGAAAATAAAGAAAATTTTGAGCATATGTCTACATTCTCTTCTTCTTGATCATATATATGTTTTAAACTTATTGTTTTCTTACCTTTGTACCTTTGTTTTCTTGATATAGAATTTGATACATCATTGACATTTGAATCTATCATAGAATTATTTGCATGAACAAATTATTCTCCTTGCACATAGTTCCTTGGTGGAGTATTGGGCGGTGTTTCAGTAACTTGTATCTTTGATTCATCTTCACTTTGAAATATTGGTGGTGCTCCCTTGAGTTTTTTGTTATCATTTCCATCCACTAGGATTTCCATCCACGATTGTACAAACATAATTATCAAATGACACTTTGTAACCTTTTTGCATGATTTGACTGCAACTCGTGAGATTGTGTTTTAATTCAAACACAAAATATACATCAAGAATATACCATTTTCTTCCATTTTTAGACAAGATATTTATAACACCTTTTCCTATTATAGATACTTTTCCATCATTTTCTATTTTTACTTCAAATTTCATAGAATCATCCAAACTAGAAAATAAATATTTATTTCTAGTCATATGATTAATACATCGACTATCTAGAGGCAAGAGCCTACAATGCAATGGTAAATCGTGAGTCTCTTATCCAAGAGACCTTGGGTTTGACTCTACACAAGCTTAATAAATTATATTAATTAATCACATCACATAATAATAATGAATGTTGGCTTCGGCCTCTTACGTATCAAAAAATTAAAAAAAATACATCCATTATCTATGAACCATATATCACTAGAAATTTCTTGAATAACATTGCAAGTTATGAATAAACTTCCTGAATTTTTATTAGATACATCTAAGTAACTAGCACCATTATTTTCAATCTCTTTTTGTTTATTTTGATATTCACTAGAAAAATGACAAAATCTCTTACAATAATGACATTGAATTTGAGATTTATCAAACCTTGATGATGGATGGTGGAATGGATTTTTTTCCACGTCCTTTGTTGAAGCTTTGAATGGATTGTGTTGAAGTTAAGGAAAGCTCAACCCATAACTCCCAAGAATCATTGCATGCAAACACCTATCACAAAGAGAAAGAAGCAAAGTTATGAAAACTCAAATTCAAAGATCCATGATAGAGGAGGCATTCTTGATATGCAAAAGATAAATTGTTATTCAATTGAAAAGTGTAAATTACAAAGAGAGATCAATCCTTATAAATGAGATCAAAACCATAATAGGAAACTAACATAGGTTTCATGATAATATTAATAAAAGAATTAATTATTATATACCTAAATTTTAACTTAAGTAAAACTGAATTAATATGAAAACACCTTATTACTCTAACACAGCACCCCCCCTACATGCTTTCCCTTCCCCCTTAAGATAAACTTAAGGAGTAGCAAAAAATCTTGAAACTACTACTGAAAGTAAATTTGGGCCTCGACAATAAAACCCGATGAGGTAACCAATCACAACCAAATATTTGTAAAGAGGAGAAATAGAGAAAACCACATGGGAAAAATCCTACTCCAAGAAGAGATGGAAAGAATGTTGAAAAACTACTTAAGGATCACAAAAGCCTCCAAACTAGAGAATGCCCCAACATATAGGAACAAAATGAAGATCACGAAGGATACCACTAAAGCATGAAGAAGTTGTAAAGGTCTATTGAAAGGTAATTGTCAATCTGAAGAACCTGCACTGAAATAGAATCTGACCAGGTAGAGAAGACTATAATCTACACGAGTGCCCTTAAAAGACACTACTCAAATTAGGAGACACAAAGGAAAACAAGTAAAATCAAAGGTATAGATGACATAAAACCACCAAAGCCTAAAGAGTTGATCAATCAAACATGAAAGGATGGATCCAAAGTAGGAACAAAAAGAAAAGTGTCTATATGGTAAATCTCACTGAAATGCATAGGTACCCAGCCACTGCATCTACCTAGTACATAGGAATAAATATTGAATACATAACTCACTCCATTGAACCAAGGAAGCATAACAACTAACAGAAGAACTCCCTCTAATGTAGACAAGGGTGAGGTGATAGGAAAATGGAAAAGTGAACCAATCAAATTACATGTCAAGGAATCATGATCAAGATGTACAAAAGAATACATAATAGTTTCGTGAGATTATCAATCTCAGGCATGTCATGAGGCTAATGTTATGGAAGGAATACTCATTGACAAAGGAAGATGGAAAATAAAGGTAAAACATCAACCCCCCACACCCCCCCCCCCCCAAACCTTGAGGCCTGTGAGAGGAAGTATGGTGGCAAGTGCATAGAGTGAGGCTCGAGGCTCGACTTAAGACGAGGACCCTCCCCTAAAAAAATCGGGCACCAAACCCAATTTTTAATGATAAAAAATCATCCAAATTTATTTAAAATTTCCATGTGCTTTCCTTGTAACAACTGTTCATATTTTTAGCAAAAGATGTTTTTTGTTAAAGAAAATATTATAATATTTATACCTTAATTTATGTGCCCAAATCTTATGGTTTGGGTGCAATTTTTGGCCTCAAAGTGCAACTTTTGTTTAAATGGGACAAATTTGATATGAAAATGTCCATTTGGGCTCAAAGTGAACCAAAATGAAGTCCTCAAAAAGTGCATGAATATGTCTTCTCTTCCTTCTTGAAGAGAATTGGGGGTAGGTATTAGTTGTAAGCCAATACTTATTGAATCGGGTGATGATATCCCACATTGTATGAGGTTATGGGAAATATGGTGTTGGGAGAGGACTGTGATGAAACCATGTTTGTGGTGTAGTCTTAGATCATGGTGACGGAAGGATCGAGGATCTTCGTATCCTTTGCACTCTCCATATTTTGGAAACTAAGGTTTTAGTTCTTTATGACATTCAGGAATTGAAGAAATTTTCTAGTCGTCTAATGTTAAATTGTCATTCTTAGTGATCTTAGGGTCTATTTGGTTGTTGGAATTAGATAAAGATTGGCTTTCATAATTTTGGAAAAAAATTATTTGAGTTAAATAGGAAGTAGAATGGGAAAAAAATAGAATTTGATATGCCCATTCACCCTCATACGAAATTTGGTCTTCCATCTAAATACGTGGAATTGCTCCAATCCCCATTCTAATTCTAATTTGACAAAAATGAGCATTGCAAAAAGAGGTATTGAGGATGGAAATGCACTTTGCTAGGGTTTGTGTGCCTTTTGTCTAAACACTTTTCCTTTTCATTGCCTATCATAACACATTTTAATGTGAGTTTTATTTTAGGTTATAATGGCCTCGACCTTCTCCATCCCAACAATTATTGTTGGTGCTGAAGCTGCTGCTACTAGCAAGAATGGTTTTGCCAAAAAAATGCTCGTGTAAGTTTGTCCCCAAAGTATTTCATGAAGTAACTCCTCTCTCGATATTTTTTTGAATGTCAAAGAATTTGATACTGCATGTACATGGTTAGAACAACAAACCTTGATAGGTTGTTTCGTGGGTCACACTCATTTTGAAAGCATGCCACAAGAATGGGTTTCCAAGGTTTGGACACCTCAGGGTGTCCGCCTTGAGGGTGTCCAAAGCCCTACCAAGGGATTTTTTATTTTTTTCTTTGGAAACTCTAGCCAAGTTGAGCATGTGTTTGTTCGAGGCCCCTAGTCTATCAGGTCCCCTCTGCTTGTCATTCAATAATGGTCTCATGATTTTGTTGTCTCTAATGACCTCAAACTCAAAGTTCTCGCATGGGTCGAGTTCCCTGGGCATCCTATTCCATCTTGGTCATTCTTGCAAGCCATTGGCAAACTGTCAGCAAGGTCATCTGTGTTGAGCCTGACAAGTTTTTTAACGCTCATCCGCAATGTAGGGTTTGTGTTGAGGTCGACCTGTCTAGGGACCTCAAAGAATCTATGAAAATCTAGATAGGTGGTACCACCTTCATCCAGAAGGTGTCACTAGTAAATTTAGACCTAAATTTTGATGAGAAAAGGTCACAATTTTGACCAGAGTTGGTCGAATAGATGACTAAACCTGTTGTCAATCTTTTTTTATCATTTTTTTGTCACAGTCATTATGCATCAAAATTTTGACTTTAAAAAGGTCGACTTATCGAAGAGAGGTTCATTTATTTCCTTAGTCTAGCCTGAACAATTATTTCCTCATTTGCATCCATCGCTAGTCAAAATTTTGACGAACACCCCTTGACTTTTTTGATGGTGAAACCAAACCTTCGATGGCAAAAATGACAAACCATAGTCAAAATTGTGATGAAGATCCCTTCAATCTTCTATGGTGGTGCCATACCATGGATGGCAAAATTGACCAACTGTCATCGAAATTGCAACCAAGACCCCTTAATTTTCTACAATGGTACCATACATTCGATGGCAAAGGGAAGACATGTTTGTCAAAATTGAGACCAACGCTTGGTATAAATTTAGACGGGTTGTACCAATTATTGCAAAAGCTTTGCTCTCATAGGAGCCTTCTAAATTGCACAAAATTTGATTCTAAAGCATAATTGCTCGGTGCATGAGACTCAGAGCATCATGCACATTTCTACCTCCACACCATTGTTTCATTCATCACATGATTTATTTCATACAAAACAATGGGAAGGAGGAAGAAATGTGCATGATATCTAGAGTCTCCACCGAGCAATTATGCTTTAAAATCAAATTTTGTGCAGTTTAGAAGGCTCCTATGAGAGCAAATCCTTTGCAATGATTGGCATAGCCCATCTAAATTTTGGTTCTTGAGACACTATTTCTTGTGAACACAATAAATTACTTAAAGGAGACACCATTGTTTGTGAACACCATTTTTAAAGGATCAACTCAAGGCATATTCATGGAAGATCTTGGCTAGCCTAGTCTCAATTTTTTCAACCTTGGCCTCATTCATGAATGAAAATGTTTCAAGGCATTAGAGACTTCTGTACTAGAAGTGTTATGTATAGTCCATAATATCATAGTCCAAAACTCAAATGTGATAAGATGTTTTACTTGGAATCACAATTTCTTGTGTCTTGTCTCCAACAAACTTGCCAAAAATTGGTAGTGTTTTGATTTGTCACTTTCATAACAAAACAAAACAAAATAGTATGATAGTTCGTCAAATTGTAGAGGGAAGCTACTAATTAGGATCTAACTATGTCTAAAACCAACATAATTTACAAATATCCACAATCCAAATATTATCCCTTGATGTTTTCTTTAATGCAAAGTTTTAACTCAACTATGTTATCGCCCTAGATGTAATACCAAACTGTCATTAGGCTAAAGACTACAACAAGATTTACAAATGCAAGGAGAACTACCCAACCAAAGTAGAAAATGACATGAAAAGTTAACAATCTATCAATTGACACTTCTAGATGAAATATTTCTAGCAATTGAAATATACTATAGAAACAAAAATTGCCTTAAAATTGACACCTCACCTGTTGTAGTTCATTTTCATCCATAATGGCTTCACAAAAGTTGAAAGCTTACCATTTGTCAAGAACACAAAAGGCACTCATAGTTCAACTGCATTGATAAAAGTAAAGTTATTTGAATGTTCAAAAAATGTGAAACTTCCACTTAATAGCTAGAAAAGCTATATCCTCAATATACATCATCTTTGATGGAATGTTCATAAGTGAATGATTTTCTCTAAAAGCTCAAACTTATGCACAAAGAAGCACCATGCTCTTGATAAGTAAAGGCACAAAAATGATCATGGTGCCCACAACAATTCAACCATAAAACTAACCCAAAAATCCTGATTTTCTTGGAAAAAGTACCTACTTGTGTTCATCAAATATTGAACCAAAAGATTTTAACTAAACAAGTGGCATCGAGAAATAATTTCAGCATAGAAATGATGTCATGATGTGGAGAAGTAATCTAAATTGCATCCATCTTCTTATAATAAAACTTTTCATAAATCGTTGTTGAATATATAGCCTAGTTTTCCAAGTAAAGACACTACCATGGAACGACCCTCTTTTCAGTTTTAGTCAATTGATAAAGTTTATGTGCAATTAGCCATCTTATGTCTTACTACTATCTTTCTTCTACTAGTTCCATATTGGCCTTTGATTGGAAAAAAAAACTACTACAGGTATCCTTGTGAATTTTGTTAAAACAATAAATGTGATTCTAAAGTAGACCTTGAATGATGCAAACTAGCTCTTCAAACTCAAGAGGTAATGTTACCTATTTTTGCCCCTGCCAAAAAAATTTGAATTTAAATGGAGCACACCAAATGGCTACTTCCCATCTTTTATATTATTTAAATCCCCTTGGAAATATGAAAAATAAACGATTAAAACTTATGGTATTTCTTATATTCCTAAATTTGTTTCTACTTACCTGCAACTTTCTGCATCATCAGATCTTGTTTAGATTTGCGGTGGCACTTTCCCGCATTTTGAAAATGCACAACCTTTACATAATGCGGGGAAGCCCCTTTGCAATGTGTGGCAAGTGGGTCCATGTTCTTCTTGTGGGCTGCAGAGAGGAGAACTATTGGCTGAGCTGGTGATTCTATTGGTGCCCACTTTCCCGCATTCTTAGTTCTGTCAGATTTCCTAACAATGCGGGGAAGTGCTTTTTGGCCGCATGGTAGGTGGGTCCATCTTCTTTGAGCCATCGCAGACAAGGTGGACAAGGTGGTAAGGTGAGTTGGCAGTTTGATTGGTGCCCACATTCTCGCATTTTGTCCTTTGTCAAGCTTTCTGACAATGCGCACATGCCCCTTTGTGACATGTGGCTAGTGTGACATCATGGGCCCGCCTTTCTCAAAAGGTGATGATAGCTCGTCTTCTGTGGCAATTGTTAGGTGAGTCAGAGTACAACGAAAGCATCTCATTAGTCTATCTAGTTGACTAGGTATACAGTCACGTAAGATTTTTTAACGTCATCAGATTCAAACAGATCAAGGGTTGGCGCTTCCCCGCAGTATAAAGTTTCAAGGAGATTAAGGAATGCGGGCAAGCGCCTTGTCGTTGCATGTCCTTGTGGGGCCAGGCTTGTTTCATATGCCAAAGTGGTGCCAGGTGGTGCCAGGTCATGCTGAGTTGGGTGCTAAATGGTTCATGGGCCCAAAAATTTCAAAGGGCAAGCGCAGTATTATAAGGATCTTTCATGATCATTGATCTTGCAGAGATCAATGATCGGCGCTTTCCTGCATTATGAAGATGCAAGGACTTTAAACATTGCAGGTAAGCGCCTGAAGGACACGTGTCCTTGCGAGCCTGGCCAAGGTATTAACAGTTAAGGCAGCGCAATTGGGGCTGGCAATTACATCGCAGCCGCACTTAAGCTAGGAGGTGGTGCAGTTAGTTGAAAAGATATGGTCAACCGCATGGAGACTTTGCGAGGTGGAAAAACAAAATAAAATCATTGGCCCACATGGTCTATTTTGGTTGCAGGACTTAGTTGAGTTGCTAACCCCACTGATTCACGAGCTAGGAAGGAAGGAAATCGAAGTTTTTTGCACAATCTGATCCTTGTGATCAATTCCAACCACTCCCGAGTGAATACTACACTCCACCGCCTCTGATCCTACCCATCTACTTGGTCATAATGGTTTGATGGTGCCATTTATTGTCTTCTCAGGGCCCTGTTTCAACAAAGATCAGATTTCATTGCATGTGGATCTGTGCTCAGATCAAATTTTCTCCAGATCTTTATCAAGACTTAATGACAGTGGTTGTGGAATAACTTTAGTTAGAAATATCTCAGTTATGCCTGAGCTATAAAGGCAATTTTTGTAGATTTTGTTCTGGTTGACTCTTCTCTGACTTCTCTGATATTGCTATGCAACTTCAGTGTAAATTCTCTTTGCCTCTAAACTGTATGACATTCTACCTTATCTCCTCCAGCCATTGATGTAAAGTGCAAGAACTATTTGCTTCTCATTGGTGTATTGTAGAGATCTACAATCTTGCATAATTGTATCTCTTTTGTCCTATGCATGGTATATAAGTGAATCCTCTCTTTCCTTGTGTCATTCATTTGGGTTTTCTTATTTGCATGTGATTGTTAGATTAAAGCAAGTCTAGATTTGTATATCTCTTGGTGTCATGATGGTTCAATAGTGCATGTATGGGTAGAGATTGGTTTGAACACTCTATTTTGGTACATCACCCCCTTAGGTTAGAATAGGTAGATTTGCTTTCATGCATTCTTTCTCCCTTTTCCTCTCCAAGAGTAATTAGTTGCACCTTGATAGTAAAGGAAGTCGGCCTTCTCTGAAAACTCAACCTCACAGTTCAAGTCCCACAGCTTGGAGGTTGTTTCCATGTTTCACAAGGTTGTCCTTAGGTAAAAACTTTGGACGTCGGTGCAAAATTTTGTGACAATAGGTAAAAAAAGGAATTGTTGAGAAAAAAAAGTATGATTGATGATGTGGTAAAGATTATTCATGATGTCTTACATTCATATTGATGCATCTTTTGCCCTGGAACAACAAATGAAACTATTGGCAGACTCATTCAAAGATCACTCTGCACACCTTGAACAAAAAGCATAAGAGGTCATAATGAAGATGAATGATAAAAGGAAAGTTAAGAGATGTAACAAGTGCACTAATGCTCATACCATACTACAAGAAAATCTAAAGAAGGTTAGAGTGTGTGTCAAGAATACTAAAAATCTATTCAAGTATAGTTTGAAATGGCAAGACTCTACCAAGCACATCAAAGCACAAATGGACTCAATTGAAACCCATATTTTGCTAATGGACACATGATTTAGAGGAAGACAATGACGTCTCTCCTATTGCAGACTAGTCAACTTCATTCTCTACTAGATATATTACAAGAGAAAACAAATCAAATTAAGCAAGAATTTCTTCTATTAAGGGAAGCAATTGATCAAACGATGGTGACTTTATCTTAGGTTTCGAAAGGCGCATAATAGATTGAGAAGAAAATGCAAAAAATAGATAATGTTGATATTGCAAAAGATCTTTTCTTGCAATTTAATGTCAGAACATGATTCTTTTTTTAACCATTTCCTCATGGGAATCTACTTTTGGATTGTTGAAGATACAGTATAATGGTATATTACCTAACGTATAAGACCCAGCTTTGGTGGTAAGACATTTTTGGATCTGTATATATGTTGGCAAATGAGGAATACTATTTTGATCTCTATTGCATTTATTTTTGGTGCATTCCCTAAGGGGGAATCGATAAGGATAGGGGAAGCTAATGTAAATATTGAAGTCATGAATTGTAAAGAAGGATATGTGGGTCTAGTTATAGATATGATGTTTCATATTACAGGGAGTAATGTATGGTAACACAAAGTCCATATAGTGTTTTAGAGGACACCCTTTGTCCTTGATGTCAAGGGGGGGAAATATATGATGTTGTGAAGAGTCCACAAGTGTTGTCATAAATGACAAAGGGGGGTATTGATGCAAATATGTATGTTGGGTTGCCATTAATGTCAAACTTTTCATTGATGTGAACTATGGTCCAAAAGGTGTGTCAGCAGTATTTCTACCTGTTCTGAAGTGGTACAGTGATAGTAGTGTCTGCACCAAGGAGTTTTGGTTGTCACGATATCATAGCCAAATATCTACTTTAGATTGGCATCAATTTAGAGTATAGCTCATCTAAATCCTTCTTCAAATTTTGCATGTCTACTCACGCAAGGTCCACATGGAGAAAGTAAGCTCTAGAAGTTCATAAACCTTGATCTTACTTATCTCCATACTCTCAATAGAAGATGGCAGACAAATTGATAGCAAAGATGCAGCAACAAAGAGATGATTTGGAGAAACATTATGAATGGATATAGGCTATAAGCATGAATCCAGATTACAATGTCACATAATATCATATAAACAACAAAAACACCATAAACTTGTAATCATAGCATCATGATCATACCATCATATGCTTCAATTTCAACATAAAAATAATAAAATGTCAAATGATAAATCATAACATAAAGTTCAAGTAAAGGAAACAGAGCCTGTATAACCATTTTTTTTGTCATACCCTTTTTACAAGGAACTCAAAAATTATTCAAATTAAACAAGTATGAACTATAAGAGACTAATAAAGAAGGCAAAGGTGTTACCTCACCAGGATGATAGTAATAATGAGACAAAGAACCATGAAGACTAAATCCAAGAAGACCAAATCTGAACATCTGGGTTCATTCAAATTCAAAAATTGGTTTGCCTTCATAGCACTATCAAGTCAATAGCATGAGCATTATTTTGTGTCTAGAGTGTCAATGTTTTTAAATGTAGAATGAAATGGTTGTAAGTATGTATTTCTACCACATGCAAATGATTTTGAGATATAGACCTATACAATCCAATCTCCCAAGGAATAGACAACACCACTTATCGCCATCTTTTCCAAAATAGGATTTGTCATAAAGTGATGTTAGAATAGTTACTAAAATGGTTATAAATTATGTTCTTATAGTAAAAGAATACTTTCACTTAAGAAAAAAACTACACAATATTAAAACATGACATTATTCTTTAAAAACTAAAAAAGTACCTGAAATGAAGAACTTCATTTGGACTTGCAAATTGGTTGTCACTATTAACTATAAGCTTATCTTTAAAGTTTGAGCTTCACTTGGTTTTGAGAATGGTTTAATACTCTCTACTAAACAAGGCCAACCATGTGAAGGTGGAAGCTCATTTGGCCTCTCCCCCCTCCCCTCCAACATCACTCTAAATTCCCCATTAACATTTCATAACATTTATTCATTCATCCATTTTTGAAATATAACATTCAATCATTATAATCACATGATAGCATTCATTAACACATAAAATTCATTAACACACAACATTCATGAATAATTCATTAACATGCAACATTCATGAATAATTCATTAACAAGCAACATTCATGAATAAGTCATTAACACATAAAATTTATTAACACACAACAATCATTTCTTTTTGGCTTTCTTGCTGTTTTTTTTTTCATGAAATTTCTAAGAGTAATATCAATGTCCTCTTCATCCCCCTCCTCTACTAGTTCTAATGGCAATGCATGTCTCCTCCTCATCTCTTAAGGAACATGAAGTTGCTGCACCAAAGGAGGGTTCGTTGCAATAACAAGTACTTCATGAGTTAAATTCACACCATTTTATATTAGTGAATTACGAGTTTTTATTTAAGTAAAAGAATTATAAACCAAAAAATTAATTTAAAAGAACAAAACATAGATTTTTTTTACCTAAATGTGCGACATGATCTACCTGTTGATCAGTCGGAACATCCTCCGGCACTCGTTTAGCACAACATGATTCTATATCCTCTAAAATATACACAAAAAGGTTACACCAAGTTCAATTAAATATGTTAAATTGCATTAATAATTACATAATTAGTTTTAAATAGTAAATGAGCACCTCCATGGACAGTACAATGCACATCAAGGGCTTCATGATGTGGAGTATGATCTATGTCACGATTAACAAGTTGCATTGCAATGTCATGCACATTATTATCAAATAGATTGTTGCTCAAGTATTCAATTTCTAATTTTTTTTGGCATATTTACCTATGCACATGATGCAGGAGACTATTTGGTTGGGCCAATGGAAGCTTGTCGTAGGCATTTAGCCATGACTCCATAGCCTTGTTTGAAGGCAATTCTTTTGTGTTTTTTTGTAGCCTCTAGATTAAAATCAGTGCCTTCCATTTTTTTAATGATTAACAAAATTATTTGCATTTTATAAATAATTTTTCTCTGAAATTCATTTACTGCTACTTACAACACGTGCTTTGATTTTAGAATATCCCCCAGAGCCAAGTCTATACTACCCAATCTTTTCCAACCTGGCCTTTTTTGCCTTTGATGTGTGCTGCAACCTATGAAAAGTTTGAAATATGTTAGATGATATAGATATAAAGATTAGTACTAATTAGTGCATTTATTATATTAATGTACTAGTAGTTAATACTATTGCATACCTTCTCACATTTGCTGGTGTAATTCCTCTATGACCATCCCCTTTCTCCTTTGCATCCAAAATGAACTCATTCCATTCCCTCACTACGATAAAGGGAGGATGCTTGTACTTCGAGTTTAGGACGAGACTCTTTCTATATGAGTCCCTCACAACCTTAAGATGTTTGCAAGCTTTTTGTAATATTTTCTTCTAATCAAAAAAATTAATACCAAACTCATGCTCTAAATCTTTGATGAGCTAATCTTTTAATTTTTTATCTTGCAAGTTCCACCTTTTAAGAAAAAACACAAAATTGTTAGATGTAGCTAGTAAAAGAAAAGACTCGAATGAAAGGAAAAATGTTGCACCAATTAATGATATGGAAAAAAAATAGTGGAATAAAATTAGGTCACTTATGATTTTCCACCTTGTACGTATGGTGCGCTTGAATGTTTGCAGTGTGAAGTCATAAAGCTTCTTATAAAATGTATCGTTTCTTGCAAAAAATGTCATGGGATAATCAATCCAAAGCTTCTTATGAATAGGTAAATGCATAGTGCAATATAAAAAATAATTATTTAAAGTACCTAGAATCTTAGGACATTTTAAAGGCATCAATTCATCATTGTCAATCAACATCAACATCTACATAGCTCCCATGCTAGAAAGACGGTAGCTCTAGGAAATTATGGTGAATTAAAACCAATACATGCACTATGATCTATATCTGGCGTAGCAGATGGTGCATCCACTATGTGATGCACCCAAGATTAAAGTACAAATTATCAACTCATAATTAACACAAAACCAAATATAGCAAAACAAGGATTTACCAGCTGGACATCCCGTTGTTGTCAACATTGCAGTCGACAATCTAGTATGGACGTCCATCAACCTCCTAGGAGTCTCCTACACTTGATGACATGAACAATACATTGTTAGCAAAGACATTATAAAATAATAAAAGTAAGAGTTAACTTAAGAAGTTTTTGAATGTTCAAAATAAAAAATTCCTTATCACTTGTCAACTAAAAGATTATTTTACCAGTGGCAGTTAGAGCTCTACTAGTACCAACCTCATCACATTGTCTTTGACTAGGTTCTAGATCAATTGCCAAAAAAATTCTGTAACAAGAACACATATTACATATTTTACTTCATAACATAAAAGATTATAAAACATAAATATTTATTGAACTTTTTTTATAACTAAAGATTCATTATTGCTTACTTCATAAAAACAAGCTTGCGCTCTCAAATCAGATAGCCTCTTCATCATCTCCTCAAATGGAATATTTGCTTCATCCAAAATTCTCATTATTTCTAAATTAATTTATTTTTATTTTTTCTTCAACATAATTGTTACATTAGGTGTTTCTACAATATCATCATTAGAAAGGGTAGCTATTGGCTATGTACTTACTATGGCTGCTTTTCCCTTATCTTGAACATCAAATTGTGAGAGGAATATCAGTAAAACTATCATAAAAACTCAAAAATAGTAAATAAAATAACGTAATAATATAACATTTTTCAACTATCTAATTTGTACAATTTCAATAAGGTTTACCCTTGTTGAAGAATGGGTGGGAGTAGCATCCTTGTGGCCTCTATCATGTGTGGGATCCATATCGTCCTATCACATAAATTAAACATAAAAACTTTAGCTAACCGAAAGCAATAGACAGCAAAAAAAAAAACTTATTAGCAAAATAGTATATAGTACTTACAACCCTCATGATAGTAACTTTTTTTGTATCTATGCGATTTAAATGGTAATCTATTAGCAATCCTTCCCCTGCACTTATTGATTTTATTGCATAAACAAAAACTTTAGTCCCCTCACGCACCTCAAATGTGCAATTGGGTTGCTTACTAGTTCAGGAAGGTCGCGTACTATTTATAAAACCTACAATGTTACCTATTTCTTTTGGTCTCCCATCAATGTACATAGCAAATCTTTTACTTTGATCATTTTCTTTCCATTGTATATAATTAGCTGATAGTGCATACCTACACATATTTTTTTTATATTGAGCAATCTGCATCCAATTATTGTAATTGTAACATAGACCAACATACTTGAACAATTCAACAACTTTTTTGTAACATACATTTATCCCATCCATGGAAAATAGGCCCAAACCATGTAATGAGGATGAAGTAATGCGATATATCCTCTCATTAACACAAAAATCGGTGTTACTTGGAGGTAGCTCATTGGGTACCCATTCTTTCTCAATGTGTGTGTACCAAAAGGGCACCTTGATGTCGCCTTTGGTCTCATCATCATAAGAACATGACCCCCCATTAGCAAGGAAAAATTGCATGTGTTTATCAAATTATTTTCTAATCTTTTGACCTCTAGTTGATCTCCCTATTTTAGAACTACATGTAGAGCCTCCATCTACCATTTCCTCATTTCCCTCATTCGATGTAGATAGATCTGACAAGTACCTATTTGGTGGGTCTTGCAATCCATCAAATGGAAATTTGATAATATTTAAATAATATATATAGAATAATCAAGTCGTGACTCATACGTGCAGTTCTTCTTTGTCTATACGTGAGAGATATAAAATGTAGCAAGTTGAAAGTGATTATACAATTATATTTCTATATGAACCTTCTTTGTCTATATATACATTATATGATTATATAATATGTCTATTTATTAACTTATACCTACTAATCCATGTCACTATGCACGATCCACGCCAAAGGGGTCAAATTTTTTGCATATGTTAATCATTTATCTTAAGTTAGCTAAAAATTACATGATACACATATGCGACAAATAACTTAGAAGACAACATGAACAATATGCAACATCATAAACATGAACAAATTTACCTTATATATGGAATGCAAGATCGTCAACAGAAGGGGTGACAACATCTATAGTCAATTGTCTGTTTGCAAAAAAGGTGATAATCAGACACAATATAAACATTGGTAATTATAAATAACATATGTTGTAATCATTAGAATTGAACACAATAAATATGTAATCAAATTTCCTGCATATGTTAATCATTTATCTTAAGTTAGCTAAAAATTACATGATACACGTATGCTACAAATAACTTAGAAGACAACATGAACAATATGCAACATCGTAAACATGAACAAATTTACCTTATATATGGAATGCAAAATCATCAACAGAAGGGATGATGATGTCTATAGTCAATTGCCTATTTGCAAAAAGGGTGATAATCAGACACAATATAAACATTCATGGTAATTATAAATAACATATGTTGTAATCATTAGAATTGAACACAATAAATATGTAATCATTACAATTGAAAGCAATAAATCATGTCAATCATTTCATTGATCATTTCAATTATGTCATTGATTATCTTCTTCTTCTTCATCCTCATCATCATCATCATCACCATCATCACCATCATCACCACCATCATCACCATCATCATCACCATCATCATCATCATCATCACCATCATCGTCATCACCATCATCTTGATCTTCATCATCTTCAATATCTTCTTCTTCCATAACATTATACTTTATCGGCCTTCCTCTTGGATCATGTCTAACAACAAATGACCAACCCTATTTATGTGGAACCTCTGAGTAAAATACTTGCTCACATTGTCTTGGAAGAACATAGGCTCATCTCCAACTGCCTCAAATGACTTTGTATTAATCATTGTAAATCCATTATCATGTTGAATAACTATTCTATCTAGATTATTTTGATTTAGTCGTAACCTGTACCATTTGATGACAAATACAACTTCTTTGAAGGAGTTAAAGTCGCACTCAATTATATCATCCAAGATGTCATAGTATCGATTTTGAGATTGTTGAGGATGTATGTTGTTTTTAGATGATATATTAGTGACCTCGAAAACTGCAGTTATCCTAAAATCACAAGTTTTCTTTGTGTCATCCAACTTTTTTATGCAAAATTTGTGGCCATCATAGTACATAGCTTTGTGGTGCTTGATCTATAATTTTTGAAGCATGTGTAAATTATTTGCATCGTGACTTGATATGAAACATACGTTGAGTTATGATCATTAATAAAAATTTACGTACCTCTCCACCTCTTAAACCCTTTACTAGATCAACTACCATCGGTGTAACATTGGAATCTCCATTACGATGAGATTCTATAACTAATGAAGCAACACCTTCCCATGTTAATGAACAACTATTTTTTTGACATCCTTCAATCCATACCATCATCGAATCAAAATTGTTCACAATATACAAATCTATTGCATCCCACTCTTGACCACCTGTATAAAAAAAATACACCAATTATAAATAACTTATATTGAAGATTTATAAGAATTAATTAACTACAATAACATCTTAGATTTATCTCTCACTTTCCTCGATCTACCTTTGCCCATCAAGTACTTCCCTTCGAATTTGTTAATTGAGTTGGGATCTCAAATACGATCTACATGAATCTTTGCTACAAACTTAGGAAGATATTCACTAATGTACACCATGGTCTGGTATACCATATATCTTTCCACCATAGAACCCTCAGGATGTGCTATCTGTCGAACCAAGCCTTTCAAAAATTTCAAGTGTCTCTCAACCATCCACATTGACTTGGTTTGTACAGGTCCACACAATTCAATCTCCTCGACTTGATGTATGAGGTAGTGTTCTTGTGCATTGAAAAAACTTGGAGGTAGACACTTTTGCATTTCACACAAGGGGAATTTTTCTCTTCCAATATTTTATATCTTCTATATTGATTTCTTTAGATGACAACCACCTCATGTATTTTTCAAGATCATATATAACCTGTTTGACATTGTTGGTGAAGTGTTGTAGGAGAGATAGAGGTAGAACGTACTACAATACTTATAAAATGATCTTGTCAATATTTTATAAAAGAATAAAATTAAAACTAAATGCAGTATACAAATATATAGTGAATACATAATAACATGAATTACCTCAATAAATGTATGCCAATCGTGTGTTTTCAACCCTGGCCCAAATTCACTTTTCTTTGATATGAGATTGTTTATGTTTGCAGCAAATCCTATGGGAAATCGTATTTTTTTATGACTTCTTTTATAGCATTGCTCTACTACTCTGACAATAACCAAGGGCACTTGTATCACTCTATTCTCCATTTCTATTTGATCAAATGTCATTTTTCTTTGTATGGTCGGATTCTTCAATGTGACTACAATTTTTGACAATTTGGTCTTTGTCATGCCTTCCATCCAAGATTTTTCATAATGTTTGTGTTACATTCTTTCCAATATGCATAGGATCAAACAAATACACAATTGGGAGTTGCTCATAGTACGGCAACCTAGTAAATTGCATAGGATAAATTTTTAGTCCTTTTGGAAGTTGGTCATTGATGCCTTGATGACCTTCACAAGCATCAATTACATCATCAGTAAACAAAACATAATATCAAAATATAAATTTAAAACAAAAACCATCAAATGGAATGACATTACCTCGACTGTTTATTTTATTGTATGCCAACTTCCATAGGCGAGGTGTCATTCTTTGTGGCTTTGACATAGTCTCTTCTTTCCCATTGAAAAGATGTTTTTCGGTAATTCAGTACTTATGATTTTTGTGCAAAAAGTGTCTATTCTCATTGAACCCCTGCTTTCTTAAAAAAATTGAATGACGAGATTTCGTCTTTGGACCACAAACTGGACATGCAAATTTTTCCTTTGTTTGAAGACCTACAAGATCGTGTGTAATTGGATTAAATGTGTTAACTTTGTGTTGCCACTATAACATACCAAAAAAGAGAGGTGTTAATAAGAAAACATACCAGAAAAATGTGTTAGCCTGGGGGCATCATGTATTGTCCATACAAGCATTGCATAAAATTGAAATTGTCTTTGTCCTATTGGTCTACAAATGTCATACATAGTAACTCCATTCCATAACACCATCAACTCGTCGATAAGGGGTTCAATATATACATTGATATCTTTAACTTAGTACTTACCTAGTTGAATGAACAAAAACATCACATAATTATTATGACCATTTTGATGGATTAGTAATAATAAATTAATTTAGATGACTATTATATCAAAATATACCTAAAACAATTAGTGTCAACATTATGTGCTCTCTCTTTATGGACAACTAAGGAGGTATGTTATTGTTGATAACAAAAACAGGCCACACCGAGTATGTACATCTCATCTCTCCAAAAGGATTGACATCGTCTGCTGCCAATGAAAGATTGAGATTATAAGGTTCTTCTTTAAAGTGTGGCCATTTTTCTTCTATTTCCTTAACATGTCAAACCATCTATAGGCATTCGCATAATGTCATCTTGACTTCTATTGTGTGCATGGTAATCCATAAATTGTGCCAAGCTATTGCACCTAAATAATTGTTGTAGATGTGAAATAATGAGAATATGTCGAAGGACCTTGCAAGGCACCTTTTTTGTTAATTGATCTTATTGATATCTACTAATATGACAAATAGGGCATTGTGTTGCAAATTCATGTTGTTTATGATATATAATATGATGATTTGGACATGCATGTATTGTTTGATACTCCATTCCAATTTTTTTCATGATTAATTCCAACAAATTTCCACAATCCATGATATTTTGTATAAGAGCTTCTGGGTGAGATTGTGTATGATATTTTAGCATCAATGTTTCAGATCATACTCTATGATCTATCATCAGGATGTTAATGAGAGAACTTAGAATGTAGAAGAATGGTATGTTGTAGACCAGGCTAAGTAATAAGAGGAGAGGGAGGGGTAAGGAAGAGCCACACACAATTCAAGAGAAAAAAAGAAGAAGAAAATAGAAAGAAAAACACTTTAAGGTCGAGAAAGACCAAAATGAAGTACAATTACCAACTAAAGAATGAAATAAAACATCAATTAGAATTAAAGTGGTAATATAAAATGAAGGGAAGACAAAAATAATGAAAAATATAATAATAAATAGATATGAGAAAGACCAAGAAGTAAACAACTCACTTGAAAATAAAAGAAAGTCAGTAAGAAATAAAACTAAAAATAAACAAGAAGAAACTAAATAAGAGTTAACAATAGGAAGTATAAGCAATGTAAAACCAATAGAAGAGGACAAAGAAAAAAACTAAGAATGAAAAGTCAAGGGAGTTGAAAGGAAAAGAAACTCACCTAATAAGGATCTAAAAATAAAATAAATAAGAATTAAATTAGAAATGCAAACTCACTAACAATGAAAAGACGACTAAGATAAGATAAGATAAGATAATTTTATTAATGTCAAACAAAAGACCACAACGTGGGTCTATGGGACTGGAAGCTTGCAACAAGGAAAAGGCAGACAAACGGAGCATCAAACGGTGTCCAAAATAGAACAAGCACAACACAAGAAGAAGAAAGCAGGAAACATCACGGAAAAGATTAGGTATCTGTCTTCACAGGAAAAAAGTCCAACAGTGACTGATCTGTGTGGCTACCAGAAGCCCTGTGATGAAGTTGAGTGCCATGAGAGTGTCGTTGGCAAAAAGGTCCCTTGCAGGGTCTCACCGATCTGGAACAGCCCGTGTAGGGAAACTATACGGTCGCTTCACACCTCGAGTTGGAGTTAAGGGCGAGAAGAAGGTCATAATAAGCTATGCCTGTGTCTGACTCCTAGGAAATGAAAGCTGTAAAGTATGGTCACGAAGCTGTAAGGACTCGCGGAGATAGAGTGCAATGCAACGTTGATCGGTGTACCTGAAAAAATTCGAGAGGGATCTGCAATCTCTAAACAAACAGTAAAATCTCCCTCTAATCTCGTAGTATATGGGGCATCTGAAAAGAAAATGAATCTCAGATTCTGCCTCTGCTAAGGTACAAAGTGTACACACCCGATCCTCGACCTGAATCCAGAGTTTGTGCGAGCCCGCCCTAAAGGAGCCAAGGGAGATACATAGGGCATGAGTCCAGTATCTATGTAAGTACTCAGGGTGTACAATAATCCCATCTCGGATAACTAAGAAGTGCTCAACGTAGAAAGCCATCCTTGGACGTAGTCCCCTTGGAGGATCCGCCCAGGTCCATGTGATATACTTCCTGTAAATGTCAAGTCTGACATGCCCATTCAACTCCTGCCGAGAAGGGAGTAGATGAGCAGGGGCATCTAATGAGAACTGGTAGGGAGGAAGATGATCAATGTCGATCCCCACTGAACACAGTAGGATAGTAGCCTGAGCATACCAACCACGGGCTCTAGTGGTAGGATCGACGTCAGTAATAGCAACTGAGGAGCAGTAGGCTAAATAAGGGTATCTATGTTGGCCTTCCTCTGAGTTAGCAAAGCCACGAAGACGGTGGAGAAACCAGATCAAGTCAAAAATGGCTGCAAGTTTGAATGGGTGAGCACCGAACTTGGCCAAACCAATATTGTGGGGGGTAGAACCGTGACATCTGATAATCTGACGGTGGAGCATAATCTAGGTATGATCAATCATGGCCCAATCCGAGTCTAAAAGAGAAGGACCCCAAACCACCAAACCATAGAGAACAATGGGTCTTACTAAGGAATCCAAGAGGGATAGCTTAGACGATGTATCCTGAAAGTGGTGTTTGAAGCACTGTCTCTCGAGCATGGCAAGGGAACCCAACCCTTTACTGATCTGAGGCTGAATAGATGATCTTAAGTTGAAACGAGATCCAGAAAACTTAACCCCAAGGTATGTGTAAGATGATGTAATCTCAACTTCCTGACCCTGGAAGTGAAAATGGAGATATGACGTCTTCAGACCATTGAAGACCATAACCCGAGTCTTTTCAAGGTTCATAACCAACTATCTCATATCACAAAAAGTTGCAAGTCTATCTAAAAGCCTCTGAAGACTCTCGGGAGAGGAAGCAAGAAGAACCACATCATCAGCAAAGATAAGGATGGAGATCAATACCTAGTGTAAATGACAACCATCACCTAGAAGCGAGGAGTCACTAAGAAAAGCCTTGAGTTCATCAATGTAGATCCCGAACAAGGTGGGTGAGAGAGGGCAGCCCTGCTTCACCCCAATGGTGATCTAGATAGGATCAAAGAGGCCCTTTGTGGTCCTGAGTCTACCAATCACAGTCTCATATAGCCTCATAATAGCCATCAATAAGATCTTAGAAATATCAATATCTCTCAGTCTCTGAAAAAGGGTTGCTTTGGGGATGGAATCAAAAGCAATCAAAAGCCTTACAAAAATCCACAAAACAACAGTAGACTTTCTTCGAGTGATGTCGAGCCTCCTCGATAATAGCTCATAGTGTAAAGATATGATCTATGGTCTGGTAGTCTGTCCTGAATCCTGCTTGACCCTTAGCCCTACAATTCCTCCTATCAAGCTCACTGGATAAAGTAGTATTCAAAGCTGTAGCATAAATTTTGGCAAATTTATGCCCAATCATGATGGTCCTATAGTTTCTGGGATTAGAGGTCAGCCTAGACTTATGGATTGGGTGAATAATGTGTCTCGACCAAGAGTCTGGAAAACCAAAACAAACCACTCTATTAAAGAGCGTAGAGAGATAAGGGCCCAAGATCGTGGTACCAAGTTTGAAAAGCTCCACCTGAAAACCCTCCTCATCATCTGCCCTACTGCATCTCATAAGTTTGATGGCCTCGTAAATGTTGGAGGTGGAGAATAAGTGACAATGGGGGAGTGGGCTGGGAAGGGGGGTGAGCTGACCCGAGATGTCATACAACGTGGAGATATGGGAAGCAAGGAGATGAAGGTCGGGGGTGGACTGGGGTTGGCTATGCTTGGGGAACATGATGCGCCAAAACAACTTGGGATACTGAATAAGCGTGTCTCGAAGGGATCTGCCCTATGAAGCAATAAATAATCGCTTCTTATGGAAAAGAAAGCGTTTGTAAGAGAGTCGTAAATTGGTGAAAGCGGGGGAATGAGTATCCAAAGCCAAGCGCAAGGAGCGGTGGAAAGTTTTACAGTCATCATCAAACCATTGATTCATGGGACAAGTATTTCGTCGAGCCAATTTGTGAGTGCTGGAAATGGAGCGGTGAGGGATAGAGAGAAGAGCCAACTCCCAAATTGCGGTAGCTAGTGAGTGAAACATGGTGGACACCTGACTGTGATCCCTGAAGCTAGTTGGGCAGAGGAATCTTCTCAAATGGAAAATGAAGAGGTCTTGATCACTATCCTCAAAATAGAAACGAGTGTGGGGGCAGAACCGAGTAGGGTGAGTAGAGATGGGTGATAAAGGGTGGGAAGAAAGACGGACCGAAAGGCTAAGAAGGGCATGATCAGCCAAGGGAAGATGGGAGATAGTAAAATTTTGGATGGAGGGGAGGAAGCAAGCAACAACAAGGATATAATCCACCACGCTCGCACCCCCACTATGAGGCCAACACGTAAAAAGCTCAGAACCAAAGAAACAAGAGAGGCTATTCAAAATCACCAAGTTGGAGGACTCAGAGAGCTGGAGAAGGTGGCGACCATAACAAGTTAGAGGTCCACTGTGATCCTTAGATAAACGCTGAAGCCCCATACTAGTAAGATCCCTCTCAGTAGTACAAATCAAATCGGACCCACGGTCATATTGGGGGGTCTAGAGATCTTTAGTCTGTGCATTAAAATCTCCTAAGATGATGATGTCGCCCATAGCCCCAAACTTGGAGATGCTCTCAAATAGGTCTGAAAAAGGGTTCTCATCCTCAACACTATAAATGGCGTAAGGTGAGGTAGTCAACGGGAAGTAACAAACAGTAATGAAGATATCTTTCTGATGGTGACTTATACCTCCAACTCAGATCCACATAAATCTAGCATAAGTGTCAGAAAGAACCAATGTGGTATTACTGAACAGATCATCTCTAATCAAACAAGAAACTCCACAGGAACCACGCACACCACCCGAAGCTCAAACCTCCTCTCTGCAAACTGAAAGCCACTGATACCCTGTGTAACCTGGAAGGGGCTGAGTAGGACTCTTATGAGTCTCGGTAACAACTAACAAATCAGCATCCTCAACTGCATCATGAAGTAAGCCTAGCAAAGACCACAAGGAACCATTACCATTCCAATAGTTGAAAAGCAAAGAGCCAATGGAGGGCTTAGACTTGCCAAACTGTTGGTTCTCAGACTGTCATTTGGCTTGGGTATGTCTCTCATCCCAACCCTTGGGAGGTGAGTCACAAATAACTGCCTTTAGATTCTTTATAACTACCCATTTCCCATTATTCCTTGCCTCTAACACAAGACTCCTAGAGTGCTTTAGTTCAGCTACCTGTGATTTTATGAGGTACTCATCAAGAAATATCCTTGTGGGAAGAAGGAAGAGCTTCTTCTTTGCCTTGAGAGCTTGTAGTCAATCAGCCAGTGAGAGAAACCAAAGAAAAAGGGTGCCATCGTGTCCAAACCATGCTCTGTCTAATGTAATATCTGAAATACCCAGTTGCTCGTTGAGAAATGAGTAGCCTATGGGAAGAGGATCAATTGAGGACGAAGGAAGACCTCTAACCCGAAGGTTGAGTTCCCTGAAGCGCCTAACTCGATCTTCTGCCAACTTCTCTTGGACATTTTTTCAACCACTGGCAGAGTCGTAGTGCTGGAGTTTTTGCAAGTAGAGGCCCAAGTTTTAATTTGCTGCTCTGTTTCAGTCAAAAGAGATAATTGCTTTTTAACAAGCTCGGTTTGCTTATCCTTGAGGTTTCCAATGTCTCCAAAGTCTTTGATAATGGAGCTGATATCTTTTGTAATGCCTACCATTTGTGTGGTAAAAGTTTCAGAAAGGTCTTGGATGCGAGAAGAATTAGCTACAACCTGCTGGTTCAAGTCATTTAATGATTGAGATAGGGAGTGAATAGTATCTTGGAGAGTTTGATTCACTGATTCAAACTTCTGGAGCTACACTAAGAGACCTTGGGAAACTACTGAGAGAGAAAGAGTTGTGACTTTTAGAGCTACATTATCCTTCTCTAATAATGCCAAGCGGTCAACAATCTGCTGTAATGTTGCTGGATTGCGTGGGGGGTCCATGATTGAAAATAATATTAAACAATATATGAATAAACAATACTAAGTTGTATTTGAATAAAACAAAGCAAAAACGGTACTGGACATTCTGTCAAACAAATCATTTATGAACTGTCTTGTGGGTCATAATCTGTCTTGTGGGTCATAATCTGTCTTGTGGTGTAGGTACGAACTGATTACGACTTATCCATACTTTACTTGCACGTTCACTGCAGGGGGGTGATTACTTCACGGATAACTTCATGATGGGGCATCTACAGTCAAGGGCCTCAAATGTTAGGGCATCAACAGTCAAACGTTAGGGCCAGGCAGGGATCACGACCTCAGGTCACTGCACAAGATTAGAGGGCACGGGATGGAACCTGTCTAGTTACAGGATGTTGCCACCGCACGGGATGCTCACGGGATGCCGCCTCTACACTGGATGACGCCACTTACAAGATGTTACCTCTGCAGGAACAGATGCATTGGACTCTGTATTGGGCGGAACAGACGCGTTGGGCAGAATAGATGCGTTGGCTTCAAGGAATAAATCCCGATTCAGGGCAAAACACCTGAAACGAATACAGACACGGATGTATAGCAGTGTATAGCAGAACCAGAGCTACCTTCAGATCTTCCAAACGGGATGCGATAAAGATAATAAAAAATGAATAAATGAAGAAAAATAAATAAATGAAAAACTAAAGGAAGATCAAAGGAAGGAGAAAAATTTAAAAACCCATCAACACTAAGCCTGAGTGAGAGAGCGAAGAGAACGGAAGATAAATAAGAGCGAAAAATAAGTTATAAAAGAATGAGATGAAAAACCAACCTAATAAGGGTTAAAAAGGAAAATAAAAGAAAAACAATCAGAAAGTAAATACATGTTAGGAAAAAACTAATAATAACTCACCTAAGATCTATAGTATAAAAAGTTGGATTTTCAAGTGTAATGAACTGAATTTAAATGCATGGATTTTTTTCAGTCTATAATGTATGTCAAATTCCATGCTATGCAATCAAGGGTTAAAATTGAAAACAACTCAAAATGCATAAATAAACATTCCTGCATTATCACACACAAAATGAGAAAACAAGTTTGATTCTAGAGAAACCCTCAAATAGGAAGAAAACTCTTGTAGAGTAATTACTATTCTTAATGCCACTAGATTATAGTCTAACAAGAATAGAGGTTGTACCACAGAGGCATGGCGTTATTGCCTAAGAAGTTGTTGGTGCAAAGGTGGAGTCTCTTATACCACGGAGGCTTGGCGTGAATGCCTAAGAAGCTGCTAGTGCAACTGATGTCATCATGGTAGCCATAAAAGATGTTTCTACTTCTTGGGAAGCTCATGATGATGACAAGGATTATTACCATGAAGACCAATCTAGGGCTAGAAAAGTTGAACAAGTATTTTTCACAATCAATGATGTCTATTGTTAAACTTTTGAACATTGTAAAATTTTATTCATCATAAATGTTTCAGAGCATACATCATGATCTAAAATTTAAGTTCTTCTAGATTGATAACAATCATGATCTAAAATTTAAGTGTGATGAGAAATTGACTAAAAAAGATCGATGAGAAGTTGTCAAGGTTGGCATGTTGTTGCAATAGTTTCTTAGGTTTGTCACAATGGGTCAAATTTCGTGTTTGACTAAAAAATGAGTAGGAGGGGTCTCAAAATGGTTAGATATGTTATTGAAACCAAACTCGACCCTTTAGGAGTGATCATGACTTTCCAAGTCATCAAAGTGAAAAAAATTACAAAAATTGTCAATGACAACTTTGATAGCAATATTAGAAAGTCACCAAGAAATGGTTGGGGATCGATGAAGAAAGTTGGTACTTGGACAATAGAGTTATATAAGCTCATTTGAAATCATTTTGAGGGGTTGGAGTTCTCAGTGTATGAAATATTGACTAATAAAGAAAATTGTTACATTAAAAAACTATCACAATGATCTTGCAACTCAAAACTCTATATTCTTATGGATTGAAATGAGTGGTTTGATTACATGGTTTAATGAATCATTCCAAGTAATTTCTTAGTGCATTAATTAAGTTCCCATTTTATGTTTTGGTAGTTGTAAATAATTTTTTTCTTCTTGGTTAATTCACTGGCCTAGGTAGAGTAGTTGGTGTAGGAGCCCCACACACAACCAAGCCAATGGTGCAGCTTACGAAGACCACAAAGACAGCTAGAGGAAATCAAGGAATTAATTGGAAAGTTATAAGAATTAGACTAATATGATTCAAATATTTGTAATGTCCTTAATAAAACTAAATGAAATTCTAATGCATTGTCATTGTCCAAGCACAAATAACATTGGAGGGTTTAGAGTCTAGGAATGTTAGTGATCATAAAAGATCAAAATTTGGTTAATGGTTTTTTTGTTTAAAGGGATTCCATAAAATATATGTCGACATTAGTTTGAGTTTGTTCTATTTTAAAAACAAACCATTCAACTAACTGATGACATTTGTATTGGTTTTGAGTTAGTTTTAGGCATTTCTATATTTTTGTTTTGAGTCTTTGTTATAAGAGAGATAGTCATGTGTACGGATAGAGGAGAAAGAAAACAATAAGAAAACTCTATTCTTTGCAATTGATTTCCATTACTTTGGATCTCCAATCGATTGGTTTGTATTCAAAAGACTTTGACAAGGTTTTATGCATGAACTACTATGTTTTATTGATACGTTTCATAACATTGTAGGCTTATTGTCGTACCAGGCTTGACTTAAAACAGTTACTCTTGATTTCAATTTGTTGTTACAGTAACACCTTAGGTAGAATGAGGATAATCCCATGAACTTAGAGGCCTAACCTTCATGGAATGAAATTGTTAACATGTATTATAATCTACTAACAGTGCATATGCAGTTTTGTGGGGTGTAGAAGTGATCAAAGGTTGAAGATATATTGGAACTGAAAGCCGTATATAGCAAGGAATATTCTACTCGAATGTGGAGTGAACCCTATGTTGGAAAAATATATAACATATTGAATTTGTGTGTGGAGGTAAGAGTTTGAGGGAACTCTAGTCAAATCGGGTTTGAGTCAAGATTTAGGGACTATGGTGTTGCAAGGCCCGAGAGGTCAATCATTTATGAAATTTGATCATTTGTAGTCATCTCATGACTCTAGAGTGAGTTTGGAGAGATAAGGATAGCAGGTGTGATGTCCCTTATTAAATTGATGAATTGTCATGCTTAGACGTGGGGTACAATTATGTATAATCCTATTGGTCTATGGTAACTATATACAATCCTTTTCTATGTTATAAAACTCTTTGAAAAGGGTATTAGGAAGTGTCTTTAGATTGTCAAACATTTTGAGAAAAACCAAAGTTGTCCCCATTCCAAGCATGCAGCAAGACTGATAGGTAGGGTATTGTGCATTTGAGCCTAATTTATAGAAGTATGGTATTGTCTTAGAGTCTTAAAGATCCATGTGCCAGTTAATTGGGTGTTTAAGAAACCAAGTCAACATCTAGGAATATTGTGATAGACTTAAACAAGTTAATTCTTTGAAGAATTTGAAGTTGTCGATAGGCACAAGTATCTAAGTCTCTTAAGTTTGCAACTTTTATTGTGTATTTAATACCAACCACCCTTCCTTTGCATTAGTAGTTATCATAGAAATTGATCTAATTTGATTTCTAATTGCTGGAACACAACAACCTTTAGGAATCTATTAGGGAACTATAAATAACTTGGGGTCAATATGAAATGGTCTTCTATTTTTCGAATCAATCTTTAGGTGACTTGATGGTTATAGGGTTTGGATAGAGGAGTAGTTTGATTGGTTTGTGCCAATCAAGGATTGGAGTATGTATAGAAATATCTAAAGGTATAGTTTCCAAGAACTAAGAAGGATTTGAATCTTTTTGTGTTCCTTTTGAATATTTGTAAGGCCCATCAACAAGTAAAGTCTTAAAACCCTTGTAAGTAGGCTATTTTATAGGAATGAGTTGTACGGAAGGGTTGAAGAACTAAAACCTTGAAAACATTCAAGCTCTCTAAAACCATAACTTAATTGGTATCTTCTTGAGTTTTTTTTGAAATATTTTGAAAATGGAAATTTTGGAGGCCTAATTAGTGGTGCAGGGGCACCAAAATCATCCTATGAAGACACCAAAACATAGCATGAAGACCAGAGGAGTGAGTAGGAAAAGGAGATATCCAAGCAATACAAATGGACTAGAATTAAAAGCTATAATGGTTTTCATAACCAAACAATGTAATCAGATGAGTTTATTTTTGTAATGTCCTAAAAGGACTAAAAGTCATACTTGTAATGTCCTTAAAGGACCAAGAATTTGTTTGTATTGGACTAATGTTGTCCAAACCTAAGTTATGTTTACAAGGAGTTTAGAATGGGCAGGGGATAGGTCTAGGTATTAGAATAAGGGTTGAATATAAATTTAAAACCATTTTTCTTATTTAAAATTCAAATATTCAAAAACAAATGGCTATAAAGGTATTTGGAGGGAATTAGTGTTTGGGGTGTCTTTAGGCTTAAACTAAGCCTCCAATCGGTAAGAGTTGGTTGTGATAGTTTGGGGAAGGCTATTAAAGCATAAATGCATCTATTGTACGACAGAGCTCTGGCCGTACGAACTGATAAAAATAGTGAGCAATAAAATCCTCATTTTGTTGTTTCATTGATTTGTTGAACTCTTCATTGTTTGGATTGACATATCTATGAATTAGCAAGGCTTACTAATTCCATTTTAATCATTGTTGAATGAATTTCAATTCGTTTTGAGAAGTCTGTACACTTGGTGCAAGAAAACAAGTGTTGATTCTGTTAGTTATCTTGTGTGAAGCCTCGCTCCGACCCATCCTAGCATCGATGATACATTATTATTTTGATACTCATGACTTGATATGTCAGAACATTATTTGATGCACTAAACATTATTATGCTATTATGATGTGTGATGTTTTACTTTCAGATATTTGATTTCGTCATTTAATACTTTATGAACATGTATGATGATTAAGTGAATGAATGCAAAACTAACACTTTGAGTTTTCCAATTTTAATGAATAGAATGAGATAAATAATTGATTGGTAGAAAAATGGATGTTTTAATTTACATGAATTTCTTAATACATATTTTTACATATATACATGTGTTTCTTGAACTACTGATGTGTGCAATGAGTGCGCAGGAAATTTAGCCGAGAAACTCAATAGAAAGATGGAACTGAACCCCTCGTTAAATTGTGCTATCATTGTATTGTAATTCTTTGAAGGGTGTCTTTGGTCTTACTATTCTCCTAACTTTTGTTTGTTTCCTATTAAGTCTTTAAGGCTTAAAAACATTAAATTTAAGTACCCTAGGGGTAAGGGTATTGGTTGGGAGTACTTTCCACCCCCTTAGCCTCCTTGGTTGACTTTTAGGGTCACTCAAAAACTCTACTTTTGGTTGATTGCGAAAATTGATTGTCTCCTCCATGAGTTGGTGACTCAAACTTCATCTTGAGTTTACTTGAAGTCTAGTTGAGTTAGGGATCATACTTAGAGGCATTTTGGAGTAGTTTTGGAGGAGTTATCCAATCTCTAGTTTTAGAGAAAGTTGGAAGATTGAAAGAAGAAAAGGAAAAGCTCTTCTCAACTTACTATTTTACCATAACTTTTTGTGAAGGTAGGAGTTCTTCACTCTTTTGAATTTGTTCTTCATGTCGTTCATGCTTGAATCATGCATAAGGCATTGTGTTGTTCTTTGTTTTGCTTGCTTGTTTGTTGGGATTGATTTGGAGGGATTTTAACTTGTTCTTGATGTTATTCTTATGCTTTTCTTCATGTTTTGTTTTGAGGAGATTTCATGGGGATTGTTTTGGCATTACTCACTCTTGGATAGGGAAGAAGTGGCCATATACGAGGAAAGGGCCTTAGTTGGACCTCAATGGTGTAGAGTCTCCTCTCATGGTGAGAGGAGAGAAAGAGGGTAGGGTGTATGGGCCCCTACTTGTCATCACATACCTTGTTTGATATTGTGAATTCTTGATATGGAAAGGAATGAAAATCCTTGTGGTAATAGCTTCAAAAGGGCCTTTCAGAAGAATGGAAGTTCTTGAAGTTTTAGCCTCAAAAAGGCTATTTTATGGTATGGTGATTGACGTCTCCCATTGGAAAAATCCACCTCCCCCCTAGTCAAGTTCTATGCTTGGACCTATTGTGTAAAACCGGATTAGGGTGTATGCTTGAATTGTTCTTGATGTTATGATGTTTTACCCTGGGTCAGCTCTCGCCTTCTCCTTGTTTTCCTCGAGGTATTGAAGGTATTGAAAGAATTCACTTGTGAAGGACCTAGAAGAGATTTCTTTTAAATTGTAACATTATGTAAAATATATTTAAATTTTGATGTATTGGCAAGGACATCGGGTTTTCTTACTGGTTCTTTCCCGATGGAGCCTTGAACCAGGATGAATAATAAAGAAAAAAAGAAAAAAAGAAAAAAAAAAGATTATGAAAACATCCTTGCATTGCTCTTATGTGATTTCAAATTATGCATATGTATGTGAGAAATAGATTAATAGATAATGTCTTCGAATTATGATCTCTCAAGTTTTCAAATATGTTAAGGAACAGTAATTGGATATGTTGAAGTTTCAATTCAATGTTATATGTATTAAGAGGAGACAAACAAATCCTACATTGTGGACAAAAAATTCATCTCTCTTCTTATTAAATTATATAAGTGACAAAATCAAATTTGATTAAGAAATTTTGCATCTCCTTGAATTCAAAATAAAAGGTACATATACCTTTGTTATATGATGAATTATAAAACATGAATTATAGAAGAAAATAATAATAATAATATAGCCTAAAAGGAGAAATCATACACTTAGAAAATTCAATGAGAACAAAAAAATATACCCCTACAAGTGCTTTCCGCCCTCTGAAAAATGTATGAAAGACACAATTAATTTATTCCCTTGAAACAGAGAATATTCTTTTATTTATTCCTCTCTTAATTTTCTCTTAGAATTCTATTATCATTTTTTAGCATATAAATTAATTAAATAAAATTAGATTTAAAGATAATATAGTTACTTGCATATACCTCTAACTATGATCTTACCAGATAAACTTTAAATCATTATTGCTCTACTTGTTTTGCTTCTTAACTTTCCCCCCCAACTCATCCTACCTCGCGTAGTCCGGGCTCTCTCATTACTCCAGATTCATCGAGCCTCTCTCACGTCAAACTTCTCACCAACCAGCTGTTGGATCACGTGCTATCGTTCCTTGCTTTATGTGTAGTCGAGTGGGGAACATGCCTGCACGTAGGCAAGCCTTGGCAAATGCACCATATGTGAAGTAAGTATGTTGGGCAAGGGAGTTCAGGGGAAAGCGAGTTGGGTTAGGAATTACGGGTGTCTTTTTTTAAATTTAATTAAGTTTGGATGTAATCTAGCTTAGATTCGAGTCAGTATGATTTAAGTTAGTTTTAAGTCTTAAAGATAGTTTCTAAATTAGTTAGTTTTAATTTAGTTATCCTTTGTCATAGTTCTGTTTTATTTTATGTTATTAGTTTTGAATTAGTATGTTGATAGTTATGTTAATAGTTTAACTAGTATTCATTAGCTTCTATTTTCTTTAATTTAACTTAGTTTAAGATGTAACTTAGTTTAGATTCGATTTAGTTGGATTCAAGTTACTTTTAAAACTAAGTCATGTTAGTATTTTATTTTCAATTATTTTTGTTTATAGTGAAATTATATTTAGTTGGGATTTGTTTAGTAGAGTAGTTTATTAGTCGACTTAAAGCTATTAGTGTTTTAGTTAATTTATTTCAAATGAGAGTATACTTTAATTTATAATTGTTTCTTTTATTTAGTTTATTATTGATATCGTCAATATATATTAAATTAGTATAATGATAATTGTGTAGTATATAACGGAATCGGAGATAAGGATAATTTGGTTATTTTATTGTTTAGGGTATTTAGTTAATTTATGTTGATGTTATCCTTGTAAATATTTTTATTTCTATTATAATTATAGATATTAATAAAAATGGATAGTGGTAGAAAATATTAGATTAATAGATAAAGTTAATCTGTTTATGTTTTATAGACTATACAGTAAGGTGAAATGGTCATTAAAGTAAAGTGTACTTAATTATAAGAAAATGTTACTTTAATTAATATAACATCTCAATCGTGATTAATTAGTTTTATAATAATTGGACACCAAATCAATTGGTTAGTTGTTAATTGATTTTCTTTTCTTTTTTTTTATTAAAGTTGATAGGTTGTAACATCATTGCCAGGTGTATAGATTGAACAAACAGCTTTTGAATAACGAATAACTAATTGAATGAAGGTTATTATTTAGGGGATGTCTTGTTTAAGGATATTGTTTTAAATTTGATTATACCATATAAATGGACATGCAAACCCACTCATCCTAAATGATAATTTTTGCTTATCAAAGTTGATGACTAAAATAATATTTTAATAATGTAATATTTTAGAGCACTTTAGAATAATTAAGTGCTAGATCTTTTCATTAATTGAGTTTGGTTTTATTAATTTAATCACTTGAGTTTTTAAATAAATAAATAGATTGAAAAAAAATAAAATTTGTCTATGTTTTGCCCTT
Source organism: Cupressus sempervirens (assembly GCA_028749045.1). Taxonomy (NCBI): domain Eukaryota; kingdom Viridiplantae; phylum Streptophyta; class Pinopsida; order Cupressales; family Cupressaceae; genus Cupressus; species Cupressus sempervirens. The sequence continues at coordinate 675,552,443 of CM053784.1, read as the reverse complement.
ATATTTTGGGCATGACATCTTCTAACCAATCCTAAGACCTATTACTTTATGGCCATCCCATGAATTCTAAGGGCCCAGACTTCATGGGATGTGCATTTCTAACATGTATAATTGTCTTCTAACCTTTTAATTGCAAAGGAGAATGTAGCATTGGTTGACTGTTATGAAACAATGCAGGTTTCCTAGAAGGAATTCATGGGTACAGAGCAACAGTAGAGTTTTGGTCTAAAGAAGGAACCTATTTTATGGTTTGAACCATCTTAGTATGATCACATAAAGGAGAAACAACCATCAATTGTTCTTGGAATTGATCGGATATAGTGGATTTGAGAAACCCTTGGATTGAGGGTTTGGAAATCATAAATTGGGGTTTTAGGGGTTTCCAGTGGATTGAGTCTTAACCCTTTGGGATTTAGTCATATTTAGCCATTATATGACTTTGCTGAGAGTTTGGAGTGATAAGAATGAGAGAAGAGTGAGGATGCTCTATTAATTGATGGGATTTTATGCTACTTAAGGGTCACATTGTGCAGATAGTCAAACCTGGTCCAAAGAAGTCTATAGTAAGGTATGGGCATGTTAAGGTACTTGGAAAAGGGTATTTGAAAATGCTTTTACTTTACCAAGTGTTTTGGGAAAAGTTAAAGTTATTTGAGTTTTAAACCTATTGCAGACCTACTAGATTGACAATTCCCCCAATCAAAGATGAAAAGAACAATGTAAACAGTCAAATTATTTTTCAAATTTCATTGCTTAGAAAACTACCCATTCCCATCCTTGCAAAATAGAAAATTTTTTGCTATTTTTCAACTCACCTATTCACCAATTGCGACACGAAGCCATGCGAGTTCGTGTATGCTCAAATGATAGCCGACAGTTCGATTTTAGGGTTGCAGTAGATGCTCACAAGGTTTCCAAATGCTCAAAGGATGCAAAATGCTGGAAATCCTCAAATTATCTGCGAATGATGCTTGAAATGCTCCTCTCAAGTGAAATACTCAATTGATATGGCGCTCAAGTGAAATGCTCAACTGATTTGCCACTTTTTTTTATCTTTATGTTTTCGTGTTGGTCGCAATTGAGACCAACACAAATATAAAGCATTGGTCGCAATTGCGACCAACACAGGCATGTATTAAAAAAAAAACAAAAGTTTCCTTTATAATGCGACCAACCAAGCAATTTATATTTGATGGTTGAAATTTGGGGTTAAATGTACTAGTGTGTTTTACTTGAATCTCCTAAACACTTTCTATAAGTGCCAGTCCGTTGAACATAAGATCAAGGATTGTCCCTTGCTGGAATGCAATCATCAGTCAACCCTAGAAGCCAAGTTGACTTCAACCGCCAAAAAGGAGGAATGGACTACTATTGTGAAGAAGGGAAAGGACTCCACAGTAACCAAGGAAGGCTCTTTACCTTAGGATTCTGGTCAACCCTGCTCAATTCTAGCATTGCCAGCCTCTTCAGTCCCTTTGCTCTTGCCTTCACCCATTTCAAAGCTTGGTGCTCAGGGGACAGCGGGCATTCATACCCTAGAGTCTCATCCCACGTGGGTTCAAGTGTCGCAAGTGGCTTTGATGAATTCATCATAATCCCTCCATCGTTCACATAGACCAAAAGGTTGAGATAAGGTTTCTGATAATGGGGAAAAGATACGTCGGGTCACCTCCCTTGGTGATCCCTCGTTTGATTCCTTCATGTTTCTACATAACAACTTCTCCTCTCTTAGGGACGAGGACAACATGCAAGTTGTGTTACAATGAATTATCACTCATGGAATGTGCAGCGGCTAGCAAAACTCCCAATAAAATACTTTGTTCGTAACACTAGGCATGGGCTTGCTAATCTTGATGTTCCCTACCTTCCAGAGGTTAAAGTTGTTGTGTGTCTTCTCAACTCAGCCTGCCATGTTATTTGGCCAGATAATGTCATGTTTGCTTCCTAGCATGAGGTTGGTCAAGGTGGTGTAGTCACTCTTCTCTCCCTTCATTTACTTTATTTAGTTATTTCGCATGGTTCTGACCCCATGCAAATAATTGTTTGGATCTTGTTGTCTTTTTAAAATCATTCATTTGGTATTGTTAATGTTTATGCTCCCAATGATGTGGTTGAGTGCTCACCCCTGTGGCGCTAGTTGGTAGATCATCTGCCACCTAGCACTTGGTGTTTTTGTAGGGACTTCAATATGGTTGAGTTGTCTATTAATAAGGAAGGGCTTTTGCCTTTTCAATGGTCAATTGGTGAAAGAGAAGCCTAGTTCTAAATGTGTAACAAGCTAGGCCTTTTTTATCCCAATGCTAACTGTCGCCAATCTAGTGGGGTTTGGCATACTTGGTCTAACTTTTGAGTGGGTTCTGACAAGGTGTTTGAGAGATTGGGCAGGGCCATGCTTACTACTCAGTCCTTTTTTTCTTTTTAACACTAGCGTGAGTTCCCTATCACCCCTTTATCGGATGTGACATTGTGTGACATTGTCAGATCATTTCCCCATTCTCTTTTCTATTATCTGGCACACAATCCAACCATGTACTTGTAAAACTCAATTCTATCTCCTTCTTTACTATCACATCCACCCATTATTTCTCACATTCTTTGTGACTAGAACCTTGAGCCCATGCCCCACACCTCTCTATGGTGGATTCAATGGTGGAATGATGCCATCAGGCGTACTGCAAGATTTCTTTGCATTTATGGGAAACAATTGGCTAAGTACCATAGAAGATCTTATGAAGCCACCACAAAAAATCTTTGTATGACCTTTGAAGCTCTTGCCATGAATCCATTTGATACGGATTTAAAGGTCTGGCTTGCTAATCTTTACTACCAAAAGCAAGTTGCAAACAATTATGCTACTTGAGGAGCTCATATCAAAGTCTGCCTCCATTGGTTGGAGGTTGGCAATCAAGCTTCTAAGGAATTTTTCAATGCTCTACAGGCTCGACACACTATTGTGGGCATCAAGTGTATTACGGAGGACCACCAAGTTTTTTTTATTTGCCTGATATCCTCCAGGCTTTTGTGTGCCACTATGAAAAGGTTTTTACTATGGAAGGTCCTTCTATTGTGCATGATCAAGCTCTACAAGCATGTGTTGTTGCCACTCCTAATAGGTTTGGCCCTGGGCAATATGCCTTTTGTGAGAAAAAAATTACACTTGCTAATCTCAAGGAGGTTGTCCTCTCCGTGGCTAATGATAAATCCCTTGGCCATGATGGCTTCCCTTTTGAATTTTACAAGGCCTTATGGGATGATATTGGTCCTGATCTACATAAAGTTTATCATGAAGCCTATAATACCCATTCCTAAGGCAACATAATTAATAAGGGCAATATTAAGTTCATAACTAAAGTTGGGGATCCAAAAGACGTGCAACTAGAGGCCCATCACTCTATTGAATGTCTCTTACAAGACCATTGCCAAGGCCCTCTCCCTCAAAATTAGGCATCTACTATTGCAAATTGTTCGCCTTAACAAATTGGCTTCATCAAGTCTAGATATCTTCTAGACAATATTATCATTGTCTGGGAAGGTATGGAGTGGGCTCGACAATCCAAACAATAGGCCTTGTTTCTTAAGATTGACTTCGCTAAAGCCTATGATTGGATTGAATGGCCTTTCATTTTGGCCATGCTTCAAGCCCTGGGGTTTAGTCCGATTTTACTACAGTCAGTTTAGATGCTTATGCTTGTATTACCATCAATGGCCATCAATCTGAAGCCTTCAGACTTTACAGATCTATTAGGCAAGGTTGTCCTTCGGCACCTTCTCTTTATGTGTTGGTTGTTGAAGGGTTTGGCTTTCTTCTAGACAATGCCATCTCTCAAGACCTTGTGTGTGGCATATCCCTCCCTAATTCCACTATGCAGCTTGTGAATGGCCATTTTGCAAATGATTCTTTTCTCACCCTTCTTGAAGACAAAGACAATATTGCCAACTCCTTGCAATGCTTAGATACTTTTTGCCTTGCTTCAAGGTCCACTATTCAACAGCATAAGACCCTTTATTATAGACAATATTTCGTGTCAGGCCCTCAATGGTTTCAACACTATGGGTGGAAATGGATATAGCACAGAGAAAGTTTTCACTTTTTGGGCATCCCCTTTGCCTTTCAAGCCTCCTCTATGGAGTTGTGGAATGCAATCCTGGCTCGAATAGAGATCTTGGATTATTGGATCACCAAACCCCTTTCCCTTTCTAGAAAATTTCAAATCTACTCCGAAGTGTTGGCTGCTATGCATGTTTATTATTCTTCTTGTTGGGCCACATTATAAGCTTCTTACCTCAAGCTTGAGCACCTCTTGAGGAAGTTCATCTAGGCCTCTGATGTGTCGCATCATGGCTTTCACAGAGTGGTCTGAGACTTTTGTTCTCTGCCCAAAGACTCTGGTGGTCTTGGACTACTTTCTACTCAAAAGAAAGGTATTTCCCTTTGTGCAAAATGGGTCATTCAATCTCTCACTAGCGATGAGGCCTAGAATCTTTTGTTGCGTCACTAAATTTCTTAAGGCTTTTAGGTTAATGGCCAATCTGGAATTGGAATGGCTTTCAAACCCTTCTTGTGACCTCTGAACCATACAAATTTAGGGCAGTTTTGTTGCTAAAAGCATTTGGAAAGCCTAAGAAGCCATTAAGCCTTGGCTTTGCTGGGCTGGAAATGGGTTTAGAGATGGGCTCTCCATGAACCATCAAAACTTGTGGTGGTCACATTTGTTTGTTGTCCAAGGCGTGCCCTTGCCAAGATTCAAGGAGTTAGTGCTCTGCGCTTATTTAGAAGGGGAATCGAGAAACCCAAAGATCTTTTTTCCAAAATTACTACGAATCTTTGCTCATGGGAGGACCTACAGGTGCAGTTCTAGCTCAATCATCCAGATCGACAGCCAGTTGATCTTCTAGTTTCTACAGTGCCTCCCCATATGTTGCAAAAGATTGGTATTCACTCATCTCACCAATGGTAGAAGCACTGGAAGTGGTATCATGCCACTCCTTTGACCAGTTATAAACCCAAGTTGGGTTATCGATGGCTAGTTCCCCACCTTCCTATGGTTGAGACCCTCAACTAGCAAAGCATTGCCATTTGCAGTCCTCTCACAAGACTTGGAGTCTTAGATTTGCCACAATTTGGCAAGTTATCATAGAGCCGAAGATAGCTCATTTTACCTAGTGTATTCTCTTCCAAGGGTTGGCATTGGGCCCTCTTCTCCAATATTTGGGTGTCCTACACCCCATATGTCCTTTTTGTGGTAAGCCAGAAAGCTTTTTGCATATATTTTGGTTATATAGGCAGGCCCAGAATTACTAACTTTGGATTCATGATATCTTCAAAAACTTTTGCCCAGAGGCCTTTTTGTGGCATATGGTTGTGTTGGGAGATTCAACTAGACTCCCTTTTAAGTATTCCCAGATCTAGCATGCTTTCAAAATGGAGATTTTGTTTATTGTTTGGAAAGAGCACAGTGAAGTTTTATTCTCTCACAACTTTCTTGATATGAATATTGCTATGTATGCTAAAGTGTGTATTTGTAATAATGTCATGATGCATATTCAAGTACAAATCGACAAGGTGGCACTAGAGGTAGCCCATCTATAGGAGTTTTTAGCTCATTGGAGTAATGCCCCTTGCACGGTCACTAGAGTGTCGTCAAACACTATTCAGTGATCGTACTCCTCACATTAACTGGAGAGGTCGTAGCAACTCATCTCGTCGCTCACATACTCCCAGGTCACAACCTTCATGCCTCTCCTAGTGGCAGTTTTGGTGGTCATCATCACTCGGCCTCACCTTTGCAGAGGTCGGGATCAAGTTGATCTCCGATGGCTCCTTTATTGCCCCTAATGCAAACTAGCCCTCTATCTATAAGGACCCTAAATGGGCCTTCCCCTGGGTGGATTTGGCTATCTCTCCTCCCAAGCCAGAGGGAGAAAAAGATTATTTAAGATGTTGTCGCCACTGTTGATGGATGGGCTCCCCCTAGGTCATCCACTAACCCCACTAATTTCTAGGATTCAAAGATCCTCCCTCAATTGGCACTACTCTTGCAACCTAAGGGCTTTGCTCTTGTTTTTTGTTTTGTTGCTTTGTTTTCAACGTTTGGGCTTATATATTTTTTGTGAGCAGGGTGATCTTGTATCCCCCAACCCCTTTTTTGTGAATGTATCTTTAATATTTAATTAATTGGAAAGGGACTATTCATTAAAACAAATGAGCATTAGATATTAATTGAAACCCAAAAAAATTGAGCTCTGCTTTACATAATATGATCACGTTTTCCTCTGCTTGCTTGTTAATACAATAGGTATGTGTTTCAAATTTTATAAGCCCCTTCTTCAATAGCTACTACATTTGAACATGATTTTAAGTGTGCTTCCAAAGGTGAACTAGTTTGTATTGCCCTCTTTATTACACACCCTGTAATCACTGAAGTCCATGAGATGGCATCTAGTTCAAACATTTTCTCAAACAACAGTTGGACATCCTCCAAACTATTGCACTTCGCATACATATTGATAATGTTGTTACCTGGTATATGGTCTTGATAGTGTGGGCATGAATTTTCTTTCCTAGTTTTACATCTTTGATTTCAATGCATCTTTTTAGCAAGCCAACGTACTTACTACTATCCATTAGCAACTATGCATCTTTTCAGCAAGTCAACATACTTATTACTACCCATTAGCAATTGAATACGTCTGATCAGAAAGGTTAAGGGGGGCAAGATCAATGCGTAATGAGATTGCAACCAAATTGAGAAAACTATGTTTCACCACTTTGTAACAATATGCCACAAACATTTAGGTTCATAACACATCAATTGACCATAGCTATATGAATGCTTAAATATAAATTTGATTTTGTAATTCTTGTGCAATGTGTCTCGAGAAAAGGAGGCGGACAAACTTAGCAGCTACTTGCATGAAAAATAACTTCAGTAGATTTTTGGGTTTGAACCAAACAAGTCTGAAATAACAAATTCAAAATATCAAATGTATTTGTTTTGAACTAAACGGTCACAAACTAAATCCTGAAAACCATAATTTGGATTACTAGTTCCAAAAATCAAACCCAAAATCCCAAATTCTAATTCCTAAATCTTATTTCAGCAACCAAACAAGCCCTTAAGGAACGATTCTTTAGCAAAACTTTACGCATTACAATCAAGCCAGGCACATACATGTGGGTGTTCTATTTGAAGCTAATACAATTGGTTGTGTGGGACATATTATGATTGGTAAACTAAAGACAGATTTGGTTATTTTCTTGTTCATTTAAGTTGTTGGTTAGAAACTAATGGGATTTTGTAGGTTTTCTTACTAATTCTTTTCTTTTGAACCTTTGACCCTATTTGATAAATAAATTGTTATAATAGTTTGCCACGTTGTCTAAAATATATTTATTTATATAGTAATTTTTAAATTATTATTAAATGAAAGAGTTTTGAAGTCTTTCCTTCTTAAAAAAAAGTTTTAATTTTTTAAAAGTCCTTTTTCTCATTTTTCTATGTGCAAGAACATGATTTAGATCGACCAATTCAAATATGGTAGAACAAGAACAATTACAAGCTCTGAAAATTTCGGTTGGATGTATCAAAAACATGTCTCAACTTTTACGCTATCATAGGGATGGTATTCTTGTTATGGATATTTTGCCGAGATGTATCGAGGGGCGGTTGTTGTAAGAGCATATTTCTAGCCCTTTTCTATCATTGTAACTAGGCAAGGATTAGAGATTTTTCTTTCCTCTATGACTTGCCACTTTATTTTTAAACTAAATTTAACCAAAAAAAACAAAACAAAATTGATTTTAAACAAGAATTTTTTAATTATTATTAAGTGAAAAATGTTCTGATATGATTTGAGATTAACAAGTTTTTTCTTTCAAAAATGGTTTAATTTTTTTAAATATATATTTGATATTTTTACCATGTGCATTTCACAATATTTTAAAAATAATTATATATTCTAAAAATAAAATAATATCAAAATAAATATATGCAAGGCAAATCATCAATTTTCCTTTTTACATTTATTCCTCTATGAAATTTAGGTTGATTCCTAAATAAGGGTTTGCCCAAGACAAACCCCTTTTCCCAATCTTTTTCCTATTTTAATGTGTGCACAAACATGATATTGAGCTATAAATTCAGATATGGGTAGAACAAGAAGAATTGCAGGCTCTGTGAAAGCTTCAGCTGAAAGTATCAAGAACATATTTCACCTTGTCCCTACCATTTTTAGCTGAATCTTGTGGCCCTAGTATGTATCATCTTCTCATTTCCATTTTTCAGTAGTTTCAACTCAATATCAGTTCATATCAATCTATTTTATCATATTTTTAGTAACTTGCCTAATAGATAAATTACATCATACAATCCTTTTACCACAACATCCATTTGCAACCAAGATGATACGCAAACTCAAATTCCGTTCAGAACTTATAATTCCCTGGAGTTCACAAATAAAAGGGCTTTGAGAAGTTTCCCTAGGGTTCGCAAATAAGGGGCTTTGAGAAGTTGGGGCTTCGTTTAAACAAACTGAATCTCGGTATTAAGGAAAGAGGAGCACGAAAACTTCTATATGATATTTATTGTCTACACCCCAGTAAGACTGGGGCTTCATTCAATCTAACTTAGGAAAAGGGGATCGTGAAAACTACCTTTATAGTAAACTCTACTTTATATAATTTATGTATTGTCTACACCCTAGTAAGATTCCTCAAAGTAGATGAGATAAACATCATAGAAACTGGCTCAAACATAATAAAGTTCTTCAAAATACACACTGAGAGTCTCTATACAAAGTTTTATGTATAAAATGAACTATTTTGCATTCATAATTTCATCCTCTAGATCAAACTTGATCCAAAGCATGCCCAAATCATCCTGATTGTATGGAATCAGTTGGTTCAGCGAGCTTCATATTGAACAACTGCACGACAGACGTTTCAGGAAATCAATCTAATATTTTTCAGATCCCATTTGATTAAGCAGATAAAGTAAATCAGCGTATACAAGACCGAATAAAAACAGAAATTAGCTATAGGCTACACACTGGTTGAGCTTTATGATTTTTCAATATCATTTACCTTAAATTTTTGTTCTTTTCCAAATCATACCATTATATTAATGTTTTAAACAACAAACTATTGGAAGAAAATGAATTAAACAGTGACAAAGATGAGAAGGAACAAAGTTTTAATGCTAAAATGAATGCTTTGTTGATTAAAACCCTTACTTCTCCTTGTGCGTTTCTTGTACAGTATACGATAGCCACATTCTCTGCACTGGATTACATCACCAGGCTTCAGTGAATTCTCAGCTCCACAGTCTATTTTATCATGCAAGAATGAGGAGACAAAGGTTGGAAAAATGGTAAGTTAACCTATCATATGTCATTGTTAACGCCACAAAAAGAACAAATAATAAAAACATGTTGCAATTGTAGCAATCCATCTAAGAGGGCAAGGAATACTAATAAACACACCTCCACAAAGATAACCAACAGGTTCAGGCATCGCAGGTCCATCCATGGTACCCAAGATCTGTCAGTCCATAATATTCCATAACATTGAGGAAGGAAAATATTTTGATGAAGTGAATTTATAGAAATTATGGATTAAAAAAATGTTCAATATAGAATGTCAATAGTCACAAGGGTACAAAAGGCAAATTCATACAAATTACATGACAAGAATATCAATCAAATGGGATCCTTATGTACAGATTCTTCAGACGCAGAAACTAAATATGTATCAAAAAGCGAAAGGACAGAGAAATCGAAGGAATGAAAGTTAACTATGGATAAGATTAGCTTTTAACTTTTTGGCAATATCAACATCCAGAAGTTTTGCATTAAGCAGAACAGGTGTACTTCCAACCAGCACTTAAACCATTTTTAACAGAATTTTTCCTTAATTTATTGATAATACTAGTATAGATATCTTAAATAAATCTATCTAAAGAAATGCCTATAGATATCCACTACAAAATAATTATAATTTAATTTACTACATCTAAAATTATTTATATTTCCTTTATCTTCATTTATTTAGTTTTTTACTAACTTAAACTTTTTATTTTAATTTCTTAAAAAATGGATGATTTATATCTCCAAATATTATAATTTAAACGGATATTTTATGTGGTATTTACTAAATTGTTTTTAAAAGTATATTCTATTTATAATAAGATTTAAACTTTTTGACATGTAGATGGTTGTCAAATTTAACCTAGAAGAATAAATGTTAACATTAACACACCCACACCATCCCACTCCCCCATTCTGCTATTGTAGAATGCCTATTGGCATTAATTAGTATTTTGCAATGTCAACATCTAGAAGTTTTTCATTAAGCAGAGCAGGTATACTTCCAACCAGCACTTAAAACCTTTTCGTATGAACTTTTTCCTTTAAAAGTTGCAGGTTGTAAGTAATTGCCATCATTGTAGCAAGGCATGAAACTGAACATTTAAGAATATCAACCACTCAATTATTTTGTATTAATATATTTGCATCATAAAATGCGACATGCAGCATGAAGCCAAAAGGGGCTAACATGTAAAGTTTTAAGTTGTGTCTATAATATGGTCATTCCTTTTTTAACAGTTTTTATACAACTGAATTCTAATTTGGAAGAAGATATTTACCACTAGTTGTTACAATACAATCGGAACTAGAACATTCCTCTGTCTGTAGATGTGAGAAGAGTAACGCAGTTCTTAAGTTACAATAATGTTTGGGAATCAATGCAACCATCTTGACTCCCAAGGAGAATAGAATGAGCTCCTTTATAAATGCTGAGGAAGCGACAGTACGTGAAACTGATAATTGGAAAAATAGTTGAGGGAAGTGCACCCAAAAACTGATGCCATACACTCTTCATTAGAGGTGTGCAAATGGACACAGATTAGATCAAGTGGACACAGACTGCACTTACACAGAGCACATAGAAATGCCCAAGTTATTCAAGCTTATGTAGGTAGCAAACTGTACATTTGTAAAGACACCTCATTCAGTCTTTACTGGAATGTAGTGATTGAACCATAAATGTGCAAGGAGATCTTATTCAGACTATCTGAGCTTGCACTCACAAAGGCATGCAATTTAAATTGACTTCTTCTGTAGTTGATAACTTTTACGATCATTATCAATATATCCAATGATCATTATCAATATATCCAATGATTAATTGGGATTCACCAATATTATCACCCATTGCATCTAGGTAACGTGTATCAGTCAAATGACCAAATTTTCTGATATGTACTACCATGTTCAAATATGCATATCCTCACATTCAAGCCTGCTGAGCTCACTACCATATTTAAAATACCTTCAAACTATATTTTGCATTATGTATCTATCACATAGGAATGCAAATCAGAGCTATTCGGCGGTTCAATTCAAGCACAACAATTTTTTGTAAATCGGTGAATCAAATTGACAATTTCTTGACATGAATTGGCTGGACAAATCGGGCAGCCCAATTGGGCAACTCATAAACATTAAAAAAAAAAACTTTTTTAATGATTTTTTTTCACATTTATCTTTCTTATAGCTCTTAAAGGCCTTCTATTTGTTGAGTATGACACAAAGAGAGGAAAAGTGAGAGATAGACTTGAGCTAGAGCTAGAGCTAGAGAGGATAGACTTGTATTTTCATTTTGTTTACAGATAGACACATGTTTCACGGATGTTCATCTTACATACATTTATGATTTGAAATTTTGATGTCATTGCTTTTATGGATCTTCATCTCACATACATTTATGATTTGACAACATTTATAATTCTACATATCTATGGCGTGACTCATTATGATCCTATGATTTCTATTTACTTAAGCTAAAATTTGTATTTTACATATGTGATGGATTTACCATTTATGTTCCTTGTTTATGTATGTTAGATTCTATTTGATGATGTTATAGTGTGTTTAAGTTATATTCGATCATTCGAGGGTGCATAAAATAAGTTTTAAATTGTTAAATCTCTAAATTGCCGATTTATAACCAATTCAATTCTGATTCATGGCCGATTTGCAATTTGATTCGGCCTTTCCGATTCTGATCTGATTCCGATTCTTGTTACCTTGATCTATCATGCAAGGTGTGGTAAGCAGACTACTCATGGTGATGGAGGACGTTATTATCAACAACTACTCAGGATATAAGGGTCAATAAAGATTGACTTACAAAAATTGAATCAATATGGGTTCACTACCATATTTATAAAACCTTCAAACTATGTTTTGCCTTATTATGAACTGCAACTCAGGATATAGGGCTCAATGAAGATTGACTTACAATAATTGAATCACTACAGGTTACAGTATCCTCCGGGAATAAACAGATTGGTTGATAGGCACAAAATATTATGACGACAGTTCATGCAAGGGTCACTTGTAGTGCAGTAGAGGAAACTTGGGACAGCAAAGGAACAAGCGGTAAGGATGAACTGATGACAAAATATAAACGGAATATTATGCATAAGAGCACTAGTAGGATAATACAGGAAAGCTCGAACAGCAAAGGAACCAGCAGTAAACCAAGATTAACAAGATTTAAAGTCATGGCATGATAAGTGGCAATACCATGACACACAAGAAAAGGTATATGATTCTCGAGCGTATTTTAATTTAAAAGATCATATTGTAACAGGTTGTTAATACATTGGATAAGCTGCACTGAATGTGGTTAATACATTGAATCGGCTGAAATAAGTGTGGTTATGCAACAGTAAATAATGTACCTACTTGGTCACATAAATGGTACACACGTGACAGAAAAAGTTTCAGAGTACAGAGCATTCATATTCTTGAGTGTAGTCTTAGGCAACCAAGTATTATAAAATAGTTACATGTTCTTTGATCAAAAAAGCTCACACAGTCAAATTCAAAAATTTCTCATGCTAATATCATACACTAGAATTTTTATGCGTCAATTACATACACAAGCAATAATAAGAGAAGTCACATTAAACCATTAATATCTTATACCTACTTCTGTTCAATAATGAGATAGTGTACACAGTGTTCATGTGTATATTTTCATGATTCTAGTACTCCCAACAAAGTCGACAACGAACTTGGGTTTTGGAATTGATACTACTGTTTAAATCATTTTAGTGTTATAGTGCTGGTTTCCTCTAGAGTGGAAAAGGTATTTGTGCGATTCTTAAAAATTTTAGTGCATGGAAAACTTGTAGGTGATCACATCGGCGTGACTGTTTACAAGTTATGAGTCGCCATTGCCTGATTCTTAATATAATTAGCATGTTCACATTTTAATGCTATCATTGTTCATTGAAGATGATGCTTTAACCCCCATAGGAAATGCTAGGGTTCCATCATTTATGTTGAACCTTTCTGTTCAGTAAATTGTTCGGTAGAACCTATCAATATAGGTGTAATTTATCTAGATCTTCACAGTGAAACACGATATTCCTGTTGTTTTTGTTGGAGCCAAAAACTTAGTAACCCACTCTATGGATGACTTAAGTCGCGGAAAATTCTTAAAAATTGTACCCGTATATGGGGTCGAGTACCAGAAACCCTACAAATCTCTGACCTGAATCCCGCGTGAACCTCTATCTACATACTCTGAATCCAATCAAAAGTTTTGATATAAATTTCTGACGAAAAGTCAAAAACTGAACATCGACCTGTTCAGATATCAATCTAAACGATAACGAACCGTCCCCGATTCATTACAAATGGTGATTTTGTGAAATACGAAAAAAAAAACAAAACAGAGTCGTTCCTTATAGCTCAGCCTTACGCAGCAGATAAATACAATTCGAGGACTTATTTATGAGAATAAAACTAAAGAAACATAGAAATCGATAAAATCAAAAAAAAAAATCTACAATTTTGAGAAAAAGAAAGAGGCATCTACATTTTCAATTGAAAAGCCTTTCTCTGAGAGTCGGAAAACGGAAAACAACAATCCAGTGGGTTATCACGGGTTATGCACCTTAATCTGTTTGGAATGAGAAAACAACCGTTCCTTACCCTAATTCACGGGTGAGGGGATATTTCATTTTAACGAGAAGGGCAATCTGAAGAGACAAATGAATCTTAAGCTACAACACTAGGGCAAAAAATGCCTATTGTAAAATGCCCAACAAACCTGTTAAATATCTTCAACAGTTACAAAAGCTGGGGTCGCTGGATTGCTTTACTCCCCTGCCCTTGCACCTCTGAGATAAACCCTATTCCTTGATTTCTCCGTATTCGAGAACTGCAACGTATGTTGAACAGGGAATTTATAGCTCATCGATTCTTCAATGAATTTTTAACAAATCCCGGGCTTTTACTTTAAACATAATTTTAATTAAAGAAAAAGAATAAATTAGAATTGTTTACTTTTTCGAGAAAAAGGTAGGCAAGACCCTACAACACAATGGTAAATTGTTTGCCTTTTATTGAGAGGTCTTTAGTTGAGTCTACTTCAACTTAACATATAATGATGATCTAATTAATCACAATACATAATTGATGGCTTCGACCTAATAAAAAAATGATTATAGAAAAGTTAAAGGCTTCGACCTAATAAAAAAATGATTATAGAAAAGTTAACTTATAATTTTTTCCTCTTTTTATTTGTTGAGTTATAATGTCAAGAATAATTATTAATACATTTATTCAAAACTATTAATTTAAGAGTACCATTAATGTTTAGCTCTAAAATTATTAATTTTGGGTGCACTATGCTCATTTTACTTTGAGCTCATTTTGAGTCAAAGTATTTGTTAATAAAATTTGGCTTATTTTTAAAATTTTATTTGATATTTATTTGAACACATTTTGTAATACCTCTCATTTACTATCATTGTATATTTTGTTGTTAAAGTTGTATTTGACTCTTTTGTTGACATGTTCGCCCTAAAATGATATTTGAAATACAATACCTTGGTATGTTGGATAATTGATTATATCTCATAACAATGGTTACTTACTTGCCATAAGGATGATTTAATTACTCTTAATTAGTAAATGTAACTATCTTCGTAACGATGTCATATGATGTGTCTTTGAATGATGTTTACGATATCTTCATGATGACGAGTTGATTATGTTAGGATATGATGATATTTATAGTCACGCTTTATTAAGTATATTTATCACATACTTGTATGTCTATGGTGTGTGTGTGTGTGAATTTTTTTCATTTCTATTTAGTGCATCTAATGTGGTTGAGGGAGGGAGTCATAGTCACTCGAGTCAAGATCTACACGATGTATCACTCCCTGTCATTGTTTGTTTAGCTTAGATATATATGCACATGTACATGCTCATCTTTCATGTAGGTTGTAGGTACTAAGCATCGACTTCCTTGAATTGACAGGATGAGTGTGCCCCATCACAATAACTCAATGGTAAGAATGAGGAGATAATGTTCAAGTCCAACCCAAGTCGAAGCCTTATTACTTGTCCTAAGAAGGAGGACATTTATGTGACTACCTATCCTTTTTGTAACCCATGAGTTTTTCTTTGTGCGTGTTGTTTGACTTTTGACTTTGGTCAATTTTTCTTATGCTTCTTTTATATGGGTTTGGCTATGTGATTTGCTTGATAAATGGTTTAACCACGATGCTTGGATTAATCTTATGATATTGTGATTATTAAATAATATTTGAGTTAAATTTTTTATGAAAATATAATGATATTTAATTAATTAGAAATTTATTAAATAAATACTTTTATTTAATTTAAAGACTTAATTTAAGAGTTTAAATTAGAAAATTGAGTTAAAAAAGAACCAAAATATTAAAGAGTAAATTGATTGATTATGGCAAGAGCCTACAACACAACAGTAACTTGTGAGCCTCTCATGTGGGAGGTATTGGGTTTATATTCACTTAACACATAACAATAATTAATTACAATAAATAATAACAATTAATCTAAGCTTTAGTGATTAACCATTCAAAAAAAAAATTGATTGATTATAATTATTTAATTTTTAATAATTAAATTAGAGTTGAATTTAAGTAGTGGACTTTAGTTACTATTATTTTGGATTACGGTAAAAACAAGTTTTGAGGGGACATCAAACCCCATACAAAAAAACAAAAGATCTATGATATAGAGTTTACCAGGTTTTATAAGGATATGGAACCTAAATAGTAGCATGCAAACATAAACTAGTTGGAAAGAAAAAAAAACTATAGTAAGAGACTACTAGAAAGGATAGGGTTTTCGTTGCACCAAAAGATTGACCTATTAATACCCGATATAGCCAATAGTCTTATAGAACCACAAGAGGCAATTAAGCCATGTCATGAATCCTGCAAGGGATGCTGGCCCATTGCCAACAATCCCCCTCCTAGTGTCACTTGCCGTGGCCAGAAGGATTTGAACTTGTGACCAAGCTCTAATACCAATTGTTAGAAAGGACAGGGTTGTCGTTGCACCAAAAGATCAACCTATTAATTCCCAATACAACCAATAGGACAGGATTGTCATTGCACCAAAAGATCAACCTATTAATGCCCAATACAACCAATAGTCTTATAGAACCACAGGAGGTGGTTAAGCCATGTCACGAATCCTACGAGGGACGTTGGCCCACTACCAACAATCCCCCTCCTACCATCACTAATCATGGCTAGTAAGATTTGAACCTATGACCAAGCTCTGATACCAATTGTTAGAAACTAGAGTTTCCATTGCACCAGAAGATTGACCTGTTAATGCCCAATACAACCAATAGTCTTATAGAACCACAGGAGGCGGTCCCATTCACCCATCTCCTCATTCTCCGATGTCACATCCTCTACTAGTAGGTCCTTCCATTTCACTAAATCCTCCCTTTTAGTATGTTGCTTCAAGTTTCTTTCCCTGAAATCAATGATAGCCTTTGGCACCAATACCAATTTTTCCTCACCATCCAAGGGTGGAAGCACTGTAGAAGGAACAATATGATGTCCTAGCACCTTCTTGAGGTCTGACACATGAAAAATGTTGCGCACCTTGCTCTCTGCCGAAAAATATAACTCATAAACCACCTCTCCCACTTTCTTGATAATCCTGAATGGACAATAGTATCGTGGCTTAAGTTTCTCGTCACCACTCTTCTTGAGAGTGGATTGATGATAAGGTTGCAACATAAGATACACCATATCTCCAACCTCAAAAGTTCACTCCATCCTCTTTTGCTCTGTATGTTGCTTCTGCTAATTCTGTGTCTTGGTTATATTATCCTTGAGAGTCTTAACAATGTCTTGACTCTCCTATAAAAAATCACCTACACTAGGCACTCTACTATCACTCAAAAGAAGATCCATAAAATTGGGTTCCTCATACCCATACAGGGCCATAAAGGGTGACATCTTAATAGACATGTGATAAGTGGTATTGTAGCAATACTCACAGAGATAAATCCACATTACTGATGCCTTATGTTGCCCTACTATATAATTTCTGAGATATCCCTCCACCCATTTATTCACTATCTCCATCTGACCATCTGTCTAAGGGTGGTAGCTAGTAGTCAAAGTGAGCTCTATCGCACACAACTTGAATAGCTCTTGCCAAAAGTGACTCATAAACCTATTATCTTTGTCACTCACAATGCTCCAAGGTAAGCCATGTAATATGAATATCTCCTTGAAGAACAAATTTTCCACCTATGTAGCAGTGTATGTAGTAGTGATCAGAAAGAAGTGTGCAAACTTCATAAGGCAATCCAAAACCACATATATGCAGTCCCTGCCTTGGGCTCTAGGCAATCCTATGATGAAGTCCATAGATAAACACTCTCACTTCTATTGATCTCAGATTGGTTTTGACAATTGAGTGTTAACACACTTAAGCTTTTTACCAAGTTCATGTTGAGCTAGTAACATATGTCGAGTATAATATATATAGATGTCGAACAGTTCAAGTGTTGAGTAAATAGTAAGTGCCAAGCAGTTCAAGTGCCAAGTGAATAGTAGATGTTGAGCAATTTCAAGTGCCAAGCTAGACAAAATTATAGTATGTGTCAAGCATCAATATCATCAAATGTTGACTAACACAGAAAGGACCTAGTTGTTTGTGATGGCACAAACAACTATGTAAAGTGTTTTTGAGTTGACTTATGGATAGATCTCAAAGCTTTGAAGATAAGATCGAATCTATTTGGATTCCCTATGCGATCAACATGCAACCAATCAAAAAAATGGAAGGAATTGAGCAAAAAAAATGAATGAATCTCAATCGTAGATTCATACCTAACCCTAAGCCACCAAAGTCTTTTTAAAGGAAGACGAAGCCCCATAATTATGTATGAGAGAGAGCATTAGTGAATGTATGTGAGGAGGTGATACTAGCAAAGATTTGAAGGAAGTGAAAGGGGTGAATTGATCAGTATACATTCAAGGTGACTTAGAAGATTGCAGAATTAGTTTGTAGATGTTTAGAAGATCGAGGATACATAAATTTCATATCAAATCTAAAAGGATCAAGATGGACTGAATTGAGATCTAAAATTAGCAATATTAGATTATAAGTGTATCAAATCAAACATTCCACTATACTTTCTAACAACTGTATCAGTAAGATGAAATCCTTTGTATTAAGGTTGACTTAATAGTCATTGTGAAATCCTTTAATTGGGTGGCATTCCAAGTGAGTGTTCTAAAGTCCTTTAGCCAGGCACACTTTTAACAGGGTGTTAAAATCCTTTAACAAGGTGGGATCTAACAATCCTTTCTAAGCCTTTAACAGGGCAGGCCTTTCATAGGGCAGATCATGAGAATGGTCAAACTATGTAACCTTAACAGGTGAACTTTATTGCTACAATAGTGACGAATTGTGGGTGTCATCCCCACCCCAATTTTACCTTCTCATTGGAGGGTTTCTAGGTAATCATATTTGGTGTCAAGTGTTTATGTGGATGCATTTACTTTACATTGTATTTCAATATTTTTATGCATGCATTGTTTTAAAGTTAAAAGTTTTATTGATTAGAGATTAGTACTTTTGATTCACCCCCCTCTCAGAAGTATACATTTCCCATTTGTATTTCCAACAATTGGTATCAAAGCTAATTTCTCATCAGGAGAAGCCTTACAACTTGGAGAAAAGATCTTGAGATGGAAGTTTACAAGTTGGGAAATACCATTGAAAATCAGGAGATTGAGATACATATCTTACTACAACAACTAAATGAAGCCAAAGATGCATTGAGAAGTTTGCTAAAGAGAAGGAAAGATATTGCTATAGCTGAAAATGACACACAATACAAAGAGATTGACACCACAAATTTATTTGCAAATGGTAACTCTTGTGAATTTGATGCAACAATTACAGATCTCATGGACAAGAACAGAGCACAAGCTGAGGAAATTAGAAATCTTGAGTTGGAGCAAGAGTTGCAAGCTATATTGCTATGTGAGGTGACTTAAAAATATAAGAAAGCTATAGAAGACAAGGTCATGATTGAAGAAGACAAAAGAATTTTGGCAAACATAATGGAAGAAAAATCAGAAGATCTATCCAAGATCTCAAACATGCAATTGGACACCCTAAGCCAAATGATGAATGCCCATCATGAGTTAATTGTCAAGGACATTGAGATAACTACATTGAAGCTATAGAATGAAAAACTGCATAATGACTTGAAAAGAGAAAAGGAGTTTTCTGAAAGTCTCAACAAGCCAAATGAAGCCATCAAGTACTTTGACCAACTACTGAAATCCCTTGGATCTAGTAAAGACATATCAGGATTGGGATACCCAAGCACTGAAGAAGGATAATCATCCAAAGTTATTAAGGAAACAAATAACAAAGGTAAGAACTCTAAACCTACTTGTCATCATTGTGGAAAGAAAGGACATACAACTAATGTTTGCAGGAGCAAGGATGCTAATCAGATTGCTAAGCCAAAGAACATGGCTCACTACCACAAGTGTAACAAACAAGGTCATCAGGCACATGAATGCAAAACCAGAACCATGCATGCACCAAAATTTGAAGGACACTGCTACA
This sequence comes from Cupressus sempervirens, assembly GCA_028749045.1. Taxonomy (NCBI): domain Eukaryota; kingdom Viridiplantae; phylum Streptophyta; class Pinopsida; order Cupressales; family Cupressaceae; genus Cupressus; species Cupressus sempervirens. The sequence goes on along the minus strand of CM053784.1, from coordinate 675,532,472 downwards.
ATTGTTAGAAGTTTGGACATAGAGCCTTTGAATGCAAATCCAAGTCCACATGGTTATCAAACAAGTCAATAAAAGGAAGAAGCTATGATAATTCCTATAATTTAGATTACAATACAAGACATAGCTATCATTATTGTCAAGAGTATGGACACATCCCTAAGAATTGCATAAGAACACACTTCAGTGGTAGCTACAATAGATGGTTGAGTCAAACTACATGCTTTAATTGTTTGAAGACTGGTCATATCAACAAGCATTGCCCAACAAGGACAAATGCACCTAACTCAGAGTTTAACAAAACAAAAAACAAGGCAAATATTGAGCACATCAAAGGAGAGATGAACAAAACATGGAGGAAGAAAGATGGATGCAACACATCAAATGAAGGGATCACTTCACCTGAAAGGTCAAGTGATCGCATCTCATCAAACTAAGAAAAATGAGGTATGTGGGACTAATATTTAAATGCTTCATCATACATTAGTTCCAAAATAAGTTAGTACTGAAAATGATAAATTAGCATGAATAAAGATGTAAGTCAGTAAGAAAAAACCATGGTTAAATTGTTAAGTTTTCATCTTACTGCTGAGTGTGAAAAGTTCTCGTCAATTGTCAAGTAAAATTCTAGTGTGTGCTAAGTTGTCAGCCAAAGCCAGTTGAAGCTGAGTTAGTAGTAGCTGCTAAGTGAGGGAAATTTCTATACAAGCTGAGTAAGGGTAATTCTTATAGCATCCAAGTGATGGGAAAACCAATGGATCCTGAGTGAAGCAAAAATTGCATAGAAGCCAAGTTTACAGTTGTACATGCACCATGCATTAAATGTTATATTTTGAAAGGGTATAAGGCAAATTTTTTCTCATTATTTGTCATTACGAACACAGAGCAAGAGCGAGCAGAGTGAAGAAGTGATTGACAAGCAGAGATTGAAGCATTTGCATGGATTCCAGCAACGATTAAGTATCATTTCACCAATCTAAAGGTATTCTTCACGTGCTGAGTTACATAGTTTTATATTTATTGAAACCTTAGTTTGCAAAATGGCATCTAGTTCTAAGAATCCTAAGGATAAGGAGCCATTTGAAGTTCATTTGGTCAGTAATGAGGTAAAACAACCAGATTTTAGGGCTATTCCTAAGGTTGCATACAAGAATGATCTAGTAGGAGCATTATCTATTATTCCACCCAAGGTCGTAATGGTACAAGATGTAAGGAAATGTTATAACTACAAGGTTGGAGGAATTGGAGATATGGAAATACGTCAAGCATATGATAAATTATGTGAAAATGGAGTATTGAAGGAAGAATTCAAAATCGTAGAAAGAAAGGGACTATTTCATGCCCTAGATTTCCCCACTGTCTTCAAAACTGAATGGATAAGAATTGTCTGAAGCAAAATCCATGATGGATGCCTATGGTTAGAAGGAAGACCTATCAATCTATCAAAGTGGATTGTACATAGGGTTATAGGATACTCAACCCTAGATCAGCCCAAGACCCTAAGGAGCGACTTTAAAGAGGTGATTGAGCAAAATACAAGGGCAAAGTGGAATAAGAGAGGAATGATTGTTGATACTATTAAAGATCCACTTCTTGAATTTGCAGTGAGGGTTACATCACACAAATTCTATCAGTCAAGCTGACTGAATAATGTTCCATGTATTACAGTTGATGTAGGATATAAGATTTTGAAGAAAGATCATACTTATGATCTTGCAGAGCTACAGTTGCAGCAAATAATGGAGAACCTAGGAGCAATATGGAAATCTAAAATTGCTTAATGCAAATTTGGTTCCATATTGATATGCATATTCTTTTATGTTCAAAATGAATTTCCCTCTTTTGGTAAGGTAGGATGGAAGACCAATAGGTCTTTGGCTATACAAATAAATGAGTACATTGAACAAATGGGAGACAATTTTGAGTTAGTGATGACTAGCTACTTTGAGGATTTCAAGCAATCAATGAAATAGAGGCTAAGAATTCTTGTTTCCTTGGTGGAGAAATACTACAATAACATTTGTTTCTTGGTAGACATTGACTACACCTTTATCCAGGCTATAGTACCCAGAGTGATATGGCTAAGGCCTTTGGGTTATGAAATCAACATAGATGAGGCATCAACTACCATCACTGCACTACTTGCATAAGAAGTTGACAAGTCAGAAAAAATCTTTGGTAACTATGATGTTGTGAAATCCAAGGTTGAAATGGAGTTGAAAATAACCTCAACACTAAAAAAGAAAGATAAAATGGTGAGGAAGTTGAAAGCTAAATTTGGTGAAGGAGCTAAAGGAAATGATGAAGATGATGAAGAAGAAGAAGAAGAGGAAGAACAAGAGCAAGGCCAAGAACCTCTTGCCCTAACCCAAGGCATGAGTGAAGATGAAGAAGAAGAAGGTGTTGAGGAGGAACAAACTAAGGAAGCACTAGTAAAACAAGAACCAAAGAAGAGAAATGCTAAGACTCAGCCTACAGCTCAGCCACAGGGAAAGAAAATTACAAAACCAAGTCCTGCAAAGCCTACTGCTCTAGCTACAAGAGCCACCACTCAAAAGGCCAAGGAGGAAGTAAAAGAAAAGAAGAAGGCTATTGAACAACAAGGTCATGTGTAGAAGAGATTAAGGAGAAAATATGTTGCACAACTTGAGTCTGATGATGAAAGGATCGAGTTAGAAGCCACAAGCCAGTTTAGAGTGGTGAGTCATGCCCCCAAGTCTGATATTGAAAACATTTATGATAATGTTAGGGATAATGAAGACTTAACTAGTTTGAAAAAATATTGAATTTAATAAATTGATTAGAGAAGATCAAAATAAGGTTGAAGAATTAGTGTATGCCATGATGGCAAAATTCAAGAATACCCCTCTTGAATTTGATAATAAAATGCCCAAAGACTTATATTCCATTGTTGAGAATAAATGGAATTATTGCCTAAATATGGAAAATGAAATAAGAGAGTTCACATTGGCATAAGTGATGCCAGAATTGTCAAAAGGTCAAATAACCAAGGCAAATAAGAAACATGGTAGCAAATTTGTACCCAATGATAGAGCCTTCAGCATACTTCAAAACAAGATTGAAGATGTTGTAAAGAAATCAACTCAAATGTGGAAGTTGATATATGGTTTGACTACTATCAAGGAAGGAGAAGAGGATCCCTTTAAGGGAAGGAACAATGGAGAAGATGAGGATAATGACAAGGAAGGAGAAGCTGAGAAAGAAAAGGAAGGTAACACAGTGGAGGAGACAACAAAGGGGAGATGAAATGGTAATAACTAAGGAGTAGCAAACAAATCAAAGTGTGCAAGACACAAAATTTCCACCATTAAGCCCTCTACATGACAGAAACACACCTACAATCATAATAAAAGTGAAAGATGTTCCTAACAACTCAGTTCAGAGCATCAATCCACTAATTGCAGAGGATCTAAAGAAGATCCTTAATGGCTAAATTATGTGATAATCTAGTATTGGTTAGTGTTGATGAGTTACAGAAAGCAGTAGCTGACATAACTAGGGATAAGGTGAATACACAAAAACCACCTTCTGTCATCCCTACAACTACTAGTGGTCAACCTCCAGTGCAAACATTAGAGGATACATTAGCAAAGGTTGACACCATAGTCAAAGTTGTTATGACTAAACAATAGACTCAGACTATAGAGGATCCCACAAAGGAACAAATAAGATAAACAGAGGTATCTGTACCTACTGCACGAAAACTAGGTGCACCACAAATAATTGTGATTGATGAAGGAAGATCAAAAGAAGATAAGGACATTCTAAAGGAAAAGGAGCAGGAAGCCATTCAGACATTGATTAATTTATCAACAACTAGCACTCCTACCAAAGTCCTTTAGAAGCTAAGCATTGATGCAATGCCACTTCAAATTTCAGCACTAGGCTTGAGCTCCACAAAGGTTGCAAGGGTACTTCACTATGGAGACCCAACATTAGATTAAGAAATAGTAATACCAAAATATGACTATGCAACCATGAACCTAGAACAGATCAATATCATGCAAGAGGCATTAGAAAGGAAGAAGAACCAAGAAATACTTAGAAAGGAGTATAAGCAAAGGCAAGCACTACATGAGATCAAAGACATCTTTTTAGATGTCTTTAGCTGGCAAACACCTAATGAAACCAAGCCTATATTGGAACAATTGTTAGAAATTATTGAATAGGTGACAAATGAAGACTAGGAAACCAATATGAAACTCATGGAATGGTTTGAAAATAAATTTCAAGGTAAAGTTGATGAGAAGATATCCAGTGGAATAACACTATCACAAGTTGAGTTGGCTACAAAGATAGAAAAAGTGAAGAAGGTACTCGAGAATATATTCTCATTGTACACAAAATTGTGTGACCCCACACTCTTTGGACAAGAGGCAAGCCATAGGATTTTGAGTTTACAAAGGAATTTGAATATTTCAAGCTCACAACTACCTCAAAATCTAGCTCAGAGTGAGAAGCATCTCCATACAGTGCTTCACACACAAAAGGAACTAGCTATACTAACAACATAATAGGCTAACACAAGAGCCAAGGTAGTCCAGATTCAAGCTTCACTGGCCCCTCACATGGAAATACTATAGAAGAAACTAGCCTATGCAGAAGAAGTGCTAAAGAAAGATCCTAATCTCTCAACATTGGATGGCTTACTTCACCTTGTAGCAGAGACAGTCGTCCAGATCAAATCATTAGATGTTGCAATAGACAACTGGGATGCTGCTCTCAAGATCATAATGAAAGTTAATAAGAACTTCTTGGATAAATACACACTTAGTGTATAGACCCTTTAACATAAGTGTCAAAAAAGGGGAGATATGGAGACAAATATGCAAGGGGGAGACATGTAAAAAGGGGGAGATATAAATAAACGAAGAAAAGAGCAAATAAAGGGGAGAAAACAATAGAAAAGAAAATATCAGATAAAGAGTATTAGAATGATTGAAGACAAAGAGTAACAGCAGAAGGAAAATCTACTCAGAGAAATTTTGGATATTGAAAAGACACATTAACTCAGGGGGAGTTATAAAATTTGAGGTATATAGTCTATTACAAAATTTTGAACAATTTTGAAGTTCTGTATATATGCCAAACTGGATGTATATTATACTTGAGGAGATTAGATTCATCATGTATAATTAAGTGTTTTTGCCACTCATGTTAAAGGGGGAGATTGTTGATCTTAGATTGGTTTTGACAATTGAGTGTCAAAACACTTAAGCTTTTTACCAAGTTCATGTGGAGCTAGTAACATATGCCAAGTATAATATGTATAGATGCAGAGAAGTTCAAGTGCTGAGTAAATAGTATTTTCCAAGTAGTTCAAGTGCTAAGTGAATAGTAGATGATGAGCAAGTTCAAGTGTTGAGCTAGACAGAATTATAGTATGTGTCGAGCATCAGTATCATCAAATGCCAAGTAACACATAAAGGACCTAGTTGTTTGTGATGACACAAAAAACTATATAAACCATTTTTGAGTTGACTTATGGATAGATCTTGAAGCTTTGAAGATAAGATCAAATCTATTTAGATTCCCTATCTGATCAACATGCAACCAATCAGAAAAATAGAAGGAATTGAGTGGGAAAAATGAATGAATCTCAATCCTAGTTTCATACCTAATCCTAAGCAACCAAAGTCTTTTTAAAGGGAGATGAAGCCCCATAATTATATATGAGAGAGCATTAGTGAATGTATGTGAGGAGGTGATACTAGTGAAGATTTGAAGGAAGTGAAAGGGGTGAATTGATTAGTATATATTCAAGGTGACTTAAAATAAGGACAAAATTGCTAAATTAGTTTGCAAAATAGAGGATTGAGGATACAGAAATTTCATATCAGATCTGAAAGGATCAAGATGAACTAAATTGAGATCTGAAATTAGCAATACTAGATTGTAAGTGTATCAGATCAAACATTCCACTATACTTTCCAATAACTGTATTAGCATGATGAAATCCTTTGTATTAAAGTTGACTTAACAGTCATTGTGAAAACTTTTAATAGGGTGACATTCCAAGTGAGTGTTCTAAAGTCCTTTAGCTAGGCACACTTTTAATAGGGTGTTAAAATCCTTTAACAAGGTGGGATCTAACAATCCTTTGTAAGTATTTAATAGGGTAGGCTTTTCACAAGGTAGATCATGAGAATGGTCAAACTATATAACCTTAATAGGTGAACTTTATTGCTATAGTAGTGAAGAATTGTGGGTGTCATCCCCACCCTAGTTTTACCTTCTCATTGGAGGGTTTCTGGGTAATGATATCTAGTGTCAAGTGTTTATGTGGATGCATTTACTTTACATTGTATTTCAATATGTTTATGCATGCATTGTTTTAAAGTTAAAAGTTTTATTGGTTAGAGATTAGTACTTCTGATTCACCCCCCCTCTTAGAGGTATACATTTCCCATTTGTATTTCCAACAACTTCCTATCAGGAATTGGAAGTGGTTGAAGTAAACTAGTTGGATAGGAGTGTTCCTACTTATTCTACTAGCTGGGGGACACTCCCTAACATACTAAAGTACATCTACTTTGAGCCCTTTCCATGTGAAGCACTCCCTAATCTGTCTGTATGTCTTGTAGAAACCAAGATGTCCTACCATAGGTGAATCATGAAAAGATTTTAGAACCATCCTCCTCACTGTTGAGCCTGGAACCAAAAATATTCACCTTTTGTAAATGATGAGCTCATTCACAAGGGTGTATCTACTATCCTGAATAGTTCCATCTACGAATCCAGTTGTCCACATATCCTTTTCATACTTTGTAAGGATCAAGGGTCTCCAATCCTCCAATATATCTATCAATAAGCTCAAATAGGACCTACATGATAAAGAATCAAAAATTACATTCTATGTCCCCTTAAAATATGTAATATCAAAGTCATAGGACTGTAACTTGCTCACCCACTTCTACTGCCTATCATTGAGATCTCGTTGCTACAAAAGGTGTTTTACGCTATTATGGTTTGTTTTGATACAAAAATTTGCTACCTACCAAATATTGCCTAAATTTAGCCAAAGCATGCATAATGGCTAACATCTTCTTATCATATATGTTGAAGCTCCGCTTTGGTCCTCTTAATTTCCTGCTCTCATAAGCAATAGGGTGCTTCTCTTACATAAGCACTTCTCCAATGCCCTCTTTGGAAGCATCATAGTGTAGCTCAAAAGGTTTGTTGAAATCTGGTAACACTAATACTGGACAAGAAGTCATCAATTGCTTAAATTTCTCAAAACACTCATGTGCCTCAAGAATCCCCAAGAAAGCTCCCTTTCTCATTGAATCTATCAAGGGTGATGCATTCCTAGAATATTCATGTACAAACCTCATGTAGAAACCACATAATCCCAAAAAGCCCCTTAACTATCTAAGGTTTACCTGTGAAGACCACTCCACAATGGCACAAATCTTTTCAGGATTCATGTGTATGCCTTCTACACTGATGATGTGACCCAAATACAACTCTATCATACCCAAATCACATTTTGACTCCTTTGCATACAAGGACTCTCTATCCAATATATCCAACACCATGTTAAAGTGAACCAAGTGCTCCTCCCAAGATCTACTATACACCAAGATATCATCGAAGAAGACAAGTACAAATTTCCTCAACTGATGATGGAAAACCCTATTCATTGTTGCCTAAAAAGTAGCACCTACATTAGTTAGCCCAAATGGAATAACTACAAACTTAAAATGGCCATAATGACATCTAAAGGCTATCTTCTTGATGTCCTACTCTCTAAATTTGATTTGGTGATAACCTGATTTCAAATCTATCTTTGAGAAGAAACAAGCTCCATGAAGCTCATCTATCAACTCATCAATCTTGGGAATGGGTTACCTATTTTTAATCGTCTTCCTATTAAGCACCTAATAATTAATGCACATCCTCAATGTCCCATCTTTCTTTACCGACACCGCTGAAGAAGAAAAAGGAGACTTACTTGGTCTAATGTGGCCCATAGCAAGTAACTCCTTTATAGTTTTTTCAATTTCATCCTTCAACCTCTTTGGATACCTGTAAGGTGTAATCATGATGGGCTTAGCCCTCTCCTCTAACTCAATTATGTGCTCAATACCCATGTCTAGTGGTCTACCTAGTGGAATGTCACTAAACACCTTTGGGTGTTTAACTCTAAGCTCTTGAATATCAAGAAGATATTCAGTCTTCTTCTATCCCACCTATGATGGTATTAACATGTACTCTAATGCCCACTCTACCTGATCATGTCGAATCAATCTAGCCATCCTCTGGAAATTGACCATTCTAAAATCATTGCCCTTGACTTCCTTAAGAATTTGTGTCTTCCCATTCACTTTGAACCTCCATCTCCATCTCCTTGAGATTAAGAGTGAACTCACCAATATCATGCAACCAACTCATCCCAAGGACTTTATCTATATCTCCCATATGCCCAACATAGAAATATACCTTAAAGGCATAATAATTAACTTCCAATGGAAGTCCAGTGATCTTACGATCATAATTAAGGACATTGTAAGGAAAATCAGTTGTGAAAATAGCTTCCTACACTAATCCCTTAAGGAAAGTATTGTGCAAATTCTTTTTAAAATCCTTACAATTACAGATTCAATATTATGTAAACAATAATATTGTAGTCAACCATGAATGCAAAAATGAATAGAGAAATAATAACAAATGAACATAAAGATATGCCAGTGGGGAAAAACCTTTTAGTAAAACAACCCTAGCCCTCCAAAACCTACACAATGTATTATCTTCAACTCAAAGATTACAACACACTTATAGTGCAAGCTCTTTTAGGACACAAAAGACTTATCCAGTAGCAACCAACAATAGAGTACTCATTCACTACTATCTACAACCCTCAAAGTGCTTATATAATGTGCTTTCCATTTTTAGGGCATCTTCCAAAGATAGCTCTTATGCATCATAGGAATCCATCATAATTGTTTTAGTCATGATTTCCTTACACACAATTAAATCTTCCAAAAATAGCTCTTACATGTCATAGGAATCCATCATAACTATTTTAGTTATGATCTCCTTACATAAAATTAAATATTCCAAAAATAGCTCTTATGCATCATAGGAATCCATCATAGCCATTTCAGTCATGATTTCCTTACACACAATTCAAGATGCCAACACATGCAAGTGGAGTGACACATTAACATGCCAACTAGACATGTACACTCACACTTAAGTACATTATTTGCAAAAATTACATTTATAAAACAAATAATAAGAATAGGAATTATCCAAGGTTGAGACACCTTATTCCTAATAGACATAGCCATCAGCCCCCAAACTCCTTTGTTTGTATGCCATGCTTCTCCACCAACCTAGCATCAATGAAATTATGAGTGGCAGCGGTATCAACTAAAGTTATAACTCACTATCCAGCAAGTACTCCTCTCATTCAAGATGATCCTTCATACTTAATACTAGTGAGATGAGCTTCCCTAAGTTGCCCATCTCCTTCCCCATCCATGGACTTCATTTTAGACAAGATTTTAACCTTGTCTTCCTTTTTTTCACCATTTATTTCCTCTATATTAGACTGCTGGTCTAAATTATCTAATTCTGATTCCTCATAGTATGCCCACATAATTTTGTTAGCTTTTCCCTTTGGTCTAAGAGGATAGTCATCATTTGCATCATAGTGTCCCTTATAGTAGAAACATAATTTTTTCTTCCTCAAATCATTTAATGTTTCCTTGTTAAAAGGTGTTGGAGTTTTATCTTTAGAATCATTTTACAAATCAAACCTCTCTAGTTTTTTATAGAATGGTTTGTTATCCTTACTAGAAGATGCTCCCTTGGACTAAAATTTGTTTTTTGGAACTACATGTTCCAAACTTTTGGCCTTTTTCATAGCTTCCTATAGAGAAATAGGATCAACTGCCTTTATCCAACCTCTTAGTGGTTCGGACAGGCCCTCAATGAAAAGAACTATTAATCTATGCTCTAAAATGTTTGGCAACATGACTATAAACCATTAAAATTCACCAATGAAATACTCCAAGTTTCCTATTTGTTTCAGCTATGCTAATTCTCAGAAGTAAACCTCTAGATCTTTCTTGTCAAATCTTTCAACCAACCTATCCATGAAGTCCTGGTACTCTGTCACCTAATTATGTTAAAGTATTACCATTCCATGGTACCACCAATCATGTGCTACTCCCTCCAAATGCAAAGTGGCATATTTGATAGCTTCAATCTCTGTCATTGGCCTTAGTGCCAAGAATGTGTCAAGCTTATGAATCCAAGCTTGAGCTATCATCTTACCACTTCCATCAAATGTAGGCATAGTAACCTTTCCTGTAGCCCTCTTCAACTTACTATTTTGACCCCTAGGCCTCCTATCCAATCTGAGTGACTTGTAATGTTCTCTCCTCTAATTTACAAAGCATTCAAAGGTCATCCTCTCCCAAACCTGTGGTGCCAATAATCCCCATTCATCATTTACAGCCATAAGGATATCTGCAAATGTCTCATCCTCAACTTCCTCTGTTGGTTCCTATACTGGTTCCTCTCTAACAAAAGTAGGACGTGTAGGCTTCTCTGTTATTCTAGAAAGAGTTCTATGAGTTCTAGGTGATCCCACTACACTTACGTTATCCCCTTGTTCCTGATTCCATCTGTCCTATGGGTTCATGTACTCAACCATGGTGGTGAGTTCCTACAAAGCCTGAGCCATTTTCTCGTATCCTATAACTGTTGCTCTAAAAAATTCTCTTGTTTTCTCATCCTCATTCCTATTGTCTCTTGGTGGGATATGCTCTTGCCTATCACCCATGGTGTATGACTACCTATCAAAATCTTATTCCCTGTCAAAAAAAGCTTGCTTGGGTGTGGAAAATCTATGAGAACCAACCCCAAGTGTCTTGTAATTGCTAAACCCTCAAGATGGCAGGATTTAGCTCTAATACCAATGTAATGTCCCTTGCCCAAACTGAGTAATTTTAGCTCAAGGAATATTGTCAAACACTTGTATTATTTTCTTTCAATGCTAAGAAATTTAGAATGTTTGCAAATGAATTACAATGCCTCTTACAATGAATGAATATGCATGTGCAGTTCTTTTAATATTTTCAATGCATATACATGGAAACTAGATATGAAATGCATACCTATAGCCAACTAACATTTTGACCAATAATTGACATACAACTATTATACTGATCATATATGCTAGTAGATCTGACATTTTGTCAAACAAATGGTATGCAACATGTATCTCCATTATTGAATTCATTCTCATGTACAATGTTGCTATGAGTTTGCCAAGACAAATGGCTTACAATAATGACTATAGTAATGCCAAAATCTAATTCTGAAATATCACAGCAAAATCATATGCTTAAAAATTACAATGCCAACTACTAATAGTTGTAAGAGGAATTTGATAATAGTGATGCCCAAGGATGGAGATGAATCAAGCATAAGTACTATAGCGCGACATCATTCTTGTGTACTATAGTAGCCAGTAATAATTGTATTCTCTAATTTAAGCACAAATAGAACTCTTGAATTGAAGCTCTCCTAAATACCAAATTCAATGGATATTTCACCACCTCAAATGGTTGCAACATTGAAGAGTTGACGTTCTCCAATGGTTGACTGAAATTGGAAACCTTAGTTTCTTCCCCCAAGTTTATGTCAAATGCAATTCATAATAATCTGATGATTAACAATGAAGCTCTCACCTCTATTTATTCTTTTCCTTCACCCTTCTAGAAGGAAATAAAATATTATTTAATTGCATTCTCTAGAAGCTTCTCCCTTGCAATACAATAATTAATTGTGCTTCTAGAAAATTAAATTAATTAAATATAAAGTCACCTTTTAATTTTAATTTTTTTAAAGGACTTTATAAGAAATTAATTTAATCAATTTCTCCTTATTTTTTGACTTAGGCTTTGGAGAATGTAAAGGCTAAGAACTCCACTAAGATGCTAAAAATATGGGGACATTACAACACGTGATGTATATATACATCAAATAAATAGAATCTCTAGTATAAGAATAAGAATGATAATGGTACAATTGCATCAACGGACATCCAATATTGCCAAATTGTGGGGGACCCAAATGGTAAGAAGTCACTACCTCCTGACCATGTTGTCACCTATTCAGGATCACACTCCCACCATGGAGAGGAGATAATGTACAATCCACATATGGCTAATCAAACCAAACAATAAACAACACAAATCCTAGGCAGTGATCCTAAAAGCTCTCTACAACAAGTGCTACTACTCATACAAAAAGATGAGACAACCCAAAATAAAAACATAAATATAAATATAAATAGAAAACCTAAGATGCATATGGGGAAGTGTCATCACATGACTCAACTCTAAGGTTACCTTGAAAGTCTCTTTACACCCTAAACCCTAGTGACTCTATGCGATATTAGTAATCCTTTTGTATAGCCAAGGAAACTAACAATGCAAATTGCAATCAAGCATCTTCTCTCACTCCCATCTTGATTGTTATCTTGCATAGCTAGTTTCCTTGTCTATACAAAAGGATTACTAATTCCGCATAGAGTCACTAGGGGGTTGGGGTCTAAAGAGACTACCAAGGTAACCTTAGAGTCAACTCATGTGATGATACTTCCCATATGCATCTTTTATATTTATTGTTTTGGGTTGCCTCTAGAATCATCTTTTTGTATGAGTAGTACCACTTATTATAGAGAGCTTTTAAGATCCTTTCCTAGAATTTGTGTTATTTATTGTGTGGTTTGATTAGCCCTATGTGGATCATACATTATCTCCCCTAAATGGTGGGAGTGAGAGCCTAACTAGGCAACCATGTGATCGGGAGGTAGTAAGTTCTTACCATTTGGGTCCCCTACTCTTTGACATTATTAGATGTTTGTTGATGTAGTTGTACCATTATCTTTTTTTTTTAATCGGTAAAAGGCCGAAGCCTAGATTAATTATTATTATTTGTTGGAATTAATTATTATTATATGTTAAGTGAAGGTAGATTTGAACCCAAGACCTCCATGAGAGGCTCGTAAGTTACCATTACGTCATAGGCTTTTGCTTGTTCCATTATTGTTATTATTCTTATGTTGGAGATTCTATTCATTTGATGTATCTATACATCATGTACCTTATATCCTAAGACCCTATAAGATGATGTATTATTTATTAAAACCATTATTGTTATTATTCTTATGTTGGATATTCTATTCATTTGATGTATCTATACATCATGTACCTTATCCTAAGACCCTACAAGTAGATGTATTATTTATCGATGTAATTGTATTTGTTATTACATACCTTGTGACATGTGTAGTGGATGTGGTTATTTGGATGTGTTTTATTGTATCAGTTGTACTTATGTATCCCTTTATGAGATTATTTATTCATTATTCATGCTTATGGATGTTATATTTAAGATTAAAACTAATTAATAAAACTTTCTTAAATGTGATTCAATGTGAAGGAACCCTTGAGGAATGAAAATTGTATTTGTAATTTCTTATGTGTATTTGATGTGTATGTGTATTTTGCTTCTGCATTATTTTTTGATTAGATAAACAGGTTTTACAGGGATCCTGAAACCCAAGTTGAAACAAGACAAAAAGCTGAAAATAAGCAAATAAAGCCCAGCCAAAGGACAAAGGCCAAACAAAAGGCCTGTACATCAGATCACCAAACAAAATGTGACCAAAGTGGCATCACGACAGCCACAAACACAAGTTTTTCCTAGGCTCTTGAAACCCAAAGAATATAGGGAAAGAAATCCCTGACCATGATGCACAAGAAAGATCAACAGGCCAAAAGTTATGGGGCAAAAAAATAACAACAGACCAGAAAAAGTCATGCATTGCCTTTAGATCCCTTCTTATGAGATCGTAATGCCATATCAAAAGAGGCAGAGGGTGGCTTCATCTTTTTTCCTTTTACCACGGTCCATCCATCCTCCACCAAACTTGTCGCCTTCTGCCAATGTAAATCAGCAACACCAGAACTGCTAAAAATCCCTAAGACCAAGGAAGAGGCCTCAACATAAATAACTTCATCTAGAGAAGAAGACATAGGAAGGGCCGCCCCAAATGAAACAAAAGAGGAGGGCATGACCAAATTACCATTAACAAAGGTCCTTCCATCCCCCACCGAACCAGCAACCAGCTAGCATTGTGAAACAACAAGGCCACAACTAGGCCTTGGAACCTTGAAAGCTAGGGGAAGAACTACCACAGAGGAATTTACAGCAGGAATAGGAGAAGGAACAATTACCTGAAGAAGGAGCTAGAGAGGTAGCTGCCCCCGAGGCACCAGAAGATAGATTAGCTACAACCACAGAAGGAACTGAAGGAGGATCCTCCAGCAAAGCACCAAAAGCTTGGACAGTTGTTATCTTGATGTTGTATAAACTTTAAGAGAGAAAAAAATGTACAATAAAACATTATAACATAATATGTTCATTTCTCATGGGTTCCCGAGTGGGGCATTACACATTTTAAGAGTTTACATATAAATTATTTTTATAAATAGTGTATTTAAATTAAATATTTAATAGTACACTATTCACAAAGAGCAATATGAGGATATTAAATTACTCAAGAGTCACTTGGACATCACCCAAAAGGGCAACATTACTAGAAATGAGAGCAATGCTCAAAATAAAAATCAAAACAAACTAGTCGCTAAGTAGCTAAAGTATCAACCAACAAAGGTGGTGGATCTTTGTTATCCTTCTTCCTCCATACATCAACAAGGTTGGGATTGGGATTAATAAGAGACCACCCATCATTTACAATTTCTTTTTCTTCTTTCTCTATTTCCTTGTTGGTAGGAGAAATGGTCAGGAAAAGCTAAGGGAGCCACTTAGGGGAGTTGGGCCACCTAGAATTACCACTCAAGGTAGGCTAGCCAAAATCAACAAGAGTCAAAGGGTTAGCACCACCCATGGATTACATGAAAGTAGGTCCACCTCATAGAGGATAGGTAGAATAGTAGCACTAGAAGGCTCTCTCCCTTATTAGACTAGTGACCAAGGGTTTTAGAAAAAAACATGTGGGAATGACACATGGAGGAACTATATTGGCTTTGTTGACTGTTAGTGAATAGATTGTCTTTCTATTTATACAATGATAATTTGCTCTATGCCCAAGACTTGGAAAGTAAAAAGATGTTCACAACATTTGAGAAAAAATCATGTTATTTCTTTTCTCTCTGTCTTTAAAAGATTTGTCAATGAATCAAAAATCTGTTTCACACTTTTTCTAGAAAGTGCATAAGGACTCTCACATACTCTTAGGTAGTGAGGTGATAATTCATTCATGTAATAAAAGGAAAATAATTCACAATCTTTCCTCCAAAACCACCCATTCAAAGAAAAAAATGATACCATAATTTCATAAAAATCATTTAAGAAATTTAACCAACATGAACTATAGTAGAAACAACAATAGATATCTTTAATCAATAACTCAAATGCTCAAAAAATAACAATGATTTAAACACTTCAAACACCAAGTTTCAAAGTGGGATCCAAGATGATATATATATATATATATATATATACTTCCTTCATGCACACAGTCATTTAAAAGAAAAATTATATATGTTATTTGTCAATTGCTATAAAAAGTATTTACTTATCAAAGTATTTTCTAGCTTTCTATTATAACCGCTAATTAGTTCAATGCCCCAGACTTTATAGTTTCATTACAAATCCAAAAGGCCTCCATTAAATGCCAACCATTTTAGTTCAAATGGTTAAGATATGAACAAAAAATAGTTTTTAAAAATGGTTGCCAAAACATGACCAGAAGTAACTATCCTGATCAAACTTCATCACCGGTCTTTTCCTCTTTGCCCATGGTTTGCCTCACCAATTTTTAGCTTCTGAAGTTGTTCATGAACTCTTGCATTGCATGGGAATGGGGGTTCTTCAAACTCAGTAGCTTAGTCCTACAAGCATCTTTTTTCCATTTGAATTCTTTTATTTTCAAGCTCTGACGTGGCATGAGATTAACGTGGCATGCGATTCCTATTCAAACATAACATCAATTCAATATTTGCTAGTGCGGTGAAATCACTAGTAGTAGGCGATTCATTATCCTTGATCTTTTCAATAGCATCATTGAAGCTCTTTGTTAATGTTTCAAAATCTATGTTACCATCATCAAATTGTAGAATCCCCATAGGTTTTACTATATTCATGTCTTTAAGAAGCTCTTCATGCATTCCAGTAATTTTGTTTTCAATTGACTATATTTCTTTAATAGCTTCTTTGTAAATTGATTCTATCTAGCTCATATTATTTTTCATAATAAGTAAGATACATGAATCTACAAGTTTCATAGGATTCTCATTTAGGAATTTAAGCACTCCATATGTTTCAACTTCAGCCACTTGGAACACAATAGCCTAGCACTAATTCTACTCAGTTTCCCACCTAGGAATAAGGGTTTGAATTTCTTCCAAGAGTGTTTCTCCTTTAGTATACACAGAGGTGAAATCTAGGATAAACTTATTACCTTCCCTGATGATGGAAGTCATTCAATTCTACATTGCATATGAGAGTAGCTTCCCCTTTTGCATCTATTTTGCTAATTGTTGGTTTTCTACATAATTAGCATCAAAAGATTGAGGAGCTTGAACAACTGGTAAGGCTCCAAGATTCATTAATGAATCAATATAGGCAACCATGATCACCGCTAAGGCCTTGAGTTCCTTTTTCTCCCTGCTATCCTTTTATGATTGGATTAACATATGATCAACAAAAAACCTAAAGAAGTTATTGCCTATATTTCTATTGATGGTCCCAAGTTCAACTGAAGTAACTTTGAAGCCTTCACTGTCTATTTCTCCATATTTAGATTTTGCTTATATGTAGCTAGCTCTGTTGTGATCTTCCCAATTACTGGGTCTTTAATTAAATGGGCATTAGTTTTCATCTTTTTAAGTTTGGAACCATGTGTTGCATATTTTGTTACAATGTCTTTCATAGGGGTACATATTGGCTACAAATTTCTTTTCATGTTGATTGAGCTTGACAAGTAGGATGGGACAATGGGATTAGCAGAGATTGCTTGTGTATCCCAGGTAGGAGTCATGAATTTAGGCTGGTTTTCCCTATGAGCTTCAATAAACTAAACATCGCCATCAAGATTGTCTGAGAAACCAAAACCATCACCCCCAAATCCTGTCCTTGAGTCAACATCTTTTCCTTCTGAACTTCTTGCTGCATAAGGGCTTCAAATTTTTTTTTAGATCTGATTTGAGGAGCTATGTTCTATGCTAATGCTGGCATCTTTTTCTACTTGCTAAGAGTTGATACACCTACAACAAGAGATGAAACTTGGATGTCAGATGTTAGTGGTTCAGAAAAAGAAACCATTTTTGGAGACAGCTCATTGACTACTTTCATGTTCTGCCTCCTTAGCCAATTATCTATATGAGTGAAAATGGATCTAGTTCTTAGATTTATATCATCTTATTCTTCCCAATTCCAATCCACCTCTAATTGTTTTAACTCAATGGCTTCCTCCCATCTAGGTTCAACTACTCCTTCAAGTTGAAACTTCAATTTGAGGGAGTTGATTTGTTGAAGTGTTAATCTTGAGTGGTCTCTTTTTAACACTTCTTCTTCATTCTTGTAGTCCTACCATAAATCCTCCAGGTGTGGGATTGTGGATAACTGACCCTTCAAACCAAGAACTCGAGCCGTAAATACTTTACTATCAAAATTCCTTCTTTCTGGGTAAGACCCAAAACCAAAGCTGAGAAAATTGCTTCCTATGACTAAAGTGTTGATCATGCTGCTACAAGTCAAAGGGCCAAGCTTGATAGGAAACACTAATTTCCAATTCTCCTATGGTAGATTATCCTTAACGATAGAGAATAACTACTTGTAGACCTCAGCTAAAACAAAATAGCCTAGTGCATAATGTGGTAACTTCATCGGCTCATTCTTGAACCCACCTATTCTCAAATATGTGAACTTAGGGAACTATATGTAATAGCTTCCATAATTTTGAATTAGTCTCTAGGCTTCTAAGGACAACCTGGGCATGGGTGTCTTTTTCAGAGATAAACATACACTTTCTACCAATACATCCTGCACCTTCCTAAATTTTTCTAACACTTCATCTCTTTGTAGTAGAGGACAATACTGATAGATTGTTATTTCCTCACTCCAAATCTCGTGGGGTAGGGAAGTGAGATTACTAACACAAGCAATACAATATGTAAGATAAGAGGCCATTTAGAAATCCTCCTTGGTTTCCTTAGCATGTCTAAGCTATGTTCTTAATGAGCTAGCAATTATTTCTGCCCAATCCATCCATTGTTCTCCCTTTAAAATAATTTCAACATAACCAAACATCCATTCTTCAAAAAGGAGGACATCATCTGAACCCTTGAATCGATGTAACAACACTACAAGATCATGAATACGGAGTTTTAGGTTATCTTTTGTGACTAGCTTGGGTAGTCTCGAGCCTCCACCATAATTAGTCATTATCTACTTCCTGCAAGGATCTTACGATATTCTCTTGGGGTTTCTTGGTATTCAGCTAGGGATTGGATGGGAGAAAATGTAGTAAATGTACTTTCTGGTAGATGTAGCACTGAGGCAATAGTCTCCCTAGATATTGATAATGTAGGTTCTTCATCCTTATTCAGGATACTTATACTCCTTACATCATAATGGTCAATACAAAGTTGGAGTAATTCAGGGCTTAATAGGGCAGGAGGGAAGGTTGTGGCTTCAATTAGACCACTAGTTAGAATTTCTATACAACCATTTAATTCATTGACTTACAACCATTCAATTCATCGACTTACTCAAGGAAATCAAACTATAATTTTCCTAGCGTAACACCTTCTAAATTTGTATCACAAATAATGGGTATTTTGCACTCCAAACTTGACACATTACCAAAGAAATGCAACATGGATTTCATCTTAAACAAGGAAAGCAAGGCTCAAATTGATTCTATTTTGAAATGCACACAAATGGTAGAACAAAGGAAGGTTTTTCTATGTTCTCACCTGCAACTCATTGAGAAAAATAACCTCTTTTCATGTCCCTTTGCAGCTCCTTCAAATTTCCCTTTTGTGTGATAAATAAAGAGAAAGATTACACTCTTTTTAAGGGAAAGAGAACATACATGTGAAAGTATAGCCTCATAATGAGGAATTCATTGACAGATCAATTACAACTGAGCTCACACATTTGAAATTTTTTGATGTGACTTTTTAATTAAATACCACCCTTTGTAGCTATTTTGACAATGATTAGCTTTATTTGACACCCAATCCTTTCTTTGGTGAAAAGATCTTCCACTTTAAGTCATGATGGCATTTTCCCATGCTTTTAAT
This sequence comes from Cupressus sempervirens, assembly GCA_028749045.1. NCBI lineage: Eukaryota > Viridiplantae > Streptophyta > Pinopsida > Cupressales > Cupressaceae > Cupressus > Cupressus sempervirens. Next base: position 675,513,096 of record CM053784.1, on the reverse strand, counting down.
TAAGACACCTCTTTTGAATCATTACCTCTTGACGTGGTAATTTACACCACATGAACCTGGCAATTTCACCAACCCACAATCAATTTTTCTAGAGAGCCTTAGTTATAGAACCACTTCGAACCAAGCTTAAAAGTAGTTCAAAGGAACACTCTAAAGTCTTAAGTGAATTACCTGTAGAAAAAAAAGGTCAATGTAAAAACCTTCGATTGAACAACTTTGAACTACTTTGAACCAAAGTTCAAAGTGGTTGAAAGAGTTTCGAACAAAGACGAGGAAAGAAATGAAGCTTTGGGTGACTTTATACAATGTTTTCAATGGTCAGGAGAGCATGAAATGACAATAAGAAGCTTCAATGACTAGATGGGAAATCTAGAAAAAGTTTATAATATGGTGACTCATAATATGGCTAACATTGACTATGAAACAAAGAATGGTTGCTAGAAATAAAAAAGGTTTTATAGGGCTTTAACAACCATACATGGAGCATTGCCCCAATATTAAAATAAATCCTACAAGTGGGTCACTTCAAGCACTAATTTATTTTCTTACACTTGAATTTGCATCACAACACTATTACATATACTTTCTCTTTTTTTTTATAGGTAACATTTATTTATATTAATTAAAATAGTGTTTTTTTACAATAGTGTGTCATAGTATGAAGAGAACACAATAATAGTCCTCATAAAATCCACAATAACTAAAAAGTTAACGTGTCCTAGTACAAAAAGGAATTAACACCTTCATACTACACTTGACCCATTACGTATAGTGAAAGCAAAAGCTGGTAGAGCTACCATACATCCAGAACCTATCGTCTCACACCTTGAAGCAAGTTACAACTTTCTCCTTGGTGAAATTTGGAATGGATTGATCATCCTCCATAGAGCACCATTTCCTTCTAGAGCTGCTCATTTCTGTCTCCCCTGTCAAAGACATGTCAACACACATCCCTACTCAAGTAGACTCTCCAATAGCCTAGCATTTTCCCTTGCCTAGCTAGTACCTCAATGATTCTCCAACTAGATGCACACTCTTCCTTGGAGTTATCTTCATGAAACCCATGTTCCCCTCCTCTAAAACCTAGACCTTTTATTGTAGAAATTTGACCACTTCCCTTCATCCTTAGACCCCTTTTGGGATGTGTACCTCATCGGGAGCTTCAAATGAGCACACAACCAGGGGTTGAAATGATGAATCACCACCTTCAATCCACCTCTACGACTCTTGCCCCATTTTTAGCCCTTTCTGTAGCTTAGTTTTTTCAATGACCTCATCAACACTCAAGAGCCATTGTGGGTCAATACTCATAGTGATGACCCTTTGAATTTTCTCTATTTTCTCCTTGATGAGTAGTGCCAAAGAAACAAAGAGGGAAACTATGTCCAGATTGGTCCTCCTTCTCTAGTAGGAGTCCATATATTCCTAGCCAAAAACATCCATAACAATGCTTATATTATTAGACTCCAATGAAGATTTGGCCTCCATTTTTGAACTCTCCACTCAAATGCTTGTGAAAAAAGAGACTCATCCCTATTTATAAACCCTCCCATGAATGATTGGGAAGCCCACATTTCAAAATTGAATATAGATACTTTGTCACACATAAAGGATTACTTGTTCATGAGTGTCCTTGGTTATAGGCATAAATGTTTGTAAATCAATCCTTCAAAAGGAGGCAAGTGGACATAATGACACTTATGACACACCAACATTAGTCAAATTTAAGAAGCCCAAAGTCTTCAGATATGTCATTTTGGTTCCCAAAGAGGGTATTTACTCCTAGGTTGGCCAATTTATCTTCTACCTTATTTGCCTCCCTATAAACATGGGATATCTGGAAGTCCACAAACTTTTTCAGGAGGCATTTTATCTGGTTAATGTTCTTATCAAGATGCCATGACTCCAATTTTCCTTTCTTAATCTTGTTAATGATAATCTTTGAGTCTCCTTCTAGATGCACTTGCTTGATAGCCAATTTGACTCCTAACATTAGAGCCTCTTTTGTTGCTTCACATTCTGTCACATTGTTGGTCCCATCCCTAAGTCTTTTAGCAACAAAAGCTATTGAGTTGCCTCTATGATCCCATGCTATACATCCACATCTAGATATACTCAAATTTCCTTAGGCAGCCCTATCAAAATTTATTTTGATCCATCCTTCCTCCGGTGGTTTCCAAAAATACCTTTCCTTCTTGAGACAAAGATTAACCCTTGAAAGTCCATTAATAGTCCACATATACATGCTTTAACATACAAAGAAATAGTTATTTTTAAGAGAGTTGTGAGAAAATAATATTGCATTTCTATCTTTCTACATGTTGAAGAGGATACTTTTCATCTTTAAAAGCATGTCATATTCATGTGATCTTATAGGGAAGCTTGGTAGAATCTCTTAACAAAATTTTATGTCAAGAGAAGGGTTCAAGCTCAAAAGGTTGAAAGAAGCCATTAAACCAAAGCCATAGTTTTTGGACTCTTTTGCAATACCCAAAAATATGTATGGAATTACCAAGTTGTCAACAAGATAAAAAATGGGGATTTGACAATGCCAAATGTTGAAGGTGAGGGTGTAACAACAAGCCTTGGAAAATGAATACACAATGCAAAATGGATCACTTTTGGCTCTTATAAATTTATGGACCACCATGTAGACTACAAAGATTGAAAATGTCTACAAAGATTCAAAGTGATACACATAAGCATGTGAGGAGAAAGCTAGTGGCCACCTAGATGGGGCTTGTAGTTACAAAAGATGGTACTAGGAAGCCATCACTAATCCATCCACCATGGCTTAATAGAGTGGATGTCAAGCTTGTGAACCATATTCCAAGGTAAAATTGACACCACCAAATAAAAAGTTTGATATTTTGAGTGGTTAAGATAAAAATGGGATTTTAAATCTTCCCAACTGTGAAGATTCATGTTAGCACAAGAAAAAAAATCCTTGGGAGTATAAATGACATTCTTGCAAAAGAGATATTTTTTTCATTTGAGGTTGAATTTAATTTAAAGTTATTTACATATATTCTAAGAGTTTGGATTAATGGTTAGATTATCTTATTTTCTTGTTGGGTTGAATTTATAAATTTGACAATGATCATAAGTCATATTTGAACATGTGCATTTGACCCCAAAAATGTTAAAACTAAAATTTGAGTTCAAGCTCACTTTTCCCTACAATGATTAATTATTGACTTCTAAAAGGATAATGTATAAATTGTTAGACTATTATTCATTATTGATAATTTAGAATCTAAGATCTAGAAATTGTTGCATATAGAAATTTTTATTACACATTGTATTATTTATTAAGCCTATAACTAGGCTTATTGTGTGATTGTTTGGCATGTATTTTACTTTGGTTTAAAATAATTAAGATTATAATATTCTACTTAGAAATCACCCATAATGTGTCTACATCAACACTATTATTCACTTATTGTAAGGACCAAAATTAAGGCAAACAATAATCTAAAGTTTGAGATATTATCAAGTCGATTGCCCATACAATTTTCAAATCCTTTAGTGTGGAAATCATTTTTGTAGAAGTTGAGAAAACCAACTTCATAGTTTGCCAAGAACACCTACATGCAAAATAACTTGTTGCTGAAAGGAAACTAAAGAGGAAAAAGTGAAGCTTGGAAATCTCAGTGGAGTGAGAGAAAAATGTATTCCAAGATGATAAAACAAAAAACACAGGAGTTCAACATATAAAGGTGAAAAAAACTCTAAAGCCTAAAAAAGCTAGGTTGCACATTAATAATTAATAAAATAATTAATTATTAATGTACCTAAGGGAAAGCTTAAGCACTAAAGAGTAATAACATAACTAATTAAATCAAAATGATTTAAGTATTGAAAAAAAATAAAAATTTATTCTAACACCCCCCCTTAAGCTAAGCGAAGGGGATAAACTAACCTAGCACAAATATGAAAGTAGGAAATGGGTCCTGTCAACAAGGCCTAATTAGTTGACCAATACAAGGAAATCTCTGTGAACCAGAGACAAAGGAGAAAACCCAGTGGGGAAAAAATCCTCTCCAAAAATAGATAGAAAAAAAGGAAATGTCTCAAGAGATTCTCTCAAAACCATAAGTACAACTAGTCCCCCCATGAGAGAGAGAAGAGACACCAAAGCCCCTAGAATGATGGAGCCCTTGTAGAAATGATCGAACCAATGGAATTTCAATGCTGAAGAAACAAGGGCACAAAACAAGGAAACCCCTGAATGAGAGGTGAAACTGGAAGGCCTAATTGGATCTCAAAGGAGAAAACATGAGGATCCTGAAAGGGAATCCCCAATGTAGGTGGGGTGATAGGTGTGCTAACACTATCATGAAAAAGGAGACAAATGTCCTCTGTAGAATCCTTGACAAGTGCACTTGGTGGCTCGATGAATGGAGCTAGAGGGATAGGTAGAGCTAAAGAAGAATCCTCCTAAAGAGAAAAGACCTCAATAGGATGTGGCATGACAATCAAACCAATGATCTCAGGAACAATACAAAGGTTCAAGTGTCTTGACTGCACCACATAATACTCTTGCAAAAGAGAAGAGTTATACTCTGACAATGGAGATGGTGGACCAAAGTGCGAGAAGGTGTAGAGATGGGTGGTATGATCAACTATCTCTTTAGCATTATAGCCTCCTATTCCACTATCTCGAATGAAGACTAAATCTACAGTGAAATTAACTGTCTTCCCTGATCCACTATGAGTAATATGATAAATAGAGAGAAGGTTTACTGATAGAGATGGAACATACAATACATCATTTAATGTGTCATCCTGAATGCCTACTGAACTTTTCTCATAGATTTTCAGGGAAGTGTTATTCCCTATGAGAATATGAGGAATGGGAGAAGCCTCAATAGTAGAGAAGACCCCTTAAGAAGATGCCATATGGTGAGAAGCACCTAAATCTAGTATCCAAGGGACTTGGGAAGGGGATACAATGGATGCCCATAATGCATGACCTTGTCCAACATCCTGTGTAGATGTCAAAGATATAGAAGAAGACTAAAAAGTAGACCCCTATGAGGTAGAAGAGGATGGAGAGGAAATAGTGCTCTTCTAATGAAGAGCTTGCAAATTTGCAATCTATTTCTCATAGCCATCAAATCTCTTCTAAAAGCAATGTGACTTATCATGAGGTCCCTTCTGACAATAGGGACATGTAGGAATCTTAGTCTTCTATTTCTCCTTCATAGAAGAAGATGATGGGCCAATAGAGTGCTAAGAAGAGGAATCTAATATCTTCTTCAGCTTCTACATCTGTGTACCCTAAGGTGTCTTGGCAAGTAGTGCCAGTGACTATAAACTTATAAGTGAATCCATCTGAGTGAGCTTGGACTGCTCATGAGTCAACCTATCATAGAATATCTCAAAAGAGGGCATAACATGCCATGCACCTAGTGCATCTATAATGAAGTAGAAGGTAGAAGTGAAAATTTGATAAGGACCTCAAATCTTTGAGAGTATTAGAAAGATACACTCATCATCTGACTTTGTCTTTCTAGTAATCTATAAAACAGATCAAGAGACTTGAGCTTCATCAAGAAGTCCTCAATGTTGGTGAATGATTTAGGTACCAAGGAGGTAAATTTTGCATCTATCTATAGAACCCTAAACTAATTCATTATGCCAAACAAAGTGGAAAACTTGTCCTACATAGCCTTAGGTGTGGTCAAACCATCTAGGTGAAACAACCCATCTAAAATATTCAGTGCAATGAGGCCCATTGCCTCATCCATCTTGTTTCTCTACATAAGAACCTCATAAGGCCTCTATAGAACTAGCCAAGCTGCATTGAGGCATCACCATAACCCCTTTTCCATAAGCAATCTAGTCATCTATCCTTGCCAAGTGTGGTAGTTGTGAGGTTTAAGGCAGGTGATAGAAGAATCTATCATTGAGAGAATAAGACATAAGTAGAGGGGTCATTTTTGAATAAAATTACAGAAAGAAACTTGAACCCCCACAATGTATAAATCTATCCCTCATATACCAAAGAAACAACTGAGAAAAGCACTAGAAAAACTAGAAGAAAACTTGGACACCAAATATAGAGATGTAGGAAACTAAAGCCTCTATTCCAATGCCAAAAATAGGAGCTCAAATGACCAAATCATAGAATGGAACTAGCATCATCATCTCCAGCTTGAAAATAGCTTTTTGATGATATTTCATTTTAAAAAACAAACACCATATGAAAAAGTTACAGCCAAAAAACCAATTGCTCCCCCTAACAATGAGCTCTTTGGAAAAATATAGAGATGGGAAAAAATTTGATGGCCATATGACCGTCTGCCGAAAAACAATTTGATTACCGAAAAAATTCTGGTAGCTAGGAAAAATCCTGGTCACCAAAAAAATTTAAAAAATCTACCGATAGGATGATGTCAACTAATAGATTACTAACATCACTAGTCAGTAGCTGGTGGTAGCCAAGTGGTGTTGTAGTGACAGTGGCGGTGGTCAGGTTTCAAAACATGGGCTGAGCACAGGCAGTGCGTGGTCTACCTGTGCCAAAAGTCTTAAATTTTTGTTTTTTGTTTTTTCCTCTTTTTTTGTGACATATGGCCCCAAGTAGGGAAATAAATTATCCCAAGGGTCATTGAAGCCAAAATTCACAAGTTTTACATGGATTTTGATTGAGCCGAGCCTTCTAAGTGTAATGGTGGCATCTATTTTCACTCAAAGTGCACCAGGAAAGGTGCCTCCTCCAGATTGAAGAAAAAAAACCATGAAAAGCTAGGTTTTTTTGTCTTCAAATCATGGCTTCAAGATCTCCAGACCAAGTAGTAGCAGGGAAGCTCTGACACCATGTAGAAATTAAGAAAACTAAAGACCAAGTAGTAGCAGGGAAGCTCTGACACCATGTAGAAATTAAGAAAACTAACTTCACAGTTCACCAAGAACACCTGTATGCAAAATAACCTGTTGCTGAAAGGAAACCAAAGAGGAAAGAGTGAAGCTTGGAAATCTTAGTAAAGTGAGAGAAAAATGTATTCCAAGATGATAAAGCAAAAAATACAAGAGTTCAACCTATAAAGGTGAACAAAACCCTAAAGCCTAAAAAAGATAGGTTGCACATTAATAATTAGTAAAATAATTAATTATTAATTCATCTAGGAGAAAGATTAAGCACTAAAGAGTAATAACATAACTCATTAAATCAAAATGATTTAAGTAGTAAGAAAACAAAATATTACTCTAATAATTTTTGTATGTAGGAAGTGACTTAGGTTGATGAATTCATGATCCAAACTAATTATTTCGATGCAACATTTTGAGCCCTAGCCATCTTAGAATGTCCTCTTTTAAAAATTGAATCAAGATAAAGCCAACTTATCCATAATAAAATATTATTGAAAATAAGGCCTAAATTAAAATTAAAAGAGTTAGGAAATATTAAAATATCAAAGTGTATGTATATGTATGCATATATGTATATATGTATATATGTGTGTATCTATGTATACACATACATACACATACATACATACATGCATGCATACATTTGTGTGTGTCTTGGCAATGGGCCAACATCCCTCACAAGGTTCACGACATGGCTTAATCACATCTCATGCTTCTATAATACTATTGGTTGTATCGGGTATTGACATGTTAATCTTTTGGTGCAACGACAACACTGTCCTTTTTAACAATTGGTATCAGAGCTAGGTTACAAGTTCAAATCTCACAAGACATGATGAGTGATGTTGGGAGGGGGATTTTTGGTAGTGGGCCAGTATCCCTTGTAGGGTTCACAACATGGCTTAACTACCTCCCATGGTCCTATAAGACTATTGATTGTATCGAGCATTGACAAGTCAATCTTTTGTCCTTTCTAACAATATATGTATATATATGTATGTATGTATATATGTGTGTGTGTGTGTGTGTGTGTGTGTGTGTGTGTGTGTGTGTGTGTGTGTGTGTGTGTGTGTGTGTGTGTGTGTGTGTGTGTGTGTGTGTGTGTGTGTGTGTGTTTGTGTTGATGAAGGGTGCTCCCCTTAATACCACAATCATATAACAAAAACAAGGAAATATCATATATTTGTGAAAACAAAATATGGGCTTCCTATTATCATTGCAAATGGGGAATTTCTTTTTTGAAATACAATATGCAAACCCACTGGGCATCTTACTTACAATAATTTGCAATTTAGAGCTACAAACTATCACCCAGAGTTGACCTAGACAATTTATGGCCATTCCTTATATAAACATTTTTACACTGCCCGAAAAGTTTATAAACTTCAAACCCTAACCCTTGAGACCAACTAACCCTAAAATTGTATATAGATTTGGTATGATACATCTTTGATACTTATTTTGGAAATTTTGGTCAACCCAAGTTTGGAAGACCATTACATTCAAATCATTGCTTTGATTGGTTATTATAACCCCTTTTTAGAATCCTCAGCTTCTGATCTATAGGGCTTGACTTGTGCAAGCTCTACTCGACCCCATTTCAAAGCCCATCTAGGGCCTCTAAGGCCTTCAAAACTGAGTTTGGATTTTTTATACTAAAATTGAACACCAAAAATATGCAAAAATGAAATAAATACTCATGATATGACACTGAGCCTCAGCTAATAGGCTGATATGTCCAAGATGAGTGTCCACCTCTAAAATTAGGACATTTCAAGAATGTATGAATACCTTACTAAGTAGCAAACCTCTAGAAAAAAAAGAGACTCTATACCAAGACAACCCTTATTCAAGAAAAAAAAAAGGAAATATTTTTGGGTGATGCAAGATTTCTCTTACACTTAGTATGCTCCTGTATAAGACACCCATGCTAATTTGAGAAGTGACCTCATCACATCTCAAGTATTTAGAGGATAGCTAAGATGGTCAACCCCTTTCCTTGCTAGCCATGATGAATCTTATACTAGTCTTCCTTTCCACTTGAGTAGATACTTAACATACATTATGTTCCTTGTGCTCCTTCCAATATGACTTTCCAGTATCTCCTCAATCTCCTTCGTAGCTAAAGTAGTTGTTATAATACTTCATTATGCCCTTGCAACTTCATCTCCATCACCTCCTTCATGATTTTTTTTTAGATCTAAAATGTTAAATACTAGTGAAATATTTAGTACAACAAGAAAATCTACTTCATAGGTATTTCTAGAATCATGCTTTTTCACTATCTTGCATGGTCCAAACTTCTTCATTTTTAGCTTATTATACATACCCATTAGAAAAATCTCCTTTCTCAAATAAACCATGAATTCATCTCCAATCTAAAACTCTATATACCTCCTTTGCACATCTTCCTTAGCCTTGTATTGCGTATTTATCTTTATAATATACTTCCTCACCTCCACATGGGCACTCTTTCAATATTTAGCAAAATTCTCTGCTTTAGCACTACTTATTTCTCCTTTATCCAACTACCTCAATTTAGAAGAATTTATGGGACTTCTCCCATATATAATCTAAAATGGTGACTTACCAGTACTCTTATTGATAGAATTATTATATGCAAATTATGCCTGTGGTAAAATTAGATCCCAACCTTTGGGCTTATCACCAACTAAACATCTCAGCAAATTCCTCAAACTCTTATTCACCACCTCTATTTTTCCATCAATTTGTGGATGATGTGATGAATTAAAATTCAAATATGTCTTCAATTTCTTCTACAATGTATGCTAGAAAAAGCCAAGAAACTTGGTATCCAATCTGAAACTATGTTCTTTGACAAACCATTTTGTCTCACTGCTTCTCTCAAAAAATAATCTGCCACATGAAAAACACCACTATTCTTCTTATAGGGAATGAAATTTTCCATCTTTTAAAATATTTCAACTACCACAAATATCAAATCATTCCCTTACAAGGTTCTTAGTAAACTAAGAACAAAATCCATGCTGACATCCTCCCATGGCTTCTCTGGAATAGGTAATGGTTGACACATACATGTATTCTACTTCACTCATTTTGTCATCTAACATACTCTACAACTCTAGAAAAACTTATTGACATATTACTACAATTGTGGCAGGTCATAATTCTCAATACTCAAAGCAATAGTTTTATCTCTACCAAAATGTCAAGTCATTCCTCCACTATGCTTCTCTTTAATGTGATTCTCTCTCATAGAACTTTTGGGAATGCATAATTGACTTCCCTTGTAGAACATACCGCCTTGGATTATGAAATCCAACCACTTTGTCATGTCAAGTGTAATAGGTTCTATACAAGCTTTCCAAGCTTCACCAAAATCAGAATCCTCTGGATACAAATTCTTGTGTTCCTTGAATCCAACCACCTTAATCTGCATCTTTGTTAGCAAAACTTTTCTTCTGCTAAGAGAATCTTCAACCTTGTTAGACTTCTCACTCCTATATTTTAAAAAAAATGTATAACTCTACCAAAACTCAAGCCATTTCAAATGCCTTTGGTTCAATTTTCCTTGACTATTCAAATAGTGCAAAGCTTGATGATCAGTTACAAAACAAACTCCTTAGGAAGAAGATAGTGTCCCCACATCTTCAATGCCTAAACTATAGCATAAAATCCCTAAAATAAATAGAATACTTTCTTTGGGCATCATTCAATTTCTCACTAAAATAAGCAACAAGTCTACCTTTTTGGCTCAAAATGACTCATATTCCAATACCACTAGTATCAAAGTCTACTTGAAACACCTTATCAAAATTTGGAAGTGCTAAAATATGTTGTTCTATAACTATTTTTATCATATTAAAATTCTTATTTTCTCCTATTGTCCACTTAAATTCTTTTCTATCCCCTCTTATTGTTTGTGTCAAGGGTCCATAAATATTGCTAAAACCTCTAATAAAATTTCTCTAAGAACTAGCTAGTCCATGAAATGTTCTTAACTCTATTCACTCCCTAGATTAGGCCATTCAAAGACACTCTTCACTTTATCAGGGTCCATTTTTAGTCCTTCTAGTGAAAATACAAATCCTAGGTACATTAACTTCTTTACAAAATTACAGTTCTTTAGATTTATTGGCAACTTTTCTTCCCTAAAATTATCTTCCCTAAACTTATCAAACACTTTATGAATATGCATCAAATGCTCTTGCACTGTCTTACTAAAGATTAAAATATCATATAGGCAAACAATGAAAAACTTACCTAGAATCTCCCTCGATGCCTCATTCATGAGCCTCATGAAAGTTCTTGGTGCATTGGTTAACCCAAAATGCTTGATTAACCACTTGTAAAATATTTCCCTTCTCTTGAAGGCAGTCTTCAACTCATCTCCTTCTTTAATGTGAATCTAATGGTACCCACTCTTCAGATCTATCTTTGTAAAATATACAACTCCACTCAGACAATCCATTATATTATCCATCCTTGGAAATGGAAATCTATACTTGATTGTGATCTTGTTGATAGCTTATGAATTTGTGCACATCCTTTATTCTCTATTCTTCTTTAGTTCTAGTATTACTAGTACAACACATGGACTCAGAATCTCTTGAATCAACCCCTTCTGAAATAACTCATGAACATATCTACCCAACTCTTCACTTTCTGTTGGAGTCATTCTATGTGCTACCTTAGTTGGAAAACTAGCTCTTGGAATCAAGTTCATCTAGTGTGTAATATTCCTCACTAGGGGTAATCTATTAGGTACATTATCTGACACAATATCTAGAAACTCTTCCATAAAATCTACAACTTCTATAGGTACCTCCACTACTTCTTCTTTACCATCTTTTAGAATTACAACTAAACAAATATTCTCAATCCCATATTGTTGAGAAACTAATTTCCATCAACAAGAAATATTCTAGTAGCAATACATACCTTTTATTCTTTCTCCTTCAATGAATTTAGCATATGTTTCACTCCATCCTTTGTTAGAGCGTAGGTATTTGTATTCCCATCATGTACATTGTGTATATCAAATTTCAATGAGCTACCCAATAACATATGACATTTGTCCATAGGTATGGTATCATGACAAACTGCATCCTGGTAGCTTGCAATCTTGAACTTCACTAGGAACTTCTCATTTACCATGATCTTGTGGTCAACCTACACCCATGAAATGTGGTATGGATGTGGGAATTTATACCTCTTGAGCTTTAACTTCATGACCATCTTCTATGACACTAGATTGTTAGCACTTTAGCCATCAATGATCACATTATAACACTTATCTTCATGTTTGCACCTTATGCGAAACAAACTCCTACTTTGGTTAGGTTCATGTTCTCACCACTCAGAAAAAATCTTCTGTTAATATAAATTCTCCTCTTTTAGCATCTTAAAAATGTAACAATTTGGAATCTTCATCATCATGTGCAACTCTGGTTAGGTCTTCTATTCTTCTACTAGTCCTTCCTTAGCATTAGGAGCATTCAAATACCCTATGTCCTTTTGTGTAGAAAATTTTTTTTACACAAAAACCTCCTCTTCCATATACTTGTCCTCTTCCTCTTCATCTTTGATCTCTATTATTATGATCATGGAAATGATTAGGATTTTCCCCGCTCTAGTTGATTGCTACTACTTTCTTCATCCTTGTTCTTCTACTTGTCAATTTGGCCTCCATAAGGTCACCCACTAGATCTTCCACTGTGACCTCTTTCACTATTCTTGTTAGCAAACTTCCTATTCAACTTTTCCTCCACTCTTAGGGAAAATTGGTATTCCTCTTCAATATTGTTCATTTAGACTAGACTTAACTCCTACTAAATTCTTTCCCTCAACCCATTACGATAAAGAAAAATTTTCTCCTTGTCAGCTTCTAGATGGCTTGTTCTAATGAGAACTTGGTAGAACTCTTTGGTATACTCTTGAATAAATCTTCCTACTTGCTTCAACCCTTACATTTTCTTCTGTAGATCGAGCTCATAATCCACAAGAATGAATTGTCACTTCAATTTATCTATCATTTGGTCTCATCTTGTGATTTTTTTCCTTCCCTCTTCTATTTTGCTCCAACTGAATCTATTGCCACCATATCTTCATATGACCCTTCAATTTGGCCTTCACAAAGTTAGGTCTTTTTCTAATCTTGGAGATGGCTACAAAAAGTCTCTCCTCGTCTTGGTTCATAATTGCATTTTCTTTAGTATTTTCTTCTTCTACTTCATCCTCACTTTCATCTCTTATAAAAAGATTTAATCCTCTATGCATTTGTTCTTCCAATTCTTGCATTTGTCTCTAGAAGGATCTAAAACCCTCAAGTCCAACACCTATAGCTCTTCCACCATTCTCTCTTTGTGGAGGCATTTTTCATGCTTGTGCTAAAACTGTAGTGCAAACTACCTCATAATTGGTGATCTTTCTACACACTTAGCCCACATTATGGTCTTGGTGCAACTACCTCATAATCAATGATCTACTTAAAAACTTAGGAACTCCTACTTCAATACTAGTTGATGAAGGGTACTCCCCTTAATACCACAAAAACATAACATAAACAAGGAAATAACAATTTTTTCGAGAAAAAATATGGGCTTCTTATTATCACCTTAAATGTGGAATTATAGAATGTTGAGATGAAATATGCAAATCCACATGGGCACCTTCCTTACAATAATTTAGAAGACAAAGCTACGAACTATCACCCAAAGTTGTTCTAGATAATGTACAAGCATTCCTTATATAGGCATTTTTACATTGCCTAGGAATTTTCTAGACATCAAACCCTAACCCTTGAGATTGACTAACCCTAAAATTATATATAGAGTTTCCCTAATACATGTCTAACACTTATTTTAGAAATTTTATTCATTCCAACTTCTAAAGACAATAACTTTTGAATTGTTTCTCTAATTGGCTATTATAACCCCTTTTTGGAATTCTCAACTTTTGATCTACTAGGCCCACCTTGCACAAGCTTGAGTTGACACCATTTCCGAGCCCAACTAGGTGCCTCAATCAATTGAAGTAGGAGTGGAGGAATGATCAATCAATAGATGTACCATAAGTGAACCCACACAACTGTACATAAGGAGGAAAATGGATGACTTGAGTGAAAGCTAGAAATCAACAAACATTGAAAGCGGTGGGGTTGGGATGGGAATTGAACTAATGATAAAAGGAGGGTTGGCTCCTTTTCTAAGGCTTTCAAAACTAAGCCTAAAGTTTTTATACTAGAATTTTACACTAAAAATCCATAATAACTTCACAAATACTCATGATATGGCACCAAGCCTCAAGTGGCATGTTGATATATCCAAGATGAGCATCCACCTCTGAAATTAGGACATTTTGAGATCGTATGATTGACCTACTAAGTAGAAATCCTCCAAAAGCAATAACTCTATACTGAGACAACTCTTATTTAAGAAAGAAAAAGGAAATAATTTTTGGGTGATGCAAGATTGCTCTTACACTCGGGATGCTCCTGCATCATATATGTATGTATGTATGTACACATACACATACATATACATGTGTGTATGTGTTAAATTTGATTTTAAATAGCGACATTTTTCTTAGGAACTATGAATAAATGCAAAGAGTTGTTTCTATTAAGGAAAATGACGACTTAAACACAATCCCAACAAGGAGAAGGACACTCTTTATTGAGCAAATATATTGTATGATTTTCATCCCTCTTGGAGAAAGCAATTTTAGTTTAATTAATCCAAGGATGGATACATCCAAATTTATATCATTTGATAACTAGAGAGAAGCCCCTAATCCAAACATATGACAATATCACCCAAAAATTGCATAGGAGTTTTTGAATGATAGTTTAATCAATGTCATGATAAACTCTTTCATAAATATATGTAATTGAAGATTATCAATTTATAAAAACATTAGGCCTACTTGTGCAAATCTAGTTGAAGGCTACATTCTTATGTTTTTACTATATTAGGTGACTACTAACATAATTCCAATTTTAGAAATAAAACGCATGCAAAATAAACTTTATGTGGTGTCATGTTTGTATAAAGACAATGATTAGTATCTAATCAAAACATACATATTATAGAATCTCTATTTGAATTCAATAATTCATATCAGATGCATATGGAAAAAACTTCTAATTTTTATAAATTAAAATTTGTGAATTATCTTCTAATTGATAAATAGAATATATTTTCCACAACAAGTCAAATTGTGATATTGCTATAAGGATTCAAATATGTATCTTTTTACTCAAACTCATTAACCCATGTTTCATAAGTAAGGGCTCATAAGAAACCATCTCTTATGAGAGTGAATGAAATAATTAGCACTCATTGCATATAGGAAACTCTTATAAAGGTGAACCACCAAGAGTTATTGGGAGGTTACCCATCCTTGTACTAATCCAGCTCAAGCACATTTATTTTTGAAGTTTCCTCCAAGGGTACACCCACTTTTCTTGTAACTTCATTTGTAAAACCTTCAACAACTATTCTATCTTATGAACAATTCATTATACATCCTCTTATTATCATCAATTGACAAGTAAAAGATTACTTATACAAAATATTTCTATTAGGATTCAAGTATATATTTTTTGAGTCAAACTTGTTGATCCATGTTTCATGAGTAAGGGTTCACAAGAACCCATAAAGATTTAAAATGAAAAAATAGGCCTAATAGAATCAAAAGATGTTTGAATGTAAGCACTAGAGAAGTCTAACCATCCTTAGGTACATAATTGTAAAATATTATGCTAGTGACACAAATAAGAGATAAAGTAGACACGAAGAATATAAATAATTTAGATCTTTGTATTTTGAGTTAATTATATCCACTTGTCAACAAGACATCATAATCACTACATACTATCTTAATATGGAAACACCTTTCATTTAAGACCTTTTTGCTCCCATCCTTTAGTCATTTGATGGACTATGGATGCATTTGTGTTTAATTTTCATTTGTGTAATTTCTAAGACTTTGAGGTTACCCCTTCTCAACATAATTTTGGTGTAGGTTGACCTAGTTGACCTATACTGGTACGGGTTGATCCAATTGACTTATATTAGTATAGGTCAACCAAGTCGAACGATTGACCTATACTAGTATAGGTTAACCAAGTCAACTTATAACCCAGGGATTTTTGGTCCCAAGGCTAGTTTTATCTTGGGGATTCAAATTTGAAAATTGAGTGTCCCTGTTGACTTGCTTTATTTTTTATCCCAAAATCTAGTATAGAAGGAAGCTAGGGAACCTCATTTTCAAATCCAAGGAAATACATAAATCATCAAGAAGAAACTAAAATAACACTTAAGGACATTTAATCTAGTAGATTTCATTAAGCTTTCAAGTATTCATCAAGCATTCATCAAGAATTCAAGAAGTTTTCATGATTCAAGGATCCTTTGTGAGCATTTCCTCTTCAAGATTTCACATTTTGTTGGCCATCAAGGGAGGATATTGTTGGAATTATTTAGAATAAATGAGAAGGGAGTGAATCAATTATCCAAGGTCTAAATGTACAATTAAAAATTTACACAACTTAGTGAACCCATATCCTTGAATTATTTTTATCATGTATGCATCCATTAGATCATACAATTACTTAAACTTGTAGGTTACTATCAAATCAACTTTGCAGAAGTGTAAGCATGAAACATAACAAATTCAGTAATACATTTAACACCATGATTTAACATTTAAACCCAATTTGGGAAAAACCACCAATAACATGCTACTCATTCTCACTCTTCTAAAGTGATGCCCTATGAAAGGCCAACCTTATTAAAGGTTACAATGCACAATGTTAAATGTGACCTGTTTAAAGGATTTCAATCACCCTATTAGGAGTGAGTCTTATTATAGGACTTTAGATCATTCGCTTGGAATGTCACCTAGTTTAAAGATTTACAAATGACTATTAGGTCAACCTTAATCCAAAGGATTTACCCTAGACTAATGCAATGATTAGAAAGTGATGTGAAGGCTTGATTTGATAACAACTTACAACACACTTGTAGATTATAGATCTCTCTTTTAGTCCTCCATTTTTCTTAGCTTTCACAGACTTCAACTTTAATAGCTTGTTCACCCTTCAAGAATCCATACCCTTAAGCCTTCTTACTTTGTTTGCCAAAGAAGTATCTTCTCTTAGGTCATTGAATGAAGCAATACCCTAGAAACCTTGTCATCCTTAGGTTCTTGCACATGAAAACCTTTGCTTTTGACCAACCATCTCTATAAATAGAAAACTAAGATCTTTTTCTGTTCATCCCCCTTGGTCCATTTTTGGGTTAGATTATATTAGGTAGGATTCAATGAATCTACCTATCATTTCATTTCATTTCATTTCCTTCTAGTAACTTATCCTTCAATCCTCTTTGAATTCATCTCAAAACAATTCATCTTGAATTCTGTGCTACTAGCTCATCAAGCTTATCTTACACACAATTCACACAATCTATGAAATCAAACTTGTTAGCTTAGATTCATCAAATTCATGATCTTTTTCATAATGCTAACACTTGGCATTAACTTGCTTTTGATGCTCAGCACATACTGTGTTGCTCGATATCCACTATCAAAACACTCGGTACAAATTAAAGTTTACTAGTGCTTGACATCAACTAAACTTCACTTGGCTTACACTGAAATTGACCTTTCTCAACTCCAACTAATTTTCTTCTTGACTTCCACTCACTTTTCTTGGCACCTATTGTAAATATTGTTAAGCTTGGTAGGCACAATTCATTTAACTTGTTCTTCTAAACTTAATCAGTGTATTCATTCTTTGCAATCTTAAGTAGATTACCAATGCACTCTAATATCAATGTCTTAACTGATCCTTGTACTCCTTTTTCATATCATAACTTAACCTTTCCTCTAGGTGCTATTGTTACCTCATTTAATCAAATCCTCTTCATCAATCAAACAAATTATAGTACTAAAATTATCTAAGTAATTGTCTTACCAATAAGTAGCAAATTTGAAACTAGTGACAAAACAATGATTGAAAGACATTATCATACTTGTATCAATATGCTTTTAGCAATCTCCTTCTTTAGCATTGATGGAAAACCAATTTGACCAAACTTAATCAGTATAACCAATAAAATACCAAAAAGAAAATAATTCCTTGTATTGAAATCTTTCCTTTTATCAAAAACTTTCATCTTCTGAATACGTTACGAAAAAATTATGTTCTGATCAATAGAAAATCAATCAATTCATCCTTATGAATCCCTCTAGATCACTTCTTATATCTCCTTTGACAACAATATCTCCTTCAGCAGTCAAGATTTCTCCCTCGACAAGATTTCTCCTTCAACAAGATTTCTCCCTCTTTGACAACAATGCCAAAGACTTGTCATCTTAATACATATATATATAAACATTTTTAGTTTCTCCCTCAATCACCTAGCTTGTGAGTGTTTTGTACCTCCAGTTCTTTGATTACTTTAGGTAGCTCCTAAAGTAATATCCATTGCATCAATGTGTAACATATGTTAATTAACTTGTTTGATATAGGGTACTCCTCATGCTTCTTAGATAGCTTTTGATAGGGGATTTATTTCTTAGATACTCATGAACATCCTTAGGTAATTCTTTTGTGAAGATATCAGCTATTTGCTCTTTTGTGTTAACATATTCTATCCTCACCTCTTTATCTTGAACTAACTCTCTCAAGTAATGATACTTGATTGCAATGTGCTTAGTCTTTGTATGCATCACATGATTCTTTGATATATTTTTAGAACTTTTATTATCACAATAAAGTATCATAGGTTTAGTGATTTCCTTCTTCATACCTTTGAGTATTTGTTTGATCCATACAATGTTTGTACAATTTACTATAGTACCAGCATATTAAGCTTCAGCAGTAGATTGAGATATATAGTTTTGTTTCTTGCTAGTCCATGTAACCAACCTTTTTCTTAAGAAAAATTCTCCTCCATTGGTGCTCTTTCTGTCATCAATGTTTCTAGCCCAATCAACATCAATATAGGCTCTTAATTCAAATTTCTCATTTTTCTTGTAGTATAGGCCATAGTCTTATGTTCCTTTTAGATTTCTCATTAGTCTCTTAATAGCCATCAAATGATTCTCCTTGGGATTAGCAAAGAATCTTGAAACTATCCCAATAGATAATGCAATATTAGGTCTATTGTGTACTACATATTATAATTTTCCAATCATAGACTTGTACAATGTTTGATTCACCTCAGCTAAATCATCATTGTTTGACAATTTATGTCTTATCACCATATGTGTGGTTACCAGTTGGAATCCTCCAATCCAAAAGTTTTCAATATCTCCTTTACATATTTTGATTGAGTGATGTAAATAGCATATTTCATTTGATGTACTTTCAAACCCACAAAGAACTTGATCTCTCCAAACATAGACATTTTAAATTCTTTCTTCATTTCATTTGCAGAAGCCTTACATAAAGTATCTTGACCTCCAAATATGATATCATCAACAAAAAATTTAGATAATAAAATACCTTTTCCTTTCTATGTCTTTAAGTATATATTTTTATTATCATCAATCCTCTCAAATCTAATCTTCACAAGATAATTATATAGCCTTTCATACCATGCTCTTGGTGCTTCTTCAAACCATATAAAGCTTTGTGTAGTCTACATACCATTTTCTTATTGTTAGCATCAACAAATCTTTCTAGCTATTCTATATACATATCTTCCTCTAATATACCATTTAGAAATGTAGACTTAGCATCCATTTGATAAACTTTGAAACCTTTGTATGCATGGTAAGCAAGTAGAGTTCTTACTCCTAGTCTTGCAATAGGGACATATATTTTTCCATAGTCTATCCCTTCTTCTTATGCATATCTATTACAAACTAATCTTGCCTAGTACCTTGTAACTTCACCATTTTTATCTAACTTGTTTCTATATACCCACTTGGTGCCAATCACATTTTTGTCTTTTGGTCTAGGAACTAGAGTCCATGTCTTATTTTTCTCAAATTGTCCAATCTCTTCTTTCATGGCTTTACTCCATTCCACATCTTTTAGGCATCTTTCACTATTTTAGGTTCTAGCATGCTCAAAAAACATGTATCATTTCTCAACTTGTTCCTTGTCATTGGTCTAACATCTTTATCTCTAATGATTTTTGTAGCAGGGTGATGTCTCTTGACATACTTAGACAATCTTGGTTCTACTCTATTTTGTTCACTTGGTCTCAACTTCTAAATCACTATGCACATCTCTGTCAGGTAGTTCAACATCTCTTTCATGTACACTAATCTTAGAATCAAAATGTGCCTCAACTTCATTTTGTAACTCGACACTTGAATGTAGCTTGGTTACTAAATGCAACTTGACATTCATAGTATGTGACTCAATAGTCACTGAAACTTGCTATTTGTTTGCAACTTGACTTACAACATCTTCATCAGTACGCATACTTTCATAAAAGTATAAAAATGATTTGTATTCTTCTGGTTCCTTCATATGTTCAACCTCATGTACTTTTGTATATTCATCAAATTTCACATTTATACTTTCCACAACCTTGTTAGTGTTAGTATTTAAACACTTATAAGCTTTACTTCTTATGGAATAGCTAAGAAATATAACTTCTTCATTTTTTGTATCTAATTTACCATTCCTAAAATCTTTGAGAATATAACACTTGCTTCCAAATACCTTAAAATATTTTACATTGGGTGACTATCTATACCATAGTTCAAAAGGTGTTGAATGAGTACCTTTCTTGACTTGCACATAGTTCAAGGTATAGATAGCTACACTTACAACTTCTCTCTAGTATTTCAAAGAAACATTTTTATCCATCATGAGTGTCCTAGCATAGTCCATTATAGACCTATTCCTCCTTTCAACAATTCTATTTTGTGGAGAGATCCTAGGACCAGATGTTTGTCCTTTGATTCCTCTATCACTACCAAAAATCTCAAACTCATTTAATGTAAATTCTCCTCCTCAATAAAATCTCCAACATTTTAGACTTTTAACTATTTCCTTCTCAACTCTTGCTAAGTATCACATAAACATTTGGAAAGAATCAGATTTATGTTTTAGAAACATAACTATCATCATTCTAGAATAATCATCGACTAATAACATAATGTACTTATCTCCTTTGTAGCTTTGCACCTCAATTGGTCCACACAAGTCAATATGAAAAATCTCTAATATTCCTTTAGAGGTATGAGTCTTACTCTTAAAACTTGACATTGTCATTTTACTAACTGATATTGTTTGCAAATTATGTTGTTAGACTTCTTCAACTTAGGCAAACCTCTAACTCTTCTCATGTTGTTTATACTAACCAAGTTATCAAAATTAACATGACATAACCTCTTGTGCCATAGCCACACATAAAAAAATCTACAAATAAATAAGTAGCATCCTCTATATCAATGTAGAATAGATTACCTCTAGTTTGATCACATTTTCCAATCATTTTTCCATCAGTATCATATATCTTAGCAATCTTGTTCTCAGACTCAACCTTACAACCAGAATTATTTAATTGTGACATGCTCAACAAATTATAGTTAAGTCCTTCAACACAATAAATATAGTTCCATAAATCTTTTCTATCAGTTTGATAGAACCTTTTCCTTTTATTAGATATGGTGCATCATTACCAAACCTTACACTATTTCCATCATAATAATTCAAGGTAATGAACTTGCTTTTATCTCCAATCATGTGATGTGAACACCCACTATCAATGATCCATCTATCATTCTTGTTTACACAAGACACTAGTGTAGATGCCTCATCCTCATTAGATTCAACCTTCATTGCAACATACACCACTTCATCATCATGATCATCAGATCCATCTTTTGTTTCCTCTTCAACAATGTAGCAAGACTTCTTGCCTTGTTTTTTTGTAATCTTTGTTTTCTTAATCTCTTCTACTATTATGCTTGTCTCCACCTCTGTAATTCTTCTTCTCTAGACATTTGACAACAATATGACCAACTTCATTGCAATTGAAGCACATGATAGGTAATTTACCTTTGAACTTGCCTTTATCTCTATGAAATCTCCTTGCTAGTAATGCTTCAAGGTGTTCTACATCTTCCTCATCTACATCACTATCACTAGACACATATTTTACCTTTTTCTTCTTCTTCTCAATAGATTCCTTCAATGACAACTTGGCTTTGAAAGTAGATTCAACATTGTCAGGTTTGTAATTATAAAAATTAGATAGCTCAAAAGTAGTGAGCCTGCCTACCAGATCTTTAAAAGTTAGATTAGTGCCTAGTATACATCTTAGTTCTTGTATTACAAAACCTCTAATAGCATAAATAGGCAGTAGTGTTCTCAAAACTTTTCTTAGTATAGTCTCATCATCTATTTAACCATTAGCTCCTCTTATTGCATTAACAACATCTTTTATCCTAGAGCAATATTGAGCAATATTCTCACCTTCTTGCATTCTCATATCATTGAACTTGCCTCTAAGACTTCTAAATTTGGCTCTTAGAACATTTGTGTCACCTCCATAGATAGTGTGTAGAGCATCCCATATTTTATTTATACTATCATAACCTTTGATATCATCAAACTCAACATAACTTAGGGCAATGGCAATCTCCAACATTGTTTGGTTGTGTTCTTTTTTCTTTATTAGATCTTCAGTAGTTAGGGCTCCAACAAGATCAAAATGCTTAGTGGTGATGGTAGATTGTGCATGATCTCCAAGACCTCCTAGATTTAGCTTTATTAGAATTTTCCATGCAGGAAAGTTATCTCTATTAAGCTTGGGTGCCTCCTTTTTTGACATCTTGATCTTCTACATCTAGTACCTTCAAACTAGTCCTCTTAAGCAAATGGCTCTAATACCAATTGTTGGAATTCTTTAGAATAATTCAAAGGGAGTGAATCACTTATCCAAGGTCCAAATGTACAATCAAAACTTATCACAACTTAGTGAACCCATATCCATAAATCATTTTCATCATGAATGCATCCATTAGATCATACAATCACTTAAACTTGTAGGTTACTGTCAAATCAACTTTGCATAAATGTAAGCATGAAACATAATAGATTCAATAACACATTTGATGACATGATTTAATATGGAAATCCAATTTGTGAAAAACCAGTAGTACATGCTACTCATTCTCACTCTTCTAAAGTGATGCCCTATGAAAGGCCAACCATATTAAAGGTTACAATGTATACTGTTAAATGTGACCTAGTTAAAGGATTTCAATCACCCTATTAGGAGTGAGCCTTGTTAGAGAACTTTAGATCATTCACTTGGAATGTCACCCAGTTAAAGGATTTACAAAAGACTATTAGTTCAACATTAACCCAAAGAATTTACCCTATATTAATACAAAGATTAGAAAGTAATCATAAGGCTTGATCTGATAACAACTTACAACACACTTGCAGATTACAAATCTTTGCTTTAGTCCTCCATTCTCCTTGGCTTTCACACACTTTAGCTCTGACAACTTGTTCACCCTTCAAGCATCCATACCCTTACGCCTTCTTTCTTTTTTTTCCAATGCAATCTCTTCTCTTAGGTCACTAAATGAAGCAATACCCTAGACTCCTTGTCTTCCTTAGGTTCTCTCACATGACAACCTTTACTTCTAACCATCCATCTCAATAAATAGAAAATTAAGATCTTTTGTTGTTCATCCTCCTTTGTCCATTTTAGGTTTAGGTTAGATTAGGTAGGATTTAATGAATCTACCCATCATTTCATTATATTCCCTTCTAGTAACTTCTCCTTCAATCCTCTTTGAATTTGCCTCAAAATGGTTCATCTTGAATTATATGCCACCAGGTCATCAAGATTATCTTCCACATAGTTTAAAAAATTCAAGAAATAAAACATGTTGGCTTATATTCATTGAGTTCATGATCTTTCTCATAATATTGACACTTAGTATTAACTTTCTTTTGATGCTCGACACATACTACATTGCTCGACATCCACTATCCAAACACTTAGCACAAACTAAATTTTACTGGAGTTTGAAATCAACTAGACTTTACTCAGCTTATAGTGTATCACTCGACTTACATTGAAATTGAATTTTCTTGACTCCAATTAATTCTCTACTCAACTTCCACTAACTTTTTTGGCACCTACTATGCAGATTGTTAAGCTTAGCATACACAATTTCTTTAACTTGTTCTTCTAAACTTAATCAATGTATCCATTCTTTACAACCTTAAGTAGATTATCAATGCACTATAATATCACTATCTTAACCAATCCTTGTACTCCTTTTCCATAGCATAACTCAACCTTTCCTCTAGGTTCTATTATGACCTCATTTGATCAAATCATCTTCATCAATCAAACAAATGATAGTACTCAGATAATCTAAGTAATTGTCTTACCAGCAAGTAGCAAGTTTGACATCAATGACAAAACAATGATTGAAACACATTATCACACTTGTATCAATCTATTTTCAATAGATATCTAAGTTGTTTTATTTATATTATTATTCCTTTATACACATTGAGATTCATGGACCCCTGAGTTGGTATTAAATCTATTGAATTTTTTGAGATTTCCTAAACCCTTCATTAAAGATTCAATATCAACAACATTCAAGCATTGCCAAATCCTTATTGACAAGGGTTTAATCAAGAAAGGTGGATGTTTATAGTTGTCTTGCTTCTTTACATGATTTTGTAATACTTGTCTTTTTCAAGGTTAATTCCTAAATGGGGAATTGACCAAGGTGATCCCCTCCCTCAATAAAAATCAAAATTTCTGATGTAAGAATAGGATATCATAATTTATAATTTGGATCTGGAAACTATCAATTGAGGTCTTCATGAATAATTTGGGTCAAATTTGTTTCTATGCTTCTAGATCATGTATATCTTCCCAGTAAGTCTAGAGGTAGACATCACACAATTTTGCTTGTGCTTGTAGAATTGATATTTTTAGAGTTTTATGGGTTTTGTACTATGATCATAGATTTAGAGTCATTTTTTTGATGTAGTTGTAATTCCATAGTTTTTGGAGTAGAAAAGCACTTTACCTTGTAAATTATTGAGGTCATTTTTCTCTCTCCTTTTCATTTTATATCATATATCTATCTTCCTATTTTAATTGAATTGATTGCATACATATTTATCATATATCCTATTCATTGGCTCAATTTTCATTCACATTAAGGAACATTGCATGAAAGAGGAGCTTCTTGGTACTTCCTTAATATAATTTGGATTTAGTATTGGAATTACTTCATGCTATTTGGGCTTTGCTAATTTAACTTGACTTACATTGAGATTTAATTTTGGAATCCCCTATTTCTCTTATATTAAATGACTTGTGGTGAAATTGTTTAACTAATGAATTTATCTCATCTAGTTTACATTGCTAAATTCGTTATTTCTATTTTCATCACTAAGTATTTTGGTGAACCCAATGCATCTCCACTTTTTGATTTTGGAATTAGATCACTATATCTCTCTTACATTCTTTTTAAAACTAAGTGTTCATCTTCTTTTGGAGAACCCAACATGTCTCTCATTTTGATCTTTCAACTTGTAGTTAGATGTTTCTATATTGTGAAGTTAGATCTCTTTATTTTTCTTGTTGCATTTATATCTACTTTGTTATGCTTCTTGTTAAATTGATATTATTTCAATATTCTTTGTAGTTAGATGTAATTAGATTCTCCTTTTTGATCTCCCCTTGAATAATCTTTATCACATTAATTCCAACCTATAATATTCTTGTTAGAAGAAGTCATAGACACATGGGCTTTCTTGACCATGATTCCTATTTCTTTCATAGGATCCATGATAATACCAATATTTTATTCATTACATTAATTCCATCATGGAGAATAACTCTCTCATGCTTCCCATAAAGCCTCAAGGGTTCCTCCTTCTCAAGTTGACAAAATCGCTCATGAATTTGAAAAATTAAAAAATTAGCGTGTGTAAGAGAATCAAAATCCTGATAGTGTTGCCACTATTAAGGCTATAAATAAAAAATTATTTTTTTTGATAATAACATTAACATTATATGTGGCATATCTTATCTTATTGGTACTCATGCCAAGCCTTTGATAGAATGTTGTCAAGAGTTAGGTTTCACTCCTCCTTCTACAAATGTTGAACCTTCCATTCCTAACATCCCTGCTTGTGCACCACCTCTTATGAAAAATTATACAAAAGTCTCTACCTCTAAGTATTGGTCTTCATAACCCCACATTTCCCATTATTATTCCTCCTACATCCATACCTTCTTTGTTTGTTTCATACAATGACGTGCCTTTTACATATTCTAATCCTCTTCTAAATTCTTCTAATATTCCTCCCATATCTTTTCATATTCCCTCCACTTCTTACAATAACATTTCTAACACATCTAAAGTGTCTTTTCTTATTATTGCATTCCAGTCTCCCCATTAGTTGCATGCTTCAAACTATCTGGACTTTGTAACAAGTTGTTCAATTCACTTAACATAAATATGGCATTCCTACATGTGACATTTTTAATCCCCTTTCTCTAGATATTCTTTGTTTTTATTTATACTGCAACATATTTAGATACCTCATCTTGAGACTGATCATGGTAAGTTTGATCATGTGATGCTTGTTGGGAGTTTCCAAACTATATGCAATGTTTTTTGTCATGACTATAGGGTCATGACTAAGTTGTTCACATGTACCTTGTGGATAAACATTTGCAATGACATTTCTCGTTACCCCCTTATTCTATTGATTCTTTTCAAAATTTTCCATCACTTTCATTCAATAATTTCAAAACAACATTAGTCCTCAAATTTCTTTGACTAACTTGATGCATTGTAAGTTGAATGTTAAAGGAAAAGTTATTTACTTTATTGGTAAACTCAAACATTTGTATGATAAAATATTTTATCTATGCTTGATAATGATATTCAAAATATTTTTATTTCTAATTTGAAAAATGATACAAGAGATAAGATTCTCCTTACCGAGTATAATTTATCCTCACATCTTTATGCATTGCTTCACCATTACCAATTACAAGTGATCTAGCTTGAGAGCACCACTCCAATTACTCCTTTTACTTTTGGTAATAGTGATGATGTCATTAAAATAATTTTTCTAAATCTAAAAATTACATCAAAATAAACAAGACAAAAAGCATAGTAGATGATCAAGTTGTTCCCACATCTAAAGGCATGACTAATTTTTCCTTTGTATATCATGCTAATTGTAAATACACTATTTTATAAATGAACCTTTGTGTGTGGTGATGTAAAAATTAATTAATGAGATAATATTATTAGATTTCCTCCTATCTTCCCTATTTATACTATCAAACTAATGCCTAATTCATTTGATCAAATTTTTTTTAATCAATATCATTGTGATCCTAGCTATGATACTCAAAGGTGCTATACTTTGAAAAATGTTATTTGAGACCTTATATATTTTAATGCTATATCTATGATGCTAAGGTTAATAGTACAAATAGATGTATTGCACATGTTAATTAGAACTTGTACATTTTTACTAATTCTTTAGCTTCTCATTTAACAAATGTTATTAATGTACCTTCTTATGATGTTCCTAATGTCACTTATGAAGATAAGGTAGCAGAAGCTAATTATGTGGTTAACCATGTCAAATATCAACCTCAACCTCTACTTTTGCCTCCACCTAAACCTACATCTTCACTTCCTATCACCTTGTATCATTTTGAGATGATTAAAGAACATGATGGCCCTCTTTACATTACCACTAGGGTTTCTCTTATCCCTTCTTGTGATATTTTACTTGATACTTCTTCCGTAGTTAATGTTACCACTGAAAAGAATTTTTTTAATAAGTGATTGCACAATGATTCCTATGACTATATCTCTTCTCATGACCCTTTATGGTAAATTTGTGCATACTTCCTTTGTTGTGATCCCAAGTTTTGATCAATTTCATGTTAATCTTGGTATCCCATGACTTTTTTCCATGCACATTATAACTTTTCTTATACAAAGATACCTTAAATTTACACACAATGGAGAAATTATCACTATCAATCATTTTCTTTAACATCCTTCTTTCCCTCAAGATTGTGTTGAATTTTTATTTTTTTTGCCTTCCCTACCTTAGAAACCACGTACTTGCCCTGACCATCTTTATAGATCTTATCAAAGATAAAAGTAGACAAGGTTATTGATCTTAGTCTCTCTAAGTTGATCCTTTTGTATATATCTTACCTCTTCTACCTATTCCTCCTTTATGGAATTTATTTCAACCCATAGTTGTTCTCTCTTTGGGACCTATTCTAATTGATCCTAATCCTTCAACTTTATGTCACAAGACTATAGGTAATCAACATGCTCATAAGCATTGCAAGAACCATCAACATAAGGCCAAGACCTATATTCTTTCTTCTCAAACTACATCACCTTATTAAGATTTTTCTTCCTTTGATCAAATCATGCATGAGATCTTGGAGGAAGTTACTCATAATAATAATATGAAAATGGTTAAATATGATTTTTTTTCATAACTTAGATTCTGTTGTGATTAATCTTGATCAAGAAGATACTCTTAGTTTTGATGTTATTGATGATGATGATAATGCACATTTTAGTAATGATGAATATGAGACTGTTTATATGGGTCATAATTTACCTAATATTCTTTCTAAAATGTCAAAACTTACTCCTAATATCGAGTACACTAACTACCATTGGAGTCCTTATTTGGTTCTAGCTATTGTTTCTACTGTGTTGGATGATGTTCCTCTTACAAATTTCCTACCTTTACCTAAGGATACACAATTGGGGGGGATAGGAAACATGCTTTAAATGGACTAATCTATTATGGTAGTGTTTGTGTATTTTCCATTTTCTATTGTGTTTCCTCCATACTTTGTTGCTTGTTATATGACTATCTAGATTTCTTTAGATGATCCTTGTTTTTCCATTGGCACAAGGTGATAAAGTAATCAATTTTTTATTATAAATTCTTATATTTTTATTCTCTTCTTATTTATATCATTACATGTTATGTGTTATTGTTCATAAATATGCCCTTGTGTAGTCTTTTTGAATGCTTAAAACATGGTAAAACCAATTTTTTGTGGTCTTTGTGTTACTAGACTAATAATACTCTTCTTCATATCTATTACATTATATTCCTCTGTTGTGTTGTACTTCTACTTCCTTTGGGGAATGGTGACATTTTATACTTGATATTATATTACATGTTATCATACGATCATATTGAGCCCAAAGTTTGTAGATCCCTTTTGTGCTTTGTCTTTTTATCATTTATTTGTTTCCCTTGAAGTATTCTCTCTTGGGTGCATTTCATAGTGGAAACATTTCTAGTGAATGCATTTATGCTTCTATTAAATGCATTGCTCGTGTTGGGATATTTAAAACTTATTTAACATGGGGGCATGCACTTTGCTCACTTGTGCACACATGCACTTTTATTAATGGTTATTTATATATTTTTGGATCCCTCTAGTAAAATTATATAGGTTCAAGGGGCCTAATACATAAATCTCTTTCTTGATACCTCTATCAAAATATTAACAATTTTGGAGGTCTGATCCTTGATTTTGATCACTCTTTGGATTACCAAATAGTTTGGGAGCCTGATCATCACTTTTGATCTCTCTTTGGATTATCAAATAGTATGGGGGGACTGATCATTTATTTTTAATCATTTATTTTTTGGTCCCTTAAGAAAACACACATTGTTATGTATAAATAATTTTTAGTTCTCCCTTAGGACATGGAGTTCCCTTGAGGATGAATCTTTTATGGATTAACTAACATTCCCCATACACACTTGCTAGACCATTCAATTCATATTTTATGAGTTTACTAGAATGATGGACACAATTGCTAGATGATTCCACACCATCTTTTATTGCAATACACCTTTTCATGTAGTTCACAATAAGGAACACAAGCCTTCATGAGAGAGTTAACTACACTTATTATCTCTTTTTCACTTATCAATAACATCTCTCTTGTCATGGTTTTGGATATGATGAAGACTCAATTTTGTTTGGGGTTAGGTATTTTCTTTGTGATTTTTGTCATGAGAAGATCCACTCTTTCTTTTGATCTACTTTACCACGAGTATGAATTGTATCATCTTAAATTGTAAGCACTCCAATTTAATAAAGGTTTATCACCTATTTAATGAGATATCATCAATCTCCTCCTCTCTTTCATCTCTTCTTCCCTTTTCTAGTCCTTTCTCTTAGGTGGAATTGGGGTAAAACCTAATATATCCTCTTTAAAGATCCTATTTCATAGTTTTAAGCTTGAGGAAGGTTATATTTCCCCTAGATCCCTCCTGTTCATGCATATATCTACATGGAATCTACTTCTTGCACTAAAATAGGATTTCCTAAGAATCTAGACTTGATCTAAGGATTTAGGAATATGTTTTTGAGCCCTATGACAACCCAAGGCTTTGTGCACTTGATCATCAAAGGTGAAATTTTCCCTTGACCAATCAAAAGAAAATTTCATCCTTAATGATCCCTTTAGGGGTGAAGTTCACCCCTAATGATTCCCTATCTTAGGTCCTCTACTTGAATCATGTGTTTAGTTAGTTTTAGGGTGCAAACTTCTAGACATGTTAGCCTATAGGAGTAAGCTATTCTCAGACCTTTATAAACCATTCCATATGTTCCATTTCTTATTCATGATCATCAAGTTAAATCTCTCACACTCAAGCATTCTTCAATCATTCAAGGCATCCAAGATTTCATCCATTGAAGATCAAGAATTCATGCATTCAAGCTATTGAAGGAGTTTATGCAAGATCTATCATTCCAACATTCAAGACCTCCCTTCATTCATTCAAGACCCCTTTCTACATATTCTACATAAATAGTCCCAAGATCTACATTCATCTAATTAAATTATTGAGGTGGATTTCAAACACATTCATAAATGAAGGTTTTGGTTTCACTTTGATTTCCTTGCTAGGTTTTTTGAAGTTGAGTCAAGCTATTACATCTAAATATTTGATTACATTCAAAATTCAAGAGCATATTCATAGATTGACATTAATTTTATGTTAGATCTATCACTACTACTTGCTATAATTGTATTTAAATTATTTCAATTCAAGATTAATTCCTAAATTGGAGTTTGACTGGAGCAAACCCCCCTAACAATAAACAAACAAACCTTTTGATTTGCAGGTTTTAGATCTCAGATTCGTGAATATGTTGTAGATTGGAGTACCCATTTTATCATTTAGCATAATTGTAAAATTAGAATCAATATTAGACACCATCAATCAAGGGAAAAACTTTAACCCTGATGATTTATTTTTCCTCTGATGCACCAATTCACCCTTGAAGATTCCATCAGGGTCAAATTTAGACCTTGATTGAGAAGGTTTCCCCTAATTTATTTTTGAATGATTTCTTAATTTTTTTGGTAGCATAATTTTCAGTCCAAATATCAGGAATCAATCCTTTTAAAGGTCATTTAAAAACCTATTTTGAAGTTTTTACCTCATAAGGTATTTAATCTTCCTCTATTTCATTTCTATATACTTCATCATTTTTTATATCTTTATCTCAACTCTATATTTCACATCTTCTTTCTTAAACCCTCTTAAGGTGGAGGTGAGAGGGAATTAAATATGAGTTATTGATTCTTCTTTTGTCTATTAGATTTGGATTGATACTTTCCCTTTAGCATTGATCCAAATCTAATAAAAAGGGGTGGATCTTAGTCTTCCCCCTTCTAAATGTGTTAAGGTGATCGATTCCATTTTACCCTTGCATATTTTGGTGAACTTGACTTCCTATGCACCTTTCTTATTGGAGTTATACTCTTTTTATTGAACGTTTACCTTCATTCTAGTGAACCCAATTTACTATGCACTTTTCTTATTGGTGTTATACTCTTTGCATTGGGCTTTTACCTTTATTTTGGTGAACCTGACCGTATCAACTCTTCCTTTTGTGGTTTTAGATTTGTCTCCTTTATTCCTATTTGAAGTTAGATTACCTTTTTGTGTATGTATATTTACTTTTTTTACATTATTTCATATAGATTTCACTTCATATATTTACATTTTGAAAATATAAATTAAATAAATTGTATCTAGTTCATTTTTAGATTTCATTTCATTTCGATGGGTTTGTCATCTTATTTTCATGTTTTATATATGATATTAAAGACATTCCATTTCATGCATATGATGAGCACTTAGTTTTTTCTTGCATTGATTCTCATTCCCCTTCAAAGGGTATGTAAGACCCCTTCCCTAGTACCCTATTATAAGACTTAATAACATGAATATGATTAGAGCTAGGAAGAGTAAGGAGATGAGATGTCATGTTTTTGTCTCTTGTATATAGAATGCAAATTATATATTGTTACCATACACCTTATGATAGAATGATGGCAAGAAGGTTTTGGGATCAAGGTATTTAATTATTGGCATTTTCCTTATCAATAATGAACATGAG
Source organism: Cupressus sempervirens (assembly GCA_028749045.1). NCBI lineage: Eukaryota > Viridiplantae > Streptophyta > Pinopsida > Cupressales > Cupressaceae > Cupressus > Cupressus sempervirens. The sequence continues at coordinate 675,480,760 of CM053784.1, read as the reverse complement.
ATTTTATTGAGATTGATATGCATTCTAGTTATTATTATACTAACTACTCTATTTGGAATTACATTACGTTGATAAGTTGAGACCCTATGGAATAAAGGTTTGAGATGTCATAACTTAGATACTATATCGATGGGTTCATGATATTTTATGGCCTATTAGGATAATTGAATTAGATGGTTACTATGGAAAGATGAATCAACACCCACTCTTGTGAATATTACTAATAGTCATAGATGAAAATTGTTCTCAAATTGGATAAGGGTTTACACAGTAGAACTCATTGTGATGTTATGTAATAAGTCAATTTTTTTGTGAATAGTGTTAAGTGGATATGCTAATGTTAATAAGGATAGATTGTATGGCCCAATAAAATATAATGGATTTGTTCGATGATTGATTTTAAAACTATGTGACATGACTATGCAAACATCTTGATTACTTGACATAATTGATAAAACTTATGATGTATTGTCTCATAATGATAACATGTCACTGTTAGTAATCACACTATGTTTAATTGAATCAAAGGATACTATTTGTGGTGTTTACATTTTGGTGATTTTCACCTAAGATATGCATTCATAAATAATTTTCATTGTTTTTGATTTAATAGTTATAGATTCAATATTTCATCATTATGATAGGAATTGGATTATGATGTGGTTCAAAATGTTAGTTGGATCATGTGATTAGATATTAATGTTGATATGCATATTCTAATATTGTAATATTTTAAATGCTTATATGAAAATGATTAGAAAATAAAAGTTGATTATGATGTGAAGGTGAATTAATTAATATGCCATTGTCATGCACCTATATACATGCATTTTATATGATTTTTTATTGGGCTACTAATGTTCAAGTTTAGTGTGTAGGTAATTGAGCCATGTTATTGAATCAGGGAAAGAAGGTCTAAACTTATGTGGATATAGTATAGCCAAGGCAAATCTTTGGAAGATTCAAAAGCCTCATTGTGATGTGTTTATTTTGTCAATGTAAGTGGAAATGTGTGTGTGGTAAATTTAATATCATAAATACATTAGGGACATGTCACCTAGGTTTTTAGTCATAAGGACACACAATCTTAGTCTAATTTTCATTAAATTTTTAAGTAAATCCACTTGGAGAAAGGATAGGATGGGTCACCATCAAGAGAAATTCAAAATTCAAACTTGACAAAGATTTTAGAGGGAATAACCACTTATGAATATTCGAAGTTGTAAAGGAGTGAAAGAAGTAGTTTCATGCAAGGGAATAACCACAAGTATGAAGTCTATGTTGAAGTTAGGTAAATGAATTTTTCCTCCTTATGTTTATTCATGATTCAATAAATAGTTACATTTCATAGAATACTTATGTGAGAGATTCATTGTAATAGTTATTCTATTTAAAACATCAATGATTCTAGTGTAAGGTTCCATGTTATGTATTTTTCTATAATGAAAATAAAAGTTCTTATATTGCAATAGTTCATATGTATGCATGGAAAATGGTTCAATATGTTTCAAGTAATAAAAAATTCCATATATGATACTAATCATCATTTGGAAACATATATTTGACCTTGTGCAAACTGCATCTTGTGTGCTAAACTTTTGATTTTTGAAAATATTAATGAGCATATGGCTTAGGTGGATGCAATAGAGGAACATAAGATATAACATTTAAAAGAATAAGGAAGTCAAATTAGACCATCATCAAACCCACATTCATAAATCTCCTAAAAAAAGAAGAAATAAAGAAAGCTTAAAATTCACAGTGAAACATGCTTGTACATGCACATTTGCTCTTTGGATTTTGTATGGGAGAGGCAAATAAATCCCCTCCCAATTACATACCAATATAATAGTCACAAAGGAATATTCTTTAGCATTTTCATCCACTAAATAAGTCCACAATATAATAATAATAGACCTATGCCCCACTAAAAAATAACATTTTGTAAGTTCAAAAAAGAGGCTACTTCCAAGTACCTTGACTAAGACTTCAATAAAAAGTAAAAAAAAAATGATAATAATAATAACAATGATAAAATTTATATACTATATGTATACTATCAAACACCATAACAAAAAGGAAAGGAAAATTGTAAAATATCAAATTGGGCTTCCCTAGACATGAGGTGCTTTTCCACAGCTTAGAAATAATTGGAGGATGGGAGGAGGGAAGTGGTCCCTACCATTCCCAATCCCCTCCACATCATGCAACATAGGAACAACCAAGTGATGCACACTATGACCTTGATAAGAGTTTTCCACCCATTTCACATCTAGTCCCCTTGAGTCATGTAGGAAATAATGGAGGGTGAAGGATGCTTGAGTGTAGTGCTTGGCCTAGGTAGTAGCACATGGAAATGCACATAGGAGTATGGTAAAAAGGATGAGTGCTTAGGTTATGGAATAGTCCACGTGGGTGGACTTGAGAAATAGTAATGGAAGAAAGGAAAGAGGACGTGGGGTAATTTAAGCCATGTGCCATGTAGAGGTTTGGGTTGGGTTTTGATAAAATCAATACCTACGAAGGTAAGGAATTTAAAAGGGGATGTTAGTATGTATGTTAGAGGTGTATACAATAAAGGAGTAGGTAGTGGAAGTTAGTGATAAGGAGCTTAGCGGTTATGGTGATTAAGTTAGTAACATAGTATCAGTAGTATCTATTGAATCATTTAGTGGTTAGATTTAATGTTATGTATAAATTGGGGTAAATTATTATAGGTGATTGACATAACATATATATATACACACAGATATATGTATATATATATATATATACATATATCTGTGTGTGTGTGTGTGTATATGTATATATGTGTGTATATATATGTATATATATGTGTGTATATATATATGTATATATATGTGTGTGTATGCATATATATATATATATATATATATATATATATATATATATATATATATATATATATATATATATATATATATATATATATTAGTGGATAGATGGTATTGCATAGAGAAAGTAATGAATAAATAAATGGTGTTACATAAAGACATTGGGTATGGTGGTATTTTTCTTGGTAGGACTACGTAGATCTATAAAAGTATCTATCGGTGTTTAGAATATGTGGTACTATTATGGTAGATTATACATGTATATATGATATATTATATAGTAGCTTAGGAATATATATATTCTGATTAATTAGTTGATATCATGTATGTCCATAAAGCCAAAATAACCATATCATGGTTATTAGGAAATTATATGAATGATTTTAGACTTTGCTAGGATAATATCTATGAGTAAGTTTACTTACATATATGGGTCATGGAATCCCTAGAGAATGGGTATCCATATACTATTGGTGATCAAGACATGTTCGACTAATATGACTCAGTGAATCTAATAATTGATATTAGTTAATAGGTAGTTGGTATGTAATCACAAGAGAAAAAAATGTAATTTAAAACAAGATTTCATATTGATTATATTCATTTGTGTTAGTCACTCGAATGCAAACCTTCAACCCTCTTGTTAGGCGATCACTACTAAGATATTATGTGTTCTATATGTCACCAACCTAGGAGTGATTTGTTACATCTATGTATGAGTACCTTAGGTTTATCTTTAAAAAAAAATTGTAGTTGTGTTTTTCCCATAAATTTTGGGCATGACAAGGTAATCTTTTCAAAGATGACTTTGATCAACCTTTAGTGATTTATGATGTCTATACACTTAATACTAATACCATATGGGATGACCCCTTGGATAGGGATATTTATTACTCTCTCCTTCTTGAAATGTCTTTTCTTAGTTATTGTTCCTCTTCTAATGCTTGTTTTCTTCCCTCTTTAGATGATTCTATTATTTGGGATGAACCCTTAGATTAAGATGTAGATTACTTTCTTCCTCATGAGGCACCTTTGGATGTTTTTATGGTCCTTGCTTCTATTGATCAATCCCTTTCTATGAATTTCATTGATATTCCTTCTATAGATGAGGCCTTGGCAAGTTTATTTTGTCCTTCTCCTATGAGTGCCTTAGTCATAGAAAACCACACCCTTGATTCTTCTTCTCGTTCCTTTAAAACTAACTCTCAAATCAATTTATATCTTATTGAACATGATTGCCATAATGACCTTACTTTCATCAATTCAAATCTAGATCTTAAGAATCCTTTAAGTTACTTTTTTACTCTTAAATATTGGAAGACCTTATATTTCACACCAAATCAAATATTCTTAATGTTGAACATCAAACACCTTTATTTGATGACTATACATATATTGATTGTTTCTCTTTAAATTTCCATTAAATTATATTTATGAGATCTTCTTCTACACCTTTTCCTTCTTTTACATTCATTTCCTATATTATGTTTCATGTCAATTGTAATGATGAATGGTATCTTTTTCACAATCACTTTACTTAACACTTCTTCATTGCTATTATGTTTCTCCCAAGTTTGTGACATTGTTATCATCTCCTTTGGGGTTTTATTGTCCTTACTTTGTAAATAACTAGTGCAGGGGCCCTAGGTCCTAAATAATATGCTCAAACACCAAGGAGGAGAGTAATAGAGGTTAGTAAGTGTCCATTATGACACAAGATAGTTTAAGAATTCTTATCATGCATTTAGGCAAGTGGTTTTCATGTTCTAATAGAGTTAGAAGCAAAGTGAAATGGTGGTCAACAATTGGTCAAACATTGGGAGTTGACCAAAAATCATCATTTTCAAGTCTCATAATATTGTTACATGTTTTGGGGTAGTTTGGTAGACATTTTGAGGTTTTTATGTAAAGATTGTGGAAAAATTGTAAAATTGCAAAAATTACAATAAAAAGTTGTCATGCAAATTTTTGCAATTTTCTTGTAAAGTAGAAGTCCAATAGCTAGAACTCTATTTGGATAGAACATGAGTAGATGAACTTGTAAATTTTTTTATCTTCAACCGAGCTAGGGGTTGGAAGTAGATGTATGGATTTGAAATGAAAACTATACATCATTTGGAGGGAAAATTGCACATCATTAGCAAGTATCTTTCTAATTTTGTTGTAGTAGTGACACTAAGTGATTGGTTACATTTTTAGAAAGTTCTATATTTTTTCATTAGTGAAGGAAATAAATTGTTTGTTCAAATCAGAGAAAATATTTGTCTATTTTGTATTTTTATTGATCTATTGTTTACCCTAGCCTACATTAAGGGTTTGAATGAAAATAATGTATAACTCCTAATTTCCATGGTAGAAACTTTTGATGCTTGGTGAGTAGAAAGGTATAAGGATGGAGAAGACACTATTGGTTTTTGTTTTAACTACTTCCACATATCTATGTTGTTTCTTCAATGTCTAAGTGTCAACAATCATACTATTGGGTGTACTATTTGACTAAGATTTCATTATAGAGAGCAGATAAGGAGTCTTGGAGGTTGGATCTTTGGTGGTTAGTTAGGGAGCATGATTCCAATTTTGATGGAAGGAGAAAATACATCATGGGTATTGAGGTTGGAAGCCTAAAAGGCTAAACAATATTTTCAAGCCTTAAAGCCTAGAAACTAGGGCTCAAGAGAAAAGGGATTAAGAGTTGAGACACATAACCCATATTGAGGATTTATATTTTTTTGTGTGAAATAATTGATTCTAAAATTTATTTGGGAATTTTTTTGTAAGTTTGTGAAGTTTAGTGCTAGTTTGGGTGAAACAAGGTTACTAAGATTGAGCCCCTATTAGGCCTCCTAGTGTAACTTGTATTTTTTTGGTTTAGGAAGAAGCCCAAAACCTATTAGTTGACCAAGAATCCTAGTGGAATAGTGGAGAAGGATGTATTAGGGTGTATGGAAGTTTTAGATACTAGAGGATGTAGGGGAAGTGAGGTGTGTGTGATAAGTTGTGCCTTGTGGAAGGTTTTAGACTACTTGGAAGATAGGAAAAGTTTGAGAGGGCAAAGTTGGTGTGTGGAAAAGACCAATTCACCTCTACCCTTGTCTTGAGTAGGTTATAGAAAGGGATAGTAGGATATACTTTAGATTTTACAACTCTTACTTGCATCATAAGTGATATTAGAGCTTAGCTTGGAGCTTGCAGTTTGGATGTTTGCACTTGATCAATGTGCTCCATCAGGGATAGACAAAATGGTGACAAATGTAGAATTGGAAAAGGAACTTCAAGAGTACAAGGATGAGAATAAAAATTTGAAAGATAGGTTATTGTAGTTAGAAATAAAGATCATAGTAGTGGAGAGAGCTACTGAGAAGATTGAGGAAGACCTCAATAAAGGTGAAGAAGAAGAACAATATGCTGATGATGAATATAACAACATGCCTGTAGACCAAGTAGCATTCGTAAAGGCCCTAGAGACCTTTGGGAGAAAATCTATTGATACTCCTATTTTTGGAGGGAAGATGGACCTTGATGCTATTATGGATTGGATGGAGTCTCTTTAGAGTCACTTTGCATGTCATGAAATATCAAAAGGGAAGAAGGTTAGGCTAGCTCAGTCAAGGATGAAATGGGTAGCACTCACATGGTGGAATTTTATTTAGGAGGAGAGAGTCAAAGAAAGAAAGAACATAATTACCTCTTGGAAGGTAATGTCTAACATGATTAGAGATACCTATATTCCAGAGGAGTATGAATTCTAATTGCACATGAGAAGGGAAAACCTAAGGAAAAGGGAGTTTACTTTAAGTGCATAAATAGATGAATTTCATAGGCTCTACATCAGGTCAAGAATGGTGGAGCTAGATAGTGTGAAGGTGGTTCAATATCTAACTAGTTTTAAGTACAACATAAAAGAGGAAGTTTCCATCCTATGCCCCAACACAATAGCAAAGTTTTTTTAGTTAGTAGTAAAGTTGGAAGAGAAGATAAAAAGGAGACAAGAAAGTTCTAGCAAGGGAAGATGGGGAAGAACTAATTAGTAAAGGGGAAGAGGAAATTTCCAAAGGAGGCTAGAAGACAATCAACAAAATGGTTAAAGTAGTAATAGAGGTGAAAGCTCACAAAGAGGGAATCAAGGATTCAAAGGGCATAGGAGGCCATTTAACAAAGGTAGAGGTTATAAAGGTGGACAAGGTAGGGGACATAAAACCATCAAGTGTAACTCATGTGGGTAGCTAGGGCATACAATGGCTCAATATCCACTCAAGAACACAAATTCCTCTAATTAGAACATAGATAGAAGAAATTAGTTAGTAAGGGCTAATGAATCTTGCTGCAATAATAGTTCCACACAAGTTGGGAGTGCAACACCAATATTTGATGGGGAAAATATGATGTTGAGGAGGACTATGCTGAAAGTACCTTTGTGGATAGAGCCACCATAAAGAAAATCTTGGTTCAAAACTCAAGGTAAGACATATGGAAAATTGTGCAAAATAATTGTTGACTCTGGATCAATAGAGAATATTGTATCCTTAAAGATAGCTAAAAAGTGTAAACTTAAAAGGTTACCTCATGTCACTCCTCATAAAATTTCATGGTTAAACAAGAACCATAGTTTTACAAATGAAGAATAAGCATGGGTAGAGTTTGAACTTAGAGAGTATAAGGATAAGGTGCTATGTGAGATTATTCCTATGGATACCTGTCATTTGATCCTAGGTAGACCATGATAGTTTGATGTAAAGGCACAACATAATGGTGAAAAAAACACATATCTAATAGAGAAGATTGGGAGACAGTTCAAGATGGAACCTTTTCCTAATCATATGGTGAAAGACCAAGATGATAGTGCAGTCAAGCTAATAAGAGGTAAAGAGTTCCTACAATTGACTAAAGAAGATGATTTTCAAGGATATGCTTTGTTTGCTAAGCCAAAAGAGGAAGTCAAAAGTAAAGAACTAGTACCTGTAGAGGTAGTAGAATTATTAAAATAATATCCTTCCATAGTTGTAGAGGAGAAACCAAAATATTTACCACCAGTTAGAAGCATAAGTCATTAGATTGACTTAGTGCCTAATGCAACTTTGCCCAACAAGCCTACCTATAAGATCACACCACAACAAAATGTACAGGTAAGTAGACAAGTTGTAGAGTTGCTAAATAAAGGGTTGGTGAGGAAAAGTTTGAGTCAATGTGCATGTCCATTAGTTTTAGTACCCAAGAAGGATGGAAAATGGAGGCTTTGTGTTGATTTAAGGGCAATTAACAAGATCACAATCAAATATAGGTTTCCCATGCCTATGATTAAAGATTTAATGGATTATCTAGGGAAATCATGTGTTTATTCTGAATTACATTTGAAATCAGGATATCACCAAATTAGGATCAAATGAGGGGGTGAGTGGAAAATAGATTTTAAGACTAATGAGGGACTATATGAGTGGCTGGTGATTCCATTTGGTTTGAGCAATACATCTAGCACATTCATGAGATTAATAAATGAAGTTTTGGTATAATTCATTGGCAAATTTGTAATACTATATTTAGATGATATTATAATATTTACTAGGAATAGAGAAGAGCACTTGGAGCATCTTGACATGGTGATGAAAAAGTTGCATGAGGAGAAGATACATATCAATTTGGAAAAATATGATTTCTTTAAGTTTGAATTAATTTATCTTGGTTTTTCTATTTCCAAAGGATGCCTAAAAATGGATCCTAGCAAGGTATAAGCTATTATGAATTGGCCAAGTCCTAAGGTAGTAAGGGGTGTTAGTATTTTTCATGGCCTAGCTACCTTCTATAGGAAATTCATTAGAGGTTTCAGTGGGACAGTAGCTCCCATACTTGATACCATAAAAGGAGGGATCAAATATATGTTTAGGTGGATTGAAATACCAAAGAATATTTTTAAGTTTTTAATGAATAAAGTGGAAGAATTACCCACCCTAATGTTACCAAGTTTTGACAAGGTGTTTACTACAAAGTGTGATGCTAGAAAGTATGCTATAAGAGCAGTCCTTAGTCAAGAGAATAATCCCATTGCATTTTTTTCAAAAAAATTGAATGAAGCAAAGAAAAAATATTCTACATATGACCTTGAGTTGTACTCCATGGTTCAAGCACTAAAGAAATGGAAACATTATCTCATGCCCAAGGAGTTCATAGCATATACTAATAATCATGCTCTTAATTTCCTAAATAGGCAAGATGAACTCAACCATAGACATGCTAAGTGGGTGGAGCAGATTCAAGCGTTTACATTTTCAATCAAACACAAAAAGGGAACAACCAACAAGGTGGAAGATGCTTTGAGCAGGAGGGTACTTTAGTAGTCTAAGAGGTCAAACTACAAAGTGTGGGATTAGAGCAAATCAAAGATCTGTATAAAGATGACTCTGATTTCATAGAGACAATAAGAGTTGTTTGGAGTATGCTAACACTTTTCATGGTGAATTTTTTGATTATTTCTTGTAGGATGATTTATTGTTTAAGGGTAGTAGGTTATGTATACCTAAGTCATCAATGAGGGAAAATATCATCAAGGAAAAACATAATGGGGCTCTTGGAGGACATTTTGGAGTAGACATGACACTAAAACAAGTTTCAAGGTTTTATTATTGGCCTGGATTGCAAGATGAAGTTAGGAAGTATGTGGAAAGTTGTCTAATTTTCCAAGAGCCAAAGGTACATCATCTAATGCAAATTTATATCAGCCTTTGCTCACACCTAAAAAACCTTGGGACAACATAAGTATGGACTTTGCTCTTGGGTTACCCAAAAATGCTAGAGGAGTGGACATGGTCTTTGTAGTAGTTGACAGGTTCACAAAATGGATCATTTTATACCCTACAAAAGAAACCATGATGCACCTCAGATTGCAAACCTTTTCTTCAAAGAAGTAGTCAAAATTCAAGGAATTCCTTTGACAATAGCAAATGATAGAGACACCAAATTCATTGGGTATTTTTGGAGAACCTTGTGGAAGAAACTTGACACATATTTGGCTTATTCATCAGATTATCACACTTAGACTAATGGCCAAACTAAGGTAGTGAATAGGTCTTGGGAAATATGTTTAGGTGTCTCACAAAACAACATGGTTTGGTTTGGGATCAAGTGATTAGTCAAGATAAATATGCATATAGTGACTCTATCAATAGGTCTACTAGTATAACACCTTTTGAAGAAATATGTGGTTTCCATCCAAGAGGACCCTTGGAACTAAGGGATTTGCAAGACATGAAGTCTAGAAGTGCCACAGGGGAGACACTTGTTGAATTGATGAAGATAGTACATGATCAAGTCAGGGATCATTTGGAGAAATCATTAATTAAATACAAGGACAAGGAAGATAAGAAAAATAAGGAGATTCATTTTAAGGTAGGTGAGCTAGTGGTGGCCTTCCTAAACAAGGATAGGTTACCTAAAGGACTAGGCAAAAAACTACAAATAAAAAAGATAAGTCCCTGCAAAATTTTACATAAATATGGGAACAATGCTTATGAATTGAAACTACCAAAAGGGATTGGCATATCACCAATTTTAAATATTATCGACCAAAAATTATACATAGGGGAAAACAACAATGTGGATTCTAGTAGCAACAACAAGACAGATGTTGAAGTAGAATAGATAAAGGATCTCCCATCCAATAAACCATTATAGTTGGAGTGAATTTTGGATACTAAGATAGTGAAAAAGGAACAAGACATATAAGGAATATTTGGTGAAATGGTAGGGTCTACTTGAGGTGGAAGCAATATGGATGACTGAGGAAGATATTATCAAGCATGGCACAACTCTTCAACATTTGGCAACTCAAGGGACTTGAGTTTCTCAAATAAGGGGAGTATGGTGCAGGGCCCCTAGGTCCTAAATAAGGTGGTCTAACACCAAGGAGGAGAGTAATGGAGGTCAATGAGTGTCCATAATGATACAAGATAGTTTAAGCATTCTTACCATGCATTTAGGCACGTGGTTTTCATGTTCTAATAGGGTTAGAAACAAAGTCAAAGAGTGGTCAATGATTGGTCAAACATTGGGAGTTGACCAAAAATCATAATTTTCAAGTCTCATAATCTTGTTATATGTTTTTGTGTATTTTGGTAGACATTTTGAGGTTTTTATGTAAAGATTGTGGAAAAATTGTACAATTGCAATAAAAAGTTGTCATGCAAATGTTTTGCAATTTTCTTGCAAAGTAGAAGTCCAATAGTCAGAACTCTATTTGGATCAAACATGAGTAGATGAAGTTTTAAGGTCAAGGGTGATGTCATATAAATTTTTTATCTTCAACCTAGCTAGGGGTTGGAAGTACATGTATGGATTTGGAATGAAAACTATACATCTTTCAGAGGGAAAATTGCACACTGCCAGCAAGCATCTTTCTAATTTTATTGTAGTGGTGATAGTAAGTGATTGGTTACATTTTTAGAACTTTTTATCTTTGTTCATTATTGAAGGAAACAACTTTTTTGTTTGAATCAGAGAAAACATTTGTTTGTTTTGGATTTTTATTGATCTATTATTTACCCTAGCCTGCAATAAGGTTTTGAATGAAAATAAGGTATATCTCCTAATTTCCATAGTAGAAAATTTAGATGATTGGTGAGTAGAAAATTATAAAGATGAAGAAGACACCATTGGTTTGTGTTTTAACTACTTCCACCTATCTATTTTGTTTCTTTCATGTCTGTGTCTAAACAGTCATACTGTTGGATGTATTCTTTGACTGAGATTGCACCACAAAGAGAAGATAAGAAGTCTTGGAGGTTGGAGCTTTAGTTTTTAGTAAGGGGGATGATGCCAATGTTTATGGAAGGAGAAAATATATCATGGGTTTTGAGATTAGAAGCCTAAAAGGCTAAATAGTATTTTCAAGCCTTAAAGCCTAGAAATTAGGGCTCAAGAGAAATGGAATTAAGAGTTGAAACCCAAAACCCATCTTGAGGATTTAGATATATTCTTTTGTGACATAATTTATTCTAAAATTTATTTGGGAATTTTTTGATAATTTTGTGAAATTTAGTGCTAGTTTGGGTGAAATAGGGCAACTAGGATTGAGCCCCTATTAGGCCTCCTAGTGTAACTTGTCTTTTTTAGTTTAGGAATGTAAGAATTTGCCTTAGGGCAGAATTCACCCAAGACTAAGGAAGTCAAGAACAAGCACAATAGTAGACCAAAAAGAGTATGATCAAAAGATAATATATTCATTCAATATTGATTAAAGTACACTAGGAGTGTCTACATATAAAGGTCTCTAGAATGCTTCTAGAATGCATAGAAGTTAGCAACATGATAACTCATACAACTAGGCACATGTCCACTAGATATGGGTTAACCTCCATTAAGCACATGAGTAAGTGAGATGATGAGAGGATAAGCCTACAAAGGTGTAGCATGCAAAATAATTTTGTAGACACCATGTTCTAAATTAGGAGTGTGAATAATTGTGTTGTCTACATGACAACTTAGTTAATGATGCAAACTTTAGTGTTGTAGACACCATGTGTTGAATTAGAGTTGCTTACTCCAATGTTGTCAACATGACAACTCATAAGAGTACCCAAACTCCTAAGTGTCTCACCAAATAAATAATAAAATAATGCATTAACCTAAGTAAACTTAAGTAAAGTATAAATAGTAAATACTTATTTACACCAATAAACCCCCTTAAGTGCAACTTAGGGGAATGCACTTAAGTTCAAAAGAACTAGGATGAAATGCATAATGGGTCCTAACTACTGGGCCATGTTAGGTACCCATGTACATAATGAAATGAAATCTCTCATAAAGTGGAGAAAGAGGGAAAACCTCATGGAGAAAACCCTCCCCCAAAAACAGAGATGAAAAAACAAGATGCATGGATGGATGGAGTAATCAAGACCCCCCAATTACAACATACATCAAGTATATACAATAGAGAAATGTGAGAAGAACACTGTCCCAAAAGAAGAAAAGGTCCCCCCAAATGAAGAGTGTCGATCAATGATAACTGCTCTGATGTAGAAGCTAATCCAAGACTATTGAATAGTGTTGCTCCCCTTTGGAAGAAACAATATCATAGGTACATAAGAGATGCTTCCACTATGTGTGGAAAGAATCCTAATGATTGATGATGTCTCTAAAACCTACTGAACTATCCTTGTCAAGGATGAATGTAGAACCTGTCCAAAGAACATATTGTCTTGAATGATAAAGAGACCTCCTAAAATTGCTATAAATAAGTATCCACAATCACATCAACCTGTGATGATCAATCATGTAGAGAATGGACATAAGGGTCAGAGTGTGCCCTTGCAACAACTAAAGAAGAATGTATATCTCCAAATCTACTATGTATGACTCCACAAACAAACTTGCAATATCTACTATGTAGTCATCCTCTGATGCTGGAACTAGAAGACTAGGTGTACCCTAATATTCTTGACCTATCACTATGGCTATGTATGTATGTGGAGTATGCTAATGTCATGACCTCTTCCTGCAACTGTCGATAGAACCCCATGTATCTAAATCTATTGAAGCACTATTGCTAGTGTCACTATTAATTTCCATAATGTATGAAGTGCAGAGAGGAGTAGAGGATAAGCTTGGTGAACTTTTCTCAAAGTGTACATCCTTCTCCACAAAGATCTCATGTGTCTTAGGATCCATAAGTGTGTATGCCTTCACACCATCTTCATATCCTATGAAAGTGCAAGGCCTAGGTGCTAGAGCCTTGCATCCCTAGAAGATATGGTTGCCTATGCTAGAAAACCAAAGAATCTAAAGTGACTCACAATTGTTTTTATGCCACACCATGCCTCAAAAGTATTCTTTCCATCTGAGGAATTATGAGGAGACCTATTAAGTATGTGAGTGGCACTATTGATAGCTTCGACTTCTAGTGTAGGATCAAGAGACTTGGCTTGTATCATGCAACTTGCCATGGACTTAAGAGTTTGAATCCTTGGTGCTGTAGTATATGTCTTATGTGGACTAAATGCTAGTGGATTCTAAAGATCAATACCCTCAAGTTCGCAAAAGTCTTTAAGTCTCTTGTTCACATATCTACTTTCATTGTCCATTCTAAGAACTTTGATGGTTTTCCTTGATTTTTGTTCATCATGAGTCTTGAAGGCTCGAAACCTATCCAACACTTCATTCTTGTGATGGAGAAAATAGACCCAAGTGTAGCTTGAAAATTCATCAATGAAAGTAAGTATATAGCAACCCTGGCTGATTGATGTCACAACAAAAGGACCTGCTAGTACCATGTGAACCAAGTGAAGAACAATTGGTGCTCTTTAAGACTTCCCTCTATGCAACTTCTCCTCTTGATGCATATCCACCAAACTTGTTGAACATTCACCTTGGAAAAAGTTGATTGTAGGTAGACCTTTGACCATTTTGTTTGAGCAAAGTTGCTAAAGATAGTGGAAGGCAAGATGACTATATCACTCATGCCATAATTTTATTTGAGAATTGGATTGATTCAACAAGGCTTGTGAAGGAGACTTGGGCACAAAGTGGGAGAAATAATACAAGATTTTTTCATGATTAACTTTCCCTAGTACAACCAATGAGTCATCTTTTAGACTGTGCACCTTTATTGAGTCAGGAAGGAACTTAACTTTGTGGTCATCTCCAAGGTGAGTGATTTGGTAAATTGAGAGGAGATTAGAACTTAGGTTTGGAACATAGAGAACATCTTTGAACTCTCCATTTTCCATCTCCACATTTTCTTTCCCTTCAACTTTTAGTTTTGTATCATCTCCCACAAAGATGCATGGCACTTTAGACTACTTCAATGAAGAAAAATCTCCTTTTGAAGAACCCAAATGATAGGAGGCACCTGAGTCAAGAATCCATTCTGTTAAAGAACTTGAAATTGCCTTGAGTGCTTGCCCTTTTCCCTTTGAATCTAAAGAGGACCCTTTCTCCTTATAAGCATTAGGCAGTGGAACATTATGTTTCTTCATGATAGTCATCAACTCATCAATATTTTTATGATAACACTCATGTTCATCATAACCCAAATTCTTGCAATAGGCACACTTTTTCTTGTCCTTATTAATGTCCCCCTTCTTATTTGAATTTGAGGAAGACTTGCGTTGTTGATTTGATTATGGTGTTGTCTTTTCTGCATCCTTTGATTTTTTATTCTTCCACTTCTTATTCTCACCCTTTCCTTTATTTGAATATTGACCAGCTGAATTTTGAGAACCCTCATTATTTGCTACCAATGCCTTAGACTTTGGTGAATTAAGAATCCCATTGATTTCAACTTCTTTTCTTCTTTATCCACAGTTCAGGATAGTGATCAAAAGAGACTTTCCGATAGGTAGACCCTAATGTAGTCTTTGAGGTATTATAAGTAGAAACAAATGTGGAGTACTTAGATGGTAGCTGATTATGAATGAGATAGATTAAATTGTCATCTTTAATAGGACTCCCACAATCATCAAGCTTCATTCTTAATTCATTCACCTTTATGATTAAATCTTGTATGGAATCAAATGTCTTTGGATCTAAGGAGACAATCTCATCTTCAATTTTGGAGGGTATCCCAAGCTTCCTTGGATGTACGAAACTTTTGAATCTGATATATGATCTTGTCTTCAACCCCCAAACAAATATCACTTAGGGCTTTCCTATCCATTATTTTCCAATCAATTATTTCATTGGTAGATACTTGATCACTTGTTGGTTTAGGAAGGGTACCATCTACATATTGAGAAACTCCTTTATGCATTAAATGACACCACATTTTAATGGACCATGTAGCATAGTTATGTGGAGTTAATTTTGGAAACTTAAAATTTCCCATGATGCAAAAAATGAAAGAAAACAATAGAAAAAGAGGAATGCAACACCAGGAACACCCCCCTTGGCCCCCACTTTTCACTCAATCAAGAAACCCCCCCAAAAAAGATGCTTTTGGCACTTTATATGTAGTGTGTTTACAATGGCCACTTGCCAATTTTGGCCTTAGTTGACTTCTAATTTTTCTTTTCTACAACCTCCTTATGGAGTTCAAAACTAGAACATTACAATGTATCTTAGATATACAAAAATTCTAAAGATATATCAAAGTATTACAATGCAGAAAAGGACCTAATTCTAAAAGTGACACTTTTGTCCACAAAACTTTATAATCTAATTTCAGATCTAGAAAGTAGATAAAAAATAACACACTTTAAAAAAAAAAACCTATTTTTATGTCCAAATGAGCTTGTACGAAGCATTTGAAGTTGCAAAATGTAGGGTTGGATAGATATAGTCACCAAAAGATGCAATTTCTGACAAATCCATGCACCAAAATTAGAAAAGAGCTGCACCACTAAAATTTTAAGGAAATTCTACCCAAAATCAAAAAAATTACACCTAATTTGGATCTAGATGACTGAGATATGGCCTCCCAAAGTCGGACTATAAAATCAAAAATCAATCTGGAGAGGGGTTGGATTAGCAAAAGACAAGGTTAAATCTGACAGTCATACAACCATCGTCGCAATTCTAATTTGCCCTTGGATGATGGTTAGATACCTATCAAATTTATGCTCTTGAAGTTGATGATGTTAGCATAATGTCAAGATGATATCTTCTTGTATAGAATTGTACAGAATTGTATGGAAAAATCTAAGGTGTCAGACTGTATACATGGCATACATAGAATTTGACTGGGCTGCTCGTTGTATAGAGTAGTCAATGTGTCACTATATGATTTTGACATGTGGCTGGTCTATTTGACTATATTTTAACCCACATGGACGGTGGATCATGGGTCATTTGAAACTTGTCTAGCACCTAAGATAGCCACATGGTGGCTCTAGGAGACTATGTGGCGTAGACTGATTAGAGCCACCATAGAAGATTTGAGGTTATTGTGTGTTGACGCTATAGAATTGTTGCAGATGATAAAATATCCAAGTCATCACTAGAATCTACTCATAGGGTTGAATATTCATTGCAGCGGTGCCAAAAATTTGTTATAGCTGGCAGGGTTTAAACTGCCGCTGGGGGTCTTGTTTGTAGCCAGGAGGGTTTGCATTACAAACACCAAAAACCTTAATTCCAAGCTAGGAAGTGTTTTACAAAGGTTGAATGGTTTGAAATACAGCAAGGATTAATCCCACATTGGTGGGAGAACAACACTATGTGTTGTGTAAAAACACCAAGCTGTAAACATTGAAACAAAGCAACTCGACTGTGGTTTGGTTCTTGCTAGAATTGGATGTTTCGTTCATTAGTTCTAGGTCGATGCAAGGTGATGCCAAATTTAATTACCAAAAAATTGGAATATGATGCCTACCAATTAATAAATAGAATACTCTAAATTCATAAGGAATATTCTCTACAAGAGCTAGGGTGTCATTGCCTGATGCCTAGTTCCTACAAAAAAAATTCTCTATAGGGCCAATTTTTTTTACAAAAATACCCAATTTGAAAATAAATTGCAGAGAATAAATAAAATTTAGATTTGAATAATAGATTAATAGATCGAATAAATGACCATGCCCAGTTTACAAATTGTGCCTTCAAGTGCTAGTTTGCAAAAAAATTTGCCTCAAAATTGACATTGGCCTAACATAGGCGAATTTACAGCCATTTTTCATCGAATCGACATTATAGATGCAATGGTGAGGTCTGTTTTGGCTCTAAATGCTCCCAATTTCTGTGAATTCTTTGATCTAGGTTGAGGTGCTAAAGCATGAATGGTCTCGAATGACTATGTGAAGAGAATCTCCCTCAGCTCTAATACCATGTAAGAATTTTCCTTAGGGAAAAATTCACCCAAGACCAAGGAACTCAAGCACAAGCACAATAGTAGACCAAAAAGAGTATGATCAGAATGATAATATATTTATTCAATATTGATTAAAGTACACTAGGAGTGCCTATATATAAAGGCCTTTGGCATGCTTCTAGAATGCATAGAAGTCAGCAACATGATAAGTCATACAACTAGGCACATGTCCACCAGATATGGGTTATCCTCCATTAAGCATAGGAGTAAGTGCAATGATGAGAGGATAAGCCTACAAAGGTGTAGCATGCAAAATAATGTTGTAGACACCATGTGCTAAATTAGGAGTGTGAATAATTGTGTTGTCTACATGACAACTCAGTTAATGATGCAAACTCTAGTGTTGTAGACACCATGTGTTGAATTAGAGTTTCTTACTCTAGTGTTATCAACATGACAACTTATAAGAGTACACAAACTCCTAAGTGTCTCACCAAATAAATAATAAAATAATGCAATATAATAAAATAATGTATTAACTTAAGTAAACTTAAGTAAAGTGTGAATATTAAATACTTATTTGCACGAACAAGGAAGAATCCCAAAACCTATTAGTTAACCAAGAATCTTGTTGGAATAGTGGAGAAGGATGTATTAGCGCATATGGAAGCTTAAGATCCTAGAGGATGTTGGGGAAGTGAGGTGTGTGTAAAAAATTGTTCCTTGTGGAATGTTTTAGACTACTTGGAAGATAGGGAAAGTTTTAGAGGGTGAAGTTGGTGTGTGGAAAAGATCAATTCACCTCTACCCTAGTCTTGAGTAGGTTATAGAAAGGGATAGCAGGATATCCTTTGGATTTTACACCTCTTACTTGCATCAATAACTTAATAGTCAATTCCCTTGTCTCTTTACTTAGGGGGCACGGGCCCTATTTGCTCTTCCTATCATGGATTCACTATTTCCCTTTGATGAATTAAGGAGGCATAATGTTTCCTTCTTCATTTCTCTAATGAATCCAATATCCCTTATGAACTTTCATTCTAAGGAATCTATCATTTAGGGCATATATTGGATTTTCTTTCTCTTTTCTCTCAAGGATCTATTATCTCTTCATTATTTCTTTCATGATAACTAAGTAGGAATGATATGCTATCCTTCCATCTATTTATTTTCATTTCTTTATATATTTGTATTTTTTATGGAACATTCTTATCTATGGTATGCACTAATTTAGTACATTAATGGCTGTAATTTTTAGCTAACAAGTGTCTTTTCACACCTTATATCTTAATGCTTCTCATTTGATGATCATCTATATCTTGCTTCATCCGTGATATTCTTTTCTAACATCTTATGTTGTGTAGAATTGATTATCCTATGATTTTTATTTTATCCCCTCTATTGTGTAGCATTATATTCTTCTTGAACTAGATATTGGGTGTTTGCATTTTCTACATGACCTTTTAGTTTTTACTTATGATTCATTCTTATGTCTTTCAAGAATTTTTTTAATAATCCATCACACATCTCTTTTTCTTGTCTAACACTTGGGGGGTAATAATCTTTTTAGATTATTTATCTTTTTCTCTAAGGACCTATTGTTCTTTAAGCTTATGTGGAACTTGTTTATTTAGCGACATTGTTTTTTCTTCATGAAGAATTTTATCTTGAATATGGATTCTCTCTTTTACAAGAGCTTCATGTCCTAGGTCATCACCTCTTCTTTATCAAGTAAATATATGTTCATTAGACACACTTTCCCTTTCTTGAAAAATGTCATCCTTCATCCAAGGATCCCTATTTCACCTATATATGTAGGAGGTGAATAGCTGCATTCTTGTTCTTCTTTCCTTATTTTTTGAGATATTACCTTAATAAAGCACTTCTCTTAAGTGGATGCCTTCTTATTAATATTTCTCCCTCTTGAGGACCCTTTTTTTCCATAAGCAATATATCTTTTTTTATAGTTGTCTATTTTCTTAGATTGTAATAGTCACAACTTTTCACTTTGAATATAGTTCACATTGTAGTTATAAGAATATATCCTTGTTGTGTAAGTATCTATCCTCTTTCTCTTCTTTCTCATGAAGAAGGGGGCATACATATGCCCTCCTTGTACAATCTTTTCTCTCATGGGGTTGCAAATATGAATTTTGACCATGGTTTAGAGTACTTTAGCCCTAGTTAGTATGCTTTCTAATTCATTCACAAATCTATGCATTTTATTACACCCCTCTTTGAACATATAAATAGAAATGCTAAATCTCATAATGGGTAACATAGATAAAATTGCTAAAATTGCTAGATCTC
Organism: Cupressus sempervirens; assembly: GCA_028749045.1. NCBI lineage: Eukaryota > Viridiplantae > Streptophyta > Pinopsida > Cupressales > Cupressaceae > Cupressus > Cupressus sempervirens. The sequence goes on along the minus strand of CM053784.1, from coordinate 675,460,867 downwards.
ATTCATGGGTAACAGATCTAGACATATATGCTAAATCTTATATTTGGTTAATGAATAAAAACTTGCTAAGTCCCAATATAGGTAACACATTCTAACACAACATGCTAAGTCTCATACATGAGTAACACATATATTACACATGACCATTCCATGATGATATGATGAATGTTGATCTATGGATGGAACTTTTTGGGTTGACTAGCGGGTTACCACCCTATTAAAATATTTCAATGCCATCTTTTGTAGTATATCTCTTGGTGATTCATATTAGGATGAAAACTTTATTAAGCAAGGTAATCAATTTATTTTTCCTTTCCTTTTATCTTTCACTTTCATGCTAGTAGAGATAGATCTATAAATTATGTAGTAAATGATATTGCTTTGTATTTCTTATGTCATCACTTATTCTTTTGTAATGGCTTTCCAAACATGATATTAGTGGGTGAAATGTTTCTTTAGTTGAGATCTCTCTTACTAGTTGATTTGGCCTTTTAGTACTAACCCCTTGTTATATCTATTTATATTTTGTTGCACCCTAGTGCATGAATGTGGAGTTAGAACCCTTTATCATAGGAGTTTGTTCTCCTTGATTTAGTGATGTTCTATCTTATTGTAATTCACTAGACTCTTACTTTTCTTCTTCTCTCTCTTTTACTACAAGCTTGGGTATATCTACACTTTCACTAAAGTGGGGGCTAAATGTATTGTATTAAATTAGAACTACTCAAATTTAATGAAAATTTAGCACCTATTTAAAGTAATATCATAAATCTACTTCTCTCTTTCCTCTCTTCTTCCCTTTTCTATCCTTTCTCCTAGGTGGAATTGGGGTAAAAACTAATAGATCCTCTTTAAAGCTCCTATTTCATGGTGCTAATATCAAGACATAATATATTTCTCAAAGGTACCTTGTTTCCATGCATATATCCACTTGTAATCTACTCCTTTCACTAGAATTGGATGGATTTGATTTCAAGATTTTGGGACCTATTTTGAAGCCCCGAGATGACCCTGGGAGTTTGTGCACCTAATCATAAGGGAAAAATTTCACCCTTGACCAATCGGGGTCAAATTCTTCCCCTGATGAAGCCCTATTTTGGGTCCTGTACTTGGATCCAATGTCTAATTAGTTTTGGGGTGCAAACTTCTAGGAAGGTCAACCTATAGGAGTAAGCTATTCTAAGCCCTTTATGGACCATTTTATTTTCTCCATTTCTCATTCTCATTCATCAAGGTCAATCTCTCATACTAAAGCATTCAATTATTCAAACATTTAAGGCATCCAAGATTTCCTCCATTGAAGATCAAGGATTCATGCATTCGAGCTATTGAAGGAGTTTATGCAAGATCTATCATTCCAACATTCAAGATCTCCCTCCATACCTTCAAGATCCCCTGTTGCATATTCTACATGCACCCTCTTAAGATATACATTCATCTACATGCATTCCTTAGATGGATTTCAAGCACATTCATACACGAAGATTTTTGTTTCACTTTGATTTCCTTGCTAGGGTTTTTGAAGTTGAGTCAAAGCTATTACATCTACATACTTGATTACACTCCAAATTCAAGAGAATATTCAAAAATTGACATTTCTTTTATGTTAGATCCATCACTACTATTTGATAGAATTCTATTTCAATTATTTCAATTCAAGGTTAATTACCAAACTGGGGTTTGACCAAGGCAAACCCCCAAACAATTAGTAAGAAAAAACACTTTGTTTTTTAGGTTTTAGATCTTGAATTGGTGAATAGGTTGCAAATCAGAATACCCATTTTTCCAATTATCAAAAATATGAAATTAGAATCAATGTTAGATGCCATCAATTAGGGGAGAACTTCATCCCTAACAATTTATTTCACCGTTGATGGACCAATTCACCCTTGAAAATTCCATCCAAGTCAATTTTTACCTTGATTAAGAAGGTCTCCCTTGATTTCTTGACGAACAATTTCTTAGTTTTGTTTGTAGTGCAATTTTTAATCTATATTTTTTGAATCATCCCTTTTAGAGGTTATTTGACAACCCATTTTAATATTTTCCTCACAAGGTATTTCATCTTCATCTCTTTCATTTCTATATACTTCATCATTTTGTCATATGTTTATATCTCAACTTTATATTTGACATCTTCTTGTTTAAACCTAATTAAGGTGGAGGTGAGAGGGAATTAAATTTTAGTTATTCATTCTTATTTTTCCTATGAGATTTGGATTGATACTCCCCCTTTGGAATTGATCCAAATATAATCAAAAGGGTGGATCTTGGTCTTCCCCCTTGCAAATGTGTTAGGGTGATTTATTTCGTTTCAGTTTTGCATACTCATACTCCTACTAAAGTGGATGATAATATTAACATAGACATAACCATCATTAAGATCTTTTAGATATCATCCTTTTGGGAAACCATGAATGTACTTGTGTTCAATCTACCTTTTCTCTAATTCAATTTTTTTTTTTGGTCCCATTTGTGTAGTTTCTTAGACCCTAGGGTTACCTCTTCTCATGATAACCTTGGTATAGGTCAACCTAGTTGACCTATACTAGTAAATTGAGTGACCGCGTTAGCTTGCTCTCTTTTTATCATGAAAACTAGTATAAAAGGAAGGTTGGAAACCTTATTTTTATATCCAAGGACATCTAGAAATCATCAAGAAGAAATAATAGGAACACTTTAGGACATTAAATCTAGCATATTTGATAAGGTATTCAAGGATTTCTCATTATTCAAGGATGATTTGTGAGCATATCTTCTTCAAGATATAGCATTCTATTGGTCATCAAGGGAGGAGATCAACATTGTGGTACTCATATTATTCTTCCTTTGTACATATCTACATCCATTTCTCCATGGTTTGGTATTAGATCCATTGTGTTTATGGAGATTTCCCAAATCTTTCATTGAAGAATCTATATAAACAACATTCAAGCATTGCAAAGAGCTTATTAACAAGGGTCTCATTAAGTAATGTGAAAATTTAAATTTTTCTTAGTTCTTTACATTCCTTTTCAAACTTGTCTCTTTAAAGTTTAATTCCTAAATGGGGGCTTGACCAAGGCAAGCCCTTCCCCCATAGTAAAAGTCAAAATTTCTTTATGCGTGAGAATAGGTTATTAGAATTACAAATTTGGATAATTGAAGAAAAACTTAGGTTAACTTTGATTCCATATTCTTGGAATATGTTCCTCATCTTGTAAACCTATTAGTAGCCATAACCCAAATCAACATGTACCTAGAGATATCTATAGTTTTTGGAAAAGAATTAAATTTTCTCCTACACTTTTTGACATTAATTTTCTCTCTCCATTTCATCTCATATGATAGTTTTTTTTTTCATATTTTAGTTGGACTGATTGCATACATATTGCTCTTAGATTTAGCTATTAGTTCAATTTATATTCACAATAATGAATATTGCACTAAAGAATTTATCTCATCTAGTTTACATTGTTTAAAGATTTTATGTATTGAATGTCTTAGGGTGAAATTTTTTAACTAATGAATTTATATCATCTAGTTTACATTGTTAAATTCATTGCTACCATTTTCACCACTAAACACAACGTGTCCATAATTAGAAAAAATGATGGTTTCAAATGTAATCAAACATATTTAGAACATCAAATTCATCATTTGATGTTTCATCACTAAGAATAAGATTATCATTATCATTTTTGAAATAATTTTTTCTTGGACCAATTTTTTTTTTGACCTATTGACCTCATATTTTGGTCTAATTTTGTGTATATTAAATTCCTCCACCCTCATCCCTATATCTTCATATAATCCCAAAAGTGTCTCAATGTTGGAGCATGTCCAATATTTAATGTTTATCAATCATTATACTTTTTAAATTCTCCATGTTCTACTATGGCTTCCTAACTATGTTTAATTTTTCCTAAACTCGTGTGGTGTCAATCATTTGGAATTTTCCATATCAATACCATTTTCTTTAGTTCATTGCAAAATTCATAGAGTTCCCCACTCCTTAGCAACCTTTTCATGTCATTTGTAACTTCTAACTGCTTAATCCATATTCCTACCAAGTTACTTTGGTAGAGTCAAACTTGTGGCCTTACCTCTATTTCATAACTCATTTATTGTCATGGTCAACTCTTAAACCAACCTAAACGTTCTTACATATCATCAGAGTTGGAATTTTGATAATTCATTTACCTTTCTACTACTTTTTGTAGCTTTGATCTTTGACACCTAAAACCTTTTTCAATATACTATATCAAATTTAACAATGCAAGCTTCCCTCAAATTAGTACTATGTATGAGTGATCCATAATACCCAATACTATCTACTATCCTTCACCTTTGGGATTAACTTTTCAACTTCCTTTTGGGTATGAGATCCTTTGTCAAACTTGACTTCTAAAGTATAAAAATATCATCATTTAACTCTATTCACCTCACCTATCTATAGGTGTGTCATACAATGTTATTGATTTTCAATTAGGATGTCATAACTTCTAAAAATGACAACTACTATATCCAAAAAACTATTTAATTATAAAGTATATAATAAGAACCTTACCACCACTAGTGTAGTGATTAGGTTTTAAAAATTATTAGGATCTCATGACATTATTATCTAGAGGATATTTATAGGTAACATAAGGCATATTACTATACCTTTATGGTAAAACACGTCACATATGGAATATTGTAATGTGTGATCTAAAGAAAAACTATGCTATTGCTTATATAGATGAAAAAGTAGAGAGTCAAGAAATTTGTTCCTTTACTAAAATTTGTTCCACTTATGGATATTTTGGCATAAGAAAATGTTATCATGTCTTTTTTATCATGAAACTCCTTAGAACTATTAGAAAGGATAGGGTTGTCATTGCACCAAAAGATTGACCTATCAATGCCCAATAAAACCTATAGTCTTATAAAACCATGTGAGGTGGTTAATCCATGTCATGAATCCTATGAGGGATGATGACCCACTACAAAAAATCCCTCTCTCAGTGTCACTCACTGTGGCCTACGACATTTAAATCGGTGACCAAGCTCTAGTACCAATTCCTAGAAAGAATAGGGTTGTTGTTGCACCAAAAGATTGACTTGTCAATGCCCGATACAACTTATAGTCTTATAGAACCACATGAGGTAGTTGTCACAAATCCTATGAGGGATGCTGGCCCACTGCCAACAAGAACATGTGTCTAGACAATAATTTTTGTATCAACGTGGTTGACAAGAGTCTGGAATCTATGTTTAGACCCACAATACAATATTTAAATCTATTAAGATTTTACATGTGATAGAAATATAATATCATTTTTGTCACTTTTTAAAACTATGTTGGTAGTAATAAATCTTGTAACTTGAGATAGATTCAACAAATATGTAAAAAAATCAAGGACAATAATTAGTTATGGATAATTCTAGGATCCAATAGGGATATCAACACTCTTTAAGATAGTGAAATAAATAAAACATCTTGATTTTGGGATACTAGATATGCTTCTTATTATTTTCTTGGTATTTTAAATGAACTAGAGGCTACCTTTAAAAACAAAACCCTAGCATGTAATTATATTATTGCTTTCTTAAGGTCATCTCACAATAGATAAGTAGAATTTCTTAGACTACGCCTTACATTTTTATTTTTAATTTATAAGGACATTTATACACTTAGACATTTGATAGGGGGTGATTATTGCAACTAGGAATCTAACCTTAAATGAGAAATGGATTAAAATGAGGATCATATATAAATCCTAAGAATGAGTGTAATTAGTCCATCATCCTAGGATCAAGTTTTTTGCCAACTTCCACATAAAAAATACATCAATTTATGTACCAATAATTACATTAAGAAAAACCAAATTAATTTAAATTCAACATAAACAAAAAATACAAGATACATATAGTTTTCACCATTACACTTGTTAACATTTATCTTATCTAACCCAATATGTGACATGCTAAAAAAGAATTTAAAAAACCAAAAAGAAACATTAATATGATTCTGATTTAAGAAAAGTAATGTGATCAACTTTAATAGAATTATATAAAAATTAATGGATTGAAATTACAATGGAGACCCAACAACAATTATTGAATAATCAAAGTGTGCCTCTATTTTAATGAATGCCAATCCCTCTCATTAGAATATCTACATATGATCTCTCTCCCAAAATAATCTTTATCATTAAATGTATCATATGGAACTACTTGAAACCATAAACAAAAAATAATGCTTTTTATTAGATAAGAAAGAAAATAAGAATCAAAAGTTTTTTTAATTAGATAGAAAGAAAACAATAATTGTTGGATTAAGGTAAAAAAAGGTTTTAATTGAGGACCCAAATCCCCTTACAACATATTACATAATATATTCGATAAAATAACCAAATTTTCAAATAGAGTTGGCCAAAACAAAAAACCATCCATCAAGCCAAAAAAAAAAGGGTTTACAAAACCAACAAAAGAGAGAAAAACAAAAAAACAAAAACCAAACAAGACCCATGAGCAATACAGAAGAACTACACTAAACAAGATCTTTCATAGCTTTCACAACCTAGTTCCCAGTGATGGTCACATCCTTCATAATATCTTTGAGATGTTGAATAGCTTTGAAAGAGGCATAATCTTTCTTATTCATTATAGCCCTAGTTCTTTTCCTAAGACCATACTTAGCAATCATACTAGCATCCTTCCCTTGATGACCCAGATCAATGTCCAACATAATTCCTTCCATATCCATTTACCTTTTAGTATCCTTAATCTTCTAAATGAATGAGTTGATTTTGCTACACTGTCCTACATAATATTCTTTAAATGGTCTCATCGATTTCACCACATTTCTCTTCCAAGACCTTCCCAACTTTCATTTCCTCAACCAACTAGGCTTCAAGACTACCAATCTTGTTCTAGAGACTGTGAACCTCATTATATATCCATTGGTCCAAAGAAAGAGAAATATAAACTTTTATTTGTCCTTATGAAGGAAATCTATGTTATATCAGTTAACAACATAATGTTTTTGGTTTCCCTTCTCACTCACATCCATGGGATTAACCACAATATTATCCAGAGGAATCTTATCTGGGTTATAATGATCTATAGTAGAATTAGTATTAGGATAATCAATCAAACTAAGGCCCTTATTCTTACTTTGACTAGAAAAGAAGATATTTTTCTTCTTACCTTTGGTCCCCTTGCCTAAGTTCTTCTACTTTGGAGAAATTCTATCATCCTTTTTTCACCAGAGGGGAAGGGTGACTAACATCTTTATCTTCCTTATCCATGGAATAGAGTCACCTTTGGTAGCAGAGTCATCATCAATCTCCCTCCCCTTGATCTTATTCTACCATAAATTTATCTTCTCCTCACCCTCATCCAAATCCCTTGTGCTCTTCTCAGAGTCATCCTTGGCATTTTGTTATCATTGTCTTCCAAAATAATCTCCCCTTTCTTAACTTTAGACCTCCATAGTGTTTTTTGCCTCACCCCAAGAAACATATCATTTCCCCTTTTATTTTATTCTAATAGAAGGTTTTGGAGTGTGAGACTTGCAATACTCCATGAATAACAAGATAAGCCCTTCATGCAGAACAAGGTTGATGAATTTCTTGTTATGCTCAATCATACTATTGTGTAAAGACTTGATAATGAAGAATGGAAAGGATACCATATCTCTATAATTTAAATGACTTAGTAAAATAATATTGTAGTTGTGGACACTAGAATGCATACCATCTAGAGTGAAATACACTTTGATGCACAATAACACATTCCTCCATATGGGTTCAATCTTTTTGCTAGAGTAGTAATCACCCACTTTAATAAAATCATTCCTCTCCTTGCTGATCTTATGAAATTTATTAATTGTTGGTCTAAAGAATAATGTTGATAGCTAAGTGTCAATACACTTAACCATTTTTCATTATAGTGTCGAGTTATTCAAGTGCCGAGTGATATCAAGTGCTGAGTTATTCAAGTGTTGAGTTATTCAAGTGTCGAGTAACATAAGGTGTCGAGTGAAACAGTTTTGTTTAGGTGCCGAGCTATCCAGGAAATAGCATGTGCCGAGCATCAGTCATGCTTCAGGAGCCAAGTACTCAGGATATCAGCATAAGAGTTTGTAATTGCACAAACTATAATGTAAACCATTTTTGTAGCTGACATAAGGTAAATCTCGAATGATCCAGAGATAAGAATGAATCTTTTACGTTTCCTATGCAATCTGCATGCATCCAATTGGAAAATTGGAAAAACATGCAACCAATCAGCAAAAAGGGAAGTATTGAGCAGGAAATTGAGATTCAATGTGGATCATAGATCCATATCTAACCCTAAATACTCAAATGTCTTTATAAGGAAGATGAAATTTCATTGTAAAGTGATGTGAGCGGATATACAAGGGTGTATAAGGAAATCTATTTTCAGAACAAGGGTTATCAGATCACAAAGGATCAAGATTAGAGAAAGCAGAACAAGTGCCTACATTCAGCAATCAAGGATTGCAAACTATCAGGTTTATAATACCTAATACTCTCTTACCACTGTATTAGAAAGGAAATCCTATGTAGAGAGGTTGGCTTAACAGCTATTTGTAGATCCTTATCAAAAGGTGATTAAATCCTTTAAAAGGGTGACACTTCATGTTAAGTGTTTGTAAATCCTTTAACTGGGTCACTATTGACAAAATGTAAAGCCTTTAACAGGGCAGACCATCAGAAGTGGTTGAACCATATTACTGCAGTAAATTTTGTGGGTATCATCCCCACCCCAGTTTTACCTTCTTATTCTAGAGGGTTTCTGGGTTACCAAATTCCAGTGTTATGTGTTGGTTGATGCATGTTTTAGTTTCATATTTTCATGATGTATTTACATGCATGCAATTTACTTTCAAATAAAAGTTTTATAATATAAAGTATAATACTTCTGATTCACCCCCCCTCTCATCATTATTCTTTCCATATTTGAATATTCCAACAATTGGTATCAGAGCAGATTAGGTTCTCACAAGAAAAATCCTAACAGCTTGGAGGAAAAGATCTAAAGATGGAAGCTTTCAAACTTGGAAAGATCATTGAAAATCAGGTGATAGATGTGCAACTTGCTCTACATAGCTTGGAGGAATCTAGAGATAAGTAGAGAATCTCATTGAAAAGAAGGAAGGATTTGGCCATAGCCAAAAATGAGATAAACTACAAGGAGATTGATACTACAAATATATTTTCCAATGGAAATACTAAAGAGTTTGATGCAGCAATTGCAAAATTGATGGAGAAAAACAAAAACCAAACAGATGAGATAAGATCTCTCAAGATGGAACATGAATCACAGGCCATAATGTTATGTGAAATCATTGAACAAAAGAAAAGAGCAGTTGAAGATAAAGCTATGATGGAAAATGACAAAAGGAATCTTGCAAACAGACTTGAAGAAAAATGTACTGAATTAACAAGGATCTCAAACATGCAGATGGATACACTTGCCCAAATGATGAACCTTCATCATGAACTTAATGTGAAAGACATTGAGATCTCTACACTAAAGATGCAGAATGAACAATTGTAGAATGACTTAAGAAGAGAAAAGGAAATTTCAGAAAGCTTCAACAAACCCAATGAAGCCATCAAGTATTTTGAGCAATTACTGAAATCCCCAAGATCAATCCATGATACATCAGGAATTGGATACAACAGCACTGAAGTTGGAGAATCATCAAAGAGTGCTGAACAAAGAAGCGACAAAGGTAAAAATGTCAAACTTACATGTCATTTCTATGGAAAGAAAGGACATACATCTAATGTATGTAGAAGCAAGAATGCCCATTAGCATGATAAGAATGTAAACTATTGTCATAAGTGCAAGAAGCAAGGTCATCAAGCATATGAATGTAGAACCAAGATTATTAAGACATCAAGATTTGAGGGTCACTGTCATAATTGCAAGAAATATGGACATAGAGCTTTTGAATGCAGATCAAAGCCTATGTGGACATCAAATCAATCAGCAAAGGCATCAAACCATGAATTTTGGGATTACAACACCAGGTACAGTTGTCACTGTTGTCAAGAATATGGACATATACCCCAAAATTGCATAAGAGCACATTTTAGGGGAAACTATAAAATATGGTTGAGTCAAACCACATGTTTTAGTTGCTTAAAAACTAGTCATATCAGCAGGAATTGCTCAACAAGGTCAAAGGCACCTAGTTCTATGTTCAACAATGGAAAGGCAAAGATAGATGTTGAAAACATCAAAAGTGAGATGAATAAGACATGGAAGAAGAAAAATGAGTGTAGCACATCAAGTGTAGAGATCACTTCATCTAGCAAGTCAAGTGATCACACTTCATCAAATTAAGCAAGAATGGGTGTGTGGGATTGATAAACTAAGTCACATCATACATTAGTCCCAAAACATAGAAGAATTGCAAAGAAGAAATCAACATAAGAAAAGATGCAAAACTAAGAGTCTTGCAAAATCTGCCAAAATTGTCTTTAGATGCCGAGTTGCTAACAACGACCGAGTTGATAGATGATGCCGAGTTGTGAAATATCAATAGGAGCCGAGTGAAGTCAAAATCCTTCAAGAGCCGAGTAGACAATTGTCAGCGCACTAAGCATTAATTACTCTATTTTAAAAGAGTACATAATCTAATTTTTGATCATTTCTTACCATTCAAACACCAAGCAAAGATAAGAAGAGTGCAGAAGATCAAGGCTTGCTTAGAAGCCATTTGTGAAGATTTCCACATCAATTCAGCATGAGTCTCATCAATTTGAGGTATTTTTACTTAAGTGCTGAGCTATGTAGTGTTTATAAACTTGTTTAAACTATAAACCCTAGTTTGGCAAACAATGGCATCTGGGTCTGGAACCACTAAGAGCAAAGAGAGTCATGAGATACAGTTGGTTAGTAATGAAGTTAAGCAACCAGAATTCAAGCCCATCCCAAAAGTCGCATATAAGAAGGATCCTGCAGGTGCATTATCAATTATTCCTGATAAAGTTGTTATGGTCCAAGATGTCCGTAGATGCTATAACTACAAAATTGGAGCCATAGGAGATTCAAAAATTCACAATGCATATGATAAGTTATGTGAGAACAACATACTGAAAGATGAGTTCTCAATAGTCGAGAGAAAAGGATTAACCAAAACCCTACAATTTTTGACTGTTTTCAAAGTTGAATGGGTACGCATAGTTTTGAGCAGAATACATGATGGAGCCTTTTGGTTAGAAATAGGGCCAGTGAAATTCTCCAAGAAAACTATTCAAAGGGTTACTGGTATTCCAACCCTAGATCGACCAAAGATCCTGCATAGTGATAAAAGAGAAATAATAGAGAGAAACACGGGTGCTAAATGGAATAATAGGGGAATGACTATAGATACAATCATAGAACCCCTACTAGATTTTTCTGTGAGAATCATCTCACACAAATTCTATCAGTCAAGCAGGTTAAATAGTGTGCCTTGTATAGCAGTTGATGTTGCATACAAATTGATCAAAAAGGATCATACTTATGATCTAGTAGAGCTCATGTTTCAACAGATTAATGAGAATCTGGGAGCTATAAGGAAGAGCAAGGGAGCTCAGTGTAAATTTGGATCCATTTTGGTGTGCATGCTTTTCTATCTGATGAAAGAATTTCCTTCTGTAGGTAAGGTGAGATGGAGTCCAGACAAAACAATTGTTGAACAAATCAATGGATATATTGAACAAATGGGTGATAATTTTGATGCTCAAATGACTAGTTACTTTGAGGACTTCAAACAGTCCATGAAAAAAAGAATGAGAATTCCAGTTTCATTGACTGACAAATATGAAAAAGACATTTGTTTTCTTGTAGATATTAATTATACCTATATACAAGTAGTCATACCTAGAGTAAGATGTCTTAGGCCACTAGGATATGAACTTGACATTGATCAAGCCTCTGCAACAATAAGAGCCCTCCTTGTAGAAGAAGTTGATAAGAATGCAAAAGCCTTTGGAACCTATGATGTGGTAAAATCAAGGGTGATAACAGATTTGAAAACTGCCTCTGCAGTAAAGAAGAAAGAAAAATTGGTAAGGAAAATTAAACGAAAATTTGGTGTTGGAGAAGAGAAAGAAGAAGACATTGAAGATGAGGGAGATGAACCTCAAGGTCTGACTCAAGGGTTAGGAGAAGATGAAGAGGAAAGTGCTGAAGAAGCCGAGGAAGCACAAGTTGAAAACAAGATCACAAAAAGAAAGGCCACAACTCCTCCTGCTCCTCAACCCAAGGGAAAGAAAATAGCTGCTCCAGCACCAAAGAGACCTACTACAAGGGCTACAACACAAAAAGCCCAAGAGGAGGCAAGAGAGAAGAAGAAAACTTCAAAGAAGACTGCTACCGAGCCAAAGAAGAAAAGAAAATTTGTTGCCCAGCCTGAAACAGATGAGGAAAAGACTGAGTCGGAGGACAACAACCAATTTCAAGTGGTAAGGCACAAACCTCAAACTACTATTGATAAATTATGTTCAAAGATTAAGAATAATGATTTGAAAGGTTTAAAGAACCTAACTTTTTCTAAGCTCACCAAAGAAGAACAAAATAAATTAGAGGAATCAGTGTATGTTATGATGGCTGAGTATAAGCACACACCTCTAGAATTAGATGAATCAATGCCTAAGGATTTATACAAAGTTGTAGAGGATAAATGGCATTTTTTTTTACAAATGGAAAGGGAGATAAGGGAATCAACATTAGCTAGATTGTTGCCTGATTTGACTAAGGATCAAGTAACAAATGCAGTCAAGAGGCATAACAATAGATTCACTCCCAAACACAGAGCTTTTAGCATTTTACAGAACAAAATTGAGGAGGTAGTTACAAAATCCATAAGATTGTGGAAGATTATTTACAAGAAAATAGAAGATGTGTATAATGAAGAATATAAGGCAGAAGCAAGTGTTAAGATAAAGGAGAAGAAGGCATCAAGGATCAAAGAAAAAAAAAAGGAACAAGTGGAGAAGAAGGTTGGAGAAGAAAAGGAAGATGAAAAGGCACATACAGAGGAGAAAGAGGAAGAGAAAGATACAGTTGTGCAACAAGATCAAAGTATGCAAGACACACAGGTATCCCCTCCTAGTCCTCCTCATGCCACCATCACACCTGCAGAGATTATCAAAATCAAGGATGTTACAGACACTTCAAGTCCAAACATCAATCCATTAACTGTAGAAGATTTAGAAATCCTTGACCAATCAACACTAGTAGCAAAATTATGTTCAAATCCTGTATTGGTCAGTGTTGATGAATTGCAGAATCCAGTAGTCAAAACAAAGGCAATCAAGGTGAAAACACAAAAACCACCTTCCATCATACAACCCACTGGTATTCTATTCCTTCCTCCACCACCTCCACCAAGTGTAGTTAGTGACACACTTCAAATGCCAAGTACAAGAGAGGAAACTAAAGAAACAACTGAATAGCTAGCAAGTTCAACCCCACCTAGTGATCATCAAAAGGATATACAAGCTGAAGAAAAAGAAGAGACAAGCAAGAAAGAGGAGTCTACAATACAAATGTTGGTTGCATTACCCAAATCTGGTACTCTAACACAGACTCTTCAGCAGTCGAGCATTGATAGGTTACAATTACAAATTAGGACACCAAGCTCGAGCTCATCAAAGGTAGCCAGGAAACTTCACTATGGAATTCCTGAGCTTGATGAAGAAATAAAAATTCCATATTATGAATCTAGCACTCTCACTGAAGAGAAGATCAATGAAATTTAGAGTGCATTGGACAGAAGAAGGAGACAAGAAGCACTAAGAAGAGAACACAAGCACAAGCTTACCTTGAATGAAATCAAAGACATATTCAGCGAAGCTTTCTACTTACAGTCTCTAGATGAGTCAAAACCAATTGTAGAATAACTATCTGATATAGTTGACTAGGTGACTAGTGCAGACCAGGAAACAAATGCCAAATTACTGGAATGGTCAGAAAGAAAATTCCAAGCAAAGGTAAACAAGAAAATATTTGGTGATATAGCACTATCACAAGTAGAGCTGGCTAAGAAAATAGAAAAAGTCAAAATTGTACTTGGAAACATATTTTCCCTGTACAACAAGTTGTGTGACTTTTCCACATTCACACAGGATACCAGCTAGAAGATATTGAGCTTGGAGAAAAATTTGAAGATTTCTAGCATGCAACTCCCCACAAATCTAGCTCAGAGTGAGAAGCATTTTGCCCAATCGCTTCACACACAAAGAGAGTTAGCTGTCTTAGCAGTAGAGGAGGCAACCACAAAAGCCAAATTGATACAAATTCAATCCTCTATCACTCCTCATTTGGAATTACTTCACAAGGAGCAGATGAATGTAGAGACAATCCACAAGAAAGACCCCAATCTTTCTACAACTGATGGACTTGTACACCTAGCAGCAGAGATTGCCATCCAGCATAAGTCATTGGATGTTGCACTAGCAAATTGTGATGCAGCTCTGAAGGTACTCCTTGAAGTAAATAGAACATTTTTGGCCAAGTATGGCATTTCTTTATAAGACCTTTGACATAAGTGTCAAAAAGGGGGAGAATAAGTACATGAAGTGAGAGTTAAGTAAAGAATGAAAGGGTAAGTATGATGAAAGGGGGAGATAAAAAAAAAAAATTGGGAGATAGAAATTTTTCGACAAATCTTGTATAACATATTAGCCAGAATGTAGAAACAGGACAGAAGTTACAAAGTGTATAAGGCATAATCAACTCGCAGGGAGTCATAAGGTATATTGTTATTTGTTATTATTATTTTTTTTTTTGAAGCGAATCAGAGGATGCATGAAATAATGCCAAGATCATAGGATCTTAGTTAAGTGTTTTTTCCACTCATGTCAAAGGGGATATTGTTGGTCTAAAGAATAATTTTGACAACTAAGTGTCAATACACTTAACCATTTTTCATTACAGTGCTGAGTGATATCAAGTGTCAAGTTATTCAAGTGCCGAGTGATATCAAGTGCCAAGTTATTCAAGTGTCGAGTTATTCAAGTGCCAAGTTATTCAAGTGCCAAGTAACATAAGGTGCCGAGTGATACAATTTTGTTTAGGGGCCAAGCTATCCAGGAAATAGCATGTGCTGAGCATCAGTCATGCTTCAGGAGCCAAGTAACTCAGGATATTAGCATAAGAGTTTGTAATTGCACAAACTATGATGTAAACCATTTTTGTAGCCAACATAAGGTAAATCTTGAATGATCCAGAGATAAGAATGAATCTTTTACATTTCCTATGCAATCTGCATGTAGCCAATTGGAAAATTGGAAAAGCATGCAACCAATCAGCAAAAAGGGAAGTATTGAGTAGGAAATTGAGATTCAATGTGGATCATAGATCCATATCTAACCCTAAATCCTCAAATGTCTTTATAAGGAAGAAAAAATTTCATTGTAAAGTGATGCAAGTAGATATACAAGGGTGTATAAGGAAATCTATTTTCAGAACAAGGTTTATCAGATCACAAAGGATCAAGATTAGAGAAAGTAGAACAAGTGCCTACATTCAACAATCAAGGATTGCAAACTATCAGGTTTATAATACCTAATACTCTCTTACCATTGTATTAGAAAGGAAATCCTATGTAGATAGGTTGGCTTAACAACTATTTGTAGATCCTTATCAAAAGGTGATTAAATCCTTTAACAAGGTGACACTTCATGTTAAGTGTTTGTAAATCCTTTAACTAGGTCACTATTGACCCAGTGTAAAGCCTTTAACAGGGCAGACCATCAGAAGTGGTTGAACCATATTACTACAGTAAATTTTGTGGGTATCATCCCCACCCCAATTTTACCTTCTTATTTCTGGAGGGTTTCTGGGTTACCAAATTTCAGTGTTATGTGTTGGTTGATGCATGTTTTAGTTTCATATTTTCATGATGTATTTACATGCATGCAATTTACTTTCAGATAAAAGTTTTATAATATAAAGTATAATACTTCTGATTCATCCCCCCCTCTCATCAGTATTATTTCCATATTTGAATATTCCAACATTAACAACCCCATCCATATGCTAGCACAAGGAAGGCCAATGATCTTTAAGATGAACCCAAAAATTAAACATAAAGTGATTTCATACATAGTAACTGTATAACTTTTCCATCCCTTGAAGAACTCAAAGGTGGCTTCTTCCTGGTAACCATGAAGCCATTCTAGATACACTATGACTTGGCCTTTTTGAAGTTTCTTCCAAACAACCAAAATATCCTTCTATTCATTACAACAGCTAGGTTAGTGATGTTTAGGAGCTTCATTTTTTTAATCTTTTGCAACAAACACAAACCAAGTTTTTTCCAACAATAACCAAATTTAAATCTTCCTTTACAATGTTGGTGATGAAAATTTCCTATAAATTCTACAAGATATAATCAGTAGGTGAGATTTAATTAACCTCTCTTGGGTTCACAATGGTCCATAACCCAAAGCTCTTATTTATCACTTTCATTATTCATTGTTTTATCTCCCACAAAACTATGTGCTAGTCACCCTTAATAATTTCCTTAAGTTTGTTATCAAACTTAATTTCCTTATGCAAAAACATCATATGGTTTGTACAAACAACCAAATTGGCAATATGAGCCATCACCTTATTAGCCTCATAATAAGCATGTGTAATAATGACATTTTCAAAAGTTTTCATTGAATATTCAACTTCTTTTATAATATTCCCTGTTGTGATGTAGATCCTAATTAGACACGAAGGTTAATTTTTGTTTACTTTATTTAGTGTAGTTCCCCCAAGATTTTACAATGGGGGTTCACGGGCAGAACCCCCAAGACAATGTTAAGGGGCAACACCCCCTATAGGGTGTTGGGACAAAGCCTCAAAAAGGTCAATTGACTGTATTATTGTAAAAAGAGTTGAATGATATTTTTCTATTAGATGACATATTCTAGTCTCAATTTTGTTAGCAACAAAAAGCTTGTGTAAAATGTCTTAAGGTTATGGGTTTCATAATTTATGATGAGATTGTAGCTTCTTGCAATAATATTGAGTTTTAGGGGATTACAATTTGTAATGAGATAATAATCACTAGATAATAAGAATATTGGATTTGTTGTTTCGTGGATGCAGCCCAGGGATTGGGTGAGCCACGTTAAATCTCTATGTCTTGTGTTCTCTTTTATGCAAGTGATTTTTTTCTAATATTAGTTAAATTTGCATGTAATTATTATTTATATCTCATTAATCCTAACAAGTGGTATTAGAGAGAGGCTATTTCTCTTAGCTATTCTCTACAAGATAGTCTTGAGGTTAAGTGGGAGAAATGGCAGATGAGGGTAAGTTGAATGTTGGTAAGTTTAATGGGAAGAACTTTGAGTTATGGAAAATAAAAATGGAGGAATATCTTTATCAGAAGGATTTATGGCAACCATTGGAAGGAAAATCCAAGAAACCACTAACTATGATAGATGAGGACTGAGATATTTTGGATAGAAAGGCACTTGGAAGTATTTATTTATGATTGGCACAATCGATGGCATTTAATATTACAAAAGTAAAGATGAATAAAGAGTTGATGAAAACCCTAGCAAGGTTGTATGAAAATCCCTTTGCTTCAAACAAGGTATTTCTCAGGAAATATTTATTTAATATGAAGATGAAAGAAGTTTAGTCTATTGTAGATCACTAAAATGAGCTTAATATGGTTACTAGTCAATTATTTTTTGTAAATTTCAATTTTTATGAAGAAATTAGGGCTCTTTCAATTTTGTATTATTTTCCTGAAAGTTGGAATGACTTGGTAATGGTTGTGAGTAATTTTTTTTCTAGATCTGATACCCTAAAATTAGATGATGTGATTGGTCTTAGTCTGAGTGAGGAATCTTGTAGGAAAACCTTAGGTGGATCTACATTAGGAAGTGTTTTGAATGCACAAAGTACAGGCAAAAGGAATGAGAGAGGAAGAAATTCTAGAAATTGTGGCAAATCAAGAGGAAATTCAAAGGGAAAGAGGTATTAATCTAGAGGACCAAGAGATTGCTAGTACTATAGTAAACTAGGCCATAATAAGAAACATTGTTGGATTTGAAAGAAAAATGAAGGAGACAAACAAGATGGAAACAAGGAGGAAAATGTGGTAAGTAACAAATCCAAAGAGGATGCTATTCTTCTTTCTTTAGAAAGTGTTGATGATTCATGGGTTTCAGATTTGGGGCTTCATTTCATACCACTCGCCATAGAGGTTATTTTCTTGATTATGTCAAAGAGGATTTTGGGCTTGTTTATTTGGGGGATAATGAATCTTGTCAGATTTTTGTAAAATGGAAAAAATAAGATTAATTTTCAAAATGGGAATCATTGGCTAATATAAAAGGTAAGACATGTTCCAAGGCTGAGTAGGAATTTAATTTTAGCAGAGAAACTAGGTGATGAGGGTTGCATAGATACTTTTAATGATAAAAATTGGAAGAGTTCAAAAGGTTCTTTAGTAGTAGAAAAAGGTGTGAAAGTGGGAACCTTATATCTTTATATATGTCATATTGTTCCTTCTACTTTAATTTTTTTAGAGAAAAATGAATGTTCAAGAACCATTGCTGCAATTGAGTAAGGAGAACAAACAGATGTTGTAGATTCTGATACAACACTATGGCACAAAAATCTTGTGCACATGAGTGAGAAATATATGAAATTACTTCATTCAAATAATTTTTTACCAAGTTTCAAATGTGTCAATATGGATTTCTATGAAAGTCATGTGTATGGAAAGAAAAAGAAAGATGAGAAATTAGAGCTTGTGCATATAGATGTATGGGGACCAACTCAAGTATCTTCCCTTGGCGGTTCTCATTATTATGTTATATTCATTGATGATGCAACTAGCAAAGTATGGGTTTATTTCCTTAGACATAAATCTAATATATTTTAAACTTTTAAGAAATGGAAATTCTTGGTTGAGAATGAGACTGGTAAAATTTTAAAATGCCTCAGATCTCTTAATGGTCGTGAGAATTGTAGAAATGAATTTGAGGATTATTGTTCCATTAATGGTATTCATAAGAAGAAAACTAATCCAGGGTCTCTACAAGAGAATGGAGTAGTTGAATGCATGAACAAGGCAATAATGGAGCATGCAAGGAGCATGAAGTTGCATGTTGGACTACCCTTAAACATGTGGACAAAGACTATTAATACTTCTATATATTTGAGTTGTGGTATTCCAAAGGAAGCATGGACTGGTAAGAAAGTGAGTTATTCTTTTCTCAAAAACGTCAATTGTGAAGCATTTGCATTTATAGATTTTGAAAATAGAACCAAGATGGAAGTTAAGTCAAAGAAATGTGGATTTATTGTATATGACTTTGATAAATTTGGTTATAGGCTTTGAGATTTTGAAAATCATAAACTTTTAAGAAGCAAGGATGTCATATTCAATGAGAAAGTGTTGTACAAAAATCTATTTTAGCAACATGAGAAAAAAATGATTATGTAGTACTAGATGATACACAAAAGGATGAAATTCCCACATTCCCTCATGTTTTGAAACATCTGCAACAATAAATACCACACACCCTAGTGAATGTTAGATGGTCAACAAGGCTAAGTAGACCTCTAGAAATGTTTTCTCCCTCTTTGTATTCTATTTTATTAATAGATGCTAATGAACCTAAATGTTATGATGAAGTTGTGTAGGTGGATACAAAGCTTCAATGAGAGTTTGCAATGATAGAAGAAACAAACTCCTTGCTGAAAAATTAGATTTGGGATTTATGTATGTTGCATGTAGGTAAAAGGGCTTTACAAAATAAATGGGTTTACAAGTTGAAAGAAGAGGATGAAGGTAAGAAAATATTTAAAGCCAACTTAGTTGTAAAAGGATTTGCATAGAAAAAGGGCATTTATTTTAAAGAGATATTTTCTCATGTTGTTAAAATGACTTCTATCTATACTTTTTAAAGTATTATGGCTACTAAAGATTTTCATTTGGAGTAGCTTGATGTCAAAAAAAAATTTCTTCATGGTGATTTGGATGAAGAAATATGTATGGAATAGCCACATGGATTTGCAATCAAAGGTAAACCGAATTTAGTATGCAAACTGAATAAAAGTTTATATGGCTTGAAGCAAGCACCTAGGCATGGTATCTTAAATTTGATAGTTTTATGCATGAGCATGGTTACACTAGATGTCATTCAAATCATTGTGTTAATTTGAAGAGGTTGGACAAAAAGAAAATATAGTATACAACATTAAATCAATCTATCATATTAAATATTAAAATCCATATGTATCAGAGATTGAATACAAGTGATTTTACCTAAAGGATTGTGTTTGCATAGATGCCATGCAATCAAAATAGTTCCTTTTAGAACTCCATACCGCTTATATTCTTGCATTGAGTACTCACTACAAGATGGTACATAATGGCAACTTGAGGGTAAAAAAGGTGAAATTTCCCCTATTTTAGATTCATAAGACAAAAGGATGGTAATAACATTAAATTTTTAAGTTTTTAATTCATAAGTAAAGGAAAATTTTAGGACCACTTATGAAGTAGTTTTATGGTGTTATATTAATTTTAAGAGATTGGATGATGACAACTACATTATTTTATATTTATATGTTGATGATATGCTTGTAGTTGGGTCCAACATGGATCACATTAAAGAATTTAAAAAATGGTTAGCACATTCTTTTGATATGAAGAATTTGGGGGTAGAAAAACAAATCCTTGATATGGAAATTTGCAGAGATAGGATGAACAAAAATTTGACATTATCTTAGGTTGATTATATTGAGAAGGTGTTGCAACATTTCTCTATGGAGAATGCTAAAGCTGTTAGTACACCTTTGCATTTAAAATTGACTAAGGAGATGTATCCAAAGACATATGTAGAGGAGGATAAGATTTCTAAGCTACATTATGTCTCAGTTGTAGGGAGCTTGATCTATGTTGTGTTATGTACTAGGCCATATAATGCACATGCAATGGGAATTGTTAGAAGGTATATGAGTTATCATAGAATTGAGCATTGGAATGTAGTCAAATGGATTCTCAAATATTTGAGGGGAACATCTAGTAAGTGTTTACATTTTGGGGGCTCTACTATTGAATTATAAGGCTATGTTGACTCAGATATGGTAGGGGATCTTGATACTAGGTAGAGTACTACAAGAATGTATTTATTATTGGTGGGTAAAATGTGAGTTTGATTTCTTGATTAAAGAAGGTTAATGATTTTTTCACTATAGAGGTCGAGTATGTTTCTACTAAAGAGGAGGCCAAGGATATGATATGGATTCAATTCTTCATGGAAGAATTTGGGCACCCTTAGATGGACAATTATTTGTTTATAGATAGCCATAATGTTTTTCTTACAAATAATTCCTCTCTACATTCAAAGATAAAATACATATAGCTATGGTACCATTTCATTCAATTTGTTTTAGATGATGGACAGTTAAAGTTGGAAAAGATACACATAGATGATAATCTAGTAGATATGTTTACAAAGGCAGTGACAAGGGAGAAGATGAACTCCTCTTCAACTTTTGTTGGTTTTCTAGATTGAACAAAATAAAAGAATAATAGATTCTAGGGTGGTTTTACATTCCAATGGGAGCTACAAATTTAGTGGTGCTATGATCAATCTCCAATTAGGATATTATTATTGTGGAGTTTGATCAATCTTCAAGTGGGAGATTGTTGTGATGTGGAGCCTAATTAGACTCAGAGATTAAATTTTCTTTATTTTTTTTGGTATAGTTTCTCACCAAATATTACTATGGGGGTTTGGGGTTAGTTCCCCCCAAGATGGAGTGAAGGAATAGTGCCCCTTGCAGGGTCCAAGGGTACACCCTAGGGGAAATGCCCCCGAAGCTCAACCAACTTTATCATTGTAAAAGGTGTTAGTTGCTATTTTTCTATTGGATGAATTATTCTAGCCCTAATTTTGTAAGTGACAAAAAAGTTATATAAAATAACTTAGGGTTAGGGATTTCATAATGTATGATGAGATCATAGCTTCTTGTAGTGATATTGAGCTATAAGGGATTACAAATTATAATCAAGTTATAACAAATGGATAATCAAAATATTGGACTCGTTGTTTGGTGAACATAGCCCAAGGATTGGGTGAACCGTGTTAAATCTTTGTGTCTTGTGTTATCTTATGTGTAATTTATTATTTTATGATATTGGTTATCTTTGCATGTAACTATTATATTTGTCTCATTAATTCTAACATTCTCAACCATCTACTTAGGCAGGGATTTTCCAATTAGACATCTAACAATATTGTTGGAGTCACCTTCATTCCATTTTTTTTTGCATTGGAGGTCTTTAGCAAGTTTAATGATCAATAAGGACCCAATCACTTTGGCAATGTGACTAGATTATATTCCTAGTGGGAAAGCCACAACCCTAATACAATTCCCATTCATATCCCTTATGCAACCCCCATGACTAGATTGAATTGGGTTGTCTTTGGTATCCCCATAAGAATTCATCTTCACATAGCCTTTTGGATGGGAAGACTAGGCCACATCCTCCCTATTGCTCAAAATCTTCCTTTTGATATTAAGATTACAAAGAAGGAAAGAATTAGATCAGAACCCTCATCTCCCAAACTACCTTCTTTCCTAATGGGAATAAAATTCTCCTTAATTACCCTTATAGTCTTCTTCGCTACCACTCAAGGAGCAACTTCTCCATCCCTAAAAATTATATAGTTACATTCCTTTCAAAATTTACAACATAAATGTGGAATAACCAACATCCAAAAAAACTTTGCATCAAAGTTAGAAGTTGAGCAAAACCATTGAAAAATGAAGTCTTTAATACTTCCAAGGAAATCCCATGGAAGATTCCAGCCAGACAAAGTCTATTCCCAAAGCTCACAAGCAAAGGAAAATTGAAAAAATATGTGGAGGGAAGACTAAGAAATGTTCTCACAGAGAAAATATCTATTGAAAAGGTAAAATCCCCTCTTGCACGAATTATCAATTGTAATAATATTGTTTTGAATCATAATCTAGAAAAAAATTCTAACTTTTGGAATTAGTCATTTAAACCACTAGGAAGCCCAGAAAAGGATTGGTGTCCTTATGGGGGTAGAGCTGTAGTAATCCAAAATACACAAAGTAGCATCCATTAGGATTAAGAGCCCAGATGAGGGAGTCAGGTTGACCGAAGATGATGTTCTAGGAATCAAGCTAAATTTGGATATCCAACAAGCTAGGATGAATAGAAGTGTGAGGTAAACCCAATTTACATCACACTAGTAATCAAGAACCATATTTCTAAAGACCCTTTTACAAGAATGAATTAGGTCTTGATCATCAAAAGAATCCACAAGCAGATAATACCTAAGCCAATAGCCTTCCTAGAATTTGTTTCTCTCAATATCATATAGCTTCCATCAAGCACTTATGCCAACCAATTTCTTAAAATCCTACAGAAAACTCCAAATAAAAGAACATTAGGAGACATAAGGGAAGAATCCAACAAGGGGGGGTTATAGAGATATTTCCTCTTCCAAATTAGGTCCCATTCCTTATCCTCCCTATACACTCTCCAAATTTGTTTGGCCAGAAGAGCCTTATTAAGAAGTTTGATTGGCCTAATGCCAAGACCACTTATGGATTTAGTTTTGAAAAATTGATCCCAAGAAATCACAAATATTCTCTTCCTTTCTTCCATCCCATATCAAATTAAATTATTTTTTATTCTTTCCATGATTTTCACAAACTCGGCAGGAAATTTGAAAAGGATTATAGCATAAGTAGGAAGATTTAGAAGGAAACTTGTGAGAAGTGTAACTTTACCAACCTAGGTTAGAAAATTACCATTCTAAACAACCAAATTACTAATAAATTTATGCACCAGACCATTCCAAAAAGAGTTTAGGGGCTTAAGATACAAAGGTAGGCCCATGTAGGAGCTAGGAAGAATAACAATAGGACACCCCAAAATTATATAAATATTTTGTTGTCTTCCCTCTAGAGAATTAATGAAATAGATATAATTTTTTTCCCAATTAATAAGTTTTCCAATAGCACTAGTATAAGTGTTCAAAGAAGACTTGATGCTTCTAGCCTCCCTAATAGAGGTCTCTCCCATAAGAATAGTGTCATCAAAAAATTATTCATGCATGCAAGACTAAGGGTGTGAAGAGGGTCTTAGCCCATGAAAAACACCTTTAAAACCAAGATAGTCCAAATATCTACAAATACATTTAGCCAGGATATCAAATAGAATGGGAAAGATAAGGTCCCCTTGTCTCAAGCATCAAGAAGTTTCAAAAAACATAAAATAACTCTCGTAATCCAAGATAATAGTAGTGGGGGTGTAGATAAGTTGGTTTATCAATTGAATGATCTTATTCCCAAAACCAAAAGAAATAAGAACCTTTAACAAGAGCATCTAATCCACCATATCATAGTCTTTAGAGAGATCTAATCTCATAAGAAAGCCTTTCTTTTGAGATCTAACCAAGGAATGAATATTTTCATGGACCACACTAGTAGAATCCAATATTTTCCTACAATGAATAAAACCATTTTGTTTGATAGAAGTCAATCTAGACATTAACTTTAATATACGAATGATGAGGACTTTAGATACAATTTTGTTAACAAAGTTACAAAGGCTTATATGTTAAAATGCATCAACATTTTTTGCCCCACATTTCTTAGGGATAAGAACAATAAATGTATCATTAATTTCTTTCAAAAGATTTAAATGGAACCATAAAATTCCTTAACAACATCAGAAACATCACTCTCTATGATATGCCACATTTTTTGGAAACTGAACATTGTGAATCTACCAAGGTGTAATGGTTCATCTCCTTCAAAGGACATTAAAACTTTATGAATTTTAGAAGAAGAGGGAATCACCACTCTAAGATGGTTCTAATATTTAGTCATTAGCTTAGGAATATAAGAAACCAACATCTCTTGATACTCCTAGATAAGTTGGTTATTAGCATAGAGGAGAGAGGAAAAGTATCTCACCATTTTAAATGAGATGTCTTCATCCTTACATAATTTACCATAGGTCGTATTGAGATTAGAAATCATGTCAGCATCCCTATGTTTAAGGGTAGTTAAATGGAAGAATTTAGTATTATTGTCACCCTCCTTTAACCAAATAGATTTGGATCTTTGTCTCAAAAAAGTATCCTTCATAATAAGATCATGGTAATTAACAAGAATCTCATTCTCCTTATCTAACAGTTGGCTAGAATATCCTTCCAACTATAATTTGTGTTGAATCACCTTTAATTCTAACTAAGTATTGGCTTTAGAATCAAAAACATCCCCAAAAAAGTCCCTATTCCAATTCCTTACATAGTCTTTAACATTTCTTAAAAAATTAACCACTTTTAAATATAAATACCATTCACCTTAATGTTTCATCAAGTTATAAAGAGGTATTCAAAGATAGGGTGAAGCATCCACATTTTCTTGAATCAAAAGGGGAAATTCATTTTCCTAGAGATATGATTAGCATTAAAGACAACTGAGAAGTGATCTGAACCAATTTAAGAGAAAGAAGAAAGGGAGCATAAATACCTTTATATAGAGTCAAGAAATATCAAAGCTTGGTCCATTCTAACTTGAATCAAGTCTTCCCCCACTCTCCTTTTAGACCAAGTAAAATTTAATCCACTAAGGTCCACATCTAATAAGGCTTGTTGATTGATGAAGTCCATGAGGTCAAACCTATCATCTTATTGGTTTTGGTTGCCACCAAATTTATCTCCATCATTCAAAGGGGTGTTGAAATATCCCAATACTAGCCAATTGAAATCCTTAAAGGCTTCCTTGGAAGTAGCCAAACTATTCCAAAAATCATTTCTCTAGTTCTTATTATTTGGTGCACAAATATTGGAGATGACCTAGGTAAAATTACCCCAAATATAATGAAGCTTCACAACAACCATATTATTATTAATGATAAGGGGTTGAACAAAAATCCTCCTATGATTCCAAAAAAAAATAGTACCACTAAAGGCTCCTTTAGACCTACTACCCACTATACCACAATTTTTAAAAACTTTAATGTTCTCAACTCTCTCTCTATCCATCTTTGTTTCTTGGATATTCACGGTATCTGGTTTGTTATCCCTAACCAAATTTCTCAAAATATTATGCTTTTGGGAGCTATTCAATCCCTAAATATTCCAAGACACAATCTTCATTTTTTGGGTGTAAATTAGGGATGGTAGCTTTCTTACCATCCACAATATTTTGCAAACTTTCTATCTCCCTCATAATTTATAAATTATCCGCCTTGTGAATATTTATGAGATCTATCATCAACCTTTATTCTTCCTTAGGCAGCCATCCTCGAAGAAGAAGAGTACGAGAGACTATCCTCCTCTTTCTTCTTTTCATTTTCATTGTTTTAGAAAATATTATATGGTTTCTCATAAGAAATAGAATTTTGTTCACTATCTTTGCTATTTTTTCTAGATTGTTGATGAAAAATTATCTATAGGAGGGGATGAATTGACAATTCAATATCAGCAAGCTCAATAGAATATTGAGATCTCCCCCAAAACTAATTCATTGTTGAGCTTCCAACACTTTTGCATATTTACTTAAATTCCCCTTCTTCTTGGGTTTTAGATTCATTAATATCATTGATTTGCCCCACTTCCTGGTTAGCAGGCCCACCAATATTGATATCTCCCTCTTCCTAGTTAGTAGGCTCACCATGAGATTCTAAAGCCCCTAAACCCACATCCTTAAAACTAGAGAATTTCTAATGTGAAGGAGGAATGGGTTTCTTGTTTTTGTCCTCCTCTGAGTTATCATTGACATTGAAGTTCTTATTAAGATTATTGTCACCTTCTACTATCCTCATAGAAAAATTTTCCACATTAGTAGCCTAAGTAATAGAGTTGGGAATTTTTTTTGATGTTATTGACTCAAGGGTGTAAGAATATTTCCATCATTTTCCTTTGGAAAGGCCTCATTCTGGTTCTTCTATTTCTAGATGGTCTTCTTCTTCAACTTCCTCTCAACTTCATCTATCTTTTTATCCCCTTCCTTCAAATTCTTTGGATATTTCTTTTCCTAACACACCATTTCTTTGTAGTAAAAGCATGAAAAGGCAAGGTCCTCAAACTCCAATGTTGGAAACTACAATTGGAACAATTGTTACGTTGCCATTGATATCAGACCTTATTGGTGAAATTTTTTCTAACAACATAAAGTGCCATATCAGTTGATTGATGAAGAGGATTTGAAAAGAGATAACTAGATGAGTTAGTGAAGTTGTTGAGTAAAGAGGAGTAAATATGTTGGAATTACAATGGGCACTTGATTAGTTAGTCTTTGACAAGATAATGTTTCATTTAATCATTTTATAAAGTGAAGAAGTCAGTTGATTTGAAGTGTAGAAGAGTTGTTGAGTAAAACACAAGCTTGACTGAGTACCAATTTTACTATGTCAATGAAGAAGTTGAAGAATAATATTAAGGAACTTAAGAGATAGCCAAGAAAACAATATTAGCTAAGTGATAGTTACGGCTGAGAAAGTTGAAGAAGAAAAATGAATAAGTGACTAAGTGTAGCAAATACTAAGTGAGCCAGTGTAAGCCAAGCAAGACAAAACCATTGAGACTAAGCTACCTAGTCTTGACTGAGTTGAAGAATGTAGTGATGACCAAGTGTCAAAAAATTAATAGTTTGTGAAAGAATCAAGTTTTGAGGTCGAAATGGTTGAATTTTTTGGATTGGTCAAAATGTGTGAATGATAAGGATTGATGAGTTGGCATATTTAATGCATGAATTAAGATTATTAAGAGACCAAAGGTGAGGATTTAAAGATAAGTTTCTAGAATTTTCAAGAAAGAACTAGAAGGATGAAATGATGGACATATTCAATGAATCTGATAAAACCATTGTTGGAATTCTTTAGAATAACTAGGGGGCACTACATTAGTCATCCAAGGTCTAGATGTATAATTAAAACTTTTCATAGCTTACTAAACCCATATCCATGAAACATTTTCATCATGCATGCATCCATTAGATTATGCAATCACTTAAACTTGTAGGTTATTGTCAAATCAACTTTGCAGAAATGTAAACATAAAACATAACATATTCAACAACACATTTGACATAATGAGTTAATGTGGAAACCCAATTTGGAAAAAAACACTAGTAACATGCTACCCATTCTCACTCTTCTAAAGTGATTCCCTATAAAAGGCCAACCCTGTTAAAAGTTACAACACACACTGTTAAATGTGACCTGGTTAAAGGATTCCAATCACCTTGTTAGGAGTGATCCTTCTTAAAGGACTTTAGATCATTCACTTGGAATGTCACTTGGTTAAAATATTTACAAATGACTATTAGGTCAACCTTAATCCAAATGATTTACCCTAGATCGATACAATGATTAGAAAGTAATAGTAAGGCTTGATCTGGTAACAACTTACAAATCCATTTGCAAATTATAGATCTTTATTTCAGTCCTCCATTCTGCTTGGCTTTCACACACTTCATCTCTAATAGTTTGTTCACCCTTCAAGCATCCACACTCTTAAGCCTTCTTGCTTTACTTTCCAATGCAATCTCTTCACTTATGTCACTAAATGAAACAATACCCTAGACTCCTTGTCTTCCTTAGATTCTCACACATGACAACCTTTTCTTCTAACCAGCCATCTCTATAAATAAAGAATTAAGATCTTTTATTTTTCATCCTCCATCATCCATTTTAGGGTTAGGTTAGATTAGGTAGGATTTAGTGAATCTACCCATCATCTCATTATATTCTCTTTTAGAAACTTCTCCTTCAATCCTCTTTGAATTTGCCTCAAAATGGTTCACCATGAATTATATGCCACTAGCTCATCAATCACATCTTCCTCACAAATCACACAATCCAAGAAATCAAACTTGTTAGCTCAAATTCATTGAATTCTTGATCTTTATCATTATTTTGACACTCAACATTAACTGGCTTTTGATGCTCGGCACATACTATGTTGATTGATATCCTCTATCAAATCACTTGGCATGAACTAAAGTTTACCGGTGCTTAGCATCAACTAACTTTACTCGGCTTACACTATTTCACTTAACTTACACTAAAATGAATTTTCTTGGCTCCAACTGACTTTCTACTCAACTTGCACTAACTTTTCTTTGCACCTACTATGAAAAATGTTAAGCATATCAGACAAACTTTATTTAACTTGTTCTTCTAAAGTTAATCAGTATAACCATCCTTTACAACCTTAAGTAGATTATCAATGCACTGTAATATCACTATCTTAATTGATCCTTGTACTCCTTTTTAATATCATAACTCAACCTTTCTTATAGGTGCTATTGTTATCTCATTTGGTCAAATCCTCTTCATCAATCAAACAAATGATAGTACTTAAATCATATAAGCAATTGTTTTACTAGCAAGTAGCAAGTTTGACATCGGTGATAAAAAAATGATTGTAACATATTTATCATACTTGTATCAATATGTTTTTAAAAATCTCCCTCTTTGGAATTACTGGAAAACCAAACTGATTAAACTTAATCAGTATGACCAATAGAATACCAAAAAGAAAATAATTCCTTGTATTGAAATCTTTCCCTCTATCAACAACTTTCATCTTCTGAATAGGTTACAAAATTCTATTTTGATCAATAGACAATCAATCAACTCATCCTCATGACTTCCTCTTGATTACTTCTTATATCTCCCTCAACATTATCTCCCTCTTACTAGGTGGATGTAATTAGTAGGTACACTTTCTCCCTCTAAGTAGATATTCCATTATTCTTTTATCTATATCTTCTATATGGATTTCTCCCTCTTTATGCTTTTCTCCTTCAGTACTTTATCTCCATAAACTTAGATTTCTCCCTCTTTGAAAACAACACCAAATAATTTTCATATTCATATGTAGATATGAGCATTTTCAATTTCTCCCTCTGTCACCTTACTTGTGACTGATTTGCAATTCTAGCTCTTTGATTACTTTAGGCAGCTCCTAAAGTAAGATCCACTGCATCTATGTGTAACATATGTTAATCCACTTGTTTGATGTAGGGAACTCATGCTTCTTAGATAGCCTCTAATGGGGGTATCACCCCTAGTTTACCTCTTAGATATTCATGAGTATCCTTAGGTAATTTTTTTGTGAAGATATCAACTATTTTCTCTTTTGTGTTAACATATTCCATCTTCACCTCTTTATCTTGAACTAATTCTTACAAGTAATGATACTTGATTGCAATGTGATTAGTATTTGTATGCATCATAGGATTCTTTGATATATTTTTAGTACTTCTATTATCATAATAAAGTATCACAGGTTCAGTGATTTCCTCCTTCATACCTTTGAGTAGCTATTTGATCCACACAATATTTGTACAATTTACTGTAGCAACAACATATTTATCTTCAACAGTAGATTGAGAAATGTAGTTTTGTTTCTTGCTAGGCCATGTAACCAACATTTTGCCTAATAAATATGCTTATCCACTGGTTCTCTTTCTGTCATCAATATTTCCAATCCAATCAGCATCAGTGTAGGCTCTCAATTCAAATTTCTCATTTTTCTTTTAGTATAGACCATAGTCTTCTCTTCCTTTTAGATATCTCATTTTTTCTCTTAACAACCATCAAATGATTCTCCTTAGGATTAATAGAGAATCTTGCAACTATCCCTATAAATAATGCAATACTAGGTTTTTTGTGTAGTACATATTGTATTTTTCCAGTCATAGACCTATATGATGTTTGATTCACCTTAGTTGAATCATTGTTCTTTGACAATTTATGTCCTATCACCAAAGGTGTACTTATTGTCCTGGAATCCTCCAATTCAAAATTTTCAATATCTCTTTAACATACTTTAACTAAGTGATGTACATATACCATATTCATTTGATGTACTTGCAAACCCACAAATAAATTGATCTCTTCAAACATAGACATCTCAAATTCTTTCTTCATTTCATTTGCAAAAGCCTTACATAAAGTATCTCGACCTCCAAATATGATATCATTATCAAAAAAATTAGATAAAAAAATACATTTTCCTTTATCTATCTTCAACTACAGATTGTTGTTATAATTAGTCTTTTCAAATCCAATCTTCCCAAGATAAGTATGAAGTCTTTCATACCACGCTCTTGGTGCTTGCTTCAAATCATACAAAGCTTTGTGTAGTTTATACACCATGTTTTTGTTGTCAACATCAAAAAATCATTATGGCTATTCTATATAAACCTCTTCCTCTAATATACTATTCAAAAATGCAAACTTAACATCCATTTGATAAACATTGAAACCTTTGTATGCAAAGTAAGCAACCAGAGTTCTCACTCCTTCAAGTCTTGCAACAGGGGCAAATGTTTCTTCATAGCCAATCCATTCTTCTTGTGCATGTCCTTTACAAACTAATCTTGCCTTGTTTCTTGTGACGTCACCATTTTCATCTAACTTGTTTCTATATACCCACTTGGTAACAATCACATTTTTTTCTTCTGTTCTAGGAACTAGAGTCCATGTCTTATTTTTCTCAATTTTTTCAATCTCTTCTTCCATGGCTTTACACTTGTCCACATCCTCTAAGGAATCTTTCAATATTTTAGGTTCTTGCATACTCGACAAACATTTATCATTTCTCAACTTGTTCTTTTTCATTGGTCTAGCATCTTTATCTCCAATGATTTGTGCAGCAAGGTGATGCCTCTTGACATAGACAAGCTTGGTTCTACTCTATTTTCTTCACTTGGTCTCTCAACTTCTAAATCACTATGTACATCTCTATTAGGTAGTTCAACATCTCTTTCATGTATACTGATCTCAAAATTAGGATATGCCTCAACTTCATTTTGTAACTCAACATCTGAATGTAACTTGGTTCCTGAATGCAACACGATTCTTTGAATGTAATTCAACATTCATAGTATGCGACTCAGCAGTAAATGAAATTTGTTGTTAGTTTGAAACTTGATTTACAAAATATTTATTAGTAGGCGTACCTTCATAAAAATATAAAAGTGATTTGTATTCTTATGGTTCCTTCATAGGTTCAACCTCATATACTTATGTATATTCATCAAATTTCACATTTGCACTTTCCATAACTTTTTTAGTGTTAGTATTTAAACACTTTTAAGCTTTACTTCTTGTGGAATAATGAAGGAATATACCTTCCTCACTTTTTCCATCTAGTTTACCATTCCTAAAATCTTTGAGAATATAACATTTTCTTCCAAATACCTTTAAATATTTTACATTGGGTGAGTATCCATACCATAGCTTGAAAGGTGTTGAATGAGTACCTTTCTTGACTTGTACATGGTTCAAGGTATAGATAGTTGTACTTAAAACTTCTCTCTAGTATTTTAATGTAACATTTTTCTCCATCATGTGTTTCTTAGCACAGTCCATTACATATATGTTCCTCCTTTTAGAAATTCCATTTTGTGGAGGGGTCCTAGGAATAGATGTTCATCTTTTGATTCCTTTGTCATTATAAAACATCTCAAACTAATTTGATTTAAAATCTCCTCTTCTATTAGATCTCAAACATTTCAAACCTTTACTTGTTTCTTTCTCAACTCTTGCTAAGTACCACTTAAACATTTGGAAAGCATTAGATTTCTATCTTAGAAACATAATAATCATCAAGTAGCATAATATACTTATCTCCTTTTTATCTTTGCGCCTAAATTAATCCACATAAGTCAGTATGAACAATCTCTAATATTTCTTTAGAGGTATGAGTCTTACTCTTAAAACTTGACTTTGTCATTTTACCTAACTAGCATTATTTACAAATTAAGTTGTCAGGCTTCTTCAACTTAGGAAAACCTTAGACTCTTTTCATGTTATTGATACTAACCAAATTATCAAAATTAACATGACATAACCTCTTGTTCCATAGCCACACATCATCAATTTCTACAACTAAACAAGTAGCATCCTATATATCAAGGTAGAACAAATTACCTCTAGTTTGATCACCTTTTCCAATCAGTTTTCTAGCAGTGTCATATATCAATCTTGTTCTTGAACTCAACATTACAATCTATGTAACGCCCCACCATGTGAACCAAAAGAAGTTAACCCAAAGTTTTACTAAGTTTTCCAAATATTTTTTTTAAAGATAAAGATAATAACTTAACAACATTAGATACAATAGTGGAAGCAATTAGCATACACTCACACATCAACAACACATAACTAGGTTCCACTCTTAAGGGTCCCATGATAATGAATCACATTTAAATTTATTAAACACTAAATCTAATATATTATAAATCCACATCAAATAATAATGTACAAGTATGAATCTATTTAAATAATATATAGTCATCTTGAATGTCACTTGGCAATAATCATAATGCACCATCATCCACTATATAGGTCATAAGGTATGAAGGGTTGAAAGAATATACAAGATAAAATAGATTACAATAACATCTCATAAGATTCATGAAATCAAATATAATACAATACAGTACAACCATCTATTATAGTACATAAGAAATAGAATGAAAGAGAGTATAGAATAGGGAACTCCAGCCACGACATCAAACTGTCAAATTTCAATGATATAAGAAAAATCACTACCACATGACCTCGTGGAACCCAAAAAAGGTCCACTCCCATCACACTTAGGAGATAGTCTCAAGTCCCAAACATGATAACAAACTCAAAAGTCAAAATCAACATCTAGGTTCAAGGAATCACTTGATGACAACCTATCTCAAAAGGTAACAAGACACAAGTATCAACTAATCCTAGAGGCAACATAGACATGTAGGAAATCTATTATGCATGTGGGCAAGTGTCATTGCACAAGCCAATATAAGGTTACCTGGTTAGTCTTTTAATCCTCTATCCCCCTAGTGACTCTATGTGGATATTGTATCCTTTTGTACTAACAAGGCATACTAACAAGTCAGCTCTAAGGCTACCCAACTAGTTTTTTAATCCTTTGGCCCCCTAGTGACTTTCTGTAGTGCCAATATATTGTTAATTTATTTTAAACCC
Organism: Cupressus sempervirens; assembly: GCA_028749045.1. Lineage (NCBI taxonomy): Eukaryota > Viridiplantae > Streptophyta > Pinopsida > Cupressales > Cupressaceae > Cupressus > Cupressus sempervirens. The sequence goes on along the minus strand of CM053784.1, from coordinate 675,426,855 downwards.
ATTTAATGGAATGTTATCACTTATTAAATAACCTGCAATGGGTTACCCATCAGCCTCTTTAGGGCCTCAACCTCCATTGCAAGCCACTTCCCAACATGACATACAAATAACCTACCCTAAGCTTAATAAAATCAAAAGATCACAAAAGACCACATACCATACATCAGTTCTTAAATAAGCAATTGAGAAGTACTAAAAATTATTGATCATAATCAAGGATTCCACCAATACGATCATCCTAATAGGATTGATCCAAGAAAGCATAGATAAACCAATCCATGTCATAACATGACATCATAAAGAAGAAATCATACAAACACCTCAATCATATACAAGCGACTTGAAAGCAATCTAAAAACAATTGATCAAAGACTCAAAGGTTAAATCAAATAGGTCACACGCTTCACCTCAGTTTCACACAAGAACACTGAAAATCAATAAAAATCAATAAATCAAAGCTCCTCATAGAGCATACAGGACACATTACCATGGTTGAATATAAAAGATTGAGATCAAAACATCATCATGACATCACAAAATAAAACTCCTGAGCCTCTAGTAAACATCCTAATTTGGTCAAAGCTAAGTCAAACTGACACCCAATAGTAAAATCACACATCATAAAGAGTACATACAAAAGTAACTTTCACAATATATTAGGTTTTGAAAACACACCAGTTCCATTTTCACTTATAGGTTTTCAAGTTTTCAGTTTCATTATCAAGTATATCAGTTCATAATATTTTTTAATCTCAATCTAGGTTTCAATTTTTATTTCTCTACTTGCTAGATTCACTAAGGTTTTCCTAGTTCACTAGAATTCCAGACAATTCAACAAATCATATAAAGTTGTTTAAACATAGTTTTCATAGTCCAATTTGTTATCAAACAAACATAAGATTCGATGTTCAAAACTAGGGTTTTGGTTTTCATTTCATTTTAAGTCACATATTCACTAAAGTTCTTGATTACAATTAGAGTTCAGTTTCTATCTTTTAAAAATAAGATAACTACTAAGGTTTTTGAATCATAAAATTACCCTAGTGATAAAAATCATTTACATTTAAAACTAACTCATCTAGAGCAAAATCTGAGTTCATCAAAATTTTATGTCTTTCCAAATCACAATACACAATGTCACATCTCTCCCAGGATTATAAAACAAAATTAAATAATTATTAAAAAATAATTAAAAAATTCTTAATAGCATAAAAGATGTTTACTAATACCCACTCACAATTTATGTTTCTAATTCATTTTAATAATATTTTAATTAAATATCTTAATTAATATTATTAAAATTTAATTCAAAAATCATCAATTTATTCATGATAATAATATCATTTTAACACATATATTAATAAAACTAGTAATTAATATTAGTTATGAATATAAAAACTACAACTATTAATAAATAATTTAAATTTATTAATAATCATAAATAATATTAATAATAATATAATATTAACTAAACTATATAATAATAATTTTAAATATAAATAATTTTAAATTTAAAACAAAATAAATTTATTAATAAATTTAAAATTTAATGAAATTAAATTTTATTTAAAAGAATGCTTTAAAAAAAAGCATTTTAGGCCCCCAAAGGGTTGTTGCCATAGCAGTTTGCGGTCGCAATAGAAGTATGATGTACTATTGTTGCTGTCAAGCACATGTTGTGAGTAATCACAACCAAACTGTTCCTTGGAAAAAGAGGAAATGGAGGGAAGAAAGGGGGGTGGGGGGTGGTGGCCCTTGCCCACTCAAAAAAAAATTTTAAAAAAAATAATCTTTTAAAATAAAACCCAAAACAATAACATGCCCCGTTAAAGGTTGTTTCAAGTTTTTTTTTTTCATATTATATTTTTATAGTTATCACCATAATTATAAATTACAGTGGTAACTATATATATATATATATATATATATAATAAGTCTAATAGGACAATTAATTGTTAACAATCAAATTTGTTAAATTAATGTTTGGTATTCTTCTCTAAAAATCCTATCTCAAATCCAAATCCAATTATGAAACAAAGTTCTCAAATTTATTTGATTTCTTATTCAAACCCTACCCATAATGAAATATAATTCTCTAAAATATACAAATCGAAGTTTTCAACTAAATCCATACATAGATATTCTCAAGAAATAAAGAGTGATAATTTCAACAAATAAGGGTTTCAATTCTAAATTCATTTCGAAAAATAGATAATTCTCAATCAAAGAACAATAAACTTGCATACCAGGGTCTCAACCCAAATAATAATTTGAAACTAGAATACACAATAGACACGGAGAAGACAAAAGTTTGAAGAACAAAAACCACTATACAAATAAACCACAAGATCCTACCTGGATCTGATGCTAAAATGACAATCACATGAAGCACACAAACAAAACCATTTTTTTTCTGAAATCCTTCCCCTCTAAAATTGCTCCTTTAGAACCTATGTAATTGCAAAATGTGCTCTAGATGTTTGATAAAGAGTTCTCCCCTAAATTGGGCATCTGATTGTGCAATCACGAGAAAGAACTTGATGATCATTATCTTTTAATATTTAATTTTTTTTACATTTTCATGCATGCTTTTTGCAATTTAAAATATCTTTATTAAATTTATTTGCTTTCTCTCTTTAATTAATTTATTATATTTTAATTTCATTCATAAGCTTTATGCGATTTAATTAAAATAAACTTTATTAAATTATGTTTTCTCTCTATCTTATTATAATGAGACATTTTAATAATATATTTATTAATTCAACTAATAATATAATTTAGAGTTTATTATTAAAATAAAACTTTTAAATAAATTATTATTAAATTAAATAAATATAAAATATGCCAAAAATAGAACATTAATAAAATCTTTAAATTTAATTATTTTATTTAATTAATTTGTCAATTAATTAAATATCAAATTTCTTTATAAAATTTTCATTAAATTATCTTTTAATTTGATTTAATTAAAATAGAAAATCATAACAGACCTACAAAACCAAATACGGTAACTCAACTAAAAGTTAAAGAACAAAGTCAAACTCTAGGGTCAAAGTCATGAATTCATGTCACTTGACAAATTTAGAAAGGTGAAACTAATTCAAATACTTGTCCAATTTTCTAGGATAATTGGGTTAGGGTTTAGGATTAGGACTCAAGATTTATCTCCCCATTTATACCATTGAAATATTGCAATAGGGTATGCTTATCCTAGCAATTTAGGGAAGTCGATACCTAGTACCTACAATCTACATAAAATTCGTGCATGCACAAACACATATATTCTAAACTAAACATGTAATGACAGGAAGTGTACATTGTGTAGATCTCGACTAGCAAGTGACTATAACTCTCTTCCTTAACTACATCAAAAATGTCACACATAAAGCAAACCATACACGCACACCATAGACATGCAAGTATAGGGTAAGTATCCATAGAAACATATATAATTAGTTCATCTAACTAATATCATTAAATAACTAAAAGTCACTAAATGAACATATATATATCATTATCGAAACAATCATGATATAACTGAAATAACTAGTACTAAAGTAACTCAACACATATATTAACTAAATATGAAATACAATTAATCAATTTTGGTAACCCAGCATCGGTAATCATAAAACATAATCATAGAATAGGCTTAAAAGGATCTAGTCAAAATCAATCAAAAAAGTCAAGTACAGGTAGGTATTACATCCACTCCCCCTAGACTTAGGCTTACTCTTGGAAGCCTACTTGAGAAATATAAAAATAAGCTAGGGGTATGCATTACATCCACTCCCCCTAGACTTAGCCTTACTTGTGGAAGCCTACTACAATGAATAGGGTAAATAAAATTTAAAGAGTATTATCTACAATGTCAAAGAAAAAACTTATTTAAAAAACTAATACAAATAACTTAACTATGTATACACTTTTAGTCACTTAGAGCAATATGATTCAGGTTTAATAATAAACCGAAAACCATATTGATCCAATATTCATCTTTTTAACAAATACTGAAATAGATCCCCTAAAACACTCCAAACAAAAGGTCAAAATCTCTAATTCCATTAGAAAACATAAAAATTATAATGTACAAACATAAATCAAAAGTCAAGAACATAAAGGTTATGAGTTTCCAAGTTTCATGTTCAAAAGTTCCACTGCTTCTAATTTTTTGTTCAAACTGTTTAGGTTCAAGTTTGTAACTCCACCGAAAAAACCTAAACAAGAACAACATAATGCTTACAAAGACAATCAAAGGCATAATACCTTAAAGCATAAAAATAAGAAGATATATTTGAAATCCAACTCAAAAGTTTTTCCTTTTTCTATGTTTCCAGAAATCGAGTCTTAAGTTTCAAGTGTTTAAGTTTGAAGTTTCCAAGTGTTAAAGTTTGAAGTTTCGAAGTGTTAAAGTTGTAAAAGATACATGGCATTGTTTATGTTTAATTTTAGTTCAACTAGTTCAATTGTTCAAGTTTGTAATAAATACATATAACAGTTTAAATTTTTGTTTCAGTTCAACTAGTTAACAACTAGTTGCATTCCAATATACCCAGAGCTCCCAATGTAGAAACTTGGGCTCTGATACCAGATGTAACACCCTACCATGTGACCCAAAAGAAGTTAACCTAAAGTTTTACTAAATTTTCCAAACATTTTTTGTAAAGATAAAGATAATAACTTAATAACATCAAATACAATAGTGGAAGCAATTAACATACAATCATACATCAACAACACATAAACAGGTTGCAACTCTTAAGAGTCCCATGACAATGAATCACATTTAAATTTATTAAACACTAAACCTAATATATTATAAATATACATCAAATAATAATGTACAAGTATGAATCCATTTAAACAATATATAGTCATCTCAAATGACACTTGCCAATAATCATAATGCACCATCATCCACTATATAGGTCACAAGGTATGAAGGGCTGAAAGAATATACAACATAAAAATATATTGCAGCAAAATCTCATAAGATTCATGAAATCAAATACAATAAAATATAGTACAACCATCTATCATAGTACATAAGAAATAGAACGAAAGAGAGAATAGAATAAGGAACTCCAGCTACAACATCAAATTGTCAGATCTTAATGGTATAAGAAAAAGCACTACCACCTGACCTCATGGAACCCAACAAAGGTCCGCTCCCACTGTACTGAGGATGTGGTCTCAAGTACCAAATAGGATGACAAACTCAAAAGTCAAAACCAATATCTAGGTTCAAGGAATCACCTGAAGGCAAACTATCTCAAAGGATAACAAGACACAAGTATCAAGTAATCCTTGAGGTAGTACACACATGTAAGAAATCTATTATGCATGTGGGCAAGTGTCATTTCATGAGCCAACTCTAAGGTTATCTGGCTAGTTTGTTTATCCTCCACCCCCCTAGTGACTCTACGTGGCACTAGTATCCTTTCGTACTGACAAGGCATACTAACAAGTCAGCTCTAAGGTTACTCAACTAGTCTTTTAATCCTCTACCCCCTTAGTGACTTTTTGTAGTACCAATATCTTGTTAATTCATTTTAAACCCATTTAATGAAATGTTATCACTTATTAAATAACCTACAATGGGTTACCCATCAGCCTCTTTAGGGCCTTGACCTCCATTGCAAGCCACTTCCCAACATGACATACAAATAACCTACCCTGAGCTCAGTAAAATCAAAAGATCACAAAAGAACACATACCATACATCAGTTCTTAAACAAGCAATTGATAAGTACTAAAAATCACTAATCATAATCACAGATTCCACCAATATGATCATCCTGACAGGACTGATCCAAGAAAGTACATATAAACCAATCCTTGTCATAACATGACATCACTAAGAAAAAATCATACAAACACCTCAATCCTATACAAGCGACTAGAAAGCAATCCAAAAATAACTGATCGAAGAATCAAAGGTTAAACCAGATAGGTCACACCCTTCACCTCAGCTTCACACAAGAACACTAAAAAGCAATAACAATCAATAGATCAAAACTCCTCATAAAGCATACAAGACACATTACCATGGTTCAATATAAAAGATCGAGATCAAAACATCATCATGACATCATGTAAATAGAACTCCTGAGCCTTTGTTAAACATCTTAACTTGGTCAAAGCTAAGTCAACTTGACACCCAACAGTAAAATCACACGTCATAAAGAGTACATACAAAAGTAACTTTAACAATATATTAGGTTTTGAAACCAAACCAGTTTCATTTTCACTTATAGGTTTTCAAGCTTTCAAATTTGTTATCAAGTATATTAGTTCATAATGTTTTTTGATTTCAATCTAGGTTTCAATTTTCATTTCTCTATTTGCCAGATTCACTAAGGTTTTTCGAGTTCACTAGATTTCTAGATGATTCAAAAAATCATATAAATTTATTTAAACATAGTTTTCATAGTTCAATTTGTTATCAAACAAACAAAAGATTCGATGTTCAAAACTAGGGTTTTGGTTTTCATTTCATTTTAAGACACAGATTCACTAAAGTTCTCAATTACAATCAGATTTTAGTTTCTATCTTTTCAAAATAAGATAACTACTAAGGTTTCTAAATCATAAAATTACCCCAGTGATAAAAATCATTTACATTCAAAACTAACTTGTCTTGAGTAAAATCTGAGTTCATCAAAATCTTATGTCTTTTCCAAATCACAATACACAATTTCACATCTCTCCTAGGATTATAAAACAAAATTAAATAATGATTAACAAATTCTTAATAGCATAAAAGAAGTTTACTAATACCCATTCACAATTTATAGTTCTAATTTGTTTTAATAATAATTTAATTTAATACTTTAATTAAATATTATTAAATTTTAATTCAAAACTCATCAATTTATGCATGATAATAATATCATTTTAACATATGTATTAATAAAACTAGCAATTAATATTAGTCATTAATTTTAAAACTACAATTATTAATAAATATTTTAAATTTATTAATAATCATAACTAATATTAATAATAATATAATATTCACTAAATTATATAATAATAATTTAAAATTTAAATAATAGTAAATTTAAAACAAACTAAATTTAATTATATATATTTTTAAAATATACTTTAAAAAAACGCATTTTAGGCCCGCATGGCCGGCTGCTTAAAGGTTGTGTTACAACAGTCTGTGACAGTACAATGTACCGTTGCTGGTGCCACAACACATGTTGCTAGCAACCCCCCACCCACTCAAAACAACATTTTTTTTTCAAAAATTCTTTTAAAATAAAACCCAAATTAATAACATGTTCTTGTTAAAGGCTATTTCAAGTTTCTTTTTTATATATTATATTTTTATAGTTATCACAATAATTATAAATTATTGTGGTAACTATATATATAGGGCAATTAATTATAAACAATCAAATTTGTTAAATTGATGTCTAGTATTCTTCTCTGACCCTATCTCATATCCAAATCCAATTACGAAACAAAGTTCTCAAATTTGTTTGATTTCTTATTCAAATGCTACCCATAATAAAATATAATTCTCTAAAATATACAAATCGAGGTTTTCAACTATATCCATACACAAATATTCTCAAGAAACAAAGAGCGACAATTTGAACAAATAAGGGTTTCAATTCCAAATTCATTTCAAAAACATATAATTCTCAATCAAAGAACAATAAACTCACATACCCGAATCTCAACTTAAATAATAATATGAAACTAGAATACACAACAAACATGGAGAAGACATTTTTTTGAAGAAAGAAAATCACTATACAAATAAATCACGACATCCTACTTGGATCTGATGCTAAAATGACAATCACACAAAGCCCACAAACAAAACCCTTTTTTTCTGAAAACCTTCCGCTCTGAAATTGCTCCTCTAAAACTTATGTAATTGCAAAATGAGCTCTAGATCTCTGATAAAGAGTTCTCCCCTAAATTGAGGCTCTGATTGTGCAATCACTAGAGAGATCTCGATGATCATTATCTTTCAATATTTAATTATCTTTTACGTTTTCATGCACACTTTTTACAATTTAAAATATCTTTATTAAAATTTGCTTTCTCTCTTTAATTAATTTATTATATTTTAATTTCATGCATAAGCTTTATGTGATTTAATTAAAATAAACTTTATTAAATTATATTTACTCTCTTATTAAATAACGAGATGCTTTTATAATATATTTATTAATTCAACTATTAATATTATTTAGAGTTTATTATTAAAATAAAACTCTTCAATAAATTATTATTAAATTAAATTAATATAAATATGCCAAAAATAGAACTTTAATAAAATATTTGAATTTAATTCTTTTACTTAATTAATCTCTCAATTAATTAAATATCAAGTTTCTTTATAAAATTTTCATTAATTTAAATCATTAAATTTTCTTTTAATTTGATTTAATTAAAACAAAAAATCACAACAGACCTACAAAATGAAACACGACAACTCAACTAAAAGTCAAAGAACAAAGTCAAACTCTAGGGTCAAAGACACGAATTCATGTCACTTGATGAATTAAAAAAGGTGAAACTAACTCAGATACTTGTACTATTTTCTAGGACAATTGGCTTAGGGTTTAGGATTTGGATTCAAGAGTTATCTCCCCACTTATACAATTGCAATATTGTGATAAGGTATGCTCATCCTTGCAATTCAAGGAAGTTGATACCTAGTACCTACAATCTATATAAAATCCATGCATGTACAAACACATATATTCTAAACTAAACAGGCAACGACAGGAAGTGGTGCATAATGTGGATCCCAACTAGTAGGTGACTATGACTCTCTTCCTTAACTACATCAAAAAAACCACACATATAGAAAACCATACGCGCACACCATACACATGCAAGTATGGGGTAAGTATCCATAGAAATACATATAAATAGTTAATCTAACTAACATCATTAAATAACTAAATGTCACTAAATGGACATCTATATCATCATCGAAACAATCATGAGATGACTGAAATAACTAGTACTAAAGTAACTCAACACATATATTAACTGAATATGAAATACAATCAATCAATTTTGGTAACCCAACACCTCTAATCATAAAGCATAATCATAGAACATACCTAAAAGGATCTAGTCAAAATCAACCAAAAAATTCAAGTAGGGGTAGGCATTACAAACTAAATTATTCATTTGTGACACACTCAACAAATTATAGTTAAGTACTTCAACATAATAAGCATTATCACATAAATCTTTTCTATGAGTTTCATAGAACCTTTTTCTTTTATTAGATAGGGTACATCATTATCAAACCTTATGTTGTTTCCATCATAATAATTCAAGGTAATGAACTTACTTTTATCTCCAATCATGTGATGTGAACACCCATCATCAATGATCCATCTGGCATTCTTGTTTAAACAAGACACTTGTATAATTAGCTCATCCTCTCTAGATTCATCCTTCATTGCAACATACACCACTTCATCATCATGATCGTCAGATCCATCTTTTGTTTCCTCTCTAGCAATGTAGCAAGACTTCTTGCCTTTTTCTTTGCAATCTTTGTTGTCTTCATCACTTCTACTTTTATTCTTATCTCCACCTCTGTAATTCTTCTTCTCTATACATTTAGCAGCAAGATGACCAACTTCATTGCAATTGAAACACGTGATAGGTAACTTATCTTTTAACTTGCCTTTACCTCTGTGAAATCTCCTTGCTAGTAGTGCTTCAAGGTGTCCTACATCTTCCTCGTTTGTATCACTTTCACTAGACACATATTTAAATGTTTTCTTCTTCTTCTCAATAGATTCCTTCAATGAAAGTTTGGATTTGAAAGTAGATTCAACATTTTTAGGTTTGTAATTATCAAAATTAGATAGCTCAAAAGCAGTGAGCTTACCTACCAAACCTTCAAGAGTTAGATCAGTGTCTAGTATACATCTCAGTTCTTGTATTGCAGAAACTCTAATAGCATAAATAGGCAGTAGTGTTCTCAAAACTTTTTTTAGTATAGTCTCATCATCTATTTTACCATTAGCTCCTCTTATTGCATTAAACCATCTTTTATCCTATGGCAATATTGAGCAATATTCTCACCTTCTTGCATTCTCATATCATCGAACTTACCTCTAAGACAAAAAGATTTGGCTCTTTGAACATTTGTGTCACTTCCATAGATAGTGTATAGAGCATCCCACATTTTCTTTGCACTGTCATAACCCTTGATATCATCAAACTTGACATAACTTAGGGAAAAGGCAATCTCCAATATTGCCTGGTTGTGTTCTTTCTTTTTTTTCAAATCTTCAACAGTTAGGGCTTCAATAGGATCAACATGTTCAGTGGTGATGGTAGATTGTGCATGATCTCTAAGACCTCCTTAGGTGTAGCTTCATTACACTTTTTCATGCAGAAAAGTTATCTCTATTAATCTTGGGTACCACTCATTGTGACATCTCAATCGTGTTGCTTCTAGTACCTTCAAACTAGTCCTCTTAAGAAGATGACTCCAATACCAATTGTTGGCATTCTTTAGAATAACTATGGGGGGGGGGCGGGGGGGGGGGGGGGGGGGGGGGGGGGGGGGGGGGGCGGGGGGGTGAATCAGTTATCCAAGGTCTAGATGTACAATTAAAACTTTTCACAACTTAGTGAACCCATATCCATAAAAAATTTTCATCATGCATGCATCCATTAGATTATGTAATGACTTAAACTTGTAGGTTACTATCAAATCAACTTTGCAAAAATATAAATATGAAACATAACATATTCAATAACACATTTGACACAATGATTTAATGTGGAAACCTAATTTGGAAAAAACCACCAATAACATGCTACTCATTCTCACTCTTTTGAAGTGATGCCCTATGAAAGGCTAACTCTATTAAAAGTTACAATACACATGGTTAAAGGATTTCAATCACCCTATTAGGAGTGAGCTTTGTTAGAGGACTTTAGATCATTCACTTGGAATGTCACTTGATTAAAGAATTTATAAATGACTGTTAGGTCAACCATAATCCAAAGGATTTACCTTAGGCTAATACAATGATTAGAAAGTAATAGTAAGACTTGATCTAATAATAAATTACAACTCCATTTGTAGATTATAAATCTCTATTTTAGTTCTCCATTCTACTTGGCTTTCACACACTTAATTTTGATAGATTTTTCACCCTTCAAGCATCCATACCCATAAGCCTTCTTGCTTTTCTTGCCAATGTAATCTCTTCACTTAGGTCACTGAATGAAGCAATACCCTAGACTCCTTGTCTTCCTTAGGTTCTCACACATGACAACATTTTCTTCTAAACAACCATCTCTATAAATATAGAATTATGATCTTTTGTCATTCATCCTCCATCATCCATTTTAGGCTTAGGTTAGATTAGGTAGGATTTAGTGAATCTACCCAAGATCTCATTATATTTCCTTCTAGAATCTTCTCCTTTAATCCTCTTTGAATTTGCCTCAAAATAGTTCACCATGAATTCTGTAACACCATCTTATCAATCTTATCTTCCACATGGTTCATGAAATCCAAGAAATCAAACTTGTTTGCTTAGATTCATTGACTTCTCAATCTTTCTCATAATGTTGATACTCGACATTAACTGGCTTCTAATGCTCAACACATATTGTGTTTCTCAACATCCTCTATCAAATCATTCAGAAAGAACTAAAGTTTACTGGTGCTCAACATCAACTAAACTTTACTCAGCTTACACTATTTCACTCGACTTACACTGAAATATATTTTTCTTGACTCTAATTGATTTTCTGCTTGGCTTGCACTAACTTTTCTTGGCACCTACTATGCAGAATGTTAAGCTGGGTAGATAAACTTCATTTAACTTGTTCTTCTGAACTTAATCAATGTAACTATCCTTTGCAACCTTAAGTAGATTACTAATGCACTATAATATCACTATCTTAACTGATCCTTGTACTCTTTTTCCATATCATAACTCAACCTTTCCTCTAGGTGCTATTGTTACTTTATTTGATCAAATCCTCTTCATCAATCAAACAAATGATAGTACTTAAATCATATAAATAATTGTCTTACTAGCTAGTAGCAAGTTTGACATTAGTGACAAAATAATTATTGAAACATGTTTATCATACTCATATCAATCTATTTTCAAAAACCCTAATATCTACGATGATGTTTACGTTGCAATAGATCATAGCTACCTATTTAAGGAAGAACAAGAGATAGTTTATTATTGGTTGGTTTGTCATTGATTGGAAAATTTGTGAGGGACTTATGAAGAATAAAATAGTAGAGGAAAAGTGAGAAGATTGGTGAAGTGTGATTTCTTGAAGGTTGCCAAGTAGATTAGAGATGGAGAATATGATGAAGTCTAATCAATGAACTAGCCAAACAAAGATCTAGATAGGCAAAGTGAGTTGTATCTTAACAGATCAAAACCTAGTTATTACTTTCTAACTACTATGGCATTAAAATCCTTTAATCAAGGTTGACCTAATTGTCATTTGTAAATCCTTTAATCAAGGTGATATTCTAATGAGATTATCTAAATACCTATAACCAGGCCACCCCTAATAGGGTGATTAAATCTTTTAATAGGGTCACACCTAATAGTTTGTTATGCAACCTTTAATAGGGTTGGCTCTTAACCAAACTCACTTTAGAAGAGTGAAAAGTGGTAGCATGTTACTTGATGTTTTTGCCCAAATTGGTTTCCATGTTAAATCTTAGTTTCATAAATGTATGAATGTTATTTTTATGATGTGTGTTATTTACTGTTATTTGTTTTTGTTAGTCAGCATATACTAAACAAAGAGCTAAGTGATGAATGAATAAGTTAAGTTGCTAATGAGTTGCTATATTGGTCGAGTGGGTTTATGAATTAGAATATGTTATTTAAAGTTATTAAAAGTTTAATTGGCACATCCAAACCCAAGGATAACTAATTCACCCCCATCTCAGTTATTCTAATCATTCTAACATCCACTTCCTAAGATCATTTTCCAAGTTTGGAAAAAAAATATATTTATCTTAATAAATTTGATAGTTGGTGCACATTGACACAAACCCATGCATAAACCAACCTAGCCTTAGATGCACTAGTCATAGGAATGATGGTTACCAACATTCCAAAAGAGGAGGCCAAACCTTTAGCATATCCTCATTCTAAAGTTTTAAAGGAAGAGTAGGGAACAAAACTCAAAATGGGACCATGTGAAAGAAAGTATCATAAAAGTTCATCAACTACGGCCCCATTTTTTAAATGCAAGAGAATTCCTTCAAAACATCTAGGATCCTCTACATATAACACATATTTAAGACCCTTGTTAGAGAAAAGGAAAGACAAAAAACCTATGGAAATAGCACCACTATCATTTGACCCTTAAGTTTTCATTTCCCTTTGACCATCAACCTAAAAATTTTAATGGTCAGTCATGGCCCCAAACAATTACCAACCAAGGTAAGATCCAAAGTAGAAATATAATGATCAACCAAAAAAACTAGGGAAAAATATTTCAAACTCACCTTTCTATTGGCTCATTTGATTGGTAATAGGTGGAAAGAAGGATTTATTGCTAGGATTTATCCCGAGGGAAGACCATTTCAACTAGGGTATCAAAGTCCCCCTCCAAGATGTTTCCATTAAGACTAGCACATGAATCCCTCTTAGAAGGTTCCCCTAGTTCAATGGGGAAAAAACACTATCCCTTTGTTTGAAATATAAGGTAGGCTAGGTTACTGAGAGGGGAGAGGTGAATCAGGAACCAATAAAACATTAACTCAATTCACCAATTAGTCCTTCATATATTATTCTAATCTTGCATGCATGAAAGAATGAAAGTAATAAAACATTCATAACACTTTGACAAAAGATATGGTGACCCTCAAACCTTCCAATTAGAAAGTAAAACTGGAATGGGGATGATATCTGCAAGCTTTAGTATTGCAATCTAAAGTTGGCCTGTTAAGGCTTACAATTGATCACTTCTGGTGATATGCCCTAATAGGAGCAATAAGGACTATTAGGTCCATCTTGTAAAAGGATTTACAAACACACAATGAAGTATGCAGTTTGTTAGGAAATTTAGCAAAAGACTGTTAAGTCCACATGGTTAAAGGATTTGATTGATGCACCTATTAGAATGAATCAGTGGCTGATCTCTAATCTGCAACTATTATTTGTTGAATGAGATTCCTTGAATTGCAATGATCACTTGACTATGATAGATAAGTCTTTGTTGTACCATATACTACTTGTAACCTTCTATTTGCACTCTTCTACTTATACTTCTTCACATAGTTAATTGAATTACACACTTGGATATGATACAATACATTACATATATATCAATCCAATTAACTACTTACTAGAATCGGCTACAATACCAAATTTATCATAATTCACAAAGTCAGCCCATTGATGTAATTTGAGTTCAGAAGAAAAATTCAGTGATGTTCTAACACTCGACAAACACTATGAATGCTCAACAAACTTTGTCACTCGATTAAAGTTGAAGCTCAACCCATATTGATCACTTCGAGTAGCATGAACTCGGTCAACTCTGTATGACAAGGTAAACATTGAGAAACTTGGTAGATACAAAATCACTTGGTTGACACTATATGACTCGGTCAACACTGCATTCACTTCATTAACACTATGAGCTCAGTAGACACTATAGAACTTGGTTAACACTACAGAGCTCAGTTAACACTAAGATCTTCATCAGTTTTGTTGGATAGCTTAGTAGACACTATTATGCTTGAGCTATACTATAAAATGTATCAAATGTACAGTATACACTGTGAAGCTTAGCATGAACTACATTCTGACTACTTAGCTTGGTAGCAACTAAAACACTTGATTAACAATGCTAGATGAATGAAAAGCTCGGTAGCAACTATAGAGCTCAATAGCAATGTAACCAACTTACTAAGTGTTAAGTCACTAATAGACAAATTGACCTTAATGTCAACAATCTCCCCCTTTGGCATTAGTGACAAAAATGCTTATCATATCAAAATTTCAATTCTCAAAATTACAAGTAAAACTTCCTTTAGCAACATTTTGTATCTTCAACTTGGTTTTGACTTCCTACTGCTATAGCTTGGTAAATCACTTTGTTTGTCTAATTTTTCAAAATATCTTTTGTGAACATTTCACTACTTAGTTGTACATATATCTCTAATATACAAATAATCTTCTTCTCTCCCTTTAAACATATTATTCTCCTCCTTATTTACTTCTCCCCCTTTTTGACATAAATGCCAAAGGGGTATAATATCTACAAGTTAATACCAAAATGTGACAAGTCAATGTGTGCCTTCAAAATGTTTGACATAGTCTTTTCCCAATTCTCTTGCAATACCTTACTTGCATGAAAGGCTATCTATACCTCTATTAACAATTTCATCATGTGGTCAACTATGGAGAAGTTTTTGTCATGGATGAGTGTCTTTGCATGTGCAATGTGCCTTTGCAGTGCATCCATGTTTGGAAGACTCATGCCTTGAATTTCTACAAGTGTGGCCCTAATTTTGGCTTCTTCCCTCAATAATTCTACTTGGAGATTTGTAAGATATATGATAAAGTGTGCAAAACTATAACTAGGATAAAGTGACAACTAGTGTGCAATTGCCTTCATATCCTCATCTATCTTGGATAATTTATCCTTAATTTCCCTTGTAAAGATAGATGTGTCACTCAATTTGACAAATAATGAAACAAAATTATTGACAAATGTTCCAAAGTAGTAAGGATAGTAGACATTTTTACTTGATCAATAGTAATTTTCTATGCTACCTGCTCCAAAACTTGATTTTCAAATTTTCTCTCAGCTCTTTGCAACAATTTTTCTTGTCCATTAATTTCTTCATTGTACTTGTGAACAATTTCAGCTAACTGATCCAGAATAGGTTGTTTCCCATCAACCTCAATATATAGAGCATCAACAAATATGCTCTTTATGTCCCCAAGGAATTGAGTAAACTTATTCCTCTCTTCTCTAAGCTTCATTTGCTTAGCCCTTTTCTTCAAAAGTTCTCCAATGGTATCCATCTCTTTTAGAGTGAGGTTAGAGGTATCCCAATTTGGAATAACAATGTCCTCATCCAGATCAATTTTCTCTTCTTCACCATTTTCTGAAGGAATGGTGGAATGAACAATTTCTTTTTCCTTATTTAGAACTTTAGTGCTCGATTGAGACTGATTCTCAATTGTCATTGCACTGGCCATAGTGGAAATAGTAGTTGAAAAATTAGGAATTGCACCAACACTACTGACAATAGAAATAACATTAACAACATGAATATCTTGTTGTTGCTTGGTAAAGCCTAATGCTAGGAAGACTTGTTGCTCAGCAAATGAAGTGCTAGGAACTTTAGTTATTGAAACACTCGAAAAAACAATTCTAGAGATTGGTTATGTGCTTGGTGTAGCATATTTTACCTCTACCAGCTTGGTGGAAGCCTTCTTTGAGCCTGATTGCACTAAGGCTTTTCTCAAAGAGTGAGGAAAAGAAGACATAACTAATGTTGCAATCTTTTCTGCATCTATTTCTTCAATACTCTATATTTCTGGAAGACTTCCTCTAGTGGCTTCTTGCTCTTCTTCCTCATCATCAAGATTGACATCATCTATCTCATCATCTCTAATTTCTACTTCTTCTTCAACATCATTATCTTCACCATCTTTTTCATCAACATGCACAACAAAGTCACTAGGCTTGTGCATCCCATAGATGTTTTTCCATGTGGTAGTAGTAGACTTCACCATAGATTCAATGTATTTTAACAATATTAGACATGTATTGAATTTCAGTGTGAGCTTCTTCTCATTTTTTTTCATTGCTTCATTCACCTCTTTTTCATTGAGACTCAGCATAAGTTGTCTCAAAGTTTTTTCATTGATTTCTTTAGCAACTTTCATTGCATTATCTCATTGAGGTCAGATTGCTTTCAAAAGTTCATCAGGAACTTGCTATGTAAGCTCATCAGTTGAATACTTCCACTTTCCCAATTTTGTCACAAGGGTATCCTCAATTTCCTTTTTCTCCCCTTTGTTCCTAGTCTCATAATTAAGAGACTTAAAATATGTCATGCATGTTCCTTGTTCCATCTTCTTCAATCTTTCTTGAAGGGTAGGGGTAGAACTCTAAAAGATAATCTGTTCAACTTCATCCTTTTCACCCAACTTCAACTTTCTTTTGGATTTGATAGATCTTCTTGTAAACACAAAAGGGGAAGAATTGGGAGGTTTGGTTATTATAACCTTACCTTTCTTCTTCCAAGACTCCTATTCCTCAAGTTCTGCTTCCTTTGCATCCTCCTCATCTTCATCTTCTATATCATCTCCTTTTGCTTTAGTAAGCATGAGAGGAGAGCTTTATTGCTTAGTATTCTTAATATTTTCTCAATTCTTTTCCTTCCTCTACTCACTACTTGGGGTAACTTGATCTCAAGCTCAATTTTGGCCTTAGTATCTTCATTAAGTACCAAAATATGTTTCCTTAGGATCCACAGGATGATTCAATAGAGCTTCAACAATATCTTTAGTGTCATCAATGTTAACCTTATATTCCAAAGGCTTAACACATGCCACTCTAGGCCTAACTGCTTGAATATAAACCTTGTCACAGTTAACCATGAAATAGATATCTTGCTCATAATATTCTACTAGTTTCTTGATTATCCTAAATCTATTTTGCATCTTCTCCTTGAATGTCTCAAAATAATTATCCATGATACTGTCAAATTTTTCTCCCATCTCTGCTATAAATTCATTGATTTGGTACAATACTACAGTATCTTTCTTCCAGACTACAATTCCTTTAGAAGGGAAAAACTTCAAAACATAGAAAAAAAAAACATGTCAAGAGAGAATGAAACTTACACAGACTGTTCTTTGATATTTGGATGCTCTCCATATTCTTTCTTAATTGATTTAATAGTAGCTCGGCAAGGTCAAAGGACAAATTTTTCTTTACAAACTTGTATGTCAAGTTGATGGCTTCACACAACATGTTGTTCAACAGGCTTGAACAATAGATTTTGTGTGCAATCACATGGATAACAAACTTCAATTCCATGTCAGTTACACCATTAAGCTTCATGCCTCTTCCATCCCATTTGGCAAGAGTCCTCTTTCCCAACTCAACCCGACCTAGGGATTTAGTGGTCTTCTCTTTATTCAACATGGGAAATCTTGTAATCCTATGTATCATCTTCTTGGTTATCAAAATAGGATGATCTAAATATGACTACATGTTATGAACACGACTCAAGATGATTCTGATCCACTTCACTTGAAAATCCCCCAGCATATGCAAAATATGTATCAAACCCTTTGTCTCCAAACGTTTGTGCTCGGTTTTCAGAACACCTTGCACACAAAGTTCATTGAATGCCTCATTCATCTCTAGGGTTCCAAGCTCCTAAATAGAATACTAATAAAATGATCGAAGGTTGTGAACAAGAAGTACCTTAGGTAGAATTTGGGATTGTGCTCCAGCAGGGTCAATTTCCTTTGCAATTGTCGAACTCAATTTAATTATGGGAGCCTTGTAATCAACTCCATGAACCAACATTTTAGAATCTTTCTTAACCTTGCTACTAGAAGATTCCATCACTCAGTAGGGTTTTGAACATGAGAATAATCTTCAACAAAAATTGCTTAAATCACTTGGAGGCTTTGAATTCACTCTATGCTCTAAAAATTTACGATGAGACAATACATTCAATTTCCTCCTTTTAATGAATTTCAGTCTTCACGATCACCATTAATGCTTCGTACACACATTTTCTTGGTGATAGGCTATCCCCCACTTGGATTAGTATTTAGTGCTTGGAAGACACCTTCAACTTGGTAAGGTCTCCTGACTCAGTAGGAACTACAAACTTGACATTTGCATTCTAAAAAACATATGCAACCTAACCTTGCTCGATAAGGTCTTGAACTTTCATCAACACTTAGTGATTCTTGTGCATCTTAAATGCTAATATGGATCTTCCTATTTACTAGTTGGAACTGATGTTAGATTATTTCTTCTAAATCATAGTTCCAATAATCTCCAAAGGGAACTAAGTCGAGGTGGTTGAGCCACCCAAATTATTGACTTAGGTATCAACAACTTCAGGATTTTGGCTTGCATTCTCTGGAGATTTCTGCACCCATTACTGCCTCATTTATTTTCTAATATTATCAGCTTTGACTTTCTTTTCATCCTCAATTCTACCCGTGTTCATAAAATTCTTGGCAAGATGTCCAAGTTCTTTACAAACAAAACATCTCTTTGTAGTGTCTCTTTTCCTCATGCGATGTTTCACACAGTTTTCTCCAATGTGTCCAAACTCACCACAATAGTGACATCTACATCATGTGTTGTAATCCCGACCAAATATTGCTTTTACAATTTTCTGTATTGGGTCCCATTTCTTGGTCCTACACTCTGAAGATTTGTGTCATTGCTTGTTGCAGTTGTGAGTCTGTCCTTCAAACTTAGGTTTCTATGTGCATTCACTTGCTCTATGAATATGCTTATTGCAATTATAACATGTTCCATTGAAATTTTCTTTACCATCACTTCAACACTTATTTGAAGCATGACATATCTTACCACAATGACTACAAGTAGGTATTTTGTTCTTTTGAGCTCCTTGTTGAGATGATTCACCTTCTTCTATATATAATAATCCAGCTTTTCCTTTGTGTCTATATTGAGTTTTCTCATTCAACTAATTCATGCTTTCTTGAGATTTCATCATTCTGTCATTGGTTTTCTTTTCTATGGTAAGATCATTTTGTAGTCTTTCATTCTCTATCCTTACATTGATAAGCTCTTGATTTGCATCATTGAGTTGATCAATAAAGTCTGCTTGCTAAAGGAATAGTTGTTGAATTTCATTATCCTTTTCTTCCATCTCTTCTTTGGCTTTGTCTTTTTCTTCCATGACTTCACATAATCTGACTAATTGGATTTCTTTCTCTCTTTTCAAATTTTTGACTTCTTCTTGAAGATTGGAATTCTTCTCAAGTAGGTCCTTGATTGCTACATAGCTTCATCTAAATTTCTTTCTGGATACAAGTCTTCAATTCTTTCTTCAATGTAGAGATTGTCATCCATTTGTGTTGCAAGATCTTTCCTTCTTTACAATGATTGATAGAGTTGCTCATTTGTTGTCTTGAGTTGTCTGATACCTAATTCAAAATCCATCTTTTCATTTTGAATAGCCTTTTTTAGACTGTGTACCTCTATTGCCTCTGATCTTTTCTCAAGCAGCTAAACTTCATATGTGAGAGCCAATTGCTCTAATACCAATTGTTGGAAATATAAAGTAGGTTAGGTTACTAAGAGGGGAGGGGTGAATCAGGAACCAATAAAACTTTAACTCACTTCACCAATTAATCCTTCATATATTATTCTGATCTAATTGCATACATGAAAGAATGAAAGTAATAAAACATTCATAACACTTTCACACAAGATATGGTGACCCAAAAACCTTCCAATTAGAAAGCAAAATTGGGCTAGGGATGATACCCACAAGCTTTAGTATTGCAATATAAAGTTGGCATGTTAAGGCTTACAATTGATCACTTTTGGTGATATGCCATGTTAGGAGCAATAATGACTATTAGGTCCACCTTGTAAAAGGATTTACAGACATACAATGAAGTATGCACTCTCTTAGGAGATTTAGAAAAAGACTGTTAAGTCCACCCAATTAAAAGATTTGATTGATGCACCTGTTAGAATGAATCGGTGGCCGATCTTTGATCTGCAACTATGATTTGTTGAATGAGATTCCTTGAATTGCAATTTGATCACCTGATTGTGATAGATAAGTCTTTGTTGTATCATATACTACTTGTAGCCCTCTGTTCACATTCTTCTACTTAAATACTTCTTCACATACTCAATTGAATTACACATTTGGATATGATACAATACATTACATATATATCAATCCAATTAACTACTTACTAGAGTTGGCTACAATTCCAAATTCATCACAATTCACAAAGTTGACCCATTGCTGTAATTTAGGTTCATAAGACAAACTCGGTGGTGTTTTGACACTCGACAAACACTATCAGTGCTCAACAAACTCTAACACTCGATTGAAGTTGAAGCTTGGTCCATACTAATCACTTTGAGTAGCACAAACTTAGTCAACTCTGTATGACAAGGTGAACATTGATAAACTTGGTAGATATAGAATCACTCAGTTGACACTCCATGACTCGGTCAACACTAGATTCACTTCGTTAACACTGTGAGCTTGACAGACACTGTAGAACTTGGTTAACACTATAGAGCTTGCTTAACACTAAGATCTTCATCACTTCTTTTTGATAGCTCGATAGACATTGCTACGCTCGGGCTATGTTGTAAACTATCTTAGATGCATGGTAGACACTATGAAGGTTGGCATGAATTGCATTCTAACTACTTAGCTTGGTAGCAACTGAAACACTTGGTTAACATTGTTGGATGAATGACAAGTTTGGTAGCAATGTATCAACTAACTAAATGTTAAGTCACTAATAGACAAATTCACCTTAATGTCAACACCCTTGGTTTCCTATTCAAATCTTTTCCACCAGAGGTCTTTGACCCTGCAACCCACTGGCACTACCTCTTACAAACCACCCATGCAAGAAGCTTGACCCGCATTGCTAGAGTTTTTTGCCAAGCACAATTCAAATTTTTCATACCTCAAGATATTAAAACATTGTGATATCTAATTACAAAAAGAAAACAAGAGTTGATTGATATTCAACACTCTATTTTTTTTGTCAATAAATTGTATATTTTATTAATAATATTATATGTTTTTATAGTGTATCAAAAAAATCAAAGTTCAACTTCCTAATCTATCATGAAACTAACAACATCAAATCATAGGCACCTACTCCTACTACTATCCTTGTAATGTCCACCTAGCTAAACTATAATATTGGTTATAAATAGTCTCAAAAAAGAAAAAAGTGCAACCACCCATACTCATCCATATTCTATACATAAACAAAATATTAATGTTAGAACCCTATGCAATATCAAACATCTATGATACAAAATTTACACTACCAACACTCCACTCTTTTTAGTTTAGAGGATATATTCAATAATTTGGAAGAGATTTACCTTTCTTCTATAAACTTTTTGCATATGACATCTTATCATTGTATTGATCACAAACCCTTTTTAATTAGATAAATAAACCATAAGAATGAAAAATTAGATAGAAAGAAAACAAGAGTAAATAATGATTGACACCAATTTTAGCAATTTAGAAAGTTTCTTCAATAATCCATAAAAGACTGGTCTCTCCCCCATAACAATCTCTACATACAATATCTCTCCCAAAACAGTTTCTATGATCCTATCATATTAAATTACTCCAAATTATATATTTCAAACAATATCTCTCCCAAAACAGTTTCTATGATCCTATCATATTAGATTACTTCAAATTCTATATTTCAAACCATATTTTGATTAGAAAAGTAAGGAAACAAAGATCAAACGATCTTTCTTGATTAGATAGAAAGAAAACAAGAGCAAAGCGATGTTGAACACTCTAATCCTTTCAACTAGGGAATTCTCTTCAGTAGTCTTTAGTTTAGATTGCTACTTCTTTGGGAAGGCGTAGAAGTGGGTAGAATTTGTTGGTGTTGTATACGCATATACTTGTAGAGAATGGAAGCAAGTAATGCTCCAGCTGTGGGAGCTGTCAAATACACCCAGATGTCTTCATAATCATTTGACACTACAGCAGGCCCAAAAGACCTTGCTGGGTTCATTGATCCTCCTGATATAGGGCTGCATGTAAAGAATATAATAAAATTAAAATGAGTATGTAAAACACCCACATAAAATTGCTCATAATGTAGAAAATCTCTATATACTAGGGAAAAAAAGTAAGGGAATTTGATGTTTGTACGCTGTAATCAACACGCCCATTGCAATGGATGCTCCTACTGCAATGCCTGCCAGTTGTCCAATCTGCACTACAACAGTAAGTTTTAATGGTCATTAGTGCAAATATTCATCTAATTAACATTGGTGTTATATAATATAGAGTACAAATTTATGTTGACATTTCTTGTGAAATTAAAGGATAGAGTAAGGTTCCACTACTAAAATGGTTCTGACCAAAATTCTAATCTCATTTGGTATCTTAAAGGTTTTAGACCTTAGTGAATGACGTGATCAAAGACTTCATCTTCTTCTTCATTATTTATATTCAACAAATTGAGCTACAATCAAAATAAGACAATTTTTTTAAAGATTGAGACTATTGGATTTCTCTAAAATTAAAAATAATGATTCAAAGAGTGATAAAACATAATATGTTATGGTTCAAACCTCTAGATTGAGGTGAGGTTCTACTCATATGTTTACAACTGTATTATTTATAAGTCTGTTTTGCTATATAATAGAGGAGCATGAGGGCTGACAACTCTCTAGTTGAGACTCAATGATTGAAGGGAGTCTACTTCTTAAATGTTGTCTAAGTATGATCCCAACCTCAACTCTTATTGATATATTGGGTGGCTTAAATCTTTATGGTTTGTGTAATCAAGAAATATATCATCACTCTTGCTATCTACTAAACTATTTGAACAATGATCTTAATAGATCCATTTTTTTGAAATTCAAAATTATTTTTTAAACCTAAAAAATATATCAAAAGACTAGAAGTTAAATTGATAAGAATGATGATATGTGATTAAAAACTATTGATAAGAATAATGGTATATGATTAAAAACTATCCATTAAAATTCAAATATCTGAAAACACATTGAAATCAAATCAGAATTATAGACAACTTTGATCTATAATATCTCCTTATATAAAATTTCTCAACCAAAACACCACTTTTAGCTTATATATATATATATATATATAATCCACAAAGTGGATACATCAACTTTGAAAGATGTCAAATAGGAAAAACAAGGACATACAGCTAAAGCATCGATTGATAATGCGGATGCCAAGAACATGATGAAGAAAGAAGCAATGAACTCCACCCAAAAAGCTCTTGCACACCCTGCAGAAGGCTTAGTTGTGGCCAGCTCTCCTTCCACTCCATAAACCATCTTTGCAGAAAAGGTGGCTAAAATAGCACTCGTAAATTGAGTGATCACATAATAAGGCACCTGTTTCGTAATGGACGCTTAAACATCGTACACTAAGACTAAATTCCTACATTAAAAGTGTTAAATAGTCAAAATTGACTTATTTTTTCAAGCTTAATTTTTTCTTTGATATATGATATTTAAGAATGACCAACACACAAAACCCTAAATTTAACCCACAATAGTATTATCTTAAATAATAAATTAAAAAAAGAAAAGGCTGATTTTTTTACCTCTGGCCAAGGGAATTGGCCAGCTGCTGCAAAAGCTATAGTAACTGCAGGATTGACATGAGCCCCAGAAATATGGCCAATGGAAAACACAACCACCATGATTGCAAAAGCTCCTGTGGCTGCATACTCCATCAGTCCAATTCCTCCAGGCATTACTTTCCCAACGGCTATAACACCACATATAGAGAACGTCATTACAAATGTGCCCACCATTTCTGCACATATCTGTCATGAAAATTTAACTTGTTTGAGAAACAATTGAAGGTTGAAAGAGATATTTTATCAAATCAAGAGCTTACATTGAAATTTTTATCAACTAATTAAAGATGGAATGAGTTGCAATTGTCTTAGATATCAAAGATAAAGAGGTAAAATTAACTAGTAGTTTTGTTCTAACACTATTAAAATAGTTTTTTTTTTTTTTAAAATGGAAACATTTTAATATATATGGATATGGGCATCTCTATCTTTATATTAGAGATTGCAATATTAGGAGTAAATATATATCTAAACTAGAAGCTTCATTTGGCTAAGCAGCCATATACAAAAAGACAAATTGCAAAATTGATAAAAAGCACACTATCTAAATATTGATTTGAGAGATTAATTATAAGATTTTTTTTTTTTGTTTAAACAATTGAAAAGAATGACGATTGAGTGAATTACAATTGTCTCATACATTCAAATACTGCTAAAATACTGAAGACGTAAAACTAGACAAGTATGTAGATTTGTTTCAACTATAGACTGAAATATTGATGAAAATGACACAATCTAAATTAGACACAACAAGATAAATCATTTCATTGATTCAAGAGATTACAAGAACTTCTTGATCAATTAATGGAAAATTCTATTAACTAATAATAATAAATTATTATAATTGTTTCAATGTATAAAGATCTACCATACATTTGAAAACTTCTAAAAACTTATTTCAATCAATTGATTGAAGGTCAGATTAACTATGTATGATTATAATTGCTCCATTGTATAAAAGATCTTAGACACATTTAAAGACTTTTAAAAGCTTATCTCCCAAAACTTAACTTACATTAAAATAAATTAAAACTCTATAGAAACAACCTAGATAAAGATATGAAAAAACCCAACAATCTAAATCAAACCAAGAACAAAATAATGCAAATTACTGGGCGAAAGTGGAGTTGGCTAAGAAATCTTCTTGTTGCTGGAGTACATGGCGCAGAGAAGCTCTCTTCTTGGTTATCAGTTTGAATCATTGTTTCTTTCGTGGTGGCCATGGCTTCTCTTGCTTACTTCTTCTTAGATTACATTGACAGTTGAACTCTCATGTATTGAAGTGATAGAAAACAAATTGAGTCCCTAATAAAGGAAAATGGAGAAAGGAGTTTGATGTGGGTTGTGTCATGCTCAATGAGTGCATATGATAACGGCCTGAGATCACACAAGTAGTATGGGAAACAAAGTGAAGCATAAATGTATATACTAAACAGAGCCAAAGAGGGTCACAAGCTTTGCCATTGGTTCTTGGATTGCGAGGTCTTGAGCTTTTTTTATCCCAACTGTTGCCGTCACATTCGGTCATGCAAAAATTTCATGAAGCCAAGGTTGAGGACATCGGTTCACTTTGTTACAGGTATTTCGTATGATTGTCTTTGTACCATCCTTTTCTAAGATTTTGTTGAGTGATTAAGGACACTTTGTTTACTGGTAAACATCATGGTGTGAACAGTTGGATTAGGCTGAGTTCAAGTTTTTCAAGGGATGTTTAGGGTGGTTGTTATAGTTAATTTTATATATCAACAGATTCTAAACGATATATTGGGTTTTGACATTATTTTAACTGTCTTTTTATGCAATTTAGTTGTTTATAGCTATTATTTTGGTTTTAGATGGTAAAGTTGAACATTGGATGTACATTATCGGTGCAAGGGTCAAACCATCACAATTGATACTGAACTGCATAGTCTTCTGAGCCAAATTCATTGACCCATGTTTAATGAGTAGTGGTTCAAATGAACCCATCTCTCATAAGAATGGATTGAACACTTAGGACTTGTTGCACCTAGGTGATTCTCACAGAGGTGAAGCATTATACTTCTTTGGAAGTCACCCATTCTAGTATTACTCCAATTCAAGCCCGCTTAACAATTGATATAATTAATTTGTACAAATGGTGTACCAACAAATTTGTACTATTGATCTAATTACTATTTTTTTTTAATAAATAGATGGCTATAATCTTATAGATGATTTTTAGTTTGCTAAATCTAATGTATGGTGATTGAGGCATAGAGGTAACTAGCTCTCTTCTCTACAATACTCAAAAAACTAGAATTGTAAGGTATTTCAAAGTGTGAGGTATTAAGGTCAGACTTGATATTTAATATTTTTGGTCTAAAGTTTAATTAGTAGTTGTTGCAATATATTGAAGATTTGATTGGTTTATGTTAGTAGTATGACAAAAAAATAATTAGTAACAAATATAATTATTCATATAATATTTGATATTAAATTTATTGTAAATGATAAAAGATCATAGATTTTTATTTATTTATTTATTTATTCATATTTTCGTAAATTAAGTATATTCAAAATTTAACATATCACAAATAAAACTATTAAATAACATACATAAAATAGAGGATGGTTTGACATCGGTCGAAGGAAAAAAAGGCAAATCCTCTGTTCCTTCTTTTGATATGTCTTTATGTTCTCAAAAGACTGGACCAAAATGTAAATCTTGATGGTCTATAACTTCTTGGGTTGTTTGCCCTCTTGTTGGGAACTTTGGTGTGTTCCTCTGTTTTGTCGGGTGGTTTCCCACAGTTGTATTTTGATCCTCATTGTTATATCTTTCTTGCCTTTTGTTAAAAGATTTTGGGTCCTTTCAAACCCTGTTTTTACTTAATCAAAACATACATAAAATAGATATATAATAGTGAATTGTACTTGAGATTGAAAAATACATTTTAGAATTTAGAAAGACCATAAATATGAAAGATTTTGAAATAATAATAATAATTAAAAAATAAAATCAATAAATTAATCCTACCTTCCACTCTAAATGACCATGTATCTTTTATCAAACTAAACTTCCACACTCTTACTTGTGATTATATACTTCGAACAATCTTTCAAATTGAAAATATATAAAAATGCATTTTATTCCTAAAGATATTAAGCTAATTATATTATATAAATGAAATCAAGTCGGTCTTCCATTTAAGGAATAAAACAAGGATTTCATTTACAAGTATAGGTTCCATTGTTGGTATGAACATATATTTTACTAAACTAATGAACTTTTCACAAGTTGTCTCAAATTATTATGTAAATAATACTCTTTCAAGACACTTATCATGTGCATATGTTGGGTTATCATAATGTTTTCTCAATCCAATTTTATCCTTCTTGAAGGATTATTGGACACAAATATCATATTAGAAAGAAGGAAAAGTTTGTTTGATCACTCGATTCCTTTACTAGTAGAATCAAGGGTTTTCCCTAACTTTTTAGATTTTTTTGGATATGTTATCTAGCTTTACATCTAACTTTGTTGTATGAATATACAAATTAAACTTATTTACTCATTTTTTTTTCAAATTGAAATATTAAATATAATTAATATTTTTTAAATAAATAATTTAATAAAGTAAATCTATATGACTTTTTCTAATAGATTATTTTCTACATTTTTTATTCTGATCTTATGGAATGATATAATCTAATCTAAGATAGGGGAGAGGACCCAGTAGTTGAGCACCCTAACTTCGTGCTTCTCAAAATCATATGTAGAAATTTCAAATTGCTCCCATTTTTTGATAGTAGCTTACTTAGCAGGTCTCCTACTTATAACTAAGGTCAAATTCACATCATCAAATATGGTGCCACATTAGCATGTTTTTTTTCCAAGGTGTCCAAAACAACCCCCCAAAAAGTGAGACCAATCATAGTGCATCAAAGAACCCCATACTTGTGTAGTTGATGTGGCATCACACTATTGGTTGTTTTTTGGGAAAAGGGACACATTTCTTTCAATTATGAGTAGTTATCATTAGCATGAACAACTTTAAAGTCACAACTATTGGTACAATCTTGTCAAAAATGTTGGATATTAAATCAGCAAATGTGAGTGTTAAGTTAACAACTCTTATCACAACCATTGGAATGTGCTCAGGTACTGGGTCCCCTCCCCTATGTATCTTGAAAAATAAGAAATTGTAAACATCTAACAAGAGATAATGAATTTACTTCCTCAAGTGTAAAAGAAGTCTTTAGTTACTAAAGCTATAATAACTATTCAAAGTAAAGAACCTAGGAAAAATATGCTTGCCGGAAATGTAAGTTTGTGCTATTAATTGTTTGACTTCATATATGTCCTTCTCTATAGTATCTAAGATACTCACTTGATGATAGAAAAGAACAAGAATACTAAGAAATTTTGGGAGTTGTACGTAATAAGATTAGAATACTAGAAAAAGCATAACATAGAAGTCTCTAGAAGTCATATAAAAGAACGTAATGTTTATGGTGATTATACTCTAAAAGATTTATCATTTAGAGGTAATTCATTATTTAAATGAAAGCTCTTCTAATATATGGACATATATGAAAGAATATAAAGAGAACCCATAAAAATAATGGTTAGAGGGGAACTTCTAGCTGGAGAAAACAACACCAATGGTTGAATTTCTAAAAAGAAGAATGGAAACTTGATTGGGACATTATATATAGGATTAGTTTAAAGATTACAAAAGATTTATTAAGATTCATAGTCAAGACTAGTTCAAGCAATGTCAATAAAGAGAAAAAAGAGAAGACAAATTATTATCTAGTTGAAATTAATTGCAGATGTCAAAAGATGTTAATTTTTTCCCTTTTGGGAATATTCTCACTTCTTTGATAAGAACTATTACCTTGGTGACCCTGCAACATAAGTGTAGGTAACCTAAGGTGATCCTAAGGTCTCTTAAGTATGTAGTTTAGGATATGTATATGGTTTTTGGGGCATACCAAGATACTTTGGATGCTAATTTAGGGGCTTGAACAAAATGGTCAAGGGGATGAAAAAGTTAGAGACTTGTCATCAAACTCTAAACTATTGAGAAAGTGTAATTTTCAATGTCATGGTTAATGAATCATATTACCATATCATTAGGTTACCATAAAATCTCATGAAAATTGAATAGCACTTACATATATTCCTTCTTGGACATATTAATCTACACAATAGATGGGTACTTTTCCCAAAAATGGTATTATGGGACTCATGCTTACTTGTATATAAATTTTTATTGTCTTGTGTCTAAAAATATAAAATATGAATTATAAATTATTTCAATAATATTTTAATTAATCAAAGGGTATGTGCACTAAGATGAGGGAGCAAAAAATTGTTTGACTTTTTGGCCCCCGTTGAAAACTTAAGTTCGTCATATAAGGTGCATACAAAAATAACACACATTAATAGATTGAGGTGCATGCATAATATTGCACACACTGATGAGTTTTGTGTGCCAAGCCTTATGCTTGGTCACTTGAACCTATTTGGTACTAGCTGAATGTTTCAATAAGAGAATTGTCTTTATTTATAGTTCTCTAACTCCCCCCACTTTGATCAAATGTTTCAAACTCAAGTCAAGATAAATCTTCTAACAAGCATATATAGATGAAATATAACATATATAAGTCTATAATTTAAGTTATATATCATTTATATATTGTCAGGATGTTTGGAAGTGGTTTCAAATATCTAGGAGTTATATTGAGATTCTACATTTTAGATCATATAAATTTTCAAACTAAGTCAAATTTTAGTAACATATTTCTATAAGTATCTCTCTCTCTCTCTCTCTCTCTCTCTCTCTCTCTCTCTCTCTCTCTCTCTCCCCTCCCCCTACATCTTCTTCTCTCTCTCCCTCTCCTTATTCATTCTCTCCAATATATATATATATTCTCCTTATCACTAACTCTCCCTCCACCCTCAATCTCTATATCCCTAGGTATCTATACGTGTACACACACACACACACACACACACACACACACATGTATGTATGTCTGTAAATACATGCACAAAGATACACCTTCCCTCCCTTTCCCCATCTCTATCATTTCCTCCTCTCTCTTTATTCTTTCTCTCCAATATCTCATTCCCTTGGTCACTACCTCTCTCTCCACCCCCTGTCTCTACATCCCTAAGTCTCTCCCTCTCCCCCCTTTTTGTATATGTGTGCATATGTGTGTGTGTGTGTGTGTGTGTGTGTGTGTGTTTATATATATATATATATATATATATATATATATATATATATATATATATATATATATATATATATATATATATATATATATATATATATATATATATATATATATATATATATATATATATATATATATATATATATTTAAGTCATGTCAAGAACTATTTTTGACAAATTTCTCTGTGAAACTGAGGACTTTGATTTTTTGGGTCAAGGACTGTCTGAAGGGTCAAGGTCAACCTCGACCCTAACTTAGGTCAAGGATGACCTTAATCCTGATCTAGGGCAAGGTCAACCTCATCCCTGTCCCCGGGTTTAATTTTCAAGTTCTGGGAGTTTCGGGATATCGGGCTTTGGAAAGTTTCATTTTCCTGCTTTTGGGTCAGCTGTTTTGAGTTTCAGAATGGTAGACTCTTATATTGCATTTAATCTAGGTCCATTTCTAAGGGTTAAGGTTAATTGGGATTTGATGCTCCCATGTCGGCCTTCTCTAGAAGTTTATGCCCTAGATCTCTATATAAGGAAGCCTCCTCTTCTCATTTTCTCTATCCATAAGAACGCACAAGAAGACAAGATATCAAACAATCCATTATTTCAAACAAGATCAAGTAAGCATTCCATGAAGTGTTTTCAAGGAAGCATCCAAGCCATTATATCCATTCAAGTTTTCCATTGAATATCAAGGATTGAAGCATTCAAGCCTTTGAAGGGATTTGGTTCAAGCATTCAAGATTCATCATTCAAAACCCTAGATCTATCCATCATGGTGGTGTGATCTTCCTTCAAGATCCTTTGTTCATCTTCTAGATCTATGCATTCTTCTCTCAAGGTGGATTCCAAGCATATAACCATGGAGGATTTGGTTTATATTTGCTAATGTTATGTTCAAGATTTCATATCAACATACTTGTTTGCATTTCAAATACAATTGCATATCTATTGAATATCATAGCTTCATTGTTAGATTTATTTCTATTACTTGCTAGCATTCCTTATTTCAATTCCATTATTAAGGTTGATTCCAAACCGGGGTTTGACCAAGGCAAACCCCTCATCCAAACAAAAAAATCATTTTTTTTGTAGATTAAAGTGCAGATTTGGGTACCCTTTTCGTCGAAATTGCGGGATCTATGAACGAAAATTCTGTCGAAGTAGTGCAGGTCAAAGTTGACTTTTTGGGGTATAATTGTGCCTCGGGGTAAGATTGTGCCCCACTATCTGGGTCAAGGTTGACCTACCTACAAAAGGACAAAAATTTTCTAGGTTTTCTTTGTCTCGACATTTCCAGTCTAGAACAGGTTGCAAAACTCTCCAAAATTGTACACAAACATCAAAAATTAGCATTTTCCAGAGTCACCCTACTTTGAGGTTAGTATTTGTCTTATTGATTTCAAGTACTTATTTTCTATAGTAGATTATAGGATTTCCACCTTTCTTCATATTCTTTATCGTTTGATTCATTTGTGCATTGATCACTTCTTTGTGATTGATCAATTTGGGTTAAGGATAGATCCTATATTCCCCCTTCACACATTTCTTTCTCTCATTCATTTTTTCCCCTATTCAGTTAGATGAAAATATTTTTCATCTTATTCAATTGTAAATAAAACCTTTAAAACTTTTTTCTTGAATGAGATCCACACACAAAAAATGTTTAGACTTTAATCGTGAAAGAGCATGTAAAAGATGGAAACCACCATGCACAATTAAATACCAAATTTATGGGGAAAACCTTGCAAGCAAAAACTTAGGGAGAAGATTAATTCTCAAATATATGGAAACTTATTAGGGTGGCATCAACTAAGGTGGTTTTTACAAAGAAAGGATCACTACCCAAATGAAGAAGAATAAAAGAGAAAAGATCCACCATTGAGGTACTTTTGCAACTCAATTGAGTGATCTATAGATACCTCCTTCTCACTAATTCCAATAGCACTTTCACAACACTTGTACAAGTAGACACACACACCACACTTTTTCCTCAATAGACCTTAATCAAACATAAATTAAACTAGGTTGGCACCTAAGCATTCCTTTAGTGGAAAGGAATGTGAAGGGGACCACAACACACCTTAACTAGAACCAAAATATACTAGATAGTAAACCTCATAAACTTTACATTTCATCTTGCATTCACTGAATCTTTTAATTAAAGTGTAAACACTCAAGGTCAACCAAACCTAGAGTAAGAACACCAACAAACTTTGAAACCATGCATCCAAAACTCAAAATCTTGTAACAATTGAACTAAATGAAGCTAAGTATATTAAAAAATCAATTCTAAAATTTTAACACTTGAAATGACTACATTGTGAAATGTAGATCATGGATTCACTATCATACTTAGACAAACACTGATTCTACTAAATTGTGATTTGGGATTTATGTGGAATACCATGTTAATAAGAAAAGTTAGGTAGAATATCAATTCTCAAATTTTTGAAAACCTTTTAGGGTGACATCACTTAAGGTGGTTTTTACAAATAAACGATGACTACCCAAATTAAGAAGAATAAAAGGGAAAATATTCACCATTGATGCACTTTTGCAACTCAATGGAACGATCTATGGATACCTTATACTTGCTACTTCCAATAGACAACACATGAAATTCCACACATGTGAACACCACACTTTGCATTGATTAATACATATAAACATATAGATGCTTTTTCATAAACCCTCATCTCACACACACTTTCACAATACTTGTACAAGTATACATACATGTCATAGTTTTTATCAGCAATGTATCCTTTACTTATACCATTCTTGCATTCCAAAGATTTCCCAAGGTTAACTAAGAATCTTAATCAAACATAAATTAAATTAGGTTGGCACCTAAACATTCCTTAAGTGGAAAAGAATGCAAAAGGTACCACAACACACCTTAACTAAAACCACATACGCATAAAATTCATATTGCATTTACTGAGGCCTTTAATTAAAATGTAAATAGTCGAGGTCAGCTAAACCTAGAGTAAGAACACCAACAAACTTTGAAACCATGCATCCAAAACTCAAGATCTTGTACCAATTGAACTAAATGAAGCTAAAAATATTAAAAATCAATTCCAAAATTTTAACACTAGAAACCAACACATTGTGGAATGTAGAGCATAAAATTACATACGAAACACTAGCAATCACTATCATACGTAGGCAAAAACTAATTCTACTAAACTTTGATCTGAGGCACAAAACTTTGAACCCAACATCTCAAAACATTATTCAACAAATACAAAAAATACATCAATAAATTTACATTATAAAAGGAATGCAAAGCATGTTTTTTAACACTTATGTACAATAACTCAATATAAACTATAACAAATAGTCACTAATAAAAACAAAAACAACATCATTATGGCATCAATGAGAACATCACTAAATCAACCAACTACTCATTCTTCTCATGCTTGCAACAATGAAGTGGTATGAATGAAAATTTCATATAATAGTCTCGCAATATTTTCGATAAAACTAGAGACCTTTTGAATTGTAAGGGAAATACCACCCCATACAAAATGTTTTAGATTAAGGTAAAATAGGTTTTGAAGGGGCCCCAAAACCCTTTACATAAAAGAAAAAGATAAACCATGAAGCACTACAAGGTTTTACTAGGACCTGAAACCAATTAAAAAACCAAAACCAAGTTTTACAGAGACCTGAAACCAAAAGTTAAGACCAAAAAAAGTGCCCAGCTTTTACAAGGACCTGGAACCTAGAGACTAAACTAACTGGCAAGCAAAACCCAACAACCAAAACACCAGTACCACTATCAACACACTTTCTCAGTAGCCAGCACCGCACCAAAAAAGCCAGTGACAAAAAAGGAACTTATGATTTTCCTTTTAATTTAGTGCCTTCCTTGCGCAACCAGAGGTTCATATCTAAAGGGAGAGCAGAAGGCTTAGTTTTCTTTTTTTTTACCGCAATCCAACCGTCCTCCACCTTCGCAGCCTCAGCAACCCAAACCCCAGAAGAAATGGAACGGTGGAACCCAGGGAAAGCAGAAGCCACAACAATCTCCCTAGGAGAGCCAAAAGACTATTGACACCTAGAAAGAGCATCCAATACAGGGGTAGGAGCCAGAGTGGGAATAGGGACCAAACCTAAAGTGTGAACAACTTCCTCTACCACAACCATCGAATGATCGCCAGAAGCAACATCAGGGGGAGAATCACCCACAAGTTCCAGGGGCGCAACTGAAGATTTATGCACCGTATAGTGCTTAGAAGAGGCCCTTGACCACCAAGAAGGTGGTTGCATTGATTTGGACTTCTTAACACCACAACGATCAGCAATATGACCTATCATGTGACATTTTCTACAACGAAAAGGGATATCTTCAAAATCCAACATTTGAGTCCAGGAACCCCTCGCAGAATCCAAGCAAATCTCCTCAAGAAGGCCCTTAGAAACATCCAACTCCACAAGAATTCATGCACACGTCGAATGGAAAATATTCGAAGTGTCAGAATCCACATATAAAAAATCACCAATAGCATTCCCAATGGTTTCAAAAATAGAATCTTGCCATAGATGCATCAGGAGATTCGGAAGTCAGAAAAATGTTGTATCTAATAGCGTTTATCAATTTTTACATCCATCACATCGATACTTTGTCTAGGTGGTGTTGACCATATTGTAGGCAAGGGAATATATATGTTTACAAAGGCTTTTAGTAGAGTATCATAGCTCCTCAAAATTGTTCATTTGTCAGTGGCCCACAAAAGGTACACAATTCAAAGTACCATTCAAGGACTCCTTAGAAACATGGTTGACAAAAGGAGTACGAATAGAAGAGATTAAATCAACTAATTTGGAAAATTGTAACATCATGAAAAATCATCCCAAGAAAATTTGAGTCTTGAATTGCAATTGAAACATATAAACAAATATAAGCATGTTATTCTTGACAACGTAAAAAGTGAGAAAAATTAACCAAAATAAGAAAGCTTCAACCTAATAATTTAATAGTTTCTAAGTATGGATAGGTCCTTGGGTTTGATATAGACCTTTGACAATAATTTAGACTAAAAAAATTAATTTAAGGTGTTAAAACAACAAATGCTAGCATATTGAGTAGTTATAACCTTTTTAAAAGGCAACACAATGGCCTTCATCTTATTAAGTTGTCAATTGATACTTCTATTAAAGGTTCTTTAGCTTTTTTGAGGGTTTATTTGATTCTATAACATATCATGGAACTTTGTAAAACTTTCTACAATTGACTTGCAAATGAACTCTTATGAAGGGGATCATAAAAAAAGAAGATAAAATGAGTTTTTTCCCTAGGCAAAACCCTTGTGGGAATTCAAACATGAATCCACATAAAAATATTATAGGTAATAGACATTTAAATTGATTTATGATAGCAATTACTACACATCAAAGAATAACTATGAAAACCTATAAGATGAAAACAAATGGCACATGAAAACTCGATAAAGGAACTAGGGTGAGAGAGCAGTTTTGGAACAAAGTAATGATTCAATCAAAAGGAGTTTTATAATCCACATAGAGTTGATATATAAAAAAAGGAAACCATAAGTTTGAAGCATTGTTATGAGGGTTTGATCTATGATAATGGATCATATCTCTTAGAGGTGGCAAGCAAAATCTTGTATTCACAAAGAGAATGCAATGGAAAAATGAATAAATGAAGGTTGAGTGAAAAATAGTTAGAATGT
This sequence comes from Cupressus sempervirens, assembly GCA_028749045.1. Classification (NCBI taxonomy): domain Eukaryota; kingdom Viridiplantae; phylum Streptophyta; class Pinopsida; order Cupressales; family Cupressaceae; genus Cupressus; species Cupressus sempervirens. Next base: position 675,390,540 of record CM053784.1, on the reverse strand, counting down.
AATAGTCTATGTAAATCTCAAGTATGAAGGTGGGTTGATTGTAGACTGGAGAAAAAAACCAAGAGTGGAATAATGACATGCTAAGTGAAATGCTTCAATCATAAAAATGAGGAAATGAATATATAAACTTAAGAGTATCCCCTCGACCCTTCCCAACAACCCATAAGAGGTGAGATGGGGCTAGAAAAATTCCCCTAAGGATGCACCCACCCAATAACAAAACCAGTGCATCTAAAGAAGTAGACCCTCATATTTGAACCCAAGACCATGGGGAACTACCCATCACCTTAAGCCTCCTCTACTGACCAAGTGGGCTTTGGGGTGACCCCTGAGATGAGAATATATTAAAGAGGTTATGTAAATGAATAGTAGTTCCTTTAAAGTGTAAGGGAGAAAGGTATGAAATGGATCCTTTAGAAAAAAGAAAAAACTCATTAATAAAATAAAATAAGAAGCAATTTATCCTATCAAAATCCTTACAAATCAATCATCTATTTTCATGGATTTCGTCACAATATTGTCCAATGGTAGAATTAAAATAATGACTTTAGGGATGAAGCTTCATTCCTAAAAATGAAATATTGGGGAGTCGTCAATGAGAAAAGTAGCCAAAACCATGGAATGAACTCAACCTTTTACCTTTTCAATGTAGATTTGAGGAATAATTTGTCTCATTTAAGTAACTTTCTTTAGGAAATTGAAAATGAAACCCAGTGGGTGAGAATTCCTACCAATTAATTAGTTTGCATTTGAACTTTGTGTTATAAGACTAAAAAGTCAAGGTGACTCTATTAGATGGTAAACAATAGGCATTTTTTTATGAACAAAAATTAAGCCCGATTTCCTTTAGGATGTTAAACTCAAAGTGGGCTATATAGTGGTTAGTGGTTGCATAAATTTTATGCTCATTAAGATAGGATTTAAAGAGATAAATGTGGGATTCTCACATAGGATGGGCCCTCAATGTAACATTTGATGTTTTACCAACAAAAATTAATGGGGATAAATCAATAATTAATTAAAAGTGGGGTTAGGATATGGGATGGGGATAGAAAATAAATAAAACATATAAGAACTCTATATAAGGCTATGAAAAAAACATAAGAAAGGGAAAAACAGTGGCTAGTAATGACACAAGTTATGCGAAAGGGTTCCAAATAACATGAAATTTCCTCCATATATACTAGAGGTAGGCCAAAATGAGTTACATAACATGTTTTTGAACTAGGGCTTCTAGAATGCAAGACAAAACCAAAACAAACATTGGACATGATTATATTCATAACATACCCCTGATGATCACTATAGTTATGAGTGTGTGAATGATATATAACCTTGTTTGCAAGAAAATTGATAACAACCCTCCTATTTCTATAATAATCCCCTTGACAACTGATATAATAACCCTCTTGGCAATATTCATCCCCTCACCCTTAAATAGTAGGAGACATAGAAAACCTCCTCAAGCATGCATGCACAAGTAGGGCACTTATATATTGTCGAAAGGGTTCAATGGTCTCTAGTTTAAGAATCAAGAGGGTTGTTATGTCCCCTACACAAGTAAACAAGAGGGTAATTTAAACAAAAATGTAATAAGTTGTAGGAGTATGCAAATTCCATTATTACACGTACCCTTTTCATTATACAATTTAAAGCACACTACTACAAAACCCATATGAAATAAATTTGAAGTATGTATGTGATGACGACTTATGTAACAATTGTGTTAAACACTTCATCAAGCTAAAAATGATATTTTTAACATCATCTTAACTTCACTTAGCTCAAGATGTTTTTTTAACAATTGAGAAATAATTGAGGATGAAATAGGGATTTGTGTAGTGATAAGTTGAGTGTACTTGGTGATCGATGGAATCGAGCAAGAAGCTCTAAATGAGTATTGTAGTTGATTAGGATTTGACAAGATGGAAAGGGTGTGATGATTATGAGATGTACATGTAATGATGAAAAAATATTAGGGCAGTTAGGATATGAATGGGGTTAATCAAGGGTTGTGAATACTAAAGGATAAGGGATAGAAGGAGCAAAAGGGTTAAAGGGAAAGATGAAGGGATTGAGAATGAGAGGAAAAATATTTATAGAAGACATGTGTGAGGCGAAATGAAGGACAACACCATGAGGATCACTAGATTTATAAATAATTGGTCATTCCCTTTAAGTGTGTCATCTCCATATACTTTGGGAAAAGACAATTATTGAAGCTCATCAAGTGACACAAGATCTTTAGTATTAGTATGATATCTTTGGTAAATATTGTGAAATAAGTGCATAGAGTGCTACATGGTTTTCTTGAGTTTTAAAACTTGCTTCAATAAATTAATATTTGGATTGGAGCATTTTCCAAATTGATATTGTAGACATCATGTATACCATTGAATTGGAGAGACCTCTTATCTACAATTATAATGCATGCAAGAAAATTGGACATGATTGCTATGAAGGTGATTCAAATAAAGAAAGAAAGAATTATGTACACTCTATAGGTAGAGTACATGTCAGTTATATACATTTTACATTGTTAGTAAGATTAAATCATATTCCATACTCATAGCTTAATTATAGGCCTTAAAACCATTAACTTGTACACTTTGAATGACAATACCATGATTTTTTCCTAAAAGATAAGTGTTTGCTAAGTAAGAAATGGGCAAATTTATTTGAAGAGTAAAAATGAGGCTAGATGAACCCATTACAACCTAAACTATATGATAACATATATATAGACTTGACTTCAAATCATTCCCTCTACAACCACATAAAGTGATTCAATTCAGCCCCATATTTTACTTTTTAAATAGTGTGTGTATATATCAAAGTTACTAGTTAATCCATAGTAAGACTTGAGTCCTTAAGTTAAATTTGAGAGAGTTAACTTTTATCTTACTATTATCCTTTTATTTTTCATGCTACTTATAAAGATATATAAATAATTCAATTTTAATTTTTTAATAAAAAAATATGTTTTATTTCATTTTATTTCAAAGTTTCTAATTAATAGAAAAATAAGCTTTGAAGGAATGTGAAATGCCATTACAAAAACGTGTAGAGAAATATTCAGAAAGATGTCCATAATGAATATATGTTGTTAACTAGCAAAACTCATAAAGCTAAAACCCAAAAAAAATAGCTAGCCAAAATCTAAAAACAAACCCAGGAGCCAACCATCCCCATGAACACTAGAAGCATCATACCAGTTTCTTAATATAGGTCGCCATATCCTCCTTGAGCACCAACAAATTATGCATCAAAGCCTTGATATCAAGGAGGTCCAGAGAAGTGTCTACAACCATCTTCTTCATGTTATCCCAAGTACATTTTACCAAGCCAAACCCCTGACTAACCATGTCACCAACATCCACATCCAAGATCATTGGAGAGCCAAAACCAGCTTTCATTTTGCTTATCATTTTGCTAAAAATTTCAACAAATGAATCCAGGATCTCATGACTTAGATGGAGGAAGCTTTTCATGTTTCTTTCCATATTCCCCACTCTCTCCAACAAATCATTAAACTTCTTCTCAAGGCCATCCTCATTATTACTCTCCCCCAACTTTTTACAAGCATGAAACTAGTTTTGGATGTCATCAAACTTGGCCAATAGAGACCTATACTTCAAATGTAATGCCTTAATCTCATGGAAAGTTCATTTATTCAAACGAGAAGAATACATGGACAAAGTCTTAGTTGTTTGTAGCACACCCAATGCTTGTTCCACCTTATCCTACAAAAGTTCCACCAACACCCTGACATTATGCTCTTCCAAGTTCATAGTCTTTATGAGAGGGATGTTCCTAGTATTCTCTTCCCCCCTCGCCTTTTCCAGAACAACTTGGTTGTTATGTTGACCTTACATAATTTTGATCTTTTCCATTTTCTCCACATTCCTTAGAGATATTGACACATCATGATCCATAGAGCACTCATAGTCCATGAGGATCGAGACCTTCTCACTCTCTACCATACCATTACAATTATCAAAATTTTGAGCTTTATTGTCACTATGATTAGAGGATGCAATTATCTCACTAGATTGGCCCAAAGGCTCTTGATGAGATTGAGGCAGGTCCTTAGAGTTTGAAGGAGTATTGTCACCCACACCAAGAACCCACTCATCTTTGCTAATATAATCATGCTCTATCTACCTTCCATCTGTACCCACTTTATTATCAACATCACTTCATAGTGGCATTCTCCTCTTCACTTTAACCCTCAGACTCAATATCCATTTTATTTTTCTTTAGCCTGTTGTTTCTAATTAGGGAGGGCACAATACTCTCCTCATCATCTACGGTTCTTTTTCCTTTACCCTTGCAACCCAAAGTAGACTCCTTATCTGTATCAACCTTACCCTAAAGATCCAATTGCACTAGTTCAAGGACCCTATCTCTAATGTACTCAACTATTGGAAGAATTAGCCCTTCATGCAAGATAGACTTCTTAGGCCTTTTCTTGTAAACAATAATGCTATGATTGAGAGAGTTCATTAAATAAAAGGTAAAAGAAAGCATTTTCTTATGTCTAAAGTGATTAAGCAAAGAAAAAGGCAAGAGAGCGCAATGTACCATTCTTCACAAAGGCAGACGAAGACACTCTTGTAGCTTTGTATACCTCTAATTTATCCACACAAGGAGATTGATTGAATTTTGTACAAAATTGTTGAGCCCAGAGGGCTTACGAACCAAGTAGGAAATGTCATACTGTGGCCTTTTAAATCGTATGGTGGCAGTAGGGATAGTTGTATGATGAATGTCTCCATGTGTACATGTATGTCCATACAAAGGAAGTTGGGGTTGTATTGTGATGGATGGTGCAAAGATCATATGATGGAGAATGTGCAAAGATCATATGATGGAGAATGATACCGTATGGTAGAGAGGTGAGTAGTGTACAATGTGGAAAGAGATGGAGGGAAGTTTGTGTGGTGCTGTGTGATATGGTTAAGAGGGGCTAGTGGATCGTACAAAACAATTGTGTTGTACATAGATGTTGTGTGGCTGAAGGCCAAGGGAATGTGATGGAATTTGACGATGTCAATTGAATTGCAATATATATATATATATATATATATATATATATATATATATATATATTTATTTATTTATTTATTTATTTATATTTATATTTATATATTTATTGATTTATATATATATATATATAACACAAATAACTTGCAAAAACTAGAGAAACCAAATAGATATATGCAACTTGTTGCTGAACATTAATGATAATTTCAAATAAAGATGGTGCTCCAATTTGCCAAATCTGAGCCAAATAATACACTGACGGAATAGGGTGAGGGTTAAATCCCTTCAAAATTGGAATAGCCCAGTACGGAAGATATCTCACTTCTAAAATGGTGAACAATAAGAACTCCAACAAGAACTCACAGCACAAAGATAATAATCCAAATCACATCCCAAAACAACTCAACCTCACGAACATAAATACCTTGTCAAGGAAGAAACTAAGTGTTGACGGAAGTCACAACAAACTCCTATAGAAACAATTAAAAATAAAAATGGGGTTGAGATATGCTAAATCAATCGATCCATAAATAAAGTTTTAATATATATTCATTTTATGATGAGGACATTATAGTTTTCCCGTCCCATAATTCACTTTCCCTCAAGGAAACACAGTGTTGGAAGCTGGAGAATTTTTTCACCTTCCTATGTGGCATCATCGAGGGAAAAGTGTTTCTAGCGTACCAAGTATTCTTTGATGTTGTGATTATGTAGTTTCTCTCATAAATCAAGGATTTCATTGGGCTCCAATATCAACTTCCCTTCATCATTCAAAGGTGGCAGGTTAGTGGATACGAGGATGTTCTTCCCCATGACCTTCTTCAAGTAGGATGCATGGAAAACATTGTGGATCCGACTTCCTTCTAGTGGCTCGAGCTTGTAGGCCTATGCGTTGAGTTATGTGGTACATACTTTAGAATCATGGCCTTAGCTATTTTTTGCCACTAAACTTGAGAGATGGCTACCTATGTGGTTGAAGATGTAGATATACTAGATCACCTATCTCAAAGTTTCTCTCACTTCGATGTTTGTCTACATACATCTTTTGTTGATTTTGTTACCATTGGAGGTTCTCCTTAAAGATCCTCAAAATGTCATGTTCTTCTTGCACCTAATCATTTGTCTTTGGTGTGCGACTGTCACTTGGAGCCATATCTACAAATGAGGGGGGTTCATATTCGTAGAGTACCTTTAAGGGCACCATCCTAATAGACATGTGGTAAGTGGCATTAGAACAGTACTCTCCAAGATGTAACCATTTAACTTGCACCCTTTGTCGTGCAAAAATATAGTTGCAAAGGTATCCTTTGAGCCACTTGTTCACAATTTTTGTTTGTCTATCAGTCTAGGGATGATAACTAGCACTTGGTGACAATTTCATCCCTACCAGCCAAAATAGTTATGTCTAGAAGGTGTTGAGGAAATGATGGTCCCTGTCACTTATAGTGTTTTGTGGAAATATGTGTAGGCAAAAGATTTCCTTGAAGAATAAATCTGCTACTTGGGTGGTCGTGACTCATTAGGAATGGCGAAGAGGTGTGCAAGCGTAATTTTAACTACCACAAAAATACAATCCTTTCCATTTGCCTCTGAATGTCTGATAATGAAATCCATTGAGATGCTATCCCATTTTTGTTTTGGTATCGACAAAGGTTGTAATAAGCTTGCCGATGAGGTGTGTTCATATCTTTTTGTTGGAATGTTTCATATTCTCGGACATACTACAAGACATCATTCTTAAGACCCTTCCATTAAAATCTTTCTCTGATCTTCCTGTAGGTTTTGAGGAAGCCCAGATGTCTAGCTAAAGGTGAGGAGTGCATTTCCTTCAAAACTTTATGCTTCATTGTGGATTTAGGTACCAAATATATTATGTCCTTCTAGTAGATGTTGTCATCAACTACCTTGTATCAATCAACCTGAATGTCACCATCCATCAGTTTGCATGCAAAAAGGTTCTTGGTGTACTCCACCAATAAGTGCACCTTTCAATTGACTAAAATCTAAGAGAATGAATAGATGGTGGGTTTTCTTGACAAAGAATTTGCTACAAAATTAATTTTTCCCTTCACATATTCAATGTTAAAATCAAAAGCTTGAATCTTACTTACCTATTTTTGTTACATCCCATTTAGAACTCGTTGCTTCAAAAAATATCTCAAGCTATTATGATCGTTACAGACAAAGAACTTGGCACCCTCCAAATATTGTTGAAACTTGGTCAGTGTGTGCATGATGGCCACCATCTCTTTTTCATAGATGGAATATAAGTGTTCACCTTGTGTAAGTTTCTGACAATCATAGGTTATAAGGTGTGTTTCCTACATCAGTATAATGTCAATGCTCTCTCCAGGAGAATCACACTCCAGAATGAAAGGTTGGGTAAAGTCAGGTAAAGCAAGTACCCGAAAAGTAGTCATCATTGCTTCATTTAACTTATCAAAAGTTTGTTGTGCCTTTTTCATTCCACTGGAAGGAGCCCTTCTTAGTCAAATCTATTAATGGTGCATTAAGTTAAGAGAAACCTTTTACAAACCTCCAGGTAGTAACTATACAACTCAAAGAAACCTTCCAACTTTGAGAGTGATTTTAGCAAAGGCCAATCAAGGATAGCATGAATCTTCTTCGGGTGGACCTATACTCCATATTTATTGACATGTCCCACATATAATATCTTCATCATCTTGAATTCACACTTTAATTGTTTGATGAATAATAATTGTGTTTCCATAACTCTGTAGACTTCATATAAATGATTTAAATGTTCTTCCCATATTTTACTATAAATAAGAATGTTATCAAAACATACTAGCAAGAACTTACACAATTATTTGTTGAAGATGTGATTAATGCAAGACTAAAATGTAGCTAGTGCATTCATTAATCCAAATGGCATGAGCAAGATCTCATAATGCTTGCAAAGACAACAAAAAGTCATCTTTTCCATGTCTTTATCTCACATGCAGATCTAATGGTATCCAGAGTGGAGATATATTTTATAAAAGTAAACAACACCATGCAACTCATTCAACAACTCTTTGATGCACGGAATAGGGTATCTATTTTTTTATTTTCTTTTTATTTAATGCACAATAGTCCACACACATATGTAAGGTCTCATCCTTCTTTTTCACCAACACTTCCGATGATGTGAAAGGGATGGAGCTAGGAAAAATTCATCCTTTCTCAAGTAATTCATGAATTGTCTTCTCAATCTCATCTTTAATTTTTTTGGGATGGTGGTATGATGTAGTGATATCTGGTTTGGTTTCGACTTCCAATTTGATAGTATGCTCAAAACCATGATAGGGACATATATCAAGAGGAATGTCTACAAAATATTTATAATGTGTATTCAAGATGGCTTGGGTCTCATTATCTTGATGGTATTCTTGCTGCTCTTTTATTAGTTCTACCAAAATGAAGCAATGTGGAGCCCACGCAATGTCATTGTGCCAAAAAATGGCCTCCATCTATTATGCAACATCCTTCAATCCCTCATTGGCCATCCCTCTAAGAACAACCTTATTTTTATTGACAAAGAAAATGAAGTCCATCCCTTTGAAGCTCCGTGTATATTTGTACAGTGACTCCATCCACTATATGCCACGAATGACCTCCATATCATCCATGTCTATTATAAAGAAATCATTTGTCAATGTGTGATTAGCCATGGTGATACTGAGTTGGGGAAGAAAGTGCATATAGGGTAAGAAAATTCTTTCGAGGACCTTGACTTGGAAACCTATGTGTGCCTCTGTAGAAAAACCTCTTTGTTTCACCAATGATGAGTTTATAAAGTTTAAAGTGGCTCTACTATCTAGCATCACAATGAACCTCTAGCCCTGAAGAGTTTTCTATACTTGAAATACCATACATCTTGGGATCCCATCCAAGCCAATGGTACCTCCATGTCATACCAATGCAACAATCTTCTCCATATGGTTTAGGCTAAGCACCTTGGGGTTCTCTTGTGCGTGACCACCCTCTATGTGTAAATTTTCCTAATCATCCTCATCATCGGATACAACTTCAATGCAGTGTATTTTTCCTTTACTAAGGCATCTATGCCCATGTTCCATGGCTCCTTACAGGTGAAACGTAATTTCTTCCTTTGGAGATCTTGTCTAGTAGCTTCGTTCAATAAAGGCTTATCTGCGAGAGGTTTGTTGTCTTTGTCCATCATAACCAATGGTGGTTTGGAGTGGGAGTAACCTCGAGAGGAAGATGTCAATGATGATGTCATACTTTGTGCCTTTTTAATAGCCTCTGAGAGAGTGGCAGGATTGAAACTCTTTACCCAACACCTTAGTGGTTCAGTCAGTTTGTCCATGAATAGTAGTATATGTCTCCTTTTAGAAATATTTATTACCAATACATAGAGTTTCTGAAATTCTATGATGTAATGGTCAACTAATCTCGTCTGCCTAAATTGTGCTAGTTCTTGAAAACTGAGTTATGGATCTTTACTATCAAACCAATCTATCAACCTTTCAGTGAATTTAACATAAGTATTTACTTGGTCATATCCCAATGTAATTATGTCATGATGCTACCATTCATGTGCCACTCCCTCCAAGTGTAGTGTTGCAAATTTAATTCTTTCCTCTTCTGGCATCGAGTTGATGTTGGAAGCAAGTATTGGCCTTCATTACCCATGCCTGGGTACATATTGATCTGGATCCATCAAATGGCGACCAATTCAGTTTACTCAACTTCCTTTTAAGATCATTATTAGAATATCCTCAATTTCCACCCCCAGAATATTGCATTCTCAATTTTGCATAATCTTTTTACGATATATCCCCTTCCTAGCTTGCATTCTTCCAGTCTTCTTTCAATTGTTCTTGAACTTCCTAAAAGGGTTGTACCCTTCCTCTATGCGACACCTCCATTCATGGAGAAAAAGTTGGCATAGAGGTTCAAGAGCATGTCGGATGAGGATTTTCCTTAACCTGAAATTGAATTGTCACTGTCACCATTTTGTTCACCAGATATTTTATTTTCGACCAGTTTCCAAAAGGTTTCTTCTATAAGTCGTTGAATGTCGTTGATCTACACCTAATTTCTTGAAAGCTCCCTCTGTAATGTCATGACTTCTAGAGTGGGTTCTTGTGAATTTTCCATTCTATCAACTAAGTAGGATCTCCTTTTATTATGGCTATAAACTTTCATTCATTGTCTACAGGCTGGCAAGATCACTCGCTCTAAATACCACTGTAATGTACCATTTCTAGCAAAGGAAAATAAAAGTTCTCTTGTAGCTTCATGCACCTCTAATTCATCCATATGGGGAGGTCGATTGAAACCTCTACCAAAGTGTTGAGCCTAGAGGACATACGAACCAAGTAGGGAATGTCATACAGTGGCCTTCTAAACTATACGATGGTAGCAAGAATAGTTGTATGGTGAGTGTCTACAAGTGTACAGGTATGTTTGTATCAAGGAGGTTGGGGGTGTACGGTGATGGATGGTGTGGAGATCATACAATGGAGAGTGGATACTGTATGGTGGAGAGGTGAATAGTGTATGGTGTGGGAAGAGATGGAGGGAAATGCATACAATACTATGTCATACGGTTGAGAGGGGTTAGTGGACTATACAAAATAATTGTATTGTACAGAGGTGTTGTATGTTCAAACGCAGAGGGAATGTGATGAAATTTGGCAACTCCAATTGAATTGCAAATGATATATATATTAAGCACAAATAACTTGCAAAAAACAGAGAGACCAAATAGATATATGCAACTTGTTGGCAAACAATAATGATATTCTCAAATAAAGACAATGCTTTGATTTGCCAGATCCAAGCCAAGTAATACACTAAAAATAGAGTGAGGATTGAATCCCACTGAAACTGGAATAAACAAAGTACAAAGATCTCTCACTTCTGAAATGTTGAAGAATGGAGAACTCCAACAGGAATTCACATTACAAAGAAAATCATCCAAATTACATCCCAAAACAACTCAACCTCACAGACATAAATACCCCACTGAGGGAGAAACTAAGAGCCAACAGAAGATACAAAAAACTCATTCGAAAATAATTAAAAATAAAAATGGGTCTGAGATATGCTAAATCAATCGACCCAATTTTGTTTCTTAATATATTATTCATTTTATGACATGGACATTACTTTTCTCTAATACTTCTTTTAATTTTTCCTAATATAATCAAAGGAGACAAGGAGACCTCTCTAAAGACTATTATTTATTTCCTTCCATATACCCCATACCACAAGGGGAGCAACTAGATTCAATAAGAATCTTCTCCACATGAAAATCCACAAACTTCCACCAAACAAAAAAAACCATGTAGAGATCTAAGGAAAATCTAGCACAGATTCTACCTCTGTAAAATCAAGGACCAAAGCTCTCAAGTATAAGAACAAGAGACCAAGAGAAGAAACATTGACTCCTCTTTTTAACATAAATAACATCTATGTGAAACCATCAAATGCAAGAATATAGAGCATCTTGCAATCCCATCAAACTAACTAGGATATTGATGATCCAAACATTAATAAATCAACATGTATCAACACATTAGAAGCATTGTGAACAACCAAACCTTATGTTCAACTAGTTCAACAAACATTTTCAATATGTGAACAATGTAATCAACATTCATTATGGAACCATATAAAACATATGTTCTTCAATCCTCATACCATTCCAAGGAAACAACTTCACCTACTATAAGGTCACGTTCACAATTGTTTTCTTATTACAAGTTTAGGCCTTACATCATGCCATAACTTACTTGTCGGGCTAGAGATCAAGCTAGGTTTTGTATAGATTTTCATATCACTGATCACATTTTGACTTTACAAGCCATCATTGAGGAGGCTCACCACTACTTGACAAAAGTTTATTGTTGTTTTGTTGACTTCCACAAAGCCTTTGACTTTGTTCCTCGAGCAGCTCTCTTTCAACATCTTAGGGACATTGAGATCTCAAAGATTCCTCTTACAACTATTATGAGATTATATGAGTGCATTGTGGGCAGATTCAGGACTCCACAGGGCTTCTTTGATCCTATCCAAAGCACTATTGGGGTGAAACAGGGTTGTCCTCTCTCCCCCACTCTCTTTGGCATCTATATAGATGAGCTTGAGGCATTTCTCCATGATTGCTCACTCCCTGGAAATGGTTGTTATTTACATCAGGTATTGATCTCTATTTTCCTATTTGCTAATGATGTGATTCTCCTAGCATCTTCTCCCGATGGTCTTCAGTGGCTCCTTGATGGGTTGGCCTCTTTCTGCAACTCACATGAGCTAGTTGTAAATCTAGGCAAGACTTGGGTTATGGTCTTCAATTGTTTGAGGACATCACATCTCCATTTTTACGTCTAGGGTACCGAGATTGAGATAGCATCTTCATATACTTACTTGGGGTTTAAGTTCTCTAGACCTCGATTCAATCTGAGACCAGCCATGCAACCCAGTGTCAACAAGGGGCTTGGATCCCTCGCTATTCTTGAGCGACAGTGCTTTCGATACCACTTCCAGGACACCACGACTAAGATGTCTCTTCTTGACTCCCTGGTTAAGCCGATTGCCCTCTGTGGCTCTACTATTTGGGGCCCCTCCATCTTGGAGTCTGACTGGGCCTCTGTTGAGAGAGTCCAAACTCTTTTCCTTCGATGCATTATCAAATGTATCGGTTCACACCACACAACATCGTCATGGCTGAGTTTGGTACTCACACTTTCAGATTAGGAACCATCTTTGATTTAGTCTAGCTTCTTCATCGGCTCTGGAGCTTCACTGATTCCTCCAACGATTGTCATAGATATTCCTACTTGGCTTATTGTTCCTCTATGGAGGTTGTGGGTTTGAATTCTGGTCACAAGTCTCGTTGTTGGTACACCTAGGTCTCTACTCTCTTGGGCTTGGTTGGTATCAGTTTGGATCATCTTCATCTTGGTATTAGTTGGTATTGACTAGCACTGTCTTGCACTCTACCTTCAAGAAACCATGTGGCTTTGCGAGCACACAATACAACTCCAGCTTTGCTCAACATCGACTCTTACGCAGATCGTCACATCTTTCTTCAGCCCTATAGTTCCTGCTTGAGGATCGAAGCGGCCTCTCTGCACTATCTCGATTAACACCAGATCTGTGAGACCCTATAGAGATTACACTCGGCAATGTCCCTCTAATAGACCTCAGAGCGAACCTTCCAGAGTACCTGACTACCCTAATGTCCACCTTTCCATTCTAGACTACTTCTCACTTGTGAGGAGTTCTTAGCTATTGTTATTTCTTTTTCTTGGTTCGTTTTTTGTGTTCATTTCACGTTCTTTTTGCGGACACTGTTTGGTGTTCCCCCTACTGGCATTTTCCCTTTGTACTGTTTCCAGTCCCTTAGACCCTTGTTGGTCTCGTGTTGGACATTAATAAATTTATCTTATCTTGTCTTACCTTACACCATCATCTGGTTCTACACAAACAAATTGTTAGCAACAGGAAATCTTTAGTCTTCATTCATTATTCATTTAACCATTCAATTTTCCTTCTCCTTTATTATTTTCTATTTATTGATCACATTACTAGTTACAAGAATCAAGTGCATTATTAAATCCTTAATCCTACTTCCAAATATCAAGACAAATCCCAATGATACATGCACTATGTATGATCATAGTCCTTTTTCAAATACAAACAAACTCCATTCATTTCTTGGTGATTTCCCTTTGTTATAGATTAAAACAAAATAATCAAATTGTTCATTGAATTCTTATTATTGTTGTTGATTTATAGACCATACTATGTACCAAGTAACTATCACACACGACATGTTTATGGAAATTGCTCTGGTGAGCTTGGGGAAGCTAGGATTGAGAAAACATATATGAATTTCATGAAGATCCAATGGTTGAATTAAAACATATGCACCCCATACAGAGACTAAAAATCACTACCATACAAAATAAGAAACCTACATGTCTAATTCACCTTGGGAAACATCTTTCTCCCATAATATAAACCTTTTGGTCTCAAACTAAATTCACATGAATGTAAATTCAGAATACTAAAAAAATCCAGAAGACCATGAATTTTCAATGGTTATCAACAAAGTTGTGCACAAAAAATTCACACCAACTCTATCCATGAAGGTTTTATAATTTTTTGGAAAGAATCCATTCAAAAAAATTCCACACATCACGTCCAAGGCTCAAAATGGATTCAAGACAAAGTTAATTTATCATATTATTTTCACAAATAGGTTTAAGACATTATTCAATTCATTTGCATATAAAAAAAGAGCCAAATAAATGCAAGAAACATGCTTGGAACAAATAATTGTCAGTGAATTCTAAACAAAAAACTTTTTAAATTCCATTTCTTAATAAAATACATTCAAAGATGGCTATATACCAAACATATCTCCATTTATTCACCCCCTTTACATTTAGCATATGGAATCTACGCTTTCGTATTGTTGAATACATCCTTGATTGTTTACCAATCCTGTAGGGATCTTGGTGACATCATAGAATTAGTAGATCTTCTCTTTACAACTTTCTTCTAAACTTGTCACACACTTCAAGAATGACCATTCTTGGTTTTTAAACAAAATGTTTGGTAGTTACAAACTACTACAACTTTGGTGACCATATAACTTCCTATTGTGCAACATTTGCAACTTTTGCAAGTCACATTTTTTTAAACAAGTTTTGCACTTTTTACATTAATGACCTTCCAATTTTGGGCGAACCTTCCTAACATGTCCACATGAACTAATGATGACTTAATACAACACATTTACCCTTCCATAGATTGTTTTACATCATTTGACCCATTTGACCAATCTAGATCAATTTCATGACCTTGTTGACAACTTCAAGAAAGTTTGACAATTTACTACAAATGAATTGCACATGGATTCCATAAGACTCAATATCATCTTAAATGGATTCAAACACACAAAAAATTGACTTGATTGACTCAAAACATGTTACATTGTATATTTTTATCCTGGTGTTTAGGTGCTTTTGCAATAGTTAGGAATAACTACACCTCTTTTGTGAAGATTATCCACTGTGAGGATCTTACTTTGATGAGTTGTCCTAAAAAAGATGTTGATTTTTCGGATAAGGTACTTGTCCCACACTTTGGCCCAAAAGGGGGGCAATCTAGATTGATTTAACAACATAGAAGTGGGAGGAGATTGTAAGGCCCCTTCCCTAGTACCCCATTATAAATCTTAATAGCATGAATATGATTAGAGCTAAGATGAGTAAGAAGTTGAGATGCCATGTTTCTATCTCTTGTATGTAGAACGTGAATTATAGATTGTTGCCATACACCTTATGATAGAATGATGGTAAGAAAGAGTTTTGGGATCTAAGTATGTCATGATTGGAATTTTCCTTAGAAATAATGAACCTGTGATCTTATTGAGGCTGATATATATAAGTTATTGTTGTGCTAAGTATCCTATTCGGAATTACATTAGGTTGATAAGCTAAGGCCCTATATATATATATATATATATATATATATATATATAGAAGCTAAGTATCCTATTCGGAATTACATTAGGTTGATAAGTTAAGGCCCTATGGAATAAAGGCTCAAGGTGTCATAACTTAGAAACTATGTCGATGGGTTCATGATATTTTATAGTCCAATAAAATGTAATGGATTTATTCTATGATTGATTTTGAAACTATGTGACTATGCAAACATCCTGATTACCTAACATAATCGATACACCTTATAATATATTATCTCATAATGATAACAAGATACTATTAGTAATCAAACTATATTTAATTGAATCAAGAGATATTAGTTGTGATGTTTACCATTTGGTGAGTTTAACTTAAGATATGTATTCAAAACTAATTTTCATGTTGGTTGATTTAACAGTTTAGATTCAACATTTCATCATTATGATAGGAAATGGATTCTGATGTGGTTCAAAATATTAGTTGGATCATTTGATTAGATATTAATGTTGATATGCAAATTCTGATATTTTAATGTTTTAAATGCTTTATATGAAAATGATTAGAAAATAAAAATTGATTATGATGTTAAGATGAATTATTTAATATGAAATTGTCATGCACCTATATACATGTATTTTATATTATTTTTCATTGGGCTATTGATGTTCGAGTTTAGCGTGCAGGCAATTGAATCATAGAATTTAATCGGGGAAACAAGGTCCAAACCGATGTGGACACAGTTTAGCCAAAGTGAATCTTTGGAAGATTCAAAAGCCTTGTTGTGATGTGTTTATTTCATCAATGTAAGTTTGCGTGTGTGGTAAATTTAATCTCATAAGTACAATAGGGACATGTCATGGTGATGTGTAATGTGTTTTAATGTGCCACTTAACACTTGTAATTGTTTGTGTGTTTATGACATGTCACCTAGGGTTTTGGTCATGGCAGCACTTAACCTTAAACTAATTGCCTTTCAAAAGATTTAAGAAAATCCACTTGGAGAAAGGATAGGATGAATTTCCAATTCAAACTTGACAATGATTTTAGGGGGTCAATACGTGGTCCCAAAGTGCCATTTTTGTGAAAATAAGTTACTCATATGTTAGCATGACATGTTAGGGGCCTAAATTTGACCATTTTATTGCTTAGCTAGCTTGGGGGGGCCTTAACCAATGCATTCTTCCACCAATTCGAAAATTTGGGTTTTCTCATGAGTGTACCCTCACACCTCCACTTGGTCAAAGTTTCTTTTTTAGAAGGGACAACAATGTAAGAAATAGTGGGCTAGATGTTTCTACCAAAAATGGGATGGTAGAGATTCTTTTTAGAGGATTTGTGGCAAACTAGTGGGGTGTCCACCCACTCTCTAAGTTTAGAGAAAACTAGGGTTTTGGAAGGAGAAAGACTAAGGAGAAGGGAGCTCTTCATCAACTATCATTTTCCTTTAGCTTGGATCAAGGTTGGTACCCTTGCCATGGCCTTCATTGAACTTGCTTAATAGTGTTGAATTCTTGTTCATATAATGGTGGAAACATGTAATGTGTGTGGTGTTGAGTGGATTGTTATGTGTTATTGTTGTGATGGATTTCTCTTGAAATTTTTTCTTGTTTTTGTGTGTATGAATGTTAATGGGTATGAAGGCTTCACTCACCCTTTGGAGGGCAGAGAAGCCTTGGGTGAAGGGGTTAGTTGGGCTCAACATTGAAGTTGAGAGATTTTCCTCTTAGAGGGGGTTTTGTTGTTCATGGAGTATGGGTTCCATTGAAGTCATATACCTTGTTTGTTATTATGGGAGGTATAAGTGTATTGATGTGATGAGGAGGATATATTTTGATAGCCTTGAAGAGGCATTTGTATTATGGGAGGTATAAGTGTATTGATGTGATGAGGAGGATGTATTTTGATAGCCCTGAAGAGGCATTATGCAATTGCAGATGTATATGTGTAAATGGATATGGCATTCTCCTCTTTGGAGAGCCCACCTTCACCCATTGTTCATGATTCCAATGGTGAATCATTGTGTTAAACCTTGGAGGGATTGTAAATGTACTATGATATTGTGTTTGCATGCATTATGAAAAGTTTTGAGTGTAACCTGTTTGAGCCTTGTTTCCCCAGCTCAATGGGTGGCCTCTTAGAAGCCTAGGATGGGAGGTGAGGCTCCATGGTTCTTGTGTAAGTGTTTTTGCAAGTTTTGTGCTCTTGGAACCAAGAAGAAACTAAGGTTAATCCCTTGTATTGATGAAGAAAGAAGGATATGTCTTTGTGTAATTTGTTTGAGAGGATCTTCCTTCATGTCTTTGATGTCATGTATTTGTTAAGACAAGTTCCATTATTGTTTCGATAGAATTTATTGCAAAAGAAGACTTCCATTTTTATGTTACATTATTGAGAAGAGTGGATTCTTGGAAGAAAAGAAAGATTGTTTCAATATCACAGTTGTAAATGAGAGAAAAGAAATAATTTTCATGTAAAGGATTAGTCGTTGCTATGATTCCCAAGTAGTGATTATGTAAATGAAGAATTAATTCTCGCCCTTAAATCCAACTCGGGGTGTGAAGCGATCGTACAATTTCCCTAACACAGACTGTTTCAGATCAGTGAGACCCTGCAAGGGACCTTTTTGCCAGCGACACTCCTCTCGTGGCACTCAGCTTCATCACAGGGCTTCTGGTAGCCGCACAGATCAGTCACTGTTGGACTTTTTCCCTGTGAAGACGGATACCTAATCTTTTTCGTGATGTTTCCTGCTTTCTTCTTCTTTTGTGGTGCTTGTTTTTTTTTTTTGGACACCGTTTGGTGCTCCGTTTGTCTGCTTTTTCCTTGTTGTAAGCTTCCAGTCCCATAGACCCACGTTGTGGTCTTTTGTTGGACATTAATAAATTTATCTTATCTTATCTTATCTTATCTCATGTTGATTTATAAATCAAAACAATAGATATGTTTTCATAGATTGCTTTTGTGAAAGAGATTCATTTCAAAGGGTAGCTCATTACTTTTGACCACTTAAGGAATGAATATGCATTGTTTATAACATACTCATTTTGAATCATGATACAAGAGAATGCATTTCATGTGTTAAGTTTATTGTTCAAAGTGATATTAACAAGATCTATTAATCTAGATAAGATAAGATAAATATATTAATGTCCAACAGGAGACCAATGAGGGTCTAAGGGACTGGAAACAGTACAAAGGGAAAATGTCGGCAGGGGGAGCACCAAATGGTGTCCGCAAAAAGAATGTGAGCAAAAGAACAAAAGAACCAAGAAAAGAATAACAACAACTAAGAACACCTCACAGGAAAGAAGTAGTCCATAATGGAAAGGTGGACATTAGAGCAATCAGGTACTCTGGAAGGTCATTGTCGAGTGTGATCCCTACGGTGTCTCACAAATCTAGTGTGACCTGAGATAGTACAAGGAGGTCGCTTCAATCCTAGGGCAGGGACTGTAGGATTGAAGAAAGAGGTGATGAGCTACGTAGGGGTCCATGTCGAACAAAGCTAGAGCTGTATAGTGTGTTCGGGAAGTCGCATGGTCTCCTGAAGGTAGAGTGCAAGACAGTGTTGGTCAATATATCTGAAGAAAGAGGGAAGAGATCGACAATATCTAAAGAAATAGTGGAATCTCCCTCAAATCTCATAGTAAATGGTACAAAAAAAAAAAAAATGAGATTCGCTCTCAACCTCCCCAAGGTGAAAAAGTCGAGAGATCATGTCCTCCTTGCCAGTTTGGTGATCAAATTGAATACGTAGCTAGTGAGATCCCACTCTAAAAGATCCCAAGGAGATGCGAAGGGCATGAGTCCAACGATGACTGAGATACCAAGGTCGTAAGATGATCTCGTCCTAGATATCAAGGAAATGCTCAACATAAAAGGCCATACGCGGGCAAAGCCCACCTGGGGGGTTCCTCCAGGTTGTGATAACATATTGTTTGTGGATGTTAAGTCTAACATGCTCATTCAACTCCTGTTGAGATGGAAGAAGATGGGTTGGACCGTCCAAAGAAAAACTAAAAGGGGGGAAGACGATCCAAACTAATACCAACCAAGCCCAAGAGGGCAAAGACCTAGGTGTACCAACAACGAGACTTGTGTCCTAAGTTCGAACCCACAACCTCCATAGAGGAAAAGTAAGCCAAGTAGGAATATTTGTGACGACCATCGGAGGAATCAGCAAAGCTTCGGAGACGATGAAGAAGCCAAACTAAATCAAAGATGGTCCCCAATCTGAAAGGGTGAGCACCAAACTCAACTAGAACAATGTTGTGTGGTGTGAACTGATGACATTTGATAATGCACCGAAGAAAAATGGTTTGGATTGTCTCAACAGAGGCTCGATCAAACTTCAAGAGGGAGGGGCCCCAAACAATAGAGCCATAGAGGGCAGTCGGCTTGACCAGGGAGTCAAGAAGGGACATCTTAGTCATGGTGTCCAGGAAGTGGTGCCGAAAACACAGTCGCTCAAGAATAGCGAGGGAGTCGAGCCCCTTGTTGACTCTTGGGTGCATAGCTCGTCTCAGGCTGAACCGAGGTCCAAAAAACTTAACCCCCAAATAAGTATATGAAGATGCAATCTCAATCTCGATACCCTAGAAGAAAAGATGGAGGTTTGATGTCTTCAAACAATTGAAGACCATAAACCAAGTCTTGCCTAGATTTACAACAAGCTCACGTGAGTTGCAGAAAGAGGCCAAGCCATTAGGGAACCGCTGAAGACCATCAAGGGAAGATGCTAGGAGAATCACATCATCAGCAAATAGGAGAATAGAGATCAACACCTGATGCAAGTAACAACCATCACCAGGGAGCGAGCAATCATTTAGAAATGCCTCAAGCTCATTAATGTAGATGCCAAAGAGAGTGGGGGAGAGAGGGCAGCCCAGTTTCACCCTGATAATGCTCTAGATAAGGTCAAAGAAGCCCTGTGGAGTCTTGAATCTGCCCACAACACACTCATATAACCTTATAATAGTTGTAAGGAGAATCTCTAAGATCTTGATGTCTCTAAGACGCTGAAAGAGATTCGCCCGAGGAACATAGTCGAAGGCTTTGCTAAAGTCAACAAAATAGCAATAGACTTTCGTTGAGCAATGGCAAGCCTCCTCAATGATGGCTCGTAAGGTCAAAATGTGATCAATGGTTTGAAAATCTGTACGAAACCTAGCCTGACCTCTAGCCTGGCAATGTCACTGATCGAGCTCTTTGGACAAGATACCATTCAGCATAATTGCATACAGTTTGGCAAAGGTATGCCCAACCATGATGGTCTTGTAGTTCCCAGGGTTAGAAGCTAGCCTAGATTTATGGATTGAATAGATAATATGTCATGACCAAGAGTCGGGAAAGTCGGCACAAACCACTCAATTAAAGAGCACTGTAAGAAAGGGACCCAAAATAGAGATATCCAACTTGAAGAATTCAGCCTAGAATCCTTCCTGATCTAGAGTTCTGCTACTGTTCTGTTCATGCCCAATATGGACTCGGTATTTTAAAAAATTTAATTTGTGATTTCGAACCACTTTGAACTAAGGTTCAAAGTAGTTCGAAGTGGTTCAAAGCAAATCAAGGTGGTTTGAAGCGATTCATTCTGTAGGTTCACTGGTTGTCAAAGCTAAAGTGCAGATTCTAGTTTCCAATATGAGTTCAATTTTGATGTTTGAAGACTCAACATCTATAGATTTGCATAAGTAGGTTGCGAAGTTTGAAGTGGTTCACCTTGCAATTTCAGATATTTAGTGACTTTGAGTTCTCATTCGAAATGAAAGTCCATGAGATTCAAGTTGCTCCTAAAAAGATTCAAAAATTACAACTGGAACCTTTGTTGCGTGCAGTTGGAAAATGATGCCAATCTTCTTGAGCAATAGAAAGATGACATATTCCATATTGTTGTTGAGCTCCGATGATCCCATACGCACTTCACACTCTATCTGGACACCCGAAGAAGACTATAAAGTCTTTATGGAGAAGTTCGAGATTGAACATAGTGGGTCGTTATTAATCTCCATAGCACGAGGCACTCCCATCTTCAATTTTCCCATAAGCCTCACAATGGTTAGCCTTAACATTTTAGAGTGTATTGTAATGGTAGTGATAATTGAAAACCATCGATACAAATAACCCGTGCTTCATCGGGTTTCCAATATAAAGTACATTGAGTCAATAAAAAGCACAAGTATATAGCGAAGTTGCATAGTTTACCAAAACAAGATCTTTTATTAATGCAGCAATTCCATTTTAGAAATAGAAGAGAAGCCTATGGGAGATTGGGTATAATGTCTTCAAACATAAAACCATACTACAAGGTGCTCATGTGGTTTTGGCAGTCAGGAGTGTTGATGTCAGTAATACTATTAAAAGATCAATTATTAAGGAAGCTAGCAATACTAAAGTGGATGTTTTGGAGCTAGATCTTAGCTTGATCTTGTCTGTTCAAAATTTTGTTTCAAACTTCAAATCTTCTTGTGAATATTTTAGTAAATAATGCAAGAATAATTGGCATGTCCTTTTCCGCTTTCTCAAGATGGAATAGAAATGCAGTTTGCTACAAATCATATTGGTCATTTTCTTTTGACAAATCTTTTTATTGGAGAATCTGAAAGCTACTACTCGTGAAATAGGCATTGAAAGGAGAGTGTTAATGATGCACAATCGGGTTTCACGCATTCACACTCATGGGTAATGACAGGGGAGTTTTTCAACTAATTTAAATAGACATCACCCATTGCAACTTCTACCTATCTCCAAAATCTATCATCTTCAGCTCACAGAAAGATAAGCTCATAATGATGTTTTAGTTCCATCAAGAATATTTTGGATCCACATCTACATATACACATGAGAATTTCAAGGTCACCAAAAGACACGGGAATCCGCAGAATAAAAAGAGGCAAGTCTAATGTTGATTTAGAAGCTTCATCGGTGCATTAAAAATCATAAGACGATGATGTGGATTCTTCGTGGGAACACAAGTGAAGCACATGGAAAATAGAATAGAGTGCCTCGGAACAGAGACCCATCTGCCTACACGAAGCGTCATCTTTGGTCATGTTATAAACAAAGGTTAGCATGTAATTATGTTTAACCAGTGATCAGATTGCTATGAAATCATGTCATTATTTGATAAAACATGCAAAGAAAGATGGTGATAGTACGTCAAATTAGGAAGGCTCCTGCAAAGTGTTGGATAATATACTTGTTTGTAGAAAGATTATACCGTGGAGATAACCATTCACGGCCAATGAGGTTCTCAAATGAATGTGCTTTCAAACATTGCCATGACCATCTTGGTAAAACACAGTGGCAGATTCATTAATGGGGGCTCGTAGTGGGCAAGGTGTGAATAGAAGGTTCGGAAGCTGCAAGTGTATTGTCATGATGCGAGCAAGGTGTGAATAGAAGGTTTAGAAGCTGCAAGTGTATTGTCATGATTCCATATGTAAGAAACTTTAGAGAAGAATACATTCTGCATGAGACACCTATCCAAATTGCATGGAAGAATAATGGCAGCGAGATCATCAACCCACAGGTTTAAATTGTAGAGATATGAAAGATATGTGCCCGATGCCAAACACAAGGTGCGGATTTTATAATAGAATCTAATGCATCTATCAATATTACAATACTAAAGAGCCCCGAACCGAGGAAAATCAAGCTTGCCTGACCCCGTGATTGAAAAACATCAAACAGGATGCTCGAAAGAAGGATAAACAAGCTCGGGTTTTTCTTGACAGAAGAGATGGCTGCAGAGAGGCACCTCGAGCATGCTTTGTGTTATTCTACATGAATAAACGTTTCTCATAAGTGCATTACCCTTACTCCCATCCACATTTGAAGCAATTGTGTCAGGTTTAAAAGGATTTTAATGTGTCTTATCTATAACCGACAACACTCATCAAGGGCACATTAAATAATAAGTCTGAAATACAAAAAATTATGGGTTATAAACATATCTCCCACAAAATCTTTCTAGGTGTCCTCAAACCTCTATTCAAAATATGAAAGATTATGTATTATACTATAATGACATATGACATTAGAAGTTGCTATCTAATATTCAACTGGGAATTGAGCTTTAAATTTGCGAGAGATTGAAAATATTAAAAGGAAAAGGGGAAATCATAAAGTTTTCAAGATTCAGTTAGGGAAATTGAAAGGTCTTCACGGGAAATGAGAAGATAATAAATAAGCCAACAGCAGTAAGAGCAATGAGGGGGGGTTCCATCTTTTTCTCTCCAAGACTGCAGACTATGGGCTACAGCAAGAGGAGAGGTTTTCAGATTTATTCCATTTTTTTGGGAAGGTTGTGGGAAGCAGAGCCAGTGTTTATTTTCTCTTTTCTAAGCTGTGTGTTAGAAAATAGGAGAGTTTTGATTTGTTTATATAATACAAAGAAGGAGCTTTAGCTTTCTTTAATGGTGACTGTAATTGCAAATGTGTAATAAGGTCTTTGTATTTTTTATGCTTTAGGGAAGGGAGACTTGGAAGTTGATTGCATATCAAAACCTAGAGTTTGAGCGATCCTCTTTCCACTAATCGTGATTTTTGTGTCACTTTAGTTTTCTCTAAAATGTGCTTTTATTGTCGTTGTTTCTTGTATACATTCTAATTGCAAGATATCTTCATAACTTTGTTTCTACACTTTCTCAAGAAGATGGAAAATGTGTTCCTTGATTTCATCCTTCGTAATACGTCAAGGTAAATGGACTTTGTGTCATTTGTCATTTATTTTCTTGCAGTCGTTTAGTTTTTCTGCACCTACTTTGTGTTTACAGGTAGATGTTTGTAATCCTTTCGTGCTTTCTAGTTAAAAGCATTCATATCTAAATTTATTGAAAATAATATACGGGGAGCTATACTCGGATAAATTCAGAGGGCGCTTACACTCTTTCAATAGTGAAGTGACCCAACTATTAGTGCTGATTAGTCTTCTTACTTGAGCATTTAGAGTTATATTCGCATGTATTTCCTTGGAGGACAATCTGTTCACTAACATGTTCATAACTCGAACTGCCTCAGAAATGTGGGAAAAGGAGAAGAGGTGACAACGGGTTGGGGAGAGGATGAGATGGAGAGGGGGCTGGCCAAGAATATCATAGAGGGTAGAGGTGTGGGAGCCAAAACAGCATTGGAGACTGCAAGAACGTGGCACAAAGAGATCTACACTGCATCAAAGTGAACTTATGTTTCTTATGGCGAAGAAAGCGATGATAGTCGAGTCTAAACTGAGAGGAAGGGGAGGAGGAAGTGAGTGGAGCAAAGCGAAGCATGCGGTGAAAGGATTTGCAGTCCTCATTGAACCACTGGTTCATGGGGCAAGACCTGTGAGTGGGGCAAGGGGTGAGCGAGGAGGTGCAGTGGGGAATGGAGAGAAGGGCAGACTCCCACAAGGCTTATGCAAGTGAGTGGAACATGGAGGTGCAATCACTAGAGTTGGAGAACGGGTCTTGGGGGAGAAGTCATCTGAGGTGATGGATGAAGAGCTCCGCATCGCCATCGGTGAAGTGAAAAGAAGTGCGAGTGTGGGGGTGGGAGAGGGGGGAAGCCGCTATAAGATGAGGGGCAAGAAGAAGCAGATAAGCAAGGGAGAGGAGGTGTTAGGGGTCCTCGAAGGGTGATGCTAAGGAGGGCATGGTCAGCTAGAGGAAGGCGAGAGATGGTAAAGCGGAAAATGAGAGTGATGAAGGAGGTCGTAGAGAGAACATAGTCCACAACGCTAGCACCACCACCATGTGGCCAACAAGTGAAGAGTTTGGAGCCAAGAAAGCAATAGAGTCCATTCAAAATCACTAAATCAAATGATTCACAAAGCTTAAGTAAATTTCGACCATACCTAGTGAAGGGCCCCTGACGATCTTCGAAGAGCCAATGTAGACCCACAAAACCAGGATCAGAAGCAATAGTACACATGGGATCAGCCCTACGATCATGGAGGGGAGGTTGTAGGTCTCTGGTCCATGCGTTAAAGTCTCCCAAAATGGTGATGTCCCCCATGGCAAAGAATCTAGTAATGTGCTCAAGAAGGTCCTCTGGTAATGTGCTCAAGAAGGTCCTCATCCTCAGTGTTGTGAACTACATAGTGCGAAGATGCTGGCAGGAAGTAGCAGACAGTGATATAAGTATCTCTATAGAGCGAGGTCCCTCGATTAATGTGAATCCACATGAACTTGGCATAGCTCTCGGAGTGAACCAAGGAAATAGTATTGAAAAGGTGGTCCTAATTAAGACAAGTGACCCCACCAAAACACCGAACTTTGTCTCTAAAAGAGGAGAGTCACTGATAGCTAGAAATATTAGAAAGAGGACGCATGGGACTCTCATGTATCTCTATAATAAAAAGAAGGTAGGCAAAACCAATAGCGTCGTTAAGTAAGCCAAGCATAGACTAGAGGATACCATTACCATTCCAGCAGTTGAGGGACAAAGAGCCTGTGCTCAACTGCCTCTGAACCCATCATTTGGCCTTAGAGGTCGCGCCCGAAGCCCAGCCTGTAGCAAAGGTGTTGCAGATTACTGCTTTAAGATTTCTTTACTAGAATGTTAAAATAATATCATAGTTGAGTAGAGAAAATAAATCAAATCGATTACATAACATAAACTACCGTGAGAAAACATTTATTTACATGCACATTTACTCTCTAGATTTTGTATGGAGATGTGAAAAATAACCCCACTGTGAAGAAAAATAATACAGTGCAATGAAATAATCCCTGAGGAATATACTTAAGGATCACCACACAAGAAATAATATTATAATATTATTACCTAGCCAAAAAGGAATGACTTGGAGAAAACCCAAGAAATCACGTGACCCTTGGGCTAGACATAACATGTTCTATTTAAAATATATATAAAACAACAAACTATAAACCATATATTTAATTGCCTACCTTGCCCCTTCATCACCTCGTTCCACGCATTACAGGACATGACGTTGGCTTGAGGAAGAAGGGAAAAAGTGCCAAGGGGCTTTCTACCATGTATCAGCCCCTTACCCCTTATTGGCCATGATATACCACTTGTTCCACATCCCCATGTACCAAGATACCATATGGAAGTAACACATGATATCGTAAATAACATCTCAAAAAATACACTCACCTAACCCACTTCTCCACGCCTCCACACAAGCACGCTAGGCCTTCTAGATGAGCGCCAGGTTGTAAAGGAGAGGGCAGGCAAGGATGGTGGTTAGGGGACCACAACCCCACCACATCTCCACATCTTTCTCACACCCAAGTCTCCAAGGAAAAATCCACCACCTTGTATGGAGAATGAAAGGCATGAATGGTGGAAGGCACAGAAGTAAGGGGCATGTGAGTGAAGGAACAAAAAAAAATACAACCTTATGCTTCTTTCGACCTATGTGCATGCTCACATGACCCATACACTTGGACTCCCATCACCATCAAAGAAGAAACACTCCTTATTTGATTTAAAGCATATGCACATTAAATGTTTCCCCTTTACGTGTGGAAGTGGGTTTTTAGGAAGAGATCAGTACCCAAGGTATGAGGGCGCTAAATCTGACACAAATCCCTATGCCCATGAATCTTCCTTGTATATTGGTTCCTTAGCCACCACCTTGCCTTGTCAGATAGCCACTTTTCCTAGGTCTTGTTGGACATGCGAGACTAGGAGAGCACATAGAGAAGAGCGCTTAGAAGTAGGGGTGGGATTAGATGGGGATGTGGTGAGTAGGACAGTTGGTAAGGTTCATGTTGGTGTAAATAATTATTCACTATTTACACTTTACTTAAGTTTACTTAGGTCAATGCATTATTTTATTATTTCCTAGGTGAGACACTTAGGAGTTTGCATACTCTTATGAGTTGTCCTATTGACAACACTGGAGTAAGCAACTCTAATTTAGCACATGGTGTCTACAATATGGTGTCCTTGATCTTGGGTGAATTTTCCCTAGGACAAATTCTTACATGGTATCAAAGCTAAGGGAAATTCTCTTCACATAACCATTTGAGACCGATCTTGCTTCACCTCTCTAAGGACACCTCGACCCAGATCTGGAGTATCACAATTATTGGTAGCACATGGTGTCTACAACATAAATTTACGTGCTACACCTTTGTAGGCTTATCCTCTCATCATCGCACTTACTCATGTGCTTAATGGAGGATAATCCACTCCTAGTGGACATGTGCCTCGTTGTAAGACTTATCAGTATGTTGATTCCTAGACATTCTAGAAGCATTCCAAAAGCCTTTATATACAGGCACTCTAGTGTACTTGTACATCAATTGAATACTATATTGTTATTCTGATCATACTCTTTTGGTCTATTCTTGTGCTTGTGCTTGAGTTCCTTGATCTTGAGTGAATTTGCCCTAAGACAAAGTCTTCCATGTTATCAGAGCTGAGCGAAATTATTTTCACATAACCGTTCGAGACCGATCTTGCTTCACCTCTCTGAGGACACCTCGACCCAAATTCGGAGTATCACAATCATTGGGAGCATCTAGAGTCAAAACAAACCTCGCCATTGCATATGGAACGTTGATTCAGTGAAAATTGACTATAAATTCACCTACCCTAGGCCATAGTCGAATTTGAGGCAAAAAAAAATTTGCAAACTAGTACCTCAAGGCCCGATTTACAAGTACAATATGATCTATTAGATCTGCAATTTATTTTAATTCATATAGGTATTTTATTTTATTCTCTACAATTTTCGTCAGAATAAAACTATGATTTTTGAAATTTGTTCAAAATTTTTTTTAGGCCAATCAGCCTGCAGAGAAAAAAAAAATTGCAGGGACTGAGCGATGAAACCCCAACACCCATAGGGAATACTCGCAGGAATATTCCTATTTTTTTGGGCACTTTTTAGGCAGTCTGCAAATTCTAGCGGTCTATTTACAAAGTCCGATATTAAATTTAAATCCAGTCGTTTACTCAACATCAACCACAGAGAAACGGCCATCGCACAATACACGGTGGGCTTATTTTCTTTTAATAACGCAAGCTGTTTATTTTAAAGAACTATGCACTCCATTTTCTTGTGCATGTGGGACTAAATACAAGTCCCCCTACCGACATAAGCCTCTGTCCCATCGATGGCCCCTACAACTGCCCTTTCCAGCACTGATGAGGCACTCTGCTCGTCCACTAGCATTTCTCAACCATGCCCTTCCTACCGACTCTGGCCACAACATAGTGAAGCTGGCCACCGCAAAATTTACACGATGATAAAATCCTCTGGCACCTTGAACACATTCCCCGCAGCATTACTTCGTCGACCCTTTGGCAATTTAACCCCTGCCCATTGCATATTTTTTCTGTCGATACCTGGCATTTAGAAATTCGGCACCGACCATTCCACACTTCCCGGCGATCTATGACTATCTAGGCCCCATTGCCACATCTGAAGGCCAGTCTGTCCTATAGTGCCAGGAGGTCCCCCAATTGCCACCTCAGTGTTGTTTAAAAACTCCTAGTAGTCAGTATTCATGCTGATAGCACCCCGTCAGTCGAGCCCAACCAACTCAGCTCCTGCCAGTGCAATATACGTCAGCACCTAGTCATCGTGACACGTGGCACTACCACATTAGATGACCGTCAGCTCATCAGAGGATCGTACACCACGTCATCAAGTCGTACGATCTGTACGATCCACATCAACAATCGTACCTACCATATCATTAAGGTGCCCTTTTTTCGCTAATGTTAGCAATTCACAACATTAAATTTGACAGTTATCTGACTGTCATTTCTAGGTAAATTTGAACTGTTGCTACGGTGATTTGACTGTCAAATTTAACCTCGCAATTTTCTGCCCAATCCCTTCTCCAAATTCAATTTTGATTTGACAATCCGACTTTGGGAGGCCATAACTCAATCATCTAGACTCTAAATCAAGTGCAATTTTTTTTAATTTTGGGTAGAATTTCCTGAACTTTTTAGTGGTGTTGTTCTTTTATAGTTTTGGTGCACAGATTTGTCAGAAATTGCATTTTTTTGTGACTATACCTATCCAATCCTGCATTCTACAACTTCAAACGCTCCGTACGAGCTCATCTAGACACATTTTCAAATTCCATTTTTTTTCAAGTGCTTACTTTTTCCTCTACTTTCCAAATCTGTAATCAAATTATAGGGTTGTGTGGAAAAAAAATATCACTTTTAGACTTAGGGCCTTTTTTGCATTGTATTGTTTTGATTACTTTTCAAAATTGTTGTACATTTGAGCTATAGTGCTTAGTGACAGATTTGAGCCTCAAAAGGCAATTGTAAACATCAAAATCAAAAGCCCACTTTGTACATTTTGACAAGTGGCCTATTGTATATGCACTACATATAAAGTGTCAAAAACATCATTTTTGTGGGGGTCTTTTGACTGAGTGAATAGGGGGGGTGTCTCTTGTGTTCTTGTGTCTCTCTTTTGTGCTCTTTTCCATTTTTTGCATCATGGGTTCACCTAAAACTCCACTTCTAACTTCACACAATTATACTGCATGGAAAGATATTGTATGGAGTAGATTAATTGAAAAAGGTTTAAATTTGTATGTTGATGGTACAATTGTAAAACCCACAGATGCTACAACACTAGTTGATTGGAAAATTAAAGACAATCAGGCTTTAGGAAATATTAGTAGTTGTGTTCATAGAGATCTCTTCTTCCACATTTCCAGTTTCAAGGAAGCCAAGGTTGCTTGGGACAAACTTGAAGGGTTGTATGGTAAGGTGAATAAGGAAAAGGGATACCAAATTGAGGACGACCTACTTCTCTTAGATCCTAAATTTTTTGACACAATTCAAGATTATATCAACAAAGCCAATGAATTGAGAGCACTACTTAAAGATTGTGGTAATCCCATGAAGGATGATTGATTGATTCATCACATTTTGAAGAGGCTACCTTCAGAGTATGCATCTTTTGTTTCGAGTTACAACACTCACAGGTTGACCATGGGAAGTGCCTTTACTAAGCATACATATGATGCATTCGCAGAAATGTTGATGTTGGAACAATTCAAGTTGATAGATATGGGAATTCCCAAGTCATCAAAGACCAAGGCATTGGTGGCTACTAATGAGAACCAATCAAATCAAAGTGGCAAAAGTTCTACCAACAGCAAGAAGAAGCAGTGGAAGCAAAAATCACAATCAGAGATGCAACATTCTACCTCCTCACAGCAAGGCAATTCTTCTTCAAACAAGAAGGGAAACAATGATGAGAAGGAAAAACTATTTTGTGCATATTGCAAGAAACCGAATCATGATGAGCATCATTGCAAGACTAAAAGAATCGATGAGTTAGAAAACTTACTCAAGAAGAACAAAATCAATGTGCCAAATGCTTCCAAGGATTCAACTCCAACCACTTCAAAGGGAAAAGGGCAAGCACTTATGGTTGGTTCAAGTTCTTCAGCGAAATGGATTCTTGACTTAGGTGCCTCGTATCATATGGGTTCTTCAAAAGGAGACTTTTCCTCAATGAAATAGTCTAAGGTATCGCACATCTTTGTAGGAGATGATACAAAAATGAAAGTTGAAGGGAAAGGACAAGTTGAGATGGAAAATGGGGAGTTCAAAGAAGTTCTCTATGTTCCCAACCTTAGCTCTAATCTCCTCTGAATCTACCAAATCACTCACTTTGGAGATGGCAATAAAGTTGAGTTCCTTCCAGATTCAGTAATGATGTGCAATCTCAAAGATGATTCAGTGGTTGCAATGGGTAAAGTCAATCATCACAAAAGGCTTTATTATTTTTCCCACTTCGTGCCTAAGTCTCCTTCACACGCCTTGTTAACTCAATCTCATTCACAAAGTACATTATGGCATGAGCGGTATGGACAGCTTTCCTTCCGCTATCTTCATCAACTTTGCTCCAACAACATGGTCAAAGGTCTACCTAAAATCAACTTTTCTAAGGGTGAGAGTTTAACTTGTTCAATGGATATGCATCTAGAAGAGAAGTATGATAAAGGGAAGTCTTGCAGAGCATAAGTCGCTCTTGAGTTGGTTCACATAGTTCTAGCAGGTCCTTTTGCAGTAACATCAGTTAGCAAGGGTCACTACATCCTTACTTTGATTGATGATTTTTCACGATACACATGGGTCTACTTTCTTGATCACAAGAATGAAGTGTTTGACAAGTTTCTAGCCTTCAAAAGTCTTGTTGAAAGACAATCAAGAAAAGCCATCAAAGTTCTTCGTATGGACAATGAAAGCAGATATGTGAACTCAAGACTTAGAGACTTTTGTAAGCTTGAGGATATTCATCTTTAGAATCCAGTAGCATTTAGTCCGCAAAAGACAAGTGTTGCAGAAATGAGGATTAGAACTCTTAAGTCTATGGCAAGTTGCATGATTCACGCCAAGTCTCTTGATCCATCACTTGAAGTCGATACACATGGGTCTACTTTCTTGATCACAAGAATGAAGTGTTTGACAAGTTTCTAGCCTTCAAAAGTCTTGTTGAAAGACAATCAAGAAAAGCCATCAAAGTTCTTTGTATGGACAATGAAAGCAGATATGTGAACTCAAGACTTAGAGACTTTTGTAAGCTTGAGGGTATTCATCTTCAGAATCTAGTAGCATTCAATCCGCAAAAGACAAGTGTTGCAGAAATGAGGATTAGAACTCTTAAGTCTATGGCAAGTTGCATGATTCACGCCAAGTCTCTTGATCCATCACTTGAAGTCGAAGCTATAAGCAATGCCAATCACATACTTAATAGATCTCCTCATAATGTCTTAGATGGAAAGACTCCTTTTGAGGCATGGTGCGGTAGAAAACCAGTTATGAAACACTTTAGAGTCTTTGGTTGTCCAGCATGGGAAAACATATCTTCAAGGGATTGCAAGGCACTACCACCAATGCCTTGTACTTTCATCGGATATGAAGACAGTGTTAAGGCATATAGACTTATGGATCCTCAGACTCATGAGATTTTTATAAAGAAGAATGTTCACTTTGAGGAAAGTTCACCCAGCTTATCCTCTAATCCTTTTTGCACTTCATACATTGTGGAAACTAATAGTGACAGCAATGATAGTGATTCAACAGATTCAAATATGTGGGGTCCTATTGCAGTTGCAGTCTGAGGTCACAGCATCAGCACATTCCACATGCCTACATTGCTACAGTGATAGGTCCATGCAAATCAGAACAATAGGGTACACCTTGTCTTCTAGCTCTAGCATCAGGGGATGACTACATAGCAGATATTCCAAGTTTGTTTGTGGAGTCATACATAGCGGATTTGGGGGACATCATCGATGATATACATCTTCTCTTTGATGACGACGATCCTTCTTCAGTTGTTGTGAGGGCCCACTCTGACCCTCTTGTCCATTCTCTACATGATCAGTCTTCACAGGTTGATATGATTGTGGATCCTTATGTACAGCAGTTGTAGGAGGTCTCTTTATCATTCGAGGAGACAGTTAGTTGTTTGGGATATGTTCTACATCCATCCTTGCTAGATCTGACCATGTTCTTTTTAGCAATGTTGGAAGGGGCAACAGTCAATATTGACACAGGGACAGTTGAGCAGGTTTCAGAGGCATCATTGATCTTCGAGATTCTTTCTATACATTGGGGAAGCATCACATTTGTACCTATGATATTGTTTCTTCCAAAGGGGAGGAACATTATTTAGCAGTCCTGGAGCAACTTCTACATTGGAGCAGCTATCACTGATAGGCATTCTTCATTTGGGGGGGGGGGGGGAGAGGGGGACTACCTTGTCTCCTTTCTTCTTCTCTCTCTTTTTTTTTTTGGGGGCGGGGGGGGGGGTGGGCGCTTTTCCTCTTTTGGGATTGTGTTCTTCTCATACTTCTCTTTTGTATATACTTGATGTATGTCGTAATGGGGAGGTCTTGATTACTCCATCCATCCATGCATTTTGATTTTTCATCTCTCTTTTTGGAGGGTTTTTCCCATGAGGTTTTCCCTCTTTCTTCGCTTTATGAGAGATTGCATTGCTCTTGTTCATGGGTACCTAACATGGCCTAGTTGCTGGAACCCATCATGCATATTCATCCTAGCTTTTGTAAGCTTAAGTGCATTTCCCTAAGTTGCATTTAATAGGGGGTGTTGGTGTAAATAATTATTGACTATTTACACTTTACTTAAGTTTACTTAGGTTAGTGCATTATTTTATTATTTCTTAGGTGAGACACTTAGGAGTTTGCGTACTCTTATGAGTTGTCCTATTGACAACACGAAAGTAAGCAACTCTAATTTAGCACATGGTGTCTACAACACTGGAGTTTGCATAATTAACTGAGTTGTCATGTTGACAACACAATTATTAGCATTCTTATTCTAGCACATGGTGTCTACAACATAAATTTACATGCTACACCTTTGTAGGCTTATCCTCTCATCATTACGCTTACTCATGTGCTTAATGGAGGATAATCCACTCCTAGTGGACATGTGCCTCGTTGTAAGGCTTATCAGTATGTTGATTCCTAGGCATTCTAGAAGCATTTCAGAGGCCTTTATATATAGGCACTCCTAGTGTACTTGTACATCAATTGAATATTATATTGTTATTTTGATCATACTCTTTTGGTCTATTCTTGCGCTTGTGCTTGAGTTCCTTGATCTTGGGTGAATTTTCCCTAAGAAAAATTCTTACAGTTCAAAGGGCACGTAGGCTATATATTTAGTATGAGTTGTTAGATGAGATTATATAGTTAGTTATTAATTATATCAATAATCTAGAATATGGAAAATGGTGATACCCTAGTTAGTAGGAAGTGATAAGTAATACTAGTACTTAATGTAAAGTAATTATTGTTCGGTTAGAAATTGTCGTGTATGTCGTGTTTGTGATTTTAAATTAGGTAGAGTAGAAAAAACAAATATGTAAATTGTAATGAAAACGAATAATGATATGGCATTATTAAATAATGGTAGGAATGTGATAAAATTGATAGTTTTTTCTATAAGAAATTGGATATTGATATTTGAGACGAATGAGTCAGATGCAAAATGTTAAAGAAGAGCTATATCTTGTTTACTCATTTATCCGCAAACCCTAGCTGCAACTTGACTTGAGTGAGCAACTTAGTTGCAACATGTTTATGTCAACATGTGATACTCTAAGTTTATCTTACAAAAAAAAATTAGTTGTGTTTTTGTCCTATAAATTTTTGGGCATGACAGAAATAGAAAAAGTGTCTGAAGAGATTTCCACCCAGATCAAAGCATCCTCTACATTATCCTTCACTTTCCAAGCATTCAAAGGTGTTATTATGGACTTTAGAGAAATATCCATCTCAAATAGATTAATCCAGGACTAATTTGTCTAGTAATGCCTCATAATAGATCCAAATCTTTGAACAAAAACTTACATAGCCGTTAATAAGGTAGGATCAGAATATAGGGGATTGTCCCTTATCCAACAGTCTTCCCAAAAACTAATTTTTCAATCATCACTGAGCCACCATTTCAATCCGAGGGAGGTAGTATCCTTCATATTTTGTATGTTATTCTAAATAAAAGAACCATTGATTTTGAGATCCAAAACAAGAAAATGAGCTAACATAGGAAAAGAGAAAAGATCTTCTCAATATTTGGTTTCTTTCCTTGGCCTCCCCATAAATCATCAACACTTGTTTAGCCAACATGGCCTTAGTAATGACCCTTATAGGTTGAACACCCAACCCTACATATTTCTTGGGTTTACAAACTTTCTCCCAAGCCACCAGAGCTAGTCTTCAACCCTCAACCAAAGAAAATACTTTTAGATCATACCGCTAGCCTTTGCATACTTAGAAGGGATTTTGAAAAGTCTCAAAGCATAAATGGGAAGGTTTTGAAGTGTAGCTTTAAGGAGTTAGAGTTGACTAGCTTGGCTAAGCAAATCTCCTTTCTGTCAAACCATCTTCCTATTAAATCTCTCCACCAAAGAAGAGCAAAAAGAGTCAAGGGATTTCAATAGGTAGCCTAAAATAGGATGAAGGGAGATCCCCAATAGCACAACATGTAATTCTCGAGATCCTTTGTCACCTCTCCACAAGAGTATTAATAAAGAAAAGGGAGCTCTTATCCCAATTGATTAGTTGGCCAATAACAGAAGAATAAGAATCCAAAGCCTTCCTACATGCATTGGCTTCCTAATGGTTGATGAGCCCATGAGAATGGTGTCATCAACAAACTGCTCATGAGAGCAAAAGGGAATAATCAATGAAGGCTCAAGCCCTTGAAGAATTCCTCATAAACATTCTTATGGAGCCCTTAAATCTACCAAGACATTCATTCATGATGGCTAAAAGGATTGGCAAGATAGGACTCCCTTGACAAAGACCTCTTATAGGTTTAAAAAAATCTAGAGGAAAGATGGATAAACCTACCTCAAAAACCAAAGACATTGAGAACCTTGCACAAGAAACTCCAATCCACTCTATCACTAGATTTTGACATGTCTAACTTGAGAAAGAAACCTTGATTATTAGGCTTCTGCACAAAGTGGACGACTTCATGCACCTTAATAATTGAATCCAAAATTTGTCTCCTAGGCACAAAACCATTCTATTGAGGAGAAATACTTGAAAGAAGAAGATCCAACAACCTCACCGTAATCATCTTAGAGAAAATTTTATACATAGAGTTGCACAAACTTACGGACCTCAAAGCATCCATCAGAGAAACACCAGGCTTCTTAAGGATTAGAACAAGGAAAGTGGCATTTAACTTCTTTAGCATAGATCTAGATCCAAAGAACTCCTTAATGACATTAGAAATATCCATACCAACAACTGACCAAAATTTTTGAAAGAACATTGGGAATCCATCCAATCTCAAAGATTTCTCTCCTTCAAAAGAAACAACTACCATTTTAATCTCTTCAACACTATGAATAACAATAAGCTTTATGTTGTTATCCTCATAAAGAAGAGAGGGGATGGAAGAAAGAAGACTGCCCTAATTATCAATATTCAAGTTTATATCCAAAAAAAGCAACTGGGAAAAGTAATCAACCATAGCATTCAATATATATTTCTCCTTATCTATCTTGCTACTATGAGTTTTGATACCAGATATCCTACTAGTAGCCCTATGTTTAAAAGTTGTCATGTAAAAAAACCTTATGTTTGTATCTCTTGCTTTAAGTCATAGAGATCTCGATCTTGGTCTCCAGTAAATCTCCTCCTTGGCAATAATATTATGATATTTCACCAAGATTGTATTCTCCTTGACCTTCATATCCTAGGGTACCCCTCTTTCAGGATAGCTTCCTGGACTTTATCCAGCTGGACTTTAATGGAATTCTTGATTTGAATAATGTCCCCATTAACTTTTTTGTTCCAGACTTAAGTTTTCCCTTAATAAATATAAGCTTCTTAGCCACTTGAAACATAGCAATGCCTTCCGCCTCAATCTACCGCTATTCCCTAATTCTATTAATAAGATTTGGATGATCAAGCCACATTGTTCTAGAATCTAAACAAAAAGTTCCTTTTGACCACAAAGAGATCAGCCACAAAAGAAATGGGAAAATTAGTTTGAACCCACCTTAATTGTGAAAGAATCACTTGAGATAAGAGCTCTATCAAGGAAAACTTGGATAAGATCCTTACTAGTCCTATTAGATGAAGTGTAATTAACTCCCTACAACTCCACATCCAGTAGAGCTTGTCAATTAATAAAATTCATTAAGTCCAATCTACCTTCTTCATGGTTTTGAGATCCAATTCCTCCAAACTTTTCACTTACCTTAAGAGGAGAATTGAAATCCCTCATTAACAACCATGAATAATCAAGAAAATAGTTCCTATTTTGCTCCATTCTTCTCCAATACTTTGCCTACCTAAACTTAGTATTAGGAGAATAGACATTGGACAAAACTTGAGAGTAACAATCACAAATATGAATTAATTTGATAGTCAACAAATTACCTTCATAATACAAAATGTCTCCTTGAGTTTAAGCTTGATTCCAAAAAGAAAGCACTTCTCCAAAGGCCCCGTTAGTTTTACCTCCAACACCACCACAATTCTTTAAAAGATTAATCTTTTGAACCTTTTCTTTTGATATTTTAGTCCCCTAAATGAGAATCAGATCATGCTTATGATCTCTAACTAATTCCTTAAAATATCCTTCTTATGAGGGCATTGAGTCCCCTAATATTCTAAGAGATAACTTTTATTTTTTGTAAGGGAACAACCTTCCTAGCTGGTAAGTTGCCTTCCATCTGCAATAGCTTGCTTTCTCTATCTCTCCCTAATGTCTCTCTTTGATCTTTTGCATGACCCTCTTTTCTCGGAACCAACATTAGGTTTCATACTCCTTGTTGTTGTAACACATTTGATCACAAAGAGAAACTCTTCCTTATTGGCTTCTTTTTCCCTTATTTCCCTGTTACCTCCCTTGTGTCATTGTTCTTCTCCATGTTCTATCAAAAGATCATCCACATCTCTATCTAAAGTTTTATCTTCCCAATTCCAAAGAAAATCGTATCCAAGATTAAGGAAATATCCTCCAACCTCTCATTTGATGGAGGGACAAACTCCCCTTCAAGGATATTACATTGTTGAGTGTCTTGAAAAGATTCTTGCTTTAACCACTCCTCCAGTTCTTGGTCTTTTTGTCTCATAAATTGAGTTTCTTCTACCCTTGATGGAACTTGACACCCATCCAATGAGGCTCAAATGTGAAATCCAAATAGAGAGTCATCTTGTTGGGACCCCATACTTTCATTTATTTCACCCTCATCTATCTCAATGCCATGTTCATTATTCTCTTCTTTAAACACTTCTTCCTTCTATTCAGTTGCACCTTCTTGTTTAGTAGGCTCTAGTGATATATTATCTTTACCACTATCTCTATGAGTCCCCTCCTAGGCCACACCTTGTTGACCATTAGCTCATTCCGTCTTGGCTTCTGACAACCCCTCTCCTCGCTGGATTTTCTCTGCTATGACCTTATCATCCTTCTTATTTTCATTCCAGATTTGCTTCACTTCAAGCTTTTGAGTCTTATCCTTAGGCACCTCTTTCTTATCCACATTCTTAACTTTCTTCAAGCAATTCTCGACCCAATGTCTTGTCTTATTACCAGAAAAACACACAGAGGGGAGAGATTCAAACTCCACCTCCTACGTCCATTTCCCCAACTTAGAGTTGATATTGTTAATTGAAGGAAGGTTATCAAACTAGCACGCATTGACATAGATCCTAGCAAACACTAATCTAGTTCTTGAAGTTTTCATAAGATCTATGGACAATGACTCGCCAAAGGAGGAGGTCAACCCCATGGAAACTTCTTCATTTCAAAACTCTAATTAGGGGCCTAGGAGCCTAACCCAAACATGAGATGAAACAAAGAAATTATCATTGTAATCCCATTTTGGACTCCATTTCCTAAAAGTTACTACCATACTACCAAACATCCAAGGTCCCCCACACATAAAATTGTCAATATCTTCCTTGTTTGATGAAACAAAAGAAGATAACCTTTTAGCATACCTCAAGTATCCACTTGACCTGTAAGTTGTCATTTCTTTCTAGCATAAGATCTGACCACCTCGATATTCGGTCGTGCCCCCGAAAATTTACTCACCAACAATAGTTCCAAAGAAGACATTGAGTGATCTACCAAGGGATTAGGGACAAAATTGAAACCTCTGGGAAGGAAGGCTTCCCCAAGGGTTTGACTCCAAATAGGGTTGACCACTTCTTTGGTTCTTCCAACATACCATTTGTTTGGGAAAACTTCAAACGATCACGAGACACGTTCCCTTTCTATCTTCCACCATCAAGTGGGTCCCCAAGTGGATTGCCACTATCAACATCCTCCATGACTAGAGTATCATCTCCTAATCCCCACTGCGACCCCTAACCAGACACACATGTACCCATAGCCCCCATGCAATTTGCAAATTTCCTACCAGGAGGACTTGATTTCCTGCTCACTCGCTCCATTCAAATATTTGTTTTATTATGCATAATAAGATAGCCAAGCAATAATGTGCCCATCATGGATCTCGAACCCACTTATTTTGAAGTTGTCAATAATCTTAGTTTCAATATTTTAATTCGTTAAATTTATCAAATCCTAATTTCCATAAGTATCACAATGCTTCAACCATTCATAAGAAACTCCTAGCTAACATTTTCTTATCATGGAATAAATAACAATATTGGCAAAAAATGCTACTTGAGTATTGATGACAACAATAATGACAACGAAGGTGCTCACAACAATAGAGCATATGTTTGAGCTGATAGTGATAGTGAAGATTATCATAATCATGACAATGATAATGACACCCAAGACAATAATGAGGGAATATGATGCTGATGACACCAAGATACAAATGGTGATGTTTATGCTGACATTAAAATGGTAATTTTTAATTAAATTTAAATTTAAGATACAATTCTAAACTGATTTTTAATTTAATTATTAAAAACTGGAAATAATCGTTTTGATAATGAGAATAATGATCATCATCATCATAATGCTGATGATGGCAATAATTACAACAATGATGATAATGATAATGATCATGATGATGCTAATGATGACGATAATTACAACAATGATGATAATGATTGTGATAATCATAAATATGATGTCAATGAAGATGACAATGGAAATAAGGAGGTTGATGACAACAATGACATAATTATGACAATGGTATACTTGTGGGGACAATTTTTTATTGGTGGGAGTATTGTAGAAATCAAATAAAAATGCTAAACTCATTTACATTTATAAGAAAAACAAATGTATATTCATTAAACTTAGTCATCAATAAGTAGTAAAAACATTTCCCATGGCATTTTGGAGAAACAATTTTTTAAAGAATGTTGTGAATTTAATTGTTCTAGACACTAGTAAATCTGGCCTATTTTTTGACGCCATTTTCGTCGCAATTTCGACAATTACCCGTTGAAAGCCCTCGTCGCTAAACTGTTGTCAGAAGTTCGATGCCTTAGATAGGTGTGAATGTATCGACGGCAATATCCATCAAAAGTCAACCTTATATGTGTTGCATGTTGGCGCCACACGACTAGTTCAACACATCGAACTATCGACGCCAACGATAGATGATTCAACGAACTTGTTATACCATTGACGGCAAACGACGTCTAAATTGCAACGGCAAGTAGAGTTTTCAAGAAAAATAAAATTATTGGGTGATCGCAATACACCTTCAACGCATTTTGAGAAGTAACAACGAACTTGTTTGAGTGAGAGGGATTCAATCTGACACTCAAATTTTCATTAGAGGGTATTCGATCTGTTGATTTGCTGCTAGGGTTTTGAGAGGCAAAGCATATAGCACAGAGAAGTAAGAACGAACTTGTTCGAGTGAGAGGGATTCAATCTGACACTCGAAATTTTATTAGAGGGTATTCGATTTGTTGATTTTCTGCTAGGGTTTTTAGAGGTAAAGTAGACAGCACAAAGAAGTAAGAACGAACTTGTTTGAGTGAGAGGGATTCGATCTGACACTTGAAGTTTCATTAGAGGGTATTCAATCTATTGATTTGTTGCTAGGGTTTTGAGAGGCGAAGCAGACAACACAGAGAAGTTTTGGAAGAAGTTGAAAATGGCGACCACAGTGCAGCACCCACGGGTAGCACCGCTAAGCAAAAATGCTTGTAGAGCTTTTGAAATCTCAAGCTATTGTTGTTGGTGACGACACGACAATAGTTGTCATCATTGGTGCAATTCTTGAACAATGTGTGGATTTGTTGTCTAAGGGTGTTCATCCTACCATTATGTCGGAGGCCTCTCAGTAGGTCGTCAAGGTTTTAACTGCCATGTCTATTCCTGTCGAATTGATGGACTGTGACTCTTTGGTGAAAAGTGTGAGCACTTCTTTGAATAGTAAGGTTATCAACCGGTATTCTACCTTATTGGCCCCACTTGCTGTTGACGTCGTCCTGAATTCATTACAAAATTCATTGTTGTTGACCACTTGCCAGAAATTCATTACAAAACAAATAAATAAATATGGGCACATAAATACAAATAAATAAATAAATACAATAAAATACAAATAAATTAAGGTTGTTAGCGAGTATTCTACCTTATTGGCCCCACTTGTTGTTGACGTCGTCCTGAATGTCGTCAACCCTACGAATCCTGACATTATGGATTTGAGGGACATCAAAGTTTTGCAAAAATTGGGCGGGACTGTTGATGATACAAAGATGGTTAAGGGGTTTGTTGTTTGATAAGAAGGCAAGCCATAGGACTGGAGGCCCCACCAGGATTGAGAATGCGAAGATTGGCATAATACAGGTAAATACAAATACA
Organism: Cupressus sempervirens; assembly: GCA_028749045.1. Taxonomy (NCBI): domain Eukaryota; kingdom Viridiplantae; phylum Streptophyta; class Pinopsida; order Cupressales; family Cupressaceae; genus Cupressus; species Cupressus sempervirens. The sequence goes on along the minus strand of CM053784.1, from coordinate 675,348,772 downwards.
AATGAATACATACATGCATACATGGTTAAGTGCTACCTAACTATGTCCAAGACGTCTATACACTGGAGGCATACTCCGCCTACCAGGCTGTCTACATACCCATATACATGGGATGAAGACCCTTGAACTACTCACTTAAATGAATATGTAGTTCTGGTTTCTAATTGTTTGATGTAGTTGTATTCCTATAACCACTGGTAAGCTTTACTCACCTAATATAGCTCTTCGCCATCATCCACCCACTCGAGAAAATCAAGCAATTTTCTATAATTACAATCTTGTAATACCCGAGTGTGACCTTTGTGTTGTAGTTTACAATTAATATAAGGTTAACCTATATACATCATAACTCACTCCTTATATAGTTATGTTTAAAAGCTTGTGACAATAATCAATGGGTCTAAATAGACCAGTCAAGTTAATGCTAGCTGGGAACAATTGATTGTTCATTTTATTGTACCTAATTTGATGACAGTTCTACAGGAATTTGTAATCAACCTAGCTAATTAGCAAGTACACCAATTGAATTAGGTTATGGCTTGTCACTTAGCACGGGTTGAGTGAGTCTTATTGTTTTATTATTTGGATTCTAGAATATGTATGCAGCTGGAACAGTTTTTCTATTGTGCTAATATGTAATAAGCAACTTAAAAAAGACCTATCTCTATATATATAAAGACCAATTCCATGTCCATGAGCTTATGATGATATGATTCTAATATATGCATTGTACATAACAGTCGGTCTTAAACTTCCTATCATTGCCTCTGATATGATTTTGTTGTCATTGTCATAAAATATGCCTCTGAAACTTTCTATATATGCCTCTGATATCTCTGTCGCTCCTCATTGATAATGCCCTTGATGTAATGTCTCCTTTTATTAAAACATGGGAAATAGGTAAAAATAACTTACAAAACTAAATTGCAACAGACTTCTTTCCTTAAAGTCTCAAATAACACTTGCAACTGATAATGATTGATGTAAGAAAAATAGTCTATGGTACCACTTTTAAATGATTGTATCTATTCCATCCTTCCAAGAGAATCTTCAACATCTCATGAATGCATACCAACCTTCAAACACACATGCACACCATAATCAAGCCTCTATCACATTTTTTCTCAAGAAGGTTGATTCATTATTTTTGCTTGCAACAACAGTTAACATGTTGATTCGTGGTCAACTCTTCACAAGGAGAAATGGTTATGATTCAACCCATAAGATAACTATCAAGACAACCAAGAAACAATTAACACCTTCCCTAATCCCCATAAAATGAGAACCATACAATCAATGTATTCTTCATTCTGAATTTGAACAATATTTACTATCTAACAGTGAGCAATGAGGCTTTTTGCCATTACATGTTATTTATAAGAAGGTTAGTGCATTGTCCTAAAAGAAGTGCCATGATGAACATCTGCAAATACAAGGATTTGGAGACATTTGGAGTTGGAAAATATTGTGGTGACAGAAATCCCTGTCCGAACTTCTCCAACATCCCAAGGAGGTTCTTGATCATTTTTTATGTCTTTTCACATGACCCATAAGTGTGTTTGAGGAACGTTGCCTTACAACACAAAGTGCTAATATGTAATAAGCAACTTAAATTTTTCTTGCAATCTAGAAGTGTAAGATTCAAATCATTATTTTGATCGAACGTGGAAGGATGAAGTTGTAAGGTCAAGAGTTGTGACCTATAAATTGATTATCTTCAACCTAGTCTAAGTTGGAATAGTACTGTACAGATTTGGAATGAAATAGCAATCCTTTTGGTGGGAAGATCCTTACTCTTGTTGATTCGGGCTTCATCCCACCATAACATATACATACATACATATATAAATATATGCATACATATGCATACATACATACATATATATACACATAAATACATACATACACATATTTGCATATGCAATTTTATCACCTCATTTAACTAACTTTACTTTCAAATGAAAATTTAGGAACTAAAACATTGGAATCATACAAAGGAATCATGGAGGAAAGTCAAATAGGCAATATGAACAATGTTTGAATCACTATAATCGATGGCCAAAGTAAAAATTACCTTGAATCCTTACCTAATATTAAGCAAGTTGCAAATAGAAATTACCTGTAACCCTTACAATGAAAATGAAAAATACCTTCAACCCTTACGTTGAAATTAAACAAGTAAACAGAAGAGGACGAGACCTTACCTTGAAAGCAAGTTCCAAACAGAAGAGGATGCAGATCATGCAAATGAATCCATCAAGCTTACCTTGATGGTGCTGAAAATCTCTTAATTAGTCACGCCTGAAGCCTCCCACCCGCACTTTGTTGTGTGATATATTGAAATGAAGTTTCACTTTTTTTCATTTTTTAATATCCCGATAACGTCGAAAGTTCAACGCCAATCCTAACTATCGTCAAAATTTTGACGTTATCAGGATCAAATTTTAAAAAAACTGAATTTGACAAGCTAAATTGGCCTGCCGTCAGAAATTACCCCCAAATGTACTATTGAGATATGCAACAAATTTAACCAGTCATTTAATGATTAACCATGGGGGATGGAAGTAGCAACTCTGGTGCTTTTGTACTGTTAGGTTTTATTACCTAAACTACAAACTATGCCAAATGCTTGACAATTAAAAGCTACGGTTATTTATCTCCAACAAGCCAAAATTTAACTAAAAGTGGAGAACATAATCCGACCAAATAATTTCTCTAGAAGGAAATAAATACAGATCTTGGTAAGTGTCTATTCCTCAATGTGGGAATATAGATAAGAGACACCTTAGGAAATATCTTATACATGCATGACAAAATTATTCTGTGGAACCAGTAATCTTCTTCTTTATTTCTTCAATATCTGTGGCCAATTCTTTTCTGCTTGACTGTAAAAGCAAATGGTGAGCCATTCATAGAATAAGTAACATGCTGGCAAATAAAAAAATTCTCGTAAAACATATGACAATAAGATTCTGTTATACCTAAAGATCAATCATCAGCTATTAATTTTGAGAACACTATATTTTGACCTAATTGTTACTATTTTGAACAAAATAAATTTGATCCTCTGTTTTACCTTAAACAAGAGGTATCGATAAACAAACCATCCAGTGTATCCAAGCCCAATCAGCTCCATAATCTTAGGAAGCTGATAACATTCATCCAAAGAGAAATGCCAAAACAGTTTAGATGATATACCAGTTCTGTTCAGATTTATTAATATCAAAGGTCAAGCTAGATTCTATACCAGAGGAACTGAATTGATTGCTCCAACAACTATGGAGGAAAGCCATACAGCCACAATTGCACCTCCACCATAAAGAACAACTGTAGATTTGTTTTCAACTGCATCCCACTGTAACAATGACCAAGATCAAAGGTCTTCAAATCAAAGAGATTAGGCTTCAAAAAGTGAAAATGGTTTGCTTGGTTAATAACATCGGGTGCCCTATCCCTTTTCCTTTACATAACCAGTTAATAAATACTTGGGTGGAGCTACCTTTTCCTTCAATTCAGCAAACAACTCTTCTGTTTGAACAGAACTAGTAGATGCTTCATCTGATGATGTGGCTCTGATTGGAAGAGGTGAAAACTTTAACGATCCTGCAAATGGCGGCATTTTCCATTGCTGTTAGTTTTAAGTAAATACTACAGTATAAAACAGCTGACATACAAAAACAAGGACATAGAAGTATACTCCATACATCCACTTGTGTACAAAGTGGTGAGAATTAGTGATTAGTATAATGTTATATTAACTGGTTCTGCCCATGTACACATTTCTTGTTTGCTAGCTAACTTGAATGTTATGTACTCCATAGCACTACTTTCTGTCTCATCCAATTCTGAAGAGAAATTGATTGCCTTTTTGCCAGTGAATTTGGTTAAGAAGCATAGAACCAACTGTGCTAGGGTTAACAAATATCAGCTCATTTCTCTTCCATTTTAAAAATATGACCAACCAGGGTGCCAATTTTGTAAGCCAGTAATATAAGAAGGGATGAATTGGAAGCTATAACTTTGGCAATCGGTTCAGAAAGTTATGCATTGCTATTTGGGCATGTTGGGGGAATAATTGTGGGAGTGGGCTTGAGGGGTGCAGGATTTTCTTGAACGACAAATTGAGGCAGAAGAACTGAGACATTACTGCAAGAACTGACTATTCTCATTTTTGTGCCTTAGTTTGATTAAAGAGATCAGCAGATCGTAAACTAAATGCAAATACTACTTACAGTGGAATTCAATACAGTTTTAGAAACAGAAGTGGGTGAAAGATAAAGAATAACAGGTGCTTCTGAAAGAAGAGAAGGCTAGTAATTGGCAGGATATAATTCTCAAAAACCATGGGAGTTCTTTTCCTTGAATGTTTAAGCTGGTGTAAGAGATGTCATTGTCTTCTTCAAATGCATTACATTATTGTTACAGTTCTTCCTCTTGCTATGGCTACTCTGCTTAAAACCGTTCTTTGAAATTTTCTGTTATGTTTTCAAATGATTGTTTAAAGACAAATACAATTTGCAGTAATTGAAGTTGTCTTGTTTTCTAAAATTTTATAGTGACTTGACTCCTGACAAGCAGGAGTCAGGTAGGAATGTAGTATCAATCTTTGATCATTTGTAACAAAAACCTGCATTAAGCATTACCTAAGCAGTGTAAGATTAAATTTGTGGTAATGATGTCATTAAGTTCAGGAAAACCATATTCGCGAGGACTTATTGTTTGTAAAATCCTTTAATGAAATTATGGTTGCTGATTTCTTTACAAATGTTTTGTGCCTCCAAGATGGGATTCATGAATTAGTATTTCTGCAATTTCCCTTATAAGCTTCAATTTGCTATTAGAAAGAATATTGTCTTTTTCTTAAAAACCTGTTATAATCCAGAATCATAAACTTTAGTCAATGCTGCCACTGTCCTTTTGAACTAAAGGTTATGAGAGAGAGAAGTACCGTTATATAGAAAATTCATATTTTCCTTGATTTTCTGTATAGAGTGAATCCTGTGAGTATCAAAATCCGCACTGAAGAAAGGAGGAGGTATCTGCCCATAAATCCATTAAGACCTTATTGATTTACAAACCTTGTTATGGTAATTTTAAGATAAAGTCAATTATAAAATAGGCAATTTGACTGTTCTATCATAGAAGAAATCGATCATTCTGATTGTACTAAATTTCTTTATTTTTTCTCATGTTCCACAATTATAATCACAATGAGAAAATGCAGCAGTGTTCTATTTCTTCTATCAGTCCAACCATCGGTCATGATGGTGCAACCCTTTGCGACCCATACTTTATGCTGCTCCTCAATTTCAACTTTTACATCAGCAATGCGATGGGCCAATATAGGACCTTTTAGCTCCTCATCATTAGGGGCTTTGAATCCCGAACCACAAATAGTAAAAATATCAATGGCAATTTGCCAATAAGGAGACCTAAATCAAATTAAATAAACAATATAAGTATACTTATTATGCAAGCAAGAGAAGACATACAAATTAAAAATTATAATTATAAGTACCTAAGAAAAAATAATCGATCATTGTGATTGTACTAAATTTTTTTATTTTTTCTCAGGTTCCACAATGTTTCTGAAATCAATTGATGCCTCAAGGAAGACCAAAACTGTTGAATATCTTTCTGAGGTAATGGAGGAAGTGTTGAAGGAGGTGGATGAGGAGATTGTGGTGCAAATTGGACAGATTAATGCAGCAAATTATGTTTCTGCTGGTAAACTTTGTTAGATTTAGGGATAGCTACAGATGTATTAACACTGCCATTATATTCAGTATGTGTTTTTTAATTGCAGCTATCAATATATTTATATGGAGAAAGAGTTATGAATAGACATGTCCCTTCAGGGACATGTCTATTCATAATATTAAGCATTATAATTATATATACAAATTATATATTCTCTTTCTCTAATATATAAATTATATATATATGTGTGTGTGTGTGTGTGTGTGTGTGTGTATTCATGTACATATCATATATATTTAACTATATATATACATATCTTCACTAGAGTTTATCAGACTGAAGCTACAAAACATCAACACTCCCTCTTAGCTAGGAAGATGAACACAAGACAGATATTACACCATTGGTAAAATTAGGAATGACAAATTTTAAGGATATCTCATTTGATATCTCAGAAGTTTTCCACCATTTGATATTGCATTCAATATCACAAGTATTGGTCTTCAAGAATATCAACACATGATATTCACCGGGTACTCAAATAAGGTTTGATATCGCATCTGATATCCAAAGTATTGGCCTCCCAGAATATCAATGATATTCACCAATTTCTCAAAAGGTTTTGATATCACATCTGATATCAAGAGTATTGGCCACCCAAAATATCAATGATATTCATCAAGTACTCGAAATAAGGTTTTGATATCACATATGATATCAAGAGTATTGGCCTTCCAGAATATCAATCATATTCACCAAATGCTCTGAGTAATGGTCTTCTAGAATGTTGAGATGTAAGACATTCACCATTTACTCGATTTGTTTGATCTCATAATACAAGTTATTGTAAGAACGTCACCTTACAACAACTTCTTCAAAATACAAGTGATGATCATTTGGAAGTCACCACTTCCTCGTGATGTACACAAGGGGTAGGCCCATTAAAATCACATGGTCACGAAGTATATTCATGAATCACGGTCCTCTTGACTAGTACAATTTATTGATCACTAGAGAATCCATCACAACATGCTTTAATACCTCTGAATCAATATGATCAAGACCACTAAAGGTTGACTGAATCATATCATCTATCTGCTCCCTCTCTTTCAAGGTTTCCTGAAATATCAACCTCCCTCTAAGTCTCAATCTCCCTCTTTTTTCTGCAGTAACATTCTCGGAGGAAATGATCAAGGCACATAGCTCTTATTAAAAATATAATAAGAGAAAGACTGCAGTGATTAGATAAATAATCTTGCATAATAAGATCATTTTAATATAGATAAAATAAATATCTAATTTGTATTTAATCATTTTGTCAAATTTGAGTATTTAATAAATATTACCCCTTTATATTGACAAATGTTTCAAAATAATATATATTTGCATATATATTATCACTCATATTCATAATTATATATCCCAAAATATTCTATTATGAACTAACTCCATAAATAATTATTTAGAAAAAAAAGTATTTACTTGATATACATTTATGATCACCATATACTTAATATCATAAAGTTTGCACATATATATGTATACCTTAATAATGCAAAAGAAGGTATAAATTACCTCTCTATTATATGCGAGGTCCAATGAACATTCATCGATGTGGGAAGCCACCTTAGTCACGTCTGCAATCTGTCTGGTTCCAAAGACTCTTCCATATTGACTATGTACCTTCAAAATAGTGATGATCCTACTTGCCACTATAATGGGGTTTGTGTTGATCCACACATATGCCACTTGGAAATATGCCTTGTGTGCGTCTACTTTTCCTATTTCATGAGATCCACCTCTTACATTTGCAATTCTACGACCGTTCTCGATGACTATGTTAGTGAGGATGCAGTGTGCGATGCACTTCCGTGCTTGCGGTGTTCCAAAATTGACCCTTCTTATTTCAACATCTCCTCCACCTTGGTCTTCACGGCATAAACTCTTTCACCAACTTGGATAAACAAGAATGATAATAACTTCCTTCTATTATTGATCCTATTTAGATATGGTTGTCGAATCTCCCAACTTTGCATGGCGAAGATAATAGTGATTGCTGACCCGACCCACAAAATGTATCCATTTTGCTTGATTGTTTCAAAATTTTCTTTAGTTGAGGAGATGAAGTCTTATAATCATTTTAGAATTGATTATAATAACCAATTCTTCTCCAGAGGGTAAGCCATCGATAGTTTTGGAACTCTTTGAATACCTTCTTATTGTTTTGCACATCAATTATATGAGCAGCCAAGGACTTTGCTAGCAAGAAGAGTAGACCTTGTGCCAATATTGTCTCTTTCTCGGCAGCAACTCACACAACTACTGCTTTCACATCCTCGCCGCTTATTCCTAAAACACATTGTCCACACATCATTATGCTTATTTGCTGAGTGCATTCAATGACCCCATCGAGTTTCCATTTCTCTGTGTTCGATTATTCCTTCTAGGTTTGAAAGAACGAAGATTGGCTTGGAAATATTATTCACTAATAGCATTTTTCATGTCACATATCTGCTCAGATCTTTATATATTAATGTGCCTTTGACTTCCTTATATTTCAGATTGTTCTTAGATCAGAATTCATAGAAAAGTTTGTACAATTTTAAATTTCCAAAAATTCATATTTGCTCTGATACTATGTTAGATTTAGGGATAGTTGCAGATGTAATAACACTACCATTATATTTGATATGTGTTTTTCAATTGCAGCTATCAATATATTTATATGAAGAAAGAGTTATGAATAGACATGTCTCTTCAGGGACATGTCTATTCATAATATTAAGCATTATAATTATATATACAAATTATATATTATCTTTTTCTCTAATATATAAATAATAATAAATATGTGTGTGTGTGTGTGTATATATATGTGTGTGTGTGTGTGTGTGTGTGTGTGTGTGTGTATTCATGTACATATCAAATATATTAAATGTACATATACATATCTTCACTAGAATCTATCAGACCAAAGCTACAAAACATTAACAAACTTCTTATGGAGAGGCACCGCTACTTGTTTTGGACCCCTTGTGCTGCCCATTGCATTGACCTTGTGTTGGAGGATCTAAGTAAAATTCCTTGGATAAAAAAATGTGTAGAGTAAGCAAGGAATATTTGCAAGTGCATTTATAATCATGCTTGGGTTCTCAACCTTATGAAACAACACACAAAGAAAACAGAGTTGTCTCGTCCAACAGTCACTAGATTTGCAACAAATTTTCTCACGTTGAAATCTTTTCTTAATGCAATGGCTGGTTTGAAAGGTATGTTTGTATGTGAGTGGACAAATTCATCATATGCAAAGCTCAATGCAGCAGTTGAGGTGATTGATCAGGTTTTTTATAAGAATGGCTTTTGGAAACCCGCCAAGGAGTTTGTGAAGGTACTTTTCCTTTTTGTGCTCATTTCCATTTCATTTCACTATTTCTGTTAAATTTTTAAACACTTGTTTCTGTTCATTGATATTCACATTGTTCATTTTTAAATGGAAAACTTAAAGCTTAATGTTTTCTTTTTCACAATGATTGCACTTCATTGAGCCTCTTATTGGTATCCTATGGATTGTTGATGGAGAGAAGCCCTCAATGGGTTACATTTATGAGGGCATGGATAGTGCAGGACCCTGAAGCTGAGAGTGATGGATCTGACTCTGATGATGAGGATTATGAGAATGAGTATGAGGATGAGGAGGATGATCATGATGAGCATGTCACTGAAGTTCAACCTCAAACATAGGGACAGAGGATGACTCTAGAGTCTTCCATGACCTATCTTAGGTGTACTCGTAGGAAGACATAGGCTACTATGAGCTTTTCTTTTGATATATGTTTTGAACTTTTGATTCCATGGATTGCATATTCCATGGATATTGTAGACATTTGACAGTTACACTATATTTTAGATTTCTATTATGTTGTTCAGTTTAACTTTAAGTAATTTCTTTCAAAAAATCGCATTTACAATTACGTGATCTATGAAAAGTTGTATGTGTGCAAAGTGCTTCTATTTATTCCAATTATTGTATATTTGATGTTAATTGGCTAAATGATGCATGAAAAAAACTTAAAATCCTTAAAATCTTTGAATTTCATGGGTTTTTTAATTTGCCAAATCCTTGCCAAGTCCGGCCATCAAGATCGAGTCGGAGCCCAATTTGGGCCTGACTAAGTCCAAGTCAAGTCCAAGGCTGGTAACACTGGTTTGGAGCTGATATTATTGATCCTATTGCATAGTGCAATAGGTCTACAATATTCCAACTTTGAGGACACGGCTATTTTGGAGATAAAGACTAAATTTGATGCGTTCATCTGTATCAACATTTGTTGATTTCTTGAAGACTTTAGAGCTACTAAAATTGCCTATTCTTTGGTAAGATCCTAGAGAGTCTGGTAGAAAACTGTAGCCATTACTCTGGGAGCTTTGACTAGATCAAATGAGAGGAGGATTGCTATAATTCCTACTTCAAAAGATGTTTTAAGAAGCCAAGCATTATCTTCCTATATCATGGTGTTTGCCAAGAGTTTTAAGAGTTGTTCTTGTGCTTGCTCTTTCTCCTCTTGGTCAACTATTGAGGAGAGAGAACTTAAAGTAATTTGCATCCAATGTTCATAAGGGTCTGTTCCTGTTGTCCCATTCTCCAGAATTACCTATTAAGCCATATTCCATGGGGACAAATTCCAATCCATATCCCCAATTGTAGTTTGGATATGGCAGTACAGCAGGGGACTTCCCCTACTTATCCACAGAAATCTTCATATCTGTGAAACTTCCCCTACTTACCCCCAAAAAATTTCATATCTATGAAATGTTTTGGAAGCGTGCTTCTGTAATAGGAAACACTGCAAAGACATTTGGCAGAAAAGCAATTTTAAAAAAAAAAATGTTTCTAAAATCATTCAAAACATTTGTAAAATGTTTAAACATATCATGACAGCAGCATAGCAGCATCAAATTAATCATGACAGAAGTGACAGCAACAATATTAATATAACAGCAATAAATATATGAAGATTCAGACTCGCAGCTAATGATATAAGATATAACAATTGAAATTAACAGCAAGAATGTGGATTTCTGATTTCATTGTTCAAAAAGAGTCTCAAAGTTCAATTTTTTTATATGATGGCCATTATTGTCTGTTGCATAAGAGATTAAAGGTGCATTGGCCATAGTTTGGTATAGTGTGGTACTGTGTGAGAAGTGCAGACACAATGGTTTTTTGGAGAAATAGTAGGCAAACATGCTTCTGCAGACATCACACAAAATCATATTAACAGTGTCATATTATATAGATATTGCTGATGTTATACTTCTCTCTCTCTCCATATATATATATATATATATAGAGAGAGAGAGAGAGACACACATATACATATATATATATACACACATACATACATACATATAGATGTAATTGACTTAGACCCCATCCCCAAAATGATCCCTTGCCATCTCACCGTTCCCATCCTAGAAAACCCATGGAACATAGTTATTAAGACATGGATAAGACTGACTTTTGTAAATAAGTTATATTTGAGTCTCCTTTTAAGACTCTATGTTTTTTCTCTATTTGCAAATATTGCTTTCTCATTGCTGAATGGATGTTAATTGCAATATAGCTTTCTCCTCTTTGGCTAGTCTCCCATTGAATCCCATCTTCATGATCTGATCCTATTAGCATGAATGCTGATGATACTACATTGGGGCAGTATCCTGAGCATTGGAGAACATTAATATGTTGCATTCATGACTATATTTGTCATTGATGTCAACATAGCAGTAATTCTGTAAAGACTGGAAGAATAGCAGTCAGAGATTTTATGATGCATAGAAGTTGAGGAAGGTTTAGAGGATGCGTCGTGAAGGACATGTTCCTGAGGTTATCCTGATGACATGGTTAAGAGGACTAAGTCTAAGTCGATGGTGTACAGAAGTTGCACTTGATTTACTGGAAGCAATGCAAAAACAGAGTACTGGAAACAGTGTTTTGATGATCTATCACTATCTTCCATCTGAGATGTAATGAAGACATGTGCAGTCACACAGTGATAGAGGGCAGTCTTGTGGTGAGGTCGGCATGTGCGCAAGACTTGATATCGCACGTGTGAAGTTTTGTATAGACTGTGAGCCGACAGTGCTATTGCAATTGTGAATTAATTAATTATCTTATTTTAATTAATTGGGAAAGCCTCAAGGCCGACACAAAGAATTATTATGAAGATACGGTATAAAGGAAAGTTGTTTTCCTTATTTGTAAAGTATCTTGGAGTAGAAGATCAAGTGGAATGCGAAGTATTAGTGCGCAGTGCAAGGAGTAGAATGTTTACTGAATGTGTGTAAGCAATCCAAGGGATCATTGGTTGTGTAGTATGAGATCTGGTTAAAAGATCTAAAGGAGCATCAGTCTAGTTGACAAGACAGAGACAAAGGAAGGAAGTGCATTTCAATTCTATTATTCTGCAAGGAATAATACAGAGATCATTTAGACAGTGGGTTCATTGATCTTAACCTAGAAGTTGTTTCGGCAGTGGGTCCAGTTGTCTTCCACAACTCATAAAAAGGTTGGAATCTCCTAACAAGGATTCAAAGTCTCCTAACAGGGACTCATACGTACTGAATGTTGTAACAAACTCCTAACAGGGTCTATCCTCTAACAAGGAATATTTATATTTCCACCGGGGTTTTCCCTCTGATCAAGGGTTTCTCGAGTTAACATATCTGGTGTTAATTGTGCATAAGTATCTTGTTGTGGTTTCAGTTTATATTACTCACATGGTTAAGTTTGTTGAAAGAGAATGATTGTGATAATAGTTGGATAACTGATTCACCCCCCCGCCCCCCTCTTCTCAGTTATATCAGTGGACTATACATTCTAACAATTGGTATCAGAGCATCAAGTCCTTAAAGATGAGGCTTAAAAGCTTTGGGAGATCGATGGCAAATATGTTCAGGAAGGATAGTCCAAGATTCGATGGGGCCAACTATGATAGTTGGAAGGAAAAGATGAAGACTCATCTATTGTGCATGGGTCTCGAATATTGGCTTTTGACAAAATCTAAGAAGGCAATTATTGAAGAGTCAAACCTAAAGGGATGCATTGAGGGAGAAAGAGATATGTTCATGTGTAACATGAGAGCTAGAGAAGCCCTACTGTCAGCTCTTCTAGAGAATGAATACAATCAAGTAAAGACATTTCAAACTTCTCATGAAATTTGGAAAGCATTAGAAGTTACTTTTGAAGGTGATGATCATGCAAAAAGAATGAGATTCCAAAATTGGATTTGTGCATTTCAAGATGCTAAGATGAATCTATAAGAAGCAATGTTGGTAGAATATCAGAAATTCTTGCAGGTATTCGGTCTCTTGGTGGAACTAAACAAGATGATGAGGTTATATGGAAGATCTTGAAAAATTTGACACCACCATTCAAGTAGACAGCTCAGATGATTCAGCTAGTAATGCCCTGCACCAAAGATTTCACAAAAGAAACATTGCTTGGAAGGTTAGAGTCTGTAAAAGCAGAATTGAGACAGTCTAGAGATCTAGCCAGAGTTGAGACAGCTTGCAGTGCTCTGAACATTTGACCTAATCTGTCAAGAAGTGCAAGTTCAAGAGGAGACTTTGCTAGTTGTAGCAGATCTGAAGAAGATAAGAAGATTAAAGAAGGAATAGACTTTCTAGTAAGAAGAGAGAAAGATGGTAAGAAAATCTTTAAGTGTTGGACTTGTGATGAACATGGTCATTATGCATGTAAATGTCCTAAAAGAGAGAAAAAATTTAGAGGAAAATTTAAGCATAGAAGAGATAAGGATAGAAATTGTTTATATGCTAATGAGGATGAAGAATCTGATGAAAGAGATCATAGTGAAAGTGATGATGAATTAGGATTTATGGCTATCAAGGAAGATGATCTTTAGAGAAATTAGAGAAGAAAGAGCTCTAGTTAACCAAGTTGAGAAGAAATCAGATTGGATAATTAATAGTGGATGTTCACATCACATGACTGGTGATATGAACAAGTTTGTTAAGTTCAGAAATCATGATGGAGGTATTGTTAGAGTTGGTAACAATGCAACCTGTCATATTACAAGAATTGAATCTATTACTCTTGATGGTAAAACTAATGTTGATGATGTTTACTTTGTTGCTGGTTTGAAACATAATTTGTTAAATGTTCAATAGTTGGTAGACAAGGGATATCTGTTGCAGTCCACAGAGAAGACTTGCATTATCAAAGACAAAGATGGTAAGCTGATTGGTACTGGAACCAGATCCAGAGGTAATGTATTTCAGTTGAATCCTGCTGAAATAACATGTTGGGTTGCAAAAGTTGATAATAGTTGGTTATGGCACACGAGATTCTATCATATAAACTTTTATAATATTGTGAAGGTTAGCAGTACATTTGCAATGAGAGATCTGCCTAAGATCATTAAGCCTACTAATGTTATCTGCAAGGAATGTATTTTGGCTAAGCAAAGGAAAGTGTCTTTTCCTAGCAAGAAGTTCTCCACTATAGAGAAATTGGAGATTGTTCACACAGATCTGAGTGGTCCTACAAGAACCAAATGATTCTATGGCGAAAGGTACTTTATGATTTTTGTTGATGATTTCACTAGAATGATGTAAGTAGCATTTCTTAAAGAGAAGTCTGAAGCTTTTGAGAAATTTAAGATATTTAAGAATAGAGTTGAAAATGAATCCGGTGTCAAGATTAAATGTTTGAGATCAGATAGAGGAGAGTTCACCTCTAGAGAGTTCAACATGTTCTGTAAAGAGAATGGAATCAAAAGACAGTTATCTTCACAAAGAACACTTGAACAGAATGGGATTGCTGAAAGAAGGAATAAGTCAGTAGCAGAAGCAGCAAGAGCGATGTTATTTGAGAATGATGTCTCAAAGACATTTTGGAGAGAAGCAGTTGACATTGCAGTATATACTCTAAACAGAGTACAGATCAAAAAAGGTATGAGCAAGACACCCTATGACTTATGGTTTGGTCATTCACCATCAGTCAAGTATTTCAGAATATTTGGAAGTAAGTGTTACATAAAGAGAGATGATGATATTGGTAAGTTTGATCCTAGAAGCGATGAAGGTATGTTTTTTGGTTACTCATTGAAAAGTAATGCATATAGATGTTTCAACTATAGAACTAAGACAATAGTTGAGTGCGCAAATGTAAGGATTGATGAAAAGGTTGGTGCTAAAGAGAAGATGGTAGATTATAATTCTGATGAAGAAGAGGATAATTCTGGAATTGTTAGACAGAATGCTAAAGTTCTTTTTGAGACTAACAATAACTTGCAGAATGATGTATCTGTTGAGCATAGAGAAGAACAGAGATTTGAACCTACAGAAGAGATAAGAGTTGAGATGTCAACTCCTACCTCCAGTAGAAACATGACAAAGAATCACCCTCTAGAGCAGATAATTGGGAGCAAGGATAAAGGTGTGATGACAAGGAATAGAGTGAATGAGAAATTATGTCTGATTTCTCAAGTAGAACCTAAGAGTGCAGATGAGGCATGTAAGGATGATCACTGGATGCAAGCAATGAAAGAAGAATTAGAACAGATTGTGAAGAATGAGACATGGGAATTAGTTTCTAGACCTGTAGACAAGAATGTGATAGAAACCAAGTGGGTATTCAAAAACAAGAACAAGGCCAAACTTGTTTGCAAAGGTTACTCACAGCAAGAAGGCATAGATTATGAGGAAACATATGCACTTGTGGCAAGAATGGAAGCAGTAAGGATGTTCTTGGCTTATGCAGCAAGCAAGAATTTGAAGGTTTATCAGATGGATGTCAAGTCAGCTTTTTTGAATTGAGAACTTAAAGAAGTCTACATTGAGCAACCTGACAGATTCCCTCTGACAGAAGAAAAAGAGTTTGTATGCAGATTGAAGAAAGCACTCTAAGGTCTAAAGCAAGCACCTAGAACCTGGTATGCAAGGTTGGACAGATATTTGTCTAAACTTGGATTTATTAAAGGTACAATAGATAGTAATATGTACTTAAGGAAAATTGATGATGGTTTGTTTATCATTGTAATATTTGTGGATGACATAATATTTGGAGGAAATGATAAAGAAAGTGATAAATTTGTTGAAGAGATGAAAAATGAATTTGAAATGAGTATGATAGGAGAAATGAAGTTTTTCCTAGGATTGCAGATTGCGCAGAGCAAAGATGGGATATTCATTTCACAAGCCAAGTATCTGAAAGACTTGCTGAAAAGAATTGGTTTAGAAAGTTGAAAACCTGTTGGTACACCCATGATAACTAGTCACAAGTTATCTAGTAAAGATGAGACACCTACAGTTGAGCAGAAGAAGTATAGATCTATAATTGGAGGATTGTAATATCTGACTCATACTAAATTAGATATAGCAAATGCAGTTGGGATTGTAGCGAGATTTCAAGTTGATCCTAAAGAGTATCATTATGCAACAGTAAAGAGAATATTCAGATATTTGAAGGGTACATCTGATTATGGAATCTGGTATGACAGATCAAACGATTTCACTTTGTGGACATATACTGATGTAGATTGGGTAGGTAGTATGGATGACAAAAAGAGCACCAGTGGTGGAGCATTCTTTCTTGGAGGAAGATTGGTTTCTTGGTTGAGCAAGAAACAAGACTATATTTCTTAGAGTACAGCTGAGATTTAGTATGTTGCAACAGAAAATAATTGTAATCAAGTTATGTGGATGAAACAAATGTTGAAGGATATTAGGATTGAGTTTACAGAACCTGTTATCATTTATTGTGATAACACAAGTACAGTGAGTATGTCTAAGAATCCAGTATTGCATTCTAAAACAAAGCACATATCCATCAAGTATCATGTTTTGAGAGAGAAGGCAGTTGAAAAGGAAATAAGGTTGGAGTATGTAAGTACTAAAGATCAAATTGCAGATATCTTTGCGAAGCCTTTGCCTAAGGATACTTTTGAGTACCTAAGAGGTATGCTAGGGGTTATACCCCTACCTACTTCAAAGTAGATGATGCAGAGAGTGCATCAGTCCAATGGTATAGAACACTATGGTTAGACAGACTAAATGTTGATACTTTCTATATGGGGGAGTATCTAGTATGTACTGAGTCATTGAGGACTTTTGGTATTTGGTATTCAGTATTAAATAGTGTCTTTGGACACTTGAGTTGATTGAAGAGTTGGAAGCAGTATATTATAACAATTGGTATTTAGCAATTGGTATTTTGTACTTGTATTTGACACCTTTGACATTGATGTCAATGGGGGAGAGAACATGTACATGAAAAACATCTCATAGGCAATGGGGAGAGAAAATATGAAAGAAGCGCCTATTGAGATGTCAATGGGGGAGTGTTATCTCTTTAGGGAGATTTAGAAAGATTCATGGGAGTGCGTAGAAGAATATGGTAGTGCGCAGAAGAATATCTCTATCGAGAATATATGCAGCCAGAAAAGTGTTGTAAGTTGTTCACTGTAAACAACTAATGCCAGTTCTAACAGCCAGAAGATTTCATATGGATGAAGAGGATTTGAGATATCAGTAGTAGCAGCAAAGTACAATTTGGTATTCTTGGAACTTAGATGTTTTTCATCTATGTTGCCATCAATGCCAAAGGGGGAGATTGTTAACATGAATGTTGATGATACTACATTGGGGTAGTATCCTTAAGCATTGGAGAACATTGATATGTTGCATTCATGACTGTATTTGTCATTGATGTCAACATAGCAGTAATTCTGTAAAGATTGGAAGAATAGCAGCCAAAGATCTTATGATGAGCAAAAGTTGAGGAAGGTTTAGATGATGCGCAGTGAAGGACATGTTCCTAGGGTTGTTCTGATGACATGGTTAAGAGGACTGTCTTAGTCGATGGTGTACGAAAGTTCCACTTGATTTACTAGAAGCAGTGCAGAAACAGAGTACTGGAAAAGAGTGTTTTGATGATCTATAGCTATCTTTCATTTGAGATGTAATGAAGAGATGCGCAATCACACAATGATAGAGGACAGTCTTGTGGTGACGTCAGTGTGTGCGCAAGACTTGGTATCACACATGTGAAGTTTTGTATAGACTGTGAGCCGACAGTGCTATTGCAATTGTGAATTAATTAATTATCTTATTTTTAATAATTGGGAAAGCCTCAAGGCTGACTCAAGGAATTATCATGAAGATACGGTATAAAGGAAAGTTGTTTTCCTTATTTGTGAAGTATCTTGGAGTAGAAGATCAAGTGGAATGCAAAGTATTAGTGCACAGTGCGAGAAGAAGCAAAATGCTTACTAAATGCTTGTAAGCGATCCAAGGGATCATTGGATATGCAATATGAGATCTGGTTACAAGATCTGAAGGAGCAGAAGTCTAGTTGATAGGACAGAGACAGAGGAAGGAAGTACATTTCAGTTCTATTATTCTACAAGGAATAATACAGAGATCATTTGGACAATGGGTTCATTGATCTTAACCTTGAAGTTGTTTGAGCAATGGGTCCAGCTATCTTCCACAACTCATAACATGGTTGTAATCTCCTAATAGGGATTCAAAGTCTCCTAATAGGAACTCATATGTACTGAATGTTGTAACAAACTCCTAATAGCGTCTATCCTCTAACAAGGAATATTTATTAGTACATCATCTTGCGGGTACCATTCCCACTGTGGTTTTCCCTCTGATCAAGGGTTTCCCTAGTTAACGTATCTGGTGTTAATTGTGCATAAGTATCTTGTTGTGGTTTCAATTTATATTACTCACATGGTTAAGTTTGTTGAAAGAGAATGATTATGATAATAGTTGGATAACTGATTCACCCCCCCCCCCCCCCGCCCTCTCAGTTATATCAGTGGACTATATATTCTAACAAATCCTGTATAGCAGTTAGTTAATGATGTTCTTTTTTAATTGCTTGAATATATTTTCAAACACTAGCTTCTCGGAGTTCAATATACAAAAATCAATAGAAACTCCTAGCTAATTTGACTATTGTAGATGCAAGGGTGAGCTTATAATAGCTCCACCATTCATCAGATAATCCATAAACTTATATCTACATGCTTTCATTACCCAAATTGGGATTAGCCATACGACATCATGGCTTTAATACCATGTTAGAAAGTGCATTATAAGAATTATACATACGAACTAACGCTTATGAGCTTTTCATAAAATCAAGTGAATAGACTAAAGATATTTAATATTCAATATGATGGACCATATCACGAAGACCAGTATAGAAATATATGGACCTCTTGAACAAATTACTCAAGAAGATGATATGTTTAAGAGGTATGAGTTAACACCATCCCAATCAACAAATGGGTTAACTCAACCTTAAGTAAGATAGAATTGGCCTTGAATGAATAGAGGTGGCACCTAATTGCTATTAAGGAATGATGAAGCACTCTTGTACTTCAAGTCTAGGTGAATAAAACATTATTGGTGAGCTAGGTGAAGGAAATTAGATGCTATTAATACTCTTAATAATAGATGAAATATTACACTCATGATAAAAAGCATCCTAGGCAAAGTGAGATATCTACACCAACATTAGGTCTTGTTGATTATTGGATTCAATCAATGGTATTAGACAAAGTTGGATTCTTGAGAAAATGGAGCTCATTTAGGCTTTGTAAAGTCACTTTTCCTATCATGTTTTGTATCTATTTTAGTGTCCATCACTAATAGATGTGACTTGAAGTTGAACCCCTTTTGATTATCCCCTAGGAAGACCCTATTTTTTGTAGACATCATGCCTTACTTTTTAAACTCTATTTCTACACTAACAATTGGCTCCTTCACCAACCCTAATCTCACTAGGTTTTCTAAAAATCAATTGGCACCCAACATATCTATTTATGAAATATTTCATTTTAGAAAGGTGTTTTCTTCTCCATTCTCCATGCATCACAGCCTTCAGACACTTTTTACATCTAGAAACCACCATTGACGCTCCTAGACACATTGTCATCACTCAAATGTCTACACATCTAAGATCATACACTCATATAATCTACCTACTATAGGCTAAAAGCCTAAAACATGCCAAGTATGGACTTGATTGGGGCAAGTCCTAAATGTTCTCTAGGAACAAATATTCCAATTTTTAATCATTTTTCCATTTTCTATCATCTCTACAAGCTACAAGAATTGAAAAAGGTTTAGTAAAATACAAATAAGGTTTGGCATTAAGCATTGACAACTACACACACAAGTGCACCAAAAGAATGCATGTGCACTAGATGGACACATGGGCTTTCTTTTAGACATTCACATGCCCCAAAGGCGACTAGCATAAAAATCTGTAAGACCATCTAACAATTTTATAGATAAGATCTGGACACATCACAAACCTCTTCTAATTAGCTTCTCGAGTCTTCTACAACTATCCAAGATACAACTTTTTTAACCGTTCCTCTCTTTCAATGCTAGTTTTTTGTGCAATCTCAGTAGTTGACAAATTAATAAAAGTTAGAATTGACGTTAATTTGTCGTCATTATCTATCATTAAAATTAGAACACGTCCTTGTATCTAGCAACTCTAAAAATAGTTTTACACTTAGCACACATACAACCCCCTTTGTGCAACACTTCCTTTTTACTTGTAATTTAGTAAGCAACCTGCCTTCTTTCATCACTATATTCAAAGCTTCTCTCATTTCACATATTCCCCACTCCAATATCTTAGTAACCTTGCCACTATACTATCACTTTCCTAATTTTTGTCCTTCCCTATACCTGAAATCTTCAACTAGTTTTTCTTCTTATATTACTTCCATCCCCAACCCCACTTCCACCATTTTCTTTGGCTGGGGACAAATATTGTTCCTTGCCTGTCTCTACATTTTCTTATCTTCATCTCCCTTTCCATCCTTCTTAGCATTTGGTTTTAATCCATTCTCATATATTCAACCTTTTCATTCGTTAGCATTTTAATCATCCCCACTCACCTCTTATTTCCTTTTTTCTTTCCCAATGGCCTCCACCATTTCTTAACTATATTTGTGCACACTTTAATTATCATCACTTGTCCTTATCATGGATTGTTTTGCTCATTACCTCACCTTTGCTTATTTTCTTAGCACTCATCCTTACGATATGGATACTATCATAAATTTATGTTATCCCCATTAAACCTAAACTTGCTTCATTTTCCCCTTCCACCTTCACATCTTCTTCCCTTTCTATGCACTCTACACCCATTCTATTATAGTGCTTGAACAACATGATATACATGTTCAATTTCTTATTTTTTCTTCTAGATCCCTTGTTTTAACTAAATTTGCTATAACAAAAATCCTACATGGCATGTGCAAAACATTATTACTTCCATGTACTAACTCAGATTATAATGAGGACATTCTTCTTTCTACCTTTTTCCTTATGAAATGCACTTTAATTCTGTAATTTGTTTAGCATGCATTACACTTATTTTTTGAATTGACGAATGAATCTTTAGAAAAGTTTATGCCATCAGCTCCAAAAGTTTTGCTTAAACATTTTAAAACAATAAGAACAACTCGCATTTTCCCTCTTCTATTCACATAATGCAAATCTAAATACTTCACAATTGTTATCCCAAAAACCTCCTATTCATATACACTTCTACCCTTTCAATATATCTAGAGATACTAGGGACAATTCACCTCCCCTTCCTACTGAAAATGATTCTCTTCCTACAATTCCTAATACATCATCTCCAAAAGGCTCATTGGCAAATTCTCTTTCATTCCATTTAGTGAGTCTTACCCAACTAATGATAAGACTTGTATTCATTATGACGAGTATTTCTCCTTGGGCTGCCTATCACTTCCATTAACTATGTTGTGCTTTATTTTTTGTTTTCCTCTTGAAGCCCTTACTTTGGTAGGTTAACTTGGACATGCAAATCATGATTGCATCACCGATCATTCATTGCATATCGCATTGGATGAACTTCATAATTCCCTGGACATTGATGATACTCCTCATAATTCTCTCTCTATTGTTTTGTTGCACATATCACATACATCTATCATTTGAATAGATCCACTACATTCTATCAAAGAATTTTCTCTTCCCCTCCCATTACACTCCCGCACTCTTTCAAAG
This sequence comes from Cupressus sempervirens, assembly GCA_028749045.1. Taxonomy (NCBI): domain Eukaryota; kingdom Viridiplantae; phylum Streptophyta; class Pinopsida; order Cupressales; family Cupressaceae; genus Cupressus; species Cupressus sempervirens. The sequence goes on along the minus strand of CM053784.1, from coordinate 675,326,980 downwards.
GGGGCATCATCACCCCTTTCTTCTAATCCGCCTCCTCACTCTTCCTCTCATACTATTACCACTTCCCTACCTCCACATATTTTGTCCTCTTCCATTGAACATGTCCCAAAATTGGTATGTCGATAACACATTTGGAGATAAAAGAGCAATTGGATAGCCTCACTGTAATACCACACGTTGTACACAACAATTTCTACAATATTCCTTGTCTTTTCACACCCTGGTATCCTTCTACCACCAACCTTCGGACCCTATGATTTGGAAATTATATTAGTCAAGGGATTCCTTGCATCACATGTGAATATCCTTTGCTCAAAATGGTTCCCAATCAAACAAATTCACACATTAGTTGGGCACAAGCATAATAATGGATTATAAATCTAGTGTGAAATTGTTAAGGTCAACAATTTATGATACTAAAGGAATGAAAGTCTCGCACAAATCTTTGGACTTGATTGCCAAGTTGTTTCTTGGCACCTAACCACTCAACATCCATCTTTACCTTAAAGTATTGCCCAGTTAAATAATGTCTCCATTGTTTTGTTGCATGCAAGCTAGCCAACATTACCTTTTCATTAATTAGTTTCAACAATTTTTTACCCTTGAGCTAGTGACTGTCAAATGTTATGGGTCTTTCTTCTTGCACAAGTATTCCTCATATGTCATGACCCAAAGCATCACATTCAACAATGGATGTTTTCAAAAAAATTGGAGTAGTTAGAATTGAGTCGAGAACATTGCTTTCTTTTGCTGCTCAAATGCCCTTATAGTTTCCTTATGCCACTGGATGGAATCATTCTTCAATGAAATTGTGAGAGGTAAAAGTAGCCAAAATAGGGTGGTTGGCCCAGGGAGAAGAACAAGAGGCAGAGCCTCTTATAGAAGACCAATAGCAAGAGGAAAACCACACAAAGGCAACTCAGTGAATACGCTTCTTTAACATCAAAAACCACCACCTAAGAAACAAAGTCATCCAAAAAACTAAACTACTAACCAGATCAAAACAGTAGAACCAGAGAGTATCAATTCACAGCAAATTACTGTAAGTTCTAAAAGAACTATTACTACCTACAGTAACGATAATAGTCATATACTAAAAGTTATGAGACGTGATGTTGTACTACCATGATTCTTTACAATTAAATAGAATGAAGATCATTTTTTATAAAATAAACAACACCATTAAGCAAATTGTCAGTTATTGGTCAAGGAAACTTATCTTTAATGGTGCACTCATTGAGCTCTCCATAATCAGGACACGCACTGCAGGTTTCATCCTTCTTGTGGACCATTGCTATAAGAAAGGAGTAAGAAATTTGACTATACAATATAATACCTACCCCTAACATCTCTTGAACAATTTTCTCAATCTCACCTTTTTGTACAGATGGAAATACTTGTAGGGCCTGATGTTGGGTGGTTGGTTTCCTAGTACTAGCTATATGCCATGATCATGATCTCTTTTATGAGGAAATCCTTTTGGTATCTCCTTGGAAAATAGTGAGTGCTTATCTATAACTATGTGCAGATCCAATAATGTAGAAGACTTTGATTGATATGCTTCTAATGAAAATAAATGGGCCACAAACCTATCTACTCCCTTCTTAACAAATTTAACCATCTATGAAGACTTTGTATGAAACCCACTTAGCTCTATTTTACTTCCCTTTAAGTGAAAGTGCATGAAAAGTTCTTGGAAGTTCATCTTAGTTGTTCCCAAAGTAGTAAGCCATTATACTCTCAAAACAACATTTATGGCACCCATCAAAACAGAAAACATTGGGCAATCAAGATGGTGATCTCCAATGAATAATGTGATGCTATGGCATTTCCTGAATGAATTAAAAGTACGTCCATTTTCTATCAAGACTTCAAATTTCGAAGTTTGATGTATAAAATAATTTAGATGAGTACCCTTTTTTTTTATGTTATCATTGTTTCCTTAATCTATCAACATTGTTACTCCTTCAAGCAACCAAAACATTAAGAGTTTGTGGGCCATTAAAACCTAGAAGTACATGACAAGAAATGATTGATTGGGGATATTGTGATTCATCATCTATCTCCTTGTCAACATCTACTATCGGTTCCTCTCCTCATTTAAACCTAGAACAATTTTTTTTCCACTACATTTAAGTCATCAGCTATATTTACCTTCATAGTTGGAACACAACTCTCCTATCTTTTCCTCTATTGGTTGTGGCATCAATCTAGTAGGTTGAGGGAGTGAGAGTGCTAACAATCCTTCTCTCTTATTTGATCAACAACTTTCCTTCTAGGAAGTATATACTTCTCTAACTTACATACTAAGATAAAAATACGCATACCTAATGTTGGATGTGATCCTTGAGACCACCCAAAAAATGAGTCATTCAGCTTCTTTGGAATTGTATCTACCTCTTCTCCTCATTTTCTTGTGGTGTCAATCCAATAGGTTGAGGGAGACATTGTGCTAACAAGCCTTCCTCTCTTATACTAACAACCCCTTCTAGAAACTAAATGCTACTAGTCTACCTTCATGCTAAGATGAAATACTTAGAAATAGACTTATGAATAAACATGTATACCGCATGTTGGATGTGATGCTTGAGACCATCCATAAATTAAGCCATTCCACTTCTTTGGAATTGTATCTACCCTCAAGGATAGACTTTGGAATTGTTGAATGTAATCCTATAAAAGTTGTCTAATAATCCATCTTTAACTAGCTGGTTGAAGTAGTTTTCAGCCACACTATTGTTGTATTGTGATTGTAGCTCCTCTATAAAAAATTAAAAACTGATCACGAGATGCTTAGATCGTTTTTCTTTCATATGGTATATAGCAATCAATACCAAATGACATGCTTTGGATTTACATAAGACGAACGGAACTTGTCTAAATTCAAGGAGTCTCGAGTTAACTCTCACTCGACAAGTCCTACGGGCTCAGACTTAGTCCCAACCAAGTCAAGGCTCACCAAGTCTCATGGAAATGGTAGACCACTGAGTCTGGGAGAATCCCAATACCCTAACTTCATTGAGCAAGTGGATGTCAAAAAGTTTTTAAAAACATTGTTTTAAATTTCTTTTCTAAAATGTATATACACTCCTCGCCCCTCAAAGAGATGTCATTTTATTTTGAAGGCATGTCATTTTATTTTGAAGGCGAGAAGGATGGAGAAAAGAAAGGTGAGAGAAAAAGTTAGAGTGCATTGCAGGGCAGCCAGAAAGGAGGTAGAGCAAAATCCCATTATTCTATCCCATTTGGGTTGCTTCATACTTATGTTTGCTGCATCAAGAGGAGTCTACCAACATTTAAGGAGTTCACATTTGATTAATAGGTAAGCTTAATCTTTGTGTTTTTTGGTGTTTTTAAACCAAAAATTGCATCGTTTGACTTTATTTACAATTCAAATCATTTTTCTATATTAGTTTACTAGATCAAAGAGTCCTCGATGCATTTGTTTTTTTCTTTTTTGGAACAAATCCTACATTTTTTGTATTAGTTTAATAATTATAAAGGACAATTCACAAATGCTCTGTTTTTTCTACTTTTGTGTTATTGCAGCATACCTAAGCTTTTTAAATCATTTTTCACACAATGTCTACTTCTGGAACCCCATTAGAAAGGACCCAACTTGTAAACCTGCTGAAACTTCTCTAGGGCAAAAAAGGGAGAGGTGAAACATGCGTATTGCAAAACAATTTAGCACGGATGCATTAATAGATTGAAATATCATCTTGCACACATACCTGCCCATGATGTTGTGGGATGTAAGGCACCTTCTGAGGTTGTTCATGAGATGCAAGTGCAATTACAAACATTTGAGGTGTGAAAAGAAATAAAAAGAGGTAAAGGGAGGATTGTGAAAGCGTGGTATTGAAGAGACTTCGTCCATGCCTCCATTTCATCCTAGTGCAAGTGCTAGTAGGAGTGTTAACTATGGTCCTAGAATTTGCAAACCTAAAATGGATTCATTTTTTCCCACACACTATTCCTCATTCCCAACCATTGCTTGAAAGTATGGGTTGGAACAAGGGAGCACATAATGTAGCTAGACATGAAATTGGAGACTTTTGGTACTACAGCACCAATCCATTCAATCAAGCTAGGTAAACAAAAATTGTTTGATTGTTCTAAATAATTTGGATTGATTGTCTCTTGAACTTTTATATTTAGACATATGTCAAATTCAAATTTACTGTTAAACTCTCCATTTTACAATACTTATTTTATTAAATTTATTGTGACGTGTTAGGTCTCCTTTTTTGTAAAATAGGTGGTGCCACAACTATTTGTGTGGCAAGGAGCAAAACCCCTAGTGAGCATGACTTGAAGGGCCTAACTTTGACACAAGAGGTGGCTGACATAAAAGCCATAATAGAGGAGAAACTATTGATATGGAGGAAGAAGGGTTTCATCATCATGACTAACAATTAGACCAATAGAAGAAATGGGACTCTTCTAAGTTTCCTTGTTTCTTTCTTAGGTGAGTTACTTCCTTCAATGCATTGATTTTGTGATTAATATTTTAAACTTATGCTTTTATTGAATCATTGATTTTCTTGATCTTTCAACTGGCACAATGCACATCAAATCAATTAATGCTTTATGACATACAAAAAATGCTATATAGCTTTGTGAGGTTTTAGAGGTCCTATATGAGGCAAGCAAGAGAATGTGGTACAAGTGGTGACAAACAATGAAAAAAATTATGTTGTAGCAAATAGACTATTAATGGAGAGGCATCTAGCATTATTTTGGTCTCTAGGACAAGAAACAAAATAAAATGGGCCAAATCTACCAAATCCTCCAATATGAGGCCTAAGCAATGGACAACACAGAGACCGAGAAACAAAATAAGGCTTCTAAGTCTAATGAGAGTAAAGTATCCTCCTTCACATCCTAATCGTAAGTACAAGACCTCCAAAGAGGAATCATCACAAAAGAAGAAGACATGTGCTTATTGCAAGAAATTAGGACATTGTGAGCATAGGTGTTATCAAAAGAAGATTGATTAACTTATATACCTTATTCAAAAGCACCAAATTTCACTTCCCAACATCAATATCTCCATCTTCTTTAACTTCACTATTAGCAACTTCACCATCTTCAACCACATAGACATGAACTGCAGGATTTGGTAAAGCACTCTCGGCTTCCACTACTCCTCAAAATGGTAGATGGCCTCTTCACTTAGGTGCATCTCATTATATGGCATCTTCAATGGATTTTTTTGCTCTTATGAATCTTATAATTCACCTAGCGATTTGATGGGTGACAATACATAAATAAAGGTTTGTGGGAAAGGTTCTATTGATATGGGTGAGGGATCATTTCGTGATATTCTTTGTCTACCCTCTATGATCACTAATATCCTTTAAGTTTATCAAATAACTCATGGTGCACAAGGTTAAATAGTTGAGTTCATGCCTGATCATGTATACATTAGAGATATGGAGACTAGAGATATCATTGTCACAAGTATACATTAGAGAGAGATATGTATACATGCCTGATCATGTTCATGAAGATTTCGGAGACTCACTTAAGGGGATCTCCCCTCTATTTGATGATAGTTTCAGGCTTCAACACTATTGTTGAGACATCCTTGAAGATTGACATTGATGATTTTCTCATTTACTTGATTTGTCACATTTCTTGATTGGATTTGTTCATGATTATGTGGTGAATTGGTTGTTCTTGTAGACTCCTAATCAATGTTCAGAGATTCCTATTTAGAGACTTCCTTATTTCAATTGGGTATGGATTGGCTTCCTTAGCATTCGGTGCTCTTGTTTCTTCCTAAGGGAAAATGAGTTGCTTGTAGACATTAAATCATCTTTTGTTTTCGAGCACACTTCACTAACATTGGAGCTTCTTCATTATGTGGGTGCATCTTCTCTCTCCTTTTTCATCCTATAGGGGGACCATTAATTGTATATACTTGATGTATGTAGTCCTTGCAAGGTATGGTTAAGTCCTCCATGCATCATCTTGTTTGTTTCTTCTCTCTCTTTTGGAGAGAAATTTCTCCCATGTGTTTTTCTCCTTTTCTCTGTGGGTGAGAGATTAAATTGCATCCGCATTGTACAGGGTACCTAAAATAAATGTGTAGTTGGGACCCACATTGCATCTTGCTTTCATATTGCAACTGATCTTCTCCCTGAGTTACTTAAGGGGAGATGTTTGAGTAAATGAGTTTTTATCATTTACTCATGCTTGAGTTTACTTGGGCATCATTATCAATTTTTAGTGCATTTTAGTTTTATTAGAATATTATAATGTTTCTTTAATGGTCATCTTAGTTAGTCTTTGGTTTATTAGGTAGTTTCTATTTTTGTCTTTAGTTAATGATTGTTCCTTTTAGAAACATCATCTTTGTAAACCTATATACCGAACTTTCATCTCCTTTGTTTAATACAACTACAACAACATCGATTTACCATAGCATGGTAGCAGAGCAGGTCGATGGGATTTCTTTAAATTTGGCAAATGTTTTAAGAAAAATTCGAGCCTCTTTTGATCTGGGATTTTTTCGAGAAATTTGCTTTTCAATTTTTAGAAATAAAAATCGTTAGAGGTATTTTATGGAACTTTTATGGTTCGTCTTCAAGGATTTTTTGCTGCAAATCAAAAGCCTAGTTAAGTGTTTTGATCCCGCAATTTCTTGGTTGCATCAAAAGTCTCTAATTTTTTTAGGGTTGCATGTACTTACATGTGCTGGTTTACCATGTGAAGTCTCGTGTTTTGCCGCCCTTAAAAATATCTAAAAGGTTTTCATAGAGTTTTTCATTAAAAAAAAATTCTAATGGATGTTTATAATTTTTCCCCTCGGAAAAATTATGATTCTGTAATTCGCAAAGTTGTGTGGGATTCCTTGGTGGGTTTATAATTTTTTCCTCAAAAATTATCTGGTGGGTTTTACCATTTTTCCTAAAAAAATGAAGCTTTGTATTGTCTGGTTTTTTCACCTCAAAAAACATGTTGGGTTTTGATCAATTTTTCACCTAAAAAATTGTGTTTGATTTTTTTGATTTTTCTCCTAAAAAATCACTCCTTTTTGTAGTTTGTTTTGGGGCATCATGCTCATCTGCAAAGTGTCATGTCCCCTTTTCAAATAATTAAAAAAGAAAATCTTTGCTAAGGCAGGCAGGCCCAAGAAAGTGAAGTTTTGGAAAAAGGGGGTTAATCTTTGGAAACCGTTGGACTAATAAATGAAAATTATTATTAAAATAAGTTTCATTAACCTCTCTTGGACGTGAGTTACAGTTATGCCCTCTTTTAAGGGGTTTGGAGGCATTTTGGGCTCATTCCAGAACTTGATTTTGCTGATTTCTTTGTTATTCTTCAGAGGCTGCCAAACCTGTGGAGAAAGAGACCCAAGAACGAGAGTTTGCAGGTTTCCAGGGAGACCCAAGAACGGGAGTTTGCAGGTTTTCCAGGAAGGCTAAGGACGGGAGTTTGAAGCCATTCCATGTGCATGCTCATACAGAGTTTGCCTTTGTGCTGAACAGTGTAGATTTGTGGGTTTTTGGGTGTGTTTTTTGCATGAGTTTGGTGTTTTCAGTTGAGCATTTCATATCAGTTTTGGTTGCTGCTGTATTTCAGACTTTAAGCTGTTAAAGTAGAGCTGAATATATGTATTGGGACGTGATTAAACTTCTGAGATAGTTTATTAGTGTTTTTGTGGTGTTTCCGAGCATTTTTGTGTCAATTTCGGGAGCCCAATGAGCATAGTTTTTGTCCTACATTTGTGAGTTGCTGTGTAAAGGCTATATAGATCTAGAAATTTCATTTTGTAGGCTTTTATGCTGCTGAAATTTCTGTAAAAATGTCCATTTTCAGATTTATTAATAATAGGTGAAGCTGTGAAGCTTTTGGCACCATTTCTGGCATACCCGATTTGGGGTTTCTTGAGAAATTTGGAGGATCTTTGTGATATTAGTTGTTTGATCTTAAAGATCTGATTAAAGGTTGGAAATATCATACAAAAATCAGAAAAGGGACATTTCAGTGGTATCAGAGCCATGATCTTGCCAGCCTAAGGGTTTGTAGAAGTTGCAGGTCAGTTTTGACAACTACCCAGATCTTGCATGTCAGTTTTGACAACTACCCAGATTTTGCATGTCATAATTTATGGTTGCATGTTTCTTCTAATCAAATGCATGTTAAAATTTATGGTTACATTCTACTTCTAATCATTTTCATGTTAGTTCTTGGTGAATTTGGTGGTTGTAGAAGTTTGCATTTCAGTTTTGACAAGTACCCAGATCTTGCATGTCAGTTTTGACAACTACCCAGATCTTGCATGTCATAATTTGGTGGTTGCATGTTGCTTCTAATCAGTTGCATGTCCAAATATATGGTTTCATGCTACTTCTAATCATTTGCATGTTAGTTCTTGGTGAATTTGGTGGTTGTAGAAGTTTGCATGTCAGTTTTGACAACTACCCAGATCTTGCATCTTGCATGTCATAATTTGGTGGTTGCATGTTGCTTCTAATCAGTTGCATGTCCAAATCTATGGTTGCATGCTACTTCTAATCATTTTCATGTTAGTTCTTGGTGCTTGAAGAAGTTATATCCTATTGGGGTTACACTCTACTTTATCCAGAATGGACAGGTATAGTACAGAGTCTCAGAGGGAACGATCTTGGACAATTGATAGCTAGAGTCAAAATAGTAGAAAGGATGGTTATTTAGACATTCGAGATAAACTTATGAAAATAAGCCATGACATGTCTAAACAGTTGGTTGAGCACCACCGTATAAATGACATGTTATCTGACCCAGCTAAGGTGGATAAGTTGACTGGATTTCTATTTGGCAGATTTTCTCACAGGACAGATGACACAATTCCCAAGAACTTGCATGAGGAGTTTGAGAAACTAGCTGATAGCCAGGTAGAGATCTCAAATTCTACTCTGCCACAGGAGGTGGTGGGAAAGGATATCACACAGATTGATAGTAACAGTCAACTTGATACTCAAATTGAGACAATTGTTTACAGGTCGTCAAAGGGTGATGCCACAGGTATTCAAGATGGTATAGTTACAACAGGCAGTGACTACAGTGTAGTGGGTTCAGATGATGATTATGAGGATGTTGTTGTGCAGGATGGTGAGATACCTGGTAGAGATGAGCAGACATTGAGCATTCATGACTTTGCTGAGAAAGAGTACCAGGCACAGTTAGATGCTTCATCACATGAGGTTGAGGCTGGTAGTACTTCACATGATTTGTCCAGCCAGCTGAAGGTGAACCAAGATAGTATTGTGACTTCATTATCTCATCATGACAGGTATGTGAAGTTAGTTGGTATTGGTCATATTACTCAGGTGAGGTGTTTGCTTGAGTTACCAGTTGATTCTAGTTTACGGATATGGACTCGAGATTGTTATATTGGCATTTGGGATTCAGTTGACTGGAGATCTTTAACACTTTTTGGTAGCAGTGTTTGTTTGGGTGCTATCATGGATTTGATTAGCAGATTACACGGTGTTGTCTTTTCTTGTGCCAGTATCTTGTTTGATGTTGGTATTAGTTTTTATACACCAATGTTGGGCTTTGTTCATATATCCAATCGACCATACTTGCTGGAATGTGTTGATGATATTTCATATTTGGCAGTGTGTATAGATGAGTCCCAAGATCATATTGGCATTGATGACATCTAGGAGGATGCAGTGGGCAATTTTGAAGACTTAGTTTCCTTGGGTACAGAGGAGTTGGACAGCAATGCTAATGTTTTTGATACTCCGTATGTTGATATGAGCTTTAGATTTGATTCACAGGATATGGATGGTAATACTCTAGAGACTAGTAACTTTGAGGACACTCCTTCAGACAGTGCATCAGAGGAGGTTTGTAGGAGACAGTCAAGCCAGTGCCATCATGTGTCTAATCAGTTGAGAGTTAGTGACCAAGACATTGCTATCACTTGCCAACATTTCGATGCTGCTCGTCAGTTGTTAGCAGTTTATGGATGGGGTTCTCCTACTAGTGATGAGCAGGGAGGAAGTTATCTTTCCTTGACAGAGATCCACTCTTTATGGGAGGCTATTCGGATTTTGAGACAAAATTATATGCAGTTGGTAGCCGACAGAGATTATCTTATGGAGTGGGGCAGTACAGCATATGATGCATTGTTGGCCAAGGAAGATGAGGTGAGTGAGCTTACTGAGCAGCTTGAGGTGACTTCTGAGATTCTTGAGAGTACACAGTTGGCTCTAAAGGAGTCACAGTTTCATTTGGCTAAGGTGACCATGGAGTTAGAGCGACTACAGTCTTTACCTAATTCTATACAGTCACAAGCTGTGGTGTTTGGTGATCTGAGGATGTCCATGGCCGAGATTGTTAGAGACAGTGGAGATGGGGATGCATCCATCCTTGATACTAACATTGGCATATCAGGTTCATTCCCACTAGAGTCAGGTTCAATTGAGTTGGGTGCTGTAGTAGATTTTTGTGGTGTGCCTGACATGGTGGTGACCTCTAGTACTAATGGCACGAAGACTAGAGATGTTGTATCAAAGACCATGTGTGACGTTGGTGAGCTGATAGTTGGCATGGTTCCTACTAGTAATACTACTCCCTTCGCAATGTCTTCAGAGGTAGTAGTCAGTTCCAACTTGGTTAATGATCGATTGCAGTTAGTTACATCTGGATTGCAGTCTGAGCCACTGACTGAGATTGGTGCATTCTATCGGCATTACACTGTGAGGTATGCTCATCTATCTACCTTTGATGACCATGTTGATGAGATGATGATACAGAGATGTACTTTGGTTCCTAGTGCTTATCATCAGTTATGGGATAGTTTGATGCCTCGGGATGAGAGTTGTGATGGGCATGACATGGTGATAGGTCCTGCAATTGACAGGTTGATAATACATGACTTAGAGCAGGAGTTTTGGAGTGATGCTTTAGCAGGTGTTGTTATTGATTCTACTCCTTTGGCTATGACATCTCTTGACTTAGCTGGTGATCAGTCACAGTGGGTTGTATCACTTCTTCATGGTGAGTTGTTGACTGAGGTTGGTTTTTTTTATCAACATTATATTGCAGGGTATGTACATCAGTTAGCATTTGATCCTTGTGCTGAGGAGTTGATGGCAGACAAATTTGGTTTGAATTCCATTTCTTACTCTTTATCTTGTAATGTCTTTTCACCATCAGCAGTGTATGGGAGTTATGGTTATGAGATAGTGGCTGATGATTTGCAGAGTTGTGTTGACTGCAAGAGTTGTACAGTGTGTGGATTCTCCATACTTGGTACAGTTTCATTCGAGAGGGTTCACCATTGTTGCAGAGTTGGATTGTACATTCCATATAGGCCAGTGGGATGCGTTGATGGTATTTACTGTGTTGGTAGTTTGATTTGTCCACTTTACTTGGGTTCTGATGTTCTAAGAGTTTGTGCCTCATGGGTTTTTGATTGTGATTTTGGAATTTGGTTGAGCTATAATTGTCAATTTGATTATGGATTCCTCTTGGTCATATTGCAGAGGATATTGCAGGAGCCTGTGTTAATTGGTAGTAGTATAGTTCATGACTACATTTGGGATCCAGGTGGATTGATTGGTTTATTGTTCAGCCATTGCTTGAGGACAAGCAATGATTGGGAGGGGAGGACTTGTCATGTCCCCTTTTCAAATAATTAAAAAAGAAAATCTTTGCTAAGGCAGGCAGGCCCAAGAAAGTGAAGTTTTGGAAAAAGGAGGTTAATCTTTGGAAACCGTTGGACTAATAAATGAAAATTATTATTAAAATAAGTTTCATTAACCTCTCTTGGACGTGAGTTACAGTTATGCCCTCTTTTAAGGGGTTTGGAGGCATTTTGGGCTCATTCCAGAACTTGATTTTGCTGATTTCTTTGTTATTCTTCAGAGGCTGCCAAACCTGTGGAGGAGACCCAAGAACGGGAGTTTGCAGATTTCCAGGGAGACCCAAGAACGGGAGTTTGCAGGTTTTCCAGGAAGGCTAAGGACGGGAGTTTGAAGCCATTCCATGTGCATGCTCATACAGAGTTTGCCTTTGTGCTGAACAGTGTAGATTTGTGGGTTTTTGGGTGTGTTTTTTGCATGAGTTTGGTGTTTTCAGTTGAGCATTTCATATCAGTTTTGGTTGCTGCTGTATTTCAGAATTTAAGCTGTTAAAGTAGAGCTAAATATATGTATTGGGACGTGATTAAACTTCTGAGATAGTTTATTAGTGTTTTTGTGGTGTTTCCGGGCATTTTTGTGTCAATTTCGGGAGCCCGATGAGCATAGTTTTTGTCCTACATTTGTGAGTTGTTGTGTAAAGGCTATATAGATCTGAAAATTTCATTTTGTAGGCTTTTATGCTGCTGAAATTTCTGTAAAAATGTCCATTTTCAGATTTATTAATAATAGGTGAAGCTGTGAAGCTTTTGGCACCATTTCTGGCATACCCGATTTGGGGTTTCTTGAGAAATTTGGAGGATCTTTGTGATATTAGTTGTTTGATCTTAAAGATCTGATTAAAGGTTGGAAATATCATACAAAAATCAGAAAAGGGACATTTCACAAAGTTTGGAGGGTTTGTCAATTTTTCCTCAAAATCGTGCTAGTTGTTCTCAATGTTTATCTTTGTCTCCAGGGAAGAGCAACTCTATTAGCCAACATTAGGTTGGATATTTTATGATGATTTCTAGTCAAATGTTTTGCTTATATAGGGAGGGTTAGTGCCGGACTTATCTCGATGGGAGAGTTAGTGGCAGGCTCTTGTCCCTTGTTGCAAAGCATTCTAAAGAAGGGGACACCCTTCTCTGTTCTTTTATGGATGAATTTTACCTTCTTGGTCGTTAACATTTTGCACATCCAAGAAGGGTCTCAATAGTAGAAAAATGTTTTGAAGAATTTGTGACCAAAAGACATTAGTTAGACAATGACCATTAAGGGAAGGTATTAGAATATTATAATGTTCCTATAATGGTCATCTTAGTCTTCATTTTATTAGGTAGTTCCTATTTCCGTCTTTAGTTCACAATTGTTTCTTTTAGAAACATCGTCTTTGTAAATCTATATAAGGAGCTTTCATCTCATTTGTTTAATACAACTACAACAACATCGATTTACCATAACAAGTTTTTGGTAGTTTCATTGTCAATTATCTATAGGTTCTCCCTCCATGCCTTTATAAGAAAGACATCTGTACATCATTTCTGCATCTCAAATCAATCCATCTTCTTGGTGAAATATTTGTTTCTCTATGTGGTGAGTATATTACAAGTAGTAGTTTCTAGGCTCTAGCAATGAAGTTCTACTCCAATGTCAGATCAAAATAATCCGAAAAAAATTATTGTAACTTACTAGGCCTACATCTCATTTTCCATGAAAAGTTTGCAATCAATTAGCTGATTTGCAACCTTGAGAACAAATTTGGTGAAAACCATACCTTTGCAAAAAGTTGTAGAAATCTGCTCAAATTTATTTGAAATTTGGAATATAGCAGATTCAGCATATCCTTGAAAAACCCTCTAAAATATTTAAAAAAACATTTTCCAAAATCAGAGAGAAGGGTGCTTCTCAAAACAATTTTCAATACTCTAAAAAATTGCCTTGTTTATTGCCTTCACAATGCCAAGATCATGCTCTAATACCACTTGATCTAGAATAATTTGCACAAGAAAAGAACATAATATGATATAAGTTGTGGAAGTACTTAATATTTTTAAAGGAGATAAAAGCCACTTCAAGGGGGTAAAACTTTCAAATATCTCCAATTAGAACACAATTCACTATGTGATCATAAACTTACCACTAGCTTCCATATACCTAATTGTGGCATGGCTGACACCAAGGCTGACTTGGATAATTATAACTTGTAAATTAACCTAACTACCTACATAAGACTATAAAAATAATTAAATAATTAGAAATTTAGCCGACTAGTCATAACCGTGAGCACATATAAGACTAAGGGAAAAACAAAATATAATTTCTGTTTATAGTTTTAGGTTCTAAGTTTAACTAGATCTCAGAGTGTTTTCCTTTATAATTTGAACTGTTCTATTGTATGTGCCATTCCAATTTGTGTTGTCTCGAAATAGACAAAAACAAAACATAAACAATTTTAAGTGTCTCTAAAAGGGAACAAAATATAAAAAGCTGAGCATTCAATGAAATCCCTCTTTGCAGTTGAAGGGATGTTCAAAGAACTTGTGGGGTACAAAACTAAGTAATTACAAGCTGAGCATTCAATAGTAGTGAATGAGTTGCTACCAGCTTTGTATACGGCTACAGGAAAAAAATGTCGATCAATAAAAGATATCAGCTATGAAATTAATGGGGACAAATCTAGTTGTTTCCTCACTCTTCGGACATATTCTCTGGAGCTAAATGTGCTGATAAAATTAGAGAAACTCAATTTTCACAAAGCACAACGCCTTGGGATGGTAGGTGGAAAAGTTTGTCAGTAAAAGAAGATATGTTTCTCAGTGCATATATGTTGATGATAATTTAATGCTTGAAGATTTGAACATTGCTAATGATCTAATTCTTGAAGATTTGAACATTGATAATGATCTAATTCTTCAAGATTTGGACTTATATTGGTTGTTAGGTAAACATTCAAATGATGAGGATAATAAGTGTTGCGAGGCCAGGGCCTACAGTTGATACCCATTGTTGATCTTGAAAATAAAGAGCAGGTGATTGAACTTCTTCTCTAGCATTTTCAGCTTTTCCCAAAGGATGATGCTTTGACTGAGTTTAAAGTTGAGCATATTGAAAGTAATGGGAGAAGAGAAGCAAATCATGTAAAGATCGTTATTTCCATAGATATGTTGCTGCTACAGGGCATTGCTAGATATTTTTAAAAAGGAGCCATAATATCTCCATCTACCGAAAAAAATCCCTTGTGGTACAAGATTTTCCATAACCAAATGACATGAATCAATTTGTGCTAAATTTTTCATTGCAAAACTATTCTTACCTGCCTAAACCTTGACTCTTCATAATGATTTCACCGTGATTTTTAAGATATGAGTTGCCATAGCTAGAACCTAGACTCAAATGGGGAAGGATTGTTACTTTTTCCAACCTAATGGCTTCATATAGTTAGTATGCCTCCTCTTTGTCTGTAAGTAGGTAGATAGTTGTTTTATCCAATACCAATGTTGTCATGTTATTCCCTTTCAAGTTATGTGTTTTCTTATCATTTTGTTTTACGTTAGATATCAAAACAGTTACGACTTCGTTACCCACATATAAGATGTTAGATGCTTGCTTTTCTGGAGATTCACATTTCTCTTATGGCCCAAGGTTGTCCCATCGTCTCCAAAAAGAATCAATGTTGGTACCCATACAAAACTTAGTTCTATTACTTTTTGTCAATTGATGGTAATTAATTAGGTCATCATTGTTGAGATAATCAAAAATTGATTATTTTCCTCCAAATAAGTAGCAAAGTTATCTTATCATGGTCTCATTGTTCGGTTTAACATTCTTGCAAATTGCTCGATGTTGAACTCTTGTAAGAAAAAGATGAAATGGAAATAGATATTTGGAGGCTTCAAGAATGGGATGAAGAAAAAGAAATGTCAACAACTTGAACCTTTAAAGAAGATTGGTAAAGAGAAGTAATCTAGCAGATTAGTTCGGAGGCAAAGCCGCCTCCAAAATTCCACCTAAGTTATCTAAAAGGTGGCTAGCAAATAAATTACTCCACCCAAGTTTAAAGATGTGGTGAAGTCAATACAAAACTCTGCCCAAGGTGGCTAAGTGACTAATAGCTTCTATCATCAAGTGACAAAGTGTATGGGAAACTACAAGTATGGAGGAAAACACTCCAAGTGATGAAGTTTTTTAGTTGTCAAGGTTTGGGTGGCTTTTCTAACAGGCAAGGCCACTAGCAAGTTTTCTTAAAGTGGTAATAGGCTTGTAAAACCATGCCAAGCTTAAAAGTGGCAAATCGCTCATGAATCCCTTCTCAACATGTGGCAAGACATTAAGTAATTGGCACTTGAGGATTGAAAGAGAAACAAGATAACAACAATTGGTACTATCTTGTAGTGGCAATGCTGTGAAAAAGTTTTACTTTAGGTTTCCAAAATTTGGCAAAGTGATTTGAAAACTCCGTCTTAAAATGAAAAAGTAGACTTCAATGATTAGAGGCATCTTGGAGTGCCAACGTCAATGCAAAAGGGTGTTCAAGAAGTGGCAGTGTACAAAGGTGTGCCCAAGGTTGCAGGAGTGTTAGTTATCCACACCAAAGCTAAGTCATTAAAAAAATAGGATGAAGGGCACAATTTTGTCTAGCTTAACCACCTATAATTTCTATCCAAAGTTGTAAAAGTGAGTGGAATATCCATAAAGTTTTACCAAGTTAGAAACGGTAGGGAATGATTCATGAAAGTATGCCAAATATTTGTGGGGATGTATTAATGAAGTGGGCACACTTTTGGAGTGGAAAAGCCACACAAATAGTGTCAACTATAAATAAAAAAGGTGGTGTGCATCTCGTAATTACCACTGAAAACTCCACCAAAAGACAAATATAAAAGACATATAAACCCATTTTTTGACCTTCGTATTTAATTCATTGTAATAGGATCAGTTTTATTGTCCTTTTTCCTGAAGATAGGAATTGAATTTTAAAGCAGTGTTTCTTTATGAATAGTTTATTAGTGTCATATACCTCAAAGTTACCTCTTGGGAGATTATGCGTAAGGGGCTTGAGCACATAATTTGTTATGGAAGTTCCTGCCAAACTTATTCTACACAACTTTTCATTTGAACTTTATAATGAAGTTACTGCATTTTCATTGATGAACAACGGTGGAAGTCATGCTTATGTTGCAGAGGCTATTATTCAATTAAAGCTATCTTAATTGTGATTTGTATGCTTGTAATTTGGAGTAAAATGATGATGGATTGTTTTGAATTGCACTTTGGATTGTTAAAAATTGTCTAGTTAAAGTGTAGCTTTTAATGCAGTTTAACACCATGAAATTGTGTGGTGTTCACTTGTCTGATAACTTCATGTTAATGTAGATTTTTTGGTCTTTAATTTAACCAGTGGCAGCATCGTCTTTGCTTCAGCCAATGGGAAGTTGAGTTCATCAAATATGCCTCATAGTTTGCCCTGGTTAAATACGAAAATTCTGGCTGCCAGTTTTGACTATTGATAGTTCGGTACTTCACTTGGGAAAAAAACATAGTCAATTAGATATCTGCATAAGTTCAAAACCCCATTGAATCCTGTACAATGTGCATATTAAATCTCAGAGCTTCCCTTGTAATTCGAAAAACAATTCTACCATATATGTTCTATCCCATTTTGTGCTGTTTGGCAAAAGACATATTAAAACACCAACACCTGGGAGAACTAATTGACTAAGATTTGGAGGATGGAAAGCTTATTACCCAAATCAAACGATAATTGAAACACTTCATCATCATCTTCTTAACATCACAGTACCATTATTGACAACTAGATTAAGCATCTTGATTATAAACATAGCATTTAGAATAGCATTATTCCAATCTGTTATAAACTTATACCTTGTGAGAAAGGTAAACCTACACAGGTAGATGCTGTTACACTTGATGAATTCCCAATCCAGAAGCAATGTCTTACCTCCACAAGTAGATGCTGTTACACTTGAGGAATTTCTTATGGATTCACCTGGAATAATGAAAACCTAAAGTTGAATTGTTTCTTCGGCAATATATCTTCAAGCTTAGTACTTTCAAGATCTTAATTATGATATGTACTAGTCCCCTGGTGATGAAATTTATAAAAAATGAGGATGTGCTGACTTGTTTCATGAGATATATAATCTCTTTGGAGCCTCGATATCACTGATAAGAAATCTTCAACTGGTATATGAACCATAAAAAAATGGTTGGATGAACAGGTTGAAAATTTTTGGTTGAAAATTTGCTAGTAAAATATCATAACTATTAGTAAAACTGTCTCCAGCCAGAAGATGGGTGCATCTTTACTCCTAAATATATTATTTGTTATGGGTTGAAGTTTTCGTTCACTAAATCTCATGTATGCTGTCACCAGATTTGCATAAAATCTAACCATCATAATAGCAGATACATGTAGAGGATGCAGTAACTAACCACAATAAGAGGATGACTTCATCTTCCAATGCCCAATATACCAAGAGACCAAAAGCATATATTATTGCCTATATATAGAATCACAAGGCCAATCATTGTCTCTCATCCACCATGAAGATTAGTAGCATCCATCGCATCTAATTAGATGGATGACAACATGATAAGACCTCCTTAGAAAAAGTTTTGTGGTTGGGGCTCACTTGTAGTAAATCATCTCATTCTTAAAATCAGTTTTAGTGCAACAGGGTCATAAACAAGGCCTTAATTCATCCTAACAGTCCCACTTTGGCCACCAGACCAGACCAGCTCAACACCATACTACAGATTATCTACTATCAAGTTTCGCCTTATATGCTAGGAGAGAAATAGGGAGCATTGGTTCTCGCTCAGCTCACATTCTGAAGTTTGCCTTCTGTGCATGAGTTTTGCTTAGTTTCTTACATAATTGAGGTACATTTTTAGACTATTGGCTCCAATTAGAACTAATGATGGTCCGTAGTGTACATTAAAATATAAATTATGTACATGGGCTCATGGTGCAATGGTATGTCAATTGGCCTATAACCCAGCTCAACACAATAGTACAGGTTATCTACTTTCCAGTTCTTTGACCGTATGTGCTAGGAGAAGAATTGGAAGCTTTTGTTCTTGCTCTACTCTTGTTCCAAAATTCATTTTTTGTGCATGTATTATGCTTGCTTTCTTACTTATATTTTCTTCAGGTCCAATTTTTAGACTGTTGCCTCTATATGGAATTGAATATCTTTCTACTCAAAATTATATATAAATTATGCACATGGTGCATGGTGCAATGCAATGTCTATTGGCCTACCATCCAGCTAAAAATTATACTACAGAAATTACCCAGTACTTTGGTCTAATGCTAGGAGAGAACTTGGGAGCTTTTATTTGATATGATATGCTTGCCCAGCTGCTGTTCTTAAGTTCTATTTCTGTGTATGATATGCTTGCCCTCTTTCTTATATATTCTTGAAGTCCAGTTTTGACTATTGGCTCTAATTAGAATTCAAGATCTTTCAATATGTGCTTTGCAGAGTACAAAAAAATATAAGTTATGCGGATGGCCACATGGTGCAATGGTATGCATGTTGGTCTTATACCCAGCTCAACACCAAAGCACAGATTTTATGGTATCCAACTCTTTGACCAAATAGGCTAGAAGAGGAATTGGAAGCTTTTGTGTTCGCTCAACATTTGTACTTAAGTTCTCTTTCTGGGCATGATTTGTGCTAATCTTTTTATATATACTTGAAATCTATCTTTAGACTATTGGCTCTAATTGGAATTGAATATCTTTCTAATTTTGGTTCTTAGACATTAATTTACACACTTGGACACATGATGTAATGGTATGTCAATTGGCTATTTGGCAATACGTACTATGTGTGAGTCCTGTGTGGATATTTGTTTCATTTAAGAATGTTTCTCGATGGACAATGTATTTCAAAATAGAGACCCTCTTTTGAGGAACCCCAAAACTGGGGCTACTTGAACCAGAATTCATGAGTCAATATTACTTTCGAAAAGATAAGCAGCTGATTGTTTAAGTCCCAAAGTTGTTTTTAGAAAATGAAGAACAAATGAACTCACGGTTTGGTATTCAAAGAACATTACCTGAAAATGTGAAACCTTATTAAAAACTAAAAAATATACAAAGAAGAAAACTGAAACTGCAGATATGACCTAAAATAAAAGTTATTCCTTAATGGCAATCTTAGAAAATGAATCCAAGGCACTGAGTTGTAGGGGCAATGGGAATATTTGTAAAAGCATGGCTTGTGGCGAGTTATTCATCCGGCAAATCCGAAGCCCATTTCAGATAACCCATGTTTAATTGGATGCAGTCAAACGTGACCCAGGTTTACAAATCTTAAGAATGTGGCCCTTAATTATTATTCTTACCCAACCCGTAAAACGCAAAAAGAAATTGTCAGCCAATCCAACCTTATCTGAACCATTCAGAATACAAGTTTCTGTGTGTGAGAGAGAGACAGAGAGAAAACGTATGTACTTGTAAAACTGTTTGAAAACAAAACTTAATATAACAGCGTATAACATCAAAAAAAAAAATCTGCAAATATTCAGGAACAAATTAACTGCAAAAGTAATGAGAATGATAACATAAGGTTGCAATTATGAGAAAAACCCAGCAAAGCATTTTGTTCGGAGTTTAAGAAAAGAGAGAATGCAAGTGAGAGGAATATATTTGAATTTGAAAAACTGACCAGATTTTAGAGCGGGTAGAATGTGAGAGTGAGTGGGAGCGGGACTGGAGGCTGCATTTCTTCCAACCTTGCTTGAAAAGAATCCGAGGCGAGCTTGAGGTTGGATTTGAACACCACCCAATTTGGGAATGGCCCTCCCCGCCATTGTCATTGCCATTGCTCTCTGTTTAATCCTCTTTTGCTCTGCTCACCTCTGTAACGAAATGGAAATGTTAAAACTAATCACAATAAAATCGAGTGTAGAATTATCCGTTGAATGGGCAATACCAGCCACATGCCTTTGAGTGGGAATGATCCGGCAATGTGGACGAGGCCTCTTCATTGTACACGTGGACTCAAATATGGCTATGATTGGCTCCCTGCCCTATCTCCAAATCCAAAATTTATAGGCAGGATCATTTGTGCCTCCCAACTTAGTAATCAACAGTTATTAAAGGGCAAATAAAAAATATCGCTTGTTTTTTGTTTTCTAAATGTAAAAAATTACTACGATGTTGTAAGAGATTAGAATGCCAAGGCGCGTCAATTGCTGGTTGAAAACTATTTCCAAAGAAATTAGAATAACTTGATGCTAGGCCTAGTTTCTTAGCTATTCTTCCACACCAGTTTTAGTTAGAGAATTTATATTAAACTTTGATAATATGGATGTATGGTTTTCAAAGTTATTGAGTAGAACATAGCTTTTATCTTTTATTTCAATTTTTTTTAGTTTATTCAATTATTTAGAAGATTTTTTTAAATGAATAGTTCTTTTTATTATTATAATAATAAATGGTATAATTAAAAAGGTTATAATTCTTGTTATTGATTATGTCTAAATTAATGAAATGTAATTCTTTGATAAATCGTATGTTTTATTTGTTAAACTATTAATTTAAAATTAAATTATTAAAAATTACTTTATATTTCAAACAGTTTTAATAAAGAGTTTATATCTAAGTTTTCCTTTCATTTAAAGGAATTTGTCTTTTGTAAGATTGGGTATGTACGAGTAATTCATGGCATAGGTTAGTAATCAAAACATGGTATTATTGTTATAGTCGTCATGGTTCAAACTTGTATTGAGTCATTAGGATCTCGAGCATTGTGCCCTAGTTGATCTATTGTTCTCTATCGAATCCATTGTACTCACGAAGTTGAACTTCATGTTGACTTTATTGATGTTCATATCAATGGCTTGGTACTCCAAACTTTCATTAGATTGTTGTATTTGTGGGCTTTGTGCCCTTACTGAGATTTTGAGCTTATTGATTGGAACTATTTGTGGTAATATTGTGCATGCATGCTATGAATGAGATCCCTTATGGCCTCGCCTAGCTTAAGCCAAGCCTAAAAAAATCATGTTATCGATAAAAATGTTAGGTATGTAAAATATTACAATTTGTACACATATATGTACTTCTTTCTCTTGTGTTATTCTATATAGATGGTGTAAATCGGTATAATTATATAAAAATGAGTAAAATGAGTGGTGACTTTGTTCTTCATCCAACACCTTATAATATACAAAGCTAAACATAATAGGTTACAACTCATGATTTAGATAAATGAAAACACTATCAACTTAACACTTAGATTTTAATAACAAAGCATCAAATTTCCATTTAGTAACACACAGGTAAGACTACATTTCAATTTCTAGGGAAATTTTGTCAAAGTTTATGTTGGAAATAAAGCTTTTTAGATTGCAAATTGACTGGATCCAACACTCACAATTTGGACCAATGCTTGAGCTCTCATCAAATTCCAAAATAAAGGAAGACATTCAAATCTCCTTCAAGCAACAATGAAACTTTCATCTTTCCCTCCTTTGAATGAAAGACTCAAATCAAGATCACATCTTTTATCAAGGTGTAATCTCCCCTATGAAAAGTAATTGTATTTGCTAGATAAAAATAGCCAAACATGGTACCCTTCTCAACACAAAAAAAATGCGTACATGAATTCATTTATGTCTAGCTAAACATAACTACCTAATAGCTAGTAATTAATTTTTCACAATTGGTTGTTTTTGACATTATCTAATATGTCTTTAGCTTGTAGTTTCCCTCATCAATGACATGCCAAAGATTATCTCGCATGTTGTGAATGTTGTAATATAAATCTACTATCTATTTGTCTATATTCACTAATAATGTAGGTCAAAAATATATGCTAAGAAACCATTAATTGATTACAGGGTGCATCAAACCCTTGAATCCAAGTTTGTAAACTTGATTTTTGCCAGTATTGTGGGTACACCTTCAGATGAATAAATTGCATTGAAGTCTAGTAATCAATTAATTGCAACCTACACCAAATAGAAAATATCGTCTAGTTAGAAAATGAAAACGTAGTAACATATAAAGGATAATTGTAGTTAAGAAAACTATTCATCATAGTGGAAGATAATTGAAAAATCAATATTAGTCTTATTCTTGTGAGATAGTTCAGCTAGTTGTTATAGAAATTAAGAAAAATCAAGCTCTATAATGAGCTATCAAACTAAATCATAAAAATTCAAAGTAAATTAGCTATCAAGTTTTAAATTTTGAAATTATTAAGTAAATTATCGACTAACATCTTACCCCAAGTGGGCTCTAACCTACATAGGTGCACTCTTACGCTAAATGTTGAATAAAGTTGCTATAATCAAAATATTCTCATACAGTCATACACTCATTGATGAAGTTAATGACATGTAGAAAATGATATAGTACTAAAAAGCGAAAGATCTTCTATAAAAGTGTTAATGTGTGGTTCAAGTCTATAGACGTGCTAAAGCTAAAAAGTTAATCCTAACTTAGTACTTATCCCTGATGTATAAAAAAATGAATGTTGAATCTAGGAAATATAATAGAAAACAAAATTATAATAGAAATATATGACCAATCTGTTAGTGTAAATAAGTATTTACTATTTACACTTTACTTAAGTTTACTTAGGTTAATGCATTATTTTATTATTTATTATTTTGTCACCTAGGAGTATGTGTACTTTTGTGAGTTGTCATGTTGACAACATAGGAGTTCGCACCTCTTTTTATGCACATGGTGTCTACATCACAAGAGTTAGCACTCTAATTAAGCACATGGTGTCTACAACATCTCTACTTGAGATACACCTTGTCATTCTTATCCTCTCATCTACAATGAAGGATAAGATGTGTGCTTAGTTTTCATGCTTATCTTATCTCCTCGCACCTTCTAGAGACATTTTAGATGCATCTTAGAGGCCTTTTATATACAGGCACTCCTAGTGTGTATGTACATAGAACATTGAATAGCAATAAATCAATTGTGGATATTGTTATTCTGATCATACCTTGTTGGTCTACTATTGTGCTTGTGCTTGAGCTCCTAGATCTTCGATGAATCTTTCCCTAAGGCAAATTCTTATTTGGTATCATAGCTATACCAAATTCTTACACAATCATAATGAAGGAATTAACTAACCATCATGAAAATGCAACAAAAATGATATTAACAATTATGATGAAAGGATGAGTTGAGGAAGTTTTCTACAAATAGTAGTCATGTGATGTCATTAGGTAGTCATCTTAACACTTGAATGTTCATAACACACCTTATGTGTCTTGAGTGTAGGAGCATCTATTTCTTTTATAGCTGTTTAGTTGCATGATACTTGTGTACATAGTTTCGCCACTTTCATTGTAATAACATGTCAATTCCCAAAAATACTTTATATAGAAACAATCACATAATTTTATCACATTTTCATATATAATTATACACATGTACTATATCTAACATTCACAACCTCTAATCCTTTGTTAAAGGTTTCGGGTCCTTTAAAACCTATTTTTACGTAATCAAAACATTCACAAGAAAACATGTTTTGTAATTAGATCAAATAATCTTAATATTAATAGAGGGTTATGGTTCTAATTTATATTGTAATACAAAAAGTATTATAATTAAAGTGTTATCTACCTTCTAAATGTTGGATTAATTAGGTGACTCCATAACACCTCCAAGATCCTTGAAAGACCCAAAAAAAATCCACAATCTAAGAGAATGATAAGAAGGATTACATCAAAAAATACAAGATTGATTTGAATGATAATTGAGCATATAAGACATACAAATGTATAAGAGAGAACTTTCTTATAAAGATTAGGTGATGAGGTACTAGATATAAACATTAAATGCAATATGAAATTATTAAATTCTAAGTGACCAAGAGTAAACAATTAAACATGGTCCCAATTTAAAGAACTTCTACAATGCCATGTAGAATAATGACACCTAACTTTGGTCCTAACTAAAAGTAAGATGTGAACAGGTTGCCACTTAGAACTAGTTAAGTAATCATTAATATAGGGTAAGTGACAAAAAGTAATTAAAGAGACCTAGTCCAGTTATTACGCGATCTTCTAGAGTTTCACCTAGAAAAACTTAGAACAATAACATTTAACTTTCATCCTAAGTAAACTTAAGATGTGAATAAGTTCTCACTCAAGGTTAGTAAGGCAATAACCTCATTTACACTAACATCCCTTTAATCATATCAACTTAGGGAGAAGAATATTTGGCAATAGGATTTAAGATGTAATATGATCCTTGACATCTATGCCATGTAACACCCTGCTAGGGAACCCAAAAGAAATTAACCTAAAGTTTCACTAAGTTTGCCAAACTTTTTTTTTTGAAGATAATAACATCAACAGATAACATAGAGGAAACAATAACAATAAGAAATAAAAAAAATTAGTGGAAGCATTAACTCACATACATAACAACCATCATAAAATAGTTACATTTCTTAGGGTTCTGTGGTGTTGAATCACATTTTACTATAATTAATATTAAATCTAACACATAACAATTCCACATCATAGAATAACTACAAGTACGAATCCATTTAAATAATATACAATTATAGGATACCACTTGGCAATAAGCAGAATACACAATCATCTATTGTACAAGTCATAGGGTATGAGAGGCTCAAAGAATATGCATCATAAAATAGATTACATCATCTCATAAGATCTATGAAATCAAATACAATACACTTAGAGTATAACCATCCATCATAGAAATGCAAGATTAGATAGAAAGGAGCATCTGCACAAACACATCCAGCAATGACATCCAATGGTTGGATCTCAACGGTATAAGAAAAAATCACTACCACCTGACCTCATGGTAACCCAAAATTGGTCCACTCCCACCATGTTGAGGAGATGGTCTCAAGTCCCAAATAGGATAACAAACTCAAAAGTCAAACCAACATCTAGGTTCAAGGAATCACCTAAAAGAAAACTATCTCAAAGGAAACCAAGACACAAATATCAACTAATCCCAAAGGCAACAAGACATATAGGAAACCTACTATGCAAGTGGGTAAGTGCCATCACATGAGCCAACTCTAAGGTTACCCTAGTAGCCACTATGGACTCTGGACCCCCTAGTGTCTCTATGCAGCATCAATATCCTTTCATACACACAAGGCATACTAACAAGTCAGCTCTAAGGTTACCCTAGTAGTATTTTAATACTCTGAATCCCCTAGTGACTTTATATGGTACCAATATCTTATTAATTCATTTTAAACCCATTTAATGAAATGTTATCACTTATTAAAATAACCTACAATAGGTTACCCTCTAGCTCTTTAGGGCCTTGGCCTCCATTGCAAGCCACTTCCCAATATGACATACATATAACCTACCCTAAGCTTAGCAAAAGAAAAAGATCTCAAATGACTATAAACCACAAATCTGTTCTTAAACAAGGAACTAGAAAGTACTGAAATATTACTGATCATAATCACAGATTCCACCAATATGATCATCCTAATAGGACTGGTCCAAAATCAAGTACACATAAACCAAATCCATGGCATAACATGACATCATCAAAAGCAAACCATTTAATCACCTCGATCTTATACAAGCAACTGGGAAGCAATCCAAAGATAACTGATCGAAGACTCAAAAGGTTATACTAAAAAAGTCATACCATTCACCTCAGATCTACATAAGAAACTGGAAAGCACATCAAAATATCTGATGAAACTCATCATAACACACACAACAGATCACCATGGTTAGGTATAAAAGATCATGATCAAAACATCATCATGACATCACATAACAAAACTCTCAAGCCTCTGGTAAACATCTTGATTTGGTCAAAGCTAAGCCAACCCCAAAACCCAACATTAATAAACCACACATCGCATACAACACATCAACAGTAACTTTTCTTAATTAATTAGGTTTTGGAAAACACATAAATTTAATTTTCACTATAGGTTTCCAAGTTCTCATTTTCATTTTCAAAACACAAAGATTCAATAACAACCAAGGTTTCAATTTTCTTTTCCAAGTATTATTGTTTATAGAATTTTCAATTCCAATCAAGGTTCACGTTTTCGTTTCGAGCACAAGCTTTGACCATACAAGTAGGGTTTCAGTTTTTTGTCTTTTCAAAGTATGAAGATTTCTAAGGTTTTCAAATTATAGAAATGATTTCTATTTAAATTTTACCATCTAGCACAACCCAAGTTGCTAAAGATAACCATTTTCCCAATTTACAATTACCCATTTGCCTCACAATTATATTGTAATAATAAATTAATTAGAATTTTAATTAATTATAATTACAACAATCTCATAATTAAATATTTTTATTAAGATTTTATTATCTATTATTAAATTATTAATACAAATAATTATTTAATTAATAATAAAATAGTATATATTATTTATTATTTATTAATAATTATAATTATTAAATTAACTAATATAATAATTATTATTATTATTATTATTTATTTATAATAATATTAATATTAATTAATATTAATAATATTATTAAAATAAAATAAAACTTAAATAAAAAATTTGCAAAAATTACATGCAATACAAATCGCATATCCCATATAATGAGAAAGTCGCCTAGCGGCTCGACTGCCAATGGGAAAGCTGTCTAGTGGCTCGACTGCCAATGGCAGTTGCTACCTTAGCAGCTGCTGCTACGGCAGTCACTGCCTTGGCAGCTACTGCCATGACAACCAGAGAAAAGAAGGATAGGGGGTGGGGAGGGTAGTGGCCCCCGCCCACCAACAATTATTTTATATAATTTATTTTTTATTAAAAACAACGAGCCTCTCCCTAAAATTGTAGTCTGTACTTTTCACCAATATTTTTTTTAATTTTTAAAAATAACTTGTTTTATTAAAACATAAACAATTTTGCCCTCCTTTATAATATATATATATATATATATATTCCAATAAACATGGTATAGAAAACCCAAACCAAACAGTCAAAATCTATAAAACAAAATTAGTTTTCTTTTCAAAACCCACATCCAAATTTTAACAAATCTATTATGAATCACCTAGTTTAAATCAAATGAGGGTTTCTATTCTACCATTTATTTAGAAATGAATTGGAAACGAAAAAAATAGAATCATAACAAGGTTTCATATTCTCAATTCATATACTAAGGTTTCTCAAATGAAGAACGATAAAAAAGAACACATAAAAGGGTTTCAACCCAAGTGAATTCTGAAAATAGACTCGCAAACATGGAGAAGACAGAGAAATCGAAGAGCGAGAAACTATTGCACAAAACTACAAGATCCTACCTGGATTTGATGATAAACGACAGATGCACAAAACTCGCAAATAATTCTCTTTCCTTTTGAAACCCACTTTTTGGAAATTGCTCCTCCAAATTCCCCAGTAATTGCAAAATGAGCTCTAGATCTCTAGTAAAGAGTTCTCCCCTAAATTTAGGGCTTTGATTGTGCAATCATGCTAAAAGATTCGTTGATCTTTATCTTTTATTATCTTTTATTATATTTTAATTTCACACACAACTTTATGTGTTTTGATTAAAATAATCTTTATTTAATTAATTCCTTTCTCTCTTTAATTAATTTACAAGACGTTTTTAATAATATATTTATTAATTTAATTAATAATATTATTTAGAGTTTATTATTAAAATAAAACTCCTAAATAATTATCATTAAATTAAATAAATATAATTACACCAAAATTAGAACTTTAATATTTTTTTTTTTTGTTTTTTTAATCAGTAAACGACCAAGGCCTTGATTATATTAATAATAATAAAAGTACAATAAAGTAACTCCGTTCAAATGGGCACTGGTAAGAAAGAATAGAGAAGAAAACCTCCTGTCTAGCCTAGACCATAGTATTATTACATAATTAAAAGGGGCATACCCAGTTGACTATTTCAATCTTTTATTTTGAGTACAAGAAGATACATAATATAAAATTGATCAATCAAACTTCTTTGATCAAAATAAGAATTAAAAAATTCGACTAGATCTAGTATTTTAGGTAGGATCCACTTCTAAAGAAATGATTTCCTCTTATTAACCTATTGATCAGCAATAACACTTAATGAACACATTAGTTTAGTTAGTGATAAAATTAATAAATAAAATCCTTGAATTTTTAGACTGAAGATAATAAAATTCTAAGTTTAACCAAATGGTACAGGATTGCTTGAATCCAGCCTTCCTGTTAATTGTTTCTTTCTATCTTCTCTACATGATCAATATGGTACATATATATTCTAAAAGGCATCTAAAGTCTAATAATAATTATTGCAAAATTCTAATACAATGTTAAGTGGATTTACTAATACTATAGACATTATATTATTTAATTCTTAATTTCTAAGTTATCCTTAGGCATCATTTGGAAGATTTATCTAGTCATAATTAGAACATTAACTTGGATTCTGATTATTTATCTTACATTATGCAGGACTACTTATTTGATCATTATATATTAAAATATTTTCACCATCTGCACCCTTATTTGCTAACTGATTTGTCTTTTTGTTGCCTTCCCTAAAAATGTGGAGGATCTAAAAATCTGTAAAATGATCTAGAATATTAAGGACTTCTTCAAGTTTTGTGTTTAAAACCCAGTTAGGCATCTTTCTCTTCCTAATGGCATTTAGGACAATCTGATAATCACCTTCAATAATAATCTTAGGTAAACTTATATCTAAACATATTTGAAGACCTTCTTGTAGGTTTTCTAATTCTACTAAATTATTAGTAGTGGGTTCTGTAGATTTAGCTCTTTTAGCAATCCACTTGCTTGACTCATCATTAATGATACATCCAATTCTTGTAGCACCAGGATTACCTCTTGAGGCTCTATTAAAGTTTAACTTGACCCACCCAGTTGGTGGAGGGATCCATCTATAATTTTCTCTAGCCTCTTTATTCTTCTTTTTATATACAAGTGGAGGATTAATTAGATTTACCCAGCTCTTTTTCAATAATTCGTCCTAGCTTGAAAATGATCCTTCCTCTATCTAAGATTTCCTAAGATGAGACTTTAAAGTCTCAACTATACAAGCCTTAATTTTTTTAATAATCTCTTCTAGTTGCATATCTTGATCATGGAAAATTCTTCTATTCCTTTCTTTCCACACTTCACACATAAGGATGGATGGGAAAATATTCCATAATTTACTATAAATACCACTACTACACTCTATTGGTCATCTCTTAAGGAAATCTACTAAGGATTTCGACATGTGAGCAGTCCATCCCATCATATGTCTAAGCCAATCCCAATAATATTGTGAGTGTGTGCAATTGTATAAAATGTGATCAGAATCGTCACTATCTTGCTTACACAATATACATCTTGATGGACACTCAATACCCAACTTACGAAGTCTGTCAGCAGTTAGGATCCTTTTCTGAAATGCCAGCCATAAAAAGAATCCAGCCTTTGGCAGACAGGATGAATCCCAACTGAGTTTAAGTGGAATATTCACTTCTTCCCATCTTTGGGAATTAGTGATAGCTCTACATCCTTTTTTGACACTATACTTTCCATCCTTCGATGCTACCCAAATGAGATTGTCTTTTCTATCTACTTGCTTTACTTTTCTTTTTTGGATTATCTTTTCAAAGGCCTTTTTTAACTATTGGATCCATATCCAAATTTTCCATGGATTTCCATTCCCAATTAGAGACTCCATTAATAGTTTTTCTTGTTTTGTAATCACTAACCTTGCTCCCCCAAAGTTTGATGAATTGTTCTTTACTACTCTTTGGGAATCCCATACTATCTATTATGGAATAACCATCCCATGAATCTTTCCAAAATAAATCTTCATTGTCCTTACCCACATCCCATATGAGAAATTTACTAATAAGGTCTCGACTTTGTCTATAAAGTTCCAGCTTTCAGATCCTTTTGGAAGGGACCTCATTCTAAAGATTGAGTAGGGATCATCAGCATTAAGATATTTGGTATTCATGATTTTAGCCCATTTATGATCCCTTTCTTCAAAAAGGTGTCAGGTTAGTTTAGCCCCTATGCTTCATTTTGCTAGCTTAAATTTTTTATCCCTAGGCCTCCTAGCTCCTTTGGCTTACATATATTATCTCATTTTATGATAGCTAATTTTTTTGAATCGTCAAAGTCATTCCAGAGAAAATTTCTAAGCTTTGCCTCAAACTTATTATTGATGTGTTTAGATAGAGGAAGACAAGGTAATGGATATGTTGGAAGTGCAGACAAAACTACTCTAATCTTAGTGACTTTCTAGGCTTTTATTAGCCACTTGTCTTTCTAGCCTCCTATCCTTGCATCTAATTTTTCAATAATCATGTTCCACTTCTTTTTATATTTACTTCCTTTCTCTAACTCTATTCCTAAATATTTACATGGAAATGTGCCTCTTTTATACCCCATAATGTTACAAATCTATTTTTCAATATTAGGTTTGGTGTTGATAAAATATTTTTCGGATTTGGATGCATTAACTTTTTGACCAGATGCTTCCATATACAGTTGGATGATAGACTTGATATTTAGGGCCACTTTTATGGTGCTTTCACTTGGCAAAATAGTGTCATCTACATATTGCTGGTGGGTAATATTGGGAACATTTTCAATTCTGGTGATACCATTTATTTTCCCCTTAGTATGAGCTTTGGTTATTGCTCTCCCAAAGGCTTCTACCATAATAATATATAGAAATGGAGATAAGGGATCTCCTTGTCTTAAGCCTCTTGATGTTTCAAAAAAGCCTTCAGGAGTTCCATTAATAAGGATTGAAATTTTAGTTGTAGAAATACATTGGTAGATAAGATTAGTCCATCGATGCGAGAATCCAAAGGCTTCTAAGGTTTTACATAAAAACCTCTAATCAACCATGTTGTATGCTTTTTGAATATCCAATTTCATGAACATGCTTGCCACTTTATTCTTATTGGCTGAATGAATTGTTTCTTGAATAATAAGTAATCCATCTAGGATTGATATGCCCAGGACAAAACTCGTTTGTTCTTTGGATATAAGCTTAGAAAGAATTAGTTTAAGCTAATTAGCTAAGATCTTAGATAAGATTTTATATTTATTATTACATAAAGCGATAGGTCTAAAGTCCCTTTTTAGGATCACCTTTTTAGGTATAAGGGTAAGAAACATAAAATTGATTTTAGATA
Organism: Cupressus sempervirens; assembly: GCA_028749045.1. Taxonomy (NCBI): domain Eukaryota; kingdom Viridiplantae; phylum Streptophyta; class Pinopsida; order Cupressales; family Cupressaceae; genus Cupressus; species Cupressus sempervirens. The sequence goes on along the minus strand of CM053784.1, from coordinate 675,295,179 downwards.
ATAATGATCCACCATTTCTTGAAGCTTCATTGGCTTTCCAGAGATCTAGCCCGATTATATCCCAACATTTTTGGTAGAAGAAAGCCTGGAATCTGTTAGGTCCTAGGGATTTGTTAGGATTCATGCTGAATAACACTGATCTAACTTCTTCCATAGTGATGGGTTTATTTAACATTCTATTTTCTTCTGGAGAGACCACTTTAGGTGTAGCTTCCAACATTTTTTATTGAGCTACCATCTTCGACCTATCAAATTTATTTAAAATATTTTGAAAGTGACTCACAAAAATCTCAGCTATTTTATTAGGATTTTCTGTGGTTATGCCCAAAGGATCTTTGGCTTTTACTATTTTGTTAATTGCTTTGTTATGAAGTGTACTATTATGAAAAAATATTGTGTTTCGATCTCCTTCTTCTAACCATTTTTCTCTTGACTTTTGTCTCCAAAAGATTGCTTTTTCCAATATATTTTCCTGCTTAGCAAGTAATTCTTTTTCTAAATAAAAGCTATTATTATTCATCCCTTTTTTAATTACTTTGATATTTAGTTATTTTAATATTTCCTCAATATCTAATTTTTCTCTAAATATGTTATTAAAATGTTTTTTATTCCATTTAAGTATATTTTCTTTGATCAATTTCATCTTGGAAACAAAGATATACATTTTAGAACCTTTAAAATTTCCTTGCTTCCACCAATCTCTAATAAGTTCCATAAAGTTTTTGTCTAAAAACTACATTTTTTCTCACTTAAAAGGATTCCTAATAGGTTTATTTGGTTCAAATAAAACAATCTGAACAAGGTAATGATCTGATCCTACTATTGGTAGAATGGAGGATTGAATGTTGAAATTAAAGTCATTGAGTTCTCCTTTGATAAAAAAATCTATCCAATTTCTCAGCTATATAGGAGAGATCTTTCATTTTATTGTTCCAAGTGTATTTCCCATTATTTATAGGAACATCGGTTAGATTATTACCTTCAACCAATTTTTAAAATCCTTAGTTGCTTGGGTGGTTTGATGTAAGCCTCCAAATTTTCCTCTATGTTTAAGATAGTATTGAAATCACCACCTAAAAGAATGATTTCATTATTGTGTTCATTAATAAACGTACTAATTTTTTCCCATAGGATTTTTTTTAATCTATGTTGTAGATTGGACCATATACATTTATTAAGATGAACTTTATGTTAGTTTTTAAGATTTTAACATTTTTGCTCATCCAGGAATTATTTGAATTTAATATATTAAGGGTAACTTTTATAGGATTCCATATCATGCCTAAACCTCCCGAAGCTCCTCTGGATTCTTGTAGGTTAACATTCCAACTGCCTAATTTCTTATCTAGCTTGACTCCTTCTTCCTTATTCAATTTAGTTTCTTGCAACATAATAATTTCAAATTGAAATTGTTTTAGGCTTTGTATTAGTAGTCATTTCTTGCTAGGAGTATTTAAACCCCTAACATTCCAAGTAGAGATCTTCATGCTGACTTGGGAAGGATCTTCCCCTCCCCTAGATTAAATAACTGACTGATATTTTGCTACTCTTTTTCCTACCCATCTACTTCTCTGCATTCCTTAAAATATTTCCTACCTCTTTTAGCTTTCAATTTACCATATCTAGTAACATTTATCCCTTCTTGGTTTATCAAAATACCCAATTGCTCTATGTTCTACTGTGCATTTAAGATGATTTCAGATTATTTTCCTTCCGTCTCATTTTTTTCTTCATTTTCTAGCTCTTGCAATAATTATTTTGCAATGGTCATCTGATCCTCTATAGATTTATCATCTTTATCTAGAATCTTTCTGGCACTGCCTTCCTTGGTCTCGTTGCCTTGTTCTATCATTGATTTATACTCAAAATTATGTATGTATTTTTTTTTTTTGTCTTCCTCTTCTATGCTTAATAGATCTCTTTTTAAGTCTTCAAAAGTATAATCATCTCCACCAAGTTTTAAAACTCTCTACAATAATCTCTCTTTTTGTGATTCACTGCTCTTGTCTATATTCTCAAAGCTGAATACTTGGATTATTTCATCAGTTAATAGTTCCAAGTTTTCTTTCTCAATCTCATCTAAAATTTCCTTTTCCAAGTCTACATCCCTAAGCATATCATTGTTCAAAAAATCATGAAATTCCTATGTTATAGTTCCAGTAATCTTGCTCTAGATGCTTTCCTTTACCTTTTGCTCACTAGTGTCATGCTTGGGGGATTCTTTACTAGTAGGTGGAGTTTGTCAAAATTTTGTGAATCTATTTATTTCCTTTTTATTGGAGACTCTATTCTCCCACAAATGTTCTTCTTTCTATTGTTGTAGAGTCTCTAATTTTCATTTTGTATATATGTGCTTTACCGATTTAGAGCCTTCATTAGAGAAAAATAAATTATTTTCTAATTCTTCAATACTACTACTCGAGTTATCCAAGGCTTTTGACTTTTTACCTAATGATTTACCTTCCTCATTGATTAATTTGATGCTTTTGCCCCTCTTTGCTTTATTTGTTCTTTTTTTTAACCTCTTTATTGCTAATCCCTATACTTTGTTGCCTTATGTTATCCATATCTTGTATAAGAATTTCTTTAATTCTAAGAGTTCTTTGGGTCTATGATCCTCACTAGTAGCCTATTCATTAGGGTTGATTCCTTTACTGACCTCTACACTTAACATTTGATTAGATCCTTTGTTGTTTTCTAAACTTTTTGATTTCCCAGTTTCTGTCTTCTATAGACCCTCATGTGTTAGCTCTACCATTTTTTCCAAATCTTTCTTGGGAATATGAATTGAGTTGTTATTAGTATTAGTGGGAGAGCTTGATCGAGAAGACTTGTCTTTTCTTGTTGTACCATCTTCAATATTTGGTTTTGTTATCCCAACTAAATCTAGAGTTGTCTTTAGGAGGTCTTTCTCATGAATAGCATTCCTCTAGCACTCTCTATGATTTCTAATGTTTATCATAGGAAAGTTGTCTACAAGATTTGTAGAAAGTTGAATATTTTTTAAAATTATTTTCCTCTTAATATTCAACCTAATTATTTCTAAAATTTTATCCTCAGTTTTGAGGCAATTTAAGTTATAGATAGTTGCGTTTGTTATTACATTAATAAGTTTGAATTCCATTATATTTACTTTATAGTTTATGAAGAATCTGAAATTATTATAGTATTTAAAAGATGCATCTATACCAATCAAATCACCCACATAAAAACCCATCTTCCTAGTAATTTCTATATGCATTAATTCTAGAGGAAGAGATTGAAGGGTTATCCAAGTTGGAATCAAAAAGTCCAGCCTTTCTTCCTTACAATCTAGAATCCACTCAAAGAATTTAACAAAAAATCCTTTGAAGTAGCAATCAGAAACATAAAGAAAATATTTTTTAACATATTCATTAATGCAATGAATATACACTACTCTATCGGAATGGTGAGAGACACTTACTTGGTTTTGGCAAAATTCCTCTAACTAGTTTATGAAATTGAACATTTCTAATTTAGGCCCATTCCAAAATGCAAAGATACCAACATTTTGGAATTCTTGCCATTGATCTTCACTATTCTGATTACTAATATTAATGATCTTTACTTCAGATTTGGGTGAGACGTGTTTAGGAACCATGGGTGGTTGTTTGTCAAGTAGAATAGGATGTTTTGAGGTGGGACTCCTGCGATGAGGCAGGATATAGATTTTAGGAGAAGGCAAGGGAGGGAGACTTTTAAGAAGATTCAGGGGCTCTGAGAAGGAATTCGATGGAAATCCTGTCTATTGGGAGAACAAAGTATTTTTATTTGCATATTTGGTAAGGTTAAAGAAATGGATTTGTTTGTCAAGAATCAAAGTAGAGAAAATGATTGGTTGAGAGCTGAAAAAACCCTACTTTGACTCTAGAATTACTTAGGCATTGCTATTTTCCTTGGCTTTCAATAGAATTTGAGGCTTTGTCTTCTCTACACCTCTTGTTGACTTCTCTTCTTGAATGAACCCTCTTTTTAAGACATTTAATTGCTTCCCAGCTAACTAAATCAAGTTATTTGTCTTATCTAAGATAGAGAATGAATTCACTATTTTGATAGCATTAATGAATGTTGCAAGATGAGAGTAATTGTAGGAAGGAGGATCACCGCATGTTTTAGCCTATTTTTTCTTTCTTTTTCTAGGGTTTTGGTATGGATGTGGAGCCATCTGCAGGTTAGGTTTTATCCAAGCCCTTGTGTTTAATTGATTTTTTCGTTTGTTATAATATTTCACATATTTCACACCTTTAGTTTTTGCTCTGAATTCCATCAAATTATTTTTCCTTTAAGAGTGCGCTTTGATTTTGTTTCAAGATGGATCTCCTAGTTAGAAACTAAAAATAACAATAACCCCCATACGGGACTAGTTTGCCTCTTCCCCACCCAGAAATGAGGTTTTGTTTAAGATGGAATTCACTTTGCCTCTAGTAATTGCAGAAATAGAGATTTTTCTAGTACCTCTTATACCTTAATCCATTGCCAATATTTATTTGCTTCTAATTATTCTGCCCTAGATATTAATTGGCTACTTTGTGCAAATTGTTGGCTGATTGGATGTGTTAATGATCCTTCATTGCTTAATTTGCTAACCAGGCCCTAAATTTTATAGATATCTTCTCACAAAAAATGTTAATCACCATGCTTATATTTTTCCTTCTCCACATGCATTCGTTCTTTTTGAATAACACCTTCTCTTGCCATGTATATCTAATTATTGTTATTTAATGTTGAAGATAATTAGCCCAAGAATTTTTCCTCATGCCCAATGAAGGAATATAATATTAATCCACATATTTTAAGGTGAATGCCATTTAGAGGATTTGATAGTTTGGATAATCTTTCTCCTTCATTCCTTTCTTAATTATCTCCCCACTTATACCTTTGAGATACTACAATAGGGTACACTCATCCTGGGAATTTGGGGAAGTTGATACTTGGTACCTAAAATTTACATAAAATCCATGCATGCACATACTCATATATTCTAAACTAAATAGGCAATGGTGGGGAGTGGTACATTATGTAGATCCCAACTAGCAGGTGACTAAGACTCCCTCCCTCAACCACAACAGGAACCTCAATCATAAAGTAAAAAAAAGGTACACCATACACATGAAAGTATGGGGTAAGTATCCATAGAAAGTGCATATAAATCATTCATCTAATTAATCATAATGAGATAACTGAAATCACTAACTGACCATACATATATTGTCATTGAAAGGATAAACATAAACACATGAAATAACTGAACAACTCATCACATAAATCAACTGAGCATTAAATAATATTTAATCAAATCTAGTAATCAAGTACTGCTAATCATAAAACACAATCATAAAACTAGCCTAAAAGAATCTGATAATACAACATAAAAGTCAAGTAGGGGTAGGCATTACATCCATTCCCCCTAGACTTAGGCTTACCCCTGGAAGCCTACAAAAAGGATAAAACTAATCTAGGGGTAGGCATTGCATCCACTCCCCCTAGACTTAGGCTTACTCCTGGAAGCCTACTACAATGACTAGGGTTTAAAAAAAAGTCAAAGAGTAATATCTACACTATCAAACAAAAAGCTCATTTAAGAACCTAATACAAATAAGTTAACTATGTATACACTTTCAGTCACTTAGAGAAATATGATTCTGGTTAATAATAAACTGAAAACCATATTGATCCAACATTCATCTTTTTAACAAATACTGAAATAGATCCCCTAAAACACTCCAAACAGAAGGTCAACATCTCTAAATCCATAGGAAAACATAAAAGTTATAATGTATAGACATAAATCAAGAGTGAAGAACATAGATGTTATGACTTTCCAAGTTTCATGTTCAAAAGTTTCATTGCTTCTAATTATTTTTTGTTCAAACTATTTAGGTTCAAGTTTGTAATAGATACATATAATAGTTCAAGTTCTATTTCAGTTAACTAGTTATCAACTAGAGGCATTCCAATATTCCCAGAGCTCCTAATGTAGTAACTTGGGCTCTTATACTAAATGTAATGCCCCGCCAGGGAACCCAAAAGAATTTAACCTAAAGTTTCACTAAGTTTGCCAAACATTTTTTTAATAAAGATAATAGCATCAACGGATAATTTAGTGGAAGCAATAACAATAAGAGATAAAATAATAACAAAAGCATGAACTCACATACATAGCAATCGTCATTAACAGATTACATTTCTTAGGGTTTTGTGATGTTGAATCACATTTTAAGTTTAATTAATATTAAATCTAACACATAACAATTCCACATCATGGAATAACTACAACTATGAATCTATTTAAATAATATACAATTACAGGATACCACTTGGCAATAAATAGAATGCACAATACTCCATTGTACAAGTCATAGGGTATGAGAGGCTGAAAGAATACACATCATAAAATATATTACATTATCTCATAAGATCTATGAAATCAAATACAATACACTTATGGTATACCATCCATCATAGAAATACAAGATCAAATAGAAAGGAGCATCTACAAAAACACATCCAACAATGTCATCCAATGGTTGGATCTCAATGATATAAGAAAAAAGCACTACCACCTAGCCTTTTGGTAACCAGAAAAGGGTCCACTCCCACTGTGTTGAGGAGATAGTCTCAAGTCCCAAACATGATAATAAACTCAGAAGTCAAAACCAACATCTAGGCTCAAGGAATCATCGGAAAGAAAACTATCTCAAAGTGTACCAAGACACAAGTGTCAACTAATCCTAGAGGAAACAAGACACATAGGAAACATACTATGCAAGTGAGTAAGTGTCATTGCATGAGCCAACTCTAAGGTTACCCTGGTAACCATTATGGACTCCAGACCCCCAAGTTTCTCTATGTGGCATCAATATCCTTTCGTATAGACAAAACATACTAACCAGTTAGCGCTAAGGTCACCTTGGTAGTATTATAATACTTTGGACCCCCTAGTGACTTTTTGTGGTACCAATATCTTATTAATTTATTTTAAACCCATTTAATGAAATGTTATCACTTATTAAAATAACCTACAATGGGTTACTCGCCAACCTCTTTAGGTCCTTGGCCTCCATTGCAAGCCACTTCCCAACATGACATACAAATAACCTACCCTAAGCTCAAAAAAAGAAAAAGGTCTCAAATGACTATAAACCACACATCAATTCTTAAACAAGCAACTAGAAAGCATTGAAATATTACTAATCATAATCACATATTCCACCAATACGATCACCCTAACAGGACTGATCCAAAAGCAAGTACACATAAACCAAATCCATGTCATGACATGACATCACCAAAAATAAATCATTTAATCACCTTAGTCCTATACAAGAAACTAAGAAGAAATCCAAAGATATCTGATCGAAGACTCAAAAGGTTATACCAGAATACTCATACCATTCACCTTAGTTCTACACAAGAAATTGGAAAGCACATCAAAACATTTGATCAAACTCATCCTAGCACATACACAAAACATTACCACGATCAGGTATAAAGATTGTGATCAAAACATCATTATGGCATCATATAACAAGACTCCCAAGCCTCTGTAAACATCCTAATTTGGTCAAAGCTAAGTCAACCCCAAAACCCAATATTAATAAACCACACATCACACACAACATATGCAACAGTAACTTTTCTTAATTCATTAGGGTTGGAAAACACATAAGTTTAATTTTCACTATAGGTTTCCAAGTTCTCATTTTCATTTTCAAAACACAAAGATTCAATAACAACTAGGGTTTCAATTTTCTTTTCCAAGTATTACTATTTATAGAGTTTTCAATTCTAATTAGGTTTCACATTTTCGTTTCAAGTACAAGATTCGACCATACAAGTAGGGTTTTGGTTTTTTCGTCTTTTCAAAGTATGAAGATTTCTAAGGTTTTTGAATTATAGAAATTATTTTTATATTTAAATTTAACCATCCAACACAACCCAAGTTGCTAAAGATAACCATTTTCCCAATTTATAATTACCCATTTGGCTCACAATTATATTGTAATAATAAATTAATTAGAATTTCAATTAATTAAAATAACAACAATCTCGTAATTAAATATTATTATTAAGATTTTATTATCTATTACTAAATTATTAATACTAATAATTATTTAGTTAATGATAAAATAATATATATTATTTAATAATAATAATAATAAAATTAACTAATATAATAATAATAATAAACTTTATTTATAATCATATTAATAATTAATAATTAATAATTAATATTAATAATATTATTCAAATAAAATAAAACTTAAATTAAAAAATTGCAAAAACTACCTGTGATACAAATCGCATATCCCATTTAATGGGAAAGTCACCTAGCACGCTACCTTGGCAGCTACTACCATGACATCATGAGAAAAGAAGAAGGAAGGATAGGGGGGAGGGGAAGGTGGTGGCCCCTACCCACCAACAATTATTTAATATAATTTTCTTTTTATTAAAAACATCAAGCCTCTCCCTAAAATCGTAGTCTATAATTTTCACCAATTTTTTTTTAAATTTTTAAAAATAACTTGTTTTATTAAAACATAAACAATTTTTCCCTCCTTTATTATATATATATATATATATATATATATATATATATATATATATATATATATATATATATATATATATATATATATATATATATATATATATATATATATATATATATATATATATATATATATATATATATAACCTAGTATAGAAAACCTATAACAAACAGTCAAAATTAGTTTTCTTTTCAAAACCCACATCCCAATTTTAACAAATATATTACAAATTACCCATTTTAAATCAAATGAGGGTTTTTATTCTACCATTTATTTACAGATGATTTGGAAATGAAAAACAATAGAATCACAACAAGGTTTTAGATTCTCAATTCATATACAAAGGTTTCTCAAACGAAGAACAATAAAAAAACACATACAAGGGTTTCAACCTAATTGAATTCTAAAAATAGATTCATGAGCAACTACTGCACAAAACCACAAGATCCTACCTAGATCTGATGCTAAACGAAGGATGCACAAAACTCGCAAACAATTCCCTTTCCTTTCGAAACCCTCTTTTCGAAAATTGCTCCTCCAAATTCTTTAGTAATTACAAAATGAGCTCTAGATCTCTGGCAAAGAGTTCTCCCCTAAATTTAGGGCTTTAATTGTGTAATCACATGAGAAGAATCATTGATCTTTATCTTTTATTATTTGTATTATATTTTAATTTCATGCACAACTTTATGCATTTTAATTAAGATAATCTTTATTAAATTGATTCCTTTCTCTCTTTAACTAATTTGCGATATATATTTTAATTTAGAATTATTTTATTAGTAAACGACCAAAGCCTTGTATTATAATTTAATAAATAAAATTACATAGATTCTCCATTCAAACAGGCACTGGTAGGAAAGTGATGGGGACACAACCTACGCACAAAATGGACACAACAGGAAAAAGGGAAATTGTATTAACTATGAAAATAAGCTAGTACATTCAGTACAGAGAAAATGGACTTCAAAACATGCCCTAAGGGCTTAGAATAACATAAATCTGGAGATAATTTCTCCTTTCAGTACCTCCTCTCAATTTCCACTTCGAACTGCCTTTTACAATGCCATAAATGTCCTTAAAAAGACCCCGAAGGGTTAAGGACTAGGAATACATTCTAGAAAGTGCTAGTAGGCATCCACCGACCAAGTAGAAGGCTCCAGAAGTCGCGTTAGAAGTTGGTGCAAATCTAAAAGAATCCAAAAACGGTAACCGAACTTCCGAGAGGCATAACTTTTGAACCGTAGCTCCGATTGATGAACCGTTTACATTTTCGAAAAGCTCTCAAAGCCCTCTATAGACCTATGGGCCAGCTTTGCTTGTCCCCCATTATTTAGCCCTTTCTGAGGTCATTTAATGCCCCTACCTTGACTTTGAAGTATTCTTAGGAGGTCTCCAAAACTCAAAAAACTGCGATAACTTTCAAACCGTGGGGCCTTTTGACCTGATTCTTTTTTTGGAATGCTCTAAATTAAAATTACATTCATTTGGCCAATTTACACCTCTTAGTTCACCAAAATGATGGCTCACTTACATACTCCTATTTTTTTGACATTTACACGTATCCCAAGGTGTTCAAATACTCTATCCTAGAACACTGATAGTGGAACTATGAGAGTTGGAACCTTTATTGACCCAAATGGGTATCCAGAAATGAAAAGACATGAACCAGAAACTAAGTCTAAGTACATTTTTTTTGGGTGACACAAGATTGCTCTTATACCTCTGGATGCTCCTGCATCAGACACCTAGGGTAGATTGAAAAGTGACCCTGTCACTTTATGAATGGTAGAGGAAATCCCAAATGGGAAACCTCAGTTGCTGAAATCCAAGTTGAGTCCTCTATCAGCCGTCCTTTTCACTTGACCAAATTCTCTTCATACAGCCTATTTCTGGTGCTCCTACCCACACGATGATCTAGAATGTCTTCTATCTCCTCCTTCTTAGAAGTAGGAATTGGACATGGCTCTAACATCAATTCCTCATCTGCACCATCATCATGATACTCTATTAAGTCTGCAATGTTGAAAATAGGAGAAATATGAACACCATCTGATAGCTCCACCTCATATGCATTTCTTGAGTCATGTTTCTTCAAAATTTTGCAAGGGCCAAATTTTTTCATTTTCAGCTTGTTATAAGTACCGGCTGGAAATCTTTCTTTTCGTAAGTGTACCATGACTAGATCCCCTACTTAGAATTCCTTATGTCTTCTCCTTTGATCAGCCCTAGCTTTATACTTTTGATTCATCTTGGTAATGTGTGCTTGAACCTCCTCATGTAGATGCTTGATATGTTCAGCAAATTCTTCAGCTTTAGCACTTGTCCTTTCCCCTTGCTCTATCTTCCTCAATTCTGGTGCAGTCCTTGGGCTACTTCCATATACAATGTGGAATGGTGATCTACCAGTACTCCTATTTATAGAGTTATTGTAAGCAAACTCGACTTGTGGTAGAATCAAATCCCACCCCTTGGGCTTATCCCCAACTAAACATCTCAACAAATTGCCCAAAATTTTGTTTACCACTTCTGTTTGGCCATCAGTCTGTGGGTGATGTGTGGAACTAAATTTGAAGTCTGTTCTCAACTTTTTTCACAATGTCCTCCAGAAATACCCCACAAATTTAGTATCTCTGTCAGAAACTATACTCCTTGGAAGACCATGTAGTCTTACCACCTCTCTGAAAAACAAGTCTGCAATATGGACATCATCATGAGTTTTGTGGCATGGAATGAAATGTGCCATTTTGGAGAACCTATCAACTACCACAAATACTGAGTCATTACCCCTTGGTGTCCTCGGCAATCCAAGAACAAAATCCATACTTATGTCCTCCCATGGCTTTGATGGAATGGGCAATGGCTGATATAGTCCAGTATTGTGGCTAAATCCTTTGGCAACTTGACAAACCTAGCAACTCTGTACAAACTTCTTCACATCTTGTGAAATCTGAGGCCAAAAATAATGTTCTCTAAGAATGGCAATGGTCTTATCTCGACCAAAATATCCTGCCATCCCTCTACTATGTTTCTCTTTAATTAGATTTTCCCTCATGGAACTCCTTGGAATGCACAATTGGCTGCCCTTGAATAACATACCATCCTGAATCAGATAGTATAACCACCTAGTTCTATCTACAGCAACAGGCTCTTTAAAAGCTTTCCATGCATAAGCAAAATTAGGATCTTCAGGGTACAGATTCTTGAGTTCATCAAACCCAACTACTTCAACCTGCATTATTGTAAGCAACAACTGTCTCATCATCCAAATAGACAATAACAAATTTTCTCAAGAACTTCTTAAGTACCTCATTCATAAGCCGCATGAAGGTGCTTGGGGCGTTTGTCAATCCAAAGGGCATGACTAACCACTCATAAAGACCCTCCTTGGTCTTGTAGGCCATTTTCCACTCATCTCCTTCTCGAATCTGTATCTGGGGATAACCACTCTTGAGATCTATCTTTGTGAAGTACTGAGCTCCACTCAAGCAGTCCATAAGATCATCTATTCTTGGCAAAGGAAATCGATATTTGATGGTTATCCTATTTATAGCTCGAGAGTCTGTACACATCCTCCACTCTCCATCCTTCTTTGGTGCCAATATTGCAGGTATTACACATGGACTCAGGCTCTCCTGAATCAAGCCCTTCCTTAATAGCTCCTGAACCTGTGTATTTAGCTCCTCTGTTTCAGTAGGAGTCATCCTGTGAGCAGCCTTGTTAGGCAAACTAGCTCCTAGAATTAGATCTATCTGATGACTGATTTGCCTTACTAGTGGCAATCCTTCTGGAACATTATCAGAGATAATATCTCCAAACTCACCTAGTAAATCTGAGACTTCAAGTGGTATTTCACTACTACCCTCTTTTTCTTTCCTAAGAATCAAAGCATAACACATACGCTGATGTTTCATTCCATCTAAGAACTTTCTTCCATCAACAAGACAAATCCTAGCACTGCTACATACCTTTTCACCTTCCCTGTTCATGAGCTTCAATTTGTGGCGAACTCCATCCTTTGTTAGAGAGTATGTGTTTGCATGACCATCATGTACTGCATGTCTATCAAACTGCCATGGTCTACCCACAAATATATGGAAAACATCCATTGGAATAACATCACAGAGAACTTCATCATGGTAACTCCCAATTTTGAATTTCACGAGACATTGTTCACTTACCAGGACCTTATGATCATCTTTTACCCAAGCAATCTGATAGGGCTAGGGATGTCTCTCCCTCTTGAGCTTTAGCTTAGAGACCATCTCTTCTGATACCAAGTTATTAGTGCTACCACCATCAATGATCACGTCACAATATTTATCCTCACACTTGCATCTGGTACGGAACAAACTCCTCCTTTGTCTTGGTTCAATCTCACCACTTAGTAGGACCCTTTCATTCACCAAAGTCTCTCCTCTTTCTGCATCTTCTGAATGTGATGATTGTGCATCCTCATCCACATGAGCAACCCTAGCCTGGCCCTTAGCTCTCCTATCTATCCTTGTCATTGTGGGTATTCAAAGGCACGATGACCTTCTCCATTGCAATGGAAACAGGCACCATAGAAGGCTCCCCTTCCTTGTCCTTGTCCTCTACCTCTTCCTCTCTGATTTCCAAAGTCTTGATCACGGGAGCGGTTGAAACCCTCATTCCTCTGGTTCCTGCTAGTACCCACATCTTCATTTTTCTTTTGGGTTTCATTTTGTCCTCTGGATGACCTACCACTTCCCCTTCCTCCTTGACGACACCCTCTTTGTCTCCCTTCAAACCTCTTATTCAACTTCTCTTCAACTTATAGGGCAAACTGGTATGCTTCTTCAACACTAGTCATTCTTACCAGACTTAATTCCTCCTAGATGCTAGGTCGCAACCCACTGATATAATGAGCAACCTTCTCCTTATTTGTTTTTGCATGCCCTGATCTAATCAAAAGTTGATAAAACTCCTCTGTATATTCTTGGACTGATCTTCCTACTTGCTTTAGCCCATGCATCTTCTTAAACAAATCAAGCTCGTAGTCCACAGGAATGAACTGCTTCTTCAATTTGTCCACCATGCGATCCCACCTTGTGATCTTCTCCTTTCCTCTTCTATTTATTTCCAATTAAACCTCTTGCCACCAGATTTTGGCATGGCCTTTCAGTTTGGCCTTTGCAAACTTAACCTTATCTGGGTCCTTGATATCCTCATACTCAAAGTATTCTTCCAGTTCATTGATCTAGTCGATCAACTCATCTAGTTTCAGATTTCCTGAAAATACACCCACATCAATTGTAGGTCTTTTCCCAAATTTAGTAATGGCCCTAAAAAGCCTTTCCTTTGCCTAATTCAAAACTTCCACGTCAATTTCCCCTTCTGGTCCAATTTCTTCTTCTTCATTGTCATCCTCACTGTCGTCACCTGCGGCAACATTTGTTCCTCTACGGAGCTCCTCCTGCAATGCTTGTACTTGCCTTTGGAGGGCTCTAACCTCCTTAGGATTAACAGCTCTGGCCCTTCCACCATGCTCTCTTCGTGGAGGCATCTTCTTAACTCAATCCCACAACCACACAGTCCTGGTGCAGACTGCCTCACAGTCGGTGCTCTGTCTACACACTCAGGAAAACCAGCTCTGATACCACTTGATGGGGACACAACCCACGCATAGAATGGACACAATAGGAAAAAGAGAAATTGTATTAACTGTGAAAATAAGCTAGTACATTTAGTATAGAGAAAATGGACTTCAAAACATGCCCTAAGGGCTTACAATAACATAAATCTGGAGATAATTTCTCCTTTCAGTACCTCCTCTCAATTTCCACTCCGAACTGCCTTTTACAATGCCAAAAATGTCCTTAAATAGACCTCGAAGGGTTAAGGACTAGGAATACATTCTAGAAAGTGCTAGTAGGCATCCACCGACCAAGTAGAAGGCTCTAGAAGCTGCGTTAGAAGTTGGTGCAAATCTGGAAGAATCCAAAAATGGCAACCGAACTTTCGAGAGGCATAACTTTTGAATCGTAGCTCCGATTGATGAACTGTTTACATTTCCAAAAAGCTCTCGAAGCACTCTATAGCCCTATGGAGCAAATTCGCTCATCCCCCATTTTTTGGCCCTTTCTAAGGTCATTTAATGCCCCTAACCTGACTTTGAAGCATTCTTAGGAGGTCTCCAAAACTCAAAAAACTGCGATAACTTTCAAACCGTGGGGCCTTTTGACCTAATTCTTTTTCTGGAATGCTCTAAATTATAATTACATTCATTTGGCCAATTTAAACCTCTTAGTTCACAAAAATGATGACTCAATTACATACTCCTATTTTTTCAGCATTTACATGTATCCCAAGGTGTTCAAATACTCTATCCTAGAACACTGATAGTGGAACTGTGAGAGTTGGAACCTTTATTTGAACCAAATGGGTATCCAGAAATGAAAACACATGAAACATAAACTAAGTCTAAGTACATTTTTTTTTGGGTGACACAGGATTGCCCTTATACCTCTGGATGCTCCTGCATCAGACACCTAGGGTAGTTTGAAAAGTGACCCTGTCACTTTATGAATGGTAGAGGAAATCCCAAATGGGAAACCTCAGTTGCTGAAATCTAGGTTGAGTCCTCTATCGGCTGTCCTTTCCACTTGACAAAATACTCTTCATACTGCCTATTTCTGGTGCTCCTACCCACATGATGATCTAGAATGTCTTCTATCTCCTTCTTAGAAGTAGGAATTGGACATGGATCTAACATCAGTTCCTCATCTGCACCATCATCATGATACTCTGTTAAGTCTGCAATGTTGAAAATAGGAGAAATATGAACACCATCTGGCAGCTCCACCTCATATGCATTTCCTGAGTCACGTTTGTTCAGAATTTTGCAGGGGCCAAATTTCTTCATTTTCAGCTTGTTGTAAGTACCAGCTAGAAATCTTTCTTTTCGTAAGTGTACTATGACTAGATCCCCTACTTGGAATTCCTTATGTCTTCTCCTTTGATTAGCCCTAGCTTTATACTCTTGATTCATCTTGGTAATGTGTGCTTGAACCTCCTCATGTAGACGCTTGATATGTTCAGCAAATTCTTCAGCTTTAGCACTTGTCCTTTCCCCTTGCTCTATCTTCCTCAATTCTGGCGTAGTCCTTGGGCTACTTCCATATACAATGTGGAATGGTGATCTACCAGTACTCCTATTTATAGAGTTATTGTAAGCAAACTCGGCTTGTGGTAGAATCAAATCCCACCGCTTGGGCTTATCCCGAACTAAACATCTCAGCAAATTGCCCAGACTTCTGTTTGGCCGTCATTCTGTTGGTGATGTGTGGAACTAAATTTCAAGTCTGTTCTCAACTTTTTCCACAATGTCCTCTAGAAATACCCCACAAATTTAGTATCTCTGTTAGAAACTATACTCCTTGGAAGACCATGTAGTCGTACCACCTCTCTGAAAAACAAGTCTGCAATATGGACAACATCATGAGTTTTGTGGCATGGAATGAAATGTGCCATTTTGGAGAACCTATCAACCACCACAAATACTGAGTCATTACCCCTTGGTTTCCTTGGCAATCCAAGAACAAAATCCCTACATATGTCCTCCCATGGCTTTGATGGAACGGGCAATGGCTGATATAGTCCAGTATTGTGGCTAAATCCTTTGGCAACTTGATAAACCTGGCAACTTTGTACAAACTTCTTCACATCTTGTGAAATTTGAGGCCAAAAATAATGTTCTCTAAGAATGGCAATGGTCTTATCTCGACCAAAATGTCCTACCATCCATCCACTATATTTCTCTTTAATCAGATTTTCCCTCATGGAACTCCTTGGAATGCACAATTGGCTGCCCTTGAATAACATACCATCCTAAATTAGATAGTCTAACCACCTAGTTCTATCTACAACAACAGGCTCTTTACAAGCTTTCCACGCTTCAGCAAAACCAAGATCTTCAGGGTACAGATTCTTGAGTTCATCAAACCCAACTACTCCAACCTACATTACTGTAAGGAACAATTGTCTCCTGCTTAGTGCATCTGCAACCTTGTTAGATTTTCCACTTCTATGTTTCAACACAAATGTATAGCTCTGCAAGAACTCTACCCACTTCATATGCCTCTGATTCAATTTACCTTTGCTATTTAGGTACTATAATGCCTGATGATCAATATACAAAACAAATTATTTTGGCAACAAATAATGCCTCCATTTCTTTGAGGCCTGAACTATTGCATAGAACTCTTGATCATAAACATAATACTTCTTCTTTGCATCATTCAATTTTTCACTAAAATATGCAATAGGCTTTCCTTCTTGGCTTAATACAGCCCCAATAGTGCTCCCACTAGCATCACAATCCACCTGGAACACCTTTCTAAAATCTAGAAGTGCCAACACAGGTTGTTCTGTCACCTTCTTCTTCAGCAATTCAAAACTTCTCGCAGCTGCTGCAGTCCATTTGAACTCTTTTCTATCCCCTCTTATTGTGTCAGTTAGGGGTGCACATATGCCACTAAATTTCTTAATAAACTTCCTATAAAAATTGACCAGACCATGAAATGATCTAACCTCAGTAGCAGACCTTGTAGTAGGCCATTCCAAGATGGCTTTTAAATTCTCTGGATCCATTTTGAGACCTTTAGGTGATATAACAAACCCCAAATAGACTAACTCCCTTTTTGCAAAGATACACTTCTTCAAATTAATTAACAGTTTCTCTTCCCTTAACCTTTCAAGGACACTACGGATATGCAATAAATGTTCTTCGAAAGTCTTGCTGAAAATTAAAATATCATCCAAATAGACAATAACAAATTTTCCTAAGAACTTCTTAAGTACCTCATTCATAAGCTGCATGAAGGTGCTTCGGGCGTTTGTCAATCCAAAGGGCATGACTAACCACTCATAAAGACCCTCCTTGGTCTTGAAGGCCATTTTCCACTCATCTCCTTCTCGAATTCGGATCTAGTGATAACCACTCTTGAGATCTATCTTTGTGAAGTACTGAGCTCCACTCAAGCAGTCCATAAGATCATCCATTCTTGGCAAAGGAAACTGATATTTGATGGTTATCCTATTTATAGCTCGAGAGTCTGTACACATCCTCCACTCTCCATCCTTCTTTGGTGCCAATATTGCAGGTATTGCACATGGACTCAGGCTCTCCTGAATCAAGCCCTTCCTTAATAGCTCCTGAACTTGTCTATTTAGCTCCTCTGTTTCAGTAGGAGTCATCCTGTGAGCAACCTTGTTAGGCAAACTAGCTCCTAGAATTACATCTATCTGATGACTAATTTTCCTTACTAGTGGCAATCCTTCTGGAACATTATCAGAGATAATATCTCCAAACTCACCTAGTAAATCTGAGACTTCAAGTGGTATTTCATTACTACCCTCTTTTTCTTTCCTAGGAATCAAAGCATAACACATACGCTGATGTTTCATTCCATCTAAAAACTTTCTTCCATCAACAAGACAAATCCTAGCACTGCTACATACCTTTTCACCTTTCCTTTTCATAGGCTTCAGTTTGTGGCGAACTCCATCCTTTGTTAGAGAGTATGTGTTCGCATGACCATCATGTACTGCATGTCTATCAAACTACCATGGTCTACCCAACAATAGATGGAAAACATCCATTGTAATAACATAACAGAGAACTTCATCATGGTAACTCTCAATTTTGAATTTCACGAGACATTGTTCACTTAACAGGACCTTATGATCATCTTTTACCCAAGCAATCCGATAGGGCTAGGGATGTCTCTCCCTCTTGAGCTTTAGCTTAGAGACCATCTCTTCTGATACCAAGTTATCAGTGCTACCACCATCAATGATCATGTCACAACATTTATCCTCACACTTGCATCTGGTACGGAAAAAACTCCTCCTTTGTCTTGGTTCAATCTCACCACTTAGTAGGACCCTTTCATTCACCAAAGTCTCTCCTCTTTATGCATCTTCTGAATGTGATGATTGTGCATCCTCATCCACATGAGCAACCCTAGCTTGGCCCTCAGCTCTCCTATCTGTCCTTCCTTGTCGTTGTGGGCATTCAAAGGCACAATGACCTTCTTCATTGCAATGGAAACAGGTACCACAGAAGCCTCCCCTTCCTTGTCCTCGTCCTCTACCTCTTCCTCTCTGATTTCCAAAGTCTTGATCATGGGAGCGGTTGAAACCCTCATTCCTCTGGTTCCTGCTAGTACCCACATCTTCATTTTTCTTTTGGGTTTCATTTCATCCTCAAGATGACCTACCACTTCCCCTTCCTCCTTTACCATGCCCTTTTTGTCTCCCTTCAAACCTTTTATTCAACTTCTCTTCAACGTGTAGGGCAAACTGGTATGCTTCTTCAACACTGGTCATTCTTACCAGACTTAATTCCTCCTGGATGCTAGGTCGCCACCCACTGATATAACAAGCAACCTTCTCCTTATTTGCTTCTACATGCCCTGCTCTAATCAAAAGTCAATAAAACTCCTCTGTATATTCTTGGACTGATCTTCCTGCTTGCTTTAGCCCATGCATCTTCTTAAACAAATCAAGCTCGTAGTCCACAAGAATGAATTACTTCTTCAATTTGTCCACCATGCGATCCCACCTTGTGATCTTCTCCTTTCCTCTTCTATTTATTTCCAATTGAACCTCTTGCCACCAGATTTTGGCATGGCCTTTCAGTTTTTCCTTTGCAAACTTAACCGTATCTGGGTCCCTGATATCCTCATACTCAAAGTATTCTTCCAGTTCATTGATCCAGTCGATCAACTCATCTGGTTTCAGATTTCTTGAAAATACACCCACATCAATTGGAGGTCTTTTCCCAAATTTAGTAATGGCCCTAAAAAGGTTGTCCTCTACCTGATTCAAAAATTCCCCGTCAAATTCCCCTTCTAGTCCAATTTCTTCTTCTTCATTTTCATCCTCACTGTCGTCACTTGCGGCAACATTTGTTCCTCTACGGAGTTCCTCCTGTAATGCTTGTACCTGCCTTTGGAGGGCTCTAACCTCCTTAGGATTAACAGCTCCGGCCCTTCCACCATGCTCTCTTCATGGAGGCATCTTCTTAACTCAATCCCACAACCACACAGTCCTGGTGCAAACTGCCTCACAGTCAGCGCTCTGTCTACACACTCAGGAAAACCAGCTTTGATACCACTTGATGGGGACACAACCCACACACAAAATGGACACAACAGGAAAAAGAGAAATTGTATTAACTGTGAAAATAAGCTAGTACATTCAGTACAGAGAAAATGGACTACAATACATGACCTAAGGGCTTACAATAACATAAATCTGGAGATTATTTCTCCTTTCAGTACCTCCTCTCAATTTCCACTCCGAACTGCCTTTTACAATGCCATAAATGTCCTTAAATAGACCTCAAAGGGTTAAAGACTAGGAATACATTCTAGAAAGTGCTAGTAGGCATCCACCAACCAAGTAGAAGGCTCCAGAAGCCGCGTTAGAAGTTGGTGCAAATCTAGAAGAATCCAAAAATAGGAACCGAACTTCTGGGAGGCATAACTTTTGAACCATAGCTCTGATTGATGAATCGTTTACATTTTTGGAAAGCTCTCGAAGCGCTCTATAGCCCTATGTACTAGCTTTGCTTGTCCCCCATTTTTTGGCCCTTTTTGAGGTCATTTAATGCCCCGAACTTGACTTTGAAGCATTCTTAGGAGGTCTCCAAAACTCGAAAAACTACGATAACTTGCAAACCGTGGGGCCTTTTGACCTGATTCTTTTTATGGAATGCTCTAAATTATAATTACATTCATTTGGCGAATTTACACCTCTTAGTTCACCAAAATGATGGCTCAATTACATACTCCTATTTTTTTGGCATTTATACGTATCCCAAGGTGTTCAAATACTCTATCCTAGAACACTGATAGTGGAACTGTGAGAGTTGGAACCTTTATTTGACCCAAATGGGTATCCAGAAATGAAAACACATGAAACATAAACTAAGTCTACGTACATTTTTTTTGGGTTACACAAGATTGCCCTTATACCTCTGGATGCTCCTGCATCAGAAAGAATACAGAAATAAAACCTCCAAACTTGCTTGAGACTGATGTCCCATACTATACAGAATCAAAGGGGCATAGCTAGTTTACATCATCTTAGAGACAAACATATACATTTTGGAGCTTTTAAAATTGCCTTGATTCCACCATTCTCTAATGAGCTCCATCATTTTTTTGGTCTAAAAACCACATTTTTCACATTTAAAAGGATTTCTAATAGGTTTATTAGGTTCACAAAATTCAATCCTAATAGGATAGTGTTTTGATCCTGCGAAGCTTGAATATCAACATCTAGTTCACTTAATTCTCCTTTGAGAAAGAACCTGTCCAATTTCTCTGCAATAAAGGAAAAATCTTTCCTTCTATTATTGCATGTGAACTTACCATTATTAATAGGTATATCAAATAGTTTGTTGAGCTCTATCCATTTTTAAAATTCCAAAGATGTTTGTGAAATTTGCTGGATGCCTCCAAATTTTTCATCTATATTCGTAATAGTATTAAAATCTCCCCCTATAAGAATGAGTTCATTGCTGTGATTTTTAATAAATAGACTTATTTCTTCCCTTAGCAATTTTGTATCTATGTTATGGCTTGAACCATAGATGTTTATTAATATTAGTTGTAAGTTAGTCTTTATGCTTTTAATTCTGCTACTCATCCATGAGTTGTTTGATTTTAGAATATTTAGGGTTACTTTCATAGGATTGAAAATCATTCCTAATCCCCCTAAGGCTCCTCTAGATACATGCAAGTTAACGTTCTAGCTTCCTAATTTCTTTACTAGCTTAATTCTTTCTTCTTTATTCAATTTTATATCTTGTAATATAATAATTTCAGAATCAAATTGTTTTAAATTATGTTTTTGTAATCATTTCTTGCTAGGTGCATTTAAGCCCCTAACATTCTAGGAGGTGATCTTCATGCTACTATGGGAAGGTTCTTCCCCTTCCTAGGATTAAGTAGCTAACTTATCTTTTGCTCTTCTTTTGCCTACCCATATGCTTCTCTAAGTTCTTTAAGAGACTTCCTACCTCTCTTAGCTTTCCTTCTACCATATTTGGGAGTACTTATCCCTTCTTGATTCATCATAATACCTAATAGCTCTATGTTCTCCTAAGCATTAAATACACTTTCAAATTGCTTACCTTCTTCCACATCTTTTTCTTCATTTTCTAATTCTTTCATTTTCTGATCTGCAAGAGTTATCTGAGTACCTATATGTATATTATCTGCTACGTCCGTGTACTCCATGTTCTACCCAAATCATGAACATCTCCTTGTCCTATAATTGTTTTATCTTTGATTGTCTGTACATCTTTACTTCTCTTATCTTCATCCTCAATGATTAACGAATCTCTTCTTAAATCTTCAAAGGTATATTTATCTCTGCCTAATTTTATAACTTGTTGCATTAGTTCCTTTTTTTATTTGTCACTACTTTTATCAATATTGTCCAAATTAAAAAATTTGATTAGCTCAACTGTTAGAAGTTCTAGGTTCTCTTTCTCCTTCTCATCTAAAATTAACATTTCCATCTCATCAATATTTGACATACCATTATTCTAGAAGTCATGAAAATCTTGTGTTTGTATTCACTTACTCTGGGCCTTCTCCTTTATAATGTGCTCATTGAGATTATTAATAGGAGATTTTTGTGTTGTACTTGGTGTCTACCAAAATTTGGACAACTTCTTGACTCCCTCTTTATTAGGATCTATGATCTCCTTCATAGAATCTTCTTTCTATTACAACGGTGTCGCTAATAATTCTTTTGTGCATTTATCCTTACTTCACTCCAGAGATGTATCAGAGAAAAGACCCTTGTTTTCAATTTCTTCAAGAATGCTATTAGAATCATCTAAGATATTTTTGTCATGAAACCTAGATTCTTTTCCTAATTTTTTTCTTTTCCACTAATTTATTTTGTATCCTTGGCTTTCTGTGCTCTTTTTGGTTTCTTATTTAACCTTCTGCCTCTATTTGCTATCTTTTGCATCTTAATATTAACTATATTAGGTTCTATTTTTTCTCCTTCTCTTCTGTTGATATCTTTAGGACATTGGTCTTCATAGGTAGTATCAACTGCCAACTATGAGCTAATGCCTTTACTTTCTTTTGTATCTGACAATTCAATCATATCTTTACTATTATTTGACATTAGAGATTTTCCTTTATCTTTGCTTTGAGATTCTTTTTCTTTTACCACTAGTACTATTTCTGTAGCTTTCTTCTTATCTTTTTATCTAATTTCTAATATCAAGGAGTTATGACTACTATTTTTCCTTTTCTTATTTCTCAATCTTCCAAATCTGAAACTTCTTTCCTTGTTGTAACATGGCTGCTCTTCCCTTGGAATTCCTTTTTATTCCCAATATTCATCATAGGGAAAGTATCTTTAAAATCCGAGGTTGGTTGACAAATTTTAAATGTAATTTTCCTTTCATTATTTAGTTTGATTATTTTAGAAATTTTTCCTTCAAATCTATAAAATTTTAAGTTATAAATAGATATATTTGTTATTACCTTAATAGATTGGAGTTCATGAGTTTTAGTCTCTAAGTTGATCAAAAATTTAATATTATTACAGTATTTATAAGAAGCATCGATTCTTATCAGATTACTAATTGATGAACCTATATTCCAGAGAATCTCTAAATGCATGAGTTCTGGAGGGAGAGATTCAATTGAGACTCAAGTTGAGATGACAAAATTTAATAGTTCTTCCTTACAATCTAAGATCCATTCCAAAAATTTAACAACGTGACCTTTAAAATAACAAATAAAGATAAAGAGGAAATATTTTTTGATATATTCATCACTAAAATGAATGTAAACTATTCTATCTGAATGGTGAGATATACTTACCTGATTTTGACAGAAATCCTTTATCTAGTTGATGGGATTGAACATTTCTTATTTTGGCCCATTCCAAAATGAAAATACATTGACACTCTAGCAATCTTGCCAACGATCTTCACTGTCCTGATTACTGATAATTAAAATCGGTTCCTCCATTATAACATTGGGGTGAGGAGATGATAAGGATAGAAAAGGTGATTGAGAAGGAGCCTTGGGCAAAATAATTCTATGATGAGGGGGGATGTATGTTTTAGGTGGGTTGTATGCAGGTTTGAAATTTGACTTATTCATCTTATTGCAATGTTCTACGAGGGAATTCACATAGGGATCAGCTAGAAAACCTATCTACTAGGTATAAAGGGGAAATCTCATATAGGAAGCATATTTGGTGTGATTAAAAAAGTGAAATTGTTTATCAAGACTTTCAATGGAAAAAAATGATATTAGGTTTCAATCCTTTCTGAGTAGCAACATTGACAAATTGATGGCAATCATCACTATTAAATGTTTGGTGATAAAACTTATGCTTACTTGCCTTATTTTGAATTGAGGCATTTTGGGACGAAATGATCTAATTTGAATTCTATGGAGCCTTGGCCCAAATAATCCCATTTGGATTTACCATTGACCAAAACCCTAATCTCTCTAAATATTTCTTCGAAAAATCTTGATTAGTAGCACTAGATATTTTATTGATGATCTTATGATTGAGATTCTTTTGCTGAACATTTGTGTTTTCTTGAACATTTGTCTCATTTAGAGCCAAAAAAGAATTTGTAGTCTTCACAACGTACCTTAGATTTGTAGATGGAGAGCAAATGATGGGAGGGTTATCAATGCACAGTCTCCCAGGCTAATTTGTTTCCCCTTTAGTGCTTCAAGGCCATGTCAAAGGAAGATGCCCCTGCTTCTTACATATTAGTTTTGATCTAGGGTTTTGCAAATTAAGCAAATACCCTAGTTGCACATCATTGCAATCTGCTCTGCTTTCCATATTTGATCTAACCACCGATTGTGTGCTTTTACCTATGAGATGGTCAAGTAATTTTCAGAGCCCCCATGGGAGTGATAAATCGTTTAAGCAATTGCATCAAGAAGGGTCTAATTGGTGTATTTCCATGAAAAATAAAATCCTTGAGTTGATAGGTGGAGAGTTCTTGTAAATGAAAATTATTGAAGTTAGGGCATGAGTTTGAAAATGATGTCCCGTGGAGAATCTTTGGAAAATGGTGCGATCTCTACGAAGGGGTGGATGCTCTTAAGAAAACAATGTTATGGATCTGTTGTGTATGGGTAGCGACTTTATTAGATTACTTCATCGTAAAAATTCTTCTTCTTTTTTCCCATTCTCGCCTTGTTTAAAGATTTTATAATATTTGCGAGATGTTTTTAATAATATATTTATAATTTAATTAATAACACTATTTAGATTTTATTATTAAAATAAAACTCCTAAATAATTATCATTAAATTAAATATATACAATTATGTCAAAATTATAACTTTATTATAATATTTTAAATTTAATTAATTCCTCAATTAATTAAATATAATTAAATATTGAATTTTCTTTATAAAATTTCCATTAAATTATCTTTTAAATTTATTTAATTATAATAGAAAAATCAAAACAGACCCATTAAACCAAATATGAAAACTCAACTGCAAGACAAAGCACAAAGTCAAACTACAGGGTCAAAATCATGAATTCACGTCACTTGATGAATTCAAATAGATAAAGAACTCAAATACTTGTCCTACTTTCTAGGACAATTGGCTTAGGGTTTAGGATTTAGACTCAAGAATTATTTCCTCACTTATACCATTGAGATACTGCGATGGGTATGCTCATCTTGGCAATTCAGGGAACTCGATACTTGGTACCTACAATCTACATAAAATCCACGCATGTACATACTCATATATTCTAAATTAAATAGGCAATTATGGAGAGTGGTACATCATGTAGATCCTGACTAGAAGGTGACTATGACTCCCTCCCTCAACCACATCAAGAATGTCAATCATAGAGTAAAATAGATAGGTACACCATACACATGCAAGTATGGGGTAAGTATCCATAGAAATTGCATATAAATGATTCATCTAACTAATCATCATGAGATAATTGAAATCGCTAACTGAACATATATATATCATCATTGAAAGGATAAACATAAATAGATGAAATAAATGGACAACTCATCACATAAATCAACTAAGTATTAAATAACATTTAATCAAATTTGGTAATTAAGTACCACTAATCATAAAACACAATTAAAAAATTGGCCTAAAAGAATCTCACAGTACAACAGAAAATTCAAGTAGGGTTAGGCATTACATCTAAAATAAAACTCCTAAATAATGTTCATTAAATTAAATAAATATAATTACGCCACAATTAGAACTTTAATATAATCTTTTAAATTTAATTCTTTTATTTAATTAATTTCTCAATTAATTAAATATAATTAAATATTGAATTTTCTTTATAAAATTTCCACTAAATTAAATCAATAAATTATTTGTTAACTTGATTTAATTATAATAGAAAATTCACAATAGACCCACAAAACCAAATACAAAAACTCAACTGCAAGACAAAGCACAATGTCAAACTATAGGGTCAAAATCATGGATTCACGTCACTTAACAAATTCAGACAAGTAAACAACTCAAATACTTGTGATGTGAATATCAGGATTTAACTGTGTGATTTTTGAGTCAAACTCGATGACCCATCTTTCATGAGTAGTGATTCAACATGAATCCATCTCTCATGAGAATAAATGGAACACTTAGCACTCATTGGATCTAGGTGATGCTCACAGGGGTGAAGCACCGGGACTTCCCGGGAGGTCACCCATCCCAGTACTACTCCAGCCTGAGCGCGCTTAACTACAGAGTTTCCTCCACAGTTAAACCCAAAGCTTGCAACCCCATTTGCAAAACCTTCACCAAGTGTTGTGCCTTATGAACCATTCATTAGAAAGCCCCTTAAGCTCATCAATTGATAAGTAGGAGATTAGCTATCAGATAACCAATTTTGACCTTTTACTTTGGCTTCTTTGATAAGCTTCACTATTGCTGATAATTTAAGCTTCTAATTTTCTGATAACACTAATATTTTTGATAATTCTTTTAATCCTCTAACATCACTTCTTATCCTAATAGTGTCCTTATGTGCAACTCTTCCTTTTAAAATTTTTCCATTTCATCAGTAATGATAACCTTCAAAATATTTACCATAGGGTTCTAAGATTGTGTCAAGTTAATAGTGGTTATTGTAATAAATTGCACATAGGTGATATGGATAAAGAAGAGTCTAGAAGGAATTCAAGATAAGATAACTAAGCCATTGATTATCTATTGTGATAGCACACGTGCCATTAACATCACAAAGAACTTAGTGATACAATCTTATAAAGAACCTATTGATTACTTTAACACCTACCCCCCTCTCTCAAAGTCTCATGCAAGAAGATATTTCCTCACACACATCTAGCAAGTGCTCATGCAATCATCTATCCTACTAGAAGGGTTCCTTGCTATCCCTTCTTTGCATGCTCTTGTGTGAGAGGGCATTCTCTCACACGTAGCGGTGTACTTTCACTCGTGCGAGACTACCGGCTAATGTTTCCTCGCACAACAAACAAGGGGTATTTTTTCCTATTTCTAGAAAGCATAATTGGGTGTTTTGACAACCTTTAGGTTGTACGCCTTCCTAGAATTTGAAAGATTATAAATTCTTAGTTTTGTAACTGTCTTACTTTCATAGTCAGTTGGTCACATCGACAAGTAGTGATGCTTAGAGATCGTTGGATTTGTGGATCATTTGGTTAAGTCTTCTATTGTGATCTATTGATAGATTGGATGTTGATGTGTTTGATTCCATGCTAAATTTTTATTTTTATTTTTAAATATTGGCTTTTATTTATCCTTGTTCCTAGGATCTCTGAGTGGGGCATTACATCTAGTATCTATCCCTCTATCTTCCCCACTCCATAATCTCTCTCTCTCTCTCTCTCTCTCTCTCTCTCTCTCTCTCTCTCTCTCTCTCTCTCTCTCTCTCTCAATCCCCTAACCTACCTCTCTCTAATCGCTAAGCACTCTCTCCTAACCCCTAACATATCTCTCCTTGTCTCATTGATCCATAACCTCTCTCTAACCCCCCTCTCTCCATCCCTCTCACTTCCTCTCCCTTCCACTAACCTCTCATCTATCTTTTTTTTTTGTTCTACACAACCTGATAGGGATATGAGATTCTATGGACATTGTAGTCAAGACTTAATAACATGATTAGATTATGAATAATCCAATTGGATTATTTAAAAATTTTAATACATAAATATGTCAATGACTAAATTAGACTATTTCACTATGCCTTGCGATGCCTATTGTTGTATCACATGTTTTTCTACAACAAGTCTACATATGTTTAGTCTTTTTTCTTAGAAATGACTGATTTGGTTTATTTTCTTATGTACATGTTATTTAATGTTTATATCTTGTCATTCACCATAAGTTTATCTTGTTTTTCACTTTTTTGTTGTACTTCAAAATATAAAATAATGATTCATTTTTTTTTGTATTTGATTGTGTATTTTGTTCATGTTATTATTTGAAGGGAAATTTGGATCTACAATGAAAAAGAACAAGATAGAAACGATTGAAAAATTAGAGGCAACAAAGGCACAAACAAGGGAGCATATGAGGAGATTATGTGAAGGTACATCATCAAATGCACACAATGTAAGTGATAAAAATATAACAATTCAAACTGACATGATCAATGCACCTAATATAGAAAATGAAAATCATGAGCAGGCATACCTATTGATATTGATGTGACAAATGCACCTAATTTGACAAATAAAAATATTCAACATACCTCAATTGAAATGATTATAAAAAATACACCCACTTCAGCTGATGCACCAAATGTGGAATCTCAAATTGACATGATGAATATGCATAATGCACGTGATACAAATATTGAGCATGCACCTATATCAACAGCTGGAAAATAATTTGTAGAAAACCAAAGTTTCTAATTGATATTGATGAAAATATTTTGAAGCCAATGCATCATAAGATAGTAAAAAGTTATTGTAGAAGAATTGTTAAAAATATTTGGAATAACTATTTAAAAAAAAAAAAATTCTCGTGAGTATTTTATTTTAGATGGTAGAGCTAAATGAGTGCATAAATTTCACTTTTTCTTCCTTAATCATTTTAGGCACAAAGATAGATTCTCATTTTCTTTTTATTTGAGATTCTCTCTTCTCCAAAGTTTGCAAGCTCATAGGAAAAAAGAGTTACATCTTATTTTGCATGAAGGGTTGATTTTGCTTATAGAGGGTCATTGTAAAAATATGGCCATTGTGTCTTCTCCTTCGTTAGATAAAAAGAAGGGTTCTTCCACTGAAACCTACTCTAGGAATAGTAAGGGTGATGATAATGTTAAGGGTAAAAAGAGGAGTCTGAAACATGAAACCCAACAATCTCCTCAACATAATGTAGAGGAGACTACTAAATCTGAGAACTCAGAAAATAAGGAGGAGAAAAATTTGGAGGAAGAGGAAAACACAAATGTGGGAGATTTTAACTCCAATTTGGAAGGCTACCTAGATAGTAAGGGAAAAAGTGGGAAGGAAGATGAGGAAGAGATTAGTGAGGAAAATACAGGGTCGAGTAATTTTGGTGATGAGGGAAATCAGAGTGACCATTCTAAGGGAGCAAGGGATGATAAAGAGGGGATGGCTAAGGAGGACCTTGTAAATATGAGGAAGGAAGAAAAAACTGAGAAGGATATTTCTCCAGCCAGAGAAGAAGTGGAGAAGGATAAAAATGACTCACTTCAAAGGGATACTATGGTCTCCTTTTTACACACTGCAAAGCTTAAAGCTGATACCATGCTACAAGCTTACTCATGGATGTATAATGAATTAATGAGTCTCAAAAAGAAAATGGAAAATATGCAGCAAAATCAAGATATGGACTGTGCCAAGCTCAGTCAGATCAAAGTGCAGGTGGGAAACATACTAGATAAACTCAAGGACTATGAACAAAATCTTAGGCTGCTAATCAAGGAAAGTGGTAATAGAATGCAACGGGTTACCTACAATATTTGTGCTGCTGCAAGTTTAGGAAAGCATACCAATGATGACATTATGTCTCTAGGGGGTCCTAGTAAGAGAACTAGACATAGTTCCAGGACGAGGGTTGTGGAGGCTGGTGGTGGATTGGCTGCTAATTCCATTCAACATGCTATGGAGATTGGTAAAAAGGTGGTCAAAATGATCAAAGAGCTACAATAGCAACATTCTCTGGTCTTTGGTGTTTAGTTTTTGTTCTTGTCCTGGTTATATTTACTGGTCCTGGTAAATGGTCTCTATTTTTGGTTTTTTTTAAAAAATCTGTTGTTTAAACTAGGTTCCAGGTTCTTGTAAAACTTGGGTATGATTTATGGATATTTGTTGTGGTCTCAGGTCCCTATAAAACTTGATTTTGATACTATTTAAACTACAGGTTTTAGGCCCTTGTAAAACCTGGTAGTGCTTCTTGTTTTATCTTTTCTATTTTTGTTAAAGGGTTTTGGGGTCCCTTCAAAACCTATTTTTAAAATTATATCAAAGTGGAAGATACCAACTTGTTGTAGAAATGCTTAAAAATCTGAAATTTAGAGAGGCAATGAGAATTTTGGGGTTAAGAACATTTGAAAATAGTAATGAAAGAAGCATTGCCAAACATCTCTCTAATGCATGTGTTAGAAAGTAAAGTCACCCTAGATAACTAAGAGAGGGAGGAGTGAATCAATTATCCAACTATTATAATAATTATCAACCTTATTTATCCTTAACCATGTGAATAATATAACTAATAACTATAATAAGATACTCATACACAATAACACCATATATGTTAACTAGGGAAACCCTTCACTAGAGGAAATAACTCAGTGGGGATGGTACCGAAAAAATAATGTACTAATATAAATGTTCCTTGTTAGAGGATGGACCCTATTAAGAGTTAATGAAATACACTTAGTACATATCAGTCCCTATTAGGAGACTTTGAATCCTTATTAGGAGATTCCAACCTTGTTAGGAGTTTTAGAAGGTAGATGGGCCCACTGTCTAAACAAATTCAGGGGCAAGATCACTAAACTCACTATCCAACTAATCTCTATATTATTCCTTGTAGAATAATAGAAATGAATTGTACTTGTATTTCCTCTTCCTATTCCTATCAACTAGACTGCTTCTTCTTCTGATCTCAATACCAGATCAAAAACTTTGCATCCAATAATCCCTTGTATATCTTATTCACATTTAGAAGATACTTCACATATTTCTTCACCAATTCACACTTTACCAAAAGGAAAATAGCCTTCCTTTATACCTTTTCAGGTAAAAACAATTCCTTGAGTCAGCCTTAAGGTTTTCCCAATTAATTATAATAGGACCTCATTAAGATAATTAATTAATTAAAAATTCTCACATGCGTGACTCCAAAACTTGCACACTCATTGATGTCATCATTAGATTGTCTTCTATAATAGTCTAACTTCACATATCATGATTCTATCTTAGTACAGAGATACAAATCAATCATCAAAAACTACTTCTCAGGATCTTTGTCTTCTTACTGTTCTCTATAAATCAAACATATATTTATCATGTCTTCTACTTATATCTTGCATACTCAACCTTGTCACCAAGAAATAGTGTAGAACACGTCCTTAACTGCATGTAACATGATCATCAATTTTCTATCAACGTGACCTCAATCTATGTCTTCTACTCTGCCAGTCTTCATAGAATTACTGCTATGTTGACATCAAGGAAAAACAAAGTCATGGATGCAACATGTAAATCATGTTAATAGACTCTCACTTGCTCTAGCAATGCTTAGGATACTCCCCAAAAGGAATACCATCAACATTCATGGTTAATAATCTCCCCCTTTGGCATTGATCACAACATTTTGTTGTAGATATTGTTGTTCTCTTATTCTTGAATCCTCTTCATCAATCAAATATGAAACTCACAAGAACACTGCCTTGACAACATATCTTTCTTTAGGATTGACATTAGTTGTTCACACTCTAATTCTCAGGAACAACTCCCAACTTCTCACCCATTCAATGTATCTCTCATTGACATCAATAATAATTCTCTTACTCATACATAGGAGACCTCAATCTTCCCCCCATTAGTAAATCTCTCCCCCATTGAGGGATCTTCTTTCCATACATGGTACTACTCTATGCAATCTCTCCCTTCTAATACTAAGGAGATTATTTTCACGCATTCTCTCCCCCATTGATATCAATGGCAAAGGCTTCATTATGTCAATCATCTGATCCAAGTCTTCAATCAGCTTGAGTGTCCAAAGACATTGTTCTAGACCAACTACCAAGAGTCCTATATGACTCTTCTTATCTTAGATACTCCCCCATATAGGAAGCATCAACACTCAACCCAGTCAAACAATAGTGCTTTGTACCACTAGATTGATGAAATTTATACATCATATACTCAAAAGTAGGTAGGGGTATAACCCCAAGCATACCTCACAAGTACTCAAATATATCTTTAGGCAAAGGCTTCATAAAGATATATGCAATTTGATCTTTTGTACTAACATACTCCAATATGATTTCTTTCTCTACCACTTTCTCTCTCAAAAAATTATACTTAATAGATATATGATTAGTCTTGGAATGCAATATAGGATTCGTAGACATAATCATTGTACCTGTGTTATCACAATGTATGATAACAGGTCTTGAAAACTCTATCCTAATATCCTTTAGCATCTACTTCATCCACATGATCTTATTACAATTGTTTTCTTTTACCACACACTTTTTTTCTATTGTGCTTTGTGAAATACAATCTTATTTCTTTCTTAGCCAAGAAACCAATCTTTCTCTAAGGAAAAAATGCTCCACCACTAGTGCTCTTTCTATCATTTATATTGTCTGCCTAATTTGCATTAGTATAAACACACAAAGTGAAATCACTTGATCTATCATACCATAATCCATAATCAAGTGTGCCCTTCAAATATTTGAATATCCTCTTTACTGCTACATAATGAGATTCCTTAGGATCGGCTTGAAATCTTGCTACTATCCCAATTGCATTTTCTATATTTAGTCTGGTGTGAGTTAGATATTTCAAACCTTTAATCATTGATCTATACTTCTTCTCTCAACTGTAGGTGTCTCATATTTACTAGATAGCTTGTGACTAATTAACATAGGTGTACCAACAGGCTTACAATTTTCCAAACCAATTATCTTCAACAAGTCTTTCAAATTACTTAGCTTGTGATATGAAAATACCATCACTATTTTTCACAATTTGTAAACCCAATAAAAAAATAATCTCACCTATCATACTCATCTCAAATTCATTCTTCATTTCTTCAACAAACTTATCACTTGCTTCATCATTACCTCCAAAGATTATGTCATCAAAAAATATTATAATGATAAAAAAACCATTCTCAATTTCTTTCAAATACAAATTACTATCTTTCATACCTTTAGCAAATCCAAGTTTTTCCAAATACTTATCCAATCTTGCATATTAGGTTCTAGGTGCTTGTTTAAGACCATGCAACGCTTTCTTCAATCTATATACCATATCCTTATCTTCTGTCAGAGAAAATCTTTTAGGCTGCTCAATGTAAACTTCTTCTTCAAGTTCTCCATTTACAAAGGCCAAATTAACAACCATCTAATACACTTTAAATTTCCTATTTTCTACATAAGCTGAAAATATTCTTAGTGCTTCCATTCTAGCTATTGGTGTATATGTTTCTCCATAATCTATACCTTCTTGTTGTGAATATCCTTTACATACCAATCTAGCCTTTTTCTTCATAACTTCACCTTGTTCATACATCTTGTTTCTAAATTCCCATTTTGTTCCTATAAAATTCTTGTCTTTAGGTCTAGGAACTACTTCCCACGTCTCATTCTTCACAATATGATCTAGTTCTTCCTTCATTGCTTGAAACTACTGATCATCCTTGTATGTTTCATGTGCACTCTTAGGTTCAACTTGCAAAATCAAACATAATTCCTCATTTACTCTATTTCTTGTCATTACTCCTTTGTCTTTTCTTCCAATAATCTATTCTATAGGGTGATTCTTTGCCAAATCTTATTTGGTATAGGAGTTTCTATCTCAACTCTTATTTCTTCTCTAGGTTCAATTATTTGTTCTTCTCTTTTCTCAACAATTTGTACATCATTATGTAAGTAATTGTTTATCTCAAAGAAAACCTAAATATTTTCTCTAATAGTTCTAGGCTTATCTTCTTCCTCATCATAATTATAATCCATCATTCTTTCTTTAACTCCAAACTTTTCATCCACTTTCACATGTGCACACTCAACAATTGTCTTAGTTCTATGATTAAAACATCTGTAAGCTTTTCTCTTCAATGAATAACCAAGAAACATACCTTTGTCACTTCTTGGATTGAACTTACCAATATCATCATCTATCTTTATGTAACACTTGCTTCCAAAAAATATGAAATAATTCATTAAGGGTGTATGAAAAAACCATAATTCATAAGGGGTCTTGTTTGTACCTTTTCTAGTTTGTTCTTTGTTCATGGTGTATACTGTTGTATTGACTGCTTCCCTCCAAAATGTCTTAGATACATCATTCTCAAACATCATTGCTCTTGCTATCTTTGATACTGATTTGTTTTTTTTGTTGCTATCCTATCTTTTTCTCAAGAGTTTTGGGTGAAGATAATTGTCTCTCAATTCCATTTTCTTCACAAAACATGTTAACTCTCTAGAAGTAAACTCTCTGCCTCTATCTAATCTCAAACATTTAATCTTTACACTAGATTCATTCTCAACTTTATTCTAAGATATCTTAAACTTTTCAAATGTCTCATATTTTTCTTTAAGAAATGCTACCCACATCATTCTAGTGAAATCATCAACAAAAATCATAAAATACCTTTCTCCACGGAAACCTCTTATTTTGATAGGGCTACTCAAGTCTATATGAATAATCTCCAACTTTTCTGTAGTAGTGAATTTCTTGTTGGGAAATGAAACCTTCTTCTATTTAGCCATTATACGTTCCTTGTAAAATATATTAGTAGGTTTCATGATCTTAGCTAAATCTCTCACTACAACATTTGGGGTCAAATTGCGATGGCAATTTGAGATGAGGGTGTAATTTGTGGTCATTTTCATTTTTTTTGCAATTATCCTCAATATCGTTGCAATACCAATGTTAGCATCATAATTTTGATGCCCTAGTAAGCATAAAACAAAAAAAATAAATTCGATAATCATTTTCCATTTGTTTTAATTTTGAACAGAGCTATATGCATAAGAGGTGGAGAGCTATGAACATTGTTGTGGCCCTTGTGGTCAGTACATTTGTTTGTTGTACCCTTGTGATCTCTACATTTCATTTCCATGTCCTTGCTTTGTGATTTCATTGTTGTGTCATGCCCTTGCTCTGTGATTTCATTGTCATTATGTGACCTTGCACTGTGATATCATTGTCGCACCATGCTTGTATGATCTATGTGCCCTAGCTCTGTGATTTTCTTCAAGGGTGAGAAGGGGTACTTATGTAAATGTTTTTTCTTTTCCTTGTAAACATGTATGTCTTTATATTTCCTTCTCAACCCGTATCTCTTTATATATTCAAAGAGATCTTTTTAAAGGTGCTTATTACATATATGATCCAGCTGCATACATATTCTAGAATCCAAATAATAAAACAATAAAACTCACTCAACCCGTGCTAAGTGACTTACCTCAAGATCCTACACAAAAATAATGTAGACCATGAAAAATGGGCTGAGTAAGTATAATTTTCAAATAGTAAAAACCGCAATAGTTTGTTATAATTCTATGGTTCTCTTTATAAGTTTATAAAATTGAAGTTTAAAAATTAATTGAAATTATGTACATCTTTTTCAAGTTTGATAGTTCTCTTTTTCCTAACTCATACTCAAAGAATAATTTTTCAAAACACATACTGACCAGTTGGAGATTGAGCCAACAAATTGTAAGAATGATTGTGCCAAAAGAGCTTAAATTTTTTTTGTGCACGATAATCATCTTTTTATGATAATAATCTTTTTGCATTCTTTTTGGCACAGTTGTTCTTACATTTTATGATTTTTGGTGAGAACAAAATTCCAAAATAATTAGGTAGGTGATAAGACTTGTGTCTTGTGATAAGACTTGTTTCTTTATTTGATAATAATTATATAAAAACATAGATTATAATTCTATATTGTTTTTTTAATTATTAAATGCAAGTATACCACATGGACAATTCCTACATGTAATCTTTCTTGACCCAAGGTCATTATGAAATCTTTTAGAAGTGTTTGAGATTATGACCAAAAGATTCCTGAATTGACATTTCTTACCCCAAGAATGCCATGACTTAAAGATTAATTGGCATATTTCATTATGAATGTGCATTGCAAGTTGACAACAAGCATCAACTATTTGAAGAAGAAAAGATTTTCCAAATTATAAATGTTGGAATATTCAAATGGGAAGAATGCTTCTAAGAGGGGGGGTGAATTAGAAGTATTATGCTTTATCCATTAAATTTTTTAACTGAAAGTAGATTGCATGTATGTAAACATATGAAATAAACACGAAGGAAACACATGCATCAACAACACGTAACACTAGATTTTGGTAACCTAGAAACCCTCCAAGAATAAGAAGGTAAAACTGGGGTGGGGATGATACCCACAAAATCACTACAGCAATAATTGTTTTGACCACTTCTGATGGTCTGCCCTATGAAAGGCCTGCTCTGTTAAAGGCTTTACACTGTATTAATAGTGACCTGGTTAAAGGATTTACAAACACTTTTCATTAAGTGTCACCCTGTTAAAGGATTTAATCACCTCTTCAAAGGATCAACAACCTAGTTGTTAAGCTAACCTATCAACATAGGATTTCCTTTCTAATACAATTGCTAGAGAGTATTAGGTATAATAAACCTAATAGCTTACAATCCTTTATTCTTGATTTCAGGCACTTGTGCTACTTTCTCTGATCTTGATTCTTTGAAATCTAATATCTGTTCTTATCCCTTGCTTTGTTTTGATCAACTGAATATCTAATTGCTACTCTCTTCCTCTAAGTCCTTTCACTCTTCATTATGAATTTTACTGTATTTTTCTTGTACACTTCTTTTCTCATATGCACAATGAGATTTCGTCTTCCTTATAAAGAATTTTGAAGACTTAAGGTTAGGTATGGATCTATGATCCATATTGAATCTTTATTTCTCGCTCATTTCTTGCACTTTTATTATTGGTTGCATGCAAATTGCATAGGAAGTACAAATGATTCGATATTATCACTTAAATCCTTCAAGATTCATCATATGTTAGCCATAAAAATGGTTTACATCTGAGTTTGTGCCTTCTCAAACTCATATGTGCATTCTGTGTTACTCGACACTTTCTAATTCCTGATGCTCGACACATATAAGGAAACTAGCTCACTTGGCTCCTGTAGTGATTCTATCTTGCTCGACATCATCTGTGACTCAATATCATCTGTGACTTAGAACCTATTTATTATTCGGTACTTGTATCATGCTCGACACCTAAAGTCACTCGACACTTGATCTTTACTTGGCACCTAAAGATTGCTCAACACCTGAAGATCGCTTGACACCTATTGGAATTCTGACTTGACACATGTTGTGGCTCGACATACATAGTGTACTTAGCTTCAATGTAGAAAGTGGTTAAGTGTGTTGGCACTCAAATGTCAAAACCATTATGAGACTAACAATAAATAGCTATTTTATCAAAATTAAGATTATAAGAGCTTAGATATGAAGAAAAGCATAAAGATAAATTAAGAAAATTTATATTTTTTGATCTCATACAACATCAATCAATGTGGATTAAGTGAAATGCG
Source organism: Cupressus sempervirens (assembly GCA_028749045.1). NCBI lineage: Eukaryota > Viridiplantae > Streptophyta > Pinopsida > Cupressales > Cupressaceae > Cupressus > Cupressus sempervirens. The sequence goes on along the minus strand of CM053784.1, from coordinate 675,257,752 downwards.
TGGTCAATATTTTATCCACATTCTTATTGTTGATGCCTATTTGATTTACTAGCACTGAAAACTACTTTCTTAGCCAAAAATAGGAACTCTGTTCATTCCCTCCTTTTTACTACCAATTTTAAGCATAATTTGACAATATTTCTTTGAATGCTCTGTTAAGATGCATCTAATTTGTCCCCAAAGAAGAAACCCCATTAGTTAATTTGTTCCCTAATATGCTGAGACAAAGTTTTGAAAATGTAGGAACAAATGATATTTTCAACGACGTAGAGAAATTGAGTTGATTTTTATTTGGTTTTGGCTAACACAAAATTTTATTTCAAATCTATGTTTTTTTCCAAATCCCATGATTTTTAATGAGAAAATCTAGTTGAAATATCAAATAGAAATCCTAGAATATATCTAATTTTGTTAAGGGAAAATTTGTTGAATTTTTTAAAGAGTATATGCATTTAATGATTGCTTTATTTTGCAATGGGGTTTGAAATATGTTTACTTGTCTGCACCTCTTAATTATAACTATGTTTCCTATATTCTCAAGAAATACAAGTCTTTGAAATTCCAATTTGACTTCAATTAGATTCAATAAAATTAGCTAAGATAGGGTATTAACTATTGACATTAAGGTCAATTTGTCTATTAGTGACTCACACTTAGTCAATGTACAATTGCCATTGAGCTTCATAACCTATGTATGGTTCATGCCAAGTGTAGCAATGTCTATCAAGTTGTTTAGTGCAAGTGATGGAAAATCTAGTATTAACTAAGCTCCTAAGTGTTAACCATGTTCTCTAGTGTCTACCGACCTCAAACTGTTAGTGATGTGAATCTAGTGTTGACCAAGCCATGGAGGGTTAATTGAGTGATTTAGTATATGCCAAGTTTTGTAGTGTTCACCGAGTCACATAGTGCTAACCAAGTTCAAGCTACTTGGAAGTGATTAGTATGAATCAAACCTCTTCATCAACTGAGTGCCAGATGATGCCAAGTGTTGATAGTGGTTGGTGAATATTGGAACATCAACGAGTTTGTCTTCAAAACTTGAATTATAGTAGTTGGGCCAACTTTGTGGATTTTGGTGAAACTTGTATTGTAGCCGACTTCAATAAATTATGATTTAGATTGGTATATATGTAAATAATTGTATCATATCCAAACAAGCATCACATGATCATGGAGTAAGAAAAAGTGCAAATTAAGAAGGCTACAAGAAGTATAAGGGAAAACAAAGATTTATCTATTACAACAAGGTGATCATTACAACTCAAGGAATCTCAACCAAAAAATCAGAGTTGCAGATTATAGATTAGCCATTGGTTCATCCTAATAGGTGTATTAGTTAAATCCTTTAGCAAGGTAGACTTAATAGTCTTATGTAAAATCTCTTTACTGAGTGCATACTTCATTGTATGTTTTTTAGATTCTTTCACAAGGTGGAGCTCACAATCTTTATTGCTCCTAACAGGGTAGATTATCATAAGTGATCAATTGTAAGCCTTAACATACCAACTTTATACTATAGTACTAAAGCTTGTGGGTATCATCCCCACCTCATTTTTACTTTCTATTTGGAAAGTTTTTAGGTTATCATTGTAGTGCCTGCCCCTAAGTCGCATTTCAGTTATCTTTGGCAAACTCTTTTAGGCCAGTTTTATACTTGATGTTTAGTAGCATTACCTTTAGATTATCAGATATTGTTTTACACTCAGTTTATTATATGATGAGATTACTTTGTACTCTATATTTCATGCATGTATGATGATTATTCAATGTTTTTAATTATCAATGATAATTAGTTAGATGGTTTATAATCACATGTGCTTTCTTATGGATACTTACCCCATACTGCATGTGTATGGCGTGCATATTTGTTTTCTTTATGTATGGTGTTTCTGATGTGGTTAAGGAAGGGAGTCGTAGTCACCTGCTAGGCGGGATCTACATGATGCACCACTTCCTGCCATTGTCTGTTTAGCTTAGAATATTGTGTTTGTACATGCGTGAATTTTATGCAGGTTACAGGTACCGGGTATCGACTTCCCTGAATTGTCAGGATGAGCGTACCCTATCGCATTATCTCAATGGTAAGAGAGGGGAGATAAACTCTTAAGTCCAAATCCTAAACCCTTTAGCTAATTGTCCTAATTGATAATTAGGACAAGTATCTGAGTTAAGTACCCTCCGAATGCATCAAATGATGTAATTTCATGATTATAACCCTTATGTTTGATTTAGTATGTGTTTTTCTATGATGGGTTTTCGTATGTTACCTTATGAGTCCTTGATGTGTTTTCTATTAATTAATTCTAATTAAAAAGATTAATTAATGATTTAATTTAATAGAAAATTATTATGATATTTTAATATTTAATTATATTTAATTAATTAAGAAATTAATTAAATAAAAAGAATTGAATTAGGAGATAAAAGTTTTAAGTATAATTTTAGAATGTGATAATATTTATTTAATTTAATAATAATATATTTAGAGTTCATTTTTAAATAAATGTTAAATATTATTATTAATTGAATTAATAAATATTTTATCAATTAAAGTTTCTTAAATAAATTAAAAGTGGAAAAGATATTAAATTATTAAAGGTTTCTAGATCGCATGATCTAAGCATGAATTTAAATATGAGAAATTAATTAAAAAGATAAAATAAGTGAAAATAATAATGTTATTTTAATTTCATAAAGTGCACATGAGATTAAAGTAATAAATTAATTTAAAATAGAAGTCAAGTGAAATATTAAATAAAGTTATTTAATAATTCAACTTAATGTGCATGAAAAGATGAATGCAAAATAAAAGAAAAGATAATAAAAGTTAATTTTGAGTTAACTCAGTTGAGCAAAGAGTCTGCTCGGGTGAACGCACAATTAGTGCCCCAATTTGAGGAGAAAACTTCTTATCACAACTTTGGGGTTCATTTTTGGAGAGGGACGAATTTGGACGAGAATTTTTGGGAGACAACTTTTGGAAGTGAATTTCAGAAGGCTAATTTCAAAGAAAGATTCTTGGAAGAAGGTTATTGAAGAGGAGCGAATTCTCTTACAGTTCCCGGGGATTGCATAATAGCATCAGGATCAGGTAGGGTCTTGTGTTTTGATCATCGATTAAATACGCAATTATCCTTTCCTGTCTTCTTCGTGCCTGTGGATTGTATATCCAAATTCTCTGTGATGAAAGCTTAAATATTTCAATATTGTAAATTATTAAATGCTTGTCAATATATTCGGCATACGTAAAAATTAGAAGAGTGATCATGAATTCTTATTTGATAGATTAATGAAATCTGAATTTAATCGGGGAAGGGTTACATTCTAAACTTATAAATGAAAATTGTAGATTGAAATTTGAATGGTTAATATTATTTTTTCTATCAGAGTATATTTGTGAATGTTATAAAAAAATAATTATAAAAATAAAATAATTATAAATAAATTATTTATAAAATATTTATATAATAATAATAAACATATCTTATTAAATTTTGAATAGGAAAGAATTGAGAAATGATTTTAATTAAATTTAAAAGTTTCCTTTAAAAAAAAAATAATAATAATAAAAAATATATATATAAAACGCATGGGGAGGGGTCTTACCTTCCCCCCCCCCCCCCAGCGATTTGAGATTGCCGGCGGCGACCTGCGTCAGCAGGGGACCACATGGCTTTTAAAGCCTGCGGTACCCTGTGATGGGGCCGCACAACTCTATTTTTTTTTAAGGGCGTCAGTATGTCAAAAGTAACTATATTTTATTTTATTTTTTAACAATGTTTAATAGTATAAGTTTGTTAATAGATATTAACAATAAAAAATTGCTTTAATAAATTTTTAATTTATTAAAAATTGTTAATAATTTTATAATAATAAATGCTTTTATATTTAAATAAAATATTAATTTATTTAATTAAATATGGTTAGAGTAATATCTAAAAATAGTAAAAGAGTTATTATTAAATGAAAATTAAATAATTAATTTAAATAAAATCATAGTGATTTTGTTTAAAATTATTATTGATTATTTTTATAACTTAATAAAATAAAGATTATTCCAGATTGATCTATTTTAGGAAATTTGACTTTAAATTTGAGAATACTTGTATATTCATGAAAAATAATTGGCTTAAATTATAAGGGTAATAGTGAGAAACCTTTACATTAAAAACGTTCATTGAAACTAAAACTGAAAATTTCAACTTAAACCTTAGTGTGTATTATAGAAACAAACCCAAAACTATGAACTGTATTATACTGTTCTATTTTCTTATGATATTATGTTTGGGGTTTTGGGTTAATCAGATGTTGACCAGTCTTAGGTCGTTACTAGAGGCTCGAGGGTTTGTGAATGTGAGGTGATGATGATTTGTTCTCAATCTTTTCAAACCAACCAAGGTAATGCGATAGTATGCTCTATTATGGATGTCTTTACTGGTTGTTATTGCTTTCCAATTTCCTTATGTGAAGCTGAGGTGTTTTTAAGTGATTTTCTCTTGATGATGTCATGTTGTGACATGTTTGACTTGACCATTTTGGAGTCTTTGATCAGTATTGTATTTTATTTTGGGATAGTTTTTCCAGTTGCTTGCTAAGAACCGATGGATATTGTGATTTATCATTGATACCTTCAGTTGCTAATAGAGAACTGTTGTGATCATTATGATTATCATTTGATGCTTTCCAGTCGCTTGTATAGGGCTGAGGTGATATTTGTGATTTGTGATTTCATGAGCCTAGGGTAGGTTATCTATGTGTAGTATCAGGAAGTGGCTTGCGATGGGGGCCGGGGCCCTAAGTCGCTGCCAGGGCAACTCATTGTAAGTTGTTTTAATAAGTGAAAACATCTCACCTAAATACTGACTTAAAGGAATCTAATAAGATAACTGTATGTTCTCTCCCATGCCTTGAGTGCTAGTATAGACTAGGATGGGGTAGAGAGAACACTTGGTTGCGACCTTGCATTCCGTAGTATGCCTCGTCAGTACAAGAGGATACTAGCAGCCGCAGGATCACAGGGGACCCGAGATTCTTAAGGGATTACTTGGGTAACTTCCGACGTGACTTTTGCGATGACACTTTCCTGCTTGCATAGCAGGTTTCCTACGTTTCTGTGTGGTGCCTCTAGGTTTAGATGTCAATCTATTTTTAGGAACCTTTGAGTTAGCATACTTTTAGGATTTTCCAAACTTAGAGAGTACTTGTGTTTTGTGTTTTGATACCTTGTTTGGGACTTGAGACTATCTCCTCAACGCAGTGGGAGTGGACCATTTAGGTTCCACGCGGTTGAGTGGTAGTGCTTTTACTCTTACCATTGAGATCCGTCCGTAGTCGCCGTGGCTGGAGCTTTCTTGGTTGGCATTTACCTTCACTATGTTCTTGGATTATTATGATAGATGGTTATATTATATGTTGGATGTAGTATCATTTTATTATGTATGTATATTTCTTGATGTAAGGATTTATTATGTATGATGAATGGTTTCATTTATTTGATGCACGTGTATCATGGATCCGAAGAGGATGATGTTTATTTATCTTGTTTCTGTATATTCTTTTAAGCCTTTCATACCCTGTGACATGTACAGTGGATGATTGAGCATTTCGAATTAATTTGCCAAGAGGCATTCGGAACAAATGTATATTGTGGACATTGGACTTTAGTATTATTCTTTCATGTGGATGTGGTAGTTGTTAGACTTAGAATTAATTAAATTTAATAGTGACTCAATGTCTTGGGATCCTTAAGGAATGTAACTTGTTATGTATGATTGTTGATGATTACATGTTATTGCTTCCGCTACTATGTGTTTGATGTGTACGTTATACGTTCTTACTTTAAAAAAAAAATGTTTAGCAAACTTAGTAAAACTTTAGGTTAATTCTTTTGGATCTCTTGGCGGGGCGTTACAATCATATCTTGTGTTAAGTGTTATGAATATTTTACTGCTTTCATGCATGCAATTAGATCAGAATATTATATGAAGGATTAATTGGTGAAATAAGAAACATATTTTATTGGTTCTTGATTCACCCCTTCCCTCTCAGACACCTTGCCTACCTCATATTTCCAACAATTGGTATTAGAACATTGTGGTTCTCACAAAATAAGTTAAATAGCTTGAGCAAAGATAAGAGGTAACGAAGGTATATAGTCTAGATAAGGCTATTGACAATAAAAAGTTGGATCTTGAATTGGCTATTGGGAAACTAAAGAAAACAAAAGAGAAACTTTCTCAATCATTGAAAAGAAGGAAATATCTTGCAGTACAAATGAATGACAATCTCTACACTGAAGAAAGAATTGAAGATATATATTGTGAAAGAAATTCAGATGAAGCTAATGAAGCAATCAAAGACCTATTAGAAAAGAATTCCAATCTTCAAGAAGAAGTTAGAAAGCTTAAAAGAGAACAATAAATCCAATTAGTGAGATTATGTGAAGTCATGGAAGAAAAAGACAAAGCCAAAAAATAGATAGAAGAAAAGAAAAATGAAATTCAACATCTATCCCTTCAACAAGTAGATTTTATTGGTCAACTCATAGGTGCAAATGAAGAACACATGAATCTAAGATCAGAAAATGAAAGACTGTAGAATAATCTAAATACTGAAAAGAAAACCAATGAAAGGATGATGAAATCTCAAGAAAGCATGAATCAATTGAATGAACAAAGTCATTATAGAAAAAAGGGAAAATATGGAATAGGATACATAGAAGAAGGTGAATCATCCATGCAAGGAGCTCAAAAGATTTAAAGGCCTACTTGTAATCATTGTGGTAAGATAGGTCATACATCAAACAAATTTTTGAGTAATGGTAAAGCAAAATTCAATGGAAAATGTTAAAAATACAATAAGCATGGACATAGAGCAAGTGAATGCAAGGAGAAATCTAAGTTTGAAGGAAAATGTTGTAGTTGCAATAAACAAGGACACAAATCTTTTGAATGCAAAACCAAACAATTGAATCCAATATAATAGATTGTGAAAGAAATATTTGGATGAGACTACAACACATTGTGTAGATGCCACTACTCTGCTGAATTTGGGCACATTGGAGAAAAATATGTGAAACATCACATGAGGAAAAGAGATACCACTAAAAGCTATTTCATTTGTATAGAACTTGGACATCTTTCCAAGAGCTATTTGAACATAGAAAGAATTTAAGATGAAAAGAAAGCCAAGGCTGAAAATATTAGAAAGAAAATGAAGCAGCAATGGATACCAAAATTTCTTGAAAATGCAAGCCTAATTCATGAAGTAGATGTCACTTAAGAGTTGGGTGAATCAAGCATTTCAACTTGAGTCTCTATGAGAATAATTAGAATTGAGATTCTAAAGCATACATCCCTCATCAGTTCCAACCAGTAAGAAGAAGAGATCCATATCAACATTTAAGATGCACAAGGATCACTGAGTGGTTGCAAAAATTCAAGACCTTACCGAGCTAGTTCATGTCACAAGAGCTTCTCGAGAAAGGTCAGGATACACTAAAGTATTGTATGTGGACACTAAGTTGTTGGAGACACTACCAAGTGATAATGATTCTTCCAAGCTATGAATGGTTGCCATGCATTAAAGGCTAAACAAAGTGGAATATAGTCTGTCATCGAGTGAGTAAATGTACCAAGCATTAATGGTGATTGTAAAGAGGGAATTTGTTAAAAAGAAAGAAATTGAATGCATTGTTTCACCATGAATTTCAAGAGATATTTTACGAAGAATGATTTCAAAGCTTAAGAACAATTTGAGTGTTTGTTTTTTAAGAAATTTTGAGTTTTTAGAAAACCTACCAAGCATGGCATCTTCTAGTAGAAAAATCAAGAAAGGGTCTAAAATGTTGGTTCGAGGAGTCAATTGCAAGGCACAAAACTTCAAATTGAGTCTGATAATTGTAGAAGCACTTGACCCAGCTGGTGCACAATCACAAATTCTACCCAAGGTACTTCTCATGCATGATATCCATTCATATTATCACTATTCTATTCAAGAGCTAGGCACTCATGAGATGAACGAAGCATTGAATGAGTTATGTGTGAATGGTGTTCTAAAACTTGAGCATCAACATTTGGAAGCCAAGGGCTTGACACACATATCACATATGCCATGAGACTTCTAGGTCAAATGGATGAGATATATTTTGAGCCATGTGCATAATGGGTAGTTATGGTTGGAGCAACCTATTCAGATATTGAAGAAAATGATTCATAGAATCATTGGTCTTCCAATGTTGAAAAAACCAAAGCAACCAAAAACCTAGGTCAGGTTGAATTGGCGAAGTGAACTCTTACCGAGTTGGAGGAAGACAAATGAAGATAAGTAGAATCACAGACATGGGACTAAAGTTTGGAATTCATGTGATCGCTCATAAGATCTACAACTCAAGTCATCTCAATAGTGTGTCATGTGAGGTAGTTGATTTGGCTCTCAAAGTAGTGAAAAATAACATGGCATAATACCTTGTTGAGTTTTTATTGAATTAGTCAAATAAGAACATGGAGAGCATCAAAGGTTCCAAGAAAAATCTATGTAAGTTTTGTTCACTCTTGACTTTTTTATTCTTCTTTGTGAAAAATTATTCCCTTCTAAAGGTTTAGTAGTATATAGAAAAGATTTCCCTATTTTATATCAAATAAATAAGTATATAGTAGAAATGGGTGAAAACTTTGATAGCATTATGGAAAACTACTTTGAATCATTCAAAGAGAAGATGCAAAATAGATATAAGATACCTAAGAATCTTGTAGAATACTACAAGGATGATATCTATTTCATGGTGGACTATGAAAAAGTGTATATTCAGGCAGTTAGACCTAGAGTGGCATGGGTTAAGCCTTTGGAGTATGAGGTTAACATTGATGAAAATAAAGATATCATTGAGGCACTGCTGTATGAGCCTATAGATCCTAAAGAACCTTATTTTGGGATGTATGAAGAAGCCAAGGAAAGAATAGAACATGAAATTAAGATTCCTCAAGAAGTTGACAAAAGAAGAAAGAGGATAGCAAAACTAAGACAAGTAAGTTCTACTCTCCTGCTAACAAAAGGAAAAGGTGATGATGTAGAAGAAGATAATGTAGAGGATGAAGATGAGGAAACCAAATCTAAGGAAGAAGAGCCTATAATGAAGAAAGGTAAGGTTATCATAACTAGACCTACTAAGTCATCCATTACTGTATTCACAAGAAGGGCATCAAAGTCCAAAAAGAAATTGAAGTTAGATGAAGGGGATGCCGAGCAGATTATGCTCAAAAAGCTTGCACTTACACTTCAAGAAAAGTTAAAATAATTGGAAGAAGGAACTAGCATGACATGTTTCAAATTCCTCAAGTATGAATCAAGGAATACATAATACAAATTGAAGACACAATTATGAACAAATTAGGAAAATGGAAGTATTCTCTTGATGAGTTTACTCATAAATTCCTAATGAGCTTATGCAAACAATTAAGCGTAGATGGGATCATGCAAAGAAGATTGCAAAAGACATCTTTGAACAAACTTTGAGGCAACTCATGTCAAGTCTCAGTGAAAAGGAGGTGAAAGAATCTTTGAAGCATGATGAATAGAAGTTCACTCTCAAGATGAACACTTGCATGATACTTCTCAAAAACCTTGAATATGTAGTGAAGGTAGCCTCAAACACATGGAAGAACATCCACAAACTGCATCAACCTAGTGATTTTGTTGTTCATTTTAATGACAAATATGATGATGATGATGAGGAAGACGATGTGGAAACAAAAGATGATGAAGTATATGATGTAAATCTAGATAATAAGGAGAAAGAACATAAAGCTACTAGAAAAAGTCTTCCAGAGATTCAAAGCATTGAGGAAATTAATATAGAGAAGATTGCAACAATAGTAATGACCTCATTTATTCATTCACTAAGGAAAACCTTAGTGCAATCTGGCTCAAAAAAATCTTCTATCAAGTTGGTTGTGGCTACCACTACAACAACAAGCACCCAACCAAGCTCAAGACCTGTTTAGTTGAGTATTCCATTTACTAAAGTGACCAACACTTCATCTACTAAGAAATAAGTGCCTCCATCATTAGGTTTAATCATGAAGAAAAAAGGTATTTCTACTATTAGTGCCATATCTACATTTGTTGTTGGCCCCTTGGTTTCTACTATTGTTTCTATTTCGTATCTATCCATAACTAGTACAATGACAGTTGAGAACAAGTCTCAACCAAGTACTAGAGTTTCAGATAAGGGTAAGGGTAAAGAAGAAGATATTGATCTTGATGAGGATATAGTTTTTCCAAATTGGGATATCTCTACCCTCACTCCTGCTCAAATGAATACCCTAGGAGAATTATTGCAAAAGAGAGCTAAGCAATAGAAGCTTAGAGAAGAGAAGAGAAAGAAAACCCAAGTGCTTGAAGATATAAAGTACATATTTGTAAATGCATTGAGTATTGAGAATGATAGTACTCAACCTATTTTGGACCAGTTAGTAGAAGTTGTCTATAAATTCAATGAAGACTTGAATAGACATGATAAGTCGCTACAAAGAGCAGAAAGAAAGTTTAAGAACAAGGTATTGGAACAAGTGGCATAGAAAATTCCAATAAACCAAGTATAATTGTCTACTATTCTTGTTTCATTGGAGACATCTATAAATAATATCACTTCATTATTTGTTAAGTTGTGTGATATATCTATCTTCACACAAGGAATTAAAGATGAAATATCAAAGATAGATGAAGACATGAAGGCAAGTACACACTAGTTGTCATTTGCAAAAATCCAAGGCATTATTATTCCAAACATGGATGCATTGTAGACACACATTGCACATGCTAAGACACTTATCCATGAAAATAACATTTCCATAGCTGATCACATGATGGAGTTATTAGCAAAAGTCTAGATTGCATTGCATGCAAGTAAGGTGTTATAGGAAAACTGGGACAAGACAATGGCATTAATCTTGAAGGTACACTTTGAATTCTTCTCACATTTTGGTATTAATATATAGTATACACCTTTGGCATTTATATAAAAAAGGGAGAAGTATAGATGAATATATATATATGTATAAAGAAGGAGACGTATATGCAATGACATGTAAAGAATATATGTATGAGGGATTAGTACTCTAGAAATATAAGGTTTATGTATGGGGGAGTAACATAGTATTATACAAGATACATGAATAGATAAGCATAAAACATATTTTACTAAAGAAATTTTGAAAAATCTGAAAAATAGTGTATGTTACTGAGTTGTAGACTCAGAAAGGTGATAAAAAAATGTTTTGACTTATAATTTTGAGTATTCAATTTTTGGGATGATAAGTGTTTTTGTCACTAATGACAAAGGGAGAGATTATTGACATTAAGGTCAATTTGTCTATTAGTGGATTACACTTAGTCAATATACAGTTGTTGCTAAGTTTCTTAGTTGCTACCAAGCTTTAGAACCTATGTACAGTTCATGCCAAGTGTAGCAGTGATTACCGAGTTGTTTAATGCAAGTGATGAAAACTCTAGTATTAATCAAGCTCCTAAGTGTTAACCATGTTCTCTAGTGTCTACTAAGCTCACACTATTAGCGATGTGAATCTAGTGTTGATCAAGCCATGGAGTGTCAACTGAGTGATTTATTATATTTTGAGTTTCATAGTGTTCACCGAGTCACATAGTGCTGACCGAGTTCAAGCTACTTGGAAGTGATCAATATGAACCGAGCCTTTTCATCAACTGAGTGCTAGATGATGCTAAGTATTGACAATGGTTGTTGAGTATTGGAACATCACCAAGATTGTCTTTAGAACTTGAGTTATAGTAGTTGGGCCAACTTTGTGGATTTTGGTGAAACTTGTATTATAGCTGACTTTAGTAAGTTATGATTTGGATTGGTACATGTGTACAGAATTGTATCATATCCAAACAAGTAATACATGAACATGGAATAAGAAAAAGTGTGAATTAAGAAGTTTATAAGCAATATAAGGGACAACAAAGATTTATCTATCATAGCAAGGTGATCATTACAATTCAAGGAATCTCAACTAGTAAATCAGAGTTGCAGATTAGAGATCAGCCACTAGTTCATCCTAATAGGTGTATTAGTTAAATCCTTTAACAAGGAAGATTTAATAGTCTTATGTAAAATATCTTTACTGAGTGCATACTTCATTGTATGTTTTATAAATTCTTTCAAAAAGTCGACCTCACAGTCCTTATTGCTCCTAACAGGGAAAAACATCATAAGTGATCAATTGTAAGCCTTAACAAAAAAAATTTATACTATAGTACTAACGCTTGTGGGTATCATCCCCACCCTATTTTTACTTTCTATTTGGAAAATTTATGGGTTACCATATCTTCTGTTAAGTGTTATGAATGTTTTACTACTTTCATTCTTTCATGCATGCAATTAAATCAAAATATTATATGAAGGATTAATTGATGAAATAAGAAACAAATTTTATTGGTTCCTAATTCACCCCTCCTCTCTTAGTAACCTTTCCTACCTCATGTTTCCAACAATTAACAATCTAGGAACATGTTGGGAAACTTAGTGGACTATGTTATTATTTTTTCTATGTTTTCCAATAAATTTAACTGGAATGTCTAGACCTAGCAGACTTGGTATTTTATGCCTATCTTATTAAAGGTTTAAAAGAATTGCAAATAAATAACTTAATTTAGATTCTATAGGTTTTGAATTGTATTGGCACACTCTCCCTGCAAGGATCCCAACTATCTGTTGCTATTCTTTATTTGGTCTAGTTGCTAATTAGTCAGACTGATTACAAATTCCTATAGAAATGTCACTAGATTAGGTAAAATAAAACACACAATTAGTTATTCCTAGCTAGTAAGATCAAATACAATTTTCCAAGGTGAGAAAATTGCATATGTAGATGCATCACCTAAATGCTAGGCATGAAGGACATTCCCCAATTTATAACAAATGGTTGGATATAAAGGCTCTGTATGCTAGCCCAACAATGGATGTCAAGGATGTAATCATGCATGTATTGGCATGCTCTCGGTGCAAGGATTCCAAGTATCTAATGCCATTGTTAATTTGGGCATCACTGTATGATCTAGAATGTAATGAAGTACTTAAGCTGGTAGTAACTTTTCCCATGTCTCCAAAAAATGTAGCATAGGTTCATGGTCCCTTGGCTCCTAGGAATTTGTAGCAACTATTCTCATTGCTAGAAGAATAACTTCAGTTAAGAGTTGAGTGTAAGGAGTTGAAGAAGCAATTTTTACTTCAGTGTAAATGCCATAATCACAAGGCTCATTCCCTTGTAGAAGCCATAACCCAATTACGCACACACACACACACACACACACACACACACACACACACACACACACACAAGCCATAAACCAGTTAAATGGGTCTAGTTGCTAATTACTTGGGTTGATTACAAATTCCTTTAGAATTGTCATCAGATTAGGTATAATAAAAGGAACAATCAACATTATTTTTGTGTAAGATCTCAAGCTAAGTCACTTAGCATGGGTTGAGTGAGTTTTATTGCTTAATTGTTTGGATTCTAGAATATGTATGCAATTGGATCAATTTTTCTATTGTACTAAGATTTAATAAGAACCTTAAAAAATATCTCTTTGTATACATACATACATATGTATGTATGTATATATTTATGTATGTGTGTGTGTGTGTGTGTGTGTGTGTGTGTGTGTGTGTGTGTGTATCTATATATCATGTGGAGATCTAGGATATTGTTTCTATAGCCTTGTGATCCCTGCATTTCATTGCCATGCCCTTGTGATCTCTACATCTCATTGTCGTGCCCTTGTGATATCTGCATCCCATGCATCTATTGTTTCTATTAATTTGGGCATCACTATATGATCCAAAATTTTGTGAAGTACTGAAGCTGGTAGTAACTTCTCCCTTGTCTACAAAAAATGTAGCATAGGTTTAGGGTCCCTTACCTCGTAGGAATTCGTAGTAGCTATTCTCACTGCTGGAAGAATAACTTCAATGAAGAGTTGAGTGTAAGGAGTTGAAGAAGCAAGTTTTGCTTCTATGTAAATTCTGTAATCATGAGGCTAATTCCCTTGCAGAAGCCATAACCTAGTTAAATATATGTATATATCAACCCAAATAATCAACAACTAGATCCATTTAACTAGGTTATTGGTTGTTTCTTTCTAAAAATATTTTCTATGATATGTTTTTGTAAAATTTCTTGCAGATTCTGCAAAATTTTCCTGGTCTACATTATTTTTGTGGAGGATCTTGAGGTAAGTCACTTAGCACCTTAAAAAAGATCTCTCTCTCTCTCTCTATATATATATATATATGTATGTATGTATGTATGTATGTATGTATGTATGTATGTATGTATGTATGTATGTATGTATGTATGTATTATATATATATGTATGTATGTATGTATGTATATATGTGTCCTTGTGATCTATGCATCTCATTGTCGTGCCCTTTTGATCTCTATATATGTAAATACATATGTGTGTGTGTGTGTGTGTGTGTGTGTGTGTGTGTGTAAATAGAGAGATCTTGGCACAATAGAAAAACAATAAAACTCACTCAACAAGTAGCATGGTTATAGATGCGATGGCGACACCTATTGGTAAGTAGATTCCTCTTTCTCTCTCTCATTTTTCATGTGTTTATTTTACTGGAACTATAATTTCTTAGGGGGGCATTTTCTAATATTGGATTCATTTTATGCATGAGGTGATGAGGACATTCTTGGATGTACCTATGTGATGAATTTCCCATGAGCAATGAAGATGGACTTCCCTTGAGAGTAGCAAGAGGTGATGAGGACATTCTAGGTACTTTAAAGATTGATCCTTTCTTAAACATTTTAAATGTTAATGAGGAATTTAGATGTTGGAAGGTGGGGGGGTGGGGAAATGAGCTTTCACCTTCACGTGGTTGGCCTTGATTAGTACAAAACATTAAACTATTCTCAAAACCAAGTGAAGCTTAACAATAACCTATGATTATATGATAACTAATTGTGTGAATCTCTTAGTTTTAGGAAATGCAGAAGGACACATAGTTCAATATACAATGTCAATTCATATGCATACAACATCAGGTAGAGCTGAAAAATGCAATAGCTTTGCATTTTCGTTAGAGGTCTTTAATTAGGTATTTTAAGTTATAGACCATCATGAACATTGTTCATGATGATGGTCTATAATTTTAAAAATTTCATAGACCTATTAAATAAATGTAATCGTGCTTCTTTTTTTAGCTTTGCCTATTGTCCGTGCATATAGAACATAGTTGCATGTGCATTCTCAATTCAGACTTTCAAAATATTATTTTGGTTGCGATGGATAAATTACATGCACCAGAAGATGGGAAAATGATGTCACTTTTGCAGGTTTGGAACCTTTTTTTTTACTTTAAACATTGATCATTTCTTAAAGATTTTAGATGTTAACGAGGAATTTAGATGTTAGGCAGGGGGGAGGGGTGGGGGAGGGGAGCAATGAACTTTCACCTTCACGTGTTTGGCCCTAATTAGTAGAGAATTTTATTCTATTCTCAAAACCAAGTGAAGCTCAATATTAACCTATGCTTTCATCATAGCTATTCAACGTTTGTTGTCATTTATTTATTTATTTATTTATAGAGCATGATGTTGCAATTGCAATGTCTAGCTATTGATCCCACAACATTCCTACCACATGCTTATCCCAATTGTGATAGAGATTTCTGATGGCTTGTCGTGGACCCATAGCATTTATGTCACACAGACATCACAATTGTGACAATGTCTTCAATAGATTTTCTTCACAATTCTTATGATGAAAATGAATAGTTTGCTAGAATAGTCCTATTTATGACACCTTAGTCATTGCAATTGTGATGGTAACCCTTTCCGTCACGACTTGAGATAGAAAAATTCCAATGCTCATCCAATAGGAGCCAATCCCAACTGATGTCGATTGGGTGGGTAACTGTAGTAATTGCAATGACCTACCATCACAATTCGGGTCCAAATGTAGTAGTGTCTAATTGAAAATGCACTACTAGCATTCAAAATGTTATCAAATTTTATATGACAAGAACTTCTATGCCATAATCAACTGTTATCCACTTTTACAACCAAACAAGTCATCTCACTAGGATTTAATTAAAATACATTACCTATGGATCTTGTACCTATTCCAATTAGCTTACCATCCTTATCTTTAATAATGCAAGTCTTCTCTATAAAATGCAACTGATAACCTTTATCAATCAACTGTGCAACACTCATCAAGTTACACTTTAAACCATCAACAAAATAAACATCATTAGGGTTAGTCTTTCCATCACAAGTAATAGATCCTATCCCTGTGATGTGACAAGTTGCATTGTTACCAACTCTAGTAATTCCTCCATCATGATTTTTGAATTTAACAAACTTGTTCATATCACTAGTCATATGATGTGAATAATCCACTATCTATAATCTAATCAGATTTCTTTTCAACTTGAGAAACTGAGGCTTTTTCTTCTCCAATTTCAATTTTAGACCTTTCTTCTTTTATGACCACAAATCCTAACTTTTCATCACTTTCACTCTCAAATATTTCCTCAAATTGATCATCTTCATTTGCATACAAACAATCTCTAGGTCTTATAGGCTTGAAGTTTCTCTTATACCTTTTCTTTCTTTTAGGAAACTTAGAAGCATAATGACCAAATTCACTACAAGTCCAATGTTTGAAAATTTTCTTACCATCTGGTTCTCTTCTCACAAGCAAGGCTATTCCTTCTTAAATATTCTTATCTTCTTGAGATTTAGATCTATTGCTGCTAGCATAGTCTCCATGGGTTCTTACATTTCTAGATAAATAAGGATGAACACTTAATGCACTAAAAGTTGTCTCCACTCTTGTCAATTCCAGAGACTGCCTCAAACTTGATTCTGTTGCTTCCAATCTTCCAAGCAATGTTTCCCTAGTGAACTTCTTAGTGTAGGGTATCAAAAGTTTGATCATCTATGCTACTTGCTTGAATGGTGGTGCCAAAGTTATCAAAATCTTCCATACAATCTCATCATCTTCTTTAGATCCTTTACATGACTTAATTCCTATAACAATTTCAGATATTCTACCATTATAGCTTTTCATAGATTCATCTTCCATCATTTTAGCATCTTGAAACAAACATATCCAATTCTATAATCTCATTCTTTTAGCAAGCTTAGCTCCTTCAAAAGTAGATTCTATAGCTTTCAAAATGTTAGGAGATGTCTCTAGTGTTTTTACTTGACTATACTCATTTTTAGGAAGAGTTGACAGTAGTGCTTCGTTGGCTCACATATTACACATAAACATATATCTTTCTACTTCACTGCATTCCTCAAGCTTTTCTTCTTCTACAATAGCTTTGTTTCTCTTTTTCAAAAGCCACTATCATTGACCCATACATAGAAAATGATTCTTCTTGTTTTCCTTCCATCTGTCATAGTTAACTCCATCAAACTTAGGACTTTCTTTTTTGAAGTGACTCGCCATTGATCTCCCAAAGTTGTTAAGATTTTTCTTCAAGGACCTGATGCTCTATTACCAATTGTTAGAAAATAAAGTCCACCAATATAAATGGGGGGTGGGGGAGGGTGAATCATTTATCCAACTATTATAATAATTATCAACCTTATTAATCCTTAAACATGTGAACAATATAACTAGTAGCCATAATAGGATACTCATACACAATAACACTAGAAATGTTAATTGGGGAAACCCTTGATTACAGGGAAAACCATGGTGGGGTTGGAACCCACAAAATGATGTACTAATATAATGTTCCTTGTTAGAGGGTGAACCCTATTAAGAGTCAATAAAATACATTTAGTACATATCAGTCCCTATTAGGAGACTATGAATCCCTATTAGGAGATTCCAACCCTATTAGGAGTTATGCCAACCCTATTAGGAGTTTTAGAAGGTAGATGGACCCACTGTCCAAACAACTTTAGGGGCAAGATCACTAAACTCACTATCCAATTGATCTCCATATTATTACATGTAGAATAATAGAAATGGACTATACTTATACTTCCTCTTCCTTTGTACCATCAACCTAACTGCTTCTTCTTCTTATCTCAATACCATTTCACAAACTTTGCATCCAATAATCCCTTGGATTGCTTGCATTTACCAAATACTTGTCATATATCTTCACCAATTCACGCTTTATCAAAAGGAAAATAACCTTCCTTTATACCTTGTCCTCAAAAAGATTCCTTGAGTCAACCTTGAGGCTTTCCATATTAATTATAATAGGACCTCATTAAGATAAGTAACTAATTTATAATTACACAACACTGCCAACTCTTAGTGTTTACAACTTCTCACACATGCAAATCCAGACCTTATGCACTCGCCAATATCATCATCAGACTATCTTTTATAACTATCTAATTTTACATATCATGATTCTATCTCAGTAAAAAGATACAAATCAATCATCAAAAATTGTTTCTCGGAACTCTGTCTACTTATTGTTCTTTATAAATCAAACATATCTTTTGTATGTCTTTGACTTATGTCATGCACAATTAACCTCATCATTAGGACATAGTTTAAAACACATCCTTAACTCGCATAACTTGATCATTGAGTCTCTGTCTATACAACCTCAGGCTCTATCTACTACTCTTTTAATCTTCACAAAATTATTGCTATGTTGACATCAATAACAAACACAATCATGAATACAACACGTCAATCATGCTAACACTATATCACATGCTCTAGAAATGATTAGGATTCTCCCACAAAGGAATACCATCAAAATTCATGCTTAATAGCATACCAATCCATTGGTTCAAAATCATGCAACAAAGATGCTAATATTAGTTAACATGTCCTCACATCAACCATAATGGGAAAGAAAATGGAAAAATCTTGTATATTAAGAAAAATAAGTAAATTATTAAGGATAATTAGAACAACATTAGTCAAATACATAGAGAGGTGAGAGAAAATTGAGGATCCTAACAATAATTCTTTTTGGTCATTCCAGGGTAGACTACCACATAAGGATAAGGTTATTGTTAATGCATTATGAACATTAATTGAATTTTTTTGGCATGACAACACAAGGGCTTCACCAAACAAAAAGGACATAGTCAAAAGATGAATCAAAAGAACAAACCATGACCCACATCCAAAATATTACTTGGATATGACTCAAACATTATTTTATGAAATATTTCCTCAAATTAAAATCAGCCAAAGGTTTTTTAGATGACCAAACTATTATGTGTTAAGATAAAGCATACATGCACTACAGTGTTGTTGTAGGGTTCATGTTGAGTTTTCTATGCATTATTATGTTTATCATTATATATGTTGTATTTTGCATACTAAAAATGTAATGTAAGAATGTGGTCTACAAGTACCTCCTAAGTCACCAAGATAATTTATTTCAAACTATGTAATATGCAAACAAGATGATGACTGCATTTATTAGAAGACCATGTGTTTGAAAGGTTTTAGTCATGAATGTGGTGGTTCACAAAGTTTGCATAGATGTCTACATCTAGATAGCACACATGAAATTTTTAAGACACCACTTTCTCTTGGAAAGTAAAAGTCAGTTATATATGGTGTTAAAGATGGGAAATAAATAAAGAGGTGAGTTAGTAAAAAATAATCTATGCATATCTAATTTTATGAAAAAATTTCAAGAGAAAATAGTTTATGAGTACATACGTCATACACATAGAGCTAGATATCCTTTTAATCTTAGATTCCTTTTATACCTTAAATTGAAAAAGTGTCAAACACTTATATTGATATCCCTTCAAAGTAATTGGTACGTTCTGTATTCATATTGTTTACTATAATGTAAACTAAACTAACTAAATCAAACATCAACACTTATAAACATATAACACAATATTTTGGTCTTGTAGAAAACCCTTGATTAGAGGGAAAAAATGCAGTAGTGATGGTACCTCCAACTCATCACTACAGTAATAAGGTGCCCCATTAAGAGCTTTCAATAATATCATCTTCTAAATGACTACACCTTGTTAAAAGTGTCTAATACCCTATTACGAGTATCAACATTCATATTAAAGACTACTATGTTAAGATGTTTAATCCCACTAATACAATGTTCACCTTGTTAAAGGATTTACAATAAGTTCAACATAATAACTTCAAAGTCCTATTAAAGACCACCTTGTTGAAGCATTTAATAGTCTTGTTGACAAACTTGTTAAGAATAAACAACATAAGATTTGACTTGTACTAGCCTTTTTCTTCTGCTTAATAGGTTCTCCTTGCTATGCACTGTCTACTCCTTTATTCAATAACATGATGTTTTGGTCTACTATTTCTTGGTCTGACAGTTAATCATTGTTCCATACACATGCAAAAAAGTATCATTTCTTCCTCTTTTCATTCACACATACATACTCTCTCTATGCCTCTTATTTCTACTTCTTTTTCCTTTACTAATATCCCTTTTTTTTTCATGACCTAATTAGGATTTGTTGTTTGTTTGTAGACCATTTTTGAGCTTTTGACCTTAGATTCTTTGATAAGCTACATTATTTTTGATGATTTCAAGTTTTGGGGTTTTGGTAACACTTTAATATTTTGATAACTCATTACTTCTTATGCCAATAGTGTCCTTATGTGCAACTTTTCCTTTTAATTTTTTTCCTTTTTTCCATCAATGACAATCTTCCAAATATTTATCATAGTGCTCTATGTTTTTGTCAAGTTAATAAAGGTTACTATAATAAATTGCACATAGGTGATATGGATCAAGTAGAGTCTAGAAGGAATTCAAGATAAGATAACTGATTCAATGATTATCTATTGTGATAACAAAAGTGTCATTAAAATCATAAAGAACCTAGTGATGCAATCTAAGACCAAGCACATAACTATCAAGTATCATTATCTTAGAGAACATTTTTAGGCTAAGGAAGTAAGTAATGCTGGAATATGTACTAACTAAGGAGCATATAGTAGACATATTCACCAAACCATTATCTAAGGGTATCTTCGAGTATCTAAGGGGTAGGTTAGGGGTCATTCCCTTACTTGAGTTGAATTAAATGATGATGTAGTTGCATGAATTTAGGTGTACTCATTGAATATCTTTATACCTCAATAGTTAATGTTTGGAGGATGCTTCTTATAGGGAGCACTTGCAATTGAAGTAAGTGTTGGTGAGTCAAGATTTCTAGAACAAACAATAGGTGTGTATTAGCACCTTTGGAATTATTGTCAAAGAGGGAGTTTGTTGGCATAATTGATATAACTAATGATGTGTTGAATGATGATGTTAGTCATGTCATGATACATATTAGATTACATAATGATAAGTTATTGTGTTTTCATAAATGTAAACCATTGACCTAGTGTTCCTAGTATGTTGCCAAGCATAATTACGATGAACAAAGTTTTACAATGAGGTTCAGTGGGTGTGATCCTCTAAAGAGAAAAAGGGATTTATCTTGAAGTACATATGGTGACCACTATTGGTTAAGTGAAGAATAATATGTTCAATGAGTTCACTATACAACTAATATAATAGTTAGTTACAAGTGATAAATGATTTTATTAGTTTTGTCAAATATTTGTTGAATAGAGTGGAGCGATCACAATATGATGTGAAGAAGTCAGTAAAGATGATGTGGTTAAGAAATAAAATCACTATCATTATAGGTAAAGTAGTGATAGGTTGATGAAAAGGTTAAATAAGAATGAATTCTTGAGTAACAATCAATTAACTAATGATTGATGACTAATGATAGGGTTGTAGTGACTTTATATTGAGTCAATAGTGATTTTCACCACATATCCATTTCATACATTCAATGAATAACATATAAATCATGTAAACACAAATATGACACTAGATATGATTACCCAAAAACTCTCTAAGTGAGAAGGTAAAATTGGGGTGGGCATGACACCCACAAATCTTTACTACTATAGCAATAAAGTTTATCCAATGAATGTTACAATGTTTTGACCATAAAACATGATATATCTTGTGAAAGGTCTACCTTGTTAAAGGTGTACAAAGACTATTAGGTCTCATCTTGTTAGAGGATTTCAACACCTTGTTAGAAGTGTGCCTGTTTAAAGGGTTTTAACTTACAACTAAGTAAGCACCCTATTAAAGGATTCATACAACCTGTTAGGACTACTCTATTAAGAGATTTGACTAAAATCACCTATTAGAATGTCTTAGCATAGATCCTACAGTTAGCACTTGCTTGCCTGATAATAGATCACCTCTAAACAATGTTTTCTTGATCCTTCTTAATTGGATGTCTATTTTCTTATCCTTTTCTCTATCCTCTATTATGCTTTAACTGATTTTGCAATGTAGTTTCACTTCATAACTTCTAAGTCACCATGAATGCTCTATTTTCACATCCAAACTATCCTCTTCACTTCTTAAACACTCTTATAAAGTTTAGGGTTTCGTCCTCCTTAAGAAGACTTTGGTGGATTAGGATTAGGTATGAATCTATGGCTAAGATTCATCCATTTTGTCACTTAATCCTTCCTATTTTATGATTGGTTGCATGCTATTGCATAGGAAATCCACCTAGAGATTCATCCTTATCTCCAAAATATCAAGATTCAATCTTAAGTGGACTAAAAAATGGTTTACATAGTTATTTGTGCTTTTACAAACAAATATGTCAAAACTATCTTACTTGGCATCTGAAGTCTCAGATGCTTGGCATACACTAATCTTTCTGCTATGACTCGACACATGCATTGCTTGGAATCCACTATTTACTTGGCTCTTGTGTAACTTGGCATATACTATTTTCTTGACACTTGAGTGATTTCACACATGAGTGTCTTGACACTCACTATGACTCAATATGGTCTATTACTTACATGTTGTGCTTGACATGTACTACTAGTTTGGCATGAACTAAGTAAATGGCTTAAGTGTGTTGAAACTCACTTGTCAAAACCAATCTGAGATCAAAAATCTCCCCCTTTGACATGAGTGTCAAAAACACTTGAGTATACATTATGATCCTTAATCTTACGAGCATAAAATATCTCAACTTGGCTTATATACAAAACTTCAAAACATCAAAATTTTGTAATAACTTGTATACTTCAAAATTTGATAACTCCCTTTAAGTTGATAAGTCTATTCTGTAACCAAAATTCTATACTCCTGAATAAATGTGTCTCTATTGATACACTTTGACTTTATGCTCTTATTTTCTAATACTCTTTCATCTAATATCACTTGTTTCATTCTCCCCATTTTCTCTATTGCTCTTAATTTCTCCCCCAAAAAATATCTCCCCCTTTCTTTTACTCTCCCCCTTTCTAACAATATATATCTCCCCCTTTTTGACACTTATGTCAATTGGCTATACACTTATTGTGTGTTTATCTATAAAAGATTTATGGACATCCAATATTATCTTGAGGGTTGCATCCCAGTTATCACATGCAACATCCAATGATTTTATTTGGATGGCAAGCTTGATAGCAAGGTGGAATAGACCATCTAAAGTAGAAAGATTGGGGTCTTTCTTCAGTAGGGTTTTAGCATAACCTAGCTCCTTGTGCAAAATTTCCATATGCGGGGTAAGATTTGCTTGGATGCTGTCAGTTTGGCTCTTATGTTAGCCTCATTTGCTATCAATATAGCTAACTAATTCTATGTTTGAAGCAATTTTCTAAAATTCTTCTCACTTTGAGATAGATTCATTGGTAGTTTTGTACCTGATGTAGTAATTTGGCTTTCTAGACTTAGAATGTGACTTCTGGTCTCTTGGGTGAAGAGTGAGGGATTGCAAAATTTAGTGTACAATGAGAATATGTTCTCGAGTACATTCTTCAAATCCTTAACTTTAGTTGCCAATGCAACTTGTATTACTGCTATATCCCTAGATATTTTCTCATTCCCTTTGTTTTGGAACTTCTTTTCTAACCATTCAAGTAATTTTGCATTTGTATCTAGGTCTTCATTACTGACCTTTTCCATTATATATGTTAGTTGTTCCATTAGTGGCTTGGTCTCATTGGGAGTTGACAGACTAAATGCATCTAGAAAGATGTCCTTAACGACTTGTAGTGCCTTCTTCTACCTGTGCTCTCTCCTAAGCATTTCTTGATGCTTTTTTCTTTCTAAGGCCTGCTATAATATGCCTATTTGTTCTATTGTAATGGTATCATAATAATATTTGGGTATAACAATTTCTTCATCAAGGCTCACATCTCCATATTGAATTACCTTTTTAGCCTTTGATGAACTTGGACTTGGAATTGAGATTTGTAATGGAGTAGCATCTGTGATAAGCTTCTTAAGAGTATGACTAGATGGAGTGCCAAATACTGGTAAGGTTACTAGGGCTCAGATGGTAGTTTGCTTCTTCAGTTGTGATGTCATTTCACTCTCTTAAGGCTTTCCCTATTCTCCCACAGTGACTTGTCTTGCACCTTGTCCTTGTGTTGTAGGTGCAAATAGGTCTATCTAACCTATTCTTTGTTATTCTATAGTAGCAACATGCATTTCCACTGTGCTCTTCTCTTCAGTGTCATTCTTGGCTATTGTATCAACCTTGTTAGATGTGTATTTTGGCATTTGGATCAAAGGTTGTACATTAATGACTAGAGGGACAATAGAAGGTGGTTCTTGTAAATTCACCTTTTCCCTTGCAACATTAGTCACAAACTTTTGTAGCCCATCCACACTAATCAAAATAGGATTATCACAAAGTTTAGCTTGCAGTGTAGATTGTTCAAATATCTTCTTCAAATCATCTTCAGTAATGGGATTGATATTATGATTTGATAGATTTGAAACATCTTTGACAGTTATTGTTTTAGTAGTCTCATTTGTGACATGTGGAGCCCTGGTGTTTGACAATTGTGTGTCTTGTAGACTCTGTTCTTCTAGCTTCTCTAGCTCAGATGTTGCCTTATCATTTACTTCAATTTCTATTCCTCCCTCAATAGTATTATCTTTGTCAACATCTTCTTCATTATCCTTGACCTAATAGGTTTAGGTTCTCTTTCCTTTATTTTGGTTAACCCATAAGTGAGTTTCCATATCTGTGTTGACTTTTTAACAACATCCTCAATATTATTTTGTAAAATGCTAAAGGCTCTATATTTAGGTGTGAACCTAACTAAATACTTCTTCACAACCTTAGCAATTTGTGCCTTAGCTAATTTAGGCATCACTTGGGCCACTATGGTCTCCCTGATTTTTCTTTCTAGGTTTAGACAATAGTGCCATTTTTGCTCAACAATGTCATATAGACTCTTTGGCATAGAGTTGGAAAATCCTAGTGGAGTTGTCTTGAATTTTTCCATCGTGGCATATAGGGCCTCCTCGACTTGTTTTTTCTCCACTTTACCCAATTTATCAAAATCAACATGATTGAATCCTGATAGATTTGCATTATTCTTAATATTTTCACATAAATTTTCAAGATCTGAAAGAGGATTAGGAATCACCACCTTAAATTGGTTGATGTCATCTGACTCTATTTTCTCCTCATCACAATCAAGTTGTGCAACATATTTCCTTCTTGGTCTCTTATGCTCTTGACTTCCTTGCTCTACTTGTTTGGTCTTTTCCTTGGCCTTTTGTGTAGTTGCATGTATGTTGGCTCTTGTTGTAGGTGTAGTGGGCTGAATTTGTTTGGCAATTTTCTTAGTCCTTACCATAGGTTGTGCCTTGGCCTTCCTTTCTTTGGCTTGGCAGAAGTAGGTGCTTCCTTGACTTCTTCTCCCTCAGCATCTTTAGTCTCCTCCTCTTCTTGGTCTTCTCCCATACCTTGTGTTAATGCTAGAGGTTCTTGTGTTTGGGTTTCTTCTTCCTCTACATCTTCTTCTTCTTCTTCTTCCTCCACAACACCCTCTTCAAACTTAGCTTTCAACTTCTTTATTATCTTTTCCTTTTTCTTCAAAGCTAAAGCAGTCTTCGAATCCATGGTAATCTTGGACTTTACCATCTCATAATTTCAAAAAACTTTTACAGTTTTATCTACCTCTTTTGCTAGTAATGTTGTTATAGTTGCAGAGGCTTCATCCACATTTATTTCATAGCCTAAGGGTCTTAATCATCTTACCCTTGGTGTGGTAGCTTGTACAAATGTATAATCAACATCCACAATAAAACATACATCACTATAATGTATCTCAACTAAAGATACTAGTATTCTTAGTCTTTCCTTCATTGACTTCTTGAAGTCTTCAAAATAACTTGTCATCAAAGATTCAAAATTCTCTCCTAACTACTCAATATACTCATCAATATGTACAACTACTAATCTATTTTTTTTCCATCCCATATTACCAAATTAAGGAAATGTATTTTGCACATAAAAGAATATAGAAATCAATATAGATCTAAATTTTCATTATGCACTCTTAGTTTTCTTGATTTATCCAAGGTTCTCCATCAATTGTTGCAATTATAGCTTTGTTAGACCATATGTATGATCTTTCTTGAAAATCTTGTATCTAACATCCATAGCTATATAGGGAACACTATTCAATCTACTAGTTTGATAGAAATTGTGTGATATAACCCTTACAAAAAAGTTTATTAGATGATCAATGATTGTGTCTATTTTCATGCCTCTATTGTTCTAGACAATTCTAGTATTCTTTTCAATCAATTCCTTCAAATCACTTCTTAGTGTCTTAGACCAATCTAGGGTTGGGTAACCAGCAACCCTATGGATTATTCTTTTAGTAATTTTAATAGGTCCATTGTCCAACCATAATGAACCATCATGAATTTGGCTAAGCACTATCTTGATCCATTTTGTCTTGAATACATTTAGAAAATCTAAGGCTCATGTTACTCCCTTCCTCTCAACAATTTTGAACTCTTCTTTCAAAACACCATTATCATAGAGTTTTTTGTATGCTTCCCTGATATCTATATCCCCAATGCTTCCTATCTTATAATTGTAGCATTTTCTCATATCTTGTATCATTATCACATTCGATAGAATCATTGACAATGCACCAAAAGGGTCTTTCTTATAAGAAATGTCAAGAATAGCTTTGAAAATGGGTTGCTTGACTTCATTACTTACTAACTGAACATTCAAAACTTCCTTTCTCTCTACATTCTTCGAACTTGATTCCATAATGCGAAACTAGGGTTTACAAAAATTAAAACTACATAGCTCAGCTCTTGATAAATACCTTGTGAAATCTAATGAATGGGTGTGAGATCACTACTATAATCTCCTACAACTACTTGGAATAGATTTCTAGATTTCCTTCTACTCTGATCACTCTTTCTCAAATTTGAAATGATGAAAAATGAGCTAAAATTGATCAAATACCCTTTGAAAACCTTAGAATTAATGTTGAGTGCTTACACAATTGTAAGCTTGGCATCAACCAATTTTAGGCTCACTCAACATCCATTGACATTTCCATTACTTGGCAACTATTACAAGCTTGAAATCAACTACCTAGTTTGATAGCTCGAGATCTTCTAACATTCCACTTGACACATATAGGAAAGTTTTCATTCTTCGCAGCAACATGAAAAACTCAAAGGTTTGTCTTGAATTCCTAACAACATATTGCATCTTTATTTATGCTAATATAGTCCTTTCAATACTAGAACCTTTTGGAACTGATGTATGATATAAATTTTAGATATCAATCCCACATACCTTTTGATTTCCTAGTTTGATGAGGTGTGATCACCTGACCCATTGGGTGAAGTGATCCCTTCTCCATTTGATGTGTTGCAATCATCTTTCTTTTTCCATGTCTTATTCATTTCATCTTCGATGTGTTCAACATTTTCCTTGCCTTTTCCTTTATCAAATTCACAACTTGGTTCCTTTGACTTTGTTGGACAATACCTACTGATATGACCAGTCTTCAAATAGATGAAACTTTTGGTTTGACTCAACCACCTATGGTAGTTACCACTGAAGTGTGTCCTAATACAATTTTTAGGAACATGCCCATATTCTTGACAATAATGGCAGCTATATCTTGTATTATAATCACTATTGTAAGAGTTGCCATTGTTCCTTACTTTTGCTTGCCTATTCGATGACCACATGGGTTTGGATTTGCATTCAAAAGCTCTATGTCCATACTTCTGACAGTTGTAGCAATAACCTTCAAATCTTTGTGTATGCATGGTCTTGGTTCTACATTCATGTGCTTGATGACCTTTCTTGTTGCACTTACGACAATGAATCATGTTGTTAGGCTTAACATTTTGATTTGTAGTCTTGCTCCTGCACACATTAGTAGTATGTCCTTTCTTACCACAATTATGACAAGTAGGTTTTGAGTTGTTGCCTTTCTTGTTCCTTTCCTCTGCACTTTTGGATGATTCTCCTTCTTTAGTGCTTGTATATCCTAGTCCAGATCTATCATTATTAGATCTAAGGGATCTCAATAATTGCTTAAAGTATTTGATGGATTCATTTATATTGTTAAAAATTTCAGTAGATTGATTTTCTCTCTTTAGATCACTCTATAATTGTTCATTCTGTAACTTCAATGTAGTTATCTCAATGTCCTTGATATTTAACTCATAGTTGACATTCATCATTTGACTTAGAGTATCCAATTGCTTATTGGAAATCTTGGTTAGCTTTATTGACTTCTCTTCCAGTCTATTGGCTAGAATTCTTTTGTCTTCTTCAATCATGGATTTGTCTTCCATAGATTTCTTCTTTTGTTTAGTTACCTCACATAGCAGTATGGCTTGTGATTCTTGCTCTAACTTGAATTTTTTTATTTCCTCAGCTTGAACTCTATTTTTTTCCATCAGATCTATAATTGCTGCATCAAATTCATTGGAGTCACCATTGGAAAATAGCTTGGTAGTGTCAATCTCTTTGTATTGTGTGTCATTTTCTACAATAGTAATTTCTCTCTTTCTCTTCAAGGACTTCTTTAGTTCTTCTCTTGTTTCATCCAATTTACGTAGAATGAGTTGTATCTCAATTCATTGATTCTCAATAATCTTTCCAAATTTTTAGACTTACATTTCAAGATGTTTCCTCAAGTCTGCAAGGCTTCTCTTCTAGAGAACTGGGCTCTGATAGTAATTTTTGGGATTATAATAGGAAAGGTAAACTTCTGATAGGGGGGATGAATCAATAGTTTAAACTTGGACCCAATTTTTTTTCTACCATGCATCCATTTCATACACTTAATGAATAACATATAAAGCATGTGTTGGAAATATAAGAGGAGTAGCTAAGAGGGGAGGGGTGAATCAATTACTACTAAAATAGATCCTAGATCCCTTGGATGTTAGTACAAATTACAATCAGAAAGCTGAATACTACTAATGCTCGGTAAACACATATAAAAGGTTGTAACTCAGTAAATGTTGAGTTAACTTTGCAAATCTTAAGATATTATCAGTGATTATCATTAAACTTTATTTCAAGAATGAAATAAATAGCATGAACACATATGACACCAAGATTTAATGTGGAAACCCAATTTGAGAAAAACCACCAATTGTAACTAGTTACTAATTTTTCACTCTTCTAAAGTGAGCCCTATTAGGAGCCAACCCTATTAAAGGTTACAAAACACACTATTAGGTGTGACCCTATTAAAGGATTTAATCACCCTATTAGGAGTGGCCTTGTTAGAGGTCTTGAGACAATTCAATAGAACTGCCACCTTATTAGAGGATTTATAAATGGTTGATAAACCAAGTCTATTAAGAGATTTAGATCATTGCTACAATGGTTAGAGAGTAACAATGAAATGACCTGATTGAGATGCAACTGAATCACTGATTACATATCTCTATTCTAGCTTGTACTTGATCCTTTCTGATTGAATATAGATTTTATGCTCCACAAGGATACTCTGCTTATCCTTCAAATTTGCTTTCTCTCTTCATCCCTTGCAATTCATTCATAACACCTTGCACACTTTGAAACCATAACTTGACATTTTACTTATACCTTTCATATTGTCAAGTCAGCTCAAATACAATTTAGAATAATTAATATTCATCACCATAATCAGCTAGAACCAATAGATAAATCAATTGAGCTTAATATGCCAAAATAAGAAAATTATTTTTTAGCCAACCCAGCTCGATAGAAACTAATTTAGAAGCGATTTCCTATGTTAACCAAAAGAAGCTTAGTTAACACTGCAAACTTACAAAATCCTTTGGTAATCAAGTGAGTTCGGTTAGAACTGGTTTCATCCAACTTTCCTTCATTAATCGAGTGAGCTCCGTTAACACTCATCTTTTGCAGATTCTTCTTTGATGCCTGAGTGAACTTGGTAGACATAGAAAATTGTCTTCACTGCTTGAGTAAGCTAGGCATGCACTAACTGATAATAATATAAAATTTGTGTAACATCAAAGACAATACACAATTAATTAATTGTATCCAACAATATCCCTCTTTGACATTGATGGCAACACAACATGCCATAACACAATGAAATTTTGAGAACAAGATTCCCTTTGTCAATAAACTTCTGTCTGCAACAATCATTTTCCAAGTTCATTCTTCCTCTTGGACATCTCTTCATATAACCTCTCTCTCTTTTAAAAAAATTAAAAGATATGATAGTAAACTTCTCCCTCTTTGACAACACATGTCAAAGACAACAATTCTATTAATATCAACGTACCTTAAGTACTAACTCATTTGCAATATGCCCTTGACAATACTACATCAACTAATTGATCTTCAACTTAGTTCTTGTTGATGCATGACTAAACTTTATTTATTGAGCTTCAGATAGGAGAATGACCCCTAGCTTACCTCTTAGATACAAGAATGCATCCTTAGGTAATGGCTTGGTGAATATGTCTACAATCTGATCTTTTGTATTCACATATTCCAATCTGACTTGTTTATCCTGCACTAATTCTCTTAAGAAGTGATATTTTATAGCAATGTGCTTTGTTTTGGACTGCATCACTAGATTCTTTCATATATTGATTGCAATGGGGTTATCACAATATATGACTACTGGATCTTTGATCTCTACCTTCATTCCTTCCAACAATTGTTTGAGCCAAACAATGTTAGAACAATTGACTACTACTGCCATATACTTTGCTTTTGCTGTGGATTGAGATGTACAATTTTTCTTCTTGCTTGTCCAAGACACTAGTCTTTTACCAAGAAAGAATGTTTCACCTCTAATGCTTTTTTTCTCATCAAGGCTTCCTACCAAATCAGCATAAGTAAACACCTTTAAGTCCAGATTACCTCCAAGTTTGTACCATAAGCCATAATCTTCAGTACCTTTTAGTTATCTCATGATTCTCTTCATTGCCATCATATGCTTTTCCTTGAGATTTGCTGAGAATCTTGCCACTATCCCAACTGCTAAGGCAATGTCAGGCTTTGTACGTACTACATATTGTAATTTCTCAATCATTGATCTGTATAAGGTTTGATCTACTTCTTTTGACTCATTATTTTTGGAAAGCTTATGTCTAGTAGACATGGGAATTCCAACTAGTCTTGAATCTTCCATTCCAAGATTCTTTAGTATCTACTTGATGTACTTAGATTGAGTGATGTAGATACCATTTTTCTTCTGTTGTATCTACAATCCAACAAAGAATTTTATCTCACCAAACATGGACATCTTAAATTCTTTACTCATTTCTTTAAAAAATACTTTGCATAAGTCATCGTTTCCTATAAATAGGGTATCATCAAAAAATATTTCTGCCAACACAATCTTGTTATCTAGTCCTTCCTTGATATACTGACTACTATTATCATTTGTTCTTTGAAAACCAATCTATATCAAATAGTTATGTAGTCTTTCATACTAGAATCTAGGAGCTTGTTTGAGACCATATAGTGCTTTGTGTAGTTTGCAGACCATGTCTCTTTTTTTAGGATCCACAAAACCTTCTAGCTATTTAATGTAGACTTCCTCATCAAGAATTTTTGAGAATGTAGATTTAACATCCATCTAATATACTTTGAATCCTCTATGAGATACATATGCAAGTAGAGTTATAACACCTTATAATCTTGCAATAGGTCCAAAAGTTTCACCATAATCAATGCCTTCCACTTGAGAATAGCCTTTACATACTAGCCTTGCTTTGTTTCTAGATACTTTTCCATCTTCATTCAACTTATTTTTGAATACCCATTTTGTACCAATCACATTTTTATTCTTAGGCCTCTCTTCATTCATAACCTCAATCCAACTTTCATTTTCTAGAGCATCTTTAACATTTCTAGGTTTAAGTTTAGCCAGTAAACATGTACCTTTTAATTTGCTTCTTGTCATTGTTTCATCTGATTTGTCTCCAATGATCTAATAAGGTCCATGATGCCTTCTGACATATTTTGCTAATACAAGTTCTTTGGGCTTTGAATGAATTCCACTATCTTTAGTACGAACTTCAACTTCAAGCTTGGGTCCTTCTGTCTATGGCTTAGGTCCATCAGAATCAGTTTGAACTAGCTCGGTAGCCTCTGAATGTGAACCGGGTCCTTTAGAATGTGACTTTGTTTGTACTTCCTACAACTTGGTAACTGTTGGATATTTAAGGGACTCGGGAGATGAAGTCTCCTTTCTCTCAAGTAGATTTGGTAGGGTATCAGGTTCATAGTAGAAAAATCTTCTATAATCCTCTGGCTCCTTTTTGCTTTCTTCATTACTCTTTTCTGCAAATTCATCAATTCTCACATGTGCACTTTCTATAATCTTATGAGTGGACAAATTCAAACATTTGTATGCTATACTTCTATAGGAGTATCCTAGAAATATGCCTTCATCACCTTTTACATCTAATTTTCCTTTCCTTAATTCTTTCAAGATATAACATTTGCTGCCAAATACTTTCAAGTAACTTACATTGGGTTTGTAGCCATACCATAGTTCATAGGGAGTTTGGTTTGAGTCCTTCAAATAAACTCATTTCAAGATATGGACTATAGTGCTGATAGCTTCCTTCCAATATTTGATAGCAACATTCTTTCCAATCATCAGTGTTCTTGCACAATCCACAATGGATCTATTTCTTCTTTCAACTATTCCATTCTGTTGAGGTGTACTAGGGGTTGATACTTATCTTTTGAGTCCTCTTTCCATGTAAAAATTATTGAGTTTATTGGAGATGAATTCACCACCTTTGTCTGATCTTAAACACTTCAATCTCTTTCCAGTTTCTTTTTCCACTCTTTTCAGATACCATTTGAATTTCTCAAAAGCTTTTGATTTTTCTTTTAGATATATTACAGTCATCATTCTAGAATAGTCATTAAATTTTTTTATTTTTTTTCTCCATTGTAACTTTCTTTTCCAATGGGTCCATATAAATCAGTATGCATAATTTCCAAGACTTCTTCTGACTGATAATTTTTGCTCTTAAAACTAGTCTTTCCCATTTGACCAATTTGGCAATTTTTGCACAAACCAACATTAGGTTCCTTCAAACTAGGAATACTTCTTACTCTTTTATGTTTTCTTATCTTGACCAGATTATCGAATTTTATGTGACATAGTCTTTTGTGCCATAACCAACTTTCTTCTACTTTAGTAATAAAACATGAGCATTCTCCAAGATCAAGATAAAATAGATTACCTTTTGTTTTCTTGCTTGATCCAACCAGATTTCCTTTGTATCCAACAATTTTGCCTTGCCATTCATGAATTCTACCTTGAATCGAATATTTTTCAACTATGCCACACTCAGTAGATTATGCTTTAGTCCTTCAACCCAATAGGCATTATCACATATAAGTTCATTGGTTAATGAGATATGACATTATCCTTTAA
Source organism: Cupressus sempervirens (assembly GCA_028749045.1). Classification (NCBI taxonomy): domain Eukaryota; kingdom Viridiplantae; phylum Streptophyta; class Pinopsida; order Cupressales; family Cupressaceae; genus Cupressus; species Cupressus sempervirens. Next base: position 675,223,990 of record CM053784.1, on the reverse strand, counting down.
TACAACAAGGTTCATTGTTTCCAAACCTTACACTACCTCCATCATAGCATTCAAAATGTTCAAATTTTGTTTTATCTCTAGTCATATGGTGTGAACATCCACTATCAATAATCCATGTATCATTTTTGCTAACATGAGAAATAAGTGCAATCTTATCTTCTTCATCATCAACAATATACACCATTTCATCTTCACTATTCTCAGAATCTTTAGCCATGAAAAAAGTTTTCTTACCTTTGTCCTTGTAAGTTTTGTGACTTTTGAATTCCTTCTTGCCTTTGTACTTGTGGGATTTATTCTCATCCTTGCTTTCTTTGTTTGGACACCTAGCAGCAATATGACCAATTTCTTCACAAGAAAAAAAAATTAGAGGAATTTTACCTTTGTACTTTCCTTTGCCTTTGGAATATTTCTTTGCAAATGGGGATTCAACAATTTCAAGATCACTGTCATAAATTTCTTCAGTTTCTTCCTCACTTCTTAATTGATTTTCCTTTGATTTTTTTCCCTTTTCCTTAAGTGAGAGTTTGGCTTCAAATGCAGACTCAATATTTTTGGAAACAGGAACATAGTTATCATAGTTATCTAGTTCAAAAGCTATCAATCTTCCAAATAGAGCATCCAAGTTTAATTTGTTATTTGGATCACATCTTATTTCTTGTATAGAAGACACTCTAATTGCATAGATAGGAAGAAGAGTTCAAAGTACCTTACTTACAATAGTTTCATCTTTAATGTCTCCTCCAAATGCTTTGATTGCACTTACACTAGCTTTGATTCTTTCCACATATTTTACAATGTTTTCATCTTCTGTCATTCTCATTTGGTCAAATTATCCTCTAAGACTTTTTTCTTTGGCTCTTCTTATATTGTCATCTCCTCTATAAATATCTTTCAGTTTGGTCCACATTTCATAAGCAATTTTACAATTTTTTACTTCATCAAATTCAACATAACTGAGAGTAGATGCAATATCAATCATCATGATGTTATGGTTCTTCTTCTTAGCAATATCTTCAGCTAATAATGTTCCAGTGGGAGTTTTGTATTCATTATCAAGATAATTGCAATTTGAATCACTAACATTAGCTAGATGTAACCTCATAAGTCCTTTGCATGCTACAAAATTGTCTATGTTTAGTTTTCGAATCTCTCTTTTATAAGACATCTTGATCTTTAGCTTAGGTCCTTGAATCCTTCTCTACAAGCACCAAAGCTCTGATACCAATTTTTGGAAATATATGATAAGTAACTGAGAGGGGAGGGGTGAATTAGTTACTACTAAAATAAATCCTAGATCCCTTGGTTATCAGTACAAATTACAATCAGAAAGTTGAATACTTTTGATGCTCGATAAACATATATAAAATTTTGTAACTCAGTAAATGCTAAATTAACTTTGCAGATCTTAAGATATTGTCAGTGATTATCAGGAACATAGTTATCATAGTTATCTAGTTCAAAAGCTATCAATCTTCCAAATAGAGCATCCAAGTTTAATTTGTTATTTGGATCACATATTATTTCTTGTATAGAAGACACTCTAATTGCATAGATAGGAAGAAGAGTTCAAAGTACCTTACTTACAATAGTTTCATCTTTAATGTCTCCTCCAAATGCTTTGATTGCACTTACACTAGCTTTGATTCTTTCCACATATTTTACAATGTTTTCATCTTCTGTCATTCTCATTTGGTCAAATTATCCTCTAAGACTTTTTTCTTTGGCTCTTCTTATATTGTCATCTCCTCTATAAATATCTTTCAGTTTGGTCCACATTTCATAAGCAATATTACAATTTTTTACTTCATCAAATTCAACATAACTGAGAGTAGATGAAATATCAATCATCATGATGTTATGGTTCTTCTTCTTAGCAATATCTTCAACTAATAATGTTCTAGTGGGAGTTTTGTATTCATTATCAAGATACTTGCAATTTGAATCACTAACAGTAGCTAGATGTAACCTCATAAGTCCTTGGCATGCTACAAAATTGTCTATGTTTAGTTTTTGAATCTCTCTTTTATAAGACATCTTGATCTTTAGCTTAGGTCCTTGAAACCTTCTCTACAAGCACCAAAAGCTCTGATACCAATTTTTGGAAATATATGATAAGTAACTGAGAGGGGAGGGGTGAATCAGTTACTACTAAAATAAATCCTAGATCCCTTGGTTACCAGTACAAATTACAATCAGAAATTTGAATACTGTTGATGCTCGATAAACATATATAAAATTTTGCAACTCAGTAAATGCTAAATTAACTTTGTAGATCTTAAGATATTTTCAGTGATTATCATTAAAATTTTCTTCAAGCATGAAATAAAATAGCATGAACACATATGACACCAAGATTTAATGTGGAAACTCAATTTGGGAAAAACCACCAATTGTAACTAGTTACTATTTTTCACTCTTCTGAAATGAGCCCTGTTAGGAGCCAACCCTATTAAAGGTTACAAAACACACTATTAGGTGTGACCCTATTAAAGGATTTAATCACCTTATTTGGAGTGGCCTTGTTAGAGGTCTTGAGACAATTCAATAGAACCACCACCTTGTTAGAGGATTTACAAATGGATGTTAAATCAACTCTATTAAGAGAGTTAGATCACTGCTATTATGGTTGGAGAGTAACAGTGAAATGACCTAACTAAGATGCAACTAAATTGTTGATTACAAATCTCTATTATGTCTTGTACTTGATCCTTTCTAACTAAATATACCTTTTTTTCTCCACATGGATATTCTACTTATCCTTCAAATTTTCTTTCTCTCTTCATCCCTTGCAATTCATTCATAACATTTTACACACTTTGAAACCATAGCTTGAACTTTTACTTATACCTTTCATATTATCAAGTTGGCTCAAATACAATTTAGAATAATTAATATTCATCACCATATTTGGCTAGAACCGATAGATAAATCAATTGAGCTTAATATGCCAAAATAAGAAAATCCTTCATTAGCCGACCCAGCTCGATAAAAACTAACTCAAAAGTGATTTCCCGTGTTAACCAAAAGAAGCTTGGTGAACACTTCAAACTTATGAAAATCCTTTGGTAACTAGGTGAGTTCAGTTAGAACTAGTTCCATCCAACTTTCATTCATTAACCGAGTGAGCTCGGTTAACACTCATCTTTTGCAGATTCTTCTTTGATGCTTGAGTGAACTCGGTAGACATAGAAAATTATCTTCACTACCTGAGTGAGCTCAGCATGCACTAACTAACAATGATATGACATTTGTGTAACATCAAAGATACCATACAATTAATTAATTATATCCAACAACATGTACATCTAAATCATGTAAACACAAATATGACACCAGATATGATTACCCAAAAACCCTCCAAGTGAGAAGGTAAAACTGGGGTGGGGATGACACCCACAAATCTTCACTACTGAAGCAATAAAGTATATCCAATGAAGGTTACATTGTTTTGACCATGAAACATGATCCACCCTATGAAAGGTTTGCCCTGTTAAAGGCATACAAAGGCTGTTAGGTCTTACCTTGTTAGAGGATTTCAACACCTTGCTAGAAGTGTGCCTAGTTAAAGGACTTTAACTTACAACTAAGCACACTGTTAAAGGATTTCATACAACCTGTTAGGACTACTCTGTTAAGATATTTGACTAAAATCACCTGTTAGAATGTCTCAACATAGATCTTATAGTTGGCACTTGCTTGCTTGATAACATATCACCTCTAAACACTATTTTATTTATCCTTCTTGATCAGATGTCTCTTTGTTGCATCCTTTTCTCTATCCTTTGTTCTGCTCTAACTAATTTTGCAATGTACTTTCACTTCATAACTTCTAAGTCACCATGAATGCTTTATTTTCACATGCAAACTATCCTCTTCACTTCTTCAACATTCTTAGAAAGTTTAGGGCTTCGTACTCCTTAAGAAGACTTTGGTGGCTTAGAGTTAGGTATAAATCTATGTCTATGATTGATCCATTTTTTTATTAATCCTTCGTATTTTCTGATTGGTTGTATGTAACTACATAAGGAATCCAACTAGAGATTTGTGCTTATCTCCAAAATATTAAAATTCAATCTTAAGTCAACTCAAAAATGGTTTGCATAGTTGTTTGTGCATTTACAAACAAATATTTCAAAACTATCTTACTTGGCATCTAAAGTCTTTGATGCTCAGCATACACTAATCTTTTTGTTGTGACTTGGCACCTATATTTCTCGATATCCACTTTTTACTCAACTCCTATGTCATTCAACATATACTATCTGCTTGACACTTGAGTGACTTAGCACATGAGTGGCTCAACACTCACTATGACTCAACATGGTCTATTATTTACATGTGCTCGACATGTACTACTAGTTCGACATGAATTAAGTAAATGGCTTAAGAATGTTGACACTCACTTGTCAAAACAAATATGAGATCAACACATTTAGAGGTGATGATATAACATCACATCATTTGAAGACAACATTAGGATAAGATTCTAGATAAAGAAAGTGGTTAGTAAAAATATGTTTGATCTTTGGCATCAAATTATATGAACAATTTGGTGTAATCGTGTAAATGTGTTGTAAGAAATAAGACATTGTCTTGTGGCATATTTGAATTTCATATCAGGAACATAGTTAGGGTTTGATTAAGGTGGTAAATAGAAAATTGGTATATATCAATGAAGGATGAACAATTTTCATTGTTGATCATGGTCAAGCAAGTGTGGTGAAGAACTATAAGATGTAATCCAAACATAAAGAAATTAGGAGTATTGTGAAGTGATTTGGAGATTTAGTAGATTTGATTAGGAAGAGGTAGTGTTTTTACACAAATTATCATTATTTATGTTCTTCCCTAATAGTTATAGTAGTCAAAATCCCTCAATTGTGTGGATCCTAACATGTCTTTTATTGTAAATCCCTAAATAAGGTGACACTTTAGTTAGTGTTCATAGTCCTTTAAAAAGGATATCCCTAATAGGGTAAAGCTCCTAATAGGACTAGAGATAAATCCCCTAATAAGATGACACCTAAAAATGTCTTTGTAACACATAACAAGGTTAAGCTCTTAACATGGTATACTTCAAAAGAGTATTGAACTTATAGGTACTAATCCCTACCACGGTTTGATCAAGGTTGGGTTTCTATGATACCAAAATATCTATGTCTACTTTGTGGATGTTTTCATATGTTGAATGATTTCATGTGTTGCTATATTAAGTTGTTTATCAGTTAAAGGTTTAAAATGTTTAAAACTTGATTATTTGGTTGATTATTGATTCAAACCCTAATAATCTGATCCCTTAGGACGTACAATAAACTTATTCAATTTTCCTTTTTAATTAGCTATTTAAATACCATCTAGTTTAATGACCAGATAAACAACAATAAATTTTCACTTATTTAATTTTTTTTTATTATTATAAAAAAAGCTTCTAACCCTTTTACAAAAATACGAGTAGATAGATAATTCAAGTCTAAAAGAGCATACTTGAAATAACTATATGGATGAGTAACATTTAGGATCCAATCAAACCTTTATATAAGCTAGAAAACACCATTAAACAAACAATGCAACTGTTTTACAATTCATTCACATGAAACATAATAAATATTTGTTATACATCAGTTAACCAAAATTTATTGACATTGGTATGTTGTAATGGTTAAGTTGTGTTGTTATTTTTTCCATCAAGGTTCAAACCTGATTGGGTTTTATTATTAAATTTTTAGATGGGGGGATCGAGTGTGTCTTGTTTGTGACCTCACCAGTTCATAGTGTTGGGTCGAAAGAAATCTCATATTGTTAATCTCGATGGTATTTAATATTAAATAAACATTATTTAATCTATATCAAAGACCAAGGATTATTCTTACACCGTCCACATCAATAGTCAATTTTTTTTGAACAATAGGGGTAAAATAAATATTTACCATTTTTTATATGGACTAGATTTAGAATTACTAATAATTATTTGACCAATAGAATGTATATTTAACATTTAATTTTTTTTAAAATGCTTTGAAATAACTAGAATATATTAGTTATTAGCTATTAATCCCAATTTATAACAAATAACAAATCACTAAGGACTCTCAATCGAGGGAAATGGTTGTGGCATATTTTAAACACACTTATAGTAAAGTTGGAGGAGTTAGACCTTGCACCCTAGAGGATAGAATTTAGAATTGTCTCCATAATGCCATCACACTTGAGAATAATGACTAGATTCTTTCTATGGCTACTAATGAAGTGTGGGTAGTTTGTTTCTATGGAAGCTTATAAAGCTCGAGGTCTAGATGGCTTCCCCTTTCTTTTTTCAAGGAATTTTGGGATATTGTAGGCTATGATGTCATTGTGGATCTTAAGGATTTATTTGAGATATGTAAAATACTAAAAAAGCTTAACAATATTTTTATTACTTTAGTCCCCAAAGTTCAAAAGCCTAAAATAATAAGAGACTTTAGACCCATTAATCTTTTTGACATTAAATGCAAGATCTTCTCTTAAGTTTTAGTACTAATAGGCTTACATATTTTTTGGATGTGTTTATCAATTGCAATAAAAAGGGTTTTATCTCTAGTAGGCAAATTCTTTATTTGGTTGTATTAACGCTTGAATTATAAACTATATGGAGAAGTGTCAAATGCCACGTTTGGTCCTAAATATTGATATCTCAAAATTTTATGAAAATGTTAGATGGAAAGTATTATCTAAAGTCTTATCACAACTAGGTTTTAATGAAAGACTAACCAACTTGATTAGGGAATGTGTAGAACTATCAAGTTCTTGGTCATATTTAACACATTTTCTTGGGTAATATTTGTAGTAGATAAGAGCATTAGACAAGGAGACTCATTATATCCATACTTTTTTATTATGCTTGCAAATTTTTTGAGTAGGAATTTTTAGCCTACTTTGTTGATGAAAATTTCAAGGGATTACAATTGCTTCTACTCTTGCCCCTTCTTTTCAACAATTATAGATGACACTATCCTAAAGGATTTGATGATTGAGGAAAGGGAATGGAATGATTTTCTTAATGATTATGAAAAATATTCAAGCCAACACATAAATTAAGAGAAAAGGAATATATACTTCTTTAGCACAAAAGAGAACCTACAATCAAAATCAAGAACATCTTGGGTTATCACAGTGTTGTTCTAGTACCTAGCTTGGCATTCCCCTTATTTCCAAGGATGTTCATTCCTTTTGGAAGTCAATATTGGAAAGGTTGATGTAGAAGAAGTTGACGAGATGGAAGGCAAGTCTTTTGAGTAGTGTTGGCAAGCTCCATCTTGCAACATCTCTCCAAGGTATGCTTGTTTACTTCTCATCCTTGTTTGAAATATCTAATAATATGGTAGAGAAACTTGAAAGGATCCAAATGAATTCTATTTGGACTAGATTGGAAGAAAAGAAGAGATTGTTCCTTGTCAATTGGGACTCTGTTAAAACTGTTGTAGGAGATTATAATGGATATGAAATAATGTTTTATGGTTTAGATATCTTGGTAAGAACTCAGATCCTAATACATTCATGTTTTAAGTATTCAGTGATTCGAGAACAAACTACATTATCTCGACTGTTTAAACATTAAAACTTCTCTAACGATGATGCGAGGCATTTTCACTTGACGATAAGGGTGTTGATTTTGATACCCCGATGGTTAAGTTTTATGTTCTAGATAGTTCAATATTCCTTAAATGGCGATATTTATGATGTTAGGTATATGCATGCCTAACAATGATTTTTTCTAGCATTTTAATCTGAATTAATGAATAAGTTATGTTATACTGATTATGTGATTTCTGATGATTAAATGCGAGTAGAAATGAATTAAACAATAATTATATGAGAGATTCATGTTTTGATTTATGTAACTATCTAGATAAGTTTTGAATATATGTATGTAATTTTCTTGAGCTACTGATGTGTGCAAGGGTATTTTAGTTGAGAAAATCTAATGGAGAAATGAAATTGAACCCTATGCACTGTTTGTGGAAACCTGGGTTAAATCTGATGAAGGATACAAACTTTGTTGTTCATATTTTATTTGTATTGTGCATTGAATGAATCTATCATTATGTAACTAGTAAATGTTAATGTTTTGTAATAGTGTTTTTATAGTGTCACTTGACACTCGTGAATTTGCATATGCATTCCAACATGATAGTTAAGGTTAAGCAAGTAACCTAAAGATCTAAGTCAGACTAGGTTAGAGACCTTCTTGCTAATCAAGTTAGTAATCAAGATTAATTACTCGTAATCCAAATTAGTGTTTAATCTGCATTTTGAAGGTTGTTAGATAGTCCTAAAATTTTCTATCTTTTGATAGGTCCCTTATTAATCCTAAAGGCCTAAAATAATGAAATCTAAGTACCCATGGGGTATGGGTATGGGTTGGGGACATTTTCCACCCCCCTAGCCCCTTTTGTTGACTTTTATGGTCATCCAAAAATCTCATTTTTGCTTTATTGCGAAAATTGAGTGTTTCACCATGGGTTGAATGAATTTAACTCCACCTTGAGGTTAGTATCAGGTTTAGTTGAGTTAGAAGCCTCTAAAACTTTAGGCAAGTGGGGGGGAGTTATTGAATTTTAGAGGTAGTTGAGTTTTGATCTTATTTAGAGTTTTTTTGAGGAGGTTGGGTGAACTTGGGTTGTTCACCCAACCTCTAGTTTTAGAGGGATTTTTAGAATTGAAGAGGAAGGAAAGGAAAGCTAGCTCTTCTCAAACTTGATCTTTTCCATAGCTTTTTTTCTTGGAGGTAGGAATACTTTACCTCATTTTGGTTGTATGTAGTGCTTCATGTTTCAGTTTTATTACTTATGTATGTTTATATGTGTGTTGAGTATGTTGGGTGGGATTGGAAACAATTTTTCTTCAATTTTTTTCCTTTGTGTTTGTTGTGATACTTTGAAGTTTTCTTTCATAGGGTGTTTGGCATTACTCACCCTCGGATAGGGCAGAAGTGGCCATTTTCGAGGAAAGGTCTTTAGTTGGACTCCAACAGTGTAGAGTCTCTTCTTAGGACAAGAAGAGGGAGAGAGGGTAGGGTGTTATGGGCCCCTACCTGTCAACACAAACCACGTATGAGTTTTGGCATGTAAGAATGGAAGAACGAAAGTTCTTGAGCTATAGCCCCGATTGGGCACCTGTTTTGGTGTTGTGTCTGACATCTCTTGTTGGAAAAATCCACCTTTCTCCTAGTTTTGATTCAATGTTGAACCTGTTTGAAAACTCGGTATGGGAATGAATGTCTGATTTTGTCTATTATGGTTCTTGTCACCTAGTTAATTTTTGTTTCCTCCACAATCTTAGCAATGCATTGCAGAAAATGAAATGGATCCCTTGTTAAGGGCCATGATGGAAATTTAAATTGATTGTTGAAATTTAGTTATGTTCAAGATTGAAACCCTGTGTAAAATGTATTTAAATTTTTTTTTTTTGTAGTGGCAATGATGTCGGGTTTTCTTCCTAGTTCTTTCCTAGCGAAGCCTTTGAATCAAGTGGTTCAATAGAAAAAGATAAATTGAGTAATATCCTTGCGTATGATCTTTCTTGCAATTCGGTTTATATGCATACGTTTATTAGTAAATGGATGCAATAGTGTTTTACCCCTCTTATGGCATTTTTATAGTTCAAGTTGTATTCATTTGATTAATGTTAATTAGACTAAATGATGATAGATATAAAGATATGCAATTAAAGCTCAAAATATGTTTAAAAGGATTCAATGATAGGATTGGTATTTCATTTCGTAAATTTTGTGAGTATTAGGAAGCATAATAGTCCTTATCAATTGTTCGAGCATTGCAATTAACATCTTCATTATAATCATAGAAAAAAAATACTCCCCCTTGATTAATAAATGAAATTGAAATCTCATACCTAGAAAAAAATAGAGGCCTCAAAAAAAAAGATGTGTTTCCAAGAGCAAAAATGCTCACTGGAATTTGTATGGGAGAGATGAATTATTCCTTTGCTCAAAATAGAGGATATTCTGAATTGATTCCCTTAGAAAATCTGAATTCTAAATTTAATTAATATCAAAAATGATTTATAAGCAATTAAATAAATACATAAATTAAAATATCTATCCTAAGCCAACCTAAGTTCTTTCCAAATTAACTGTATGATATTACTACCCCACCTTAGCTCTAGGCATTAGTATGGATAGATTGAGTTTTATAAAAAAGTCAAGAAAATTAATGACTGGCATATCAGTTGGAGAGAGGGAGTAAATTCTATTTGCTAGTTGTTTTAAAACTTTATTCCCTTTATCTCTTGCCTTTTATCTTGGTACCCACGTACATCCTCCACTTGGGTCTACGTAGGAAATTTACACTTAGCCTTGACCACATGCCCATAACTAACCTGTCAAAGTGTTGAGGAGTGAGAGATTTATTTTTTATTTTTGAAATAGAGCAGGTGGATTTTAAAGTTTATTCTCACCTTTTTTGTTCATCCCTCCTTGTCTCCACATGTCTCCACATAACCTAGCGCACTTTCCTTAAAACATCCTTGGGCTGTGTGTTTGGAGGGTTTTGTTTTAGTGGGCGCAAGAGATTGGGAGTAAAGGTGTGTTTTTCTAAAAAGTTAAACAAATCTAACTTTTATCAATGCTTTTAAAAAATTTCTCCCCTCTTACCTTGCTTAGTGCCTAGCAAGTGGAGGTCTTTTCTTGCATGAAGCAGGATTGGTCTTGGGATTACTGTCAGCATACCACCCCTTTTTGAATGCACATGATAGTTGGGGAAGTAAGCTTGGGGGGGATGGTAAGATGTGTTGGTTAGAGTGTAGGGGGTTAGGATTGTTAGAGTTTAGAGTTAGGTTAGTATTGTTTAGCTGAGTTGTTTTTTTTGTTAGTTGTTATTATTATTGTTAGTATAAGATTTAAGTAGTAATTCAGTGAAGGTAGTTTTAATTGTCTTTAATAGTTAATTTGTTGTTTAGTTTAGTTTCATTGTTTCTTTGAATGTTTCAAATTAGTATAATTAGATTTTTAAATTATATTTTAGTTAGTTATTAGGTGATAAGTGTTAGTTAAAGTTATGGTTATATTTTAGTTATTAAGGGTTGAGGTAGGATTTCAAGTTAGATTAAGTCCATTTTAATATTATAGGTTTAGATTTTTGATTAATTTTTGTTTTATTTATCTATTTTAAAATAACTAATAAATCAATGTTAGTTAATTAGTTATAGTTGTAATTTATGGATGCTAATAGATTTAGTGTATTATTGTTTTATATTATTTTATTTTATTTTGAATTATTTATGTGGTAGATACAAAGATAATAGATTTGGCTCAAATTAGTGTTAGAATTGTAGTTTATGTTATATTTAACTATATTGATTATTTAATTATAGTTTTGTCCGAAAAGATGTTTTGCTTATGTTATATTTAATAAAGTTAGTTATTTGAATGTTAGATGATTTTATTATTTAGTAAAGTTTTATGTTTTAGGAAAGTTAGTATCAGTATTGGTATAATATGTTGTTTAAGATAAGTTAGTTGATTTATTTAATTCGTTTAAAGAAATAATTTAAAATCATTATGTTAGTAATTAGTGATTGTTAAGTTGAATTTCAGTATTAATTAAAGCTAATTGTAGAGATTAGTTAATTAGTTTATTTTAATGTTAGCAGATATATTATTCTTAAATTGAAGGATAGTGTTATTATGATTTCAATTAGTAAAGTTTGTAAAATTAAGTTAGATTATTAGATTAAATTTTAAGTGTTGATTATATATCTAGATAGTTGTTTAGTATTGCGAGTTTAGGATAATTTTATTTATTTATTTTAATTATGATATATTACCTTGAAATTAAAGCAATAAAAAAACAAAAGTCGAAATCAGTTTAATAATGAATGCTCAGATTTAACGATCTTTTCCATACTCATTGATAATAAAAATAAATGGAAATGACAAGACAACATTAGGAGATCATGTATCTATTTCTCATTTTACCTATACTTTAACATGTGCAATTAAACATATCAAACTTAGTGGCATTATTAATCTTTAAAATAAAAAATAAATTGTTGGTGTGTTTTGCCCCAAATTTTAGGCATGACAGACATAGTGTGTAAACCAAAACATCAAGGTGGATTTGGTATTAGGAAATTGAATATCCTTAATAAAGCCTTGATTGCTAATATCACATAGAGTCTTTATCTAGAGACATCTATCTAATATCTAGTGCATTTTCATGAGGGATAATGGTATTAATTTTGAATATTAATACAAAATTATTCCTACCTCTTTTTAATAATCCTATTGGCTCAAAGATCTAGAATAACATCATAAAATGTACGAATCTCATACATGTTGAGTTAAAATTGTAGGTGGGAAATGGAAGAACTATTAGAATCAAGGATGATGCTTGGGTAGGAGATAATACTTTATAAAACATTATGAGTTTAAGAGGTGTAATAGAGATATTTAAAAAAATTCTCCATTCATGAAACATAAATTTATCTTACTCTGTGCTTCAAAGGCCAGTCTAATCTATTTCTAAGAGCCATTGAGGTACAAAGAATAATCAATAGAATTAGGATTTCCCATTTCTCAAGGGAGGATCAATTTATCTAGTGAAAATAACATAAAGGATATTTTCTATATGAAATATATTTATAATTTATTATTAAAGGATGAATCCTTTTGAAGTATTGTTTGAAAATGATGTGTAAGCCTTATATGATTCCTAAAATTAACTTTTTTGGTGGACAACTACACATAACATAATCCTAACCCAAGATAACCTCATACAAAAGGGATTCCAACTCCCAAACAAGTGTTTTTTGTGTAAACAAATAGAAGGGTCAATTTCTCATGTTGTGCTCCATTGCCAATTTGCTAGAGTTATAGTAAATGGTGATGGCAAAAGTTGATGTTCCTTTGGTCAATAGTTTAGTGGAATACAACAATTTGTTTTTTAATATAAAGGAACTACTTGTAACCCTTTAGTTAAATAATCGTGGGGATAAATATCCCTTATGTTTAATGGAGCTTATAGAAGGAAATGAGTAATAGAATATTTAGGGATGATAAATAATCCATGGAGAATGTCTCTAGAACCTTGTGTAAAATGATGGCATAAAATCTTATGGTCACAACATCCAAATGCTCTGATTATGCCTTGACCCCTTTTTATGGTAAAATAATGCTTATGCCTATTTTGATGATTACAAATGAATGGAAATAATGAATTTACTAAGTGGAAACCTCTTGATATTGGATGGTAGAAGCTCAATTTTGATGGAGTCGCTAGAGTTCAAACAAGGTTTCTGGAGGGGGTGTCATTATAACTTCAAGCTGAAATAGTTGAGGCCTATACTGGTAACCATAATGGCTTCAAAAATAAATAGGAAAAATATATGACTCTATAGTGGAGAGTAACTTTTTATTTATCTATCTATGTGTATCAAGACCCTTGCTATGAAAGGGGATTCTAAACTCATGTTGATTTTTTGAAAGGGGTCATCAAAATCAACTAGTCTAATGAGGCTACTGTGTAGGACATTCAAAAAAAAATTCTTACTGTGGAATTATTTTTCATCAATCATGTAGGAAATGAAACAGAGTCTAAATGTTATGGTAGTTTTACATTTTAATCGGGAAGGAAATATATTGGATAACTATGGAATGACTTCCCAACCAAGTGGAAATGTGGTTAATGTGAGAGATAAATTTCAAGATAGATGGGAGTGGCAACTTAAACTCTTGGCTACGAGTGATTCTTGTTGAGTATAACAGTATTACTTAATATGGGAAAATTGGACATTGCTTAGACAACCCAAGGGTAGCAGTTGACATTGGCAGTAAAAAAATTGAATTTCATGACAAAGCATGAAGATATTGCTAGGTTGTATAGCTACATGGATGAATACTCAAGTGATAGTATGGTGTGGAAGAATTGCATTATATATATAATTTGTTTGATAAGATCTCTACAAACTATTGCTATTTTCATGATGACGTTGATGTTTATAGATTTCTTTAGTTGTTTTCGACACTCTTAGTGTGATATTAATGCGTTAACTTGCTACTACTATCTTTACTACTGAGTGTTCACCCTTTGGATTTTTTTTCAAAGGGACAACACCTTAGCTTTTTATATTTTTAGTATAAAAAATAAATAAATCATATAAGAATAATCATTTACAAGATGACCCCTTTCTTCCCATACCTCATTCAGTAAATTATTGCTTGTTAAATGATTAAATTTGACTTCTCACTATCAAATTAAATAATATTTAAAATTAAATATAAAAATATACTGCAATAGTCAGCCCCGCTCAAATTTTATATTCTCCAATAGTAAATCTTACTTTTTATTGTCTACTTTCTAAATGTTTCTATTTGTCCTCTATATTTCTAATTCAAATTATTCTATTATCTATACTTCTAATTCAAACTATAGTTTCTATTTTCTACCTCCACATTTGAAAAATTGTGTGTACATTTCATTTATTAAAAATATACTCTTCTTCAAAGTAGAACACTCATTTTTTTTTCCACAAATGGTTGCTGATATAATTGTTAATATGTTTGTAAAGTCTTTTAAAAATTCTCTCTATAAACATTACTTTCACCTCCTGGAAATTTTAATTCCTCCTGAGAAGTGTCAGTGCATGTCATTTTCTGATAATGTTGAGGTGGTTTGGTGGTGGCCTTCACATTCCCAAATATGCTGTACTTTTCAGTTTTGGCAATCAAATTAGGTTTTGATCCAATTCTCTATTTTTTCTTTAACTTCTTCTTCTTGGATGTGGCGTCACCAAAATCTCTTGACCTCATGCCTTCGTACTTGGCTCTTATTATATGAATAAGAATTTCTATTTTCTCTGGTTTTTTCATTGTACAAAGCCTTCAGACATCAATTTGCATGCATCATGATTTGTGAAAAGCGGGTTTGTTTTAAGGCAAGTATCATGTGGGAACTTATGTGGGGGTAATTGCAAGGTTTTAAAATTTATTGTCATGATTGGGATTGAGTGGAATGCTTGTTCTTTGGACATCACCTTCTTTGTTCGATTATTGGCTTGCTTAGGCAGAGTTTTTGCATAATTCAATGTGTTCCTTAGCTTCTTCCGTGAATGTTGGCCATGTCCACGTCCAAAACTGTGTGAACATGATAGCATTCTTCCTCCATTAGTGTCTTCTCGTGCTTCTGATCTATTTTATGGGGTGTCATTGGGTTCTACTTTTGCTCCTGGCTCCAGCTCGTTGCCACAAGAGGATTCTTCCATGGTGGTTTGTATATATGAGGACTCTACTATGCTTGATGGTTAGTATTCTTTGGGTCTCATTTACATTGAGAATTAAGTTATTTTGGGTTCATAATTGTTTCATGTTTTGGGATGCTTTTTATTGATTCCCCGCATTATCACTGCTCTGTTGGATAAATGATGGTTTCTTCTTCATAATTTTTTATGCAATCATCCTTAAGATGTATGGTAGATCATATTGGTGGGTTAGATAGTCAGGTTAGTAAGTTTAATAAGGTTGTTTGTCACTAATACGGTTATTAAATTGGTAGATCTGGCCAATGTTGGGTCTTGCGACAGACTTGATTATGTGGCTCTAATATTAATGTATGTATAGGCTTTTGCCTTTCATTTTTATAAAGGAAAAAAATATAAAGCTTGGTCAAGGTCTAAACGATACTTATTAATACTTTTGCCAAGAATTGCATATTTTAAGAACATAGATTATTATAAGTCTTGTCAAAAATCATTGCTAGTTTTCAAATTGCCAAATTTTGGGAGTTTGTATTTTTATTGAACTGTTGATCCTTTGTAATTTATTCTCTTTTGTTTCTTTTTATAACTACGAGGGAATGGAGATTTGTCTATTTACATCTTGGTTGTGGAATGGAAACTTCATTGATGAACTTTTACTCATATGCTTATTTGGAAATATTAACACATTTGTAAAGTATGGAGATTAATCCCTATAATTCATTTGATTCTATGTACAATACATCAAAGCTATTATCTTCTAATCATCAATGTTGTTGTTCTATAATAAATTTCTTACTCTATCTTTATAGTCTCAATGTTTAATCAATGTATGACTTGCATTGAGAGTCTGATACATTTTATGTTTGGGTGTCCCTGGTTGTCAACTGTGGCTTTGATCTTCCTTTCTCTAGAGGAATATTAGGAATATCTTTTGTTCACCCTGTGGTATTCTATACCTTTAGGTTGTTACCTTTTTTTTTCTTTATTTGTGTGCTAGTACTCTTGAAAATAACAATGGGAAAGTAAGTTTTGAGAGGGGGTGAATCAACACTTAAATTTTTTACCTCTAAAACATTTCACCATTCATCCATCTCACAACTTAACATGTAAACTGAAATAAGTAACCAAGCATCATATCCAAAGCATAAAGTAAATCAACACATAGCACATAAGATTTTGGTTACCCAGAAACCCTCTGATGAGAAGGTAAAACTTGGGTGGGGATGACACCCACAAATATTCACTATTGTAGTTGTAAAGTGTGACCTATTATGGCTACAAAGTTTTGATCATAATCTATAATCTACCCTATGAAATGTCTGTAATGTTAAAGGCTTACAAGACTGTTAGGTCTTGCCTTGAATAAAAGATTTAAACTCACAACTAAGTAAGCACTCTGTTAGGAGATTTACAAAAGTCTGTTAGGACTACTCTGTTAAGAGATTTACTTTGTATCACCTATTAAAATAATTTAACACCTGATCCTTCGGTTAGCACCTTGCTGGTTGATGTCAAATATCCTCTTTACTGGTTATCTCTTGATCCTCATGATCAGATCTATCTTCTCTATCCTTCTGGACTGATTATCTATGTTCTTCTCAAATAAATTTGTCATTGTAGTTCCATAACTTAGCCATCATTCCCACCATGAAATGCTCTCTATGCTCTTAACATTCCTCTCCTTGTGCATGTAATACTTCTCTTTGCATCATTTTTTTCCCTCTTAGGGTTTACCTCTTTAAGTAGGCATTATGGAGATGGGCTAGGTCATAATCAGTGACTAAGGTTGATCCTTATTGCCACCCAATTCTTCCCTTTATTTGATTGGTTGCATGTATTTGCATAGGGATTCTTAATATGACTAAATCCTTATTCCTTAATATCAAAAATTCATGTCATGTTGGCCAAAAATAGTTTACATAGAAGTTTGTGCCATAACAAACATCTATGTCAAAGATTGGTAACTCAACATCAATATACTCTGATGATTGACCTTCACTATGCTTTTTATACTGATACTCGACTTTTGAATGGCTTGGCACTTACTTTTGCTTGACACCTGAATCACTTGGCAAACACTATTTGCTTGATACTTGAGTGACTTGATACACACTGACTACTCGACACTAATTGTTGAATATTATTTGGCATGTATTGTTTGGAAGCTTATGTTCGACATATACTATGCACTCGGCTTGCACTGTTCTTTGTTAGATAATGACTAAGTGTTTTGTCACTACTTTGTCAAAACTATGATGAGTTTAACAAATACACGAGTATACAATTTTATAATTGTATGTATATGTGTATGTTGATTGTGTTTCTATCATGTACACCAAATAAAACTTTCCAGAGTAACAAATACAAGAGTATATAGTTTTATAATTGTAAGTATATGTTTATATTGATTGTGTTTCTGTCATGTACATCATAATATACTCTTTATTACCAAATAAAACTTCCAAAGACTAAAAAGTCTACTGTTTCAAAACTACTATCAATTTATTAAAAGTATGAAAACTATTTGTTTGGGTTTTAATTATTATTTATCAAAAAAATTGCACTTACAAAACAAATCACTCCTATCCACTTATCATTGCACATTCACAAATGCGTAACAGCTAATTTTAATTATTCAATAAAAATAACAAATAAAATATGTTCAAATAATAATTGACAACATGATCTCTTTCTAACTAGATATATCTCTTTCAACACTATTTTTTAAAACTCTTGAATAAATCACCTATTCCAATTTTTTAAATATAAAAATATTATAATATCTATGCTGTTAACAACAAACTAACAAAAGAAAGGAAAAAAATATTTACAAGAAGATCCCTTTTCTCCCCCACATATATCTCATTCAGCATTCTTCTTTAAAGCTCTCTTGAATACATCACCTATTTCAACTTTTGTTTGTTTTCTAATTTAAATCAGAAGTGGAACAAATGTAAATCAACATCTTTGAATATTTTATCAAGAAAAATATAGTAATACAACTGTATCAAACAAAACAAACTAATATGAATCGAGATTGTATAGCACAAACAATTATAATGCATGGACAACCCATAATAATTCATAGTAATCATAAAACAATAGTAAGAAAGCCAGAAAGAACCAGCTCAATGAAAGAGCCGGCTGCTATGTAATCTCCGAATGTTTTCTCCTTTAATACAATTTCTATAAAATGGTGTACAATACCCTGCAATAAGTTATCCTGAGAATTACTACATCAGCAGCCATGGATATCAAATCATCATTTTCCTCTCTTCTCCTAATTGTCATGGCACTCTTAGCCAATACTTGCCTCTACTCAGGTAAAAATTATGTATTTTTGAGATGAATCTGAATTGTTTCTGTATATTTGTTCATCTTATTGTTTTGTTTGAGTGATAGATAGATCAAGATGTATACTTTCTATTCTGGTATTGTTATAAATAAATGATTCTATGTTAACAGTTATGGATATGAGATTCAATTGTCAAAGTCATCTAAATATCGAACCTGAAAGAAATCTTTAACATTGTTTTTCCTAATGGATTTATACTTTGTATTCTGCTATGATTATACATCTTATTGGACAAAGTTGTTTTATAATTCTTTTAGAATGATTTATGATCGAAACTATTCTTTAAGAACCTTTCAACTTCGCCAACAATTCAAAAATGATCGAAACTATTCTTTAAGAACCTTTTAACTTCACCAACAATTCAAAAGCCCATTGACATGATCAAAACACCCAGAAAATATAAACTAAGACCAAAGTAAATAATTTTAATCACCAAATTTGGTTTTTAATCTTCTTTCCTGACCCTGTTCTGAAAGCCAAATGAATATATAGAATGATTTTTCTTTATGAAACAAGTGAGATTACATAGATGTAACATCTCTACCTTTATATGGTCCATTAGAGCATGTATAAACCAAAAGTGCTTTCGGATAAGAATTCTTATCTGTAGAAACCACCCAAATGGAGAACCTGATGAAATTGTCTTTGAAAACTTAATCTCGATAAAGTGATATTTAAGCCCACAACTATACATCATCAAATCTACAAATATAACATAATATTGAAGTTATTAATGTTAAATATCTTTGACATTCATGTAGTGTGATTCGAAATATTGATGATAAAAATTGTACATCCAATCTGATCTAAAAACTTGCATTACAGTTTTATGAATTATGGAAATTTAATTGTTTCGATTTTGAAATCGACATCTCTGGCTATCTTTTACATAAACTTACTTTTGTTAGCTTGATTTTAAGGCATTGCCCATGTGATTCTGATGAGGGACCATGTGTTCACCTACCATTCTTTTGTGGACATGTGTATGTATTTCTAATTCAATAAAAACTCACTACACATTTATAAAAAATATAGACACACTATTCATATTATTGATTGCTTAAACATCACACACTAAGGCTTCATTCCAAGACTCAAAGTGTTAAATAGTCAACTCTAATGCACTACACATTGTGGGTCTTGGCAGAAGCGAAGGTGTTCATGGAATACATTGGCGCGACAGGCGTTGAGGTCTACATGGATGATGTGCCGGTACGTGACGACCTCGACTTCTACTTCATATACGGCTTCGCCATTGACGCAGACGCCAACGGGAACAACAACAATGGCGTGTTCATTCCCTATTGGACCTCAACATTGACACAACAAGCCCTCCAGACCATCCAATCCCACCACCCAAATGTAAAGGCCATGGCAAGCCTAGCCGGGTGGAGCACCCACACAAGCCAAGGAGAGGACAAAGTCATCCGTTGGTATGATCCCAAGGACCCCAAACAATGGGTCGAGAATGCCTTCAATTCCTTGTCCCGAATCATCCAAGAATACCACCTCGATGGCATCGACATTGACTACGAGAGTTTCCCTAGAGGAAAAAACACCACCTTTGCCGACTGCATTGGCCAGCTCATCATGCGGCTCAAGGATGAAGGGGTCATAAACATAGCTACCATTGCTCCTTACTACAAAACCGTGGGTCCTTACATTCAACTTTTCCAAAAATATGGGTATTTGATAGACTATGTAAACCATCAGTTTTATACCGACAAAGTTATCACCCCGGAAGCTTTTGCTAATGATTTTGCAACGAGGGCTTCTCAGTTTGATCCTGTTAAATTGCTCCCAAGTTATGAAGTTGATGGTAGGGGAATCCAAGGTGAGGGTTTTTTCACTGCTCTTGACCTCATTCAGGAGAATTATACTGTCAATGGCATCATGATTTTCAGTGCTGATGCTTCTGCACAGGCTAGTAATGATGATCCTTACTACTATGAGAGCCGTTCTCAAGATTTTTTACTTGGAATCAGTAGTTCTACGATTGTTTAGGTTCTTCTAGACAACCATTCTTAAACATCACATCTTACAGAAAAAAATAAAACTTAGAAAAATAAGTCAATATTTACTATTTAATTAGTGGGTGATATTTTAGACTCATAGAATGAGGTGACATGTTTTTCAGTACAATATGAAGCGGGAAAGATTGACTTAGTGATTTCTTATTTATCACTTATCATACCTAGCTTTTGTCAATAAAACCAAATTTTAAAATTATGATATTTTAAGTTTTATAAATGTAATTCTATTGATATTTTTGTTTTGTAAGATTACTATAGGATGTGGGAGTATGGACTTTGTGTGACCTCATATCTATTGTAGAAAGCTCTTGTCAATCAAATCAGATACCCATGGATTATAATAGTTTAAGTTTTATTAGTATTAATTCTATTGTTATTTTTATTTCATAAGTTTGTTCTTCTACATTTTGAATAGTTTATTTTTGTTGCTTTGTAACCACATGCATCTCTTAGCTATGAGAGTAATACAATTGCTAAAGTTAGTTTTTTAGTTATTATTTTGTTAATAAATTAATAATTTTATAGTTCTTTGAATAATTTCAAATTTTATAGTTCTACGATAGTCCAGGTTCTTTTAGACGACCATCCTTAAACATCACATACTAAATAAAAAATAAAGCTTAGAAAAATAAGTTAAATTTGACTATTTGATTAGTGTGTGATATTTTAGACTCATAGAATGAGATGGCATATTTTTTAGTACAATATGAAGGGGGAAAGATTGACTTAGTGATTTCATATTTTATCACTTATCATACTTAGCTTTTCTCAATAAAACCAAATTCTGATTTTATGATATTTTAAGTTTTATTAATATAGTTCTATTGTTATGTTTGTTTCATAAGTTTATTATAGGGTGTTGAGAGTCTTGACTTCGTGATCTTGTATCTATTATAGAAAGCTCTTGCCAATCAAAGCAGATAAGATACCAATGAGTTATGATAGTTAAAATTTTATTAGTATTAATTCTATAGTTATTTTTATATTATAAGTTTATTCTTCTACATTTTGAATTGTTTATTATTGTTGATTCTATTGCCACATGCAACTTTTAGCTCATAGAGTAATAGAGTTGTCAGAGTTAGTTTTTTAGTTATTATTTTATTAATATATTGATATTAAAAAAAAATTCTTCGAAAAATTTCAAATTTGATGCCTAGTTAAAAGTTTACACATGTTTAAGGCAAGAGTAAATACAATGGTAAATTATGAGCCTCCTATCTGAGAGGTCTTGGGTTTGAATCTAATCGAACTTAACTAATAATAATAATTAGTCGTGCAACAAATAATATAATAATAATAATTAACCTTGGCTTCGACCTATTACCCATAAAAAAAGTTTACACATGTTTATACTTTATGAGTTGCATGTTTTCTTGTCTAAAATGAGTCATTGATCATTAAAAAAAACATATTTATTAACAACATAAATAGCTTCTAACATTTTCAATCATAAATCCTAGCTTAAATACTTCTAAGTGAAAACAAAGAAATCATAACATTATTTAGCCAAGGCCGCCTATAGAATGGTAGGGCATCAATATGATTTGGTCTATGTAGATGGACTAGTGTGAATGTATGTGTCGCTTGTAAGGTGGTTGTCACAAAAAAATAACCTATATGAACTGTAGAATTGATACTCTCAAATATAAATATGTTATAATATAAGTTTAAATATAGATTGATTTGTGTGCATGTATTAAGAATTGTGAAAACTTATTGTATTAAATTATAGACATTGTTCCTATTGGATAGTACTGAGTATATATGCAATTGATAATATTTGAATTCTTAACAATTTATATTTATATTTTATTTTTTGAAAAAGAGAGGTAAAAATTTATTTAAGACAGAAAGAAATACAACAAGGAGCTCTATCCTGAGCAACATTTTCAACAAATTCTTGCACCATCTCAAAGAGAAATTGCCCCTATCCATAATATTCCAGCCCGAAGCATGACTAGAAGCCCATTTGGCTAAACAATCAGTAGCTCTGTTCCATTCATGAGGAATAAAGTAAACGTACTGAACTCAAAAGAGGTACAAAAGAGAATAATCAAATTAACAATAGTGGCTAGCTACCAACTAACATCCTCAAGCTCTTACGAGGAAAGAAAGTTCACCACCACTTGGGAATTAGACTCATAGATAATCTTGCTCCATCCCCGCAAGAAACATTGTTCCACAACATATAAAATAGCCTAAGCCTCCATGAGATTGTTAGTGTAATCACACTTATGTATTGAGAAAAAGAATTTAACATCACCATAACTGCAACGAGCCACTCCCCCAATACCAGCAGGGTCTAGATTCCCTCGGGAAGAACCATCAGTGTTAATTTTCAGAACTCCATGGGGAGGAGTCATCCATGCCCATCCCAATTCACCTGACCATTCCTTTGATGTTGAGGCTGCCTAGACACTCTTGGATAACTTTGAGCTGCAACCCCATCCTGAAGATGAAAATTGAGGTGATTGCATATAGCAAGATCAATCGGATCCATACCCCCATCTAGTGCACACTTCACTTGAATAGTTTCTTGAAGAGAATGTGAGATCTTTTGCCAAAGATGCATAACACTAAGTCAAACATCTTGGAAGATTCAATGATTCCTCTCCAGCTAGATATGCTAGAGCATGAACGATGGGCCAGCAATCCAAGCAGCATGGAGAGGAGAAGACTTGGAGGGAGCACTGCCCAAGCGAGCCCAGAACTCAGGCAAAGAGGAAGCATGCCTACATGAGCAACCCTAAGCACTCCACCAAAGGTTCCATAGTTGAGTAGAATAGGAGCAATGGAGGAATAGATGGGAGACAGACTCCTCCCTATTACCACACAAAACACAATAAAAGGGGCTCTAAAATCCACATTTACAAAGATTATCCCATGTAAGATAGCAGTTGTGAGCCACTAGCCACATGAAAAAATTGCACTTGGACCAAGAAACTTTATTCCAAACTTGCTTCCACCAAGGGAGCTCAGCATCCCCAAATAATTGTCTAGTTATTTTCTGATATGCAGTAGAGACATGATATTTACTAGACAAGAAGCCTCCCCAAGCCAAAACATCTGGACCTTGCAAAGAGGAACACTCTCTAGAGGCCATAATTTGAGAAAACTCCTGACAATCCACGTTTGTGCCTCCAGGAGGCCAATCAGAAGAGTGCTTCCATCTGTAACCAACAATAGGTCCCAATTGATAAGGAGTCTTGTAATGAGCCACTTTATCCCATCCAGCAGCATGAAAAGAATCACAAAGAGTCTAAAGATGAGGATACATGGACAATATGGATGGGAATTCATCCCAAGCATCAGACCAAAACAAAGCCTTAGAACCTCCCTTACATATCCAAAACAGACCTCTCTTGACTAACACAACACTAGTCTTCAGAGTATGCCAGACCATTGAGCCACAACCTTCAAGAGGAAGTGCAGAAACAGAGCTAGGATCAGCACCATGAAAATATTTATGGGTGATAATACAAGCCCAAAGTTGATGTTGTCTAGAGCACCATCGCCAATAAAGCTTACCAGCCAATGCTTGACTACTCAAGAGAGTTGATCAAAGACCAAGACCACCCTCCTTTTTAGGCCTACAAATAGTCTCCTAGATAATCAAGCTCTATTTACTGCTACGCAAATTACCACTCCAAAGGAATTGCTGAGAAAGAGCATCAAACTCCTTGCGAAAGTAAACAAGAGTAGCCTAAACCATGTTTCTATAAGTAGGAAGAGCTTGGATAACATATTGAAGAAGAGTAACCCGAGTAGCAATAGAAAACCATTTAATATTTCATTCTTCAAGTTTCCATCAGGTTTAGGAATTGTGCTTATCGAAGAATTTTTAGAAACATTCCTTATGCTATGTTCGTAGATATATTATGTATTAGTTAGTTATTTAGTTAAGAGGCAGGTTCATTAAGAATCATTCAACTTCATGAGCAAACTAAAAGTTCATTGACAGTTATGTTATTTTAATATCTATATCTCCACCTTTGAAAACTAGTGTGAAAAATATTTTAGTGAAAAATAATGAAAATATTTTCACATATAAGGTATAATTTATCTATTATAGTTTGAGATCTCAATTATCATTTTATTATCTTGAGTTCTTATATAAATACCCTCCATGTTCCAAAAACCTAAAATATAGAGGAGTGGAGTTGATTTCATAAATTAACACAAATTTATCTATTGATATGACGTTAATTTTTAACTAAATGTCTAACTCATCATTTCCCTAAATACTAGTCCTTAAATGATCCTTAACAAAAAAAAACTCTTCTATCCAAGCATATGTTCATTAATTCATACAAGATAATTTCTCTGCCAAATATCTAACATTTTGTTAAGTAAAAAAATCTTTGAATAATTAGATTGAATAATTAGATAAAATTTACTAAGATAATCAAATATAAAATATAACAATTAAAATTAATCCAATTCATAATAAAATAAAGGTACCATGCATATTAAATACAAAGTTTGGTCACACTTCCACTTACCAACATTACTTCACTTACAAGATGGTTTTGAATGCACCTACTATTTTTTTTTTCTATACCTCTCCTATATCTATAAGTATTGCACCTTTTTTGCCATTAGGGCTCTCTAGAGTGGATATTATTTCACCTTTAGTGCAAATTGGAGTCCTTTTCCAATGGTTTTGTACACAACCCTTCCTATCAATTCTTCTACTCTAGTTCTCATTGAGCATTCTTCTATTACATCTAGTCTTAGCTCTTTTGGTTTTGTAGGTGTTGGAGTTCTCCCCACCCCTCTGAAGCCCATTTCTATTATTATTGTGTGGATATTTTCTTTTGTTTCCATATTTTCCCCCTCTCTTCCTCTCGAGGGGACATCTCATCCTCTTTCTTTTGCAAAGAACTCCCTTATTTTCATTTGTGGATAAGACATGGTGCAAAATATAGATTTCTACAAATATTATGGGTTGGTGTATAGAATTTTTGGTCTTTATCCTTCATCCTCTTCAACCTTCATTTCAATGGGTCACAAATTCATGAAACCCCTTATTTGTTAAGAACATTGGGTCTTTCTCTTATGATAAAGGTTTTTTAATTATTTATTTCTTCTATTGACCATGGTTTATTGTTGAGTAAACTATGAGAGTGGAGATGTTCTATCTCTTTTAGTCAAACCATGAAAAATTTCCTTTGACCCTAAAAATCAACCCCTCAATATGCATCTATTATGGGTCTTTATTCCCAATCTTCTTGTTTTTTTTGAAAGACAATTATTGTTTTTAATCTATTGAAAATTTTATCAACTACTGCTTGAAGTTTGATTGTACCACTTGTTCCATGAATATTTCTATTTTTGTATACATTTAGATTGGTATTAACAACTTCATAACTTATCCTAGATTTTTAGATCTCATGGTTGGGGACATGTCATTGGCTAGGTCACTTTGATTTTACTAGTGCTTCTTTACAAGTAACTTTCCCTCACATTCTTCTCTCACATATCATTAAGGCATTTTCACTTAGTGAAAGGATGCTAATTATGTTCATTTGAATGAGATATCATTGGTTGAAAATTACCTTTTTAATTAATTTTTCTAAATTGCCATTGACATATCTCTAGCCTTTAAATGGCTCCAGATTTGGCCTCTAGTGTCTGATTTGGATGGGATATTTAGTTGATCATAGGGATTAGACCTCCTTAATTGGGATGCTAATCTCTATTTTTTACTAGGAAGTTCTAATTTTTACCTTAAATAGAAAGCTACAATGTATTGTACAACCCATCATATTCCAACTTAAAGTAGATTACCTTAAGATCTATTTTAGAATAGGTATCATATTTTTATTATATATGATACCTTGATACCTTGGAAAGATGAGTGCATAGTTATGTGTTATGAATGTAGGAGTTTATGTGTTAATGAATGTTATATGCTAATGAATGTTATGTTATGTTATAGTAATGGATGAAAAAATGAACGAATGTTAGATGTGAATTTAGGGTGATATTGGGTGGTGGGGGCGGTGGAGGGTGAATGAGAATCCACCTACCGTGGTTGGCCCTGTTAAGGAGAGAAATATTCTTGAAACTAATAGAATCTCAATAAGGTTAGACACTTTTCAATATTATATTATACTCCAATGTTAATCTTATTGAATAATATGTAAGAGAAATGCATTTTTCAACTTTGAAATGAGCCTTGTTTGGTTCATATCCACTCCATAGTTTTTTTCATTACTTCTCCTTAAATGGATCCTAAGCTTCCATTAATCATGCAACCTTAGCCCTCCAAATATTTCATTATACTTGTCTCGACTATGAGACAAGTATAAGGTTAACCATCAAATACGATTGTCATTATTTTAAAAGAGAAAAACTAGAGCACAAATAGCCAAACATGAGAAAAAAAAAACATAGGAAGCCCTAACCAATGAAATAGTAAAGACAATGTTTATGTAACATTACTTCAAATTATTATTGAGCCAAACGATTTGAAATGACAAAGGGTAACAAATCTAACAACGATAGTATGGAAACAAAGATTATGTGATCATTCAAAGAGAACCCCCCTTGGAACTATTAACCAATGAAAGGAAAGGATTTTAGATTAGTGGAAATTCATGATAAACCCCAAGTAATTACAAGGTGCAAAATGATTAAAATGATAAAGACAAATAACCCAAAATTGTCACTGTTATAGAGTTAAAGAGTTGTTACTATTGAAATGTAATATAAGGATTTGTATAAATATATATGTTATGATCTAAAGTACTTATAAGGGTATTTGGGTATTTTTAAATCTATTTTAATTATAGTTGGCCATTAAAACCTTTCATTAGCCTTCTTATTGTCAAAATAAGTCAGAGTAAACATTTTTTTTTTTTAAGTCAGGCTAGGGCTTAGTGGATCTCATGTCGTACAAATTTTTTTTATCTGAAACCAAATAAATTTTAAACATACCTTAGAATACTAATAGACTCAAAAGATATTTTCCAAAGGGGCAATATGGATAAATGAACAAATCTTTAAGAAATCCTTTGGAAATGAGGGTTTGGTTGTTGTTTTGAAAAGATATAATTGATTGATCTCCTTTTACAATCAATGAAAAAACTTGAAACTTGCATAAAATGGAAGTAAAAGAAATTAACTTCACTCCTAAATCATTTTAGAACCAAAATTAATCACCAAATTTAATGACATGTGAGTTGTTAGAGAATTTATAGAAAAAATATGGTAAATAGTAATATTTTATTAGTGTTACCACATTTCCTTGTTGCAAATGTATTTATCATTACTACCTCTACTCTAGGTGTGTTCATTGGTCTTCTTTGATCATGGATGATTTCATTTTCATCTCTCTTATTGACTACTAGACATAGTATATCCCCAACAACTATATCCCCCCCTCTTTTGCACTTGACAAACTCCTAGTATCTCATTAAGATGAATTTTTCTTATCTCTACTTCCTGGTAATGTATTTTGGTATGTGAGTGATAGGAGAAAGTCCCTCATCAGAGAAACCTTCTAATGTATTTTGGTATACTAAGATTTAAGGAATTACAAGTTAAATGTAAAATGCTTGACTATTATGTGTTGTAGACATGGTTTTACTATTTTTTGGATCATTTTCCTTGTGTAGAATGGGTTAGAAGATTAATGGTTCAATTCATATGATCATGCAAGGTATGAAATGAAATTCATTTTACTCCAATTTTGATGAATGTTCATGATTTCTCAAGGAAGACCCACATAATTTTGCAAAATCTATTATGAAACCCTTGGTGGCAGACCTGGACATGAGTGTTTGTTCATAAATCCTTTTCTAACCACCCAAATATCATGAAAGTAAGGGAATACTAATTATATTCATGGATCTCTAAACTACACTTGGTTTTATGTTGAAATGTGTTGGCACAAGAAAGCATTTTGATGTCCTAAGTGTAGACACCTAAAAATCCCTTAGAAAATAAAGTATTTTACTTTTATGAAAAAGTTCCTGATGACATCATCATTAATTAATTAATTTTTATGTCATTAAATCCCCTTGTCTTAATTAAAAATATTTAATTAAGGAATCCCTCCCAAAAATGTTTAAATCTTATTTAAACATTATTTCCTTATTTATTAATTATTTAATTAATAAATTGACTAAAAATCGCAAAATAAATATTTAATTTATTTTTTGCCCAAAAATTGGCCAATTTCCTTAAGACCACTAACCTCTTCCAAAATCTTCTAATCCTTCTTTAATTTTGATTAAAGGCTAATCCCATCATTTTCTACCCCTAATCCCAACTCAAAATATTTAACTAAGGTTAAATATTAATTCTCATATTTATTAAAAATGTTTTAATAAATATCTCCTCAAACCAAACCTATGAGATAAATAAACTTTATTTGTCCTAACCCTAAGCCTATCCCTAAACCCCCTTTTTAGCCTAATCCACCCCATCCACCCATGCTAACCAAGCTTAGCTACTAACTCACCCACCCTCATTGAATGCCATCCACTTGCATATCTCTAACAAGCTTAATCTAATCCTAAATCACCTCTAATCCCCCCCCACCCTTGTCACATCCCCTAAGCAAGCTTAAGACTTTCCTAAGCCAAGCAAAGTCAACAATCTCAACTCCCTCCAAAATATCCCAACCACCCAACCATGAATGCTCTTACAAGGCCATAAAAGACTCTTACAAGCCATTTATGAAGGGTCTTTATGAAGATATTATCCCTTGAGCCTCCTTTGTTGACTCATCCTTGCCCTTTCCTCCATCCTCTCACCCTGTGACATGTGTCACTCCCTGATTGGCTGTAAGGAAGTACAATACATGTGCTCTCCTCTCATGCAATCTAAGCCCTCCATGAGCTTTTCCCCATCCTTACATCTTAGCCCTCAAACCCTCAAGCCCTTAGCCTATAAATTGGATCCCCTCCCAAGCCATTTCATCAAAATCTTTGAGTTAAAGTTATAATGGTAGTTTTAGAAGCCAAAGCCCTTAATCATACCCTTATAATGCCAAATTGAGCGCTCACAAAGCTACCAATTTGCCATTTTCCATCTCCATTGAAGCATAGTTTGAGTATCTTGAGCATACATCCTAAATCCATATCCAAATTAGACTCATCCCCAAATCAAGAAAACAAACTCATTGAGAGAGCCTCTTAATGGCTCACATTCTCATTTGAGCGGCTTCTCTTTGTCTATCTTATATGTTATGTTAATTTAGTTAATGTTAATGCTTTTGTTTCCATTAAATTAGTGTTTCTAGCATACTAAAGTAACATATACACTAAGTAGGTAGTAAGAAAGAAAAAATTATTGTTTGACAATAATTTGCTAGTCACTTATCGATCTAATGATCTAGGAAGGCTTGGAAGGTGTTGAGACAAGTTTTGTACCCTCTTACATTGCATAAAAATTAGTAAGATGAAAGGATAAAGCCTAATCACCCATGTTTGTCGGTCAATTTTATAAATGGTCACAAAGAATAGATGAAGATACAATGACTTTGGAATGTACACAAATACAATAGGCCTAAAATTTAAAAAAAAAGCCCAAAATGATTTAAAACTGTTGTAATAGCACATTTGGGTCAAATTCAACCTATAAAGAACTAATGTGATGTGTTTGAAGCCATATATTGTTGGATAGACACAAATGTAAAAAGCTGCTCATGTTGCTCCAAAGTTGTCAATGCAATTTGCAACTTTTAGGACAAATTTGACAAACTCATGATCTCAATGGTGTTGGATACAATTATTCAATTGTGTGTTGTCTTTGATGTCACACAAATGTCATATCAGTCATGAGATAGAGTCTACCAAGCTCAGAAGGTCAGCAAGGCAAAGGATAGAGTCTATCGAGCTCAGAAGGTCAGCAAGGCAAAGGACAGTGTCTACCGAGCTCAGAACGTCAGCAAGGCAAAGGACAGAGTCTACCAAGCTTAGATGGTTAGCGAGGCAAAAGGACAAAATCTACCGAGCCCAGAAGGTTAGTAAAGAAAACTTGCAGTATCTACCGAGTAAACAGTTCTTACTGAGCTCACTTGGTCATCAAAAGAAATGTGGCAGAAACAGTTCTTACTGAGCTCACTCAGTCATCAAAGGAAATGTGGTAGAAACAATTCCTACCGAGCTCACTCGATCATCAAAGGAAATGTGGTAGAAGTAGTTCTTACTGAGCTCTCATGAAGGAATTTAGTTCTTATCGAGTAAACTCGGCAGCCAAAGGATTTTACAGATATTGCAATGTTAACCAAGTCAAGAAGGTTAACTTAGGAAATTTCTAGAAGCAGTATTTACCAAGCAGGGTTGGCCAATAAAGAATTTCATTATTTTATGAAATAACGTTTATTTTTTTAGAGTAATATTTGTAGCCGACTGATGTATGATTTATTGGTAAATGTAACATGTAAATGGACCGACTTGACAATCTGAATGGTATAATTAAGAGGTCAAGTTGTGAATTCTAAGTGTGAGAAAAGTGGAAGTGGACTTAATGTGATATGAGGACTGATTATTGTGGAAGCAAATTTGAAGGATGATCAGAGATCATTGAGGAGTAGCAAAGGTATATTTGATCAAGGAGGATCTGATGATGCTAAATAGAGACTTGTAGTCAGCAAATTCAGTTGCATCTTGTTCAAGTCAATTCATTTTTTCTTTCTAACCATTATAACAGTGATTTCAAATCTCTTAACAGAGTTGGTTTAACATCTATTTTGTAAATCCTCTAACAAGGTGACAGTTTAGTTGAATTGTTCTAAAGACCTCTAGCAAGGCCACTCCTAATAGGGTGATTAAATCCTCTAATAGGGTCACACTTAACAGTGTGTATTGTAACCTTTAACAAGGTTGGCTCCTAATAGGGCTCACTTTAGAAGAGTGAAAAATTGGTGACTAATTACTTGGTGGTTTTTCCCATATTGGGTTTCCACGTTAAATCCAGTGTCTCTTGTGTTCATTTTTTTTTGAGTTACATGCATGAATGTTTGAAGATAAGTAATAGTTTAATTTACTGAGTTACAACATTTTTCTACTGAGTATCAGCAATAACTAGATCTTTAAGACATCTAAGGGATCTGTGGATTAATTTTTGTGAGTAACTGATTCAACCCCCAACACCCCCCCCCCCCTCAGTTACTTTGTCTTTAATCCCAACAAGTGGTCCCCTAAATCAAAACATGGTTGGAACTCTTTGGGATAGATGTAAATAAATTATAAACCTTTTGGCACAAGAGGGATGGTTGTTGAATGTTTTTTGGATGTTGGGGTGAATGCAACAAAGAGACATTTCTCGCTAATTTCCATGCATTTTGTGTTGTAACTTGTTGATTTTGGATTGGCATGTAAGATCAATTCATAGGGTAAGAAAATAGATTTAATCCTTCTTTAAATGCATTTTTTTTGAAGAATAGATCTTAAATTTAGCACATTTGCAAAGAAAATCCTTCTTGGGTGTCTTGAAACCCTTACTAAGGGTTTGATTGAAAACATAGTTTTATACAAGTATCATCCATTAACAAAAATTCTTGAAACTTTGGGGTGTGATAGGCTTTTCAATGTGCTTTAGAAAATTAAACTTATAAAGTTGTCTTCATTTCAAGGTTTTCATTTCTTATGCCCTTCCAATGAGACTCTACTTGCTTGTACACGCCTAACACAAACCAATTCATTTTAAAAAAAAAATTGCATTGTTCATCAAAATTGTGAAATAAGTGATGTAAATTTTTTGATATACATTGGTAACAAAAATGATGATGTTGCTAAACTATGAGGTTTTTTTTTCATAGTTTTGATAATGTTGTCATTGCCATTACCAATGCACATCGTAATTCTAACGTCAATTACATTGAAATTTTGATGAATATTATAATTGTTCTAATGATAGGGTACCTTCTTTTGGCTAGTCAATTTTGACCTATATTTCATTGAAAGTGTGACATTTATGTATATTTTAGAACTTCCAACAAAAAATAAGTGAAGAGGTTCTTTACCCTTGTTCATCAAAATTTTGACAATTGTTCATTCAAATTTTGATGAATGCTCATCAGAAATTGGTCTCGAATGTACTATTGATATCATGGTAGAAATTTGAATCAAGAATCCTACCAAGTAATCCTCTAATATGACCATTATTGTCTTTCCAAACTATTTTCTTCCACTTAGTAATTTTCTCAAATATGAGTCCATAAAGATGATACAAGATATTGAACCATCTACAACATGTTATGATTCATTATTCCCATGACTCATAATTATCTTTAGTTAAAGTTATAATAAAAACATGTGTTTCATTACATTAGTGATGCATTCTCACACTAAAATTTGAGATCAAAAAGTTGTTATGTACTAAATAATTAGGCTATAATAGGCTTATATAACTCTACAAAAGACCAAACTAAGGTTTATGTATTACAATTATAAAACTATGCCAAATTATGAAACTATAATTTATGATCACACACACTATAATCTGATAGGATAACTATAAATAAAAATAACAATATGTACTTAGAAAAATGTCACCAAAAAATGTTGTATATGTGAGCTCGAGCAAGGCCTTCATAGTTGCAAAAAAATGAGATTAGCATTTTTTTACAAATTAGGAAAAAATATTATAAATAACTTGCGTCATTGTATAGAACATGAAATTCTAAACCCCCCCACCCCCCACTCAATTTGTTTTCCCTCTAAACCAAGAAGTATGAATGATAGAGATAATGTTGTTTGACATTGCCTTCATAATTATTTTTTCTCAATTGTAGTTACTGGACCTCCAAACTTTAAATGGATCTAGATTTGGCCTTTGGTGTCTAATTTGGATGAAACAAAAGTTAATTTAGGGGTTTCTAGACCTCCTTAATATGACACTAACATCTTATTTGCACCAACAAGCTCCAATATTGGCTTGCAATAGAAAACCATACAATATAGAACCCCAAACTACACCAAAACTCTCTCCAAATAAATTACCAATGGTGATATCCAAATAGATTTATTTTGTTCCCAAAATTAAATTGAGCCAGATTTTCTACTCTTGAGAAGGAGACTTCACATCTTGAGATTTCTTATGCCATGTTAGAGTTTTGGGTGACTCTACAACACCCCCAGGATCAAATGAAAGACTCCACAAGAGAGTAAAAAGATAGTTGTATTAAGATGGGAGAATCATATTGATAATGGATATAATGAAGATCTACATACTATATCTTCTTATATAGGCAAAGAAATAAGAGACTGTGATAAGGAGTAGATAAGATACCACCCACACAAGGTGGAATCGTATGTCCACAAAAGGTGAATTATTCTACATTATGCAATGAAGTATGTACAACATTTGGAGGATGATAATGTGATATGTGCACTAAAGATAGATCTCACACATAAATAGAATTCAACAACAACTATCTATTGGAAATGTATGTGGGCCTTGGTGACTAAGAGAGGTGGGGGGTGAATTAGGAACCAATAAAACTTTAACTTTTATTCACCAATTAATCCTTCATAAGCTATTCTGATCTAATTGTATGCATAAAAGACTATAAACAATAAAACATTCATAACACTTGACACAATATTTAGTAATCGAGAAACCTTCCAAATAGAAAGTAAAATTGAGGTGGGGATGATACCCACAAGCTAAATATGACTGCAATATAAAGTTGGACTCTTAAGGCTTACAATTGATCACTTCTGGTGATTTTCCCTGTTAGGAGCAATAAGGACTATTAGGTCCACCTTGTGAAATGATTTATACAACACAATGAAGTATGCACTCAGTTAGGAGATTTAGCATAAGACTGTGAAGTCTACCTTGTTAGAGGATTTGACTGATACACCTGTTAGGATGAACCAATAGTTGATCTTTGATTTGCTACTTGATTTGTTGTATGAGATTCCTTTGATGTAAAATGATCACCTTGATGTGATAGATGAGACTCTACTTGCCCTTATATTGCTTGTAGCCTTTTCTATTATCTTGCATTCATTCTACTTCTTAAACTTGTTACTAATTCATGCTTGGATATGAGAAGATGTATATACCAATTCAATTAATTACCTTATGGAGTCGACTACAACACCAAATTCAAACAATCTTCACTAAGTCAACTTACTGCTATAACTTGGGTTCTGAAGATCATTGGGGTGATATTCTTACACTCAGCAACATTGTCAACTTGGCAAGCTCTGGCATTTGGTTAACACTGGTGCTCGGACCACATTGATCCCTCAAGAGTAGCATGAACTCGGTTAGCACTGATGACTCGATGAATACTAAAGAACTCGGTAGACACTGAAGGGCTTGATTGACACTATAGCTCATTCAATACTACCTTTATTCTTCTTTGTTAAGTCTATCATCTCAATAGAAACTGATAAGCTCGGTTAACATTACTTCCTACATGGTTTACACTGATGGGCTCAGTAGACTCTACGAATCTTGTCAGGCTCTGTGAAGTTTGGCATGCAATGTAATCAATCAATTTGATTAAGTGTTTAGTCACTAACTAACAAATGATTTGACCATAAGGTCAACAATCTCCCCCTTTGGCATTAGTGATAAAAACACTTATCATACCAAAATTCTCAATACTCAAAATATAAGTAAAAACTCCCCTTATCAATATGCTTGGGTATGCAACTTAGTTTTGACTATTGTACTAAAAATTCAGTAGATGTTGACTCTATTTTTGAATTCTCAAAATTGTTTTTATAGATTTTTCTTACATAACTACATTTCCCCTTTCTATATTTCCCTTTGGATGCCCTTCCATATATTCATATGCACTCTATAGTATGATAATAACTATTTCCCCCTATATTTTGACACAAATGCCAAAAATAAATATTTACAAGGTAATACCAAAATGTGAAAGGAAATCACTATGTGCCTTCAAAATTATGGACATGGTTTTGTCCCAATTCTCTTGCAAAAATTTGGAAGCATGCAAAGCTATCTACACCTTAGTTGATAATTCCATCACATGATCAACAATTGAAAAGTTGTTATCATGAATTAATGTTTTTGCTTGCACAATATTTTTTTGCATTACATCTATGTTGGGAATTATAATGCTCTATATATCTACAAGTCTATCCCTTATCCTGGCTTCTTCCCTCAACAATTCTTCCTATAAGTCTATCAAATACCTGATTTTCAAAAAATGTTCAGAACTAGTGCTAGGGTCAATTACCAATTGATGTGCACTTACCTTTAAATCAATATCTATAAGTGACAACTTATCCTTTATTTCCTTTTTAAAATTGGCAGTGTCACTTAACTTTACAAATAATGAAACAACATTATTAATATAATTTTCAAAAGTAGAAAGAATGGTGAACAATTCCACTTGATCAATGGCAATCTTTTGTGCCTCTTTCTCCAAAACTTTGTCTTCAAAATTCCTCTCTACCCTCTGAATAAGTTTTTCCTATCCACTTAATTCTTCATTAAACTTGTGAACAATATCAATAAGTTCATCCAAAATAGGTTGCTTCTCATCAACCTATATACTACGTTCATCAACAAATATGCCTTTAATGTCTTCAAGTACTTGATTTTTCGTCTTCCTTTCTTCTCTAAGCTTTTTTTGTTTGGCTCTTTTCTTCCAAAACTCAACAAGCATATCCATTTGATCGGGAGTTAGATTTGAGAGATCCCAATATAGTATAACAATGTCTTCCTCTAGATCAAATTCATCATTAGAGGCTTCTACCTCTTTACCCTTTTCTTTTGAGAAGTAGAAGGAATAATCTCCTTTCCTTTTCTCAAATCTTCAGTGCTTGGTTGAGGCTTAACCTCAACTATCATTGTACTTGTAATAGTTGAAATAAAAATAGTAGAAACAACATTTCTCAATGGATAAATAGAAATAATAATAGGAGAACTTACTATTCCTTGCCGAGACTCAGTCTAGTCTATTGTTGAGAAAAGTGCAGCTTGTTGCTCGGTAGATGAAGTGGTGGAAAAAATACTCATCATTGCACTTGGTAGAATTTCTTTGATAGTCAATTGGGTGCTTGGTGGAACAATGTTTACCTTAATTGAATCGATAGAAGCCTTCTCTGATCTAGATGTCACTAAGGCTTTTCTCAAAGAGAGTGGGAGGGAGGCCATTACCTTTGCTACTATCTTCTCAAGATCTAAGTCTTGAATGCTCTGAATTTTAGAAAGATCTTCACTTGTTGCTTGATCCTCCTCATCTTCTTCATCATTTTCTTCTACATTATCTATCCCCTCATCATCTTTCCCCACATTCTCTTTCTCATCATGCTTTTCATCATCAATTTGTACAACCTCCAAAGTAGGCTTATGCAATCCATATATGTTTTTCCATACAATTGTGTTTGATTTCACAACTAATTCAATATCATTTGACAAAATTATGAATGCATTGAACCTAGGAATTAGTTTTTGTTCATTCTTTTTCAATGCTTCCTTCACTTCCTTGTCAAAAATATTGACATTGTCTTTCTTAAGGTCTATTCTTTGAAATCTTTGGCAACATTTAATGCATTTTCCCATTGATGTGTAACAACCTTCAGTAAGATATCATGAAATTTCTTTGTCAATTCCTCTAGAAAGTACTTCCACTTAGCCATTTTAGTCACTAAGGCTTCTTCAATTTGCTTATGTTCTTCCTTAGTTCTTGATTCATACTTTAAAAACTTGAAATCAAACATACCTCCACCAGCTTGTAGTCTTTTCAATATTTTTTCAAAGGTGGGGGAAAACCTTTTAAATGTAACTTGGTGCTCTTCATCTTCTTCTTCATGATCTTGCAATTTTAACTTCTCTCTAGATTTTGAAGGTCTTCTTGTGAATACTGCAAGAGAGGACCTTGTAGCCCTTGTGATTTTAACCTTCACCTTTTTCTTAGGAGGCTCTTCTTCTTTAGATTCTTCTTCTTCTGCATGTTCCTCTTCTTCTTCCTCTTCTTCTTAGTAATCTCCCTTGCCTGTTGTCAGCAGGAGAGGGGAACTAGATTTCTTGTTCTCTTTTTGAATCTTCTCCACCTTCTTTCTTCCTCTCTCTAGGGCTTGAGGAAGCTTAATTTCCAAAGAAATTCTGGTCTTAGCCTCTTCATAGGTGCCAAAGTATGGTTCCTTAGGGTTTATTGGCTCATTTACAAGAGCCTAAATTATGTCTCATGTATCATCAATATTTACCTCATATCCAAGAGGTTTCACCCATGCCACCCTTGGCCTAACTGGCTATATATGAACCTTGTCATGGTCCATAAGGAAACATATATCTTGCTCATAGTCATCAACTAGCTGTTTGGGAATTCTAAATCTGCTTTGCATTCTCTCGTTAAATGTCTCAAAGTATGCATCGATGATGCCCTCAAAATTGTCACCCATTTTAGATATAAACTCATTTATCTGATATACAATAGGTATATCCTTCTTCCATGCCATAGTGCCTTTGGAATGAAAAAAATTCTAAACATAAAAGAATAGATGGGTTAATAGTGATCTAAACTTACAAGGATTTGTCTTTGATGTTTCGATGCTCTCCATATTTTTTCTTAGTTGATTCAACTGTAACTCGATAAGGTTAAATAACAGGTTATTTTTTACCACCTTGAATGCTAGGTCAATAGCTTTGCAAGGAACATTGTTCAATCTACTCGAACTATAAATTTTGTGGGCAATTACATGTATCCTGAACTTGATCTCCATATTTGTGACTTTATTCAACTTCATACCTCTTCCATCCCACTCGGCAAGAGTCTTCTTTGCTAGTTTAGCCTGACCTAGGGTTTTTGTTGTCTTTGCTTGGCTGAGCATCAACAACCCAATAACCCTATGGATCATTTTTCTTTGTTATCTGAATAGGTTGATCAAGCCAAAATTGCATGTCATGGGTATGACTCAAGATAAATCTGATCCATTTGATTTGGAAATCCATCAGCATACATAGAATGTAAGTTAAACCCTTTATCTCCAAATTCTTATGCTTAGGTTTCAAACTTCCATCCACACATAACTCTTTATATGCTTGATTCATCTCAAAAGTACCCAATTCCAAAATTGAACAATGATAGAATCACCTAATGTCATGAATCATTTTTCGCTATAGGGGCTTATGTTCCAAAGCATCCTCCTTTTAAGTTCCAGTTGATGTGGCTTCGTGACTCCTCTCTTCATGATTTTGTTTTTTGTTGGTGGAAAGATGGTGCCCCTGAATATGGTACTGTAATGTTCTCATTTTCTAAAAGGCATCAATATGTTAAAAGGCAGCTCAAGATATGGAATAGGGAATGCTTTGGGAATCTTCATTTTATGAAGAGGCTTGCTCAAGAAAATCTTGATGTCATCACAAGGGAGATTAGAGATCAAGGTTTCTCGGAGGATCTTGGCCAGGCTGAATCCCTTGCTTTTAGAGCTCTAGAAGAATGGGAACTTCAAGAGAAAATTTTTTGGAAGCAAAAGGCTCGAGTTGATTGGCTCCAGGAAGGTGATCGAAACACTGCCTTTTTCCATAAAACAGTGCAATCTCGCCGAAATCAGAGCACTATCTCTTCTTTGGTTAATTCTCAAGGTATCCAACTGAATTCCTTGCCAGCTTTGTTCCAAGAGGCTATTTTGTACTTCTCTACCCTCTTCTCTGAGGACTCTCCTCCTGCTGATAATGAAGAAAATATTATTTTGTCCTATATTCCTTCCCTTATCACTCAGGAAATGAATGATTATCTCATGCGTCCTATCTCTTTGGAAGAGCTGGAGGCGGTGGTCTTTGGCATGCCTAAGGGGAAGGCTCCTAGTCCTGATGGTTTTCCAGTTGAATTCTTTCAGGAATTTTGGAACATCATTAATCATGATTTGTTGGAGGTGGTTAAAGAATCCTATGCTAGCAAGCAGATGCTTCGAGCTTTGAACTCTACATTCTTGACTCTTATTCCTAAGAGAGAGGGTGCTAATCAATTGGAGTTTTTTAGACCGATTGCCTTATGTAATGTGGTCTACAAATTTATTACTAAGCTGATTGCTGAGAGACTGAAAAGGTGGCTTCCCATTATTATCTCAGAAGAACAAGGTGGTTTTGTTGCTGGAAGACAAATTTTGGATGGGGTGGTTATTGCTACTGAGGTTATTCACTCTATGGCTACTTCAAGGGAGAGAGCCATGTTTGTTAAGCTGGATATGGCTAAGGCCTACGATAGAGTTAAATGGAGCTTCCTAAGGAGTATTCTTCTTTCTTTTGGATTTAGCTCTGACTGGGTGAGTTGGATTATGAGTTGCGTTACTTTTGCCTCTTTTTCTATTCTTATTAATGGTCAACCTTCACAACTATTTGGTGCTTCTAGAGGCCTCCACCAGGGTGACCCTCTCTCCCCATATCTATTCATCATCATGGCTGAAGGCTTGGGCATATTCATTAAGCATCAGGTGTCCCAGAATTCTATTCAAGGCTGGCGGTGGGGTAATGGCTTACCTTCTCTTTCCCATCTTCAATTTGTTGATGATTCTGCTCTTGTCAGTCTTGCTAGGATCAAGGAAGCTGAAGCCTTTCGACATGCTTTGGACATTTATTTGGTAGCTTCAGGCTAGAAAGTTAATGAGCACAAATCTTTCATTTACTTTTTCAACACTCCTGATTCTATTCAGCACAGGATTGTTGGTATCCTACGGTTTCAGATAGGTTCACTTCCTTTGACTTATCTTGGCATTCCTATTGCTGTTTCTAGGCAGCCACGTCTCTTCTGGGAAAATTTGATTACCAAGCTTCAGGATAAGGTAAATCATTGGACTTATAGATGGCTTTCTACTGCTGCCCGGGTTACTCTTCTTCAAGCTGTTATCCAAGCTCTTCCTACTTATACAAGCATGGTTCATGCTGCACCTATTTACTTTCTCAAGGAGTTTGATGCTCTTTCTCGACAATTCCTTTGGAGTGGTAATTTGCATAGTACTAAATGGAGCTTGGTTAATTGGGCAACTGTTTGTAGGCCTAAAAAGGAGGGTGTTCTTGGTCTTCGTTCTGCTCTATTGAGTAGACAAGCTTTGGCTGCTAAACTTTATTGGCGATGGTGCTCTGGACATCATCAACTTTGGGCTCATATTATCACTCATAAATATTTTCATGGTGCTGATCCTTGCTCTATTTCTGCACTTCCTCTTGAAGGTCGTGGCTCAATGGTTTGGCATACTTTGAAGACAGGTGCGATGTTGGTGAAGAGGGGTCTGTTCTGGATATGTAAAGGAGGTTCTCAGGATTTGTTTTGGTCTGATGCTTGGGATGGATTCCCTTCCATTTTATCCATATACCCTCATCTTCAGCCTCTTTGTGACTCTTTTCTGGCCGCTGGATGGGATAAAGTGGCTCATTACAAGACTCCTTATCAATTGGGACCTGTTGTTGGTTATAGATGGAAGCATTCCTCTGATTGGCCTCCTAGAGGTACAGACATGGATCGTCAGGAGCTTTCTCAAATTTTGGCCTCTAGAGAGTGTTCCTCTTTGCTTGGTCCAGATGTATTGGCTTGGGGCAGTACCTTGTCTGGTAAATATCATGTCTCTGCTGGGTATCAGGAGATAACTAGACAATTATTTGGGGATGCTGAGGTCCCTTGGGGGAAGCAATTCTGGAATAAAGTTTCTTGGTCCAAGTGCAATTTTTTCATGTGGCTAGTGGCTCACAACCGTTGTCTTACCTGGGATAATCTTTGTAAACGTGGATTTCAGGGCCCCTCTTATTGTGTTTTGTGTGGTAATTGAGAGGAGTCTGTCTCCCATTTGTTCTTCCATTGCTCCTATTCTACTTAGATATGACACCTTTGGTGGAGCGCTTGGGGTTGCTCTTGTCGGCATGCTTCCTCTTTGCCTGAGTTCTGGGCTCGCTTGGGTAGTGCTCCCTCCAAGTCTTCTTCTCTCCATGCTGCTTGGATTGCTGGCCCATATTTCATGCTTTGGCATATCTGGTTGGAGAGGAATCGTCGCATATTCCAAGATGTTCGGCTTGGTGTTTTGCATCTTTGGTAGAAAATATCACATTCTCTCCAGGAAACTATTCTTGTGAAGTGTGAGCTTGATGGGGGTATGGATCCGGTTGATCTTGCTATCTGTAATCGCCTCAATTTTCATCTGCAGGATGGGGTTGTGGCTCATAGGTTTCCTTCCATGTCCAAGAAGCTTCACCATCAGAGGAAGGGTCAGGTTAACCAGGATGGGCACTAGACTCCTCCTCCCTATGGAGTTCTGAAAATTAACACTGATGGTTCTTCTCGTGGGAATCCTGGTCCGGCTGGTATTGGCGGAGTGGCTCATTGTAGTTCTGGGAATGTTAAATTTTTCTTCTCAATTCATAAGGGTGATTATACTAACAATCTCATGGAAGCTCAGGCTATTTTATATGCTGTGGAACAGTGTTGCTTGTGGGGATGGAGTAAGATTATTTGTGAGTCTGATTCCCAGGTGGTGGTGAACATACTTTCTTCGCAAGAGCTTGAGGATGTTAGTTGGCAGCTGGCCACTATTGTTAAGCATATTCTTTTCTTCTCTTCCTCTTTTCAGTTCATTAGGTTCAAGTATATTCTGTGAGAATGGAATAGACCTGCTGATTGTTTAGCCAAATGGGCTTCTAGTCATGATCCGGGTTGGAATATTAGGGATAGGGGGCAACTGTCCTTTGAGATGGTGCAAGAATTTGATGATCTTGTTGCTCAGGATCGAGCTCCTTGTTGAGCTCTCCTTGTTGTATTCCTTTCTGTCTTAATAAATTTTTACCCCTCTTTTTGCTAAAAATGTCATGAATCAAAAGTACCTTTGGAGGAATTTGTGAATGATCTCTGATTGGATCAAGTCCCTCTATGATCACTAAACACAATTTGAACACTGTGGTTCTAGGTTCAACACCTCTAATCAACATCTCAAAACCTTTCTTCACTCTGCTGCTAGATGAGGATGTCATTACGCTTGATAACTGATTGATAAAACCCTCAAAAACTTCACAACAAATCACTTTGAATTTCTTAGGGGCTCGCGAACGCTCTGCTCTATTTTCTCTAAGATTTGCAATGAAGAATGAACCTTTTGATTTCTTCTTTTAACCAATTTTTTTCTTCAAGATGCCATTAATACATC
The DNA here is from genome assembly GCA_028749045.1 of Cupressus sempervirens. NCBI lineage: Eukaryota > Viridiplantae > Streptophyta > Pinopsida > Cupressales > Cupressaceae > Cupressus > Cupressus sempervirens. Next base: position 675,181,271 of record CM053784.1, on the reverse strand, counting down.
ATATGACAGACATCTCAGTGACAACTTGTTCAACTCGATAGTCATAAGATGCTTGGTTAGAACTCTAAAATCACCATTTGCATCCAAGCTCAGTTAGGTTTGGTAACCCGACCTTGCTTAGCAAGGTCTTAAGACATTAATTCAACTATTATCTAACTCAATGATCTCGATATATCTAAAATATTTATTTGGATATTTTTTCTTGTTGACCAAAATTGATATGAGATATTTCCTTTGAATCATAGTTCCAGTGATCTCCATGGCTAACTAGTTTGAAATGGTTGAGTTACCCAACTCATTGACTTGGGTGTCAACATTTTTAGGACTTTGATTTGTATTCTCTAGAGATTTCTTTATCCATTGCTAACTCATTTGACTTTTGATTTTGCCAGCCTTTTTTTCTTCTCATCTTCAACTTTACCTTAGTTGATACAATGTCTAACTATATGTCCAATTTCTATACATACATAACATCTCTTTATAGGGTCTCTCTTCCACATGTGAGATCTTATACAATTTTGTCCAATATGATGCTCACCACATAAGTGGCATCTACACCATGTGTTATAATCCCAACCAAAAATAGCTTTCATAATTTGTTCTACTGGATTCCGTTTCTCAGTCTTGCATTATGAAGACTTGTGCCCTTGTTTGTTGTAATTGAAACACTTTCCTTAAAACTTAGATTTCTCCATGCATTCACTTGTTGTATGTCCTAGTTTGTTACAACAGTAACATTTTCCACTAAATTTTGATTTCTCATTGGTCCAACAGTTATTTGATGTATGCCATATATTTCCACAATGATTACAATTGGATCTTTTGTTCTTTTGAGCTCCTTGCTGAGATGATTCACCTTCATCTTTATAGCCTAATCCTTCTTTACCTTTGTGTCTAAATTGAGTTTTCTTATCTAGTTGATTCATGTTTTCTTGAGATTTCATTATCCTTTCATTTCTTTGTTTTTCTATCCTGAGATTTTTCTGTAATCTTTCATTCTTTGTCCTCAAGTTGATAAGCTCTTGATTTTCACAATTGATTTTATTGATCAAGTTTGCTTGTTGAAGAGATAGGTGATGAATTTCATTTTCATTTTATTCTATTTTTTTAGTTAGCAATCTTTTCTCTTCTTTGGCTTTGTCTTTTTGTTCCATTTCTTCACACATTCTGACTAATTGATTTTCTTGTTCTCTTTTCAGCTTTCTAACTTCTTCGTGAAGAGCAAGATTCTTTTCAAGTAGATCTTTGATTGTTGCATCAGCTTCATCTGAACTTTTGTCTTGGCAAATGTCTTCAATTATTTCTTCAACGTAGAGATTTTCATCCATCTATGCTGCTAGGTCTTTTCTTCTTTTCAAGGATTAAGAGAGTTGGTCCTTTATTTTCTTGAATTATTCCATGACCAATTGTGGATCCAACTTTTCATTCTCAATAACTTTCTCTAGTCTGTACACTTCCATTGTCTCTGATCTTTTCTCAAGCTACTAAACTTCTAATGTGAGAACCAAAAGATTTGATAATTTTTTTTGGAAATGTATGTGGGTTCAGGTGACTAAGATGGGGGGGGGGGGGGGGTGTTGAATCAAGAACCAATAAAACTTTAACTTCTATTCACAAATTAATCCTTCATAAGCTATTCTAATCTAATTATATGCATGAAAGGCTTTAAGCAATAAAACATTCATAACACTTGACAGAATATTTGGTAACCTAGAAGCATTCATAATAGAAAGTAGAACTGGGATGGGGATGATACCCACAAGCTTTATGATTGCAGCATAAATTTGGGCTATTAGGGATTACAATTGATCACTTCTGGTGATCTGCCCTGTTAGGAGCAATAAGGAGTATTAGGTCCACATTGTGAAAGGATTTATAAAATACAATGAAGTATGCACTTGGTTAGGAGATTTAGCATAAGACTCTTAAATCCACCTTGTTAAAGGATTTGACTAATGCACCTATTAAGATGAACTAGTAGTTGATTTCTGATTTGCAACTTGATTTGTTGTATGAGATTCCTTTGATGTAAAATGATCACGTTGTTGTGATAGATGAGACTCTACTTTCCCTTATACTTCTTGTAGCCTTTGTCTTCTAATTCATATTCATTTTGCTTCTTACTTGTTTCTAATTCATGCTTTGATATGATAATATGTATATAAAAATACAACTAACTACCTTCTAGAGTTGGCTACAACATCAAATTCAAATAATCTACATTAAGTTGGCTTACTGTTGTAACTCGGGTTATGAAGACCACTCAGGTGATATTCTAACACTCAGCAACACTGTCAACTTGACAAGATCTGGCATTTCGCTGACACTAGTGCTTAGTCCACATTGATCACTTGGGAGTAGCATGAACTCGGTTAGCACTAAAGACTCAACATATACTAAAGAACTCGGTAGACACTAAAGGGCTTGGTTGACACTACAATTTAGTCAAGACTACCTTCATTTTTCTTTGTTAACACTTCCATCTTGGTAGACACTGATAAGCTTGGTTAACACTACTTCATGCATGGTTTGCACTGATGAGCTCGATAGACTCTCTGAAGTTGGGCAGACTCTATGAAGCTCAACATGCAATGTAATCAATCATTTTGTTGAAGTGTGCAGTCATTAACTGATAAATGATTTGACTGTAAGGTCAACACTATCACCACCTAAAGAAAAATATATCCTACACCATGTAAAAGCATAGATACAAATTTCCAGATGTCTCATATGAAAACTATTGTGTAATGAATTATCTTAAGTAAGATAGAGTAAAGTGTGATGAAGAATATTTACACCAATAATGAATCTTCACAAGCTACTATAAATTCCTTTGAGGATGGTGTTTTACTTCATGTTTCTAGTATGGAATATTGATTCCCTATGTGCCTTGCAGATCTTTTGTTTCTAGTTTGACTACTTTGAACTTGTGGACTATCCTTTGCCTTTTTCCATTTTCTTGGCCAAATTTTGGTGGTTGAGGGATCACCTCATCAACACTCTTCTCCTTGTGATGACAATCACACTAATGGAATTCCCCTTTGTCTCCCCCTAGGGATGATGTTTTGAATGATAGTATTGTTTGGATTTTTGTTCATTAATGGAGGAAAGATCCCACTTCCTCCTGAACCTGAATTCCTTCTTGGGTTGTGGGTGAAATTTCTACCTACTCTTGATACATATTACTATTTATTTAGTTAGACTGTTGCACATAGTTTGTAATAGTATTTTTTATTGGTGATATATTCTTGAATAGTTGTAAATTTCCTATTTATCTCGCCTTTGTATAGGTTTAGCTTTGTTTTTTTTTATATTTTTATAATAAAATCATGGACATAAAATTTACCCACAATTATATGCATATATCAAATGTATACTCTTCATTCATTCTCTCTTTCTATATATATAAATTTTACATACCCAATGACATAAATACAAATATTTATATATTTTCAATCCTTAATATAATTTATATACCTTTATCTTCAATATACTCAAGAATATTGTGAACTCAATATAAATATAACTTATAAACTCACAACTTACTTGTTTTCAATGGTGTAAGCAACCGAAATATTAATAATTTTTAACCATGGAGGAAACTTCGTAGTTAAGCGTGCTCAAGATGGAGTAGTACTAGGATGGGTGACCTCTTGAGAAGTCCCAGTGCTTCACCCATGTGAGCATCACTTAGATCCAATGAGTGCTGCGTGTTCCATTTATTCTCATGAGATATGGATTCATGTTGAATCACTACTCATGAAACATGGGTCAATGAGTTTGACTCAAAATCACACAGTTAAATCCTGATAGCAATATCACAATTTGACTTGCTATGGAAATTATCTCCTACTTATAAATTGACGAGCTTAAGGGGCTTCCTAATGAATGGTTAATAAGGCACAACACTTGGTGAAGGTTTTTCAAATGGGGTTGTAAGCTTTGAGTTTAACCATGGAGGAAATTCCATAGTTAAGCGCACTCAAGCTGGAGTAGTACTAGGATGGATGACCTACTGGGAAGTCCCAATGCTTCACCCTTGTGAGCATCACCTAGATCCAATGAGTGCTAAGTGTTCTATTTATTCTCATGAGAGATGGATTCATTTTGAATCACTACTCAGGAAACATGGGTCAATGAGTTTGACTCAAAACCACACAATTAAATCTTGATAGCAATATCAGAATTTGACTAGCTATGGAAATTATCTCCTACTTATCAATTGATAAGCTTAAGGGGATTTATAATGAATGGTTCATAAGGCACAACACTTGGTGAAGGTTTTGAAAATTGGGTTGTAAGCTTTGGGTTTAACAATGGAGGAAACTTCGTAGTTAAGCATGCTCAAGCTAGAGTAGTACTGGGATGGGTGACCTCCCAAGAAGTCCTGGTGCTTCACCCTTGTGAGCATCACCTAGATCCAATGAGTGCTAAGTGTTCCATTTATTCTCATGAGAGATGGATTCATGTTGAATCACTACTCATGAAACATAGGTCAATGAGTTTGACTCTAAATCACAAAATTAAATCCTGATAGCAATACCACAATGAACTTGTCACTTCAAAATGATTATTAAAAATAAAAATTAGATGGCAAGCTAGGTAGTACAAGGTTATAGAGTTCCACAATTTAGATAGGATTTCTTGTAAATAATTTTCACATAAAAATGGGGATATTACTCTTAAGCTATAAGAAGTCATTTACATAAGAAATACTTAGTCAAATGTTAAAATTGGAATTATTTTTGGGATGGTACAGAATAATGTTTTATAAACTATCCACAGTCTTACCACCAATAAATATTCCATTTTGTTTTCTCTAAAAAATTGTATTCACCACCTATTCTAACTTCAAAATTATTGGTATAAATATTCAATTTTAGACATTCTTACCAAACTAACCCTCTTGAATGCTTGGCTTCAACCTATTTATGTAATGGAAAACTTCAATCTTATTGGCCCTAGAGTGGATTATTCAATTTAGGACTTGATAAAACTCTTTTCTATGCTCTTTGAAATATTTTTATTCTTCTTTAAAACTTTATCATCTTTAAGATTTATAGATAATTATTCTTCTTAGAATTTTTCTATATCATATTTGTCTTCACTTCCATCTCTTTCTCTAATATCAACTTCTCTATGTAGCACCTCTTGTAGTGCTTGAAATTTTCTCTAGAAGACTCTAAAATCCTCATTTGTCACAACAAAATTGCTTCCACTGTGATTCCTTTTTGAAGGCAGTTTTCACACTTTTTGTGAGGCCTCGCCTTGACCCATCGTAGCATAGTTGATACATTATTATTTTGATACTCATGACTCAATATGTCAAGACATTACTAGATACACTAAACATTATTATGCTATTATATGTTGTGTGATGTTTTACTTTTAAATATTTTATTATGTCATATAATGCTTTACAAACATGTATATTGATGAAGTAAGTGAATGCATAATTAACACTTTGATTATGCAATTTTAATGATTGAGAATATGAGTAGAATGAGATAAACAACTGATTATTTGAAAGATGGATGTTTTAATGTATGTGATTTTCCTGATACAATATATGTGTGTGTGTGTGTGTGTGTGTGTGTGTGTGTGTGTGTGTGTGTGTGTGTGTGTGATTTTCTTGAGCTATTGATGTGTGCAATGAGTGTGCATGATATTTTACCCGAAAAATCTAACGAAAAAACAAAATTGAGCCCTATGTACTATTTGTGGAAACCAGAGTTAAATATGATGAAAGATGCAAACCTCGTTGTTCGTATTTTATTTGTGTTGTGGATTGAATGAATGTATCATTTTGTAATCATTAAGTGTTAATGTTTTGTAACAGTGATTTTTCAGTGTCGCTTGACACTCATGAATTGTATATACATTCTAGCATGATAGTTAGGGTTAACCGAGTAACCTAAAGATCTAAGTCAAACCAGGTTAGTGATCTTTTTGCTAATTAGTTAGTAATCGAGGTTAATTACCCTAACCAGGATTAGTGAGTAATCTGCATTTTGAAGGTTGTTAGAAAATCCTAAAATTTCCTAGCTTTTGATAGGTCCCTAATTAGTCTTAAAGGCCTAAAATCATGAAATCTAAGTACCCAAGGGGTATGGGTATGGGTTGGGGGCATTTTCCACCCCCCTAGCCCCTTTTGTTGACTTTTATAGTCACTCAAAAACCCCATTTTCGCTTTATTGCGAAAATTGAGTGTTTCATCATGAGTTGGATAACTTTAACTCCACCTTGAGGTCAGCCTTATGTCTAGTTGAGTTAGAAGACTCTAGAACTTTTAGGCAAGTGGGGAACTTATTTATTTTTAGAGATGGTTGAGTTTAGGATCTTATTTAGAGGCATTTTTGAGAGGGTTTGAGTGTTCACCCAGCCTCTAGTTTTAGAGTGGAATTCAGGATTGAAGGAGAAGGAGAAGGAGAAGGAAGGGAATGCTCATCTCAAATTGTTCAAATACCATAACCCAATTTTGAAGTTAGGAATCCCTCAGCTCATGTTGTTCATGTTTTGTTCATGCTTAAGTTATTGTGTTTGAATTTGTATGTTTGTATGTGTGTTGAGTATTTTGGGAGGGATTGAAATAGGTTTTCTTAAATGTCTTTCCTTTGTGTTTTGTCTTGAATTTCAAAGGGATTGTATGGGTTGTATTGGCATTACTCACCCTCAAATAGGGTAGAAGTGGCCATGTACGGGGGAAGGTCCTTAGTTGGACTTTGACAATATAGAGTCTCTTCTCAGGATGAGAAGAGGGAGAGAGGGTAGGGTGTTATGGGCCTACAACTGTCAGCACAAACCATGTTTTGAATTTTGGTATGAAAGAATGGAAGAACATAAATTCTTGAGTTTTAGCCCCGAAAGGGCACCTATTATGGTGTTGTGTCTAACATCTCCTGTTGGAAAAAATTCACCTTCTCCCTAGTCTAGTTCAATGTCGAACCTGTTATGCAAGCTGAAATGGGAGTGAATGTCTAATTTTGTCTTCATGTTACAATTGGTTGTCTTCTGGTCAGTTTTTGTTCTCTCCATGATCACCATGATGTATTCAGTATTCGTAATGGATCCCTTGTTAAGGGCCAAGAAGGAAATTTAAAATGGTTAATGGATTTCAGTTATGTTAGGAGATTCTCCTCGGGATTGGAATCCCATGTAAAGATGTTATTTAAACTTATTGTTGAAATGGCAACAATGTCGGGTTTTCTTCCTGGTTCTTTCCTGGTGGAGCCTTTGAATCAGGTGGTCAATAAAAAAAAAGAGGATTGAGTAATATCCTTGCTTTTGATATTTCCAGTTTGTTTTAGTTTATGCATGTGTGTATTGAAAAATAGATAAAACGGTGACATGCAATTATGCAATTTTAAGTTCAAATATGTTAAGGAAAAATTGATATGGTTGGAACTTCAATTACATTTTGTGCTTATTAGGAGATAAAATGAATCTTACATTGTTGTTAAAATGAATTATTCAACCCCTTGGTTAACTAGGCATTTGGTAATTTCAATTAGAAAAGAAAAATATAAACCCCCCCTTGTTATAAAAATAAATAGTTTGGAAAATCTATACTTAGAAAAAAATAGGCTTGTGAAAAAAATTTGCATCCTAGAGTAAAAAGCTCACTAGATTTTGTATGGGGAAAAATTAAGTCATCTCCCTTTTGCAAAAAAGAATCTAAAGATTCCTCTAAAGATTCCTCTTTTTGATATTTTTGTTATATTCTATAGTTTAATAAAAAAAAAGAATAATAATAATAAATATAAATCTATATACAAATATCTAATTTTCAAATATCCTAAGCTAACCTAAGTTCTTACCAAATAAACTTTATGAAATAACTAACCCCTCCATCCTAGGTGAATTTTCTAGAGTAAAGTACTAGCATGGATTCCATGATAGTTGGATTAGCAAGACAAATATAGTGGGCAGACTTGTAATTAATAACCGTGACTCATTCATTTCCTTAAATTCCTTGTCTCCTCTTTTCAGGCATTAGTTTGTTTAGTGGAGGAGTATGAAGTTTATAATAAACTTAGTTAATATTTTCAATGCAAAATAAAGTTAAACCTTGGCCACCCTTGATGGGACATCACCCTCATTAACTCCTTGTCCCCTTGCTAGGTGTACATCCTCCTTGCATATATATGTTGTGTGCTACATTTTTTTTACTTGGGAGATGTGGGTGGTTAGGATGTTATGTGAGTATGATGGCTAGGATGTGTAGGTGGGTTAGGGGGGGTGTTAAAATAATTTGTTTATTATTGTTTAGTTTTTAGTTAGTAATTTAAATTAAGTTTTACATTTTTAGTTTTTTTTTTTGTAATTTAAATTGTATGTAATTAATATTAGTTTTATTTGTAGTTTTAGAATTTAGTTTATTAAAGTTGTAGTTAGTTGTTAAGTTAGAATTAGTATTAATAAAGTGCTAATTAGTTATATTTTAAGTTGTTAATATTATGTTAGTTTAGGATTTGGTTAATTAGATTTAATTAAAGATGGTTAGTTTTATTTTTAAGTAGCTTAAGTAATATGTTTTTTTTCAGCTAATTAGTAAATTTAGTAATGTAAATAATTATATTTATTTTAGTTTTAGCTAAAAGTTATTTAGCACAATTTAGATTTAGCTTAAGTATGTTTTACTTAGATTCAATTTTTAAGTATTTATTAAGATTTTGTTTAGTATAGTTATTTTTTTGAAATATTCTAATAGTCAAAGTTTTTAGGATAAAGTTTCATCTTGATGTTTAAACTTGAATGGGGTATAATTTAGATAATGCTAAAGTATTAGTTAATTGATTTATCTAAATTATTATTTAGTCTTAGAGTAATGATGGCATTATTAAGTCAATTTGAAATCAAGTCAAGTTATGTATGTTAGATATTATTTTACTCAGTGAGTTCTTTTTATATCAAATGTTCAAATTTAATGATATTTTTCTACTCATTGATTATGAACCCTAATGGAATGTCAAGGTGTTGATTTAGGAACCTGTTTCTATTTACATTGTACCTACCACTTTAACTTATGAATACAAACATATCAACTTAGTGGAATTAACTTTAAAAAAAAAAAAATTACGTGTGTTTTGGCCCCCATATTTTGGGCATGACACTTTTCTCACAAGCCCATAACCACAATCCTGGTGTGAATTGCCTCACATTTTGTAATTTATTTACACACTCGAGACCTAGTTATGATACCACTTGATGGAGGATAATCTTCTTGAGAACCCAAACACAGAATAGAAATATGTAGATAAATAAAAAATTAAACAAATGAAAACTCTTTTTTTAATATCCCAATAAATTAATTTACAACATTCAAAATATGACATCTTATAGCCACATGGGATTTCATTAAAAAAATATGCAAGGTATAGCCACTATCTACACTACTAGAATGTCTTCTATCAACCCTTGTTCAACTTCTTTATGTGTAAAGTTTAGCAACTACAAAATTTTCTAAAAAGTGGAATTCCCTATTTTTGTTCACTAAAAGCATAACCAACCATTATTCAACTTAAAATAGTTGGATTTATTCAAACTTCTAGGGTCCAAAGTTTTAGATTGATCATCAAAACTTTAATTACAATACATCGTTGGATAGCTTGTGATGAGACCTACAATGATAGATATTAGCACTTCATAGACAACTCTTGAGCCCATCCAAGGCCTTGTAATTGTATTTGAAGTTATATTGGAGACATTTTCTAGAATACTCAAAATATTTATCAAATATGACAAGATTTTGAGATAAGTTTCTTACTGTTGGCTCTATTTCATTGTTTTGGCAATTTGTGTGAATTTTGTGCAAGAATGTCAACCATTTAAAAGTTAATAGTACGTATACCAAAAAATATTCTTTATTAAAAAATAAAAATAAAAGTATTAGGTGATACAAGATTGCTTGGATACAAAAAATTAGTAATCATCCTCTTGAAGTGTTTTGTAAGGTTGTGATTAAATTAATATTTTATTTATTATTTATTTTGAGTCTTTCAAAAAATTTATATTTTGAAGAAACAACTTGATAAATGATGCAAGTTTGTTAGTTTTCATTTTCTTTTGTATTAATTTTAAGGAAATGTCTTGACATATGACATAATCTTGTTTGTTTCACTCACTCAACTAGCCTATACCAATTTGATGTCACACTGCTTTGTAGCTTTTTATTTGAGATGTTGACCACCAAATTTTGAAGTATTTATTTTTATAACAATTAAATTCCTAAAATTTTAGCCTTTATCAAGTAGTGCCCTAAAATTTCATTATTTTATGGCTTTTATAGGTCATGAAGTATTTATTATTGTCATTCTTATTTATTTTCATTTTCCATCCACAAATGAATTTCCTTTTCATGCATAGAAATGTAGTAAGAAAATGAAAATGTTCATAACTCTTGGAATGATGAGCTATGTACAAAATAAAAATATGTGATTATTGAAATATCTAGACTTGAAGTTTCTAGTGCCAATAGTGGCATGTTGTGATGGTTAAGTTGTTGAGTTGTTATCCTTGCCATCAAGGTTCAAATCTAATGGGGATGAGGTTCCCCATTTGTGGCCTCACTAGTTTATAGCTCCAGGTCAAAGAGTTTACCCCTCATTTAAAAAAAAGACTTGAACTTTCCAATGATTTCCCAAAACCAAACATTGTGAGATTTTAATTTTATATTAATTAAGAATTGAAGAAATGATAAGAGGAACTGGATCCTAATTTTATGCAATACCCCTAATTTACTATTATTGTAGAGTTTGTTGTTAAAGTTATATCTTATTCTTCTATAGGCATATTAACCCTTAACTAATATTTGAAATACAATACTTTGTTATGTAGAGTAATTGATTATATCACATAACAATGGTTACTTGCAATGATGATGCTCTAACTTCTATCAATGAATGAATGTAACTACATTCATAATGATGGCATATGATGTTTCTTCAAATGATTTTCACCATATCTTCTTGGTGACAATTTTCTTATGTTAGAATATGATGATATTTATAGCCATGATTTATTAATTATACTTACCCCATACTTGCATGTGTATGGTTTGTGTGCTTGTTGAACATTTCTATTTGATGTGCCTGATGTGGTTGAGGCAAGGAGTCATAGTTAGATATCTGCATGATGCACCACTCCTCACAATTGCTTTTTTAGCTTAGATATACATGCACATGCACATGCTCATCTTTTGTGTAGGTTGTAGGTGTTGGGCATCGACTTCCCTGAATCACCAGGATGAGTGTGCGTTGTCATATTCACTCAATGTCAAGAATGGGGAGATAATATTAAGGTTCAATCCCAACCAAAGCCTAATTATTTGTCCTAAGAAAGAGGACATTTGTCAGACTATATACCCTTTTGTAACTTGAGTTTTTCTTTGTGTTTGTTGTTTGACTTTGACTTTGGTTTTTTCTTTTTCTTTTTCTTATGTTGCTTTTAGGCAAGTTTGACTATGTGATTTGATTCATAAATGATTTAATTATGATGCTTAGTTAATCTTATGATATTCAAATTATTAAATATTATTTGATTTTAAAAGAAATTATTAAAATATGTTGATATTTAATTAGTTGAAAATCAATTAAATGTATGCTTTAATTTTAAAGATTTGATTTATAAGTCTAAATTAGAAAATTGAGTAAAAAGAGAATTAAAATATTAAAAAGTAAATATTGATTTATAATAATTATTTAATTTATAATAATTAAATTAGAGTTGCATTTAAATAATGGGCTTTAATTAATATCATTAATTAAAATGATAAATTATGCTTCTTAAAATGTCGTGCAAAATAAATGAAGTGGAGAAAAGAAAAGACAAAATATTTTAAATTAAAAGTTCTTTCGGTGTGAATGAAAATATTTATTAAATTAAGTTATTTAATATTTAATTTAAAATTTGACTTTTTAAAAATTAGGAAACCTTAGTTAGGGTTAGGGCTCTTTATTAGAGGGTTTTTGGTCATTTTAGAGATAGACAGGTTTGGGAGAGCAATTGGACGGGGAGTTAGAATTAGCAAGTTTATACAAATGTTCATGGTGATTTAACACCGAAGTTAAAGAGTAAATTCAAAGCTTAGGAATACTTTGGATCATGTTTTTTTGAGTTTGTGTTATCTTAGAAATTTCATTGGCAGATTTGAGGTAGGATTTGAGAACCTTGCAAATCTTTGCTTTAAAAAATATTATCTTCTTCATTCCTATCGAGTTGCATTGTAGTGATTGTTAAAATTTATTAATGGTTTTTATTTGTGAAATTTAAAACACAAATTACTTCTAGGTTACATGAGTTTTGAGAAATTTGAAGGAAGAAAATTTATTGTTTGTGTAGAAAATTGTGATAAAACCTAAATCTAGAAAACCTTGTTTTAAAATTAGCAAAACAATATTGCATGAAACCTATCAAAACCCTAGGTTCTTATTGAAAAAAATTACATGGAAAATAATTAGAAATGTGATTATTCATTCAATTTAGAGTTTGAACAAGTGTCTTTTTAGAAAATTTATAAAAGTAAAACAAATTGAAAGTCAAAGTTGAACTAGATATTATCATTCAAATTAGAAGTTAAATCTAATATCTAAAAAAAAAAAAAAAAAAATTGGGAGAAATTATGTCAAAATATATTTACATATTTTATCAATAAAATATAATATATTTATTGTGAAAAGAACAATGTTTAAAAATATATGTACAAAGATATACATGCAAATCATTATGTATGTAAATAAATAAATACACATAAATATATTTATGGATGTGAAATTAAAAAAATACATGTATCAGAGCCTGAGTTTCAACATTGGGAGCTTTGGGTATATTAGAATACCACTAGTTGTTAACTAGTTGAACAAAAAATGAAAAAAAATTGAACTATCATGTGAATCTCTCTCAAACTGAAAACTTGAAACTAGGTGAATTGAAAACAGAACTTAAAATTGAACTGAAAACAGTTAGCTTTCAAAATTGAAAATTCTACTGAAAACCTAAACAAGGGTAAAACAGAAAATTGAAGCTCATTCTAGTTGCAAAACATGTATCTTTTATCTATGTTGTAAGGTAGTAAACCTTTGTTTATCCTTGCAAGCATTAAGTTGCTCTTGTTTAGAATGTATTAAGGGATCTATTTTAGTAGTTGTTAAAAAGAGTGAATGTTGGATCGATATGGTTTTTGATTTACCATTAAACCATAATCATATTGCTCTAAGTGTGTTGTAATATCCTCAGTGGAATCATGTTTCCCTACAGAGGGAAAAGGGTTCAATAGGACCCACATAATGAGTATCTTAGTTTCTCATTCTTGTAGGCTTCTAGGAGTAAGCCTAATCCTAAGGGGGGTGGATGTAGTGCCCTAGTTCGCATTTTTGCTAACATTGCTAAACTCTTTTAGAGCTAGTTTTATGTTGTTGGTTAGCAGCATTCTTTTGAGATTATCAGATATTGTGCTATGGATTCAGTTTATTATGTGGTGAGATTACTTAGACTCTACATTTCATGTATGTATGATGATTATTTTTAGTGTTCGCAATTATTGATGATGATTATTACATTGCTTTCAGTTATTAATGATGATTAGTAAGATGATTTATTATCATATGTGTTTTCTTATCGATACTTACCCCATACTTGCATGTGTATGGTGTATGTCTTTTCTTTTGTATGGCGTGTCTGATGTGGTTAAGGAAGGGAGTCGTAGTCACCTGCTAGTCGGGTTCTACATGATGCACCACTTCTTGCCATTGCCTGTTTAGTTTAGTATATTGTGCTTGTATATGCGTGGTTTTTATGCAAGTTGCAGGTACCGAGTATCAACTTCCTTGAATTGCCAGGATGAGCGTACCCTATCACACTATCTCAATGATAAGAGAGGGGAGATAAATTCTCATGTCCAAATTCCAACCTTTTAAGCCATTTGTCCTAATTGGAAAATTAGGACAAGTATCTAAGTTGAGTACCCTCCGAATAAATTGGATGACGTAATTCGTGATTTAAACCCTTGGTTTGATTTTGTATGTATTTTGGCTATGATGGGTTTTCATATTTTTACCTTGTGAGTCTTTGGAGTATTTTCTATTAATTAAGCCTAATTAAAAGATTTAATTAATGGTTTAATTAAATAAAAAATTAATATGGTATTTTAATATTTATTTTATTTAATTAATTGAAAAATTAATTAAATAAAATAATTAAATTTGAAAATAAAATAATTAAACTTTAAAAGTTGGAATGTGGCAATATTTATTTTAATAATAATATATTGGAGTTCATTTTTAAATAAATGACTAAATATTATTATTATTAAAGCTAATAAATATTTTAGCAATTAAGTTTTGAAAAATGAAATTTAAAAGTGAAAAATATATTTTAAATTATTAAAAGATTATAGATTTCATGTGAATAAAATATAAATATATTAAGATTGAAAAGTGAAATTATTAAAATTAGTGCATGAGATTTAATAAATAAATAAATTAAATTGGAAAGAGTAAAGTAAATATTAAATGAATTAATGTGCATTATTTTAATATTTGCTCACATAGGAGTTGTCAAATTCTCGAGAGTTGTCATGTAGACAACATAGGAGTTTGCACTCTAAGAATGCACAAGTTGTCTACACTTAGAAGTTAGGATTTTATTTGAGCACATGGTGTCTACAACCTTAAGACTTATCTAGAAGGTTGGAGAAGACCCATGCTTGGTTGTCATGATTATCTTCTAGTTGTTTCTAGAGACACTCTAGATTTATCTTAGAGGCCTTTAAATAGAGGCTCTCATATTGTGTTTGGGCAAGCTGAATGGAAGCTACAAGCTTCAAGCTAAAATGGAAGCTTCAAAACTTACATGAATTTGAGAAGCTCATATGCTTCTACATGCTCATACATTTTCACATATTCTTATGCTTCTTCTAGCACTTCTAGTCACTTGGAGGATTCGATTGGCTTGAATCTTGGAGGAATTGCGAATGATGGAGAAGGAAGAGATTTTTTATGGACTTCTGAGGCATGGTAGATTAGCATCAGTGTCCAGGTGCACTCGTGATATTCGCATATTTTCTTTGCACTTTATTTCTTCCTGTCTTCATCGTGTCTGCTATATGTGTCTGAATACTCTTTGTGATTGAATCTACAATTAAATTGAAATCTAGATATGCTATTTGGTTGAGAAGAAAATAATAGAAAAACTTTAGATCCAATTAAAGAGAAATTAGACCTAAGTCGGGTTTGGGTTCAACATAGAATCAAATTGAGAATGATGATTTCAAATTTATAGGTAGACTTATTGGATGGATTAATGGATATGTTTAGAGAACAATTATTTTAAGAGAAAATTCTTAATTCATCACAAACTGCCCTATCGTTGCCCTTTGGATAGACCCAAACTCAGCCATTCATAACTTTTTATCGTGATCGAATTTATTTGATCGCTCTGATCAGAATTGGCGCAACTTAGCCCTCTCCAACATATTTCAATTTTAACCTGATCCAATGGTTCATTAGGGAGATATGGCCCTCGTACTGGGACTGTTTTATTCAAAGACAGATATTTCTCCATTTCCTATAACCAAGAGTTTTTTATGCTTAAACTTCAAAAAAATAATATATCAAAGCATGGAATGAATTAAAGATATTATTGCAATCTTCCCTTAGTAGAATCTTATTTTTATGCATTAGTTTTATATGATTTATTAACTAATCTAATTTAATTAAGATTAGTTAATAGTAGAAGAAGTATAATTAATCTATTTATCAACCAACATAGGAGGTATTTAGTTGAAATATTAATATTGGAGATTTATTATAATTTTTATTAGTAAAGTAATAATTCGAACATTGATGGAATGATACATAGTTGACTCTTAATGAACGAAACTATTACCAATTAAAGAGAACAAATTTCCACAATCCATTATATTGTACTAGTATGTTTCTGGATTCGATTGTGTTAAGATTTTTACCATCAACGTTTCGAATCACACTACGTGATCCATCATCAGGATGAAGAGCAAGAGAAGCACAAAACTATTACCAGCTGATAATCATGTAGTTATTGACATAGCTACTAGTTGATTTAATCGTAAAATTAATTAGATTTAATTGATAATAGAGTTCTAATTTTTTTATCAAGGGAATATTAGTATTCATTGAAAGTATGACGAATGTGGTCATTATAGATTTATTAATAAAATTTTCAATATAGCTTGTTATTAGATATTAACAAATTATTATTATTGAATTATTAATATGATCATTTGAGTATTGAATTATAGTTGACTTTTATCTTACAGAATTCTAGTTAGTTATTAGTCAACTGATATTAATTGGAACGTTGCTATGGTTATGCAATTATTAATTAAATCAATTAATGAGAGTTAATTATATTTAATTAATAATTAAGTTATGTAATAGAGATTTAATTGATATAATTTTTTTAACAAGATTGTAGATTATCTATATCGAAGTTGATAAGTCTTATGACTTGAATTATGACTTTAGATATTATATGGTTGTCAATGATGATAACGATTAAATTAAAAGAATCAAACTTTAGTAATACTTAATTAAGTTTCTAATTGAAAACTATTAGAATGTAATAGGTCATGGATGGTGTACCTATGTTAATTGATCATTTTAATAAAGTTATAATCTTCTTATTCGAAGACTAGTAATTGGCTCTCTTATAATTTAGTCGAATAATGATCCTTGATTATGTTGAAAAGTTGAAGTAACAATAAAGAAGAGTTAATCAATTACAATATAGATCTTGGTCAAATAAAGAGAACAATTTAATTAAAGGTCAATGATGATCAATTTAGTGAATATTTACCCTTAAGTTATTCTTAGAATGTAATTCTTAATAATGGAAGGATAATGCTATTGGGAAACAATTGGGTTGACTTGTAGGTCAAATGATGAAACTTAAGATACTTGAAAGTATACTTGCAAAAAAAAAATTGGAAACCCCTACACATTATTCAACTATGTGAATTTAGTAAACCAAAACATGTGTTTGCATCGTGTATTCTATATGCTTATTGTTTTGGATTTTAGGTTGACTAGTGTTGACCAGTCCTAGGTTGTTACCAGAGGCTCGGGGGTTATGAGATATGATGACATGTTGATCTTATTTGGTCTTGATCTTTATAAACCCAACCATGGTTATGTGATTGTATGCTCTATGAAATGTTTGTATTTGCTCATCAATCTTCATATGTGAAGCTGAGATGTATGTGTATGAGACACTTGAGCTAACCATTTTTGGTCATCGATCAGTTATCCTCGGTTATTTTCTAGTCACCATGATGAGACTAAAATGTGAATTTATTTATTGATGATTTCATGTTGTGACATGTTTGACTCAACATTTTGGAGTCTTCAATCAGTATGATTTTGAGATATTCTTGGTTGCTTGTTGAGAACCAATGGATATGATGATTTATTTTGAGAGATATTTTGGTTATTGAGAACCAATGGACATTTTTGATTATCAGTGATGCCTTCAGTTGCCAATAGAGAACTGTTGTGGTCATGATTTTCTATGGATGCTTTTTCAGATGCTCATGGAGATTTGATGATTCTTATCTTGGAAATTTGATGATTCTTATTGTGGATATTTGATGCTTTTATCATGGATATTTGATGATTCTTTTTATGGAATATCTTTTGGTATTTCTTTCCAGTCGCTTGTACAAGACTAGGGTGATTTTATGATTTCATGAGCTTAAGGTAGGTAATCTACTTGTAGTGTCGGGAAGTGGCTTGCAATGGGGGTCGGGGACCTAAGTGGCTGCCATGGTAACTCATTGTAAGTTTGGTTAATAAGTGATAACATTTACACACTAAATGGAGATTAAATGAACCTAAAAAGATAATTGTTTTGGTTCTCGCCCATGCCTTGAGTGCTTGTACAGGCTAGGATGAGAGTAGTGAGAACAAATGGTTGCGACCTTGCATTCCATAGTATGCCTCGTCAGTATGAGAGGATACTAGTGGCCGAATGAGATCAGTATGGACCCATGGAGTTTAGCTAACTGCCAGGGTAACTTGTACTTGATAAATGCGATGACACTTTTCCGCTTGCAGAGTAGGTTTCCTACATGTCATTGTGTGCCTCTGAGAATTAGATGTCAGTTTTGTGTGATGGAACCTTTGAGTTAGTATACTTTTAAGATTCTTGGACTTAGAGAGTATTTTTATGCTTTGTGGTTTGATAGCCTGTTTGGGACTTGAGATTATCTCCTCAGCACGGTGGGAGTGGACCACTTAAGTTCCACACGGTTGGGTGGTAGTGTTTTTCTACTCTTATCATTTGAGATCCGTACGAGACACCGTGACTGGAGCTTTCTTGGTTGGTATTTATCTTCATTATGATCTTGGAGTATTATGATAGATGATATACCTTATGATGGATGTATTTATTGGTATGTTTCTTATATTGATGATTTGCATATGTTAGATGATGGTATCCTATGCTTTACTTTGCATGTTAGTAGGACATTTTAGGAGTGACATTCCTACTATGATATTACTGATGATCTCTTTGGTGCTTTGGAATGTTACGCACAGAGGGACGGCTAGGATTCACAATGGTCTAGTGATGCTATTTACGGTTGGGAGGAACCATGCACTTAGTTATTTATGTTTGTGATGTATGGTTATATTTTATGATGGATGTTTATATCTTTTGTGATGGCGTATCATGTATGATATGTGGTTTCATTTACTTTAAATGCATCATGGATTAATATTGGATAATGTATTTTATTTGCGTGGATGTTTATTCTTTTAAGTTTTTCATACCTTGTAACATGTACAGTGGATGATTGAGCCAAATCAAAATGTAATTTATGAACATTGGATGTATCATTGTTATTTCATAAGGATGTGATGTTAGATGAATGGTTATGATTAGATGTGATTCAACATTAAGGGATCTTAAAGAATGTAATCTGTTATGTTATTTGATTTGTTACTATTGCTTCCGCGAATGTTATGATGGTTTATCTTTCATGTTTTAAAAAAAAATTTGTTTGGCAAACTTAGTGAAATTCTTTGGATCCCTTGGTGGGGCATTACAACATGTATAAAAGTTAACAAACATGTGAAAATAATGCATGCAAGCTTATTTTTATTATTATATATTAAATTTTTAGATTTAAAAAAATTATTCATTTTATCATTAATTTTATATTTTAGAAATATATATATATTATTATTTATTTGTTTTGAAAATAATAATTAATTAATTAAATTATTATCTTTATATTTGAGTTGTAAAAAATAAAATAATAATAATAATAATTGTATTTATACAACTAAGTTCATTTAACTCTTGGTGGAATATAATCTTATTAGATGTTTATAAATGCATGGGTAGTTATAAGTTAGTAAATATTTAATTATGATTTAGTTATATTTTAAGTGAAGTTATAGTGAAATTAACTAGATAATCATTTATTTATAGTAAGTAGATATAATGGGTGGAATTTAATTTAATTGTACTTATAATTTAATTATAATTATAATTCAAGTTGAGCTAGTTATAATAGAACTATGAGTTCAATAGAAATTGAATATTAATATTGGACTTATATGAAAGTTAAAGTAATACTTTAAGAATGATATTGATAGTAATATTTAATCTAATACCTAATGTATTAACTAAGACATTTATAATCTAAGATCATGTAAATTAATAATATGATAATATATTATACTTAAAATTGATCAAAAATCAATGTAGTTAATTTTTTATTTATTGATAATACATATCTATTATTTTAATATAAAAAGTGACACACTCAGGTGTAACACCCACAACTCTAAAACCCTCAAGTGTAACACCTATAGCTCTTCTGCCACACTCTCTTCGTGGAGGCATTTTCACACTTTCATTGAAACCCTAGTGCAAACTGCCTCACAATCAATGATCTGTCTACACACTCAGTCCAAACCACAGTTTTGGTGCGAACTACCTCACAGTCAGTGATCTGTCCACAAACTCAAGAACTATAGCTCTAATACCACTTGATGAAGGGTGCTCCCCTTAATACCATAAACCATAATAGAAACAAAGAAACAACAACAATTGCGAGAACAAAATATGCACTTCTTATTTGCATTGCAAATGCAAAATTATAGAATCACAAGTATGATATGGTAACCCACATGGGTGCCTTTATTATAGCAATATGCAAGACTAAGCTACAAACTACCACCCAAAGCTATCCTAGACAATGTTCGGGCATTTCTTAAATAGGCAATTTTATGCCACCCTAGAAGGTTCTAGATGCTCAAACTTAATACTTAGGACCAACAGACCTTAACAATACATATATAGTTGGCTAAATACATATTTGACAAATTATTTTAGAGATTTCAGTAGCCCAACTTTGGAAGGTTGTAACTCTCGAACCATTGCTCTAATTGGCTATTATAACCACTTTTTAGAAATGCTAGCTCCTGATCTATAGGCTTGTAACTACATAAGCACCCTTATGTAGAGTTTTTGGACCTCATATAGGCATTCTAAGGCCTCCAATGGTGAGGCTGAAGATTTTTTGACAAATTTTTCCATCAAAAATCTACAATAAGTTATCTGATACTTAAACTAGAGCAATAAGATTTTTATGGTAGGCTTATAGTTCCAAAATGAACATTCATGTAGAAAATGAGAACATTCTGAGCTCGTATGACAAACTTACTAAAAATTAGCAAATTCTCATAAATAATAACCATGCTATCTACTAGTCCTTATTAAAATAGAAAAGACTAAAAAAGAAAATATTTTTGGGTGATGCAAAATCTCTCTTACACCTAGGATGCTCCTACATCAGACACCCATGGTAATTCAAGAAGTGACTCTGTCACATCTTAGGTGTTGAGAGGAAAATCAAGGTGGTTAACCTGCTTCTTTACTAGCCATGATGAATCCTCTACTAGTTTCCCTTTCCATTTGACCAGATATTCCTCATAAGTTCTGTTCTTGGTACTTTTTCCAATAGGATTGTTCAGTATCTCCTCAATCTCCTTTGTAGTTGAACTAGCTACTGAAATACTCCACTATGCTTCAGCAACTTCATCTCCATCACCTCCTTCATAATACTATGTCAAATCTGAAATATTAACTCCTTTCTCAAATGAATAATGACCTCATCTCCAATCTAAAATTCCTTATACCTCCTTTTCACATCTTCCTTAGCCTTATACTGTTTATTCATCTTTATGATGTTCTTCCTCACCCCCTCATGGATATTCTTCAAATTTTTAGCAAATTCTTCTGCTTCAGCACTACTTATCTCTCCTTTATCCAATTGTCTCAATTCAGAAGTATTTCTAGGACTACTCCCATATACACTATGGAATGGTGATTTACCAATACTTCTGTTGATAGAATTATTATAAGCAAATTATGTCTTTGGTAAAATCATATCTAGTCCTTTTGGCTTGTCTCCAACTAAACATCTTAGGAAGTTTCCCAAATTGTGATTCGTAACTTCTTTTTGTCCATCACTTTGTGGATGGTACAATGATCTAAACTTCAAATCTATCTTCAACTTCTTCTACAATGTATGCTAAAAATACCCAACAAATTTGGTATCTTGATATGAAACTATACTCTTTGGCAAACCATTTAGTCTTACTACTTTCAAAAATAACTCTACTACATGAAAAACATCACTGGTCTTCTTGCAAGGAATAAAATGTGCCATCTTTGAATACTTGTCAACCACCACAAAAATAGAATCGTACCCTTGTTGCATCCTCGGTAGTCCAAGAACAAAATCCATGCTAATATCCACCCATAGCTTCTCTAGTATAGGTAATGGTGTAATACCTCAAAATTGGCTCATTGCCATCTCAACCAATTCTGGTCTATTTCTGATCAATCCTAAAGTCCTATTCCATTAGGCAAATTCTTATTCTACTACTCACTACTTGACTTAATTGTCAGATGCAGAAAACCCTAATTTGCATTCATCATGCTTATTATTTAATTCATATAGTATTTACTCATATTAGTCACATTAAACCTATTGATTAATATTTAATTTAATTACTAAGTATTTATACTTTAGTTCAATTAAATTATATCTTAAGGCTAATGTACTATGGAATTAAATTTATTTAATTTAATAAATACGCCTATCTTGATTAATTAAATGTAATTATTTAATTAAATGGGAAAGGTATTTCTAAGCAATTAAATAAAATTATTTAATTAAATGGAGTACTTACTTCTAATTAATTAAATAAAGTTATTTAATTAAATGGGAAGCCATTCCTAATTAATTAAATGAAGTTATTTAATTAAATAAGAAAAGTGTCTCTAATTAATTAAAGGATTATTTAATTAAATAGAAAAGGTAATTATGAGAGCATATGTCATTTTATTAAATTAAATATCTCACCAAAATCTCTCTTCAGTTCAAAAAAGGAAATTTCCAGTTCACTATTGATAAAAAATGAGTTAAATCAGTTAACTCCCTTTAATTTGGAAATCTTCCTTTATGACTGAGCTTCACCTTTAATCCTAACTGTTGATTGAAATCGATCTCAACCATTGATGGATTTCAGGAAAGTCTATTTAAGAGACCCTCATCTCTTCATTTTGAGGAGGATGAATTTGGAGAATTTGCATCAAATTGCTGCTGGAATTCATACTCACATTTGCTTATATTTTTACATACATCTTGCATTCTTAGTTTAAATTCATCTAGCTTAATAATGCATACATTTTTAGCTTAATGTCTTTTATTTCTTAGATTAATTGATTGCACTCCATCTAGATTACTTGCACATTCATATAGCTTAAATTGCATTCAAATCCTTTGTTCTTATAGGGTCTGGTTGCTTAAACACCTCGAATATGAGGATATCTAACAAGCAATTCCCTTTAGATAGAAGGCAACAGGTCGCTTTGCAGGCTGATTTTCGGATGAACAATCCAATTTTCATTCCGAGATGAATCCGCATACAATGACCGTGTTGAAGTGTGTGTGTTAGCAGAGGCCACATATTCACGCATACATTTCTAGCACCCACCGTGGGGCTTAGAAAATCAATTTTTCTAGCCTTTATTTGTATTTTTCTAATCATTTTTGTGTTCTTTGTCTATACTATTTTGTACAAATTTAAGAATCTTCGCGCGAGACTGTTTATTTTCACGCGAGGATCTAGAATCTTTCCACGAAGATTCTCTCTAGGTTGTGTGAGAAAGTGCCTGAGTGCACAAAATTTTGCACGACACTTATTTCTTCACGTGGGCCGAAAATAATTTCGTGTAGGCTTCAAACAGTTTTGCGCAAGACAGAAATAACTTCACGCGGCTCTGCCAGAAATTTTGCGCGGGCTGAAAATAATTTCGCGCAGGCTCTGAACAATTTTGCAAGAGACAGAAATAACTTCGTGCAGCTCTGTCAGAAATTTCGCATGAGACTCTACTAACAGAGGCTATTTTTGCATTGATTTTCGTGATTTCTGGTTTTTCTGCTAACTGCTCACTATTTCTGGTTTTTTTGTGCTTTCTATTTTTTTGGAACAACAATACAGAAGACAATTTTTTTCCAATTTTCCAAATAAATAATGTAAAAAAAAAATAATAATAAAGTATAAAAAAAAATTTAACTTTTGATGTTTTCATAGGTTTTAGCTTTTTCTAAGCTTTTTTATGGGTATAAAAATGAACAAAAATATTTAAACTTTATTTTCCCATAGTTAAGCTTCAGTTTTCACTAACATGTTTTCTCTTAAGCATCTTTATTTTCATTTTTCTAATTTTTTTGCAGCATAATAATGGTTTGTGGGACAATTGAAAAAGCATGATAAAGTTGTTAAAAACAGTTAAAACACCTACTAAGCGTGTTGCGAGGATTACCAGGTAATTCTCTTTTCCTGATAACCCTTCATTTGGAGCTAAAACGAACATCTCTTGTGTCAAACTTGTGTGTATTTCCTTCCATGTTCTCATTTTACAACACATGCATAATTTGATACTAGATTGTGATCTCTATTAGTTTCATCTAGCTGTCTTAGTTACTAGTGATAGATCTAATTAGCTATCTTGGGTTATTGGACTCGCTAATCTGTCGGCCCCTCGTTCCACCTTGTGGTTGCAAGATCAGCACCATGTTAAAGGGGAGGGGTCTATAGGACAGAAGTGTTAAAGGCTCCACTAGGCAACCCTTTTGTGCTTTCTAGAACTCACTAGTTTCTAAGTTGTGGACTCGTTTTGGCTTGTGTGAGGAGTTAAATGTTCCACATTTTTGGACTCACCTCGCATTAGTTAAAGCATTAAGTGTACCACCTTGTGCTCTTTGACTACTTTTGAATAGATTTTCTTTCAAGAATTAACATCTGTACACACATAGTAATTAAGCCCCCATGAACACTATTCGTGGATCTTGAGGGAGTGGGTTCCTAGTGAAACTCCTCTCTAAGAGAGATTTCTTGTAGGTGGGGAGGATACTTTGAGCATCTCACAGATAGATGAATCTTCAACTTGTTGATTAAGGCATCCTTTCTCCAGAGAGGTTGATAGATCACTGGGAGTTGATATCATAGATCTTTAAGAGATACTCATAGTTTAGCGTGTCAGATTAATTTGTCTGTTTTGATTGGGTTAAAAGTGAAAAGTTTTCGAAACCTTGAATCTGGAAGCTAAGTCTCCTTGTGGTACACTATTGTGAGTCGGTCACCTTTAGAGAGGGTTAACTGTAGTAGACAATCCCTCTTCAGGGAAAACTGTGTTGACGGAACCTCAAGCGGTAATAGCCATTTTTGACGTGGTAGTGACAACCGCTATATAAATGTCCTTGTGGAAGAAATCTCCATGGGTGTGGTTCATTGTGGGTTGTCAGATCTCCCTAGCAGCTCTTGAAGATTAAGTTCTCAAATTGTGTCAAAACCTCAGTGCGCTGGGATTGGAGGTCACCCCTGTGAGTCATAAAAGTTGCAAAGTCAAACCATTACTAAAAACCTTAGAGAGGCAAACTTTTATTTTCTAGGGATGTATGCGTGATTGCAAAAACCTTTTGAAAACATACACAAATAGCTCTCCTAGGAATTAGCACAAAACTAAGTCACTTGATTGTTCATGCGCAAGGTTGTTTTTGCCCTTGCTCATTGTTTTCAGACGTGCTTAAAATTACTTTCTTGCTATTCTATGTTCCTATTTATCTGCCTGGTTACTGAAATGATAAAAAAAATTGTCAAAATCAGTCGCTGTTGTAAAATTGGTCTACCTTTTCGCGCGAAATCATTTTGGTCTCACGCAAAATTATATGCTCCTCATGCGAAATCAATCTCTTCTCATGCGAAATTAAATTGCTATTGTGCATCTTCGTGTGATCCTACAAACTTCTCCACATGAAATTAAACTGCTATCACTGACCTTTGTGCGAGATAGAAACTTCTTCGTGCGGCCTGTAAAACTTCTTCACGTGACCCGTAAAAGTTTTTTGCATGAGACTTTGTATCAGCATTACCAATTTGGATTTATTTTAGCTATCTGCAGCCTGTACGCTATCCTTTTTTGCGTCTGTTTATCGCTCTCTATCTAAAAATAGTCCTAAATAAGTGACACTTCACTTAGCTGAAGGCTTGTGTCTTACGCCTTGACTAGTCTCATCTCATAAGTTTTTTTTTGGCCTTTGTCTTAATGATTGTCCTACTTTGTGTCGCAGTGGTCATAATCTCTAGTTGTTCTAGCCTTTAAATCAAACCATTTGTGCCTTAGTGGACAAAATTCTTGCTATTATCTTGTCCTTTTTGAGACTCGGTCTTAGTGTAGTCCTTGTCCAGGTTCTAGCTTTTTTTCCTTGCCTATGACTGTCACAACCAGTAGTGGCAACGTGTTTTATCCCAATAACCTTAGATGTGGTCATGCTAGGGGTCGTAATCGCGGTAGAGGTAGCTTACCTTTCACTACACAATCTGTATCCAGTTTGGCTAGTGAGGCATCTTCACGGTCTTCCTCACCTGCCAGGTCATCTCAAGTTCAACGAACATTTTCCAATTTGCAACAAATTAGGAATCCTTTTTACCAAGAGGATACTGAGACAGGTAGAGGTCCTACATTCCCAAACACAATGTATGATCCATTCTCCAGAGATCCTTTTGAAACACAAAACACTGAAACTGAACACGTTCCTATAATGACTAATCATGAACTTGAACATGGTAGTCATAGTCGATATGAAGAACCACCTAGGGATGACAAAGAGAAAGAGAAAGAATATGACATTGATAGGAACAGGAAGAGGTGGAAATCCTTCCTGAACACATAGCAAAATGTTGAAGAGACAAAAACTTTCAGAAGATCATGGGAATCCTAATCAACGAAGAGAAAGAAAAATACTTTCTCAAACTTTCCCAAGAGGGAGCTAAATTTCCCACACATTTCAATGTGGAAACCATTATCACATGTGAAGAAGAAATTGAGACTGCTAAACTCCAAAAACAATAGAAAATTATGCAAGACCAATTGGCTCAGATGATGCATGAGAAGGAGAAACCCACAAAGACATACACATTGGATGCTCTTTGTTCATTTCCATTTGATAAAAGCATAAACATGTCACCTTTCCCACAAGGCGTAGAACTACCCAAATATGACAAGTACTTTGGTACTATTGATCCCCAAGATCACTTGCGGGAATTTGGTGCTTTGTCTATGGAGTTTATACACAATCAAACATACCTCATGCATTTATTCCTTAGAAGCCTAGGTGGTTAGGCTTTGGAGTGGTTCTCACATTTACCTCCTGGTATCAAGACATTTGACAAAATTGCCAATTCATTTGTTCAGCAATATTCTCATAACATTCAACATCCTGTAAATATTTGAGATCTATGCAAGCTTAAACAGAAGGTTGGTGAGCCTTTTCTCACTTTCCTCCAATGGTGGAGACAACTATACACTAAGTATTCCCGTAAAATCCCAAAAATGAAAAAGCTCGACATTTTCACTGATAATCTCTTACCTGATTTTGGGTATAGAGTCCAACTACAAGGTCCACGTACCTTTGAAGACATGATTACACAGGCTATCCATATTGAAGAATTTATGGTCAAGAAAGGTGAGCTCACTCTTCAGAGAGACACAAAACAAGGTTCCACTTCCAACAGGGATAAAACCAAACATGCCAACAAGAACTGAAAAATTGTACATGATGGGGTTGTTGACAATGTCACACCCAAACTTGCTAAAGCAACATTTAATCTCACATATTGCCTCAAAGTGTCCAAAAATGTGGAGAAGCCTCCCCTTAACAACAAGATGTCTAGGAATAAACTGAGAAACTCATGAAAAACATGACCCAAGTGAGAGTATACACCTTTGGGAGAACCTTTGGATGTGGTTTACAAAACATTGCTACAACACAAGCTTATCTCACTAATGGATAACCCTCATCCCTATGATCCACAACCATGTCCACCATGGTGGAATGAGACCTCATTTTTTGAGCATCACCAAAACAAGGGACACAAAACCAACAACTGTATAAACTTGTGTCATAAAATCCAGGACATGATTGATGCTAGTGAACTTGTGGTAGATGGACATAACAAAAACTCGGACCACAAGGCGTTCAAATATCTTTTCCCAGCTTATGAAAAAGGAGAGACTTCAAAACCAGAACCCTACAATAAGGTCAACTATACATATTCTAATGATGACAATGTTATTCACATGGTTGAACCTGTAGATTTTGAATACTGTGAGATTATTACCATAAAGGGCAAGCAAGATAATGACAAACCAAAGAAACCATTTGTCTTGAGAGGCCCTACTTCCAATAACATGGATAATGCATCTTCGCAACACTATGGTAATGCTGTTACTCACTCTCATGCGAAGTTGGTGCTCAAAGGCCCTGCACCTCCTACTTCAAATCTTGAACAACACAAAGACAAAGCCCTTGCTGGTCCATCCGATAAAGGTGAAAAATACACAACAAACTTGACTACAACCAGTTATAGTGTTCTAGATCAGTTGAAACAAACTAATGCTCAGATTTCCATCTTTGAGCTACTTAAAATCTTGCCTACTCACAGGCAAATTCTGGACAAAGCCCTCACTAAGGAAAACGTTCCTCAAGATCTTGAACTTGAGCGATTCCAATCCATGGTAGGTCACTTGACCTCACCTCATCTTATGACCTTCTCCAAGGATGATGATAACTCACTGAATCACCCACACAATCAGCCTCTACACATTGAGGTTATGATCCACTAGACATGTGTTCGTCGGGTACTCATTGACAATGGCGTTGGCCTAAATATTATTTCTACTGCTCTGCTTAGAAAATTGGATTATTCTAAGGACTCTGTTGATCCTCAATGAAAGATCACTATTAAAGCATACGATGAAGTAGAACAAAAGTCACTAGGTCTTGTGACTTTACCAGTTCGCGTTGGTCTTGTCGAAAGGGATGTCACTTGTCATGTGCTTGACATTCCTTTAGCCTACAACATTCTGTTGGAACGACCATGGATACATGAGATGTGCACTGTGCCATCCACATATCATCAATGCATTAAATTCCCATTTCATGGCTCCAAAGTTACTATTCCTGCCACTTCTACCTACCCCTGCCATATGCTCAAAGCTATTGATTCTTGCATCCCTGCTAACTATGAGTCTACTGATTGTCATGACAATAAGCTGAAACAAATTGAGCAATCATTTAAATTGAAAGAAACTAGTATGGGAGAGTACCACATGGAACCAGTGTTGTCATTAACATCTCTTCCAGAGTCCCCTCGACATTTTGGGAGACCCTCAAAAGCAAAGAAGCCATTTGTGCTGACACCTTAGATCAAGTTTAATGGCTCTTTTGTCAAGGCTACAGTTCCCTTAGAAGATGAAAGTGAAAATAGAGCCATTGCTGCATGGATTTACAAAGAAGAGGCTCCAGTAGACCTAATAGAACAAGCTCGAGAAATCACTCCTAAGAAATATGGACCTGGTAGTAAGCTTATGAAGCATTTTGGTTACAAGGGAATCGGCCCTATTGGGTGCAATAACAATGGTCTAATAGATCCTATCAAAGCAACAGTGACACAACTGGCCTAGGGTTTAAGAAGGTCCCTTTCCATTTGGGATCCAATAAATTCATACCTGTACTTGAGAGTTCATCTAAAAATGAGTCACAATCTGAGTCAAGTACTCGAGAGGAAGAATCTGATGATGAAGATTCCTACCCTCATCCTATTCCTTATGATCTCGATAAATTCTTTGCTGAGCCAGATGACATTGTGCCACGTGTTAGCACTGTGGATGATACTAGTGATTCTTCTAAGGACAATACTGAGCAACTCAAATATCATTCAAAAAAGGGAGAATCTAGTCAGTCATGCCATATTGAGTATTTGTGTAAGAATCCAGAGGCTAAAGGAGATTATGTCCCTATCACTATTGGAGAGTTCTATAGTCTCTCACCATGTAGCATCGATTCTCATGAATATGAGTTTAACAATCTTTTAGAAGTGACTACTGATAAAGACATTGACCAAGTGCATGTCTATGAA
Source organism: Cupressus sempervirens (assembly GCA_028749045.1). Taxonomy (NCBI): domain Eukaryota; kingdom Viridiplantae; phylum Streptophyta; class Pinopsida; order Cupressales; family Cupressaceae; genus Cupressus; species Cupressus sempervirens. The sequence goes on along the minus strand of CM053784.1, from coordinate 675,151,734 downwards.
AATCAAATCAAAGTGAGTGAAATGTCTAGGGTTAGGTCACGAGTGTCTGATCCAACTAGTGTCCTAGAGTCATCAATTACTAATGTTCATACTCTAAGGCATTTGAATACACCTATGGATGAGGTCATCGTAGGTCGCAAATTGTTGGTCCACACATTTAATGACTATACTGTGAACACAATTGAACCAGCCACTACTCTCTCACTCGCACATCCCAAGCTTATAGACTGGAACCCCAATGCATCTAATGAAGTCCCCACATTCCAGAATGACTATGCTCTTGCCTATTACCTAAACACTATCGAACCTATAATTTCTTCCACTAATGAGAAAAGTATTAACATGATTAAAGTCACATAATTAAAAAGAAAAAATGCAAGAGGTCTGATGGTGAAAACCACATTGTGGCAGTGTCAGATCCCAAAAGAGTAAAAACAAAAGACGTATCCAAGGGTGAAAACCTCTCTAAGGCACCCACGGATGAGATATTTGATGTCCTTCCCAGTCACTTTCAGGAGAGATCATCAGTGTTAATAGAGCCGACATAGCCAATTAACATGGGCACAGAAGAACATCCTCATGTGATACATCTGGCTCAGTCATTGTCACCTGAAGAAAAGGAACAATTCATTGCCTTTTTCAAGGAGAAGAAAATAAATTTTGCCTGGACATATTTTGACATGCCAGGATTGGATCCTGATCTTATCATGCATCACTTGTCCATAGCACCAGGCATCAAACTGGTTAAACGAAAGCTTCAGAAAATGCACCCTCATGTTGCATTGCTCATCAAAGCAGAATTGGAGAAACTTCTAAAGGATGGTTTCATCCATGCAATTGATTATGCTGAATGGATATCCAATATTGTTCCTATTTCCAAACATGATAAATCTATCAGGGTTTGTACAGACTTCCATGATCTTAACTTGGCATGTCCTAAAGATGACTTTCTGCTCCCTAATATTGATATGATCATAGACATGATAGCTGTATATGCGATGTACTCACTTATGGATGGTTTTTCTGGATACAATCAGATAAAAATTGCGCTAGAAGATCAAGAGAAAATGGCTTTCACATGTGCATGGGGAACTTTTTGTTGGAATGTGATGCCATTTGGTTTAAAGAATGCTGGTGCTACATATCAACGGGCTGTTACTACAATTTTCCATGACATGATACATAGAACCATGGAAGACTATGTTGATGATACCTTGGTCAAAAGCACTAAATGAAATACTCATTTGCATGATTTGGAACCCATCCTAGATCATATGAAAAAATTCAATCTTCAGCTCAATCTTAAGAAATGCGCATTTGGTGTCACATCAGAGAAATTGTTGGGATATATTGTTTCTGCAAAGGGAGTTGATGTAGATCCAAAAAAAGTACAAGCAATAATGGACATGCCACCACCTCAGAATATCAGTTAGATGAGAGGACTACAAGGAAGGCTTCAATCTATTCGCAGGTTTATTTCACAATTGGCAGATAAATCACAACCCTTCACAAAGATGTCACATAAGGGTGTGAAATTCAATTGGAGCCAAGATTGTGAGAAAAGCTTAACACAGATCAAACAATATCTTGTCAATCCCCCAATATTGATGCCTCCTATGCATGGGAAGCCTTTGCTTTTATACATTTCAGCTACTGAAACATCTTTGGGAATCCTGTTGGCTCAAGAAGATAATGACAACAAAGAAAGAGCTATTTATTACTTGAGCCGAACATTGGTCTCTTATGAGAAAAACTACAACATTATTGAGAAAGCTTTCTTGGCAGTTGTCTTTGCTTCCCAGAAGTTGAGACACTACATGCTTGCCCACACTACACGACTTGTGGCTAAAATAGATCCATTAAAGTACTTTCTCAGTAAGGAAGCTCTCATAGGAAGATTGGCTAAATGGGTCATGATACTAAGTGAATTTGACATCCAATATGTTGAACACAAAGCTATAAAGGGATAGGCAATTGCAGACCAGCTGGCCGAGGCACCCATACAGAGTCTTCTACCAATAAACATTGATTTTCTAGATGAGTCAATTCTTACACTTACTCACCATACATGGGTTATGTTCTTTGATGGGTCCTTTACACAACAAGGATCAGGTGCTAGATTACTATTCATTACACCACAGAGATATTCATTTCCCAAAGCGTACAAGATTCTATTTCCTTGTACCAATAACATTGTTTAATATGAAGCTTTGATCAATGGTATGAAAATTGCAGCTGAATGGAGAGTAGATCAGTTGGATATCATCGGTGAATCTCAGCTTGTTATCAACCAAGTAAATGATGTGTATCAAACAAAGGACGAGAAACTAATTCCTTACAAATGCATGGTTGATGACTTGATGAAGTATTTTGCACACATCACCTTCCAACAAGTTCCATGCGCAGATAATAAAGTGGCTGATGCGATGGACACTCTGGCCTCTCTGCTACAAATGCCAGAAAATGATCTCTGACACGAGTTTTTGGTGGAAGCATTACACTACCCAACCTATGAGACACTTGATTCCAAGATGATCTATTCTATTATAGGAAAAGAATCATCCCACTACCATCACATCTATTCCTACCTTTGTAATCAAACCATTCTGAAAGGTCTCACCCAGAATGAGAAACGTTACCTAATTTGTAACGCTTCACATTATGTCATTATTGCTGATGATCTATATAGGAGAGGTCTTGACGAAACACTCCTTAGGTGTTTAGAACCCGACGAGTCCAAACACACACTAATTGACGTTCATGAATGCATTTGCGGATCTCATTCCAATGGCCTGACACTAGCTCGCAAACTCCTTCATGCTAGTTACTACTAGCCTAAAATGGAGCAAGAAGTTGTTAAGTATGCTAGGTCCTGCAAGCAGTATCAATTACATGGGAATCTCATTCATGCTCTAGCCAGAGAGCTGATTCCCTCAACTACAACATGGCCATTTCAACAATGGGCCTTCGACTTAGTGGGGCAGATTCACCCAACCTCTTCCAATGGACATAAGTTCATTATCACGACTACAAATTATTTCATGAAATGGGTAGAGGTAGTCCCTCTCACAATTGCTGATGGCAAAACTGTAGCACTTTTTATCACAAACTATATCATTTGTAGATATGGTATACTATCCTCAATCATTACTGACAATGGAGGACAATTCAAGAATAAAGACCTCAAGGAACTATGCAAGAAATTCAAGATCACACAACATTGGTCTTCCATTTATTACCCCTAGGGTAATGGCCAAGCTAAGGCATCCAATAAGGTGATCCTCAAAATTCTTCATCACACAATCAGTAAGTTAGGAAGAGACTAGCATCTCCAGATCAATCTAGCCCTGTGGGCATATGGGAAAAGCATTAGAACTCTAATGGGCATGACTCCTTTTGCATTGGTGTATGGGGTGGATGCTATGCTTCCAATAGAGGTTGAGATTCCTACCTTGAGAATCTCCATGAAAGGCCTTATCACTGATGATGATTATAGGATAGCTCAGCTTCAAGAGCTTGTGTTACTGGATGAATGACGACAAGTGGCATGTGATCATCTATGAGCATATCAACAAAGAATGGCACGAAGCTACAATAGGAGAATCAAGCCACGTAACTTCCAACTGGGTGACCTCGTCCTAAGAGAGAACCCTAAGAATCAACAAAAATGAATACAAAAAGGAAAGTTCAAACCAAACTGGCTAGGTCCATACATCATCACTGCAGTATATGGATCTAGTGCTTATTAGCTTTCCACAACCGAAGGAGAAGTGCTTAAAGAGCCTATCAACACTCTCCACCTGAAGCGGTTTTACAGTTGATTTAATCTCAGCAAGCTCTTCGTACATATCTGTATGTCTTGAAAAAAATCTAAAAATCAAAAAAAGTCCTGAAAAAATTGTTACCCTAGTGAAAATCTAGCAATAGGTGCCTTGGTAACACCAAAAAAAAAAGAGTGAAAAATCTCAAAAATTCAAAAAAAAAAATCAAAAAGAGAAAAATACAAAAAAAATTGAAAAAAAAAAATAGTGTCATTGATGAAAACTTGGAAATAGGCATCATGGTAGCAAAAAAAAGAGAAAACTTGCCAAGAAGGTGAAAATCTGGTAAACAGGCGCCTCTTGTTCCCAATGTCTCATCTTGCAATGCATCTTCTAGCTATTCTATACAGTTGGTTTTGCTCTTTCGCTTTCCTACTTCCTACTCATGTATCCATGGATTGAGTCTTGTCACAGCTCGGGGGAATTCCCCCTTAGTACCACTATTTTTGAGATTCTCATACAATCTCCTTCACGATAGTCACCAGTGGTCCTCATTATGTCTGCCTACTGTTGCTAGTGTCACTCTTTTTGAGATTCTCCTCATAGAATCTCCTTCACGACAATCACCAGTCGTTCTGACTGCATCTACCTACTATCGCTAGTGTTACTATTTTTAAGATTCTCCTCATAGAATCTCTTTCGCAACAATCACCAATTGTTTTAGCTGTGTCTGCCTACTATTGCTAAGTTATGTCTCTAGATTCCTTTATGGAAAATCTCTTGTGTCAGTCACTAGTGGTCCTCACTACATCTGCCTACTGTCACTAGTGTCACTCTCTTTTTGAGATTCTCCTCATACAATCTCCTTCGTGATAGTCACCAGTGGTCCTCACTGCATCTGCCTACTGTCACTAGTGTCACTCTTTTTAAGATTCTCCTCGTAGAATCTCCTTCACAATAGTCACCAGTTGTTTTAGTTGTGTCTGTCTACTGTTGCTAAGTCATGTCTCCAGATTCCTTTATGAAAAATCTCTTGCGTCAGTCACCAGTTGTCTTGGCTGTGTCTGTTTACTATCGCTCAGTCCATCTTAGGTTCTTCACCGTGAAGATTCCTCTTTGACCTCAGTCACCAGTCGTTCTGAAAGTGTCTGCCTACTGTCATCACCCTACTGAAGAGATTTCTTTCAAACATGTTCTAGACATTGGCACTTGACATCAATCCCAAAACATTGAACTCGAAAATGATATATTTGTTTGGATATGCTAAGCTTTTTTTTTGTTTGCTTTGTTTTTGCTTTATCATATCTCTTTGAACAACTCGATGATGTCATCTTCGATTAGAGAAGTAATGATTGGGGGCATGATCTTTTCTTTACTTTTTGTTTGCGGTTTAGTTCTAATAAGTTGATCTATTCCTATAAGAGGGGTGTCCACTATAAGAGCCTCCATCTCATATTGGATGGCCGTGTGTACCTCGACTCTTTTTATATGAATATGCCAATGACATCGGTTCTTCTCCTTTTTTTTTGGAGTGAACTCTTCATGCTATAATACATACTGATACTCATCCTATTAAGTGAACATACGGATCACTATGAGTATATCTAGCACACTTCTGTCTTAGGTTACAAATGCAAGGGTCGTTGTAGACAGAATGAATATCGAATACTTAGCATAATAGGAATCTCCCGTGTGTTTGGTGTGCCTGTCATACAAGAAACATTTAGGTCATCCTAGCGTTTATGCTCTGATGATTATGTTAACTTGCTACATTAAAAGGGACAAATTTTTTGGTCATTTTGGCTTCTTGTGCCTCAAATTCTTTCATTTAATCTCAATAAACCAATAACGTATGTTATATTCATATTTCCATGATTGCAATGTGAGTGGGAATTGTATAATATACCAATTTATTTTATATCTAGTGATGATAAATTGTCAAGGCTTGGTAACCAGACCTAGGGTTGCATTTAACATAGTCTTGCATTACATACTTCATTTGCATAACTATGTAATTCGATGCTCATTCTATTCATACTCCACATGCATCAGATTCCTCCATAGCTGCACAAGCATTTGGTTCATTGATTCATGCTCCTCAATGAAATACCTGTGACTGTCAAGCAAAAACATGCAACACTACATGAGATGTCAGTTCATACATATGCATTCTATCTAAGTACAACATACATCTCATGTACATCAAAGCAAGACAAAATAGACAATGACATGTACACAAGTATACTCAGCTCAAGATCTCATATATATATATATATATATATCAAAAGAATGGGTCAGTACAAAAATGGGTGCTACTCGAGCGCAATCGATCAAAAATGATACATGTGGTACTGGCACACCAATCGATACATAGCTAGGGTTCAAAATCAAAAATCATATACAAAGCGTCTAACTCTATCCCAAACTCGTGCCTCCAAGAGGAGCAGGAGGAGCAGGGGTAGCAGGTGGCAGAGGCAGTGGTGGCATATCTAGCCTAACAGGAGGCCTGCGCCTCCAAACTCTCACGCGTACTAAGAGAATCGCCGAACCTGCAATGTCTCATCTGGTACCGTGCTGGTATATGCAGCATAATAATAAGCTGCTCACATTGACTAAAAGTGAATCTCATCTTGCGCTAGCTCCAGCCTCCGCTCTGCAGTCTCCACGCGCTCCCTCTGACGATCTATCTCCCATTGTCTCTCCACTAGCTGTGCATCCTAGACTACTACTATAGTTTGCAACTCTCCCAACTGTCGAGAGGCTGCACGAACCTACTCCTAGTACCTCTGTACCATATCCTGCACCCCACCTACCAGCTGATCCAGCATATCCTCACCTAACATCTCAGGTGCCTGCTGCTGTGGTGGTGCCTGCGGCTGTGGTGGCACCTGCTACTATGGAGCCTCCTACTAAGGGGCCTCCTCCTCTATCCTCTACCTGCAACGTCAGCTTTGTCCACTCCCACTACCCCTGGCACCTGGGTTTGATCCCATTTGATGTGGGGGAATCTACATTTGCTGAACCCAGTGTCGGACTCATGACTGTTGTTGTGGCTGAACTGGCGGCTGTGGCTGGGCCTGCTACTGCTGGGGTGCCTGTCTCTTTGTTTGCACTGTCTGCCCTACCATCCCCACTAGATCTATAAAATGTGGGAATGGATGGCTAATAAAAGATACCTGATATGCAGGCGTCATCCTGGCATCTGCTATCTCTGACAGGTAGTCTCGCTGAACTGCAGCTAGGTTACGGATATCTATCATGAATCACCTTGGATCCATTCGTGGAGGCCATCCCTGCTCAATATCCCTCTGCACCTTGGCATAGGCACAATACTCATGTGAAATGTCTTGTGGTCGGCCATACTACTGCCACACTCATGAGATCACAAATCTCTCTATGATAGATGTCGTCCTGCCCGCCAGAGGTTGAGAACTAAACATCCATGGCAGCTCTCTGGGGGCATCATCCCAGTCCTCTATCTCTCTCTAGGGTCACTATAAAATGGACACTAGGTCATCAAGATATGTTTTCCAGTGCTCAGTCTTACCCAAGTGGGCCTGGGTAATATGCCCTCGATATCTGCATATGTAGGGCTCCATAGGCTCCTGGGCATCCTCAAAAATTGACCTACATATGGGAAGATGCTCCCAAGCTCAAATCTGCATAACATAAACTCCCACTTCCATGGTCTTCTTCTCATGGAAGACAACCTCATGCATCTCATGAAAAAGGTGAGCTAGCATGCACTGACCCCACCCAAAGATCTCGAGTGCCTCAACCATCCTACAAAGCATGGGACCCCACCCACACTCCAAATCATGTTGTCCTCTGTCAGGACATAAGAAATAGCTCAGGAATATAGCTAGCACAGATGCTAGCCTGTGTGTCAGTCCATATGTGTGCATGAGCTCATCCCAGCTGATGGCCCTACCCCTCAGTAGCTCTCTCCCAAACACAACTGATAATGCCTCTATCCCTGCTCGGGGCACTGGATCATAAATGACTCAGGCACCATGAAAGAGAATCCGCAAGATCCTCCAGATGTCCTCCGGAGTGATGGTCATCTCGCCCATCAATAGATGGAATGTGTTCGTCTCCGAATGGAAATGCTCTACCAAGGCAGTGAGAAAGTCATGATTCACCATCATGGCTGGAATCCGACACAAAGAGGACAAACCCAATCGAGCAATGTGTGCCTAATCTGCATCATCAAGACTTTGCAATAGCTCCCCGTATGTTGGGAAATGAGATATGAATGCAACCTCTCCAAAGACCTCCTATACGCACAACAAGAAATGACAGACAAACGATTAGTATCGAGTCGAAACAAAGCATCAAAATGAACTAAAATGTAATTTTTGAGTGCGAAAATAAAATTTTTATACAAAACTGTCATGGAATTTCATGCAAAATTCATGAAATCTCGCATGAAATTATACCAGTTTCGCGTGAAAAAAGTATTTCTTTGCATGAAGAATCATACATTCGCATGAAAAAAGAGTTGCTCGTGTGAAGAAATCACTGTCCATGCGAGAAAAGAAGATTTCACGTGAGAATCGAATCACTTCATGCGAAGAATCTCAATCTTCGCACGAAACTTAATTCGTCCTGTGCAAAGATCCTCAGGCCATGCGCGAGAAAACAATCTACCCTGTTTCTTTGCGTGAAGAAAGAAGATCTTCACGCGAGAAGAGATTTCCTTCGTGCAAAAACTGAATTAAACATTCCTACACATGCTAAAACATGCAATAAATGACCTCAAAATGCGTGAAAACAAAAGTACGAAGATGGAAAATTGATGACTCACCAGTGGTCCATAGTCTACTAGCTGGCTGTGTCGTTTGGAGCGCTCAAAATGATGATATCTCACGTTCACTGTCATGTCTCTATCAGAGCTCAAAATCACTACAAGACAAAAGCACAAATGAATTGAAAATGACCCTTCAGGCCCTTATATAGCTGTTGACCAAATTTTTCGAAGTGCTCGAATTTGCTCAAAAATCACACCCCTGGCGAATTGGACCGTTCTAGATCCATTTTTGAGATCAAATTCGAAATCTGACACACCTAAGAGCCTCAAAAATGCATTTTAAAATTTTGGGGACCGACGTGATTGAACGCTTGTGTAACCCATATCTTTCTGATACTTTGTGATTCTTGGAATCCTTTCAAATTTACATTCTCCATATTTTCAAAATTCATTTTGGAAATAGTCAACTCAAGTCAACTGTGGCTAAATCTTGTCAACTTTTGGTAAACCTTGGTCTTTGCAACTTCGCAATCATTTCAAATCAATCCTGAATCTTCTTTAAATCATTCTGATCTCTTCTAGATTCTGTTGAATCTCAGATTTCTTCTATATCTCATGATATATTGCTTCAAATCATATTTCTGGTGTGTCATCTTTCGATTTTTCTCCCGAGGGGGCAGGATGATTACATCATTAAATACTTATTGCTCAGGGCATCTAGTTCCCATCTTATATCCTTATCACTTGGGGCATCTCATCACTTGGGGCATCTTGTTCCCTTCTATCTGGCATCTTTGTCATCTATCTTATATTTTCATCAATTGATCAACTTTATAATAACTCTTCTCAGAGTTTGATGGACAGGTATTGGGATAGTCTAAACCTTGACTCCTGAGGATCAAGCCTCATTCTAGGAATGATTCTACGACTCATGATTGGACCTTGTTATCTTTTATCAATCTTAGGTATCTAGGTGTTCTATCTGGATCCTTGAAGGTTAAGCTCCATTCTGGAGATAATCTTCTAAATGCTTTCAGTTTCAGGTATCTAGGTGTTCTATCTAGATCCTTGAAGATTATGCTTCGTTATGGAGATAATATTCTAAATGCTATCAATTTCAGGTATCTAGGTGTTTTATCTAGATCCTTGAAGATTATGCTTCATTCTGGAGATAATCTTCTAATCAATTTCAGGTATCTAGACATTTTGTCTGGATCCTTAAAGATTATGCTTCATTTTGGAGATAGTCTTTTAAATGCTATCAATCTTAGGTATCTAAGTGCTTTGCTTGGATTCCTTGGGATTAAGCTCTGTTCTAGAGATAATCCTTAAAAGCTTATCAATTGGTCTCTGTATAATCAAATTTAGAACCAATCTCATGTTCACATCATGCTTTCTAATTATCTTTGAATTGAACGTGTTGCTCGCATATTCATTCAAAGAGGGGCAAAATGTAATACCCCAAAATTGGCTCATTGCCATCTCAACCAATTCTGGTCTATTTCTGATCAATCCTAAAGTTATTCCATTAGGCAGATTTTTATTCTACTACTCGCTACTTGACTCAATTGTCAGATGCAGAAAACCCTAATCTGCATTCATCATGCTTATTATTTAATTCCTATAGTATTTACTCATATTAGTCACATTAAACCTATTGATTAATATTTAATTTAATTACTAAGTATTTATACTTTAGTTCAATTAAATTATATCTTAAGGCTAATGTACTATGGAATTAAATTTATGTAATTTAATAAATACGCCTATCTTGATTAATTAAATGTAATTATTTAATTAAATGGGAAAGGTATTTCTAAGCAATTAAATAAAATTATTTAATTAAATGGAGTACTTACTTCTAATTAATTAAACAAAGTTATTTAATTAAATGGGAAGCCATTCCTAATTAATTAAATGAAGTTATTTAATTAAATAAGAAAAGTGTCTCTAATTAAGAAAAGGTAATTATGAGAGCATATCTCATTTTATTAAATTAAATATTTCACCAAAATCTCTTTTCAGTTCAAAAAAGAAAATTTCCAGTTCACTATTGATCAAAAATGAGTTAAATCAGTTAACTCCTTTTTCTACTCAAAATAAATCAGTTAACTCCTTTTTTTTAGTCAAATTAAATTAGTTAACTCCCTTTAATTTGGGAATCTTCCTTTATGACTGAACTTCACCTTTAATCTTGGCTATTGATTGAAATCAATCTCAACCATTGATGGATTCTAGGAAAGTCTATTTAAGAGACCCTCATCTCTTCATTTTAAGGAGGATGAATTTGAAGAATTTGCATCAAATTGCTGCTGGAATTCATATTCACATTTTTTTATATTTTTACATACATCTTGCATTCTTAGTTTAAATTCATCTAGCTTAATAATGCATACATTTTTATCTTAATGTCTTTTATTTCTTATATTAATTGATTGCACTCTATCTAGATTACTTGCACATTTATATAGCTTAAATTGCATTCAAATCCTTCGTTCTTACAGGGTCTGGTTGCTTAAACACCTTGAATCTGAGGATATCTGACAAGCAATTCCTTTTAGATAGAAGGCAAAAGGTCACTTTGCAGGTTGATTTTTGGATGAACAATCCAATGTTCATTTTGGGATGAATCCACATACAATGACCGTGTTGAAGTGTGTGTATTAATAGAGGCCACATATTCACACATACAAATGAATGATACAACCCTGTATTCTGCTTCACTCCTTTCACTATTTGACATACTTTGCAACTCTGCACAAACTTCTTCATATCTTGCTACAACTATGGTTAGTAATAACTCTTAGCAACCAAAGCAATGGTCTTATCTCTGCCAAAATGTCTAGCCAATCCTCCACTATGCTTCTCCTTGATGAGATTCTCTCTCATTGAACTTCTTGGAATGCACAATTGGTTTCCTATGAACAACATACTATCACTTTGTCTTGTCAAGTGTAACAGGTTCTATAGAAGCCTTCTACACTTCACCAAAATTAGGATCATCTAGATAAAAATTACTGAATTCCTTGAATCCAAACACCTCTATTTGTATTTTTGTTAGCAAAAGTCATCTTCTACTAAGAGAATCTACAACTTTGTTAGACTTCCCACTCTTGTGTTTCAAAACAAATGTATAACTTTGCAAAAAATCAACCCAATTCAAATGCCTTTGGTTTAATTTTACTTGACTATTCAAATATTGCAAACTTGGTGATCAATATACAAAACAAACTCCTTAGGAAGAACATAGTGTCTCCACTTCTTCAATGCTTGAACTATAGCATAGAATTCATGATCATAAACAAAATAATTTCTTTTTGCATCATTCAAGTTCTCACTAAAATAAGCAATAGGTTGACCTTCTTGGTTCAAAAAAACTCTTATTGCAGTACCAATAGCATCACAATATACTTGAAACACCTTGTTGAAATATGGATGTGCTAAAATAGGTTGTTCAGTAACTTTTTGTTTCAACAAATTAAAACTCTTATCTACTCCTATAGAGTCCACTTAAATTCTTTGCTCTTCCCTCTCATTTTTTTAGTCAAGGGTCCACAAATACTGCTAAAACCTCTTATGAACTTTCTATAAAAACTAGCCAGTCCATGAAAATATCTCACCTCTATTGCACTTCTTGGAGTAGGCCATTCAAGGATAGCCTTCACTTTCTCTGGTTCCATTTTTAGACCTTTTGCTAAGACTGCAAATCCTAGGTACACCAACTCCTTCTTTACAAAATTACACTTCTTTAGGTTTATCCACAACTTTTCTTCCCTCAACTTATCAAACACCTTGTGAATATGGATCCAATGCTCCTCCAATGTCTTACTAAAGATAAAAATATCATCTAGGTAAAAAATAACAAACTTACCCAAAAATTCCTTCAATACCTCATTCATGAGCCTCATGAAAGTGCTCGGTGCATTGGTTAGCCCAAAATGCATGACTAACCACTCATATAGTCATTATTTTGTCTTGAAAGAAGTCTTACACTCATCACCTTCTCTAATACAAATCAGATGGTACCCACTCTTCTATCATGCCCAAAATATCAGGGTAAAAACACACAATTTTTTTTTAATTAAGTCCACTAAGTTTGATAAGTTTAAACCAGTTAAAATAACAACACATTTCCCCTAACAGTGTCCTGACATTACCATATAAGTTCAAAATCTGAGTAAGAAAAGATCATCCAATTTGACTTTCATCATATTGTCTCTTAATAATTTTCTTAATTGGCATCCTATTAGCTAATGTTATACGAGCAATGTAAGTATATTGTTCTTTTTTTTTTTTTTTAAAAGTATATAAACGTAACAATCTGACAAATCTTTTAATATCAAAAGTTGGATTGGTTAAATTATTATTATTATTATTATTTCTCAATCTTTTCTCTCTATTAATCAACCTAGTTCAAGGCTCTATCAGGAAAGAACTAGTAAGAAAACCTAACATCCTTGCCAATACATCAATATTTAAATACATTTTTACAAAATGTTACAATTCAAATGAATTCTCTTCTAGGTCTTTCACGAGAGATCCTTTCCAATATCTCCAATGCATCAAGGGAATCATGGGAAAGTCGAGAACTGATCCGAAGGTAAAACAACATCATATGAAGAACAATTCAAGCATGCATCCCAAACCTGGTTTTGCACAATAAGTTCAACATTGAACCAAAATAGGGGGGAGGTAGATTTTTTCAATAGGAGACGTCAATCACCATACCATAACATAGCCCTTTTGGGTCTAAAATTCAAGAACTTTCATTCTTCTACAAATGCCCTTTCGAGGCCAATAACACAAGGATTTTCATTCCTTCCCTTTTTCAAGAATTCAAATTTTCATACAAGGTATGTGATGACAAGTAGGGGCACATACACCCTACCCTCTTTCCCTATTCTCACCATGAGAGGAGACTCTACACTATTGCAATCCAACTAAGGCCCTTCCCCCGTACCTGGCCACTTCTTCCCTATCCAAGGGTGAGTAATACCAAAAAAATCTCCATGAAATCCCCTCAAAATTTCAAAGTAAAGCATAAAAATGACATCCAAGAACAAGTTAAGATTCCTCCCAAAACACCCTCAACACACATACAAGCAATACAAAGATCATCAGAATCCCTTATGCATGAATCAAGCATGAACAATAAGAAGAAACATGATCAAAAGAGTGAAGAACCCTACCTTCACAAAAAGTTATGGTAAAATGACAAGTTGAGAAGAGCTTATCCTTCCTTTCTTTCAATCTTCCACTTCTCTCTAAAAACTAGAGATTGGGTAATAAAATAAATAAATAAATAATAATAATAATAATTTTCATGTGTTTTTGCCCTCTATTTTGGGCATGACATCTTCATATCTATCTTTGTGAAATACTCAGCTCCACTCAAACAGTCCATAATATCATCCATCCTTTGAAATGGAAATTTGTACTTGATTGTGATCTTGTTGATAGCATAAGAATCATTGCACATCCTCCATTCTCCATTCTTCTTTGGTGCTAATGTAGCTGGTACAACACATGGACTCAAACTCTCAAATTAACCCCTTCTACAACAACTCATGAACTTGTTTGTTCAACTCTTCACTTTCTACTAGTGTTATTATGTGTGTTGCCTTGTTTGGAAAAATGGCTCTTGGAACCAAATCTAGCTAGTGATTGATCTTCCTCATTCGGTGCAATCCATCAGGTACATTATCTAATACAATATTAGAAAAATCTCCCAAGATATCTATAACTTTTATAGGTACCTCCTCTATTTCTTCTTTACTATCTTTTGGAATTATAGAAAAACACACATGCTCACTCTTCATACCTTTGAGAAACTCTTTTCCATCAACAAAACATATTCTAGTAGCACTACATACCTTTTCTTCTTTCTCCTTCTATGTCTTCAACTTATGTTTCACTCTATCCTTGGTCAGAGTATAGGTATTTACTCGCCCATAATGCACAACATACCTATCAAACAACCATGACCTACCCAAAAACATATGGCATATTTCCATAGGTATGATGTCACATAGTACCTCATCCTAGTAGCTTCCAATATTTTGCTTCACTGAGCACTACTCATTGACCATGACCTTGTGGTCATCTTGCACCCAAGAAATATAGTATAGATGTGGATGTTTCTGTCTCTTCAGTTTCAACTTGGTGACCATCATTTATGACACTGGATTGTTAGTACTTCCACCATTAATGATCACATCAAAACAATTATCTTCACATCTACACTGTGAAACAAGCTCCTTCTTTGACCAAGTTCATTCTCACCACTTAGCAGGATTCTTCTGTTAAATAGGACTTCTGCTCTTTCAACATCTTCAGAATGTGAGGATTTGGCATCTTCATCAACATGTGCAACTCTAGCCTAGCCATATGTTCTTCAATATATCTTTCCTTGGCACTAAGAACATTCAAATTCTCTATGCCCTTCTTCTCCATGATGAAAATATTCCCACGAAAGCCTCCTCTTCTAGATCCTTGTCCTCTACCTCTTTCTCTTTGATCTCTATTGTTCTGATCATGTAAATGATTGGAATTGTTTCCCCTCTAGTTCTAACTACTACTTCTAGCCTCATCCTTGTTCTTCTAATCATCATTACAACCTCCATAAGGTCATCTTCCAGATCTTCCATTACAACCTCTTCTGTTATTCTTGTTGTCAAAATTCTTGCTTAGTTTTTCCTCAACTCTCAAGGAAAACTAGTATAGCTCCTCAATATTGTTCATTCGAACTAGACTCAGCTCATCTTGAATACTTGGCCTTAACCCATTAAGATAATGGGCCACTTTCTCCTTATCATCTTTTGCATGGCCAGTTCTAATGAGAACTCGATAGAACTCTTCAGTATACTCTTGAATAGATTTTCTTGCTTGCTTCAACCCTTGCATATTCTTCAACAGATCAAGCTCATAATCCATGAGAATGAATTTTTGCTTTAGTTTAGCTATCATCTGTTCCTATCTGGTGATTTTTTCCTTTCCCTTTCTATTTAGCTCCAATTAAACCTCCTGCTACTAGATCTTTGCATGTCCCTTCAATTTTTCTTTCACAAACTTGGCCCTATCAGGACCATCAATATCTTTATACTCAAAGTATTCCTCCAATTCATTGATCCAATTGATTAGATCCTCTAGGTTAAGATTTCCTAAAAATGTGGGAATCTCAAACTTAGGTCTTTTTCCACTCTTGGAGATGGCCCTAAAAAGCCTCTCTTCCTCTAGGTTTAGAACTACCTCAACTTCAGGATTTTCTTCTACTTTGTCCTCATCCTCGCTTTTTTTTCTTACAAGAAGATTTAGTCCTCTACGCATTTTTTCTTCTAATGCTTGTATTTGTCTTTGGAAGGATCTGAAACCCTCAAGCATAACACCTATAGTTTTTTTGCCACGCTCTCTTTGTGGAGACTTTTTCATGAAATCCTAGTGCAAACTACCTCACAATCGGTGATGTATCCACACACTCAGCCCAAACCACGATCCTGGTGCAAACTACCTCATAGTCAATGATTTGTCCACACACTCAAGAACTCTACCTCTAATACCACTTGATGAAGGGTGCTCCCCTTAATACCATAAACCATAACAGAAACAAATAAACAATAGCAATTGCAAGAAAAAAATATGGACTTCTTATTTGTGCCACAAATGTGAAATTATAGAATTCACAAGTACAATATGCTAACCCACATGGGTACCTTCACTAAATAATCTGCAAGACTAAGTTGCGAACTACCACCCAGAGTTGTCCTAGACAATGTTTGGGACTTTCTTAAATAGGCAATTTTATGCCACTCGAGAATGTTCTAGATTCTCAAACTTAATACCTAGGGCCAACAGACCGTTACAATACATATAGAGTCAGCTAAATACATCTTTGATAAATTATTTTAGAAATTTTGTTATCCCAACTTTGGAAGGCCATAACGCTCAAATTGTTGCTCTGATTGGCTATTATAACCACTTTTCAAAAATGCCAGCTCCTAATCTACAGGCTCATAACTGTGAAAACACCCTTCCGTTGAGCTTTCATACCTCATCCAAGCACTCTAAGGCCTCCAACAGTGAGCCTAAATATTTTTCTACAAATTTTTCTCTCAAAAATCTGCAATAACTTCTCTGATACTTAAGCTGGAGCAATAATATTTTCATGGTAGGCTTATAGTTCCAAAATGAACCTTCATGAGAACATTTCAAGATCATATGAAAAAATTACTAAAAATAGCATGTTCCCATAAATAGTAACCACCCTATCTACTAGTCCTTATTAAAATATTAAAGACTGAAAGAAAATATTTTTGGGTGATATAAGAT
The DNA here is from genome assembly GCA_028749045.1 of Cupressus sempervirens. Taxonomy (NCBI): domain Eukaryota; kingdom Viridiplantae; phylum Streptophyta; class Pinopsida; order Cupressales; family Cupressaceae; genus Cupressus; species Cupressus sempervirens. Next base: position 675,134,898 of record CM053784.1, on the reverse strand, counting down.
TGTTCTTACACCCAGGATGCTCCTACATCAGACACCTAGGGTAATTTGAGAAGTAACTCCGTCATGTCTCATGTGTTCAGAGGAAAACCAAGATGGTTAACCTCCTCCTTTTCTAGCCATGATGAATCCTCTGTTGTCCTTCCTTTCCATTTGACTAGATATTCCTCATAAGTTATGTTCCTAGTACTTTTGCTAGCGCAACTGTCCAATATTACCTCAATCTCTTTTGTAGCTGAACTAGCTGCTGGAATACTCCACTGCGCTTCTAAAACTCCATCTCCATCACCTCCTTTATAATACTCTATCAAATCTAAAATATTAAATACTAGTGAAATATTCAATTTAGTAGGCAACTACACTTAAAAAGCATTTTTAGAATCATGTTTTTTCTCTATCTTGCATGGGCCAAACTTCTTCATCTTCAGCTTATTATATGTACCCATTGGAAAATGCTTCTTTCTCAAATGAACCATGACTTCATCTCCAATCTAAAATTCTTTATACCTCCTTTTCACATCTACCTTATTTGTATATAGTATATTCATCTTTATGATGTGCTTCCTCACCTTCTCATGGATGTTCTTCAATTTTTTAGCAAATTCTTTTGTTTCAGCACTACTTATCTCTCTTTTATCCAACTGCCTCAATTCTGTAGTATTTTTTGGACTACTCCCATATACAATATAGAATGGTTATTTACTAGTACTTCTACTAACAAAATTTTTATATGAAAATTCTGCCTATGGTAAAATCATATCTTGTCCTTTTGGCTTGTCTCCAACCAAACATCTTAGCAAGTTTTTCAAACTATGATTCACAACTTTTGTCTATCCATCAGTCTATGGATGATGCAATGAACTAAACTTCAAATATATCTTCAACTTCTTCCATAGTGCATGCTAGAAATACCCAACAAATTTTATATCTTGATTTGAAACTATACTCTTTGGAAAACCATGTAGTCTCAACACTTCTCTGAAAAACAACTCTACCACATGAACAAAATCACTACTCTTCTTTCAAGGCATAAAATGTGCCATCTTTTAAAACATGTCAATCATCACAAAAATAGAATCATGCCCTCGCTATGTCCTCAATAATCCAAGAATAAAATCTATGCTAATGTCCTTCCATGACTTCTCTAGTATAGGTAATGGCTGATACAACCCTATATTCTGCTTCACTCCTTTTACCGTATGACATACTTTGCAACTTTGTACAAACTTCTTCGAATCTAGCTATAACTATGGCTAGTAATAATTCTCAGCAACCAAAGTAATGGTCTTATCTCTACCAAAATGTCTAGCCAATCCTCCACTATGTTTCTCCTTGATGAGATTCTCTCTCATTGAACTTCTTGGAATGTACAACTATCTTCTTTTGAAGAACATATTATCCTGGATCATGAAATCCAACCACTTTGTCCTGTCAAGTGTAACAGGTTTTGTACAAGCCTTCCATGCTTCACCAAAACTAGGATCATCTAGATACAAAGTACCAAGTTCCTTGAACCCAACCACCTCTATCTGCATTTCTGTCAGCAAAAGTTGTCTTCTATTAAGAGCATCTACAAAATTGTTAGACTTCCCACTCTTATGTTTCAAAATAAATGCATAGCTCTACAAAAAATCAACCCACTTCAAATGCCTTTGGTTTGATTTTCCTTGACTATTTAAATAGTGCAAAGCTCGATGATCAGTATACAAAAAAAACTCCTTAGGAAGAAGAAATTGTCTCCATTTCTTCAATGCTTGAAATATAGCATAAAATTCCTAATCATAAATAGAATATTTTATTTTTACATCATTCAACTTCTCACTAAAATAAGCAATAGGTCTACCTTCTTGGCTCAAAATAGCTCCTATTGTAGTACAACTAGCATCACAATCTACTTGAAACACCTTGTTAAAATTTGGAATTGCTAAAATAGGTTGCTCAATAATTTTTTTTTTAATAGATTAAATTTCTTATCTACTCCTATAGTCCACTTAAATTCTTTCCTATCCCCTCTCATTGTTTCAGTCACGGGTCCACAAATACTGCTAAAACCTCTTACATGAACTTTTTGTAAAAACTAGCCAATCCATGAAATGATCTTACCTTTGTCGTACTTCTTGGAGTAGGCCATTCAAGAATAGCTTTCACTTTCTTTGGGTCCATTTTCAAACCTTCTGCTGAGACTACAAATCCCAGGTATACCAACTCAAACATCATTATACAGCTAGTCTACACATCCCAACCACTAACTCTAATGATTACCTTCCCAATCAGTTGCCCAATCATCGAAATAATTAGTTAAGAAATCTCTAAAGTATTCCCATAAGGAAAATATTTACTCCAATGATCTTTCCACACCTATATTTGAAAGTTCATCTACTATGGAATTGGCCTCTCTTAAAACATGGGTCACTTTAAACTTCATATTGTCCTTCAATAGTAGCATGATCAATTTGATATACTTATCAAGGTACAATGTATCTAGAGATCCCTACTTAATGTCATTTACTACTATCAATGAATCACCTTCTAGATGAATCCTTTGGGCCCCCAATCTGATTCTGACTAACAAAACCTCTACTACTGCTAAGAATTCAGCTTGATTATTTGTTATGTCCTTGATTCACTTCACACTTAACACCACAATACTTCCATATTTTGATTGTGGCACCACTCTAATTCTAGGGGACTTGGGATTCCTTTTTGAAGCTCCATCAAACTTGATCTTAACAACCATGATCGAGTGGAGACCATGCTAGAAAAGTTTTAGATTCCATAGAATTAGCTCTCAGTGGCTCATTAACAGGTTGATATTTAATCATAGGCTACTTTCATTCAATCCTTACATCCCCCTAATTAAAGAGAGCTCTAGCATGTGCAGTTGCATTAGAAACCACTTTAGAGATGGATTTTTCAAGTTTGATTAGAAATTTGAACAAATTTGTAGCTTTGTCTTGGAAGATCCACCATTTACATTCCTTCCAAATCTCCCACAGAGAAGTAGAGGGGATGATGCGCCATATTGTAGATAAACATAAGGAATGTGGGGTTACAAGCCATGCATCTAACTAGCTCAACAAATTTCCTAGAATTAGTCCTTGCCACTCCAATCGATCAACAATGAAACTCTATACATCATGTGCACAATTACATTCCAGAAATTAGTCATGGGATTACAACAAAGTACACATATGAATGGGCCCACAAATCCCAAATGCATCAATCTGTCCCTAGGATGAATGTGTGCATGTCTAGCCAACCTTGTAAATGCTCCTTCTTTCAACAAGCATGAATTATGCCAACATAAGTTCTTCTCCAAGTCATAAGAATCATGATGCTTATCTAATAGAGTATATCCAATCTTAACTAAATATTGGCCACTCTTTGATCCACACCACCATAGAGGATCTTGTTTGACATTATCGATGACTTGTCATTTTCTAAAAATTGATTTGATTAGTTCATTCCCCTTATTAGATAAGTTCAATGAGTCTGGATTATTCCATGTGTAAGTTCTACCATGCTAGATGGTATTGCATTTGGCATAGTCAGCCACTTTCTCTCCCCATTCCCTCATTGTCGCAACAATTACCTTCCCACTTGTATCAAGATCAGCTACTATTTCTTCCCCATCCCAGGAATCATGCCAAAATTTGGCTTTGATTCTACTACCAATCTTCCAGGTAAGGTGGTTGGTTATCAAATTTCTACAACTTATCATAAAGTTCCAAATTTTCAAACCACACCACAGATTTGTAATAGTAAATATCCTCTCATCCTCCATATTTTCCAAATATTTTTCCCTCACTATTCTTACCCATCTTTATGTTGGCAATGTATACATTTTCCACACCAATTTTGATCCCAAGGATGTGTTTAGTAATTTATGATCCCTCAAACCATCACCACCCTATCCTTTTGGTTTGCATACTTTTTCACTTGCAATTAATGGGAATTTATCCTGCTCCTTACTAACATTCCATAAGAACTTACACATCATTAGTTGGATGGTGGAGATTACATTCGATGGGATCCTGAAGCATGACATGGAGTAAATGGGCAAGGATGAAATAATGGATTTGGGTATTAGCATGCACCCATCCAATGTCAACCAAAAACTCTTCCAATCCTCCATGTAGCCACTACAGCCAGTGATTAACTCCTTCCAATATTCATTTTTGGTCATCCCCTCAAACAGAGGATCCCCAAGGAACTTTCCTGTCAACTTCCAAATTTGTACCTCAAGAAGACTAGCTATTGCCTATTGTGATCCAACTTTCATATTCATAAAATAAATCTAAGACTTATTCCAATTCGCTTCTTTTCCTAAAGCTAGGCTATAGGTATCTTAAAAAAATTCAATACCCTTTCTTCCTCCATTTTTGTTGAACCAAAAAAAAATGTATCATCCGTGAATTGTGAATGAGATTTTAGGTCTAGAATCCAATCAATTTTGATCCCTTTCTATTTTCCAGTAGTCCTACATTTAGATATTAACCTTCCCAAAGCTCTTCCTAATAGAATAAATAGGAAAGGAGATATGGATTCACCTTTTTGGATTTCTCTTGTTGTTTCAAAAAAAACCTAGGGTACCATTAACCATGACTAGCACATGATATCTAGAGATCATCCCCTTTACCCATTTTATCCTCCCCCCCCCCCCCCCCCCCCCCATTAAACCCAAAAAAAATTAAGCACTTGTAGTAAAACTCCATGATCTACTTTTCCATAAGCCTTTCTAATGTCTAATTTCAACATCATATGGCTTCACTTGATAGTATGGAATGAGTGAATCACCTCATGAGCCACAATAATGCCATCTACTATGCTTCAATTAGGTGTCAAGCCACACTGCTCAAGTGATATAATTATGTCCAAGACCCTCTTCAATCTGTTCATAATTATTTTGGTGATGATTTTGTATATTGTGTTACATAGTGAGATAGGGAAAAAATGGTCGAAAGTACCATGTTTCTCCTTTTTTGAAATTAGTGTAACAAAGGTGTTGTTGAAGTCCAAAAATAAAAATACATTCACTCTTGAATCTTCTACCACATTTAATAAATCTGTGCAAAAAAGATCCCAATTTTTTTAATAAAAAATTTCTTGAAAGCCATTAGGGCCCGGTGACTTGTCTCCCCCCATTTCAAAAATAGTGGCTTTCAATATTTAAGTCTAACTGGTTCCATAAGTATCTGATTATCAACATTAGAAACTAAACCATGAATAACCTCCAACAAATCTTCCTATTCTTGACTTTTTTCCTTGAAATCAAATCTCCAAATATTTTCAAAGAAGGTCATTGCCTCCTTGTTTATTACCTCAAGATTGTTTGATACAAACCCGTCCACACAAGTAATTGATAAAATCTTGTTAATGCTTGTACAATATTTGATTGAGGAGTGAAATAAGTTTTTGTTCTAATCTCCTTGCTTGAGCCATGTCTCCCTCAATTTCTAACTCTAGTAAATTTCCTCCTGCTCTAGTATCTCCACATATGTTCTCATCAAGTCCTTCTTAGTTTCATAGTCTACCAAATCCATTCCCTCTACCATCACATTATTATTTAGTGCCTCCAAATATACTTCAAGTTCATTTCTCTCCTTGAAAATGTTCCCGAAATGAGTATGATTCTAGACTTTCAGATTTTTTTTAATGAACTTCAACCTTTCAAAAAACATAAATGTGTGGTTTACTTTCTTGATTGTAGTATTTTTTCACTAGTTGGTGATTATGTTTATAAAATATCCCTAAGACATATTATTTCAAATTTGAAAGGGCATCTAGGAGGGATTCCATCCCTTTGAATAAGAAAATGGTCAGACCCAGACAAGCCCATGATGCATGCTTCAAATAGAAAAGGAAGTTTTGGCCAATATCCTATAAGAAAAAAATAGTCCAACTTCTCAACTATGTTTGAGAACCCCTTCCTTCTAGTTGTCCATGTGGATGATCCTCCTTTGATTCAATTTTTTCATAGTCCATTTGCCATGATTATGTCCTAAAAGTCTATTTTAACCCGACTAACTGCTTCCTTCCACCCCATTTTTTAGTTGTTGAAAGGGTAGCATTGAAGTCACCTACAACAATTATTAGCTCTCACTAGTGCAATTTGATTAACCTTGAAATTTTCTCTCACATTTTTTCTTTTTCTCGATGCAGGATGGTCCATAAATGATTAAAATCATACCATGTAGATTTATTATCTTTGACTGAAAACTCATTAGCTTCTAGTTCTAATATTTTGAAAGAGGATTCATTGCCATTGTCAAAGGATTTCAAAGGAACCCTAGTTTTCCATATTCACCTACTGAATCGACAAAGAATCTAGACCACCGTTGTCACCCACCAAAGATACTTATTTCCATATCCTTAATCAAATTAACTCTCATAGAACTTATTGCATACATAGCTGAATTTCTTTGAACAACATACCTTCTTGAATGAAATACTCAACATACTTACTCATTTGACTTTATAAATTTGGTACTCTACACTCTCTCTATGCCTCATAAAAAATAGGTTCAATATCATACAACCTCTTTATTTCATCAAAACCAAGAACTTCATCCTTCATCTCAGTCAACAAAGAATGCCTTTGGCTCAATGCATCTGCAACTTGATTAGTAACTCCACATTTATGTTTGATCACAAATGTGAAACTCTGCAAGTACTAAACTCACTTCATATATCTCTAATTTAAATTATGTTGACTTCCTGAATACTGTAAAGCTTTATGATTAGTATATAACACAAATTCCTTAGGAATCAAATAATGTCTCCAATTCTTTATAAAATTCCTGTAGAATAGCCAAACCATGAAATGATCTTACCTCTCCCACATTCTTAGGTATAGGCCATTCCAAAATTTCTTTAACCTTCTCATTATCCATTCTCAAACTATCAATTGAAATCACAAATCCCAAATACACAATCTCCTCTTGCATAAAGGAACACTTTTTCAAATTAATCAATAGCTTCTCCTCTTTCAATATCTTCAATACTTGTCTAATATGCTCAAGATGTTATTCCTTAGTATTACTGAATATTAGAATATCATTCAAGTAAATAATCACAAACTTACCCAAAAATCTCTTGAGAACTTCATTCATAAACCTCATGAAAGTACTAGGTGCATTAGTCAAACCCAACCATTCATACAAACCATCTTTTGTCTTGAAAGTAGTCTTCCATTCATCACCTTCTCTGATTATGATATGACGATAACCACTCTTCAAATCAATCTTAGTAAAATAATTTTCTCCACTCAAGCATTCCATTATGTTATCCATCCTTGGCATAGGAAACCTATATTTCAATGTGATCTTGTTAATAGCTCTGTAATTAGTACACATTATCTATTCTCCATTCTTCTTAGGTGCTAATACAATAGGTACAACATATGGAATCAAGATTTTTCTGATCAAACCTTTGTACAATAACTCTTAAAATTGTCTGTTAAGTTCATTCTCTATAGGTGTCAATCTGTATGGTGCTTTATTCAGAAAAATAGCTCCAGGAATCAAGTTCATACTATTGGTGTAAATAAGTATTTACTTATTACACTTTACTTAATTTTATGCATTATTTTATTATTTCTTATGTGAGACACTTAGGAGTTTGTGTACTCTTATGAGTTGTCATGCTGACAACACTAGAGTAAGCAACACTAATTTAGCACATGGTGTCTACAACACTGAAGTTTGCATAATTAACTAAGTTGTCATGTAGACAACACAGTTATTAGCACTCTTAATTAAGCACATGGTGTCTACAACATAATTTTGTGTTCTACACCTTTGTAGGCTTATCCTCTCATCATCGCACTCACTCCTATGCTTAATGGAGGATAATCCACTTCTGGTGGACATGTGTCGGGTTGTAAGACTTATCATGTTGTTGATTTCTAGGAATTCTAGATGCATCTTAGAGGCTTTTATATACAAGCACATATAGTGTACTTATCATATCAATTCATATCAATACATTGAACGAATATCATACTCTTTTGGTCTATTTTTGTGCTTGTGCTTGAGTTCCTTGGTCTTGGGTGATTTTTCCCTAAGAAAAATTCTTACATGGTATTAAAGCTATACCAAATTCTCACATGGTATTAGAGCTTAGGGAGATTCTCTTCACATAGTCATTCGAGACCATTCTTGCTTTAGCACCTCAACCTAGATTTGGAGAATCTATTGATATTGGGAGTGTCTAGATCCAAAGTGAACCTCACCATTGCATCTAGAATGTTGATTTGGTGAAATTTGAATATAAATTCACCTATTTGACAATAGTCAAAATTGAGGCAAAAAAAATGTTTGCAAACCGAAACCCAAAGGCCCGATTGCAGAATTGGTATTGATCATTTTAGATCGATACATTTAATTTTTAAATCTACATTTTTTTCATCTACATCTCTACAATTTTTTTGGATCTACGTTATTTTCTAGGAAATTTTTGGCCATCAAGCCAGTAGGAGAAATTTTTGTAGGTGAAGATTGAAGCTTGCTGGTACAAATCAAATATTTGCATCACATTCAGAAGGTCAAGAAACTCCCAAATCAGATTTTGTTTCATCCAAATTAGACATATGAGGCCAAATCTAGAGCCATTTCATTTTTGGAGGCGTGACGACAGTAATTTAGGAAAAATAATAACAGCGGCGATTTTCAAACAATGATATCTCCCTCATATGGACTCCTTTTTGTGAGCAATTTTTTTGTTTTGTTTTGGGGTAGAATTTTGTGATCTACACATTAGTGTAGGTGGTTTGAGATCTATGTTTCTAAATTTGTTTGCAACTCACAAATCCTGATTTTTGCCACTTCAAATGCTTAGTATGGGCTTATTTGGAAACATAATCAAGTTAATTTTTTTTTGTCTACTTTCCAAATCTGCAATTAGATTATAGGTTCTATGGATAGATATACCACTTTTAGAAATAGGCCCTAAATTGGCTATTGTAATCACACTAAATATAAAGTGCCAAATCATATATTAGGGGGGTTGATTGATCTCTTTTGCATTTTTGGGGGTGCATACATACATTAATCTCATGGAGTCTTTTCACATATGCCAGTCTAGTTTAACACCTAAGTTAACACTAAGGAACTATCAGAAATGGAGTGCTTTGATACTTGATCATCTAAGGGGACATCAAGAAGTGTTTCCTTATCTCTACTCAAAGATATTGTCACCTAATCCTAATTAGGCAAATCATCTTCATCTTCTTACTCGCTTTATGTATAATAGTATGAGTAAGGAATATTTTGCTCCTCTTCATATGGAAAGTTTTTCTCATGATGTTGAGATGGCTCTTTTGGAAGCATATGGAGATCCACGAGTTCCTCCATTTCTAAAGGCCATTCTATCTTAAGTCACTTCAGCTATGGTTCCTCTAACTCTAGATGAGATCACACCTCTTGATGCTCTTGTTGCTACTATTGATCCAGTTCCAACCATAGATGCTCTTGATTTAGTACAATAGGACACACCATGTCTTCCTACTTCAGCTTCATAGGATGAATTCCTTCCAAACATTGCAAGGCTATTCATGGAGTCTCACATTGAAGATGTGGGAGACATCATCGATGACATCAATCTTCTCTTTGTTGAGGAGACTTCTTCACTCGTTGCGAGGGCACACTTTGACCCTCAACCACTTGATCATTCTAACATGATTGTGGCTTCTTTACAATAGTTGGAGGAGGACTTGTTCACTTATGAGGAGACATATTTGTCTATGGAGATTGTATTCTAGTTTCCTCAGACATCATATTTTTTGAGGATTCTTCCTACCAGTTGGGAAGTTTTCTCTACTACACCTATGGTACTATTTCTTCCTACAAGGAGGACCATCATTCAACTTCAATGGTGTAGCTTCTTCAGTCATCAAGGAGCTTCTTTCATGGGTGTACCTACATCATTGAGGGGAGGTGACATTGTTTCTCTTCCTACATCTTCTTATGAGGATGCTTCATCATCTTTGGAGTTTGACTCAGTTTCATCCATGGACATGTTACCTTGTCTGCCACCTTCTCTTGGGCATCCACCAGATTGGTTCATGGCATTTCATTCATCAAGGACTTGTTGACATTTGAACAAACTTCAGAGGTAGCATCCACCACATATTACATTTGGATCCCTCTTCCATCTTCCTATCCACAGTGGGAAGCATACTTGCACCTATACTTGGTGTGTCTTCTTCGTAAAGGGAGAAGTGTTGTGCATTGGAGCTTCTTTTGTCTTCAAGCACTCATCATTATGAGATCTTTCACTAAGGGGGGGGGGGGGGGGATTTTTTCGAGGGATCCTCTATTGTATATGCATGATGTATGTTATAATGGGGGGGTCTTGATTACTCCATCCATTCATGCATCTTTCTTTCTTTTACTTTTCTCTCTTTTTGGGGGAGGGTTTTTCCCATGAGCTTTTCCATCTGTACCCTTTTGCAAAGAGATTGCATTGCATTTTGTGTTCAACATTGCATTTTTACATGGGTATCTAACATAGCCTAGTAGCTAAGACCCATTATGCATTTCATCATAGCTTTTGTGAGCTTTAGTGCATTCCCCTAAGTTGCACTTAAGGGGGGTTTTTGGTGTAAATAAGTATTTACTTATTGCACTTTACTTAAGTTTACTTAGGTTTATGCATTATTTTATTATCTCTTATGTGAGAAACTTAGGAGTTTGCATACTCTTATGAGTTGTCATGTTGACAACATTGGAGTAAGCAACTCTAATTCAGCACATGGTGTCTACAACACTAGAGTTTGCATAATTAACTAAGTTTTCATGTAGACAACACAATTATTAGCACTCTTAATTAAGCACATGGTGTCTACAACATAACTTTGCATGCTACACCTTTGTAGGCTTATCCTCTCATCATCGTACTCACTCATGTGCTTAATGGAGGATAATCCACTTTTGGTGGACATGTGCTTGGTTGTAAGACTTATCATGTTGCTGATTTCTAGGCATTCTAGATGCATCTTAGAGGCCTTTATATACAGGAACATCTAGTGTACTTATCATATCAATTCATATGAATACATTGAATGAATATCATATCGTCATTTTGATCATACTCTTTTGGTCTACTATGTAGTGCCTGCCCCTAATTCACATTTTGTTGTCATTGCCAAATGCTTTTAGGCCAGTTTTATGTTTGATGATTAGTAGTATTATTTTGAGATTATAAGATATTGTTTTAGATTCAATATATTATATGATGAGATTATTTGGTACTTTATAGTTCATGTATGCATGATGATTATTACATGATTTAAGTTATTGATAATGATTAGTTAGTTGATTTATTATCATATGTGTCTTCTTATGGATATTGACCCCATACTTTCATGTGTATGGTGTGCATGTTTGTTTCCTTTCTGTATGGCATTTCTGATGTGGTTAAGGAAGGGAGTCATAGTCACCTACTAGTTAAGATCTACACGATGCACCACTTCCTACCATTGCTTGTTTAGCTTAGTGTATATTGTGCTTGTACATGTGTGAATTTTATTTAGGTTACAGGTATTGGGTATCGACTTCCCTGAATTGCCAGGATGAGCATACCCTATCACATTATCTCAATGGTAAGAGAGGGGAAATAAAATTTTCAAGTCCAAATCCCAACCCTTTAAGCCATATGTCCTAATTGAAAATTAGGACAAGTATCTGAGTTGAGTACCCTTCGAATATGTCGGATGATGTAATTCGTGATATTAACCTCTTAGTTTGATTTTGTATGTGTCTTGCTTTGATGAGTTTTTTATTTTACTTTATGAGTTCTTGGTGTATTTTCTATTAATTAAGTCTAATTAAAAGATTTAATTAATGATGTAATTAAATGGAAAATTAATATGATATTTTAATATTTATTTTTATTTAATTAATTGAAAAATTAATTAAATAAAAATAATTAAATTTGGAGATGAAAGTTATAAGTTTAAATTTGGAACGTGATAATATTTACTTAATTTAATACTAATATATTTAGAGTACATTTTTAAATAAATGCTAAATAATATTATTATTTAAGTTAATAAATATTTTAACAATTAAGTTTCAAAAATAAATTTAAAATTGGAGAAGATATTAAAATTATTAAAAGATTTTAGATCGCATGATGCATGCATGTGATTAAAATATATTAAGATAAAACAAGTGGATTTAATAAAGTGAGTGCATGAGATTTAAAATTAATAAATTAATTTAAAAAGGATTCAAATGAATATTAAATAAAGAAATTTAATAAATTAAGGTGTATTATTTTAATATTTATTCACATAAGAGTATGCAAGCTCTTGGGAGTTGTCATGTTGACAACACAAGAGTTTGCACTCTAATTATGCACATGTTGTCTACACTTAGGAGTTAGCACATTATTTGAGCACATGGTGTCTACAACATTCTAGACACCTCATCATGTTTATCTTCTTATTGTGGAAGTTATGTTCTTAGTTGTCATACTTATCTCTTAGTTCTTTCTAGACACATTCTAGATGCATCTTAAAGGCCTTTATATAGAGGCTCTCCTAGTGTGTATGGACATCCTTAAATGCTTCTACAAGCACTTCTAGTCATTTGGGGGTTTCGATTCTTGGAGGAATTGTGAATGTTGGAGAGGGAAGGAATTTTCAAAAAGAATAAGGTTTTGAGAGGAGGAGCTTCTCTACAATCTTCTGAGGTGTAGCGAATTAGCATCAGTGTTCAGGTAGGCACTTGTGATTATTTCACATATTCTATTACACTCTTTCTCTTCCTATTTTCATCGTGTCTATTATGTATGTCTAAATAATTCTCTATGAATGAGTCTTCAATTTTATAATTTGGAATTTGAGCATGCATATTGTTTCATCCCATTATGGGAATTAAAATATTATTGCAATCTTCCCTTAGTAGAATCAAGATTTGGAAATTGATTCAGGTTTGGGTTCGAATTAAAATAAAATCTTATTATTATGCACTAATTTTATATGATTTATTAACTAATCTAATTTAATTTAATTTAATTAAGATTAGTTAATAGTAGAAGAAATATTATTAGTCAATTTAAGTAAATGGATTTTTAGATGAGGGCAAATTAAAAGAGATATTAGTAAGTGTTTAGTGAAATTAAATAATTGAATTATTAATGAGATTGATTTTACTTAAAATCAATGAAGATTATTTTAAATAAATGATTTTCCTTGAAGTGTTTTAAGGAAATTGTAAACTAATTATTTGAAAGTTGATAAGTATTATTTTTATGATTTGAATAATGGGAGATGCCTTGGAATTACGGGAGTTTCATTTAATTATTAGTAATATTTATTTTAATAAACAATGCAATGATTTTATTAAAATTCAATGGGAATTAGTTTAATGATTTAAATAAGTAAATAATTATCTTTTGACTATTTTAGAAAATTGTTTTAAAATAATGGAAGGATAAATCTATGCTTTATTCAAAGAAATAAATAGGTTAACTTGTAGAAGAATCTTATACATTTGAAATGTACTTGAAAATGAAAATCAAAACCTAATATTTGGCTTAACCATGTGATTGCATAAGAAAACTAAAATATGTGTTTATATCTTGTTCTTTATGCTATCCATGTTTGGGGTTTGAGAGGTCCTAGAGTGTTGACCAGTTAAGATGTCTACCAGAGGCTTGGGAGTTATGTGAATGCGATGACATGTTGATGTCATTTGGTCTCAATTCTTTTAAAACCCAACCATGGTAATGTGATGGCATGCTCTATGAGATGTTTGTATTTATTGTTCATTGATGTTTTTTAGTCTTCTTGTGTGAAGCTGAGGTGTATGTATTTGAGACACTTGACTTAACCATTTTTGAGTCATCAATCAGTTATCCTTGGATTACTTTCCAGTTGCCATGATGGGACTAAAGTGTTGATTTATTTCTTGATGTTGTCATGTTGTGACATGTTTTGACTTGACCATTTTGGAGTCTTTGATCAGTATTACTTTGAGATACTTTATGGTTGCTCGTTGAGAACTGATGGATATTATGATTATCATTGGATGCTTTTCAGTTGCTCGTGGAGAACTGATGTGATTATTTTGATTATCTTTTGATGCTTTCCAGTCGCTTGTTTAGGGCTGAGGTAATTTTATGTGATTATGGATTTGTGCTTTTATTGAGCCTAGGGTAGGTTATCTACTTGTAGTGTTGGGAAATGGCTTGCAATGGGGGCCAGGGCCCTAAGTGGCTGCCAGGGTAACTCATTGTAAGTTATTTAATAAGTGAAAACATTTACGCTAAATGGGGATTAAATGAACCTAATAAGATAATTGTATGTTCTCACCCATGCCTCTACTACTAGTACAAAATAGGATGAGAATAGAGAAAATGCTTGGTTGCGACCTTGCATTCCGTAGTATGCCTCATCAGTATGAGAGGATACTAGCAGCCACATAGGGATCACTAGGGGGCCGAGGTCTATTGAGAGACTACCAAGGTAACTAAAGTGTGATCCGTGCGATGACACTTTCCCGCTTACATAGTAGGCTTCCTACATGTCTTTGTAGTGCCTCTGGGTGTAGATGTCAATCTGTGTGTTGGAACCTTTGAGTTAGTATACTTTTAGGATTCTTGGACTTAGAGAGTACTTGTGTTATGTGATTTGATATCCTATTTGGGACCTGAGACTATCTTCTTAGCGTAGTGGGAATGGGCCATTTAGGTTCCACGCGGTTGGGTGGTAGTGCTTTTTCACTCTTACCATTTGAGATCCATCTGAGACACCGTGGCTGATGCATTCCTTGTTGGCATCTATCTTCATTCTTTTCTTGGATTATGATGGTGGACATGTATCCTTATATTAATGATTAGCATATGATAGATGATGTCGTTTACTTATCTTATGCTTTATTTTTGCATGATTAGATTTCTTTTTGCATATGTTGTAGTATGATTTAGGAGTGACATTCCTACTATGATAATATCAATGATCTCTTTGGTGATTTGGAATGTTACGCGTAGAGGGATGGCTAGGGCCCATGATGGTCTAATGATGCTATTAACAGTTGGGAGGAACTGCACACTTAGATTAGTTGTGTTTTATGTTGGATGGATATCTTTTACTATGGTTGTTATATCATTATTGATGGATGGATGTATCATGTATGTTAATAGTTTCATTTACTTTATTGCACTTGTATCATAGATTCGATGAGGATGATGTATCTTTATTTTTACATATGTATATTTTCTTAAGCTTTCCATACCCTATAACATGTACAGTGGATGATTGAGCATTCTAAATTTAATTTTCTAAAAGACATTCAGAACAAATGTATAAAATGGACTTTGGACTTTTCGTTATTCTTTCATGTGGATGTGGTAGTTGTTAGTCTTAGTTTTAACTAAATTAAATGTGACTCAACATCTTGGAATCCTTAAGGAATGTAAACTGTTCATATGCTTATAGTTGATTGTATGTTATTGTTTTTGCTACTATGTGTTTGACATGAATGGTTTGTCTTTCTTGTTTAAAAAAAAAAAAAAAAATTGTTTGGCAAACTTAGTAAAACTTTAGATTAATTCTTTTGGATCCCTTGGTGGGGCATTACAGACTATTGTGCTTGTACTTGAGTTCCTTGGTCTTGGGTGATCTTTCCCTAAGGAAAATTATTACATGGTATCAAAGCTATACCAAATTCTTACACATACAATGACTTATACTTCTTACTGGTAGTAAACCATCAGGTATATCCTCTACAAAAATTTATTTATACTCATTCAGGAAGCTTTCAATTTTTGTTGTCACTCAACTAACATTGTTAGCTTTTTTTGTCACTCAGATACTACTATCCTCTGAGACTTGATTACTACTATTTGTCACTTGGTCATCTTTATTTTCTATCATTCAATTCCTACTAGCACAACTTGGTCTTCTAGGAATGATGACAAAACAAATTTGATTCTTCTTCATTCATCTTTTCAAATTTCTTTTGATTTACCACACAACCTTGAATAATAGTACAATTAACCTCATATGAACTTTTAATCAAAGACAACAATAATTTCTTTCTCCCATTTACCTAAAGAGTATATTGATTCAATATTCTATCATATAGAGAATATCTATCATATTTCCAAGGTCTACCCAAAAAATATGACAACAATCCATAGGCATAACATCACACAAAAATTCATCAAATTAATTTCCAATCTTGAACTTCACAACACATTTTTCACTTACCAAAATCTTATGCTCATCCTTGATCGATGAAACATGATAGGGTTTATGATTCTAAAGCCTCTACAACTACAACTTTGTAACTAGCTCCTTTGATGCCAAATTTGTTGAACTTCCACCAGAAATTATCACTTTGCAAAATTTTCCAACCATCTTACATATGGTCTTGAAAAGACTTCTCCTCGGGATAGGTTTCTCATTAGTTCCCTTATTGCACAAAGTTATTCTCACCATCAAATTTTCTCCAACCTCAAGTCCATTTGATGAACCCTCAAGGCCTCCTTGAATCACAACATTTATGTTAACTTGTTCATTCTCACCAAATAATCTACACTCAAAGGATCTATACCCTTCTTTGACACATCTGAAACAATTACCATGAAAATCACCTCTAGAATAAGAATTACCTTTTCCTTGGTAAGAACTAGTACCTCCTCAATAAGAATTACCACCTTTCCATTAAATCTTTCCTTTTCCATCTTTTTTCCATTATATTAGCTCTTATCGTGCACAAAATATCCACATCTTCCACCTTCTCTATACAATCTACCTCTGCCTCTCTAGAATCTATGACCTCTACCACTTTGTCTTTGTTCATGCTTCTCTGTCAAGATCTCCTCATCTTTCAAGGCATATTGGTATCACTTTCCAATTTGACAAAACTTATCTCATCTTGAATTCTAGATCTTAATCCATTTAGATACCTTGCAACATTTTCAACCTCACCATCCACATATCCTGATTTGATGTCCAATCTATAGAATTCCTCGATATACTCTTTCACAGTCATGTCAATTTGTCTAAAATTTTGCATCTGCCTCAACATGATAGATTGGTAATCAGAAGGAAGAAACTTATTCTTTACCTTTTTTCACCATTTTTAGCCAAGTTCAAATGTTCTCCTTTCCTCTCCATTGTATATTAGTTTGAAAATGCTCCCACCATAGTGAAGCATGACCTTTCAACTAAGTGACTACAATTTTCACCTTCCTATTATCAGGAGTGTCTTCAAACTCAAAGAAATTCTCCATATTAGAGATCCAATCCAACACATCATTGGTCTCCAATTTTCCATCATAAGGAACAATTTCTACAATAGGCTTTGAATATGTCCTAGATAATACTCTCAACAATCTTTCCTCATCCTGATCTTCTTTAGGTTTTGGAATCGGGTTTAGTGTAATTGCTTCATCATCACTCACATCATCAAAATGTGTTCCTCTCCTTTGGACTATGTCCATGACATCTAATATGGCTGCAATTTGTCTCAACACGTCCATAATAGAAGTGTCATCATTTCCTCTACCTTGAACCATCTTTACAAATAGGTTCATACAAGATCATATCCCTTTACAAGTTATAGGTCAAATCCATAGATCTACCAACCTACAACCAAATTAAACTTTGGGTTATACATGATCCAATTTTCACAAGGATGAACCTCAAAATCTAATACCACCTAACATAAGGAGGGATGTGAATAGCTAGGGCCAAAGGCACACCTAGCTATCCAATCACCTTGCTGAGTAAACACAACAAAATCAAGCACATAGAGAACAACACCAAGAAGAGAATGAAGTAACACTTTTATTTATTCATCAAGTTATTAGCATACATGATCTGATTTCTAGGATCTAGGACTATTACAGATAATGTTAACCAATTACATAAAGTTAATTTTAAAGCTTTAATAAAGGAAATTAACATAATTGCAATTAAGAAAAACACAGAATGAAATGATAGAAAGAGAGATAGGGAGACTCACATTTGATTTTGGAGTTCGTCTGGTTAGGACTACGTCTCCAGGTCCAACTCCAATAGGGGGACTAATCTGATTAACTCTATTAAATCAATACAAATGATATGTGACAATTCCCTTCAAGCACAATGCAGCAAGTTTCCTCTATGTGCAAGAAAAATCACTAAGTCTTTGCATAGACAAGCTCAACATTTGCATTATTTCTCCCTTCATTTTCATACCTTCAAAAGGCCCCTAACCCCTCTTTTTATACAAAAAAATGTCTAATAATAGGGCAAAGTATATTTAGCCCCTTACAACAGTCCTTCCTCGGAATGGGACTCATTTCCATTTTATAAATTTTTCATTATTTACTAATTGCCTTTACTTAGACAAGAGGGAATCGGGCTTTGATACACTTTAAATAAAATCTGCACTAATAATATCATAAGCCACTCACATGGCGCAATGGAAAAGGAGGTTTTGAAAACACATGCAAAAGAGGGAGGTCGGTGGTTCCAACCACCACACCGGCCGTTGGCTTTTAGCCCAATTTAGCGGTGTTTTAAAACTATAAAATACACATTGGTGACATATGTTTCAATGGTCGTCGGTGGTGTAACGACCACCGGCTGGATTTTAGGGGCCGGTGGTCATGGGTTCAAAACCCGGCACCGCTACCAAATATTTATTTATTTATTTTGTTATTATTATTATTATTTTATTATTATTTTTTTCCACCTCAAATTTCAATCGGGCATATCTTTTGCATACGAGCTCCATTTTTGATGAAACGAACATCGCTAGAAAGCTCTTGATGAGATCTTCAATTTGAAATCCATTGTTGACCACTTTTGAGATGATTTTATTTTCACCTTTTGATGACCTCTATACTTGGTTTGACCAAACTTTGACTGGCTATAACTTTTGCGTACGAACTCCTTTTTTTTTGCCCATTTGAATTGTGTTGGGTGCAGAATTTTGAAGACTTTAAAATGATGTTGATTGTTGGAGTTTTGGAGATACTTCAATTATTGGTGAAATTTTCCCCTGGATCAAGCCTCCCCACTGAGAAGCTTTCAGACCACCAAAAGTTTGATTACTCAAAAAATAGGTGAGGGTATTTCTCCCTCACTTTACCAATCTCCATCCATCTTGCTTTGCTTGGACGCATCCCCTTCAATCCCACTCGGAGGTATTCAATTGGTCCTCTTCATGAAGTTCTGACATTCCTGTCAAGGATGACATCTTCTGGCAATTCTATCATATACTCTGGTGAAAGATCATCAACTGAAGGAACCTGAACACTGATGTCTTCATCCAAGACCATTGGAGGCTCATACAACTTCAGATTCTCAACATTGACAACTGAGTAAATTTGCATGTATGGAGGAAGATTAAGGCAGAAGGCATTAGTACCAATCTTTTCTAGGATTTCAAAAGCACCATACTTGATAGGCTTGAGCTTCCTTCCTTCACCTTGCATTCTTTCCTTACTGATATGTAACCAAACTCTATCACCAACTTGGAACTGATGATTAATGCGATGCTTATCATGGCTAGCCTTGTATTTTGCTTGGCTCTGCTCCAACTATGCTTCTACTGCTTGATGGATTGCTTGGACCTTCTGGATGAACTTCAAAGCCCTTTCTGCATCATGGCGTCCATAGATGATATCATCCTTTCCAAAAGCAAAATCCATTGGTGTTTTTGGAAAATAACTGAAGCAAGTCTCAAAAGGAGACCTCTTTGTAGAAGAGTGTGTTGCATGGTTGTAAGCGTGTTGCACATAGTGAAGACTTTCATCCCACAACTTAGGATGCTTGCTACAGTAACCTCTAAGAAGATGAACCACTGTCTTATTGACTACCTTTGTCTGTTCGTCAATCTATGGATGGAAGGTTGTACTCTTCTTCAGCTTGGTATCCATGAGTCCCCACAAAGATGACCAAAATTCCCCTAAGAATCGAGAATCTCGATCTGATACAATGGAAGTGGGTAACCCAAAATGAACCCATACATTTTGAAAGTACAAATGAGCAGTCAGTTCAGCAGTGACCTATTTTTTACAAGGCATTAAAATACACATTTTACTAAACCGATCAACTACTACATACAAATAATCATGACCCTTCCTAGACATAGGTAAGCCCCCCACAAAGTCCATAGAAACACTTTCCCATGGACGGGATGGTACAGGTAATGGTGTATACAAACCCAATTTCCTATTACTTGGCTTGTTGGTTGCACACATTACACATCCTTTTATACTTGGTGATAGTTTCCTGCATACGAGGCCAATAACAATATTTTTGCAATTGAGCTAACGTCTTGCTTACCCCGAAATGCCTTGCAATCAAAGAGGTGTGTGCTTCACGGATTACATGTGCTTTTTCATCTTTAGGAATGCATAGTTTTCCCAAGTGGTACAACAAATTATCCTGCACATAGTAATCTTTCTCTTCCACATGTTTACCCTAGATTAAAGCTACATAGATATCCTTAAAGTCCTCATCATTAGCATATTGTTCCTGAAAACTTTCATGAACCATAGAACTATTCTGAAGGATTATCAAAGCATTCTTAACAGGAGGCCTAGAGAGCATATCTGCTACTTTGTTATGGGAACCCTTTTTATACTTAATTACCAAATGAAACTGTTGTAGAAAACCCATCCACCTAAAGTGCCTACTTTTCTGCAACTTAGATTGTGAGTGCAAATATTATAGTGGCTGGTGATCAGTGTGGATTATAGTTGCCTTTCCCATTAAGTAGTGCTTCCATTTTTTAACACTTTGAACTAAAGCATAAAGTTCCTTATCATAAAAAGGATAGTTACTTACTGCTCCTAAAAAAGTTTCAGAGTGGTAGTAGATTGGTTTACCTCCTTTCATGAGTACAGATCCCATGGCAAACTCGCTTGCATCTATCTCAATCTCAAATGGTTGATGTAAATCTAGTAAAGCCAGAACTGGTGCGGTGCTCAACTCTTCCTTCAAAGTATCGAAAGCCTTCTGTTGTGGACCTCCCCACTGAAAAGTTGCCTTGGTATTGGTCAATGCGTGTAATGGTGATGCAATATAAGAGAAGTTTGCAATGAACTTTCTCTAGTACTGAACTGCACCTAAAAAGCTCCTGACTTCTATAACTATACTTGGCTTAGGCCATTTTACAATACATTTGACCTTCGCAAGGTCTACTTTCAATTGACCATTTCCTACGACATAGCCTAAGTACACTAAGGATATCTTTGCAAATTCACATTTTGACATCTTTCCATAGAGTTTTTCTTTTCTCAATACATCAAATACTTCTTTTACATGAATTACATGATCATCCCAAGACTTACTAAATACAAGAATATCATCTAGATAGACAATGACAAAATCATCAATAAAAGGATGAAATACATCATTCATGACTCTCATGAATGTAGTTGGTGCATTACAAAGCCCAAATGGCATAACCAACCACTCATAAAGTCCTTGTTTTGTCTTAAAAGTATTTTTCCAAATATCACTTTCTGCAATTCTTATTTGATAATATCTGCTACGTAAGTCCAGCTTAGTGAAATAAATTGCATGTTTCAACTGATCAAGTAAATCATCAATTTTGGGAAGAGGGTACCTATTCTTTACCATTATCTTGTTCAAAGCCCTGTAGTCAATGCACATTATCCAAGTCCCATCTTTCTTTGGAACCAACACAATAGGAGAACCACAAGGAGAAGTACTAGGATGGATAACTCCTTTCTCCAAGATCTCTTGAACTTGCTTCTTAATTTCCTCATTCTGCAAGACAAATAAGCGGTACATGCCAATATTAGGAAGTGGCACTTTTGGCTACAATTGAATCTCATGTTGTATCTCTCTCTTAGGAGGCAATCCTTTTGGTTCCTAAAACAAGTCATCATAGGTAGAAATAACTTTGACCATTTCATCTTTATGTTTTGGATCACATCCCTTGAATGCCTTAGATGTTTCATCTTCTTTGGCTTTTACAATCATCAACACAAAATTCTTACTAGAGTTGACTAACCTTTTCATCTGATGTGCATTAACTAGCGCCAGATTAGTCTTAACCTTATGTGCTTGTACAATGTATTCAATTTTATCTTTAAACAGATGATACTTATTTCCCCCCCTATAGAAGATAGCCTGTCGATCATATAAATAGGGACTCCCAAGTACAAGACCACAAATATCTAGAGGAACTACATCAGCTTCTACCTCATCTACAAAGTTTGCAGTGATAGCAAATCTTAACTTACATTGCTTGGTTACCTGTAATTGCGCATCATTGCAAACCCATCCAAGAGGATATGGATTCGGATGAGGTGTTGTAGTCAAATTGAGCTTCTTAACAATTTCCTCAGATATCAAATTAACTTGAGAACTCGTATCAAATAATGTATCAACCTTATTTTGCTTGATGACAACTCAAATGTGAAAAAATTCATTCCTTTTCTTATCATTCTTAGGAGAAGAATCTTCACTTGTACTTGCACTTATGCTAGAAGAATTGGTAGCTAATGAAAGAGAAATACCTTTTCCTTTACCTTAGATCCCAGTAGCAACGATCTTTGTTTCATCTCCGGAGTCAGATCCAAGATCCTGTTGAGCTATAGTAGTAGTCTTTTGTTTGCCTTTATTTCCACCAAAATGCTTCGGCCTCTTTACAGGATGCAGCTTCCAGCACTTAGAATCATCATGCCCTTCTTTCTTGCAATGTGAACATGTGGGTTTCTCACCCTCTTTCTTTACTGTAGCTGTCTTTTTACCCTTCCCTTTTCCTTTGGACTTTTCCTCAGACTTAGACATCTTTTTATCAGACTTATCAATGAAGGTACCCTTACCTCTTGACTCTAAATGTGTTGCCTAGACACATACTTCATCCAAATTACAAGGATTCAGGATGAGGATAGAGTGCCATAGGTAAGAATGAAGACCACCTATATACTTGAGTAAAGTGTCCTGGGTATACAATGAGACATTTAATGAAATAGCCCTTTTACAAAACTCATGGGTGTAATCTTGGACAGTTTGACCTTTCCCTTGCCTAAAATGTTGCCAGCTCATCATTAACTGCTACATATGGCCTAGGGGATAGAATTTCTTCTTTAAAGCACTAACAAATTCTGACCAAGAAATATTTAACCTACCATGTTTTGAAGTTTCATGTTGGGTCCTACTCTCCCACCAAGTAAGAGCTACACCGCCTAACCGAAGAGTGGCTAACTGAATTCTATCAACATCATCTACAAGGTTTTGGACTCTACAGTAGACTTCTACTTGTTGAATCCAGTCATCTAATTTCTCAGCATTTAACTCCCCACAATATTTTGGCAAATTAAAGTTTACATCCAACTTAATTCGAGGCTTATGTCCACCTTTGAAAATATTAGAAGACTCAGAATGTGTAGAAGAAGGAGAAGAAGGGGGAGAAGGAGAAGAGGAAGGAGATGGAGGCTCACGATCAGGATCATCATCAGTGCCTTTCTTTTTCCCTTTGTCATCACGAGCTACATGCCTTCACATCTTCTCTTCTCTTTCTTGTAACAAAACTTCTACCATTGTTTGCAAACTCTAGAGAGTCTTCTAGACATTTTGATCTTCTGAACCTTGTCCACCACCTTTATCTTCCATCTAGAACAATAGATTAGTTCTTCGTTGTCCAATATCAGGATTATATTCTTCAAGATCACATTTGCCTTGATTCAACCTGGATCTTGTTAACATTCAAATATGCAATACTAGTCCAACAAATCTCTGATACCAAATTTGATCTGATTTCTAGGATCTAAGACTATTACAGATAATGTTAACCAATTACATAAAGTTAATTTTAAAGCTTTAATAAAGCAAATTAACGTAATTGCAATTAAGAGAACACAGAATGAAATGACAGAAAGAGAGATAGGGAGACAACACATTTGATTTCAGAGTTCGTCTGGTTAGGACTACGTCTCTGGGTCCAGCTCCAATAGGGGGACTAATCTAATTAACTCCAATAAATCAATACAAGTGATATGTGACAATTCCCTTCAAGCACACGTAGCAAGTTTCCTCTATGTACAGGAAAAATCACTAAGTCTCCGCATAGACAAGCTCAACATTTGCATTATTTCTCCCTTCATTTTCATGCCTTCAAAAGGCCCCTAACCCCTCTTTTTATACAAGACAATGTTTAATAATAGGGCAAAGTATATTTAGCCCCTTACAACAGTCCTTCCTTGGAATGGGACTCATTTCCATTTTATAAATTTGTCATTATTTACTAATTGTCTTTACTTAGACAAGAGGGAATTGGGCTTTGATACACTTTAAATAAAATCTACGCTAATAATATCACAAACCACTCATGTGGCGCAATGGCAAAGGAGGTTTTAAAAATGCCTGCAAAAGAGGGAGGTCGGTGGCTCCAACCACCACATCGGCCGTTGGCTTTTAGCCCAATTTAGCAGCGTTTTAAAACTATAAAATACACATCGGCGACATATATTTCAACGGTTGTTGGTGGTGTAACGGCCACCGGTCGAATTTTAGGGGCCGGTGGTCATGGGTTCAAAACCCGGCACCGCTACCAAATATTTATTATTTTTTTTTTTTTTTTGTTTTTTTTGTTTTTTTATTATTATTATTTTATTATTTATTTTTTCCACCTCAAATTTCAATCGGGCATATCTTTTGCATATGAGCTCCATTTTTGATGAAACAAATGTTGCTGGAAAGCTCTTGACGAGATCTTCAATTTGAAATCCATTGTTGACCACTTTTGAGATGATTTTATTTTCACCTTTTGATGACCTCTGTACCTAGTTTGACCAAACTTTGACTGGCTATAACTTTTGCATACGAACTCCATTTTTTTTGCCCGTTCGAATTACGTTGGGTGCAAAATTTTGAAGACTTTAAAATGATGTTGATTGTTGGAGTTTTGGAGATACTTCAATTTTTGGTGAAAATATCCCTTGGATCAATACATGCCCAACTGTAAGGCCTTTTAGGTTACAACCAAATAAAAAATACAACTTTAAGATCCACAATCGAACGTTAAATTTGCTTGTTCCAAAAACATCTGCTCTGAACTCTCTAAGTCCTACCTAGCCTAAACCAAATACCTCTACTTATACTTTCCAAAATGGGTTACAAAAGAGTCTAAATCATTACATAATAGAAAGGCCAAACTTAAAAAGGTATGCACATATCCCAAAACAAGATCCTATCATTAAATTCACAATCCAAATTAAACACATTAGTTGGCTCAAACTAAGCACCAATCACAGAAAAACTTGATCAAAGAAGGAACTGAGCATCAACAAATATCAAGTTCACTTGGCACATGAAGGAACACTAGGTCAATGCTGGAATTCAGTTAACATTGAAACTCAATTAATACTATTGGAACTCAATTAACAATGTTGGAACTCGATTAACACTTCTAGAACTTGGCTAACACTATCAAAACTTGGTTAACACTTTTGGAACTTAGTTAACACTATTGGAACTCAGTTAATACTATTGGAACTTGGTTAACACTATTGAAACTTGATTAACATTGTTAGAACTTGGTGATAACTACCAAAATGAACATATGAGTAGGATTACAAGGCAACCCAGGATGCTCTTACATCATATTTTTAGTTCTTCTTGATTGAGTTAGAATGATAAACCTTGTTTCTTATGTACTTGGTTATGTAAACTTGATTTCTAGTCGATGCTTATACTTGTGCATATTAATTAGATCTCATTGTGTATTGCATATTATTTTTGTGTAGGTGTTTTAATAAAATATGAAAATATAGAATTAAATGTGAAATTATAAGTTAATTCATATAATTTTCATTTATGTCAAATTCATCATGTCAAATTGAAATAATACATTATGTATTGTGATTTATGCATTTATAGTGATGTTTGTGTGTCTTATCCCAGTAGGTCAAGGACTTATGTCCCCAATTAGTTATGTATTACTTTCACAAGAGAATTATTTAAAATATGATATACTAGTATAAAATTGGCAATTTATAAAATGGAGTTAGAAACATTGTTTTTGATGCATGATGTAGATTTTCATATATTTACCAACTCAAGCATTATAATTAAGTATGGAATGATTGCAATCAAGTAAGGCTCATAAATGCATGGAATTCCATGAAAGATATTTGTAACAGTCATTATCTTTAAATTTTGTTTAAAGTGCATTCTCTAATGAATCCAACATACTAGACCCCTAGATATCATGAAGTAGTTACTCCCTAGAGCATAGCTAGCACTAGTCACTTTTTTATGTGAAACATGTTCTTGTGAAAAAAAAATTTGGTAATTTTATGATTTTTTCGTGTTGTGAGAGGGCTAGAATTATATTTTTGAAATTTATTATGCTTGTATTAGTCACCTTACTCTCTATTCGCTATTTATTTTGTGACACTAGTCACACTTGATTTACTATTGAAAATTACCTCGATGTTCTTTTCATTTACTATTGAACTTGACATTTGCCCACTTGATTTTTCCTTTGAGTTCTATGATAAGTATCTAAATGTTTGATGTTGTTGGTCTTGTTATGTGAGAAGTATTATTTCTATCATGTTCATCAAGGTCCTTTGATAGTACGTGTAAGGGAGGACATTGTGAGATTAAATTTGACTACATGTATAGATGAAAGACATTTGGAACACATAGGTTGCATTAGTGCCACATTAATTATGGTTGGGTGAATTTTCAATTAACTAGGATTGCATTGGACTCTAAACTTATTATTCAAATGTAACCTTAAATTATGGATGTCTTTAATGTTTCTCATTGAATGCAAATTTAAACCTATTTAAGAAATTGTTAAAGGAAGAATGTTTGATCAATGTGGTTTTCAGCTTATGCTTAAACCATAATCATATTTCTCTTATTGGTTAGATGTGTATACTTAGTAAGTTGATTTTTTTATTTTTTTGGCAAAACTTTATATTTATATTAATAATAAAATTGGTTCAAAAAAGCTCCCAAAGAAAAGTAAGTTGGATTGTTTTAACTTCCTATGTGACCTTTTTTGCGACATTATGGATACTACTTTTGACTTTGAGTATCTTAGTACTAATAGTCGACTTCTACAAGTAAGCCTATTTTAAGGGAGGGATGTAATACTCCTTATTTACTATCATTGTAAACTCTATTGTTAAAGCTCTGTTTGACTCTCTGTAAACTGATATTTGAAAAAAAAATACTTTTTTACGTAAGGTAGTTGATTATATCACATAACAATGCTTACTTACTTGTAATGATGATGTTCTAATTATTCTTAACTAGTGAATGTAACTACCTTCGTAATGATGTCATATGATGTGTCTTCAAATTATGTTTACAATATCTTCATGATGATGTTTATAATCATGTTTTATTAATTATACTTACCCCATATCACATGGATATGTTGTGTGTGTGTGTGTGTGTGTGTATGTTTGTTTGTTTGTTTGTTTTATTTTTTTGATGTCTCTGACATGGTTGAGGGAAGGAATCATAGTCACCTACGAGTTGGGATCTACACAATATACCACTCCCCATTATTTCCTATTTAGCTTAGATATATATGCACTATTAGAATATATAGTCCACCAATATAACTGAGAGGGGTGGGGGTGAATCATTTATCCAACTATCATAAAAATTATCAACCTTAAACAAACTTAACCATATGAGAAATATAATCAGAAACCACAACAAGATACTCATACATAATAACACTAGATATGTCAACTAGGGAGACCCTGGATCAGAGGGAAAACCCTTGTGAGGATGGTACCCACAAGATGATTTACTAATATATATATATATATATATATATATATATATATATATATATATATATATATATATATATATATATATATATATATATATATATATATATATATATATATATATATATATATATATATATATATATCTTGTTAGAGGATGGACCCTATTAGGAGTTTATAACAACATTGAATACATATCAATCCCTGTTAAGAGACTTTGAATCCCTGTTAAATATTTCTAACCCTATTAAGAGTTGTGAAAGATAGCTAGATCCACTACCCAAATAGCTTCAAGGGAAAGACCAATGGACCCACTAGCCAAATGATCTCTTTATTATTCCTTGTAGAATAATAGAAATGAATTGCACTTCCTTCCTCTATCTTATCAATTGAACCTCTACTCCTTCTAATCTTGTAACTAGATCACAAAACTTGCATCCAATAATCCCTTGGATTGCTTACTCAGATTCAATAAACACTTTACTCATTTTCACACTTTGCACTTCATACAATACAAACATCAAAAACTACTTTCCAAGCACTTTGTCTATATACTACTCTTAGTAAATCAAGTACAACTTCTATAAATATTTGACTTACATGTTATGCATTGAACCATGTCACCAAGACACTATATTGAACATGTCCATGACTGCACATCACCAGACAAGAAACATGTTGTTTGTACAACTAAGATCTCTATCTACTACTTTGCCAGTCTTCACAGACTTATTGCTATGTTGACACCAATGAAAAACACAATCATGAATGTAACATTTCAATACTCTCCAATTCTTGGGATACTCCCCCAATGTATATCATCAACATTCATGCTAAGAATCTCCCCCTTTGGG
Organism: Cupressus sempervirens; assembly: GCA_028749045.1. NCBI lineage: Eukaryota > Viridiplantae > Streptophyta > Pinopsida > Cupressales > Cupressaceae > Cupressus > Cupressus sempervirens. Next base: position 675,106,300 of record CM053784.1, on the reverse strand, counting down.
ATTGATGGAAACATAAATAAAAAATATCTAAGTTCCACAAATGCCAAAATAGTACTTTGTTGATGTTGTTGTACTCATCTTTTCAAATCCTCTTCATCAATCAAATCTAAAATCTTGTGGAATATTTCTCTGTTCTTCTTCTTCTTTAAAATCAGCAATAGTTGTTCACTGTAAACAACTCACAATACATATCTCCCACATAGAGATATTCCTCCTTCTTTCTTACATGAATCTTTCTAAATCTCCCTAAGAGATTTTCATGCACTCTCCCCATACATACTTAGGAGATGTTTTTCATGCATATTCTTTCTCCAATTGACATCAATAAAAAGGTCCTCACTGTGTCAATTTACTACTCCAAATCTTCAACCAACTCAATTTTCCAAAGACACTATTCAAGACCAAATACCAAGAGTCCTCAATGACTTATCTCATTACAAATACTCCCCAATATGGGAAGCATCAGCATTCAATATAGTCTAACAATAGTGCTCTATACCATTGGATTGATGCACTTACTACATCATCTATTTAGAAGTAGGTAGGGGCATAACCCCAAGTATAGCTCTTAAGTACTCAAATGTATATCTAGGTAAAGGCTTTGTAAAGATATCTACATTATAATCTTTAGTATTTACATATTCCAATCTAATATCCTTTTATGTTTCCTTCTCTCTCAACACATGGTACTTAATAGATATATGCTTAGTCTTGGAATGCAATGCATGATTCTTATACATACTCATTGTACTTTTGTTATCACAGTATACGATAACAAGTCTGTAAACTCAATTTTGATACCCTTCAACATTTGTTTCATCCACATCACTTGATTACAGTTATTTATTGTTGCAACATACTCTACCTCATCTATACTTTAAGAAATACAATCTTGTTTCTTGTTTATCCTAGAAACCAATCTTCCTCCAAGGAAAAATGCTCCACAACTACTACTCTTTGTATCATCCATATTGCTTGCCCAATCTGCATTAGTATATGCACACAAAGTGAAATCATCTAATCTATCATACTAAATTCCATAGTCAGATATTCCTTTCAAGTATCTGAATATCCTCTTTATTGCTGCATAATGATACTCCTTAAGATCAACTTTAAATCTAGCTACAATTCCAACTGCATTTTCTATATCTAATCTGGTGTGAGTCAGATATTGCAAACCTCTAATCATGGATCAATACTTCTACTCCACTTTAGGTGTCTCATCCTTGCTAAATAACCTGTACCAATTATCATTGGTGTAGCAATAGGCTTACGACTTTCCAATCCAAACCTTTTCAACAAATCTTTCAAATACTTATCTTGTGAGATGAAAATACCATCACTATTCTGCACAAACTGCAATCCTAGGAAAAACTTTATTTCTCCTATCATGCTCATTTCAAACTCATTCATCATTTCTTTAGCAAAATTATCACTTGCTTCATCATTACCTCCAAATATGATGTCATCAAAAAATATTATTATTATCAATAAACCATTCTCAATTCCATTCAAATACAAGTTACTATTTCTTGTACCTTTAGCAAATCCAAGTTTTGCCAAATAGTTGTCCAACCTTGCATACTAGGTTCTAGGTGCTTTCCTTAGAACATATAGAGATTTCTTTAGTCTACATACCATATCTTTATCTTCTATCAAAGGAAAACCTTTAGGCTTCTCAATATATAACTCATCTTCAAGTTCTCCATTCAAGAAGGATGATTTAACATCCATCTTATATACTATGAACTTCTTATTTACTGCATAAGCCAAGAACATTCTTACTACTTCCATTTTGGCTATAGGATCATATGTCTCCTCATAGTATATTCCTTCTTGCTATGAGTAACCTTTTCATACAAGTCTGGCTTTGTTTCTCACAAATTATCCTTGCTCATTCATCTTGTTCCTGAATACCCATTTGTTTCCAATCACTTTCTTGTCTTTAGGTCTAGGAACTAACTCCCATATTTCATTATTCACAATCTAATTTAATTCTTCCATCATTTCTTGAATCCAATGATCATCTTGACATGATTCATCTACAATTTTAGGTTAGACTTGAGAAATCAAGCATATCTCTTCATTAACTATGTTTATTGTCATCACACCTTTGTCTTTGCTTCCAATTATTTTCTCTGAAGGGTGATTCTTTGTCAAATTCCTATTAGGGGTAGGAGTTGACATCTCAACTCTCATCTCATCTCTAGGTTTAGACCTCTACTCTCTCCTCTTTGCTCCATAGTTAGCACATCATTTTTCAGATCATTTTTAGTCTCACACCTTTGTCTTTGCTTCCAATTATTTTCTCTGAAGGGTGATTCTTTGTCAAATTCCTATTAGGGGTAGGAGTTGACATCTCAACTCTCATCTCATCTCTAGGTTTAGACCTCTACTCTCTCCTCTTTTCTCCATAGTTAGCACATCATTTTTCAGATCATTTTTAGTCTCAAAGAAAACTTCAACATTTTGTCTAACAATTCTAGAATTATCTTCTTCTTCATCTAAATTGTAATCTAACATATTTTCCTTAGCTCCAAACTTTTCATCAATCTTTACATTTGTGCACTCAACTATTGTCTGATTTCTATGATTAAAACATTTGTATGCTTTTCTTTTCAATGAATAGCCAAGAAACATACCTTCATCACTTCTTGGGTCAAACTTACCAACATCATCATCTCTCTTAATGTAACAATTGCTTCAAAATATTATGAAATACTTAACTAATGGTGAATGACCAAACCATAGTTCATAATGTGTCTTGATCATACCTTTTTTTATTGTGTACTCTATTCATAGTGTACACTGTTACTATTGATTGCTTATCTCCAAAATGTCTTGGATACATCATTCTCAAACAACATTTATTTTATTACCTCTACTATTAATCTATTTTTTCTTTTTGCAATCCCATTTTGTTCAGGTGTCCTAGGTGAAGATAATTGACTTTTGACTCCATTCTCTTCACAAAACATGTTCAACTCTCTAGAGGTGAATTCCCCTCTTCTATCTGATCTCAATCATTTTATTTTAACACCAGATTCATTCTCAACTCTATTCTTAAATATCTGAAACTTCTCAAAAGCTTTATACTTCTCTTTAAGAAATGTTGCCCACATCATTCTAGTGAGATCATCAACAAAAATCATAAAATACCTTTCACCATAGAATCCTCTTGTTCTAGAGGGACCACTTAGATCCATGTGAACAATCTCTAACTTCTCTTTGGTGGTGAACTTCTTGCTAGGAAAAGATACCTTCTTCTGCTTAACCAAATACATTCTTTACAAGCCACATTAGTAGGGTTTATTATTTTAGGAAAATCTCTAACTACAAATGTGCTACTAACCTTTACAATATTATCAAAGTTGATATGAAAAAATCTCCTATTCCATAACCAACTATTATCCACTTTAGAACCTAAACAAGTCATTTCAATGGGATTCAACTGAAATACATTATCTCTAGACCTAGTTCCAGTTCCAATCATCTCACCTTCCTTATCCTTGATAGTGCAAGTCTTTTCTGTGAATTGCAATTGATAACCTTTATCCACCAACTATCCAACACTCAACAAATTATGCTTCAATCCATCGAAAAGTAAACATCGTCAATGTTAGTTCTTCCCTCTAAAGTATTGGATCCAATTCCTATAATATGACAAGTTGCATTGTTACCAACTTTAACAATACCACCATTATAGTTTCTGAATTTAACAAACTTATTCATATCAGCAATAATTTGTTGTGAATAACCACTATCTATTATCCAATCAAATTTCTTTTCAATTTGGGAAGCTAAATCCTTTTCTTCTCTAATTTCTCTTTCAAGATCATCTTCCTTAATAGCTACAAATCCTAGCTCATCATCACTTTCACTTTGAGCTCTTTCACCAGATTCCTCATCTTCATTAACATACAAACAATTTATATCTCTTCTAGATTAAACATTCCTTTGTACTTCTCTCTTTTAGGAAATTTAGATGCATAATGACCAAACCAATTACATGTCCAAAGTTTAAAGATATTCTTACCATCTTTTTCTCTTCTCACAAGAAGTGTTATACCTTCAATATTCTTGTCTTCATCAGATCTAGTTTTGTTGCTACTAGAAAAATCTCCATGTGTGCTTGCACTTCTAGATAGGCTTGGTTGAACATTCAAGGCACTGAAAGATGTCTCTACTCTTGTTAGTTCTCTTGATTGTCTCAGACCTACTTCTATTGCTTCCAATCTTCCAAGCAACGTTTCCATAGTAAATTGTATAGTGTAAGGTATAAGAAATTGAATCATCTGAGCTACTTGTCTAAATGAACGTGTCAAGGTTTTGAAGATCTTCCATACAGCCTCATCTTCTTAATTTTTTCCACCATATGTCTTGATTCCTACAATAATTTCTAATATCCTACCAACATAACTTCATACAGATTCATCTTCCATCATGTTAGCATCTTGAAATGCACATATCTAATTTTGCAATCTTACTCTTTTCATATGTTTATGTCCTTCAAAAATAGATTCTAATGCTTTCCAAATTTTATGAGATGTTTCAAGTGACTTTACCTGACTATATTCATTATTTGGAAGAGTTGATAGTAAAGCTTCTCTAGCTCTCATGTTGCACATGAATAGATCTATCTCTGCTTCACTGCATTCTTCAATCTTCTCTTCTTTGACAATTGTCTTTTCACTCTTTGTCAAGAGCCAATAACCCAGACCCATATATAGCATATGAGTCTTCATCTTCTCCTTCCAACTATCATAGTTGGCCCCATCAAATCTAGGACTATCCTTTTTTTAAATATTTTCCATCGATCTCCCAAAGTTGTTACACTTAACCTTCAAGGACCTGATGCTCTAATACCAATTGTTAGAATATATAGTCCACCAATATAATTGAGGGGGGGTAGGGGGTGGGGGGGAGTGTGAATCAGTTATGCAACTATTATCACAATTATCATCCCTAAACAAACTCAACCATATGAGCAATATAATCAAAAACTACAACAAGATACTCATACACACCAGATATGTTAACTAGGGAAACCCTTGATCAGAGGGAAAACCCTAGTGGGGATGGTACCCACAAGATGATTTACTAATATAAATATTCCTTGTTAGAGGATGGACCCTATGTAATGACCCTTACCAATAGGATCACTAAAACACTAATTCTTTGTACAATTGAATTTCGTCAAGCACTTGGCATGTAATCTAAACTGTACTATTGAGTTAACAGACTGAATATGTACTGAGAAATTTTGTCAAACACTCGGCAAGCAATCAACTATACTACTAGTAGTAAATAACTGATTGTAGATATTGTTGAGCAATAAATCCAAGCAACACAATAATGCAAAAATAGTGCCAATATGAATATATTCCAATATAGACTTCCTTACACACAATTGCACTTTTAGAGTTTACAAATAGTCTGGTACTCAGAAAAATACTATAGATTATGCAATGCAAGATGTCCTTATTGATTGGACTGATCATAAATGTCTTGTCACATGCAATTTACTTCAACTTAGGATGCAATGTTTTATACAGCTATATACAATAGTGATTGAACTGCAATTTATGCATTGACTGTTAACGCATCTATTCAAACCCTTAGTATAATCATGACATAATAATCATTTAGCTATTACAACTGAATAGGGAAAGAACCTGATATAATGAAGATGATATTGACTGATCACTAATGGTGTAATAATTTGACTGCAACCACAATCTATCTTGTCACCAATAGTTATACAATCTGTAGCCATACCTATACAGACTATATGTCACTTGGCATAAATTGTTGCTAGGAAGTAACTGGTCAAAAATGGCAAGAATGGAGGCACCTAGGGTAGAGGAATATCCTCCCTAAAACAAAAAATCAGACTCCCAACTGGTTGTTAGATATGAGCAAATATGTGTGTCTCAGTTGTATAAAGGGCCCTGTCAAAATTCCTCAAAAATGCACTAACTTGCCTCCAAGGCTCAGCCAAAATGATTTCCCTTGATGAGTAGATGAATTCTTGCAACAAAAACCTTAAACCCTCAATCAAGAGTCTGTCCAAAACTGAATACGCCAATGAAGCTCAACATGAAATGGCTAATTACCACTTCCAATGTGCAACCCTTAAGAAGGTCTTTCACTTCCTCAGTTATGCAATCTCTTGAGAGGTATCGTTCTCAAGGATTATGCTGAATATTTGCAGACCTGCATGGTGTTACAAATGCTCTTAGAGAAAAGGTAGTAAAATCATCAATTCAAGTGTATGTAAAATGAGAGGCCAAGCCCTCTATTTATTCACTTTTCTAAGAAGTTACTAAGAACTTCTAGAAGCATCCATTATAAAATCCCATTATAATGCACTTTTATAATTAAATAACTTTATAAAATAAAAAGTGCAACTCAATTTAGAATTATAACATGTGGGCCCCATTTAAGAAGTAATGATAAAATATAAATAAAATAATATCTTCAAGACCATAATAAGCCATCCAATCCCCAAATAAATGCAAAAATGAATCTCTCCTCACAACCACCAGTCTATGAGAGTCCGTGATAGACTAATCTGGAACGCAAAATGATGTCAGCCAAAATAGGGACATTACAATCCACCTTTTCTAAAATTGCTTGTCCCCAAGCAATGGTCGAACAACAAACTAGTCAATCTACCTGGATCCCAAATGTAGTCATGAACCATACTACTATCAGTCAATGTAGGCTCCAGCGATAACCTCTGGAATATAACCAAGAGGAATCCATGAATGGATCATGAACCACTACGCAATTGAACTCCAAATCCACTACTACCACAGTCAAAAATGCATAAGACACAAACTCTCAAAACATCAAAACCCAAGTAGAATGAGAAACCCAAACTACCAACACCATCCACATGACCCACCATGTTATGCGGAATGCACACTCCAACTCTACTACAATGGTGACCACTCCAGCATGAAACTGCACCAAATACCGAGAATCCACACACTATACACCTACTACAATCAACACAACTCGGAAAATCACCGGCCATTGTCTCATAACCATAACTCCCATGCATTGCTGATGGAAAATAGTCATCACATGATAGATAGCAAGAACTAGAACCCAAACCAAATCTGACGGCCATCAAGTCCTCAACACTTGGATCCAATGCAAATTGATGAACATACCCTACAGTATAATGTTGATTAAAAGAACCAACCTTAGTCGACAGCTCGCCATACAAGAGTGATGCAACCCACTGCAACTGATCACTAACCAAGTCAGAACTAACTACTGCTTCCGAAGATATTGTCAAGGGAGTAGTGTCACTAGTAGGAACCTTGCCAACTATCAGCTCACCAACATCACACATGATCTTTGATACAACATCACTAGTCTCCTTGCCATCTGTAGTAGAGACCACCACCAAGTCAAACATACCACCATGCTTAGCTATAGCACCTAACTCAACTAAGCCTACCTCCATTGGAAACAAACCAAACATGCCAATACTAGTATCGAGGATAGATATATCATCATCGCCACTACCTCTATCAACCTTGACCATGGACATCCTTGGATGAGTAGACACCACGGTCTATGACTGTACAGAATCTAGTAAAGACTAAAGTCACTCTAACTCCATGGTCACCTCAGCCAAATGAAAATGTGATTCCTCAAAAGCCAACTGTGTACTCTCAAGTAACTCAAAAGTCCCCTCGAGCTGCTGAGTAAGCTCACTCACCTCATCTTCCTTAACCAATAATGCATCATATGTTGTACTACCCCACTCAATAAGATAATCTATGTCAGCTACAAACTGCATATAATTTTGTCTTAGAATCCCAATAGCCTCCCATAAAGAGTGGATCTCTGTCAAGGATAGATAACTACCTCCCTACTCATCACTAGTAGGAGAACCCCATCCATAAACTGCTAGCAACTAATGAGCAGCATCAAAATACTCGCAAATAATAGCAATGTCTCACTCACTAACTCTCAACTGACTAGACACATGATTGTGCTGGCTAGTCAAACTCCTATACTCTACCCTTGGTACACTGTCCAAAGGAGTAACCCTAGAATAGCTATCATCTTTAATACTACCATCCAAATTTTGTAGTCCAACTACTAAACTCATATCATCAAACAGAGTGACTGAAGCATCAACATAAACCTCTATATCAAAGGAACCTATTGAAGAAACTAAGTCCTCGACACTATCCACAACATCCCCCTGGGTGTCATCTATAATAATTAGATCTTGGAACTCTTCTATAAACTCTGTCATATCTAAGAGATTATTAACCCATTTCAACAAGAATGGTTGACTAGATACATGAACAATGCCCAACACAGGTGTATAAAAACTAATTCTAGCATCAAACAAGTTGATGGCATGGTTGAGAACTACACTTGGTAAACTACTAATCAATTCCATGATGGTGCAATAGATACTATTACCAAAAAATGATAGACATCTTCGATCAAAACGTTCCCAAGTACTAAGATAAGGATCCCAACAACTAATCCATGAACAAAAATCAACTGGCAACTCAAGTAAACTCCTCACCTAAGTAATGTGAACAATACCAATTGACTTCATGCACCTATCTACTATACCTACTACAATCTGTAAATCTGGAGTGTGAATGCTAGACATACTCATATCATCATCAACATGTGACCCGACTATAAGAGAAAACTGAGTCCCTTCCATATGCGCTAACTCTTGAACTACACTCACCTCGAGACAAAGCTCGTCCACATGTCTCTCAGAATCTTGGAGAGCCAACTAAGTACACACCAAGGAATTTTGAATATCCTCTAGCTCATGAAAAAAGCTGGTCAACCTCCTCTTCCTTTTTCTAAAATGCATCTTAATAGATCCCTGCAAGATTAAGGAGATGATTGCGATCTAAAATTAGGTGTATGTAACTTACATTCATTCCCTCCATGCCTTCCTTGATCTACTATAAGTCATCATAAGAACCTACTATGACCCCTTTCTATCTCTCCTACAGTTGAATCATCCAAATGTAATTCTCGATCAATCCATGCATCCTGTCATGATGAGATAAAGCCACGACAATATCCTTTTTCCTTGTCTTCAGCTAGCTTGCCAAACCAAGTGAAGAGCTACTAGCCTCTATCTGATGTGAAGAAGCATCCAACTGTGTTTGATACTCATTTTCTACAAAGTCCTGAATGCTCACTTTCTGATCAACTGCACTATCCTAAAACATAACAGTATCATTAACGGTTGAAACTTCATCTGGACTAACTGTACCAGAATCACTATCTGTGTCAATCACATAGTCCAATGTGCTTGTGATATCACCTTTTGATGCAACTGGCTCAACTTGCACAACATCTGTAACCACTTCTACTTGTGAAGATGATGCAGATAAACCATTACCTAAAGATGTGTTGATGTCTCCCTGTATCGAATTAGCATGTCTGTTAAAATCCTCATACAAGTTTTTGCATGTCATAGGAAAAGTACTTTGATCCTTAGGCCTATCAATCAAGCTCTTTAACCACATACATTCCATAAGTGACACATTACTCTTTTTTATCCAAACCCACCACAAATCTTATGCCAAAAGTTTAGAAATTTCATCCCCCTCCTCAAACAAGATTATGAACATGATGGAGTGCATCGATGCTAATACGTTGTTGGGATGAAACTCATCCATAATATTCCAGAATGTGTTAAACATCCTGCGAATGTCACCGATACAACCTATTGCCAGCATAATGATTTCAAATCTACACCTTGCAAATACTTCAAGTAATCTTGCCCTTTTTGTGAAATAAGGGTCCCAGATGTTATCCAACTTTTTGAAGCTTTTTACCCTGGCGTGAAGTATCTCTCTCATAATCTGATCATCATAAGAATTAAGGTTAGCTATTATCCTCATGATTTCACTAATGCAAGAGAGAGTTGCATGTCTTATCACCTCATCATGATGTCTCAATAAGCGGAGCTTAACCAATGAACCAAATGCTAGAGATAAAGTTGTTTGCATAGCATTGGGTTTTGATTGATCAATATTGCCTAAATAATTTTCTAGCTCCTCCAAAGCTTTTAGAAGGTCATCTGTTCACTGAAATGGGCAATCTAATTTCTTCTCTACATTGTGCATTCCTTCTTCCAAATCCCTATCTCCTGTTAATGCCATACTAATAATTGAATTAATTCTAAAATAACCCAGTCATTCTGGTAGGAAACTGCTCTGATACCACTATAATGACCCTTACTAATTGAATTTCATCAAGCACTTGGCATGTAATCTGAATTATATTGTTGAGTTAAAAGACTGAATACGTACTAATAAATTCTGTCAAACACTTGGAAAGCAATCTGCTGGTAGTAAATAACTGATCGTAGATATTATTGAGCAATAAATCCAGGCAACACAATAATGCAAAAACAGTGCCAATATGAATATATTCCAATATAGATTTCCTTACACACAATTGCAGTTTCAAAATTTACAAATAGTTTGGTACTCAAAAAACTACTACAGATTATGCAATGCAAGGATGTCCTTATTGATTGGACTAATCATAAATGTCTTGTCACATGCAATTTACTTCAACTTAGGATGCAATGTTTCATATAGATGTATACAACAATGACTGAACTATAATTTATACATTGATTGTTAACGCATCTATTCAAACCCTTAGTACAATCATGACACAATAATCATCTAGCTATTACAACCAAATAGGGAAAAAACATGATATAATGAAGATGATATTGACTGGTAGCTGATGGTGTAATAATCAAACTGCAACCACGATCTGTCCTGTCACCAGCAATTATACAATCTGCAGTCGTACCTATATGGACTGTATGGCACCTAGCATAAATTGTTGTTGGGTAATAATTGGTCAAAAATGGCAAGAATGGAGGTGCCAAGGGTAGAGAAATATCCTCCCCAAAATAGAAAATCAGACTCCCAACTGGTTGTTAGATATGAGAAAATATGTGTGTCTCAGTTGTATAATAGGCCCTATCAAAAACTCCTAAAAAATGCACTGACTTGCCTCCAAGGCTCAACCAAAATGATTCCCCTTGATGAGTAGATGAATCCTTGCAACAAAAACCTCAAACCCTCAATCAAGTCTCTGTCCAAAACTAAATACACCAATGAAGCTCAACATGAAATGGTTGATTACCACTTCCAACATGCAACCCTTCAGAAGGTCTTTCACTTCCTCAGTTATGCAATCTCTTGAGAGGTATCATTCTCAAGGATTATGCTAAATATTTATAGACCTAGATGGTGCTACAAATGCTCATAGAGAAAAGGTAGTAAAATCATCAATTCAAGTGTATGTAAAATGAGAGGCCAAGCCCTCTATTTATTCACTTTTCTAAGAAGTTACTAAGAACTTCTAGAACCATCCATTATAAAATCCCATTATAATGCACTTTTACAATTAAATAACTTTATAAAATAAAAAGTGCAACTCAACTTAGAATTATAACATGTGGGCTCCATATAAGAAGTAATGATAAAATATAAATAAAATAATATCTCCAAGAGCATAATAAGCCATCCAATCCCCAAATAAATGCCAAAATGACTCTCACAACCACCAGTCTATGAGAGTCTGTAATAGATTGATCTGGCATGCAAAACAATGTCAGCCAAAATGGGGACATTACACCCTATTAGGATTCTATAAAAACATTCAATACATATCAGTCCCTATTAGGAGACTTTCAATCCCTGTTAGGAGATTCCAACCCTATTAGGAGTTGTGGAAGATAGTTGGACCCATTGCCCAAACAACTTCAAGGGGAAGACCAATGGACCCACAATCCAAATGATCTCTTTATATTCCTTGCAAAATAATAGAAATGAATTTCACTTCCTTCCTCTATCCTATCAACCAAACCTTTGCTCCTTCTGATCTTGTAACTAGATCACAAAACTCACATCCAATAATCGCTTGGATGACTTATTCACATTCATTAAACACTCTAATCCTTTTCACACTCCACACTTCATACAATCCTTCATGCACTTTACAAACAATAAAAATATCTTTCTTTTATACCATATCTTCAAAATAATTCCTTGAGTTGGCTTTGAGGCTTTCCTAAATAATTATAATAAGATAATTAATTAATTACAATTACAATAGCACTATCAACTCACAGTCTATACAAAACTTCACACATGTGATACTATGGATTGCGCATCCACTAACATCATCATTTGACTATCCTTTTTCATTATCTGACCATGCATCTCTTTATTACATCTCAAATGAAAGATATAATACAAACATCAAAAATTGCTTTCCAAGCACTCTGTCGTTGTACTACTCTTAGTAAATCAAGTACAACTTATGTACATTTTTTAGTTATGTGTTGTGCATTGAACCACATCACTAGGACACTATATTGAACATCTCCATGACCACACACCACTAGACAAGCAACACGTTGTCCATACAACTAAGATCTCTGTCTTCTACTTTTCTAGTCTTCACAGACTTACTGCTATGTTGACATCAATGACAAACATAGTCATGAATGCAACATGTCAATACTCTACAATGCTTGAGATACTCCCCCAATGTAATATCATTACCATGCATGCTAACATGCACATGTACATGTGTGTCTTTTATGTAAGTTACAGGTACCAAGCATCAAATTTAATGAAATTCTAGGATAAGTGTGCCTTATGGCAATAACTTAATGGTAAAAATAAGGAGATAATGTTCAATTCCAATCCTAGAAAAAGCCTAATCATGTGTCTTGAGAAGGAGGACATTTATCTAACTATTTACCATTTAGTAACTCGTGAGTTTTTCTTAGGGTGTGTTATTTGACTTTGACTTTGGTCAATTTTTCTTATGTTACTTTTTTTGTGGGATTGACTATGTGGTTTGCTTGATAAATGTTATAATTGTGATGCTTGGATTAATCTTATGATATTCAAATTATTAAATACTACTTGATTAAAAATAGAATTATTAAAATATGATAATATTTAATTAGTTGAAAATAAATAAAATATGTTCTTTAATTTAAAAGATCTGAATTAAAGTATAAATTAGAAAATTGAGTAAAAAGAGCATTAAAATAATAAAGACTAAATATTGATTTATAATAGGCAAGAGCCTACACTATAATGCTAAATTGTGAGCCTCTTAATTGAGAGTCTTGGGTTTGAATCTACTCGAGAATAACTAATAATCAAAATAATTAATCACAACACATAGTAATAATTAACCTTGGCTTCGACCTCTTACTGGTCAATTTTTTTTATTGATTTATAATAATCATTAAATTAATAATAGTTAAATTAGAGTTACATTTAAATAATGGGCTTTATTTAAATTATTAATTAAAATAATAAATTATACTTCTATGTAAGTGTCATGCAAAATAAATAAAGTGGAGAAAAGAAAATAATTTTTTTTTAAAAATAGAAAGTGATTTGAGTGTGCATGAAAATATTTATTAAATTAAGTTATTTAGTTTAAAGTAAATGGTTTTTTTATTAAAAAATAGGAAACCTTAGTTAGGGTTATGACTCTTTAATTATAGATTTTTTGGTCATTTTAGAGATAGACAGGTTTTTGAGAGAGTAATTGGATGGAGAGATAGAATTAACAGGTTTACACAGAGGTTCATGGTGATTTAACATTGAAGTTAAAGAGTAAATTCAAAGCTTATGAGTATTTTGGATCATGTATTTCTGGTTTGTATTATCTTTGAAATTTTGCTGGCAGATTTGAGGTAGGGTTTGAGAACCTTGAGAATCTTTCCTTTAAATTGATTATCTTCATCGTGCCTGTCAAATTGTGTTGTAGTGATTGTTAAAATTTATGAATAATTTCTATTTGTGAAATTTAAAAGAGAAATTACTTTTGGGTTACATTATTTTTAAGAAAGTAGAAAGAAGAAAAATATTTTTCTTATGTAGAAAATTATGATAAAACCTAAATCTAGAAACTTTTGTTTTAAAATTAGCAAAATTAAGTTGCATGAAATCTATCAAAACCCTAGGTTCTTCTTGAGAAAACATACATGCAAAATAATTAGAAAATATGATTATTCATTCAATTTATAATTTGATTAAGTGTCTTTGTAGATTATAAAAGTAAAGAGTGAAAGTCAAAGATTAACTAGACATTATCATTCAAATTATAAATTAAATCTAACATCTGAAAAATAAATAAAATTGAGAAAAAATATATGTTAAAATATATTTATATCTTATATAAATAAAGTAGAATCTATTTATTGTGAAAAGAATTATGTAAAAAAATATGTATAAAGGTATACCTGCAAATTCATGTAGTTATACGTGTGAAGGAAAATTTACAACTGAATATATTTATGTATGTGAAAATGAATAAATGCATGTTAGAAAAAATCATATAATAATCATGCATGCTTAAGAGTAAATATGCATGTGAAAATAATGACTGCAAGCTTGTTTTTATTTATTTTTTATTAATTTTAAAATTATAAAAAAATTATTAATTTCATATTTTAAAAATAAAAATAAATTATTATTTATTTATTTTTAAAAATTAAAAATTTTTTAAATTACTATTTTGATATGTGAGTTTTAAAATAGTAATAATAATGCTTTTACTTATATAACTAAGTTCACTAAACTCTTCGTAGAATATAATCTTATTACATGTAAATATAAATGCATGTGTAATTATAAGTTTGTAAGTATTTAATTATAATTTAGTTATATTTTAAGTGAAGTTAACTAGATGATCATTTATTTATGGTGAGTAGATATAATAGGTGAACTTATATTTTATTTACTTATAATTATAATTCATGTTGGACTATTTATAATAGAACTATGAGTTCAATGGGAATTAAATATTAATTTTAGACTTCAATGAAAGTTAAAGTAATACTTTAAGAATGATATTGATATCTTTATGATATTAACTAAGACATTTATAGTCTAATATCATTTAAATTAATAATATGATAAAATGTTATGCTCGAAATTGATAAAATATTAATGTAGTTGATATTTAATTAAGAGATAATTTTTGAGTTGAATATTAAGCTATTCAATAAATAATATCATTATAATATTGATTAATCATGGTGATTATATATATATATATATATATATGAAGTATTTATTTACACTTACACCATAGGTATTCATGCATGTTTTGAATATAAACTCTTAAGCCAAACTAAACATTAGAATATAAATTAACTTAGTTGCAAAATTGAACTTGTATTATTATCGTGATTTCTTAGTATATGGTTTTGTTGGAATTTCTTTTACGATGTTTTGGGGGTTATGTAGTTGGTCAAATAGTATTGCACACTAGAGGCTATGAGATTCTATTTTCTATGTGATAACCATTTTATATCTCAGTTAGTTTGTGTATGGTTTAAAGTGTAAGTGTTAGTGATCATCCTTGATCTGATCATTATGTCTTTTAACCAAAAGGGGTGATGACCATTATTTTAATAAGTCTGATTTACCAAGTCACGTTATGTTATTGTTTATTTTGATCTATGTTCTAGATGGTTGTGTTGTGAAGTGTGTTATTTTATGATTTATTCAATAATTTGATTGGTTACCTTTATGGGTGATGTACTCTATCATGGAGATGGATGTTATTGATATTGGTTTATTGTTCTTGTGATTATGAGACTTTATTGATTATTGCTATGATTATGAGATGAATGATTTTTTGAGATGTTATGCTGATACGGAAAATGAATTCTTGTGTAGATGTGATATTCTTTCTCAAGCTCCATTATTTTCCTTTGGTCACTTTCATGACTATGATTTATGAGTATTTTTTCAGTATTATTTGAATTATTTTGAATAGATTATTAGGGTAGGTTATCTAGGTGTATAGGGGGAAAGTGGCTTGCAATGGGGGTTGGGGCCGTAAGTGGTTACCAAGGTAACTCATTGTAAGTAACCTAATTAAGTGATAATACAACACCATAATGGGGTTTTTTAAAAAGAACTAAAAAGATTAAGTTTTCCTCACCCATGTCTTGAGTGCTAGTATAGGCTAAGATGGGAGTGGTTGAAGATGCTTTATTGTGATCTTGCATAGTTAGTTTCCTTGTCTATATGAAAGGATTACTGATGCTGCATAGAGTCACTAGGGGTTCCTAATCCAAAAAGATGGTTAGGATAACTTTAAATTTGACTCGTATGATGACACTTCCCTATATGCATCTTAGGTTTCTAATAAATTCATATTTATATGTATATGTATATTTATTATTTTGTTTTGGGTTGCTTCTAGGATCATCTTTTCGTGTGACTTGTACCACTTTTTGAAGAGAGATTTTAGGATCCTTTCCTAGGATTTGTGTTATTGATTTTGTGGTTTGATTATTCGTGTGTGGATCATACATTATCTCCCTTACACTGTGGGAGTGCGAGCATGATTAAGTGACCATGCGGTTGGGAGGTAGTGACTTCTTACCATTTGGGTTCCTTCTAAGATTGGCAACAATATTGGATGTTTGTTGATGCATTTGTACCATTATCATTCTTATTCTTATCTTACAGATTTTAATTCACATGTTGTATCTATGTATTCATGTATCTTGTGTCGTAAGATCCTATGGGATGATGTATTGTGTTTTGATGTACTTGTATTTATTACTACATAACTTGTGACATGTGCAGTAGATGTGGTTATTTAGATGTGCTTCATTGTATCAGTTGTACTTGTGTATCTTCTTATGAGATTATGTATATGTTATTGCTTTATGATTATGGACATTGTGCTTAAGATTAAAACTAATTAATAAAACTTTCTTGAATGTGACTAAACATGAAGAAACCCTTGAGGAATGGAGATTGTGTTTGAAATTGCATATGTGTAATTGATGTGTGTGTGTGTGTGTGTATTGCTTCTACATTTTTATCTTGATGTTGTATAAACTTTTAAAACTTCTAAGGAAAAAAAATGATCGATAGAATATTTTAACATAGTAGGTTAATTTCTCTTGGGTTCTCAAGTGGGGCATGATGTTTTATCTTTGTTTTTGGAATTTAATATCAATTTCCTCCTCATAAAAATAGAAATTACACATTATCAACTACCTAGAACTCCTCAAAATAGAACAATCATATTGATAGTAGGAATAATGAGGAATATCCTTTATGAATCATAAACATTCTTGATCTTCTCAAATAAGAATTTTTCTCATAATCAAATATTCCAAAATATCCTACATTTTGAAATAACCCTTAATGTGTTTGAATACTAGAGTCAATCCTAAAATTATTGTTTTTATACCTAGAAATTTAAGATGTGTATATAAATGGTCATGACTCTTGGAAGATAGAATTGGATGAAAATCAAATTATGCAATTGTAGAGTGTGAAAAATCAATCTCTATGAATAGTAATCAAAATGCTCAAGAATTTTATTACTAACTATCCATTCAAGATAAACCCTCAAATGACTACAAGCTCTAAGACTATTCACGATTTTAGAGAATGAGTTTTTGATTAATTATATAAATTAACTAAACTATTTAATCTTTAGAGCCTAGAATTGTATATTTTAGAGATCTTTTAGTAGCCCGACAAGCCCTTTGTCTAGAAGAAATGGTGGCTCAAGGACATGTTTTGTATGAACAAACTAAAAATACTACAAAAAGAAATAATATGTAAAAATATAGAATATAATTAAAGTGATAAAATGATAAACAAGAGGTAAAGGAATATTAAGAAGAACTGTGATTAAAGCTCCAATGAGTGGGAAGAACTTCCCCACTTTAATCTGCACACGCAAGACTGATACAAAATGTTTGTGAAAATGTGATAAGATGTTTACCTTATTAAATTTATATTTTGGTGTTTTCAAAGCCTTTAGATAAGATTATTGATAAATAGCTAGAAGAAAGTAATAAATAACGTGTTGATAAGAAGAAAATAGATTAAACGTAGAACCCAAAGGGTCACCCTCCCTTTAAATTAGAATCAATGGAGCTTTCTCGAATGAAGAAGAACAATGACCTTTGAAAATGTAGACTTTTACTAGGTGTCTTAGTAATGGTGGATAACAAGGTGATGAATCTATAATGAGAGAAAATAAATAACATATGTTGAGAATGGTGAAAGAATAAGTTCAAAGACTGCAAGAGATGTCTAGAGAATACAAGTTAAATTAATAAAGAAAAAGGGTATGTTTTTATTGAACATTGTCCTCAAAATCAATACAATTCCAAATTAGTGTTACACTGCCAAATTCAGAAAGTGTAATGTCATCCTACCCAACCCAAACATAGATATTTTTGAAATTCTACCATGGGATACATATGTCTCTACAACACACACACATCTAGTTTTCATCCAAAATTAATGGTTAAGGATTCATCTACTAAAGATGCAAAGGATGGAATTTTAGATCAAAGATTAAGGTTTAAGGTTCATAGTTGTCTCAATTATGACTAAAGGAAAGGCTCAAGTAATATGATATTTCATTATGTGCAATTTCAAATGTTGCACTTTCCCTTTATTTTAGCTAGCATATATGTTCATATAGAAGTTCCAACTAAAGTAGAGAGAAATAGTTTAGAGTATTATCTCTAAGATACAAAGGAGAGTAGAGTATTTTATCTATGAGGGTTTCCCCACAAAAGTGACCTAAGTCAATCCTTCTTGAATAGATGTGTCACCTTTAACATGTTAGTTGTAGACAAAGTCATTAAGTTGAAATTAGAAAATTAGATTATATAGACCTCAAACAATATCAATATGCCTGGGTAGAAAGTTTTTCTATGTTAGGGATGGTATGAAAATGTAGTCATCTCAAGGCTAATTCAAAATCTCTTGTAGGGTCTATTAGAAGTCTAAATGGGAAATGAGATACTAAGAGTGGGGGGGGGGGGGGGGGTGTGGGGAGTGAGGGGTGAATCGAGATCTATAAAACTTTCTCTTTAAACAAAATAACTACTTAACTGCATTCACTCCTAATTCATTTCATAACTTTACTGCTATAACAACAAAGTTCTCATGTTAGGGCTACAATTTTATCACTTTTGATGATCTACCCTGTGAGAGGTCTACTTGGTTAAAAGCAATACAAGACTGTTAAGTCTACCTTGATTAAAGGATTTAGAATTACAATGAAGTAAGCACTTTGTTAGGAGATTTAACAAGGTCTATAAAACCATTCTATTAAGAGATTTTCCCTTATCAACTACTTAGAATGTCTCAATATTTGATTCTTCACTTTTCTCTTACAAAGACAATTACAGATCTTCTCTCTTTAATGTCTAAATCTGGTCTCCTTATCTAATTTGCTCTATTTTTTCCTTCACTGCTAGGTTGCTCTATCTAATCTCTGTATCAAACTTAGCCTTCCTTGCTTTGTCCATAGCCTTTTTGCACATTCATGATCTTCCTTCATATCCCTTCACACTCTTTATCCCATACTTATGATTTAGGGTTGGATCCCTTCTTAAATAGATAATCATGGAAGGTTCTAGATCATAATCAAAGATCCAAAAGAAATTACTTTGTCATTTTATCCTTCTAACTTTCTGATTGGTTAATCTTTCTTTCTTGGGATTAATGCCTTTTGACAAAATGTGTAATTAGCTCCTTAGTTGTCTCTACAATTTATAAATATAGCATAGAAGTTGGCCAAAATGATGTAGATAAGTGTTTGTCTCATTACAAACACATATGTCAAAACTGGTTTACTCAGCAATTGAATGTTCTGATGCTCAATCATAACTAACATTCATGTTGTCTCTCAACTTTTGTAGGCTCGAGAAATACTGACTCACTCAACATAAGCTAACTTTACATTTCTAGGTCTCCATATGTTTTACTCGACATGTATAGTAGCTTAGTCTCTACTGGGGTCCTCAACAACCTTTGACTTTCCCAACATGTAGTGAATTATAAACAAGTCCATGCAGCTCAACTTTCTTAGGATGGTTTGGTTGTAGTGATGACCGACCAATGTTTCCTAGAAAATGACTAAGTGTTAGACACTGGTAGGAAACAAGGCTTAGAGATCAACATGGTCTACCCACCAAAAGGAAACTTTGATAGTTGTAAAGGAAAAGTCATCTGGGTTATACCCATGCTAGACAATGGATAAGAAACTAGATGGACACATATGTTGAGAATTATTCTAAGACAAGAGATATATAATATAAATAGTAATATAGCCCTTACAATGATTTGTGTTATGTAGAGTTGTATGTGTAGAAATGGTGATCATCTAAAAGCTTAGTTTCTCAAATCCTTGAGAACATTTGTATTTGAAACCACCTAAAGATGAATATTATAAACACTACCTGATTAGGAGGATGTCAATGCAATATCTCTGCTTCAAGAGTTTCTAACTACAACCTCTAAATGTGTTTCTTTCTTTCAATCAACTATTTAAATTAACTAAGATTTTCATATCTCAACTCTTATCACTCTAAATGGATCTTCCCATCCCATTCTTTCAAATTTTCATGGGATTTCAACCATATCTAGGGTTGATACATCTTTGCATAATGGATAGATTATTTATGATGTGGGGGATTATTTTTTTGGGTCTCTTCAAGTTGTGATTTTTTTATCATCTTCTCCTAAATATGTCATTTATTTTGTGTCATCTTTCCCTGATTCTATTAGAAGTAGTGTGGAGGTTGATTTTTGAAAGCCTCACAAGAGAGGCTTGAACAGTGATGTCTCACAGGTTTTTTTCGTGTGTGCGTATGTGACAATTTTTAGAATGGGAAATAACAAGGGTTGAAGAGATGACATGTTGATAGGAGGTTTATTCATATCTCATGTCTCATTTCCATTCAGTTGACTAATATGGAGATGGTGGGGGGGGGGGGGGGGGGGGGGGATGTGGGGGGGAATAGATCAAATATCTCTTTTTCCTCCACTCATTGTGTGATCTATCAGTTTAGGGGTCTTTGGCCTCTTGGAGCCACATGCTTCAATCTCACAACAGTGGAAGCCTCTCCTTTTTGGTATAGTTTAAATTTACTCTATGACATAAGGATTTTTTATTGTAAATTTTGAGAATGCTCAAGAAATAAATAAAATTTTGTTTGGTTATTTTTTTAGTTCAAAAGACATTTTTTTATTAATGGTGAAACTATGGAACTCTAATTTCAACCCTTATTTACAAACACTTAATAAGATTTTGATTTAGATTCAATTTTCTTATCTCCTTAATTTATGGGTTAAATATATTTTAGAGGAAGTGAGAGATGCATCTAGAGATTTTCTAATGGTGGATGAAAAATCATCTGATATTCTTCATTCCATTTTTTCTTGTATCCTGGTCGATATGGATGTTTCTAATGGGCTACCTACTAAGATTTTAATCATATCTTCTAGGGGAATACCATGAAGGGATTCCTTTTAGGTGTAGAAAATATTTTAAGACTAGCCATGTGGCAGCTCAATGTAGATTAGAGAAAATGAAAATGACTTCTTTGTGGTTGAAAGGTTCTTTGGAACAACATTATATGATTGAGAAGAAATATAAACCTCATAAGAGTTTTTCCTATGTGATAGAAATTTATTCTTAGTTTCTTGCAACTTTTCTTTTGCTAATTGGGTTATAGACCATGGGATTGTTGAAACTAGACTGGAAATGTGATCTACAATCGTTTCCCCTTTTTACTTAGTCTTGGTGTATGTATCTCGGTGTGCTCCTTTTGAGTGGATATAACTTGTTGAATAGGTGTAACAATTAGTGCATTAGTAGAAATAGCACTCAACAACTAAATAAGAGCTTGGATAGCCTCTTGCTCCTTAGGCCTCTTGGTCTCTTTCTTCTCTATCTTCTTTTCTCCTTCT
This sequence comes from Cupressus sempervirens, assembly GCA_028749045.1. NCBI lineage: Eukaryota > Viridiplantae > Streptophyta > Pinopsida > Cupressales > Cupressaceae > Cupressus > Cupressus sempervirens. The sequence continues at coordinate 675,084,467 of CM053784.1, read as the reverse complement.
ATGGTGTCTTATGCAGATTGATCTCCTTCACCTTTTTTATCTAATTTCTCACTAATAGCATATGTAGACTATGAGGGAACAATAATTTCCCCTCCCTATTGCTTGGCACTCATGTCAGATGAAACTTGAAAACCATCAGTTGTTGCACTATCAATCTGGGGATAGTCTTGTATGTGTAACAAAATTGGATTGGTGCATAGAGGAGAAGTGTCTAAGGTGTTAGATTTGAAATTTTTCACATCTTCCTCAATTAATGTATTGTGATTCTATGGTGATGAATCAAGAATATCCTCTATGGTGATAATATCATGTTGTTTTCTCACTTCGAACTTCTCTACTGCTTTTTCAATCCTCTCAAGTTCATCATCATCTTGACCTTCCAAATCTATAACATCTCTATCCTCTTCCTCTTTTTCTTCTCCAATCAATGGAACTAGCAATCCAAATTTTTTCTTCCATATTACAATGCTCTTCTTATCAACTTCATCATCTTTATTCTTCAAAATTGTGTATGCCCTCTCTTTAGGTGCAAATTTCTTTGTAAAATCTTTTAGGGTAGTAGACATATGTGTCTTTCCTAAATTAGACATAGTTTGGGCCAATGTAATCTCTCTTATTTTCCTCTCAATGAATAATTCTCACTTCTATTTTGCATCTAATTTATTATATAAATCCTTAGAAATACCTTCACCTAACTGTATAGGTGTATATCTAAATTTTATCATCATATCCATGATTGCTTTTTCAATCTTTTCTTTATCATCTTTATTTAAAGAATCATACTGAATCTTCTTAAAGTCTACTAAGCCAGCTGAATTTCTAATCTTTTCACATACTTGATCAATGGTCATGGGAGGTAGTCTCGATACAATTTGAAATTTTCTTGAATCATCAGGCTTAGTTTCCCCTTCATCTTCCTGCTCCTCATCAGGTGTAACAACTATTTTCTTCTTGACCTCTTGGTAGGCTTTGTTTCCTCTTTGTTGGGATTTTTTTGTCTTTGCAACTAGGGGTTGAGATGCCTTGGGTCTAGTTATTATCCTCCTCTTTGGCTCAAGTTCAAGACGTGTGACTACCTTCTTCACATTTTTTCTTTAGATCCTCCTTCACCTTAGGATCAACAATGATTATTTTCTTTTGTTTTGTTTCCTTGGGCTCGACAACAACTAATTCTTTACCTTTGGATTCTTTGTCATCTTTTTCTTCTTCTTCTTGACCAAATTCTTCATCCTCCCCTTTTCCCTCAATTATCTAGAGTTGTCCTATGCCAAGCTTGCCCTTAAGATCTTCTATCATCCTCTTCCATTTTCTATCCATCTTGGGCACTTTTTTTTACATTAGAGTTTTAATCTTGGTTGAATCATAATTATCAAAGGGCTTGACATTCTTGTCAATTTCCTCATATAAAAATGCAGTGACAACTGCAATGACTTCATCTACATTGACTTCACATTGCATTGGCCTTAACTATGCAACCCTTGGTAACACTTCTAAGCATAGGTAAAATTAGTGTCTACCATGAAACATATATTATCAAAATAGTGATCTACGAGTGATTTTGGAATCCTCATTCTATTTTCATCTTGTTCTTAAATTCATCAAAATAATTTTCCATAATAGCCTCAAAATTTTCTCCCAATTGTGTAAATGAGAACATTATTTTTTCAGTAATAGATCTATTCCTATCCCATACAACTATGCCAATAGTAGGGAATGAACTATGTACATAGAAAAATATACAAACTAACAATTATCAAAACTTACATGAAGTGTTCTTGGCCTTCTGAATCGCTCCAAGATTTTCTAACAATTGTTGTAGTTGCAACTTGGCAAGGGCATAACTGTGATCTTTCTTTAAAATCTTATAACCTAGGTCAATTGCAATACACAACACTATTCAATTGGCTTGACTTATATAGTTTGTGTGTAATTACACACACAAAAAACTCAATAACTATATCTTCAATCCCATCTATTGACATTCATCGGCCTTTCCACTTGGCCTTCATTTGTTCCTCAACAATGTTCTTCATTGCATATCTTATTGTCTTTGCTCTGTCTGAGGTGGGATTACTAGTAACTCAGCGAATGAATGCCTCATTTATCTTTATTAGTCCACCTTCCAACCAAATTTTTATGTCATGTACTTGGCTTAGTATAACTTTTATCAATTCTGCTCTAAATACTTTTGGAAATGATAGGGCACAAGAAATCGATTTCTTAGAAACAATCTTTTTCCCATCCTTAAGAACTCCATTATCACACAACTTTTCATAAGTTTCTCACAATTCATAATCTCCAATTTTTGTAAGCTTGCATATATAGCACCATCAAACATCGTGAACCATCAATACTCTTAGTGGAATTGATGACAGGGTACCAAATGCATCTCCAGTCATCGTAATGTTAGGGTACACCATGAATTTGGGTGGAGGACATTGATCATTCCTCACGATCTTTGCATTTCTCTCTCTAAATATTTCCTTTCCATAAATAGATGCAATGGATGTCATTTTTGCAAGTAGGGTTTAATCAAATTCACTTCAAAAATTTTGATATCAATTTAAATCAGCACTGTAAACCTTACCTACTCAATTCTCCAAATCTTGCCAATGACATATTGTGATTCGCTTGTTCTTTTGCTAAAATTGCCTCTGTGCACTAAAATCACTTGGTAAATGAATATAAAAATTTGATATACACCTTCAATTCATTGTTTTAGATCTACAATAAATGCACTATATTTAAGTAGGTGCATTACAATTGTCTTGGTCTTTACATGTTGTGTTCACACTTCTTTCCTTTCAATACTCGATCTTCATTACTTAGCTTGGTCAATACCATTTAGTTCAGCCATCACATTAGCTTGGTCATTGTAAACTTTTGGTCCATATTGCAATGCAATACAAATAGTAGTACTAATGCTCGACACTTGATAGCATACTTGATTCTATTGCCCAATTATTCTCTCAAATTTTTCCTAGTGCACTTGATTCATGTTGATACAGACTTTTAATCACATCTCTTGTTAGGAACTAGTGTGTAATATATCATTCAAGTGTATAGTTCCTTACATTCCTTCTTTGCTTAGTTAGATGTAGTGTGATCACCTGATCCATTAGATTGAGTGATCTCAACTTTGCTTCATCCACTACCTCTAGGTTCCACTATCTTTTTCTAGGTTGGATTCATGTTCTTCTTTGTTTGTTCCATGTCAATTTTTATTTTTCCTTTGATGTGTTCATTGCTTGGTGCTGGTGCTCGGGTCTTGTATTTCTTACTAACATGTCCAACCTTGTGACAACTAAAACAAACTAAGCTTCCATTCAACCATATATTGTAATTGCCTTTGAAATGTTTTCTAATGCAAATTTTTGGAATGTGACCATACTCTCCATAATAATGATAATTATACCATGTGTTATAATCCTAGTTGTAAGAGTTGCCCTTCTTAGGTACATGTGTTTTCCTTTCCAATGTCCAATTAGATTTTTCTTTGGATCTGCATTCTTGAGCTCTATGTCCATAATTCTGACAGATGTAGAAATGTCCCTCAGATATAGGTATAGTAGGTATACCACTTTCCTTTGACCTTCATCCATGTGCTTTGTGTCCTTATTTCTTGCAATTAAAACAATTTCAAATAAACTTTGGTTTAGGATTTTGCATACCATGCTTGCTTCTACAAATTTTTGTTGTGTATCATGTTAGCATAAATGTTGATGGTATTCCTTTAAGGGAGTATCCTACGAATTCATAAGAATGTAACATGATTGACATGTTGCATTCATGATTGTGTTTGTCATTGGTGACAACATAGTATGGTTTCTATGAAGACTAGCATAGTATCAGACATAGATCATGGTTGTATAGAAAAACTTTTGATGTTTAGGTGATGCACAATTAAGGACATGTTCTAGACTATGTCCTAATGATAAGATCAAGTGTGTGCATAACATAAGTCAAAAATGTACAGAAGATATATGTGATTTAAAAATATTATTACAGAGATAGAGTACCTAATAAGTAGTTTATCATGATTGGATTGTATCATCTAATAGAGACAGAATTAGGATATGAAAATTTACATAGAGAAAGAGAAAAATCTAATCATGGTCTCAGTGATTGTGCAAGTCCTAGAGTCATGTGTGTGATAAGTTGCATAGACTGTGAGTCAAAAATGTTGTGTAGTTGTGAAATAATGAATTATCTTATTGTGATCCTATTATAACTAATTTGAAAAGCATCAAGGCTAACTCAACAAAAAAATTTGAGGTCTTAGTATAAAAGAAAGTATTTTCCTTGGTTGTAAAGTGTGATTGTGGATGTGAATGAAGTGTGAAGTGTGTGAACAAGAGAAGATTATTTTGTAAATGAAAGTAAGGGATCAGAGGGATTATTGGATGTAAAGTTGGTGATCTGGTATCGAGATCTGAAGGAGTAGAAGTCTAGCTAATAGGATAGAAGAAAAGAAAGGAGAAGTACAATTCTATTCTATTATTCTACAAGGAATAATATAGAGATCATTTGGATAGTGGGTTTATTGGTGTTTTTTAGACAATGGGTCCATCTACCTTCTACAACTCCTAACATGGTTGGAATATCCTAATAGGGATTCAAAGTCTCTTAACAGGGACTAATATGCATTGAATGTTTTCATAGACTCCTATTAGGGTTCATCCTCTAACAAAGAATATTTATATTAGTACATCATCTTTGGGTACCATACCCACTAGGGTTTTCCCTTTGATCAAAGGTTTCCCTACTTAATATATCTGGTGTTATTGTGTATGAGTATCTTGTTATAGTTGTTGCTTATATTTCTCATATGGTTAAGGTTTAATAAGGTTGATAATTATTATAATAGTTGGATAAATAATTCACCGCACCCCCCCCCCCCCCCCTTTCCCCCTCTTAGTTATATTAGTGGACTATATATTCTAACAATTGGTATTAGAGCTTCAAGTCCTTGAAGACAAAGCTTAACAACTTTGGGAGATCGATAACAAGTCACTTCAGAAAATATAGTCCTAAGTTTGATGAGATTAACTATGATAGTTGGAAAGAAAAGATGAAGACTCATCTACTATGTATGGGTCCATGATATTGGCTTTTGACAAAGGATGACAAAGAAATTGTGGAAGAAGGCAAGCTTGAAGAATGCAATGAAGTACAAAGAGATATTTTTATGTGTAATATGCAAGCCATAGAAGCTTTAATGTCATATTTTCCTAAGAATAAATATAGTCAGGTAAAGTCACTAGAAACATATCATAAGATTTGGAAAGATTCAGAATCTACTTTTGAAGGGGATACACATACAAAAAGGATAAGATTACAGAATTGGATATGCTTGTTTCAAGATGCTAAAATGATGAAAGATGAATATGTAAGAAGTTATGTTGGTAAGATATCTGAGATTGTTGTAGGAATCAAGTCATATGTTGGATCCAAGAAAGAAGATGATATTGTATGGAAGAACTTGAAAACTTTGACAACACCATTCAAGAGGGTACTGTAAATTATTGAGCTTTTGATACCCTATACTGAGAAGTCCACCAAGGAAACTTTGCTTGGAAGATTGGATGCATGAGAAGCTAGTTTAAGATAGTCAGGGAATGTACAAGAGTGGAGATAGTTTTTAGTGCCTTAAGTATTCATCCATGCTTATCCAGAAGTGAAAGCACTCTTGTAGATTTTGCTAGTAGTAGTAGAACTAGATCTAAAGAAGATAGAAAGATTGAAGAAGGTATAGCCCTACTTGTAAGAAGAGAAACATATGGTAAGAAAATATTTAAATGTTGTATTTGTAATGAATTTGGCAGTTTCCTAAAAGAGAGAAAAAGTATAAAGGAAATCTTAAGCCTAGAAGACCTAGAAATTGTTTGTATGCAAATGAAGATGATGAATCTAACGAAAGAGTTCAGATTGAGCATGATGATGAGCTAGGATTTGATGCCATAAAAGAAGATGATCTTGACATAGAAATTAGAGAAGAAAAAGCTCTAGTTTCCCAAGTCAAAAAAAATTCTAATTGGATAATAGAAAGTGGATGTTCACATCATATGACTGGTGATATGAACAATTTTTTAAAATTTAGGAATCATGATGGGGGTATTGTTAGAGTTGTTAACAATAAAACCTATCACATCATAGGGATAAGATCTATTACTCTTGATGGAAAGACTAACACTGATGATGTTTAATTTTTTGATGGTTTAAAGCAGAACTTGTTGAGTGTTGGACAGTTCGTTGATAAAGGTTACCAGTTGCAATTCACAGAAAAGACTTGTATTGTCAAAGATAAAGATGGTAAGCTGATTGGAACAAGTACAAGATCTAGAAGTAATGTATTTCATTTCAATCCTATTGAGATGCCATGTTTGGTTGCTAAAGTGGATAATAGTTTGTTATTGCATAGAAGGTTTTGTCACATAAACTTTGATAACATAGTGAAGGTTAGTAGCACATTTACAGCTAGAGATTTTCCAAAGATAAGGAAGCCTACTAATGTTGTTTGCAAAGAATGTATCATGGCTAAGAAAAAGAAGGTATATTTTCCTAGCAAGAAGTTCACTACTATAGAGAAGCTAGAGATTGTTCATACAGATTTAAGTCCAGCCCTACCAAAACAAGAGGATTCCATGGAGAAAGGTATTTTATAATTTTTGTTGATGATTTCACTAGAATGATGTGGGTAGCATTTCTTAAAGAGAAATATGAAGCATTTGAGAAGTTTATGATATTTAAGAATAGAGTTGAGAATAAACCTGGTGTTAAGACTAAATGTTCGAGGTCAAATAGAGGAGGAGAGTTTACTTCTAGAGAGTTTAACATGTTTTTAAAAGAGAATGGAATTAAGAGACAATTATCATCACCTAAGACCCCTAAGCAGAATGGGATAGTAGAAAGGAGAAACAGATCAGTATCAGAGGCAGCAAGAGAAATGATATTTGAGAATGGTGTATCCAAGACATTTTGGAGAGAAGTAGTCAATACAACAGTGTACACCATGAATAGAGTATAGATTAGAAAAGGTATGAATAAGACTCCTTATGAATTATGGTTTGGTCATACACCTTCAGTAAAGTATTTGAAATTTTTTGGAACCAAGTGTTATATAAAGAGAGATGACAATGTTGGTAAGTTTGATCCAAGAAGTGTTAAAGGTATGTTTCTTGGTTATTCATTGAAAAGGAAAGCTTGCAAAAGTTTTAATCATAGAACCAAGACAATAGTTGAGTGCACAAATATAAAATTTGATTAGAAGTTTAGAATTAAGGAAAAGATGATGGATCATAATTCTAATGAGGAAGAAGAAAATCCTAGAATGGTTAAAGAGAATGTAGAAATTTTCTTTGAGACTAAAAATAACTTATAGAATGATATACAAATTGTCGAGCAAAGAGGAGAATGAAGATTTGAACCAAGAGATGAGATAAGAGTTGAGTTAGAAAATCTTACCTCTAACAAAAACCTGACAAAGAATCACCCTCCAAAGTAGATAATTGGAAGAAAAGACAAGGGATTGATGACAAGAAATAGGATAAATGAGGAATTATGATTGATTTCTCAAGTTGAACCTAAGAGTGAAGATGAGGCATGAAAATATGATCAGTGGATTCAAGCAATGAAGGAAGAACTAGATCAAATTGTGAAGAATGACACATGGGAATTGGTTCCTAGACCTAAACACAAGATTGTTATAGGAATTAAATGGGTATTCAAAAACAAGATGAATGAACAAGGTGAAGTTGTAAGAAACAAAGCTAGACTAGTGTGCAAAGGTTATTCACAGCAAGAAGGAATAGATTATGAGGAAACATGTGCCCCTATAGCCAGAATGGAAGCAATGATAATATTTTTGGCTTATGCAGAAATAAGAAGTTCAAAGTGTATTAGATGGATGTCAAATTATCTTTTTTGAATAGAGAAATTGAAGAAGAGGTTTATATTGAGTAGTCTGAAGGGTTCCTTTGATAGAAGTCAAGGATATGGTATGTAGATCGAAGAAATCTCTATATTTTCTAAAGCAAGCACCTATTACCTGGTATGCAAGGTTGGGCAGTATTTGGCAAAGAGTGGATTTTCTAAAGGTATGATAAATAGTAACTTGTATTTGAAAAAAAATGAGAATGGTTTGCTGATAATAGTAATATTTGTTGATGACATAATTTTTGGAGGCAATGATGAAGCAAATGACAAGTTTTATGAAGAAATGAAGAATGAGTTTGAGATGAGCATAATTGGTGAGATGAAGTTCTTTTTGGGTTTGCAAATTTTGCAAAAGAGTGATGGCATTTTCATTTCACAAACTAAGTATTTGAAATACTTGTTGAAAATATTTAGCTTAGAAAATTGTTAGCCTATTAGCACACCAATGATAACTGGTCATAAGTTATCTGGTAACAATTAGACACCTACAATTGAGAAGAAGAATTACATATCCATGATTGGAAGTTTGCAATATTTGACTCACATTAGACCAGATATAGAAAATGCAGTTGGGATTGTAGCTAGATTTTAAGTTGATCCTAAGGAGTACCATTATGCAACAGTAAAAATGATATTCAAATATTTGAAGGGAACATCTTATTATGGGATATGGTATGACAGATCAATTATTTCACTTTATGTTCTTATACTGATGCAGATTGGGCAAGTAGTATGGATGAAAGAAAAAGAACTAGTAGTGGAGCATTTCTTCTTGGAGGAAGATTGGTTTCTTGGTTAAGAGAGAAACAATATTGTAATTCACAAAGTACAACTAAGACAAAGTATGTAGTAGTAGCAAATAATTTTAATTAGGTCATGTGGGTGAAGCAAATGTTGAAGTACATTGGGATAGAATTTTCAAAACCTATTATCATATATTGTGATAACACAAGTACAATGAGTATGTCTAAGAATCTTGTATTGCATTCTAAGACTAAGAATATATCTATTAAGTGTCATGTTTTGAGAGATAAGGTTGCAGAGAAAGAGATCAGACTAGAGTAAGTTAGTACTAAAGATCATAATATAGGTATCTTTACAAATCCCTTGCCTAAAGATACATTTGATTACTTGAGAAGTATTCTTGGGGTTATGCCCATGCCTACTTCAGAGTAGATGATGTAGAGATTGCATCAGTCTAGTGGTACAAAGCACTATTGTTTGACTAGACTGAATGTTGATGTTTCTTATATGGGGGAGTATCTATGATGAGCAGAATCACTAATGACTCATGGTAATTGATCTTGAATAGTGTCTTTGGACACTTGAGCTTGTTGAAGACTTAGAGGAGATGATTGACATAATGAGACCTTTGTCATTGATGTCAATGGGAGAGATGTGTACTTGAAAAACATCTTTTCTTTATTAGAGAGATTTAGAAAGATTCATGTAAATAAGGAGAAGGAATATCTCTATGGGGGAGACACACAACATGAAGAGTTATTAATGCCTAAAGGGGAAGATAAGTACAGATTGATGTATGAGGGAGAAGCTAAGATTCTTTTAACATGTGAACAACTAATGCCAATCCTAAGATTTGTTGAATAGAGAAGTGTTCCGGAGGATTTCAAATTTGATTGATGAAGAGGATTTGAAGAAATAAAAATAGCAATAGTTGTAGCAAAGTATTATTTGGTATTCTTGGAAATTAGATTTTTTTCATCTATGTTGCTATCAATGCCAAAAGGGGAGATTTTTAGCATGAATGTTGATGGTATTCCTTTGGGGGAGTATCCTAAGCATTGGTAAGCATGTAGCATGGTTGACATGTTGCATTTATGACTGTGTTTGTTATTGATGACAACATAGTATGGTTTTTGTAGAAGACTGGCAGAGTAGTAGACAGAGATCGTGGTCATACCAACATAGTTTTGATGTTCAGGTGACACACGGTTAAGGACATGTTCTACACTGTATCTTAATTATAAGGATAAGTGTGTGTAACATAAGTCAAATATGTACAAAATATATATGTGATTTACAGAGAGCAATACAGAGACATAGTACCTAATAAGAAGTTTTTTATGATTGGATTGTATCTCCTAACATAGATAGAATCAAGATATGAAAAGTTACACAAAGAAAGAGGATAGTCTAATGATGATGTCAGTGAGTGTGAAAGTCCTAGAATCATACGTGTTAGAAGTTGCATAGACTGTGAGCTGACAATGTTGTTTAGTTGTGAAATAATTAACTATCTTATTGTGGTCCTATTATAATTAATTGGGAAAGCCTCAAGGTTGACTCAAGAAATTTTTTCAGGACTTAGTATAAAGGAAAGTATTTTCCTTTGTTGTAAAGTGTGATTGTGGATTTGAATGAAGTGTGAAGTGTGGGAACAAGAGAAAAGTTTTTGGTAAATGTGAGTAAGTGATCCAAGGAATTTTTAGATGCAAAGTTGGTGATCTAGTATTGAGCTCAGAAGGAGCAAAAGTCTAGCTGACATGACAGAAGAAATGGAAAGAGAAGTATAGTTCAATTCTATTGTTCTGCAAAGAAAAATACAAAGATAATTTGGATAGTGGGTTCATTGGTTTTTCCCTTGAAGTTGTTTAAATAGTGGGTCCATCTTCCTTCTACAACTCCTAACAGGGTGGACACAACTCCTAATAGGGTTGGAATCTCTTAACAAGGATTCAAAGTCTCCTAACAAGGAATAATATGTACTGAATGTTTTCATAGACCGCTATTAGGGTCCATCCTCTAACAAGGAATATTTATATTATTACATCATCTTGTGGGTACCATCCCCACTAGGATTTTCTCTCTGATTCAAGGGTTTCCCTAGTTAACATGTCTATTGTAATTGTGTATGAGTATCTTGTTATGGTTGTTGATTATATTGTTCATACAATTAATATGGTTGATAATTGTTATAATAGTTGGATAACTGATTCACCACACACACCCCCCCACTCCTAGTTATATTTGTGGACTATATATTCTAATATGTACTACTTTTTTACATTTTTACTTTGTATTTCTTTTCTCTCCACTCTTGGATGATTCTCCTTCCTTAGTAGATGAAGTATATTGGATATGTCCTAGACTAGAAGTATCACTGGATGACCTTAATCTCATCAGTTTTTCAAAGTATCTTATAACTTCACTTGGTTTATTCAACATTATTTCCAAAAGTTCTTTTTCAAATCTCAACTCATTCCTTAGTTGGTCACTCTGTGATCTTAGGTTTATAATTAATATCCATGTCCTTTCTATTCAACTCATGATTTAAAAGTAATAATTAATTCATCATGTCAAGTTGATTGTTTGTAAGCTAATGCAGATCATATGACCTTTCTTCAAGTCTAGTAGCCATTTTTCTTTTGTCTTCCTCAACCATGATCTTTTCTTCTTCAAATTTCTTCTTTTGTTTAATTACTTCACATAATCTTACTGATTAGATTTCATCCTCTCTCTTCAATACTCTAACTTCTTTACTTAGAATGTTGATCTTCTCCAATAGATTTTCTATGGTTGCATCATTTTCACTGGAATTTTCACTATTTAGCAATCCTTTGGTATCTACTTCCTTATAAAGCATATCATTCTATTAAATGGCCATATCTTTCCTTTTCTTTAAAGATTTCCTTAGCTCATATTTTGTTGCTTCAAGTTGTTGTTGTATGATATGGATGTCATGTTGGAAATACAATAGGGAAAGTAAACTCTAGTGGGGCGGGGGGGTGCGGGGTAGTGGTGTTTGGTGAATCAAAACTTAAACTTCAACCTTAAAATAATTCACCACACATCCATCTCACAATCTATATATGCAAACTGAAATACCAAATTAAGCATATACATCCATAGCATGAAAGTGAATAAACATTCAGCATGTATGATGACACAAGATATTTGGTTACCCAAAAACCCTCCAAGGAGAAAGTAAAATTGGGGTGGGGATGACACCCACAACTCTTGACTACTACAGTATTAAAGTGTATCCAATGAAGGTTAGAGTGTTTTGATCATGAAACATGATCTACCCTATGAAAAGTCTGCCCTGTTAAAGGCTTACAATATTGTTAGATCTTACCCTATTAAAGGATTTCAACACCTTGTTAGAAGTGTGTTTGGTAAAAGGACTTTGAATTACAATGAAGTAAGCACCCTATTAAAGGATTTATAATAGCCTGTTAAGACTACTTTGTTAAGATATTTAACTGATTCACTTGTTAGAATGTCTCAGCAATCATCCTTTGGTTAGCACTCTATTGCTTGATGACATATCACCTCTTTCCTCATATGTACTTGATCCTTCATGATTAGATGTATCTATATTATCTTCTAATTCCTTTCCTCTATTCTCTTCTAACTGATTATGTAATTTATCTCAATTCACAATTCCTTAGTCACCATGAATGCTCTATTTGTGCATGAAAACTTCTCTCTTTTCTCCTTATCACACACACAAAAATTTTAGGGTTTCTCCTCCTTAAGAAGACCTAGGTGACTTAGGGTTAGGTATGAATCAACGATTGCAATTCACCCATAATGTTGCTTAATTCTTCTCTTTTTCTGATTGGTTACATGTAATGCATAGGGATTCTCAATAAAGATTCATCCTTATCATCTAAGATCATAAAACAATCCTTAAGTCAGCTATAAAATGGTTAACATAGTAGTTCGTGCCATTACAAAAAATTATGTCAAAACTGTATTACTTGGCACTTGAAGTCCCTAATGCTCAACATCAAATGCAACTTCAATGTTGTAATTTGACCTCTAAATGACTTGGCATCCATTGATCACTTGGCATCTAAATAACTTAGCACTTACTATCTGCTCATCACTTGAGTGACTCCACACTCACTAATTACTCGGCACATACTCAATATCTCTCACTTGACATATACTATTTGACAACTTATTCTTGGCATGTATTTTTTTTTGGCACAAACTAAGTAAATGACTTAAGTATATTGTCATTCATATGTCAAAACCAATTTGAGATTAACAATCTCGCTCTTTGACATGAGTACCAAAAATACTTGGTCATGCATGAATAACCTTAGCCTTTCATGCATAACTCAGATATTATCCATTTACATACAAAATTCACAAAATTCAAAACTTCAAAATTTTGCAAAACTTGTGACTCATCAGTCATACCTTAAAATGTAATAACTCCCCTTGAGTTGATTGTACCATTCTGAACTAAAAAACTAAATACTCATTTTGAGTAGATTTTGCATATGCTAACTTGTTGACTCAATTTCTTCTTGATCTTCAAAACTCATCTCTCCTTATCATGCATTACTCCCCCTTTTGACACTTAATGTCATGGGTTGTACACTTATAGTGTGTTTGTCCAAGAAAGTTTTGTGGACCTCAAGTATTATCTTTAGAGCTACATCCCAATTATCACAAGCTACCTCTAATGATTTAATTTGGATGGCTAACTTGGTATAAAGATGAACTAAGCCTTCATGTGTTGAAATATGGGGATCTCTTTGCATTAATGTCTCAGCAAAGGCTAGCTCTTTGTGAAGTATTTCCATGTATGGGGTCAACATTGATTGGATGTTGATCAATGTAGCTTGAATATTTGCATCTTGAGCATGCAAAGCTACCAATTGACCTTGAGAATTCATCAAATTCCTAAAGTGCCTATGACTCTAAGTTGGAGAATGAGGTAGATATGTATCTATTTTCTTCATATTTCCCTCCAAATTATTAGTATGGCACTATAAATCTTGTGTGAACAAAGTTGTATAACACAACTTAGTGTAAAGTGAGAAAATGTTTTCTAATACTTTCTTTACATTGTCAGTCTTGGTTGCTAACTCAACTTGACTAAGTGCAATAGCACTTGATATCTTTTCATTTACCTTTCCTTAAAATTTTCTCTTAGACCATTCAAGTAATTTTACATTGGAATCCAGATCTGCATCGTTTATTTGTTCTAAAATGTTTCCTAACTACTCCATGATAGGCTTGTCTTCTTCAGGTGTTGGCAAGCTGAATGTATCAAGAAATATATCCTTGATGTCTTGAAATTCTTGCTTCTACCTAAGCTCCCTTCTAAGCAGTTCTTGTTCCTTTTTCCTCAGAAGTGCATCCTGTAGTATACCCATTTTTTCAATAGTGATAGTTGCAAGGTCAAACTTTGGTAGAACAATCACTTCATCCAAGTTTATATCACCAAATGATGTAACTACATCTATCTTGGATGAACTAGGAGTAGGTCTTGATGATTACAATGGTGTAGCTTCTACACTCGTCCTATGATGTGTTTGACTTGGAGGAGTAGCAGTTCCTGGCAAAGTAACTTGTGATTATATTGCTAATTGTTCCTCAAGTTGTGGAGTCAAGTCTGACTCTTTAGTCCTCTTCTCTTCTTTCCTTTCAACTACAATTGCACCTTGAACTTGTATTGTAGGTGTAGGATTATCTACCTAACCTATTGAAACTTGTGTTGAGTTTTGTGCTTCTGTAGAAACTTCTGGTACTGATGCAATGTCTACCAATTTGCTGATGTTGGTCATGGATGGCTCTTTTCTTTGATACACTACAAGGGGTAATGTAGGTTGTATCATAGTGAATTTAGGGTTTTGTAATATGCCTTGTGTTTCCACCTTTGTAGATGTCTTCTCTACCTTTGTAAGTTCATCTACACTCACCAATATAGGATTACTACACAATTGTGCTTTGGTGGTGGTGTCTTGCAATATTTTTTACATGTCCTCCTCTATTAGGGGATTGATGTTCTGAGGCACATCATCATACACATCCTTGATCTTTATAGTTTCAATGTTTTCTTGTGTCACATGTTGTGGACTGGCACTCGGCATAGGTATATCTTGTATACTATGTTTTGTTTACTGCTCATCTTTAGTTGTAGCCTGTGCATTTTCATTTATCTTAGTACCTTCCACATGTGCAATTGTCTCAATGTCAACTGTAGTAAGCTCAGTTACTTCTTGTTTATATTTTTTATCATCTACCTCAATAGGTGTATGTTTAATTTCCTTGGGCGTTGTCAAACCATAAATTTCCTTCCATATTTGGGTACTTTTTTGAACATCTTCAATCTTATTTTGCAAAATATGGAGCACTCAGTACTTTGGAGAAAATCTTCTTGCATACTTCTTGATAGCCTTTGTCATCTCAGATTTATCTAAATCTGGCATCACTCTTGCAAGTGTAGTCTCTCTTATATTCCTCTCTATTGTAAGACTATATTATGATATAAATTCCTTGGTAGTGAGTTGGAAATCACAGTTGGAGTCATCTTGAATGTTTCCATCATGCCATATATTGACTCTTCTACCTTATCCATATCTAACTTTCCAAGCTTATCAAATTCAATATGTAAAAATCCATTCAAATCTGCATTATTCTTTATGTTTTCACATAGATTATCCAAATCAATAGAAGAACTATGACTTACCACTTTGAATTGGCTAATATCATCAGCTTTTGTTCTCTCCTCATCTGATTTGGCTAGAGAAACATACTCTCTCCTTGGTCTCTTCTCAGACTCATCATCTTGTGTAGCTTTCCTGGTCTTCATTTCTTTTGGCTTTGCCACTTCTTGAGCTTTCTTAGTCGTAGCTCTTGTGCTAGTTTGAGTAGTTAAAACTACAGGCTTAGGTTTTACAATAGATTTTACAACCTTCTTTAGCTTGCTAACTATTGGAGCTTTGGATTTCCTCTTCTTCTTCTCTATGGTTATAGGTGCTCCGCTAGCTTCCTCTCCCTCGACACCTTCTTCAAGCTTGACTTCCTCTTCATCTTGATCTTCTCCTTGACCTTGAGTTAGGGCCAAGGGTGCTTGAGTAGGAACATTGTTTATTCTACTTGATTAAAATAAGGTACATTGTTTATTCTACTTGATTAAAATAATTTGTGTGATATAATCCTCACTACAAAAGAAATTAGGGGATCTATGATGGTATCAATTTTCATTCCTCTTTTGTTCCACACTGCCCTTGTGTTTTTCTCAATCACCTCTTTTACATCACTTCCCATGGTTTTGGGCATGTCTAGGGTTGGATACCTAGTTACCCTCTACACAATCTTCTTAGTGATCTTGATTGGTCCATTCTCTAACCATAAAGAATTGTCATGAATTATGCTCAAGACAATCTTAATCCATTCTATCTTAAAGATGTTTGGAAATTCTAGGGCACGGGTTAACCCTTTTCTCTCTAAAATCTTGAATTCCTCCTTTAGTACTCTATTTCCATACAATTTTCCATATATGTCTTTAATTTCCATATCTCCTATGCTATCCACCTTGCATATGTAACAACATCTCACATCTTGAATCATTAAGACTTGTGGTGGTATCATGGATAATGCACCAAACAGGTCTTGTTTATAAGCAATGTCAGGAATTGGCTTGAAATTTGGTTGTCTAATCTCATTGCTGATAAGTTGAACATTTAAAATTTCATTTCCCTCTTTGAACTTAGTAGTAGAAGAACTAGATGCCATTTTAATACCTAGGGTTTACACAAATTAAAAACACCACAACTTGGCACACAATAAATACCTTCTCAAATATGATGAATGGTGTCGAACGGTGATTGAATTCACTTTGAAAATATTTGGAATGATCTCTTCAATTTTCCTTTAGCTCCTCATGCTCTTTCCAATTTTGAATAATGTCAAATGAGTCAAAAATTGCTCAAATAGACCTTTAAAATCACATTTAATGCTCAATTCTTACACAATTGTAAGCTCAGCTTGAATAGAATTTTTAACTCACTCAGCTTCCATGAAGTTTCCTTTACATTCAAAAACCACTACGAGCTCAGTCAACACTATTACTTGTGATAGCAAAGCACTAACTATATTTCACTTAGCAACCACAAAGAAACTTTTCATGCTCGACAGTAATATGAAAACTGACAAAACTTAAAGACTTCTTCCAGATTCTAAACAACACTTTTCATCTTTCTTCATGCAAATATAATATTTTTAGAACTAAATCCTTGGAACTAATGTATAATATGTCTTTTAAATATCAATCCCCCACATACCTCTTGATTTCTTAATTGGAGGTTGTGTGATCACCTGACCCATTGGGTGAAGTGATCCCTTCTGAACTTGATGTGCTACAATCTTCCTTCCTCTTCCATGGCTTGTTCATCTAATATTTCACATTTTCAACATCTTCCTTAAATAGCTAAAACATGTGGTTTAACTCAACCATCTTTTGTAATCACTTTTGAAATGTGTTCTTGTGATTTTTTCAACAACATGTCCATACTCTTGACAATAGTGACAACTATACCAAGTATTGTAATCCCAATCATAAGAGTTTCCATTATGCTTTACCTTTGTCTACTTGTTTGATGACCATTTAGGCTTGGATTTGCGTTCATATGTTCCATGTCCATACTTCTGATAGTTGTAGTATTAGCCTTCAAATCTTTTTGTGCTTATGGTCTTGGTTCTACATTCATGTGCTCGATGTCCTTGTTTGTTGCATTTATGGCAGTGACCCATGAACTTCTTATTAGGATTCTGATTTGCAGCTTTGCTCCTACAAACATTGGCAGAATGACCTATCTTACCACAATTATGACAAGTAGGTTTGGGGTTCTTACCTTTGTTACTTCTTTCTTCACCACTTTTAGATGACTCTCCTTTTGTACTAGTATAACCCAATCTAGTAGTATCACTATTGAATCTAGGAGATCTCATCAATTGCTCAAAATACTTGATGGCTTCACTAGATTTTTTCAAACTTTCAACAAACTCTTTTTCTCTTTTCAAATTTTTTCTCAATTGTGTTGAAATTTACAAGTGGGAAGATTTACTTCTAAGCGGGGGGGGTGAATCAGAAGTTCCAAACTTTAACCTCTAAAACTTTTAACTAAGATTATTCACATGCATCTAACATCTTCTAATAAACATGAAAGTAAAGACATGCATAAAAATAGACAACACAAGATTTTGGTCACCCAGAAACCCTCCAAAATTAGAAGGTAAACCTGGGGTGGGGATGACACCTCCAAATTATTACTACAGCAATATGTAACTAATTAAGGTTACAAAATTTGACCACCATCAATGGTCTACCCTATGAAAGGCCTGCCTTGTTAAAGGCTTTACACCTTGTTAAAAGTGACCTGTCTAAAGGATTTACAAACACTCACTTGGAATGTCACCCTGTTAAAGGTTCTACAAAATAGCTGTAAAGCCAACCTATCTTCATATGGTTTTGATTCTCTTAATACAATGGTTAGAAAGTATAGTAGAATGTGTTGATCTAATGACTTACAATCTTCAATTGCTGATTCTAGATCCTTGTTCTGCTCAATCTGTTCTGATCCTTCCTAATCTGATATATCTCTATTAGAAGTGTTGATGCTCTGTTTTAACTATCTTGATTTTGTAAGGTTTCTCTTTTGTTAAGTCTTTACACCCCTTCAAAACTTCACTAGCATTCTCTCATGCATTCCATACAATCCACACGACTCTCTTACTCTTCCACTCACACTCAATTATGGGGTTTTGACCTCCTTATAAAGACTTTGAGACTTAGGGTTAGGTATGAATCCACGAACGATATTCATCAATCTTTTCTCACTCAATTCTTTACACTTTTCTTATTGGTTGCATGCTTTCTCCATTTTTCTTATTGGTTGCATGTTGATTACATAGGGAATGTAAAAGATTCAATCTTATCTTGTGGATCCTTAGAGATTCATCTTAAGTCAACTCAAAAATGATTTACATCTAAGTTTGTGAAGACACAAACTCATATGTTGATTCTATGTTACTCGACACTTACTGATTGTTGATGCTCGACACATATAAGAATTTTGACTTGCTCGACTCCTATAGTAATTGGCCCATCTTCTAACCACAAACTACCATCATGAATCCTACTCAACACAATTCTAATCCATTTGGTCTTAAAGACAATAGGGAACTCTAGGGCATCAGTTAAGCCTTTCCTCTCAATGATTTGATATTCTTCTTTCAAGACTCTATTTTCACACAATCTATCATATGCTTCCCTAATTTCCATGTCTCCTGCAGTACCAATTTTGCAATTGTAGCACCTCCTAACATCTTGCACCATTACTACCTTAGGAGGAATTATAGATAGAGCTCCAACTGGGTCATTCTTATAGGCAACTTCAGGGATAGGTCAAAAATTAGGTTGCTTAACTTCATTTGACACTAACTCAATTTCAAATGGCTCTTTCTCCTAAGGTTTCCTAGGATTGGAGGCCATTTCTTCAAACTAGGGTTTCAACATGAAGAAATTTTGAAACTGCATAGCTCGACACTAGTATAAATACCTTGAAATCAATGAAATTGTGTTGAATCTTTGTAGAAATCTGCTCAAATGCTTCAAACTCTACTTGGAAATCATTCTGCACTCTTCTTCATCTTTGCTCTTTTCTTGTGATGGTGAAAAATGATTCAAAATGCGATCATATACCATTGTTTCATAACATTTAATGATTAGTGCATTTACAACTGTCCACTTAGCTCCTTAAGCATTTCTGCTTTACTCAGCTTCCATTGTCTTCCCAAACACTCGACATGTACTGGAGTTTCTCTTACTCAGCTTCAATACAAATTTCCCTTCACTAGGCATCCACTACTAACTATTGCAACTAACCACTCAGCTTCTACTAACTTTCATAGACAACGTGGCATGTACTATGTTTTCACTCAAAAAACTTGTAATTTTAACTTTCCATCTACGTTCATGTTGATCTTTCCCTTTCAGTACTGACTTAGTATTGGAACTGATGTATGATAAAGCATTGAGTATCAATTCCACATACCTTCTTTTGCTTAGTTGGATGAAGTGTGACCACTTGACCCTTTAGGTGAAGTGATCTCTCCATTGGATGTGTTGCCTTCATCTTTCTTCTTCCATGTTTTATTCATCTCTCCTCTGATATGTTCAACATCAACCTTTTCATTCCCTTTGTTGAACTCTAAGTTGGGTGCCTTTGACCTTGTTGGAAAATTTTTGCTAATGTGTCCAGTCTTCAAACAACTGAAGCATGTAGTTTGGCTCAACCATCTGCTATAGTTTCCTCTAAAATGTGTTCTTATGCAATTTTTAGGAATGTGTCCATATTCTTGACAGTAGTGACAACTTTGCCTAGTGTTGTAGTCCCAATTGTAGTGATGTCCATAACTATTTTCCCTTGCTGGCTAATTAGGTGTCCACATAGGCTTTGATCTGCACTCAAAAGTTCTATTTCCATACTTCTTGCAATTGTAGCAATGACTTTAAAATCTTGGTGTCTTGATAGTTCTAGTCCTACAGTCATGTGCTTGATGTCATTGCTTGTTGCACTTGTGACAGTGACCCATATTCTTAGGTTTGTCATGTTGATGGGTGTTCTTACTCCTGCATACATTAGAGGTATGTCCTTTTTTACCACAAAAATGACAAGTAGGTTTAGTGTTCTTACCCATGTTACTTATTTCTTTTGTAGTCTTGGATGACTCTCCTTTTTCAGTGCTAATGTATCCTAGTCCTGAAGTATCATTGTTGGCTCTTGTTCAAAATACTTGATAGCCTCATTAGGTTTGTTGAAGCTTTCTACAATCTCATTTTCTCTTTTCAAGTCATTTTGCAATTGTTCATTTTGCATCTTCAGTGTGGAGATCTCAATGTCCTTGATATTCAGCTCATGATGTGCATTCATCATCTAGCTTAGGGTGTCTAGCTACATGTTGGAAATTCTTGCAAGCTCAATTGACTTTTCCTCCAATCTATTGGCAAGGTTTCCCTTGTCTTCTTCTATCATAGCCTTATCTTAAATGGCTCTTTTCTTTTGTTCAATTACTTCACAAAGCATCATGGCTTGTGATTCTTGTTCAATTTTGAGAGTTCTGATTTCTTCTACTTGAACTCTATTCTTCTCCATCATGTCTGCTATTGCTACATCAAACTCTTTGGAATCTTCATTTACAAACACTTTTGAGGTGTCAATCTCCTTGTACTATGTATCATTCTCAGCTATTGCAATCTCTCTTCTTCTCTTTAAGGATTTCCTCAATTCTTCCCTGGCTTCTTCCAAAGAATGTAGAATGAGCTATATCTCAATCTCCTGGTCTTCTATGATCTTCCCAAGTTTGTAGACTTCCTTTTCCAAATCTTTTCTCCAAGCTGTAAGGCTTCTCCTTGTGAGAACTTGGCTCCAATACCAATTTTTGGAATTCACAAGTGTGAAGATTTACTTCTAAAGGGGGGGTGGGCTAAATCAGAAGTTCCAAACTTTAACCTCTAAAACTTTTAACTAAGATTATTCACATGCATCTAACATCTTCTAATAATAAACATGAAAGTAAAGACATGCATAAAAATAGACAACACAAAATTTTGGTCACCCAGAAACCCTCCAAAATGAGAAGGTAAAACTACGGTGGGGATGACACCCACAAATTATCACTACAGCAATATGTAATTGATTAAGGTTACAAAATTTGACCACCATCAATGGGCTGCTCTATGAAAAGCCTTCCTTGTTAAAGACATTACACCCTATTAAAAGTGACCTATCTAAAGGATTTACAAACATTCACTTGGAATGTCACCCTAATAAAGGATTTATCATGTTGTTAAAGGTTCCACAAAATAGTTGTTAAGCCAACCTATCTTCATAGGGTTTTCATTCTCCTAATACAATGGTTAGAAAGTATAGTAGAATGTGTTGATCTAATGACTTACAATCTTCAATTGTTGATTCTAGATCCTTGTTCTGTTCAATCTATTCTAATCCTTCTTGATCTAATATATATATGTTTGAAGTGTCGATGTTCTATTCTAACCAACTTGATTTTGCAATGCTGCTCTTCCTCTAAGTCTTTACACCCCTTCAAAACTTCACTAGCATTCTCTCATGCATTCCATACAATCCACACATCTCTCTTATTTTTCCAATCACACTCAATTATGGGGTTAGGTATGAATCCATGATTAGTATTCATCCATCTTTTCCCATTCAATCCTTTACACTTTTCTTATTGGTTGTATTCTTTCTCCATTTTTTTGATTAGTTTCATGTTGATTACATAGGGAATGTAAAAGATTCAATCTTATCTTTTAGATCCTTCGAGATTCATCTTGAGTTGGCTCAAAAATGGTTTACATTTGAGTTTGTGAAGACAAAAACTCATATGTTGATTATATGTTACTTGGCCCTTACTAATTGCCGATGCTTGACACATATAGGAATTCTAACTTGCTCGGCTCTTATAGTAACTCTGTTTCACTCAGCACCTATAGTGACTCGAAATCACTTGTCACTCAGCACTTGAAACTTGCTTGGCATCTGAAGTTCACTCGGCACCTGTTGAATTTTTGGCTCGGCACATACTATAGCTTGGCATCTATATTATACTCAATATCAACTTTAAAATTTTCTTAAGTGTGTTGACACTCAATTGTCAAAACCATTCTTAGACCAACAAATGGTTCATTCTACAACTTGAGTGTTGTGATCTTAATATCTTTACCATTCAATTCATGATTTACAATCATCATTTGATTCAATATTTCCAATTGCATGTGAGCAATCCTATTCACCTCTGATTTTTTCTCTTCTAGTCTATTGGTAAATATCCTTTGGTCATCTTCAATCATGACTTTTTCCTCTTTAGCTTTCTTTTTTAGCGCAGTCACCTCACACAGCAATATTTATTGGACTTCTTGTTCTCTCTTGAGATTTATGACCTCTTTAGTTAGGCTCCATTCTTTTCCATCAGATCCACAACTACTGCATCAAATTCACTTTTTTTTTTTTATCTACAAACAATTCATTAGTGTTAATCTCTTGGTAATGTGTGTCATTCTCTTCAATAGCTATCTCTTTCCTTAAAATCAACACTTAAAACTTCAACCTTAAAATCATTCACCACACATCCATCTCATTATCTATATATGTAAACTAAAATACCAAATTAAGCATATACATCCATAGCATAAAATTAAATAAACATTCAACACATGTATAACACAAGATATTTGGTTACCTAGAAACCCTCCAAGAATAAGGTAAAGTTGGGGTGGGGATGACACCCACAAATCTCCACTACTATAGTAATAAATTGTATCTAATGAAGGTTACAATATTTTGATCAAAAAACACAATCTACCCTATTAAAGGCTTACAAGATTGTAAGATCTTACCATGTTGAAGGATTTCAAAACCCTATTAGAAGTTTTCCTAATAAAAGGACTTTGACTTACAATGAAGTAAGCACCTTGTTAAAGGATTTACAACAGCCTATTAAGACTACTCTGTTAAGACTACTAATTGATTCACCTATTTGAATGTCTGAGCAATGATCCTTTGGTTAGCACTCTATTGCTTGATGATAGATCACCTCTTTCTTGATGTGTACTTGATCCTTCCTGATCAAATGTATCTCTATTGTCTTATAATTCCTTTCCTTTGTTCTCTTCTAACTAATTTTACAATGTATCTCAATTCAAACTTTCTTAGTCACCATGAATTCTCTATTTTTGCATGCAAACTTCTCTCTTTTCTCCTTATCACACACAAATTTTTTAGGGTTTTTCCTCCTTAAGAATACCTAGGTGACTCAGGGTTAGGTATGAATCAATGATTGTGATTGACCCATATTGTTACTTAATCCTTCCCTTTTTTTGATTAGCTACATGTAATGCATAGGGATTCTCAATAAATGTCTATTCTTATCATCTAAGATCACAAAACAATCCTTAAGTTGGCTAAAAGATGGTTTACATAGTAGTTTGTGCCATTACAAACATCTATGTCAAAATTGTATTACTCAGCACTAGAAGTTCCTGATGCTTGGCATCAACTACAACTTCAATGTTGTAACTCAGCCTCTAAATGACTCAACATCCACTAATCACTCAGCATCTGAATAAGTTGGCACTTACTATCTGCTTGACACTTGAGTGACTCGGCACTTACTAGTTACTCAACACATACTGAATATATCTCACTCGACATATACTATCTGACAACTTATGCTCAACATGTATTACTTTTTTGGCATGAACTATGTGAATGACTTAAGTATATTGTCACTCATATGTCAAAATCAATCTGAGACTAAAATGTCAATCATCTGATTCTAAATGATTTGTCCCAATTTGTAAGCCTCCATCTCCAAGATCTGAACTCTCAAGTTTTTAGACTTCTTTCAATATGAATTAGCTCTGATATTGATTGTTGGAAGTCTTATTGGGAAACAAGATACTAAGAGGGGGGTGAGTTAGGATCTATAAAACTTTATCTCTTTAAACAAAATAATTGTTTGACTACATTCACTCCTAATTCATTTCATATCTAGATCTCATACCATATAGCCATGAACTGTAAAACCCAAATAAATTCTAATTATATTTAGCATTCATCAACATGAAAATGTAAATTCATAACACAAAGATTTTGGTAACCCAAAAACCTTACAAGGTGAAGGTGAAATTGGGGTGGTGATGACACCCACAAATCTTTACTGCTACAACAAAAAAAAAAATTGTTAGGGCTACAATTTGATCACTTTTGACGATCTACCATGTGAGGGGTCTGCTTGGTTAAAAGAAATAAAAGACTGTTAAGTCTACCTTGATTAAATAATTTAAACTTACAATGAAGTAAGCACTTTTTTAGGACATTTATCACGGTCTGTTAAAACCACTCTGATAAGAGATTTGCCCTGATACACTAGTTAGAATGTCTCAGTACCTGATCCTTCAATTTTCTCTCACAAAGATGATTACGAATCTTCTCTCTTCAATGTCTAAATCTAATCTCCTTATGTAATTTTCTCTTTGTTTCCCTTCACTCCTAGGTTTCTCTATTTGATCTCTTTATCAAACTTAGTCATCCTTGCTTTGTCCTTAGTCTTTTCACACATTCACAATCTTCCTTCGTATCCCTTTGCACACTCTCTCACATACTTATGATTTAGGGTTAGATCCCTTCTTAAATAGATAATTGTGGAAGGTTCTAGATAATAAGCAATGATCCAAAATACATTCTTTTTTCATTTTACCCTTTTGATGTTATGGTTGGTTAATCTACCTTTCTTGGGATTAATGCCTTGCGAAAAAATGTGTAATTAGCTCCTTAGTTGTCTCTACAATTTATAAATGTCACATAGAAGTTGGCCAAAATGATGTACATAAGTGCTTGTTCCATTACAAACACATCTGCCAAAACTGGTTTACTCAAAAATTGAATGTTCTGATGCTCAATCATAACTAACATTCATGTTGTCTCTCAGCTTCTATAGGCTTGACATATACTGACTCATTCAGCATGCGCTAACTTTACATCTCTTGGTCTCCATATGTTTTACATGGCATGTATAGTAGCTTGGTCTCTACTAGGGTGCTCAACAAGCTTTGACTTGCTCGACATGTAGTGAAATATAAACAAGTCCATGCAACTCGATTGTAGTGATGACTGACCAAAACTACCTAGAAAATGACTAAGTGTTAGACACTAATAGGAAACAAGGCTTACATATCAATAGGGTCTACCCACCAAAAGGAAACTTAATACTTGTAAAAGAAAATTCATGAGGGTAATACCCATGCTAGACAATGGATAAGAAACTAGATGGACACATATTTTGAGAATTATTTAAAGACAAGTGATATATAATAACTATAATAATGTATAGCCCTTATAATGATTTGTGTTATGTAGAGTTGTATGTGTAGATATGGTGATCATCTAAAAGCCTAGTTTCTCAAATCTTTGAGAACATTAGTATATGAAACCACCTCAAGATGAATCTTATAAACACTATATGATTAGGATGATGTCAATGCAATATCTATGCTTTAAGGGTTTCTAACTACGACCTCTAAATGTATTTCATTCTTTCAATCAATTGTTTAAATTAACTAATATTTTCATATGTCAACTCTTATTGCTCTAATTGGCTCTCCTGGTCCCATTCTGTCAAATTTTCATGGGATTCCAACCACATCTAGGGTTGGTATGTCTTTGCATAATGGATAGATTATTTTTGATGCGAGGGATTATGTTTTTGGGTCTCTACAAGTTGTGATGTTTTTCTCATCTTCTCCTAAATATATCATCTATTTTGTGTCATCTTTCACTGGAGATTCTATTAGTGGTAGCATGGAGGTTGATTTTTAAAAGCCTCACAAGAGAGGCTAGAACAATGGGGACCTCCCTAGTGATGTGTCATAGGTTTTTTGTGTGTGTATATGTGAAGATTTTTGGAATAGGAGGAAATAAGTTGAATAATGTGGAGACAAGGGAGGAAATAGATCAAATATTTCTTTTTTCTCCACTCATTGTGTGATCTATTAGTTTAGGGATCTTTGGCCTCTTGGAGCTGCATGCTTCAATCTCACAACAATAGGAGCCTCTCCTTTTTAGTATAGTTCAAATTTATTCTATGACAAAGGGATTTTTTATTACAAATTTTGAGAATTCTCCAGAAATAAAGAAAATTTTGTCCGATTATTTTTTAATTCAAAGGACAATTTTTTATTAATGGTGAAACTATGGCTCTCTAATTTCAACCCTTCTTTAGAAACACTTAATAATATTTTGATTTAGGTTCAACTTCCTTGTCCCCTCCTTTATTTATGGGTTAATACTTTTTCAAAGGAAGTGAGATGCATTTATGGATTTTCTAATGGTGGATGAAAAATCATCTGATATTCTTCATTCTGACTTTTCCTCTATTCTGGTCAATATGGATGTTTCTAATGGGCTGCCTACTAATATTGTAACCAAATATTTTGGGGGAGTACCATGAAGAGATCCCTTTTAGGTGTAGAAGATGTTTTAAGACTAGCCAATATAAACCTCAAAGGAGTTTCTCCTATGTGATAGAAATGAATTCTCAATGTCTTGCAACTTTTCTCTGGCTAATTGGGTTATAGACTATGGGATTGTTGAAATAAGAGTGCAAATGTGAGAATGAATGTGTCTCAGAATGATTTTCTATTATAGTGTTATGGCTACCGATCCTCGTGGAAGTAGTGATATTACTTTACCTATAGGGATAAATTCTGACATAGCCCCTAAGATAGTGAGCATTCTATCTTAGTATGATGGTGGTCCAATTATGGGTTTATTGGCTTTCAATGATGAGGCAATGAAAGTGGAAGATGGTTGCATAACTATTAAGGGAAAGAAAACTAAGATTTTTAAGCCCTCTTTTGACACTACATGTTGTTCCCACATGGGTGGTGTTAACATTAAATCTTGATGTTCTTGATTGTGGGTGGTTGGGTTGTATTTTTTCTAGCCTTTTCATTGATTTTTGGGTTTCTTGTTCTTGTATGCTTTCATCCATATTTAAGTTGTTGGAGCCTACTTGCAAGACTCATATTTTTCATATTAAAAGCCTTTAAATATCATGGTTGTCTAGTGTTCTTAATTTCTTATCATTTGACAATGTTTTGGTTGTGAGTTTTAGATTCATTCAAAATCTTATTATAAAGGGTTTGGATTCCCTTCAAAACCTAATTTTATCTTAATTAAAACCTACATAGATTAACTACAATTTTTAGACTTCAAATACTAAAAGCACAAGCTAGAGAGATCCTTCAGCTAGCTTAACAAACACTCTATCCAAGATTAACATGTGGATCAAAGAATACAGTATGCATGTGAAATCCAAGCATCATGTATAGACATATTATGAAGATTGTTGTAGAAAAATACTAAATAACCTCTATCTTATTCTAAATTATTGATTTTCTCTACAACGAGCTAGTAAATTTGTGTTCCTAAAGTAATTCAAACTCTCAATAATACAAACTATAAATAGTATTATTAACATTGGGGGCATCTCTCAATGGAGGTATCTCAAATGTGAAGCAACATCACACTAGATTATTTTAAATGAACATTTCTCAAACCCATTGTTCTTAATAGATTGACTTAAATATATTGTTTTCAAGTATGTAGATACTTAAAAATCACCAAACTCTATTGTATTGCAATGTTTTTGTCTCCCAACCACAAGAAATACTACATTTGAGTGCTTGAAATTACATAATTTGTCATCCCACTTGTGAAGCAATGAGATTTTCCTAAAAATGTTATGTTTTTTTTTTCTCTTTCATTTTCTGTTTATGTTATTAAGTGTTCATTCATAGGTAAAGTTTCAGTTCAAGACAATATCTAACCATTTACGTTTAGGTATCCACCCAGACACCATTTATACATGTGATAGGTATGTTCTCTAACTAGAGTCTTATGATGCATCAACAACTTTTGGGTCCTAGTGGCATTACTCAATAGTACACTTCCTATTAGCAATGCACAAATGTTGTACTGCCTCTCATGTTTGCATTCTATTCCATGGTTTATTTTGACCCAAGATATACTTCGATTGATTTCCATGTGTATTTGCATATTGAGATTCTTTAGTGCCTATACGCTATTTCGATTACTAGTATCATAGATGATATATGTGTTACTATTCAGTTTGATCATATATTCATGATGATACTAGTGATGTGACATGATGTCTGGTGTATTTTGTATGCAAACATGGATTATGATTTCTGAGTTATCAAATGGATATGTACTAGTATTCCTCTTTGTTTTCATGTGTTAGTTTGACCCAGTTCGATGGGAACAAACGTTTTATGATTTATATGTTTTAATTTGAAATTTTTTGTTAAGTCATGTTGTCAAAATTCACATGTGAGCTTGTAGCTCAAATTTTATTTGGATTTTGGGTGTTTTACCTCATTTTGGAGGTGTGTTTTCAATTTTGTCAAATTCCAAAGTGTTTGATTTTTGGGTGTTTTTCTTATCCCCTCATTTTGTGTTGCTCAAATCTTCTAGGCATTTTGTGACATGTGTTTAGTTCATAGAAATGGAATTTATGTTCGGTTTCCAACACTTCTATGGTTTTACTTGTGGTCATCAATATGTGTCGAATTCGTACTCCTGACAAGATGCCCAATTGAGTTATTTTCATTTGCTTAATATATTGCATTTCTCATATCCAACCCTTGCATTGGAATTTATTGATTGTTGTCATGGAATTGGTTATGAGCACCCACGAGCATGTGTGCATTCATAAGGTAGGATCTTGTGATACACGAACTCCTAGATTTGCATTGGTTGAGTGATTGTTCATCTGGGGGTTGGGTTGGGAACTTGCATTGTCTACAAATACTCATGATGTGGTGAGCATGGGTATGTAGGGTAGACATGTGGAGTGGCTTATCTCATACACCCTAGCTCAGAAGTGGCCGACAAGGTAATGTGAAGAGGTTCTAACAAATGATAACCAAATTAAACAAATGGGATATGAAACTTAATGCAAGATAAGAGAAAACATGGATGGTAGTTGAGTAACTTGAGGGAACCACTGTGGTGGTCTAGTGCTTGGACAGTAGCCAATCTTTTGCAGAAGTTTGTGTGAGGCCTCCTATTGGAGTTGAATTACCACACCAAGTATGAGACCTCCCAAGGGAGTTGAGCCATACCATATACAACTTGGACTTGTTGATGCCAAGTGAATCACACTCCACTAGAATCCCTACATAGTTATCCTTTAGTGTGTCTAGCTAGTGACATGGTGTATTGCACAATCTTCATGATAATTAAGTTGTTGTCTTGCACTAATTGGATGCATGTGTTTCATCATGATGTTGTATTATCTTTGTGATGTAGTAGAGTTGTATTTGGTAGATTAGCATCTTAGAGGAAAATGTTATATTACTTTGATGCATTGATGCTATCGAGTGCCTATTCCTTGAAATGTGTGTATCAAGTACTCCCTGGTGTGGAGGTTTGATTTATACAATTGTTTTAGATTGGTTTCATGTATGCAATATGGATACTTAGTTGTACCTAGTATAGACAACAAATTGTATAATGAAATGATGAGTGGACATTTCATTGCATGTAGTTGGGAGTTGTATCACACATCTCTTGGAATTGTATCGTGCAATACAGAAGGTCATTGCTCCCAATTCAAAGTTTCATCACACAGTTGTCGCAAGTCATTCATTAATTTATCGCATGGCTTATGGAATTCTATCTGATGAAGGGTGTTCCCCTTAATACCATGAACAGATAACAGAAACAAAGAAACAACAACAAATGTGAGAACAAATTATGGACTTCTTATTTTCACCGCAAATGTGGAATTACACAATTCACAAGTATAATATGCTAATCCACATGGGTGCCTTCATTACAGTAATTTGAAAGACAAGCTACGAACTATCACCCAGAGCCATCCTAGACAATGTTTGGGTCTTTCTTAAATAAGCAATTTTATGCTGCCCAGGAAGGTTCTAGACAATGAAACTTAATACCTAGGGCCACAGACCCTAAAAATACATATAGAGTCAAGAAAATACATCTTTGACAATTATTTTAGATATTTTAGGTAGCCCAACTTTGGAAGGCCATAGCTCTCAAACCGTTGCTTTGATTGGCTATTATAACCACTTCTTGGAAACACCAACTATTGATCTATAGGTTCAGAATGGTGCAAGTTCCCTTCCATCGAATTTTTAAACCTCATTCGGGCACTCTAAGGCCTCCAACAATGAGCCTGCAGATTTTTCTGCAAATTTTTCCACCGAAAAGACATAATAAATTCTTTGATACTAAAAAGTAACCACCCTATCTACTAGTCCTTATTAAAATAGAAAATACTGAAAAGAAAATATTTTTGGGTGATGCAAGATTACTCTTACACCCAGGATGCTCCTGCATTAGACACCCAGAGTAATTTGAGAAGTGACCCCATCATGTCTCAAGTGTTCAAAGTGTTGGTGTTTTGAAAACTACCAAGCAACAAAATGCTCAACACCAAAATGACATCACTCATATAATCTAAGGACTAGTCAATTCCTATCAACAATTATTAAGTGCAAACCATTTGGACCCAACTTCAACAAAACCAAGGGTGGTTTTCTACTCTCTAGGCTCTACAAAACCATGGTGGTATACCCAGGGATGATTCAAGACTGGAAAATACTGTATGAGGATTATTTTAGTTTCATTATGATTCTCATCTCAAATCCCTAAATACATGTATAATTCATGACAATTTGATAAACACATCCCATATGACAGATCTGGCCAAAATTATTCTATAGGTCTGCATGTGTTCTTAGTAATAGTGGCTAACTGAAGCTAAAACATTCCATGCAAAAAAGTACAGGCCAACTTTGAAAATCTTCAAGAAATAAAAGTAAAATTGATTATAATTATGCATTTGAAAACCATTTATGACACATATCTCTTCCAGCTGAATCAATTTGACTAGTGCCTAATCCATTGGGGTTCAGAGTCTACTACAAATTCTTAGATCTAATTTGTTGCCTTACAACAAATATTATCAGCAATTCTTATCAGAATTCATCATTCAAAAATCCTTTCCACTACTATAGAAACCTTATCAAATTCATCAAAGCTTTTACTTAATCCATTGAACTAATAGCAGTGATGAACAGATATACAACCTAACTAGATTGCATTCAATTGCACAAGCCTTTACTCATACAATATCAAGATAACCAATTAATCAAAAGGAGACAAAATTCAGAAAGAACTGATACAGGGACAACTCATAATTTGTATTCATTTTCTTTGAAAATTGTATACATTTACAGTAAACTCAAAATGACCTTAGGAAGAAACACAAAGATCATTATATTATTCATCTATTCTTAGGAACTAACAAAGAAAATACACCATAAACTTGCTCCAAACATTGGACCAAAAATAGACTAAGTATATCACTTAGAAAAAATAGAATTCAGACTTTTTCTCTAGTCTTGGAATCTCACTTATATAGTGTGAGATCCAACAAGCTTTAGGCTAAGAGAAAATGATAGGTGTCCTTTACAAGAAATATTTACATACACCTATCACAAAATGAAAAAAATGTGGGTAACAGAACATGTCCAAATCAAAACATTCTTTTTGGTGGGTCAGCTTCTGTCACATCTTTTAACACTGGTGAGTTGACTGCTATTCTAATCCCTCTTTGTATGCAACATCCAAATTAGCCAACGATGAAGCTTGTTCTAATGATGGCACACTAATCTCCACTTGTGGGCTTTCAACGTCTTTACCCTGTATGGTGGGAGTAACTTCTACCTTTGTCTTTTCTTCAATTGTATCAGCATTATGTGGGCCTGGGTCTACAACTAAAGGTGACTGATTATTCTTGTCTTCTTCTTCTAGTTGGGCTTGTGTAGTGATGGTGTCAATGATTTGGATCTCTCCACCCTGCACCTCATCACTGTCAGTTTCATCTTCATCAAACTGTTCACCAAGAACTATTTCTGCCATACACTTGTCAAAAAGTGTGTCATCTGGCCAATTGAATTGCAAAATATCCCTCTGTCTTTTTAATATATACTCAGCCTCATTATCAATAGCAACAAATTCCTATTTTAAAGAATCAAAGAATATTTTTTCCTTCACCATTTCTTTCGTTGTGGTAGCCCACCATGCATGCCCTGTTTCATTTATAACTTGATTCATTCTTAAACAGAATAAATCCTCAAGTTCCTTTGCCCATTCATCTTTGTTTTTTTAATTATTTTTCTTGTTTTGGGCATGAGGAAACAAACTAAATTTTTGGCTCTTGTATTTCTTCAAGTAGCCTACTATTATTCTCTATAAATGAATCCTTTTGTTGTCAAAATTAGCAAGATTAGAAACAATATCAAAGGTTTTTTCAATTTGATCACAAGAATTATTTATAACAGAGAAACACAAAAATGTCATTTCTTTCTCCCTTCTTACCCATTTATTCACGATAGGCTTTAAAACCTCATCATTGGCTTTCAAATCCTCCCAGATATTGATCACCCTGGCCAATTGATCACGAATTAGTGGCCATTCAACTTTGTCCCCCAAATATGTGAGAGCTTTTCTTAGTTTATCTTCATATTATGATTCCAACTCTACATGTAAGGCCCACAGTTTACCCTTTTCTTCTTCAAAATCCTTAGCAATGTAGTACTGTGGCCTTTGGGATGTATCTGGTATTTCTATGAGTGGGGTGGATTTAAAAGGTTCAACTGGGGGACGAGGGTATGTTATTCTAGGCCTAGTGGATTTTTCCAATAGCTTGTTCTCAAGCTCAATTCTCTTTTTTACCTCTTTATTGTAGGCATCCACAATTGCCTCATATTTATTTTGTAACTCAAACATAGCTTGTTCCTCCTTCTTAACAGTGGCCAAAAGAAACTTGGAAGAATCCACATTCCAATGTGTTGCCTGCACATGTGAGGTATCAGCAACCCTTCTTACAAGTATGTTTTCCATCAATCCAGACTCATCTAGTTGCGATGATGTGGCTCTAGATCCTCTTCTCAATGACCAATTGACCAATGCATCTTGATCTTCAATGAATGAAGCACCTTGGAAATTCCCTTTATTTGGGTCTTGCAACTCCAATTTATTAGAAATAGAATTAAAAATCAATGCATCTACAATATCACAATTGGGCAACAATAAAATGTTAGATGTCTTTACCATTTTCCTTCCCTCTTTAGGGGTAATGTTCTGGAACTCTTGCATCATTTGTTCCTTCTTCTTTTTTGGATGGAGGCTTCATCCATTTTTGGATTCTCTATTTTCAACTTTTTACATTTTTTCTCAAACATATTCATGTTTGCCCTCCAGGCAAACTGTTGAAAAGCCCTAGATTTCACAAAACTGTCATCAACCAAAAATTGATGACTTGCCTATTCTAACACAGGGTCCAATTCCCTACCTCTATAGTCAACTATTGTTAGGTCTAGACTTGGGAGGGGAGGTTATGGAGGGTTACCTTCATCCAATTCTGCTCGAGTAATAAAGATGCCTCCTTTTGATCCCATCTACTCAATTTGTTCACCTGTGAGCTGTTCTTCTCCAATCCTCAAAGGGGATTGAGTGGGCGAATATTCCTTAACTTGAGGCCTCTCTTCTCTCATTACCTTTTGCTTCTTGGGACTAGGCTCATCAGGTCTCTCCTCTAGGGTTCTACTAGTGGATCCCATTATTTGTTTGCCCTTATCTACAAGAGCCCTTTTATTTTGAATTATAGTGTAACCAGGCTTCTTCTAAACAATTATTTGACCAACTCCTATATTTGGAGTGAAAGCCAACCTCCTCATGACTTCTTTGGCCTTATCAGGATAAGAATCAATAAAAAATTGTTTCTTCTCATTCATAGCTTCCATTATTTTAGGGAAGTTACTCATGAGCTTATTTATTCTGTCAACCTCTATATTAGCATTATCTAAAGGACTATATTTCTGATCAAAACAATGAATGAATTCTAGGACCCAGGAGTAAACTCTCCATTTTTCTTTTTTAGTTTCTTGTTCCTGTAATGAGAATTCATTCCTTATAATGTCCTCTGGATAATATGAATCATGTTTGACCTATCCGAGTTTAATCCTATGCCTCAAGGTCTGATTGAAAAATCCCTCAGAATCACAAAAACGGGGATGGGAGATAACCATCATATATTGATCCAATTCTTTTGCAAAAAGAGCCAACCCCCTTTGGTAATCACAAACTGATGGGCCACTGTGTAGGTAGGGAAAATTGACCCTAGTTGCCTCTTCAATAGAAACATTTTTTCTACTCTCCTAGTTGCCACAAAACTTCAGTCATTCCCACCTTGAAAGGTACTTGGTAAGGCAAGACATGAGGACTCCCTTTAAAACCATAAATTTTGAAAACAATAGAAATAGAGTAAGGGATGATATCTCTCCAATTATGTGAAACTTTCAAATTATGGGGGCTATCCATAGGCCTGATGAGACTCATTAGTACCTTAGGGTTTCTAGGATTGTCATTCAATATGAGGCATCTCAATTTAGAAGCAAAATACCTATCAAATCTGACAAAACTACCATTATTTGCATCTTAGGTCATATCTGCACTCCCCAACTGGACTGGTAGTACTTCCCCATTTTCCTCTCTATTCAATTACATCTCATTACCAAAATATATAACCCCCTCGAACAAGAACATATGCATTAATAGAGAATAGTGGCCAAAAGTTTTCTCCACTTTGCCTTTCACAATTCTAACTAAACCAATGTGAATTTCTTCAACCAAAAAGGAGGCAAAATCAAAGATAACATCTACACCAAAAGAAGCAATTTGAACCATCATATACATAAGGCCAATGGGCATGAAGTCATGCTCATCTTCACCAAAAACATGGCATAGGGTCCTGTATATCTTTACAGCCCAAGAAGTGAAAAGACTCTTCTTGAAAGGTTCTCTAGAGGCTGCAGTGATTACTGGCAAAGTTCCTATAGTACCAATGTGTGCCCTCAGTGCACCTCGCCTAATTACATCTCTCTTTTCTTTGTATTCATTCTCTAATTCTGACAAATTGATTAGCACATGGTAATTTGACAATGGTTCTAGGTGAAAAACCTCTCTAATTTCTTCAGGGCTAATTAAGACCAAAGGCACACCATCATTTCTTCTCACAACCCTAATAGCTTGGTCATAATTCTTGGCAATGGCTTCTAGCAAATCATAATCCATGAAAATACTTGGAACTACTAGCTTTCCCAAATCAAAATTCTAGATATTAGCATGAGGGGCAAACAACTTCCTTTCTAAAAACCACTTTTTAAAAAAAAACAAGGGTAGTTTGAGTAGTTATTGCATCCCTAACCCAATTCCCCTTGTCATATAAGCCATCAGTGATTTTCAGCTTAGGATTTAAGGAAATTAACCTTTTAACTTGTGTAGGCTCTATAGTGGATTCTAGGAGTAATTCTAATAAATCATCGTGGACATTCCTGTCCATATAATTAATTTTCCCAGAGAATGCTTTCTTAGGAGGCATCTTGATCATAATAATAGGAACTGGAATTTCACAGAGGTTATATATGAGTACTTACTTGACTTGCTAGACTTATTTTTCTTCAAACTTTTGCAGTTTCTTTCGAACAAATGAGGAATCGCTTCACGTCTTTACCAGGCTTAACACAATGTGATCAACAGGTTCTTGTGCTCAGAAAACATGAAATCTTTGTTTGCGTGGGACTAGAATGAATGAAAATCTTCTGTATTATACTTTGTTTCTCCCACACGCGAAGCTTTCATTCATCATAAATGCGTAGAATAGAAAAATAGAGTAGCATCGCACTTCCTTTGAAATTTGTGTCGTTGATCCTTGAAAAATCCTACGATCCAGGAATGAAAACTAGGCTGACTCAATGTTCTTCTTAGCACATTGGCAGTCAAACCAATAAACTACCTCCATCTGTACCTTTCCTTCAAGGCTGGCGTTTCAAATTGGGCCCATGGATGACCAAGGACATGTGTCATCAACTTGCTAACTCGCTATACATAACTTTCGAGCACCTTTCCATAGCGAGCTAGCAATAACCACTAATTTTGCTTTGATCATGTGGCAGATATTTCAAATGACTTTTAAGAAAACAATGGTGGGTCCCTCGCTCGCTACCTCGCTATACATAATCTTCGCACATCTTTCCATAGAGAATTAATGAGCATTGTTGATCTGCACTTGATCTTGTGGATAACACATTACTACAATATTGGTGGGCCTCTATTCACTAACTCGTTATACATAACTTCCAAGCACTTTTCCATAGCGAGATAATGATGGCCGTTGATCCTGGTTTGATCTAACGATCAGAATTCTTTGCAGGTTTTATACATGGGGCATGGGTCCAGGATACTATTGTCACTAAGCTTGCTCAACATGTTGACACACATATATATTTTTTAATCTCTTAATGACATCACATTTTTTTGGCCTTGCCACATTCGTGACTTTCAAGCAAGTCACTACATCGCTACCGGTGAAAATACCAACTATCTGGCTAGCGATATGGTGAGTTCTAACAAATCCAAATTTTTTGGCTTATAGATGCTTAGTAGGATTTTTGGGGCCCACCTTTGAGGATTTTCTGTTACATCACCACTTTTCGACCAATCGCTACATCACTACCGGCGAAATTACCAACTATCCGACTAGCGATACAATGACCTCCCGATAAACATCAAAATCGACGCTAG
Source organism: Cupressus sempervirens (assembly GCA_028749045.1). Lineage (NCBI taxonomy): Eukaryota > Viridiplantae > Streptophyta > Pinopsida > Cupressales > Cupressaceae > Cupressus > Cupressus sempervirens. The sequence continues at coordinate 675,047,481 of CM053784.1, read as the reverse complement.
GAAATAAAACACAACTTGCACAGAAATAAAAGCAAAGCTTGCACAATATTTTCTTCGGGATCCTCACAATCATTTTCTAATTTTTAAAAGAACGTCATTTTTTGCAATGATCGAGCCCTCGCTATGTCACTACTGGAAAGGTGGTGTTATTTTGGCTAGCGATATAGCGACCTTTGACAGATTCTCAATTCTGGTGATGGAGAACAAAAAACACATTGATTGAAAACCTACCAATTAATGTTGATGCCAGAGAAGGTGGCCATGCACATTTAAAAGACTGCACAAGAATTTTCTGCAGTCACATCAACCTTTAAGAGAGCACCACCTTTTGCAAAATTTGGGCATTCGCTATGTCGCCACCGACAAGTCGCATGAATTTTTCGATAGCGACTTAGCAAATTGCTGAAGAAACTTGGACGCTGGTGACACCACTTATGAGTTTCTTCACATGTGTTTATTCTTAACACTGACAAGTCTGGGACACAACACGTGCCATAATGTATTCATGTTAACACAATTCTCGATGCCAGACTTCATTTTTCAAACACAGTCATAGTTATCTGATGGTCGCTACCTCGCTAGGCGTAACATTCGAGCTTCTTGCTTTAGTGAATATGCAACAATCATAGATTCAAATAAGATCTGACGGTGGGATAAAACTTCTTTCACAAGGACTGAACAACAACCTCAACACGGGTGGGAAAAGAATATTCTCTTATCCTTTTTTTAAAAAAAAACTTTTGCGCCAAGGAAATTTTAAAAGGAATGAGACATAGGGTTTTAACAAAGATTTTTCAAAGGCTAACAAAAGGATGACTTAGCTAGAAACCCTATTCACCACTAATGGATCCCAATCTAAATTTTTATACCTAGACAAAGGAATTTTATTATACAAAAATTCAAACCAACACAAAGGAAACCCATGACGGTTAACTTCCTCCCTTGCTAGCCATGATGAATCCTCTATTGGCCTCCCTTTCCATTTGACTAGTTATTCCTCATAAGTTTTTTTCTTGGTACTCTTTCTAACACGATTATCCAGTACCTTCTCAATCTCCTTTGCAGCCGAACTAGCTATTGGAATACTACGGTGCAGTTCTGCAACTTCATCTCCATCACCTCCTTCATAATACTCTATCAAGTCTCAAATATTCAATACTGGTGAAATATTCAATTCAGTAGGCAACTCCACTTCATAAGCATTTCTAGAATCATGCCTTTTCACTATGTTGCATCATCCAAACTTCTTCACTTTTAGCTTATTATATGTACCCATTGGAAAACGCTCCTTTCTCAAATGAACCATGACATCGTCTCCAATCTAAAATTCCTTATACCTCCTTTTCACATCTACCTTAGGCTTATATTGTGTATTCATCTTTATGATGTGCTTCCTCACCTCCTCATGGATGTTCTTCAAATGTTCAACAAATTCTTCTCCTTCAACACTACTTATCTCTCCTCTATCCAATTGCCTCAATTCAGAAACATTTCTGGGACTACTTCCATATACAATTTGGAATGGTGATTTACTAGTTCTACTGATAGAATTATTATATGCAAATTCCATCTATGGTAAAATCATATCCCATCCTTTTGGCTTGTCTCCAACGAAACATCTTAGCAAGTTTCCCAAACTGTGATTCACAACTTCTGTCTATCCATCAGTTGGTGGATGATGTGATGAATTGAATTTCAAATTTGTCTTCAACTTCTTCCACAATGTACACCATAAATAGCCAACAAATTTAGTATCTTGATTTGAAACTATACTCTTTGGTAGACCATGTAGTCTCACCACTTCTCTGAAAAACAACTCTGTCATATGAACAACATCACTAGTCTTCTTGCAAGGAATAAAATGTGTCATCTTTGAAAACTTGTCAACCACCACAAAAATAGAATCATGCTCGTGTGGTGTCCTCGGTAATCCAAGAACAAAATCCATACTAACATCCTCCCACAGCTTCTCTATGGCTAATACAACCCTATATTCTACTTCACTCCTTTCACCATCTGACATACTTTGCAACTCTATACAAACTTCTTTACATCTTGCTGCAACTGTGCCCAGTAATAATTCTCAGCAACCAAAGCTATGGTTTTATCTCTGCTAAAATGTCTAGCCAATCCTCCACTTTGCTTCTTCTTGATGATATTCTCCCTCACTAAACTTCTTGGAATGCACAACTGGCTTCCTTTGAACAACATATTATCTTGGATCATGAAATCCAACCACTTTGTCCTTTCAAGTTTAACAGGTTTTGTACAAGCCTTCCATGCTTCACTAAAATTCAGATCATCTAGATACAAAGTACTAAGTTCCTTGAACCCAACCACCTCTACCTACATTTCTGTTAGCAAAATTTGTCTTCTACTAAGAGCATCTACAACTTTGTTAGACTTCCCACTTCTATGTTTCAAAAAAAATGTATAACTCTGCAAAAACTCAACCCACTTCAAAAGCCTTTGGTTCAATTTTTCTTGACCATTCAAATATTGCAAAGCTTGATGATCAGTGTACAAAACAAACTCCTTAGGAAGAAGACAATGTGTCTAGTTCTTCAATTCTTGAGCTATAGCATAAAATTCCTAATCATAAATAGAATATGTTCTTTTTGCATCATTCAATTTCTCACTGAAATAAGCAACAAGTCTACCTTCTTGGCTCATAACAGCTCCTATTGCAGTACCACTAGCATCACAGTCTACTTGAAACACCTTGTTAAAATCAAGAAGTGCTAAAATCGGTTGCTAGGTAACTTTATGTTTCAATAGATTAAAACTCTTATCTGCTCCTAGAATCCACTAAAATTATTTCCTATCCCCTCTCATTGTTTTGGTCAAGGGTCCACAAATACTACTAAAACCTCTTATGAACTTTTTGTAAAAACTAGGCAGTCCATGAAAAGATCTTACCTCAGTCGCACTCCTTGGAGTAGGCCATTCAAGGATAGCCTTAACTTTTTCTGGCTTCGTTTTCAAACCTTCTACTAAGACTACAAATCTCAGGTACACCAACTCCTTTACAAAACTACACTTCTTTAGGTTTATCAACAAATTTCCTTCCCTCAACATATCAAACACCTTGCAAATATAAATCAAATCATCCTCCAATGTCTTACTAAAGATCAAAATATCATCTAGGTAAACAATGACAAACTTACCCAGAAACTCCTTCAGTATCTCATTCATGAGCCTCATGAAAGTGCTCGGAGTATTGGTTAGCCCGAAAGACATGAGTAACCACTCATACAGTCCTTCTTTGGTCTTGAAAGTAGTCTTCCACTCATCACCTTCTTTGATATGAATCTGATGGTACCCACTCTTTAGATCTATCTTAGTGAAATACTTAGCTCCACTCAAGCACTCCATGATATCATCCATCCTCGGCAATGGAAATATGTACTTGATCGTGATCTTGTTGATAGGGTGAGAATCTGTGCACATCCTCTGTTCTTCTTTGGTGCTAATGTAGATGGTACACAAGATGGACTCAGACTCTCTCGAATCAACCCCTTCTACAACAACTCAAACTCTTCACTTTATGTTGGTGTTACTCTGTGTGTTGCCTTGTTTGGAAAACTAGCTCATGGAGCCAAATCCATCTAGTGACCGATCTTCCTAATCGGGGGTAATCCATCAAGTACATTATCTGATACAATATTAGAAAACTCTCCCAACATATCTGCAACTTCTGCAGGTACCTCCTCTACTTCTTATTTAATATCTTTTGGAATTATAGAAAAATGCATATGCTCATGCTTCATACCTTTAAGAAACTCTTTTCCAACAACAAAAAATATTCTGGTGGCACTATATACCTTTTCGTGTTTCTCCTTTAATGGCTTCAACTTATGTTTCACTCCATCCTTGGTCAGAGTGTAGGTATTTTCTCGTCCACCGTGTATAGAATGTTTGTCAAACTACCATGTGCTACCCAAAAAAATATGACATATGTCCATAGGTATGATATCACATGGTACCTCATCTTGGTAGCTTCCAATCTTGAACTTCACTAAGCATTGCTTATTAACCATGACCTTGTGGTCATCTTGCACCCAAGCAATACGATATGAATGCGGATGTTTTTGTCTCTTCATCTTCAACTTGGTGACCATCGTTTCGAACACTAGATTGTCAGTACTTCCACCATCAATGATCACATCACAACAGTTATCTTCACATTTGCACCTTGTGCAAAACAAGCTCCTTCTTTGATCAAGTTCATTCTCACCACTCAGCAAGACTCTTCTGTTAACTAGGACTTCTCCTCTTTCAGCATCTTCAGAATGTGAGGATCCGGCATCTTCATCAACATATGCAACTCTGGCTTGACCTTCTATTCTTTGATCTATCCTTCCTTGGTGCTGGGAACATTCAAATGCTCTATGCCCTTCTTCTTCGTAGTGAAAACATTTCCAACAGAAGCCTCCTCTTCTAAATCCTTGTCCTCTACCTCTTCCTCTTTGATCTCTATTGTTCTGATCATGAAAATGATTGGAATTGTTTCCCCTCTTGTTATGACTATTACTCCAAGCCTCATCCTTGTTCTTTTGATCATCATTACCGCCACCATAATATCGTCTGCCAGATCTTCCACCACGACCTCTTCCACTATTCTTTGTCAAACTTATTGCTCAGTATCTACTCAATTCTTAGGGCAAACTAGTATGCCTCCTCAATACTGTTCATTTGAACTAGACTCAACTTTTCCTAAACACTTGGCCTTAACCCATTAAGATAATGAGCCACTTTCTCCTCATTAGCTTCTGCATGGGAACTCAGTAGAACTCTTTGGTGTACTCTTGAACAGATTTTCCCACTTGCTTCAACCCTTGCATTTTCTTCAATAGATCAAGCTCATAATCCATGGGAATGAATTGTCACTTCATTTTAGCTATCATCTGATCCCATCTGGTGATTTTGTCCTTTCCCTTTCTATTTCACTCCAACTGAACCTCCTATCACCATATCTTTGCATGTCCCTTCAATTTCACCTTCGCAAAGTTGACCCTATTAGGATCCTCAATATCTTCATACTCAAAGTACTTCTCCAATTCATTGATCCAATCAATCAGCTCCTATGGGTTAAGATTTCTCAAAAATGTGGGAACTTCAAACTTAGGCCTTTTTCCAATCTTGGAGATGGCCCTAAAAAGCCTCTCTTCCTCTAGGTTTAGAATTGTCTCTACCTCAGCATTTTCTTCTACTTCATCCTCATCCTCGCTTTCATCTCTTACGAGAAGATTTATTCCTCTGTACATTTGTTCTTCTAATGCTTGCATTTGTCCTTGGAGGGCTCAGAAATCTTCGGGTGTAACACCTATAGCTCTTTTTCCATGCTCTCTTCATGGAGACGTTTCTCGTGCTTTCACTGAAACCCTAGTGCAAACTGCCTCACAATCAGCAATCTATCCACACGCTCAGCCCAAACCATGGTCCTAGTGCGAACTGCCTCACAGTCAGCGATCTATACACACACTCAAGAACTTTAGCTCTGATACCACTTGATGAAGGGTGCTCCCCTTAATATCATGAACACATAACAAAAACAAAGAAACAACAGCAAATGCGAGAACAAATTATGGACTTCTTATTTGCATCGCAAATGCAAAAACATAGAATTCACAAGTACAATACACTAACCCACATGGGCACCTTTATTATAGTAATATGCAAGACAAGCTATGAACTATCACCCAAAGTTATCTTAGACAATGTTCGAGTCTTTCTTAAATGGGCAATTTTATGCCACCCGAGAAGGTTGTAGACAATGAAACTTAATACCTAGGGCCAACAAACCATAACAATACATATAGAGTCAACCAAATACATCTTTAACAATTATTTTTAATATTTTGGGTAGCTCAACTTCAAAAGCCATAATTCTCGAATCATTGCTTCGATTAACTATTATAACCACTTTTTGGAAATGCCAGCTCTTGATCTACAAGCTCAAAACGACACAAGTGCCCTTCCATTGAGTTTTGGACCTCATTCAGGCACTCTAAGGCCTCCAACGGTGAGCCTAAAGATTTTTCTGTCGAAAATCCACAATAACTTCTCTAATACTTAAGCTGGAGCAATGAGATTTTTATGGTAGGCTAATAACTCGAAAATGAACTTTCATGTAGAAAATGAGAACATTCTAAGCTCATATGAAAAATTTACTAAAAATAACACATTCTCGTAAATAGTAACCACCCTATCTACTAGTCCTTATTGAAATAGAAAAGACTAAAAAGAAAATATTTGTGGGTGATGCAAGATTGCTCTTACACCCAAGATGCTCATGCATCAATGTCATACCATGTTGATAAACAACTATTGTTCCTCAAACAACGAGCATTTCCCAACTTGTTCAGAAGATGTGACCTAGTGTTTTGAGTACCCTTATGGGAGTTGCTTCTTCCCAAATTGGTATAGATTTCTCTTGGGGTGTTTTACAATCATTTTTGAATGTTTTCATATTCCTTCTACGATTTAGACTAAAAATGATTTTGTATGGCTTAATCACTTAGGATCTTATATTTGGGCTTTAAAATGAATATTGTATCAAATGTTAGTATGTTTAATGGAATGAACATTGTTTTGTTAGTTCACTTAGATGAAATATATGCATTGGTAAGTAGTGAACTCTTGGGGATCTTTGGTTGGTCGGTTTATATCTTTTGTTGTGATCTTGTGTGTGTGTGTGTGTGTGTGTGTGTGTGTGTGTGTGTCCTTGTTTCCAAGGATCTTTGGGTGGGGCATTATAAATGTCCTCATCCTCAAAGGTATTTATTATAAATTCAAAGATTGAAACCTGCCTTAAAGTTCAACTTATGGCCTCAGGGTGTTAATCCCTTGAGATCCTTCTGAGTATAACAATGTGAATATGTTTATCTTATTATTCATATTATGGAATTTTAATCCAAACCCCTTGAACAATATATCTTTAATTTATTAATTTTTAAAACTCAACCTTCCTAAAACCATGTCCTCAATTGTTTGCATACCATTGACATACTTCATCCGTGCACTACATACATACACTACTCCAGAGGGGATCAAAACATCTATGGTTTTGTTTATAACTAGGCTTGGTCTAAAATGTACAATGAGTATCCAATCCTTTCCATGGTCCTTGTCACAAACAATTTCTTTGTGGTTGTTACTCATGGTAGAAAGCTCATAAAGAAAAAAAGCTTCATGATGGCTCGTGTTTGCATATTTTCATTTGAGTCTTAATCTTATAATCACCCTTGACGCATGCATCAATATAAATGACCATAGCATACCAATAGAATATATTCAAATAATAACACGTACCCAAAACACTATTTGTGTTTTTTACAATTACACTTGCATATGTCAAATCGTTTAAAAATATCTTGTTATATTATCCAAGGGGAGTTCCCGCCTCTTGGAGTTTGTCACTAGAGTGTCCCTTGTTAATCCTCGGTAGCTCATAAGGATGATGTCACAAACCTCATTATTACATACTTACTAGGATTTTGTATAGAAGCTCAATTGTGATGGCATTACCCATAGATTTGGGTGTGAGTCACCATTTATACCCTATGGTATTAGGTTTTCTAAGTTTTATCTGAGGTTTGCTAACCAACATAAAAAGAAAGAGAGAAAACAAAATGACTTTAACACATGAATCATAGTAAATAGGATTTTGTTGTTTATATTTATGTTGTTGATTACAATGCATTTCACAAAGCATACATCATAGTGCATAAATAAAAGGCTAGATGGTTACAACTAAAAAAAGCTCAATTACAATATAGATTGTACAAAGACAAACTATAAACTAAGTATGCTAGAGGGGTGCAAATCATGGTGAGGCTCCTAGTTCAGAGCCTCTACTAAGTGAAAGAAACAAAATACCTTTCAAGATGGGTTGAAGCACGAACTCTTCTGAATAACTCAACCTTGAGTACTGTGAGGTTCGTATATGAAAAAATAATCACAAGATACAGTATACACATCCAAATTACAAGTGATCAGGGGGGACATTTTTTCAACCAAGTAATCAAGCTACTCAACACAAAATTTAAGATTTTTCATTGCTTGAGTCCGTACTACCCAAGAGCAAATGGTCGAGTCAAAGCCACCAACAAGATTTTGGTGTTGATGATGTACAAGTCATATGGAGTGGAGGAGGACTAGGAAGAGAAGTTGTCATCAATTTTGTGGGCTTATCGTACTACTTACAAGGTCACTACGGGGCATATGACATTTTAGTTGATGTAGAAACAGAGGGTTGGTGTACCAACAAAATTCATGGCCACTAGTCTCGAGATTGCTATTGGGAATAAGTTAGGTGATATGGAAAACCTGGGAGAAAGATTGTATAATCTGAACAAATTAGGCAAGTAGTGTCTCACAATACAATGGGCAACAAAAATAGCACAACTTTGGTGAAAAGTGTGGGATGACAAACATCTTAAGTGAATGAAATTCACACTTGGACACTTAGGCAAGGTTAAGGTGAAGTTGCTAGGGCCTTACAAGGTGTGTGAATTTGGTGACAATGGAGCAATTAAGTTATGGACTCTAGATGGAAAAGAGATAGCATAACCAATTAATGGTTAGAAGTTGAAGATTTATCATCAAAGGCACGAGAGTCCAAGAGGTAATGGCCCACAACCCAAAAGATGAAATAATTTAGACTTTGGTAAAAAAAATTGAAAATAATGAAAAAAAAAATGGAAAAAAAGATACTACCATATAGTATGACACTCGAGGAGCAATAAAAACCACATCATACATTCTCTAAGGAGGGTATAAGTGTTTCATACTACACCATACTGTGATAGGAGGGAGAGTATGTGCGGATAAAGACTATGTAAATCTCAGCGAAGGTAAACACCCCAAGCAAAACACATTGAAGACAACACACGTCTAAAGGCACGAGAGAGCTATCGTACGGTCAGGAGAGGAACAGAATGACACACCGTACAGTTATGACTTTTGGCTGCACCATGCAGCAATGAAAAATATCCAAAGAGAAGCAACTACACCATATGGTCTTGCATGGGTGAATATCGCCCAACAATCCTAGGCAAGTGACAACCGAAGGTTGTAGGCATATTTACCATATGGCAATAGGAAGAGGTAACCAACAAAGTGTTGGAAATATATAAGATAGGCTAAGTTACTAAGAGGGGAGGGGTGAATTAGTAACTAAGAAAACTTAATCCTTATTTACCAATTTAATCCTTCATGTGTTTTCTGATCTAATTGCATGAAAAATTGAAACCATTAAACATTCATAACATTTTGACACACAATTTGGTGACCCGAAAACCTTCCAGATAGAAAGTAAAACTGGGGTGGGCATGATACCCACAAGCTTTAGTATTGCAGTATAAAGTTGGCCTATTAAGACTTACAATGATCACTTCTCATAATTTGCCATGTTAAGAGCAATAAGGATTGCTAGGTCCACCTTGCAAAAGGATTTACAAACATACAATAAAGTATGCACTTGGTAAAGAGATTTACAAAAGATTGTTAAGTCTACCATGTGAAAGGATTTAACCGATCCACCTGTTAGGATGAAATAGTGGTTGATCTCTGATCTGCAACTTGGTTTGCTGAATGAGATTCCTTGAGTGTAATGATCACCTTGTTGTAATAGATAAATCTTTGTTGCTCCTTATACTGCTGTAGCCTTGTATTTCACACTTTTTCTCTTCTTTGCTTGATATCTTACTTCATATCTATATTTTGGATGTGATACAATACATTACATATATACCAATCCAATTTACAAATCAACAAAGTCAACTAAAATACAAGTTTACAAAATACACAAAGTGAGCTCAAACTGTAGGGACTCGAGTTCTGAAGACTAGCTCAGTGAGGTTCTGATACTCAGCATCCATAGTCAATGCTTGACATCGTCATGCATTCGATAGACATAGAAGCTCGGTCCATACTAATTACTTCCAAGTAGTCTGAACTCAGTCTGCACTGGTGACTTGGTGAGTATTATGAAGCTCGACATATAAACTAAATCACTTGATTCATATGGCATGGCTCAATAAATGCTATCACTACGAGCTCAGTAAAAATTGAATCATTTGGTTAACACTGAGTGGCTCGGTCAACACTAGATTCACATCATTGTAATTGCGAACTCAGTAAGCACTGCACAACTCGGTTTGCACTGAGGAACTTGATAAACCTTATGAAGCTAGGTTTACACTGTTGATCATCATTATGGTAGAAACTGCTCAGCACAAACTAAATATTGTCCCTTGGATTCGGTAGCAACTGTAGAACTCAATAGAGATTGAAATGCTTGGTTAACTCTATTAATTGTATAATACACTCGATAGATACTTACAATCTGAATAAGTGTGTGTCACTAATAACAAACATGACTGTAATGTCAACACTAAGATGGTAACTACAATCTTGTATGACCAAGAGAGAGTAAAAGATATTGTAAGGCAAAAAAAGTCCAACAGCACATGACCATTCCTGAAAACAATAGAGAAACATCGCACAACCCTAAGAAAACAAAAAGGGGGGAAATAATACAATACGAAGATGGACACACCATAAGGCAACCCTAGGAAAGTAATAGAAGACACAAAGTGAAATAAAAATAAAGGTGTGGTCTGCATTGATATCAGAAAGAAGTAAGACTAAAAGTTGCAATAACACCTGCCATTTCTTCCAAGGATTATGTGACACCACAATCTATACATTGATTCAAACTCATGACTATCCAAGTTGGCCTTTAGGATCTCAAAACCCTCAAGCTCAAGAAAGTCATAAAAAATATAGTTTTCCTTTGTTGAGTAGCCATCATAAATTATAAAATAGAAATTAACTAATTCATATTTATCGTTGAATAGTAATTGCAATTTTTGTTACAGTGTAAAAAAAATCATATTAAGAATGTGAGGCAAATTATGACAAATCAAGCAAATGCAAAGTTCAAATTAATATGTTTTGAATCAAATAAATCAAAAGAGTACTAAAAATGTTTTTAAGACAATATATTACGAAAATGATGTTGCATTGTTTACAATAGAGGAAGTTGTTGGAAGTATAGGAGTAACTAAGAGGGGGGTGAATCAGTTACCACTAAAATAAATCTCAGATCCCTTAGATGTCAACAATAAACTTTAGACTGAGAAAACTAATTACTGTTGTTACTTGATAAATGCAGAGTGAGAATTACTCTTAGCAAATCTTAAAACATTAATAGTAATTACTTTGCAAGCATAAGAAAAATAACATGAATACATGAGACACCAGGATTAACGTGGAAACCCAATTTGAAAAAAATCACCAATGTAACTAGTTATTGTTTTTCACTCTTCTGAAGTGAGCCTTGTTAGGAGCCAACCCGGTTAAAGGTTACAAAACACATTGTTAGGTGTGACCCTGTTAGAAGATTTAATCACCCTGTTAGGAGTGGCCTTGTAAGAGGTCTTAAAACAATTCAATGGAATTGCTACCTTGTTAGAGGATTTACAACTAGTTGTTAAACCAACTCTATTAAGAGATTTTAGATCATTGCTACAATGGTTAGAGAGTAACAATGAAATAACATGATTGTGATGCAACTAAATTGCTGAATCCAAATCCCTTTTCTACTAAAACTTGATCCTTCCTGATCGAATATTACTTTTCTGCTCCACAAGGATACCTGCTTATCCTTCAATTTCACTCCCTCTCTTTTCTTTTCAATTCAATGAATACACTTGCACACACACTAGAAATCTCAACTTGACCTTTTATTTATACCTTCCAAATTGTCAAGTCGGCCCAAATTCAAATTACAATAACCAATATTCATCATCATAGTCGGCTAGAATCAATACATAAAGTAATTAAGCTTCATATGCAAGAAAAATCCTTCGTAAGTCGACCCTACTCGGTAGAAACTTTGGAACGATTTCCTGTGTTAACCAACAAAAACTCAATTAACACTACGAACTTGCAGAAATCCTTTGGCAACCGAGTGAACCCGATGAATACTAACTCTGTCCAACTTTCCCTTCATTAACCGAGTGAGCTCGATTAACACTCTTTTTCTGCCTCAATTCTTTCAACGCCCAAGTGAGCTCGGTAGATACTGACATATGTTCAGAGTAACCCTGTGAATGCTTAGTAGACAAGGAAAACTATCTTCACTAACCAAGTAAGCTCAGTAAGCATTGTCTGTCAATTGATATGACATTTGTGTAACATCAAAGACAAAACACAATTAATCAATTGTATCCAACAGAAGTGTCAAATATGTTTCCATTATATAATAAAGATCTGCGAGTACAAAAGAAGAAAACAACTATTTGAGCCACTATTTTAGTTATTATTATTCAAGTAGATTATCTTTGATTTTGAGTCTAAGTGAGCAATGGGGTGAATAATATTAGTACACTTTGAGTTGATAATTTGGTAGATTATAGATACAAATTTCAATAAAAATTTATGGCACAAGGAATAATCCCTTTCAATGGGGCAGTTGTTCCTTATATCTATTTGAATCGTTTTAAGGTAAAAAATATGAGCCTTGCTTCAACAAGGATTAGGATAAGCCCTCAAGACTAGGGCGAGACCTATTTCAAGGTATGTATTAATTTGTTTAATACCTATTTAACATGCATGGAATGTTGTACTATATGTCAAAAGCATTAATGTACTATTATTGTACACCTTAAAGACCTAAACCTTCATGCTTATGACTAGCCTAAACGGAATGTAGAACAATTGCATGGCATGCATTTAAGCAATCAGCTTCACCAATTGACAATACATTGAGCCTATAAAGGATATAGGAAATTCAAATATAAACAAAAGAATCCTTCATTTTGATATAAAATATCACTACACTTCATGTTTTTTTACAGCATTGGGAACTGATTTTTATCTTTCCAACATGAATCACTCCACTTCCGATTCCACAATGTCTATATACTATTATGTATATATTTCTACTTCTCACTTGATTACAATTGCCTCCCTTCCTGCTAGTCATTCAACCATGTCAAATCGAAGCTCCAAATTATCACACATTATTAGCATTTGAAAATAAATTTTGTCCCAACCACTAGACTGCCTTTGTATTATTGTTGACAATTAAAATGCTAAAATTCTTTTGAATAATTGGGATTACAAGAATTCCGAGGAAACAAACCTCTTTAGATTTACTTAGTATTTATCATATTGTCTACTATTGTTTCCCCACTAAATTGTGTCTTTCGATTTATATACATAGAAAGCATTGCAAGGAGCCCATGGAAAATTATAGTGTAGAATACAAAATAAACACGTCCCTTAACCATACAATATTAGTGTCAACCTCTTTAGATTTACTTAGTATTTATCATATTGTCTACTATTGTTTCCCCACTAAATTGTGTCTTTCGATTTATATACATAGAAAGCATTGCAAGGAGCCCATGGAAAATTGTAGTAGTGTAGAATACAAAATAAACACGTCCCTTAGCCATACAATATTAGTGTCCTTAACATCAAATGTAGAAGCTATCATAGAACATCTCTAGTTGAATTTCTCTAACAGTTATTAGAAATATATGTCCATTCAAGGTCACCTACCTGCAATTTTGTCTCAGCAACCTGATGAAATATGGAAAATCTTTGATAGTGAACCATGTCCCAGTGGCTAGTGCTCAGTTGCCAGCTAAAAATCAGCAAAAGAACCTGATCAAATAGTGATTTCACCTAGTTGGATTGTCATGACAGGTTGGTGAATCAAATGTGTTTCTTGGGTGATTGGTTTGCAATTTAAACCTTTCATTGAACACTTAAAATTTGTAGCTAGTTCAATCCAGAATTTTTAGAGATAAAATTGTTTGCAGTAGGGGATATTTAATAAATTGCAAGAATCAGGATTTTTTGAAGATTTATGCTTCTCTGGAACTTTGATATGCTGATTGAAATTCACAATGCACCATTGACATTCAAAGCAAAAGAGAAAAGCATTTACTAGCATATTACTAAGCAAAATGTGTTCATCGTATGAGTTCCATTATAGTTACTTTCTAAATAGGCTCTATAGCATACACATTCTTCATGCAACAACAATGACAAAGAACTCCATATAAGAAAATTGTCCAAACTATTGACCATACAAAAACTGCTACAGAAGGAAACATTGATGGGACAAACATGGTAACAAAGTAATCTTCTAGGTGGCCTTTGACATTTCACAGGGCAAGCCTTGCCGTTGAGTTTAAGAAGATAAATAACTCTCGATGAGAGTATCTTACAGTATATAATGCTCCTAACCGACTATTTTCAATATAATTGATCATGCTTTGATGTAAAAGAATTATCGGTTTGCCTTCCAGAGTAGTTTACAAATCATGACATAGCCATTAAAAAAACATATCAGTAGTGCTACTGATTACAAACTAAAAAGCCTGGATTCCCTCCTCAATTCCAAGACCAGAAAAAAATTAATACATTACAGAAATGAATGCCCAAACATCAGACCTTCAATCAAGAAAATGGATCTTCATGCCCTGACTGCTGCAGCTGCTTCCCTAATTTGCTCAATGGTGAAAACACCAAAAAATGAATCATCAGTGACGGCTTTGATGACTGCATTGGCCACATCATCAACACTAACTGGAGGAGCAAAGAACAGGTCTGAGGCTGGTAAAGATTTCAAAGGCCTGACAAAATTTTCATTTGCAAGGAGAAACTTCTCTAGTGGCTCACCAATAGAATCAAGAGGTATTTCAAATCCATCAACTTTTCTCTTTCCATATATAAACCCTGGTCTTAACACAGTGCCTGGACAAATTTGTAATCTCATCATTGAAAAATGTTTTAAGAACCCAAGACAGTGACTGCAACTTACAAAGCATAAAAGGAGCATGAAAGTTGAACTAAAGTAAAGAATACATTGTTCAACCTGAATTAGGAAATTTTGATAGCACCTCTGATTCTGCTCGTCTCTTTCCAGTAAAGTATCCCAAAGTCAGTAAGAATGATGGAAGGTTGTAATCATGAACCGAGATTAATATAAATTTTGGGATTCCTGCATTGGACAAAGATGAAACATGCAGTATGCTTATAACTTGAATGGTAAAAATAACATTAAAAAGGAAGCTGAGTATGGTATGAGATCATCTTCAGAACCTACGAACTTTGAAATGTAGGAAAAATTATTGAGAGCAAAGAAAGGAGGTCATCTATCATTCACCAAGTACATCAATCCAGTCTGCTATCACACAAAATCTAATAAGCTTGGTCTTTGTTTTTTTTTTAAATTATCAATAGTTGGGAAGCATAAGTTGAATAACAAATTGTAAGGCAGATTGTTTTCAACCACGCTGTATTTAACTTAACGTTTTCCCTTAGATTATCATGTGAGAATTAACCCTTTAGTTTTCAGGTACAATCCAAAAATTCGAAGATACCGCTGTTTTATTATTTGTGTTTGAAATTTGTTTATTTGCAATGGACCTCAATTAAGATAAGAATGTAATATAGCTATGGGTTTAATCAACTCTATCAACACCAATATGTCAAGATAAACCATATTATGAACATTATTAATTAATCAATTAATATTAATTCATATGTGAAGATCACATGATTACCTATTTCTTGTAAGTCAACATGCAATAATATTGAAGGAACTGCTCAATTAATTAATAATTAACTACTAATTAATAGCAAGGATGGAAAATCAATTAATAAATAGATATTAAATAACCACTTTTATAAGTGGCAAATAAGGGCAACCCTTAAGGGTCACGATGTGGCAAGATCCGCCATATATAAGAATGTGGTTGAGCACAAAACAATAAGGGGAGATAAGAAGAAAAAGGAATAATTCTAACAGAGAGCATTACACTATAAAAAAATCCATTTAGAAGAACTGCACAATGCATGGGACAGATATAAACGGCAATCAAACCAAAATTAGGAGGATGAAGTGGTCCCAAGGTGGTAAAGACATTTTTTAGCTTCATCCAATAATGAAGGAATGAGAATTCACACATTGTGGGTGAAAGAGTTACACAAATAAATAAAAGCTGACATGGAAGGGAAGAACATATCCTTACCAAGAACATGCAAAAGGACCATCAGGAAAAAAAAAAGTGGAAGTGGGCAAGGTAAGAATCCAATTTACAAACCAAACATTGGAATAAGAAGGAATAGTTCACATAAAACACCATCAAAAGTAAAGGAGAATTAAATCTCCATCCAAACCACCAAATAAGGAGCAATAAGACCCGAAACTATAGGGGTTAAATCACAAGAGGTATGTTATATTAAAAGTAACATGTTTTATTAATTAGAAAAGCTATCCTTATTAGTTAAAGAGGTTTATTATATAGTTTTCCATTCATATTATTAATTAGGATATATCTATATATATATTGGAATTTTCTAGAAGATGTTTAAGTTTTGATGTTATGAATATTGGAAAACTATTTTAATTCAAAGAATAATTAGATATTATAAAGAGTTAATTGTGCTATAAGATATTCATATAACTTCTTATGGGAGAAGTAACATTCCAATTTCTATAGTGCCAATGTAGAGACTATGCTCATCTATAGATGAATGGCTATGTGTCAATGTAGGGTTTGGAGTTGTCTCTATATGAATGGCTAAGATAGGATAACTATAATCTCAGTGTCAGTGTGGATGGTTAGTACAATCCTCGTATGAATAGCTATTGTGCCAGTGCAAGAGATTTGTACAACCCCAAATGAATGGCTAGATGAATGATAAATGGAATCCCATAATGCCAGTACAAGAGGTTAGTGCAATCCTTAAATGAATGGTTATTGTGCCAATGTGGGAGATTAGTACAACCCCATATGAATGGCTAGGTGAGTGATAAATAGAATCTCAAAATGTCAGTGCAAGAGGTTAGATCTGTTAAGTTTTATGCCTAGAAATTAGATAAACACAGAAGAGCAAACCAATACACAAAAGACTCAATACATTTATCCTAGGAGAATCCTTCCACTTGAAGTGAAAAACCCAGCCACACCAACAAAATATCTCTTTTATTGATAAAAAATGTTTAAGTACAGGACTTTCCACTTCATTGATTACAATACACCAAGCAATCACATAAATAGATTGCATTTAAACTCACACGAAGGTCTCTTTGAGTCCCAAAAATAAGACCCTTCATATTTCCACATATTCAACAATTCACATTTTCATATGCATGCCTCTTTGCATGACGTATGACATGTCTTTTTTTATTTTTTTCATAATATTAACTTAAATATAATCACAAATATCTCTTTTAGCTGAAGATGACCATAACAATCATAGCAAACATATCTCATAAAATCAGAGATGAAGATACTCTATCGCAGCTACAAACTTCAACACTCCCTCTTAGCAAGAGAGATATTTAGTCAGGGATGCACACATAGCTGCAACCAAAGATAATAAATTCACATAACATATGTTATCTCAGCATAACATAATCCACTATAGTTACTTCATAAGCACATAGAATGGAGTCACAGACATGACTTTCACCATGCTTGCTTGCAGATGGTAGAACAAAGACTTCATCTCAAAACTTCTCCCAAATAAGGATACATTTCCACCACGCCTACTTGCAGAGAGTGGTCCACCATACCTACTCGCAGAGAGTGGAACGAGGGCTTTCACCTCAAACTTCTCCCAAAGAAGAATGCATTTCCACCATGCCTAGTTGCAGAGGGTGGTCCAGCATACCTACTCGCAGAGGGTGGAATGAGGGCTTTCACCTCAAACTTCTCTCAAAGAAGAATGCATTAATAACTGAGATTTTCTCTTAACAAAGACTCCCTCTTAGCATGGACAGCTTTAATCACCACAATAAGATGGCTAACTATTGCATAAACTTGCAAAGGTTGGACATCTCGCATCTGTCACGTAATCTCACTATGAAGCTGAATCGTCTCTCTCTAAATATGATCTTCCCCTAATAATAATGTTGTGTCGTCAATTTAGTATCAAGACTGCAAACAACATTGCATAATCTCTCACCATCTTACTGCATCCTGCAACCATGTGAGATATTAATAACTCATGACTATCAATGCTAAAATCAATATTTAAAAACCAATATTCAAGAGATATAATCATTAATACTTAGCTAGACCTCCCGTAATTGATCGTCATCGCCCTCCCTGTGCGTGCTTCCCGTGGCCCTCCTCCTTCTCTGTTACCTATTTGTTCCGTGGTCGCAACCATGTTTTTCTGCCGTGGCCGAGTCTCAGTAAAGGGTGTTTTCTTGTCGCGGCCGAGCCCATTTACACGTCACATGATTACAGGTTGCAGACAGGTGTTGGTGCCGTGATTGGGGGTGTTCGTGCCATGGTTTTTCAAGTTTTCAGGCATCAATTTGATTTCCTTTCCTTTCTTGTCGCGGCTGAGCTTCATTCCATTTAAGGGTTACATGTTTGCGGGTTGTAGATGGGTGTTTTGCTACAAGTGTTTCATTTACTGCTACAAGAGAGATTTATGATCGTTGGTTTTGTGATTCCACGGCTGTGGGCCACCCGTGTATTGCAGAAGGGTATTTCTTTTACTGCGTTTTGTTGTGCCTCCTCTGTACCTATACGACTCCAAACCTCGGTTTATACTAGAGGTTACAATGACTACAGGCGACCAAAATCAAACCATCACATATCAGCACTTGTGCGATCGTGTCTTGAAGCTGGAGAATGATAACACCTTACTGAAAGAACGAGTGTCTGAATTGACAACTGAAATTGCAAATCTAAAACAATCCACAAAATCAAATACCTTGAATATTCGACATTTTTCATATACTTTCATCTCTGAAACAGCAAGATTAAAATCCAACATAGAGGCTGTCATTGAACAACTGGACAGACTAGACAAAATCAAAGAATAGCAGACCAAAATGGCAACAATACACTCTTCTGTGATTGCGGAAACTAAGCAGAAGGTGAAATCATGGGCTTTGCTTTGCACCAATACAGATGCTACTACCCCGAGGCTGAGTTTAGACAAGATTGTCCAAGGTAAGATTGATGACAAGTGTGTGTGGCGTGCACGCAAGCTTAACTTGCGTATTCATGGTCTTACACCCACTTTCAACCCTGCTGCTGTTGGACATTCCTTTCTCTCTAATAAACTTGGTATCTCGGATATTAACTTGGATAGATGCTAGTTTGGTACGAGGGACACCCTCTTCATCAAATTCTTCTCTTTTTCAGATAGGCTTCGTGCCCTTAGAGCGAAGAGAAAGTTGTTTTCTCTCCCCTTTAAGATCTATCTGGACGAAGATCTTACTAAGGCACAGGTTACAGAACTCAAACATGCTCGAGGAATTGTGGCAAATGCTAGGCGTGCTGGGAAATGGGTTGTTATCAAAAATTTAAGGGCAGTGGTTTGTGATTCTCCTACTAGTTGGGTAGAGAGGACAACCCCCAAATCGGCATGACGGTCCCGACAGCAGTCTGACAAGAGGAAGCCCCTTTCTCTTCTTGTCAACTGCTGGAATGGTAATGGCTCTTTATGGTCATTACCTGGTCTTTTTCAGGATGCGATGGGGTCCTCAGATATTTTGGCCGTTACTAAGACTCACGAGAGCCCCATGCACCCTCTTCCAGGTTATCCTAGTTATCAGTGGTTGTCAATTTCTAGAGATGAGGTTCGTACTTCTAGTGGGGTCCAGGGGTTTGGAGGAATTGCTTGCTTGGTTCATGATGATATTTTCATTTTTACTTCAGCAGTTCACTCTTATGTCTATGCTAGATTTATGTGGGTCCAGATTGGTCGGCGAAAATACCGACAGAGATATTTTTATTGTTGTTTTTTATTTTCCTCCAACCTCCTCTTCTTATGCCATTCATGACCCGGAGAATGGAGATCCTTTTTGTGACCTTCAGGAGAGCATTTCACGGTTTAAGGCTTTGGGTGATATTATTATTCTTGGAGACTTCAATACTCAACCCAGGGATCTTCAGACTCCTTTGCATGATCGTGGTTCTGACTTGAATTGCACTTCTGAGTTAGACCCGACTAGTATGGGCTTGCAGCACACCTCAGAGGATGTTCTTAGACCGCTCTCAGTTTATGGCTGTCACCTCCTCCAACTCTGTGAGTTTTCTAGATTGTTGATTCTGAACAGTTTATCCTTCCTGGATCGGACCTCTTTACCTGTTGGCCACACTGTGGTGGTGCGAATGTTGTTGACTATATCATTTCCTCTCATTCCTTCATTTCTTCCATTCACATTTTCACCATTTCATGTCTCCCCTCGGCTGATCATGCTCTTCTTAGCATTTCTATTTGTGCTTCATCCCACCCGTCGCACTCCTTACAGTCTTCTCACTTCCCGGATAATACCATCTCCTTTTTTACTCGCTTTTACTACCCTGAGAGTGATGGTGAGCTCTTTACTTATCACCTTAGGAGATTTCTTACACCTACTTGTTTTAGTGAGTCACTTGCTGCCTTTGACATGTTTGATTCACTTGCATCTACCATTTGGGATTCTGCTCTCCTTTCTATTCCTCATTGTTCCCCTCCCTCTCTTAGGGCTAAGCGTCAAAATACTTGTCTTATGAATAAATGGTTTGATACTGATTGCAAAGCTTTCCATCCCTCTATTCGCATCACCTTTGAGACTCAGCCTCTTGCCTTCACCCATTGTTATTTTGCATCCCTTCAGTGCAGAACCCTTTGCTCCACGCTTATTCAGAATCCCCAGATCTTTTGGCGTACCCTTTCCCTGATGCTCCCCCCCGTCCTCCACTCTCGACTACCACTCTCTGACTTCCCATATCATTACGCTTTACAACATTCCTGGGCAGCCACCTCTTCACCCCACTTCACCTCCTTATTGCCATTTGTTCACCTACTCCAGTATTATTGAAGCCATCAGATCTTTGAGATGCAAAAAAGCAATAGATGAAGAGGGTTTCCAAGCAAAACTTTTCGAACTTGGTGCTTTGGTTCTTGGATCTTACCTTCCTACACTCTTTAATAGAGTGGTTTGCACTGGGTTTCCTGGTTTGCACTGGGTTTCCTGAGTCCTGGTCTAGACATGTGGTTTACCCTATTCACAAGTCTGGGCCTACTTCCGATCCAAGTAACTATAGAATTATTATGATTGGACAGACTTTTGCCAAACTGTATGCCACTACTCTGAACACCATGTTATCTAGTGAGCTTGATAGAAGAGGTTGTAGAATTAAAGGGCTGGCTGGTTTTCGGGCAAACTATCAGACTATGGATCATGTTTTTATGCTGCGGGCTATCATTGAGGAGGCTAAGCACCACTCTCAGAAGGTCTATTGTTGTTTTGTTGACTTCCATAAGGCTTTCGATTATGTTCCTAGGTTGGCCTTATTTTAGAGACTTCAAGAGATGGGAATCTCAGATATATTATAGACTGCTATTATGAGGCTTTATGAGAGGGTAACCGGTAGGCTCAAGACTTCGGATGGCTTTTCGGATCTGATTCAGAGCACCATTGGGGTAAAGCAAAGTTGTCCCCTTTCTCCGACACTGTTTGGTTTGTATATTGATGAGTTGGAGGATTTCCTTGTGAATTCTTCTCAATCGAGAGACGAGTGCTATTTGCATCAGGTTTTGATTTCCATTCTCCCTTTTGTTGATGATGTGGTTCTCTTGGCCTCATCTCCCGATAGCTTGTAGAGACTCCTAGATCGTCTGGCTTCTTTTTGTGTTCAGCAGCAGCTTCTGGTTAATCTATCTCAAACTCGGGTTATGGTCTTTAACTGTTTAAAGACCTCTCATCTTCATTTCTTCTTTCAAGGTTAGAAGGTTGAGATTACTTCCTCTTACATATACCTTGGTGTGAAGTTCTCAGGACCGCGCTTTACCTTGAGGCCAGCTATTCAATCCAAAGTTAGTAAGGGCATGGGTTCCCTGGCTTTGCTAGAAAGATAGTGCTTCAGGCATCATTTCCAAGATATTTCATCCAAGTTGTCCCTTTTGGACTCCTTGGTTCGTCCGACAGTTCTCTATGGCTCGGTGATTTGGAGGCCTTCTCTTATTGCTTCTGATTGGGCTTCTATAAAGAGGGTTCAGACGTTGATGTTATGGCACATCATAAGATGTCATAGATTCACCCCTCATAACATTGTCTTAGCTGAGTTTGGAGCTCATCCTTTCAAACTTGCCTCCATTTTTTACTTGATTTGGTTTCTTCATCGGCTTTGTGGTTTTATGGTGTCAAGTATTGACCAGCACAGATACTCTCATCTGGCATACTGTTCTTCTGTTGAGATTTTGAGATCTGACACCTCTACTAGGTCTCGTTGTTGGTATGCCCAAGCCACCTCTTTATTGGGTTCAATCGGTATTGAGATAGATCGTCTTCCTCCTTACCAGTTTTCACTTGATGCTCCTGCTCATCTTCTCCCCTCATGCCAGGAGTTGAACGAGCATGTCAAACAAGATATTTACAGACAAACATTACCACTACCTGGAGTAATCCCCAAGAGGTCTGCAACCTAGGATGGCCTTCTATGCTGAGCATTTTCTTGAGATTCAAGATGGTATTATTGTTTGCCCTGCTTATCTCTATCGGCGCTAGAATCATGCCTTACGATTTCCTTTAGGCTCATTCAGAGTTGGTTCCCACCGCCTCATGGCTCGAGCTGATCACCATATGGATCAGGCTAATAGGATATGTCAGTTATGTACTTTGGTTGAGGTTGAGACTGAGATTCACTTCATATTTCGATGCCCTCTTTACTATGAGATCAGAGGGAGATTTTACTACTTTTTCAGAAAGTGTTCTTCTCTTTTGATGTTCTTCAGCTATATTGATCAGTGGTGTCTTGCACTTTATCTTCAGGAGACCACCCATCTTCGAGAGATTACCCTGTAGTCTTTTATACCTCAGTCGCGTACTTCAAACCAGCGCATTACAGCCTTTTTCTCTCCCTTATCTCTTTCACGGAGTTTGAAGAGACCCTCTAGTACTTCTCATTCCAAATCAGTTAGACACTACACCAGTCTCTCCAGGCAGCGACAGTCCTACGGGGGTTCTACACGGCATTCTCAAACTAGAGCTTGTTCACAGGTCTAACCCCTCTATTACTGATTTCTTTGTGGCAAGGACCCTTAATCCTTACCTTGTCTTCTTTCTTGTTTATGTCTTGTTTTTGTTTCTTCTTAGTCACCGTTTGGTGCTTCTACTTTGGCCGACTCTTCTGTTTGTATGCTCAGTCCCATAAACCTTGTTGGTTTTTCATGGACATTAATATTATTATCTTATCTCTTTATAGTCTAGATGTATAAGAACTCAATTCTATAGCAAAATTTTCTCATGCTAAAGGATGGAAGAATCTTTCATTCTCTTCATCCTCAATTTGTTCAGAAATCTTTCTTGAATAGATTGACAATGTTTGCATTATAAACACTAGTCACAAAAGCATGCCAGGACATGAATAAATAAACTCTTCACTTCTACATTATTTGGTAACTGCATAAATCTTTTCTTGGTTCACCAAATAGACACACCCCGAAGATGATTCATTACTCAACCAACATCAATGCAAAGAGACCACCATATCATGCAAAGAAACATCAGATGAAAGATTTTGGCCACTTCTGCATACATAAAATATCTAATAACCTTCAAAATAAGCAAAAATTGGCCTTCACACATTTGATTTAAACTCTAATTTTGAAAGATTTGAACACCAAGAATGTAAGTTACTGAAAATTAACAAATACAATAACATAGTCTACTAACATAATGGTCTACTAATTCACATAGCTTAGACAAGAATTTCACAACGAACCCAAAAGAACTATTTCATTCCTTTATGGCAAATATGTCTAAGAACAACTATCAAAGCTTATACACTGATTAGGATAAAGAGAGACAAAACTTAGATGCTACTTCAAAACTCTGACCAATAATTGTCGATAACCATTCATATATTGTGATGCCAGAAAACTAGATCATAATGCAAAAATATATCACTTTGAATGCCCAGACGGGAAGAAGAATACAAAAGAATGAATATCGATTAGCAAATTATAATCCACACCCAAAATAGATTCTCAAACCAATAAGGGAAGTTTTGCTTTATTTTCCCAATTTCAGATAAAGAACATATAATAATGTTTACCAATATAGTGTAGACTAAGAATATTAGAGAAATGACCACAACCCAAGTCTATAGCTTATCTGAATACAAGATTCAAGCCCTAAGATTTGAATTTGTAAATAAATATTCCAATAAAAATCATGAATCCCACAATTTGCACCAGTGCTACAACAATGTGACACTCATAATGATCACACCAAGAAGAGAGAATGACTCACAAGCAATAATGTTAGATGCAACCAAACGAAGGGACCCTAAGATACGAAAGCACGAGCTGGCATGAAACACAACAGATGAAAAAATCCCTAATGCTTTAATCTCTACGCAAGCAAACCCACCCCATCTCTGAACCTTGGGAAGACTTCCCTTGATGAAATGGTTTGCCTACTTGGTGCGACTACAAAATCTTTAAACATGGCACTAAAAACAACAAGCATCCTAAAAGAATGAAGAGCGGTGCAAACTTTTGACTTAACAAAAAAATGGAAAAGACCAACCAGCAATATGTAGATGACTCTAATCTTAAGGCAAAGAGAGCTGACAACACTGGAAACCCTTATCAAAGAAGAAAAATGAAGGGATATAAAAAAACTGACAAAAATAATATGAAAGAATCACTATTGAAACAACGCATAATAATAATGAATAATGACTTCTGCCAACTCTTGCGAGAAGAGACTTAAATGGTGCATTCCAACATTATGTTGGCATGAACGCATGAAACAAAACATGCAGTCCATAACAATTATCGTGGACAAAGTTAAAACTAAGAAAGAAAAGGCAACATAGACCTAAAGAAAGAAGAGATTGAATCCACACACAAAGCCAATAACCACAACCCAACATGCATTAGGCATTTCAGAGAAAGAATCATGACATACAAACAACAAAACTTCGCATATAACAAATTCTCATAAAATGAGAAGCGTCACCCATAAAAAAATCAGAGCCTAAAATAGCGATGATGTCCGATAATAATAAAAAGAGCATATGAAATAAATAACTAAATATTGTACGAATGAGAAAGAGGCAAACTCAACAATGAAGGCATAATCCACAAAAGCCAACATGATAAAATGAGCCACAATAAATATATACGATCATATGACCGAGAATGAACTGTAAACATAAGAGGTAGATTTCCTCATTGCCGATATCAGAACCTGGCTCTGATACCATGTTAAGTTTTATGGCCAGAAATTAGATAAACAAGGAAGAGCAAAAACAATACACAAAAGACTCAATACATTTATCCTGAGAAAATCCTTCCACTTGATGGGAAAAACCCAACCACACCAACAAAATATCTCTTTTATTGATAAAAGAATGTTTGAGTACAAGGCTTTCCACTTCATTGATTACAATACACCAAGCAATCACATAAATAGATTGCATTTAGCCTCACAAGAAGGTCTCTTTGAGTCCCAAATATAAGACCCTTCATATTTCAAAATATTCAACACTTCACATTTTCATACACATGCCTCTTCGCATGATGTATGACATGCCTTTTTTTTTATTTTTTTGCATAATATTAACTTAAATATAATCACAAATATCTCTTGCAGCTGAAGATGACCACAACGGTCATAACAAACATATTTCTATCTATAAAGATCTCTATCGCAGCTACAAACTTCCACAAGATCCTTATATGAATGGCTACCGTGCCAATGCAAGAGATTAGTACAATTGTATGAATGTCTAGGTGAGAATTAGATAATGACCAAAATATTCCAATGAGTCAACATATGCATATGTGATTGGCATTGGATAGAGGATGTCCCAACCAAGAAGAACCTTAAGGGGTGCACTCCAAAAAAGATGATGGGGTAAGGGTCAGGAAACCCGATTTGGAGATGTCTTTAAGGTTGGAGATATGATAGAGGGTAAAACAGTTTAGCTAGACTTATTATTGTTTAAATTTTGACATTTATTGTGCAAGGGTTACTTGTCCCAAGTCAACCCTAATAGTGGGGACATTATATTTTTCATTTTTCAATTGCTTTTTAGTTTAATAAAAGTGTTCTTTTTTTGCTTGAAATGTGCGACAGTGCCTTTCAAGTCTATTCTACTATTTTGCACTTGCAATGCCTTAAAAAGATTCAAAACATACCGTCGTCTTTTTTTCACTTGAAAAAACTACAATACATAAATAAATTCTTCTTTCTGCAATTGCAATGACCTCAAAGATTTAAATCACTGCTATATTTTTTGGCTTGCAATTTGCTAAAAATCATAAAAAACTATCAATACGATCCTATTCTGCTAGACATGCTCTATGGGAGGTGAAATGTCACCTCATCTTCCTCCGAGCTTGTGCCTAGTTATCACTAGTGAAGTCATCTCATCTTCCATCCTTACAATAAAACCTAGGAAAACACTTGAGACATTTGGATGAAGTCCTAGGAATCATGGAGGCTCAGTCTTTGTTCGCCAAGATATCCAAGTGTGAATTTAGAATGACAAAAATATTATACCTAGGGCACTTTGTCAGTAAATGTGGAGTACAAGTCCACCAAGAAAAGATTCAAGCTATCTTTGATTGGCCCCTCCAAAATCGCTCTTTGAGTTGTGAGGTTCTTTGGGCTATGCAGCTATTATCGAAGGTTTGTAAACGGATTCTCTTAGCTCAGTTTACCGGTCACAGATCTAACTAAGAAAGGCTCCCTCGAGTGGAATGAAAAGGCACAACACACTTTTGATAAGTTAAAAGAAGCAATGAGCACTTGCCCAGTTCTCGCCTTACCGAACTTCACTCAACCATTCATTCGGGAGTGTGATGCATCCGAAGGGGGCATTGGCACAGTATTGATGTAGGAAAGACACCCCATAGCATATGAGAGTCGAAAGCTTACACAAGTTGAGCACCTATATTCCATTTATGACAAAGAGATGTTGGCCATTGTGCATGACCTGACCAAGTTTTGGCAATATCTGGTTGGTGCCGAGTTTTTTTCTGTATTGATCATAATAGTTTGAGATATTTTTCTAGAGCAACGGGATCGCAACGAGAGGCGACAAAAATGGGTAAGATTCAGGCTTCTGATTTCGACATTGAATATGTGAAGAGAAAGAACAATGTGGTTGTAGATGCTTTGTCAAGAAAACTCACCATCTGCTTACTATCTCAGATTTCAGTTGAGTGTAAAGCACACTTATTGGTGGAATATTCGAAAAACACATTTGGATGTAAGCTAATGGACGACAACACTCAGGACAACTGATACAAGGTGGTGGATGACATCGTTTACCATAAGGATCGGATATACTTAGTGCCTGAATCCAAATTGAAGTAGAAAATCCTAAAGGAAATACATGCCTCACCCTTGGCTGAACACTCGGGGTTCCCAAAACCTATAGACAGCTTAGGGAGAGGTTCTCATGGAAGGGACTTAAAGATGATGTTTTGCAGGACGTACGGGAACATGCACTCTGCAAGCAAAATAAATCCAAACACACCTTACCTGCAAGACTATTGCAACCCTTGCTGATACCAAAACAAAAGTAGGAAAGTATCTCTATGGACTTCATCACCGGACTTCCTAAGGTAAATGGAAGGGATTGTACCTTTGTGGTGGTTGACAGGTTGACGAAGTATGCACACTTCTTCGCCATCTCCTCAAATTTCTAGGTCGTACAAGTAGCCGACTTATTTTTCAGAGAAGATTTTCATCTACACGGGTTGCCCTAAAACATTGTTAGTGAAAGGAATGGTCGGTTTCTTAGTATTTTGTGGGCAGAATTGTTTCCATTGGCAGGAACAGAATTGTCACCAAATACTAGCTACCGCCCTCAGACAAATGGACAGACAGAGATCGTGAACAAGTGGTTGGAAGGCTACCTCTGGAACTAAGTTTCACCACAACAACGGGCATGGGTCAAATGGCTACATCTGGGGGAATATTGTTACAATACAACTAAAACATGTCTATTAGGATGGCACCCTTCAAAGCACTGTACAGGTATGAACCCCATTCATTTATGGACATGGTTTTGGGTGACAGTTGTGCACCTAGGGCAAAGGACTAGCTTCAGAAAGGGCAAGACATTTTTTAGATTCTTGAAGGAAAAATTACAAAGGGCACAAAATCAACAAAAAATCTACACTGATAGACACCGAATCTAGAGAAGTTTTGAAGTGGGTGACTTGGTCTATCTCAAGCTCCAGTCGTACAGGCAATCCCCATTGAAGGAAAAAGGGAAAGAAAATTGAAGCCACGTTTTTATGGTCCTTATCCTGTAACTCGCCACATCAGTGAAGTTGCCTATGAACTAGAACTGCCATAAGGGAGCCGCATCCATAACTTCTTTCACGTCTCCTGTCTAAAGAAAGTTGTGGGCCAGACCATCGCAATAACCACAGATCTTCCGCCACTCAATGAAGAAGAGAAGATCGTGTTGGAACTGGCAAGATCATTGATGTACGAGCGAAGACATTGTGGAACCGTACCCTGAAGGAATACTTGGTACATTGGAAACACTTGCCGTTGGACAACGCAACTTGGGAAAGTGAACACATTCTTCAGCATCCGACATTGCATTTGCTTGAGGACAAGCAAATTTTGGGATAGGAGGACTGTAATGTTCCCATCATAAAATAAATAAATAATCAAAGCTTTGTTTATGGGCCGATTGACTTAGTATATCTCAGACCCATTTTTATTTTTGTTTTTGTTTCCTTAGGTGTTGCCGTCGGCTATCTTTGTAAACCCTTGGGAGTTCCTCCAAAGGGTATTTAAGTAGGGAATGTAGCTAGTAGTTATGCGATTTTGGATTATTTCTTTTATATTGTGAATTCCTACTAGATTTCAGTATTGTTTGCCATTTCGGAAGTGAAAGATCTTCCCTACCTGGCTTCTCGGTTTTGGTGGGATTCAACCCTCACCCTATTCCGTTGTGTTCTACTTTGCTTTGCATCTAACACATCTAGAGCGCCATCTTGTTGGAATATATTTTTGATTGGAATTGCAATTATATCTATCAATTCATTCCAAATCTTTCCAATTTAATAACATTGTTTGCTCTGGCATAGAAGGAAGTTAATGTCTCCACCTCACACCCACAGACATCCTGTATGGCCACCAAATACTCCACCCATCCGGTCTTGACACCCTGTATGGCCCCGACACTCCCAACCTACAGCCAGCATCCATACGGCCTCTAAGTACTTCATCTATACGATCTTGGCATTCCATACGACCCCCAACAAAACCACCGTACGACCAGCATCTATATATGGTCTCCCAGTCTAACAGACCATACAGTCATTCCTCATACCATGCGTTTGCCTCCTAACACTATACAGCCCAAATTTGCGTACAACAAACATGGGAAAAAGGCATTACGCAAAGTCCAGCCTCCAATAGGGGTTCGAAACATTACACGTTGAAATGGAGGCAACCTCGCAGATGGAGACCCCAAAGGGGAAAGAAATAGTGAGTCCCCTCCTCGTGGCCCGAAAATCCTCTCATTGTCTCAAATATGATTAAAGCCATTGGAAAGGAGCTGTCAAGATTAAGAAACATGGCTAATCTTTTTTGTTTGTATGGATTATAATTCTCTTCCTTCTCGTAAACTAATTATGACTAGTTGAGCAATGTATGGGGGAAGAAATTAGGCATATATTTTAGTTTCTATCACATGATGTAGAAAGGGCTTTTTGTGGTGTTCCTCAAAACTCATCATATGCAAGAAAGGGTTCTTAAAAAGGGTTTCTGAAACGTGGGCCAATCACTGTTCCATGCCTTCCCATGGTGGCCTAAGGGAGACCTAGAAAAGGTAGTTGCTAGGTCCTCCGCCAACTGGTTGGAAATTAAGGGGGTCCAACCTGAATTTTGGCTATTTTTTCCACAAATCTTGAAGCCATTGGGTAATGTTCTTCAGGATGAAGAGTCGAGAGTAATCCTTCCACATTTAAACATGAGAATCTCCATTCCATTGATTTCTGACTTGGCAATTCCTGAAAGAGTCTCTCTAGACATTGAAAGAGATAATTTCTCTTAGGATTCATCTCTGCTTAGTAATCTTAACGCTCTTTTACACTATAAGCTCAATGGTCTCACTAGAAAATAATGTCCTCCATTAAAAAGCCTTCAAAAAGGTAACTTTAATGTTGTCATGATTGATATTTAACAGGATAAGCCTAAAAGACCTAATTCAAATTTCAATAAGTAGGCTGAATTGGATTTTTCCGGCAGTGTTTCTCACTATGATAATGCTGCTACTAATAACATTCCTGCTAATAAGGGAAGATGTGAAATAGGGATGTCTGAACAAGGGCTTGGCTCTAAATTCAAAATTTCTTTAACTCACCCTTTGTTTGAGGATGAATTGGATGTCATACCAGCCAAAGATTGCAACACCACCTACTCTCGAGATGGTGGTCGCTTAGCCCCTCCCACAGACAAAGATAAGTCCCCAAAGAGAAACGCCTAACAGATTGCATTGGTTATCATCAATAAGAGAGCAGGGATAGGAGACTTAAACAGAAGCCCTTGGAATATATTGATCTAGGGCCCTATTTGAGTCTTTGACCTCCCTCCTATCACTGTGAAAGATGTTGATAAACTGATTGCTCCTTACAGCCTTGAGGTTATATGAGTCTGGATGACAATAGCCAATTGGCGGAAGTTGTCAGTAAGAATGTGAAAAATAATAGAAAAACTACGGATAGGCAATAATCTAATTCAGCATCCCTTGGCAAAAGCAATAGCAAGAAAGAAGCTGACCTGCTTGATTGTTTTACCAGACTATACAAAAATCAGAAACGGTCTCCTCATGCTAAACAATAAACTGATAAATATTGCCAGTTCAAAAGTCTGGGGACTAGAGATGTTTGATAGGAGATATGTCGAGTAACAAGGACATTGTCTGTCTATGAGAAATCAAAATTGTAGGTTTTCATGTTGCTAGCATTATGAAATTTCTCTGAAAGCATGCCATATGTTTTGTCTAAGATCATGAAAAAGGAAGAGGTGGGACTACAATTCTCATTGAGCCCAGATGGGCTGATAAAATTGAAGCTAATGGCTCATCCCTATGTAATGGAGCATATTGGGTGATCCTCATCCTCACATTCATGGATAAGCTTATTTGCATATGCAATATCTATGCTCCCAATGATTATAGAGAGAGGTCTTCTCTTTGGGATTGGATGGCTTCTTCCCTCCCAAAAGCTCACTGGATAATCACTGGTGATTTAAATATGGTGGAATACAAAGAAGTCTGAAGATAAATGTGGTGGTACCAAAAAAATTTGGAAAGGCAATGAACAGTTCTGCTCCAAATTTAAAACGAGGCTCAGAGTTGGATCCACTGGAGAGGAAAAACGAATTATTTTCTGATATTTGGTATACATGGTGCAACAATCAAGCAGGTAGGCAGAGGTTTTATTTCAGACTGGATAGGTTCTATGCTGACTCTATTGTATTTTCATTTGAGTATAATGAAGATAATATGCCAATAAAGGTTACCCCTGCTACCATATCTGATCATTCCCTGATTTCTGCCTCCAACCTCATTAATCAGGATATGCCTGTTATTCAAAGAATGTAATATCCCTTGCTGGCTTTCACTAATGAAATTGAATGATAATATTGTTCTCACTTGAATAGTCTTGTAATATTTAATTTTGAGAATATAGAGCTCGCCAAATCAGAGCATGCAACAAAATGTCATATCAGACTTAAAGAAATCCCTATGCAGTGAATTTTTTGAATTTTTCCTCTACCACATTTTAGAAAATATATAAAATACTGAAATTCACTGGTAAAAATATCACATCAAATTTCCTTGCAATTTCAATTAAAAGGTCAAACTGGATTCCTTTGCAATTTGAAGATTTTCCTATATCTACTGCTGCAACATGTATTAAGATAATTATAATTGAACTATTATGAACCTGGTCATGATATTGTGGAAAACAATCTGCATCATATTACACCACCACAGTCCATGAACATTGAACCAAGATACGCTATTGATGGTGGTTGACAGAAACTATTGCAGACACCAAGTTTGCCGGAGATTACTCACCCTAACTGGAGCTATCAATGAGCAAATGAGCAGATTCAAATCACCTAGAATAGTGCAGAATATTACAGCCCAGTAGGGTGCTTAATTATGCAGCTCAACCCTTATTGCCAGCACCCAGAATTTGCAAATGCTAGACATTTAAATCTCTTAAAGCCAGACGTCCAATTCCAGATCCTCAACACACCACAATAGAGATTGGAGGGCATCCCCCATGAAAGTAAATAAGTGCCTGGTCTGCCAAGGTAATTTGCAGCCAACAGCAGTTTCAAAACCGCCCCATGTAAAAATGTCCAAATGCAATCAACTCCAACGTCCAACCACAGGCATATATGGACGCTTAGTACAAACTTTGCCCAGAGCTACCCAAAATTAATTTACCAACAAAACTATGAATTTCCTCAATATCAAATCACACAAGTGCAGACAACTTGCAATGTCCCCTCAGCAGATATACAAGGTATTCAAATCAACAACCCAAATCACTGAATTTATTTAGCACCACAAAATCTTCCTAGCCACAGTTACACAGTAATGGAAGATACAAATAATTTCTCTTCTTAGCCACAGTCGGTACAGTTTGAGAAGATTTCAATACCTCAAACCAAATCCATTACACTTCAGCAATGGATTGAAATTCACAAACTTTAGAAACCCTCACAAGAGACATTAAAAAGCAATAAGCAACAGGATGCTTTTCTCATCAAATGAGCCATATTTATAATCCTTCAATGGCACATGTTTCCCAAATGTAACTCCACTTAAGAAGCTTCCTCAACACAATATCATTTTATAACATTTAAATATGATAAAGTGCCATTAATAACGTTAACTTTAATAATTAAATAATAAATAGGAGCACATGCAATAAATAGCCCAATCTATTGCAGGAACTGCCAATGCCACCATCTGCACTGCCAAATATGGCAACTACCTAAATTAAACTTACTAAAAATAGTAAGTCCGTACTTGAGACCCCCAAATCACCCTACAAATCACGAGGGTAGCTATAATGAATTGACTCAATCAAATGCAAGGACTCACCAAAAATGGGAACATTACAGTCCTCCCTCCCCAAGATTGTTTGTCCTCAAGCAATCAAGCATCACATTGAAACCTCCACCAAGATCCATAAGAAGCATGTGACATCCCTATCATCGCTAAACTAACTGCATGCCAATAACATTATCAGAATCAATAACATGACATGCAACATAGCACCCAACACATGCGTTGATGATGTGGAAGTCAAGACATCACTAGAAGACAAGTGCATAGGAGACCTCAGCACACTCTCCTTCACTATACCTACCCAATTGTCCTGCAAACAATCCAACTTAGGCACAAACAAACTCTACACCCGATGCAAATCCTAAACATGTGAGTCAAATAAAAGATTGTAAAAACTCATCACAGTATAAACTCTACTACCACTATGACCATCCCCATCTTCATCCTCAGTCTGTTGTGATGACTCTCCCTCAACAATATTAGTATAAACCCACATGCCCTAGTTCGTTGCTCCCTTCGGCCTCAATGCTTAATTATGACCTTTAGAGAAAGGCCCTTTGCATCAATAGCAAAGTTGTCTCCTCCTCAAATCCTCTCTGGACATATCATCAAACTTCCCTGCTGACTTGCCCTTGTCCTCAACAATAGGCGAGGACTCCTCATCAACAGGCGAAGGAACAGAAGATTTGAAGCAACCTTGCTTCGAGAAGATGACTCTAAGTCACATGCCTTGCTCATCCCTTCTATGAGGAAGATGGGTCCAATGACTTCACCCATCCATGGAGTAGCTCAACCAAACCCTCCATAATCGACATCAAATGTTTGCACTCTAATATATAATAAACCATAACTGAGAGTCTTTAAAACTCATTGATATATCCCTTTAAACTACCAAACTGTCTTAGTTGAGCCAACTCACGAAAGTAAAGTACACCTCAGGATCCTTCCTATCAAGCCTCTTAGGATCCAAGCTTGAGATGTAACTCTTCCGCTACCATGAAAGTGCTCCAAGGTCATCTTATTGGCAACCTCTCTCAAATTAGTTTGTCGAGGTCTATTTCTCAGGTGTCAGCCTCACTCTAGTATGCTCCCGTCTCTAAGTCGAGAACCTATCAAAATTCAAATGCTTCTTTATTACTTGCAGTAAAGCATCCCACTCCACAAAGTGTGCTACACGTTATCAGCAAAATGAGTGGCCTCAAATTCAACATTGATCGCATCCACCTCAAGTCTCAGAAACGTGGGCCTTTGTGGCCTATCATATGTGCCAATTTATCTGTCAACTAATCTACCTCAACTCGAACTCAGTCTTCATCTCTATACCTATCATCATCTCAGGATCTGTCATCAACTTGAGATATATGAGAACCAATAGAAACATCTTGAGCCCTCTCTCTACTTCGTTCTCGAGGGAGAGTTGTCCACTGCAAAGTGTCAGAAAGCTGCTGTAGCATACCTGGCACATGGTGTTGTCCTATCGCCAAATACCAAAATGTAGCCCGAACCTCTCTATCTACGTCGGAACATGTGCCAACATCCTTGTAACTTGTACCAGTTGAACCACCTAGACTACAAACTCCACCGCCGCCCACCGTACCAAACTGAATCCCAGATCCCCATCTCTGGGTGAAGTGCAACCTCTACAGGTGTAATGCATACCAATCCTCTTGTCACCATCCATAACACTAAAAGCCAAATCTCAAAATAATGCACTAATCAAACTAAGCCCACTTATTGCAACCTAGCGGGAAACCAGTTTGATAATACTATAATATAGCCAGCTGATTTTCACTAATGAAATCAAATGATAATATCATTCTCACCTGAATAGTCTTGTGATTAAAAATTGTGAGAATATAGAGCTCACCAAATCAGAGCATGCAACTAAATGTAATATCAGACTTAAACAAATCCCTATGCAGTGAATAACCATGCGCAGTAAATTTTCTGAATTTTTGCTCTATTGGATTTTAGAAAATATATAAAATACTAAAATTCATTGGTAAAAATATCACATCGAATTTCCTTGCAATTTCAATTAAAAGCTCAAACTGGATTCCTTTACAATTTGAAGATTTTCCTATATCTACAGCTGCAACATGTATTAAGATAATAACAATTGAACTATTATGAACCTAGCCATGATGTTGTGCAAAACAATCTGCATCATATTACACCACCACAGTCCATGAACATTGAACCGAGAGATGCTATCAATGGTGGTAGACAGCAATAATTGCAGACGCCAAGTTTGCTGGAGATTACTCACCCTAACAGGAACTATCAATGAGCAAATGAGCAGACTTAAATTGCCCAGAATAGTGCAGAAGATTACAGCCCGATAGGGCACTTAATTATGCAGCTCAACCCTTATTGCCAGCGCCCAGAATTTGCAAATGCTAGGAATTTAAATCTCTTAAAGCTAGACATCCAAGTCCAGATCCTCAGCACACCACAATAAAGATTGGAGGGTATCCAACATAAAAGTAAATAAGCAACTGGTCTACCAAGGTAATTTGCAGCCAACAACAATATCAAAAATGTCTTGTAAATATGTCCAAATGCAATCGACTCCAACGTCCAACCATGGGTGTATATAGACAATACAGAATTGCCCACAGCTACCCAAAATTGATTTACCAACAAAATTATGAATTTCCTCAATAACAAATCGCACAAGTGCAAACAACATGCAACACCCTCTCAATAGTAATACGGGCATTCCAATCAACAAATCAAATCACTGAATTTATTTAGCACCACAAAATCTTCCTAGCCACAGTTACACAGTGATGTAAGATACAAAAAAAATCTCTTCTCAGCCACAGTTGGTACAGTATGAGAAGATTTCAATACCTCAAGCCAAATCCATTATACTTCAGCGATGGATTGGAATTGACAAACTTCAGAAACCCTCACAAGAGACAAATTAAAAACAATAGAAAATTGGATGCTTTTCTCATCAAATGAGCTCACATTTATAATCCTTCATTGGCACAAGTTTCCCAAACGTAAGTCTACTTAAGAAGCTTACTCAACACAACATTTTATAACATTTAAATACAATGAAGTGTCGTATAATAATGTTAACTTTAATAAGTAATTAATGAATAGGAGCCCATGCAATAAATAGCCCAATCAACTGCAGGTGATGACCAACTGCCAGCACCACCATCTGCACTACCAAATATGGCAACTACTCGAATTAGATTTACTAAAAATAGTCAGTACATAATTGAGACCCCCAAATCACCCTGTCAGCTCATGAGGGTCACTATAATGAACTGACTCAATCAAATATAAGGACTTGCCAAAAGTGGGGACATTAGAAAGAATGAGTGTAAGAATCTATTTAAGTTGAACACCACCCTCCTTTGGGATGATAATAATTTGGATACTATAAGGATGGCTACTTGCCTATCCAAATTTTGGAATAAGGACTTTAGCCCTACGGAGCAATGGGAATCTTTGACTGAGTTCTAGAGAAAGATGTTTTAATTGATTGGGGAAAAGAAGGTGAAGGATGGGGGCAAGGTGTTAGTTTTAGTGATCTCCGATAGACAAAACTATTATAACAGATATGAACAATAATGAATATCCTTACTTGATCGATTGCAGAAACAGAGATGCAGATCTTGTTCTTCGAATGGCAATCAAAGTGTCTTGATCTTTAGTCTATAACTTCAATGGAGAATCAACAAATTTGAATGTATTAATCTGCAGAGGGAAGTACGCAGATCGCTGGGAATTAACCTGCAGAGAGAAGTATGCAGATCGCTGGGAATTGTATTGCCATATATTGATATCTGTCCCAACAATTTGCTTTGCATATATATAATATTGTGGAGAGTCATGCCTCTACGGATGCATAACTATTCATTAGTTTGTTTGTTTAAACCATAGTTTGCAAACTCCGACTCAGAGAGTACTCAGAAAGCCCAAAATTTTCAACTCGGCAAAAACTCTTCATATACTCAACAAAAACTCGACAACTCGATAAGTATTAAAATTTAAAATCTCTTAAAGAAACATAAATTCTTTGTAGAATTCAATTACAAATTTGTATTGAATTTTAAATTGCCATCTCAATAGAGAAAACACAGTTTTATAGCAGTAAAATCATGTGAAAAATGCATCTTATCTAGTGTTTTCCTTGCATCGACATTTTTACCTACATTTTTTTACATCTATAAATACGCGAGAGTTAAAGTTGAGAGTAGTCGCCCAGCAAAAAAAAAATGAGAGTACTCGCAGAGTTTGCAAACTATGGTTTAAACAACTTCACACATATCCTTTATGTAATCGGCGGCTTTTATGTAATCAACGGCAGACTATAATGATAATAATTTTCATAATATCAGCCCGATAACTATGCAGATTATTATGTGAATAATTCAAATGTATATATATGTATGTATGTATGTGTGTATGTATGTATACACATGTATTTTATCTAAAGAACAGGATTCACATAAAACATAACATATATATACATATATATATATATATGAATGTATGTATGTATTTATGTATACACATGTATTTTATCTGAAGAACAGGATTCACATAAAACATAACCATTAAATCATTACTTCGACTAATGCTATACATTGACAAAGGAGGGACAGAAAATGAGCTTCAAAGTAAACTTAATGATTTGGAGAGGCAAATTAATGTTAATTGATCTAATAAAGAGTTGGAAGAACCATTATCATTACGCTCTACTAGGATGGAGTTGAGGTAAATTCCAAATCAAAGATTTCAAGAATAGAAAGTCAGGGCCTGAATAACCTAGTTGAAAGGTTACAGGTACAAAATTAATTCTTTAAGCTGATCAAAGCTTTTAAAAAAAGAGGGAGATGATAGATAAAATACAAACTGAAGTTGGGTTATCTAAAGATGTGAATGAGATCAAGAACACATTCTTTGAGTTCTACGAGAAACTGTTCACATCAGAGCACAAGGATAAGAACTATGAGGTGCTAAAAAATTGTTTGAACCTAATTCCAAAAAAAAATCCAAAGAGGAGTCTGAAACCCTTGAACAAGATATCACTGCTGATAAAATTGAGGCTACCATCAGATCTTTGGCCAATGGGAAGTCTTTGGGATTAGATGTTCTGATTCTCCCAGCTGAATTCTGTAAGATAAATGTTAAATAGATCAATGAAGAGTTCATTCAGTTATATAATGATGCATTTCAGCAGGGTTCCCTTGATGAACCCTAGGTTGCAGGGTTCGGACCCTGCTAGGCAGGCCCGGGTCTGGGTCCTCAATGGGTCCAGATTCACCTAGGGTCCGTGGCAGGTTCGCGCAGGTTGGCAGGACCCTGTGAGGACCAGCCTATTTTTTGGCAAACTTGGACGAACCCAAGGGGACCCCGCATGGACCCACAACCCATGTGGCCAAAAAGTGAAATAAAAACAATTGTCATATGATTTTTTTATTAGCTTTTTCCTTCTAACCCTAAAAGGAGTCTATCAGACTACATCGCACTCATTTTATTTCTTATTTTCTCTCATTTAACTATCTCATTTTGGTGTGCCCGTTTTGCAAGTTTGAAGAGAAGGTGCTAGCGATTGATTTTGGAGTCACAAATCCTTCCAAAAATCAATGTTGAGTGTTCCAGGTATGCATTTGATTCTTTCTTTTGGTTCTTTGATAACTTGTTTTATGTTTCTTTATTGTTATAAAAAAATTCAAGTTTTTGTATAAGTTTTAAAATATGGTTTTTTTCATTTCTGTTATAGATGTAAATGTTTTCAGGATCTCTGATAGAGTATTTTTCACAACTTCTGATAATATTTCACTGTGATATAATATAGAACTGAACTGAATAATATATATCAAAGTTATTGTAGTGAGCAACTCAGAATTCTATCAAATCTGTTATGTATAATCATCACTATATAATAATGAATTCAGAATGTATCAATTGCTGCTTGACTGAGAAACAGATCGCTTCTTAAGGTAATATGAATGCCATTTTTGTTATTGATTTGGTTCCCATCGGCAGCGATCAGAATATATACAACGGACAAGGGTTATGTCACGTAGAGACATGACTCTACATGGCTACTGCCACGTAGGATCATGTCCCTACGTGACATGACCATTCATTACTAACGATGGTCTAACAACCATCCAATATGCCTGCCGACAATGATTTCAATCATCCAGATTATCGGGTATAACAAGAAGGCCAATCAGATTATGATAATTACTTTTGGTATGTAATATATATATATATATATATATATATAAATCAATGTCTTTGCACTATATAAATAATATTATATATGTCTATATATATAGAATATGATCTTGTGGATAAATCAAATCGATTGAGGCTACCAGTTTTAACATTAGATTGCAACGACGAGTACTCAGAGCTCAGTGGTATCGTTATGTGGAGCTTAATCAAACTCAAAGGCTACTTTTTTCCCACTTCATTCGGCGCAATTTCCCTCTACACTTTTCTACAGGGGTTTGAGGGTAGGGCCCCCAAGCTAGGGGTCAAGGGGCAACGCCCCTTGCGGGGTCTTGGGGCAGCACTTGAGGCGAGGTCAATGGGTAGCACCCCTTGCGAGGTCCTGGGGTCCATGGCAAAAGGCGTAATACAATGAATTTACTATTGCAAAAGGCGTTGGAAGTTAATTTTTTCTATTGGATGACGTATTCTAGCACTAATTTTGCAAGCAGCAAAAATCTTGTATAAAATGACTTAGAGTTCAATATTTTACGATGTATGATGATTTAGTAGCTTCTTGCGGCGGTATTGAGTTGCAAAGAATTGCAAATCATAATTAGCTTGAAATCACTCAATAATAAGAATATTGAACTCGCTGTTTGGTGGAAGTAGCCCAGAAATGGGGTGAACCGCATTAAATCTTTGTGTCTTGTGTTCTCTTTCGTGTACTTTATTATTTTCTGATATTGCTTATATTTGCATGTAATTGTTATTTATGTCTCTCTAGTCCTAACAAGTGGGTGGGGAGGTCCCAAAATTTAAAAAAGTTCTCCTTTGTGGAAGTTTACAACAAGAGTTCAACAATGTCCTGGAAGGGGGGGTGGGGATTATATGGAAATGTAATTTTTGTAATTCCCAATATAGAAGCTCCTTTTACTGAGTAAACCTTCATTTTCTAGGTCATGTGGGTAAAGGGATCAATATGTATGAGGGTTCAGAGACAAAAAAGTAGCTGCCAACTTCTCAAATAGAAGCCATGTTAAAAGAACAAAAAGACGTTAATCGGTTAGTTTCAAGGGGGAAACAAGAAAAAAGTAAAACCAAAACACCAACATCACCCCCTCAAATAACCATTAGACATCATCCCTTCTTACCTATGGCTTCTAGGGATGAAGAAGATGCTTAAACACCCGAAACCACCACCTACAAGAGAGGCCCATTGGATAGGGCTTTTCAAAATGAATTAAGAGACATTGTTGATATAAAGTTTGGGTGTTGCCTCTTTGTGAATGGTCTTCCATTCAAACTGGTTAGATGACCTTATTGGCGAAAGATGGTGCAAGCAATAAATCATGCGCCTAATGGTTACCAAAGTCTTGGATATGAAAAGGTGAGAACCACCTTATTACATAGTAAGAGAAAAAATGTAGACAACATTCTCAAACCACTAAGAAATTCTTGGATCCAAATGGGAATGACTATTGTCTCTAATGGATGGAAAGATTGCAAAAACCATCCATTAATAAATGTGATTGTTGTCTACCCCAAAGGAGCAATGTTTTTGAAGGCGGTCGATTGTGAAAGTGAGGTAAAAGATACTGAACTTATCGACTGGATTCTCATTGAATCCATAGAGTCTGTGGGTGTTGATAATGTTGTCCAAGTAGTAACATACAATGCAAAAGTTTGTAGGGTTGTGGATCTTTTGGTAGAGGCACGATATGATCATATCTTTTAGACACCATGCACTGTCCACTCCTTGAATTTGGTGATGAAAGCAATTGACACCCAAATATAATGGGTGAAAAAAGTATATGAGGGTGAAGAGATACAAATGTTTGTCACAAACCACCATATGCCACAAGCAATTTTCAAAACTTTCTCCAATTTGGAATTATTGAAGATAAATTTTAAAATCTAATTTATATTTAATTTAGTTTCATTTATCACTTTGTGTCATGCTTACATAATTGAATAAAATGTTTATTATGTTATTTACATCTTTAAAATGTGTTGCTAACTTACAACTAACATGTTATTGTTAGAAAGTAAAGTCCACCAAGATAACTAGGAGGGGGGTGTAGGGAGGGGGAAATCAATTATGCAATTAAAACAACTCTCAATATCATTATTAATTCTAAAACATGTAAACAGTAGATGCAACAACCACAAAAAGATAACCATACACAATAGCACTAGATTTGTTAACTAGGGAAAACCCTGATGGGGACGTTACCCACAAGATGATGTACTAGTATAAAAGTTTCTTGTGAAAGGATGGACCCTGTTAGGAGTCAATGAAATACATTCACTATATATCAGTCCTTGTTAGGAGATTTTGAATCCCTGTTAGGAGATTCAACCCTATTAGGACTTGTGCCAACCCTATTAGGACTTGTTTAGAAGACAGAAGAACCCGCTGTCCAAACAGCTTTAGTTTATTCTCACTTAATAATACAATTGTACATCAACACTGTCAACAACAACTTCTTTGCCAAATATAGTTTCTTGTAAGCTCATCATGCCTCAACTACACCAATCACTTCTCTAGTCCAAAAGATATTCACATGTAAGTTCACACAATACAATATCTCACTGATTACACAATATTTGCACTGGATGATTTCAACCAAAGAAATTATCTTTCCTTTATACAAAGTCCTAGAATAACTTGAGGCTTTCTCAATTTACAATAATATAGGAACATCTTAAGATATTACATTTAAACATTACATTACAATATTACATCATCTCACAATTACACACAATATGTTGGCTCACAATCTTTATAACTCTTTATTCATTGCTCATCTGAATGTGTGTGATTAACCACAGCAACCTCAACATGTCTCCTACCTCTGTCCAAGTCTGCTTGACCAGATTCCATCTCTATTAGGAGATACAATCCAAAAAACAATACCCACTTTCAAGAAACTTTGTCTAAAAGTTCCCTTCACAAAACCATCATAACTCTATCCAGTCTTCATATTTTCGTGCTCGCTCTTAACTGTAGCATCTAGACATACTCTGGAACATTCTCCCAAGTGCACATAAGTTGATCTTCAATTCTCGAACTGCGCAAAGCCAAACTATGTCTTCTGCTCTGTCAGTCTTCATAGAATAACAAGTATGTTGACATCAATAACAAACTTTGTCGTGAATGCAACACACAACCTCTGAATCATGTCTCCAGCACTGCTAGTACACTCCCCCATAGGAATACCATCAGCATTCATGCTAACAATCTCCCTCTTTGACATTGATGGCAATATAGATGAAAAACATCTAAGTTTCATGAATACCAAATTTCTTTGTTGTAACTGCTCCCCCATTCATGTTGATCATCAATGTCAATTGTACTGTAACCATCATACACAAAAAAGGTGTTAATCTCCCCCATACAATAGCATCTTTTCAAATCCTCTTCATCAATCAAATCTCTCCTTCAGGAATATCTCTCCGCCAAAGGATAGCCTCCTCTAAATCTTCTTCTCTCATTGACATCAATCAATACACGATCAAGGATTTTTCATGTGTTACGCTCCCCCATTGATATTAATCAATATACAAGGATATTTTTCATGTATTACTCTCCCCCATTGACATCAATGGCAGGTATCATTATGTCAATTCTCTTCATAAGATCTGCAATAAGCTCAAGTTTCCAAAGGCATTGTTAAATACCAGTTACCAAGAGTCCTTAATGACTCAGCTCAAACATAGATACTCCCCCATAGAGGAAGCATCAAGCATCTGATCCAGATTAAAGAAATAGTGTTTTCCTACCACTGGACTGATGCAATCTCTGCATCAACTACTCAAAAG
Source organism: Cupressus sempervirens (assembly GCA_028749045.1). NCBI lineage: Eukaryota > Viridiplantae > Streptophyta > Pinopsida > Cupressales > Cupressaceae > Cupressus > Cupressus sempervirens. The sequence goes on along the minus strand of CM053784.1, from coordinate 675,004,339 downwards.
TAGGTTGGGGCATAACCCGAAGCATACCTCTCAAGTACTCAAATGTGTCCTTCACCAAAGGTTTTGTAAATATGTTTGTTATCTGCTCCTTTGTGCTAACATACTTCATTCTATTCTCTTTCTCTACAACTTTCTTGCTCAAAAAGTGATACTTAATAAATATATGCTTTGTCTTTGAATGTAAAATTGGATTATTTGATATACTCAATGTGCTTGTGTTATCACAGTGTATGATAACAGGCTCTGTAAACTCAATCCCAATGTCTTCAAGCATTTGTTTCATCCAAATAATCTAATTACAACTATTTACTACTGCTACATATTCTACTTCTGTTGTGCTCCGTGATATACAATCTTGTTTCTTGCTTGGCAAAGAAACCAATCTTCCTCCCAAGAAAAATGTTCCACCACTAGTACTTTTTTTTCATCTACACTTCCTGCCCAATCTGCATCAGTGTATGCACATAAAGTGAAATCATTTGATCTATCATATTATAATCCATAATCACGTGTACCCTTCAAATATTTGAAAATTCTCTTTACTGTTGTATAATGTCTCTTTAAGATCTGCTTGAAATCTTGCAACAATTCCAACTGTAAGAGCTATATCAAGTCTAGTGTGTGTCAAGTATTGCAATCCACCAATCATAGATCTGTACTTTCTTTGCTCAACAGTAGGTGTTTCATCTTTACTAGACAATTTGTGACCAATTATCTTAGGTGTTCCAATAGGTTTACAACTTTTGAAACCAAATATTTTCAATAGGTCTTTAAGATATTTAGCTTGTGAAATGAAAATACCATCTTTGTTCTGAACAATCCACAATCCTAAGAAATACTTCATCTCACCAATCATACTCATCTCCAACTCTTTCTTCATTTCTTCTGCAAATATCTTACTTGCTACATCATCTCCTCCAAAAATTGTCATCCACAAATACCTCAACAATCAGTAAGTCATTGTCAATCTTTTTCAAATATAAGTTTATGTCAACATTACCTTTTACAAATCCTAAACTTATTAGATACTTATCTGACCTTGCATACCAAGCTCTAGGTGTTTGTTCCAATCCATACAATGCTTTCTTCAATCTGCAAACTATATCCTCTTTGTCTGTTAAAGGAAAACCATCAAGTTGCTCAATGTCTACCTCCTCTTCTTGTTCACCATTTAGAAAAGCTGATTTGACATCCATTTGATAAACTTTAAAATTCTTGTTAGCTGCATATGCCAAAAACATTTTTTGTTGCTTCTATTCTAGCAAGATATGCAAGTGTTTCCTCAAAATCAATTCCTTCTTGTTGTGAATATCCTTTACATACCAATCTTGCTTTGATTCGTACAACCTCACCTTGTTCATTCATCTTGTGTCTGAATACCCATTTAGTTCCAATAACATTCTTATCCTTAGGTCTAGGAACCAATTCCCATGTATTGTTTTTCTCAATCTTCTCGAGTTCTTCTTTCATAGCCTTAATCCAAAAATCATCTTTACTAGTTTCATCGGCATTTTTAGCTTCAAGTTGAGAAATTAAACATAGTTCTTCTTATACCTTGTTTCTTGTCATAACTCCTCTGTCTTTGCTTGCAATGGTTTGTTCAGCAAGGTGATTCTTGATCAAGTTTCTGTTAGGTGTCACCGCTTCAAACTCTAACTTCAGCTCTAGGTTCTTCTCTTTGTGCTTCTCTCTGAGTTTCATTCTGCAAATTAGTGTCAGTCTCATTAAATAATTCTTGTTCAGTATTTTCTCTATTAGGCCTTGGATTGGTCTCTTCATCAGAATTGTAATCACGAATCCTTTCCTGAATTCTAAACTTTTTCATCAACTCTCACATTTGCGCTCTCAACAATAGTCTTAGTTCTCTGATTAAAATATGTATATGCCTTACTTTTCAATAAATATCCAAGAAACATGCCTTCATCACTTCTTGAATCAAACTTTCCAATATCATCTCTCTTAATGTAACATTATTTACTTCCAAAGATTCTAAAATATTTAACTAAGGGTGTATGTCCAAACCAAAGTTCATAAGGTGTCTTACCAGTGCCTTGTCTAATTTGTATTTTGTTCATAGTGTACACTGTTGTATTCACCGCTTCTCTCCAAAAGATCTTGGATACATTGTTCTCAAACATCATTGTACTTGCTGTCTTTGTCACTATTATGTTCCTTCTTTCTGCCATCCCATTTTGTTTAGGTGTTTTAGGGGCTGAAATATGTCTATTTATACCATTATCTCCACAAAAATTGTTAAACTCATATGAAGTAAACTCTTCTCCTCTATTAGATCTGAGACAGCTAATCTTCAAACTAGATTCATTCTGAACTCTACTCTTAACTATCTTGAATTTCTCAAAAGTTTCAAATTTATCTCTAAGAAATGCTACCCGCATCATTCTAGTGAAATCATCAACAAGAATCATAAAATACCTTTCACCATAGAATGCTCTTGTCTTTGTAGGACCACTCAAATCTGTGTGCACAATCTCCAACTTTGTTGATGTAGTGTATTTCTTGCTTGGAAATGAGTTTTTCTTATGTTTTGCCATTACACATTCCTTACACATCACATTAGTAGGTTTCACAATCTTAGGCAAATCTCTTACTGCAAATGTAGTACTGACCTTCACAATGTTATCAAAGTTGATATGACAAAACCTCTTAAGCCACAACCAACTATCATCAACTCTAGCAACTAAACATGTCATCTCAGTAGGATTCAACTGAAATACATTACCTCTTGTTCTTGTATCAATACCAATCAATGAACCATCTTTGTCTTTGATAATGTAAGTCGTCTCTGTAAACTATAACTGATATCCCTTGTCCACTAGCTATTCAACACTCCAAAGATTATGTTTCAAACCATCCACAAAGTAAACATCATCAATGTTAGTCTTTTCATCAAGTGTAATAAATCTTTTCCTTTTATATGACAAGATGCATCATTTTCAACTCTAACAATTCCTCCATCATAGCTATTGAATTCAACAAACTTTTTCATATCTCCAGTCCTGTGATGGGAACAACCATTATCAATAATCCAATCAGATTTCTTCCTTTCAACTTGTGATACTAATGTTTTTTATTCTCTAACTTCTTTTTTTCAAGGCTTTCTTCCTTAATAGCAACAAACCCTATCTCGTCACTCTCATCATCACTTACACTCAAAAATTCTTTTAGTCAAGCATGAAATTATTCATCATTAGCAAAAAGGCAATCCTTAGGCATTCTTCATTTATAGGGCTTCTTATACTTCTTTACTCTCTTAGGACATTTAGAAGAATAATGACCAAGTTCATTACAAGTCCAACACTTAAAGATTTTGTTACCTTTAGGTTCTCTCTTCATAAGTAGGGCAAGACCTTCCTCAATCTTCTTATCTTCTTCAACTTTTTTTTTGCTACTACTGGCATAATCCCCACTTGCACTTGCACTCCTTGTCAACATAGACTATACGCTTAATGCGCTAAAAGTAGTTTCAACTCTTGCAGTTTTTCACTCTGTTTCATCCACATTTTTGTTAATTGTAATCTCCCAAGAAGAGTCTCTCTTGTAAAATAAGATGATAAGGGAATAACTTGTTCTATTATTCGTGTTGTCTATGTGTATGCAAGTGTCAAAGTTTTCAATATCTTCCATATAACTTCATCTTTAGATTTCTCTCCTCAACAAGTCTTAGCTCCTGCTACAATTTCTGATATTCTACCAAAGTAACTTCTTACAAATTCATCTTCCACCATTTTAGCATCTTGATAACAAACATATCCAATTCTGTAATCTAACCTTCTGAGCACGATTATCACCTTCAAATGTACTTTGCAAAGCTTTCCAAATCTCATGAGCTAATCTTAAAGATTTTACCTAAGCAAATTCAGTTTCAGGAAGAGATGATAATAGTGTTTCTCTAGCAAGCATATTGAACATGAATACCTCTTTTAGAGTTTCCTCGCAACCTTCAAGCTTGTCTTTTTCAATCACATCCTTTTGACTTTTAGTAATCAACCAATAACACAGACCCATGCATAGCAAATGTGTCTTCATCTTCTCCTTCCGACCGTCATAGTTAACTCCATCACTCTTTGGACTTTCTTTCTTGAAATGTGTCATTGATCTCCTTAAGTTGTTAAGCTTTTCTTTCAAGGATCTGATGCTCCGATACTAATTGTTAGAAAGTTAAGCCTACAAAGATAACTGAGAGGGGTTGGGAGGTCGGTGAATCAATTATGCAATTAAAATAACTCTCAATATCCGTATTAATTCCAAAACATGTAAACTATAGATGCAACAACCACAAAACAATAACCATACAATAACACCAAATTTGTTAACTACGGAAACCCTTTATTAGAGGGAAAACCCCGATGGGGATGGTACCCACAAGATGATGTACTAATATGAAAGCTCCTTGTAAAAGGATGGACCTTGTTTGGAGTCAATGAAATAAATTCAGTACATATCAGTCCCTGTTAGGAGATTTCGAATCCCTGTTAGGACTTGTGCCAACCCTATTAGGACTTGTTCAAAAGACAGAAGGACCCACTATCCAAACAGCTTTAGTTTATTCTCACTTAATAATACAATTGTACATCAACACTATCAACAGCAACTTCTTTGCCAAATACAGTTTCTTGTAAGCTCATCGTGCCTCAACTACACCAATCACTTCTCTGGTCTAAAAGATATTCACATGTAAGTTCGCAAAATACAATATCTCACTGATTACACTATATCTGCAATGGATGATTTCAACCAAGGAAGTTATCTTTCCTTTATATGAAGTCCTAGAATAACTTGAGGCTCTCTCAATTTACAATAATATAGGACCATCTTAAGATATTACATTTACACATTACATTACAATATTACATCATTTCACAATTACATGCAATATGTTGGCTCATAGTCTTCATAACTCTTTACTCGTTGCTCATCTGATTGTGTGTGATTAACCACAGCAACCTCAACATGTCTTCTACCTCTGTCCAAGTCTACTTGACCAGATTCCATCTCTGTTGGGAGATACAATCCAAACAACAGTACCCGCTTTTCAGAAACTCTGTCTGAAAGTTGCCTTCACCAAAACCATCATAACTTTGTCTAGTCTCCATGTTTCCGTGCGGACTCTTAACTGTAGCATCTTGACATACTCTGGAACATTCTCCCAAGTGTGCATAAGCTGATCTTCAATCCTTGAACTGCGCGAAGCCAAACTATATCTGTTGCTCTATCAGTCTTCACATAAAAACCGATATGTTGACATCAATGGCAAACTCTGTCATGAATGCAACCCACAACATTTGAATCATGTCTCCAACAATACTAGGATACTCTCGTATAGGAATACCATCAGCATTCATGCTAACAATTATTAGGTGGCTGAAACTCAATTTGCTTCACACATGGAGATGACTTGTGAGGGTGAAAGATGCATTGTCCCAGATGGTTATTAGCAACCAATGCAGTGTTTGAAAACAAGTGAATACAACAAGAGTCCAAAAGGTAAAGGCAATGATCTTGGATGATGATTGGTGGACTTGGGTGGATTTTGTATTAGAATTCCCCAAGCCCATCATGTCTATGCTCTGGTTTTCTAACATTGAAGAGCCTTATTTGGGGTACATCTATGGTGTCATGGACACCATGCTAGATGTTGGAAAGTTAAGGTGCTGAGAGGGAGGTGAATTAATGCCTTCTAAAACTTTTAACCTTCAATGGTAGATCATAACTTGAATCTATGAACTTATACTGCATGCATAAACTTAATAACTCTTGTTGAATGAAAGTAAACTTAAGTAAACAACTTCAACCATAAACACATAACACACATCATGACAATTGACACAATATTTTGATTACGCAGAAACCCTTGTTTAGAGGGAAAACTGCGGTGGGGATGACATCTACAATCCTTCACTACAATAGCATAAAGGTTGCTCGGATAGTGCATACAAAGATGTCACTTCTGGTGACTTACCCTATTAGGAGCAATCAATATTGTATTTCAAGTACTTACAAAGACCTATTAAAGTCTCGTCAAGTGCGCACTTGGTTAAGAGATTTACAAATAAAGGGCTTGTTAAGGCCTACCCAAGTGTGGAATTTAAGAATACAATAATCAACAATGTATTCCTGCAATGACTAATCTGGAATAGTGCATCTACATGTATGCTTGGTCAGATCCTCTAAGCTTTGTATTGTTCCTTCACCTTTCACTTAACTGATTTCACCAAATCATCGCCTTCACTGCTTGGTAGCACTGTCTTCTCTATCTCACCTTTTTCACTTCCATTCACCAACTCTGATCTCTTTTTGATGATCCCTTAAATAGTAATCATGTAGCTCCCTTTGTACTTGACCTAATTAGGGTCTGGATCCTTCTAGAATGCTCAGATGATTAGATCTGTGTTCCATATTTATTTCCTCTTTCGAAGAAATATTTGCTTCGTGTTAATTGGTTCAAACTTTGTCTCGGGATCATATACAATCAGGTTTCAATCCCAATAAAACTTACCTAACTTTCTCCTCGATCTTCGTAAATCGTTTTCTTGCTTGATAGAATCCAATCAGTTAATATTTTGTAGATTTACAAACCTTCATGTTCATCTTGTGTCTCTTGATTACCTTTGTTGATTTGCTCGATACCTTGTTGTACTTGTTCGGTAATACACTTCCTCTGTAAATAAACATGCTCGATAACCATGATTGCTTGGTTAACTATATACTTGGTAACATCATACTGCTCGGTATCCACTTTGTTTAGTAATCAATCTACTCTATGCTCGGCAACTGTTCACCGACCAACTCTGACTTCAGTTCATCAAATGACTTGACTTACTTCAAAGACCTGATTATTCAACATAACTCTTCACTAATGACAACATTAATACATTTAGGAGTAACAACTAGAGAGTGATATCCACAAGTTTAAAACAAATTATACAATCCTCTATCCTTGTTTATTGGGATATTTTAATTTTTTATTTTTAATTAACATTCCATCAAGATAACTTACATGAACATTATTTGCCATCCCAGGTCATTCATAGGAGAGAACATGATCCTGAGGACATCTTGTACAAAATGGTGGAGTCAATTGTTCATCACTAAAACAAGATTACAACACCTTTACACCTCTTGGCATATGCACTACCTCCCAGGTATTACAGCATTGAGATCCTTGTTATTCCTAGTAGAGTGCCACCATATAGAGATCCTAAGGTTGCTAGTAGGTATAAGATGCCATTCAATAAACTCTTTAGTGATCCCGAGGTGGCACTAAATGTCAAGAAAGAGTTTACAGAGTTTGTCTTAGGAAAAAATGCAGACCCTGATGCAATTAATAATCAAAGTAGAATGGATGGTATTAGATGGTGCTACCTACATGGGAAAGACTATATGTCCCTCCAACCTTTTGCCATTAAGATCCTATCACAAGTAAGGTTTTAAGTTTTTTTTTTCCTTTTTTTATGGCCACTTACCTTGTAGAATTAACACTCTTAAATTTATATTGTATTTCTAAATTTTTTTAAAATTTGGTTTGTTGTCTCTCTAGGTTGCAAGCTCTTCTGCTGCTGAGCGGAATTGAAGTACATACTCCTTTATCCACTCGGTGAAGCATAGATAGTTGGGTTCCAAGAAAGCAAAGGACTTGGTAATCATCCACAAGAACTGGCGCCTCCTATCATGCAAGGTTCCAAAATACAAGGGCCCAAAGAAGTTGTGGGATGTAGCACCCAAGTTTGTTGACTTCGGTATGACCATCTAGGATCTAGCTAGAGGTACCTTGCTGGATGATGATGATATAGCACCATTTGGGGGTAGTAAAACTAGTTTGGGTTCCAATGGTGAGGATCTTGATTTAGTTGTAGTCAAGGATGAAGCCACTGATCCCTCATTTTTTGATGACCCATTCAACCCTTGTAGGGCATTGATACAATGATAAACTATTAAACACTTGTCATAATGATTTTCATTTATCTTTATTTTTCAAAAATTTATTATTTGATGAGCTAATCTATGTTTTGAAATTTTATTTTGCAATTCAGTAATTCAATGTATGATTTCCTTTAGAATAATGAACATAGATTAATGAATGAGTATTTAATGTTTATCTTTGATATTTGGCATTGCAATGATCAAGCAACATATATTCATACTATGAAATGATTTAGTTTTGAAATTACGCACGTTTCTCTTTTTTTTTTTGTATATATAATGCATATATGTATATACACTCTCACTAACCCCCCACGAAACCAAAGGGAAAAAAATTGCCTAAACCCATGAACCCGAACCTAAATCCGTCCCCAAACCCGAACCAACACATCAATATATCCTATAAAATCATTTGAAAATCCCTTGTTAGAAGGATTGGAGGAATTTTGGGCAAGATTGTATTTATCACACACACATGTTTCATTAAACGGAGGTACATATTGGAAAATCAGATCACTAGTTGGGAGGCTCTTCAATAGGCAAAGGAGGGTAGTCAAAACTTTGCCATGATCCTATTGGACCTTGAATGATAGAATTGAGTCGCCCTTTGTCCTTGCAATGCTTAAGGCATTTAATTTCCCTCCAAACTTCTATAGGTGGATTGATATCTTATTCAACTTCTTGGTTTATTGTAATTTCTATCCGCTCAAACAGGTTTTTTTCACTCGATTTACCTTCAAAAAAATCTTGAAAATTTGGGAGAAATGCTGGCATTCTTTTTATGACCTATTTCCTAGTATTTTTAGCTTATTTGTAACTCTAAGTATGAATGATAAAATTTCACATTATTGGGAATTCAGAGATGATATGAATTCAGAGATGATATGACATTTAATGTTTGAAATTGAATTGTGTCTTTTACATTCTCCAAATGCATTAATTTCTTTTTATTTTTAGTAAAACTACAACTTTCTTCTTTGTCAACTTCTAAAAAAATTGTCGAGACCTAGATCTAAGTCGTATTTTGGGCTGCCAAGACCGAGTTTTCAAACTTTGATATGATCATTGCACAATAACAAAAGTAAAGGCATCTAAGACAAAGTGGCGGAAGAAAGTGAAGGAGGTGATCAATGATGTGTTTTCGTTCCTTGGTTTCAGTGATATCAAATTTGGCAATCACAACAATAGTTCCAAACCTTCAAAAGATCTAACCACATCGATAGCATACTTGATTAGATGAAAGCCCACAATTAGTGAGAGGGGGCCTAGCCTATGGTTCTACCAAGAGCATATTTAGCTCATCAATCAGCAAAGGTGAGAAAAGCTTAACACCCCTCCATGCATGGCTGCATATGCACAAATGCAAACACAATACAAAAATGTAGGGATTGGCAATTTTTTTCTATTAGTTTATAACTTTACAAAACACAATGCACAAATGGTAATTTGTTTGTAAAATTGTCTTATTCCAGCAGCCTTTACATTTTGGAAATAATATTTTTTCCTAATGGCTCCTAAACGTTGACCTAATCTTAAGCGTAAGATGATAAGAAAAGATAAGAGAATTCTATCAAAGTCCAACAAGAGACCAATAAAGGGTCTAAGGGACTATCAAAAACAAAGCAACAGCCCATTGGGTGTGCGATAAACAATTATGTGGTTCTTGACCTCTGTGTGTGAGATGAACAAAGTACGGATACACTAGATCTGTGGGCCATACAGTAGTGCTGGTTATGGAGGGGAGTACGGATGATGATGGAGGCTGTACGGTCGTAGAACAAGGTGGTCATATGATGGACACCTACAGGCCATACGGTAGCAGCCAAGGTGGCCATATGGTAGGCACCTACACGTCGTACGGTGGATTTTGTTGTACAGTGGAGAAGTACGATGGAGGTGGATGGGTGTGTAACAAAAGGTCATATGGTCAGAGACACTATGTAGCAAAAGGGTTGTACGGTCACTTATACTGTGTAACAGGAGTCCATACAGAACACAATGATGTAGTACAATGGTGTATTGTTCTTGTTCGACTATTCTCCTGGAGTACGGAAAGATGAATGGTGTGCAGATGGTGGAAACTCAATCATGCAATCTAAACTTCGAGATCTAAATTCAGCAGATGGAATTAAACAATAATGGAAATTAGGACACAAATAAACTTCAATTAGTATTTGCCAAAAGATGGTGCTCCGAACAGATCCGAGCGAAGTGTTGTAGGCGACGGAGTAGGGTGAGAGTCGAATCCCACCGAAACCGGAAAAGCCAAGTAGGGAAGATCTTTCACTTTCGAAATGGCGAATTACAAAGAATCCCAATAGGAATTCGCAGTATATAGAAATAATCCAAATAAAATGCATACCTAAAGACTACCTACAAGCCATGCTTAAATACCCATCGAGAAAACTTTCCAAGGATGTACAAAGATAGGTAACAGCGACACAAACTACGGAAACAAAATAAAAATGGGTCTAAGATATATTAAATCAATTGGCCCATTAACAATAGTTTTATAAATGATTTATTTTATAACGGGAACATTATAGTCCTCTCATCCCAAATTTTGCTTGACCTCAAGAAAATGCAATGCCAGGAGCTGAAGAATGTGCTCGCCCTCCCACGTCGCGTCGTCCAATGGCAAGTGTTTCCAATGCACCAAATATTCCTTCACCATGCAGTTCCGCAGAGTTCTCACGTACTTCGATGATCTCAGTTGGTTCCAATATGAGCTTTCCTTCTTCATTAAGTGGTGGAAGGTGTGTGGCTATTGTGACATTCTGCCCTACGGCCTTCTTCAGGCATGAAATATGGAAGACATTATGAATATGGCTTCCCTCCATAAGTTCCAGCTCGTACACAACTTCACCAACGCGACAAACTACACGATAGGGGCCATAAAATCGTGGCTTCAATTTTTCTTTTCCCTTTTCCTTCAATGAGGATTGTCAATATGGCTAGAGCCAGAGATAGACCAAGTCCCCTACTTCGAAACTACTCTACATTCTGTGTCTGTCGGCGTACATGTTCTATTGATTTTGTGCCCACTGTAAGTTTTCTTTCAAGCATCTCAGTATTTTCTATCCCTCCTAAAGCTAGTCCCTCGCCCTTGGTGTGCGGCTGTCACCCAGAATTATGTCGATGAAGAAAAGGAATTTGTACCCGTATAAAGCTTTAAATGGTGTCATTCCGATGGACATGTGGTATGTGGTATTGTAGCAATATTCCCCTAGATGTATCCATTTGACCCACGCTCATCGTTGTGCCGAAACGTAGTTCCAAAGGTAAACTTCAAGCCACTTTTACACAATCTCCATTTGTCCATCTATCTGCGGGTGGTAACTAGTACTTGGTGACAATTTTGTCCCCGCCATCCGAAATAGTTATGTCCAGAAGATACTAATGAATCGCCCATCCTGATCACTGACAATGTTTCGAGGTAACCTGTGTAGACAAAAGACTTCTCTAAAAAACAGATCGGCAACTTGTGCAGCCTGAAGATCTGAGGGGATGGTGAAGAAATGTGCGTACTTTGTCAATTTGTTAACCACCACGAAAATACAATCCTTTCCATTCACCTTGGGAAGCCCCGTTATGAAATCCATCGAGATACTTTCCCACTTATGTTCTGGAATTGGCAGAGGTTGCAGTAACCCGACAGGTAGAGTATGTTTGGATTTGTTCTGCTGGCAGACCGCACTCTCTTACATACTGCAACATGTCTCCTTTAAGTCCTTTCCATGAAAACCTCTCCGGAAGACTCCTGTAAGTTTTGAGGAAACCCGGGTATCCTACTAAGGGTGAGTTGTGTACTTCCTTCAAGATTTTCTGCTTCAATTTGGATTCTGGCACTAAAAATATCCAATTTTTATGGTAGATAATGTCATCCACCACTTTGTACTGATCATCCTAGGTGTTGCCATCCATTAGCTCGCAGGAAAATGTCTTTTTGGAATATTCTACCAACAAATGTGCCTTCCAGTCAGCTGAAATCTGGTTCAGTGAGCAGATGGCGGGTTTCCTGGACAAGGCATCTGCAACCACATTGTTCTTTCCTTTCACATATTCAATGTCAAAATCAAAAGCTTGAACTTTGCTTACCCATTTTTGTTGCCTCTCGTTCAAGTCCCGTTGCTCCAAAAAATATCTCAAACTGTTGTGATCCGTACGGATGACAAACTTGGCACCCATCAGATACTGTTGAAACTTGGTTAGTGCATGTACGATAGCCAACATCTCTTTGTCGTAGATGGAATATAGGCGTTCCATTTGTGTAAGCTTCCTGCTCTCATAAGCTATGGGGTGTCTATCCTACATCAGTACCGCACCAATGCCTTCTCCAAATGCATCACACTCCAAAATGAATGGTCGAGTGAAATCAAGTAATGCAAGTACAAGAAAAGTGCTCACTGCCTCTTTCAAGATATCAAACATGAGTTGTTCCTTTTCGTTCCACTGGAAAGACCCCTTGTAAGATACATCAAGGGTGCGCTAAGCTGAAAGAATCCTTTAACGAACCTCCAGTAATAACTGCACAGTCCAAAAAATCCTTGCAATTCTGAGAGTGATTTTAGGGGAGGCCAATCAAGGATAGCTTGAATCTTCTCCTGATGAACTTGAACTCCATATTTACTAACAATATGCCCCAAGTACAATATTTCTATCATACCGAATTCACACTTGGATTGCTTGGCGAACAAAGACTGTTCATGATCCTTAGGACTTCCCCCAAATCCTTTAGGTGCTCCTCCCATGTCCTATAAATAAGATCAAAAAATACCAATAAGTACTTACACAATTGTTTGTTGAAGATCGATTCATGCATGATTGAAATGTAGCAGGTGCATTTGTCAATCCGAATGGCATGACCAGAAACTCATAATACCCGTAGTGACAACAAAAGGCCGTCTTTTCTATGCCTTCCTCCCTCATGCGAATCTAATGGTATTCGGAACGGAGATCTATTTTCAAAAAATAGACTGCGCCATGTAATTCATCCAGCAACTCATCTATCCTTGGAATGGGATATCTATTCTTTATTTTTTTTTGTTCAATGCACGGTAGCCCACACACATGTGCATCATCCCGTCCTTTTTGACCAATACCAGCGATGACACGAACGGGCTAGAACTAGGACGAATCCATCCTTTCTCTAGCAGTTCCAGAATTGTTTTTTCAATCTCATCTTTGAACTTCTTGGGATGGTGGTACGGTGTGGGTATGACCGGTTTGGCTCTTGCTTCCAACTCAATTGTATGTTCAAACCCTCGATGCGGTGGTATGCCAACAGGAATGTCTATAAAAACTTTATCATGGTTGCTCAAAATCTTCTAGAGATCGTCATCCTGGAGAGGTGTCTGTTGCCCTTTTATAGTTTCTGTCGAAACAAAAAAATGTACAGCACAAGCAACGTTATCACGTCGAAAAATTGCCTCCATCTAATGCGCTTAAACTTCCTTCGGACCCTCATTTGTCATTCCACGTAGAACAACCTTTTTTCCATCGACAACAAAAGTAAAATCCATCCGTTTGAAACTCTAAGTGTATTCGTCTCCATCCACTGTATGCCTAGAATAACCTCCATATCATCAAGGTCCACTATAAAGAAATCTTCGGTTACCATGTGATTCGCCATTGTGATACTTAGCTAAGGAAAAAGGTGCATGCATGGCAGAAGAGTCCCTTTGGCAACCTTGACCTAATATCCTACGTGCGTCTCCGTAGGTAGACCTCTTCGCTTCACCAGAGATGAGTTTATGAAATTTAGAGTGGCTTCGCTATCCAGCATCACTGTAACCCTCTGTCCTTCAAGGGTACCCTATACACGAAAAATTGTGCACCTCAAGCTACCCGCTAGGACAATAGTTCCTCCGCGCCCTACCAAAGTTGCAATCCTTTCTATACGGTTCAAACTAACTATGTCGGTGTTGTCATGATGTTGGTTGTCTTCGGCGAGCGTTTCTTCCTGTTCATCCTCATCATCAGACACGACCTCAATGTAGTGTATTTTTCCTTTTCCGAGGCATCTGTGGCCAAGTTCCCAAGGTCCCTTGCAGTTGAAACATAATTTCTTCCTTCGAAGTTCTTGTCTGGTAGCTTCGTCCAATGATGGCTTCCTAGGCAGAGGTTTATTATCTTTGTCCCTTGAAAATGCCAGTAGTTTGGGGTGTGAGTAACTTTGAGAGGATGACGTCGATGATGATGCCATGCTCTATGCCTTCTTAATAGCCTGCGACAAGGTGGCAGGATTGAGCCCTTTTACCCAACCTTTCAGTGGTTCTGTCAGTCCGTCCATGAAGAGCACTCTCTGTCTTCTTTCAAAAATGTTCGTGACCAAAACAGAGAGTTTCTGAAATTCCGCAATGTACTGGTTGACCGATCATGTTTGTCTCAGTTGTGCCAAATTTTTTTTAATTGAGTTCCCGATCTTTACCATCAAATCGCTCTATCAATCTCTTAGTGAATTCTGCATAAGTAGTTATTTGATCATGCCCCAATGTGATGGTGTCGTGATGCCACCATTCATGCGCAACTCCCTCCAAGTGCAACGCCGCAAATTTGATTGCTTCTTCTTCTAGCATAGGATTCAACTGGAAGTAAGTATTGGCCTTCATTACCCACGCTTGCGCAAATATGGATCTGGATCCATCAAATGGAGACAGATTTACTTTACTCAACTTTCTTCTCAAATCATCGTTAAAGTATCCTCAGTTTCCGCCTCCCAAATATCTCATTCTTAGATCTGCATAATCTTTGTAGGATATATCCTCTTCAAAATTCACATGCTTCTAGTCTTCTCTTAGTTGTTCTTGCATCTCTTCAAAGTTTGGTTGTTTCCTCCGTGTGGTGCCTCCCTCCGTGGGGGAAAAGATGGCATGGAAGGTCAAAAGCGTATTGGATGAGGGTTTGATTTACCCGACACCGAGTTTGCGTTGTGACCATTCTGTACTTCGGATATTTTATTGTCTGCCAACTTCTTAAGAGTTTCTTTCATGAGTCGCTGAGTATCAGTGATCTGTGCCTGATTCTTGGCAAGTTCTCTTAGTAGTGCCACGGGTTCGGCAACTATTGGTTCCAATTCGACAGCCATTCTATCAATGGAATGCGTCCTCTTTTGGCTATAAACTCTCATTCACTATCCACAGGTTGGCAGGATCGAAGCTCTGATACCACTATAAGGTTCCCAACCTCTGTGGGTGTGCGACAAACAATTGTGTGGTTCCTGACCTCTGTGTGTGAGACGAACAAAGTACAAATACACTAGATCTATGGGTCATATGGTAGTGCTGGTTATGGAGGGGAGTATGGATGATGATGGAGGCCGTACGGTGGCAGAACAAGGTGGTCGTACGATGGACACTTGCAGGCCATACAGTGGCAACCAAGGTGGCTGTACGGTAGGCACCTACAGGCCATACGGTGGCAGACAAGGTGGTCGTACAATGGATGTTTGTTGTACGTTGGAGAAGAAGTATGGTGGAGGTGGATGGGTGTGTAACATAAGGTCGTACGGTCAGGGACACTGTAGCAGGAGGGTCGTACAGTCACTTATACTGCGTAACAGGAGTCTGTATAGAACACAATGATGTAGTACAATGGTGTATTGTTCTTGTTCGACTATTCTCTTGGAGTACGGAAAGATGAATGTGTGCAAATGATGGAAACTCAATCATGCTATCTAAACTTAGAGATTTAAATTCAGTAGATAGAATTAAACAATAATGGAAATTAGGACACAAATAACCTTCAATTAGTATTTGTCAAAAGATGGTGCTCTAAATAGATCCGAGCAAAGTACTACAGGCGACAGAATAAGGTGAGGGTTGAATCCCACTAAAACCGGAAGAGCCAAGTAGGGAAGATCTTTCACTTCCGAAATGGCGAATTACAGAGAATCCCAATAAGAATTTGTAGTATACAAAAATAATCCAAATAAAATGCATACCCAAAGACTACCTACAAGTCATGCTTAAATACCCGTCGGGAAAACTTTCTGAGGGTGTACAAAGATAGCCGATGGTGACACAAACTACGGAAACAAAATAAAAATCGGTCTGAGATATATTAAATCAATCAGCCCATTAACAATAGTTGTATAAATGATTTATTTTACAATAGGAACATTACAGCATATGCACAAATGCAAACACAATACACAAATGTAGGGATTGGCGATTTTTTTCTATTAGTTTATAACTTTACAAAACACAAAGCACAAATGGTAATTTGTTTGTAAAATTGTTTTATCGCAGCTGCCTGCACATTTTGGAAACAATATTTTTTTCCTTATGGCTCCTAAGCATTGACCTAAGAAAAGATAAGAGAATTTTATCATAGTCCAACATGAGACCAATAAAGGGTCTAAGGGATTGTCAAAAACAAAGCAGCAGCCCATTACAAGTCAGGAGCACCAAACAATGTCTAAAGAAAGACAAAGTGAAAATCAAAGAACCAGACAACCAAATAACCAAAGCAAGCAGGGGCCACCAAACAAGGCAACCTGACCAACTAGCTAGTCTGATCCCACAGATAGGCTGTAGGACAGGAGATCCCAAGCTATCTTTGAGAGCCCCTGACAACACTAGTAGAAGAAAGTCGTTGCTGATTGGAAGTAGATCCGCACTATCTCATAGCTCATTGAGGCCCAAAATAAGGTCCAATGTACACTTGGTATCCAAGATAGGGGAAACCACCGTGAAAAAGGAGTTCATGAGCTAGTCGGACTATGACCTCCAAGGGAGAAGCCAATGCAAGGTGTGGTCCTAAAGCCTCTGTGACTCCTGGAGGTAGAGTGAAAGGCATCTCTGGTCCACATACATGAAGAAGGCCGCGAGAGACTGAGCCTCACGAAATAAGCAGTAGAATCTCCCTCTAATCTCGTAGAATATGGGATAGTAGAAAATGAAGTGACCCTTCGTCTCAGTCACACCCAAGTTACAAAGCTAACAAATCTTATTCCACCTATCCAAATGGTGATTGGTTTGAATGTGAAACCAATGGGAGCCATCTCTGAAAGAAGCAAGAGAGATATGGAGAGCATGAGACCAACCGTAGGATAAGGACATGGGGTGTACAATAACCCCATCCTATAACTTGATCAAATGCTCCACATAGAATGCCATCCAAGGACGAAGACCCCTAGGGGGACAAGTCCAGGTAGTACAGATATACTGTGTACAAATGTTTGTCCTAATATGCTTGTTCAGCTCTTGTCAAGATGGCAAGAGATGATACAAGACGTCCAAGGAATACTGGAAAGAGGGAAGGCGATCAATGTCAATCCTAATAAACCCCAATAGAGCCAATGTCTAAGCAACCAACAACAAGCCCGACCAGTAGGGTTCGAGAGAGTGATGGCCTCTGAAGAAAAAAGGGCTAGATAAGAATATTTGTGGCACCCCTCTGAGGAATTTGCAAAGCCTCGCAAGCGATGAAGGAACTAGTCCAAATAAAAAATTGTATCAAGTCTAGAAGGATGGGCCCCAAACTCTACAAGAACAATGTTTTGTGCAGTATACTGACTACATTTGTTAATACGTCGGAGAAGAGTGTGGACCCACACCATGAAAGCACAATCTGACTCCAATAAAGATGACCCAAAACCACTAAACCATAGGGCACAATTAGTCTAATCAAAGCGTGCAAAAGAGTCATCTTGGACCCATGATTTGAGTGAAGCGTTGTCTCTCAACAAGGGCAAGAGAACCATATGCCTTGTTGATATGAGGCTGAATCACTGGTCACAAACTAAAGAAAGGGCCCAAAGACCTAAACCCCCAATTTAGTATATGAGGAAACAATCTCAATCTCCTTACCCTAGAACAAAAAGCAGAGGTGAGAGGTCTTGGGACAATTGAAGACCATCACCTTGGTCTTGCTCAAGTTCACAGTCAACTGTCATAGCCTGCAAAAAGAATCAAGGCTATCAAGGAGGTTGAAAGCCTTTGAGAGAGGAGGGCATGAGGACCACATAATCCACAAAGAGTGGAATAGAAACCAACACCTGGTGTAAGTAGCAGCCATCATCGAGGAGGGAGTGTGTCTAAAGGAACTCCTCCAACCCATCAATGTAGAATTCAAATAAAGTGGGAGATAGAGAGCAGCCTTGCTTCACCCCAATCATGTTGTGAATGAAGTCAGACATCTCTTAGGGGTTCCTGATGCAACCAACCACAGTTTCATAAAGTCTCATGGTAGCACTTAAGAGAATTGTCGAAGTGCCAATATCCTGCAATATCTGGAAAGGGGCCATCCTAGAGATGGAGTCATAAACACCTTGCGAAAATTCACAAAGCAATAGTATACCTTCGAAGAGCAATGACAGTCTCCTCAATAATAGCTCAGAGTCAAGATATGGTCCATAGTATGAAAATATGGTCAAAACCCCACCTGATCCCTAGCTTGAACATGTCTCTGATCGAGCTCGCACAAAAGAATGTCATGCAAAACTATAGCGTACAATTTAGAGAAAGTATGCCCAACCATAATGGTCATGTAGTTATTGAGGTCTAAACTCATTCCAGCCTTACGGATTGGGTGGATGATGTGATATGACTAGGAGGGGAGGAACCTAGTGCAAATGACCCTATTAAGCAAATCAATGAGAAAAGGACCTAGAACTCTGATGCCAAGCTTGAAGAGTTCTGCCTAGAACCCCTTTGCATTAATTGCTCTGTTGTTGTTTATGGATCCATCCGCCTTGCAAATGTTGGGCAAGGTATAAAGGTGGCAGTAGGGGAGAGGAGTGATGGTGAACGAGGGCTTCCCAGGAATATCATAAAGGGTGGAGGTGTGGGAAACTAAGGAAATGTGGCCTAAGGCTAGGGGAGTGAGGATCTTCGAGGGAAGAGAGCCCGCCAGAAGGCTTTGGGGGACTAAAGGAGGGAGGTGTAAAGGGACCAACTGTGATACGAGATGAAGGCACGCTTCTTGTAGTGAAGGAAGTGGCAGCAAGAATCCATTAGCCATCTAAAGGAGTCTAGATGGAGGGTGGTGGAGGTCATGCGGAACTTGTTGTGGAAGGATTTACAATCATCATCATACCAGTGATTCATGGGACAAGTGCTCCTACAAGCGAGGGACGAGGTCTAATGCGAGGTGCAATAAGGAAAAGAGAAGAGGGCAGCCTTCCAAATGGAAGTGGCAAGACAATCAAATTAGGAAGAAGAGCTCTCCTGTGGAGGGAAGTTGTCTAGAGGAAGGAGCCATTTGAGGTGAGTATGGAAGAGGTCTTGGTCTCCCTCGTCAAAGCTAAGAGTGCAGGAGGGAGGGGGCAAGGAATTGGGGGGAGAAGGGTTGTTGGGACAAGTGAGGGTAGCAGGGGGAAGGGTCGTTAGGACATAAGAGGAGGACCTAAAAGGTGATGCGAAGGAGAGCATGGTCGACAAGGCAAAAGGCTGAAATTTTCTAAAGGAAAAAGACCTTGGCAAAGAAAGAAAACAATTTTGACTTCATGGAGCTATTGGTACTCTATTTATATGTATCATCCCAAGAAGCTCCAATATCTCATCCCGATACTCATGGTCGCGAACCTGCAATTCTACTATATGCTTCAATCTCAAAAACATCACTTTTGTAGCCCACAAAATCTTTGCGCAGATCCCAGGCAGCCAAATACAAACTGGATGTTATGTCCAAGTTCCAACCGATCTTCTTCTTCCTCAATCAAGTCAGGTTGCCTCACAGGTTGTGGACTCTCATTCTAGAAGTCATTTCTTGCTGGTAAGCCCATGATCACTATTGTACCCCTATTGTTTTGCACCAAACAAATATACCTTGAGTTTGCTATATATTGAGCTCTCTTGAATGTATTTAAGCCCTTGAGAGATGTCTACAGCCTTTAGAATGTACAAGTGGGATTACTAGGGATTTCTTTCTTGCAATACGATTTCACAAGGACTTGGTAAATCTAGACTATATACAAGTTAACCATACCGTGGCAGTTGTATTTCCTGTATCATTTATTCCAGGTATCTTGAGCAAAGGAGCCGTTAGTCTTGTTTGTGATACATCCTTTGTCAGTTAATTGATTGGTAAATGTAATTTCAGCAAAACTTTCATTGTGACACCAAATATTGTCATGTAAACTGGCTGATGATCCATACAAACCAGCATGTCTACCCGATACGTATTTATTGCAACATCCTTTCAAAATCAAGTTGATATGACAACGGTCACACCTCAGTATAGGGCCTCCTGATAAAGTTACTCCTTTTGGCGCCATCAGTATAAGTCAAGTTGATAATCTCATCGGGTGTCGGTGTAGTTTTCGAATTGTTATCCTGCTTGTGTAATCTTACTCTGATGATCTTGTATTGATATACCTTATTCCGATGTTCAATTTGTCAAAATGGCATGTGTTCCTCTGATGGTCTTGTACTCCTGTGCTCAACATCTCCATCGCCATTACATATATGGTAACATGCCACCATAGGTTATTCTTATAAGCCTGTCGGGTATAAGAGAAATGTTTATATTGTTTGGCCGACTTTGTTAGCTGTTCTGATAACTATTAACAGGGAGACATTCTCCAATGATCTTATTTTCTCATTTGGGATATCCATCGGTGTAAACAATTCAGATTTGACTTCATCAGGTGTCGATGTGATTCCAAATTTCTTTCTCTGACAGTGTTATGCTACTCTGATGACTCTATCGGCATACGTTTTCTCTATGTTCACTTTCATTCTATTGTTGGTATATGTCTTCTGGATATTTTGCATTTCTTGCTCCTGTACATCTTATTGGAATATGTCATTTCGATTGTTCTTCCCACCTTGGTTCATCTGCATTTTATTGGGTTAGGTTTCTCCAATATTAAAAGCTTCATCAGTATAAGTTATAACTACAGAGGAATCCCCATGTTTTGATTCAAAGACCAAAGATGCTTATACCAGCACCTAGATTCCATGCCAGTACCTTGATGCTACCCCAATGGGATGAACTTTTAGGCTTCACCACATATAGAGCCAATGCCTTGTCAATTATCCATACCATTCCATTCCTGCACAGGGATAAAACTGCAGTAACTGTTCTTGTATTGAAGACAAATGACATTAATCCAGTTGGGCAAATACCAAAATTATCTTAAGTATGCCAAAATAGTCGAATCTCGTACAAAAACATAAAAGCAAAACCAACTGCAAATTTGAGTGCTAACAGGTGATACCATCATATCCCTTGTTTCAATTTAAACAACCACCTGCAATTACCCCATCTCTGTTTTGTGCCCATTTTTTGAGCTTTCTTATGACACAGAAAAATCACTTGTAATTCAGTGGACATACAACCTAGGAAGAATGAGGAACTCAGAAATAAGTATTCAACAGTTACTAACCAAATCTACTGGCAGCATCTACAGCCACAACATTAGCTTCTCCATTTATTTTCTCCATTTGTTCATTTGTACCAAAGCCTCCGATGGTAGAAACAACTGCAGTAACACCACGAAGTAAACCTTCCCAGTTGGCATAGAAAACATCACCTGCAAAATTATTTTTGAATAAATATTAGATACTTGAAACACTGCACAAAATGCTGGTAAAGACGAATTTCTGCAGATGGTAATAGATATTATACTGTCTAAGAAATTCGCTTATACTGATTTTTCAACCATGCCTAAAAACAATCAAACCAATGATATGAAACTTTTCAGTAACATAATGATGAAAGCAAAAGATTTGGAGAAATGACATAATCAGGGTCATTTATGAAAATAGGAAGAGACTGCCAGCATTGCAATATAAAACTCCATCATGTATTAAACTGAGAAAGAAAATGAACAAGATTACACAGATTGAAAATGATGTGTTGATCTAACAATAAGTTTCTCTTCCACTTTCTTTTCTATAAAGGAATGAAAGTTTAATTTGTCTTAAATTGGATATAAAGTTTAAATGTATAGTGTAATTTGTCTTAAATTAGATATAAAGTTTAAATGTATAAGATAGGAAATAAATATAGTTGGCAGACTCTAACTTGGCAAAATGTAATGTCCCCTTCCAGATTTGCCCTAGAATCACAACCCAAACAAGTTAGGATTAGGGACCAGGGTTACATCTTTACCAAGTATAATACCTTCTTAAACCCATACAGTCTGGGATTCAGATCCTGCTATCATAACCAAAGAAACATATGCACACACACCCATAGGTCTGCCCAAAGCCATCCGAGACTAAGCCCAAGAGCAAACACCTATCCCCTTGGGCTCCAGTGAGCAGACAACATGTACACTCACTCATGGTGGCCTACTTGGTAAGGTAACTGAATCTGCTTTCCCTATCTATGCCTCATTGTAGAGTCGAAGAGGAGATTGTAATGGGGGCTTCTTGAGTGTCCTATGTAAGTGTAAGAACCCGTTCCTGGTCTGTCATTAAATTATCAGTCTAGTAGTATTGATATTTTGTCAAACAGTTACTGTGTAAGTTCTGATTTATTTTTCCATGCTCTCAAGCATAGTTTGCAAACTCGGACTTGGAGAGTACTCGACAAAGCCAAAATTTTCAACTCGGAAAGAACTCGGCATTTTCTTAACAAAAACTCGGGGAGAACTCAGCAACTCAGAAAGTACTAAAATTTAAAATCTTTTAAAGAAACATATTTTTTTTGTAGAATACAATTATAAAATGTATTAAATTAGTAATTGACATTTCAATAGAGAAAATGTATAGTTTTATAGTACTAAAATGATGTGAAAAATGCATCTAATCCAATGTTTTCCCTGCATCAAGATGTTTACTTACATTTTTTAACATCTATAAATATGCGAGAGTTAAACTTGAGAGTACTCGCCCAGCTAAAAAACTTGAGAGTACTTGGCAACTCTGAGAGTACTTGGAGAGTTTGCAAACTATGCTCTCAAGCAACAACACATAACAAACTACCAATTCTTGTGTGATTTTTGTTCCATATGTCACCGATCATCACACTATGAAATAGCTGCAATTTCTGAGATAGATTTTCAAGGGAAATCACACAAACATTGAGTAAACATTACAACAAACAGTTGCCTGACACTCAACAGATTCTCAGAGAGCATTTGTAGTGTACCATAACAAACAAGTATTTTGCAATCATTCTAAAGGTAAGCCATCTTTAAATGTAAATGTGCTGCCCAGAACAACAATGGACTAAGGAAATATGTAATGTCCCCATTTTAGCAGTTGACCAAGTGTGTGTGCGTTAGCCTTGTTCTACATGGTCCCGAGGGCTAACGAAGGGTTTAATGGGATCTTGGAGTGTTTTGGCCTAGTCATTTCCAGTTTGGGCCAAAACGAAGTTGATTTACTCAGTTTCAGGCATACTTACTATTTTTAGTAAGTCGGCAGGACACAGTGCAGGTCAATTTTGGTGATTGGATTCGATACTCCTCGGTGAGAGCTTTCCGATGAGCTATCACTTGCATTATTCGGAGTTCGATTGCTAATACATTTTAATGCCTGAAGTTTTATTAAAGTAACGTCTAATTTAATTGTAAAATATTAAAGTGTTACTTTAATATTTATTTTATGGTGATGTGTACCCAAGGGAGACATAAGGGGTATTTTAATATATGTTTTATATTACACATCTTTTATCCCACATTGCCCATATGAGTTGAGCGGACCCGTGGGAATAGAATAAAAGGAAGCATCTGTGGCTTCATTAGGCAGGTTGAATATGAGAAGAAATTGGTATGTGAGTTGCAGCTCAGTTCTTGGCATTTGAGGACGTCTATCCTCTCTTGTAACATTCTAGACGTCATTCCCTTAGGGTTTGGCCTTTGGAATTCTTTGTTTTTGGCTTCATTATCAGGCAGTTTAGTTGCATTTCCGGCTACAGGCAGATTTGGTATTTTGCTCATATCTTCTTCACTACTTGTCCGACGCTTATGCCGCTTTGAGGGAATGGTATTACGAAGGTAGTGGACTGATTGAAGGACAAAGTATTGTAGCAGCAAGTTCGTAAGCATGGGCTGGAGTATTATGACAATATTGCTGAAGTAATTAGTGAGTTGATAAATCTGCCATGTATTTGGTTTTATGAATTCTGAAAATAACATTTTATTAGCAGCAGTTCATTTCCACTTTGCATATTATTGTAGTTCCTTTCTTGTTTATGTTGTATGATACCAATTCCATGCACGAAACACAACAAACAATAAATGTTTGATTTCCGGAATTATAAGGGGTTTAAAACATTAAACGGAGAAATAAGAAGTTGAATGCAAACTGTTTGACATAATTCCTTTCAGCAATTTGGTTTAGTTTTTTGGGACATCCAAGGGTGCCCACTACAGTGGTATCAGAGCTATAAGTCCTGCCATCCTGTGGAGGTCTTATAGGGAATTTGGAACAGCCAGATAGAGGGAAAAAGTAAGTAAAAAACACAGGCTAAGCATTTATGTTTGAGCATGCGACAGGGGTCTTATAATTTTCGCGATACCAAAGCAAGACAAAATAGGATTTCAGACTTGCAAAGCAAACAGTCTAGTACATCCGTGCAGGGGGACATTGAATTCAACCATACAGACATAGAGGAGATATTCTGTGATCAGGACAATAATATGGGTGATCGAGATGACAGGAATACAGGATTAGGCGGAGGCAGAAATGCTGGTCCAGATCAGGAGGAGGTACTGTTCCGACAGTTACTGGATACATTAGAGCAGGGGCAGCGTATGCAGCAGGAGCAGAATAGGCGAATGGACATGATGTTGCAGCTCATGGCTAGACAGATGGGTGTCAATATTAATCCAGGTGATGCCAACAACAGAAACAATAACAACGAGGGAAACAATAACAACGGGGGAAACAATAACCATGAAGGCCAAGGCAACAACAATGGTCCTGAGAATAACATTAATGGTAATAATGGACACGGCAATAATGGGAATGAGGCTGATAACTTTAGACACGTTGCACGCCCAGCACGGACTGCGAGCTCGAGACCTCTTCTACCCACTTTTCCACCCAGAGATCCGGTTCATCCAGTAAACGAACCGCAGATTACCGAGTTACAAGATCAGTTCAGGAGGGACTGGGAGGCTAGTGGACCAGAGTTTCAGGCGGATATTTCTCTTAGAGATTATATGGACTTGAGGATGAGACACATGCCTAAAGCAGGAGGGAGGAATCAAAACTTTGAGCTGAGGAAGAAAGTTGGAAAACTTTCTTTACCTTATTATGATGCTTCAGGGAAGATGACTGCACGAGCTTGGGTGCAGAAGGTAGATACATACTTGCAGCTAAATCCTATGCCTGAGGAGGAGGCTATCAAGTATGCGGCTATGCACTTGGATGGCATTGCACATGAATGGTGGCATCATGGCATGGTGACTTTGGGGCATAATCAGATTACATCCTATGAGGAATTCACTGAAACATTGATTGGGAGATTTGACACTAAGGATCCCGAGTTACATTTCAAGGAGCTAGCACAGTTAAAACAGTCAGGTTCTGTGGATGCTTACATTGCCGAGTTTCAGCGCTTGTCTGTACTTGTTACCGATATCTCTCCTAGGAGATTGGTGGTGTTATTTTGTGATGGTCTTGCTGATCCATTACGAGGTTGGGTGAAGGGACATGATCCACTCACATTAGCTGAAGCAACTAAAAAGGCACGAGATTTAGCCCCTTCGGTATACAAAGGAAAAAACCATTCAACAGATTCTTCCTACCGCAAGGACAAAGACAAAAAATCATTTCAGAAAGAGTATAGCAAACCCAAAGAAGGATCAAAAGGACTAGACAATGAAACCTTGAATGAACTTCGAAAGAAGAAGCTGTGCTTCCATTGTAGAGAGCCTTGGGACTTATCTCATAAATGTTCTCTCAAGGCTAAGGCAAATCAAATGGAGTATTTTTCAGCAAAAGAGTCAGAGTCAGAAGGGGAGGATCAGCACTCCGATTCAGATGAGGGTAACACTATAGAGGAGAGCAACATTCCTAAAGATGATAGATCGTTGGCACGCTTGACAGGGGCCCAAAAGGCAATCACATTTAAGGTCAGGGGTACTATCCAGGGGCAGAAAGTGATATCTCTTATTGACACTGGGGCTACACATAACTTCATAGATGCACAGTTGGTAGCCAGGAGAGGGTTACAGACAGAGGAGCATGATGGGTTTAGAGTCATGGTGGCTAACGGTGATAAGTTATTATGCACTCGGAAGATATCTAATCTTCGCATCAGGTTTGGAGATGGCTACGAGTTGGAGGATGAGTTCTATGTTGTGGACATGGGAGATTATGATGTCATCCTGGGCATGACATGGATGGCTTCACTAGTTGAGTTCACACTCAATCTAGCGAAATTGGAGATGAGATTCCAGCATGAGGGGAGAACTGTGGTACTTAGAGGGCTTTCAGATGGAGGTTGCAGAATAGTGTCCTTGAGGAGAATGCAGAGATTTTTTCGTCATGATGACATAGAGTGGGCGGCAGAGTGCCACATTATGCCAACTTCACCAGAGCCACAAGAAAAGAGTCATCCACTAGATGTCCAGAAGATACTCGATAGACACGCTAAAGTATTTAGCGATATTCCTCATGGGGTTCCTCCTGACAGAGGGATGGAACATGTTATTGAGCTCGAGGAGGGAGCCAAACCAGTTATGATTACTCCCTATCGTCATCCTAAGAAACACAAGGATGAGATAGAGAAGGCGATTAAGGATTTGTTGGAGATGGGGCATATCAGGCCCAGTAAGAGCCCTTTTGCTTCAGCAGTAGTATTGGTAAAGAAGGATGGGACGATGCGCATGTGCATCGATTACAGGGCACTGAATAAGAAAACAATTAAAAACAGGTATCCCATTCCTAGGATTGATGAGCTGATTGATGAGTTGCATGGGGCATGCTTCTTCACCAAAATTGATTTGCGATCCGGATATCATCAAATCAGGATGAGAGCAAAGGACATTGAGAAAACAGCCTTCCAATGTCACTATGGCCACTTTGAGTTCATGGTTATGCCATTTGGTCTAACCAATGCACCTGCTACATTTCAAAGTTGTATGAACCAGGTATTCAGGAAGCAGCTGAGGAGATTTGTCTTGATCTTCTTTGATGACATCTTGGTCTTCAGTAAGACCTGGGAGGAGCACTTACATCATCTAGAGGAGGTGTTCTCTATTCTGGAGAGAGAGTCATTGTATGCCAAGGAATCTAAATGTGAGTTTGGCATGACTGAGCTCCTTTACCTGGGGCATATCATTAGTGCAGATGGCGTTCGGGTTGATCCCGAAAAGATTAGAGCTATTGTAGAATGGCCTACTCCCACAAACCTTACACAGCTTAAGGGATTCTTTGGTTTATGTGGTTTTTATAGGAGGTTTGTTAAGGGATTCTCACAGATTGCTACACCCTTGACAGATCTTACCAGGAAAGGAGCCTTCGTGTGGACAGGGGCAGCACAGAGGTGTTTTGAGCATTTCAAGCAGGTAATGTCTTCATGTCCAGTTCTAGCTCTACCGGATTTCACGAAGCCTTTTGAGCTTCATTGTGATGCATCTGGTGATGGGATTGGAGCAGTATTGATGCAGGAGAAGCATCCCATTGCATTCGAGAGTAGGAAGCTCCGAGGAGTTGAGAAAAGTTATTCTGTCTATGACCGGGAGATGTTGGCCATAATGCATGCATTGGCCAAATTTCGATCATATTTGGTAGGTGGACGTTTTGTGATCAAGACTGATCACAACAGTATTAAATACTTCATGAGCCAGCGTGATCTTAATGACCGGCAACAAAAATGGGTGACTAAATTGCAGGCTTATGACTTTGACATAGAGTTTGTCAAAGGTAAGAAAAATGTGGTGGCTGATGCCTTATCTCGGAGACCTCACTTATGTGCTCTGGCAGAGATTTCAGGAGATTGGAGAGATCGGATTATGGCAGAGTATGTCGGAGATGCTTGGGCTTCTGGATTGATTTCAGGTACCATACAGGATGATCGCTATGAGGTGATAGATGGATTGATCAGAGTTCAGGACAGGGTTTATTTGATTCCATCATCACATTTGAGAGAGGCGATACTGAAGGCATTTCATGATGCACCCACAGCTGGACATCCGGGGGTCTTCAAGACCTACAGGCAGATCCGAGAGCGGTTTTCATGGAAAGGGCTCAAGGATGATGTTCAGAGGTATGTCAGGGAGTGTGTGGTTTGTCAACAGAATAAGGGAGAACACACATTTCCTGCAGGTTTATTACAGCCCTTGCCCATTCCTGATAGGAAATGGGAAAGTATTTCGATGGACTTCATCACTGGTTTACCACGAGTACAGGGAAGGGATTGCATCTATGTGGTGGTGGACCGCTTGACGAAGTTTGCTCACTTCATTGCTATTCCGTCCACTTACACAGCAGCACAGGTGGCAGAGCTTTTCTTTAAAGAGATATTCAGGTTACATGGGTTGCCCAGATTCATTGTCAGCGACCGGGATAGTAAGTTTATGAGTGTTTTTTGGCAAGAGTTGTTTAGGTTGTGTGGTACAGATCTTACACCTAGCACTAGTTATCATCCGCAAACAGATGGGCAAACAGAGATTGTGAATAAATGGGCGGAAGGATATTTGAGGAACTATGTAACTACACAACAAAAGGCTTAGATCAGATGGTTGCATATGGGAGAGTATTGTTATAACACCACTTATCATATGTCCATCAAGATGACTCCTTTCATGGCACTCTATGGTTATGAAGCACCTAGCTTCATGGATTTAGTTTTGGGGGACAGTAGAGTGCCCAAAGCCAAAAACTTATTGCAAGATAGTCAGGACATCCTGAAAGTGCTCAAAGAGAATATACAACAGGCCCAGAATCAACAAAAATTGTATGCTGATCAGCACCGAATAGAGCGTAGCTTCGAGGTAGGGGATATGGTTTACTTGAGGCTACAACCATATAGACAGTCATCGCTCAAGAAGAGCGGAGCTGAAAAGTTGAAACCTAGATTTTATGGTCCATACAGGGTGATTCGCAAAGTGGGCAAAGTCGCCTATGAGCTTGAGCTTCCAGAAGGCAATCGAGTGCACAATGTGTTTCATGTGTCTAGGCTTAAGAAAGCCATTGGTCAGAGTGTAGTGCCTTCTGCAGATTTACCCCCTTTGGATGAGGAGGGGAAGCTTGTGTTAGTACCTGAGGCTATTCTGGATACCAGAGAGAGGAAGCTTAGAAGCAGGATAGTGAAGGAGTATTTGGTCAGATGGAAAGACCTGTCGAAGGAAGATTCTACATGGGAGAGTGAGCAGGTTATTCAGCAGGCTGGACTGAGATTGCTTGAGGACAAGCAATTTCAAGGGGGGCGGACTGTAATGTCCCCATTTTAGCAGTTGACCAAGTGTGTGTGCGTTAGCCTTGTTCTACATGGTCCCGAGGGCTAATGAAGGGTTTAATGGGATCTTGGAGTGTTTTGGCCTAGTCATTTCCAGTTTGGGCCAAAACGAAGTTGATTTACTCAGTTTCAGGCATACTTACTATTTTTAGTAAGTCGGCAGGACACAGTGCAGGTCAATTTTGGTGATTGGATTCGATACTCCTCGGTGAGAGCTTTCCGATGAGCTATCACTCGCATTATTCGGAGTTCGATTGCTAATACATTTTAATGCCTAAAGTTTTATTAAAGTAACGTCTAATTTAATTGTAAAATATTAAAGTGTTACTTTAATATTTATTTTATGGTGATGTGTACCCAAGGGAGACATAAGGGGTATTTTAATATATGTTTTATATTACACATCTTTTATCCCACATTGCCCATATGAGTTGAGCGGACCCGTGGGAATAGAATAAAAGGAAGCATCTGTGGCTTCATTAGGCAGGTTGAATATGAGAAGAAATTGGTATGTGAGTTGCAGCTCAGTTCTTGGCATTTGAGGACGTCTATCCTCTCTTGTAACATTCTAGACGTCATTCCCTTGGGGTTTGGCCTTTGGAATTCTTTGTTTTTGGCTTCATTATCAGGCAGTTTAGTTGCATTTCCGGCTACAGGCCGATTTGGTATTTTGCTCATATCTTCTTCACTACTTGTCCGACGCTTATGCCGCTTTGAGGGAATGGTATTACGAAGGTAGTGGACTGATTGAAGGACAAAGTATTGTAGCAGCAAGTTCGTAAGCATGGGCTGGAGTATTATGACAATATTGCTGAAGTAATTAGTGAGTTGATAAATCTGCCATGTATTTGGTTTTATGAATTCTGAAAATAACATTTTATTAGCAGCAGTTCATTTCCACTTTGCATATTATTGTAGTTCATTTCTTGTTTATGTTGTATGATACCAATTCCATGCACGAAACACAACAAACAATAAATGTTTGATTTCCGGAATTATAAGGGGTTTAAAACATTAAACGGAGAAATAAGAAGTTGAATGCAAACTGTTTGACATAATTCCTTTCAGCAATTTGGTTTAGTTTTTTGGGACATCCAAGGGTGCCCACTACAAAATATGCAATTAGGCACTAAGCATTTGCCAGAAAATTACACACATCAGACATAAATAATCTCTTCAGTTCTGATTTCTCTTGTTACGGAATAACAGAGATTTACAAATCGTGTGCACCTGTAGCTTCAGCTCCATAGCTTGATTTGGCACTCCTAAATTGTCTGTCATCCTAGAGTCAACAATTCCATCGGTTTATCAAACCCTTGTTGCCGATATAACATTTGGCAGCACTTTTTAGCTCTGACACTAAGCCTCCCGAATCTCCTAAACAAGTATCTTAATTCAAATGAAGGGGAGAATGCTGTAGCAGTCTAAAGTTTCAATGTGTTCCATATACAATATGTTCATGCTCATGCCTAGAAAAAGTCTCCTAATTATCGTCCTTGCTAGGGCACATTATAAACTGATAAGCTGTCATGAAAAAACCCTTTCAGCTCAACACAAAACTTCACGCTAGAAACAAAGCTGAATTCATAAATAAATCCACCTCTCAATGAAGGAGTCGTTTCTGTCCAGCCTTCACTAATTCCAAGCATTTTTGTCCATAGAATATCCAGTCACTGATCCAGCAACAATGGAGAAATAGTTTCAATATCCAACTATCATTACATATCTCAAGCAAAAGGATAACCTTGCTTATATAGCTTTTTTAATTAGTGAATGCTTGTATTTTAAGCAATGTGTGATGAAACATGCTTTGCTTTTAATTCCTCCTTATGATGTAGCTTCTCGAACAAGTTGGAGAGCTTTAATAACTAAACTGACTTTATATTATAACTTCATTATAGTCACTCGTAAATTCCATTAATAATATGCACTTAATAATTATAATATTATTACTCCATCATTATCATCCCAAATAAATTCCATCTTCACCAAGAGGTTGCCCACTGCTAACCACGGTGCCTTAATAAAAATAGTAAGGATCCATCTATATCACCCTTAGTTTACTAAAATTAGTAAATTTTTGAATACCTATTCAAAACAGAGGTGGCAAAGGCCATCACTGCAACTGAGGCCAGTCCAGATGCCCTGCCAAAGATAGCAATGTTGGATAGATAACTTACTATAAATAGTAAATGTACCAAACTAAACCAAACAAAGAGCAATCCTGAACGCTTTTGTACTTCAGACGGGAAAGAGACTCGTTTTCGGCCAACTAGGTACCCTCTAACCATTTGACTTAGCCTACAAGGGACAACAATAGGCTAATCCAAATGATGCTCGTGAAAATTGAGAGATTACACTAAGAGTGTATCTTTTCCCTCTTGGCCCCAAGGCAGGCAATGTGGACATCCCCTCGAAGTGGCTTACTTAGATGAGAACCACATAACTCCCCTCTTCCTTACACCTCCTTCCTTCCATACATGATTGAATTTCAAACAAATTTATTAAACACACATGCAGTTAATACATATTCTTGCATATGTATGGTAATTGTCAGCAAATAAAATATAATCAATAATTATACTAAATGAGCCAATCTTCTTTTTTAAACAAAAGGCATAGAGCCTATATATTAGATATAAAATATAGAGTCAAATACAATAGACAAAAGTGGCAAAGCCAGAGGGTAAATGCATCAGCTGGGGAAAAGATCCTAAAGCAACATAGAATCAAATATGAAAATACAGTATTAATATGATTAAAGCCTTATGAAGGCTGACCATGATCAGACATTCAAAGGTGAAGAGGGAGGTGAAAGCCATATCTCTCGACTTTTCATTAGATTTAGTTAATTTATATTATTTCTTTTATGTTTATTATCATTTATTATTAAATGCTATTTAGAAAGGTAACACACTTTCTACAATATCCTCTCATTATAAAAAAAAAAAAAAAATAAGCATATATGATCTATTATCAATAAATAATATTTAAAATAATTAAATAGGCAAAAGCCTACAACACAACGGTAACTTGTGAGCCTCTCATGTGGGAGGTCTTGGGTTCGAATCTACCCTTGCCTAACATATAATAATAATTCCAACTAATAATTCCAACAAATAATAATAATTAATCCAAGCTTCGGCCGTTTACCGATCAAAACATATATATATATAATTAAATAACAATAAAATTAAAATGAATAAATAAACAAATAAAATAAATGAGAGGATATTGTACAAAGTGGATTACCTTTCTAAACAGGATTTAATAATAAATGATAATAAACATAAAAGAAACAATATAAATTAACTAAATCAAATGAAAAGTCGAGAGATATGTAATAAAGAGATGTAACTCTTTCAAATTAAGATGAAAAAGGGATGAGAGTTCATTTGAAAGGGGAGGAAGAGGAAAAGAGAGGAGTTTAAGTAGGATTAGTAGAAGAGCAAAGGAATGTGAAGAAGATAAGTAAATTTTTCAAAAGTGACAATGATGAAAGGGTGTAACTCTTTGAAAGGGTTATAATTAGGAAAGGTTGTGACTCTTCAAAAATATTGTAATTATGAAGGGTTGACTTTTTTAATGGATTATAATTATAAATGAGAATATAAATATAATGGGCTTTCTTCAAAAGGAGAAAATAAAGAATCATATACGACTCTAAGATATATTTATTATTATATCTACATTACATACATATTAATATATATGAATAGTGATCATATATCAATAAGTATAACTATTGTACAATTAATATCATTTAAAATATTGAGATTGTAATAACAATTTTAATAGCAAAATCAGAAATATATATCCACATTTCAATCCTACTACTATATGGCTAAAAAGGCAAGACTTAAGTGTTACCAAAGAGGGGCTTGTATAAATCCAAGCTTATGGATCATATCCCAATAGATGGTAGGGGTCAATGATCCGTAAACCTTTGGAAGGAGGGACTTGGACCTGTAAACTTCGAGGGAGTCCATAGTTGGTGTCTAGGCAACTTAGATAGCATCTATACCATCTATCCATAAACCAAATAATAATATGATTGGGTGATTGGAATAAATATTATGGACATATTCTTAGAACTTGTATACATTACGATTGACTAAATATGTATCAATCATGACTGGCCCCAAAAAGGGACATTACAATTTGTCTTGCTTTATTGTGAAATATCCCCCTAGGATATTTGCTCTAGATTTTACCAAATGTCCAGGAAATTAACCAAACAATTTGCATGCAACTAATTCCTTATTCATCCAACAGATTATCATAAAATATCAAACTGAAATAGTGATATGAAATATGAAGATGTATCATTATGACCTTATTTTCCAAATACGTATTAAATACCTCTATCACTACAAGTTTATCTTCAAAAGAAGACTTCACAAATTTGCCCAACCAAAAACTCCATTGTGAATCACAGGGACAAGGTGCTTACCTCTCTGCAAAAATTCCCAGGTTCTGGTAGACTCTTGATAGATAATTATTCAACAGTAATTCTTCTTCATACAAACTTGTGATCGTCATCTTGTAAAGAATGTTATTAATTATGTACATATTTGCTTTTTTTTAAATCCATTTTTGGTATGTTTGTATATTCCTACTCTTTTGATATTCTTGCCTTCTATCTATTTTATGATATTTGCCTACTAAAATAACACAACTTATATGAGACCACTACTTCGACTAACATGGAATTACATACCCAACAAACTTGGGCCTGAACACAAATTGCAATATGAAGTAGGAAGCATACAGAGCAGTAAAGAAAAAAGTACCACAATTAAATTTGGACAGAAACTAAAAATGTTGTGAATTTGGTAAGATAAAAGGCCTGAGATGAGGTGCAGAAAGCATGCCTGCTTCCCATGTAACTTGGTCTATCCATGAATCTGTATACGAGGGTTTCCCTGACCTGGATTCACAGCAAATGGTTCAAGTTTTTTGTTAGAACTCTTCTAAGATGATGCTGCAAAGATAATTTACACACCTTGCTACACTTCTTAGTGTCAATTCTTAAAGATGTAAGCTAAGGTAAAGGTAGGTTTTTAGGTCATTATTAAGCAAGACACGAACTTTGGTGTATGAGAACCACCTTACGGAAGCCCAGAAGCAGATTTTTTTTCCATGTACCTGACAAAATTTTTAAGGAGAGATACAACACTTTCCTATCCAGGTTTGAACTCATGAATTTCCCTAGGGAGTACACATGTCTTTAACAAAAAACCCACTCACGTAGTATATGTGACATTTCTAACAATATATAGAAATTAACACAACAAACGATGTAAGACAGCACTTTCATGCACCCTGCTTCATGACATCACTATTTAATATATTGGAAAAATTTCAACACTTCAAAATAAGTTAAATAAAAATTAAAAAAACTTAAGCATACAACTGTAGAAGATACCTGCTGAGGCCGACAACTTCTATGCCCCTGGCAACCGCTGCTTTGCAGATAGCTGAACCAACAAAACCACTGCCTCCCAGGACTAAAATCTGCATCCCAAAGGTTTTCATGTATACCATCAGCATTCAAAAAAACCAGTTAGAATATACACGAGCTAAGAATTAAAATTTACACATCATCACCCACCTTCTCTGTCTTGACATCAGCCACAACATCAATGAGGTTAGATGAATAGCCAGGCTCACTGCCACTCTCAGTAGAATAACTACATTGTACATTCTGCCTGCACTCACACTAAATATGAGCATTAACTTAAAAACAAGTCATTGACTAATGAACGGAATAGTTACACGTTTTCTCTAACCTTCTCTCACAAGTGCAGTTCTCTAAGTATTATTATCTTACACATGAAATTTATGAACAAAAAAAAAGCTGCAAATCCAATATACTGCTCCCAGCCTCTAGATTTATCAAGTTGGAATCTGACAAACAGATTAACAATAGATTGAGGCCCTGAAATTAGGCATCTTAGAAGTTAGCATACTGATAGGTTGGGGTTGCATACAATTTAGAATTACTAGTTGGAACCAAGATCCACAATGCATGTCTCAAGACTGAAGAGAGTGGGAATCTGTTTGCTACAATTTACGACCAATAAAAGAAGATGGTTCACTTCTCTTTGAACCAGTACTATAATTGATGAAAGGGAAAAGAAACCTCATAACAGAATAGCAAAGAAATACTTCATAATGTGTGTTACATCCCAATTTTTGGCTCAATTTTAAATGTTCCTATATAGCCGTTGAGGCTTCATGCGAAGTTGAGTAATTGCTTAAATTAGTTATTCGTTATGGTTTCATGTGAAAATGAAGTGTTGGTTAATCGTTATGATTTCATAGAAAATGGAATATTGGTCAATCGTAATAATGATATATGAATTGGAAATGGATGGCTAATATGATTATATGCTATGGTAATTCAACTTCGTAAACCGATGAGCAATATGTTGTTACCATGATAAAAATTTCACTTGCAGGAATGCAATGAAGGGGGAAAGCATTGCCAAAGAAGGAATTGGGGACGAGGGCACCACCTATCATTGAGCAAATAAGCATGAGTCCTAAACCACCATCACTAAGGGTGACAACTAGGCAACCAAGAGTATACTTTGGACGACCACGAGCTAACCAGGTCAATATGTGCATATTTTTAAATAATAAAAGTATTTATTTGAGCTTGAAGCAAACTAAGAACAATCATAATATATGTAAATATAATAGAGGTATCATTATAAAAAAATATAAAGAATAAATTTATTATCTTATTCCTTATGTCAACGTCTTATAAAGCTATCACTATTATTATTTAATTTCCAACCTTGGCAAAGGTTTTATTATTATATCATGAGTGGCCATATTTCTATATCCTTCCATTGGGCCTTATTTGTTTGGTGGCCAAATTAATAATGTTACCACATACTTGTGTCAATGGCCTTTTGTATTGTAACTCCTCGCCACCTTCACATTTCTTGCTCATAATTGAGCATGCAACTGAAAAGGCAAAGATTTATGGTGCAATAGCTCTTTTGGAACAACATTCTTTTATCATTGGCAAAGTAAATACCATCACCTAAGATTAGCAATATTTTCATTCTATTTTTGCTTCACATTCTTTTCTCTGCGAGTTCCACACATTCTTCAACAGATGCATACTATCCGCTATCTCCACTTTGCATTAGATAGTGTTTCTGCCTTATTCAAGTGTTGTTTTGTTCATATTTATTATTTCAGTGTTGAGCTCCTGTACTAGGCGATTGTAATCAATTTCTACTATCCTTGCACTACACATAGCAACTAGTGATCGTGATCACCAGCATTGCTCAGGAACCAATCGACCATTTCAAGAGGCGACCTACCATCAAGTCATGAAAATACCTCTGCTGAATTTTATGCTTTTAATTTGATATAGTGAGGCCGTAGTTGTAGCCTAGATTGGAAAGTAATATTAATGTTGTTAGAGCTCGATCAAGATAT
This sequence comes from Cupressus sempervirens, assembly GCA_028749045.1. Lineage (NCBI taxonomy): Eukaryota > Viridiplantae > Streptophyta > Pinopsida > Cupressales > Cupressaceae > Cupressus > Cupressus sempervirens. The sequence continues at coordinate 674,967,628 of CM053784.1, read as the reverse complement.
GATCTACTGTCTTATAAAATATAGTAAGATTGCTCCAGATTGAGCAAGACCATGGCATTTTACATGTAAGCAATTTCTTTTTAGAATCATATTTAACTAAAGTAATGTCCAAAGTGCAAGCTTATACAGAGATATCTGCAATATATTCTTTGAGATAAGAGACCGTACCATTAAGAATCAAGAAATAAATTTCATGAATTATTTATCTTTAGCAATACCATGGCCTAGGTCAAGCAGATGCAATGGCTGTAATTATAAATTCTTATACATCCACCCCAGTGATTTATCAAGGAAGACCAACATGGTTGAGATGAAAGATGTGAAATGGAAATCATTGGATATGGTTTATTCTTGCATGATAAAGAAAACAACAATCAATAACATAAGCAAGTAATAAAAGATGTTTAAAATCCGTCTCAGCTCATGGCAGTCCATTGTATGGGTCTTGATGTCTAGCGGAGCGGTGGGTTGATACTCTAACACCATGATGCTCAGTGGCTAGATAGTGGCGTCCCAAGTCTAATCCCAGGGTAGGGAGGGCCTTTCTCAGTAGAGATTGTGTGCGGTTGGGAGGTTAAGCCCCTAACAATGCTTCTCCTCTCCCCCAGATGCCAAGTCTTGCACACGACAAAGATATGATCTACATTCAAATATCTTCTAGTATCAGATATTTTACTTTTATGAAATTGAAATCTCAAGTTGAAGATATGATAGATGGTTAAAAATGGTTATTTCTTTTTAGTTACTCTATCATAGCCAATGGTTCTCTTCCATCTGAATGTGTAAAGTAGCTGTAAAATTGTCTTCATTTAAGAAGTAATGTATCTTTATTAGCAGAAAATATCTCTCTTTCCATTTAGTAGTGGTTAGTTATGATGGCAGCTATATATGTTTTATTTGTTGGTTAAATGCTTTTTCAATTGTTGGTTAAGGCAATTCGGTTAAGCCGGTTTGATCTCTTCAATATGAACACGTAATATAGTTGTTATAACTGCCTTCTCATGCTCATGAAAATGAAATAGTAATTGTGTTCAATGATATGATATCTATTAGTCAAGGCTGGGAAAAAGGAGATGTTTTATATGGTATCAGAGCTCTGGGTTTGACAATGAACTTGGGCTCAGCACTGTTTCAAGGAAGCTAAAAATGTAGTATTGAATGGGGCAGGTTGAGTATTTACTTCGCATAACTGAATGTTTTATAATGTAAGATGGAAAATCACACCAGAGATCATCTAGGATAGCCAAGAAAGGCTAAGATGAGTGTGGTAGTCCAGATGGATAAACCTGCAAAAATCATAAAGATGATCAGAACTATGAAAGATAACATAATTGGAATATAGTATGTCAAATCGAGTGGGTGGGTGATCGAGCACATAGTGTCCATTGGAAATCCTTGGCTAAGGTAGGTTTAGTGGCATGCTTGCTACTGTGATCACTAGAGGTCAAGGAGCTAGCAGTTTGGCAGATAGGTTGATGGAAGGTATTTATAGCCTAGTTAGTTGTCTAGCCAACACTCTAACACCAAGATGCTCAAGTGGCAGGACCAGATGGTGTACATGTACCTTATCCCAAGTAGGGAGGGCCATTCTCAATAGAGAATGAGTGAGGATTACATTAGGTCCAAATGCCTAGACTTGCACAATACAAACCAGTTTCTACTGCTCTTAATGCAGTGTGATCTAAATCTTGTTAGTAACTAGTTATTTCTTTCAAGTTGCATGTCTATCTCAGTTTCGGCATTATACTTTATGCAATTACATTCCTATTCATATGAAAAGGTACTTAAGATTTTGTTATTCATTTTGGACTTGATTTGAAAATTGCAAACCATGATTTTGAGATTTCTTTGATCTTGAAGTGGCTAGGGGTGCCTATATGTAAACTAATGTTCTCTTCTAATGATGATAAATAGCGAGAAGGCCATACATCACATTTTTGTTGCTGCATGGAGTAAGCACACTTTGCATAAATGAAACTATCAATGTTTATTTATTATAAGACATAACTTTAGTTTGACTTAATTTTGTTTTCTTTGCTTTTGAGACATTTTAGTGACGAGATGGGCAAGAAAGCCTAGGTCACATGAATGGGAAAAGTGGATTCCCTAATCTTTATAGCTGATTGGCGAACATGCCTAGATGATCTACCTATCCGACGAGAACCCTATGTTAGATGGCAAATATGACTAGCTTGTTTCAAATACCTATGCTGAGTTAAGAAATTTCAGCTTCAAAGGTAATGTTTTTCAATATGGAACTTGATTGAATGGATTACGAAGAACTTACAAATATTTTTACTTGCAACAAGATATTTGAATTATTTCCCAATTGCTATAAATGATCAAACTAAATTAGTTTGCACATAGGTGCATAGATTGGAAACGCAATGTATGAAATAAACAAGATATATGATATACGTTGATGCTATGAAGCATTTTATGGACCCTCATGGGAAGATGGAATTTTTGGAATCCATCTCTATGAACTTTTTTAACGATATGAGACATTTCATGAAACCTGTGATATCAAAGCATATTATTATGAACTTGATTGTGAATAAGCATGGGGAGCCAACCCCCTATGGTTGGGAGTTCTAGGCAAAATCCTAAGGAATGTAAGTTTTGTGGATAGATCTGACCCAAGGTTTGAGCCATAGTTGGACTGTTTTGTGGATAGAACATACAAGCATTTGGGCCACACTCCCATCTCAAGATTTGCATGTGGACGTGTATTCCAATGGCATAGGAGACTGGGATACAAATAGTGTGGTACCATGTTTATTATGACCTCGATGGTTTTGATTGGGTGTATTATTATCTTTCATGGTATATTACGGTTATCTTTTTGGATGCATTGTTGTAGATTGCATAGTACACATGTTGTATTGATTCCATATGACAATAAATTATCATGATGTATTGGGATGCTTATGTTTATAATACGCACACTTGTATTAAATTGATGTGATGTGAATGTTTAATCATATTATGATGAAGAACTTGTAGAGCTTATATCATTTCAAAGATGAAATATATTTCCATCATGACATGATATATAAAAATTCTATTAAAATATTATTGTGATAAGATGGGCATGAAGGCCCAGGTCACATAAATGGAAGCATGGATCAACTAACCCTTTCACATGATTTGTGAGCCTCCGAGAATGATTTCTACTCATTTGATGAGTACCATATATTAGATGGTGTGTATGAGTGATTTAATTACTTGTCATCAAGTCATGAACTAGAGCATGCTAGTTAAAGAATTGCAAGTCTTGGAATGATTATCTTTGCTCTTGAATATTGAACATTGAAAAGTCTATTAAACAAACTACTAATATGAGAATTGAAAAAAAACATATTGTAAGTGTCTACATGAATGTGACATGATTATGAAACAGAATATCCTAAAACATGATCAATTCAAAGTGATGCTGAAATGAGCATAGGAATGGTTAAGTAAACACAAGTATGTGTGTGTTTCGCTTTTGATTTTATGATATCATTTTTCTGAAAACATTGAGATAAGGGAATGATAGACCTTGATTTTGATCATGGCTTATATTTGATTCAAATTGGAATGAGATGAATTCATGATGCTCTCTCTCTCTCTCTCTCTCTCTCTCTCTCTCTCTCTCTCTCTCTATATATATATATATATATATATATTATATTCTTTTAGTATTTAAAATTGCAAAGTTCATTTAGAACGATGAAATACAAGGGCGAGGGTATGTTATATCCCAATTTTTGGCTCAATTTTAAATGTTCCTTTATAGTTGTTGAGGCAACGGTGAGGGTATGTTATATCCCAATTTTTTGCTCAATTTTAAATGTTCCTTTATAGCTGTTGAGGCTTCATGCGAAGTTGAGTAATGGTTTAAATTAGTTATTCATTATGGTTTCATGTGAAAATGAAGTGTTGGTTATTCGCTATGATTTCATAGAAAATGGAATATTGGTCAATCATTGTGACGATATATGAATTGGAAATGGATGGCTAATATGATTATATGCTATGGTAATTTCAACTTCGTAAAATGATGAGCAATATGTTGTTACCATGATAAAAATTTCACTTGCAGGAACGCGACGAAGGGGGAAAGCATTGTTAGAGAAGGAATTAGGCACAGGGGCACCACCTATCATTGGGCAAATAGGTATGATTCCTAAACCACCATGGCTAAGGGTAACGACAAGGCAAGCAAGAGTATACTTTGGACGACTATGACCTAACGAGGTCAATATGTGCATATCTTTAAATCATAAAAGTATTTATTTGAGCTTAAAGCAAACTAAGAACAATTGTAATATATGTAAAAATACTAGGGGTATCATTATAATAAAATATAAAGAATAAAATTATTATTTTATTGTTGCATCCCAATTTTTGACCTAATTTAAAATATAGCCGTCGAGGTTTACATGAAGTCAGTTGGCAATTTGATTTGTTATAATCTTGCGAAATGGTAAGATGGTTGGTCGTTATAATTTCAAATGAAGATAACAAGCTAGTTGATCATTTATCACGAATTCATGGAATTGAGATGGTTAACCATTATGATTAATTATGATTAAATAATTCATTATGATAATATAATTTAACTGTGGAGAATTTCCTTGCAGGAAACACATCGAAGGGGTGGCAGCATTGTTAGAAAAGAATTAGGCACAGAAGCATCACCATCACTGGGCAGATGGGTTGAGGACCTAGCGACTTGAAACAGGATACATTTGTGGGACCCACATGAGCTATTTAAATAAATAAATTAAGAAACATAAATAATTGGGTTAAAATATAAAAGTACCTAAAAGGATTTAATTTATCTTTCACCTTATTATTATAATAGATATATCTATATACGTACATATAGATATAAAAATGAGATAGCGTCATTTTATTATAATAATACAATGATGTCACCCTATTAATATATTTACAGGTACATATATAAATATAAGATTATAATAATATTCGAAATATAATCTTCCAACTCTATTTCTTTCCTTTTTAATATTCTTGCTTTTAACCGATTAGCATTTGGCATGATAAATCGAATTTAAAACATTTGGAAATCGAATGGTTTATAATCTTGAAAACCAGTGGAAGCCAAAAAGTCTTTTTAAGACCTTATTATATCTTGAGTCGGGTGGAGACAAGAGACAAGAACTCTCATCCCCAACTTCTATATTCATGGCATCCAATTTCCTTTCTATCATTCACGACTTCCTTGTTTATTTCCGTCTACCATCTAGACAAGATACTTTGCATAACATCCGAATTTCTGCATTTCCAATTGAAATCTCTGCAGTTTGTAGCAGCATTTACAAGTCTTCCATACATTGTTTATCCTTGATGAAGCCATGTATGGAAGACGGACATCTTTTTAATCACACTCGGCTACCTTTCTTTGCTACGTTTTCCTTACTCTTTCTACCACCCTCAGGTTCCGATTTCACATACTTTCTTGTGTCGAGATCTTCTTTGTTTTCTAGTCTATACTTCCATTTGCAAGCAGCATCTCTACCATATGTGTTCAACTCGTTGAGGATTACTGTATTATACACTTTGGATTCGTCTGCAACATCTGAAGAAGGGCAGATATCAAAACAACTCCAGGCTTCAGACCTATTAAACATCTACATCAGCTCATGATATTATCTCAATATCATTTCATAGCTTTTCCATGATAGCCAATTAGGCTAATAAAAACTCTGTTACTCCCAGATTTATTTCAAGTTATGATATGAGTTTTGCTGCATATTCCATGTCCTTTGTTATCATTCCTCTTCTTTAAACCTTCATAATAAATTAGATACAATCTTTATGGAAGCGTTTTTCCAAATTCAATAAAATCTGGAATGAAATATACTATCCAATGATATTTTCCAAATTAGTCTCAAAACATAATCTTCTGGTCACAGTTGTGATAAGCATACTAAGCAGCAAATCTATGCAGCAAGTTTCAATATTTATCATGATGCTATCTTGTTTGAATTTACAGATTGAACTTCTTTAAATTAGCCTTGTTCATGATAGGTGATAACCAAGTAACCATAGTATGGATCCTTATGCCAATGGATATTAAAATTAAACAATCAGTTCTGAAATCTTTAAAGAATATAATCTCTCAAATCATAGATTGTGATAAGCTGGAATATATGTTAATTATGAAACAATTGAGAATCAACAAAAAGAACTGGTTGTTCTGAGAATTCCGAACACCTGGGACTCACCCAGTTCTGTAGCCAAGGAAATGGGTGATGAGGTGAGAGAAAGGAATCTAAAATTACATGAAACAAAATCAAATATGACATATCAATGTTTATCATTTTTAGTTTGAATTATTTAATAGTTCATGCATGATCCTATTAATTGTATCCTCCTATTGTCAAGTTGAATGGTGTGTTTAAATACCAGGATGCTCAGTAGATGACCGATGTTCCAAGTCCAATTCCGGGTAGGGAGGGCCTTTCTCATTGGAGATTGTGTGGGGAATAAGTTAAGGTCCGAGGTTGGGTGGTTAAGCCCCTAACAATGTTTCACCTGTCCCCAAGTTGTCGGACGTACAATAGACAAAGATAAGCTAAACATTCAATTGTTTGTCGGAAACAAGTATTTTACTTTTATGACGTATATGCAAGACTAAGGTAAGATTAATTGAGTTTTCTCATCATTACAGTTATTTTACATTTAGTTGCAAGAAAAAGATTTATCTAATGGAATGTTTTATCAATCTTTCATTTATATGAATAATAACTATAAGCATATCTTATAAACTTATGTTATTGCCACAAGGAAAGGAATGATACAGTGGTATCTGAAGCCTTAATTGAATTAGTGGTATCTGGGCCCTAATTGAATCAGTGTTATCTGAAGCCCTAAGTGATACAATGGTATCTGGAGCCCTAATTGATTCAGTGGTATTTGAAGCCCGAATTGATACAGTGGTATTTGATGCCCTAAATGATTCAGTGGTAACTAAAGCCCTAAGTGTTACAATGGTTTCTGAAGCCCTAAATGATCCCATAGTAATCGATGCCCTAACTGCTACAATGGGTTGTGATGCCCTAATTTTATATAGTGGTAATTAATAGTAATCGTCATTTGATTTTGATATAGCGGTATTGAATGATAGTCGTTATATGATTTTATTATAGTGGTATTAGTGGACTAATCTAGGTGATTACAGAAGCATCCCTACAATGATTTCTGATTTCGAATTCCATGTTATGTGGATTTTAATTTCTATAGTAATTCATTTGATGGTGTTTTAAGTTCTTAGTTAAGAAATTTTGTTTAACTATTTTTTTTAAACCGTCAATCTCTTTCATATAAACAAAACCGATTTAACTATCTTCCTATGAAAATGAAGTAATATATGTATTTCTTTGAGTATATTAGTTGTTAATTAAGACTCGGGAAAACTGGTTGTTACATTTATTCCTTATGTCAACATCTTATAAAGCTATTATTATTATTTAATTTCCAACCTTGGCAATGGTTTTATTATTATAACATGAGCGGCCATATTTCTATATCCTTTCATCGGGCCTTATATGTTCAGTAGCCAATTTAATAATGTAACCACATGCTTGTGTTGATGACCTTTTGTATTGTAACTCCTTGCCACCTTCATATTTCTCGCTCGTAACTGAGCATGTAGCTGAAAAGGAAAAGATTTATGGTGCGATAGCTCTTTTGGAACAACATTCTTATCATCGACAAAGTAAGTACCATCACCTGTGATCTGCAATATTTTCATTCCATTTTTGCTTCACATTCTTTTCTCTGCGAGTTCCACACATTCTTCAGCGGATACATACTATCTACTATCTCCACTTTGCATTAGATATTGTTTATGCCTTATTCAGGCGTTGTTTTGTTCATATTTATTATTTTGATGTCGAGCTTCCTACACCAAACAACAAGAATCGATTTTTACTATCCTTGCACGACACATAGCAACCAGTGACCGTGATCACCAGCATTACTTAGGAGGGCCGACCGGCTCGCCATAAACCAATTGAGCATTTCAAGAGGTGACCTACTGTCAAGTCACGAAAATACCTATGCTGAATTTTATGCTTTTAATTTGATATAGTGAGGTCGTAGTTGTAGCCTAGATTGGAAAGTATTATTAATATTGTTAGAGCTCAATCAAGATATGATCTGCTGTCTTCTTTACTATATAAAATATAGTAAGATTGTTCTAGATCGAGCAAGACTGTAGCATTTTACATGTAAGCAGTTTCTTTTTCAGAATCATAGTTAACTAAAGTAATGTCCAAAGTGTGAGCCTATACAAAGATATCTGCGATACATTCTTTAAGATAAGAGATTGCACCGTTATGAATCAAGGATAAATTTCAAATTATTTATCTTTTGTAATGTCATGGCCTAGGTCAAGCAAATGCAATGGCTGTGATTATAAATGCTTATACATCCACCCTAGTGATTTATCAAGGAAGACCAACATGGTCAAGATGAAAGGTGTGAAATGGAAATCATTGAACTCTGGTTTATTCCTGCATGATAAAGAAAACAACAATCAATAACATAAGCAAGAAATAAAAGATGTTTAAAATCCATGTCAACTCATGGTAGTCCATTGTATGGGTCTTGATGTCTAGTTGAGCGGTGGGTTGATACTCGAACACTAGGATGCTCAATGGTTGGACAGTGGTGTCCCAAGCCTAATCCCAAGGTGGAGAGGGCCTTTCTTAGTAGAGATTGCGTGGGATACTTAAGGGTCCGCGGTTGGGAGGTTAAGCCCCTAACAATGCTTCTCCTCTCCACCAAAGGCCAAGGCTTGCACACAACAAAGATATGATCTGCATTTAAATGTCTTCCAGTATCGGGTATTTTACTTTTATGAAATTGAAATCTCAAGTTGAAGATATGATAGATGGTTAAACCGGTTATTTCTTTTCAGTTATTCTGTTACAACCGTTGGTTCTCTTCCATCTAAATATGTAAAGTAGTCATAAAATTGTCCTCATTTGAAAAGTACCGTATCTTTATTAGCAGAAAAATATCTTTCTTTCCATTTAGTAGTGGTTAGTTATGATGGCAACTATATATACTGCATTTGTTGGTTAATGCTCTTTGAATTGTTGGTTAAGGCAACTCAAATAATCCGTTTAACCATTGATCTCTTCCACATGAACATGTAAAATAGCTGCTATAATTGCCTTCTCATGCTCATGAACATGAAATAGTAATTGTGTTCAATGATATGATAGTTGTTAGTCAAAGTTGGAAAAAAGGGGATGTTACAAAGTGAAAGCCACTGCCCAAAAAATGAAGCTTTTTGGGAACCTAAAGAGGTACGTGTTAGAGTAATATTTAGTTTGCTTACTACTTAAATCATATTGATTTAATTAATTAAGTTATTACTCTTTAGTGCTTAAGCTTTCTCTTAGGTGCATTAATAATTAATTCTTTTATTAATTATTAATGTGCAACCAAGCTTTTTTTACGCTTTAGGGTTTTGTTCACCTTTATAGGTTGAACCTTGTAATTCTTTTTCTTCATATAACTTAGATCATAATTTTGCTCACTTTTTGAGTAATTTCTAAGTTCTTCCTTTTTCTTCTTTTTGCCTCTCCTGTAACAGGTTATTTGCATGCAGGTATTCTTGGTATTCTGTGGATTTGTATCTCTCAATTCCTACATGGTATCAGAACTCCCCTACTGCACTGTGTTCTAGTGTGTTTTTTAAGCAAGCGCTACAGTTCTTTCAAGGTTTTGTCATCAATCTGGAGGTGACGGTTCTTTTGAGCATTTTGAGCCCAAACAGACCTCACCATCGTGCTCAGAAGGCCCGAGAGATTCAATTTTCATATAAAGTTTGTCTTTTTTGGCCATAGTAGCCTCTGGGGAAAAAAATTCCTCTCCTAGGCCGTACAACACAAATTTCAAAAAAAAACAAAAACCTTGTTTTAAGGTTTTTTTAGCGCAGGCAAAATGCACCACCCACGAGCAGCTAGCGCCCCGCCCACGCCTAGCCCGCGGCCAGACTGTTGCCTATCCCCGACTGGAGCACCACCTCCGCCCAACAATGTGACCCGCGCTCCACCCACAAGCCGCCAGTTGAGACTACCCCTTGACGTGCAGACAGTCATCAATTTTTTTGTCTCTATATTTTTCCAGAGAACTCCTTTTTCAGAGGTACAGTTGGCTTTTTAGCCATAACTTTGGCATACGATATCAAAAATTGAAGTGTCATATATTGTTGGAAAGCTCTTTCCGAGCCTGATCCAACCATGCTGGTTTTATCTTCAAATTTTGTCATTTGATCAGTTGTTTCTGGTGTCAAAGTGGAGGCTTTGTTTTTTCATTCCTCTCTGCATCTAGAAAACAAGTTTTTTACTTGTCTTGTGTGCTTTCATACTTATTTGAAGTGTACGGGAGATTGTATAATATTTTGTGGCGGGTGCAAATTCTCTTTCTGTCATTTATTTCAAAGAGATCCTTCTACTTCTGTCTACTTTCTCTCAATGGAGGACTCTTCTGTTGCCTGCCTTACACCTCACAACTACCACACTTGGAAAGGACAGATGACCAGATTGCTTATGGCAAAGGGGTTATGGTCATGCCTTGATGAGGCTCCGCTAGTTCTACAGAGGCCTTATGAGACTCTTATGTAGAGAAATAGGATGGATGAGGCAATGAGCCTCATTGCACTAAATATTTCAAATGGGTTGTTCCATCTGGATGGTTTGACCACACCCACGGCTATGTGGAACACGTTTTCCACCTTGTTTGGCACAATGAATCAGTTCAGGGTTCTACAGATAGAGGCAAAGTTCACCTCCTTGGTACCTGAATCATTCACTAGCATTGAGGACTTATTGATGAAGTTCAAGTCTCTTCGATCTATTTTACAGGTTGCTGGAAAGACGAAATCAAATGATGAGTGTATCTTTCTGATACTCTCAAAGCTTCAAGGTCCTTATCAGATTTTCACTTCTACCTTCTACTCAACTATGGATGCACTAGGTGCACAACATGTTATGCTCTCTTTTGAGACATTCTATGACAGGTTGACTTGTGAGTAGTCCAAGCTCACTCAGATGGATTCATTTACAGGTTCACAATCACAGGCATTGCTTGCCAAGACAACTCAGGGTACATAGAAGCAGAAGAAGAAGCAGATATCAAATTCCTCTTCTCAGCACTCTACTGGCCCACCATCTTCTTCTAAGAAGGAGAAACAGAAGACTGAGAGCCCTACATGTTCCTATTGTCAGAAGGGACTTCATGATGACTCACATTGTTTTCAGAAAAGATTTGATGGCTATGAGAAACAGATTGCAGATTTGCAAGCTCTTCTTCAGAAGAGCACTGTTTCCTCTCCATCCTCTTCTACCTCACAGGGGTCTGCTTTTCAATCTTCTTCCATATCTTTGACATCTAGATAGGATTTTGGACAGAGTCATACATTACGAGCATCCATTGCATCCCCTTCACAGGTCCCTTGGATACTAGATTCAGGTGCTTCTCACTATATGGCATCTTCTCAAGGGGTTTTCTCTATTGTTGAGGTTTCCCCCATTTCTTATATTCTCATGGGGAATAACATTGCGCTAACAGTCTGTGGGAAAGGTTCAGTAGGCATTCAGGATGGCAAATTCAATGATGTACTATATGTTCCATCTCTGTATGTAAACCTTCTCTCGATTTATCAGATTACACACAGTGGATCAGGGAAGACAATTGAGTTTACTGCAGATTAAGTCTTCATTCGGGATAGTGCGACAGGAGGCCTTATTGCTAAGGGACAATTGATCATACCACCCGTCTCTACACCTTCTCACACTTTGGTCCACCGTCTCCATTGTTGGAGCATAGCTCTTCTCTTTCGCGAGAGCATCATGTGGTGCAGTCAGGACGCTTGAACCTTTGTATTATTCCTAAGATCACTATTTTGACTGCCACACCGCATCCTATTGAGGTCTTTTCTCTTCAGCAATATTCTTCTTCAACACTGCCTGACCATCCAGCTCCATTCATCGAGCCACTAGGTGCACTTGTTGAGGATTCTACAGAGGACATTCATCTTCTCTTTTATGAGAGTGTCAGCACACCTGTCACACCACTTACATTGGGGATTCCCTTTAAGGATCCTCATGTTTTCTCCTTTGAGCATCAGCTAAGCCTTCCAATTTCACCTCTCATTTAGGGGTTTCCTTGTTCGATCATTTCTACAGGGGCTCCATCATTCTAGAGGGCTTTGGTGTCTCTTCCCTCTCTCATGGGGGGCCTAATTGTACTTACGGTTTTGAGAGAGTCTCTTGAGCCATTTCTTTTTTTGCTTTTTTCTATCTCTTTTTGGAGAGGAGTTTTACCCACTGGGTTTTCTCCTTTGTCTACGGTTTACAGAGATTTCCTTGTATTGGGTACCCGATTAGGCCTTGTTGTCGAGACCCATTTCCTTCTTTCATAGCTGTGCTAGGTTAGCTTACCCCTTACGCTTAGCTTTAGGGGGGGTGTTAGAGTAATATTTAACTTGCTTACTACTTAAATCATATTGATTTAATTAGTTAAGTTATTACTCTTTGGTGCTTAAGTTTTCTCTTTGGTGCATTAATAATTAATTCTTTTATTAATTATTAATGTGCAACCTAGCTTTTTTAGGCGTTCGGGTTTTGTTCACCTTCATAGGTTAAACCTTGTAATTCTTTTTTCATATAACTTGGTTCATAATTTTGCTCACTTTTTGAGTAATTTCTGAGTTCTATCTTTTTCTTCTTTCTACCTCTCTCTTGTAACAGGTTATTTGCATACAGGTATTCTTGGTGTTTTGTGGATTTGTATCTCTCAAATCCTATAGTGTTGGGAGGATATTTTGCAACCGACAGTTTTGGGAAAAAATCCAATCGCAAAATAGGATGACCACCCACAGCATGTGAGACAGAGTCTCTCATACCTTAAAGGGAAGGCTCCCCCTTCTCACCGTTCCTTGGATTAACTCAAGGTAAGCAATAAGTCGAGAGATTTTATAAACAAGGTGTTACTAATATTTTTTCTTCTTAACTTTCAAGAAAGGATCCACTTACTCGTAGAGAAAATAATGGGCAAGTTGAATCTCTAGCTACACTTCTATCAAGAGCTGGAAACAGTGATACCGATAAACTTTTACTAACTCAAAGGCCAGCTAAAATGTACCGGTTTGGCTCTATGTCCGGTTGTACTTCTATATGGAAAAAGCTTTTCAATTAGGGCACAAAGACTCGTAAAAGTAAAAATACTTAGCTATTTTACAAATTAAGAAGAAAATATAAGCTACAAACAAAGCTTCTAGCTATACACTTTCACAATTGCTCCGGGTCAAAGCTCTGGCTTCAATTGTTTCTTAACTCTTTTTTATTCAATTCACTAGAACAATTACCAATAACACAAGACAATATGAATCAAAGACAACTTGGATGAATTATAGACAAAGCTTACAATTCACACAAATAACAATTTCACTTAATCAAAGTTAAGCATCAAATGCTCCTTTGTATTCACTTTCTCTCAAAATAATGCTCACACAAACAAAGTTCTGCTGGCACAATTTCTCCAGAGTTCTCTTGCATAAAAGATAATGATCATTTTACAATGAAAGGGTACTTCTTTATATAGGCACAGGAGTTGAGAAAAAGGTGGAGGAAAAAATGGGAGCAACTCAACCAACTTTGATCTAGTCTAACTACAGAAGAAAATATAGGGTTACATGCAACTACACATGCAACTTGCATTACATCTTTTACATACACATGTAAGTCGCATTACATGTAATTACACATCTTCATGCAATGCATCCTCTTCAATTACAAACATGGAAGAAGAAGAAGAAGAATAAGAGAGAGAGATGGAAAAGAATTGAAACAATCCTAGGGATTGTTCTGAAGGGCCTTGTACTTGACAATGCAATCCCGGATGATCACAGGATTGGGAGTTTTTGTATTTTGTACTGCTGCATTCACCTTTATAACCATGGTGTTGTGTCTTTCGATAACCTCTAACTTTGATGAATTGTCTGTTGTCATGTGGAAACTTGAAATGATCCAACTTTTCTTGTTCAAGTTGTTGTGAATTCTCCTTTGTAGATTGGCACATTCTGAATTCTCTAACACTTTGAAAACCTTCTTGACAATGTCCAGATGTAAACTCGGAATAGCTTTCCATCAGCATCTTTATCTTTTTTTTGACATAAAATGCTTGGCACTTGGGAATGCATGCAAATGGAGAGTGCTGATTTCCAAAATGTGACTTGGGCTTTCAAGATGTCATTGCACGGAAAATGGATTGCATGTAAATACAACATGCAACAAAGGATGAAGGATGAGATGGAAAGCGAAGGCGAATGGTGGATGAGCTTTTACATGTAAGTGCAAATGGAAGAAATGCAAAGCATGTACTGCCATGGGAAGTGGAAAAACATGTATTTGCTCATGGAAGCGTGAATGCATATAGAGACGCAAGAATTAAAATGGAAGCGAAAAATGGGATTACATGCATGTGCGGATGGTGAATGAGATGGAAAACATGTAATTGCATTTGTCGGATGAGATGTTAAGTGTTGTGACATGGAAAATGGAAGTGAAACGCGATGATGCTTTTGCATGAAGTGAAGCAAAAAAGTTCTTGGGAAAGAACTTGTAACTTCTCCAAAGTGGAGAAAACCGACAAGCAAGCACAAAGCACGAAACAAACACATGCCTTTGGCAAAAGACTCAAACATGTCAAGATGCAATGCACTTCAACACTTAAATTCGAATTTGGAATTTGGGGAAATTACAAAAGTGTAAAAATAAGAGTTTTCATCATTTTTAAAGGCAAAATGCACTTTTCATGGCATATATATGGACAAATGTGCACTTTCAAGCTAAAATATGCATGGAAATAGCAAGATAAGCACAAATTGATGAGCAAGTTTGAAAATGTCCACTTACTTGGAGGTTAAAGAGCCAAAATAGCAAGTTTTATAGACTTGAAAACCAATTCTTCCTCAAATTCGGTTTTTCAAAAACTTGTTGACTTTTTTCGTACTTGCATTTCACAAAAATTAATGAGCAATGAAGGGTCGAATTTGACATGAAAGTGCCAAATACATGGTCTTCAAAGACAATATCATGAATCTAAAACTCAAAAACAATCCCTCTTGATCAAAGGTATAGGCTGGAAATGTATTTTTTTGAGTTTTTTGAACAAAAACATGACATTTTTCTGCAAAAATCTGAGCCATTTTTGCTAAAACGTGGCCAAAAGATGCATGTTTTTGAATCATTTTTGACTTGTGAATGCAAAAACGACTTTCCCAAATGCATACACATGGATCAAAATGCAAAAAAGTGGCTTCAAAATGCATAAAAGTGGATTTAAACCCCAATTTTCCGGGCATATTAAGCAAAAACGTGATTTATAAAAAGACATGAAACAAAAACGTTTTGGCTTCTAAAGTTGAAAATGTGTATCATAATGCCATGACAAACACTTTAAAATGCCAAATCGATTTGGATGGGAGGAAAAACATGCATTAAAAATGGATTTTTTTGCATATTTCTCCAAAAACGTGATCCATCATGAAAGTTTCAAAAACATTTTTGAGGCAAATGAATCCATTTTAGAAGCAAGGAAACTCATTGCCATGCAAAAACGTTTCAAATGGAACAAATCTCATGCAAATCCGTTGATTAAAACTCAAGTTGTGAGCAAAAATGAAGGAATTTGGAGTTTTCTTCAAAAACGTGCCCTTGGATTGATCTCCAACAACAATTTTCAACATGCTAAATCCATTCTTGATGCAAAGAAAATCATTGCCAAGGAAAAACATATTGAATGAAGAAGATTTCAAGCAATTCCACCAAGAAAATCTCAAGTTATGGGCAAAATCGGGTTCTTGGAGGCTGAATGCATGCTTTCCTCTCAAAATCGGACTTTTTGGGATGCATAGCATATTTTAAAACATGTTTTCCTTCCGAATCGGACCTTTTTAGGTGCAATGCATGTTTTAAAATATGCATCAAGTGAAAATAGGACCTTTTTGGGTACAATGCATATTTTAAAATGTGCTTCCAAGTGAAAATCGGGCCTTTTGGAGGGGAATGTATATTTTAAAATGCAACTCACCTTTTAGATGCATAAGCATGAAAAACTCCATTTTTCATGTCATAGCATCAAAAAGGTCCATTTATGATGAACTTTTGATATAATGACATGAAAAATGTCTACCAAAGACTTTATATGCAATGGCATGAAAAAAGTCCACTTTTGATGGATTTTACATGTAATTGCATATAAAATGTCCACTTATGAAGTCTTTAAGTCATTTAATTCACTTAAAATTATAAAAATGTTACAAAATGGGTCAAAAACAATATTTATAAACATCATTTTAAAGTAACATTTATAAGTATTTGATTTTTAAAACCAAAAATTTAAAATGAAACTATATAGTTATATAGTTACTTTAAGTGAAAAATTAAAAAGTAACTCAAATTAAAATTATAACATAAAGTGTACTATAGTCACTCTAAGTTATAAATTTAAAGTAAAAGTAACTTAAAAACATAACAAAAAGTGAATATAATGTTATATTTTTCAAAAAGTGAATGTCAAATTGAAAATATAATATCATATTTTTAATTTGTGTTGTTGCACCTAAAATGTTCACTCTTGAGGCACTAAAATGGGCATAACTCTTGACTGACAACTCCAATTGACCTCTACGTTAGACCGAATCAAAAGGAAAAACGAAAAGCATGACATGAGCAAAACCAAAGGACTAAAAACAAGCAAACGCAAACTCAAAAGCAAAGAACGGACTATGAAGACTTCAAAAATCAAGCAAAGGCTCGACAGAAAGCAAAATGAAAAAGACTTGATGAAGGCCTTTAGTAAAAGGATTCATTATATCAATTGGTACTGATTGGTTGATTAATACTAACCAATTAAATAACGAACTCAACTTAGAGAAATGCAAAACTAAGCTTGAAAAAGTTTCCTACTATTACTTACATTTTGTGGTGACAAAATGCAGGACAACATATAGTACGTATGCATCATCCATTGCTTTCCTGAACTTTAAGATGAATCTTTTTAGGAGAGCAAATATTGTAAAAAAAACTCGTAAAACAGTGTGCAAGTTGCCTTGCACTCCCATCAAATAAAGCTACTAGATGTAATTTGTAAACGAGTTATGGAGGCTAGGGTCAAGAGGAAAGCTGCAAGTCTCCAACTTTACCATTAAATAAACTTGTTACATTTGAATGACATATAAAGATGAAGAATGGAACCAAATGACATGGTTAACTTTCATTATAATCAAATAACATTGACATGATTAAATGAGTTGGGCTAAGATGAAGCTACCCGCTTTACTAGCTCTTCATACAACCATTGGCAATAAAGTAGTGGTTGGGTTAGGAAACAGGATAGAGTGCGGTTTAATGTCAACCATTTCAGATTTTCTTGGTGACCACTTGATGTGGATCTAGTTCGAACTACATCTGCAATCCATCCAGTTCCCCTATCAATTCTAATAAGGTGTGTGCTGAAAGGTTCGGGTTTGCCAACAACATACCTAAGTGAACTCAGGAAGGATCCAAATAGATCACACTGAACCGATCACTTTTCGGATAGAATCTTAAATTATTCTATTTTGTGTATTCATGTTTGAACTTGTGTATTCATGTTTGAACTTGAATTGGTCACCCTAAAACAAATTCCCAACCCTAAAAATGTCAACTACAGCCTTTTAAACACTAAAACAAACTCATTTTAACTCGTTTTGATTGCAAAAGACATTCCAAAAGGTTATATTTCGCTCTTACTTTCCATTCAACAAAGAAAGCTAAAGATTAATCATTGAAGGTTCCACAAAAACTGCATTGTTATTCCTAGGCATATATATACAATCGTCCATTGGCTGCCAAGAAGATCATAGGAAAAAACATGGAAAAGTGGTAAGTCTTCTATTCAAACATGAAACAAACTCCCTTGCTTTGTTTTTCTTTCATATTCTATAGTTGTATCACTATGCTTAAATTTTTAAGAGATAGGTTTTACATATATATTCTTTGTTTTTGTTTGTTTTGAACGTGTTGTTTATAAAATTTGTCGCCATAGGAATTACAAAAGCAACTAGTTCTAACTCCATAGACTGACCTAAACTCAAAACAAATCCAAATTCTCCTCTTCAAAAGTATGTTACTATAATGGTAGGTTCTAGGTGGTGAGAGTTATATTTGGATTGGCAATAAGTGTATTGTCAAATATTGAAATTCATTCAGTCAAATGAAAACCCATTTATGTGGAATCATTGGATTAGGCATCCAATTCTACCTTGGAAAGAATAGTATACCTGTGTCACCAAAGCAAGTGATAGCATATGTTAACAAAGAAGAGCAAACAAATGAAGTAGCAAAGCCATAGAGAAAATTGTCTTTTAGCAAAGAGAAGATCAAAAGGAATTAAGCCCCCTATGGCCTCTATCTAATTATAATGTTGTAATAGAAAGCCATTGATTTTTGCCACTCCTTAAAATTAGCTCACTACAAATAAGAGACCAAAGTGACCTTTGGAAATGGCAATTTAAAATGGAACTTGGTACATTGCCAATCAACACCTAGATACATTTTTGCAAATGGGTTGCTATGATGCCATTTTTTTTAAAAAGGGTTTAATAACAAATAATAATAAAAATAATATAGTGTAGACAAAATTTGATTATGTTTAGTGAATGTTCAAAAGAGATGAATGAAGAATTGAGACTCCCTCAAACATGAGATATAAAAGGGCAAAGAGTTCATTAAAAAGCAGATATGGAGGAAGTAAAACAAATGGAGCACATGAATCGAGAAAGAATTAATGGAAGAAAAAAGAGCAGGAAGAGAATACGGAAGTGACTCCTACAAAAGGCAAAAATTATTAAGGGTTCTTCTCTTTCAAAGGGTAATATTTGTGAAGGGTTGTGACTCTTTCAGAGGGTTGAAAACTTGAAGAGTTGTACTCTTTCAAGGGGGGCAAGTGTGAAAGGTAGTGACTCTTTCAAAGGGAGAAATGATGAAGAGTTGTACTCTTTCAAAGGATGATAATTATGTAAGGATGTGACTATTGCAAAGGACGGACATGATGACAAGGTGTGACTTCTCCCTCACATTAGATGGGAGAAGGTTTTGTTTGAGGAGGACATTCAAGGGAGATTCTCAAAAGGCAGCAATAGACAGTGGTGACCCAATTCTTATGGATGGTGGTAACCCATTTATCAACATATTATAAAGGAGAAATCATTTCAAGCTGTAATTCAGCTTTTTTACCTTGACCAAATTTATTGTCATCCAAATGATTTTTATATTAAATTTAAATGTCATCTATTTATTTGGAATAAATTTCTAATGTCAATGTAGTGTATATATATATATATGCTCATTTTGATTATAGGTATAATATGGCTATGATAATATGCAACAAATATTTAATGAATAAACATTAGAAATATTAATGTGCACAAATTAATTAGTCAATGAAACATCAATAACTGTGAATTCATATACATCTCAATATATATCCGTGAACACCAAGAGAAGAATGCTATCCAGCACGCAGAAGATCAGTTACAAGTTTCAACTTTCCAGGCAAGAAACCACTCCAGGAGGAAACAAGTCTTACACAGATACCCACATACCTTCACAGTATGAAACACATGCATCACAACATGAAAATAGCACAGCCCTACCCAGGGCATTGTGTGCCCCTTCTTTGATGCCCAATGCCCAACCAAAGACCGTAATTTTTCCCTTTGGTGTACCATGTTAACTCTCTCTCTCTCTCTCTCTCTCTCTCTCTCTCTCTCTCTCTCTCTCTCCCTCCTAATTGATTGCTTTAAATAATATCCCAAAAGAAAAAGTCACACCCTTTCATAACTATAACAATGTTTCATAATTACATCTATTTTAATACTCATTTGTTAAAATATCATTACATGGTAAAAAGTCCCATAACACAAAGCATTCAATGATCGCTCTTGAATCGGCAAAAGCAATCATCAATTACCAAATCAAGCAAACAATCAATCGGCAAATCATTTTATCTAATCAGAATTCATTCAAACATCATTGACCAATATATTAAGCCAGCATTCAGTACCTTATCAATCCTCTAATCAACAATCACTTAATCATCATTCACCAATACCTCAAATCAAACAATCAAAGGAATTCATTCAATCAATCAATCATTCACACAAATATCAATCATTTGACACAATCCGTCAATCAAATGAAAATTAAATGATCAAGAAAAATAAGCAGAAACAGAATTGAAATCAGAACTGAATTATATTAGCAGCATTGCTAATTAAGAAATATAGTTGATAGATAAGAAGAATTATAGATCTACAAATGTGTTCATGCAATAGAGATATCTGCATAAGTTATTGACCTTCGCAAGTAATGTAAATGCTCGTCTTTAAGGGATTTTGTTTAATAATCTGTTTTGAATTTGAAGTAACAGATTGCTAATAGGAAGGACCACCAACCTTATGAGTTCATGAGACCTAACTACACCACCCTATGATAAATGTTATGCTAATGGGGCCAGGGGGCTTATTGTGCCCTTGGACTTGAGGTCCCATCAAGTACACAACCCATGGATGTAATGGGCAACCAGCCTCCCTTACCTGCCAGCAACATGCAGGCTTACAGAAGAGGCCTACAAGCCTGATTACAGTTTGAAAATCCAGACTATCCTTCAGTTTGAGACTTCAAGTGTTCTCCTAATAGTTCGCTACCCTATCAAAGATCAATTACATCAAATATATAGAACATCACATGCAACGAGTCAGCCATGAAGAATCATATTTTCCAAGATGAGGAAAACGTAATACCAAATATAGGTCAGGACCCAAATCATGAAGAACACGTCCAACAAGATTTCAGATGAAGCGCAAACCCATAGGTATGTTGGCCAAGAGCTTACGAACATTGATTGATGAGCCACAAAGCTTCACAAATCAGGGAATTGCTCCCCAAGATTGGAAAAGTCCAACTAGCCATGAAACATGAAGAACAAATGGTTCCAAGCAAGATTCCAAGAGATCTCCACCAAGAACAAATGGATCAAGGCGCGAACCTAGACGTAGATCCCAAATGATGCTAAGAACACTCCAGAAAGTTCACAAGAGCAACTGATCCAACTCAAAAGAATACCGAACGAAGCACAAAACTAACCAAACAAAACCAACTAAAAACAAATTTTTGGTTGATGCAAGATTTCCATGAACCCAATGATTCTCCTGCAGCATAAAAGCAATGTAGGAGACTGTTGAACATAACAATATCATGATACCTGGCACATAAACAAGAGTAGTTCGACATATACATGTACATCCCAAGTGAAACTCAGAAATGTCAAATAATACAAGTTGTGAAAGGTTCACACTATAGGAACCCTTCTGGTTGAAGCTCTGACAAACACTGCATTTTTTAAATGAAGAAGTTACAATGCATGAAAGTTCAATAGGAAAGCATGGAAAGACAATTTACAATAGCTATTCTTTAGCACACTTATTGGAAAATCCTCAAATGAAATAATTATGACACACAATGCATAAGAAATTAATATTACCAACTATTGGGAACCTGTACCAACAACATGCATTCAGATTGACGTCCTAACTTATATCACAGCCCTTTGTGAACTGTAAATGTTAATGCCTAGACTTGGGATTTGAGTTTGTGGGCACTGTTGACCCAAAACATGCCCCTTAATATGTCAACCTCTGCCTCTAAGAACAAAATGCAGGCCCTTGTAATAAATTGCAGACTGTAAACAAGAGTGTCGTGCCTCTATTAATGTTGTGGCTGCCTATATTCCAAACACGGGCCTTTATAAAGCTGTGATCTGCATTTATAAATCATTCCCCAATCTTTCCAAACATTTTTTGAGATAAAATGTTGAGTTCTCTCAATTTGATCACAATTTGAAACACAATGATGGCTCTAATTGAAACTGCCTCCAAGCACAATTCACTGGTATCTTTCAACCAATTCAAAGTATAAAGTCACTGAAGAAGTCACAATTCTTCCAGCTCTTGATTTCTGAAACCCTTGGCACAAACTCATCACACAAAATACCAAATTCACAAATGCATAGGGATGGTTCATTTTTCTTCCTCATGGTTATATATCTCCTGAATACATATCAAGCTTACACCTTGTATGGCTTAACATGTGTGCCTTTGTTGCAAGGATCGAAATATAAAAATTTATTACTTGTTAATGGTGGTAGCTTCAGTTGGATAAACCCATGAGACTAGACTGAAGATATATGTGTGTGTGTGATAAAATATATATATAGTTAAATAATTAATTGTTATATTAATCAAATAATAATGAATAGACATGTCCCATGAAGGGACATGTCTCTCCATCTGTTTTCCTCAATATAAGAGAGAGAATGTTGCTCTTGGAAAGCATATACCATAGAGGCAATGTTAATACATTTGCAACGATCCTGAAAACTAACATGGTATCAGAGCCGAACTGCAAATGTATAAGTGAATAATAAAAGATTGAATATATTAAGGAATAGATATAAAATGTTAAATATGCATCGCAGATTATCGATCGGAGAGAAACACTTTGAACATGACAAAGATGGTAAACGTGAAACCCACATTGCTTACGCCATCACAAAAACCATGTCAACGGTCCCTAGGTGAACCACAAGATGTGAAATGGAATAGAGTCATTGGCCACATGGGGGAAAGAGGAAGATAGAGGAAGTGCTAAATCCCCGCCAAACACCGCATACACAATCGTGAAATTTAAGGAGCAAGTCCTTACGTAGAACATGACGTGATAGGAGAATCCACAAGGAGGGTCACAAGTGACAAGGTGACAACGTACATCAGCACCAGTTCCAGAGAGTTACATGGATAAGCAGTTGATTATCATAATCAAGTAAGATGGACACTTTGAACAGATTGCTGGCATGGCCAAGGGAGGCCCCCATCAAGTTAATTCAAAAGCGAAGATAAATCGACAGTATTACAACAACAAGATATGAAACGCAAAGAGAATCTTTTCTTCAATGAATTTCCAACATCAGGGGCACGTGTGTAATATCCCTGCTTTCCTCTTAGGTTTGAATGTTGTAACCTACAACCATTTGTCAATATAATATCGAAAATTGTATGTAAAACATAGTAGAAATATTCGATTTAAGTAAATACTAATCTAAATACTGCCCAAGCTACCCTTCCTAATCCTTCAAGAGAGTTCCTTTCTCCAACCACCTAACCCTCTAGTGAGACTTTATCTCGATTAGGTAATTGTCATAGAAAGAGCTACTCCCTTGGCCCTCCTTGGGATCTTTGGTACACTACTTGGTAGAGATCCCACCTCTACCAAGTCTCTTATCTCTGACATACGCATATGTTTGACCACTACAATATATATTGTCTCTAAGGATTCATAACAAATCCTTCTCTAGATTCCTCTTTGGAATCTCAACAGCCATTGAAATATCCTCTAACTCTGACATACAGATCAAAGGCTCCCTGCCAAGTTTCTACTTGATCTCTATGAAATACAAATTCAACATTTTAGCAAACCTCTATTTTGGCAATATTAACCCTCAAACACTCTTGTTTCTTATTGGCTCTAATCCAATTTGAGTTGCTATGTGTTTTGGTCCTCTCCTTGGCACACATTAACATAATACTAAGGCTTAGAGATTGTCTTAGCCACTCAGCAATGATTGAATATTTGACGTTTTTTAACCAATTGAACTATAGGCATAAATGCAGAGTTCTTGTGAAGAGTTATGTGTGTCCTTGTAAAGACTTGTAACTTGCGTGGAGTGTCCTCATATACTTATTTTCCACTCTAACTTCAAGAAGGTAATTCCACCTTGTGCAACTATGATTCCTTGTGACTTATTCCAATGAGTCGCCTGAAGTTACATGCTCCTTTTGATTTGGCTTCAATACTTCGCGATGAATTGGTTGGCTTGGGATTGGCGGATTAAATTATGACCTTCCTTATAGTATTGATCAATTATTACATTGTATTATATGTATATTCCCTATAGTTTGTCTATCATGGCTGAACTTACATGATTTATTTATTCTATTCGATCCTTCCTTCAACCTGTGTGGTTCACCTTCTGTGTTGGGCTCTTTGCATCAATGAATATATTCTTGTATTTTCTATGTTTATCTATCACTGCTCTCTGCACTTGCGCTGAAGGAGTAGATTTCCTTATCTGCTATTCGAAGGCATAATGTTTCGCTTTATTTCTGTGCTTTCTATATATCTTGGTTTATTGTTTAATGCATGACTGTATCCTCCCTAGTACTTCTTCCGTGACTGGGCAATATTCTTTGCCGAACATATAGATTGAACAATGTCCTCAATGATACTCAGTATTGGAGGATGGAGATACATTCTGTTCGATCATGTTGTCTCCCTTCATGGTCTTCGCATTGTTTGACATCAGTATTGTGATCATTAATTGCTTATTCGATGCCTTCATACGCAGAAATTGCCTTCTTTTCTATTCATGAATATATTTGTTCATTTGATTCCTTATTCTGGTACATATATAATATTTGAGTCAATTTCAATACTCAACAATGAGTTTGTTCTTTCCTTACGATTTCGAAGGCGAATGTGTAACTTGAATGGTTATGGTTTGATGATTTATTTCTACTTGGTTCCCTACTTTCCTTCCCTTTCCTCTTTTGTTCAATGCGAGTGTTTATAGGTGACTTCCTTGGCTTGACCCGTCACATCTCTTGCATAGGTGACATTTGGTCATAGTCGGATGTTTTCTTAAAATGCAAAACCATAGATTGGTATGTTATTTATTATGATTGTTCTTTCTCATTGTGTATTCAAATACATCTTATGATTGTAGACTATTTATAGATTAGAAATGTTAAGTAATTTTAAGAAAGTATATTTTATTATTATTATTAAAAAGATAGATTTGCTAATATCAATCTATTTTTACTATTATTAACAATATTATACTATTATCTTTCTATTTTCATTGTCAAGTATTGTTTTATATTTCAATTTTATATATATATATATATATATATATATATGATGATGATGATGATGATGATTTTATTTATAACAATAATATGTCTTATATATGCATTTGCATGGATAAGGTCTCTATAACTTTTAACATGCATTAAAATAGATTTATTTGTATGTCATTTAAAGGTCACGACAACGTGGTCAGACTATGAAGCGTCATAGAAGAGCATTGCAAAGTCATTTGTTTTCCCGTTTCCAACTAAGGTCAATTAGACCAATAAACAATGAACATAGATGATGTCGAGCTTAGTTGGCAATGTTATGATCGAGAGCCTATGTTTTATGGACAATTGGATTGCCAACAAGGTGGATGTAAATTTCTTGCAGAAGAGCAACCCAATGTAGAGATCCTGCGTTATCAAAATGAATGGCACCCAAGGATATTGGAAGTGATGAGAAGTAACGTGGTTAAGTGATCAGGAATGCAACGAAATGAGATGCGAGATTTAAAAGACAGAAGGATAACTAAACGTCGGGTTCCACACAAAAAGTAATGTTAAGTCACAATGGTTTCGTTTGATACCTTTAAATGGTGGACCCATCACAACAATAATTAAGGTGGGATTAAGAAATAAAAAGGAAGGAAAATAATATTGTACGTCAGTTACATGCATATAAAAGGTAACTATATTATCTTTCAATTGTTTATTTATATTGTAAAAGGAATAGTGTGAATATATGTAACAAATGTTGAATGAATATTAAATATTAATTTTTAATAAGCAAATAATATGTTTAAAATATAAATTAAAGTATATACATAGAAAATTGAATATATGCATATATACTCAAAGTATATTTTTATCTATATTTTATTGGAATGGTCTTATATTATTATGCAGAATTATTGAGTATTATATTAGTCTCTCTTATTATTTCAATATGTACTATAAGAGCTATTTGCCTTGATCTTGTCCTCCAAGAATATTCTTGCAGGAAATGGGAGATCAATATCAAATTCAAAGGGAGTCTAATACTTCTTCAAAGGCAACTTTGGATGAAGAACTCAAATGATTGATATTCAAAGGGAGTTCAAAAGTCCATATGTGTGACTATATGAGTTTAATGGGCCTACCCCCTATGTACATCATGAGGAAGTGACAACTTCCAAATGATTATCACTTGTATTTGCAGAAGTTATTGGAAGGTGACAATCTTACAATAACTTAATTCGTGATATACATTTTATGTAACGGTTGAAATAGATCATGATAAATTATATCTTGTAAATCAATAACTAAGTGTTAGATGTCATTCACTTGACGATCTCTAAGTTGTTTGTATAGATATATGATAGGTATTTGGTGAATATCATATGTTGATATTCTGCAGGTCATTATCATATTGAGTACTTGGTGACTATCATATATTTATATTGTGCAAACCATTACTCAGATTATTTGATGAATATCATATGTTGATATTCTAGAGACCAATACTCATGATATCAAATGTGATATCAAAATGATAGATATCTTCTGATCAAAGATATCCTTAAATTTTGTCATTCTGTATATTACCAATGGCGTAGTATCTTTGTGTTTATCCTCCCTACCTAAGAGGGAGTGTTAATATTGGTACTGAACCAATGAAACTAGAGTGCAGATATATATATTAATGTGAGATAATATATATAGTTAAATAATTAATTTTTATATTAATTAGATAGTAATGAATAGACATGTCCCATGAAAGGACATGGCTCTCCATGTGTTTTCCTCAATATAAGAGAGATTGTTGCTCTTGGAAAACATATACTGAAGAGGCAATGTTAATACATTTGCAACGATCCTAAAAACTAACATTACTTTCCCATACAAACCTTGGTGCCTATATTTAAACATATAATATAATCATTAAAATGCACTTGCCAAAATTTATGATATAAGCTTTAATATAGTCATTAATTAAGTGAAACTTAATTAATGATTATAAACCAAATAAATAGTTTATTAATTCCTTCAAATAAATCATTCAAATTCCAAATGCCCTTTGCCCCAACTTGACTCCAAGGTTCCCTGCCAAAAATAGCAACTAGTTATAATTGACTTACTATACATTATTAAATATCAAGTCTCAATACAAAAGCTTTGCCAATGTCCCCACGTATCCATGCTACTACCAATTGTCCAAGTGCCATACTAAGAATAGTGACCTTAACAATCACGAAATAGTAACTTACTATTAATAGTGTGCTAATCTGACTCAAATGAAGAGCGAATGTAAACATCCCTAACCTCTGGAGAGAGAAAATAGCCTCTAGCTCGACCAATTAAGACCCTCTATCCAATTTATTAACCTACGAGCACCATTGATAGGCTAATCCTCATTGCAACTCAAAGTGAGCTACAATGGGGACATTACAGTTCGCCCTCCCTAAAATTGTCCCCAAGCAATCTCACATCTGATAGCACACTGGACTCCACCTAAAAGAAAGTCGCACCTTTGTCAGGATCCCAAGGATAAAAGAGTGTACTGCACTTGTCATCACCAACTAACTCCTATAAATAAAACATCATGTAATCAATAGCTTGCCAAACCAAACTCAATGCCACAACAGGTGATGTTGAAGCCAAAACATCACATAGATACATCTCTACAAGAAAACAAGATTCGCCCCTTTATCCTATGCCAAATACGCTATCATACCAATCATTAAGCTCAAGTAGATATCTTGTACATGAGAATCAAATGTAAAGTTGTATGCACTCCTCATTGTTGGTATAGTTAAATATTCACGGATTACACTTTACTTAAGCTTACTTAGGATAGTGCATTGCATGGTAGTTTGTCATTGAGACACCTAAGAGTTTGCACCTCAATTAAGTACACAGTGTTGGAGAATTTCACCCTAGGTGATGATAGTCGTTATCTCAATCCACCTTTAGTGCACATATCACATTATCATCTTCTCATTGCACATACTCCATTGCATAATGGAAGATGATCTACCTTTGGTGGACATGTGATTCCATCTTGTGTAGGTGATAGGTCATCTTCTCCTTATCATTATCTCTTATCGCCTTTCCTATATAAGGAAGCCTATTATGTACATTTCAATCAATCCATTGGACTCAATCAATCATGTCCATGTAATCAATTGATGTTCATTATTGTTGTGAGGTTTTCACACATCGCCCCAAAATCTTGGGGACCCCCTTTTTAATCGCCTTTAGGGCCAGTGGAGAAGGTTAGATGTATTTTTCACCCGGTTTCAACTTGATTTTCCAGAGCTATCAATTCTATCCTTAGGCCGAATAAGTTCAAAATTGATTTCAACTTGGCAGGATAAGATTGTGAATTTTGTACTTAGACGATTTCTTTTGAAAATTTGGATTTAATTGTAAATTTGAATGATTTTCAAATAAGGAAATTTTTCGTTAGACTTAGGTTCTTGGAAAATCTTATTTTTTTTGGTGAAATAGAATTTAATTTTGTAAGATGAAGTTAAATTGCAAAATCGATTTTTACTCTAGAGGCAATTTTATTTTTTGTCATAAAATTTTAATTATTTAGCAAAATCGATTTAGAGAAAAATTGCAAAAATTGGCTTTAATAGATTAAATTTACCTTGAAAGCTTTTGGTATTTAATGAAATTGGTAAATTAATATTAAGAAATGGCTTTTGGTTAGCCAAAATTCAACTTCAAGGATGTATTAATTAGCAAACCCTCATTAAATAGAAATTTTAGCATCCCCAAGGCACCATTCAATTTCGTTTTGCAATTTGTGGTTAATTAGTAAATTAAAAGTGCAGTTTTCATTTTAGAAAATTAAAATTTTGGCAAAGTATTTAAAGTGGGCCACTAACTTAGCTTTAATTTTGTTTTTTTTTTCCTCTATAGGACCAAGTCGGCCAGCCTGGGAGGAAGGTGAAAGCTGCTATAAAGGGAGTCCCCTCCCATTTCATTTTCATCAATTCATTTGCTCCTCATGCTTGGGCAAATTTGAAGCAAAGGCAGATTTCCAAACTTGGGCGAAATTGGTGGAAGGCAATTTTTTGGCGATTTTTGGGCAATTTCTCCATTGCCATTGTTGGGCGATTTGTCTAAGGGCCAGATTTTTTGCGTTTTTGGGGATTTTTGCTCCACTTTGTGGGCTGCGATTTGTGCCCTAGGTGGCAGATTTTACAGATTTTGCTCCTTCTTTGCTTGGGCGAATTTTGTGGAAGGGCAGATTTTTTTCATGCTTAGCCGAATTTTGTGGGAGCCGAATTTTGTGGAGGCCGAAATTTGTGGAAGACAAAATTCTGATTTTCTAGAGGGGCTGCAATTTTTATATCAGATTTGGGCAATTTTGTTGGGAGAAGAGATACATAGGAAAGTTTGATTTTTGCATAGAAGGCAAGTGTTGGATAAGCTTAGAGGCTTTGTTTTCTAATTTGCAAAGGGATTTGTAATTTTTTGATGTCATATCCCGGGTTCCGAAAAGTTGCTGTAAGATTATTAGTTAAGGTGAAAGTCATCATCTAGAGTTGCAAGGAGTGCTTAAGCTGACATCCATTCTTTCGCTCTTTTCTAAGAATTGCACTACTTGGTTCTTCTTGCCTTTTGGTCCACCACTCTACCATCCCGTAATAGGGCGACGAGCATGGAGGATGATAGTGCAAGTAAGAATCCCAAGCGGGCAAACGCTAAGAAAGACAAAGAGGATATGACGCCCAAAACTTCCTTCTTCTCGAAAATGAAGAAAATAACCGATACTAATATCGCTACAGTGGACATGATACGGATGAGGGACAGACTAAAGGATAGACAATCCCCCTTGGCAAAGAGGATATACAAGAGCGGAATTGTACATGCAGCAGCTTTTCCTCCTACTTTGCCTTGTCCGGAATTGATTATGGAGTGTGCATCCAGATTTGATCTAGATAGTAAATCCATCATTTTTGGCGAAGGGAAGAGAGTGTTGGCCAACATTGGCGAACAAGCAATTGAAGAGACATTTAATATTCCCCAGAGCAAGGGCATGACAGTTGTAATGGTGGATCAAGCGGCCAAATCATTTCAAGGTAACCAAGAGGCCTACTTCTCACATCTAAAGCGGAATTGGATACACGAAGGAAGGAAAGGAGTTAACAAATCAACAAGGCTTACAGTGGCAGATTTCAAGCCGGAATATGGCGATCTCATTGTTCTTCTCAGCCGGATCATGGGCCTAGCTCAAGCTATGCAATTCGAAAACTGGATGTACTTCTTCATTGATGAAATTGAAAAGGGAAAAGGAAAATTTGATTGGGCTAGGATCATAAGTGAAAATTTAGAGTTGCAACTTAGAACAGTTCAAAACCAAAGGCAATTCTACATGGGATCCTATCTGTTTTACTTAATTGCTAGATTGTATGAGAGTCCAGGACTTGGGGCCTTAGGAGAGATTGGTAATGGGCCGGGGCAATATTTGGTGCATGAATGCTATCCGCAGCTTCATTTGCACAATAACAAGGATTACAAGATGTTTTGCGATGCATTCGCCATGAAGACAGTAAGGGTATTACAAGGGGCGCCTGCTAAGAGACTTTCATCGGAAGCAGAAGCAAGGATTAAGAAGTTTGGGAGTTGGTTCATCCAATTCCCGCAATTCACATACATTAGAGTGGCAGGAAGTACAGTTTGTCCCAAGAGGCTTCCAAGATACCCGCCCGACAAGGTAGTTTTGATGGAATTGGCTAGGCAGCTTGAGCACTATGATAGAGTAATGAGGAATGAGGGGAAAACAGGCGTTTCCTTCTCAATTATAATTGGCAATGATAGTTGCCCAAATCGGGCCACCTTTGAGGCTGCGGAAAAGGAATTGGAGTGGTATCATCTAGGATGGTACAGAGCAAGGCGAGGATTCGACCCTGTTGGTCTTATCAAGGCATCTCATGGAAGCGAATTTAAGCATGTTCCCACTATAGAGGACTTTTGGGCCAATGCAAAGGATGATTTTCACGTGAGAAAGCTAGCTTTCTCGAGATTGTCGGTGAACATGATGAGAGATATCAGATGGAGAGGCCTTGATATTCCCGATCAATTGGAGGATGATCGTAGTGTGTTGAGAGAAGACTATGAGACAGTAGTTGGAACAGAGTTGAATCCAGTGGATTGGGACGATCATCAGGATCCTTCCTTGGAGGTAGTCACAAGGACAGTAGATTTGCATACCGAGTCATGGTATAATGCCAAGTTGAGAAAGCTACAAAGACAAAAGGTTCTCCTTACTTATGAGATGATGAAACCGAAGGAAGGTCTAGTAGAATTAATCGGACAGAAGGGTGAAGGAAGTGGCCGGCAATCGGAGGCAGTTAGAAATAGCAAGAAGAGGGCTTTGGAGGTAGAGAAAAGCCAAGAACATTCGGAACCTCCAGCCAAGAGACAGCAGGCAGCGCCGTCAAGGGAGAGTATAACTAAGGCTAGAAGCCAAGAGGTCAATTCGAGTGATAAAGGGGTCGCAGTGGAGGTGAGCTCTGATTCGGAATCAAGTGGCTACAGTGAAAGTACGGAGTACTCCCCTCTCTCGGAGAACCAACAAGGAAATATGGCAGAAACTAGTAGAGAAGAAGATGAGCCGATTGATATTGAAGAGATAAGTCAGGCGTCTAAGGCCGTTGGTGATGCTTTGTTGGTCAAACCGAATCCGGATTTGGGGAGATGCACTGCACCACTATGGTTAAGGCAAATGCTTATGCCGAGAGGCGAGGTGGTAATGGCTCACGCAGTTGATGATATCCAAGGACTAATAGAAAAGGATGATAGCGAGAACCAAAAACAGATGGCAAATACGGTGGCAAGGGTAATCAGAAGCGACAGTGATGGTCACCGAAGGGTTCAGATTGCTATACCAACAGTCAATAAGGCAGCGGATGAGATTGCAGCCCAGGAGTACGAAATAGTAGAACATAATTTGGGAAGAAATACAGATGATATGGAATGTGAGGAGGTTCAGGAAGGTATAGCATCAATCAGAGAAAGATTGAGGAAGGCAAACGAAAGGATAGTAAAGTTGGAGGCCGAAAACAAATATTGGAGAGATTGCCAGCCAATCCAACAGCTGCATCAGGCAGCCCTTCCTCAGGACAGCGGGAGCAATTCAGAAGAGGTATCAGCTCAATTACATGAAGTAAGGGGTTGGATCTATGATACAATCCAAGATGGGCGAAATTTCTTGCCCTCCTTCATCTCAACATTCCAGTCATTGGTGACTGTTAGAAACAAATTCAGATTATTTGAAGAGGAATGGAAGAATTTTCTTCCCATCAAGGATTTGGTTATTCCTAGGCTGCAGGCGTTCATTAGGCTACCGGAGGCATATTTGGAAAGAGCCCGGTTGGTTGATGAGAGAGGATTGAGCATAGTTGAATCTTGGTATGTCGCATTAACTACTAGATTCAGAACACTTGAAGAAATTCATGATGAGATTGCACAACACGGCCCAAGCGTCGACACTTCCATTTCGACCATGATGAGCGACGTTGGGGTGGCGCTTGATTTTGAGGGTATTAGAGAGGAGGATGTCAGTGAGACAGGATTTGGATCGAGATTGGATGAGTTAGGAAAGGCTGCCGTCAAAAGGAAGCATCTGAACACCCTTTCCTCACTCAATGCTTTTATTGGGTTTGCAAAGGAATATGAGAAGGATCACGAAAGGATACTACAAGCAGCAAACAGCGTGGCAAAGTCAGCAGAACTCCGAGCGAAGCACACACCTTGTCCTCCTATGGAAGAAGTTAACGAAAGGCTAGCTAAGTTCATTGCCTTAGCTAAAAGAACAAAAGAAAAAGGAAGAATTATATTAGAAGATCATCTTATGTAAGCCCAAGTGGCAACTTTCTCTTTCTTCTAGAATAGGACAAGTGTTTGTTTCTGATTGGCCACCATTTTGGTGCCTTCTCATTGGTTGCCACTTTTGCACTTTTTTCATTGGTCCATTGATGAGGTGGCATCTTCTCATTGGCCGATGGGGTGGCAACCCTAATTAGGGTTTTTGGATCCAATCTGGATCGTCGATCTTGTTTTGATCTCTACCATCCATTGTATTTTGGACCTCTATATAAGGCCATTGGCTCTCATTTGTAAAGGAGGGGGGTTGGAGAAATTGTTGCGAAAATAATACCAAAGTGCTCTCTTTTTCATTGCATGTTGACTAAGAACATTGGGTGTTATTGCATGTTTTCTACTTCCACATAGTTAAATTTTCTTTTCAAGTTGAAGCAATTTCATTTCAAGTTGTCAGAGTAAGAGTAAAATAAAATGGATTGTTGCATGGTAGCTTTGGTAGATGTTTGATAGGGGTCAACACTAGGCCACTAGCATCCTAGCGGCTGGTTGGGAGGCTTTGTGTGGTGATCTAGTTTACTTTCCTTTGAAGCGTTGCATCTATGGAGGTAGGGCCGCTGGTTAGCCTTCATTAGATTCGATCCCCGTCCATCTACTAACCTTCCATTCTTAGGAGTAGGAGTAGTTGAGTAGCCAAATTTCATGCTTAGAAGAGGTTAGTTAGAGAAGTAAACCAAAACATCGGCATTCTCACCTTCCATCGCCATTCACCCTACATTGCCATCATCACGCCATCAACATCATCTAGCATTCACACCGAACCACCATCTCCATTTTCTCACTAAGATCCAAATTTTTCTCAAACAAGAAAACGTAAGGCCGCCTACGTGATTACTAGCAAATCACATTGATAAAACTGAGCGAGTATCCAACGGTGTAAGGAACATTGGAGTTATACTCATGTCCCATGAGAGATAACTTTTCAAGAGAGGAATTGTGTATTTGATATTCTGTATCAAGCATCCAATTACTAATATGTTATGTAGTGACACAAAACTCGCATCAACAATTATCAATAATATCATTCTTGCATTAGAATGCAATTGTCTTGTCAATCTCTTGTGGAAATTATCTTGGCCTTTCTTTTGCAATAGATAGAGCACTTTCTTTTGATCCAAGAGGTGTTGGGGAGTCACATAAAGCTCTAACATGGTATCAGAGCTCTCAAGGTGTCAAGCCCTCTTCTAGAGAAGAAATTCAATCTTGACTTGATCTAATTGTAGAAGCAGAATTTGGTAATTTGGACACGTCATTGCATCCAGGAGACTATTTCGATTAAAATCGACCATAAATACACTTATATCCAACGAAAGTCAAAATCGAGGCGAGAATTTTTTGCAGACTAAGTCGAACAACCCAATCTACAAATCCGGTACACTTAATCAAAAGAAAAAAAATCTGTGGATTTGTTATTTATTTTTCACAGTCTTTATTATTATATTTGTGGGCAAAACTTTGTTGGGATCCTGCCCCTATTTATATTTGTTAGTCTTGCAAGCACATCGAGAAATTGTCAAATCTCAACATTCATCATAGGTTTGTAACTCCAACCCACTACCACTTTGCTTAAACTTCACTCTCGGAGCTTGTGGCATAAACACATATATATTATTATTTTTCAGCACATGTGGGATTAAGTCCCAAAAGTTACACCCCAATTACTCATCCATTTACGAGCACCCACGCGTTGGCTCCCCAAATCCACAAGCAAATCTCGTGTTGTACATTCCCAATCTCTGCGGACCGCACCAAGACCGTGGACCAACCACACAAGCCCAACACCCATCTCTGCAGCTCCCAGCATGGTGCACCAAGATCCCACGCAACATCCACGATCACCCTTGGCACTCTAGTCCACACAACCTGCCAAGGGTCCTAGTGCCCACATCCGCAGCCATTCACTATGACATCCAACCATTCTGGCCTCCGATTCACGATGATATCCACAACCATTCGCAATGACAACAACAGCCCTCCACTGGCGAAGCGATGACCCATAGCAAGCCCATGTGACCTAGCATATGCAGTGAGGAAAAATGTGCATGCAAGCTTGATTGAACAGTGGAATCAAACACATTATTTGGAGTCAACCCAAGCACGTTAGATCCACCCCCTCTGCAAGAGCTTGCACCAGCAAATCGCCACACAAGCCCCATCAACGCGAGCCCCTCCAAATCAAATCTTGCCCTACGACGCAAGTACCACCTTCTATGAACACCATCTTGACAAACCAATACAGCCTGCAGCCAAGATTGGGTCAAAACAAGTTTTCTATCAACTTCTGATCCTAGTAGATCACATGGCACATTTGTTGTTCACATCCCTAAAAAGTTCGACTCCTTGCCAAATCACATTGGCTATCTCAGTTCGAAGGCCTGCCTATAAAAGGTTTTTTTGCTCCAAGCTACACAACACATTCAATACTGCCCTGAGACTCCTACTAGGAGAATCTTATCTCGTGACCTTTTCCTGGCCTCGAGCGGATTTTTCGATTGCCACATTAGACATCCACTTGCACAATTGGGAGAAAACAATTGGTCACATGACCACTACCACATAATCAGTTTTTCCATATCAGCATACGGTCATACACCCAATCAGTAAGCATTTTTCCCACAAATACAATTTTACTAGCATAAAATTGATGGTTGTTTGCATGTCAAATAGGGCTAGGAGGATTTTTTTCCTGCAATTACCATATGGACATCAAATTTAATCAATGTGTTTTTTGACGTCATCAATAGATTTGATTTCTCTTCCCCTTCACCATTGGAGTTTTCTATTTTGCAGTCTAACTTCAAACCCCCATATCTTGCTCAATTTTAATCCTTTTTTTGGGTAAATATTTTTTATTTGAGGTAGAATTTCCTTCAGTCTCCAGTCGTAGTATTGGTTTTGCATTTTGGTGGCCAATTTGATCACAATTTGCAGATTTCCATGACTATTCATGTCAAATCCTAGATTTGGCAACTTCCAAAGCTTCTCTTGGACACATGTGATAACATTTTCAAGTGCAATTTTTTTTAAGTGCATGATTTTTTCTCTGCTTTCCAAATCTGCAATCAGATTTCAGTGATTTGGAGTGGACATATCACTTTCAGAAATAGGTCATTTTGAGACTATATTTGCACTAGGTTAATACTTGGATTTCAGTTTTCTGATTTGCATCAGTGATTTGAAGGAGTTATCAGTTGCTTTCAGTCAATATTTGGTTTCATGGTTGACTTTTTAAAAGTCTCAATGCTCACTCCATTTAACTATCATGAGTGTAAAGAATCACTTGTTGAGTATTAGATTACTTAGAATGGTTCTAGGATGGGATCAAGAACCAGATTCAAGTGTTTCAAAAAGGAGAAAATGGTTTGATCGAAGGGATAAGGCACTTGGCACTCTTAAATCTATCATCTCTTACAATTTGTTATATCATATTGTATCTTGCACACATTCTCATGATGCTTGGACAACCTGGGAAGGAATCTTTGGTAAATCTGATAGAATGAGAAAATTCAGATTGGAGAATGGCCTCATAGGTATAAATCCTTGTCATTTTGACAATATTCATGACTTTTTCTCTGAGTTCAATTCTATTAGATTGGAGTTTTCTAGTTGTGGCATTACTAAAGATGATGAACAATTGATATTATCTATTCTTTCCAAGCTAGGTCTTGAATATTCAATTTTTGTTTCTACATTCTATGCTACTAAGAATGCTCTTTGTAGAGCATACAAAATGTCTTCTCTTGGTGAATTTTCAGCTTGGCTCACAAGGGAACAAGCAAAGTTAGCACACATGGGTCAATTGAAGCCTTCAAAGCATCAAGATCCAAAGGCAAAGGAAAGAAGCAAGATAAGGATCCTAAGCAGCATGACAAAGAAGGTGATGATTTTCAGGTTCACAACAAAAGTCTAGATCCAAGTCCTATTCAAGAGAGGAAGCATCTAGAAGAAAGAGAGATAAATGTGCACATTGTAAAAAGCTAGGACATGACGAGCATAAATTTTTACACAAGAATATGATGAGCTCACTCACATTCTCCAGAAGAACAATATGTTAAATTTATTGATCTCCAAACTATCATAGTTTGACAGAATTTCTGTACTAAAGTGTGTAGTAATCTGAGAGCAGATTTACTGAATATATATAACTAATAACCTTGACTGTATTTGATTAAATATGACATATAAGTCTGTATTCTGAAATATATATATATACCTGATTTAGACTGAACAGCAGACTTAGTATTCGTTGACTAAGATATACATTGCCTTTGTGATTGATGTTTCTCTCAGCCATGAATAGGATTATATATAAGTTGAAGAGGTATAGCCCATTTAGGGGCATGACTCTACATGGCATGACGGGTCATGACCCTACGTGGGTATGATTCACATATACGAGTTGTTAACAGAAGACATTAAAAGATTGCAGTTCTGTTATGAACCGATACTTAGGCAAGGTTAACATAAGGTAATATGAATTTTATGTATATGTGTGTGTGTTGACATATATATATATATATATATATATATATATATATATATATATATATATATATATATATATATATATATATATATATATATATAAG
Organism: Cupressus sempervirens; assembly: GCA_028749045.1. Taxonomy (NCBI): domain Eukaryota; kingdom Viridiplantae; phylum Streptophyta; class Pinopsida; order Cupressales; family Cupressaceae; genus Cupressus; species Cupressus sempervirens. The sequence continues at coordinate 674,930,116 of CM053784.1, read as the reverse complement.
AATAGAACTTGCTTCAATTCACTATGACGCTAATTTTCAACACTCCCTCTTTAGCAAGGAGGGAATTGAAGTAGATATAATACAAGATTAAACACCACCTTAAGTGTGGTCTAAGATAGATTTATGTTATAGTGTTTGGCAAGATCCAACCCGAAGAACCATAACAATTTAATTTCATGCTGTCCGGCAAAATCTGTCCCGAAGAACCATGATGAGTTGGTTATCAAGGTGTTTGGCAAAATCTGGCCCGAAAAACCATAATAACACTATTAAGATAATATCTTTAATATTTTTATGAAGATATTATCTCCTTAGTTAAATACTTTCTATAATGGTCAACTACTTGTCCATAGTCCTTCTTTCAATCTATTTTGTCTTCAGTCCAGATAGGAATGTTTCCTATCCTATCTTCAGTTTTGTTTCTAATTTCGTCTTCAACCTACGTTGTTTCTTGTAATTCTTTATAAGGAACACATTTGTTCCTCTGTTAATCAATCAATCATTCGGAAATCTGTTAATCTGCCAATTTTTGAATTTTGTAACATGGTATCAAAGCCAATACTTCAAATTTCTTCGACAAATTTATAATTTCTTTCGAAATTATTTGTTCAAATTTTTTGAAATTATTTCTGAGATTTTCTCTACAACCCGTATAGGGTTTCCGTTTTTGCGAGGAATTCCTCTATTCACTACCTTGTTTTCTGGCTAGGGTTTTCAAAAGACAAGTTTGCAAATCACGTTTTTTCAAGCTTGGATCTGCCAAATCAAGTCTGAAATTCGTCAATTTTTTGGCTCCAAATCAAATATCATCCTATGGTTTTTTCGACTGCTACAGTTGCCATTATTCGGATCTTTCATGTTTCTTGCAAAAAACGCCTCTTTTGTGTGCAAAATCCGCCATTTTCTCTACAAATCAAGTGCAAAATGCGACCTGCAAATCGTGTTTGAGACCTTGGAAAAGCTCGCAATTTGCAGTTGGAAAAACTCGTTTTTTTTGTAGGGGAATCGTGATTTTGATCAAAATCGTCTTGTGGTATTTGGGCATCCGTTTTCCAACCATCTGCGTGCCCTAAATTGCCATTATTTGGAGTTTTCTGCAGCTGACTGGTATTTTGCTCGAAACCCTAATTTTTGGGCTTGGAAAATTTTTCTGATTAGAAATTCTTGGTGGGTTTTTTGAGATCTCAAATGGGTTGCCGTCAAATTTGTCTGGGTGCCTCGATTTTTGTGTCTCAATTTTTGAGCCAACGGATCCGGATTCCGACAGCATATTATTTATAGGTTTTTCAAGCTCTCTTCTAGGCACTTCTCCAATTTTTCCAGGTCTTTCATTTTCTCACCTCGAAGTTTGTGCCATTTGAGATATTCACATATTATGAGCATCTATATCAGCAACATTAGAAGTCAAACTCAATTAAAAAGCAAGCCAATGCTGCCCAACACTCAGAGCAGAAAGAATCTATGTACCATACCTTTATGGCCAACATACCTGTAGATCATGTGAAATCTTCTGCCTGGTACATAGATTCCGGTGCCTCCCGACATTTCACTCACAGGCGTGATGGGTTTGTTGATTTTCTCCTCAAAAATCATTTCATGTTGTCTGTAATACGCAAGGTTGTGTGAGATTCTAAGTTTTACCATTTTTTCCACAAAAACGGAGTTTTGTAATTGCAATCTACTTTGAGTCATAGCACTCTTCTAGCAAAGCATATTGTTTTCAGCATTCTGTAGATCAAGGGAGGGTCTCAGTTATCACAAAATGTTCCGACATCCGTACGTTGACCATTAAGGGAGGGTATTAAGATAATATCTTTAATATCTTTATTAAGCTATTATCTCCTTAAATACTTTCTATAATGGTCACTACTTGTCTGCAGTCCATCTTTCAGTCTAGATAGGAAAGTTTCCTATCCTATCTCTTTTGTCTTCAATCCAAATAGGAATGTTTCCTATCCTGTCTTCAGTTTTGTTTCTAATTTCGTCTTCAGTCTACATTGTTTCTTTTAGAAACAACGTCCTTGTAATTCTTTATAAGGAACACATTTGTTCCTCTGTTAATCAATCAATCATCCGAAAATCCGTTTATCTGCCAATTCTTGAATCAAACACTTGCTCCAACACATTTGGTGTAAGGAGATAGATCAACTATTGATAAGGTCGTCACCCTACAATAGTGATCTCACACATATGAAAGATCGTCACCTTTCATAACATAAATTTGCAAACAATCTAATTTTCAATTATTCATGAATATATTAAATTACAAATGTATTTACAAATTTGTCATACCAAGTTTACCTCTGAAGTACTCTATTTTCAACCTTGCAAGAGGCTTGGTGAAATGTCAATAAATCAACTTGATAACATTTATATCAACCATGTCTCTTATGTAATAGTATGGAGTCCCGATGTGCTTTGATCAAATGCGAAAGACAGGATTCGCAAAAAGTTTGATGCATCCCTAGTTATCATAATGAATCATTGTAGGAATTAGTTGTTTTCCAAAAAGTCCAAATAATAGTTTTCTCAACCATATTGCTTTGCAAGCTCCCATGGGCTGCCATATATTCAACTTCGGTGGAATTTAAGGCAATTGTTGGTTGTTTTCTACTGAACCAAGATATCATTGTTGGTCGAAGATTGAAGCAACATCCTGTAGTACTCTTGCAGTTTATGGAACAACCAGCCCAATCAGAATCAATATATCCTTCAAGTTTAATCTCAACATTTGTGTACTTCAAACCAAGACCAATAGTGCCACATAGATATCTCAAGATATGTTTAACAGCCATCAAATGAATCTTCTTTGGTTCACACATGAAATGACTTAAAACATTTGTGGCATAGCAGATATCAAGCCTGGTATTTACTGGATACATAAGTGATCCAATGATTTGTCTATAGAGAGTGGGGTCAGTAGACTTTGAATTCACAGCGTCTTCTTTTAGCTTGTGTAGATTTGTTTCCATCGGAGTTGCTAGTGGATTGATGTCCATCATTCCAAATCTAATCAAGATGTCATGGGTGTACTTCCCTTGATTTAGAAAAATATGATCTTTCTTTTGACATACTTCTAGACCCAAAAAAATAATGTAGTATGCCTAGATCCTTCATTTCAAATTCAGTGATAAGATCTTGTTTGTATCTTTCAATTAAGTGATCTTCACTTGTTATCAATAGATAATCAACATATAAAACAAGTATTAACATGTCACCATTAGATATTTTGAAATATATGTTAGGATCAACTTATTTTTTGGAGTATCCTAGTTTGGAGAGGTAGCTATCTATCCTTTCATACCAAGCTCGTGGTGCTTGTTTGAGGCCATAAAGAGCTTTCTTTAATTTACATACATATAGATTCTTATCTTTTATAACAAAATCTTCAGGTTGTTCAATATATACTTATTCATTAATGACACCATTCAGAAATGCGGTCTTGACATCCATTTGATGTATCTTGCATCCTTTGGATGCTGCAATCACAATAATTGTTCTTATTGAAGTATATCGAGCAACTGAAGCAAAGGTTTCCTCATAATCAATACCTATCTTCTGGGAAAAACCTCAAGCAACAAATCTTGCTTTATGTTTTTGAATACTATCATCTGAAGCATAATTGATTTTGTATAACCATTTTGATGAAACAACTGAGTTGTCTTTAGGCCTAGGTACAATATCCCAGACATCATTTCGTAATATGGATTGATATTCTTCGACCATAGCATATTTCCATGCTTGACAAGATAGGGCTTCTTCAACAGTGGATGGTTCAAACTTTGTAAGCTCAGTTACTAGTGCAGTGTAACACGATTTATTTTTGGTTTGCTTGCTCTTTCTGGAAATTTCATCTGGTTCAACATTATTTTCTTCAATCATTTTTCTTGCCCATAAAGGCCTTTTTTTGATATTAGACATGTCTCTATTTTCAGTGTTCGGTAGTAGTTCATTCTCTTCTAATATGTTATCCCTTTGATTTTCAGTTTGCAAACTTTCATCTAATTCTGTGATAGGCTCATCTTCTGTACTTGCGAATAGTTTTAAAGCAGTGTTTTCTTCAAATTTGACATCTCTGCTAATTTCAACTCATCTCTGCCCAGATATATAGACTCTGCACTCTTTGGTGTTTTCACTATACCCAAGAAATATTCCTTTCTTCCCGAATGGTTCTAACTTGGTTCTCTTTTCTTTAGGTATGTGAATGTAAATGGGGTAGCCAAATATTCTAAGATGACTTAGGTCAAATTTACTTCCTGTAAAGACTTCTTCAAGATTTACGTTTTCTAGGATCGAGTGTGGCATCTATATTGAATATATACATCAGTATTAGTGGTCTCCGCCTAGAATGAGAAGTGTAAATTTTGATCATGAAGCATGGCTTTTGTTGCTTCAACAATGGTTTTATTTTTGCTTTCTGTCACCCCATTCTATTGAGGATTATAAGGTACGGTATACTCTCTCTTAATCCGAATAGAAATGCAGAAGTCTTTGAAATTTTCAAAGGTATATTCACCCTCATTGTTTGGTCTTAAAGTTTTTAATCTTTTTGACATTTGATTTTCCACAATTGCTTTGAACTCTTTAAATTTTAATAGAACCTCATTTGACTATGAGAATAAAGATTATGTAGTATGAGAATCCTCCTAGGGAAAGTATTGGCATAGGTCCACATAAATCAATGTGGATTAGTTCCAAAACTGATTTAGACTTGTGTTTGTTAGGAGGAAAAGGTCTTTTTACATTCTTTCCTAGAGCACATCCTTTCCAAATGCCTATATGGTTTGAATTTTAGGTTAAGTGTTCCAGTGGTGATTTTTTCTATATTTGGTAGTGTGCTGAATCTAATATGTCTGAGCCTTCTATGCCATATTTCATTAGGATTTGTCACTTCGTGACTTAGGGCTTACTTTTGAATGTTACACAATTTATATAGGGTTCCATCTCTAGTCCCTATGGTGATAACATTCTTGAGGTTAGTATTTTTAGGCCAGTACTAAACTTTGTCTTCATTAAAGGTGACTTGATACCCTTTATTAGCAAGTCCAGAGATGGATACTAGATTCCTTTTTATGCCAGGTACAAAAAGAACATCTTTCAAGATTAGAGTAACCCCAGTTTTTAGTTGTATAGAACAAGTCCCAATTCCCTTTACTAGATAGGTGGAGTTATCTCCAGTGGTGACTCCTTCAGTGATATAACTTCCAAAAGTTTCACACTTATTTCTCAATCCTTATGTGATGAGATGCACCACTGTCTACTATCCACACATTTTCATTGGATTTCATTTCACTTGATAGAGCTGAGTAGATAACAGATTTCTTCCTTTTTTGTTTCGGCTAAGGAGGCTAGAATTTTTTCCCCTTCTGGACAATTTCTAAAGGTATGTCCAAATTTCTCACACTTATAACATTGAACTTTGGAGAAGTCATTTCTTTTGCAGTTATTGTTTCCTTTTCGTTTATCATTTTTCTTTCCTTTGAATTTTCTCTTCTTCCCTCTGTTATTAGAGACTGAGAAAAGAGCTTGATTTTCTCCCTCTTGATTTAAAATGATCCCTCTTGATTTGAAATGATTCTTCAGAGGTGCAATCATTTTTAAGTTGATCAAAAGCTGGTATTGACAATCTGTTGACGACTTGGATGAATGCTTCCCAAGATATAGGTAATCCTCTCAGTGCTATTATGGATAATTCTTGATCTTCTACTTTGTTTCCAATAGAAGATAGTCGATTTTTTATTTCGGAGATTCTTCCAAAGCAGGATGAGATTGACTCTCCTTTATTCATTTTTATATTCATAGGTTGATTTTTTAATGTAAGCAATCTACTTGAGTTGTTGATCTCAAATGTATCCTTAATTGTTTTAAATATTTCAAATGTTTTCTTGAGGTTCATATGGAAGGAAGAATATGATCTTTTACTGAAACAATAATGATCTTCCTAGCTTTGTTATTTTGCCTTTTCCAAGTGGCCTTTTCTGCATTGTCTTCAGGTATTGAAACGTCTATTTCAATGAATGATTCCAAGTCCAATTCTTCGAGAACAGGTGTGATTCAAATTTTCCATGAGAAGAAGTCTGTTGCTCCTTCAAGTCTATCCTCGACTCTAACATTGTTTGTCATGATGTCACTTTTATTTTAAGAATTTAGTTTAGCACTCTCTCTACCAATTTGGCTCTAATGCCATGTTAAATTGATTGATCGAATTGGTGGAGATTCAAACTATCTTAGTTTGACAGAATTTTTGTACTAAAGTGTGTAGTAATCTGAGAGCAGATTTACTAAACATATATAACTAATAACCTTGACTGCATTTGATTAAATATGACATATAAGTTTGTATTCAGAAATATATATATTCCTGATTTAGACTGAACAGCAGACTTATTATTCGTTGACTGAGATACACATTGCCTTTGTGATTGATGTTTCTCTCAGCCACGAATAGGATTATATATAAGTTGAAGAGGTTTAGCCCACGTAGGGTCATGACCCTACGTGGGTATGATTCGCATATACAAGTTGTTAACGGGAGACATTAAAAGACCGCAGTTCTGTTATGAACAGATACTTAGGCAAGGTTAACATAAGGTAATATAAATTTTATGTATATATATGTGTTGATGATAATAATAATATATATTTATATATTTATGCATATGTATATATATGTATATGTATATGTATATGTATATATATGCATAATCAATCTTACACCTATTAAACTTTTATCAACACACACACACACACATACACACACACACATATATCAATCCTCTAAGATTAGAACTTGCTTCAATTCACTATGAGGCTAATTTTAAACACAATATCAAGTTGCCCTCGACAGTGTCTATTCCTTCTACATCATCATCCAAAAATAAAGGTAAAGGACAAGCATTCATTGCTTCCCCACATCCTGAGCAAGGTAAATGGCCTCTTGATTCATGTGCTACTATGAATGCTCAATTTTCAATTTTTGTTTCTACATTCTATGCTACTGCGAATGCTCTTTGTAGTGCATACAAAATGCCTTCTCGTGATGAATTTTCAGCTCGGCTCACAAAGGAACAAGCAAAGTTAGCACACATGGGTCAATTGAAGCCTTCAAAGCATCAAGCATTGGTTGCAAATGACTCCACTCCAAAAGCTTCCAAAGGCAAAGGAAAGAAGCAACATAAGTATCCTAAGCAGGATGACAAAGAAGGTAATGATTTTCCTTCACAACAAAAGTCTAAATCCAAGTCCTATTCAAGAGAGGAAACATCTAGATGAAAGAGAGATAAATGTGCATATTGTAAAAAGCTAGGACATGACAAGCATAAATTTTTACACAAGAAGATTGATGAGCTCACTCACATTCTTCAAAAGAACAATATCAAATTACCCTCGTCAATGTTTGTTCCTTCTACACAAATGACAGCTTCTACATCATCATCCAAAAATAAAGGTAAAGGACAAGCAGTCATTGCTTCCACACATCTTGAGCAAGGTAAATGGCTTCTTGATTCATGTGCTACTATGAATGCTCAATTTTCAATCTTTGTTTCTACATTCTATGCTACCGTGAATGCTCTTTGTAGCATACAAAATGCTTTCTCTTGATGAATTTTCAGCTTGGCTCAAAAGGGAACAAGCAAAGTTAGCACACATGGGTCGATTGAAGCCTTCAAAGCATCAAGAATTGGTTGCAAATGACTCCACTCCAAAAGCTTCCAAAGGCAAAGGAAAGAAGAAACATAAGGATCCTAAGCCGCGTGACAAAAAAGGTGATGATTTTCCTTCACAGCAAAAGTCTAAATCCAAGTCTTATTCAAGAGAGGAAACATCTAGAAGAAAGAGAGATAAATGTGCATATTGTAAAAAGCTAGGACATGACGAGCATAAATTTTTACACAAGAAGATTGATAAGCTCACTCACATTCTTCAAAAGAACAATATCAAGTTGCCCTCATCAATGTATGTTCCTTCTACACCAATGGCAGCTTCTACGTCATCATTCAAAAATAAAGGTAAAGGACAAGCATTCATTGCTTCCACACATCCTGAGAAAGGTAAATGGCTTCTTGATTCATGTGCATCACATCATATGGCATCTTCTATGTATATGTTTTCTTCTATTGAGCCTTTTCGTTCTCCACGTATATTAATAGGTAACAACACATACATGAAGGTTTGTGGGAAAGATTCTATTCCTATGGTAGAGGGGGTATTTAATGATATGTTTTGAGTACCATCCTTGACCACTAATCTCCTTTCCATTTACCTGATTACTCATGGGGCACAAGGTAAAAGTTGAGTTCACTACTGATTATGTCTACATTAGAGACATCAAGACTAGAGATGTCGTAGCTATGGAAGTTGTTGATCATGCATCATGGTTGTATTCTTTGTCACATTTTTTCTTACAGTTCTTTTATATATATATATATTGGCCTCGAAGCCACAGTAGAGAGGCTTTGGCCTGTATGTCCACATGTTATTCTCTCAGGGCTTGTCCCCTATACATATACATATAAACCTAGGCATATACATATATATGTACACTATACATATACCAAATCGGTGTGCGTGTTAGGCTTAAACCTAAAAATGCACCTACTTGAATACCCTAGAAACCAGATTATTTCTGGCGATTGAGGATTCAACTTTAAAATTCGTGTGAAAGCAAAAGACCTTTAGCTACATTGTAATCAAGAGCATGTTTTTTAACGGCGCCAATTGGAAACAGTCAAGCTTCGATACCACAACAATGCTTTCAATGCGTATACTTTGATTCAAATCCCAGGAGATATGAATGTACAATTAGCTATAAGTGATATAATATAGAATCAGCTTAGGTGATAGGAGGATTGCAATTTATATAATAGCGCCCCAGGATCACCCCAGGAGATATAAATATATCATTTGAAATTTGTTATATAACTGCATCTTCCGCCCAAAAAAGAAGTGAGTTCGAAGAAAATTGAACTAAGGAATACAAGATATTTATTCCAACAAGCAAAAAAATTACACGAACTTTGGAGAATCCTCCAATCATTCGCAGTCCAAGTAAGATTTATGCCGAAGAACGCAGAGACGGGTCTAAAAATTTGCAGAAAACATATTACCTTAGGCTACGAAGAGAAGACAAGTTTGGACGGAATGGGCATCGAAGATTTGATTTGGGCAATGAAAATGTTGATACGGAATGCAGATGAGGAGGAGCTATCATGGCCCTCTTGTAGTGATTTGTGATACATTTTGAAGGAACTGCCATTGACATTGCCATCGCCATTTACACTTCCCAGCAATCACTGCCGTCTTGAAAATCGACGTGCCTTCTAGGGATTAGGCTTGTTTGTTGGCTATACGTGAGCAAAAATCTCTCAATCTTGCCCAAGCCACAAACTACATTGCTCCCTGAACAACCTACGGCTGAATTCATTTTTTGTGCAAAACTTTTATGTAAAATGACGAAAAGCAATTATCAATTGATGAGCTTAAGGGGCTTTCTAATAAATGGTTCATAAGGCACAACACTTGGTGAAGGTTTTGCAAATGGGGTTGCAAGCTTTGGGTTTAACTGTGAAGGAAACTTCGCAGTTAAGCGCGCTCAGGCTGGAGTAGTACTGGGATGGGTGACCTCCCGGAAAGTCCCGGTGCTTCACCCCTGTGAGCATCACCTAGATCCAATGAGTGCTAAGTGTTCCATTTATTCTCATGAGAGATGGATTCATGTTGAATCACTACTCATGAAACATGGGTCATCGAGTTTGACTCAAAAAATCACACAGTTAAATCTTGATATTCACATCACAATTTGACTAGCTGTGGAAATCATCTCCTACTTATCAATTGATGAGCTTAAGGGGCTTTCTAATAAATGGTTCATAAGGCACAACACTTGGTGAAGGTTTTGCAAATGGGGTTGCAAGCTTTGGGTTTAACTGTGAAGGAAACTTCGCAGTTAAGCGCGCTCAGGCTGGAGTAGTACTGGGATGGGTGACCTCCCGGGAAGTCCCGGTGCTTCACCCCTGTGAGCATCACCTAGATCCAATGAGTGCTAAGTGTTCCATTTATTCTCATGAGAGATGGATTCATGTTGAATCACTACTCATGAAACATGGGTCATCGAGTTTGACTCAAAAAATCACACAGTTAAATCCTGATATTCACATCACAATTTGACTAGCTGTGGAAATCATCTCCTACTTATGAAAAGCAATTAGCCAACCTCCCCTAGCATTATTGCCTCCCACTTAGAAGTGCTGGCACGTTTGGAGATTTTTAATAGAGTTCATTGTAAATTTAATAATAATAACTACTAATTGTATCTTAGATTTTTAATAGTTAATTTATATTAAATTAAATAAACTGTATCAAATTGTTTTTCTTGATTAGAGTATTTTAAAACAAGTGGATCATTGGAGATATCCTTTTGCTTTGATTGAGATCTTATAAGCAAGTTGAGAATTATTTATAAACATTATTCATAATTAGGTATTTTTGAATTAGAAATAAACATATATTAGAAACGCAGATCAAATTAATATCTTTGTTTGAAACAAATTTAAGATGTATTGATCATAGAAGCAATAAAGTAGGATGACTTGATGAGGTGTCCTAGTGACCCCCTTCATTAGACTCCAAAGTGGTGGTATTATTCCTCTTGGCCTCATGTGTCTCATACCATCCATATAAAGGGATGTACCTAGTGTAATATTGTGTCATTGTTTCCCTCAGCCTTGTTACTTCTACCTTTCCTCTGATGATTGAGTATGTATATGCATTTCTTTACCATGATAGAGGTTATGAGGAACATTGACAATGGCGTGCCCAAATAATCTCTCCTTCCTAAGTGAAAAGGTAGTCCCTTTGTCCCCCTTTGGCCCCATGAGATTTCTTATTCTATATCATGAGGTGACATGCTTAGAGGGTGACCTCATCATCATTACCCTTGTTATGTGATCCCTTCATTTTCCCTACCATGGTTGATATTCAAAAAGTGCATATAATATTTCACACGATAAACCTTATGATAAAATAGACATGAATTGTCAATGCAATATATTAAATTGGAATTATGCAACTTATCTATACAAGTGGATCAGCATACGAAGAATCACATAATATCATAATTACACATATAATTCAATAAAGGCAATCATAAATAGACTTTTTAATGTATTATATGTGCCATGCAAAATTTGTACCCGAATTATAGGTATGAATTTATAGTCTTTGCTTCTCTTATTATGTTTGTCCTTTCATTTTTATGATTAAATGAATGGCTATGTTTTGATGGATTGACACTTAAATGATTGATGTTTAACTGATAAAAGATTAATTTGATGATTGATTTATGATTCCAAGATGTGAATTAATTGATGATGATTTGGTCACTTGTTTATTTACTCTTTTGATTTGATCTTTACTAATGATAGATTGTTTAATTCAACATTAGTCGAGTTATGTTGCTTGATTTTGTGATGCGTTGATAAGTAATGATGCATTGATGTTACTTAGAATGATATTCCCCTTGTAATTTACAAGTGACAGGGTCATCCCTCTCATAAAGTTTGAGTCTTCAATTTTTATTATTTCCTTTGAGAATGATATTTTTGATCCTAATTGATCTCCCTTTTTTATGTCTTCTTCTCAAATGAAACCTTCCCCCTTTTATAATGATGGATAGTTGTACCCCTTCATCATGTTTGCACCTTTTCAATGGTCACAACCTTTATAACAACCAACCTTTGGGGGAGTTGCAACCTTTGTCTTTTAAAAGAGTCACTTCCTTGTGTTTCCTTCTTGATTAATTATTTATTGATTCACACCTTTAAACCATGCATTATCTTTATAGTTCTCCTTTAAATATGCATAGGCTATCCTTCTCAATTTGCATCAACATATTCTTTTTTGTCTAGATGCATACCTCCTTTATATATGTATATACTTTTCATACCATTTTGGTTATAAAATTATCATACACTTATGCCTCTGACCTTTCTTTGATGATCTTCTCATTTGAAGATTTGCAAATGTAAATCTGATAAAAACTCTTGTTGCCCTCAAATGCATCATACAAAATCTTAATATATCTTCCAAAGAGTGGTGTCTCCTCCACATTTTAGTTGCCCCTTGACTAATATTCATTGTTGATTTTTCTTTATAATTTAGGTTTTTTTATGGATTCTTCTCCAATTCTAACATCATTATTCCATTTTTCCTTACTCCATTCATGTACCCTTTCAAATGAAACCTTCTCCACTTTATATCCTATGTTGAGGTGGTCACAATTCTTCACTAAAAACTCCTCAACCTTTCATTAAACTTAACGAATTTGTAATTAGGTTTTATTGTTATTTTAATTGTATATTAATTTTCTTAAATTATTAATTATTATAATATCCAATTTTAGAAAATGAGACATTATAGTCATTTAGAAAATAATGTTGATTATGCAACAAAGGTCTCAATGGAGAAGTAATAGCTTCTAATCAACTATACATTGAGATTTGGCATAAAGAGATTGGGACATGAAAAGAAAAAGTATTTGACACAAAAGATAGAGGAGAAATGAACGAGAGAGATGGAGATGGATAGGGAGAGGGAGATGGAGAGAAAGAGCGGGAGAGATAGAGAGAGAATATAGAGCTAGGTATAGATAGAAGAGATGCATATTTACATGCACATGAATTATGTATATGTTTATGTAGATCTGAATATGCATATGTATATGTAGGGATATATGTAGGGGTAGAGAGATGGAGAGATAATGAGTGTTGATCTCCAAGTCGTGTTGACTATCAATGTCAAACACTTAGTCATTTCCTAGGAAGAGTTGGTTGGTCATCACTATGACCTAGCCATCCAATGAAGGTCAAATAATGTATTTAGACTTGTTTGCATTTCAGTTTGAGTCGAGCAATTCTTAGGTTGTCGAGCACCCTTGTATAGATTGAGTGCCAGTTTATGTCGAGTGAAGTCAACAGATGTTGAGCAAAGTAGAGTTAGTTCATGTCAATTTTCATAGACAATGTCGAGCATACAAAAGCTGAGGGATAGCATGAATGTTACTTATGACCGAGCGTCAGGGTATTCAAGTGTCGAGTAAACTAGTTTTGGCATATGTATTTGTAATGGCACTAACACTTATGTAAACCATTTTGGCCAACTTATATACGTGATTTAAGGATTGTTGAGATAGATAAGGATTTGTTTATGCATTTTTTTAGAGATCATTGATCCCTATGCAATCAAAAAATTGGAGGGACTAAGCGACAAAAGAGAGAAATATGGATCATTGATTATGATCTAGAACCTTCTCTAGATGTTTATTTAAGGAGATTCCAAACCCTAAAATAGAGAGAGATTGTATATGCGCATGAAAGACGAAGGAGAGATTGAAGAGTGAAGTGTATGAGCAAAGGAAGGCTATTTTTTTATGTTTAGAAGCAGAGATCAGACAGAGAAACCTAGTAGTGAAGGGAAGAATCAAGTTTATCAGATAAGGAGATCAAATTAGAATTGGAAAGAGGAGATCTATAATCAAGATAAAAGTGCTAACAAAAGGATCAGGTACTAATACATTCTAGAAACTGAATTAGGGTAAATCTCTTAACAGAGTGGTTCTAACAGACCTATTTCAAATCTCTTAACATAGTGCTTACTTAGTTCTAAGTATAAATCCTTTAATCAAGGCGAATAAGTCTTGTAATCTCTTAGCAAGGCAGACTCCTCAGAGGATAGATCATCAAAAGTGATCAAACATTGTAGCCTTAATAGCCACACTTTATTGCTATAGTAGTGAAGATTTGTGGGTGTCATCCCCACCCTAATTTTACCTTCACTTTGGAGGGTTTGATAAACCAAATCTTGTGTGTAATGTATTTACATTTACTTTATGTTTATGGATGTGATGCACACTTAGATCTATTATAGTCTATGGTTCTATGATTCATGATGCCGATATGAGATGGATTAATGGTGAATGCATTTCATTTGTTTCAAAGAGTTAAAAGTTTTATAGATCCTGATTCACCACCCCCCCACCCCCCCGCCTCCCACGCCCCCTCTCTTGGTATCTTACATTCTCACTAGACTTCCAACAATTAATATCAAAGTCTTGTTCTCTTAGAAGAAGTCTAACAACTTGAGACTTGAGATCTTGGAGATGGAGGCTTATAAGTTGGGAAAGATCATTGAGAATCATAAATTGGACATCCAGATCATACTGCAACAACTTGAAGCAACAAGAGAGGAGTTGAATAAATTCGCGAAGAGAAGAAAGGAATTGGCTATCCAATAGAATGACACTATTTACAAGAAGAATACACTGAAGGACTACTTGACATTGGCAATTCTAGTGAAAGTGATAATCAATAGCAAACCTATTGGAAAGAAACAACACACTATGAAGAGGAAAGAGCACTAAAGAGACAACATAAAATTCAATCAGTAAGATTGTGTGAAGTGACTTAGTAGAAAAGGAAAGTTGAATAGGATAAAAATCATATATCTACAAGAATTGATGACAAGAACAGTGCAGTGCAAAGGCTTACTCAAAATCAGTTTGATATGGCCAATAGACTACTCCTTAAAACTAAGAGTTCAGTAGAAAGGATGTGGAGATTGCTAATTTGAAATCTGAGAATGGGCATCTGAAGAATGAACAAAATGTGAAAAGGAATTTATTGAAAGATTGAACAAACCTAAAGAGACTGTGAGATACTATGAAGAGCCGATGAGATCACAAAGAAGACCCCATGGCACATCTAGTCTAGGCTATACCAAACACCTATCTAAGGAAGGATAATCATCAAAGAGTGGAGAACAAAGAAATGCAAACCCAAAACACAACAAACTTTCTTGCCATCACTATGGGAAACCAAGATATATAACAAATATCTGCAAAAGTAAGAATGGTAAAAAAAACCCTAAACCAAAGTTCAATGGACATTATTTTAATTGCAAGAATTAAGGACACCAAGCACATGAATGCAGGTCAAAGGCTAGCAATGCACTAGTTGCACCTAGATTTGAAGGTCATTGCTACAACTGTCAAAAGTATAGACATAGAGCTCAAGGATGTAGATCCAAGGAAACATCCAATTGGACAGCCAAAAGGCAAACAAATTCATCCAAACAAGGTAATTCCTGTAATTGGGATCACAGCACATGCTACAGTTTTCATTATTATGGTGAATATGATCATATTACATAAAACTGCATGAGGACACATTTTAGAGGCAAATATAAGAATTGTTTGAATGGAAATTTGGTTTGTTATAGTTGTCATGGGATTGGACATGTAAGAAAGAATTACAGGACCCAGGTACCAGGACCTTACAATGAAAAAATCAAAGGAAACGACAAATTTGATACAAAACAAACAAGGAATGAGATGAATCAAACCTAGAGAAAGAAGGAAGTAGAAGGCAGTAGTGGAACAGTGAAGTCGAGGTCACCCAATCCAATGGATCAGGTGATCACACTACTTCTAACTAAGTAAAGAAGGTATGTAAGAAACTATAGATTTGAATGCTACAACATACACCAGTTCTTAACATAAGATATGTTAAAAATCCATATCTACATGAATTAAGATGCACTAGGAGAGATTTGAGGCAAGAACTGAGCAAAAGAGATCATGTGTATAATTGATGTCGAGTATTGGTATTAGTGTCTATAGTGACCAAGTATCACTATATGAATTGGGCTTCCGTACATATCAAGTTGATATGTTGACTGAGATAAGTATGAAAGAGTAATATAGACCAAGTAGTGGTCTCAGTCGGGCGATGGAAGAAATATATTGTCTTAACCGAGTTTTTTTTGTTGAGGCTGAGAACAGTTGTAATGCACCCACCATAGTACGAAGCATGTATTGAAGACCTAATTTGACTGCCTAAAGCTATATAGAAAAATTTGGAGATTATTTCTACTCACAGGCAATTTTAGACTTGTAGAGTGGTTTGTGCGAAAGTTTGTGTGATTCTACAGTGTGTCGTCAGTAGATTGTAAAGAGAAGTAAGAAAAGTTTGTGAACCGATCTCAATTATTTCATGAAGTTACTATATTATTTCAAACCTTAGTTCAAAATGGCATCATCTGCATCTAGTAGTGGAAAGGATTTTTTGAAAGACAATAATGCATAGATTGTGAGGAATGATCAATGCCCCCCACCAAAATTTAGGGCATATCCAGATGTTGCAATTACTAGAGACACATCAAGCACTTTCTCATTGATTCCTCCAAGATTTATCATGGTGCATGACGTGCAGTCATGATATATGTGCAAGATAGGGGAGATTGGAGATTTTGAACTCAAAAGTGCATATGACGAACTATGTGAGAATGGAGTACTAAAAGTAGAGAATAAAAATGTTGTCGAGAATGAGCTTACCCATGTCGTAGTTTTTTCCAAAGTTTTCAAAGTGGAGTGGATAAAGATTTTTTTGAGCAGGGTACACGACATGAAAATGTGGTTGGAGAATGGACTAGTAAAAATAAATAAGGCAATAATTCATCGAGTGATAGGGTAGCCTACCCTAGATCGAGTAAAAACCACGTGATGCTCAACCAGGAATGTTATTGAAGAACATACAAAGACCAAATGGAATGGTTGAGGAATGTCTATTAATGGAATTACAGATCCTATCATTGAATTTTCAATATGTGTGATTGCACACAAATTATATCAATTGAGCCAACTGAATAGTGTGACATGCATTGCAGTAGACTTAGGATATAAGATTGTGAAGAAGAACCACAGTTACGACCTTGTCGAGCTAAAATTGATCTAATTAGCTAAGAATGTTGGAGCCATCAGGACGGCTAAAAATACTTCATGTAAGTTTGGATCACTCCTAATGTGTATATTCTTCTATGTGCAAAATTTATTCCCTATTATTGGAGAAGTTACGTGGAATAGAAACAAACCAAAAACTGAGAAAATCAATGATTTCATTAAGAAATTGGGAGAAAATTTTGAAACTATTTTGGATGGATACTTTGATGAGTTTAAAGATAAAATGAAGAAAAAAATTAGGATCTCGAAGTCAATTTTTGATGAATACTATGGTGACATTTGTTTCATGGTGGACACTAACTATACTTTGTTAGAAATTTGTTCAAGCTCCCTTCAAGATTTGTGATAAGGGCTTAATTGCCTCTTGTGTATTATAAGTTGAGTGGTTGTATCAAACATTAGAAGATTAGTCTTTTGGTGCAACGAAAACCTCACTCTAACAAGTGGTATTAGAGCTTGGTCACAGGTTTGAATCCTTAGACCCTCAAGTAACGTTGAGGGGGAGATTGTTAGAAATTTGTTTAGAGCTCCCCTTGGGATTTGTGATAAGGGCTTAATCACCTCCTATGTACCATAAGTTGAGTGGTTGTATCAGGCATTGAAAGATTGGTCTTTTGGTGCAATGACAACCCCACTCTAACATACTTATGCACAAGCTATTTTACCAAGGGTTGCATGGCTAAAGTGTATGCAATATGAGGTAAATATTGACAAGAATGTTGAGCCATTCGACAACTCTGAAACAACAAAGATCAAGATGTTAATACAAACCAAAGTGCCCAAGATGGATAGGAAAAGAAAAAATATGATTGCAAATCTTGAAGGAAAACTTGGAGAGCGACCCCTACAAATTACTAAAGGTAAAAGGGAAGATGAGGATAATGAAGAAGATTAATCAAAAGGCAAAGAGTTAGTGGTGACCCAGCCTAAGGCAACAAAATAGAAGAAAATAGTGATTGTAGATCCTAAGGTAAAGAGAAATTTTAAGAAAGGTGTTACACCTCCCACTGTTAGAGTAATTAGTTGTTTTCACTTATTAATTAAATCACTTTGATTTAATTAATTAAGTTGCCTATTACTCTAGTTTGCTTAAGCTATCTTGTAGGTACATATAATTAATATTTTATATTAATTATAATGTGCAACCTAGCTTTTTTAGGCTTTAGGTTACTCTTTTTGGGTTTCGATCTCCTTTTATAAGGATTGATCTCTTTGTAATTTTATCCATTCAGTTTTGATTATAGCAGTCTACTTTTTTGCTCATCAAGAATGTCTCATCTATGGATCTTGCAATTCTTGCCTCCATAGCTTTTTATTCTCTCTTTCTGTGACAGGTGTTTGCATGCAGGTGATTCTTGGGAGCTGTGGGGTTGATCTTTCATCAACTTCAATATGGTATCAGAGCTCCAGATCTTCATGCCCCTGTTTAATTTATGAGAGAATTTTGTTAGCTTTCAAAACTATGCCTTTTTTTATTTCAAAGGGTTTCAGTTTTTAGAATTATTTTGTATTGGATTTGGGGCGCCGGGGGGGGGGGGGGGGGGGGGGGGGGTGGGGGGGTGTCTCATTTGTTTTGGTGCTTTTTGAGCCCAAATGAACCTCACCGTTGGATTCGTAGCACCCAAAAACCCCTATTTCCATATAAAATATGTCCAATTTGCACACATTTGAAATTTGAAGCAAAAATTTGCTACCAGATTTGGGCATGCTTTCCAAGGAAAGGATTTTTTTTATTGAATAAATAAATCACAAAATCAAAAGGCTTTATTAAAAAAAAAGCTCATGATTTTTTTTTAAAAAAGCGTATGCTTTTTTTACAAAAAAATTTCAAAGATTTTTGTTTTTTGTTTTAAAAAAAAACCTTTTTAAATCTTCCAAAAAAGGACTCTACATCAGCAAAGTACTGACACAATAGTGACATCGGCAAGGTGCTGACACAGGTCTAACAGCCGCAGGTGCTGATTTCATCTATCTTTGGGCTGAAATTTGACGGCTTTCAAACCATCATTTATATAATTTGTTTTGTCTTAAAAGCTATCTGTGGTTTTTTAGCCGTATCTTTGTCATACGGAGGTATTTTTTGATGAATCTTATATCATCGAAAAGCTCTTTTCAAGCCCATCATGATGGTGCTAGTTATTTGGATTTTTGATGCAATTTGGTTGCCTATTTTGGTAGTTAAAGCTAGATATTTTTTTTTCACTCCGAGAGGCGTATCTTGAGCATCCAATCTCCAATTTTGGACTTCTTTATATCGTTGGAAAGTTGTTTCTGCACTCTTTCCAATGATGTTGTTTGTTGTTTTAGATTTTTCTCTAGGAAATTTTTATTCAGTCTTATGCATTTTTGCATTCTGGTGGATATCCTAGTTGTTTCAGGTCCGAGGATCGATTTTGTTGCTTCAGATGCTTTGTTTTGGCTTGTACTTTCTGTTGTATCAATCTTATGCTTTTTCTAATCATCGTTTATATTCATTGTAAGCATCTTAATGCAAATGCACTGAGATAAAGTGTTGCTTCTTGTGTTTTAGGATCCTTTTCATCATTGTGGTTTGTTGTACTCGCACTATTTTATAAAGTGTCGTGGGGGGGGATAGTTGCGTGTCGATTTTGTGCCCTCTTCCTCTTTTGCCTCATGCAGTGTCGGTGACACGTGCCTTTATAGGTGTTTGTACCTCACTCTTGATGTGTTTGGTTCCTATGTTGTAGGAGATTTTTGGCCCACTTTTTTAGTTGCCTGTCACCTCACCCCGTCTACATTAAGGGGTTGTTGGTTCTAATGCTTCCTTGGTTTGATGGTTTGTTAGTGTGAGCTATGTATTTAGTACCTGATACTATATATTAGGTGATTGTAGTGGCTGGCTACCTATGCATTTTGGTGAGATGGATCATCTACCATATAGACACACTCGGTTTATGCCTTCTATTTCCATGGAGGTTCTTCAGATCAGCACCTTTTGACAGAGTTTTGCGGCTTTTCATGATTTAGTGATTTTCTTCATGATCTCTCTTTGTTCCTATCTTCTGGAACATTCTTTGCTATCTCTTTTTGGAGTAGGGTTTTTCTCATGTGGTTTTCTCTATTTCTCCAGTTTACAGAGATTTCCTTGTATTGGGTACTTGATCAGGCCTTGTTGTCGGGACCCACTTTTCTGCTTTCATAGCTGTGCTAGGTTAGCTTACCTCCCCAGCTTCACTTAAGTGGGGGTGTTAGGGTAATTAGTTGTTTTCACTTGTTAATTAAATCACTTTGATTTAATTAATTAAGTTTCCTATTACTCTAGTTTGCTTAAGCTATCTCATAGGTACATATAATTAATATTTTATAGTAATTATAATGTGCAACCTAGCTTTTTTAGGCTTTAAGTTACTCTTTTTGGGTTTCGATCTCCTTTTATAAGGATTGATCTCTTTGTAATTTTATTCATTCAGTTTTGATTATAGCAATCTACTTTTTTGCTCATCAAGAATGTCTCGTCTATGGATCTTGCAATTCTTACCTCCATAGCTTTTTATTCTCTCTTTTTGTGACAGGTGTTTGCATGCAGGTGATTCTTGGGAGTTGTGGGGTTGATCTTTCATCAACTTCAATACCCACCTCTACACCTCAAAGAATAGTAACAAGACAAGGATCTAAGGCAACATGTCCTGTAGCTAGAGCCAAAGAAAGGGACAGTAAAGATCACCAATCTAGTTAAGAGCAAGTCCTCACATAAGAGAAAATCAACAGCTAAAGGGACTTACCAAGGTCAAAAGAAGAAGCCAAGGAGGAAACTATTTGTTATGCTTGATGATGAACAGAATTGAGGAGAAAGAATATAATCAGATGATATGAGCAAGTTTCAAATTGTTCCCAGACAACCTCCTCAACATATTGATAAGGTATGTGACAATATCAAACATTTAGTAGGAATTTAAGGATTTAAACAAGTTATATATGATTCTTTAGAGAGGATAGATAAAGAAAAGGATGAGAAAGCACTACTAGATATGATGATAAGGTTCAAATACATGCCTATAGAGTTAGACAATGCCATCCCTGAAAAATTATACAATAAGATGGATACAAAGTGGAATGGGCATTGTCTATAGAAAGACAAATAAGAGAAACAATATTAGCCCAGACTATGCTAGATTTAGGGAAGACAGTAATGCCTATAGCCCTAATGGATTTTGCTAAGAAGGTTGTGCCTAAGACAAGGGCGTGTAAACTTTTGAAAAATAAAATAGAAGATGTTGTACAAGAAAGTATATTTATTGGAAGAAGGCATTTGTGATGTTAATCTCAACAAAAATAGGAGCAAAGGAGGAAGAATAAATAGAAGTTGAATTGGACAATAACAAAGATTATGATGAGCTAGATAATCTAGAGAAACTAAGAAGAGAACATCAGCAAAGATAGGTATTGCATGAAATAAAAGACATTTTTGTTGATGCATTTGAGATTCATAATGTTAATGAGAAGACACCTATCATATATCAATTAGTTCATATTGTTGAGAAGGTCAACAATGATGATATTGAGGCAAATGACAAGCTCATGAGGTAGTCTGAAAATAAATTTAAGACCAAAGTTTTGGAGAAAGTTTCAACAAAAAATGCTATTAAATAGGTTTAGCTTTCCACCCTTGTACATACTTGATAGGAAGTTATACAAAATGTTTATTATTTGTGTAATAAAATTTGTGATGTTGAGTTCTTCACCACGAAGAATCAATAGTCTATTAATAAGCTTTAGTTAGATTTGAAGTCAACTGGACATTCATTGAGCATGGACGTAAGTTCTAGCTCCATTCATTTCAACAGATTAACTTTTACACAAGAGAGATTAGATGAGTTAATGGATAAAGATCACAAAATTAGAGCCAAATTGATCTCTATCCAATCTATGTTGCTACCTCATTTGGAGGTGATGCATAAAGAACTAGCAGTTGCAAAAGATTTAGTCCAAAGAGATCTACATCTCTCAACAAAAGATAGTTTAGTAGATCTAGCTACTCAACTAGAGATCAAGATACAAGTTTTGGTATATATCAAATCTAGTTGAGATCACGCATTGGCCACAATTTTACAGATTCATAAATCATTTTTGGAAAAGTATAATTTTACCCCAACAACCCCAAAGCCACAAGTGACAAAAATAAGGGGGAAATAGTAATCATATATTCAAGGAGGGAAATAAGATGAAGAAAGGAAATAGGAATAGATGAAGCTAAAAGATCAAAGGTATGACAATGTAATATTACTCATTTTTGGAGACATGTATATATAATGTATAAAGACTAAGTCATAGTCTAAGGGGGAGTGTTATTTTGTAATTTTGAATGGAATGATCAGTCATGAGAAAGTTTTTTACCACTAATGTCAAAGGGGGAGATTATTGATCTCCAAGTCATGTTGACTATTAGTGTCAAACACTTAGTCATTTCCTAGGCAGATTTAGTCAGTCATAACTACAACCAAGCCACCCAATGAAGGTTGAATAATGTATTTAGACTTGTTCACATTTCAGTTTGAGTCAAGTAATTCTTAGGTTGTTGAGAACCATAGTATGGACCGAGTGCCAATTTATGCTTAGTGAAGTGTAGACGTTGAGAAAAGTAAAGTTAGTTCATGTTGAGTTTCATAGGCAGTGTCGAGCATACTAAAGCCAAGGGACAATATGAATGTTAGTTGTGACCGAGCATCAGGGTATTCAAGTGTTGAGTAAACTATTTTTGGCATATGTGTTTGTAATGGAACAAAAAATTATGTAAACCATTTTTGCCGACTTCTGTACGCGATTTGAGGATTGTTGAGACAACTAAGGATTTGTTTATGCATTTTGTCAGAGATCATTGATTCCCATGCAAGGTGATCAACCAATCAGAAAATTAGAGGGACTAAATGACAAAAGGGAGAAATATGGATTGTTGATTATGATCTAGAACCTTCTTGAGATATTTATTTAAGGAGGGTCCAAACCCTAAAATAGAGAGATATTGTATATGTGTGTGAGATACGAAGGAGAGATTGAAGAGTCAAGTGTATGAGTGAAGGAAGGCTATGTTTTGATGTTTAGAAATAGAGATCAAACAAAGCAACCTAGAAGTAAAAGGAAAAACAAAGTTTATTAGATAAGGAGATCAAATCAAAATTGGAAAGAGGAGATCCATAATCTAGCATACAAGTGCTAACCGAAGGATCAAGTATTGGTATATTCTAGCAAGTGAATCAGGGTAAATCTCTTAACAGAGTGGTCCTAATAGACCTATTTCAAATCTCCTAACATAGTGCTTACATAGTTGTAAGTTAAAATCCTTTAAATCAAGGTAGATTGATTAAGTCATATAAGCTCTTAGAAAGGTAGATCTCTCATAGGGTAGATCACCAAAAGTGATCAAACTTTATAGCCTTAACATGCACACTTTATTGCTGCAGTAGTGAAGATTTGTGGGTGTCATCCCCACCCATAATTTTACCTTCGCCTTGGAGGGTTTCTAGGTAACCAATCTTTGTGTTATATGTTTACATTTACTTTCATGTTTATAAATGTGATGCATAGTTGTATCTATTATAGTCTATGGTTATATGATTCATGATGTTGATATGAGATGGGTTAATGGTGAATGCATTTGATTTATTTCAAAGAGTTAAAAGTTTTATAGATCCTAATTCACCCCTCCCAGTATCTCACATTCCCAATAGACTTCCAACAAATGAGATGGATATAAGATGAAATAACAAGTATATGAGATAGAGATATAGAAGCAAATAGATGCAAATACAAAAGTATAGAAAGAGGGATAAAAATGTATTTGTAGAGATGTGATATATCTAGATGTAAAGGGGAAAAGAAGAAGGTAGAGTGAGAGAGGAATATGAAATCAAATGGGTAGAGAGGTGGAGAGAGATAATAGAAGATACAAAATACACACACACACACACACACACACACACACACACACACACACATATAGAGAGAGAGAGGTGCATGTATGTAAAAAAATATATAACTTGGGAAAGAAAGAGGGGTGGGAGAGAGATGGAAGGAGAGAGGAAGAGGGAGAAATAAATCTAGGAAAATGGAGACAATGATGGATGGATGACAAAGAGATAGAAAGATAAATATAGAAGAAGTGATATATAGAGAGTGAGGTAGAGAGAGTGAGAGAAGGGGCAAATAAGAGAGAGAAATATAAAGATAGAGATAATGAGATGTATAGATTGTTTGATTCAACCTTTGTTGCATATTTTTTTTTGATTTTGTGATACATTTATAAGTAATAATAGATTTATTTTTGCGTGGAATGATCTTCCCCTTATAATTTACAAGAAAAAGGTTCATCACCTTTCATAAGATTTGACTCTTTGATTTTCATTGTTTCCTTTGAGAATAATATTTTATTATCCCAATTGATCTCCCTTTTTTATCCTCTTCTCAAAATATTTTTCTCCCTTTTATATCTTCCAACATGAGGAAGATCCATATCATTTCATCATGTTTGCACCTTTTCAATGGCCACAACCTTTTTCAACTATGAACCTTGGGGGAGTAATAACCTTTGTCATTTAAAAGAGCCAATTCCTTGTGTTTTCTTCTTGATTAATTATTTATTGATTCACACCTTCAAACTATGTCTTATCTTTATACTTTTCCTTCAAGTTTGCATCAATTTTCCTTCTCAATTTGTATCAATGCATTCTTGTGTGTGTGTGTGTGTACCTCCTTTATATTTCCATATACATCCCATATGATTTTGGTTATAAACTTCTCATACAATTAGGCATCTAGCCTTTATTTGCAATGATCTTGTCATTTATCTTATCTTTTGGAAATATGCAAATGTAAAAAAAACTCTTGCTCCCCTTAAGTGCACTCTACAACTTCTTAATATATCTTCCAAAGAGTGGCATCTCTTCCACTTTTTAGTTTCCCCTTGGAAATATTATTGTTATGAGTTCTTCTCCTTTCTAGTGTCATTATTCTATATTTCTTATCCAAATTTCCTTGATCCATTTATGTCCCCTTTCAAATGAAACATTCTCTACTTTATATCTTATGCTTAGGGAGTCACAACTCTTCACTACAAACCCCATTGACCTTTCATTAAAATTCTACTACTAATTTGTAATTATATTTAATTATATTTATTTATTATATTTTAATTTTCTTAATTACTAATTATTATTGAATGCTATTTTGTAAAATGAGACATTAAAATCATTTACAAAATAATATTGTTTGTGCAAAAAGGTCTCCATGGAGAATTGATGGCTTCAAATCAACTATACATTGCAATTCAACTTAAAGGGATTCAAACAAGAAAGGAAAATGTACTTGAAGCAAAAGATATATGAGAAAAGGGAAAGAGAGGGTAAGGATATAGAGATAGGGAGAGAAATTGGAGGAAAAGAAAGTATTTAAATAAAAATATAGAGGGGAAAGAGCAAGAGAGAGGGTGAGGATATGGAGATGGAGATCAAGACAAAGATGGAGATGGAAAGGGAGAGATAAAGAGAGAATATAGATCTAGGTATAGATAGAACTTAGAAGAAATGTATATGTGCATGCACGTGCATGTGTATGTGTATGTGTATGTGTGTGTTGTGTGTCTATGTATGTGTGTGTATGTGTGTGTCTGTATGTATGTGTGTGTGTGTGTGTGGGTATGCCTATGAGTCTATATGTGTATGGGTATGCATATGTGTATGTGTGTGCATATGCATATGTGTATGAGTATGCGTATGTGTATGTGTATCTATACATATGTATGTGTATATGTATATGCATATGTATATGTATGATGTAGGAGCATCCTTGGGTCATTGGCAATCTTGAATCACCCAAAAATATTTCCTTTCACTTTTATACCTATTTTATAGTTTTAATGTTTTAGGTGGAAAACCTTTGATCTATATCCTTGGCTATTGTGATCTTAAGTTTATCACTTATGTTCAATCTTTGTTTAGGATCATATCTCATTTGATTTCATCACATTCAACTTATGTTGGATTCTTCTCAAGCTAGTAGTTCTTCATAGTTTCTCAATTGTACATATTTTTTGATCTCGCAATGTTGTTTTTAGACTAGTAAAATGTGTCGGTACATATCTTGACATTTTTGGATTTGGTGTGGGATTATATGTTGGATCCCAATGGATTTCATGACTTATGCAATAAGATCTATGTAATTTAGGCATTATCTTATATTTGTATTATGTTTTCCTAATTATTAAAGAGTATAATCTATTATTGGGCAACCTGTGTGTTGTGGAGTATTTATAAGGCTTGTAATTGATCGCACAATAAAGAAGCGGGGAGATATGTGGATGATAGCCTAAAGTAAGGTTTTGAACTTAAGCTTAGCAATAGGTGTTGGACTAACTGCCAACATTTCCCTTCAAAACTTATGACATGGCTTAACTGCATCACGTGTTCTATAAGTCTAGTGATTGTATCAAGAATTGGTAGGTCAGTCTTTTGGTACAACAAAAACTCTAGCTTGTAGCAAGTAGTATCAGAGATTTGTCACAGGTGTGAATCCTCTTGAGTAACATTGAGGGGGGGATTGTTGGACTAACCACCAATGTTCCCCTTCAAAATTTGTGACGTGGTTTAACTACCTCCTATGTTCTATAAGTCTAGTGGTTCTATGAAGAATTGATAGGTCAATCTTTTGGTGCAATGATAACTCTAGCTTGCACAATAGTAGGATTTTCTATTCGTAATAAAATATATACACCTAGAATGTAAACTATGTGTTGAAGGCCAATTTGATGTAAAGCCTTAATTCTATGATAATGCAAATATCAATGTAGTATATTTTTTTAATCTATTCTTGTGTCTAAGATTGTTGACTCCATTGAGTTGACTCCAATTGCATGGCTTAGACCATCTTCTTTGCATAAAATTATGCTAGGAGTGTGTTAATGTGTATGTGTATGTGTATGTGTATGTGTATGTTTACATCTATGTGCATGGGTATGTGTATGTGTATGTGTATGTGTATGTTTATGTGTATGTGTATGTGTATGTGTATGTGTATGTGTATGTGTATGTGTATGTGTATGTGTATGTGTATGTGTATGTGTATGTATGTGTATGTGTATGTGTATGTGAATGTGCATGTATATGTATATGTATATGTATATATATGTGCATGACTATGTGTATGTGTATGTTTATGTGCTATGTATCTATGCATATATACATATATGTATATGTAGAAATAGAGAGATGGAGAGATAATGAGATAGAGAGGAATGTAGAGTGAGAGAGGAAGATAAAATCATATGTATATATGTATATGTATAAAGAGAGAGAGAGAGAGAGAGAGAGAGAGAGAGAGAGAGAGAGAGAGAGAGAGAGAGAGAGAGAGAGAGAGAGAGAGAGAGCACCATAACTCTACCATTCACAAATATGATTAAGATTATCTTATTTTCTTTAAACAAATCTAAATAAGAAAAGATAAATTATCAAATTTTATACATTAAAACTAATTAAATTGACTTCCACATATGTTTTTTTTTTAAATATTAAACTTTTAACATCTTTATATTTAACAAATGTTATACACTTTTTAAATTATTTCTTTTAAAAATTAATAACAAAATCTAAACCATATCAAATATGTAATAAATAGGATATATTAACTTTTCAATTACATATAAACTCATATGTTTAAAATTGAATTTATGAAGACCTTTCTATTTATTTTTTTCAAATTAACCAAATGCAAATGTATCTAAAGAAAATATTAATTCATAGTTAATAAATATTAAGAATAAAAATTCTCAAATTTAGACATTAATCAAGTATAAGTCGTACATACCAAGATATAATTAAGGACAACAAAAATGTTTTAATAAGGATGCAACAAAGATGATATTTATAGTCATTTTTTGAATTGTAGATATTATATGGTCTTGATTTCTTGTTAAAATATTTTCTCTGATAATTCAAGGGAGACCTTATACAATTAAACATTTCAATTGGTTAATCTAACAATGATCTTGGTTAGGAAATAATGTTTGCAGAATATTTTACAGAGACATGCAAGGAAATATGTAGCAATAAAGGGAAGCCATAACCATAAAAAGAATTTAACAAAGTTACAAAGGCCATTATCAAATAAATAATGCAATCTGGGAACTCTTAATGATACAAATATGAGAATGCTCCTAAATTATTCATGAACTATGTAAATGGATTAAGAACTCCCTGATTAATCATAGGAACCATGTAATTAATTAATTAAAGGTTCTGGCTTAGGCCTTTTACTGATTAAAAAATAAATCTATAAATATTATAACATTTTAAATATATTCCTAAATTATCTTTAACTTTTTTATTTTTTTCTACATAATTAATTTAAAAGTAATTTTATAAATTATAGTTTTTTTTTTCCTATTAAATATAAGGAGTCCAGTACAATAAGAGTAACCATAAGTATCAAAGACAACACACAATGGGTAACATAAAGTTATCAATCCATGGTTTGTTCATATCATCCATTTATAACATCATACGAAACACATAATTCACAAAAAAAGAGTTTATCTATGTCCACATACCAGAACTAGAATAGAGATACAACTAACAATATAATCTTCCATCCACACAACCCATGGGAGGGATCCATCCACTCATCTCAATATCTTGTCCCCATCATGGATAATAGTTGAAGGAGTTATCATCAACTCTTTCCATGGCAAGGTTGGAGCAATAGGTATGACATTAACCTTCAAGCACGATGGTCTTCCTTCATTAAATTCAACAACATTCTCAGTTACCATTATCATATTTGGTGCTTCCAAGTTGTTTTCTAGCTTATTTACAAATTGGCTCATCCTTGATCTGTTGATAACCCGTCTAGTTGTGTTGGTGTCAATTTGGAGGGTAGTATCCTATTGATTATTCAGCTTGTCTAGTTCCTTCCTTAATTTGATTTGGTCAAGCATGTCTTTGAGTGTTCTATCAAAGTTGAATGATTCTTTGTCACTAGTACTGACTTGAAATTGGATACACTCTTGCTTGATAATCTTGGTACATGAAATGGAAATCCTTATCATTTGATTCATCGTTACCTTATAGTTGATCATCACCTGCATGGAAATTTTATGCATTATGAGTCTCTGTAGAGACTCGATAAGGATTCTATTCCTACTCTTAAATACATCATCATTCCTAACTAACCAAATAAACCAAAGTAAATAATCTAAAAGAGTGGCCTAGAAGATGTTAAGCTCTTTAGGGATGCCATTAACTTTACCAAAAAAAAACATGGAGAATGTGGAACTTATGGTTGAATTGGATACCAAACTAGCCCCAGATCTCTTTGGCAAAGTTAAAATAAATAAAAAAGGTTTACAATAGACTCAAGTTGAGAGAAAAAGATATAGGGATAAGGATCCACATCTAGTTTAGACAAGGGCAGTTGATGGAGAAGGGTTATCCAAAGAAAGCACTAGATTTTAGCTCAAAATTTTAGTGCCAAATGTAGGAAAGGATCTTAGACCAGTAGTTGGAGTCAAATTGACAAGACCATTTATAGTTAAAAGAGTCCAACACTTCATTTCTATCTAACATCAAGTTATATAGGTACTTATCTTTAATTTTAAAAAGAGGAGACCCATCCGACCAATATAGGAGGGTAAGTCTATCAACCTCCTCTGGACAATCCCCTAGGAGATTGACCTTCTGCCATGCATCCTTAAGCATAGAATAAGTTCTTTTATGAGTTGGGGGGGGACACTGAATCTGGAGGAGATGTCATACCATGAACACAACTTACCTCCATAAACAAGGTCATTGAATTTACTAATACCCATTATATTCCATGACTTGGCTGAACATCCTTGCAGGAGAGCAAGGGGTTTTCCATTCCTTTCCAAGTTCCACCAAGGGGACTTCTCTCCACAAATTTTTATTTATTTATCTAAGATCCTGGTCCCTAACACCTAGACCCTCACCTTCTCCCATGCTTTATAAATAGCTTTAAATAAAACTAAATCTTCAACCTTGACTTTCAACTTACCTAAGAGGAGGTCATGAATATGTATACCCTTCCAAGACTTTCCCATGGCTAGGACTCTATGAGAAATATTATTTCTCATTAGCACCTTCCAAGGTTCATTTCCCTTAGTGGATTTAGCAATCCATTTGGCCGCAAGAGCTATGCCTTGCCATCTTAGGTCTTTAAGCCCAAGGTCGCCTAATTCCTTCCTCATAGCACACCAACTCTACTTGACAACATGTCTCCTTCTAAGTCCTCTACCAACAGAATATAAGAAGTCCCTACTACTCTTTTGAACATAGTTGATTTGGTTTTGGTTGAAGAGCTAGGCTGAGGAGTAATACACTATATGGGCTGATAGAATTTTATGACAAACTTGGACTCTACTAGCAAGGGATACACAGTTGTTATTCCACTTACCAAGTTTACTCTCAATTTTGGTTTGGTTCCAATCCCACATGGAATTAAGATTAGGTGAAATAGAGAATGGTATGCCTAGATACTTGACTCTATGAGTGGGGCCTCCCCAGGAAAAACCAAATGAACTATACCATCTAAGAGGGTGTTCATCCCAACCTAGCATAACATACTCAAAAATTGATACTTTGTCGCTTGATGCCTAACATAAGATATAAAGTTTAGTACCACGTTTGAAGATGTTCTCTTCTAGTAGTTCAATAAGTAAGGAGGTATCATCTACAAATTGTACATTACATATTTCCTCTAAGTTAGGTAGAACAATACCTCTAACTTTAGGAGATAGAGTTTCATCCCTTAAGATACAGTGCAAGTTGTCAGTAGCAATGGGAAAAAGAGAAGAGGCCATAGGGCACCCTTGCCTGATGGATCTAGATAGGGGGAAAGGGTCAAATCTAGAACCATTTACTTCCAAAATTTTAGAGGCATCTTCCATTAGAAAAAACACCATTTAAATGAAGCCTTCTAGAAACCCTAAGCACTCTAGAACTAGTTTGATAAACTTCCATTCTACCCTATCATATGCCTTTTCATAGTCTATGAGGAACATGGCTGATCATTGTCTTGAGTTCTTTGCTCAGTCCATAGCCTTCTATCAAGTGATGAGGTTCTCCAAAATATATCTACCTTTAACAAAACCAATTTGGGTAAGGTTGATAACTTAAGGAAGAATATCTTGGATTCTTAAAGCTAGAACTCTTGCCCATATCTTATATGAAACATTAAGGAGAGTGATGGGCTACCATTTTTTAATCAAGGTCTTTTCTCCATCCTTGGGAATAAATTTGATCATCCTTCAGTTGATCTCTATGCCTAAGGAACCATATTCTATAGCTTCTTCATATAGAAGGAGAAGATCATACCATATCTAGTCAATGTGGGTTGTGTAAAAATCTACTAGGATTCCATCTATTCCATGAGCTTTGTCATTGCTCATGTAGGTGATAACAAAGATAATATCTTCTCTAGAGATGGTTTGTGCCAAATTCTCTTTGTCTTGTTCCAAAACTTTTCTTCGGATTAGATTCCTACTTCTATTTCTCTCTCGTTCCATATTAGAGCCAATATCCTCAGAGGTAAATAACTTCCTATAGTACTTTGCAAAGTTTTTCAAAATCTCATTGTTCTCCTCAATCAATTTATCACCTTCTCTAATGACATCTATTCTATTTCTTGCTTCCTTGTTAATAGTAATTTAAAGAAATATTTGGATCCCTTATCTCCATGATCAATCCAACTGATCCTAGCTCTTGGATCCTAATTTGTTAATCCTTCTCAAGGCATCCCTAACCTTGGATAAAATAGATTGGAGGATAATGTTACATGGATCTAACAACAATCATGTTTCTGCTCTTACCAAGGTATTATGCAGGTGAACCTCTTCCCTTCTCATAGCTTTGATTTTCTTTCTTCCTACTATTTGAAACACCTTCTTCCAACTACTAATCATAGTAGTCCACCCACTAGAGGCCTTGGGGTGCTTGACAATACTATGGTTAAACCATCTTATCATTACAGTGACAAAATTTACATCAAGATCTTTGAGCAAGGATGTTTTGAGAGAAAATCCAATAGGTTTAGGACTAGCAACAGGCTGATGGATTAGCCAAAATATGGTAGCAATGATGGGGTGGTGGTTAGATAAAGTGAAAGGATAAATTAGGACATTGGACCCTTCCTTAGAGTTTTGAAAATTAAAGGTGTTTCTATTCATGTAAAATCTATCTAGTCTGTAGCATACCTTTCCCTCCCTTTCTAAAAATTGGACTAAGTGTACTAGAGACCATTATGTTTATTCTTAGTTCCAACAAGGGGATCAAACAAAAGGTGTTTATTTATCATTTTAGTCCAGAAGAATTTTTCCTCCCCCTTCCATTCAACTCTATAAGCTCCCACATTGTCCTATTGCATTTCAACCATATTAAAGTCTCTTGTTAACACCCAAAGGATATCGTTCAGGTAGGATAGCCAATTCCATAGTGAGATTCTATCCAGATGGTCATTTGGGGCATAAACTAAACATATCCCAAACTCTTTGCCTTGATGTTTTAAAGTGACCTAAATTGCTCTATTGCAAGGAGAATCCCCCCATCCAACCAATGCATTTTTCCATTAGGGCTAATGAGGATGAAAATACCTCCCCCACCTCTGGGGTTATTGGTAAAAAAGGGGGTGGCATCTCTCTAGATGTTTTTTAGGGCAATGTTTAGTTGCAATCTAGTAGCTTTGATTTCTTGAAAAATAAATGTCATTATGGATTCTTAGGAGTCTCTTAATCACATATTTTATGTAGAGGGATTCAAGACCTTTCACATTCCAAGAAACGATTTTGGCCAATTATAATTACGAGGAATGGTGAGACTTATTCTTAGGGGATTTAAAGCTCTTAAAGCATTTAGGTAATTTACCCTTCCAGATCTTAAAAGGATTAGATAGTGTGTAGGACATTGAGGGCCTCCCTCTTTTATTTTTAACTATCTTCTCTTCCTCCCTAATGGTAGACTCATCCAAAACTAGTTCACCATTATTCTCTATAGATCCTTTCCTTGGCCTCTTGATCATCTTCTTAGCATTAAACACAAAGGTGCTAGAGTTCAAAGAATTTCACTTATTTTCAATTTCTTCCTTCATCATCTACTCTTCAAATTCCTCCCTACATGGTATCTTAATTTCAAACCCAATCTTCATAGAGGTTTTACCAATTTCCAAAAGGATGAGGGTTGATTAAACCAGCTAGGATCACCACTAGATCAAAATTATTGAGTTTTTTTCTTGAGTGATATGACTCCATAATGACATTCAACCCATCACTACTATTATCTTGATTAAGTTCCATATTAGGGATACTTTGAGGAAGGAAAGGCTTTGGAGTCTCGCAACTAGAGTCAATATCTTTACCAATCAAAATTTCATTCACTTACTCTGGGGGGGAGGGGGGAGGATTGGGTATTGCTTACGCTTTCTCCTGAATTTGTGTCCAGAGAGTTTTGATTCTCTCCAAAACAATCTATTGTGAATTCATGGTTCTCTATTTTGGTTTGTCTGGGTGTAGCCCAAGAGATTTAGGAAAAGGTGGGGAAGGTTCAATGGCAAGAGGTTCCTTGGAAAACACAGAAGGATTCACCTCATTTGGATCCTTGAAAGAAGCTTGTAAAGCATCTAATTTGACACATAGGTTAGCAGATACACAAGGTGAATCAATATTAAGGGTAGATGACTTATTAGAATGGGACTTTTTTGCCTTTGGCAGTAACATTGCTTCCAGACAGGTCATTATGGCTAGATTGGTGGTTATCAGAGGCATGAGGGTCCAACTTTTTAATAGGAGGGCATTTTTTCTCGACATTTCCCTCTCTTCTGCACAAAAAGAAAGAATTAATCCCTCCCAGGAAGGAAATGGGACAAACATAGTGGTGCTCAAGGATAAGAAAAGAGATGTCTTTGGGGATATCTTTTCCAGGATCCATGGAAATTAAGACCTTAACATTAGTATGTGTTAGCAAAGTGGAAGATTTTTCCATACGAATAACTTTGCCAATAGGATCCAGGGCTTGAAGTATAAGGTTCCAAAGAACTGAGGGGGACATTGCCCACTAAGATCTATCATGGTGATGAGAGTGCTAAAACTTCAACATTAGCAGCATGTGGGGACTAAGAGATTTCACAAAAGGTCGAGTTGCCAATATTCTAAAGCTGTCTTTTGACAAATTTTTTTTTTGGGATTTGTGGTCCTAAAAAAACTAGGAAAAGACCACGTTGGATCATTCTAAGTAATGAAAAATAGAAACCTAATTTCTTGGACTAGTTATTATGAAGCCATTAATTGATGTAAGATCTTACCAGAACTTTCTTAAGGTCTTGAATGGCTAGGAAAATGGTTGTATCCTTAATCCTAACAACTGCATGCTCAATTACTTTGTTCATATGCATATTAGGAATGATGATGCAAGAAGAGGAGGAAGAAACGTTACCTGAATCTCCTCCTCCCTACTTGTCGATGCCACATCCTTTCCTTGTGCGCTCAAATTTTTCTCCATCTGGTATAACCATTTTTTTCCTTCAAATCCCATGTGAACATTTGTGGAGTGGTAGAAATCTGTGAACGTGAATTATGCAGAGGATTTTTGGGTATTTCTTGCAAAATACCATTTAGAGAAGATAAGTTCATAGGCATAGTTGGGAACTTACAACATTAAAGACCAAGATGATGAGGAGTAAGCCTTTCACCTCTCGAATAACCTCCGAATTGATGAGGTTGTACGATTTGACGAAGCATGTTGTAGAGTGATCACACAAGAAGTTATAAATTATAGTTTTACAATATAAACTCTTATATATCTTATATAAAATCAATTCAAATAATATGATCTATATATTTATATTTCATAGTTTATAATATATAATAACAAGCTTGTAGAGTAGTGAAGTTCCAAACAAAATGCTAGAAGGGTTGCTTGAATTATGTAAAAAGATTATATTGCATTTAAGTGTCTTTATAAATGTAATAAAAAGTGAATCCTAGTCTATCGAGTTATAAGTCTTTCCTATGGACATTTATGTAGAAGTCATAGAAAAAATGTAAAGGAATTAAATTGGTCATTCTATGTTTTGTTGATTAATGCTTTTTGGTTGAGTTGGAAAACTATTCATTTAAATCTTGTAGACTATGATTATAGCAAAAGCATTACGTAGTAATTTAATTAAAAATTCTTTATAATACTTTTATTCTCAGTAATAGTATTTAAAAAAATAAAAATTTATTGAATATTATACCAAGAAAGAGTTTTGGCCATCACACCAAAAAACCTAGCCACCCATCTAACAAATACTGGAAGATAAAATTTAGATTATTCACTTATACGTCCATACCAAAAAAAACAAACTAACCCCACCCAATAATTATATTGACTTGCCGCCAGTATTGGTTCATTACACTTTTCAAACAAAAATAAGCCCTAATTACATATTTCATTAACAAAATTATTATACAACATAAGGCAAACAAAAAAATGCTAAACAAAACACTAAAATTTACAATTTAAACTTTAACTAGAAGAAAGAAACCCTCATTGTGTTTTTTGTCATTCATGAGCTCACTCACTTATCATTTTTTTCTACTTCCATCAATGAGGCATCACTTTAATTTAACTATTCAATTTCTTTATCCAATTCTTTGATGGCTAGAAAACATAGAACCCTGACCTATCCCTTTCTTGCCTCCTTGAATCTGCCATGTCATTTCCCTTCCTTAAATTGCCAGAAAAAGGGTGTGTACTTCATCTCCTCAATCACTTCTATGTGGACCAATTCATATACACATTTAATTCCAACCCCTAGCTATGCCCTTGCAAGTAAAGGATCTGAATCCCCAAAGAAATTTGTTGGAACTAATTCAATCATCACTAATCTTACCACAACCACAAAAGATCCAACACCATTATCATAAAGTGGATATTTGATTTTGTTTGGATTTGATTCTTCAACTTATTAAAAGTTTCCCCCAACAACACAAGTGCAAATGAAAATAATTTTTGGTTCTCAATATTGAAAAAGACCCTTTAATCTTCTTAGGTCATTGCCCCATGAAATGGTTCTATACTTCCCTTAGTTGCAGGGTAAAGGAGGTCTCCATTACCATCACATACCCACTTCCCAATACTAGTATATATGATCACAAAAAATAGAATGTTGGAATTTTGTGTAATTTTGGAAATACATCTCACACAAATTCTTACTCCCCCATTTCATCCATTGACTCTTCAATTAGAGAGTATCATTAAATGTTCATGTACATTCTAGGCTGCTACCCTGTTAACTACCTCACCACCTTATGTCAAAAACATGATGCACCTATTTTAATTAAAGGCACCATCAATTAAGTCCCTAAAATCTTCTATTGTCACTTCATCCTCTTTAATTTTGATCACCAAATTTGATAGAATGTCAACCTCCTTATTACCATGTCTTCTAATGTGTGTAACTTCATATGTTACCTTGTCTTCTAATGTGTGTAAATTTTAGATGAAGTTACCCACATTCTAGGCTGCTACCCTGTTAATTTCATATGTTAACTAGGAACATTTAATCTCATTCTTTTAGAAATAATATTTATGAAATGATAATTGTGTTTGCTTCCTAGGCTTGTCAATGTCTTATCCTCGATTTAGAAGACCCAGTAAGAATCTTCTAATGTCTTGCAATATCATTTAAAAAAATATTTATTTGGTCAATAACAAGAAGTAATATTTGGTTTTTCAAATTGAATTAGTTAATGTAAACAATGCTTTCAATTATTAAAAATATATAGTATATAAATTTAATTAAAATAAATAAATAAATAAATATTTTAAAAAAAGTAATAATTTGTTAAAATGAATTTATTATAAATAAATCTTTCTTTACTAAACTAAGAATTACACAAGAACAATCTATGCACAATTATGAAAGAAAAGTTGCATGACGCCAAAATCATCTAATTTCTAGTTAAAATACAATTATTATATGCTTAAGAACTTAAATAGTTGTTTTTGTCACCCACTTAAAAATTCATCTACTTTACAAGTTGGACACTAAAATTTATTTATGCATGAGATAAAAAAACTTTTAAAAAAAAAATTTATCATTTAGGTTTTCTCATTTGTAATGTTAAATTTCAAAATTCCTTTTTTGAATGATTAATTCCCCCCACAAATAATTATTTAGATTCATCGATCTAGATGCAAAAACCATATACGGACAAAAAGACAAAAAGGGAATTCTAGAGCAAGCAAAACATTCTTCGAAGAAAGCAATGATCTTAATATACATGTGGACAATTTTGGGAATAATAGAGTTACAAAATTGTTGATGAATGCTTCCATGATAAGAGTGAAATTGTTATAGCCCCCTACCAATTGAACCACATTTATGAATTTCCATCTTAAACATTTTTTCAATAACATTGCACAATTTCTTGGTTATGACATTTTTCTTTTGCATAGTAACTAAGTTCAGGTTCGCTCCCGATGAGTGGTAGTTGAGATACAAAATAACATACATTCATATGTTGAGAAGTCAGTGGAAAATTTTAACATGGTATCTATATTATACATCTAAAAATAGAATTCAAATCTAACATCATTTATATGTTTAATGTTATAATGTTGAAAAATAACTTGACCTCCTTAAGGATAGAAATAGTCATTAATAAAGGACTATATTGCAGGTTACATTGCTTGCTGAAGAGACAACTAGGCTTCAGTGATTCCCAATAGTATGAATCAAGGTTTCTATACATGTAGGTTGTCACTTAATTGAGAGATTTTATCCTTTCACCATTGGTTGGAAGAGGACGTTAAGTACAACAACATGTCTTCACAATACCAATGCTTAAAAAATTAAAAAAATCAAGAGTGTTGCATCAACTTGGCTCAATTTAAACCAAAGTTAATAACTAGGTCTTTGCTAGGAAGAAGTGAAATAAATATCCACCATTTTAGATCCCACATGAGGGTAGGATATGTACACCTTATTTGTAGAACGTTTAATTACCTCTCATAAGGAGTACGAGCTAGTCCCATATTATTGTCACTAAATTTAGACCCAAAGATATATGGTTGATGTCATGGACTATAAAAGGACCTTACATTTTCTTTCCTTAAATTGGAGATATTTGTTGATTAGACAAAGATCACCTAGTTTGTAACCACCTCACATGATCATATTAGATGTCACAATGACCATATCCCACAAAAACCATGCATACCCCTAAAACATCTTTATCTAACACAAAGCATAAAAATGCCAATATGAAATTTTTGCAATCAATCATATTTTAGAAAAGTAAATTTTAATTAAGCTTTGTTATAAAAAAATTACATGTATACTATAATGAAAGATAATATTTTATAATAATAAAAAATATACTTAATTTGATTTGTCTAAAACACAATTGCTAATCACTAGTTAAATTCAGTTCATTGCACCACTTGCACTAGTGGACATGATTATTGTGATAAAATATTAAAAAGGTCATTTATGTCATGACAAGTGGATGACTATTTTACTATTATTTGACTTTTCCTTTTAATTTTTTAGTTTTGGGAATTGAGACTTCAATCAAATATATTAATAATACATA
The DNA here is from genome assembly GCA_028749045.1 of Cupressus sempervirens. Taxonomy (NCBI): domain Eukaryota; kingdom Viridiplantae; phylum Streptophyta; class Pinopsida; order Cupressales; family Cupressaceae; genus Cupressus; species Cupressus sempervirens. The sequence goes on along the minus strand of CM053784.1, from coordinate 674,891,732 downwards.
ATCTACTATTAAATACATGAATAGTAGTATGGATTAATAGAACTAGAAAGATATAATGAGATGTTATAAAAGTAATCAAAATATAAATTATATGGTGTAGATTTTGTTTATTTATTTAGTTTTCTTTTATACTTATAAGGTTTTAATTTATCTGTCTTTGCATCTATATTTATGATATAGGTTTTATATTTGAGAATATGATATAAAACTTATGTCATATAGATTCAAGATCATAATTAAAATGAGATATTTTATATTTGGAGGATGACTACCATTAACATATAGAATTTCAATAAAGCATGTGTGAGGAGGAAAATAAGTGGTATGAAGGTGATTTAAAAAATAATAATTATAAAAATTAAAAGGTAACTAAGAAGTAAAGGAAGTTAATCTTCTAGTAGAAAAAATGATGAAGTTGATGAAAGCTCAACCCTATAGCTCCCAGAATCATCTCCATGCAAACACCTATCATAGAAAGAGAGGAGCAAAACCTATGGAGGGTGGAATTCTTAGATCCATAGTTGAGGCATTCTTGATGAGCAAAAAGAGAGATTGCTATTATCAAAAGTGAATGAATGAATGAATTACAAAGAGACCAATCCTTATAAAAGGAGATCAAACCCTAACAAGTAACTAACCTAGGTTGCATGATAATAATTAATAAAATAATTAATTATCAGATGCCTAAAGTTTAGCTTAAGTAGAATAGAGATAATAAGTGACTTACATAATTAAATCAATATGATTTAATTAATAAGAAAATACTTTATTACTCTAACACCTCCCCTTAAGATAAACTTAGGGAGTAGCTAAACACCTAGAAACTAATATTGAAAGTAAATTTGGGTCTTGACAAACAAGGCCTAATGAGGTACCAAAGCACAATCAAATCTCTGTAAAGAGGAAAAATAGAGAAAACCACAAGGGAAAAACCCTACCCCAAAAAGAGATGGAAATAATGCTAAAAAGAACTAGTGAAGGACTAAAGAAGCCTCCAAACTAGGGAATGTCCCAGAAGATAGGAACAAAAGATGATCATGAAGAACATTACTGAAGCATGAAGCTGCAAATACCTACCAAACTGTTAATATGAAAAACCTCCACTGTATAGAACATGACCAGGTAGAGAAGACTAAGTCTAAAGAGTTGATCAATGGAAGATGGAAGGTATCTTCATGGCCTCTTGAAATAGGAATGAAAGAATGTCTATATGGTAAATGATCCATCTCATCAAAATGCATAATTATCCAGCCACTTCAATCACCTAGTATATAGGATTGAATACTGAATACATAACTCACTCTATCAAACCAAGAAAGCAATATAACCAACATAACCCCCTATAAAGCTGAGAGGTAAGACATGAATACTAAAACTAAATGCAATATCTCCTGCAGAAAGAAGAACCAAGAACATCGAGAGTGAAAAAGAAGTACAAACATCTATAATGGCATGTGTCATCGACACATTATGAGGCTAATGTCATGGAAAGATCTCAAAATGCAATAGAGTGACACTTTATCTTAATGTGTCTGCAAACATACTACAAAAGGATGTAAAAAAAGATCAAAAGTGACATAAGGTTGCTACAATAGATAGTACAAACCATGAAAAATTGTCTATAGCAACAAAATTGATCCCCAAACCTAAAGCGACCAAGATATCCACTAGAATACAAAAAAGAAAAAAACTAAATAGAATTTTAATGGAGTAGAATTTGGAAAAACAACTCGCATCAATGGAAAGAGTAGAAAAAGACCTTTCCAATGATATAAAGAATTCCCAAATTGAAGATTAGATGCTCAAGATATGTCTCCTGGAGTGCAAAATATAACCCCTCATTTTGACAGTAAAAACAAGTACCATTATGGAGTAAATTACCAATAGAACTTGAACTATTGTGTTCGGCTTGGAATCAACTTTCCAAAAACGTCTTGTTTGCAGAAAATAGTCTGTATGCCCAAGATATGAGCACAAATGTGAAGGTAGGTACAAATAGAGTCAGAATGATGATAAGAGGTGAAATGCTTCAATTTTTGTACCAACATGCCTCGATTTCCATACCAACTCGCCTTCGTTTTTTGTACAAGTGTACATCAATTTCCATGCCAACATCAATTTCCATACCCAAAAAAATTGATTTTCATTCCAAAAACCTTGATTTTTGTACTAGTAAATCTTGATTTTTGTACATAAAAACCTCAATTTCTATTCCTAAAAAACTCAATTTTTATGCCAGAAAACCTCAATTTCAGTGCTAGAAAAACTTGATATCTATGTGAGAAATCTCAATTTCTATGCCAAAATACATAGATAACCACCTCAGGAAATGTGCCCAATTTGGGACCAAAGTTTTTTGCCCAAGATTCCAAATTTGTCCAAATTGGATGTGCCTTATATAGAAATAGGGGTGTTTGGGTGCTACAAGCTCAATGATGAGGTCTATTTTTTGCTCAAAGTGCACTAGAAATTAGTGATCTCTAGATCCAAAAAAAATGTTTTGAAGAACCAAAACCCTCTACAATAAGCATAGATCTGGAAGCCAAGCCAAACCTCTCAAAAAAATAGAACAGGGGCATGAAGATCTGGAGCTCTGATGCCATGTTGAAGTTGATGAAAGATCAACCCCAGAACTCCCAAGAATCACCTGCATGAAAACACCTATCACTGAAAGAGAGGAGCAAAAGATATGGAGGTTGGAATTCCATGATCCATAATTGAGACATTCTTGATGAGCAAAAAGAGAGATTGCTATTATCAAAAGTGAATGAATCAATGAATTACAAAGAGATCAATCCTTATAAAAGGAGATCAAAACCTTAATAGATAATTAACCTAGATTGCATGATAATAATTAATAAAAGAATTAATTATTAGATGATTAAAGTTTAGCTTAAGTAGAATAGAGATAATAAGTGACTTAACTAATTAAATCAATATGATTTAATTAATAAGAAATAATTTATTACTTTAACAAAAATAATATATAAAATTATGATACATTGTAAGATTGATTGATATATAAGACTAGGTGTTGATATGTTAAAACAAGTACCACGTAGTGCCTTGTACTTGCCTTTTTATTATATTCTTCTTTTTTTTGTGAAAAAGGGGTAAAAACTTATTTAATAAAAAACAAAGGAAATAAAAAGGGCCCCTGGCCCAAAATAATAAGGAAACCACACCACAACTACTCAACCTATCCTCCCCCACTAACTGCTCCAAGATCTCAAGATAATTAGTCAGTAATCTACACTATATCCCATCCATCTCAATTCTTTGATGCCCATTTAGCCAAAACATCAGCCACTCCATTTCATTCCCTATGAATATGACAAAAGGAGATGAACTCCACATTCCTACAAAGATACAAGATTTCTTTGACAATAGAGGTTGATTGCCAGTTTACATTAGCCACACTCTGGCTATTTAACATATCCACAAAATTTTGAGAATTTGATTCACATATAATCCTCTTCCATCCAAAAGAACAAACCCTCTTAGTAGTAGTCTTAATAGCAAAGGCTTCCATAAAATTATTTGAATACTTACTTTTGTAGATAGAGAAAAGGAAGATAACCTCTCCACCCTTACCTCTGCCTATGCCTCCAATACCAACATGCCCATGATTCCTTTGAGAGGAACTAAAAACATTAATTTTCAGGATACCAAAAGGAGGAGGATGCCCATCCCATCTCTACAAACCCTTCTCTTGACCTGATGAGATCACTTTGCACCTCTATTGTCCACTTTGTTGTCTTCCAGGCCCAAATTCATTATAATACCACAATATTTAGGCTAAATATTCTTGGACATATCACACTATTGATCTCTAAGACTAAGTTTCCTATTAGTGTCTAACACTTAGCCATTTCCAAGGCATTGTTGGATGGTCATCATTGCGACCAAGCTATCCAGATAAGGTTAAGCTATAAAGGAGTTGTCTTCATTTCATCATAAGCTGAACAAGTTAGAGGTTGTTGAGCACCCCAGTAGAGACCAAGTCAACATACAAGCTGAGAAACATAGAAGAGACCAAGCATTTAGGAAGTTAGTTAATGCTGAGTGAGTTAGTATATGCTGAGCATATATAACCTGAGTGACAATATGAATGTTATTTATGATCGAGTGTTAGAACACTACAGAAGAGACCAAACATTTAGGGAGTTAGTTAATGCTGAGTGAGTCAGTATATGCTGAGCATATAGAACTTGAGTGACAACATGAATGTTAGTTATGATCGAGTGTTAGAACACTCAAGTGCATGAGTAAACAAGTTTTGACATATGAATTTTTAATTATAAAAACACTTATGTAAATCATTTTAATTGACTTCTACATGATTTTTGACAATTAAGGAGGAGATTACACATTTTGTTAGATGGCATTAATCTCTAGAAAAATAGATTAACCAATAAGAAAATCAGAAGGGAAAATGACAAAAGGATGGATTATGGATTGTTGATCTTAATCTATAACTTTCAAGGATTATCTATTTAAGAAGGGTTCTTACCCTAAATCAAAGTGTGAGAAAGTAGAAGAAAAGTGAAGGAGCATACAAGCTAAGTATAGAGCGAAGGAAGGCTACATCTGTAAGGAGATCAAATAGAGCGACTAGAGTAGTAAAGGGCAAAACATAAATATCAGATAAGAAGATCAGATTGAGATTTTGAAGAGAGGAGATCCATAATTAAATTTCATAGAAAATCAAAGGGCTAGGTATTGAATTAGTTTTAACACATCGAGTCAGGGAAAATCTCTTAACAGAGTGGTTCTAACAAACCTTGTTTAAATCTCCTAATAGAGTCCTTAATTTATTGTAAGTGTAAAATCCTTTAATAGGTTAAGACTTAACAATCTTGAACATTCTTAGCAGGGCATACCCCTTACAGGGTAGATCATTTGATATGATCAAATTGTATCCCTAATAGTCAAACTTTATTATTGTAGTAGTAAAGATTTGTGGGTTTCATCTCCACCCCAATTTTACCTTCAACTTGAAATGTTTTTGGGTTACCAAAATCATTGTGTTATGTGTTGATATTTTACATGGATGTTATGCTTAGATGGATTTCATTTGACCATTACATATTTATGTTTACAGGGTATGAGATCTGAAATATGAGATGGACCAGGTGTGAATACAGTTAATTATTTAATCAAAGAAAAGTTTTATAGATCCTAATTAACCCCCCTGTTAGTATCTTGTTTCCCATTAAGATTTCCAACATGCACTTGGCATAGATAGTCTTCTGAAGCCTTCTCATAATCTTCTGCCACATTTAAGTAAATCCTAGTTTGGAGTTACATAAAACCCAACAATTACGTTCCAACCAAAGATTCCAAATAATGAAGGTAGGCCTAATAGTCCAAGCCACCTAGAGGAAGGATGTTTTGGGTGGAGGTCTCTTTCCAAGAATTCAATTAGGGAGGTAGCATAAATACAACCATGATGGCACACCTCCTACCACTTATGACATAACTCCCTCAAGAAGGGGAAAATAAAAAATAGATGATAGACACTCTCTTCATTATGCATATAGAGGAGGCACAGAGAAGGTCCTTGGAATCCTCTCTTTTTAAGGTTATCCCAAGTATGACACTTCTTCTGACCAACTAGCTATAAAAGAAAATTACATGTAGGCCACAAAGAGCTATTCCAAGCCTTTGTCTACTAGGGAACATCATCTAATCCATGCCATTGTTTATCTAAGCAATCATATCCTTCAATGACATTAAATTTTCCTTTAGGAATTAGGAAAGAATATCCTTATCTTAAGCAGAACTTTAGAATCTGCTTTTGAAGATGTTAGCAAGCTCGACTTGAGTCTCCATAGACCCCCCTAAGGCCACTTATGAGGGTCCTTCCAACAAGTCACATCCACCAACCCACAATGTTTAATAGTCTTAAAATGTTCCACCTTAGTTCACTATCAGAGCCAGTGTTTCAACACTAGGAACCTTAAACCATTATGCTTCTGAAACTTAAAACTAAACATTAAATTGTGTAGGATGCCTCCTATTACTCGAAGCAACCCACGAGGTAGAGGTTGTAGGGTGAGAGGTGGTAGAGCAGGACATGGGGATGGACCACCTCCACCACCACCTCCTCCACCTCCACCACCACCTAACCTAAACCAGGACATTATAGATGCACTTCAAACTTTGATCAGTGTAGTTCAGTAGAGAGTAGTACCTATAGTTTAGCCAGTTTAGCAGATTCTAGTAGTGGAAGTAGAGGGACCCGGAGGAGGTGGGCCCAGAGGCAGAGAGAGGACTAGGAGTCCCCCACTGAGACAAATAGAGGGGTAGGATGAGCATGAAGGTGATTCAATACACTAGAGAGGACCCCCATTTGACAGACCTCCTAGACATGTAGGATATGATATCAGGGAATTGATTTAACTTGGGCCACCATTATTTATGGGTTCCACTGAGGGGACAGTAGCAGAGGCATGGTTGCAGAGCCTACAATGGTGCTTTGGATTACAACCCTATGGGAGTAATTTAAAGGCACGCCTAGCAGTTCATCAGTTGAGAGGGGATGCCTCCAATTGGTGGCATCAGGAGGAGATCATAAGAGAAGTGAGGATGGATACCCTCACATGGGAATCATTCTTAGAAAGATTATGAGAGAGGTACTTGTCAGAGCATTTCCAATAGAAATAGATAGAGGAGTTCCATTCTCTTTATCAAAGACGTCTTACAGTGGCTCAGTATGAGAGCAGGTTTCTCGAGCTCCTTCCTTATGTGGAATACATGAAGGATGAGAAACTACGGGTACATTGCTTTATCATGGGTTTGAATTTCTCACTTTAGGGTCGAGTTCGGATGGCCTTCCCTACCACCTTCAGACAGGTAGTGGAGATAGCACTAGTGGCAGAGGATACTCGAGGTAGACAGGAATCACGGGATCGGTCTCAGAATCGAAACTCTACTCGGCAGAAATCCCCTTGGAAAGGGAATCAAAACTATACACCAGGTCCTCTAAGGGCCAACAGTCTTAGTAGTAGCAATAGGAACTCTCACAAGATTACCAGGGCTCCGAGCCTAAGCAGTGGCATTTATAGCAGGATCAGAAAGTACATACCCCACAGTCACAGTCAGTGTAGACTCAATAGTCTTCCAGGGGTGGATACAGTGGGTCTAGTAGGTCAGGAGGCCCACAACAGTCAGGATCACAGGACACATGATCTTATACTCAAGGGCCATGTTACGCTTGTGGTGGCATGGGTCATATAGCTAGAGAGTGTCCGCAGGGATAGTCATCCAGTGGTCAGAGAGGGGCCTTTTTAGAATCGACAGTTGGAGACATGGGCAGGTCCCACAAATTTTTTACAGTGGTTGACAACCGCTAGACTGAGCATCAAGCTACAGATATTGAGGCTATAGGTGGATTTGGTCAGCCAGTTAGCACTAGAGACTATCCATTTTATTGCCCGACAGACCCTAGCTCCTCGAGGTCGAGAGCTGGACCAGGTTAGGGTCCCGTGGGATTGTTACGATGAGGTCATAGTTTCTTGGGAGGATGCAACACGAATGCGATCTCTAAACCCTTATCTTTTGATGAACTCTAGGAGGAAGTTCATGCCTAGTGGGGGAGGATGTGAGGCCTCACCCCAACCCTTCATAGCCTTAGATGTTACCTTATCATTTTGATAATCATGACTCGAGATGTTGAGACATTATCTGATGCTTAGAACATATTATATTATTTCATGCTGTGTGATGTTACTTCAAGATATTTGATGTTAATCATTTAAGGTTTTAGGTATATGTATGTTGATGAATTAAGGAAAATGTAGGATTAACACATTGATTTTGGAATCTTTATGATTAAGGATATAAGTAGGATGAAAGAAACCCTAATTGATGTATGTTTCAATTTATGTGAATTTTTGATACGTATATATACATATGTACATGTAATTTTTGGGACTACTGATGTGTGCAATGAATGTGCAGATATTTTAGCCGAGACAACCGATGGAGGAACATAACTGATCTCTATGTGCTAGTTTTTGGAAACCTTGTTGTTTGTAATTAAATTGAGATGTATGTATGTATCTCTTTGTGTTTAGTGAATGTTAATGTTCGTAACTATGTTCTTTTAGTGTCGCTTGACACTCGTGAATTGTTGTGCTCTTTAGCATGCTAGTTAGGGTTAGCATTGTAACGCATGGACCTAAGTCGGTTTAAGTTAGCGTCAGTTTGCTAATTGGGTTCTTAATCGAGTTTAGTCATCCTTAATCCAGATTAGTGCTTAATCTTTTTTTTTTTTTGAGTTGTTAGATGGTCCCATTTAATTCCTATCTTTTGTTTGGCTCTAAACCTATTCCTAAGGCTTTAAAACATGAAATATTTATACCCAAGGGGTATGGGTATGGGTTGGGGGTCTTTTCCAACCCCTAAGCCCCTTTTGTTGACTTTTGAGATCACTCAAAAAGTCTCATTTTACCTTTGTGCGAAAATTGCAAGTGGTTACCTTGAGTTGCCTTACCTCACCTCCATTTAGTTTTTAACCCTAGTGTGGGTTGAGTTAGGAGCTTCTAGATGTGTAGGTGGGCGGGTGAAGTTATTGATCCATTTGGTGGTTGAGTTTGAGGCTTATTTAGAGGCCCTTCTTGGACTAGTGGAGGTTGTTACCCAATCTCTACATTTAGAGAGGAGTCTTGGAAGATTGGAGCAAGGAAGGGGAAATCTCTACTCAAACTTGTTCATTGCCATTACCTCTTTGTGAAGGTAGGAATTGTCTTCTCCCTTATTTAGATTTCATTCTTGTTTTATGCTTATGCTACCTTGTTATTGTTGGAATGTTTTTATGTTTGTGGGTATGTTGGGAAGATTTTAAAATCATGTTACTTTGGATGATTTCCTTTCTTGTTTATGTTTGCAATTTTGAGATTTTCTTACATGGGTGTTTTGGTATTACTCACCCTTGGATAGGGCAGAAGTGACCAATTTTGGGAAAAAGGTCTATTTAGTTGGACTCCAACTAGTGTAGAGTCTCTTCTCAGGATGAGAAGAGGGAGAAAGGGTAGGGTGTTATGGGCCCCTACCTGTAAGCACAAACCTTGTATGATTGTGGTATGTTGAAATGGAAGAACGAAAGTTCTTGGTTTATAGCCTCGATTGGGCATCTGTTTGGGGTTCTGCTTGACTTCTCCTGGTTGGAAGAACCCACCTTTCCCTAGTTTTGATTCATTGTGAGTCCTATTGTGAAAATCTTGTATGAATACGCATGTTTGATTGTCTCTTGGTCATGCTTGTTGTCACCTGATCAGATTCTGTTCCCTCCACGGTTCTTAGAAATGCGATGCAGAAAAAGATATATACACCTTGATAAAGGCCATGAAGGAAACTTATATTGGATTGTTGAAATTTTGGAGATTGGAATGCATATTGTTTTTTTCAACTTTGTTGTAGTGGCCATGACGTCGGGTTTTCTTCCTAATTCTTTCACGGCTGAGCCCTTGAATCAGATTGTCAATAAAATAAGTGATTGAGAAATTTTTGATTTTCTTGAAGTTTTCATTTTTGTTGTTGTTGTCATATGAATGTATATCAAAGATAAGATGAAACCATGATATTCAATTATGCAAGATTCAATTTTTAAATGTATGGTATCTCCTTTGAGTTCGATATGATTTAGTTCATGGTTGGTTATGTTGAAAGTAACTTTTCAAGAACATGTAGGAAAGAATTATGTCAAGATAACCAAACTTAAATTTGAAACATGATAGAGGAAAGAACTTTGTGAGTTTTGATACTCCCTTTAAAATGAATAGAACCTTATCATTCTGATCTCCTTATTTTCTCAATTGCCCTAAGATTAGTTTAGTTACTATGTTATTCAATTATGTGCTCCATCAGTTATAATAGATAGTTAAATGAATATGTAGATGATTATTCTATGTAGTATGGGTATCATTGATATGCATAGCATTTGAGGTTCATGGAAATTATTAAATAGGAATTCATAAGAGATTTACGTAGATTTTGATGATCTTGCAATAGTTGATTTTGTTGAGCATGTTGCATAATAAGGTGATAAGTTAATATCATTAAGAATTTTAACACCCATCCTAAAGATTGCATAGTAAGACCTAAACCAACAAGTAAGTTTCAAAAATACTTTAAAAAAAAAACCTGTAGAAGCATATATATCATTCTGGAAATTGTATGGCAAACAAAATATAGTCCATACTAATACAGACTAATATAATAATAGACCATCAATAAAACAAAACCAATACTTTATAAAAACTTAAATATCCTAACTAACTAATATCTTTTCTTACCATATAAACTTTAAGCTTTTAATTCTTGCATCCACTTGACGCCAGCTCTTAGGAAGGTTATGATTAGCCTTTTTGCATAGTGGAAATGTCAGTCTAGGGTGACATCACCTGTACATCACCTCTTGACTTTGTGCAGGGGTCGATTCTCTCTCTTGGGGAGTGCGCTGAATTTTCTTGTTTAGTGTTGAAAGCATTTTGGATGTGTGACCATTTGTCTTGGGCATCACCCTCACCTTTTTGTTGTGTCATGCGCATCTTCCTTGGGTCGACCTATCCTTTTATAGCATTTGCTTGCAAGTTGGGAGCTGATGTGACGTGGGTAGTTGCGCTTGGGTCTTGTTTCAATTTAGTGCAAACTGCCCTCTTTCCTTTTGGTCGCCCATATCCTTTGCAGTGGTCAGCACTTGGAAAGCGCATGGGTTTTGAGTGGTCGATGTGACATGTTGGGGGGAGTAGGGTAGGATGTGAGGGGTGAATAGGTAAGTTAGTGTTAGGATTTAATTTTTTATATGTTAGTTTAGGATAGTAATTTGTTAGGATAGTTAGGATTTATTTGATGTTAAATTTTTTATTTATTTAAAGTTATAAGTTAGTTAATTGTATTGTTTAGTTTAGGTTTTAATTATGTTAGTTTCTTTGTTAGTCAAGTTGTTTTATTGGTATTTAATTAGTTTAGTTTAGATTTACTTTAGTTAGTGTTTTATATTATAGTTTTAATTTTAATTATTTAGTTGTTTAGTTATGTTTGTTTAATAGCTATTGGTTTAAAATTTTAAATTTATGCTTTCAAAGTTTTAATAAACTTATTGAGAGCTATTATCTTGTTTTATTATGTTAGTATATGTTAGACATATAGAAAATGTTAAATTGTCCCTATTTATCAATTAGTCAAATTTAAGTGTAATTTATGTTGTAAATATCTTTGGAAATGTTTAATTTCTTAATAGCATTATGAGTTTAAATAAAATTGAGATGAGTAAAGTTAATTAAAGTATATATATATGTATGAGTAGACGTAATGTTTCTTTTAATTAGATCTTTGATTAGATATTCCAATTATTTTTTTACCCGAATTCATTTAAATTGTTATTTAAATAATTTTAGTATATTGTTGTGAAATTAATGTAGTAACATAACAATTGTTGATATCATTTTAATAATGAAAATTCAAATCTTATCGATGTATTCCTCCACAAGTTTATAACTTAAGATGTAATGTAATGAACCCTTTTCCTTCATCGGAGATCACAACCTTATCAAACTTAGAGTTTTTTTAAAAAATTAGTATTAAGAAAAAAAAATTGTTGTGTGTTTTTGCCCTCGTAGTTTGGGCATGACATTCATCCAGCCTCAGAAAAATAATGGCAAAGAGGCTAGAGATGGGGATGAATACAAAGAAGAAGAGGATGGCCATCCCAAGAGTCCTACCAAAAAAAAGAAAACTATCCCCCATTACATATCCAGAAATGATTGTCTTTGATAAGCAAAGATCCCTTTTTAAGAGTATCTCAAATACAAGAGCCTTTCCCAACCAGAGCTACTCTTGGGATTTCCTGATAGTCAACCCATTGAAAATACTTTTGCATGAGAATCTTGGCCCAATCCCAATCTTGATTATTGCAACATCTCCAATATAAATTAGTTGCCAGAGACATACACTTGAGCCCCAGATCTCCAGCAGACTTTGGCAAGCAAAGAATTTCCCACTTGACTAAACTCCACTTAGAAGAGAGAAGGTTCTATGCCCAAATAAATTACCAATATAGAGCATTAAATTCTTTTATAATAGAATGAAGTGGGGGAACTTGCATAAAACACCTGTAAATGGGAAAATACTAAACCACTATCTTAAGGAGAATCACCCTCCCAACTAAAGAGAACCACTTGTAAGTCCAATGGTTAACCTTACTCTAAAATTTATCCATTATCTCCTAGCAATAATTCTTGTGTTGAGCTCCTAGATCCTAAGGGACTCCTAGATACGTCAAAGGAAGAGAGCCAATATGAAATCTAATAATCCTGACAATCTTGTATCAAATAGGCTAACGATTATTAAAAAAATAAATAGAGGACTTATCTTCATTGATGTTCTTTCTAGAAGCTTCCAAGTAGGTGTCCAAGGCTCTTCTGAAATTCCTTGCTTCATTGATTGTAGCTACACCCATCAATCTACTGTCATCCACAAATTGAAGATGAAAATAAGACGAGAGATTATTATTCCATTTCCAACCCCGGATGCACCCCTGTCTAAGCTAGAATTTAATAAATTTTCCAAGGCTCTTTTCCATAATGATAAAAAAAAAGGAGATAAGGGATCCCTTTGCCGAAGTCCCTGGGAAGCCAAAAAAAATCTGTAGATTCCCCATTCATAAGAATAGAGAAGGAGGGAGAAGTCATACAACTAAGGATCCAATTCACCCATTCCACATCAAAACCAAAAGCCAAAAGAATTCTACTCAAGAAGTACCAACTTACTCGGTCATATGCTTTAGCCATATCCATCTTGATAAACATAGCCTTTTCCTTGGATGTAGCCATAGAGTGAATAACTTCTATTGCAATTACCACACCATCAAGAATCTATCCATCACAAACAAAGCCTCTCTACTCCCCAGAGGTCAAAGTACCCAAAATAGGCTTGAGTCTTTCAACAATCAATTTGGTGATGATTTTATAAGTAACATTGCATAAGGAAATAGGCTTGAATTGAGCCAATCTATTGGCTCCATCAATCTTGGGAATAATAGAAAAAAAGGTACAATTGAAAGACTTGAGAATTTGTTTGTTGATGTGGGACTTTTGGACCACTATTGAAAAAAAACCTTTAATTTAATAATCTCCTAAAATTCCTAAAAAAATAAACAAGGAACCTATATGGACTAGGGGCCTTACCTTTCTTCATAACCGATACCATTTTCTCCAGGTCAGGTAATGATATGGGATGTAAGAGAGCCATATTCATTTGCTTAGAATCTAGATGAGGGATACAATCTAAAATATCCCTTGCCTCAGCCATAGGAGTGGGTTCTTCCCTAGAAAAAAGAATAGAAAAGTGTCTAACGACCTCCCCCATACTAGCTTCCTAGGTGAAAAGATGAGCTCCAATATTCAAGATGAGTAAGGAAATAGAGTTTCCAAACCTACAAGCCTTAACTGAGTTATGGAAGAAGATAGTGTTCATGTCTCCCTCTTGAAGCTAGTTCACTTGAGACTTTTGCTTCCAATAATATCCTCCCAAAGCTTCCATTCCTCTAACTCATTAAGTGTCGAAGACTCAATAGAACAAAAAATTGAGGTTATCCCCTACTCTTGAATTCACTAACTGATGCTATCCAACCTAGACTAATCCACCATATTTTGAACATGTAGATTCCCAAAGCATTATTTGTTCCACCTTTTAAACCTAAATCTCATAGGCTGAAGCCTCTTCTCAAAAGTGAACATAGAAATACCATGCATATGCATACCTTCAAGCCACTACATTGTCACAAGATCTTGTAGAGAGTGATCCCTTAACCACATCATTTGAAATTTGAAGGAAGGATTTTTGGTGGCCCTTAAGGAAGTGATAGAAAGCTTAATAGGCCAATGATTAGAGCTCCTCCAATCTAGAATTTATGAGCTAGTAGACAACATGAAATTCATCCAATAACAAGAAACCAATAACATATCTAGCCTCTCAGAAATATCCTTAGCCCTGCTTCTCTTGTTATTCTAGGTAAAATATTGTTACTAGTTTTTACATTAATAAGATTCAAGATACCAATGTGATCCCTGAGCATAATTGAGGAAGGATTCAAGCAAGAAACCCCACCTATTTTCTCATCTAGATTAGAAACAACATTATAATCCCCAACCATAATCCATGGGAGAACTAGATCTACAGAGCAAGTAGAAGTGATGTGAGACCATAGAAGAGCCTTACCGACCAAATTACTGGGCGCATAAATATTGAAAACATGCACATTTCCCCAGTCTGATAGTGAGGGGCAATTAGATAAATAGATGACCTTATCAAAATCCACCACAAAGGTGAGACCATCTTTGGATTCCAAAGAACAACAATCCCACCAAAGCTACCTTGAGCACCCACTCCTAGCTAGCAGCCACAAGGCCACAACTTTTAAACCATCAATTATAAGCTTAGTTTTCTCGATGAAAACAATATTTGGAGAATAAGACTGAATTAATTTGTGAACAACCTTTTTGTCTAGGGATTCTATTCAACCCCCTAACATTCCAAGAAAGAACAATAATTTAGTGGGTTGAGAGAAATGGGAATCAATAGGCTTAACAGACCCCGACTCAACTAAAGTCTCTTCCATCATCTTGACCTTCTCTTGACCAGTATTCCTTCCACTCTTGGATGACTTCTCTAAAGGCCCCTTTTTAAAAGAATTTTGTTGCAATCCTAAAGTGGGTATGACTTTGGTACCTCTCAAAATATCCATCATCCCCTTGTGAAGAGTGAGAGTAGAAGTAGAATCATTTGTATCCCACACAATTTGTACCTCCCCAAGAACACTACTATCTTGCTCCAAAGATGGCTCCATCATAATCATTTGTCACCCTATTGACCTTTTGGTGGCTAAACTAAATCCCTTGTCTCTTTATCCTAGCCTCCCTAATGAGCCCCACCACCTACTAAAAGTGCCTTCGTTTTGTTTGTCCATCCAGGTTCTCTTTTTCCCTTTGCCCTTATTTTGAGACATCACTAGGACAAAACCCTCCTTATCTACAAGGTCATCAGGCAAAGGGGTATTTCCCTTATCTTCCCTAGAATCAGATGTAGAAGGGCCTAAAGATGGAGCAAATTTATTTTTCAGACACCCGTGTTATAAATGTCCATATACATGATAGATCTTGCATATGAATGGTAGGGTCTTATAGTCCGACTATTGGATCCATGAGGTAGAGCCCAAAAAAATTCCATAGAATCTAACTAAGGGTTATTTAAATCTACCTCAACACAAATGTGAGAATAAGAGATTACTTTATGATCCTATTCTAGGTAGCTAAACCTATTGATTTCCCAACAAGAAATGAGATTGAATGAAGGATATCTTCTCGCTGAAATTCCAGTGGTAGCCTTGAAAGATGAAACCACATCAAGACTCAAGAAGGGATCTCTTCTGTATAATTAAACCCTATGTGACACAACTTGATAAAAACTCCCACTTGATTGAAGAAGTATGGGAGCCCTTCAAAAACCTTATTTTTTCCATCATATTTAAGAAAATAACTAGGAAATAATTGTTACCTGCCAAGAGAATCTCCATATCCCCCTCGGGGTTCCATATTCGATGTGCCCATGATTCTAATACTAGAAGAGAAAAGTGAAGGCCCAAAAACTTGTAGATAAGTGCATGTTTTCCCTAGTATTCAATGTCCTTAGATACTTTCTCTAGCTAGATGACCAACATAGTCTGATTCTCCAATCTCTCCAGGAACCCATTCACTTTTTAATACTTAGCATCTCTTTAAAAGAAGCATTATCCACCCTATATTGAGGATTACTAGCATGACCTTTGGAAACATTTTTCCTAGCCTAAGACAAATCAACCATCTCCAAGTCCACATGCAAAACTTGAGAAGAGGGAAAACCCTGATGTCCCATAATAGACCAACAATGAGGACCTAATTGATGCAATAACCAACACCCAAGTTGTGCACACCCTACACAACGAAGTGAACCACAACCTTGCCCAAAGCCCTGAACCCTATCCACCTAGTAGTCTCCCCACCCAGCAACACTCATGATGAGAAAAACAAAGTGCCTAGGATGAGCAGAAAACCTCCATGGTGAGCAGAATAAGCCTATGCTTCCTTTATAGCCAAGGTACCCCAAACACCTAGCCAACCAGTTACTGAACATAACAACCCAAATGCAAAGGGAATTGCGAGCTAGGGCCTACCCTCCTTAGCATCAAACAAGACCACCACCGCAAAATGCTGAACCATCAAGAAAATCCACCATTGACTTGATTTCTTTCGACCTTTTTATTATATTCTATTAAAATATTCTATTAGTTAATTTTTTTAATTAAAAATTTAATATAACAAAAATGTAATATAGATATGTATTGAAATTATGTTAGATAGTATTAATTTGTAAGAATGTTCAAAGTAAACTTTAGTAAGATGTCATTCTTTTATAAAAGCTATATGTTTTTATAAAAATTACCTAAGGAAACATTATTAACTATATATGATAAGTAAGATTACTAATGTGAACCTTAGGATTATTATAATAGACAAGTAATTTGAAAAGTATTATAGAATATATTATAATTTAAGATTATATATATATATATATATATATATATATATATATATATATATATATATTATAGAAGATAAAAATAATAAACTAAATCCAATATCAAAATATATTATAATCAAATAATAACAAACAAAATAAAATTGCAATTTACAATATTTAGGATCTATAATATTTAATTTAATTTAAGTTGGTAAATTAATTAATGTCCATTTAATAAAAGTTTAATATGATCATATCATTAATTGATTTTTGTAATGTGCATTCCCAAAATCTTGGCGAACAAAATGCAATATGAACAAACTTCTAAAAAAAAGGATCTTATAATGCCAAACCAATTAAACCAATCATGTTTGAAATAAATTTATTGTATAATATATAAAATTCATACATACATACATACATATATACACACATACATATATTAAAACTTTAAAAACATGTCAATTACAAAGCATAATTGATTATGATTGGTGTAAAATAAGTAATGAATTATATTAATTGTGCAAAGACAACAAGCGTTTTTAATATAAATCTAGTTTTAATTTAATAAATTTACTACAGTAGTTCATTCAGTTGAAGCTGAAAATTTTGGAATAGACTTACTTTATAGAAGATTGTTTAAAAGTATGTTCTTAGGTGACTTGGAAAAAGTGTTGATCAACTTTAATAAAGAACGTAGGATTCCAAAATCCTGTAACTATGATAACAACGTATTGAGAAGGAACAACGTTTTGCTTTTTCCAATAGTCTTTTTCGAAGATCATAGAAGACTTCTTAATGTACTTCTTGCACATTAGATTTCTTCTTGAATTTGGATGGATAGATCAATTTATGATAGAATATTATGTAGGTCTCTTGGAAGATTTAGAGAACATAAGTCTCGATAACATACTATCTACTGAACCCTTTGATGAATTGTCAGAATCAAAATCTTCTATGGAATAAATTTCTTTTCTTTTTCTTTTCACTTTTGCATCATCTTAAGATTTTCATAGTTTTCTTAAAAAGTTTAATGTTTTCAAGTGAAATAATACTAAAAAATTAAAGTTTTATATTCATATTCATAATTAAAAATATCTAACAACTTGATCTTAATCAAAATTTATTTGCAGAGAAGTCTCAAATATGGTTGCCAAAAGCAATAAAGATTCATTATTATAAAAGAATTATGGGCCCTTAGGCCTTTTATCTATAAAATAAAATAAAATAACTACAGTATATAAAATAATTAATAAAAAATAATCTAGAATTATAAGATTTTTTTTATTATAACTATATAAATAGTCATTAGTTATTAATTGTAATTTAAATCTTAATTTTAATTCTATTTATAAATATAATTATTGATATATACTTTATTGCATATATATCATATGGTACTATAATATTATAAATAAATAATAATATTATGTAATAATATATTTTTTTAAATGATAAAATATAAGTATATATAATTTTAATTTTTTTAATTGAATGAAAAAAATACATTCTAAAAAATATAATATTAAAAGTGTAAAAATCTAAACTAACTTACTTATATTTAAAAATATTAAAAATATTTTGATTAATAAAAAAACTAAGAGCCTACAACAGAACGGTAAATTGCGGGCCTCTTAAAGAGGTCTTGGGTTCAAACCTACTTGAGCTTAATAAATAATAATAATAATTAATCATAAAAAATAATAATAATTAATCTTGGCTTCGACCTCTTACCAATCAAGGGAAAAAGAAAACTCTTAAAAAATATTATGTTTCACAATCCATGAAATCCCATAAGAGTTAAACTCTAATCAAGTTATAGAAAAATATTTTTATGAAATTAGTAAGTTAAAATATTGCATTTATACTATGCAATATACTAATAATAAAATTAAAAAATCATTAATTCTAATTGACCTAGAAATGAAGAGTTTTAGTGTATCGACAATACTAATAAGTAAAAGAAAAAGATTTAAGAGAAATAGTTTTCATATTGCTAATTGAATTTAGAAATTTAAAAAAATTGTTATTCACATATAGTTATGTAAGTAACAAAATTATTACAAAAATATCTTATAATTAAATACTTAGTTTGTAAATGTTTAGAAATCCTTATCAATACCCATCTGAATAAAGGAAAATAAATAAATATTATAATTATTACTCTTTCATTTATAAATATTGATAAGAATTTTAGATATAGTTAAAATTAAAATTACATTTAATTTCTAAAGTACTTATCTTATTATATCTAAAATAAATGAATAAAATAAAATAAAATATATTTAAAAAAAAAATTATAACATTTTATGATTTATTGCTTGTTTTAAAAAATTTGAAATAAAATTTCTTTAATTTTGTCCATCATTAATTTAATAAAAGTTATGCACTATTCTTTCTTTGATAAGAAAGAGGTTGAAGCCATATGTTAAATTGAAAAAGGTAAATACAACCCAACTCAAGTGGCACTGAGAGGACAGAGGTGGGTGATAGTCCTTCAATATCGCCCAATATCAATCCATAACCACTGGATAAAAGTAGAAAAATAGATCCAAGTCCATAGGAGCAAAGACCTTCAAACTCCTCTATAAGGATATCCATGCTTTTTGAATGACCTGAAAAAGACACAAAAACCACCATCCAAATAGACAACTCTATACTTTTTGTTAGGGGTTAGAGAATCTATGAAAACCTTATATAGTCACAAAGCTATTCTACAACAAAAAAGATTAAAAAAATGGAATAAAATAAAAAATAAAAATAAAATAAAATAAATAAATTAATAGTTTTCTCTCAGAGCTGTCAGCTTTGAATCTATAGTTTGCAAGACAATTTCCATGTTCACTAAATATTTTTATGAAACAAATTACTGCATACATTTATCGTTACCTCTTTGTCTCTTCCAAAGAACATTGTCAGGGCTAGGAACACAGAGGTGATGTCAGACTCCACTTTCATCCTATTGGTGTTTTCCAAATATTCTTCCCAAACATCCTCACTACCAGAGAATGAGGAAAACAAATTATACCCCTCGATCTCTCCTTTGTAATAGAAACCTTAACCTTCGTTTGCAATTCCTATCTATTAGTTTTTACAATTAAAAAATATGACATTCTAAGGTTTCAAATGTTTTATTTTTAAAACTATATTACCTTGTATATGCAGATTGGTATCCATATGTACTATAGTCACTGAAAATGTTTATTTAGTTTCCTTGTTACTAGCAAAGGCTTGAAGATGGTATGATTTCAAGGTGATATCTATCATAAATAGAAATAAATAATCCCTCTCCTTTCATCAAAATGATGGAAAAGTACCTTTTACCATAAATGAGATGACATATATAATATAGGGTATTATAAAATCCTATCTACAAGCATCATTTCCTTATATCACAAAGATTTGGAGTGTGTGAAGGGGATCATGAATCAGAGAAAGATTAGTCTAAATATTTTTAAACATTTATTTCTACTCCACACTTCCCAGGGTCATTCTAACCAATAATTCTAATGGAACTAAAGTTGTGATCTTATACATTGGTTACTAGAAATGCATTAATCCCCAGGCTAGCTAACTCATCTGCTCACTTATTTCACTCTCGGTAGATATGGTTAATAATAGTTTTATAAAAAAATTGCAAAGTTCTAAAGCTTTTACCAAATTTGCATCTAGTCTCCAATTAGGCAGGGCTCATTTTCTAAGAGCATTAATTATTAGGGAAAGATCTCCTTCCATTTCCAAATTTTAAATACTCATTAATTTACATAACAAGAGGCCTTCCGCTAGAGCATATATTTCTACCTAGTTATTAGTAGCTTCTCCAATAAATTTGGATATGTTAGCAACTTCTTGCCCTTTTTCATTATGAATGCAACATCCTATACCTGCTTTACCAGGGTTTTCTCTTGAGGCCCCGTCAAAGCTAAGCTTGAACAAACCTTCTTTTGGAGTTTTCTAAGCACATTCTTCTTTTTTCAATTTTCCTAGAATTTCCCCCTCACTTAGACAGGGGGGTATTGTTAAACCAAACCACCCACCTCTCAGTTTTTCATCCCAATAAGACATCTTAGCTAGTTTGATATGAGAGCTAAGCAATCTATTCTTTATCAATTCAATGATTGGGATTTCAATCTTAAGCTTAAGTTGATTAGCAACCATCTTTCTATCTTTGAAAATTCTTTTGTTTCTCTCCTTCCATAGTTCCCATAGAAACATGGAAGGGGAGGAGATCCATAGGCTATGGAAAATACTATCTGATCTCAATAGAGGCCAAGAAGACAACATATTGTTGATAGAACTAGGAAAAGCCATCGTCACACCAATTTGTGAGCAAAGCCATTGCCAACACAAGCTCGAGTAAGGACAATGAAGGAAGAGATGATCCACACATTCTTCTGCTAATTCACATAAACGACATCCTCTTGGACCCTTAAAACCAAACTTTCCAGGTCCATTTGGTGTGAGGGTCCTTTGGTGAAGGACAATCCAAGAAAAAGAACCTACTTTGGGAAGGAAAAATTTATCCCAACACAGTTTGAGAGAAAGAAGAGTCTTAGAAAAGCCTTGGAGTGATTCTAGATACCTATAGCCCATTTTTTAATTATATTATGTATTATTGCTGTCATCACAGATGAGGTAGTCTTTTCCCCCTTTAACATAGATGTTCTTCGATCAAAGGATAGAATGAAGAAGAGTTTTATCTTCTAGGGGAATATCTTTGGAATCAAAATCTTTCCATTTCCAAATCAGCTTGTTTTCCTCAAAGACAACATAATCCCTTACCTTTGATCCCCACTTGGATTACAAATAAGATTTAGTATGCAGAAGGGATGTATATTGATCAAGGGCCTTATATCCCTCTAGTGCCTACCCCTAGTTTTCATTTAGTTATCATTGTCAAACTCTTTTATTCCAGTTTATGTTTATGCTTGACGATCAGTGACATTGTTTTCTAGATTATTAGTTATTGTTTTTATACTCAGTTGATTTTATGATGAGACTACCTTGGTAATAGTTACTTCATGTATGCATGATTGTACTTTGATAATGATTATTCACAGTGATTTCAGTTACTTAAAGATGTTAGTTAGATGGATTATTTATACATGTTTTCTATGGATACTTACCCCATACTTCATGTGTATGGTGTGCATTTATGTTTTCTTTATGTATGATGTTTTTGATGTGGTTAAGGAAGGGAGTCGTAGTCACCTGCTAGTCGGGATTTACACGATGTACCACTTCCTACCATTGCCTATTTATTTTAGAATATATGTGTTTGTACATGCATGAATTTTATGCAAATTGAAGGTAACGGGTATCGACTTTCCTAAATTGCCAGGATGAGCGTACCCTATCACAATATCTCAATGGTAAGAGAGGGGAGATAAATTCTTGAGTCCAAATCCTAACCTTTAAACCAATTTTCCTAGAAAATTAGGACAAGTATCTGAGATGATTACCCTTTCGAATTCGTCATATGACGTAAATTCATGATTTTAATCCTTGAGTTTGATCTTGTATGTGGTATTTTATGATGGGTTTTCATATTTTGTCTTGTAGGTCTGTGGTGATAGTTTTGTTAATTAAGTCAAATTAAAAGATTAATTAATGATTTAATTTAATGGAAAATTATTAAGATAATTTCAATATTTAATTATATTTAATTAATTGGGAAATTAATTAAATAACAAGAATTAAATTTAAAGAGAAAATTATAGTTCTAATTTGAGAGCATAATAATATTTAATTAATTTAATAATAATATATTTGGGAGATCATTTTTAAATAAATGCTAAATATTATTATTACTTAATAAATATTATATTAAAAACGCTTCAAAAATTAATAAGAGAGAGTAAGCAATTATTTAATAAAGTTTATTTTAATTAAATTGCATAAAGGTTATGCATGAGATTAAAATATAATAAATTAATTAAAAAAGAGAAAGCAAATAAATTTAATAAAGATATTTTATATTACAAAAACCATGCATGAAAATATAAAAGATAAGTAAATAAAGAGTTAAAGAGTTGTGATCAATGAGTTCCCTCGGTGATCGCACAATCGGTGCCCCGAATTTAGGGGAGAACTCCTTATCAACAATTTAGAGTTCATTTACCAGGGGAGAGAGAACCAAGATTTTTGGAGAAGAGATTTTCAGAGAGAAGGTTTTGAGAGAAAAGGAAATTCTCTCACAATCTTCAAGTGGTTATGTATTAGCATCAGACTCAAGTAGGGTCTTGTGTTTTTGTTCACATAATGAATTACGTTTGTCAAATTTCCTATCTACATCATGTTTGTTAATTTGTTTGTCCAAATTTTGTTTGTTTGAATCTTTCAATCTTTCATTATGAATCTATTGATATTCTTATCGAATTCTATTTGTATATCAAGATTGAAAAACAATTAGAAAACCCTCGTTCTGTAGATTAAAAAGTTGTTAATTTAATCGAGAAGGGTATTGAAAAGAAATGGAAATTTTAAAATATAAATTTGGTTGGTTTTTCGTATTTTCCTTATTCGAGTATTCATAGATATTTTATAAATAAATAAATAAATAAATAAATATATGTACATATATGTACATATATGTACATATAGACATATATATATACATATAGACATATATATATACATATAGACATATACACACACACACACACACACACACACACACACACACACACACACACACATATATATATATAGATATATATGTGTATATATATATATATGTACATATGTATATGTATATGTATATGTACATATATATATGTATATATATGTATATATGTACATATGTATATGTATATGTATATATATACATATATATGTACATATATACATATATATACATATATATATATATATATATATATACATATATATACATACATACATACATACATACATACATACATACATGGAGGGGCTATTTTGAAGTCGATTTATAAAAAAATAATGTTTATAATAAAAAAAAGTTAATTAAAATTTTTTGGGAGGAGGTGGGGCCACCAAAACCCCACCTCCCCTTTACCCTCCTTGCAGGCCTTAGTACTGCTTGCGTACACAAATTGTACTACTGGCCACAACAACAATATTTAATATTGCTGCGTATGACAGCTGTTAGCCTGTGGCCACAAGGCAACAGCTTGCGAAGGCCAGCTGATACGCCTAAAACACATTATCATTATGCGATCTTTTAAAAAAAAAAGTTACATTAAATGTTATAAATGTTATTAAATTAAATTTTAATTATTATTTATTAATAATTTTATTAATAGTTTTTATTATCATTTTAAAAATTAATTAATGATTAATAAATATTATTATTAAAGAATTTTATTAATAGTTTTAAATTAATAATTAATTAATAATTAATAATTTAGTAATTTAGATTATTATTGATGACATCAATCAATAATGTTAAACATATTTGCTTTACTATTATTTAATAAATTGATTATTAATAGAATCATGAGTATTATTTAATGATCAATATTTATTATTTTAATAATTTTGATAGATAATCATTTTAAAGTCATCTTGTGATATTTAATGCGGATCTTTGTAACTTCATAAATTAAGGATAAATTGTGCAAATTGTTCTAAAACGTGAATGGGTTAAGTTGTAAGGATAAACTATAAAATTCATATATTCGAAAACTTACATTGAACAAAAATTTAAACTTTATTGTTAATTTAGACTATGTGTTTTCAAAATCAAACCAAACTGTGAAACTACACTGTTAATTGTATGTTGTCTTATGTTTTGGGTTTGGGTTGACTAGAGTGTTGACCAGTCTTAGGATGTTTACTAGAGGCTTGGGAGTTCTATGTTTGTGATGTCTTGATGATTATTTGATCTCGATCTTTTATACTCAACCATGGTAATGTGTCTGGTATGCTCTATGATGAGTTTGTAATTATTGTTCATTTTGCTTTCTAGTGTTCTTGTGTGAAACTAAGGTGAATGGTGTGACCTATTTGACTTAACCTTTGAGTCTTTGATTAGCTATTTTTGGGATGTTCTCCAATTGCTTGTAAAGAACTGAGGTGTTATTGTGGATTATCTTTTGATGCTTTCTAGTCACTTGTATAGGACTGAGGTAAAATTGTGATTCTTTGATTTATACTTTTATGAGCCTAGGGTAGGTAATATGTATGTTAAGTTGGGAAGTGACTTGCAATGGAGGCCGAGGCCTAAAGTGACTACTAGGGTAACCCATTGTAAGTAGTTAATAACTGAAAACACTACACTAAATGAGAGTAAAATGAACCTAATAAGAGTCTTGTCTTTCCTCGCCCATGCCTCGAGTGCTAGTACAAACTAGGATGGGAGTAGAGAGGACACTTGGTTGAGACCATGCATCATTAGTATGCCCTGTCAGTAAGAAAGGATACTAGTGCCACATAGAGTCACTAGGGGGCCAAAGGATTAAAAGACTAGCTAGGTAAACCTACGGCTGGTCCATGCGATGACACTTGCCCACTAGTAGTATAGATTTCCTACATGTCTTTGTTTGCCTTTGGGTTTAGATGTCAATTTATCTTGGAACCTTTGAGTTAGATTACTTTTAGGATTTTCCTTGACCTAGATATTACTTTGATTTTTGAGATTGATAACCTGTTTGGGACTTGAGACTATCTCCTTAGTGCGGTGGGAGTGAACCTTTTTGGGTTACCACGAGGTTGGGTGATAGTGCTTTTTACTTTTGCCATTGAGATCCATTTGTTCATGTCATGGCTAGAGTTGCTTGTTCTGCATTTCCTTTACTTCTTTCTTTGTGTATTATGATGGATGGTTGTATTTATATGGTGGATGATTTTACTTATTGTATTGTAATTTGTTTCATGGATTGGAAAGGGATGATGTAATCTATTTTATAAATGTATATCCTTTCAGGCTTTCAAACCCTGTGACATGTACAGTGGATGATTGTGTATTCCAAATTTATTGCCAAGTGGCATTCAAAACAAATGTATATTATTTAAATGGACTAGACTTGTAGTTAGTCTTTCATGTGGATGTGTTGTTTATTTGACTTAGTATTAATTAAAATTAAATGTGACTCAACATCTTGGGATCCTTAAGGAATGTAATATGTTATGTTTGCTTATGTATGTTTATATGTTATTGCTTCCGCTACTTTATGACCATTGTACATGTTATTCTTTAAATTTTTTTTTTTTTGGCAAACTTAGTAAAACTTTAGGTTGATTCTTTTGGATCCCTTGGTGGGGCATAACAATCCCCCTAGGAGTCATTCCAAAACAAAGCTTCCCTTTCATCCCCAAGATTCCAAGATAGTTTATCTTGAATAATAGATCTACATTTCAGGAGGAAGTTCCAAAATCTTGATCCCTTAGAAGGGTTGGACTAAAGAGATTGACTGAACCAGGGGAAAATAGATATTTGTGAGTTAGAATTTTGACCCATTTAAAGTTGGGGAATCTAATAATTTTCCATAATAACCTCACTCCTAAGGCAATTCCTTAAAATTTAATGTTCTTTATGCCTATTCCTCCTAGATTTTTAGTGTTAGAATTGCTTTAGAATAACTTGGAGGGGGGGAGTGAATCAATTATTCAAGGTCCAAATGTCTTGTTCAAACTTTTTACTAAGTGTAGTGAAACCATTCAACCATTCATTCATCCAAGCTTTAACTTATCTAATCAACAAGTTACTATAAATCAACATGCAAGCATAACACATAAGAAATCAACACATGACACAATGATTTACATGGAAACCCAATTTGGGAAAAACCACCAGTAACATGCTACTCAATTCTCACTCTTCTGAAGTGATGCCCTATGAAAGGCCTGCCCTGTTAAAGGCTTACAACACACTGTTAAATGTGACCTTGTTAGAAGATTTAACCACCCTATTAGAAGTGGGCTTGGTTAGAGGACTTTATAACATTCACTTGGAATGTCACCCTGTTAAAGGATTTACAAATGGCTGTTAGGCCGCTTAAGTCCATAGGATTTTTAGGTTTAATACAATTGCTAGAGAGTATTAGAAAATTTTGACCTGACTACAACATACAACTTATCTTGCAGATCTCAAATCACTTCTTAGCTCACACCCTTGCCTGGCCTTCAAACTTTGCAACTCTTGACAACTTGCCCTTCTTTCAAGCTTAGTCTCCTTGAGTCTCCATAGTCGATGTATCAGTGTAATCATCTCTTCATGACCACTTGTAGAAGCAGAGTCTCTGTGCTCTTCCTTCTCCTAGATGTCTCCCCCTTTGACACCCTTCTAACTACTTCGTAGATTTAGCTCTTCAACAACAACAATATCAGCAGCTCTTTGCTTCTTGGTCTATGACTTCTTAAATAGAAGTCTTGGAGTTCCTTTTCCTGCTTGATTCTTCCATTTTTCAATTTCTATTCTCATGGATTAGGTAGGATTCATTGGATCTAACTCATATTCTATTTCCTCTAGAAACTTCTTGAATAATCCTTTAGAATTTGCCCAAAAATGGTTTACATAGGATTCTGTGCCACCAACTTGTCATCCTTATCTTCCAACTCATTCAAAAAATTCAACGTAGCCACTATGTTGGCTTAATTTGGTGAATCTTCATCTTTTGAAATAATGCAATAGCTCAAAACTATTGAAATACTGGTGCTCGACACATACTATGTTACTCGACATCAACTATGTTTTTCCTGATGCTCGGCACCTGAAGATCACTCGACACCAATTGAATTTTTTTTGATGCTCAGCACCTAATCTTCACTTGGCATATGAAGATCACTCAACACACACTAGAAATTTCTATTACTCGGCTTCTACTGAGAATTTTCTCGGCTTCAACTAACTTGCTCGACATCCACTAAAGATCTTAGTTTAGGCTTTGCAATCAATCTTGTTACAACTTCTTCCTCTAATGTTTCTAAGTGTGACCAACCTCTGTATCCTTGAGTATGTCATCAATACATTACTTAACTATTGTTTTAACTGATCCTTGAACTTCATTACAACATCATAACTCAACCTTTCCCTTAGGTGCTCTTGTTACATCTTGTTGATCAAATCCTTTTCATCAATCAACTAAGTTAAAATACTTGGATCTTATAAGAAAATATCATCCCTACAAATAGCAGGTTTGACATCAATGACAAAACAATGATTGAAAACATTATTTTACAACAATCTCCCTCTTTGATCTTCAACAACAATGAAATTTTCAATCAGATTTCTAACAATCTCCCTCTTTGGCGTTGATGGGAAACCAAACTGATCAACCATAAGGCTAAATTATTCAACCAAATGCTAGCTAGGTTAGAACAATGAGTCAAATGCCAAAAAGTAATTTTTAATATCACATCTCCTTCTACTATTCTAATTGCTTCATTTTAGGTTCTCCCTCTTTGTTGCTGTATCAGTGATCTTTGTCTTTCTCCCTTAGTATTACTTAACTTCTACTATTTTGATCAACATCTTACAACTTCTCCTTCTATCTTCTTTGATTAGTTTTAAACATCTTCTCCCACTTTTTTGATTCTTTATCTTCAATAGTTGTTGATCAGTTGTCTACTTCTCCCTCTTTGACAACAATGCCAAAGACATATTAGCATCTTTAATATGCAAGTGTAGCTTTTACAGGTTTATTCAATGTCTCCCTCTGTCACCTTGCTTGTGACTAATTTGAAATTTCAGCACTTCTACTACTTTAGGCATGGATCCCAAAGTAAGCATCCTGTGCATCAATGTTTAAAATCTTCAACATTTAGCTTATTTGATGCAGGGCATACTTGCCTTTTGGTTCAAGTAGCCTTAGCTAGGGGTATCACCCCTAACTTACCTCTAAGATACTCAAAAGCATCTTTTGGTAGTTCTTTTGTGAAGATATCAGCAATCTATTCCTTTGAGCTAACATATTCCATCTTCACTTATTTTTCTTCCACCAGCTCTCTTACATAGTGATACTTGATTGCAATATGCTTAGTTTTAGCATGCATTACTAGATTCTTTGATATATTGATAGCACTTGTATTGTCACAATAAAGTATCATAGGCTCAATTACCTCTTCCTTCATACCTTGCAGAAAATGTTTGATCCATACAATATGGCTGCAGTTTATAGCAGCTGCCACATATTTAGCTTTAGTAGTAGACTATGATGTGTAGCTTTGCTTTTTGCTGGTCCAAGTAATGAACCTTTTTCCTAAGAAAAGTGCTCCTCTACTGGTGCTTTTTCTATCATCAATGTTACCTCCCCAATCTACATTAGTGTAAGCTTTCATTTCAAACTTCTCATTTCTCTTGTAGTATAAACCAAAGTCATCAGTTCCTTTTAGGTATCTTAGTATTCTCTTTACTGCCATTAAGTGATTTTCTCTTGGATTTATAGAAAATCTTGCTACTATTCCAACATCTAATGCAATGTTTGGTCTACTATGTACAACATATTACAGCTATCCAATCATTGACCTATACAATGTTTGTTTTACTTCAACAAACTCATCATTCTTGGATAGTTTATGGCCTATTGCCATTGGTGTGCTGACTGATTTTGAGTCTTCTAGCCCAAATGTTTTGAGTACTTCCTTGATGTATTTGGATTGGGTTACAAATATGCCATGCTTCAACTAATGTACTTGTAATCCAACAAAGAATTTGATTTCTCCAAACATTGACATCTCAAATTCATGCTTCATTTGATCAGTGAAATATTTGCATAAAACATCTTTTCCTCCAAATATTATATCATCAACAAATATTTTTGATATCAAAATGTCTTTACCTTCTTCAATTTTGATGTACAAGTTGTTGTTGTCATCTGTTCTCTCAAATCCTATCTTCACAAGATATTTGTGCAACCTCTCATACCATGCTCTAGGTGCTTGCTTCAATCCATAAAGTGTTTTGTGTAGCTTATAGACCATGTCCTTGTTCTTCTCATCAACCAATTCCTTTGGTTGTTCTATGTAAACTTCCTCTTCCAGTATACCATTTAGAAAAGTAGACTTCACATCCATCTGGTAGACTTTGAAACCTTTAATATGTAGCATATGCAAATAATGTTCTTACTCATTCCATTCTTGCAACATGGGTAAATTTCTCTCCATAATCCAATCCTTCTTCTTGTGCATAGCCTTTGCAAACTAATCTAGCTTTGTTTCTTGTTATCTCACCATTCTCATCAAGTTTGTTTCTAAACACCCATTTCATACCAATCATATTCTTATCAGTTGGTCTAGGAACTAGAGACCATGTTTTGTTTTTCTCAATATGATCTATCTCTTCTTCCATGGCTTTATACTAGTCATCATCTTGTAGTGCATCTTTTACTATTTTAGGTTCATCCTTGCTTAACAGACATGATTCATTCTTGAGCCTATTCCTTGTCATTGGTTTGGCATCCTTGTCACCAATGATTTGATCTGTAGGGTGATGTCTTCTTACATACTTGGCTAATATGGGTTTAATCCTTCTTTCCACATTTGATCCTTTAGCTTCAGAGTCATTTCATTCTTCTTCATCTGGCATTTCATCATTCCTTTCTTGCATACTGTTTTCAAAATCAGAATGTGCATTTTCTACATTCAGAAGCTCTGCTTCTGAATGCAGCTCAACATTCACAGGTTGAGACTCGGCAGATACTGAAGTTTGTTGCTAATTCCCAACTTGATTTGTAGCATTGTCTTCAACTATCATTCCTTCATAGAAGTATACAAAAGATCTATAATCCTCTATTTGATTTGACTTATCATCTTGAACTTCTGCATGCTCATTAAAATTTACATTTGTACTCTCCACAACTTTGTTAGTGTTAGTATTCAAACACTTATATGCCTTACTTCTACTGGAGTATCCAAGGAATATGCCTTCATCACTTTTTCCATAAAACTTGCCATTTCCTGTATCTTTTAGAATATCAAATTTACAACCAAATAATTTGAAATTTTTAACATTAGGTGAATGACCATACCATAATTCAAAAGGTGTTGCATTTGTACCTTTCTTGACTTGAACTCTATTCAGTGTGTAGACTTCAATACTTAACAGTTTCTCTCTATTACTTTAGTGCAACATTTTTCTCCATCATCAAGGTTCTAGCACAATCAATTACTAACCTATTCCTCCTTTCAGCAATGCCATTCTGTGGTGGAGTTCTTGGTGCTGATGTTTGCCTTTTGATACCTTTGTCATTGCAGAATATTTCAAACTCTCTTGATGTGAACTCACCTACTCTGTCTAACCTTAGGCATTTCAGGTTCTTTCATGTTTCCTTCTCAACTCTAGCCGAATACCACTTAAACATTTGGAATGCATCATATTTTTTCTTTAAGAATATAGCAGTCATCATTGTGGAATAATCATCTACAAGTAGCATTATGTATCTGTCTCCTAGGTAGCTTTGCACTTCTATTGTGCCACATAAGTCTATATGAACTAACTCTGGTACTTCATTGGAAGTGTATATTTTTCTTTTGAAACTAGACTTAGTCATCTTCCCTAGTTGACATTGTTTGCACATTGTGTTTTCAGGTTTCTTCAACTTGGGCAATCCTCTGACTTTTTTTTTCTTGCTTATGCTAATCATATTATCAAAGTTAACATGACACATATTTTTATGCCACAACCACAAATCATCAAGTCTAACAACAAGACATGTTGCATCTTCCATATCTAGGTAAAATAGATTACTCCTAGTTTGTTCACCCTTTCCTATCAGATTTCCATCAATATCACAGATCTTGGCAGTTTTGTTTCCAAATTCAATTTTGCAACCTACATTGCCTAACTGTGATACACTCAACAAGTTGTAGTTCAATTCTTCAACATAGTATGCATTATCACATGAAATTTTCTCTATAAGTTTAATAGAGCCTTTTCCTTTGATTTGACATGGGGCATCATTACCAAATCTAACACTATTTCCATCATATTTAGTAAAGGTAATGAACTTACTTTTGTCTCTTGTCATGTGATGTGAGCATCCATTATCTATGATCCACTTGTCATTCTTGTTCACATAGGTAACTAATGTTGTTGCTTCATCTTCATCTTTGTCTAACTCATCCTTCATGGCTACATAGACTACTTCATCATCATTCTCATTAGAGTCTTCTTCAACAATGTAGCATCTCTTGCCTTTCTCCTTGTAATCTTTGCTGTCATCTTCTCTTTTGTTCTTGTACTTGTTTCCTTCTTTATAATTCTTCTTCTGTGGACATATTGTAGCTATATGACCTACTTCATTACAATTAAAATATATGATAGGGAGCCTACCTTTGAATTTGCTTTTACCTCTATGGAATCTCCTAGCCAGTAGTGCTTCTAACTATTCCACATCTTCCTCATCTATGCTACTATCACTAGATGCATATTTTCATTTTCTTCTTCTCTTGCTTGATGTGTCCTCCTCAATCTCTTTTATTGTCATCTTGGCCTTGAAAGAAGATTCAAGGTTCTTAGGTCTGTAGTTGTCAAAATTGGATAGCTCAAATGCAGTAAGTCTTCCAACTATTCCTTCAAAGGTTAGTGTGTTCCCTTGTACACACCTTAGCTCTTGGATGACTAAAACTCTAATAGCATAGATAGGGAGCAGAGTTCCTAAGTATTTGTTGATTACTATTTCTTCTTCCAATTGTCCACCTAGACTTCTTATTGAACTCACCACTTCTTTCATTCTTGCAGCGTACTGAGCAACATTTTCACCTTCTTCCATCTTCATATCATCAAAATTTCCTCTTAGGATTTCTCTCTTTGCTCTCTGGAAATTTTGATCTCCTCCATAGATTTCTGACAAGGTTTTCCATATTTTGAATGCAGTATCACAGTCTTTAATGTCATCATGTTCTGCATAGTTAAGTGTAGAGGCAATCTCCAACATTGCTTGGTTATGCTCTTTCCTTTTATTCAAATCATCTATAGTAAGAGGTCCTGCTGGACTTACATGTTATGTTCCAATTGAGGTTTGTGCATAGTCACCTATTGATCCAAGGTGCAATTTCATCAAACTCTGCCATCCAGCAAAGTTGTCTTTGTTAAGCTTGGAAACTTCTCTCTTGGAAATCTTGATCTTTCTGCTTCTAGTACCTTGAAACTAAATCAGTAGATAGCTCTAATACCAATTGTTAGAATTGCTTTAGAATAACTGAGAGGGGGGGGGGGGGGGGGGGGGGGTGAATCAGTTATTCAAGGTCCAAATGTCCTGTTTAAACTTTTCACTAAGTGTAGTGAACCCATTCAACCATTCATTCATCCAAGCTTTAACTTAACTAATCAGCAAGTTACTGTAAATCAACATGCAAGCATAACACATAAGAAATCAACACATGACATAGTGATTTATGTGGAAACCCAATTTGGGAAAAACCACTAGTAACATGCTACACAATTCTCACTCTTCTGAAATGATGCCTTGTGAAAGGCCTATCCTATTAAAGGATTACAATAGATTGTTAAATGTGACCTTGTTAGAGGATTTAACCACCCTGTTAGAAGTGGTCCTGGTTAGAGGACTTTAGAACGTTCACTTGGAATGTCACCCTGTTAAAGGATTTACAAATGGCTGTTAGGCCAACCTAAGTCCATAGGATTTTAAGATCTAATACAATTGCTAGAGAGTATTAGAAAATCTTGACCTGACTACAACATACAACTTATCTTGCAGATCTCAGATCACTTCTTAGCTCATACCCTTGCCTGACCTTCAAACTTTGCAACTCTTGACAGCTTGCCCTTCTTTCAAGCTTAGTCTCCACACTCAATGTACTAGTGCAATCATCTCTTCATGACCACTTGTAGAAGCAGAGCCTCTGTACTATTCCTTCTCCTAAATGTCTCCCCCTTTGACACCCTTCTAACTACTTTGCAGATTTAGCTCTTCAACAGCAACAGTATCAGCAACTCTTTGCTTCTTGGTCTATGACTTCTTAAATAGAAGTCTTGGAGTTCCTTTTCCCACTTGATTCTTCCATTTTAAAATTTCAATATGCATGTATTAGGTAGGATTCATTGCATTTGACTCATATTTTGTTTCCTCTAGAAACTTCTTGAATAATCCTTTAGAATTCGCCCAAAAATGGTTTACATAGGATTTTGTGCCACCAACTCATCATCCTTATCTTCCAAGTCATTCAAAAAATTCAATTTAACCACTATGTTGGCTTATATTTGGCGAATCTTCATCTTTTGAAATAATGCAGCAGCTCGACACTATTGAAATACTGGTGCTCAGAACATACTGTGTTACTCGATATCAACTATGTTTTTCCTGATGCTCGGCACCTAAAGATTGCTCGGCACCAACTGAATTTTTTTTGATGCTTGGCACCTAATTTTCATTCGGCACACACTAGAAATTTCTATTACTCGACTTCTACTAAGAATTTACTTGGCTTCAACTAACTTGCTCGACATCCGCTAAAGATCTTAGTTTAGGCTTTGCAATCAATCTTGTTACAACTTCTTCCTGTAATGTTTCTAAGTGTGACTAACCTCTATATCCTTGAGTATGTCATCAATACATTACTTAAACATGGTCTTAAATAATCCTTGCACTTCATTAAAACATCATAACTCAACCTTTCCCTTTGGTGCTCTAATTACATCTTGTTGATAAAATCCTCTTCATCAATCAACGAAGTGATAGTACTTGGATCTTATAAGAAAATATCATCCCTATAAATAGTAGGTTTGAAATCAATGACAAAATAATGATTGAAAACATTCTTTTACAACATCTCCCTCTTTGATCTTCAACAACAATGAGCTTTTCAATAAGATTTCCAACATTTAGATCTACAAACTTGGTCCCAATAGAGAAGGGAAAACTTTTTCCTTTCTGTACTATGTTGCCAGAAAATAGTTCTAAGATAACTATTAATGTCATTTAATTTATTACTTGGAAGGTCCATACAAGAGAGCTGGTAAATAGATTAGGAAACCAAGCGTGAAGAAACCATGGTTTTAAGATGAATTAACTATGCACTGAGTTATTTATTGATAATACACCCTTTGATCTCTTTCCTTATTCACTGACTACACAAGATGGATTTGGTTGCTTTTATTATTATTATTATGATCATTATTATTCTCTATCTTCTTTGCTAACAAATTGGTCTCTTCATTTACATTTCCTAACTGCTATATGGAATTGATATCTGAAGGTATCCGGTTAAGTGCAACTCTGTAAATTTGTCAGCAAACTTTAAATACCAACAAAGAAGTAAAATTTTGCCTCCTTCCAAACTAGAGCATTCACATTTTTTCTAAGCATTGTTTTTTGAGTGAGTTACAATATATAGATTGGATATGAAATCTTATCTAGCAAGATTAAAGCTCAGATATTAGATAGATACCAGATCTTCTCTGTATTACACTAAATTAGTAAATATGAATGTAATTCCCTCTTCTATAATATTTATTATCTTTGTGATAATACCATATTTTGCGATAAATTTTCATATGCAATAATAATTTCTTCTGCCTGAATGGTTTTCATGTGTATTAGATCATCGCCTATTAATATTTCCTAGCCTATCCTTCAAATTGTCTTTTTGATTGTGGAAAATTTCAATTTTTGTTGGAAATTTTGAGTAATGGATGCAATATTCAAATTCTGATTTCCTGTATAATTGAATATTTTTTCCCTCTAAAACTCTTTCCAATATTTGTGTTTTCATTCTCATTTGCATGAAAATATCGCTGAGAAGGGTTTAAGAGAATTTTGAAATTAAAAAAATGATCTATAATCCATACTATTGAAGTAAGAGATTTTTGAGTTCGACACAAAATCTTTCCATTTTCAAATCAGTCTGTTTTCCTCATAGACAACATAATCCCTTACCTCTAATCCCCACTTGGATTACAAATAAGATTTAGTATGTAGAAGGGATGGATATCGATCAAGGGCCTTGTATCCCCCTAGGAGTAATTTCAAAACAAATCTTCCCTTTCATCCCCAAGATTCCAAGATAGTTTATCTTGAATAACAAATTTACATTTTAGGAGAAAGTTCCAAAATCTTGATCCTTTGGGAGGGTTGGACTCTCTAAATAGATTGACTGAACCAGGGGAAGATAGATATTTGTGAGTTAGAATTCTAACCCATTTAAGGTTGGGGAATCTAATAATTTTCCATAATAACCTCACTCCTAAGGCAATTCCTTGAAATTTAATGTTCTTTATGCCTGTCCCTGACTTTTAGATCTACAAACTTGGTCCCAAGAGAGAAGGGAAAACTTTTTCCTTTTTGCACTACCTTGCCAGAAAATAGTTCTAAGATAATTGTTAATGTCATTTAATTTTTTACTTGGAAGGTCCATACAAGAGATCTGGTAAATAGATTTTGAAACCAAGCCTGAAGAAACCATGGTTTTCCTTCCTACCAAGGATAGCCATTTGTTGTTTCATCCAACCACTTTCACTTTCAGTTTCTTTGCTAGGGGATCCAATAGCTTTGAAATTTTTTAACCCAAATTAAGTGGAAGGCCTAGGTATCTACAGGGAAATGTTCCCTTGTTAAAATCCAAAATAGCATAGATTTGTGCTTCCATACTAGATGTAGTATTGAAGAAGAAGATCTATTCAATTTATTTGTGTTAATCTCTTGACCTGACATGTTGGTATAATTGTTCAAAATGCCTTTCAAGGCCGAGGCTTCCCTAATCGAGCTTTATCCAAATAACATGATATCATCAACAAAATGCTGATGTATATAAGGATCCTCTCCACTTGTTATAATGATGCCTTTGATTTCCCCTTCTACTTTGGCTTACGAGATTGACCTTCCTAACACATCAACCATTATAATGAAGAGAAAGGGGGAGATAGGGTCCCCCTGTCTTAGTCCATTAGAGATACTAAAAAAATAGACTGGGGTAATATTTACTAGAACAAACATTTTTGGAGTGGAGATACATTCAAAGATTAATTCTACCCATTGTTTTGAGAAACCATATGCTTCAATACATTTGCATAAAAAATGCCAATTTACCCTATCATATGACTTTTTAATATCCAATTTGATGAGCATACTAGGGGATTTGTTATCCTAGATTGAATGAATAGGTTCTTGGGCTATTATAAAACTATCATATATCGATCTGCCTAGGAAAAACCTTGTTTGTTACTCACTAATAATGTTAGATAAAATATTCTAAAGTCTACAAGACTAAATGTTATTAAAAAGCTTATAAAGAGTATTGCATAGAGCTATGGGCCTAAAGTCATTAAAAGAATCTACACTATCCTTCTTAGGGATTAATGTAATAAAGGTATCATTGACTTCACACAACAATTTTCCCAAGTTATTTACTCCTTCCAAGGCCTTTGTAATGTCATCTCTAATGAAGTCCCAACATTTATGAAAGAAAAAAGTAGGGAAACCATCTAGTCTAGGTGGCTTGTCTAGATTCATTTGTTTAAGGGTCGATTCAACCTCCAAGTTAGTTATTTTCTACAATAGAAGCTTATTTTTTTCCTTAAAGACTAGTCTTGGAATGTTTGAAAGAACACTTTTTTGGGTGGATAGGTTAAAACTTATTCCACTATTGAAAATTCCATTGAAATAAGAGATTGCTTCAAGGTTTATTTCCTTAGAGGGGTTCTTTGTGCTACCATCCATTCCTTTGATGGAAGTTATTTGGTTGATTGCTCTTCTTTGTTTAGAACTGTTGTGATTTATTTTTTGTTGTCCCCTTCTTCTAACCATACCTCCCTCAATTTTTGCCTCCAAAAGAGCTCTTCTTTGGCGAGAACTTCATATTGTTGTATTAGCTTTTTCTTTTTTTTTTTCTTTTTTCTTTTAGGAACTATGTCTCCCCCATTCTATTTTCCAAAACTTCCTTATTGAGGGATTTCAATTTATCTTCCAAAGTTAGCTTATCCTCAAAGATATTACCAAAGAATTCTAAGTTCCACTCCTTCACTTACATTTGATTACTTTCAATTTTCTTACTATTTGGAACAATTTTGATCATCATATTTCAGTTTCCTCCCACAATTTCTTTATTAGTTTAATTTAATTATCATATTTGAGCCAAATTTCTCAAATTTGAAAGGGCAATTGCTGGGATGCTTATTTTCCAAGATTTTCAGCTCAACAGGATAGTGGTGCAATGATGATATTGGTTTTACTAATGACTGAAATGATATAGAGGCAAATGACAGATCTCCATAAAATAAGAACCTATCCAACTTTTCTGCAATATTACTAAAACCTTTCCTCCTATTGTTCCACATAAGGGTATTGTTTGAACAACCCAATTCCATTAATCCTAACCTATTGATCCAATTAAAGAACTCTTTTGTTGTAATCAAGAGGGAATTACTGCCCCCCCATTTTTTTTGAAGATAGAAGGATTACATTGAAATATGATCCTAGAATGGATAAAATTTTTGTTCTAATCTTAGCCTATCTTTCAAATCTTTCCATAGCCTCGATTTATCCCTATTGCTAACTAGATTGTAGACATTAACAAGCTTATAACAAAAACTAGATCTAATACTTTTCATTGACCCACTCATCCAATTTTTATGAGTTTCTATAGATGAAATAGAAATAATTATGGAGTCCCATACTAGGGAAAGCCCTCTTGAAGTCCCTTTTCATGGGGAGTCTCTTACCTCTTGACAACCTAACGATCTCCTAAATTTATTTATTTCTTCACTATTAAGTTTTTTTTTGGTTGAAGACGAATAATGTAAGCTTTTGTGTTAGTGATGTAATGTTTTAGGAGCTGCTACTTGTTAGGGGAATTAAGGCCCCTAACATTCCAAGTTATGTCATTCATGGCACTTGGGGAAGGATGGAACTTGGGGAAGGACCTTCCCCTTCCCTTCATTAAGAATATTAATGATTTTAACCTAGCCTTTAGCTATCCCATCTTTTTGGCTCAATTCTTGCAAGGATTTTCATTCTCTCTTTCTTAACACTTTTTCCAATCTAGACCTCCTTTTCTTGGGAGGGAAACCCCTAAATCTAGAAGGCCTGCCATATCCTTAAATATCTTTCTAGAAAAACCCTAACATTGATGGGAATTGTTTCCCTTTCTGTGTTGTCTACTTCTTGAATTTTAGAAATCAAGATAGATTTTTGTAACTTTAGCTCCTCCTCATCACAAATCTCATCAATAAAAGTTGATTGATTAGATCATCTACTACCATATTATTCAAATATTCTATTAATATATTAGCTTTCACTTCCATTCTTTCCAGAGTTTCACTTCGGGGTTCCTGTGAGTGAACCATACTATTGGATAATTCTTTACCATTCTTTGAAACTTGGCCACTTTTGTCTATTTCCTTGAAGGGTGAAACCTGCAAAGGGTATACTTCCCCATCTTTATTCAAACTAACAATAATGTATTTGAGATGGGAGGGAATTACATAATTTCTCCTTCCTCTATCATCTCCTAGGTGGACTGTGAACCCCCCACCCTTATCATTCAAGATAGTGAGTGAACCATACTATTGGGTAATTCTTTACCTTTCTTTGAATCTTGGCCACCTTTGTCTGTTTCCTTGAAGGGTGAAACTTGCGGAGGGAATACTTCCCCATCTTTATTCAAACTAACAATAAAAAATTTGAGATGGGAGGGCATTCCCTAATTTCTCCTTCCTTTGTCATCCCACCTCCACCCTTATCATTCAAGACAATTTGAATGTTCCCTGAGACCTCTTGATTGACATCAATATAAGGTCTGGACATCACTTGATCTGGATCTACGATGAAGAGACCTTCAACAAGTCTTGGTTTACTTGAGATAGTTTTTCCATTAACATTTATATATGGGGTTTTGAAATCCATTGTATTTACATATTTTTTAACTATAATAATTGGGATAGAGACTGCCAAATCTGATTCTACCAATACTACATAGGTTCCTAATTGGGAGCCAATTATTCTAAGTGCATCCTTAACAAAACATTCAATGGGAAGATTGGGAAGTAAAATAGCTTTCTCTTCTTTGAATCTTGCTGATTTTTTTGGATAAAAAAGGGGATCCATTCTAGAAATTTTAAAGGATAACTATTAAAAATAAAGGTGTTTCCATACAAGAGCTCATTTCTTAGATCTAAACTATCACAAGCTAAATATATGAGTTTATTTTCCATGATTGTTAGATTTACATGCTTACCTAGGAAACTTTTCAGCTACTTTGCTATATGACATACCTCCATCCTAATACCTATCCACAAGGCAAAAAGTCCTCAATCATTACATCTCTTTTGAACATATCCAACTGCATGTTTTGAAAGATGAATTTCTTCTCAATCCTTCTTCTTATCTTTTGTGATGTGCTTAATAGTTTTCAGAGGTCTTTGAGTTAGGGTATTCTTCCTCTTGTTTTGATCAAAGAGGCAAATTAAAGATATCTTTATTTACTACCTTATCTTTAATCTAGAGAGGGCCGAAGGGATTTGATAATCACTTTCCTCCCATGTCTTAAAATTTTTCTAAGGGAAAACACTATTTCCCATCATCAGGTTTACTTCTATTCCTCTTTGACCTATGAGAACAAACCTCAATCCAACCTTCATCCGATTCCTCACAATTTGGAAGCTGAAGCAGTGTTTTGTAGAAAGGAAGGGCACATTTTCTTCTCCAAAAATGATCGTAGTATCTGTAGAACTTTCATGGATTTGGGCAAAAATTAACCTAGTTCAAAGGAACAAGAGCAAAGTGTTGGAAATATTCAAGACAATGCTAAGTTACTGAGAGGGGAGGGGTGAATCAGTAACTTCTAAAACTTTTAACAATTTCAAATCTTAATCCAATAAACCATTTAGCATTTAATTCATCACATTTGATCTAATTGCATGCATGAGAAATTAAAAATATAAAAGCATCCACAACACTTGAACACAATTATTTGATGACCCAGAAACCTTCCAAATAGAAGGTAAAATTGGGGTGGGGATGATACCCACAAACTTTAGTACTATAGTATAAAGTTGGCCTGTTAAGGCTTACAATGATCACTTTTGATGATCTGACTTGTTAGGAGCAAATAGGACTGCTAGGTCCACCTTGTGAGAGGATTTACAAACATAAAATGAAGTATGCACCCGGTAAAGAGATTTAGAAAAGACTGTTAGATCTACCTTGTTAAATGATTTTGACTAGTTCACCTATTAGGATGATGCAATAGATCTTTGATTTACAATTGAGTTTGCTGATAGAGATTCCTTGATGTACTGATCACCTTTCTATGATATATTTGTCACTCGATGGCCTTCATAAATCTTTATTTTCTACTTACATTCACATTCTTGTATTTACATTACACATTCATTACATTCCATTCTACATTGGATATGATACAATACATCACATATATACCAATCCAATTTACAAAATTACAAAGTCAACCATGACACAAGTTAACAAAATTATGACAAAGTCAGCCCATATGAAGATACTTAGGTTCTGAAGACTGACTTGGTGAGGTTCTGATACTTGGCATCCACTATCACTACTTGGCATTTTCATGCCCTTCATGAACGTAGAAGCTCGGTCCATTCTGATCACCTTTAAGTAGTCTTGAACTCAGTCTACACCGGTGACTTGGTAGATATTGTGCAACTTGGAAAACACTGAATCACTTGGTTACCATGGAGTGGCTCAGTCAACACTACCTTCAGATGACATGAACTAAGAACTTGATAGACATTATAATTCTTGGTAACCACTAGCTTTGCATCACATGAATTGCAAACTCGGTAACCACTGATAAACTTGGTATACATTGAACTGCTCAGTTTGTATTGTTGAACTTCACACTAACTGAATCTGCTTGATGACCACTAGAGTTGGTCCAAAGGACTCAGTAGCAACTGTAAAGCTTGGTGGCTATTGAATTAAATGGAAAACACTATAAATTGTTCAATGATCTTAGTAGCTATACATAATCTTGTTAGGAATAAGGTGTCTCAACCTTGTATAATTCCTATTCTTATTATTTGTTTTGTAAAATGTATTTCTTGCAAATAATGTTGATGTGTTGACATCTTGAATTGTGTGTAAGGAGATCATGACTAAAATGGTTATGACAGATTCCTATGACACGTAAGAGCTATGTTAGGAAGATTCAATGACAGGTGAAGACATGTGGCAACTAAGATATTTGAGTACTGTATACTCTACCCCAATAGTGGGGTGAAATTTTTTTTGGGGTTCCTATTTTCTCGGAGAATGGTAAAACCCTAATACGGTTTACCTTTTGGGAGTAGCCCTAAAGTGAAGCACATGTTATAAGCATTTTTAGGGTTGCGAAGAGATGAGATGCGAAAAAAGGTGTATTGTTGGTACTGCAAGTAGCTATTGGAGTCTTCTGTTGTTGATGTTGAACTTGCATTGCAAGTGTATTGTAACCTCATGTTGAAGATAATACATTGTGCAAGTTCTGAAGGGGTGGGGTTGTTTTACCGAAAGGTTTTTCCCCATAGGCAAATCCTTGTGTTATGTGTTTCTTTCTCTGTTTATTTTCTGTATGCATGGTTGGCTGCAATATTGTTGTTTACATGATATTGAATTTGTAAGTGTAGAAGATTTTAATAGGATTTGCATCATACTTTCCTTATGAGATTAGTGTAGGAAGCTGTTTCCGCACCTGAGTTTCCTTACAAATCTGAATAAGTGTGTGTCACTAATAAAAAACTTGACTGATATGTTAACAATCTCCCCCTTTGGCATTAGTGACAAAAACACTTATTAGCCCAAAACTGAATACCTTATATTCATCACCATGTGATAGTAGCTTGGTCTATTTTTGAGATTTTTCAAAATTGATCTTTGTAAGCTATATATAGAGTATATTTGCATCATAGCATATATCTCCCTCATACTATGTAATCTACTATGTACATGATACTTTTATCTTATATACAATTCTCCCCCTATAACTCTGCTCTTCTCATATCTCATCTCCCTATTTAATTATGCTCTTCTCCCCCTTTTTGATAGTAATGCCAAAGATTTATTCTAACATATTTACATGAAGAAACAAAAATGAGATAATAATTTAGAGTGTACCTTGAGGTTAATTACCAATGTTTTATCCCAATTTTCTTGTAGTACATGTTTGAATGGAAATTTGTACTTCTATTGAGAGTTCAATCATGTGATCAACAACAAAGAAGTTGTTATCATGAATTAGGGTTTTTGAATAAAAAATGTGTTTCTACATAGAATCCATGATGGGAAGGATCATATTTTGGATATCAACCAGTGTGGAATGGATCCTTGCTTCCTCTCTTAACAACTCTACTTGCATATTTGACAAAAATATGATCTTCTTAAAATGTGCAGAGATTGAGCTAGGGTCAAGTTGCAATTGTTGAGCACTTGCCTTAAGATCAATATCAATTTTTGATAATTTTTGCTTAACTTCTTTGGTATACTCAGTGACATCACATAGCTTAGCAAAAATTGATAACACATTAGAACATAATGCCTCAAGATTGACCAAAATCATTGATAATTCAACTTGATTAATAGCAATTTGTTGAGCAATGTGCTCCAACACTTTATTATTGAACTTCTTTTTTGCCTTTTTAATCAATTTCTCTTGTCTCTCAATGTCTTCTTTAAACTTTTGAACTGCCTCTTCAAGCTGAAACAAAATAGGTTAAGAGGAATCAACCTCAACTCCAATAGCCTCAATCAAAATGATCTTAGCATAATCTAATATCTTATATTCTCTGTCCCTTTCTTCTCTCAATGTTTACTACTTGGCCTTTTTTTGAAGATGTTCACCAACTATGTGCATTTGATCTACAGAAAGATTGTAGAAATCCCATTTGGGAAATTTCTATTTCCTCATCTAGATCTATATCTTCTTCTATTTCCTTTCCTTTCAAAGACTTTGTACTTGGTTGAACCTTAGGTTCAACTATCCTTGT
Organism: Cupressus sempervirens; assembly: GCA_028749045.1. Classification (NCBI taxonomy): domain Eukaryota; kingdom Viridiplantae; phylum Streptophyta; class Pinopsida; order Cupressales; family Cupressaceae; genus Cupressus; species Cupressus sempervirens. Next base: position 674,848,291 of record CM053784.1, on the reverse strand, counting down.
ACTTATTAACTTAGTACCCAGAATGGAAACAATGGTAGATATACTCGAGCTTGCAATAAAAACTATTATAGCACTGACTGGTGGAATACTTACAGAGATGCAAGAAGAATCCAAAATTGTAGAATCCAAAACAGAAGTAGACAAAACTGGAGTGCTTACCATGGATGAGCTCAAAACTGAAGAAGTCAAAATTGGAGAGGTGATGAATGAAGAGCTTAACTTCGAAAATGAAGGAGTGACTTGCAGCTTGGTTGATGAAGTGGAAGTCACTTCTATCAATGATATGTTTAGCTGTGTAGGGGCAAAGAGTGATTGGACATTTGATGTATCTGTAGTAGTCACAACCACACTTGCTGAAGCTGCCTCCATACTTGATGTTGTCAAGGGTTTGCTTAGGGAGTGAGGAAGTGAAGCAATGACTATAGCTACTATCTTTACTGGGTCATTCTCCTCATCATCTTCCTTATCTTCCTCCGTAGCTTCTGCACCTTGCTCCTCTCCATCTTCCTTTTCTTTAGCTTCTTGCTCCTTATACTCTTCATAATCAATAGTAACATAATGAGTTAATCCTTCATCATCCTCTTCATCCTTACATTCTTCTTCATCATCCTTTACATCCACCGGGAAGTCACTTGGTTTATGAAGATGATAAATGTTCTTCCACATGTTTGTAGCATTCTTAATTACATGCTCTATATCTTTGATCAAAATTAAACATGTATTAAACTTTAGAGTCATTTTATCTTCAATTTTCTTCAAAGACTCTTTTACCTCAACATCTATCATGCTCGGTAGTAACTACCTTAGGGTTTGTGCATATATGTCTTTTGTTGTTTGCATGGAAAAATCCCATCTTGGCTTTATTTTCTCTAATAATTCATTAGAGATTTGAGAGGCGATATGGTCTAGTGAATACTTCCATTTGCCCATTTTGGTCGGCACTAGTTCTTCAACTTGTTTCTACTTTGCTTGTGTGCTTGTCTCATACTTCAAAGATTTGAAGTTTGTTATACTAGCACCTTCTTCCATCTGCTTCAACTTTTCTTGAAAGGTGGGAGGAGGTCTGCTAAGAACAATGTCACTTCCTTTCTTCCTGGACCTCCTTGTGAAGACTGCAGTGGATGCCTTTGGGGCTTGGTGATGATCACCTTTCCCTTTTTCTTCAAAGGATCTTCTTCTTTTGTTTCTCCTTTATCCTCTACTTGCTCTTCATCTTCACATTTACCCTCAGTTAACATGAGAGGTGCACTAGATTTTAGTTTGGCTATCCTCCTCTTTCCTTTGTTAACCGCTTGAGGTAGCTTTATTTCTAGCTCTATTCTTGCCTTTACCTCTTCATAAGTGCCAAAGTTAGGGGCCTTGGGATCCATAGGTTCATTATCAAGGGCTTCAATGATATCCTTGGTCTCATCAATATTTGCTACATAGCCAAGAGGCTTGACCCACACAATTCTAGCCTTGACTGCCTAGATGTATACCTTGTCACAATCAACCATTAATCACACATCATCCTTGTAGTTCTCAACTAACTTCTTAGGTATCTTGAACCTATTTTTCATTTTGTCTTTAAACACATTGAAGTAGTTGTCCATGATGCTGCCATAGTTTTCTCCCATTTTTGCAATGTATTCATTTATATGATACAATACTGGCACATCCTTTCTCCAGACCACAATGCCTTTGGAAGGGAAAAATTTTGCACATAAAAGAATAAATGTGTTAACAGAGAACCAAATTTTCATGGGTTATTCTTGGAGGTTCCAATGCTTTTCATATTTTTGTTGAATTACCTCAATAACAACTCGGCGAGGTCATAAGACAAGTTATTCTTCACCACTTTTTTCGCCAAGTCCACAGCTTCACATGATACACTGTTGAGACAACTTGAACTATATATCTTAAAAGCTATAACATGAATACCAAACTTGAGTTTTGCATCTGTGACATTGCTTATTTTCATGCCTTTGTTGTCCCACTCAGTTAGGGTTTTCTTTTCCAACTCAGCTCAACCTAGGGTTTTGGTGGTTTTGGCTTTGGCGAGCATGGGAAGGCCAACGACTTGATGAATCATCTTTTTGGTTATCAATATTGGCTACTCCAACCACAATTGACCACTGTGCACCCAACTAAGAATATACCTAATCCATTTAACTTGAAACTCTCGGGACATATGGGGAATGTGAGTTAAGCCTTTCATTTCCAAATGTTGATGCTCGGGTTTTAGGGTTTCATCAAGACACAACTAAGCTAGGGAATCATCCATCTCAAGAGTACCAATTTTTTGAATTGCACATTTTAAATGAGTTCTAATGTCATTAACAATGAGTACCTTGGGAGGGATTTGCAATTGAGCTCTGCGAGGGTCTAGGGTTTCTGCAATTGTAGGCACGAGCTTGAAGTTCAACACCTTCCACTCAACACCACAAACCAACATATCACAACCTTTCTTTGTTGTGCCACTTTTTCTAGATACCATTTTGCTTGGTAGCTTGAGAGAACTTTGAAAACGATTGTAGGAAATTTGCTTAAGTCACTTGATCGCATAGAAAATAGCACTTCACAATAGCTCTTTGAAAATTCATGGTGAGAAATGAATTTTCTTTCATGCCTTTTGTTAAAATTTCACCATTAATGCTTAGTACGGTGGTAAATGAGTTAATGCTTGACAGGCTATCATCCACTACTCTGTATTGATTGCTTGATGAAGTCTTCATGATTCGGTAACCATAAGTGCCTATGTTACTCCTGACCTTGCTCAGTGGAGTCTATGACCCAACCTTATTTGGTAGAGGAGGTAACTTGGTAATAACTGATATAAATCTTGCTTAGTGATCCCTTTGTATCTTCCATATGGATTTGGATCTTTGTCACCTTTCCAACTGGAACTAGTTTCGATGTCTTCTTTGATAGCCTAGTTCCAGTTCTTCCTTAAGAACTTAATTAGAAGTGGTAGAATCACCTAGTTCTTGAGTGACTTGACCATTATTACTTGGATCAATATCCTCAATAGACATAGGAATCCATTATTGTCTCATTTGCTTTCGAATGTTATCAGCTTTTGCCTTCTTCTCATCTTCAATCTTACCAGTATTCATACAATTCTTGGCAATATGACCAAGTTTTGTACAATGTAACATCTTATAGTGGTATCTATTTTCCTTATATGATGTTTAACACAATTCATACCAATGTGTCCATATTCTCTATAGTAATGACATCTACACCAGGTATTGTAATCCCAACTAAATATTGCTTTCACAATTTGCTTTGTAGGATTCAATGTCTTTGTTTTGCATTCTGATGCCTTATGTCCATGTTTCTTGCATTCATGATAGTTGCCTTCAAATTTTGGTTTCTCTTTGCATTCATTAGCCTTGTGACCATGCTGATTGTAATTGTAGTATTTTCCATTGAATTTTCCTTTTCTATTACTCTAACATTTATTAGATGTATGACCTATCTTACCACAGTGATTGCAAGTAGGTCTTTGATTCCTTTGAGCACCTTGTTTGGAGGATTCACCTTCTTCTTTGTATCCAATTCCTACTTTTCCTTTTTTCCTATAGAGGTTTTGCCCATTCAGTTGAATCATGTTTGCTTGAGATTTCATCATTATTTCATTGGTTTGCTTCTCAGTGTTTAGGTCATCTTTCAATCTTTCAATGATTTTCTTTTTAGATCTTAGCTCATTTCTTATTCTTTCATTGATTTGTATTTAAAAATTTAGATCATTTCTTAATCTTTCATTGATTTGTCTTTGGCTCATGATTTCCTCATTTGCATTGGAGATTTGATCCATAAGGTCTGCATGGTGAAGGGATTGGTTCTAGATCTCATTTTTCCTTTCATCCATTTCTTCTTTTACCTTGTTCCTCTATTCCAAGGTTTCACATAAACTTACTGACTAAATTTCTTATTCTCTTTTTAGCTTTCTTACTTCTTCTTGCATGGAACCATTCTTCTCTAGGAGTTCTTTGATTGCATCATTTGCTTCATCTGAACTGCTTGAAGGGAAAAAATCTTCAATTCTTTCTTCAATGTAGAGATGATCATTTATTTGATTTCCAAGTTCCTTTCTTCTTTTCAAGGGTTGGGAAAGTTTCTTCTTAGCTTTCTTGAGTTGTGCAATGGCCATTTCTAGATCCAACTTTTCATTGTCAAGTTTGAATATCTCCATATCCTTGATCTTTGCTCAAGCTGTTAAACTTTCTCTTGAGAACCACAAAGTTCTAATACCAATTGTTGTAAATATTCAAGACTATTCTAAGTTACTGAAAGGAGAGGGGTGAATTAGTAACTTCTAAAACTTCTAACAATTTCAAATCTTAATCCAATAAACCATTTAGCATTTAATTCATCACATTTGATCTAATTGCATGCATGAGAAATTGAAAATATAAAAGCATCCACAACACTTAAACACAATGATTTGATGACCTAGAAACCTTCCAAATAGAAAGTAAAATTGAGGTGAGGATGATACCCACAAACTTTAGTACTGTAGTATAAAGTTGACCTATTAAGGCTTACATTGATCACTTTTGATGATCTGCCCTATTAGGAGCAAATAGGACTACTAGGTTCACCTTGTGAGAGTATTTACAAACATACAATGAAGTATGCACTTGGTAAAGAGATTTAGAAAAGACTATTAGATCTACCTTATTAAAGGATTTTGACTGGTTCACCTACTAGGATGAAGCAGTAGATCTCTGATTTGCAACTGAGTTTGCTAATATAGATTCCTTGATGTATTGATCAACTTTCTGTGATAGATTTTTCATTGCTGCTCCTTATGCTAATATGGCCTTCATAAATCTTTATTTTCTACTTACATTTGCATTCTTGTACTTACATTACACATTCATTACATTCCATTCTACATTGGATATGATACAATACATCACATATATACCAATCTAATTTACAAAATTACAAAGTTGGCCATGACACAAGTTAACACAAATATGACAATGTTGGCCCACATGAAGATACTCATGTTCTGAAGACTAACTCGATGAGGTTTTGATACTCAACATCCACTATCACTGCTTGGCATCGTCATGCTCTTGGTGAATGTCGAAGCTCAGTCCATATTGATCACTTTCAAGTAGTCTTGAACTCGATCTACACTGGTGACTCGGTAGATATTGTGCAACTTGGCAAATGCTGAATCACTTGGTCACCATGGATTGGATCGATCAACACTACCTTCACATCAAATGAACTAAGAACTTAGTAGACACTGTAATGCTCGATAACCATTGGCTTCACATCACATGAACTAAAAACTCGATAACCACTGATAAATGTGGTATACACTGAACTGCTCAATTTGCACTGCTAAACTTCACACTAATTGAATCTACTTGGTAACCATTGGAGTTGGTCCAAAGGACTCGGTAGCAACTATAAAGCTTGATGGCTATTGAATTACATGACAAACACTATAAACTATTCAATGAGATCGGTAGCTATACATAATCTGAATAAGTGTGTGTCACTAATAACAAACTTGATTGGTATGTCAACGCAAAGCCCATCACTAATCTAACACAAAACTAATTGAACCAATAATCTAATATCTCTTTTTGAATTAACTATGCATTGAGTTATTTATTGATCATGCACCCTTTGATCTCTTTTCCTTATTCATTGACTACACAAGATGGATTTGGTTGCTTCTATTATTATTATTATTATTATTATGGTTGTTATTATTCTCTATCTTCTTCGCTAACAAATTGGTCTCTTCGTTTGTAGTTCTTAACTGTTATGTGGAATTGATATAAGAAGGTATCTAGTTAAGTGCAACTTTGTAAAATTGTCAGCAAATTTTAAATTCCAACAAAGAAGAAACTTTTTGCCTCCCCATTCCAAACTAGAGCATTCACATTTTTGCTAAGTGTTGTTTTTTTGAGTGAGTTACAATATAAAGATTGGATATGAAGTCTTATCTGGCAAGATTAAAACTTAGATATCAGAGAGATACCAAATCTGCTCTGTATTAAACTAAATTGGTAAATATGAATGCAATTTCGTCTTCTACAATATATATTATCTCTATGATAATACTATATTCTACAATATATTTTCTGATGCAAATATAATTTCTTCTACTTGTATTGTTTTCGTGTGTATTAGATCATCATTCATTAATATTTCCTAGCCCATCCTTCAAATTATCTGTTTGATTGTGACAAATTTTAATTTCTGCTGAAAACTCTGAGTAATGGATGCAATTGGATATATTTTCCCTATGAAACTCTCTCCAATATCAGTGTTTTCGTTCACATTCGCATGAAATGAAGATCGCTGAGAAGGGTTCGAGAGAATTTTGAAATTAAGAAAATGATCTATAATCCATACTTTTGAAGGATATTTTTAAAGCTTTTTATTCAAATTTTATATTTTAGAGATTTTTGAGTTTGACACAATGAATTAGTAAGTAGGTAGATTGAAATAAAGAAGAGAAAAACAAATTTTCTCCTAGCTCAAGTCTACAACAGCAACAATAAAATTAATCAGAGCAGAGTCATTGGTGAACTTATAAAATTTCTTCATACCAACAATTTGAATTGATCATAAGCGACGTCCAAAGATCATACTACGAAGTTCATCTCACAATATTTTTCTACTTTTGTTATTGTACTTGCGATAGATAATGTACTATTGCATTCACTTTGTTCAAGTACTAATTAGTTTTCACCAATTGGATAAATTGTTTTTGTGTAATAGGAGCCCTTTTTCGAAGGGTTCTACAAACTTTTAGCTATAGACAAACAAAAGACCTTTAATCTTATAGATTATGAAAATTTAATTACATTGACATATTTACATATCTAAATTTATATTTAAAAATATTATCTCATATATCTTAAAAAACCTATTTTCTAGTACATGAATTATTTATTATAAATTTAATAATAATATATTGCTTCATATAAAATTGAGATTTTAAAAATTAAAATAATAATGACATTGATAGCATTTACATTTCTAAATTTAAATTTTAAAATATTATCTCATATAGCCTAAAAACAAATATTTCAATTTATTATTACAAATTTTAAAAACAATAAATTGGTTCAAATAAAATTTAGATTTTAAAATTAAAATAAACCCCTAATTGTATTTTTTCCATATCTTTTTTTACCTTCAATAATTTTTTAATTATAAAAAATTAACTATAATAATATATAGGAAAATAAGTTTAATAGGAGCTTTTGTTTTCTATAATTTTTTATAACTATTTTATAGTGCTAGTCTTTTATAATTTGTAATTAAATTGTAGACATATAATACTTCTATGATTTGTTTATTATAGATAGAGATCTTTCATATTTTTGGTTGAACTATTAATATTGTGATATTCAATATTCAAAATCTAAACATATCAATTACGAGTGCATATGTAATTGGTCCAATGGATCTAGAATAGAACAAAGAATTTAAATAGATAAGAACATTTAAAAAAAAAACTAATTATATTTTTAAGTCTTCAATAGCATTAAACAACTATTGTAATTAAAATCAACTTTATTCAATAAAAAAACATTTATGTTTTATTTTTCTATGTTTATAATGATAAACTATTATTATCTAGTTGAATTTTTTATTATTTATATAATAATTTATTTGAATTATTCAAACTTACTTTAGAAGTTGTTAAAATTCATGTAACCATGATGGGCATATTATTCTATTTTAGTAAGATATATTATACTTTTCATTGTCAAAATTTCTCTACAAACAAACAAAAGAAAATTTTAGTTTTAAAACATTAATTATCTAAGAACTATTTTCCATTACATAACCTCTTTATTACAATTTAAAAATAAAATCATACTTCAAATAAAATTAATATACAATTAATGTCATGAAATGAAAAACAAATTTTATGAGTTTTGAAATAACTCTTCACTTTCTATTCCTATTATAATTTTCTATACGACAAGTACATGCCACTACATGACACTTGTTTTAGTTAGGCATTGTGATTTTTAAATTTTTGTTTAATTTCATAAATGTAAATTAGAATCCTTGAAGAATACATTGATGTCTGATATAAACTTAATGTTTAATGGATACCCTTTCTTATTTTTTGAATGGTACCCAAATTTTCATTTCTCTACTTTTTCTCCATTGACAGTTCTCAATGGGTATAATATAGGGCACATTCCTCTAGAGTTAATCAACTACTAAAATCTTTGAGCTATTGGGAACAATATGGGAGAAGTTAAGATCCATATAGAAAGTACTTTTATCTATAGAAACAAATCCATTAAATTATCAATAGAAGTGTTAAATCATGAAATATCTCAAAAAAATAGAATTAGGTTTGATCGATGATGCTAGGGTGGTTAATCCAAAAAATTCTCATCCCCTGAAGATATTTTGAGAATAACATGATGTTTACTAGACAAACCAAGAAACTTTGCTAATCCTTAGCTCATTATAGCTCTTGAAGAAAATAGAGAGGCTTTGAAGTACATTCAATCCCAGAATCAAGAAACTTAAAAAAAATATGCCAAATATCCAAGAAGATAATAATAGACCCATTATTATACATAAGACTTCAAAATTAGGTCTAAACTAGGAAGAGGTAGTAAATAAAATTGAAGCAAATATATACTGCCTAGAAGACCTAGTTAAATCCATCATAGAGATATATGATGAAGTAAGTGAGGGACTTTAATTTTGGTATGAGCTTAAAAACAAAAATGTAGATTGTAAGAATTTTCCTTAGGAAAAAATTCACCCAAGAACAAAGAACTCAAACACAAGCACAACTGTAGACCACAAAGAGTATGATCAGAATATCGATATGTATTCGATTCAATGTCAAAGTACACTAGGAGTGCCTGTATATAAAGGCCTCTGAGATGCATCTAGAATGCCTAAGAATCAACATCATGATAAGTCATACAACTAGGCACATGTCCACTAGATATGGATTATCTTCCATTTAGCACAGGAGTAAGTGCGATGATGAGAGGATAAGCCTACAAAGGTGTATCACACAAATTTATGTTGTAGACACCATGTGATAAATTAGGAGTGCAAATAACTATATTGTCTACATGATAACTCAGTGAATGATGCAAACTCCAGTGTTGTAGACACCATGTGCTGAATTAGAATTATGTACTTCTATGTTGTCAACATGACAACTCATAAAGGTACAAAAACTCCTAAGTGTCTCACAAAATAAATAATAAAATAATGCATTAACCTAAGTAAACTTAAGTAAGTGTAAATAGTAAATACATATTTACACCAACACCCCCCTTAAGTGCAACTTAGGGGAATGCCCTTAAGCTTACGAAAACTAGGATGAAATGCAAGATGGGTCCCGGCTACTAGGCCATGTTAGGTACCCATATACATAATGAAGATACAATCTCTCATAAAGTGGAGAAAGAGGGAAAACCTCATGGGAAAAACCCTCCCCCAAAAAGAAAGATGAAAAAACTAGATGCATGGATGGATGGAGTAATCAAGACCCCCCCATTACGACATACATCAAGTATATACAATAATGAAGAATGAGAAGAAAAAAACCTCATAAGAGGAAAAAGTCCCCCCCATAAGAAAGAAAAGGAAGAGAGACAAGGTAGTCCCTCCCCGCCCCCCCCCAAATGAAGAATGCCGACTAGTGATTGTTGCTCCAAGGAAGAAGCTGGTCCATTAGTGTTGAATGATGTTCCTCCCCTTTGGAAGAAATAGTGGTAAAGGCACAATCCTGAAGATGTATGGTGGCCCTAAAACCTACTCAAGTGTCCCTGTGTCGATGCTAGTGGTTGCTCCTTCCAACAATGCTAAAAAGAATGAGTGCAGATCTAGCAAGGATGTCTGTAGAATCTTTCCCAATGAACCATCTATCTCCTCAACTGATCAAGAGACCTGTGACAACTGCTGTTCATAAGGATCCATAATCACATCAACCTATAAAGATAGATCACGTAGAGAATGGACATGAGGGTTAGAGTGAGACCTTACAATAATTGTAGAAGGATCATCTTCATCAAAGAGAAGATGTAAATCATCAAGGTTGTCTCCCAAGTCTACTATGTGTGACTCCACGAATAAACCTACAATGTTTGCCATGTAGTCATCGACTGCCACTAGAGCTGGAAGATGATGTGTAGCCTACTCTACTAGACCTATCATTGTGGCAATCTATGCATGTGGACTATATTGATGTCGTGAACTCTCACTAAAATTTTCAATAGAACCCCGTATGTCTGAATCTGTTGAAGCAATATCACTAGTGTCACTATCAGTCTCCACAGTGTATGAAGTGTGGAGAGGATTAGAAGATAATCTGGGTGAACTTTCCTCAAAGTGAAAATTTTTCTCCACAAAGATCTCATGTGTCTTAGGATCTATAAGTCTGTATGCCTTAGCATTGTCTTCATAACCGATGAAAGTACAAGGCCTAGATGGTGGTGCCTTACATCCCTAGGAAGATAGGTTTGCCCTTGCTGGATAGCCAAAGACTTTGAAGTGACTCACAACTAGTTTTCTTCCACACCATGCCTCAAAAGGTGTCTTTCCATCTAAGGCAATATGAGGAGACCTATTAAGTATGTGAGTGGCACTGCTGATAGCTTCAACTTCTAATGTAGGATCAAGAGACTTGGATTGTATCATGCAACTTTCCATGGTCTTAAGAGTTCTAATCCTCAGTGCTACAAAATTTTCCTTGTGTAGACTAAATGTTGGTGGATTCTGAAGATCAATTCCCTCAACTTTGCAAAAGCCTTTAAGTCTTTTGTCCACATATCTGCTTTCATTGCCCATCTATAGAACCTTGATGGCTTTCCTTGATTTTTGTTCAACATGACTCTTGAAGACTTGAAGCTTATCAACCGATTCATTCTTATGATGAAGGAAGTAGGCCCATGTGAAGCGGGAAAAGTAATCAATGAAAGTAAGGATGTAGTAGCCTTGGTTGACTGATGTCACTACAAAAGGACCTGCTAAAACCATGTGAACGAACTGGAGAACAAATGGTGCTCTTGAAGACTTCCCTTTATCATACTTCTCCTTGAGATGCATATCCACAGAACATGATGAACACTCACCTTAAAAAAGTTGATGTTATGTAGACCTTTGATCATGTGTTTTGAGCAAAGTTGCTGAAGATGGTGGAAGGCTAGATGACCAAACCACTCATGCCATAGTTTGATTTGTGGATTAGATTGAGTTAACAAGGAATGTGAAGGAGACTTAGGCACAAAGTGGGAGAAGGAATAAAGCCTCTTGTCATGATTGGCTTTCCCCACTGCAACCAATGAATCATCTTTTAGACTTTGCACCATTACTAAATTTGGAAGGAACTCAACTTTGTTGCCATCTCCTAGGTGAGTGATTTGGTAAATTGAGAGGAGATTAGAGCCAAGGTTTGGAACATAAAGAACATATTTGAATTCTCCATTTTCCATTTCCACATGTCCTTTCCCTTCAACATCCATTTTTGTATCATCTCCCACAAAGATGTGCGGTACCTGTGACTGCTTCAATGAATAAAAGTCTCCCTTTGAAGAACCCATATGATAGGAGGAACCTAAGTCAAGAATCCATTTTGATAAAGAACTTGTATTTGCCATAAGTGCTTTCCCTTTTCCTTTTGAAGTGGGTGGAGTTGAATCCTTGGAAGTACCTGGCACTTGAATTTTGTTCTTTCTGACTAGGTTTTCCAACTCATCGATTCTTTTAGTCTTGCAATGATGCTCGTCATGATTTGGATTTTTGCAATATGCACAAATTTTTTGGTCCTTCTTTTCATTACTTCCCTTCTTGTTGGAAGAAGAATTGCCTTGCTGTGAGGAGGATTGTTGTGTCTCAGATTGTGATTTTTGCTTCCACTGCTTCTTATTTTTGTTGTTAGAACTTCTTCCTCCTTGACTTGATTGGTTCTCATCACTAGCCACCAATGCTTTGGTTTTTAATGTTGTGAGAATTCCCAAATCTATCAAGTGAGATTGTTCAAAAATCAAAATCTCTAAAAATGCATCAAATGTAGGCTTTTGGAAAGGACTTCCCATGGTTAACCTGTGAGTTTTATAACTTGAAACAAAGGAAGCATACTTTGAAGGTATCCTCTTCTAGATGTGATGAATCAACTTTTTATCCTTCATGGGATTTCCACAATCTTTAAGTAGTGCCATATACTCATTGGCTTTATTGATGTAATCTTGAATTGTGTCAAAGTTCTTTGGATACAAGAGAAGTAGATCATCCTCAATCCTCAATCCCTTTTCCTCATCCACCTTACCATACAATGCTTCAAGTTTTTCCCATGTAGGTTTGGCTTCCTTGAAACTACAATGTGAAAGAGGAGATCTCTATGTACGCAATTCCTGATAATTCCTAAAGCCTATTGGTCTTGTTGTTCCTAATTAATGAGTTCTTTAGCATCAATGGGTTTGGAAATTGTACCATCAACATAAAGACTATAACCTTTTTCCATTAATCTACTCCATGCAATATCTTTCCATCTAGAATAATTACGTGAAGTTAGAAGTGGACATTTAGGTGAACCCATGATGTAGAAAATGAAAAGAGCACACAAGAGAGACACATAAGTAAAATACACTCCCCCCCACTTTTTCACTCAATCAAAAGACCCCCCCCCCCCAAAAAAAATGCTTTTGGCACTTTATATGTAGTGTGTGTACAATAGGCCACTTGTCAAAAATGTACAAAGTGGACTTTTTATTTTGATTTTACAACTACCTTTGAGGCCCAAATCTATCACTAAGCACTATAGCTCATATGTATAACAATTCTGAAAAGTAATCAAAGCAATACAATGCAGAAAATGCCCTAGTTCTAAAAGTGAGATTTTTGTCCACACAATCCTAGAATCTAAATGTAGATCTAGAAAGTAGACAAAAAATAATGCACTTTCAAAAAAAAATGGAACCTAAAAATGTGTTTAGATGGGCTCGTATGGAGCATTTGAAGTTACAAAATATAGGTTTGAATAGGTACAGTCGCCAAAAAATGCAATTTTTAACAAATCCTTGCATTAAAACTAGAAAAGAACACCACCAATAATTTTTTTAGGAAATTCCACCCAAAATAAAAAAAAATCACACCTGATTTGGAGTTTGGATGACTAAGTTATGACCTCTCAAAGTCAAGCTGCCAAATCAAAAATCAATCTAGAGAGGGGTATGGAAAGAAAAATGCGTGCTTAAATTTGACAGTCAAATAGCCATCACAATAGTTATAAAATGCCTAGAAATGATAGTCAGACAGTCATCAAATTTAACCTTGTGTATGGCTGATGTCAGTGAAAAAGCCACCTAGGGTGACATGGCAGCTGATTGGATGTACTGTACTATATGGATTTTTGATATGTGGCAGTACAAAAATTTCCATGTGGCACTTGCATGTCATAGATGATGTGTTTGGGTTTGCGTGTTGACTGGGATAGTTGCTAAGGTGGCAGCATGCCACGTGTTAGGTATATGAGTAGATGTGTGACATGGACCATGAGATGTGGGGCGTTGAGGTGGACCAGTCACTCCATGACATGTGGCAGTGTTCACGTGGCTGAGTTGGCAGAGGGTTCTGACTTGCACAATCACCAAAAAAGATAGTGCGGTGGTTGAAATACTAAAATCACTATTGGGGGCTGGTGAAAATGCAGCACTGGGAGGAATGCAAAAAATGTTGCCAGTTTTTGGTCACCGCAAGCCAGAAAAATGTGAAATGCCGACTGCAAAAGATGATCACTAGGAAGCAAATTGCAGTCATCACTACCAAATTTGTGTGGGTTTAGTCCCACATTAGTTGTGGGATGACCCTCGTAGCATTATAAAAGACTGAACCTACAATGTTGAAACAAAGGTCTGCTGAGAGATTGTACTCTTGCCTGGCTAGTGGAGGAAGGTTGTCGGATGCCTTCACCAGATTTTTTGTAGTGCTCACTAGGAAATTGGGTGTAGTCAAAATTTGTAGAGTGTGCCCACCGAAAAAATAAAGAATATGCCGTGATCCCAAGGAATATACATTAAGGAATATTTTGCAAAATATTCAAGGTGCAGGGCTGAGGTGTGACTACTCAGTACCTGTACCCAAAAAAAATTTCTCTGCTGCTCAACTGGCCAATTTTCTCTCTGAAAAAAGTAGAATTTGAAAATATAGAGAAATAATCATATCTAAAAATTAAAATTGTAGATCTAAAAGATAATACCCGAACTTGCAAATCGGGGCCTTCGAGTGCCGATTTGCAAATTTTTTTGGCCTCACGATTGACTTTGGCCTAGGGTGGGAAATTTATAGTTGATTTGCATTGAATTGATATTCTAGACGTAATGGCAAGGTCTGTTCTAGCTCTAGACACTCCAAATTTTTGCGATACTCTGGATTTGGGTCAAGGTACTGAAGCATTAACAGTCTCAAGCAGCTATGTGAAGACAAAATTATCCAAGCTCTGATACCATGTAAGAATTTGCCTTAGGGAAAAATTCACCCAAGAACAAAGAACTCAAACACAAGCACAACTGTAGACCAGAAAGAGTATGATCAGAATATTGATATGTATTCAATTCAATGTCAAAGTACACTAGGACTACTTGTATATAAAGGCCTTTGAGATGCATCTAGAATGCCTAAGAATCAACATCATGATAAGTCATACAACCAGACACATGTCCACCAGATATGGATTATCCTCCATTGAGCATAGGATTAAGTGCGATGATGAGAGGATAAGCCTACAAAGGTGTATCACACAAATTTATGTTGTAGACACCATGTGCTAAATTAGGAGTGCAAATAAGTGTGTTGTCTACATGACAACTCAGTGAATGATGCAAACTCTAGTGTTGTAGACACCATGTGTTGAATTAGATTTGTGTACTTCTATGTTGTCAACATGACAACTCATAAAGGTACACAAACTCCTAAGTGTCTCACAAAATAAATAATAAAATAATGCATTAACCTAAGTAAACTTAAGTAAGTTTAAATAGTGAATACATATTTACATCAACATAGATAATCAAAATATGTAAATTGGAGAAAATGCTTAGGTGCAAAAGAAGAGGTGGGAAGAATAATCAAATATTATAATATCAAAAAAAGAAAGGATAACCAAGAGAGTAACAAATCACCAAATGCGTCCTCTCAAGATAAGAACAATGGTAAAACAATTCTAGTTCCTATGGAGTTAGAAACAATTTGTGAGGTAGTAGAAGCCAATGAAGAAACTGTAGACAAGAATCTTGCATTAGAAGAAGTAACCTCGCAATTACAAGAAGTAGCAGATCAAGAATTCTTCAAAGAAGAGAACAATAATGAAGGAGAAAGTCAAGAAAAAGTCTACAAATGAGTTTCAAAATGATGGTTCTAGTCTTAGTTTGGAAAAGATATACAATGACAAGGAGAAACTAAACATTGGGAATTCAACAAAAAGAAGGGGAAGGAAATATATAGCACAACTAGTTTTCCAAGATGGTCAAGTTGAAAATCAAGCCAAGATCATTTCATTATTCCATGTAGGGAAGGGGAAGAGCCTTCCCAATGAGTCATGAAGAATATAACATAGAATATAAGGGTCTTAAATGTCCTCAACAAACAATGTGTTAGTGTAAATAATTATTATTTACACTTTACTTAAGTTTACTTAGGGTAAATGCATTATTTTATTATTTATTAGGTTAGACACCTAGGAGTTTTCATACTCATTTGAGTTGTCATGTTGACAACACTAGAGTAAGCAACTCTAATTTAGCACATGGTGTCTACAAAACTAGAGTTTGCATAAACAACTAAGTCATCATGTAGACAACATAGTTGTTCACACTCTTAATTAAGCACATGATGTCTACATCATTTTATATGACACACCTTTGTAGACTTATCCTCTTATCATCGCACTAACTCCTATGCTTAATGGAGGATAACCCATTCCTGGTGGACATGTGCTTAGTTGTGGAGCTTATCATATTGCTAACTCCTAGAAATTCTAGATGCATCTTAGATGCCTTTATATATAGGCACCTCTAGTGTACTATACAATGAATTGAATATCATATTTTTATTCTAATCATACTCTATTGGTCTATTTGTGCTAGTTATTGTGCTTCTTGGTCTTGGGTGAATTTTTTCCTAAGGTAAATTCTTACATGGTATCAGAGCCATAGAGGCATCATTTCATAGCCATTGGAGATCGATCTTACTTCACCTCTTTAAGGACACCTCGATCTAGATCCACAGTATCCATAGATATTGGGAGCATCTAGAGGCAAAGTGGACCTCACCATTGCATTTGAAGTATCAATTCGGTGAAAATTGACCATAAATTTGCTTGTATTGGACAATAGTCAAATTTGAGCAAATTTGTTTTGCAAGCTAGCACCCGAAGACCCAATTTGCAAGTATGGTATGATCTATTAGATCTATAATTTATTTTATTTTTAGATCTATATTTGTGATATTGCTATCAGGATTTAATTGTCTGATTTTGAGTCAAACTCATTGACCCATGTTTCATGAGTAGTGATTCAACATGAATCCATCTCTCATGAGAATAAATGGAACACTTATCACTCATTAGATCTAGGTGCTGCTCATAGGGGTGAAGCACTGAGACTTCTAGAGTCACCCATCCTAGGTACTACTCCAGCCAGAGTGAGCTTAATTATGGAGTTTCCTCCATGGTTAAACCCAAAGCTTGCAATCCCATTTGCAATTTATTTTTCTTTGTAATTTTTTGGAGTATTTTTTCAAAATTTATTTTGGGCCTACTGGGCCAAAAATGCAATGTGGTCAGCCGGTACAGTTATATGGCTGTCGTATTTGATATTACATAGGTGTTTGTTTTTAAACAACACTAAGTTTTGCTTAGGCATGCATGTGGGACTAAAAGTCCCACTACACATGCCAGATTATCTCCTTTGGCCACCCCACAACTCACTACCAGCCAAAGGATTAACTTCCCCCTCCCCAGTGGACCCCTATAACTACTCAGCCACCAGTGCCTATTCCTCTAATTGACAACTAAACCAGCACCAACAACTTTAAATTCGACATGACATCAATTAAATCCAGCACCAAAACTAATTGCACCACTAATCTAATATCTCTTTTTGAATTTAACTATGCACTGAGTTATTTATTGATCATACACCCTTTGATCTCTTTTTCTTATTCATTGACTACACAAGATGGATTTGGTTGCTTTTATTATTATTATTATTCTCTATCTTCTTCACTAACAAATTGGTCTCTTCATTTGTAGTTCCTAATTGCTATGTGGAATTGATATCTAAAGGTATCTAGTTAAGTGCAACTCTATAAAATTGTCAGCAAATTTTAAATACCAACAAAGAAGCAACTTTTTGCCTCCCCCTTCCAAATTAGAGCATTCACATTTTTGCTAAGCGTTGTTTTTTTGAGTGAGTTACAATATAAAGATTGGATATGAAATCTTATTTGGCAAGATTAAAGCTTAGATATCAGAGAGATACCAGATCTGCTCTGTATTAAACTAAATTGGTATATATATTATCTGTATGATAATACTATATTTTGCTATACATTTGCTTATGCAATGATAATTTCTTCTGCCTTCTTGGTTTTCGTGTGTATTAGATGACCGTTCATTAATATTTCCTAGCCCGTCCTTCAAATTGTTTATTTAATTTTGGCAAATTTCAATTTCTGCTAGAAATTTTGAGTAATGGATGCAATATTCAAATTTTGATTTCCTATATAATTAGATATTTTTTCCCTCTGAAACTCTCTCCAATATTTGTGCTTTCGTTTGCATTCACATGAAAAGAAGATCGCTAAGAAGGGTTTGAGAGAATTTTGAAATTGAAAAAATGATCTATAATCCATACTTTTGAAGGAGATTTTCATAGATTTTTATTCAAATTTTATTTTTCAAAGATATTTGAGTTCAACACAAAGTAAATCAAGATTCTACGAAGTGTGAAGTACATACCTATGCAATAAATTAGAATTTGGGATGATTTTTCATATTAAACAGACTCTAAATGTCCAATTTCTTTACTTTGGCTGGCATATGACTCTTCTAAAAAACTTATTCAAGGAAGAAATTGGAGTAAGGTGAAAAAATCAAAGAGCAGACATGAGGTGCAAATTTGCAAATAAAATCTCCAATTCATTAAACAAACTCATCTCATTAGCCAGTGATTTTGAAGCATAATAAAAACTTAGTTTCAAAGATAGGCACACATTGCATTAAATGTAGAGGTGAACTTCAAAAAAGATACAAAATCAAGATAATTCAAGATCACATACAAAATGCATCATTAAGAATATAGAATGGAGCAAAATTATTGAGACTTGGTATTAGAAATTTTGAAAAAGTAGTCTTGTCTCTTCAAATGAGAGCAATAGATTAGCAATAGGAAAAACTATAATAAGGTTCAAGGGAAAAATTTAGATCTAAGGGAAAAATTAAATCAATATTCAGACCCTAAGGAATTCAAGTTGGACCAAAGGGCATAATTGGAAATCATATTCAATCCAATTCAAAACACTTAGGTGTCTTGTTTGCGGCACATAATAACTTTCACTATTTTCTATCAGAGATATTTGTTATGGGACGAGACTATCCTTCCTAAAAATTGTACAGTTGACCAATTTTCAAAAAAAATAAAAACACCATATATTTTTTCAAATTTTTTAGCATTTGATCTTTATGATCTACATAGTTTGTAGTTGAAAACAACAAAAAAATTTAATAAAAAATCACTATATTTTCATGAATCTTGAAAAAATAATAATTTGAGTTTGTTTTGACTTTATTGCATTTTTTCTGGAGATTAGCCTATCCCTTTGTTATCTGGTGGGTTACTTTTATAAGCGGCATCCAAAGATCATATTGCAAAGTTCATCTCACAATATTTTTCTACTTTTCTTATTGTACTTGCAGTAGACAATGTACTATTGCATTCACTTTGTCCAAGTACTAATTAGTTTCCACCAATTGGATGAATTATTTTTGTGTTATAGGAGCCCTTTTTTGGAGGGTTCTCCATATTTCATTTTTCTTGACAGACTTTTAAGTAAAAGGGGGGTAAATTTTTTATTGAATACCAAAGAGAACAGAACAATAGAGGAAACAAAGAGCACTAAAGAGCTTTATCCTGGCCCACAAGTTGTGCCAGCTTCTAAGACTATGATAAAAAATGTTCCAATCCAATGAATGCTTGGAGGCCCATTTAGCTAGGCAATCAACCACACCATTCCACTCGTGAGGGATATGCATAAAGACACATAATCTAGAGAATTGCATAATTGAGTGATTTTTTGAATAACCAGAGCCAAATGCCAATCCACATCCACAAGGTTTTGTCTACTCAATAAATTCACAACCACCTGGGAGTCAGTCTCATAGTTAATTCTTCTCTAGCCATGTTGATAACACTGTTCCACTCCAACCAAGATAACAAGGGCTTCCATGAGGTTATTTGTATGGTAATCCTTGTAGATAGAAAACATAAATTGAACATCACCAAAGCTATCACACCCAACTCCCCCTATGCCAACCAGTCAAAAATTTCCTTGAGAAGAGTCATCAGTGTTGATTTGAAGAACTCTAGCCTTGGGAGGAATCCAATGCCCCTCATGATTAATACATTGAGAGTGTTTCCTAGCTCTATTCCCAGAGCATCTATGGGGGAGAGAGGGAGCACCACCCTGAAGAGGAAAGGAAAGATGTGAGTAAATACCAACATCTCCAAGGTCCAAACCTCCACCAAAGTCAAATTTAGCCAAGAGTGTTTCATGAAGAGAATTAGCAATTTTCCCCCTTAGGTGCCTGATCCCCAGCTACACATCATGAAAGATCCTCCTATTTCTCTCAAGCCAAACATGCCATAAAATAAGGGAAGAGCCAATAGTCCAATCACTTTGAAGAAAAGATGTCTCGGAAGGGGGATAGCCCAGATGGTCCCAAAACTCAGACAAGGAAGAAACATGCTAGCACATGCATCCCCACACACTCCACCAGAAGTGCCAAATCTTCTTGACAAAGGGGCATTGGAAAAAAGGTGGGAAATAGTATCTTCACTATTGCGACATAAGAGATAGATGGAGGGCCCTAGGAAGCCTCTCTTGCAGAGATTCTCCCAAGTAAGATAGCAACTGTTAACTATAATCTAGAGGAAAAAGTTACACTTAGGCCAAGAAAAGCTATTCCAAGCTTTCTTCCACCAAGAGACCTCCACCTCGCTAAACAGTTGCCTAGTCAATGCAAGGTACCCTAAAGAAACATAATACTTGCCAGAAGAAGCATCTCCCCAAGCCAAAACATCAAGTTCCTACAGAGAGCTGCACTCCCTAGAAGCCAAGATCTAAGAAAGCTCCAACTAATCCCCTAGAGAGCCACCCGAAAGAAAATTGAAAGAATTCTCCCATCTATAACCAATAGCAAGGCCTAGATTATGAGCCTCCTTATAATGGGCCACCTTATTCCATCTAGTAGAAAGGAAGAAATCACAAAGAGGCTCTAAGTGTGGATGAGAGGACAAGAGAGGAGGATTCCCATTCCAAGAATCACTCCAAAATAGAGCCTCAATGCCTCTGTTACAAATCCAAAATAGACTTCTCTTCACCAGGTGAGCACCAATCTTGAGGGTATTCCACACCATAGAGCCTCTTCCCTCAAGAGGAAGCCTAGAAACATCTGAAGGTTCAATTCCAAGTAAATACTTGTGTGACAGGATAAGGGCCCAAAGCTAAGATTGACTGGAGCACCAATGCCAATAGATCTTGGCAGTAATAGCTTGACTGCACAAGATAATAGAACAAAGGCCAAGGCCTCCTTCCTTTTTTGGCCTATAGATGGTATCCCAATTGACGAGGCTCCATTTAGTATTTTGCAAATTGCTGCCCCAAAGAAATTGGTGAGAAAGAGCATCAAATTCCTTAAGAAAATACGTCGAGGCAACCTGAATTATGCTTCTTTATATGGGAAGGGCCTGGATCACAGATTGTAGGAGAGTCAACCTGCTAGCAATAGAGAGCCACCTATGAGTCCAATGATTGACTTTTTGTCAAAGCTTGTTGAGCAAGCTTTGCCAAAAGAGCTTGGGTTGTCTTCCCACCATAATAAGGGCCCCCAAGTAAGTAAGAGGGAGAGACTCAATATGAAATCTCAAGATATTAGCAATCCTCCATTGGATAGGCTCAGGAGTGTTGAAGAAAAAAATAAAGGACTTGTGGTCGTTGAGTTTTTGACCAAAGGCAACCAAATAAGTATCCAAGGTGAACTGAAAGGCTTCAACTTCTCAAATTTGAGCTCTCCCAACAAGGGTCGTATCATCAACAAATTGGAGGTGGGAAAGAGTGGGAAGACCATTTCCCCATTGCAAGCACTGAATCAAATTTGGGGAAACATGGGATTTGGTAAGTTTGCCAAGTCCCTCAGCCATAATGATAAACAAATAAGGAGAAAGAGGATCCCTATGGCAAAGACCCCTAGAGGCCCCAAAAAGCTCTGATGGTTCACCATTAAGAAGGACTGAGAAGGAGGAAGTAGTTAACACAACTCAAAACCCAACTAACCCATTCTTGACTAAAGCCAAAAGCTAGAAGAACTTTCTAATACAAACAAACAAAAGACCTTTAATCCTATAGATTATGAAAATTTAATTACATTGACGTAGTTGCATTTCTAAATTTATATTTAAAAACATTATCTCATAAATCTTAAAAAACTAGTTTTCTAGTACATGAATTATTTATTATAAATTTAATAATAATATATTGCTTCATATAAAATTGAGATTTTAAAGATTTAAAATAATAATGACATTGATAGCATTTACATTTCTAAATTTAAATTTTAAAATATTATCTCATATAGCTTAAGAACAAATATTTCAATTTATTATTACAATTAAAAAAATAAAAAATTGGTTCAAATAAGATTTAGACTTTAAAATTAAAATAAAGAGACAAATGCAAATGCAAATATACCCCTAATTGTATTTTTTCCATATCTTTTTTTACTTTCAATGATTTTTATTATCATAAAAAAAAACTATAATAATGCATAGGAAAATAAGTGACTTACTTTAATAGGAACCTTTGTTTTCTATAATTTTTTATAACTATTTTTTAGTGTTAGCGTTTTATAATTTATAATTAAATTGTAGACATATAATATTTATGTGATTTGTTTATTAAAGATAGAGATCTTTCATACTTTTCTTTGAACTATTAATATTGTGATATTCAATATCCAAAATCTAAACATATCAATTATGAGCGCATATCCAATTGGTCCAATGGATCTAGAATACAATTAAGAATTTAAATAGATAATAACAATATTTTTAAATATTAATTATATTTTTAAGTCTTCAATAGTATTAAACAACTATTGTAATTTTAATTAATTTTATTCAATAAAAAAATATTTATATTTTATTTTTTCTATGTTTATAATGACAAACTATTATTATTTAGTTAAATTTTTTATTATTTATATAATAATTTATTTGAATTATTCAAACTTACTTTAGAATTTGTTTAAATTTATGTAACCATAATGTGCATATTATTCTATTTTAGTAAGATATATTATATTTTTCTTTGTCAAATTTTCTTTACAAACAAACAAAAGAAAATTTAAATTTTAAAACATTAATTATCTAAGAACTATTTTTCATTACATAACTCTTTATTACAATTTAAAAAAACAAATCATACTTCAAATAAAATTAATATACAATTAA
This sequence comes from Cupressus sempervirens, assembly GCA_028749045.1. NCBI lineage: Eukaryota > Viridiplantae > Streptophyta > Pinopsida > Cupressales > Cupressaceae > Cupressus > Cupressus sempervirens. The sequence goes on along the minus strand of CM053784.1, from coordinate 674,825,552 downwards.
TGTCATGAAATGAAAAACAAATTTTATGAGTTTTGAAATAACTCTTCACTTTATATTCCTATTACAATTTTCTTTACGACAAGGACACGCCACTACGTGGCACTTGTTTTAGTTAGGCAATGTGATTCTTAATTTTTTTTTTTGATTTCATAAATGTAAATTAGAATCCTTGAAGAATACATTAATGTCTAATATAAACTTAATGTTTAATGGATACCCTTTCTTATTTTTTGAATGGTACCCAAATTTTCATTTCTCTACTTTTTCTCCATTGATAGTTCTCAACTGGTATAGTATAGGGCATATTCCTCTAGAGTTAATCAACTAAATAAATCTTTGAGCTATTGGAAACAATATGGGAGGATTTTAGGTTTTGAAAAACCTAGATACAATATGGGGGAAGTTAAAATTCATATCTAGAAAGTACTTTTATCTATAGAAACAAATCCATTAAATTATCAACAGAAGTATTAAATCATGAAATATCTCAAAAAAATAGAATTAGGTTTGATCGATGATGCTAGGGTTGTTAAATCCAAAAAATTCTCATCCCCTAAAGATATCTTGAGAATAACATAATGTTTACTAGATAAACCAAGAAACTTTGCTAATCCTTAGTTGAACAATGGTAAAGCACTTCTAGTTCCTATAGAGTTAGAAATAATTTGTGAGGTAGTAGAAGCCAATGAAGAAACTGTAGACGAGAATATTGCATTAGAAGAAGTAACCTCACAATTAGAAGAAGAAGTAGATCAAGAATTCTTGAAAGAAGAGAACAATAACAAAGGAGAAAGTCAAGAACAAGTCTAGAAATGAGTTTCAAAATGATGGTTCTAGTCTTAGTTTGGAAAAGATATACAATGACAAGGAGAAACTAAACATTAGGAATTCAACAAAAATAAGGAGAAGGAAATATAGAACACGACTAGTTTTCCAAGATGGCCAAGCTGAAAATCAAGCCAAGATCACTTCATTATTCCATGTGGGGAAGGGGAAGAGCCTTCCCAGTGAATCATGAAGAATATAACATAGAACATAAGGGTCTTGAATGCCCTCAAAAAATAATTCTTACTAAAGAATTCACTAAAAATAATTAAATTAGACATTGTACTCTTACAAGAAACCAAATTGTTAGATGAAGAGGTAGACAGTCTAAAAAGAAAACTTGGGTCATGGCAAGGAGAGTTAATCAATCACGAGAGGCCTTGGAAGAATAACTATTTTATGGGATCCAAGGAAAGCAAGCTTTGAAACCCATATATAACCATATTTATCAAGATGATTGGGTAAAAAAAACACAAATTGATTTGAAGTTCTTTCTTATCAATGTAAATGGGCCCATTTCTAGTGTTGCAAGAAAATAAGTATGGAATGAAATCAATGAATTTTAAAACCAAGTTAACAACCACCATGGTATTCTAGGAGGAGATTTCAGCATAATTCTTAATATGAATGAAAAAAGGGGATGTGTGAACTATGAGCCACAATCATTAAGAGACTACATAGAATGGGCAGAAAATAATAGTATGATGGACATTCAAATGAAGAATGAGACACAGATCTAGATTAATAAATGAGAAGGGTAATGTTTTATAGCTAAAAATTTATACAAATTATTTTATAAAGGAAATATAGCCTCATTAAATGGTTCTTTTTCTACCTCAATCCTAATGATAGGAAGATGAGACCATCTCCTGGTAGCACTTGAAATTGAAGAAGATAATAAGCCTCAACACTGTCCTTTCAAAGTTGAAAAAATATGCCTCCAAAATGAGAGGTTCTTAGAAATGGTGGAGACATAGTGGAAAGAAAGGATTTTTCAAGGATCAAATTCATTTTGAATCGTGTATAAACTAAAACATACCAAACAAAGAATCTTAGAATGGAATAGGGAAAATTTGGTAATATCTTCTTAGATAAATTAGAAACATAAAGGGAGCTAGCAGAGCTTAAAGAAAAAATTATGAGAGAAGGTATGAAAAGGGATATATACTTTAGAGAAAATGAGTTGTTCTTAAAACACGAAAACTTGCTAGCTAAGGAAGATATCTTCTGGTGACAAAATCTCATGAAACATGGTTACCTTAAGGTGATAAAATCACAAACAAAATTCATAACAATACTAAAGGAAGAAGAATGATGAATAGGATACTCAAGTCAAAGATGAAAATGGATAAATTATAGATAACCCTATAGAACTTAAAAAAGTATATGTAGAATCTTTTCACAAGGCCTTCAATGAACCCCTGTAGTCAGATATGGAAGCGTAAACACATCTTTTGAGAAATATCCCAAAGATTATAAAAAAAGTAGATAATAATTTTCTAAATAAAAGATTTTCTATTAAATAAATTAGGAAATCCCTTTTTGATATCCACCTAGATAAAACACCATAAGCATACCCAATGAATAGAAAGAAAATAGGGTTTATCCTCAACCCTAATTTTTAATAGGAATGATCCAAATTGATTAAGCACAAAAAGTGATCAAGGCACAAATGGATGATGTAATGGAAAATAAGGAGAAAGGAGTTTCTATGGTCTTCCTATTTTGAAAAGCATGTGCTTAAATCTTGAAATAGATGAAAGACAAATACTAACCTTAAAGTAGGATAAATTTGGAAAATGTTGATTTCTAGTGTTTGTGTATAGTTTTAGGGATCTCTATAACCTAATTCGGATTAGAAATGTTGAGATAGGAAAAACCCAATTTTTTTTTGTTCTTTTGAAGGGAGGTTGACCTTGACCCTGATAGCGAGGCACAATCTTACCTTGGGGCATAATTGTACCCTGAAAAGTTGACCTTGACGTGCATAGCTTTGACAAAATTTCTATTCACAAATCCAACAAGTTTGACGAAAAGGGTATCCAAATATTAACTTTAATTTGTTGTTCCACACCTGCATTTGCAAGAAAAATGGTTTTGTTGTTTGGATGAGGGGTTTGCCTTGGTCAAACCCTAGTTTTGAATCAACCTTAATAATAAAATTGAAATAAGGAATGCTAGGAAGTAGTAGAAGTAAATCTAACAATGAAGCTATGATATTCAATAGATATGCAATTGTATTTGAAATGTAAACAAGTATATTAATATGAAAGCTTGAACATAACATTAGCAAATGTAAATCAAAACCTCCATAATTGTATGCTTAGAATTCACCTTGATAAAAGAATGAATAGATCTTGAAGATGAACAAAGGATCTTGAAGGAACATCACACCACCATGATGGCTAGATCTAGGGTTTTAATGATGCATCTTGAATGCTTGAACCAAATCTCTTCAAAGGATTGAATTCTTCAATCTTTGATCTTCAATGGAAAACTTGAATTCTTGAACGATAGAATGCTTGATAATGGATTGTAGATGCTCTTCATAAAAAGTAGATAATAAATTCACTCATAGATTGTGGATGCACTTATGGATTATGGATAGCTTGTAGATATTCCTTCATAGAATAATGGATATAGAAAAGTAATAGTTCGCTTGATATCACAATGCACCTTAGAGAAAAATGAGAGGAGGCTTCCTTATATAGAGATCTAGGGCACAAACTCCTAGAGAAGGTCAACATAGGAGCATTAAATCCCATTTAACCTTAATCACTAGAAGTGGACAAAGATTAAATGTAATTTAAGAATCTACCATTCTAAAACTCGAAACAACCGACCTGGAAGTGAGAAAAAGAAACTTTTTGAAGCCTAATGTCCCAAAACTCCAGGAAATTAAAAAATGGACCTAGGGTTAGGGATGAGGTCAACCCTACCCTAGGCCAAGGTCAAGGTTGTCCTTGACCTAGGTTAGGGTCGAGGTTGACCTTGACCTAGAAAGTCAAACTCGTCAGTTTCGTAGAGAAAGTTGTCAGAAATAGGCTAGAAATAGAGAGAGAGAGAGAGAGAAGAAAAAAAGGGGGAAAACTACCAGATTCATGCAAAGAACCATTCAAGGTACTTGGCATGACCCCAAACCACTTACTCAGAGGGCTAAACACTCTTAACATGGAAGTGCTTCCATTTTAAGACAATACATTTAGCCCCCACTTTAGCAAGAGTATGGACTCGATGCAAACTCTTGGTAAAGGTGAAGAAAAAAGAAACCCAAGTGGATTCACAATGAGATAAAATAACACTTAGGTAAGATAAAAAGCCCCCAAGCTAAGGATTCTAACTCAACATACACACATAAGGGTGTGAAAGCTAAAACAACATAAAAGAAAAGGTTAGTACTAAACAAACTCAAATCAACTAGCACAAGAAGCCTCACTAAGAAATATTTCTCATACTAATATTATATTTGGAAAACTATAAAAAAAAAAATGATTACATACAAAATACAAGAGAAATACTATAAGTAACATAGCTTCATGATCCAATCCCACTAGCATGAACACAAAAAGAAAGAAAAGAAAAAGTGATTACCTTGCCTAGTAAGATGCCCATCTTACCACAAATCACCAAGGAAGACGGAGAGCCAAACAGGTAGATAAACAACTTCTAGAATACTCATAGATCCACCTTCTTGTATCACTATGAATATGAAATCTTGTGTTACCTTCAGAAGATTTAGCATATTGAAAATTGAAAAATGAGTATCTCTTTAGGATTTAGCAACTTATGTGCATTACCTTTAGAGGATTTAGCAATGCATGTCGCTTTGGGATTTAGCAACTTATGTGCATTACCTTTAGAGGATTTAGCATATATATATATATATATATTGAAAAATGCATGTCTCTTCAAGATTTAGCAACTTATGTGCATTACCTTCCAAGATTTAGCATATAAAATTTTAAAAAAAACTATAATAAAAGGGATACCCTAGATATGCCCCCCCTCGTTATTGTGACTATCTACTAGACATGATAAGGAAGAGGAAGAAGATACCTACTTCACAATGGAAGGAAATATCTTGTTTAACAACAATGTATACCATATTCTTAACGAGGATATTGACCCCTACATCCAAGAGCATAGATAATCGTGACAAGGATATGTCACTTATGAAAAAAGGATCCTCAAAGAAAGAGATCTTATCACCAAGAAACTCACCATAGAGGAGTGTTTTTAGATAAAATATCATCTTTAAAAAAAAGGAACAAATATTCAATCATCAAGCCCCCTATGAGGAAGAGGAAAAAAAATCTTTGGATTGAGGAAAACAACTCTAACACCAAAGCAAGGGTAAGAGTGTATAAAGAATCATAATTTGCAACATAGAGAAGAGGTGATGACCTAGGACAACAACCTCTCATATAAAAATATTATCCATAGTCAAAACATCAGCCTATATGAAGAAATAATATTGCAATATAAATACGTACCACTAAGCTAAGGAAAGTAGTTCCCTAGACAAAGAGAAAGAATGAAGAACCTTGCCCTCCAGGAAGGAAGACAAGGGACGCCTTTGCAAAACAAATGTCTTAGAAAATATATCTTGAACATAACATGATAGAAAATAGGAAGAAAGAATACCAACTAAGCTAAATAAAAGGCCTAATGGATCCTAGGAGACTGGATGAAAATACACCTCTTGCGCCTAAGTCTAGAGACAACATGAGAAGATATCTATATTATATCAGAAGGTGGGGAAACCCCTATGTCAAAATTATGAAGGAATTGTTAAACTACACTAGAGTAAGATAAAATTCCAAAAGAAGCTCGTTCATGAACATACAATTTGAAATGTCTACAATCATAAAGTAAGTGCATATTATGATAATGAAAAGGACATTTGTACTTGGATAAGCCATCTTTTAGCAAAGGTTTAAATATTTATTTTTTGGAATTCATTAATTCAACATACACTATTTTAGCCACCTCTTGACGAATATCAAAGTTATCCAAGGCAGGTGTAGGGAGAAGTTTATGAAGAGGAGGACGATGATTAACATCACCTTCCTTAACTTGAGATTTCAAACAGCCAACACCATGCAAATCTGGTTTAATACCATGCTCATTAACTCCAAGCCCTAAACCTTTATAACCTTGTTTAGTTATCAAAATATATCTTGTAGTGTACATATCATGTAAATCTTCTACAGGAGGTGATTGTTTATCATGCTCGTAAGTAAAGATTGGATAAGGTGGAATAATAGGTTTTGAAGAAGTGTCTTTAACCTTTCCTTTAATATAATCATGAATTAGAGGAGAAGATAAATCAAAGAAGTCTTACACATCCACATCTTGAACTATAGCTTGAATTCCATCATAAGAATGGGAAGAACGAGGATTAACAGATGGAGAATTAGGCATCAGATTAGGAATAATAAGATTTGAATGAGGAAGATTGAGAGATGGTGTATCATCTACCAAATCCTTCACATAATCCAAAAGAACAATAAGTCTACCACATGAATTCTAATGACAACTCTGAGTGTAGGAAGACTAGTATTGGTTAAATTCACAAAAGAATAAGCGAGAATAAAATGAAAGATCATGAACATAATAAAATGAATGAAACTCTCATAAACATCATAATTATGGTAAAGAGATGCTAAAAGAAAGGTAATAAGAAACATAACCACACACCAAAGCATCTTCATAATCTTCATAGTAAATGACATGCAAGAAATATTTTTGTACTTTTATTGAATACATAGATTTTTTTGTATTTTTGAATTAAAGATGCAAGAGCATAAACTAAATCTAATCTTAATGCAAGAAAATACCTAACAAATATGAAATGAAATTTAACACTGTAAAACACAATAGGGCATGTAATTTCACAAAAGATAGGGCATAAGTGTGTTGGGTTCACCAAAATGAATATAAAGAAAATAGGGTTTATCCTCAACCCTAATTTTCAATAGGAATGATCCAAATTGATTAAGCAGAAAGAAGTGATCAATGCACAAATGGATCATGTAATGGAACATAAGGAGAAAGGAGGTCCTATGGTCTTCCTATTTTGAAAAGTATGTGCTTAAATCTTGAAATAGATGAAAGACAAATACTAACCTTAAAGTAGGATAAATTTGGAAAATGCTGATTTTTGGTGTTTATGTATTGTTTTAGGGACATTTGCAACCTGTTCCACATTGGAAATGTTGAGACAGAGAAAACCCAAATTTTTTTTGTCCTTTTGAAGGGAGATTGACCTTGACCCTGATAATGGGGCACAATCTTACCTTAGGGCACAATTGTACCCCAAAAAGTTGACCTTGACCTACATAGATCTGATGAAATTTTTTCTCATAGATCCCACAAGTTTGACAAAAAGGGTATCCAAATCTACTCTTTAAATCGCTATTCCACAATTGTATCTGCAAGAAAAATGGTTTTGTTGTTTGGATGAGGGGTTTGCCTTGGTCAAACCCCAGTTTGGAATCAACCTTAATAATTGAATTGAAATAAGAAATTTTGACAATGAAGCTATGATATTCAATAGATATGCAATTGTATTTGAAATGTAAACAAGTATATTAATATGAAAGCTTGAACATAACATTAGCAAATGTAAATCAAAACCTCCATGATTGTATGCTTAAAATCCACCTTGATAGAATAATGAATAGATCTTGAAGATGAAAAAATGATCTTGAAGGAAGATCACACCACCATGATGGCTAGATGTAGGGTTTGAATGGTGAATCTTGAATGCTTGAACCAAATTTCTTCAAAGGCTTGAATTGTTCAATCCTTGATCTTCAATGGAAAAATTGAAATCTTTAATGATAGAATGCTTGATAATGGATCATAGATGCTCTTCATAAAAAGTAGATAATAACTTCACTCATAGATCATGGATGTGCTTATGGATTATGAATATCTTGTAGATATTCACTTCATAGAATAATGGATGTAGAAAGGTAATAGTCCACTCGATATCACAAATAGAGAAAAATGAGAGGAGGAGGCTTCCTTATATAGAGATCTAGGGCACAAATTCCTAGAGAAGGTCGACATGGGAGCATTAAATCCCATTTAACCTTAACCCCTATAAGTGGACCTAGATTAAATGTAATTTAATAGTCTACCATTTTGAAACCCGAAATAGTTGACCTAGAAGCAGGAAAATGGAACTTTCTGAAGCCCAATGTCTCAAAATTCCCAAAAATTGGAAAATGGACCTAGGGTCAAGGATGAGGTCAACCTTGCCCTAGGTTAGGTTCAAGGTTGTCCTTGACCTAGGTCAGGGTTGAGGTTGACCTTGACCTAAAACGTCATCCTTGACCCAGAAATTCAAAGTCCTCAGGTTCATAGAGAAAGTTGTTAGAAATAGGTTGGAAATAGAGAGAGAAGTAGAATAGTGAGAAAACTACCAGATCCATGCAAAGACCTATTCAAGGTGCTTGAAATGACCCTAGACCACTTACTTAGATGGATAAATACTCTTAACATGGAAGTGCTTCCATTTTAAGATGATACACCCAAAAAGTAATCCTTAGAAGTAGTAGGAGATTTTAGGCCTATAGCTCTATGTAACACCATTTATAAGCTTTTGTTTAAAGAAATTGAAAATATATTAAAAACCTTCAAAGATATATAATCTTTGAAGAATAAATAGGTTTTGTGCCTGAAATGTCTATTTTAAATGGTATATTCATTGCCTAAGAAATGTTTCACTCTGCTAATTCTAGGAGATAACTAAGTATGATAATTAAATTTGATATTGAAAAGGCATATGATAGGGTGGATTGGAAATTTCTATGTAAATATTTTGAAACCTATGGTTTCTCTAAGAAATGGATTAATCTAATCTCTAGGTGTATTTCCACACCACTAATATCTATATTGATAAATGAGACCCCAGAAGGATACTTTGGAATTTAAAGGGGATTGAGGCAAGGTGACTCTATCTCCCTCTTTATCTTTCTCATCATTGTTGAGGCATTTGGAAGAAGCATTAAAAAGGCACATTCAGAAGGAAGAATATTAGGACATAAGGTTACAAGTGAAGAAGATTATATAAATCATGAATAATTTTCAAATGATAGTATATTTCCAACCAACAACAATATTTCAAAAGTCAAGGAATGTGAAAAGCATTCTCAATTGGTACCAGAGAGCATCAAGACAAAAATTTAATGGAGAAAAATTTAAAATTTTATTTTTTAAACACCCTAGTAAGGTTAGAAACTAGACATTTCTAGGTATTAAGATTTAATAAAGGTACTTTCCCCTATAAACATCTAGGTATGACTATAGAAAAAGGGGCTCATTCCTCTAAATCTTGGGATAAAATATTATCTAAATAAGAAGAAAGGATAAATGGCTAGAAAGGCAAATGACTCTCTAGCATGGGACGAGCAACAATGATTGAGTGTGTTTTGTCAGTTGTCCAAATCTATCAAATGTCTTGTCTCTCTCTATCTTAGACGACCATGACTAAATTAATTGAAAAAACCAAGAACCTTCTTTTGGCAAGGTATCTTTGACCAACATAAATTGTCTCATTTGATGGGATAAAATTTTGGAGCCACATAATTAAGGATGTGCAGGTTTGAAGGATATAGGTATGCAAAAATTGGTACTAGGGGCCAAAATAGTATGGAGATTATATTAGGAACATAATAGGAAATAGGAAAGGATTATCTACAACAAACATATGTATCCTAATGATATCCTAATTATCCAACAAGTATATTTCAAACAAAAATTCCTCCTAAGGGTTCTATGGTGTGGAACTTCATGTTGGAATGTCAAAATATTATACTAGAAAATATAAGATGGGACGTAGGAAGGGATGATTCAACACTATTTTGGGAAGACTCTTGGGGAGGATATATATCATTAGAACAACAAATTGCATATCAAAGAGTTAAAAAAATCCTTAGAGACCTCTAAGGGGACATTATTAGTCATTACATAGAAATATCTATGGGCAACCAATCATTGGATGGATTTGGAAATTTTTAGAAGGTACACCTTTGAGTCGAGAAGAAATATAAGACCTTCAAGAGATCCTCAAACTTAATAATATTTTTATTAAGTATAGAGAAGACATTATCAAATTAGTTAAATATAAAACAAGAGAATACATAATAAAAGAAGGATACAATCTGATTAATAAAAATCATGCCCCTAATAATCGAAAACTCTCTTTATATGTTTGCTAGGATAAAAGTTGTTTGCCAAAGGCAGACTTCTTCCTTTGGGCAGCAATGCAAAGCATGATTTTAACTTTAGACTATTTCAAGAAGGTATTTTTTAAAGGGCCCTCAAGATGTTTACTATGTGAGAATAATGAAGAAGATGTGGACCATATTCTTTCGTAGTGTCCCTTTGCTCAAAAATGTTGGCAATGGCTTTGACAAAAATTAGGATGGAAATCAATAAATCTACAACAACTCACTAACTTGATTCAATCATGGACTAATCCACATAATTATTCTTTGTATAATAATAGCTCCCTCAATAGTGGTTTGGGAATTACAGAAATAAGGAAATACAAGATTATTTAAAGGAACAAAGATGGAAATTCCCATTCTTATCAATAAAATGGAAGAAAACATAGCAGAAGTAATGAACAATAGGGTAATCAATAGACAAAAATTTTAGGATTTTTTTCTTAGTGGGATGAACAAATCAATAAAGAATGGTTTGGGATTAAAGTTCAAAACTTAGTAGGAAAATGGAATAAAGAAAGAAAAAATGCTAGAGAAAACTATGAATGGACTCTCCCTCAAGAAGGTTGTGTTAAATTAAAATTTGACGTGGCATCAAGAGGAAATTCAAGTATAGCTTGGTGTGGAGGCATTATACATGATAGTCAAAGTAGCATGCTAGTAAAATTTACTAAACCTTTAGGAATAACATCTAACAACATAATTGAAATTCAAGCTCTTAAATATAAGGTGTCAAGCTTTGTAGTAATAAAGGGTTTCCTAATCTAGAAATAGGAAGTGATTCACTCATTACTATTAATGCATTAAGAATAGGAGCAACTCCAAATAGGATTCTAAATTAAAAATTAGAAATCACTCTTGAACTATTAAACTTATTCATAAATGTTAAAATAGACCATATTTATAGGGAAGGGAATGAATTAGCTGATAAGCTATCCAATCTAGGGGCTGACATGCATCTTATTATGGAAAAATTTGATATAAGGCTTTTATATAATGGGACAACTTAGGTACTAGAGACCCAAATTCATTTTCATTATATAACTTTTGCATGCAGAACTTTATCTAATAGAAGTATAGCTTTATATTATCTTGGTTATATAATTTGGAGAACCCATGCTATGTTTGTATCATTATTTGATTTGTAGAACATAGTTGTTTGTGTTATGAGGTAAATATTGTGGTATATTTATTTGTTTGTGTATCTACATATTGATGAAATATAAATACATTAGCTCATTACATTTAACACCTAATAATCTACAAATTAATATCAAGTTCAATTAATATCTATTTATCTATATTGCTAACCCTGATCTTGGTTAGGAAGAAGGATTTTGAAGAAATCTAAAAAATGATTAAACAATAAAAGAAATATCAATAGGAAAGATATAAAGAAGAAACAAGTATCCAAATCAAAGACATAGATTTCATTTGTATCAATTTTGAATTATGGAAGAACTCATGAAAGAGATCAACCTAAGGGCTAATCAAATGAAAGGTTAGAATGTATCTATGAAATATGGGGAATGTTTCATAATAGAATTGAGCTGATCACATTTCTATATAATAAGGAGAATGCACCTTAAAATACTGTAACTGAGTAATGTATCTATGTAGCATGGGGAATGCCCATGAAGACCCTAATGTAACCATATGAATATGTGTTAGACCTTGGGTTTTCCCTTTAGTGCCCGCACTAAATGAAAGTCCCAAAATGTAAAAGTAATTTAAATTCATAAATTTAACATAGGCCTAGTGCCATTTATTGATAAAAATAATCAAATATATACCAAAATTTTTAGTAAAATTAGATTTTTCTTTTAAAAATATAATTAAAATAAATAAATTATACTTTAGATAGGTAAGAGGTTGTAGCCAATATTTTTATTAAATAAGTTTAAAATTGTACGTGTCATTCAATGTTGGCACAAGGAGGAAAGAATGTAATAAATAAAACTTTTGGTATAACCTAGAATTTATAAAAGTTTAGACAATTAATAGTTTACAATTCCCTCTTTAAACACCAGGTCAATGATGATAATCATTTGTTTGCAATATTACATCCATAACCTCATTTTATATTCAAAGCTCTATATTATAGATTTTATGAGCCTTTATTGAGGTGGATGAAGGTAGAAGATTACATTCACCTTCTTTCTCCTTTTGTATTTTACATACTACCCTTTATACAAACTTTTGGAATTTCACTTATATTCGACCTCCTCTTATATTTTACATACACTACCTTTGACATATTTAGAGATTCTCTATCCTTTGTGTATTGATTGAGCCTTAGATCACCTTCCTCCATGTTTGGTAAACCTATAAAAACTTGGCAAAAATAAGAAACCCTCCCACTTCTAGCTAATAAGTTAGCAAACCATTTTTCATTAAGATATCAAATAATTCCATCCTTTTAAGAAATAAAATCAATCCCATGAGAAAATACATTGAGATACTTCCTCTTTCTTTCTCACAGTATCCCCTCTAATCCATTTCCTTTTTAAAAAGCTTGTGATATCATCACAAAGAAAATACCAAACCATATATCCTATTTAAACATTAACATGCCTATCATATCTCTTCATTGATTTGTAAGTTTCCACTTATCATAAATGTTTTTTGAAACTAAACCTATTCCAAGATTTTGAAAGAACACAAATTAGTCTGCTATAACAACAAAATCCATTATATAATACATTTTTATTTGTCAATCATACTTAAGAGTTAGTATTTGTAAGAACCAAATTCCACTCAACCTTTGATATATTATGCATAAAACACTAGTCAAGAAACAAGGGGACTAAATCTTCAAGACAATATTTTTTTCCCCAATCTTAGGCATAATAAATCATAACAAAGTAAGGCAAAATCAAGCAACATATTTAAGCACCCTGACATTTATGAAATCACATGGAAACATAATAATGATGGTCAAAGGATTCTCATTAATATAATATCAATAAATACATACATAAAGATGTATTGTAACATAAAAATTAAGGGCATAATGAATATGTGAGGTAGAGATTAAGATTTGTATATTGAACCCCTAGTTTTAGATGTACATTAGGGAAAGTGAAGAGGGACCTTTCAGATAACCTAGCAAAGTGATGCGGGAGCATCCTAGGTTGCCTTGTAATCTTGCACTTTTGTTCATTCTACCAATTGCTGCCAAGTTCTAGTTATTGCCAAGTATTTAGTTGATGTTGAGTTCTTAGTTGCTTCTGAGTGATCCTTTGGTTTCCGAGTTCTCTGTGGTTGGCAAGTGTTGGAGGATGTCGAGTTCATAGTAGCTTCTGAGTGATTCCTTTGGATGCCAAGTTCATGCAAATGTCGAGTGCCAATATTTTACAAAGTCTTCATTTGCCAAGTAGTCTGTGTTTGGTTCTAGTTTGGGCCAAACTTTGTTGCATTTAATTTTGGTATAGGTAGTTATTGTGAGCCAAATTGTGGCTCTTAAAGTATTTAATATTTGGTTTTAACATTTTGGGCTGACTTGTGGCTTAGATTGGTATAAGTAAGGGATCTTGGGTAGAGTCTTAGGAAGAATTTTGGTAGATGAATCTTAGGGGGAACAACTTGGAGTAGAAGTTCATGTATGTGTCCAAAAATCCAAACGTGAAGATAGATCTTGGGTTTGAATGTATTTTGTATTTGGCCATAACCCTGAAAGCCTTACAACTGGGCATGTATGGTGATTATTTGATGAATATATAAACATATTGTTCTCTATCTCCTTGGTGTTGTTCTCATGTTGTATTTTCTGCTGTGTTAAATCTTGTAGGGTGATTTGGATAGCTGGGTGTGCCATTGGCCTTAGTTACTCACATCTCCCTATTTTAGGTGGTAATAGAGCTTGGTTTTTCTTGAGTGTGCGAGTAGATCATTCAAGTGTGAGGCAATTTGTACCAGGACTTTGGATCATGTAGAACCCTATTTTAGATTTGGTTGTAGGGTAGCAGATCTGTAGATTTTGCCTACAACTTCTAGAGGGCTACGATCTTGTAGGAACCTGATTTGTAAAGATGGTTCAAGTTAGAGGAAATGCTAATAATGCAATATTGGATACATTGAGACAAATTACAACCAGATTAGATATTTTGGAGACAACCTAGAGGAGAGGAGCACATCTTGATAATGAAGCAGTAGCACCAAACCTTAATCTAGAACCTAAAGAAGATCAAGATGAGGAAAGATTGTTGAGAGTATTATCTAGGGCACATTTGAAGCTTGCTGTAGAAGTAGTTCCTTATAATGGAAAATTGGATACCAATGCTATGTTAGATTGGATCTTTGATATGGAGAATTTCTTTGAGTATGAAAACACCCCTAATAATAAGAAGGTGAAGATTGCAGTTACTAGGCTAAAAGGTCATGCTTCACTATGGTGGGAGCATTTGTAAACTGATAGACAAAGGAGAGGAAAGGAGAAGATCAGAACTTGGGTGAAGATGATAAGAAAGGTAAAAAAAGAAATTCCTTCCTACTAATTACCAAGTTAGCTTGTTGAGAAAGAAGTAAAATTTGAGGCAAAGAGACATGAGTGTGAAGGAATATACTAAGGAAATCTATAGATTGGACATTAGATTTGGACATGTGGATGATGATGTTGAGAAAATTGCAAGGTATATAAATGGGTTGAGATCTGGAATTCAAGATGAAATAAGTTTTGTGAATCTGGAAAGTGTAGAAGAAGCATATCAATATGCCTTGAAAGTTAAGGAGATCTTGACAAAGAAGCATGAACAAAGACAAAGAGGTAGAGGTGGTAGATTCCAGAGAGGCAGAGGTAGATCGTATGGTGAAGGTTGTAGATCTGATAGTTTTGTGCAAGATAAAGGTAAATTTGAATGGAAGAATGATGATAAAGATAACAACGAGTGGAAAGATGGTGGTTCTTATTGAGGATGTACTGGTTCTTACTAAGGAAGAGGTAATTCTTATTCTAGAGGTGGTTTTCATGGTAATTGTTTCAGATGTGGTAAAGAAGGACATAGATATTTTGAATGTAGATCCTTTAAAAGTAGGCAAGGTAATAGAAATGTTGTGATTCAAGGAGATAATGAGGGTTCACCAAGTGGACCTGAGAATGGTGAAAATTTAATGGTGAGAAGAACCTTATGTAATAAAGGGAGTGATGAAGAACCTATTTTAAGAAGAAGTCTTTTTACGACAAGATGTAAGATGGCTGGAAAATTATGCAAGGTAATGATTGACAGTGGAAGTTCTACAAATTTGGCATCAAAAGAGTTCGTTACCAAGTTATAGTTGCAGAGGCTTAAACATCCCAAACCTTATCATGTTTCATGGATCAAAGAGGAGCATAAGATATTGGTAAGTGAACAATGTGTTGTGAAGTTCAAGATTGGACATTACTTTGATGAAGTTTTGTGTGATATTATGCCTATGGATTGTTGTCATATTTTGTTGGGTAGACCTTGGAAATATGAAAGTTATTCTATACATGATGGAGGATTGAATCAATATACTCTTAGGGTAAATGGGAAGAAGAAAATATTACTACCTTTGATTGAAAGTCTAGATGAGGTTAGTTGTATTGCAATAAAAAGTTTGCATGGTTAATGGAAAGCAATTTGAAAAGGAAGTAAAGAAGAATCAAGTTTGTTTTTCTATAGTTCCTAGAGGATCGATTGTTGGTAGTAATGATCGAGCAATAGAAGCTGGTAATGATCGAGTGACAACAAATAGTGGTAGTCGAGTACCAGAAGAAATTAAAAAATTGATGAATGAGTATAAGGATATTGTTGCTAAAGATATTCTTGATGGTTTACCACTAGTAAGAAGTATAAGTCATTATATGGATCTAATTCTCGGAGCTAGTTTTTCGAGAAAAGAACCATATAGGTTGACACCTACAGAGAATGAAGAACTTAATAGACAAGTGCATGAGTTGTTGGAGAAAGGATTGATTAGAGAAAGCTTGAGTCCATGTGTTGTACCTATTGTATTGGCACCTAAGAAGAATGGAGAATGGAGAATGTGTACTAATTCTAGAGCTATTAATAAGATCACAGTGAAATATAGGTTTCCTATGCTAAGGATGGATGACATAATTAATTGTTTTAGTGGAGAAAAGTATTTTACCAAGATTGACTTAAAGAGTGGCTATAATTAGATCAAAATCAGAGAAGGTGATGAGTGGAAAACTACTTTCAAGACAAAATATGGTTTGTATGAATGGTTGATTATGCCTTTTGGTTTGACTAATGCACCTAGTACTTTCATGAGGTTGATGAATGAAGTTATGAAAAGATTCTTGGGTAAGTTTGTGATTGTATATTTGGATGACATTCTGATATTCAGTAAGACAAAGGAAGAACCTCTTGAGCATATTAGAAAAGTATTGCAAAGGTTGAAAGAGGAAAAGTTGCTGATTAATCTGAAAAAGTGTTCTTTTATGCAAGAAGAGATTGTGTATTTGGGATATGTGATTTCAACTGGTGGTTTGAGAATGGATCCATAGAAGGTTAAAGCAATTTTGGATTGGCCTAGACTTGAGAATGTGGGTGAGGTAAGATCATTTCATGGTTTGGCTAGTTTTTATAGGAAATTTATAAAGAATTTTAGTGCTGATTGTAATGTTATAACTGAGACAATGAGAGGAGATAAAAAGGAATTCAAGTAGACACATGGAGCTGATAAGAGTTTTGAGACTTTGAAACAAAAAGTTGCTGAATTGTTTGTATTGGATTTGCCTAATTTCAATAAGGTATTTCAAGTTGAATGTGATGCAAGTGGTAGTGCAATAGGAGCTGTACTGAGTCAAGAAGGTAAACTTGTTGCTTCCTTTAGTGAAAAG
The DNA here is from genome assembly GCA_028749045.1 of Cupressus sempervirens. Taxonomy (NCBI): domain Eukaryota; kingdom Viridiplantae; phylum Streptophyta; class Pinopsida; order Cupressales; family Cupressaceae; genus Cupressus; species Cupressus sempervirens. The sequence goes on along the minus strand of CM053784.1, from coordinate 674,808,662 downwards.
TTGAATGATGCTAAAAGGAAGTATTCTATGTATGATCAAGAATTTTATGCTATTGTTCAAGCCTTGAAGAAGTGGACACATTATTTGATTCCTAAGGAGTTTGTGTTGTATACTGATCATAAAGCTTTACAATACTTGGGAAGTCAACATAAATTGAACCAAAGACATATGAAGTGGGTTGAGTACTTGCAGAGTTTAACATTTGTTATCAAGCATAAGAGTGAAGTTACTAATAGAGTTGTTGATGCATTGAGCAGAAGACATTCTTTGTTGATTGAAATGAAGGTTGAAGTTCTTGGTTTTGATGAAATGAAAGAGTTGTATGATGCTGATCCTAATTTTTCTGAGGCACGGAGAGAGTGCAAAACACCAAATTTAACATATCACATCAGTAAGTATGATGAATATTTCATTCAAGAAGGCATGTTTTTCAAAGGTATTTAGTTGTGTATCCCTAGAAGTTCTATGAGGTTGAATCTGATTAAGGAAAAGCATAGTGGTGGACTAGCTAAACATTTTGGAATTGATAAAACATTGAGTTTTCTGAAGGAGAAGTATTATTGGCCACAAATGTATAAGGATGTTCAGAAATTTGTGAAGAGTTGTGGAATTTGTCAAGTTGCAAAAGGAGTAAGCCAGAATACTAGATTGTATACACCTATTTTTATTCCTGAGAAACCTTGGAGTGACATTAGTATGGATTTTGTTCTTAGATTACCTAAAATAGTTAAGGGATATGATTCCATATTTATTGTTGTGGATAGACTTTCTAAAATGGCTCATTTCATACGATGTAAGAAGACATCAGATGCTAAGCATGTTGCTGAACTTTTCTTCAAAGAAATTGTTAGATTGCATGAACTACCAAGAAGTATTATTTTTGACAAAGACAATAAGTTTATTGGTTATTTTTGGAAGACTTTGTGGAAGAAGATGGGTATTGAGTTGAAGTTTAGTTCTACATTCCATCCATAGATAGATGGAAAGATAGAGGTTGTGAATAGAAGCTTGGGTAATTTGTTGAGATGTTTAGTTGGAGATAAGCCAAGTAATTTGGAGATGGTATTGGCACAAGCTGAGTTTGCATATAATAATTTTTTGAATAGGAGTACAGGGAAAAAACCTTTTGAGATTGTTATAGGAATGTAGCCTAGAGGATTAATAGATTTGAGAGACATTGCTGGTGAAGAAAAGAGAAGTGTTGTAGGAGAAGAATTTACTGATATTATGGAGTCTTTGCATAAGGAAGTGAAGTTGAGGTTAGAAAAAAGTAATCATAAGTATAAAGAGAATGCTGACAAGTTTAGAAGACATCATGATTTTCAAATTGGTGATGAGGTGATGGTTCATTTGAAGAAGGGAAGATTTCCTATTGGAACATATAGTAAGCCAAAGATGAAGAAGTTTGGACCTTGTAAAATCTTGAAGAAGTTTGATAGTGGAAACACTTATGAAGTTGAGTTACCTGATGACATGGATATATCTCCTATATTCAATGTTGCTGATTATATAAGTGTCATGAGTTAGATGATGAAGTTGTTGTATCATAAGATTATCCTAAGAAGCGAATTGAAGAAATTGAATAGATATTGGATCAGAGAGTTGGTAAGAGCACAAGAGGAAAATATTACTATGAATATTTGGTGAAATTGAAGAATAGGCCAATTGAAGATGCTATATGGATTTCTCAATTTGGGTTGGATTTAGCTCAAGTTGTGACACTTGCATGATTTATGAGAATCATTTCTTCCCACCTTGGTTGTCTAATGCAGGAGCATCCTAGGTTGTCTTGTAATCCTACACTTTTGTTCATTCTTCCAGTTGCTACCAAGTTCCATTTATTGCAGAGCATTTAGTTGATGTTGAGTTCTTAGTTGCTACCGAGTGATCCTTTGGTTGCTGAGTGATCCTTTGGTTTTCACTGTCAAGTTATTCCTTTGGATTCTGAGTTCATGCAGATGTAGAGTGCCAGTATTTTGTGAAGTCTTCATTTGCTGAGTAGTTTGTGTCTGGTTTTAGTTTGGGCCGACCTTTATTGCATTTAATTTTGGTAAAGGTAGTTATTGTGAGCTAACTTGTGGATCTTCAAGTATTTAATGTTTGGTTTTAGCATTATGGGCCTACTTGTGACTTAGATTGGTATAAGTAAGGGATCTTGGGTAGAGTCTTAGGAAGAATTTTGGTAGAGGAATCTTAGGGGGAGCAACTTGGAGTAGAAGTTCATGTATGTGTCCAAAAATCCAAATTTGAAGATAGATCTTGGGTTTGAATGTATTTTGTATCTGGCCATAACCTAGAAGGCCTTATAATTGGGCATGTATGGTGATTATCTAATGAATATATAAAAATCTTGTTCTCTCTCTCCTTGGTGTTGTTCTCGTGTTGTATTTTCCATTGTGTTAACTCTTGTAGGGTAGTTTAGATAGTTGGGTGTGCCATTAGCCTTAGTTACTCACATCTCTCTATGTCACAAAGAGCCTAAATCATATTAGCATTACCCAAAGTGAATGTAAGGGGTGTCAATGCTAAATTTAATTCCTTTTTTGAGACGTATCCTTAAAGGATCTCTTTCTATAGGATGTTCTTTCTCCTTAATCTTGTTTTATTAATTGATTTGATTATGTGTTTGTTTAGTGCAAGTAATGTAACAATACATATGATAGCTAAGAACATGAAAGGATCATATCTAATACATCATAGTGAGTGCTATGAAACAAAAAATAAGGAATCAAACTCCCCTTGAGGACCAATAGGAGGGGTTGCTTCAAATCTAAAAATTGATTGTTAAATGGTGATAGAATCTGGAATATCGCTATATCTAGGACCCTAAAACCGAGATATGTTGATTTTAAAAATCTTGAGTTCTCAAGTAAGGGACTACTTCTGGGTCAAGGTCAACTTTGGTTGAAGTTAAGGTCAACCTCCACCTATTCTACATAGAAATATGAGATCTGAAATGTCTGATAGAAACATAATTAAACCCTAGTTCAAAAATCCAAAATTTTATTCCAAAAATCTATAAATTTTCCCGTATTCACATAAAAAAATGGATTTTGTTGGGGGGTTTCCTTGTTCAAGCCTCAATTTAAGAATTAATATTGAAATGATAAAGAATGTAAAAGCAATAAATGGATCTAGATCCACAATCCATAAAAGATGTATGAATTCTTGTATGTAGATGTATGTATAAAGATGTAGTATGATAACACATGATACCTCCATAGATTCAATAGTTCTACAAGTCCCAAACCATATATCCATGGATGTAAGCATGCTCTTGAATGCTTGAAGGGTTGAATGCTTGAATTTTTATGCAAGATATGAATGAAGATCTCCTTCCTTGATGGTCATTTATGCTCTCTAATGAATAAAGAAGCTACTAAGAAGGAAATGCATGATCAATGACTTGAAATGATGGCCTTCAATGAATCCTCAAGTTTATCTTGGCTTGAACCCCTTCAATGCACCTTGAAAGTTTACTTGAATATTGATGATTTAAATGAATCTTGAAGGTGTGTAATGATAATAAATTATTTCCATGTAGAACATATATTAAACTTTTGGATGGATAAATGAAGTAAACTAGCCCTTTGTATACTAATTTCAAATCAAATTCAAAAGGAGCAGATCTCATTTGGGTGGGAGATAGAGGAAAGCCTCAAAGTAATCCCTAGATTTGAAGTAAAACCACTTTGGTAAGGGATGACCTCAACCTTTACTAACTTAAGGAATGACATTGTCCCTTACTATTGGTGTAATTAAATATTCACCAATGCAATCCATATAAGTTTATCATCGAGACACCTAGGAGTTTGCACCTTAATTAAGCACATGGTGTAGGAGAATTATACTTTAGGTGATGATAGTTTTTGTACACATATCACATTATCAACCTCATCATTGCACATGCATAAGTTTATAATGAATTAAGGATGATCCACCTTTGGTGAACATGTGATTCCACCTTGTGTAGGTGGTAGGATATTTTCTCCTTATCATTTTCTATTATCGCCATTCCTATATAAGGATATCTATTATGTATATTTTTATCAACCCATTAGGCTCAATCAATCATGTCCATGTAATCTACTAATGTCCATTATCAGTAATATCATTCTGGTATCTTAATGCAATTTTCTTTCCAATCTCTTGTGAAAGTTATCTTGGGCTTTCATTTGATAAGGGGGGTGTTGTAGAGTCACCTAAACTATAACATGGCATTAGAGGTCTCAAGATGTGAAGAATTATTCTCAAAGAGTGGAATCTTAGTTTGATTTGGTTATAGGTGTATAATTTTGCAATTTGGTGATCACCACTGCATTTGAGAGGTTGTTCCAAATAAATTGACTATAAATATGCCCATTGATGACAAAAGTAAAATCCAAAGCAAAACAATTGTAAATCAAGTTGCACGACCCGATCTAAAAATTTACTTCAATTTTATCAAAAAAAATAAATTGCAAGTTTTTATATAGTTTATTTTTAAATTATATTGATGTGCAAAATATTACTAGGGGTTGGTAATTTTCATTATTACATTGTTGTGCAATATATTGCGAGGGTCAAGCCTCTCTTAATTTTGTGAGATATATATAAAATAATGGCCTCTCTAAACCATTATAAAAAGTGACTACAAATGTACGAGGACATTGCTATTAAATACTAGTCTCTTTGAATAAAATCTTCAAGGTAGACTAATGTACAAGGATAATACTATCAAATAGTAGTCTCTCTAAAACATATGCAAGTCTCTCTAAACTAGTATAACAAGTAGCATAATCTAAATCACTTCAACCAAGATCAAAATGTGACCTTATTTCTTTATATGTGTGATTGTGCATTTGAAAAATTTAAGGGCTTTGTCTTCTTTAAATCAGTGAGTGTGGGACTAAACATCACACATGTAAAACCCCTCCTTATGAGCACTTATTTAAATATTAATTTCTCTAGTAATTCCATATATAAGAGAATAGAATGGTAAAGGAGCAAGATGAGGTTAGAATAGGCACATTATTATAGCTTCCTTGCTAGGAACTATGCTCGTACATTTATGTTTCCCTTCATGATAAACCAATTTTAACAAATTTGAACATAGCTCCTAACTAGATTGAGGAGTCTTATTATCATGTTTTAGTTATATTCAACTTTTGGTGGATGTGTATGGGATCCTATCACAAGTTAGGATGACATCTCAATCACCTTCATATTAAACTCCCTATTAGATACCTTCTGTTAACATATTTTGAGATTAGACTTTAGTTGCCAAGGTGTTAATGAGATTATGTTAATTCATGCTATCTTATGTAGATTAAATTAATGGTTGTTAGGGTAATATGATTTGTTACAAACCCTCATAAGAAGTGTGAGAAAACTTAAAGATAAAGATATCAATACATTGGGAGTGCTCATAAGATTACTTAATGTTAGAAGTTAAAATAAGTTATTGTGCAAGTAATTGTGTGAGAATAGTGTGTTCTAAGATGTTAAATTGCTACCTTGTGATGAGTGTTGACTGATTGGTGGAAACATAACTAGATATGTTTAAAGCACCCTTGTATGCTCAATGTATCTATGATTGATGAAATTGGACTAATAGGATGAGAATATGACCTATTTCACATGTGTTAATATTATCCACTCTAGTGATCACTTGGTGATGCTAGGAACTATTTCTTATGTTTGATTTTGTCTATTTGGGTGATTATTCCAATGTTACAGGTTGAAACTAATGTTGAATTAAGGTTAGTATGTGAAATCTAAATTGAGATGAGATTGGTATTTCTAAGATCTTACATAAAACTTGAGATACATAAATGTAATATGGTGCACTTATAGGCTTGAAGATGGATAGACTATGTGATTTTAATCGGTAAATGAAATATTGAATTTATTAGTTGTATATTCTGATGTCTATATTAATGAGCATATTTTAGGGATGAGGATAATTGAGAAATGTGTAGAATTTAGAATGTTATATGAGTTATGTTTTAAAGCTCAAGAAATAATGTTGATGAATATATCATGATGTTCAAAATTATGCAAATATTTTATATGAATGTTATGTTAGAAATGGAAAAGTTATTTGAAATTGAAGTATGAATGTCAAATGTTGAATTAAATTATGTAATTTAATTTCATATATATGGGATTTTTCCTCGCACTATTGATAGTGAAGTTTAGTGACTAGAAAAGTAACCATGGTACTAATTAGAGAATTAGGGCTAAAGCTATGTGCAATATGTGAAAGCCAAGGTTTAATCTATTGAAGAGATTGAAGCCTCATTGTGATGTGTTTTATTCTTAAATGTAATTCAAATGAATTTTATTATATCAAATTCATTTTGTGAGTATACATGTCACTTGTAATGTGAAATGTATTTTATTGGTGTCATTTAAGACTTGTGATGTCTATGTGGAAGTGACATGTCAATTAGGGTTTGACAAGAGATACCTAAGCTAAGACAAAGCCTAATAGGATACCTAAGTTATCCCACTTGCTAATACATGTCATATGAGGTCCCATAAAGATGAATTTAGAATTTGAAATTCATAGAGACTTTTGAGGGCTAAAAAGTGACCTTAGGGAGTTGTTTTAGTGAAAATAACCAACCTATAAACTAGTACTCTGAGTTAGGAGCAAGTATTTTTACCCTCTAAATAAGCCACTTTTCAAGAATGGTGAAAATGGAGAAGTCACAATCACCTTTTCCCTTGCCTACTCATGATTAAGCTTATATTTTTAGAAGGGGGACAATAGTGGAAGAAAAGGAAGATTTTTTTTTCACTACCATTTTCAGCGAGGGTTTTGGTAGTGGGGTTGGAGGCCTTTTTAGAGGAAATTGGAAGAATTAGTAAGTGTTCAACCACTTTCTAGTTTTTTAGAGATACTCAGGGTTTTGAATTGGAGATTGTGGGAAAAGGCTAAGGAAGGTAATCTCTTCTCAAACCTCACTGTCATTTACTTTGGAGACACGTTGTTGTTCTTGTCATGAAGAGTCCTCACATTTTTTTTTTCATCTTATTATTGTAGAAATTAACATGTAGTTTTTTTTTCATTCCTTGTATGTAAAAGCTCATGTTTTGTAAGTATTGGGTATGAATGAGTTTTCATTGTTTTCTTCTTGTGATTTTGAATGTATGTTGTTAATGGGTGTAAAAGGAATCACTCACCCATGGGAGGAAAGTAGCAGCCTTGGGTGAAGGGGTTAATTGGGCCAACACTTGAGTGTAGAGTCTCTTCCCTTTGAGGGAAGAGAGAAAATGCATGGATTATGGGTTCCATGTGCCAAATATGGTTTTACACTTGGGTGTGCTAAGGGGAGAAAATGTGAATCTTGAAGCCCTTGTGAGGCATGGTATACTTATGTATTTTTTTGAAGTTGTGTGAAGTCATCATTTGTTTGTCTTCTCCTCTTGGGTTTGGCACACATTCAATCTCTTTCATGGGTTCTTAGGTAACCCGTTGCAATTCTCATAGTATGGAAGTACAATGTTGTTTTGTGATATTTTTCATTTGTAGGGTTTCTTGTATGTATCCCATTTAGCCTTTGTTCTCTAGGCTTGGGGATGGTCTCATATAGACCTAGGTTAGCAGGTGAGCCTCCATGGTTAGTTATGTTTTATTGAAGATTTGTTTCATTGGAAGCCATGCAAAAGAAAGAAAGAAATGAAAGAGTTATTTATGCATATTTCATAAGTGTTGTGTATGATTCAACAAGTATGGTAAAAAGGTTATTGAGTTTTTTTGTGTAAAAAGAGTTGTTTATATAAGTACATGGAAATGTGATGGATCTTTATAGTATGTTGTAGATGTATGATGAATGAAATGGTAGTATTAAATAGCATTTCCTTATTCAAATTTGTAAGTTCCTTATTGTGGGTATGATGAAAGAATGAGAAGCTAGTTGTTGCATACTGTGAATTATATTATTGATAAAACATAGAAGAGGAAGATTCAAAATTTTACGTGCTTTAATGTATTATTATGTCTAAGAAAAAGTAGGTTGCCATTTTATTGCATGCTTTTGTTTTGGAAAGAGTATTAATAATAGTTGTAGATTTCTGTAAGATAATAATGTTGTAATCAATGTAAGTAGAAACAAGTACAATTTTTTAAAAAAAAGTGCATTTTTGGTTCTAAAATTTTGGGCATTACACCACACCCCTAGCAGCCAAGCCTTCTATACATGGTAATCACTGCCATTGATTCTCCTTTGTAGTTAAAGGGCATGGCTTAAACATCACACAATAAGCTTTGACCACTTAGATGTGATATGGGCCCATTCCTTTTCCCTAGGTTCATTCTTATTTGTTTTTGTTCCTATAAAATTATTATTGTTTACATTTTAGTGACTGGTATTTATAGTGGTTATCATTAGCTTCAATCCCGTCCAAAGTTAAAATATTCAAATTAATTTCTCCCACCTGTAAATTGTGACAAATAGGTTTTTGACTTGAACATATCTCATTTTCATCTAACATATGGTGAAATGGAGTGATTTACGATGTTGATTTGGGTTTTTATAATGTTGGGAGTATCTATTTGGAATGACAAAATTTGGAAGCAACACAGATGAAGAAATTAAAACACATGTTTTTTTTGCATTGTTTTAATTTTTTAATAAATATAATACAATTATGTATTTTTATTTTTTATTTTCAATAATAACATATGATGATAATTGATATATACTTACATAATATAATATTTTTCAGTATAACTTACTTTTATTTTGTATTTCAATGTCTTTTTCTATACTTATAATTTAATGAGTAAATATTGTTTAGTTTGATACTTTATTTAATAATATAAATATATGTGATATATATATATATATATATATTTATATATAATTTTATTATTTTATAATATCTTTGTTTCTATTTTTATTATTATATATATTTCTATCTTAATTATTATACATATTTCAATCTTTTCAAATACTGAATATATGATCTATAAACTTGTTTTTGTCATTTAATATACATATTTATCTATCATTTATTATATATTTATATTAGAAATATTTTAATTTAGTTGAGATTTTTGACTTTATAACTATTTTTAATCTTATATACTAAGTTATGTTGTTTATGATTTAAAATATTTCTTGAATAAATATATGAGTTTATTTTCTAATTGTATATTTTGTATATATTATAATTATTATGTTTAACATATGCATTATAATTATATTTGATAAAATAATTCATTAAATTATTTCTGTTCTACAAATATTGACAACCATTATTTTATTTGTTTGAGGTTTCCTTCTATTGTCTCCATCTGTTAAATCACATTTAGTGTGGGAATTTTTAGGGCTAGTTTATAATGGCCCCAACTAGCTATGACCCAGCAGTTGATACTGGTGTTCATGCTGCTACTTTGGATAGCCATCACACCTCCATTGAACAAACATCCTAGCAAATTTGTCCCGGAGGTCTTCCATGAGGTAATCCTGATTATCTTTCCTTTGCAAGAATTTGACATTGCATGTGAATGGTTAGAATAGCATAAATTGATAGGATATTTTGTGGGTAGGACTCCTCCTAAAGCCATGCTCAAAGAATGGGTTACCAAGAGTTGGACTCCTCACAGGGTCCACCCTAAAGTTGTGCAAAACCTTACCAAAGGTCTTTTTTTATTCCACTTTGCTAACCTATTCTAGGCTGATGTGGTCTTTGGCAATGACTCTTGGTTGGTTTGATCCTCTTTTCTTGTGTTCCAAAGGTGGTCAGGAGACTTTATAGTCTTTGATGACAAAAAGCTTAAGGTTCCTATTTGGGTTGAGTTTCCTGGTCTTCCCCTACCATGCTAGCCTTTTATTGAGTCCATTATCAACACTCTTGGAAAAAATGTTACTAAGGAACATGAGAAGTTTTTCAATGCTCGCCCTCATAAACTCGTTTGCATTTAGGTTGATGTCTCCAAGGATCTCAAGGATTTTGTGGAGATTTATATTGGTTTGCATACCTTCTCTCAAAAGGTGCTTTATTTGAACCTACCAAACACCTATTATGGGTGTCAATCAATGAAATACAAGATCAGAGATTGCTCTTTGGTAGTGCCTAGGGTTAAACCCCCACCCAAGGATGCTCCTATTAAGCTAGTGGAAGGAAAACAAAAAGAGGAATGGACCACTGTTGGGCACAAGGGGAAATATTCCTTGGCCACCCAATAGTCAAATGTTGCTTAAGCTTCTACTCCTCCTGTGTAGAATAGAGTGCAAACCTTAGCCATTATAGTGTTGACGCTAGTTTCATTGGAGTCAATTCCTATTGTTTCATAGGATTCAAACCCTATTATTTTGTAGGGGATCATGGTGGCTATGAGGGCTACCAATCCTATAGTGGTTTGCACTCGCTGCATCCTCCATTCAAACTCAGAATGTGCGATATTCTCGCAGTCCTCCTGGACATGTTAAGAAACTAGATGAGAAGCGGTGGGTCATTCCTCCTAGAGGGTTTCCCTCTACTTTCAACCTAGTTTCTAATTTTTGGAAAAATAGCCACTCCTCCCTTGAGGACGAAGAAGAATTGGAGGAATTTTCATGATTTTTTTTTAATCATGGAATGTACGAGGTCTTGCAGACTTGTTTAGAAAGCACTATGTCTAGGATGCCCATCATAGACTTGGTAATTTAGATTTCCTTTGTATGAAAGAAGTTAATATCTCTCCTTTCATTCTTTCTTTTGCATGTCATGTCATTTGGTTGGATACCCTTATGTTTCTTCTCAACATAAAACTAGTAGAGGTGGTGTAGTTACTCTCCTATCATCTCGCCTTCATTCTATTATTATTTCACATGGTTTTGACCCCCTGCAAAGAATTATTTAGATTTTTATTTCTATCAATAATCATTCCTTTGGTATAGTTAATGTTTAGGCTCCCAATGATGTTGTGGAAAAATCTCAACTTTGGTGCTGGATGGTTGACAACTTGCTTCCAACTACTTGGGCTATGTGTGGCAATTTTAATATGGTTGAGGTGGCTTCTAACAAGGAAGGTATTTTGCCTTTTTGTTGGAAAATTAGGGAAAGGGAAACATGGTATTATATGTGTAATAAATATGGCCTTTTTGATTCCAATGCTAACCACCACCAGCAGAGTGGGGTCTGTCACACTTAGTCTAATTTTTGAGCTAGCTTTGACCATATTTTAAAATATCTCAATCATACTATGATTCCTGCACAATCTTTTTTTTTTCCTTTTCTGAACATTGAGAGTTACCTATCATTCTTTTGCCAAATGTGATGTTATTAGACCACTATCCCATTTATTTTACCATTTCTTAGCAAACTGTTGTCCAACAATCTGTCAAAATGCAATTTTTCCTCAACATTTCAGTGTTGACACATGCTTCCATTATTACTCACGTCCTATGTGTCTAAAATTTGTAGCCATGTCCCCATTCTCAAATAGGCTAGATTCAGTGGTGGAATGATGCTATTACTAGAACTGCTAAGTTTTTTCACATCTATGGGTGGCAATTGGCTATTTAAAAAAAAAGATCTTATGAAGCCAATACCAAGGCTCTCAAGAAGGCTTTTGAAGCTCTTACCCATAACCCGTTTGATTTTGATTTGCAAGTCTATCTTGCCAAGCTTCACCATGAGAAATAGATTACTAATAACTATGCTTCTCAGGGTGCCCAAATAAAAGCTTAACCCCATTGGTTGGAGGTTGGCGATAAAGCTTCTAAATAATTCTTCTAGGTTCTTAGAGACCATCATACCAACTTTGGAATTAAAAAGATTAAACATACAAATTCTTTCTAATCTCCTTGACATCTTGCAAGCTTTTTTTCATCATTATGAAAATGTTTTTACTTTGTAGGGAAATTCGGTTGCCCAGGAGGAAGCTCTTAGAAAGTGTATTTCTATTACTCCAAACTACCTAATGGTCAAGCAATGGGGTTTTTGTGAACAAATTCTCACCATCAAGGACCTCAAGGAGGCTATCTTTTCTATGGAAGATGACAAGTCCCTTGGGTGTGATGGGTTTCCTTGTAAATTTTACAAACACCTCTGAGAGTCTATTGGTCCAGACCTACACAAAGTCTATCTTGAAGCCTATCACACAAGGAGTCTAGGAGCCATCATTAACAAAGGAAACATTAAATTCATACCTAAATCTGGTGACCCTGAGGATATTTTCAATGGGCAGCCCATCAACTTGCTTAATCTGTCATACAAGATCATTACTAAGGCTTTATCTCTCAAGATTTGACATCTTCTTCCCTTAATTATAGGCCCAAAAAGTTTTATCAAGTCCTGATATATTCTTGACAACATCATTTCTATTTGGGAAGGCATGGAGTGCGATCACAAGTCCAATCAATATACTCTATTTAAAAAAATTGATTTTGCTAAAGCTTATGATCAAATTGAATGGCTCTTCATTTTGGCTATGCTCCTAGCTTTGGGTTTTGACCCTAACTTCTTCAGTTTGTGGAAATGATTTTTGGTAATGCTAATGCTTGTATTACCATTAACAAATTTCAATATGAAGCCTTTGGTCTTTTTTGATCTATTCGACATGGTTTCCCTTTGGCTTCGACTTTGTATGTTCTTGTTACTAAATGGTTTGGTTACTTACTTGCCCACTATGTTTCTGTTGGTTTGGTTTGTGGAATTTCCTTTCCCGAGTCTTCTTCTAAGCTTGTCAATGGCCACTTTGCTGATGAATGTTTTCTCACTCTCCTGAAGGATGAGGAAAATATCACTAATGCCTTGAAATGCTTGGACACTTTTTTTTAAGCTTCTGATTTGTCTATTCAATGGCATAAGATGCTCTGTTAGAAAATCTTTCCTTTTGGTGCTACCTTAGATTTCTCAATTCAAGTGGAAGTGGGTTACCCATGGGGATATTTTCCACTTTCAAGGGCATTTCCTTTCCCTTTCAAGATTCTCTAGTGGAATTATAGAATGTTGTGCTCACAAAAATTGAGAAAAAGCTTGATTATTGGATTACTAAACCCCTTTCTCTTGCAGGCAAATTCCAAGTTTTCTCTATGGTAGTGGTGGCTACTCATGTGTGCTACTCTTCTTGCTAGGTTCCTTCCAAAGCCTCCTATCTCAAGTTAGAGCATTTTATTCATGTATTTCTTTGGGCTACTGAGGCTAATCATCATGGTTTTCACAGGGTTGCCTAAAATTTTTGCTACCTCCCTAAAGAGTCTGGAGGCCTTGGCCTTCTTTCCATATAGAAGCAAGGACTTGCTCTTTATGCTAAGTGGATTATATGTGCTCTCACTAGTGATGAAGCTTGGAAAGTGTTGGTTTGACATTGTATCTCTTCTAGATTCCTTGTGAATAGACCTATGTGGAAGGGGATTGGTCTTCAAACCCTTCTCATCATGTGAGAACCTATTCATATCTAGGGCTCCTTTTTTTATCAAAAGCATTTGGAAATATTGGGAAGCGATGAAGCCTTGGCTTCACTGGGATGGTGATGGGTTTCATGATGGGATTTCTTTGAATTAACAAAACCTTTGGTGGTCCCTAGTGTTTTCCATTCAAGGTGTTCCTCTGGCCTAGACTCAAGACACCAGTGCTCTACATTTTTTCAAATGCGACATCAAGATTCCTAAGGATATTTTTTCTAGGATCTCTATGAGTTTTAGATCTTGGGAGGATATATAGGTCCAATTTTTTCTTTCTCATCCAGATTGAAAGACTTTTGATCTTCTTCTCTCTGCCATTCCAGATCATTTGATCCACAAGGTGGGAATCCATTTTGTGTGACCTTGGTGGAAAGACTGGAAGTGGTATCCTACCACACCCTTCACCAGTTACAAGCCCAACTTAGGATATCATTGGTTTCCCCCATCTTCCTATGGTGGATACTCTCAACCAACACTGACATCTTTAGTCTTCTACTTATCATTGGAGAATGCGATTTGACACTATCTAGAGTGCTATAACTAACTCGAAGATTTCCCATTTTTCCCAGTGCTTATTGTTTCAAGGGCTTCCCCTTGGGTCATAGCTCAAGAATCTTGTTGTTTCAGGTCCTTGATATCATTTTTGTGGGCATCTTGAGTCTTTTTTGCATATTTTTTGGTTCTGTAGTTGTGCTTAGAATGATTAGCATTAGATACATGATTTTTTTCAAGCCCTTCAGGCCATAACCCTTTTCTTGGCACATAATTGTGTTGTATGATTCTATTGGAAATATAAGAGGAGTAATTAAGAGGGGAGGGGTGAATCAATTACTACAAAAATAAATCCCAAATCCCTTAGATGTTAGTACAAAATAAATTCTAAAAATTGAATACTACCGATGCTTGACAAACACACATAAAATGCTATAACTCGGTAAGTATTGAATATGAAAATATTAGATGTTATCTATGATTAGAATTATCCTAACTTAGATGCAAGAAAATAAAATAAAATAGCATGAACACATTTGACACCAGGATTTAATGTGGAAATCCAATTTGGGAAAAACCACTAATTGCAACTAGTTACTATTTTAACTCTTCTAAAGTGAGCCCTGTTAAGAGCCAACCCTGTTAAAGGTTACAAAACACATTGTTAGGTGTGACCCTTTAAAAGGATTTACTAAACCTATTAGGAGTGGCCTTGTTAGAGGTCTTTAGACAATTTAATAGAACTACCACCTTGTTAGAGGTTCTACAAATAGTTGTTAAGCCAACTCTGTTAAGAGATTTAGATCACTGCTATAATAGTTAGAGAGTAACAATGAGATGACCTAATTTTTGATGCAACTGAATTTCTGATTATAGATCCCTATTTTTTCTTATACTTGAACCTTCCTAATCGAATATATCTTTCCAGCTTCACAAGGATATTTTTCTTATCCTTTTGATTCACTTTCTTACTGCATCATTAGATCTTCAAAATCTTCCATGTATTCACACTCTTACACACTTTCAAATTCTCAACTTGACCTTATTCTTATATCATTCATATTGTCAAGTTAGCTCATATACAACTTAGAATAATTAATATTCATCTCCTCAATTGGCTAGAACCAATAGATTAATCAATTAAACTCAATATTCCAAAATAAGAAAATCCTTCGTTAGCTGACCTTGCTTGGTAGACACTAACTCAAAAATAATTTTCCTATGTTAACCAAGTGAACTTGGTTAACACCACATATTCATGAAGATCCTTTGGTAACTGAGTGAGCTTTATTAACATGGGTTCCATCCAACATTTCCTTCATTAACCAAGTGAGCTTAGTTAACGCTCATTTTCTGCAAACTTTCCTTTGACGCTCGAGTGAACTCGACAGACACTACCTTCTGAACTAGGCAAACACAAGAATGATCAGTAGACACAAAAAAATGTCTTCACTGCTTGAGTGAGCTTGGCATGCACTAATTGATAATTATATGAAATTTGTGTAATCATCAAGGACAATACACAATTAATTAATTATATCCAACAATCTCCCTCTTTGGCATTGATGGAAACACAACATGTCATAACACAACGAAATTTTGGAACAAGAATAAAGTAAGGAATATATCCTTATTTTCATTTTGATTCACGTCTATGAAAACTTTCTCTGTTAGTATGAACTCATTCTGCCTTTGGTTTCTCCCTTTGTTAGGAAACTTCTATTCTACATTTCTACCAAGTTCATTCTTCCTCTTAGACATTTTTATGATATCATGCTTCTTCTTCCAAATAAAAATTTCTTTTGAGATATGACAGTAAACTTCTCCCTCTTTGACAACACATGCAAAAGACAACAATTCTGTTAATATCAATGTACCTTAGGTACATATTCATTTGCAATATGCCCTTGTCAATACTACACCAACTGATTGATCTTCAATAGGTTCTGGTTTAGGCATCACTAAACTTCATTTAGTGAGCTTTAGATATGGGAATGACCCCTAGATTACCTCTTAGATACAAAATTGCATCCTTAGGTAATGGCTTGGTGAATATGTCTGCAATTTGTTCTTTTATATTTACATATTCTAATCTAACTTCTTTATCTTTCATGAACTCTCTTAAGAAGTGATATTTTATAGCAATGTGATTTTTTTTGGTATGCATCACTGGGTTCTTTGATATATTGATTGCACTGGTGTTATCACAATATATGACTACCAAATCTTTGATCTCCATCTTCATTCCTTCCAATAGTTGTTTAAACCAAACAATGTTAGAACAATCAACTATTGCTGCTAGATATTCTGCCTCTATTGTGGATTGAGAGATGCAATTTTGTTTCATGCTTGTCTAAGATACTAGTCTTTTACTAAGAAATAATGCTCCACCACTAGTGCTTTTTTTGTCATCAATACTTCTTACCCTATCAATGTTAGTAAACACTTTTAAGTCCAGATTGCCTCCAAGTTTATACCATAAGCCATAGTCTTTAGTATCTTTTAGATATCTAATGATTCTCTTGATTGCCATCATGTGATTTTCTTTTGGATTTGCTGATAATCTTGCCACCATACCAACTTCTAATGCAATATCAGGTCTTGTATGCACCACATATTGCAATTTTCCAATCATTGATTTGTATGTGGTTTGATGTACTTCCTTTGAATCATCATTTTTGGAAAGCTTATGTCAATAGACATAGGGGTTCCAACTAGTATTGAATCTTCCATTCCAAATTTTTTTAGTATCTCCTTGATATATTTGGATTGAGTGATATATATAACATTTTTGTTCTGTCGAATCTACAATCCAACAAAGAATTTTATCTCTCCAAACATAGACATCTCAAATTCTTTACTCATTTCTTCTGAGAATGCTTTGCATAAGTCATCATTTCCTGTGAATAAGGTATCATCAACAAATATTTCTACCAACACAATCTTCCTATTTGGTCCTTCTTTGATAGATAGACTATTATTATCATTTGTTCTTTGAAAGCCAATCCGTATCAAATAATTATGAAGTCTTTCATACCAAGCTCTAGGAGCTTGCTTGAGACCATATAATGCTTTGTGTAATTTGTAGACCATGTCTCTTTTGTTAGGATCTACAAAACCTTTTGGTTGTTTAATGTAGACTTCCTCATCAAGAATTCCATTTAAGAATGCAAATTTAACATCCATTTGATACACTTTGAATACTTTGTGTACTGCATATGCTAGTAGAGTTCTAACACCTTCTAATCTTGCAACAAGAGAAAAAGTTTCTCCATAATCAATACCTTCTTCTTGAGAGTAGCCTCTGCAAAACAATCTTGCTTTGTTTCTGGAAACCTTTCCATCTTCATTTAGCTTATTTCTAAACACTCATTTTGTGCCAATTACATTTTTATCCTTGGGTCTAGGAAGGAGGGTCCAAGTTTTGTTCTTCTCTATTTGTTCTATTTCTTCATTCATTGCTTCAACCCAACTTTCATTATCTAGAGCATCTTTAACATTTCTAGGTTCAAATTTAGCAAGTAAACATGTACCTTTTAATTTGTCTCCAATGATATGATCCATCAGATTTCTCTCCAATAATCTAATCAGGTGCATGATGCCTTCTAATATATCTTCCTAACACAAGTTCTTTCAATTTGGAATGAGTTCCACTTATTTTATTTTGAACTTCAATATCAAGCCCGGATCCCACTGTCTATGACTTGGGTCCATCAGACTTGGTTTGAACTAGCTTAGTAACCTTTGACTATGACTCATGTCCTTCAGACTATGACTTGAGTTGCACTATCTACAACTTGGTAACTGTTGAAAATTTTGGGGACTTGGGGGGTGAAGCTTTCTTTCTTTTAGATAGATTTGGTAGGGTACTAGGTTCATAGTAAACAAATCTTGTGAAATCCTTTGGCTCCTTGCTGCTTTCTTCTTCACTCTTTTCTGCAAACTCATCAATTCTCACATGTGTACTTTCTATGATTTTATGAGTAGACAAATTCAAATATTTGTATGCTTTACTTTTGTAGGAGTATCCTAGGAATATTCCTTCATCACCCTTGACATCAAATTTTCCTTTTGTAGATTCTTTCAAGATATAAAATTTGTTGCCAAATACTTTCAAGTAACTTACATTAGGTTTGTAGCCATACCATAATTGATAAGGAGTTTTATTTGAATCTTTCTTCAACTATAATCTGTTCAAGGTATGAACTATAGTGCTGATAGCTTCCTTCCAGTATTTGATAGCAATATTCTTTTTGATCACTGGGGTTCTTGCACAATCCATGATGGATGATCTATTTCTTCTTTCAGCTATACCATTCTACTGTGGAGTACTAGGTGTTGACACTTGTCTTTTGATCCCTCTTTCAATGCAAAAATTATTGAATTCATTGTAGATGAATTCACCACCTTTATCTTATCTTAAACATTTCAATCTCTTTCTAGTTTCTTTTTCTACTCTTGCCAAATACCACTTGAATTTTTGAAAAGCTTCAAATTTTTCTTTTAGATACATTACAATCATCATTCTAGAATAATCATCAACAAAAATAATCAAAAAAATTTCTCCACTGTAACACTATTCCAATAGGTCCACATAAGTCTATATGCACAAGTTCTAAAACTTCTCCTGACTGATAGTTTTTTCTTTTAAAACTAGTCTTTCCCATCTTACTTAAAACTAGGAGTACCTCTTACTCTTTTATGTTTTCTTATCTTAACCAAATTATCAAAGTTTATGTGACATAATATTTTGTGCCATAACTAGCTTTCTTCTACTTCAGTAATAAAACATGAACTTTCACTGAGATCAAGATAAAATTGATTACCTTTTGTTTGCTTGGCAGATCCAACCAGATTTTCTTTTCCATCCAGTAGTTTGGCCTATCCATCCATGAATTCTACCTTGAATCCAATGTTATTCAGCTATTCCACACTCAATAGATTATGCTTTAGTCCTTCAACCCAATAAGCACTGTCACATAAAAGTTCCTTTGTCAAAGAAATACATCCTTTTCCTTTTATGTTACAAGGTTCATCATTTCCAAACCTCACACTACCTCCATCATAATATTCCATGTGCTCAAATTTTGTTTTTTCTCCAGTCATATGATGTGAATAACCATTGTTAATAATCTATATATCATTTTTTCTAACATGAGAGATAAGTGCCATTTCATCTCCTTCATCATCGGATTCATCTTTTACTGGAATATATACCATTTTTGTCTTCATTGTTATCAAAATCTTCAGCCATGAAACAAGATTTCTTACCTTTGTCCTTGTAGTTCTTGTAGTTCTTGGAATCCTTCTTGCCTTGTGCTTATTTCTTTTCTTTTCATCTTTTTTTTCTTTGTTTGGACACCTTGTAGCAATGTGACCAACTTCTTCACAAGAAAAATAGATCAGAGGAAATTTACCTTTGTACTTTCCTCTACCTTTGGAATACTTTCTTGTAAGTAGGGCTTCAAAAACTTCAAGATCATTGTTTGAGCTTTTTTCTATTTCTTATTCTTCACTTCCTAATTGACTAGACTTTGATTTCTTATTCTTTTTTATTGAGTGAGAGTTTAGTTTCAAATGCAGATTCAATACCTTTTGAGCTAGGAACATAGTTATCAAAGTTATCTAACACAAAAGTTGTCAGTCTTCCAATTAGAGCATCCTAAGGTATTTTATTATTTGGATCACATCTCTTCTCTTGAATAACACATAATCTAATTGCATAAATAGGAAGAAGAGTTATAAGTACCTTAAGTTTACAACTCTATTTTCTTCAATGTCTCCTCCAGATGCTTTGATTGTGCCCACACTTGCTTTGATTCTTTCCACATATTTTGCAATGTTCTCATCTTCTCTCATTTTCATCTGATCAAAATGACCTCTAAGACTTTAAGCCTTATCTCTTCTTACATTGTCATCTCCCCCATAGATGTCTTTTACCTTGGTCCACATTTCATGAGCAATTTTATAATCTTTTACTTCATCAAATTCAGCATAACTGAGAGCAGATGCATTATCAATCATCATGATGTCATGAATTTTCTTTTCAGCAATATCTTCAACTAATAATGTTATAGTGGGAGTCTTATATTCACCATTAAGATATTTGTAACCTAAAACATTGATAGTAGCCAATTGTAACCTCATAAGTCCTTGCCATGTTGCAAAATTGTCTCTATACAACTTGGAAATTTCTCTTCTATAAGACATCTTGTCTTTAGCTTAGGTCTTTGAAACCTTTTTTGCAAGCACCCAAAGCTTTGATACCAATTCTTGGAAATATAAGAGTAAATGAGAGGGGAGGGGTGAATTAGTTACTATAAAAATAAATCTTAGATCCCCTAAATGTCAGTACAAAATTAACTCTAAAAACTGAATACCGTTGATGCTCAACAAACACACATAAAATGTTGTAACTTAGTAAATATTGAATATGCAAATCTTAGATGTTATCTGTGACTACCATTATCTTAACTTAGATGCAAGCACATAAAATAAAATAGAATGAACATATTTGACACTAGGATTTAACGTGGAAACCCAATTTGGGAAAAACCACCAATTGCAACTAGTTACTATTTTCACTCTTCTAAAGTGAGACCTGCTAGGAGCCAACCCTGTTAAAGGTTACGAAACACACTGTTAATTGCGACCCTATTAAAGGATTTAATCACCCTATTAGGAGTGGCTTTGTTAGAGGTCTTTAGACAATTCAATAGAATTTCCACCTTGTTAGAGGTTTTAGAAATAATTGTTAAGCCAACTCTGTTAAGAGATTTAGATCACTACTACAATGGTTAGAGAGTAACAATGAGATGACCTAATTTTTGATGCAACTGAATTACTGATTATAGATATCTATTCTGGCTTGTACTTGATCCTTCCCAATCAAACATATCTTTCCAGCTTCCCAAGGATATTCTACTTATCCTTTTGATTCACTTTCTTACTGCATCATTAGGTCTTCAAAATCTTCCATACATTCACACTCTTACACACTTTCAAATTCTCAACTTGATTTTATTCTTATATCATTCATATTGTCAAGTTAGCTCATATACAACTTAGAATAATTAATATTCATCTCCTCAATTAGCTAGAACCAATAGATAAATCAATTAAACTCAATATGCCAAAATAAGAAAATCCTTCGTTAGCCAACCCTGCTCGATAGACACTAACTAAGAAATGATTTTCTTGTGTTAACCAAGTGAACTCGGTTAACACTGAAAATTCATGAAGATCCTTTGGTAACTAAGTGGGCTCGATTAACATTGGTTCCATCTAACATTTCCTTCATTAACTGAGTGAGCTCAGTTGACAATCATCTTCTACAAACTTTCCTTTGACACCTGAGTGAACTCGATAGACACTGCCTTCTAAACTAGGCAAACATAGGAATGCTTGGTAGACACAAAAAACTATCTTTATTGCTTGAGTGAGCTTGACATGCATTGAATGATAATGATATGACATTTGTTTAATCATTAAGGACAATACAAAAATAATCAATTGTATCCAATAGATTCCCCCAGGACCCCTAGGAAATTTACCTAGATCCGGTATACTTTCAAGATGGAGTTTTTTTTTACTTTATGGAAGGATAGGAATGCTGCTCATTTCACTCACAACTTTCTTGATATCAATGTTGCTATGTACACTAAAGTATGCATTTCTAATAATGTCATGTTGTAGATTCAAGTCCAAGCTAACAAGGTGGCTCTAGAGGTGGTCCACCTTTAGGAATTGCTCAATCACTTTGGTAAGATGCCTTGCACGATCGCTAGAGTGCCTCCTGACTCCTCAACTGACCATACTCTTTCCTAGGGCTACCATCAGGGTTGTAGTTCTTTTGCTCACCTCTCACATATGTTGTGCTTGCAAGCTCCCTGCCACCGCTCTCCTAGTGCTAGTGATGATGGTTGGCAACGCCGCTTGGATTCTCTGCCTCACTGTGGCTCTATTTGGTCCCCAATTTCTACAGCTCCCCCTCTTGTTTCTCCTCCTGGTATTGTTAGCTCCAAATGGCCTTTCTGCCTAAATTTGGCTATTTATCCACCATCGTGAAGGAGAAAGAAAAAGAACAAGTTGGTGATGATGTTGCTAATGGTTGGACTACTCCTAGTCCACATGATGATCCCAGAGATGACTGGAGTTTTAATGATCATGATGAACCATCTCCCTCAGTTGGCACTGCTCTGGCATCTTGAGGGAGATGCTTAAATGTTTTTTAATGAATAGTTGTTGATTCTGACTTCAGCCATGTGAACTCTCATAGGGTGATCTTGTATCCTGCAACCCTTTTTTTGTGAATTTGTAATGAGTATATTAATTTATTAATACAAAGGGACTATTCATCAAAAAAAGAAAAAAAATGAAGATTGTTAAAAAGAATATGTCATGATTGTCAACATTTGCTAACACAAATGATAGAATAGAAAACAACATTATGCAAATTCAAATTAAAGACAAATGAGAAAATCACAAATATGATATAGATAGTCACTTACCTATATAACTAACAAAAAAATAAAAATAAATTATGCTTTCATAATAGAAACAATATTCCATCATCTTCATATTAAAGGAATAGATTTTATGTTAAGTTAATTCAACAATTATAGACATCTCATTTATTTTCTAAAATTAGAACATGTGAGTGCTTAAGCTATTAACTTTCTAGTACTTTGTACTTGATTAAATGTAATTGTATACCTATTGGATTGGATTATATATATTTAAAATCTAGAGCACCTTAATTTTCTTCACATCTTTTCAACCTAATTAATCCTACCCTCTCTATTTTTCTTCTAAGATTTATTTTCTATTTTATATATTTTTAAAAATATTATTATTTTAATATTTACATATTATTATACTTGTAGTAGGCAACTACTATTGTATTCACTTTCTCCGCAACTTCTATTAGTTTTAGCCAATTAAATATATTTATTTTTGAATAACAAAAATCTTTCTAAAGTTTTGTCATTTAATTATATATTTTATATACTATAGAAATTGTATGATTGGCTTAATACTCGTGGTGTTATAGGAGCCCTTTTTTTGGAATTCTCATATTGCATTTTTAATATGAGATTTTCATTATATAGTAATTCTAAATAAAAAGTATTTAAATTTTAAATGTAATAAATTAATCTATTATTCATTCTAATAAAAATAAAAATATTAATTATTCATTCAAAAGTCTACTATAATTTTTAAAAAAATAAATTAAATTTTGACAAACAATAAATTACTATAATTTTATATAACTATTTAAATTTAAAAAATATGAATTGTATTGAAATTTACATATTAATTCTATGAACCTTTATATCTTAACTCCATTTCATTAATTTACCTATTTAATTTTTTTGAAAAATAACTCACTTATAACTCTATGAAATGTAAAAGATTAAATTTGTATTATAAATTTACTATAACTATATATAATACTTATGTATTCTATCACTATTACTACATATAATATCTATTTATTGTATTAACTATAACTAAAGGCAAGTATAAGCCACTAGGTGACACTTGTTTTTAGATTGGAACTCTTTATAATTTGGTTTAGTTTTTAAACATTTTATAATTTGCTATATTAAGATTTCAAAACTTAATTGATAAATCTCTCTAAGTCATCAAATTCCTCATGTACATTTATATTTTTTTTTCAATCTAAAATTATAGATTTAAGCTTTATTTATTTTATTTTTTACATATTACATGTACTTGACTTATTGTTATTGATTGTATTTATAAGTATCTAATAGATAAAAAGTTGTTGTGAAAAGTGACTTTTTTTATAATTAATAAGTTCTCAAGTATAATTATAAACAGATAAATATAAGTGTAATCATTGATTGTATTTATAAGTATCTAATAGGTAAAAAGTTATTGTGAAAAGTGACATTTTTTTATAATTAATAAGTTCTCAAGTATAATTATAAACGAATAAATATAATAGTGTAAAAAATCATTATACTTTGATGCTTCATATATGTTGTGAAAACATTCTCCTATATGAAGAATACTTTGTGTAATTACAGTTTCACCTATAGTATTTCACTTATATATACTCTTTTGATCAAAATAATCTTTACATAGTAAAGAAAAATTGACTACTTAATTATTCAAAAATCATTACATGTGATTGGTGGATAGATTTTAAACTAATTGTTTAATTATGCAAAGTGAATACAATTAGCAATGGTAACTATGATCATGAGTCACATCTACACAATTTATTATTAAGAAATTTATATTAGCACAATATATTATTAAGAAATGTATATTAAAATATTTTCAATTTCTTATTAGTTATTCTAATTTTTGTTTAATTGATAAATGTCTTTTAGCCATCAAACTCCTTACTCTTGACATACATTTAGAAATTTGATTTTTCAATCTAAAACTATAGAGTTAAGTTTTATTTTCTTGTTTTTTTGTTTATTCAATCAATGGTTGCTTACGTAAACTATAGTATGATCCAAATAAATAATAATATGACCCAAATAAATAATAATCAAGTCTATTTTGATGTGATGATGAAAGCAATGTAACTATGATGATGAAAGCAATGTAACTATGATCATGAGTCTCGTCTACACAATATATTATTAAGAAATGTAAATAAGCATAACATATTATTAATAAATGTATATAAACATGTATATATTATTAAGAAATGTATATAAGCACAATATATTATTAAGAAATGTATATTAGAATATTTTCAATTACTTATTAGCTAATCTAATTTATTCATTCCTTCAAATTGGATTTCTTTATAATAAAAATAATTATAAGAAGAAAAAGTAAAGAAATATCATAAATTAAAATTAAAAACCAAAGGAAATCATTTTAATTTATTCTACAAATATTTGATGATGGTAGAGTCCACCCTTACCATAGACAACACTATTATCATTGTGATATTGCTATCAAATTCATTGACCCATATGTCATGAGTAGTTGTTTACACAAACATTTATCTCATGACAATGAATATAACACAACACTCATTAAATCTAGGTGATGCCAATGAATAGAACACTTAACACTCATTGAATCTAGGTGATGTCAATGAATAGAACACTTAGCACTATTATCACTTTCACGCCAATAGACTCTAATTTCTCTAACTATTTTCTTCCATTGAAAGACTTTTATAAGGCTACCATTCTAAAAGTGAAGGGATGTGCTATGCAAACTTAATATGTTGTTAATAACTTAATATTTAATGCATATCAAATTTGAGCCGTCAAAGCTTATTGTGTGTTGTTTAAGCCATGCTTAATTGGAACACTTTTACCCATCTAACTAGAGCCAAATTCATCACTTAAACATCACACACTAAAACTTGATTCCATCATCATAAAGAAAACACCTAGCAACTCATTTCTTACACTCAATGGGCAATGTCTATGCCGACATCAAAATGAAAATTTTAAATTAAATTTAAATTTATAAAACAGTTTTAAAATGTTTTTTAATTTAATTTTTAAAAGCAGTAAAATGCCATTTTGATGCCTACATAGACATTGGCCACTCAATGAGGGATCCAAATCCCTCAACAAGGACCAATTCACTCACATAGTTGCACATTCATAAGATACATGATTCTCATTTGGCCCAATCTGGCCTGTCTTGGTACATATTGTCAGAATAGATCCACACCAAAGCAACCCCTCATATCTATTGAATCTATGCAACCATCAACATTTGTGATCCACATGCCTAATTGGATCAACATTTTCTCTCGTTGATAGAGCTAGCTTTAGATCTACGACATGTTAAATCCTCTACACAATTCCTTCTATGAGCCCAATGTATGAAAAAACAACACAATTCTTTGAATCCCACAACCTTTACCTGGAAAAATGTATATTATTTTTGCCACATTGGCCTAATAGAAGATTTTCACATCATTTGAACATGTCAATATTGGGTCCAATTAGAGATGATTTTTTTTTTGCCACTAATGCATTTTATTAAACTAAAATTGACGACCACTTGCATGCCAAATAGGGGTTGGTGGCAATTTTCCTATGACAACTAAACGACCATCAAAGTTAATCACATGAATTGTTGATCATCACTAGGTTGAACTTTCTTACCCATTTCCATATGAGTTTTTAGTTTCATAGTCTAACTTCACATCCCCATATCTACTCATTTTTAATCCTTGTTTCAAGCAATTATTTTTGATTTGGGGTAGAATTTCTTGAAGTTTCTAGTGCTGGAATTGTTTTTGGATTTTGGTGGTTTGTTTAATTAAAATTTATAATTTCTTATAATTATCGCTATCCAATCCTACATTTGGAAAATTCCAATGCTTTGTTTGGGCGCATATGATATCATTCTACGTGTAATATTTTTTGAAAGTGCATGGTCTTTTGTCTAGTTTCTAGATCCACAGTCAGATTTTAGTGATAGAGGTGAAACACAAGGATCCTAAGCAACATGAAAAAGGAAATGATTCTCCTTTACAAAATAATGTTGAATCCAAATCCTCCTCAAGAGGGTACTCATCTAGAAGAAAAAGAGATAAATGTTCATATTTCAAAAGCTACAAAAGGTTGAGCATAAATTTTTCCATAAGAAGATTAATGAGCTCACTTAGATTCTTTAAAAGAACAATCCCAAGTTTCTCTCATTAGTATCCACTCCTTATTCTACACATATGGTAGCTTCTAAATCTACATCATCATCTAAGGATAAAGGTAAATTAGAAGCATTCATTGCTTCCAAATATCTTGAACAAGGTAAATGGCATATGGCATCTTCTATAGATATGTTTTCTTTGATTGATTATTGTAATTCTTAGGGAAGCTATTTAAGCTTTGCCTCATATTTCATAGATCATCTACTTCCCTGTTCTTCATACATGGTTTCTACTTTTCAACAAGATGATCATAGAGATTCAGATCTTGCAATATGGGATGACTACTTGGATAACATTTCAACTCTATGTGTTGAGTCTCATATTGTAGATTTGGGAGATATATTTGAGGGGGTTTCTCTACTCTTTTATGATAGCTTCATAGTTTGAGATACATCTTCACCTTCTTTGGAGATTGGAATTCCTAACTCTTCCACTTCACTTGGTTCATCACATCTCATAGGTCATCTTGATGGTGTGATGGAATCTTTGTATTTGGAGACCTTTTTAGTCTTTAGAGTTTCATACTTGGAGACGACCTTCATCATTTTTCCATTTTACGTATTGGGTTCTTCATCATTTAATGTATTTATTTCTTCCAAAAGGGAGACATGTTTCTTGCTAGTGTTGGATTCTCTTTTGTTTGTAGGTACAATTCATCAACATTGGAGTTACTTCATTCTAGGGGGGATATCATGTCTCATATCATCCTTCCTATGGGGGGATTATTCTTTGTATATACAATATGTATGTAGTTCTAGTGGATTATTCTTTGTATATACAAGATGTATGTAGTTCTTGGGGGGGTCTTGAATATTCCATCCATCCGTGCATTATGTGTTTTCTGTTAGAGTAATAAGATATTGTCTTATTAATTAAATCATTTTGATTTAATTATTAAGTCACTTATTATCTCTAGTTTACTTAAGCTAAACTTTAGGCATATAATAATTAATTCTTTATTAATTATTATCATGCAACCTACGTTTTACCTTGTTAAGGTTTTGATCTCCTTTTATAAGGATTGATTTCTTTGTAATTTATTCATTCACTTTTGATATAACAATTTCTCTTTTTGCTCATCAAGAATGTCTCATCTATGGATCTGGCAATTCTAGCCTCCATAACTTTTTGCTTCCCTTTTGTGTATTAGAGCTTAGATCTTCATGCCCCTATTTTGTTTATGAGAAGTTTGTCTTAGCTTTTAGATCTGTGCTTTTTCTTTTAGAGGGTTTCATTTTTCAAGGTTTTTTCATAGTGAATCTAGGGGGTCACCATTTTTCGGTGCACTTTGAGCCCAAACAGATATCACCGTTGAGTTTAGAGTGCTCAAAAAACCCCTATTTTCATATTAAATTTGTCCAATTTGGACACAGTTGGAATTTGAGGCTAAAAATTTTGCTCTAATTTTGGGCACATTTCCCAATGTGGAAATTTTTTTTGGCACATTTCCCGAGACATCAATTTTAGATTTTTTGGCTCATAAATATTTTTTTTGGCACATTTCCTAAGGTGGTGATTTTCTAAATTTGTCACACAAATCAAGATTTTTTTGAAAATTGAGATTTTGTCATATTTCCTGAGGTGATGATTTTGTGATTTTTGGCATGAAAATCAAGTTTTTTTGAACAAAACTAAAGATTTTTGGGCATGCAAATTGAGACAACTTTAGTAAAAAATTGACATGCTTCCCAAGGCAGTTTTTGAGGTGTTTTGGCACAAATCTCAAGGGAGTTTTTTTTTTTCTTTTTCAATATATTTTGAGCTACATGTGGTTTTTTGGCCATAACTTGCTCATCCAGACTCCATTTTTTGATCCAAAAGAAGCACCGAAAAGCTAATTTTGAGCCTGTCATGGTGGTGTAGTTTATTTTATTATTTGATACTTTTTAGTGGTAATTTTTTTTGTCAAAGTCAAAATTTCTATTTTACACTCTAAGAGACATATTTTGAGACATTCTATTTTCCAAATTCTGCTCCAAGCACATCCCATTCAGTTTTTTTTTCTTTTCTACATTATGATGGATATCATGGTTGTTTCAGGTCCAGGGATCAATTTTATTTTTTCAAATGATTTTCCATGGGTTATACTATCTATTGTATCAGCCTTATGTCCCTTTTGATCTTTGTTGAGATCCTTTTGTAGTATTTTTGCAAATGCACTGAGATAAAGTGCCACTATATTGCATTTTGGGATCTTGCACATCTTTGTGTTTTGTTGTACTTGCACTACATTATAATGTGCCTTGAGGGGTTTCATGTTGGTCATATTCACCATCTTCCTTTATCAAGTGAGTGTTCCTTCCATGACATTAGCCTCATGATGTGTCGACAACACATGCCATTATAGGTGTTTGTACTTCTTTTGCACTCTCGATGTTCTCAGTTCTTCTTTTTGCATGAGATATTGCATTCAATTTTAGTGTTCACATCTTACTTCTCAACATTAGAAGGAGTTTATGTTGGTTCTATTGCTTTCTTGGTTTGATAGAGTGAGCTATGTATTCAATATTTGATCCTATGTAATAGGCGACCGTAGTGGTTGGATACATATGCATTTTAGTGAGATGAATAATTTACCATATATACATTCTTTCATTCCTATTTTTGGAGGCCATGAAGATACCTTCCATCTTTAATTGATAAGCTTTTCAGAATTAGTCTTATCTACCTAGTCATGTTCTATACAATAGAGGTTCTTCAAATCATCAGTTTGGCAATGTTTGCAGCTTCATGCTTCAGAGGTGTTCTTCATGATCATTTTTTGTTCCTATCTTCTGGAACATTATTTCCATCTCTTTTTGAAGTAGGGTTTTTCCCATATGGTTTTCTCTATTTCTTCTCTTTACAAAGATTTGGTTGTGCTTGGGTACCTCATCAGCCCTTGTTGTTAGGACCCAAATTTTCTTTTAGTAGTAGTTTCTAGGTTTTTATCTACTCCCTAATTTTATGTTAACGGGGGGTACTAGAGTAATAAGATATTATCTTTTTTTTATAGGCAAAAGTGGCAAGCCATTGTAATATTTTATTAAATATGATTCAACGAGGTCAACTGGGAAAGAATCAGTGAAGAAAACCCAGCATCATTCCTAATATATACATAGATTTATATAGTTTAAGAAAATAATTACAAGGGGTGTATCAACTACCACCCAACGATGAACCAAAGAGTACCTCGACATTGATTTCTTTGGACTATTCCAAGCACTATCTTAATGACAAACTTATCCTAGCAATTAGCACTTATCTTACAAATCTTCCCAATCAGACACAAAACCACCTTTAATTGACCCAAGCCCACCAGGAATAGGTCCCCAGCTAGAACAAAACTCTGAAGTGCCATTAATCCAATCTAAATTTGAGTTAACCTCATCAATTAAATCCCAAAAATTTTGTTCAATCAATTGCATAGAAGCAACATTCATATCCCTGGAGTTTGAAACATTAGATTCCTTCTGCAAATCAATCATAGCCTAACCCACCATCTTTATACGTTCCACCAAATGAACACCCATTAATCTTGGTTTAGGCGGCAGAGCATGTTTTAAATAAATGAAGCTGCTAGTGTCTATAGCATGCTTAAGTGCCTCAAAAACAACATAAAATTCATGATAGTGCAGGAGTTGAAAATGTGAGTACAAACCACCATCTAATGCCACTCCATTCCATAAGTCATACTTTTGCAAAGCCAAAATCAATTTGTTATCACCCAGGAAGTGAGGTTGGAACACCTTATGGGCCAAAGCTTGAAGCATTTCAAAAGATTGCAGGAGATCCATAGCATTGGAAAGGAAAATTGAAATGAGTTGAGACAGATAGAAAAATAGAAGTACCAAAGGATATAAAAGTTCTTCACTGATGATATGTTGAATAGCTCTTCAGACTATGAGTGAAGAAATTAAAAATATTTGATCCAATACCTCATCCAAAATAATACTCAGTAACACAATTTCCTCCAATGCCGTTGGCAAGCATATACGAAAATTCTTTGGCATGATGGCAAAATGCTGTTTGTGATACATTCCACAAGCCAGAGCGATATCCCACCCAGAACTCATCTTGTAACACAAAAATGAGCACAGATCATAGAATTGAGCTCTTGCATATATCTGCAATTAAAGATGTCATTCCTCAAGCAATAAATTACATAGTGCAACATGATATAAGCCATCTATGCTCATATAGAAAATGTCCTTGAAAGAGCTGGAAAAAGTACTAATGACGATGCATTTTAATGACTCAAATTTAGCCACATGAGGAAATAAAATCACAGAAATAGAAATTAAATGTTGTCAGAGAATAATCAGATTTGAAACACTCAAAATATACTGTGCATGTCATGTCATCATAAATGATTCGAATAAAATTATACGACATTAATGAGCTTTGAATTGTACTATGTTTCTAGGCAACTCGGCACCTAATACATATGACCTTGACTCGACATCTAAAAAATCTACTCTGCTCGGCACATGAAACAATCCTTCTAAACTCGGCATCTTATATCATTCTGCTTCACTCGACACCTAAATCAAAAATACTTCACTTCAATTACCTACAGTAATACTAATGCTTGACAACATCTATTCTGGATTGCTCAGCATCCACTATGTTTCTTGGTTGCTCGACTCCAATAGAATTATTGTGTCACTTGACACCTATAGAATTCCTGTGTTACTCAACACCTATTAACTTATTATCTTATTATTTAAATAATTTTGATTTAATTATTAAGTCACTTATTATCTCTAGTTTACTTAAGCTAACTTTAGGCATATAATAATTAATTCTTCTATTAATTATTATCATGCAACTTATGTTTTACCTTGTTAGGGTTTTGATCTCCTTTTATAAGGATTGATCTCTTTGTAATTTACTCATTCACTTTTGATATAAAAATTTCTCTTTTTTCTCATCAAGAATGTCTCATCTATGGATCTAGCAATTCCAGCCTCCATAGCTTTTTGCTTCTCTCTTTTGTTACAGGTGTTTGCATGCAGGTGATTTTTGGGAGTTGTGGGGTTGATCTTTCATGAGCTTCAACATTTTCATCTCTCTTTTCTATGGAGGAATTTTCCCTTGAGGTTTTCTCTCTTTCTATTCTTTATGAGAGATTGCATTTAATAGATTTCATTACGTATTATACATGTGTCCCTAAAATGGCCTAGTAGTTAGGACCCATCTTGCATTATGAGTTTAAGTGCATTACCCTGAGTTGTACTTAAAGGAGGTGATGGTGTAATTAAAAAATTATTAGTTACACTTTACTTAAGCTTACTTAGGATAATGCATTGTATAGTGTTTGCTATATTTTTTGGGTAGATTGTGTTCTAATTTTTGCATCAACATTTTAGATCACACTCTGTGATCCATCATCAACATAGTAGTTTTTCATTGAAACACCTAGGAGTTTGAATACACCAATTAAGCATACAATGTAGGAGAATACCACTCTATTTGGTCATAGTTGTTATCTCAATCCACCTTTAGTATACATATCACATTACCATCCTCATCATTACATACACTTCATTCCATAATGGAGGATGATCCACCATTGGTGGACATGTGATTCCACCTTGTGTAGGTGATAGGTTATATTGTCCTTATCATTGTATCTTATCACCTTCCTATATAAGGAGGCCTATTATATAAATTTAAATTAATCCATTCAAATCGATCAATCATGTCCATGTAATTCATTGATGCTCATTATCAATAATATCATTCATGCATCTTAATGTAACTATCTTGCCAATCTCTTGTGGAAGTTATCTTGGTCTTTCATTTGATCTTGTGGGTGCTGTAGAATCACCTAAAAATCTAACACTTACATTGGGGCAAGGGATGACCTTGACCCTTGCTTAAAGGTTTTATAACATTAGAATGGCTTCTGAGATCTTGACAATTGAGAAAGAATATTAAAAAATAGGCAGAAGCTCAAGGAAAGGTAGTTTATTGAGCATAAATGCATCCATTCTTGAGAAGATTACCAAAATTGTGCCAAAGAAGTCTTGAAGAGCTCCCAAATTGATGGGTACTAAATTTTAATATGGTACACATACATACATACATGCATGCATGCATCGATAATATTTCTAAATGATATATAACAAAAATTGAGGTATAGAGACCTCTAAGATACCTTCTATATAATAATAAGAATGATATTTGTAGAATAATACCAAATTCCTCATCTGAGTATGCACCATTAATCATAAAGTAATAAATATCTATATCCCTATATATACATTCCTATAAGTGTGTGTTTGCATATGTATGTATGTATACTTATGCATATATATGAAAGGCACACTAATACCCATACATAGATATGTATGTATGTATACAAAGGGCATACACCTTTTCGTACATATATATAGAGTAATAAATATCTATTGCCCCATATATACATTCCTATAAGTAAGTGTGTTCCTATATATATATATATATATATATATATATATATATATATATATATATATATATATATATATATATATATATATATATATATATATATATATATATATATATATATATATATATATATATATATATATATATATATATATAAATATCTATTGCCCCATTTATACATTCCTATAAGTAAGTGTGTTCCTATATATATATATGTATATGTATGTATGTATGTATGTATGTATGTATGTATGGAGGGCATACTAATACCCATACATACATATGTATTTATGTATGTATACAAAGGGCATGCATCTATCCATACATATATATACATGTTTGTGTGTTTCTATACACACACACATACACACACACACATACACACACACACACACACACACACACACACACACACACACACACACACACACACACACACACACACACACACACACACACACACACACACACACACACACACACATACATACACATATACATATGTACATAAATATCTATATTTATATATGCATATGTGTGTATATATATGTATGTATATCTATGTGTATACACATACACATAACAAGAAGTCAAAGCAGAGCCAACACAAGATAAGCATATAAATATAAAGATTAAAAAGATTAATGATGATAGTATCCAAATAATTACATACATATTAACATCATAATTTTTGTGACAATAGCCAAAATTAGGAAGCCTAACAAAATATATAGCAAGATAGAGAGGCTATAATGACGTGTCCAAGTAAACCCTAAATAGTTTATCAAACTTTAAACTTAAAAAACCTAAGTAAATTGGTATAAAAAATGGTCAGGCCCAAAGGTGGGATATTAGTCAAAAACTTTGATTCTTTTAACCTTTATGTCTTTTCCATTATTGTCCAAGATGGATCTCAAATTTACTATGGGACATACTAAGAATTACTACCACTATCATCTTGAGATCTCTTTTTTTGATGGTTCTTCTCACCCTTGGATGATAAAGGATGATTATTAAAGCATCTTACTCCTTAAGACTTATTATCTCTAGTCCCTGATCCAAAAAGTGGGCACTTCCAAACTTTCCACTAGTATGACTACCAAGTCCCAGTAAATCCAACACTCATTGTTCAAAAAATCTATGCTTTAATATCTCAAAACTTTTATCTACTCTATGTGTACATTTGAAATCCCTTTGACCACTTATCATATTTTCTAACATAGGGTTATAAAAAAGAACTAAAATTCCAAATAAAATTCTAATAAAAATTAGCTAATACATGGAATGATCTAACTTCCCCAATACTCTTTGATGTAGGCTATTCAAACTTTCTTAAAACTTATTAGGGTCCATCTTCAAACCTTCATCTGAAATCACAAATCTAAGAAACACTATCTCTTCATGAAATAATATTTTTTGATATTGATCAACAACTTTTCTTCTTTCAATCTCCACAATAATTGCCTTAAACACAACAAATGTTCTTCCATACTCTTACTACAAATCATAATATCACCTAGGTACACACTCATAAATTTAGCCAAGAATTTATTCCATACTTCATTCATCAACCTCATGAATTACTAGGTGCATTAGTTAAATCAAAAGGCATAACCAACCATTCACACAAACCTTCATCCTTGGTAACTGTAACTTGGTAACTAATTCATTTAATACTAGGATGTTTGAACTCCCACTATAAATGACAACTTTACAAGATCTTCATGCTACCTTACATCTAGTCTTGAAAAAACTTTTCCTCAATATCAGTTCTTGATCAAATTCCTATTTACATAGTGCTCTTCTAAAATTTAAGGGCTCTTCCATCTTCAAGTTGATTCATATACCCAGGTAAATCTTCTTCCATAAATGTATTCCTTCTATTGCTACATGCCTTCTTTCTTGAATTTCCTTGGTTGCATTCAAATGCTCTATGATTTTCTTTTCCAAATTTGAAATAAGTTTTCTTAAAATAACTCTTATATTTACTTCTATTATTATTACCTCTAGGGTAACCTCCTCCTCATCCTTAATATGAAATTTATTCTTTCCATTCCAATTTTCCTTTGCTCAAATCTAAATAAGATCTTCCATTTCTAATAAATATCCCAACTCTTTGGAATCTACCACATCTTCTAACTTGTCTATGTTCCTACACCTTGTTCAATTTCTCCTCAGCCTTTAAAGAAAATTGATAAGCTTCCTAAATGATTTCCATCTTAACCACACTAATATAATCCTAAATAGATGTCCTCAAACCATTGAGAAATCTTGAAATTATTTCAACCTCATGATCCATATGGCTAGATCTAATATCTAACCTATAAAATCCTTTGGTATTGTTGGTTAATAGTTTGTTCTCCTGTCATGATTTACAACCTGGGTCTTTCAATACCCAAGGTTTGGAGAAACAAAAGGATGTCACCAACAAATGGATCAATGTATGTGTTCTATCACCACCCTCTAAATTACAAGGTACAACTCCCTTATGAATTGCAATGATGTGTAATGAATATGTCTTTATTAGATAAGAAGTTTATGACATAATAAACTCTTAACCTAAGAGCAGTAAAGGTTAACCAAATTATTTGCAGACACAAACAATTCAGACAATATGGATTAGGACAACCTATCACACACAATGGAATGGATATATTAGATTGTCTTGAAATTCTCTAAACCTTACTTCTATTCTAAATACATATTAATCATCTAAATACAAAAGAGGAAAGGAAGAAGAGATGCAAATGAGGGCAAATTTAATTTCTTTAACTATTAGACTTAGGTGAAATGGAATCCAAAAAGTTTCTAATAGATTCATCCACATTTATTCTTCAATTCCCAATGAAACTACTTTTAACATGCCATGGAACAAACAAGAGAAGAAGAAAAGCCACATGTGAAAAAGTAAATGGAATTACATATACAATAAATACCATGGTGAAATGAAATCCATGGGGTGATCACAGAATCACATGTAATTGTCCTTCAACTCTTTATGTAGAACTAATTTGTAAATTGAATGGGCCATAAAACATGAAGAGAAAATTAGGTAAGTGGAATTACAAAGCCAATTCACTATTAAGTTTGTCTAC
Source organism: Cupressus sempervirens (assembly GCA_028749045.1). Lineage (NCBI taxonomy): Eukaryota > Viridiplantae > Streptophyta > Pinopsida > Cupressales > Cupressaceae > Cupressus > Cupressus sempervirens. Next base: position 674,772,600 of record CM053784.1, on the reverse strand, counting down.
CTTTACATTATCATCAAAAATTACATTTATAGTTTTGCTATTAAACCCATTCATCACTGGAAATCCAATAGTCATATTATTACCAATATTTAATTTAAGAAATCTAAGAATATGTAACGCCCCGCTCGGGAACCCAAGAGAAATAAACCTAACATGTTACAATGTTTACTGAACTATTTTTTTTTTTGAAGTTTAAACAACATCAAGATAACATTAATGCGGAAGCAATATGAACATACACATCAAATACACATATGCAAATATAGATACAATTTCAATTCCTCAAGAGTTCCTTTACGTTGAGTCACATTTAATAATTTTAAAATTAATTAGTTTAAGTTCCAAGTACAATGTCTCAAGATCATAAAGAAATAATAGATACATAATCGCATAAGCAAATGCATAAGTATAAACAATACAATGAAAGTACATCCACTAAATAACATCCACTGCACATGTCGCAGGGTATGTGAGAATAGATATAATACATCGAAATACATGATAACATATATACATCATTTGAAAAGAAATCTCTGAGATAAGAAATAAGAATGATAAAGGTATATCTTCTGCAACGAACATCCAACAGCTGGCAATATGAAGGGGGAACCCAAATGGTAAGAAGGCACTACCTCCTGACCGTGTGGTTACCTAGTCAGGCTTCCACTCCCACCGTGCAGGGAAGATAAAGAACGATCCACATACGGCTATCAAACATAAAACATTCCTAGGCATGGAACTCCTAAAGGCCACAACTATCTCAAAGGTAACACATGCTACTAAAGAAGATAAAATAATCCAAAAGTAAGAACACTCAATCCAATACCAAGATCATAAGATAAAGTCAACGAAAGATAATCATCTCAAGTCAAAAGCCACATGTCAAAAGTACAACATCCATGAATCACCAATCATCATCAATGAAAGTAAATAACCATAATAAACACATCCAATAATAAATACACCACCAACAATAAGTACACCACCAGAGATACACAAATCTACAGAGGAGACTTAGCTACATACTAGGGAGTGTCATCACATGGCTGCTTGAGTTACCCTGAACTGATCTCTTAATAGACCCCGAACCCTCAAGCGTTGAGTTACCCTGGACTGGTTACTCTGAACCCCAAACCCTCAACATCACACATATGGAAACTAGAAAGCCCTCTCAAGAAGACGAGGCACTCATCTCATTCCCATCCTTAGTCTATACAAACATTAAAGGCATGGGTAGATCAAATATCTCTAACTTATCTTTTTAGTGTGTTTCCCCCCCCATAAATTTTAATTACTAGATTATCACTTATTACATAACTTGCATTAGGTTACCCTGGCACTGACCACTTTGGGTCCCGAACCCCTATGCAAGCCACTCCCAAAGTCACGTACCTAGACAACCTCTCCTAAGCACATAAAAACACAGTTGTGTCCCATACAACAAAACCCCTAAAGATCAAACTCGGTTCCTTAACAGGCAACCTAATAACACGATGGTTCTCCCATCAAAGTACACATAAATTCTTCATAAAGTAAACCTCATAAATATAATTTCCAAACTGAATCACAAGACATCTCATGACATCTAGTCACATAAATGGTATAACAGAAATCTCACAAACCTTTGGTGTACATCCTAGACTGGTCGACATCTAATCCACACCAAAATCTCAAAGCATAAACAGTATAAGCAAAACAATACAGTTTCATAGTTTGGTTGAATTAAATGTAAGGTTCCAGTTTCCAGTTTAACGTATGTTTCAAGTAACTAAGTTTTTGAAATTACCCCTTTTTAATCAACCCCTTTCTATATTCAAATAAAATACAAAATTACTCCCTTTCAATGAAATCAAATTTAATAAAGCTAATTATTAGTTATTTATAAAATAACTAGATAATTAACATTTAATTAATCATTACAATTTAAATCTTTTAATAAATTTAATTATAATTTACAATTATGTTAATATATTATTAATTATTAATTACTTAATAATTAACAAAACTATTTAATAAAATTGTTAATAATTACAACAATAATTATGATTAACATCTATTAGTTAACGTTTAGCATTAACTTCAAATTAGCGCCATTTATAATCCAAATTTCTATATTTAATTATAACTCTTAAAAATTATTTAACTAATTAATATTCATTAATTATTAATCAATTGAAAACCTCATAATAAACATTATTTAACAATTAATACTTATTAATACTAATTAATAAAACTTATAAATATTAAATAAATGTATTATTAAAATTAATAACATATAATATTTCTTAAATAACAAATATTAATGAATGAATATTAATAATACTACATTCATTACAACTTTAATATATATCATAAAATGCAATATAAAATTGCTCGAGTGTTTTAAAATCGCTGGAGGCTTAAAAAAAAAACCATCGGCCATATATTAGAGTCGTGCGGCTGCCTGCGTGACTGCAGGCTTGTCTGCTGCCGCTGGCAGTAGTATTAACTGTTGCCGCGTGCAGCAGTCAACCTGCGCACGCACAACAGTCAGGTAAGGTGGTGGGGTGGTCAAAACTCCTCCCCACAAATATATATATATATATATATATATATATATATATATATATATATATATATATATTATTATTTTAAAAACTTTAAACAACATTTCCCCCAATTTAGTAAATAATATAAATATTAAAATTCTTTTAAAATCAACACCATCTCCTTCTTAATATATATAATTTTAATTTTTTTTAAAGTATTATTACGATTTAATAAAAATTAAATTCAAACACTATATATATATTATGTATCATTTTTACACAATACTTCTTCCAGTTCATATTAAAAAAAAAAAATATATATATATATTTAATCCATGATTGAAACTTTAGTCTAATAGGAAAAATAAATCGTACCCTTTGAATTCTCAATCCTAAGATTTTCATTTCCAAAAACAAACCCTTCCAAATTTAAATTTCTTAATTTCTAATTTAACTCAAAAGCCCAGATCCCGATTTATTTCCAATTTCTTTCAATTGCAGAATGAGGTTATTTAAATAGTTTTTCAATCCAGATTCACAGATGGAATAAAAAAGCAAAAGATGTAGAACGAAAGGTGGCAAGATTCATACAACGAAATTTGAGAAATCAATTTCAACAAGCACAAAGAAGATAGAGATCCGAAAATATTTTTACAATGGTTCACAAACCCTACCTTGATCTGATGCTAACAATTTGGTGAAACCCTTGCTAATCCAAACCCTTCAAAGCTTCCAAAGATTTCTTTGTTCCCCTTTCCAAAAGTGTGTTCCCTGAAACCTGTGTCTGAAAACTTGTCTCCCAAAAATCTCCCTTGAAAAATGAACCCTCAAATTTTGATAAGGAGTTCTCTTCCTATAATCGGGGCACTAATTGTGCGTTTACTCGAGAGGTCTCTTGATCCCCTTTCGTTAACTCTAAAATCAACCTTTATTTATCTTATCTTTCATATTTTCATGCATGTTAAATGGATTATTAAATCTCTTTATTTAATTAATTCATTCATGCACAATTAATTTCCTTTTTAAATTAAAATATTCTTTTATTTTTCCTTCATGCACTTTAACTGAATTGTTAAATTACTTTATTTAACTAGCCACTTGACTTCTATTTTAATCAATTTATAACTTATAAATCTCATGCGCACTTAATGCGATTAAATATCTTTATTAATTTCACATGTTTAATCTTTTCAATTAATTTCTTTTATTTTCAACTCATGCATAAATCATGCGAACTATAATCTTTATTATAATTAAATATCTTTTCACATTTTTTAAGAAAATTAATTGATAAAATATTTATTAACTTAAATAACAATAATATTTAGCATTTATTTAAAAATGCACTCTAAATATATTATTATTAAATTAAATAAATATAATCACGTTCTAAATTTAAACTTTATTTAACTTTTAAATATATTTAGAACGTTTAATTTGATAAATATTTATTAACTTAAATAACAATAATATTTAGCATTTATTTAAAAATGAACTCTAAATATATTATTATTAAATTAAATAAATATTATCATGTTCTAAATTTAATCTTAAAACTTTTATCTTCAATTTAATTCTTTATATTTAATTAATTTTTCAATTAATTAAATATAATTAAATATTCAAAATATCATAATAATTTTCCATTAAATTAAATTATTAATTTAATCTATTAATTAGACTTAATTAATATAAATTCATCAAAGACTCAAAAAACAACATACGCACAAAGGACTCACGGATTTAAAAAGGGTAGACAGTTTGTTACGAGTCCTCCTTGCAGGACAAGTATTATAGGCTTATGGCTAGGATTGGACCTGATCATTATCTTCCCATTCTCACCATTTGAGTATTTGCAATAGAGCACGCTCATCCTGGCAATTCAGGGAAGTCGATGCCCGGTTCCTGCATCCTGCATAAAAGACAAGCATGTACATGTATATAATATATCTAAACTAAATAAACAATGGCGGGGAGTGGTTCATCGTGTAGATCCCGACTAGCAGGTGACTACGACTCCCTCCCTTAACAACATCAAACACTTCAGACAGAAAGATAAAATAAACACGCACACCATACACATGCAAGTATGGGGTAAGTATCGTAAAAATCACAAGTCTAACATCAAATGCGTACATGTAATAATGCATCTCTATCAATACAACATAATCATCATTAAAGACATCATGTTAACATTTTTATAAAAGAAATCACATTTACTAACTAGGATCATTAAAATATCATTAGCAACACATGAATGAAATCAACTAAGAAACAATAACTGATACATTTGTGATCAAGTTCATGAAATAATATCATAATATTACAAATCTCGTATCTCTAAAACTAATCAATACATATAATCAACTTAAAAGAATTTGACAATAATAACAAAAATGCGATCTAGGGGCAGGCACTACAGAATAAAATCCTAAATTTGTAGGTAGATTAATCCATTAATATCTCTCCTAACATTAAGCCCTAATCCTATGATGACCTAATTCTATTAATTCACTTGGAATTCAACCCCTTCATATCCTTGTAAGCTTGGAATTTGGCCTTTACGATCTTATGATCACTTCCCTATCGCATGATCAAGGGTTCCCTTCAAGTCTTCTATGATATCATGATCAACAACTTGTCATAAGATCAGAACATCAACCATAATGTCTTCTTCATAGACACAAGCTTATGTTTAGTGGTTTGCAAAACTTTTTGAAGCTTCGTTCCCTTGCACATAAACTCTTACAATCATACGACCACAACTTTGCTTAGCATTGGGCTTTGTCTTTTACAGCCATATGATCTTATGATCACTGTCAACTAACTCTTTGTCATGACCTCAAAAGCTTTCCTTTAACTACTATTTCTAACTCCCAACCATACGCTGGCTATTATCTCCCCTTTTTCATAACTTCAAAGATTTTTGGATTCACTTTTATGTTATCCCTTTATGACCATATGCTCACTTGCATGTCATGGCTTTGGAAATCCTCACTGTTTGCTCCTGCGATCTCATGATCCACTACTCTTCATATCTTCCAAAGATTTAATTGAAATGTACTTAATTTCTTCATGCTCATGCATTTGGCCCCACTCAATTTTAACATTTCCCTACTTACGATCTTACAATCCTTACCTTCGTAGCTTCAAAAGTCTCTTTATTAGCCTTTATGCTCATACACTCCTTAGTTTATCATAACATTGTATCACTTGTCTTTTACCATGAGATACTTATGATGACACCACAATAGAATGATTTTAAGAGTAAAAACTTGAAAATACACACCCACAATGCTATGACTACATAGTTTATCATAAATTGAGATACTCAACACTTACCTTTACAATCCTCTGCCAAACTTCACTTCTTAACATTAGAAGAGATAAAACCACTTAAAATACTTAAGAGCATGACTTTTTAACTAACCAATGGAGTGTGTTCCTTTTGTTGATTAAATTTTCCAACTACCTATGTAGCTATTAAGATTTCATCTAGACCATTCATGCAACATATCGATGATGCATGTTTTCTTGCCTTTATATTTCAGTATATCTAAGGATTTTAACTTGATTTTCTAGTGTGAGTGTTCCAATGGTTGCTTGCACTGCTTCTCAAGAGACCTGGCTTGTCTCTTTTAGGAACCTAGTCTTCCTAGATCCCTAATTGGTTTAGATAATTAACTAACACCAATCCAAACACTTCTCCAAGAGTTTGATCCTTTGTGCTTACCCTTAAAAGACTAACACTCTAGTTTTAGTACTCTTCTCCACACTCACTTAGAGAGCTCTAAGTGAAATTTTCTCACAAAACTCATCCTTCATTGCAAGTTCATCCATAGACATGATATCACTCTATTTTATTGTATTTGAGTCCATTTGGAAATATCTTTAGACTTCTTCCTTATCGATTTCAAGGTTTTTTCCTCTAGGAAGCCTAATTAGGCCTAGTTCCAATTAGTCCTTGGAATTGACTAATTCCTCTTTCTTACAAAAAATCTCAAAAAAAACTAACAAGTAAACTCTATATTTGGACACCTTTTTGGATTCCCTAAAGGATTATGTAGGTCTTAGACTCCTAAGTTATCTATATAGGTGTTTCCTATAATCTAGGTCTAATAGGGCTAAAAGGCTTATTTCCTAGGTCTAGACTAAAAACTTGTTCAAAATCCTCTCAGATGGATTGGAAGACCTCTCAAACCTCTTATCATACCAAGATGCACTCATTCCATGTCTAGAACTATACTTTTTTTGTACTATACTTCTCTGTCCTATAATAAATCTTTTTTTTCTTGTCCTAAACCTCTAACCAGGCTTTGTCTGCTCGCCTAGGGCTTAGCATTCAAAATATTTTCCCAAACTTCCACAACTCCTAATCCTAGAAATATGTACACTAATGAATCCTATATCTTTTCCATCTACCCTTATGTATTTACCATGGCTAGATTTCATGGGGGAGCCATTTCTTTACAAACTAGTCAGCACAAATCCAATGAACTCTTAGAACCAAAAAAATATATATTTAACCCTCCAAAACTACTCTAAGAAACTTTCTTATTGAATTAAAAACTCTTAAAACTAAACCTAGAATACTATTCAATCAACAAGTTGAGTCTTTCAATCCATTTTAAGGCACTGTGATCACAAAACTCGAATGCTATAACATTGTTCAGAATTTTATTTCACACACAAGGTTAATACAATGTATCTCTCCCTATAGCAAGATTCAATTCTTGGCTAATATATTATTCCATCTCCATAATTCTAGGGCCTATTAGTTGAGCACCATCTCATATACTTTAGGGAATCCGAGGGTAACAATATTGCATGCAATTATTGCAATTATTGCCAATGTTGTCATGACAACATTTTTGCAACATTTGACAACTTCTTGCTAAGCCATGATCCTATTTCTTAGGACCTCTATCCTCATTAGAAGCTATGGAACCAACTAGCTTAAAATGACCCTAAGGAATCATAATAACAACCTTAAAAACATTTATGTGCCTAAGACACATTAAAGACTCCATCTCACTATTTCCTCTACACACTAAGTAATTGAAATAATTAACAATGGCTATTTGTGTGACCTTAGTCCTAATGACAAAATCACCTAGACAACAATGAAAATTACCTCCTAAGGTCCAAAAAAAACTAATCTATCCTCTTGACTTGGCTAGAGTCAAGTACAAGCCAAAAATCATTCAAACAATGGAGGTAGCCTAGGTGTGCTCCTGCACCATTTTCTATTGAAATGACTAGTATCCCTATATTCTAAGCTCAATCACCTATGATATCTTCCATTGAAATATAAACCATTATAGAAATTAGTCCTCAAAATCCTTTTGAATATTCAAATGATGAATCATTGGAGTTTGTAGACCTTCTTCTCATCAAGTAGACATTTATAACTAACCCACCAAACCCTAAATCACCTAACCCTTGACCAATGCAATGCTTACATGATTTCTTGCATAGGTTATCTTGAAAAAGGGGTGATGAGAAGAGAGGTCATCGTAGGGGCACTCTAGACATAGAATCAAAACATTGACACATTGACTTGACTTCAACCTAAAGCAAAATGAGATGAACTAAAAATTGGGCAACAACTAGCTCTGTCTGGGGATTTAAGCATGACAATGCTTAAAAGGATCCTAATAATCTATAGTTTTTCAAAATAAGGTGACAACTTGGTAACTCAAATATAATAGAATAATATAGCAAAGTAACAAAAACTAACTAAGAAAGTGACCAACTAAGCTAAAGCAAACTGCATGAAAGAAAAACCTACCTAACTGGCTTCTATGTAGGGGTTACCTACTTCAATTTTGCATTTGATACAAATTCAAATCTTTCCCATTATAAGAACATGGTAGGGGTTCTCTAGTGGGATATTCCAACTTGAAAGAGTTGTTCTGGTTCACTTGCATGATTTGAAATGACCGTTTCCACAAAGACTGAAACTTGGAGTGCATTCCTCTTGGTTCATGCCTCTTATCCCACATTAAAACCAAATCACCTTCCACAAATTTCTTTGGTCTTTCTCTTTTTTAAAATAAATTTTTAACTCTCCCTTGATGTTCAATGATTTTTTCTACCATTTCTTCCCTTTCCTCCTACAACTTGGTGAGATACAAAATTCTCTTTTCCAATCCATCTTGGCATATACTGTCTTCAATCATAGTCTTCAATTTACAAGTGACAAGCTCTATAGGAAATGATAAGTTATCTTCTACTCCATAAATTAACTCAAAAGGTGAGATAACAATGGATCTTTTAGGTGTGGTCCTATCTACCCATAAAGAATCATGTATCTTCTTGTGCCAACTTCTCTAATTATCTAAGACCAATTTCTTCAAAATATTAATCAAATTCTTATTGCTAGATTCAACCTGCCCATTTCCTTGAGGGAAATAATTAGAGATATGACCAAATTGGATACCATTATCATAACAACAATCAATAATTTATGAAGAAGAAAAATAAGATGCATTTTCCATAATGAATTTTATAGGAACTCCAAATTTGACCAATATATGTTCTTTGAGAAACTCACATACCACCTCTAATGAAGTATTCTTCATTGGCTTGGCTTCCACCCATTTACTGAAATAATCTATGGTAGTAAATATGTAAGAGTTCCCTTGGCTTGAAGGAGGATTAATTGGGCCTATGAAATCCAACCCCCATTGGTGAAAATGAGCTTCAATCACCACTGGCCTTAGAGGCAAGGCAACTAGCTAAGGTTTACTAGTAAACATCTTACATTTCTCACAATTGGAAACCTAATTATATGCATCCTTAAATATACCAAGCCAATAGTAGCATTGCCTCAAAATTTTGAATGTAGTGATAGTGGAAGAGAAATGTCCTCCATGTGCTTCATCATGGAAAGATCTCAACAACTTCACTTGCTATTCCATTTCAACACATCTTAGAAATGTACCATCAATAGTTGTCTTATACAAGACATCATTATGAATTACATACCTTAAGGTTTTTGTTTTTAGATCTCTCCTCTTCTTAGCACTCAATCCATCAAGATTCTCACCATAGTTTAGAAAGTATGCAATATTTGAAAATCAAGGATCTTGAAGACTTACCATGAGAACCTTTGGAGTATCTTCCTCTTCAATTTGTTGATCTTTTGTCAATGCTTTACAAAGTGCATTTCCTCTCACAATTTTGGTTGGCTTAGTTTCTATATCATATTCATGGACCTTTGTTATCCAAACTCCTCTATTATTTTAACCAACCTCTTGTTGTGTCAAGATACTTTTAACCGCAGGATCATGTACATATATCATTGAATGGGAATGCAACAAATAGAATCTAAAATTCTTGAGTGCTCTCGCCACTACATATGCATGTTTCTCCATTTGTGAGTATTTCAATTCTTGATTCTTTAATGGCATACTCATCAAAGCAATATATTCCTTCTTTATTTTCTTGCATCAATATAGATGACATGGTATGCTCTGATACATAACAATATATGATGAAATCCTTAGTATAGTTTGGATGAACAAGAACAGGGGCTTTGGAAATAACACCTTTGATGTCTTAAAAAGCTCTTTTTCCAATATCAATCCATTTGAAAGCTTTATTACTCTTTATCATATCTACTATACACCTAACTGTCTCAAAGAAATTAGGCACAAACCTTCTTAAGAAATTTACCTGGCCAAAGAAAGACTTTACTTTAGTTTTTTGAATGGTAGACTTAATTGTTGAATGACTTTAACTCTGTTTGGATCAATCTTCATGCCTTCTTGAGAGACAATGTGACCAAGTAGTTTACCTTTTGTCACACAAAATAATGATTTCTTGGGACTTAGTGAGACATCATGATTTCTACACCTTTGTAGCACTCTTTCTAGGTCTTTGATGTGATCTTCTCTTTTTTTGGAAAAGACTATCAAATCATCAAGGTACAAGGCATCCTACTATATGAAAAATTACCCCAAGGTGTGCTTAATGCTATCTTGAATTGATCTACCTCATCTACTTGAATTTGATTATGCTTTGAAAAGCCATCTAACATAGATATCAAAAATGACCTTGCAATAATCTACAAGATACAATCCATGTTGGGGAGTGCAAAGTTATCTTTGAGAGAAGCCTAATTTAGATTTGTAAAATCCATAAAAATTGTTATCTCTCCATTTATTTCCCTTATTGGTACAATGTTAGCTACTTGAGTAGAGTGGTGAATAGGATATATGATCCTAGCTTGCATCATTTTATCAATCGCCTTAAAGATTTCTCCTTCAACTTGTTGGAAATATTCAAGACTATGCAAAGTTATTGAGAGGGGAGGGGTGAATCAATAACTTCTAAAAATTCTACCAATTTCAATTCTTTATCCAATAAACCATTTAGCATCATATCTGATCTAATTGTATGCATGAGAAACTAAAATTATAAAAGCATTCACAACACTTAAACACAATGATTTGGTGACCCAGAAACCTCCAGATAGAAAGTAAAACTAGGGTGGGCATGATACCCACAAACTTTAGTATTGTAGCATAAAGTTGGCTGGTTAAGGCTTACATTGATCACTTCTGATGATCTGCCCTGTTAGAAGCAAATAGGACTGCTAGATCCACCTTGTGAGAGGATTCACAAACATACAACGAAGTATGCACTCGGTAAAGAGATTTAGAAAAGACTGTTAAGTCTACCTTGTTAGAGGATTTTGACTAGTTCACCTATTAGGATGAAGTAGTAGATCTCTGGCTTGCAACTGAGTTTTTTTATAGAGATTCCTTGATGTACTGATCACCTTTCTGTGATAGATTTGTCACTACTGCTCCTTGTATTGATATGGCCTTTATAATTCTTTATCTACTGCATTTATTTCACATTCACATTCTTACTCACAATACACATTCACTGTATTCCATGCCATGAATATGATGCAATAAATCACACATATATATCAATCCAATTTAAAAAATTACAAAGTTGACCATGACACAAGTTAACAAAAATATTACAAAGTCAACCCACATGAAGAAACTAGGGTTCTAAAGATTGACTCGATGAGGTTCTAATACTTGGCATTTACTATCACTGCTTGGCATCATCATGCTTTTGGTAGATGTAGAAGCTTGGTCCATATTGATCACTTTCAAGTAGTCTTGAACTCAGTCTGCACTGGTGACTTGGTAGATATTGTGCAACTTGGCAAACACCGAATCACTTGGTTACCATGGAGTGGCTTGGTTAACACTATATTCTTATCACATGAACTAAGTACTTGGTAGACACTGCAATACTCGGTAACTACTGATAAACTTGGTATACATTGAACTGCTCAGTTTGAACTGCTGAACTTCACATTAACTAAATCTATTTGGTAACCATTGGGAATAGTCCAAAGGACTCAGTAGCAACTGTAGAAGCTCAGTGGCTACTGAATTACATGGAAAACACTATAAACTGTTCAAAGAGCTTGGTAGCTATACAAAATCTGAATAAGTGTGTGCCACTAATAACAAAATTAACTGATATGTCAACAATCTCCCCCATTTTCATTAGTGACAAAAACACTTATTATCCCAAAACTGAATACCTTGTATTCATCACCATGTGATACTAGCTCAGTCTATTTTGAGATTTTTCAAAAATTGATCTTTGTAAGATATATATAGAGTATATTTGCATCATAGCATATTTCTCTCCTATACTATGTGATCTATTATGCACATGAAACTTTTCTCTTATATACATTTCTCGCCCTGTAACTTTGCTCCCATATCTTATCTCCCCTTTAACTCTGCTCTCCTCCCCCTTTTTGATAGTAATGCCAAAGATTTATTCAACATATTTACACGGAGACACCAAAATGAGATAAGAATTCAGAGTGTACCTTGAGGGTAATTGCTAATGATTTATCCCAGTTTTCTTGAAGAACCTTACATGTCTAAATGACAAATTCCACTTTAGTTGATAGTTCAATCATGTGGTCAGCAATAGAGAACTTGTTATCATGAATTAGGGTTTTTGAATAAACAATATGTTTCTGCATAGAGTCCATGACTAGAAGGATCATATTTTGTATATCAACTGGTGTAGAATAGATCCTTGCTTCTTCTCTTAACAAATTTTCTTGCATGTCTATTAAAAATATGATCTTCTTAAAATGTGTAGAGCTTGAACTGGGTTCAAGTTGTAACTATTGAGCACTTGCCTTAAGATCAGTATCAATTTTGGAAAATTTTTCCTTAACTTCTATGGTATACTCGGTGACATCACATAGCCTTGAAAAAAGTGATGAGACATTAGAATAGGACGCCTCAAGATTGACCAAATTGTTGATAACTCAACTTGATTAACAACAATTTGCTAAACAATATGCTCCAACACTTTATTATTGAATTTATTTTCTACCTTTTCAATCAATTTCTCTTGTCCCTCTATGTCCTCATTAAAATTTTGGACTACCTCTTCAAGTTGAAACAAAATAGGTTGAGAAGAATCAACCTCAATTCCAATAGCCTCAGATAAAATATTTTTAGCATCATCTAATATCTTGTATTCTCTATCTCTTTCTTCTCTTAATCTTTGTTACTTGGCCTTTTTCTAAAGAAGTTTGCCAACTATGTGCATTTGGTCTGTAAACAAATTGTGGATATCCCATTTGGGAATTTCTATTTCCTTATCGAAATCTATATCTTCTTTTATCTCCTTTCCTTTCAAAAATTTTGTACTTAGTTGAGCCTTAGGCTCAACTATCCTTGCACTTATTGCTTTAGTATTAGAAACAATAGTGGACATACTCGAGCGTGTAGTAAAAATTGTTATATCACTGACTGGTGGAATACTTATAGAGATGTTAGAAGAATCCAAAATTGACAAAGTCAAAATTGTAGAATCCAAAACTGAAGTAGACAAAACTAGAGTGCTTACCATGGATGAGCTCAAAACTGAAGAAGTCAAAATTGGAGAGGAGATGGCTGAAGAACTTAACCCAATAGATGAAGAGGGAGATTGTAGCTTAGTTGATGAAGTGAAAGTTACTTCTATCAATGATATGCTAAGTTGTGTTGATTCAAAGAGTGATTGGACATTTGATGCATCTGATGTAGTCACAACCAAACTTGCTGAAGCTACCTCCATACTTGATGTTGTCAAAGATTTGTTCGGGGAGTGAGGAAGTGAGGCAATGACTGCATCTACTATCTTTATTGGGTCAATCTCCTAATCATCTTCCTTATCTTCCTCGGTAGCTTCTGCACCTTGCTCCTCTTCTTCTTCCTTTTCTTTATCTTCCTACTCCTTATACTCTTCATAATCAATAGTAACATAATGAGTTGATCCTTCATCATCTTCTCCATCCTTACCTTCTTCTTCTTCATCATCCTTTACTTGAATTGGATATTCACTTTGCTTATGAATATGGTAAACATTCTTCCAAGTGTTTGTAGCATTTCTCACAACATGATCTATATCCTTAATCAAAACGAAACATGTGTTAAATCTCAAAGTCATTTTCTCTTCATTTTTCTTTAAGGACTATTTTACCTCAGCATCTAGTATGCTTAGTAGTAATTGCCTTAGGGTTTGTGCATATATGTCTTTTACTATTTGTATTGAAAAATCCCATCTTGGATTTATTTTCTCCAATAATTCATTAGAGATTTGAGAGGTGATTTGGTCTAGTGAATACTTCCATTTGCCAATTTTGGTCAGCACCAACTCTTCAACTTATTTCTGCTTTACCTCTGTCATTGTCTCATACTTCAAAGATTTGGAATTTTTTATACCAGCACCTTCTTCCATTTTCTTTAACTTTTCTTGAAAGGTGGGAGGAGGTCTACTAACAACAATGTCACTTCCTTTCTTCTTGGACCTCCTTATAAAGACTATAGTGGATGCCTTTGCAGACTTGGTGATGATCACCTTGCCCTTTTTCTTCTAAGGTTCTTCTTCTTCTTCTTCTAATTCTTCTTCATCCTCTACCTACTCTTCATCTTTACCTTTACCCTCAGTTAACATGAGAGGTGCACAAGATTTTAGTTTGGCTATCCTCCTCTTTCCTTCATTAACTGCTTGAGGTAGCTTGATTTCTAGCTCTATTCTTGCCTTTGCCTCTTCATAAGTACCAAAGTAAGGATCCCTAGGATCCATAGGTTCATTGACAAGGGTTTCAATGATATCCTTGGTCTCATCAATGTTTACTTCATAACCAAGAGGCTTGATCCATACAGTTCTAGGCTTGACTGCCTGGATGTATACCTTATCACAACCAACCATGATGCAAACATCATCCTTGTAGTCCTCAACTAACTTCTTAGGTATCCTAAACCTATTGTTAATTTTTTCTTTAAACACATCAAAGTAGTTGTCCATGATGCTGCCATAGTTTTCCCCATTTTTGCAATGTATTCATTTACTTGGTACAATACTGGCACATCCTTTCTCCATACTACAGTGCCTTTGGAAGGGAAATTTTTTTGCACATAAAAGAATAAACATGTTAACAAAGAATTGAATTTGCATAGGTTATTCTTGGAGGTTCTAATGCTTTCCATATTCTTATTAAATTGTCTTAGTAATAACTTGATGAGGTCATAAGACAAGTTATTCTTCACCACTTTCTATGCCAAGTCCATAGCTTCACATGATACATTGTTGTGATGGCTTGAATTTTATATCTTGTGGGCTATAACATGAATAAAAAATTTGAGTTTTGCATGTATAACACTACTTATTTTCATGCCTCTGCCATCTCACTCAGCTAGGGTTTTCTTTTCCAATTCAACTCGACCTAGGGTTTTGGTCATTTTGGCTTTGGCGAGCATGGGAAGGTCAATAATTTGGTGAATCATCTTTTTCATTATCAATATTTTCTGCTCCAACCATAGTTGACCATTTTGCACCCAGCTAAGAATATACCTAATCCATTTTATTTGAAACTCTCAGGGCATATGGGGAATATGAGTTAAACCTTTTGTTTCCAAATGTTGATGCTTGGGTTTCAAGGTTCCATCAACACACAACTGAGCTAGGGCATCATCCATTTCAAGAGTACTAATTTCTTGAATTGTACATTTAAAATAAGTTCTAATGTCATTGATAAGAAGTACCTTGGGAGGAATTTGTGATTGAGCTCCATTGGGGTCTAGGGTTTCTGCAACTGCAGGCACAAGCTTGAAGTCTGACGCCTTCCATTCAACACCATGAACCAACATATTAGAACCTTTCTTTGCCTTGCTACTAATGCTGGATGCCATTTTGCTTGATAGCTTGAGAAAAATTTGAAAAATTTTGCAAGAAATTTGCTCAAGTCGCTTGATCGCACAAAAAATAGCACTTCACAATAGCTCTCTAAAATTCATGGAGAAAAATAAATTCGCTTCCATGGCTTTTGTCAAAATTTTGTTATTAATGCTCGGTAAAAAGGTAGATGAGTTATCATAATGCTTGATAGGCTATCATCCACTACTTTGTATTGATCACTTGATGAAGTCTTCGTGACTACCTTCGTTACTCCTGACCTTGCTCGGTAGAGTCTATGAGCTGACCTTACTCGATAGAGAAGGTAACTCGATAATGACTGATATAGATCATGCTTAGTGATCCCTTTTTATCTTGTATATGGATTTGGATCTTTGTCACCTTTCAACTGGAATTGATTATGATGTCTTCTTTGATAGCTTGGTTCTAGTTCTTTCTTAAGAACTTAATTAGGAATGGTAGAGTCACCTAGTTCTTGAGTGACTTGACCATCATTGCTTGGACTAGAATCCTTGGTAGACTTAGGAATCTATTGCTATCTCATCTGCTTTTGAATGTTATCAGCTTTTTCCTTCTTCTCATCTTCAATCTTACTAGGTATTCATACAATTCTTGGCAATATGACCAAGTTTTGTACAAATGTAACATCTTATAGTGGTATTTCTTTTCCTCATATGATGTTTAACACAATTCATACCAATGTGTCCATATTCTCTACAGAAATGACATCTACACCAAGTATTATAATCCCAACCAAATATTGCCTTCATAATTTGTTCTACAAGATTCAATGTCTTTGTTTTGCATTCTGATGCCTTGTGTCCATGTTTCTTGTATTTATGACAGTTGCCTTCAAATTTAGGTTTCTCTTTGCATTCGTTAGCCCTGTGACCATGCTGATTATAGTTGTAGCATTTTCCATTGAATTTTTCTTTTCCATTACTTTAACATTTATTTGATGTATGACCTATCTTACCACAATGATTGCAAGTAGGTCTTTAATTCCTTTGAGAACCTTGTTTGGAGGATTCACCTTCTTCTTTGTATCCAGTTCCTACTTTTCCTTTTTGCCTATAGAGGTTTTGCTCATTTAGTTGAACCATGTCTGCTTGAGATTTCATGATTCTTTCATTGATTTGCTTCTAAGTGTTTAGGTCATTTTTCAATCTTTCACTGATTTTTTTTTTATATCTCAACTCATTTCTTATTCTTTCATTGATCTATCTTTCAAAATTTAGATCATTTCTTAATCTTTCATTGATCTGTCTTTGGCTCATGATTTCTTCATTTGCATTGGAGAGTTTATCAACAAGGTCTACATGCTGAAGGGATTGGTTTTGGATCTCATTGTTTCTTCCATTCATTTCTTCTTTTATCTTGTTCCTTTATTCCAAGACTTCACATAACCTTGCTACTATTTTTTTGCATCTCTTGCTCTTCATCCTAATGATGGCCTAATGATGGATCATGTAGTGTGATTCAAAATGTTGATGGTAAAAGTCTTAACACAATCAAATCCAGAAACATATCAGTACAGTATAATGGATTTTGGAAATTTGTTCTCTTTAAATAACCTTACTAACTGAATTTCTTGTTCTCTTTTCAGCTTTCTTACTTCTTGTAGGGAACCATTTTTCTCTAGGAGTTCTTTGATTAAATTATTTGCTTCATCTAAACTGCTTGAAGGGAAAAAAATTTCAATTCTTTCTTCAATGTAGAGATGATCATTTATTTGATTTGAAAGTTCCTTTCTTCTTTTTACAGATTGGAAAAGTGGCTCCTTAGCTTTCTTGAGTTGGGAAATGGCCATTTCCAGATCCAAATTTTCATTGTCAATAGCTTTATCAAGTCTGAATATCTCCAAATCCTTGATCTTTTCTCAAGCTGTTAAAGTTTCTCCTTGAGAACCAAAATGCTTTGATACCAATTGTTTGAAATATTCAAGACTATGCTAAGTTACTGAGAGGGGAGGGGTGAATCACTAACTTCTAAAACTTCTACCAATTTCAATTCTTAATCCAATAAACCATTTAACATCATATCTGATCTAATTGCATGCATGAGAAACTAAAATTATAAAAGCATTCACAACACTTGAACACAATGATTTGGTGACCCAAAAACATTCCAAATAGAAAGTAAAACTGGGTGGGGATGATACCCACAAATTTTAGTACTGTAACATAAAGTTGGTTGATTAAGGCTTACATTGATCACTTCTGATGATCTGCCATGTTAGGAGCAAATAGGATTACTAGATCCACCTTGTGAGAGGATTTACAAACATACAATGAAGTATGCACTTGGTAAAGAGATTTAGAAAATACTATTAAGTCTGCCTAATTAGAGGATTTTGACTGGTTCACCTATTAGGATGAAATAGCAGATCTCTAACTTGCAACTGAGTTTGCTAATAGAGACTCCTTGATGTACTGATCACCTTTCTATGATAGATTTGTCACTGCTGCTCCTTGTATTGATATGGCCTTTATAATTCTTTATCTACCGCATTTGTTTCACATTAACATTCTTACTCGCAATACACATCCATTGTATTCCATTCCATGAATATCACACACACACACACACACACACACACACACACACACATATCCAATTTACAAGATTACAAAGTTGGCCATGACACAAGTTAACTCAAATATTACAAAGTCGGCCCACATGAAGATACTTAGGTTTTGAAGATTAACTTGGTGAGGTTCTGATACTCAACATCAACTGTCACTTCTTGGCATTGTCATGCCTTTGGTAGATGTAGAAGCTTGGTCCATACTGATCACTTTCAAGTAGTCTTGAACTCAATTTGCACTAGTGACTTGGTAGATATTATGCAACTTGCCAAACACTGAATTACTTGGTTATCATGGAGTGGCTCAGTTAACGCTATCTTCTCATTGCATGAATTGAGTACTTGGTAGACACTACAATGCTCAGTAACTACTAATAAACTTGGTATACACTGAACTGCTTAGTTTGAACTACTAAAATTCACACTAACTAAATCTGCTTGGTAACCATTGGGAATAGTCCAAAGGACTTAGTAGCAATTGTAGAAGCTTGGTGGCTACTAAATTACATGGCAAACATTGTAAACTATTCAAAGAGCTTGGTGGATGTACATAATCTGAATAAGTGTGTGTCACTAATAACAAACTTGATCAATATGTCAATACAACTATAGGGTTGTAGTTCCTTTGGTTCTATTTGAATAGTGTTGCTCCTGGCTTAAGGGGGATTTCATGTTTGAATTTCTCATGCATGAAATTTCTTAGATCTTCATAGCTCCAAGAAAATACATCTTGATATTCAATGAGTAATTTCTTTATTTCTACCTCTCCTTTTGTGTGCAACACTTCCCTATGTTTATCATATTTGGATTGATTTATGTCCCTATATTTATTCCATCATACTCATCACAAGATTTTCCTTTGTTATCTCTTTCTCTCTTAATGTATGCATCATGTCTAACAAAAATATTTTCCAAATAAATGAGATGAGATGGGATCTTGTTACTTTTGAATTGGATCATATCTGGCTCTGTTTTCCTTTTGTCATCTATTAATGGATCACCACTTGAATTAGTACTTCCTTCAAAATACAGGCTTGCAAAAGGTTCTATCCCTTTAATGAATTGTTGTATGTGTTTACCATCATCAAACACCTGCCAAGAATCTTAATTATCATGAACATTGGATCTAAATAGAACTTCTGCTTTATGGATTTGATCTTTGAAGTTAGGATGTGGTAAGAGAAAACATGCAGAGACTATTAAAGAATCAACTCTTGAATTCAATTCCCTTGGTGCTACTATGATTGAGAAAGCATCCAAAATTTCAATCTCATCCCACACCTTATTGTGGTCGTTTTTCAATCTTTGGTTCTTCACTTGCCTTACCACCAAATCTGCATCTCCTTGATCTTTGAGTATTTTGACCCCTTTTTGTTTTTCTAAAATTATTCCAAGGAGAAGGGCTTCATACTCTATAGTATTGTTGGCATTCTTGAAATCTAACTTGTATGCCAAATAAGTTGTTTCTCCACTAGGTGATGTCAAAACCACTCCTACACTCGAACTAGCATTGGCACAACTACCATCGATTATCAGAAACCCCTAAGTCTATGATGCAATTACTCAACCTATTTCCATTAATAAATAAGGAAATGTAAAAATTATTAGGTTTTTGATTTGGAGAAGTAGATAAGATAATAGATTCTTCTTCTTGAAACAACTTAGGTAGTGCAAGATCTTCATCAACCAGAAAGGTTCCACTAGTGCTAGCTTTTCTGTGATGATCAACATTAGCATTCATACTATCATGACCTCCATCTTTATTATTACATAGCTCAACAAGTATTTGAAGTTGATTAGGGTTAGACTTCAAATAATCTAGTGGAGATATCTAAACTCTCACCTCTTCACAATATTATATTATATCAAAGGAATTAGATAACTTACCTTTGTGTTCCTTTTGTGAAGTTGAAGGTACCATGCCACTATCTCTAGCTACTTTGTTTTTGAATTGAATTGGAGGTTTGGTTCTTATTGTTAGACCCCTAGTCATGATTATCCAACTGAGGTCCATCTAGAGTTGCAAAATAGTCCCCTCCAATTTTTTATTCTGATTTATACTCTAAATAAAAGTTTTTAGAGTCACCACAAGGAGTATGATCATCTTCACTTTCTAGATATTCCACTATTTATTCTTTATTTTCCACCATCTTCTTATACTTGATCATGTTAGCACATGTATCCCCATTATGATCTACCCTTAAGTAGAAAGCACACATGTTTTGTCTCTTTGGAGCAACCTCAATTGCTAGCCTCTATTGAGCAGGTGGTATTCACAAAGTCTTACCTCCATTTGGATGTCTATAACCTTCTTGATAAGGTTGGTGAAAAGAATTAATAGGCCTATTGATTTGTTTCTTTATTGAAATAACTTCATTAGCCAATTTTTGGAGCATGACATCTATATTATTTGAAGTGCTATTGCATTACCTATGGTTCTGGATTGAAGTTCTCTTTTCCACTTACGAGAGGCTATCATGTCATCTTCCATCTCTCACAACTAGAATTTTGGAAGCTTGTAAATTTTCTATATTTTCTCTCCTAATTTGATATCCTGGATTAGGAGGCATAAAGATGATGTATAAGGTCTTCTTATTGTCATCTGTTGGTGCACTTTTAGTAGGTATTCTCTTGATGAGTTTGTTAAACTTTGTGTTAAAATTGCTCATCGAAAAAAATGGTTCTTTATTTATTTGTGCCAATTGTAGAAACAAAACTTGTGCATCTTCTATACTTTTATAGCATTCTTCAAACCTTTTCGTCATGTGATTCCAATCTATGATGCACCTATAGGTAAATCTTGGAACCAATCAGCAACATTATCTACAATAATATCCACAAACATCCTGACTGCCACATCTTCATGTTGAGGATTCACTACACCACAAGCTTTATGAAAAGAGCTTAGATGTTGTTCTATAGAGATTGTGCCATCACCATTTAATCTTGGGAACTTTTTTTGATGCTCTTGGAAAGTCATTATTGGCTCCAAGGTTGAGAGTACTAATTGCATTTCCCCAAGGGACTGCCATAGATAGTGGTATAATGATAGGATTTTCTTGGAAAGTGATTGAAACAAGGGGTGCTACCCCATGCAACAAAAAAGAATTATAAATAAGAGAAATATAAGTTTTAGCAATAGGAGGGGAAGATTGATTTCTCCTTGTTCTAGCAAAAACAACTACAGGAAAGTGAGTTTCTTAGCCTCAGATTCCCTTGTAAGTGCTCTTCCCTTTTTGAAAAATATCTTCTAGGATAGGAAAGTTGGCCTTCTTGAGTTCCTCATATATTGGGTCAATCCTTCCTCTTTCATTGGCACTCCTAGAATACGTGGGATCTAGGATGAATCCACTATTTAGAAAATGGTGTTTTGAGTTTACCTTAACCCTGGTGATCAAAGAAAATTTACTAGTCTTCAACTTTGAGTTAGCTTCTCCTTTTCTAGCAAGTTAAGGATACAAAATTGGTATTAGGTTCTTATGGAAAACACCTCACTTCACAAGACCTATCTTGCAACTCAAAATATATACAAAATTAGAGTGCAAATTAATTTTGAAGAGAAATTCTTTAGAGCTCTTTCATTATGAATTCTCCCTAGCAGAGTCACCAAAAATTGTTGGTTAACAGTTTGTTCTCCTATTGTGGTTTACAACCTAACTCTTTTGAAACCCAAGGTTTGGAGAAACAAAAGGATGTCACCAAAAAATGGATTAGTGTATGTGTTCTATCACCACCCTCTAAATTACAAGGTACAACTCCCTTAGGACTTACAATGATGTGCAATGAATATGTATTTCTTAGATTAGAAGTTTATGATAGAATAAGCTCTTAACCTAAGAGCAGCAAAGGCTGACCAAATTATTTGTAGACATAAATAATTCAGGCAATATGGATTAGGACAACCTATCACACTCAATGGAATGACTATAGTAGATTGTCTTGAAATTTTTAGACCCTTACTCCTATTCTAAATTTAGATTAACTATCTAAATACAAAAGAGGAAAGAAAGAAGAGATGCACATGAGGGAAAATGGAATTGATTTAACTATTAGACTTCTAAGGTGAAATAGAATCCAACAAGTTGCTAATAGATCCATCCACATTTATTCTTCAATTCCCAATGAAAATACTTTTAACATGTGATGGAACAAACAAGAGGAGAAGTAGAACCTCATGTGAAAAAGAAAATGGAATTACCTATAAGGTAAATACCATGGTGAAATAGAATCCATGAGGTGATCACAGAATCACATGTAATCATCCTTCAACTCTCAATGCATAAATAATCTATAAATTAAATGGGCCACAAAAGATGAAGAGCAAATTAGGTAAGTGGAATTATAGAGCCAATTCACTATCAAGTTTCCTGACCTTTACATTATCATAAGAAATTACATTTATAGTTTTTTTGTTAAACCCATTCATCACTAGAAATCCAACAGTCATATTATTACAAATATTTAACATAAGAAATCTAAGAGTAAAATCTCAAATTTGTAGGTAGATTAATCAACTAATATCTCTCCTAACCTTAAGCCCTAATCTTGTGACGACCTTGTTTTGTTGATTCACTTGGAATTCAAACCCTTCATATCCTTGTAAACTTGGAATTGTGTGTTTCCAATCTTACGATCACTTCCCTATCGCATGATCAAGGGTTCCCTTCAAGTCTTCTACGATAATATGATCAACAAATTTTTGTAAGATTAGAACATCAACCATAATGTCTTTTTCATAGCTATGACCTTATGCTTAGCAATTTGAAAACCTTTTCATAGCTTCATTCCCTTGCACATAAAATCTTATGATGATACGATGACAACTTTGCGTAGCATCAGGCTTTATCTTTCTCAGCCTTATGATCTTACAATCACAATCAACTAACTCTTTGTCATGATTTTAGAAACTTTCCTTTAATTGTTGTTTCTAACTCTTGACCATACATTGGCTATTATCTCCCCTTTTTTGTAACTTTGGAGATTCCTGGATGCACTTTATGTTATCCCTTTATGACCATACACTCACCCGTATGTGATGGCTTATGAAACCCTCATTATTTTCTCTTGTGATCTCATGGTCCACTGCTCTTCATATCTTCAAAATATTTAATTGACATGTGCTCAATTTCTTCATGCTCATGCATATGGCCCCACTCGACTTTAACATTTCCCTACTTATGATCTTACAATCCTTACCTTCATAGCTTTGAAAGTCTCTTTATTAGCCTTTATGCTCATACACTCCTCAATTTATTGTAACATCATATCATTTTACATGTACCATGAGATACTTATGATGACACAAAAACATGATGATCATAAGATCAAAAAATTGACAACACACACCTGTGATGCTACAACTACATGGTATATCATAAAATTAGGATACTTAGCACTTGCGTTTATGATACTCTACCAACCTTTATTTTGTAACATTAGAAGAGAGAAAACCACTTAAAATACTTAAGGGCATGAATTTTCAACCAACCAATGGCATGCATTCCTTTTATTGATTGACTTTCCTAATCACCTACATAGCTATTAAGATCACATCTAGACCGTTCATGTGACATATCAATAGTGCATGTTTTCTTGCCTTTATATTTTAGTATATCTAAGGATTTTAACTTGGTTTTCTATTGAAACAACTAGTTTCCCTATATTTTGAGGTTGATCACCTATGATAGCTTCCATTGAAATGAAAACCACTATAGACATTGGTCCTCAAAATCCTTTTGAATATCTAGATGATGAATCATTGGAGTTTTCATACCTTCTTCTCATCAAGGAGATGCTTATAACTAAACCACTAAACCCTAAATCACCTAGCCCTTGACCAATGCAATGCTTACATGATTTCCTACATAGATTAGCTTGAAAAAGGGGTGATGAGGAGAGAGGTCATTCTAGGGGCACTCTAGACATAGACTCAAAATATTGACACATTCACTTAACTTCAACCTAAAGAAAAATTAGATGAACTAAAAATTGGACAAAAATTGGCTCTACTTAGGGATTTAATCATGACAATGCTTAAAAGGATCATAGAAATCTCTTGTTTCACAAAACAAGGTGACAACTTGGCAACACAAAAAGAACAGACTAATATAGGATAGCATCAACACCTAACTAAGAAAGTGAGAAACTAAGCCTCATACATGCTAGGATACAATAGGTTTGCATGATTATAAAATCTGGTCAGAGACCTTAGATCCAATTCTAACTAAATGTCCTTTATGTTACAATGAACTACCTACTTACTTGATTCTACTGTAGAGGGCTATTCCATTAAATATATATGCATTGTGGCATACAAGTCAACCTTAAGATCCATAGTATATTCCCCAAGAATAGGAAATGTATTATGATAAATAGGTCTAGTCACAAATCATAAAGAAATCATGACATTAACTCTTTGACAACTTACAATTCCAAAATTATGTCACCACATGGTCCAAGATCATAGCTATAAGTGCCACCAAAAGATCACAAGTTGTAGATATCCATGAAAAATCCAAATTCCATGATCAAATCCAAGAACAAATAATAACATGCTACCCAAGATAGAGCAATTCAAATAACTCGTTACTCGAGCATTGGGGAAGTCTTAACAAACTTAACTTAATTACTTGGTTGTAACTTATATAATGGAAAGTAATTTCTATTGGAAACATGAATTTTGATAATATTCCTATGGGGGAGTATTGTAGAAACATGATTAGATCATTATCATGATGATATGTTACATTCATGACTATGTTTGTCGTTGATGTCAACATAACAATTTTATGTGGTATTTGATAGAAGAACAACGAAAAGATCAAGTTGGTACAAACAGATCATTGAGTAATTTCACTAGTGAGTTTAAAGGGAGACACTAATAAGTTTCTAACAAATTCAGCTAACCTTGGAAGAAAAAAATATTAAGTCTAGAAGAAGTTATGCAAGTTTTGGTGAAGATTGTTCTGAGATAGAGTTTACAGAAGCATGTTCTGGTGAACTTATTATATCTTGTAGCAGAACTGTTATTCTAAGAAGCAAGGTTAAAGGCATGTAGAAGACATGTTGGTGATGACATGGATAATCTTTCTCATCATAATATTACATGCACAAAAAGTTATTCAACTTACAAGGCAACTAATTAATGTTATAGCTAAGTGTAACATGTTCTTAATGAGGTCTTATAATAATTAATTGAGAGGTGTAATAGCCAACTCAGGGAATTTTTTTTATGGATTTGGTATAAAGGAAGGACATTTTAATTTGATTGGATATGATTGTATGCAAGATTTTAAGAAGCACAAAGAGCAGAATAGAAGAGAAATAGTTGATATGTGAAGATAAGTAGAGCAGAGCGAAGTTGGAGAGAACTTCATTGTCAAGGTTTTATTTAGAGATCCAAATTTTGATACTTGGATCCAAGGTTTATGACCTATTCTACAAGGTCCAACAGTGATTGATCCACTTGACAGGATAGAGGAAAGAGGATAAAGCACAATATAGACAATTATTCTGCAAGGAATAGTTGAGAGATCAGTTGGACAATGAGTTCAGTGGTCTTTCCCCAGAAGCTATTTGGATAGTGGGTCCTTCTACCTTCTACAACTCCTAATAGGGTTGGAATATGCTAACAAGGATTCAAAGTCTCCTAGTAGGGATCCTTATGTACTGAATGTGTTTATAGACTCCTAACAAGGTCCATCCTTTAACAAGGAATATACTTATATATATATATATATATATAAGTATATCTTTGTGGGCATCATTCCCACCAGGGTTTTCCCTCTGATCAAAGGGTTTCCCTAGTTAACAAATTTGGTGTAATTGTGTGTGTGCATCTTTTTATGGTTGCTATTTATTTTGGTTGAATGGTTAAGATTAATTAAGGTTGATAAATGTTTTAATTGGATAACTGATTCACACCCCCCCCTCCCCCCCCGCCCTAGTTATCTTGGTGGACTATTATTTCTAACAATTTCCTCACTTGTAATATATGTAATGGTATGGTTAATATGAAATCCTTGATGTTGGGTATCAAAGAAGAGATGAAGCATTATGAGATTCTTTGATTAGAGGTATGATTGGAATCTATTATAATTCACAATTTACTTCAATATAACTATAAATGCAACTAATTTGTTAATGAGTTAGTTCAATAAAGGTGGCTTTAACTTTTCCTCTATTAGACAAGTATCTCAAAGGTGGATATGAACTTATACCTTTGGGAAGCATGCTGAGGTAGCGATCATTTTATTCTCATCAAATCCTAATAAGGTTGGGAACCTTTTAATATGGGTTCAATTCTTTAACATGGATTTATCCTTTAACATGGACATATGTACTAAATGTATTATACTCCTAACATGCTTAAGTTCTATAAAAGGGATAATTTTATATTAGTGCATAATCTTGTGAGTATAATCCCCACCAAGGATTTCCCTTTAGAGAAAAAATCCTCGTGTTATATATTGCCTTTCTAATTTTTGTGCATTAATATATTCTTCTTCAGTGACTGATTTTGTGTATTAATATATTCTTCTTCAATGATGTTTGAACTTTATAGTTATTACTCACAATTCATTCCAAATAAATATAGTCTTCAATGATTTCCATCTTAACCACTCTAATATCATCCTAAATAGATGTCCTTAAACCATTGAGGAATCTTGAAATTCTTTCAACCTCATGATCCATATGTCCAAATCTAGTGTCTAACCTATAAAATCCTTTGGTATACTCTTTTAAAATGTATTCATTCTACTTTAGGTTCTCCATCTTCCTCAACAAATTGGATTCGTAATCACCATATAATAATTTACCTTTTATTTTATTTACCATCATCCCATGACTTTATATTTTCCTTTGCTCTCTTTTTTCTACCATTTTACAATTGTTCCCACCATAACGATGCACACCCTTTCAACTTAGTGCTATCAATTTTCACATTATTATTTTTATTTGTATTTTCATAATCAAAATACTTTCTCATTTTTGTAATCCAATTGAGTAATTTTTTCAAATATATCTTACCATCATAATCAAGAAAATTGAAATGTGGTCTTGCATTAACTCTATTAAGGGCTCTCATGAATCTTTTATCCCCTTGTTCAAGTACAAGTTAAACATCTATTGTAACTACTTCCTTTGTTTCCTTATCACTCACATATCTAATAGGTATTCCTCTTCTCTAGGAATTTGGTGTTTCTACTACTTGAAGTCTAGTTGTGATCTACCTCATCATATCCATAATCAAGGATTTGTATTTGTCCTTCCACAAAATATTTTTCTATCCCCTATAATTTTAGGTTAGATCTCAATTTCTACCACCCTATAATAAATAAATTTGGGATTCACTACTTCTAGTTCAACAAATCGATCCTCAAGAACACAAACCTTTCTCTCATACCACCTAATGTAGTCACAAATGGAGGGACCTCAAAGAGATCTATCCAAATATGCAACAAGAGTAAACATAATATGAAAAAAAAGAGATACATGCCTCATAAATTATAGGATACAATAGATTTTCTTGATTATAATATTTGGTTAGAGACTTAGATCCAATTCTAACTACATATCCTTCATGTTACAATGAACTGCCTACTTGATTTTGTTCTAGGGAGCTATTCCAACACACACACACACACACACACACACACACACACACACACACACACAAGATCCATAATATATTCCCAAAGAATAGAAAACATATCTATCCAAATATGCAACAAGAGTAAACATAATATGAAAAAAAAGAGATACATGCCTCATACATTATAGGATACAATAGATTTTCTTGATTATAATATTTGGTTAGAGAACTTAGATCCAATTCTAACTACATATTCTTCATGTTACATTGAATTGCCTACTTACTTGATTTTATTCTAGGGAGCTATTCCAATATGTGTGCGCACGCGCGCATGCACACACACACACACACACACACACACACACACACACACACACACACACACACACACACAAGATCCATAATATATTACCAAGGAATAGAAAAAATATTACAAAAAATAGGTCTAGTCCCAAATCATAAATAAATCATGACATAAACTCTTTGACAACTTAGAATTCCAAATTTAGTTCATCACATGGTTCAAGAACATAGCTATAAGTGCCACCAAAGATCACAAGTTGTAGATATCTGTGAAAAATCCAAATTTCATGATAAAATCCTAGACAAAATAACAACATGCTACCCAAGAGAGAAAAATTAAAATAACTCAAGCATTGGGGAAGTCTTAACAAACTTACCTAATTGCTTGGTTGTAACTTGTATAAAGGAAAGTTTACTCATTTGTATTAAATGGAATGGTATGGTTTATATTCAAGCCTTGATGTTGGATACCAAAGAAGAGATGAAGTATTATGAGATTTGATGAGAAGAGATATGATTGGAATCTATTACAATTCACAGTTTCCTTCAATAGAACTATAAATATAACAAATTTGTCAATCAGTCAGTTCAACAAAGGTGGCTTTAACATTGTTTCTATTAGAAAACGAGTATCCTGGAGGTGGATATAAACTTATTGCTTTGGGAAGTGTGCTCAAGTAGTGGTCATTTTATTTTCATCAAGTCCTAATAGGGGTGGGAACCTTTTAATATGGGTTTTATTCTTTAACATGGACTTGTCCTTTAACATGAACATATGTAGTAGATATATTATATAAACTCCTAATAAGGTTAAGTCCTCTAAAAGGGATATTTTCATATTAGTGCATAATCTTGTGAGCATCATCCCCACCAAGGATTTTCCTTGAGAACACAAATCCTCATGTTATATATTGGCTTTCTAATTTTTGTGAATTGATATATTCCAATCCTTTGGTGATTGATTTAAGATGTTTGAATTATATAGTTATCACTCACAACTCATCCCCCCCTCCCAAGTTATGAGGTATGGAATTTGATTACTAACAATTGATATCAAATATTTCAATACTCTTTGAGAAGGAATCTTAATTTCTTGAGGAGATCTAGGATGGTTTATAGGAAGGAAAACTCAATATTTGACAGTAATAGCCATGATAACTAGAAGAAAAAGATGACAACACATCTGATCTACTTGGGAATTGATTACTAGATGATTACAGATATTTAAGAGGCTATAAAGATAAATATTGATTCATCTTCATGCATTTATAAGGAGAAGGAAGCATTTACCATGATTACTAAGGAAGATTTTATTAGTACCCTATCTCAGCCATATTTATAGAGGTTAACGAGATTTAAGACATACTATTTGGATTGAGTTGGGGAAATTTTATGAAAGAGAAAACTACACAAAGAAAGTGAAGTTGCATAATTGGAAAGCAAAGTTAAAGATTAAAATAATGCATGATGATGAGCCTATTATATCTTATTATATGAGAATAATAGAAATTGTTATAGGTATAAGGAATACTAGTGGTGCTATAACAAAATATGAGTTTATGCAAAATATTCTAAGTTTTTTCCCACCAGCTTACAAAACAAAGACTGTAGCTATTGAGGAAGTGATACCTGTCATCATGAGATTCAAGATGGAAATACTCATTCTTAAGTTGAAAGTTTTTCAAAAATTTAGATAGTTTTATGAAGGAGAAAAGTACACAAAGAAAGTGAAATTGCATAATTGGAAAGCAAAGTTAGAGAGTGAAAGAATGCATGAGGATGAGCCTATTAGATCTTATTATATGACAATAATAGAAATTGTTATAGGTATATGGAATACTGGTGGAACCATAACAAAATATGAGTTTATGCAAAATATTCTAAGTTTTTTTCCACTATCTTATGAAACGAAGACTATAGCTATTGAGGAAGTGATACCTCTCATCATGAGATTCAAGATGGAAATACTCATTCGTAAGTTGCAAGATTTTCAAAATTTTAGATTAAAGATTAATTACCTATATTAGAATCTACTTTTAAGGCTACTATTCATAAAGATAAAAGGATTATAACAAAGAGCATGAATACTAATAGAGCTTAATAATTCTTGGAGAACATGTAGAAGAATAGGTAGAGATAGAGGAAAAGAAAATGAATATTGAAGAACATGAAGTATTGGTCATTAAGAGAGAACACATAGATAAAGGAAAATATGAAGGTGAGTTTCCTTAGATATATTTTTCATGTAATATTGGTCATTTTACATGTAGATGTCCAACTATAGTGACTAAGTATAAGCCCAAGCCTTACAAATCTAAATATCCTATGGAATGCTATTATGAGGTGGTGAAAGAGTATAAAATAATAAATCAAATGATAGTGATGATTATGAAATTGGTTTTATTTCTATAAAAGAATAAAGTCCCATGAATGAGGAAAATATATTAGTTTCACATGTTGAGAAGAAATCTAAATGGATCGTGGATAGTGAATGCTCACATCATATGACATTTGATAAAGATAAGCTTTTGGAATTAAATAAATATGGGGGTAGATTTATTATATTTGGTGATAATAGCCCTTATTTGATTAAAGGAAAATGATCTATTACTCTTGATAGAAAAACTAACACTGATGATATCTTATTTATTGATGGATTGAATCATTACTTGTTGAGTGTTGGTCAACTTGTAGATAAGGGTTATTATTTGTAGTTCAAGGATAGAAGTTGTAAATCTAGAGATCATTCAAGAAATATGATTGCATCATGTAAAAATACAAGAAGCAATGTATTTCAGTTAAATCCCTCTGAAGTAAGTTGTTTTGTTGTAAAGTTTGAGGATAATTGGTTGTGGAATAAGATATTTTATCATGTTAACTTTGATAATATGGTAAGGATTAGTAATTCAAATGCTATCAAATATTTACCTAACATTGTGAGTCCTAATAACATGTTGTGAAAGGAATTTGTGATGGGTAAATAGACAAGGAATAACTTTTTGAACAGTTTACACTCTGCTAAAGTAAATTAGATCTCGTGTAATAGATCTGAGTAGTCCTACTAAGACTAGATCATATTATGGTGAGATATACTTTATTCTTTTTGTTGATGATTAATATAGGATGATGTGGATTACATGTATGAAGGAGAGATTTAAGGCCTTTGATAAGTTTGAGATTTATAAGAAAAGGTAACTTAGAACGAATCAACTTTGAAGACCAAATTCTTGAGGTTAGACAAAGATGGGGAATTCACATAATATAGATTTAATGTGTATTTTGAAGAGAATGGTATATTTTCAAGGGATACATGAGATCCTAGGACTACATAGAATGAAGGATTGGTGTAAAGAAGGAATAAAACAATAATTGATATTGCAAGGAATATGATGTCTAAGGTAATGATATCTCATGTTTATTGGAGAGAAGTAATTGCCACAAGAATTTACAAATTGTATAAAGTTAAGATTAGACATGGTACATGTAAAACTTCATATGAACTATGGTTTGGTCATGTTCCATCAATTAAGTATTTTAGATTTTTGTTAGCAAGTGTTATATTAGAAGAGATGATGAGATAGGGAAGTTTGATCCTATATTGGATGAAGGTATATTTCTTGGATATTCAAAAAAGAGAAAACATGTAGATGTTACATCCCATTATGTGCCTAACTATCTTAATACACCTCTCTTAGCATCTAACAATTGATACCTAAGATTCATGCCTAGTGGCCTCATCTCTTGACACCTAAGTACATGATATACCATCTAAAAAACAAAAAAATTAGATAGATGCATCAGAATCATGATAGAAAATCTAACCAAAAACAACAAAGAAAAGCTATTTTATCAAATGCAAAACCTTTAAATCAAATGAAAAAGTCAAATGTCAATTGCAAATATTTTAAAGTAATTGTGACAATCTACTAGCTATTGTGGCAACTTTATCAATTATGGGATATAAATAGCAATTGTGGCACATGATCTATGATTATGCCATTTTCAATAGCCACTTATGGCACCTTAGTCTTTCAAGAAAAATGATTTTTTTGAACATGTAATAAATATAGTAATTAATGAGCTAGGTATAAATTCTCACTGGTAGTCCATTTCCCTCTAGATGATTAAATGTCTAGACTCAGTTAGATAGATGCAATACTCTAATCAACCCATCATCACAACTCAAATGGAAGAAACTAAACATAAATGCTTACCAAATGTTAGGAGCTCTTGGATGCAAAGCGAAGGAAATAAAACTCAAGTCACTACTTATAGATGGTTGATCAAAACCCTAATTCATTATCCTAAACCTCATAAAATTCAAACAATTATATCTTCCATATTATAGCTCTAGTTTTTTATTCATTCAATCCTATGCACACTATTTAATATTGTCAACAAATTAATGCTCAACTTGTTTGACACTATTTCACTTAACTTGTTGATGGGATATAAAATACACATCATGACTATGACACATTGGGAAAGGATTTAAATCACAACTTTTTTGGCACAACACTCAAAATCATATCATATCAAAGAGAGTCAAATATAGACACCCAAATTGGCCAATCCTGTAAGTTTGAATCAATTACTAATTATTCTTTTAAATTGATTAAATATTTTTAATTGTTTAATTATTCATCTTTCTTTTTCTAAAAGCCTAATCTTTTTATCATTTAATCCTCCTCAACACTAGTTAAATAATTAATATTATTTGATTAATTTACCTTTTAATTAAGCCGATAGGCTTATACGTGGGAGCTTTGCTCTCGGATTTTACAATTTCCTGTTGAATTTCATATTTTTCGACAATAGTTCTTTGCCTTTAGTAATTTCTATTTTCTACTCCTAAAAATTATCACTTTTATTTCTAATTTAGTCTCTAATTTCTATTTTCTATTCACCTCCCCATTTAATAGATTTTATTTAACATTTGTTTATAAAACAAAATTTTCAATCAAAGTGGAATAGTGAAATTTTGTATATTCATGAAGGATTGGAGAATTTTCTATGCTGTGAAGAGGGTTTCATAATCTTCTTTGCGTAATCTATCCATTTCCCTACTTGTTTTCAAAGGTTTAGATTTATATATGCAATAATGTTCACAAATCTTCATAGTCTTATTTATTAGTTTCATGGTGCTGATTTTTCTTGGTTTTTTAATAGATCTTTATTTTTTTAGTGTGACAATTTTTTTGGATAGTTAATTATTATTTTTACACCCTTTTTAAAAAATCTATAGGACTTACAAATTAGTGAATCATTGAATGATAGGTGTTGAAAAGAAGGTAAAATAAAGTTTGAGTGTTGTATATTATTTTATTTTTGTGACAGATTATTCATTTTGAATTAGGCAAGAATTTTTTTAATGTTAATTGTTAAAATCAAGATAGTTATGTTTCCAAACTCTATTCTATTTAGATATTATCATTTTATTCAGCTGTGTAGAATCTACTTTTGTTAATTATTTGTGATTACATATATAACAATAACTAAAATTGAAGTTTATTGTTTATATATGCAGCTCTAATGAAAAAAAATATTACTAGATTTGATAGTGAAGACTTTGAATAGAAAAAATTATTTATGCATCTTAACAAGAGAGAAAAGTTGAAAAATAAAATGATAAATATAGAAAATGGAAAAAAAATATTGTTTTAATAAAGAATGATTTGGGTCAAAATTGAAAAAATATAGAAAGTATTTGTGCATCTAAATTCTACTTTAATATTTCTTCAAATTAAAATTTAATTTAATTTTAGAATATAAATTATTTTCATTAGGTTTATATGCATATTTTGATAACAATTTAATTTAGATTAACTTTTCAATATGAAATGTTTTAAGTAAAAAAGATAAATAAAATAAAAAGATTGTTGATATTGTCCATATATCTAGATATTAGTTTCTTATTTATTTTTAAATTATAATTACTAATTATAATCTATTGTAAAATAAGTTTATAAATTTAATCTATTATAATTAAATTAATTATTTAACATCACATGATAAATATTTTATAAATTTTAAAAGTTTGAATTTAATTTAATGAATTTTCACCTTAGATTCTAGGTTATGATTGAATTAGAATTAGATAAAATGAACATTATACACTATAACAATTTACAATTTATAATAGAACAAATAATTTTTAAAAAAAATTATATGTAAAATATTTTTTCATTATACTTTAGTTAAAATAAATATATAAAAATGTTTAAAAGCTAAAATAATTTGCATTCAAAAAGAAAGAAAAAAATAGGTTCCACATATATCTACAATAGGAAGTGTAGATTTATTATTTTAAAATCACTAAGTGTAAGTTTTTGGTTTTATTATAAAATATGAATTTAAAAAATTGTCCTCTCTAATTCAATCTATAAAAATTATTTGTATTAATCTTTCTTAAAAATCTTAAGTTGCATTATTTCTATTTAGATGGCCACCTTTAGATATTTTAAATATCTTGTATAATAGATTCTTTCTATATTTTCCATAGTTCCCTCATGACCTTAATTAACTTTGTAATTTGCATTTTTATACATTTAGCAAAGCTAGATTGTTACTATGGAGAATAAATATGGGCAACGTACATAATGAAATGGTTAGATATAAATTAATTCACCATTTTAAAAATAAACATTGAACTTTGATTTAATGTTACAAGGTACCTTATAACATTTATTTTATTGTATTTACATATAATTATTTATAGAAAAAATAATTATTTATAATGTTTTTATTTAGTACATTTTAAATTTTATCTAATTAATTATAAAAATGTGATATCGATGCATGCACAAAAGCATGCGACTCTAGTTAAATTCAATTTCTAAGAATTCTACGATTAAAGATAATTACCTTTAATTATTTAAATCGACTAATAAGTTCTTCCAAATAATATTATTTTAGTTTTATTCCAACTTCAATTTCACTTAATTTCTAACTAGTCTCATTTAATTTTATTCAAATTTTGATTTAATTTCATCATTTGCAATAGCTCACTTTTTAATTCAATTTTAATTCTAGAATCTCCAAGCATCTCCAAAAATCAAATTTAAGATCTCCTAAAATCATAACTGGTTCCTTTTTAAAAATGCATTTTTGAAAATTCCTATCTTCAAAAATCTTTTGAAATCTTATCTCATGTTTCTCAAGTTACTTTCCACTTTAGAGTTCAATTTGAAAACAAATCCACACTTTCTAAAGGTTACTCTCCTAATTATCTTAACCTAATGATATATTTTTAGTAATTTATCAATATTCCTTAAAAACACATTTTCTACCACAAGTGTTTTCCTTAATATTGTTAGTACCCTTGATTTTCTTGTTTTTCTGATGTGCTCTTAAAAAATTCTAAATTTAGACATTTCTAAAAAAATAGACTTTAAAGTAACTCTTTATTGATCCACTCCTTCAAAACTTATTATATCAAGAAAGCATTTGAAAATAAAGTATTTGAAACCCATCAATCTAGAAAAAGAGTAAAATTTGTGCCTTTCAAGCATTTATGAGTAAAATTTATTTACATGCATAAATTTTAAGTGCTTTTTCACATTTGTATGGAAGGTTGTTTTTGATTTTGAATTTTTTTCTTTCTATAAATTCTATTTGATATTTGATATTTTTAGATAAATACCTCATTTCTTAAATTTTGTTTAGCAAATTCGTTCATGTAATTGACAGATTTAAGATATTATCAGTTATTTTTTTGTAACATCTTACAATGAATATTTTTTTGGCAAGAATTTATGTGCAGGTAAAACACAAGAACAACTATCAGGGAAATATGCTAGATAGAGATATTTTTAGTCCGAGTACTGAATCACGCTTCAATAAGGTATTTTTAAAACTAGACTTTGATAAGGTATTTAAAAAAATATATTTATAGATACTATTAAAATTTGTTTCTTAATGAGATTATGATAAGTCTAAGTATTAAAATCAATATGTAATGTGAAAAAGTATAATAAAAAAACTATGAAATTCAAAAAAAACTTAAAAGATAGTACCAAAAACATATCAATTTTATATTTTATAAATTTAATAATATTTATTAATTTGAATGATAAAACTCTATTGATATTTACAAATCTTATAGTTTCATACATTCACAACAAAACATAATTTATATTTTTTGGTATTTTAAATCTTATCACATTTATCACTTTATTAATTAAAATCTCTAATCATATTTCACAATTATCATTAAAGTTTAATGATGTTTAAATGTCAAGTTTACTAAAGAACATTACTAATTTGAAAAGTATAATAAAAAAAGTAAAGATTTTTAACATGTTCAAAAGATAACTTTAAAATAGTTTATTAATTAAACTCTCTATATTTATGTGATTTGTAAAGTAAAATTAAAAGTTATTAAATCTTAAAAAATTCAAATATGTTTCAACATTTCATCAAATTTTATCTTATTTATTATCATCTCATGATTAAACTTTCTATTGATATTTCACAATTTTTTTGATAACAATAAATCTACTAAAGAAGAACATTAATTATCTAAATAAAAAAATATGTTGAAAATAAAATATTATATGAAATTAAAAAAAAAAGAATTAAAATATATTATTAAAACACATCAAATATATTTTTCAATATTTTATAATTTTATTATGTTTCTTATTTTGTTAATAATAAATTATTTAATAAGACCGAGATATGAAGACCCTGGTCTCCCTTTCTATTTATACTAATGGTTGGTGCATTGGGGAGGTCAATAACGCAAGAAAGAATGGAAGGAGTCATCGAAGGTATCTTAATAACCAATGTGGAGGAACCATCTACACATCATCATTTTGTAGATGATACAATGTTATTTGGAGAAGGATTGACTATGCCTATAAGGATATTCTGGGTAACTATACCATGGCGTAAGGTCAGAAGATTAATAGAGACAAATCAAATATTTTTTTCTTCAACACTTCCACCAATTTGGAGGCTCAAATTTGTGCCATCTTAAACTTTAACAAAGGTATCTTTCCTTGTAGATACTTGGGTCTCCCTCTCAATTCAGGTCATAGTGTTTCTAAATAGTGGGATCCCCTAGTAGAAAAATTAAAAGTAAAAATAGTTGGATGAAAAGGTAAGTAACTTTCCTTAGCAGGTAGGAAGACTATGGTTTTTGTTGTACTGTTAGTGCAACCTATTTACTAGCTTTCATGTTTAGATCTCCCAAATAACAAAGTGATTGAAATTGAAGGTCTACTTAGAACCTTTTTCTTGGAGGGTAATGTAGATCGGAATAAGTTTTCCCTTCTTTCCTAGGACCAAATCTATAGGTCTAAAAGTCTAGGTGGAGTTGGTATCAAAAATATCAGATGTCAAGGAATGACCTTAGGAGCAAGATTATTATGGAGTATAGTTAGGTTCCTTAACCTCAAATGGGTTAGGATTCTTTCCCACAAATACCTTTCATGGGTAAGTGCAAGAAGTTGGGTCTCACTTTTGGGCAAAAAGTGAGAGTGTTTTTCCTGTTTTTGAAATTTCTTGTCAATTGATGTCAAAATTTGAGGCATTTAGAGATTGAATATAAAAAACTTCATAACTAAAAATTGTAGTGCTTGGAATTTACTTTTTGAATATGTAATTTATTTGTGTACCCATATGATAGAATTATTTTTTGATATGGATCTTTAAAATTGACTTTTTCAAAATGCATGTTTTAGGACCATACCACACTCGTGTATGGACACCATAATTTAATACAACCACATGAAATTTTGTAAATCCTTTTAAAAGAAGTTACCTAACACAACAAATATTGATAAAAATATTTTTCCTTAATTTTTTATGCAATATTTTTTTTACTATTAATTTTTAATTGGATATAAAGGTAAATTTTAAAACGTACACCATAATTTGATCAAAATTTTACTTTTTTCAAATTATTTATTTATTTTTAACTTCAAAATAATTGTACATAGATTGATGACATATAAATTAATTTAAGAAAAATCATAAAATAAAAAAGTTATTAAAGTTTTAGTCAACCTTGCTATTTTACATTTAGGTACCTCATTTGATTAAAAAATAATGCAAAAATAGTAAATAAAATTATAACACTATACAATTTATATTTCTAAAATCAGGATAGTGAGAACTTTAATGGGTTTTTGTTTCATAAAATAATTTGATTGGGAAGAGCCTCTAAAAATTATGGCAAGGCCTAAATTTGTTAGTTCAATGCCTCAACCAAATCTTGAGAGGTCAAGGCATAGACTTGGTCTCACAAAGCCTATCCCGAACTAAAACCTGAGGTGGGAGAAAAAATCTTGCCCCATGTTGTAAGAAATGGGTGCCCATTTTGAAAATGTAAAATCAACGTTTAAAACACATTTTAAATCCTAGAAAAAATAAAAAATTTGAATTTTTTAAAAATGAGCACCCATTTTAAAAAAATAAAAAATGGGCACTTGATTTCTGAAAAATAGGTACTCATTTAAAAAGATTTAATTTTTTTATTTTTCCCAAAATGGGCACCCATTTTTTGAAAATGAAAAAATGGGCACTCGATTTTTTTAAAAACGGATGCTCATTATTTGACATTTGGATTGGGCATCCGAGCCTAATATGGGTGCCTATTTTTTACAAATGAGTGCTCATTTCTAAAAGAGTATTATCTCAAGCTACAGACTTACGCAATTTTGAGACCCAATTTTTTGCTTTGCCCTCATTCCCTAATCTAGTTAATATTTTTAGGGAGGTCAACCCTCCCAATGGCTCAAGATTTTGGAATTTCCTCTTGAAATGTAGAAATATTATTTAGAATAAGCTCTTATGGAATCCAGGGGATGGAAAGGAGGCTTTATTTTCAGAAGACTCTTGGGCTGGTTATAAGCCCCTTTTTTATCATTCTTCCCTTCTGAAAGCCAAATCTTATTTGGTAGAGAGATGGGGAACAAAGCTGAAGGACTGTGATTTTTGGAGAAAATGGATTGCATTGGAAGTGGAGAAATCTTGATGTTGAAGACATTCCCTTAGAAGATAAATTTCTTCTTCAGTCAATTCTAAGATCTAGAGTGATTTCCTTTAAGGGAGCTAAACTCATATGGGATGGGAGCAAAAATGGAGAGTACAACTCAAAAATGGGCTATTTGTATCTTGAATCTCTTCAAGGATTCTCTCTATCTCCTTTCCCTCTTCGTCTATGTTGGGATAAGTTCTACCTTCCCAAGGTAGGATTTTTCTCATGGATTGTTCTTCATCAAAGGGCCCTTACAACAAAAAGGCTTAAAATTTTTGGGTTTTAGTGGCCTAGTAGATGCCCACTATGTGAATCTAATGAGGAATTTGCTGACCACCTCTTTCTTAACTGCCCTTACTCAAGCTCATGTTGACATTGGCTATGTTTGCAATTAAGAGTTATGTTGGCTTTTCCAAATTCAATTAGGAATATGTTGACTTCTTGGCCTCTACTAAGAACATATACAATATGTCATAGCCTTTTGATTACGTCTCCTTTCATAAGTCTATGGGAACTATAGAAGGAGAGGAATCGTAGAATCTTTCAGGATAAGAAGATACATGTTGATCAATTAAAGCAAAAGATTGAAGTCTATATCATTGACTTAACTAACAACAAATTTCTTAATTATTTCCTCAAAAAATTTAAGTGATTTGTTGGGATGAAAGGATGAGAGGTAGATGGATTGGTCTATATCTTTCTAGGTGATAGAGGGACCCTAGTTAAGTTAAAGAGTTTAGAATGTGTTTGGTAGGTTCTATATGATGGTTGGTTCAAGCTCAATTTTGATGGAGCCTCTAGAGGACATCTGGATCAAGTGAGTATAGGGTGTTACATTCACAATAATCTAGGGATTGAAGTAACCAACTTGTCAAAAAACAAAGATGAAGCTACTAACAACTAGGCAGAGATTTTTGCTCTAGTAGAGGGCCTTCAATTGTCTAAATCCTTAAATATTAAATTTTTAGAAGTTGAGGGGGATTATGCCATCATAATTAATGCCCTTAGAAAAGGTTTCCTTCCTAACTGATGAATAGATGCAAAATAGCTATAGCTTTAGAAATTTACAAATATTTTGACAAAATCATTTTCAATCATATCTATTGGGAAGGTAATAAGCGAGCAGATGAGTTAGCTAATATGGGGATTAATGCCTTTCTAGCATTGAATTTTTAATTATTGCCTCGTCTTCCTTATTAATTTTTGGTTAAAAAGGTCAAAAAACTAGTAAGTACAAGTTGTCTTTTAAGTAGGAAAAGAGAGATATCATTAGTTTATGCGCTCTTTCCCTTATTGAATCGTGATTACATTAGCAAGCTCTAAATATTTGCAAAGTTGGATATATGAGGTCATAAGGGAGGCTTTTAATTACTGCCTTTAAGTAATTGGTAGAAGTTTCCCCTCTTTAAGCGTCTTGCCTTTCTTACTCTCCATCTGATCGAATTTTGAGGTGTATGTCTGATTGGTATGTAGAAGTAGTTTAAAAAGGTATTTGGTGATGTTATTAATTAGCTATGGGTGTGTTGATGTTTATTTGATTTGATGTCTTGCATTTCTGTTTAAATGCTCCTTTAAGACTTTATGAGTTTCTGCTCCTCAATCTCTAGTTGATGGGCTTCTGCAGTTTCTTGTTTTATCTTTTAATAGTATCTTTATTTAAGGTTTCTAACCGTTAACAAAGAAATATGAAGTTTTTTTTTTTTGGTTAGTGTTTATGTGATGTTTCAAGTAATTTAAGAAACAAGAGTGGATCTCTTTGGAGAAAATGGAAAACTATAACCATTGGATATGGAATAAATAATATATTTTTAAAATTTGGGCTAAATTGAGGGACAATCACCCAATTCCATCCTTCAGTCCCTCAAGAGTTGGGTTGTACTCTTTTTATATTTAATATATGGTTCAACCTCTTGCTTATAAAAATAATCCTACTTAAAAAACAAAAAAACAAAAAAACAAAAGAATGAGTATGCACAAAATCTTAATTTATTATGAATATAAGATTTATAGAAGTTCCATTTAAGTTTTTTTATAGATTTAAGAAGTTTTATAAAGATACTTTTTTGGCTTTTTGATTTTATTAAATAACTTATTCTAAAAATTAAAATCTTATATTAATAATAAAATATATTTTTTGGCACACGATTTTTGGGTATTTTGATTTTCTCAAAAAAAAATAAAAATGCAACAACTTCAATTAACAAGTTCGGAGAAAAG
The DNA here is from genome assembly GCA_028749045.1 of Cupressus sempervirens. Classification (NCBI taxonomy): domain Eukaryota; kingdom Viridiplantae; phylum Streptophyta; class Pinopsida; order Cupressales; family Cupressaceae; genus Cupressus; species Cupressus sempervirens. The sequence continues at coordinate 674,731,138 of CM053784.1, read as the reverse complement.
ATATTATTAAAATATATAAAATGAAGGAATGTTTCAATCTAAAAAGAGGCTTGCATTCATATTACAAAGAATCTATGAACTAATCTATCTTGTTGTTATGACATATGTGTATGATAATATCAAAACAAAGATATGAACTAATCTATCTTGTTGTTATGACATATGTGTATGATAATATCAAAACAAAGATTTATCCAAAAATTTATCTTATATTAATATAACTGAAGAAAGACCTCCAACCCTAAAATAATAATATCAAAACAAACTAATATAGCCCGAAGCTTGGAAGCCATGCCAGTTAAAAGCACCGCAAAGCTAGTTTACTAATGGATAGAATGCACGCAATTAGGTTTGCAGTTGTAAACAATAATAAGAACTTCATATTTAACTGCGGATTCTTCGCCAACCCCAATTGCTTCTCATCAAAACAATTGCACAACCTCATCGAATGTGGTCAAACACCAACAAAAATGGCTTCCTTTACGCGAATGTTTTGGGTTTGAAACGAAATACAGATGAGATAAGATTGAATCCCACAAGATAGACGCAAATAAGATTTCAGTGGATATCAACATATCAATATAAGAGGCAGCATAACATCATGCTGTTATGATAAATATGGTATGAAATTGATGAACACAGTCATTCAAGATGGGATTTTTACTCACTTTCTTCTTGCTTTTATCAATTCTACTCCCTTCTCATCAGTTTTCCACTCAGCGTGATGCTTTCAGTTTTATCCGACACGCCGCGAGGTCGAATCTCCTCAAGGAGACAAAATGGTCTTCTTCATCTTTTCCCTTGAAAAGAGATTCAGAGTATATGACTGAGGAGGCAAGTATTGATGTTGAGCAACAGACAGATCTTATCAAAGATGGGCTTCCTGGACAGCCACCTGCCCTCCATTTTCAGCAGTATGCAGGATATGTTTCTGTTGACTCAAAATCTGGCAGGTCCCTTTTCTACTATTTTGTTGAGGCCTATGACAAACCATGGAAAAAACCCCTCATTCTCTGGCTTAATGGAGGTATACAAATAGAACATAATTAGGGAGGATTAGCCTTTCAGTCTATGATGATAAATGCATGTGGGGTTGCTAGAGTAGAGTAGAGTTAATTGTGTGAGATTTGTTGAATATTAATGTTTTGGATCACATTCTGTAATCTATCATTCTATTGTTCTAGCTCTTTACTATTGTGATAATCTATTATTCTTGAACATGCGAGATAACTAATTTGACTAAGAGTGTGAGATTTATCATTCTAAACCTCTACTTAGAGTGTGAGATTGTGATCCACCATTCTAGTCCTCTAATTTGTTGAAGAGTATGATCCAAAGCATTTCTCTAGCTTAGTGACACGGGTGAGATTTATCATTCTAGTCCTCTAACTCTCTCTATCCTCACAAGCATGAGAATGTGATCCTTCATTCTAGTTATCTAATTTCTTAAAGAGCATGATCTGATTTATTATCATTCTATTCCTCTAGCTCATAATGTGAGAATGTGATCCTTCATTCTAGCCTTCTAATTGTTTGAAGAGTGTGACCCAAAACATTCCTCCAACTCTGTGAATAGTAGGGAATATCATTAAACTCCTCTATCTCTTTCTAAAATATTTCTCCAGCTCCTTGATAAGTGCACGATTTATCATTCTAGTCATTTAGGTATCTCATCCTCACAAGCATGGGGTAATTCTTCATTGTAGTTATCTAATTTCTTAAAGAGTGTGATCCGATTTATTATCATTTCAGTGCTCTAGATCATAGTGTGAGAATGCGATACTTCATTCTAGCCCTATAATTGTTTGAAGAGTATGATCCAAAATTTTTTTCTAACTCCTTGAATATTGAGATATATCATTTTAGTTCTCTAGCTCTCTCTCTATCCGGAGGAGTGCGAGAATGCGATCCATTCTAGTCCCCTAATTTCTCCAAGAGTGTGATCTGATTTTCCATTCTAGCTCTCTAGCTTAGACTGCAAGAATGTGATCCTTCTAGCCCTCTAGTTTCTTGAAGAGTGTGATCCAAAAGCTCAATGACTGAGTGTAAGATTTATCATTCTAGTCCTCGAGCTCTTTCTATCTTGACTAGTGTGATAACACAATCCATTCATTCTAGTTCTCTAATTATTCGAAGCATGTGATCCAAGTTATCATTCTAATCCTCTACCTCTCTATATCTTTATGAGTGTGAAAATATGATCCATCATTCTAGTCACCTATTTTTTTGTAGAGTATGATTAGAAATGTTTCTCTAGCTCCTTCAAAATTGTCAAAATTATTATTATGATCCTCTAATTTCTTAAAGAGTGTGATATGAAACATCTCTATCTTTGTGTACAGTGTGAGACTTAAATATCCTAGCCTTCTAGCTCTCTCTTTATTGATTTAGTGAAAATGTAACCCATCATTCTAATTTTCTAAATTTTTAGTAATTTTGATCTAAACATATAAATATCAAACAAAATTTACAAAATCATCTCCTCCAATTGTTCAATAATCTATCATTCTATTTTTTTACTCTTGACTATCATGATAATCTATTATTTGAAGTATGTAAAACTTATTAAAACTTAGTGTAGAGTGTGAGAATATGATCCACCATTCTAGTCCTCCAATTTGCTGAAGAGTGTGATCCAAAGCATTTCTCTAGCTCGGTGATAAGCATGAGTTTTTTCATTCTAATACTCTAACTCTCTCTATCCTCACAAGCATGAGAATGTGATCCTTCATTTGAGTTATCTAATTTCATAAATAGCGTGATCCAATTTATTATCATTTTATTCCTCTAGCTTGTAGTGTGAGAATGTGATTCTTTATTCTAGCCCTCTAATTGCTTAAAGAGTGTGACCCAAAACATTCCTCTAGATCTGTGAATGGTGAGATATAAAATTCTACTCCTCTAGCTCTCTTTATCTAGGGGAGTTTGATAATGTGATCTAGCTCTCTCCAAAATAATTTATCATTCTATTCATCTAACTCTCTCACCCTTACAAATGAGAATGTAATTCTAGTTATCTAATTTCTTAAAGAGTGTGATCCAATTAATTATCATTTTATTGTTCTAGATCATAGTGTGAGAATGCGATCCTTCATTTTAGCCCTTTAATTATTTGAAGAGTGGGATCCAAAACATTTCTCTAGCTCAGTGAATAGTGAGATATATCATTTTAGTCCTCTAGATCTCTCTATATCAAAGGATTGTGATAATGTGATCCATTCTAGTCCCCTAATTTCTTCAAGAGTGTGATCTAATTTGCCATTCTACCCTCTAGCTCATATTGCAAGAATGTGATCCTTTTAGCCCTCTAGTTTCTTAAAGAGTGTGATCTAAAAGCTCAATGACTGAGTTTAAGATTTATCGTTCTCTTTCTCTTTCTGTGAGAATATGATCCATCTTTTTATTCATCTAATTTGTTGAAGAGTGCAATCAGAAATGTTTCTCTAGTTCTTAAAATTTGTCAAAAGCATTCTTCTAAGTCTCTAGCTTAAAGTTTGATAACATGATCCATCTTTCTAATTCTCTGATTTCTTAATTTAAACATTTCTCTAACTTCATATAGAGTATGAAACTTATATCCTAGCCTGTTAGCTCTGTCTTTATTGATAGATAAAAATGTGACCCATCATTCTAATTTTCTAATTTTAAAAAAATTTAATCTAAAATTTTAATACAAAACAAATTTCTTATCATGTTCAATTGTTTAATATCAACATCTCAAATCAAATCCAGTGATTTATCATTTGTACTATCATGATAATTCTAATAAAAAAACAATAATAGTAATTGAAATAAACTACTAGCTCAGCTTATAGAACATAACGTCTTGTTCAGTTTTCTATGTGAGATAAATAAAATACTAATGAAAGATGATTTTGATGAGAGAAAACAGGACCTGGATGCTCGTCAGTAGGATATGGAGCATTTGCAGAATTGGGTCCTTTTCGAGTTAATTCAGATGGAAGAACACTACGCAAGAATCCAAACAGCTGGAACACTGGTGAGCACAAAACATTCTAAACAAAGTCTTTTTAATCATATAACATATTTTTATGTAGTTGAGTTGTAATATTAATATTATAATTTTATTTGTTATTAAATAAAATTATTTTGGAGAGCATCTTGTTAAATAGTCTAAAGAACTTACATTTCTATTGAAAAGGAGTGCATATAAGTTGGGAGGCGGCTATCCTCCATACAAATTGGGTGCCATTGACTAAATTTCAAAAAATTGAAAATACAATGAATTTTTTTGAAATTTTGAGCATTTGATCTTCATGATCTGTATATTAAAATAACAATTTTTTTGAGAAAATTTGACTGTATTTTCATGAATTTGAAAAAGAATCATGTTTGACTTTTAATTTTTTTTTTTTGTCTTTGTCTGAGATTAGCCAGCACCTATAAGTCACCATAGATGACCCCTTGTTAATGGTTAAGTAATTGCATTGTTAGTGATGCTGGCTACTGAATTATGGTGCTCAACAGATTAAATTTACAAACAAAAAAAATCTCTTTTTTTGTAATCTTTTCTTAAAGAGACTTTGACAAATTTAGTTATTTTATAAATGGGATTCCTTTGGCAGAGGCAAATCTGTTGTTTTTGGAGTCTCCAGCTGGTGTGGGCTTTTCTTATTCTGATAACCAATCCGATTATGCTCAAAGTGGTGATGCACGAACTGGTAAATTTATGCTTCTACCTGCAAAGATCACACACTAACAAATGACTCCAAGATAAAAAGTGTTAACAGTTTATATTAACTGATTTTTTCCATATTTAATTTTTCCTTAGTATGTAATATTTAAGAATGATCAATTACCTATATTTTAACTTTGCATGATGTTTATATGTAAGAACAACTAATGTACCCCAGTGATTCCTGATAAATTATTTGTTTTTTCAGCTGAAGACAACTATGCATTTCTAGTCAATTGGTTTCAGAAGTATCCAAAATATAAAAACCGTGATTTCTACATAGCAGGTGAAAGCTATGCAGGTAAAGGTTATAAAAGTAATACAAATAAATCTTTCTTTTATCATTCAAGTGCAATAAACTTTTTGTGGAAAGAGTAAACATATACATCTTCACTGGATGACAAAGAACTGATTTTAACAATATCAGATTTTAACAATTCATTAGTAATGTTATTAGTTTTTGGATTCGATTGTGTCAGTGTTTTAGCATCAATCGAATCCAAAAACTATTCACACATTTCGAAAACTAATTTTTCCAATTTCATAGCAGATCTATATGTAAAAACTGATGTTTCCTGATAATTTAAGGTGCAATATAAATTATCCTCAAATTTCAATTTATCCTTTGATTTTTCTTCACCTAATTTGCGCCTTAAGCTATTGGTATTAATAACAAGGATTCTATTCACAAGTTCAGGTAACTACATTCCAGAGTTGGCTGCTAAAATTTTGACAAGCAAAAGTCAATCACAGGCATCATTCATTAACTTGAAGGGAGTGATGGTAAATTCAATGTTCTTGTTATTCTATTAAAAGATAGCATTAGTTTTAGTTAAAAATCATGAGGTGAATTAAACAATAACAAGAGAAGAGTCAAAAAGAACTTAAAAATTGTTAGTCATTCCCTTTTTCCATTTCATTCAAATTGAATTGTTGTAGATATTGTATTCATTCATTTGTTCAACTGAATTGTATCATTTTTGTTGTATATATTTTATCCATTCATTTGTTCAACTGATTTGTTATGTACAGATTGGAAATGGTGATTTTTCTATTACACAAGATAATGATGGAACATTTCTGTTTGCATGGTCACACGCATTGATCTCAGATGAAACCTATAATGCTTTAGTGGCCAAGTGTGTCCATGTACCCTTTATAAATTCCAATAGCACAACTTGCCAAGAGTTGAATGATAAGAAAACCATTGAAATGGGAAATATTGATCAATATGCCATCTATTCTCCACGGTGTTCAAATGGAACGGGTAATAAGGTAAATTTTAAGAATTTGTGATTCAATTCTATTGTGTTTCATAAAGAATAATTTACAATAGGAAGATTTAAACATCAGATATTAAGACTTGATTACTAAGTTTAAAACGTTAAATAATTTTAAAATTGACTTATTTTTTTCAATTTTATTTTTTTCCTATACTTAAAAGTGGTCACTCACAACTAACATTCTTATCTTTTGAAAAATAAAAATAAAAATGATGTCATATTTATTATTACAACTTTTAATACAATACTCACTGTAGCTATACTTATTTTTGTTCAAAAATTAAGGTACAAGCACAAGCAGATCAATATGATCCTTGTATCCATAACTACATTGTGAAATACATAAATTTACCAGAAGTTCAGAAGGCATTTCATGTAAAGAAAACACCTGTCATGTGGACCCTATGTAGGTATGATTCATTCTGTTCTTATGAATCACATTTAGATTTGAATACATTACTTATTGAATTGAATCAAAGAACGATTTTTTTTTATAATATCCAGGAAACTAACAATCTATTGGTAACGTGTGTGTTTTTGTAAATAACTAGTGATACCATTTTTGGAAGCTGGAATGACTATGTTCCCTCTGTTTTGCCAATCTATCCACAACTCATTTCAGCAGGATTAAGAATTCTCATTTACAGGTACGTTGATTGCATGTTTTAGATAATATTTATGATCAATCTTTGAATTTGAAATGTACCCAATTTCTTTAATCTCCACCAATAACATAACCCAAATTCTTGTGATTGTTTTGTATGATTATTTAGTGGAGATACTGATTCAGTAGTTCCTATAACCGGCACGAGGCAAGCCCTTAGTGCTCTTAATCTTACAATTGACACATCATGGTACCCTTGGGCTGAAGATCCTACTCAAACAAATGGAGAGGTAAGTCATTTTTGGGCATTCATGCTATCTTAGATTTTTACAATCTAGGTGGGTATAATATTACTTTTTAGAATCATATTATATGATCTATTATCAGAATGTTAGCACATTCATTCATTACAAAGATGAATTGATTCATTAAGAAGATGAATTGGGATCATGGATGGTGGATCGCAAAATCTATGCCAATGGATATTGAATTCTTTAATATCAATTCTTTGAATCACATTTCCTAATCCATCATCAAATGTTAGTATATTCAAGAAGATGAAGAATTGAGATCATGGAATATGATTTGTGGCCTATTATCAGAATTTCATGTACATAAAGATGATGAATTGTGATAATGAATGGTGGATCATGGAATCTATATAGATGAATAGTGAGTTTTTTAAACATCAATTTTTTGAATCACGTTTCATGACCTATCATCAAATGTTAGTATGCTCCAGAAGATGAAGATTTGTGGTTGTGGATGATGGGTCGCTGAATATGATTTGAAATATTGATATAAAAAATCTTACACAATTGAAGTCCCCTGGTCAGCCGAGGAGGCTTAAGGTTGTAGGTAGTTCCCCATGGTCTTGGGTTCGAATCTGGTGGTCTGCTTCAATGATGCACTGATTCGGTGAGTAGGTGCATCTACATGGAACTAGTTTCACCCCAACTAGCCTCAAGAGGCTTCTGGGCATTGAGCTAGGTCACAAGGATAGTCCTAAGTCAATTTTTATAAAAATAAAATCAATCTATCATAAAAATATTATAATATTCAAGAAGATGAAAAATTATGATCATGAATGATAGATCATGAAATATGATTTAAAATGTTGATATCATAAGTCTCACACAATCAAATCCTAACATTCATTATCATTATATCAGAATGTTCAAAAAGATAAACAATTGTAATCATGCACAATAGGTCATAAAATATAATTTGAAATATTGATGTTGAAAATCTCATATAATTAAATAAAAAAAAGCAATTTTCTAAACTAGCATCAAGAATTCTTCCTAATATTCTTTTCTTATGCAGGTTGGAGGATACAGTATAGTTTACAAGGGAAATTTGACATTCGCCTCTGTGAGAAATGCTGGCCATGAAGTTCCTCTCTTTGAACCAGTAAGGATCTTAACCTTGCTCAGACATTATTTGGTCGGGCAACCCCCACCACCGAAATGATCTAAAATATTAGTTGATCTTAACCTTGCTCATAAAGAATAAAACCTTCACACTCGGCAGCTTAATTGTTTCAGTGCCATTATATTTTTGGAAATATAAATTTCATCCATAAATGGAAGAGGGCACTTGAGAACTACTGAAAAATAAATTGAATAATAAATTGAATGTATTTTACATTAATTGTATTATATCTTTAAAAAAAATAATAGATGGATGGAAATTTTTTTTAGTAATAAAACAAAGTTTTTTGTATTTAACTGTAAAAGTTAAAATTTAACTATCATATGTACATTTTGTATATATTGTGTTGAGAGTAATTCTTCTTAAAGCATTTGTTTTTATCAATTCGTAAAAGTTTTTTCTATGATTTAAGATTGATGAAAATAGATGTTTCTAAAGTTACATACATACATAAAAGCTAACAGGCTATAGAGCAAGAAGAATTTATTATTGTTATTATTTTGTTAAGATTAGTGTCAAATTATTAATTTATTTTTAATATTTAGTTTTACATGTAGTATTTTATTTGTCTAACTTGAGGGCATAAATAATTTTCTTAAGTTTCATATAATAATAGTAATTCATTTAATTTTTGTTTTTATAATCTTTATTTTAGATGTATTTTATTTAGTTAAATACATAACATAGTTTGAATAGTTGTTACATTTGTAATGTTTAGTTAAGAACATGTCTAGGGTTAAGGTAAGGGTGAGCCTTAGGGTTAGGACTAGGGTTATAGTTAGACTTAACATTAGGAATATGGTTAGGATTAGGGTTACAATTATAAATAGACGTAGGTTTAGGGATGGGGATAGGGTTAAAATCAGACATGTGATAAGGTAACTATAAGGCTTACAATTAATATCTTATCATAAGTCTTTCCCTAACCCTAACCCTTAATTTTATCTACAATCATACTCCTAATTATAAGTATATCTCTACACTCAGAATGGGAGTACCAATAACATATATTATTGCATCAAAATAATGGCTCTGACCACGTATTTAAAAGAAATCATCTCCTCCTTTTGTGTTAGGAGTGAGAGCTCTTCTAATGCAAACAATATGCTAAAAACTAATAAAATAAATCTAGTTACATAAAAATTGACTCTCTAAATGGTGTTAAGTAGGTCTCCACCATTGTTGATGTCAATTAATGGCTGCATGAGCTTTTACATGACTTAAAACAATAAAAGAAAAAAGAGATAAGAAGATATAAGCCATGAGATGATTTGAGAGTCACTGGGACTTCTAAAAATGCAAGCTCAGACTTCTCTAGGTGTTTTTGGGAGTTAAACTGTCATCAAAATGCATTTCTGATGCATGAAATGTTCAAAATAGTAACTAATAATTAATTGTCGGTGCACTACTTCTTCTTCAAAATTTTTGGCACACCTCTAAAAATTGTACCTTGAAAAAGTGCACCTCTGAAAAGAGCACCTTGAAAAAGAACACCTTCAAAAAGTGCACCTCTGAAAAGCGCACTTTGATGATAGGACCCAAAAATTGACATAATTTTTTCTAACTCTACAAATTTCCAAGAGTGAGAATTTTTCTAACTCCACAATTTTTAATTTCCACCATCTAGGTCTTGTTGGCCTTCAACCAAAATGATGTGTGGATGTTTCCCTTTGAACTTTTGGATAGAAGAGGTGATTTCTTAAGGATCTAATAAGTTTAAAGCTTCATACTTTTCCCTCGCTTCTCTGTGGAAATCATGAAGTGTGATTTATTGGGCATTCCCTAGAACTTGAAAGTCATGGGTTTGAGTGTGATCTTAGCCGTTGCATAAGACAAGAAAAACCATTGTAATGTTCAAGACCTTGGGGGGCCCCTAGATGTTTTAGATATGTGCACTTGTGCACCTTTAGAGACAATTCATTCACCAGATCTTCAAATTGTGCACATATGCACCTTTTGGAGTCCTTCAACTTACGCATATTTCAAAATTACAATGCACACCTACGCACCTTCTGGAGATAATTCATTCACCAAATCTTCAAATTACGTTCTTGTGCACTTGTGCACCTACGCACCTTCAGGGAATTGTGCAAGGTGCTCAATTCACCAAAAAATCAAAGTTCTCAGTTTTGAAAATGGTTTCTAGGTTTTGCTCAAATTGGATTTTAGATCACTCTTGTGTACTTATTTTTATCTTTTTGACAATTTAGGCCCATTTGCACACCTTGTGCCCCTATGCACTTTGCTCTTCAAAACTTTGTAAAATTGCGGACTTGCACACCTTAGCATCTTTGGGACTTTGGACATCTTCAAGACTTTAGAATTGCGCACATTTGCACATGCACACCTTCACACCTATGCACCTTCTAGAGTCCTTCAACTTATGCATATGTTTGAAATTATAATGTGCATTTGCGCACCTCACACCTTCAGGGAAGTGCAAAAGGTGCTCAATTCACCCAAACCTCAAATTTCTCAATTTTCAAAATGGTTTGCGAGTTTTTCTTAGATGGCATCTGGGAGAAGTCTTGTGTACTTATTCTTGAACTTTTTGATGATTAATGCCCTCTTTATATTCCAACATTGTTATAGACTTGAACTCCTTCTACTTCTTCTATATCTCAAGGCGTTTGTTTCAAAAATGCTCATGCAATACCATGGTAAGTTTTTGTGCTATGGATGATGATGATGATGCCATGATGACCTACATAAAATATAAACATTAGTATACTAGTGCTAGGTGTTAAAAATGATGCTAATTTATCAAACTCCTAAACCCAAACTACAAAACTTCCACTCCCTATGGCACCTTGAAAGATACCCTATTCCGAGGAACAAGATTTTATGAGCCAAAAAAAGGGGTCCCTATTTCCAAATTCAAAAATGGGGTGTGTCTTATGGAACCACAACACTTACTTATAGAGTTAGGGTTAGGGGAACACTTACGATATTGTTAGGTTTATGACTACTATTAGTTAGTGGTATAGTTACATATACAGTTAGGGTTACATATATAGTTTATTAAGTGTTCACTACAATCACATACAGACATAGGGTTAAATGTAATGTTGGGGTAAGGGTTAGAGCTAGAGTTAGGATCCAAGGTTTATAACTTTATTTATCAAATTTACTCAATGTTCACTACAATCACATATAGACTTAGGGTTTAATATAGTGTTAGGGTAAGGGTTAGAGTTAGGGCCCAAGGTTTATAGTTTTATTTATATCACACTTAGTGTTATGGTTAGGGATGAAAGTAATTAACTATTATAACAAAAAAGGGACATGCATAAGGGAAGGGTGGGACTTAGGTGTAGCATTATAGTTTTGGTTAGTAAAAGCTATTATTTACTTTTATAGAGGGATGTAATGATAAATGACATGTATGGATTACAATTATGATTAGTGTGAGTAATGTATTTAGGTAATAAAGTTTGCAATAATAGTTAGGCATTGAATTAGAGTATTAGTTTATGTTAATTATGGTTATCATGAAGAAAAGCATACACATTACTTAATGTTACTATAATGTTGTGTATGTGTAGAGTTTTAAATTGGTTATAATTTTACATTAATCACAATGAAATAAGAGTTCTACTAAAAATTGTATATGTTTCGTAGAATTAACATATGCAATTGATAGTAACTTCAGTTTGTAAGATATCTATGAAAATTCTTTTGTAAGAAAATTTCCATATGTAATAGACACATCATTTGTAGAAACTATTTTTTTTTTAGTTTCTCATGAAAGTTACATAGAACAATGAAGTAATATAACTCCCAATACAACTAATTAGATGAAGTAAAAGTATAAAACAAAAGAGAAGAATTAACTATATACAAAACATTTTTGCGTAATGGTGTAAATACATGACATATTCTTCAATGATTTAGATTATATTGCAACCTTTATTTGAACAATGATCACAAAAGACTTCTTTCATTGGCGATGGATTAAACACATCCATCTTTGCACACGTATTACACATAAATTTTGTAACATCTTCCATCTGCATTATTCCCACTTCCTCGATATAGTCAACTATCAATGATGCATTCTCCACAATTTTAATTATTGATGTGCATGACTCTTTGATTATTCATATGCACTTGTCAAACTTAGTCTCAAAGTAATCATTTGACACCACCAAAGCAATCGAGCTAGTATCTATAATATTTTTCTCTCTATCAGAATCATCTAGATGGCTCAAATAGTAACTTACAAATCTATAAACAAACACCAATGTATAGAAATAAATTGAAAAAATATTAGTTAATAGAATATAAAGCTTGAATTGAATTGTACTCATAATAAGATAATGACAAACTCAGCATCATGAAATGTCAAACCTTACATGTTGTTCACATTGAAATGGAAAACATTAATTAGTGGAATACTTTCATTTAAATTAATGAAAATATGATTATTGAAGGATGATATTATTTTAATTATTCATACACATTGAAGAAAGAGGTAATATAATCTATCACATAAGAATAATTGGTCCAATATTTTGACCAAAAGTAGGAGAAATATCAATATTACATTTATTTTAATATAAAATTAAAAATGCATCATTAGAGTACATTATTGTTTTGAAGACATTTGAGTCTAATTTCTTTTTCTTTTGTATTAGAAAGTTGTTTCCCAATTTTAATTTTTTCATAGCAGGGCATAAATGGTAGCATTATTCTCAAGCCTCGTAGAGACTTTACACAAAACACAACCACAAATGTTAGTCCAACTATTTTTGTTGGACCAATACCAATTGTAGCTTTTGTAGATGTTAATCCATGAGATTTATGAATCATCAACACCCATGCCAACCTAAATGACATTTGAAAGGTTTTTCCCCTTTAGAATGGTTTTATTAGAACTACTTTAGGATGGTGGTCATAAAATGGTATACCAGAATAATTATCAAATTAAAATGTAACATATATGCTAGTGGTTCAGGTGCCCCAGATTCTGGTTTGTACACAATATTTGTGATATATCCAAAAGCTCCATTGACAAGATCGACCTATATCCAAATATTTGTAGTCAACATCACATGTAGATCCTTATTGAACATTAACTCTAGATAAAGTTTATTACTTGAGTAAATTTCAATTGTATTGCCATTCCTTGACTTAGTTGCAAGGCTATGCACAACACGATGCCTCAAATAATACAACATCCTCATGTTATGGTTGCAAACATTTTCATTTGTTGTAAATAAATGCACTATACCTTATAGAAGTTTTCATTATGTCTTGAAAGTTCTAGTCATCTATTCTTGGCTATGGATCTCTGTGATTTGTGAGAAGCTGACAAAATCTTTGATGATGTGTGTTTTCTACATATTTCCTAAATATCTTATCTAATGTAAGAACTATTTTGAATTCCTCCCACATTAGATTTTCCCACCTATGGATGACATATGGTAGTTTATCGAAAACAAGAGGTAACTAACCTAGATCACCAACCAAAATAATAGAAATATGTAGAATAAAGGAAGAATAAATTATCACCACGCAACATTTGATTTATAATAATAAATATTATTTCACATTAACCTTGTAATCAATAATGAAAGATATATCTGCAAAACTTATGGCATCACTTTGCAAGAATTCTTGTTTGAGTTGACATTATATTTTCTCTAATAAATCTTGACCAGTAAAGCTCAATTAATTAATTAATATATTTAATGTGAGCCATATCTTCTTGGAAACTTGCAAGTCATGCCCCCTCTAGCTAAGAAAAATCTCTTATTAGTATGTGCAACTTTGAGTGAGTTATAGAGGATCATATATTGAAAGTTGCAACTGTAGTTGGTGCAAGTGATAAACATGAAAAAATAATTGTCATTTCTTTCATCTAGAAATATTGACTGAGGGCACCAATTAGATAAGAATTTCTTATTCCTATAGTATCTTAGATTATCATAAACAAAGGTGTTCTTACTTGATTTCTTAGCGTACTATAATAATGTCAACTTATTTTTGTTAATTCCCATAGTGTGTTGTAAAGTTGATGCATTCTAAGACATCATCATACAATAGACATCCATATTTCTTCATTTCACCTATGAAATTGATAGCTTTGGTTGCATTCTCTTTGCTTTGATATTCACTGCACCAAGTTGTCTTTCTATCAATAGATCTCTTCCCAACATATCTATTTTTGAAACCTACATAAGTTGGTCACGATGTAGCCTTGAAATGATATCCCATTCATGCTTTGTGGTATTATCCTAAATATCTCCATTACTTTTGACTCTAATTTACTAGTAAGATTATTATTTTCTAAAGGTGCTTCTCTTTCACCATGCAAAGTAATATAATCTAGAAAGTCCCAACTCACCGCTATACTATCATTATCATGACCAATGTCCCTTTCAATGTTATGAAAAGTTTTGTATGGTAACAACTTAGATAAACAAACTCCACTCATTTATTTGATTCACATGGAAGAATTGATGCAAGCCTAGGGAAAAATCTCAATACATGTTGTTTCCTTTGGTCCTTACTTGTTATCTCCTATATTTCTAAAGATTATATATTCAGGATTGTGATGTCCTCCATTTGGAACATGATTAAGAATTTAATCACAATAATAATAAATGAACAAAAATAACTAATAACATAATATACTATTATAATTCTATAGTATATCATTGATATAATAAATAATTAACCATATATATAACAATAATACATAATTAGTAATATATAAATAAAAATATAATATAATCATATAATTAGATAATATATTATCAATATAATAATTATATTAAAACAATATATTAATATATTAATTGTTGGAAATATAATGGGAAAGTGAGACTCTGAGAAGGGGGCTGAATGAGGATCTCCAAAAACTTTTATCAATTCAAGCAGAAACCATACTAAACATATTTTACCAACTCCTCATTAACCTTAATCATGCAACATCATATTATAATATGTAATTCCAGATCTAACATCTACTAGCATGAACAAAATACATAGGCAAGTAAACAACACTAGACATAAGATTTGGTAATGCAAAAACCCTCCAAAGTGAAGGTTAAACTGCAGTAGGGATGATACCCACAAAATTTTCACTGCTACAACTTAACAAAGTGCCTGTTAAGGCTATAGTTTGATCACTTTCGATGATCTACCCTGTGAGGGGTCTACTCTTGTAAAAGCATATAAGATTGTTTAGTCTACCTTTACAAAAGGATTTAAACTTCACAATTAAGTGATTACTCTTTTAGAAGATTTACAATAGGTTTTTTAGGACCACTACATTAAGATATTCACCTAATACACTAATTAGAATGTAACAATACCTTGATCCTTTCATCTACACTGATTGCTAATAACAAATCTTCTCTTTCCAATATCTGATCACCTTACTATGACTAATATATAATAAATTCTCACTACACTGCTCTGTCACCTTAATCCTTCACAAGTTATTGATTCTCCTTCAGCTTCACATACACACATTGTTCCCACTCACAACATGATTATGTCTTGAAACCCTATGAATCTTCTAGAAAAACATTAACAATTCCTATTCATTCTTTTTTCCACTTAATCCAAATCAAATTTTAACATTGGTTCTTCATACTACATAAGGATTAGTGATACATAATTATAGGTTTAATTACCTCCTTGATCTTCAACTCGATCATAGAAACATTTTATGCTTAGAAAAATGGTTTACATAATATTTTGTGCCATTCTAATCTCATATACTCAAACTACATAACTCAACACACATAAACTATGATACTTGGTCATTCTTGTTTATTTCTATTGATCCTCAACATATTCCATTCTCATCTTAAACTATTTTCTCTCTAAAATACTCGACTCATATAACACTCAAATGATATCATGTGTTTCCTTCTCAATAACTCGGAAACAACTGAATGCTCAGTGACTATGATGTGCTTGACACATATGGAACTTGTGCACTTTTGTACTTGGCATCTCAACCTTCATTATGGCTCGATTGAAATGTTGCATGACCAACTCTAACTTGTAAATGTCTAAGTGTTTTGCACTAATATACAATACCAAGATTTCCTTTAGGGTCAATAATCTCCCCATTTAGCATTAGTTACAAAAAAAACTCATCATGATAAAAAATATGACACAAAAAAATCTTCAAAACATTTAGCTCTCCCTTAGGGTGTGCTCCATACCTGTAGCTCAGTATGTAACTTATAGTTTCAAAATATTTTCCAAAATATTTTTATTCAACATCAAACAATAAAATGTGGCTCCTTATTAATCCAATACAATATATGTATATCCATTCCCCTTGTGTTGTAGTCATAATATACATTATATTTTCATTTCCCCTTCATACTCATCCATAATCATTTCTGCCTTATTTTTGTCACTTATGGTGAGTAGTGACATTTAACTATGGATTGGGGATTATACCAAATGTATTAAAAAATTGTTGATGTAATCTTAATATAGTAGCCATTTTTTTTCCCGAATTGTTCTCAAGTATCTCAAGAACTTTTCTCTCTATTTATAATCTAGCTACAAGATCTACCATATTATCAGCTAGAGACAATTGTTGATTTTGGATAAGGTCCTTAGCAACGTGTAAGTACCTTTGCATTACATATAAATGAGGTAATAAAAATGCTTGAATGGATGTAACTTTTGATCTAATGTTGTGTTCCTCATGCAATAACTCTAATTGTTTGCCTTGCAAAAATCTGATCTTAGAAAAAAAAAATTGAATTGGAACTCACATCCATGTTCAGATCTCTACTGCTCCTCTGTAAATCTACATTAATCTTATCCATCTCCTCCCTATTTGGTGAATCTAGGGACATCACAAATTATAGAAAAAAATGTGTTTAAATTATTAATTAACTAATCCAAATTAGTAACAAGAGTGAAGAGTTCAACCATTTTAGGTGCAATCTCAGTTGCTACTTTCTCCAACACTTCATTCTCAAACTTTCTTTCTAACCACTGCATGAATTTTTCTTGTTGTCTATGTTAGGTTCATTAAGCTTCTCAATGATAATAATTAGATGTAATACTGATGATGCTATCATTATTATGACAATCATGTGATTATAAACAAAAAATAAAAAGCATTTGTCATTTTCTCCAAATGCGACGCGAAGAGGAGCTAGGAGGTTGCATTTGTGCTACAAATGTTTTCTGCTACAAATTATAACAAGGAATTAATCTAGAAGAGATGGGTTATGTGGAGGTTTCATTTGTGCATTTGTGAGGAGTTCATCTAGAAAAGATCAGAACCACAAATTGTGTTACTCAAACTTGCACATTTTTATGGTTTCAAATAGTATGCATACTATTTTTGCACCAAGTTTTTGTGGTTTCAAATTACTTCTACTTTTATCTATGGGTGTACGTGTGATTTCTAGAAGTTTTTATGGATATTATTTGACATAAATTGACTAAGTGGGAGTAGATCTACTCACTTCTTCTATCTGTCTAATCTCTCCCCTCAACTTGGGTATCTATACCTTTTACTTTATCTCTTACTTTCTATCTTATGTGAGTTCCTACATAAGCTGACAAAATTGAAGGTGGTCTATAGACAAATTGGTATGCCAATTTCTCTAGCCCTCTTGGTGGTTCAATTTCTCCACCAATTTTAAGTAGTATGCCCTTTAGAAATAGTAAAATTATAGATCTATATATAAAACAATCAAAAACATCATCAAGGAGTAGAAATTTGAATATATTACCTTCATCTAATTTCTCCTCCATTTCTTTCTCGACTCTAACTTGGCCTTTCACTTCCTTATTTGATTCGGTCTCTAACACTTCTTTTTCTTAAAACTATTAAACTCCCTCTTTCATCACCCTATGTGTATTTCATTTCTGGATCTTAAGAGATGTTTGTACCATTATTGTGAAGAAGGGTTTCCACTTATTCAACATCCCACAAACCTTCAACTTGATCTCCTGTAGCTCTCCTCACCTTCAACTTTAGCCTAGTCACAAAGTTACTTTTTATGTATAACCCTCCACCTCTTGAAAAGATGAACCCTTGCTGCACCTTTAAAAAATGACCAAGGAATGTGGAATAGGAAATGCCCAAAATAATCAAACAATGGTTAGATCTGCAAATAGGCCAAGTAAAGATTTAGTTGGAAGAATTTTTGATTAATTATGTCAATCGTTGCTCCAAAGTGCTCAAAATTATTATGAGATCTGAAAAAGCTATGGTGGCTATGAATATCTACTCTTCTATCCTTTGTTGTATTCATAAAAGAAGGTCATTCCCTACCATTCTAAATGTCCAAGTGACCTAGCTCTTGTTCTCCTCCATGCGTCATAGCTCTCCCCTAAACTGATGCATCCATACTTGTACACATTTTTAAGATCACAATTTGTTTAGTTTTCAATACAATAACTTTTTTGCCACTAGAACAATTTCAAGTGAACAAATGCACATATATTATATTATAACTAATTATTATTTTTTTGATTTTTTAATTTGTAGATTTTTGGATTTTTAAATGTCCATCTCATTAAAATATGAACATGTGTATCTATTTTATTTCTACTTATATATTGGGAGATGAATATTAGTATCTTATATAATATAGATTGGTCGCTTCAATTCTCATGCCTGAGATTTCACAAACTTTTCTATTGCTAGTGATTTTGCCTTACTATTTATATGGCAATCTATGAATTGAATGTATTCATCTGAATTTATGTTTGAGCTACATTGGGAAGCCGATCCAGTTCCATAGTAAGCAACAACATCTCTTCCAGTTTTAAAATTGTCAATATACAAGCCAAATCTGGTAATCTACCACAAAACATAACTTAGATCTAATCAAAATTATCCTTTAAACCTTCACCACACACATGTGATTAAGAAATTTCACTTGTAATAAAACTTGCAAAAAGAAATAACCATCCACATAAGTTCAATACATGAAAAAAGGATTAGGCAATCGATTTTCATTTTTTTCTTTTCATTTTTTCGCATACATGTTTAGTACATGAATAATCTTTGATAGCTTTTATACATTGTCCTCCTAAGTCTGAAACTGCAATAGTGTAGCTTGTTAAATAGGGTAGATTGGTTGAGAAGTGATATACATGGAGAAATGCCTAGGCTCAAGCTTAGTTACCAAAAATGTTTAAAAGAGGAGGGTTTTGATCTCACAATAGAATGGCTTAGGTCTCATAGGTCATTTAGATTAACTTGTTTCTAAAAATCTCTCTTTACCTTTTGAAAAATTTCATAAAAGAATAAAATATTCTTGATCAATGGATAATGACTTATCAAATCATGAAATGAAATAAGATGTGAGAAAGTTGAAGATAAAGCTTATGAGGATCAAACATGCTTAAACATGTATGAGCATGAAGATGACATGTATTAAGAGTGTACTCACACATTTGAGTGAGAATTGGCCCAATGAGTTAAAATTAAGCGAAGAGGTGGAGTGATAATATTCCTTCAAATTAGTATTCTCAAACTTATATGTGTGTGAGGAGTGGCGATAAGAATGATCACACATATGTGGTTTTACAAGTGGGTTAAAGACATGTTTGAGTGAATGCTGGGGGTTTGAATCTTCACTTTCTTAAAATTACTGTCAAGATGCATAGGGTCATTTCAAAGAAGAATACAAGTAAAAGGAATGGTGAGGTTTAAATGGTAACTATTGGGTGTTTTTTTTGCATGAGGTCAATGACAGGAATCCATTGCGTAATTACTCTCCTGAAAAGAAAATCTTATTAAAGATCCACTCCATGATTCAATGTTTTTCTTGTGATGTACCAAAATCCGCTCAGTAGAAGATAAATGTGAGTGTTCATGAGGAGGCCTTTGTTGGTTCTAAAAGACTCTTTTATCTCAGAATTGAAGTAAATCTGTTTGCTGTCTTAAAATATCACACCAAAAGAACAATATTTTTTTGTATTTTCTATTTTTCAATGAATGCAACTCTAACAATGCAGCTACTATGAGATCCTATTTTAACAAGGGGTTAGCAAAGCAAATAATGAAACTAAAAGAAAATAATTTGAAATTGAAATAACATGGAATTGAACTTCCTAAATGGACATAAGCTACATAACACAACACACTGCAAGTTAAACCTTTGAAGAAATCGGTAGGAAACCAATGAAAATAGGAGCAATGCTTCCTAGAATCTATGGATGCAATCATCATTGAGAAACTTTAATAATCGAATGATGTTTCACTCTTCATCAAATCACAAGGCCATGGAAAGTGCACTCATGCGAGACAAAGAGTTACGCAAGCACAATTTGTGATCTCTCCTCAAGCTAGATACGCCAGCAGAATTCGTAAATCTATAGAAAACACCAGAACTAAAAGATTGCACAATAAAAAATAATGGAATAAACCTTTGGATCAATCACAATTCCATGAACAAAATTCACAAAACAATGACAAATTTAGGCAAGAATAACTACACTCCAAATGCGAGCACCAAAAGCATTATTTTATTGCATAATAACGGTGGCCCTTGTTACATTTTACAATGGGGTATTTATAAGAAATCGTCTCCTCAATTTGTGTTGAGAGTGAGCGATATCTTTCATGCAATAAAACACTTTTAACTAATAAAACAAACTATATATATATAGACTATCAACTAATCTGGTGCTTAGAGGGACCCCATCCATATTTTATTCATTAATTGGATGCATGAGCCCTTTACATGTCAAAAATAAAGAAGAAATGAGAGAGAAAGTAGGAGGAAGCCATCAGTCAAAGTGGAAGTGCATGGAGACACCAAAAATAGAAGCTAGCCCTTCACTAGGCATGTGTCAGAGTTAACTTGCCATCAAAACGTGCTCCCAATGCATGGAAAGTGATATTTTTAGAACTGGCAGTCAACTGTCAGTGCACCTTTGAATTGCGTAGCTATGGACTTGCAGAGCTGCATGAAAGTACAAACCTATGGACCTGCAAACCTTGACAGGGTCAAAATCTCAAAATTTTACTAAGTTTCAAAATTGAAATTCTGGCATCTGGGTTTTGTTTTTCTTCATCCCAAAGCTATGTTTGGATGTTTTCCCTTGAATTTCTCTACCATCTTAGTAATTTTGGATGCATATAGAATATTTGAAGTCAGATATTTATCCTTTACCTTCTATCTGTAGTTGTCCACCTCAATTCGAGTCTCTGCAAAATTTCTAAGTTTGGTGTCCAACTCTAACAATGCTTCCTCTATTTTGAAGGCTTGTCTAATATCTTCATCATGAGATGCTTCCTCTAAAATCTACTTAAAATTCTCCACTATTACCTCAACTAGCAAAAACTTCTCTCATTCTTCATCTTCAAAGATGTCCAAGCATGCATCGCTATACAACTTTTTTGCTTCCAAAATTCACCCCCGAGCTTGGTCCTTGAGCCGATGGATCTCCTCGTGCAAAGTTTCCATTACTTTATTTCCATCCGCTATCTTCTCTATCCAATCATCAATCAAGTCTATCTCTTCTCCAGTATATACATCAATCAAAATGTAGTACCTTTTCCTTTTATGGCTTGTAGAGTTTGCAAATCTTTGCTCCATGCCCGTACCTCATCCATGATACTGAAGTCCTACCTCAAAATTGCCACGATTTTATCAAAATTCTCTTATGTAACATGAAATAACTTCAAATTCCCTATGATTGTGGTGACACCTCTATCCTCAAGACTTTTTTGCCATTCCTGACAACCTTTCAAAAATGGATTGAGCCGTACACCTTCTGCTTCTCTAAGAATGGTATTTAGAGTCTCCTCAAGGCACTCAAGATCAAGAGCACCAACAACTTCGGCTAGATATCCCTTTAGGATCTCAACTTTCCTTCAAAGAGTTTGTAGTTCAATCTCATCATACTCCATGTGCCTGTGAACCTCTTTAACTCCCATAGTCATCATCTATTGGGTTGAATCTTGTGTGGGCCTTCCCACCATAACATCCTTCACTTCATAATCCTCTAAACTAATAGCTTCTGCACCTATACCTTCAGGAGGGAGAACCACTTGTGCAAATAAATGTTGGTTCCATATGGTAGTAACAAATGTGAATGGCACTGCATCATGTAATGGAGACTCAAGTTTGCTCAAGATCTCTGCAATATCACAAATATCATCCTCTAAAGCACAGAACTGAGGCTTAGCACTTGTCATTATCTCCTTTTGGAACCATCTTGGGATATTTTTTCCCATGGATCTGGCTTTTAATGATGAAGGCTTGTGTTCAACTACCTCCTTCCCTTTATTTCTCTTGCTTGGAGTCATCTCCTATTATGAAGACTCTCCTTCTGTACCCTCAGTCTTCGTAGATCCTGTAGCTTGCTCCTTAGCATCATGGGAAAGTTGTTGTGCATATTCTACCATTTTTCCCTCTTTTGATGCTTCACTAGTAGCCCTCAACTTTGGTTGCTCTCATGGTAATGTTTCCTTTTAAACTTTTTTCGCTTCTGAACTCGGAGGTGGAGGAGTTATTGAACCCTTATCCACCATTGTAACCTATGGTGGAGATGGAGGAGTGAGATTAGGACCCTGTGTCTCTGGTGGCATCTGCATCCAATCTTCCTATTGGGGCTCACCTATAGTGGTGTCTCTAATCTTATCTCCAACCAACTCTGTACCCACGAGCATGAAATCAAAATTTGTCATAGCAAAAACATCCTCACCTAGCTCCCTTTGCTCATTCACCCACTGCTACACTTCATCTTCTAAAGAAGAGAGTTCTAATGGTTCTACTTGGGTGGATGGTGGGGTACTAGTGGCACTCTTTCTTCTTTCTAACTCTGCAACTTTTGCTAACCGAGTTATTCTTTGTAAGGGTACTTGTTCCTCCTCCTCTTCTAATTTTGTTTCTTCCTCATCTTCTTCTTCCTCCAAAATAGTTTTAGGAATAAATGGATTAGGTACTAATCTTCTGCTGATCCTCTACCTTTTCTTCATCTTAATCTTGATCCTTTTATGTTTCTTGGAGATGAAAGGAGAAGGGGGCTCTTCTTGTACTGGAGGAATGTAGGCTTCTGGAATCTCTCCCTCTTCTAGTTGGCTTGGCACAACAGGAGGCAACTGAGTTTCATCCTGGATTTGAGAGGCTCCAATACCTTGGGACTCTTATGAGCTCTATTCATGCTATAGGGAAGACACATGTCCTGCAACCTATTTCATCTTAATCCTTTGAGAAGAGGTTCTCTTCTTCTTTCCCTTCTTTTTAGGAGGGTGATAATATCCTATTGGATGATCAAGATGGTAGACTATCTCTAGCCTAATAGGAGACTGGAGTGAAAAGATAGGAACTGTGACTTTCCTTCCTTTACCCCTTTCTGGGCGAGCATATGCATGGAAGATTATAGTATCAGGAATTGGGTCAAGTGGAAAAGGTTTCTTGATCCAATCCTTTTTCATTCTAATGACATGCCTCGCTCGATGATTGATGTCATGTCCTTCCTCTCTGTCAACTTCTACATTCAGAATGGGTCTTTCACCAACTTTATCTGCATTGAACAAGGATTCTAGTAATTCTTTAGAGTCTTGTAGCCTTATCTCATCAAGGATAGTCAAATGGAGAGCCTTTTCTGCTAGATACAAAGTCATCCTACAATAGTCTCTAATGTGGACATCATAGTCATTTGTGGCATTCGTCAAATGATCTTCAATGACATCCTCATGATAGAAGTCCTTCCTTGCCAAGTTTTCCACTTTACCAACATTGTCACAGTATGGCCAAGGAGAGTTGTACTCTTCAAGGGGATAGTTCTCCCATTCCCACTTGAAGGTTAGGATATCCTATTTCCTTTTCACCTGATATGCTCCTATGACCAATGGCCAATCCCAACAAGGTCTCCATTTTCTTTTGATCCTCTCATAGATTGACTCAATCTGCCAAGAAATTTCCACTAGGACCAAATTTTCACTTGGACCAAATTTTCACTTGGATATCTAGGGAGCTTCTTAGGATTGATGGATGCACCACCTACCCTAATATATGTAAATGTCTTGAATTGGATGAAATAGGCTTCGAGAGCTATAATCTATGCTTTGGCTTCATCAGATAACCTCTTCCCATAGTCCCCCTCAATGAATCGAATGATCACAAAGATGAAAGCATCATTTACAATTCTATACTCCTTGCTCTGCACTGAGAATTTCTTCTTCACCAACTGAGGATAGACTATGTATGGCCAGGCATTGGGGTCCTACATACTGCCTTTCCTAGACAACCTAGGATAGTTTGTGGCCCTTGCTACAAGTAGGTACACCATATAAGAAGTCATATATAACTTCTTCTTGTCCTTTACCATCCTCAATTTCTCACACAAGTTTTCACTTAGTGTGGTGGCCCAATCCAATGGTATCTTTGCATGCCTGATGGTCTCAATGAAATTGATCATGAATGGAGTGAGATGACCCACTGCAAATAAACCCATGACCCTGCTAAGGAGAATTATAGAGTATCTAATGTCATCCTTCATATATCCTCGAGTCATATCTACTTTGTTGATTTTCTTTCCCTGAGGTGGCTTCTCAATGAGGTATGAGGAATGTATGATATCAATGGCCTCTTGGTGATGCTCCTTGTACCATCTTTTAGCTGCTTCATAGGAGAGTCAGATGAACTAATTGGCTCTGGGAAGATGGAAGACTCTCTCAATGTTATCAGGTCACAAATCTAAGATGACTTCTCTAGTAACACTCTTGACTACCCTTTCATTAGGAACGAAGTGTCAAGACAAGGTCATGATTAATTCAACTGATTGTATAGTCCTTGGATGTGATGTTGCATTCACTAATCTAGAATGGATCAATGCAGACATCATGGTTGACCTTTGTGTCAGATTGTTGCAAACTCTAAGAAAATTTCCCAAGTTTGTGTGTTCGAGGTCAGTATCTTTGATCTCAACATAATCTTAAGTAGCCTTGACTTTGGAGGTATGCCTTGAAATTTGAAAACTATAGGCTTGGCTACTACTCTGGATGTGGATACCATTTGATCACGTTACCTACAAATCACAAGAAAAGAAAACGTCATTGGTCACTAGATAGCGTAAAAATGAAGACAAACATAAGAGAAAAAAAGGTCCCCATTGGGGACTTATTTATTTTTTTGTTTGAAAAATTTTATTCCTTTTTCTATTTTAAAAAAATAAAAATTATAAATTTAATTTTAATTTTAATTTTTTTATTTAAAAAATTATATATATATATATATATATATATATATATATTCAAAACCATTTTAAAACTAAAATTACCAAAATTAGAACCAAAAGAAAGTGTGTGGAGTGCATGAGTCACGCGGGCTGGTGCAAGGTGTGACTAGGGTTAATGAGCAGCAGGGCCTAGTGCATAGTGCGTAGAGTGGCACAATGGGCAAGGAAGAGTGGTATGTGCTCAAGTAGTGCTAGGAAAACACACACATGTATGAGGCACTATGCACCAACCACAATGTGGTGCACGAGTAGCGCCAAGTGCTAAGTGCTACACGAGTTTGATGTGGTGCTGAGCACCAAGCGCAACACGGATTTAATGTGCAAGCGGCACCAAGCACCATGTGTTGTGTAATGTGGCTCAATGTGTAAGCGGTGCTAGATGCCATGCATGGCATGACTTGACTCAATGTGTTGTTGATGCCAAGTGCCATGCACGACATGACTCAATGTGTAATTAGCGCTAGGCACCATGCGTAGCATGGCTCAATGTGTCACTAGTGCCAAGCACCATGTGCGACACAACTCAATGTGTAAGTGGTGCCAGGCACCATGCATGGCGTGACTCAATGTGTCATCGGCACCAACCGCCATACATGGCATGGCACAGCTTAAAGAATATTGGAGTAGCAATCGAGATCCCATACCTTGGGGTGCCGGTTGAAAAATGGTAAAAAACAAGCCAAGGTTGGGGCCTTTATAGCTGTTGACTGGGCTGGGGATGCGTGGTGTGCCTTGGTGCGTGTGCCAATGCATGTCACGTATTCCCCCCCCACGGGCACCTATGGACATATGAAAAATTTAAATTATTATTATTATTATTTTTTGAAATTTGCATTTCAACTTTTTCCATTTTCTAATGTTTTTTTGTTTTTTGATTTTATTTTGTAATTTTTAAAGTTAAAAAAAAATTTAAAAAAAAAAAATAAATTCGTGTTTTTTGAATTTTGACTCTAGGATTCAAACTTTTAACCAAATTTTCTTTTCCCAACTCTTGAATTGTGAGTCCGAGAGTCAAAAAAAGTAGGGGGTTCCCATTCCTAGCGAGGATGGGGCGTGTGTTGTGAACACCACAACAGTAACTTTCCTTATTTTTCTTGAAGAATAGAGTTGATGTGTTGAAGATCATGATGGTGCCCCTGACTTGATGTATGAAGATGAATAGTGCCTAGGTGGTCTCTTGAAAGTTAGAGGAGGCTATGAAGGATGCTGAAGTGATGTACTAGCTTAAAGGATGTACAATATTAGATTGGAAGATCTTAATGATGAACATATAATAGTTGATATAAAGTCTACAATGGATGTGAATTTGACATGTTAATTTATTTTCCTTGAATATTTTGATTGGTTTATCTATTATTTTTTTAGGGTTGTTAAATGATGAGGTATCATGGTGGTTATAAAAATTATTGTGGCATGGTATATTAATAAAAAGGTAAATGAGTGGAAATACATGAACGAGAAAGAAAAATAATAAAATAGAAAGAAAGGGGATTGATGATGAAAAAAAATGAATATTATCAAAGTAACATCTTGGGCAAAGATAAACCTATTATTCTTTATAGCATAGGCATCATGCAAAATGACATGATTAATCTTGACGACATGCAACATGTGCATATAGATTGATGTAAAAACACACAATTACAAACATAATAATGTTCTATTTAACATTTTAAAAGGGTTGCCAATACATAGAAAGTTATGGTGATCATGAATATATGTGTTATGGAGAATAAAAATCAAGTAGAAATAAAAAAAATACATGAAAACAATCAAATGAAATCATGAAAATGATGCATGATGTGATAATAGGTGTAATTTTAAACCAAATGCCCAAAGATGTGGATGAGGGTGGAATGGAGGATATGGAGTGAATGTATAGAAGGGGTGGGTCCAAGGGAAAGAGGTTAGGACAAAGATTTAGAAAGATGACAATGAGATGCGATATAGAAAGAATGTGAGCTTTTTGAATAAAAAGTTGAATATGAAGAACATACTTTATTTTCTCTAATAATCAAAAGTGTGAGAGGATATGAATGGGAGAAAGATAGTCCAAACAAGTAATCAATATGAAATGGGAGTTGTGTCAATGTAGTGGATGGAGATATAAATGGAGCATATTTATAGGGGTGACTTGGGATCATTGGGTGAGAAATGTGATGAATAGGGATGAAATGCGAAGGTGGGATGTTGAAAAGGAATAATGGTGAATTTGAACGAGGTGAGTGGGATTGGGAAATTTTTTGTTTTATGTATATTTTTTTATGTTAGTTTTTTATGAAGTATATTATTTTATAGTAATAATTATTAAGAAAATGAATTTAGAATATCCATAACAACTTCTAAAATGTGTGTATGAAGTTAGAATTGTAAAAGTAGACAACTTAAAATAATTTGGGTGGTCAAGGATGTTTAAGATTTAGCTAACATTATTGTCAATTAGGAATATGTTCCATTTATTGAAAGTAAATTTAATGTAATAGTTATTAAAATATGTATATATAGATTATTTGGAATCTTAACAACTCATGTCTTTTATTTTGAATTGGTTTTGTATGTGTTACCTAGTATATTTATAATGATGATTTGCATTAGTATAATACAATTTCATAGTTGTTAGTTGTATTATTACTAGTTTAGAGGATCATTCTTGTCAACTTGGCTTACATGAATGTTACATAACATGATCATAGATGGATATGCCACCATCTATCATCTATTATCTACGTAATATGATTGATCACATGAATGATCCATCGAGGTCTAAGTGGAGCCTACTAGTCTAGACGATGTAATCTAGAGTCATGCCCCCCTCTATATATCATCCCCATCTCATGTTATGTTGAATTGTAAGCATCACTACACTGTGCAATTGGGCTATAGTCTAGCTGGTATCAATCAATGGCCTCCAATGAATAGAGTCTTGGTCACATATAATGATTAGTTTTATCTTCTATTGAAAGAATGTCCAACTTATATACCACCCTTGTATGGACCCCAAATTCAAGGAAGAAAACACATGACTCCCTTCACTTTTAATCTTATCTACAATGTATTTTCCCAAAATGGTTTTGAGTTTTCCAACCACTTATGAGTTTAATTGAACACTATATTTAAGTCTTACTAAACCCACAACAATTATTAGTTTTATATGGGTTTTTGGATTTGAATCACAAATGATAGATCACAAAATCCAGATAGTTCTAATGTAATTACTAGATGCAAACTAGGTTGTAAGAGAATACCGTGTTCAATAATTTACCATCTTCAAAACCATATGTGCATATATAAACATTAATTACAACATGTCCAATATTTTTGGAGATGTACACATTAATTACACATAAATTTTTTTCTTTCAAGACCATATGTGGCGTAGTGCAAGGCAAGAGAATACCCGAAGGAGATGTCCTAACCCCCAACAAATAACCACACAACGAAAACACAACAACAAGAAACAATAATGCAAGATTTGATACATACAACAATTACAAAATTAATTTTGCAAGATCAAACAAGATCCAACTTAAAAACCCAATCCCAGCTAGTCTAGATGCACAACTCGATAAAAACACCAAGAAGAATCCACACTTGTATCCTCAGGTTTGCCAAGAGATCCTTTGGTTTCTAAGCCACAACCCTAGCTCTATAAAATTCACATCTATCTTTCCTTCTCCAACTGAATTCCCAAAATACTCCACAAGACCCTTATTATACTTACCAAAATGGCTTATAATACATTCTAGAGCATTACAAAATAGGAATGCCAACCCAAAAATGGTTAGGACACATCCCAAGGCAAGATCTCATCATACATGTCATGATCAAATTAAATCTCGCAAGTTGGCTCGCACCAAAAACACAAAAATCACGTCCAAAATGCTAACATTCGACATAAATAGGAAAACTTGGCACATGAAGACTCACTCAGCACATACCATGGAACTTGACACACACTATAGAACAAGATGGGATAACACGCTAACCAAAGGGTTAACATGACATAGGATAACCTAAACTTAGCTTAAAATACAAAATTATTGGCACTTGACAATTGCAGCAACTTGGTAATGATTGAAACTCAACACCAACTTCCAGAATGAACATAAATGAGAAGGATA
The DNA here is from genome assembly GCA_028749045.1 of Cupressus sempervirens. Classification (NCBI taxonomy): domain Eukaryota; kingdom Viridiplantae; phylum Streptophyta; class Pinopsida; order Cupressales; family Cupressaceae; genus Cupressus; species Cupressus sempervirens. The sequence continues at coordinate 674,701,798 of CM053784.1, read as the reverse complement.
ACATGCCAACCTAGGATGCTCCTGCATTAGACACCCCAGGTTTGAAAAGATGTTCTAGAAGTTGGAAGAACATATTCTGGGATTCAACACATAAATCCCAAATTGGTTCTTCACATACATGTCCTCCAAGTCTTCAACTTGCACACTCTTTCCCTTGTTTTTCTTCTTCTTCTTCACATCCACCATAGGTGTTCCATAGGTCTTCTTTCCATGCTAATCTCTAACCTTCTCAAAATTTACAAACCCAACTCAGTTGCCAATACTCAAGTTCCTCCTACCAAGCTCTTCATTCTACAAAGGGATCAGGGAAAACTTCCTACCACCTTTCACAACAATAAAAGCATTCCTAACACAATCACGTACAACCCTACAATCATACTGCCAAGGTCTACCAAGTAAAAAATGACAACTATTCATATCCACAATATCACACAACACTTGATCCTCATACTGCCCAATTTGGAAATCAATAAGGCATTGCTCCCTCACTTCCAAAGCATGCTCACCTTGCAACCAGCCAATCCTATAAGGATAAGGATGCCTCACTCTCTTCAAACCAAGATTTTGAACCATCTCCTTAGCAACAAGGTTATTAGTACTACCACCATCCATAATCACCTTGTAGATTTTTCCAACAGACTTACAACAAGTCCTAAACAAACTAGTCCTTTGACAAGAACCCAATGTCCTCTCACCAACCAGTACTTGCCAAGCCAAAAAAATCTCCTTGCTTAGGCTGACTATCTTGGACTTCAACCTCATTCACAACACCAACTGTCCTACCAACTGGACATTCAAAATATTGATGCCCTTCTTTGCCACATTTGAAACAATTACCTCTGAAGACACCTCTACTTGTCCTCTTTTTTAGATCAACAAGTTTTGGTTCACCCTCTGTACTCGGTTTAACTTGTGCTGAGCTATTCTACTTCTCCTTTCCTTGAGGATTTCTCTGATGTTTCCTCTCTAGCTTCTCTTTTTCTCTCAAAGAATACTGATAAGAATCCTCAACTAAAGGAATATTCAGCATACCAATCTCATCCTAAATATTGAATCTTAAGCCATTGATGTATTGAGCTACCTTTTCCTTTGACAATTCTCTATGCCCAGACCAAATAGTCAACTTGTAGAACTCCTTGGTATAATCCTTCACATTCATATCCTTCTATTTCAAATTATGTAACTTCTTAAAAAACTCAAGTTAATAATTAGTAGGAATGAACTTAGCTTTCAACTTAGTCACCATCAATCTCCATCTAGAGATTTTCATTTTACCTTCCTCCTCTCTATCTCTTTGTAGTTCCTTCCACCAAAGAGCAACATGTCCCTTCAACTTAGCTTGTGCCAACCTCACTCTGAGTGGATCCTCAATATGCTCAAGCTCAAAGTAGTCTTCTAATTCTCCAATCTAATCAGTTAGGTCTTCAGGATTCAAAGTACCTAAAAAATTAGAAACCTCCATCTTATGCTTTAGCTTCAACTGAGATCTAGGTCGAGCAAACTGACTAGCCCTAATTCCAATAGGTCTCTCCACATGATCAGTTCTATCATCACCACTCGATCCAGAAACTTCAAAGTCTTTAGCAACTTCCTCATAACTACCTTCAGCACCCACGTGCCTAGCTATGTCACCTAAAGCACTCATGATTTTAGCAATCATGTCACTTTTCATCAATGCTATCTGAGATCTAAAACTAGCTTTAACCTCCTCCATCTTAGATCTAAAATCTTCTTTAACCTTCTCTAAGATTCATTCTTCTACAACATCTCTAAGATCATCAATTTCCCTAGGGTCCAATCTTCTTGGAGGCATCTTCCAAGGTTTTCAAAAACCCCAAACAATATATCCACAAATCTAGAAGATCAATTACCTCCACCCAATCAACCTTCTCCAACCCACAATTTTGGTGCAAACTACCTTAGCTTCAGTCATTTTCCTACATGCTCAAGAACAACTTTCACTCTGATACCACCTAACACAGTGCAAGGTAGGAGAATCCCCAAAGAAGATGTCCTAACCCCTAGCAAATAACCACACAGTGGAAACACAACAACAAGAAACAATAATGCAAGATCTGATACCAACTCACTGCTCTTTATTCATAGATATAACTAATTACATGCAACATGCTTGGCTGTAAGGCCTTCCGGGTTAGGGCTAACTGCATACAATAATTACAAAATCAGTTTTGCAAGATCCAACAAGATCTAACTTACAAACCCAATCCCAGCTAGTCTAGATACATAACTGGATAAGAACACCAAGAAGAATCTACACTTGTACCCTTAGGTCTACCAAGAGATCCTCTAGTTTCTAAGCCACAACCCTAGCTCTACAAAATTCACATCTATCTTTCTTCTCCAACTGAATTCCCAAAAGACTCCACAAGACCCTTATTATACTTGCCAAAATAGCTTAGAGTACATTTTAGAACATTACAAAACATGAATGCTAACCCAAAAATGTTCAAGACACATCCCAAGGCAAGATCTCATCATAAATGTCACGATCAAAATAAATCTTGCAAGTCAGCTCGCACCAAAAATGAAAAAATCATGTCCAAAATGTTGACATTTGGCATAAATAGGAAAACTCAGCATATGAAGAGTCACTCAACACATGAAGAGTCACTTGACACACACTATGGAACTTAGCACACACTACAGAATGAGATGGGATAACACACTAACTAGAGGGTTAACACGATGTGGGCTAACTTGAACTCAACTTAAACTAGAAAATTACTGGCACTCAGCAATTGCAGCAACTTGATAATGACTGAAACTTGACACCGACTACTAGAATGAACATAAATGAGTAGGATAACATGCCAACCTAGGATGCTTTTGCATCAATATGTACAAATATAAACATTAAGTACAACATGTCCAATATTAAGTACAATATGTCCAATTTGTTTTATAGATATACACATTAAGTACACCAATTTTTTTCTTTCAAAGCCATATGTGTAGATATAAACATTAAGTACACTATGTCCAATTTTTTTTCAAGGTTTTCTCTCTAATGTTAATGTGTATGGTGAAATGGTTATTAATGATAGATCTAGCAAGTACAACCAATTCAATTAGGGTAGAAGAATAAGTTATTCCCATGAAGAAGGATCATGTTAGATAATACAAGGGAATTTGATCAAAATAGGGAGACAATTGCTTGATTGTTGTCTAACTTTTGAAGAGAAGGCAATGACAAATGTTATTGACCTTACAAGTGTTGTAAGGATTTAAGGATAAGAAGAATCAAAATCAAAATAACTAAGAGACATTGTAGGGAGAATTGTCACACTGAAGGGGGGTTTGATTATCATCCATTGATAATTTGTTTGTTATATTGTTTTCATAGTTAATATACATATGAACCATGGAAGGGGGTTTTGATTATCACATTGGAGGGGGGTTTGATTATCATCATTTTTGTATAGGTTAATCTCCCCAGGGTAGTACATGATATGGACCACCACATCTTAGATTAACATGGAGGTGTGAATATGGAGGAACATGGAGGTGTGAGTATTGAAGCTAAAGATCATGATCCCATGGAAGATGATGATCATTTTCCATAAAACACATTTGAAGATTATGGTACAAATGCATTGATCCATAACACATTTGGTACTGGTGTTGTTGTTACTAATGATGATGCTAATTATGATGAGGATGATATTGAGGTCATCCATGAAATACCTCTACTTCATAAGGAAAACATGACCCTTTATAAAGGATTCCAATCAACTCTACTCTTTGGTGTATTTTTGTTGGTAAATTTGAAGGTAATGAATGGTTTATCCAACATAACAATGTCATGTATGCCAAGGTTTTTCATATATGTCATTATAGTCTATAAAAGGTGAAACATGTATCATTAATATTGTTTATACTAATTACATTTTTATTTTTCTTTTGATTGATAGGTGAGTTTTTGTTACCACCATCAAATGTTCTCCCTCGCTCATACCAAGAATTATGTGCTAGTATGAAACATATTGGAATGAAGTATCAAGCAATAGATTCTTGTTCTGAAGATCATGTTATTTATCATAAAGAACACAAATATGCAATAGCATTCCATGAATGCCATACAAAAAGATATCAAGATGATAAAATGAGAAAAAGGGTGTCTCGTAAGGTTCTTTGTTACATCCCCATAATTCCACGTCTTAAATGATTATTTAGGTGTAGTAGCTTAACACAATTTATTGATTACCATGCATGCAATAGAAGTCAAGATGAAATTATACAAATGCCTACATGTGGTTCAACATTTATGGACATAGAGGAAAAGTGGCCACACATTAAAGAAGAACCTCAAAATCAAAGGCTTTCTTTGGTAGCTAACATTGTTAATCCATTTGGAGAGATGAGATCTATTTACTTAGTGTGGCCCATTTTTGTTATCAACAATAATCTTCCTCCATGGATGTCAATAAAGAGGGAGAACATTATGTTGGTAATGATTGTTCTGGGTATTTTATTATTTTATAGTTATCTACACATAATTATAAGTCTTGGAGTGAAATGGCCACAATAATTATTTGTTGTTGTTCATTCAACAAGATAAGTACCAATTAAGGCCTCCCCCTTTAAGTTGGTGCTAGAGTTTCTGGTAATGGTGCTGTGGTAGTTGGTTTTGGTGGTGTGATGGCTTTTGAATCTAGCAAGGGCACTAGTGTTGGTGCTAAGGCTTCTTGTAATGGTTTGTTGGGTGCTAGCTTTGGTTCTATGGCTTTTGCATATGGCAAGGGATTGGTGTTGGTGCTAAGGTTTCTGGTAATGGTGTGGTAGCATCCAACTCTAGTATTGGTGAGGTAGTTGTCAGTTCTAGTTTGGAATCAAGAAAGGGAACTTTTTCTACTGCTAGGGTTTCTGGAAATGGTGTCATGGTAGCTTGTCTAGGTGGTGTTATTAGGACTAGTGTGATGGCTTCTAAATTTGGCAAGGGCATTGGTGTTGGTGCTAGGGTTTCTAGTAATGGTGTGTTGGGCGTTGGTTTTGGTTCAATGGCTTCTGAATCTAGAAAGGTTACTAGTGTTGGTGCTAAGCTTTCTAGTAATTGTGTGATAGCTCCAAGTTCTAGTGTTGTATCTAGTAAGGGTGCTAGTGCTAGTGCCAGTGTTTTTGGTAATGGTGCATCGAGTGCTAGCTTTGGTTCTGTGGCTGCAAAATCGGGTATGGGCATTGGAATTTGACCTTGGTTTTCTCATGTTGGTGTAGTATATGTAAGAAAGGGTTTTCATATTCCTAGTCCTTGTGAAAGGGTGGGGGTTTGGAGAAGGCCACAAAACCTGTTGTCTCTTTTCCAATTCCCACCTACAAGATAATATCTCTTAATCTAGGGGATGTGTCCCTTGCAAAAATTGAGGAACGTACTAGGGATCCCTCCAAGGATTCTATTATTCCTCACTTTAAGGGTTTTTTGGCCAACTCTCTTAGACCTTCATGCATGGATTTCAAAGCATTGGGATCCATATATTATGGTTACTATTGAGATCTTCCCTTTGGTCAAAGGTTTCTTCATTGTTTCTTTCGTCAATCCAAAGGATAAGAAGGCCATTCTCTGTGATCAGGTTTTTTCTTGGGAGAACTACTTTCCTTTTATGGTTAAACCATGGAATCCATATTTTAATCCTCTAACTGAGTCTTTCTACAAAATTCCAACTTAGGTAAGGCTTCCTAATATTCCCATTCATTTTTGGGTGGAGTCTATTTTTAAGGAAATTGGCAAGGCTTTAAGGGATTTCCATTTATTGGACTCTTAATATTTTTGTTTCCATTCCACTTATGCTAGAATTTTGGTTGATATTTATGTTTCAAATGGTCTCCCAGATGATATTATTTTAAGTAATTCAAAGGCTTCTTGGAATCATTTGCTAGATTATGAGGGTCTCCTTTTTAGGTGTAAAAATGTTTCAATACTGGACATATTGTTGCTAAGTGTGAGATTAGAAAATCCAGAAATAAATGACCCTCCTCTTGGTGGAAGGATTCATTTTAGTAGAATTATTCAGTAGTCAAAATATCTTCTATGGTGGATGAGGTTTCTAGATTTGAAGAGTTGGGGGCTCCATCGTCTATATTGGAAGTTGTTCCTTCTAGTCCTTCTTAGATGGAAAGTTCTTCTGATTCCAAGATAGATGCTCAAGTTTCTAATGGGTTTGGTCCTTTGTCTATTGGTAGTCTTGGATCCTTTTAGAAGGAGGATGAGCCTATAGTCTCTGGTCAAGGTGTTAGATTCAATGTTCTGGGTGCAGAATCTGGTCAAGGTAAAACTACTGATGTTAGTGTTGTGGCCACTAATTCTAGAAAGGGTAAGCTTTCTAGTGCAACAATTGTTGGATCTGGTCAAGGTTTATATGTTAGCATTGTTAATGTTTCTTATTCTAGTTTTGGTATTGGCACTTTTGGCTCTGGTGCTTGTACTTCTATTGGTATTGGAATTGATAATTAGACTGTTGGTATTAGTTCCAGTCTGTTGGTAGAAGTGATGACAGTTAGTCCTTGTCAAAAGTTGGATGAGTTTCCCTCTATTTTGGATTCTCAAGTTTGGTAGTCTAAGGGTATGATGGTGGAGGAGGGGTGGATGCTTGTAACCAAGAAAGGACCTAAAAAGGCTCTTCCTCAATTTGATATGAATTTATGCTCCCAAAAAAAGGGAGTAAAAAAGAATTCTTAGTTCCCTTGCTGGTTGGCTAGTTAAGAGTTCCTGTTGGTTTTCTTTTTTGGCTTTTTTTATTGGTGTTTCTAGATATATAATGTTTTTCTATGGAAGCTTTCTTTTGGTTTTGGGGTCTTACTTGGAGTATTTGGTCCCTATAAAACCTTTTTTTGGATCCCTTTGGGATGTTTGGGCTTTCTTCAAATATATTTTATTTCTATGATGTAAAGGGGTTTTGGGTCCCCTCAAAACCTATTTTTACCTTAATCCAAAACTAGGTAAGTACCAAGTGAAAGATATGAATGTATATGTTATGCCTCTTATCAATGAGTTGTTGGTGTTATGGAATGGTTTCACTATGTATGATATCTCTAGACCAATTGGACAAAAACAATTTCAATTCCATGCAATGCTTGTGTGGACAATTCATGATGCCCTAGGGTTGACACATTTCTATGGTATGTTATGGTGAATTCTAGTTGTATGCAATAATTCTAATTCTAAAAATTAACATATTTAATCCAATTGTATTGTTATCTTGTAGGTCTTCAAACAAAGGGAAAATTTGCATGTCTAATGTGTAGTCCAAATATGAAATCTTGTAATTCCAAAAGTTTAAGAAAGCATGTGTTTGATGAGTATAGAAACTTCCTCCATAGATTTCATAAGTATCGAAGTGTCAAAAAATATCTTTTCAATGGGAAAGAAGAGACTACATCAAATCCATGAAGAATGACACCTCATCTATGGTAGTTGGAATATAATATAATTTGAAGTAGTATTGATCCACCTAATAGTTTATGTTTGAAAATTATATATTTTGATTGTGTTTTACTGGATAATTATGTAATTGATGATCATGAAGGTCATCAAGGAATCAATGACCACCTCCCAAAGGGACTAAAATGTTATCTTAGAGAATTTAGTAGGTTTCCCTACTATGAGAAACTATAAATTGTGCATTTGTTTGATACTATGCATATTGGAAAGAATGTAACAAAGAGACTATGAAAAATATTGGATGGAAGGTGTGACAAAGAAAAACTTTCCAAAATTTGCAGTGACATTCATGATTCCAACCATGCAATGAAAAATATCATTAAATCAAATAGCAATGGAGACCACATTAATGCAAGTGTTCTTCCTTGGTTATTAACAAAGCAACAAAGTAATATCATAAAAGAAGTCATATGAAAAATTAGATATCCTACAAGATTTGTTGCAAATATAAGAAATCTCATATCAAGAAAAGTGGATTTGGCCAAGGCTAAAAATGCATGATTGACATACCTTCATCAAGGTAAGTCATGATATTTTGTATTTACAATATGTTTGTGAAATTGCATTTAATATTTATTGTATTATGTTAGAAAAAAATAAAATGATCAGTTGGGAATTGTTGCAGTATGTGCTACCCCTATTGCTCCTAGACAACTTTGACAATAATATCAAACAAGTGATATATGATCTTGGAAAATACATGAAGTAAGCAATGATATTTGTTCAATATATCAAATAATAATATCAAACAAGTAATATATTATAAAGTCTTGTATTTATATATTTTTGTATCTTGAATCCCTTGTAGGTGGTTGTCTTCTAAAGAAATCCATAAAGAAGATATCAAATATTAGAAGAAAATAATTCCTCAACTAATGTGTGAAATACAAAAGTGTTTACCTTCAATTTTTTCAATGCAAAAGAACACTACCTCATACATCAAGTTGAGGAGATTGAATTGTGTGGACCTATACATAGTATGCCAATGTGGATGGTTGACAGGCACTTGAAATTTTTGAAGGGTTTGGTTCAATAAAAATAGCATGTCCAAAGGGTTCTTTGGTTGAGGGATATATGGCACACCAAATTATGGTGTACATTACTCAATATCTTCCTAATCTTGCAACAAAGACCCATATAGATCGTATTTGGGATCTTGAATCCATTAAAAAATTGAAGGGGAGTACTTGGTGGGGAATAGTATATTGAGGAAAGTGAAAGGTAATAAATTGTGAGATATTATTGTAGTTAATTAATTCTCAATATTCAAAATTAATCTTTCATAAGTCATCAATTTACTTTTGCACAATTGCTAAAATGTGGGATGCAATACATTTGTTTATTGTAAACAATCAATATTGGATGATTGTATAGATTGAATAATGTCAACATTATGTTCATAGATTAAAATAGGAATTTGTGTCTTCATTGGTTATACAAGCTCATTGTAATGGAGATCCCAATGTTACACAAAAGGAAATAGATTTAGCATATGGTTTAAGAGATCTCCAAGTACTTATATATTTGTTAATCAACCATATGTTTTCAACTCACGATGCAATAATTTATACATGTTTGAGATTATCATAGGCGAAACACCAAAGGTCTATATTATGCAATGGTTAAAAATTTTGCATCAAAAAGTTGGATGACATGAAGAGAACTTGTGATTCTGGGATAAGTGCAGTCTTTTAGGTGGCCACTATTTTATCTAGAAATGACTTACATCCTCAAGAGTCTCAAAATTGATATTATGGAATTTTGGTCGATATACTTGACTACAACTTTAATTCCTTCAAATTAGTTATCTTTGTCATTAAATGTTACAAACTATGACTCACTCAAAATGATCTTGATAGAACTGTTATTTATCATGATAATGGATTTCCAATGATTAATACAAGTTTGTTTGAGCCAGTTGGGGATGAGCCCTATGTTCTTCCAAGCCAATGTGAGAAGGTATTTTACTCAGAGCTTCCACATAAATCGAGTTGGTGATTTTTTGTTAGACATGATCGAAGAGGAAGGATAATAAAGTATAATGTGATGGAAGAAGAAGATATCGAGGAAGAGGAAGAAGTGGAAGATGATGTAGATGATGAACACAATCAAGATTTAGTTGATGATGTTCCTTATGTAAATTTTTTTGAAGAAGAAGATGAAAATTATTCTACTACAGATCACAATGATGATGATGATGACAAAGACCAGATAGTGGTGGCAATGATGCCATCAACGACAATGATCCTAATGATGAGATGGATGAAGAAGAATATCAATGATGGGGGTGTGGGTGGGGGGGGGGGGGGGTGGTTTATTAGCTAACATTGAATAGGGGTTTGATTATCAATGACATGAATGAAATGTATAGTTATGTGATCAATGCTTATTATATTCAATATTGAGTTCTTGATAGATCAATTATTAATCTGATTAACTTGTCATGTACTTTTTAAATGTTTATAATTCAAATGTGATGCTAATATTTGATGTAATTTTGAGTATATGTATCATGATTTTTTTAGCTAACATAAGAAAATTTATTTACATATGCATAAACACGAAGCCCTTTCATGAGCATCTGACATAATCTCATGGATCATTAGGTATAAGTCAATACACCCTATAAAGATTAATGCCTTTTACCAAATTTAAAATATCTCTCTCATTGCCACCTATCTCTCTCATTTCATGGAGTTTAGGTACTAGGGAATAGGTATTTGTCAGATTTATCTTCCTCCAGCAAGGAAAATGTAGGAATGGAAGAAGAAAGTGAGACATTTAGTATGTCTAAATCACTTGCTAAAGGGGGGTCATGTTCTTATGATGATGAGAGTGAAGGTTACTCTGATGTGCCTTTTAGGTACAAACATCTAGAGAAACAATGGGTCCTCAATGAACTTCCTCCAATAAACATAGATTTTTGTTTTAGAGAGAGAATATAATGCATAGCACCATCCTCATTACATGGTTTGGGCCTATTTTCGATGGATGGCATAAAAGTCTCTTACAAAAAAGTTGTTGAGTTGATGGAGCATGTCAGACCTTGGTATGATTACTTTAGTTGGATGCAAGTTGTTAGATATAAAAAAGTATGTGTAGGTATGCAATCGCGAAAAATTATATACAACAAAAAATAAGTGAAAAAGTAAAAAAAAAGCTATATACATTAACAGAATGCAAAAAGCATCAAGGAATATTGTAGGTTATATAAATAGTATATGACCTATGTCAACTAAGAAGCAACCCAATTACATATTTGAGGTGCACGAGGGAAATCACATATTTTATTTGTGATAAAATTAATATGTGGAGGTGAAGAGCTTCTTATTGATTACAATTTGAATCACATAGATACAAACAAAGCCACTATTATGGGCGAAGTGGTATGTACTATGTGCATTTTCAATCAACTACAATTGATGACTCCAATACACCATTAAATTTTATTTTATTTCTACTTACTTATAATAAGATCATGTATTTTAACATGTCTCAATGGTTTTTATTTGAAATACAGGGCTATAGTATGGATCAACAACCACACGATATGCATGGTGATGATGGTTCTCATGGGACTTCTTCCTGATAGGTAAAACTCATTGTTCTTGTACAAATTAGATACAGGAAATATGCTAATGCATATTTTTTATTATGCTTTATTCTTTAGTACTATTTTGGATTGATTTTAAATATAGTGCTAATAATATTATTCTCACAAATGAGTTTTGATCGAAAAAAGGGAAAGGAATAAGTAGTCCATGAGGAGCCATGGGATGAGCATGATCCATTTATTGTTGATTTTTTGTTAGCCGCTGATCTTGTGGCTACACTGTAAATGGTCCTTAGTGCACTATCAAGAGAGTTATCTCAATTGACATAAATTTGACCTTAGACTCCTCGAATATAGATGAGAGAGGATGAGTTGATGCACTTGGTTCAAACTTATGAAGTAAGTATTAGTGTAGTTTTTAATTATAAAAAATGTTCAATAATGGTTTTTATAGTATACTATTTTATTTATGTCATTAAATAAAATGCATATGTATTATTTTTATAGAGGATGTAGAACATATTAAAGGGAAATTCCCTAGATGTAGATACTTTAGGTGGTTCACGTACATTACTTGTTCTATCCTACACTTGTGTTTTGCTCGAACAATTGTTTTTTTAATAGCTCTAACAATCTTGTCCATGGTTGTCATATTTTCCTATGCTCTAACAATCTTATTTTTCAGCACCTAGCATTGATCCTATGTTCAGTATGTCACCTTCTAAAAGGAACATAACCGCAGAGGTAATGCCTATTGCAATGTTGGCAACACATAGCATGGCCACAGATGCGATGGCAATGCCTAGTGGTAAGTAGATTCCTCTTTTCCTCTCTCATTTTTCATGTGTTTATTTCACTTGAACTATTATTTCTTAGGGGGAATTTTTTAATATTGGATTGATTTTATGTAGGAGGTGATGAGGACATTTTTGGATGTACCTATGTTAGATGTATGGGAACAATAGACCATTTGAGATCAATTTCTCATGAGCAATGAAGATGGACTTCCCCCAAGAGTAGCCCAACTTCTAGGTATTTTAAAGATTGATCATTTCTTTTACTATGCAATCTTATAATCAAATGCACTAACCTCTCATGAAGTCCCTTGAAATAACTACCAATCCCATTATTATTTTGCAAGGAATAATCTATTTTATGAAAAACTTAATGATGAATGTTTGAGCATATTTGGGCCGACCATACGCATAAGATATCATATTTTGATTTCATTACTAGATCATATTTCCTTTGATCCATTTCTTCAAGTATATTAAAAGGTAGCTTCAATTCATTTATGAATCTAATAGTTTTTTTCTTTCTTATAAGGTGGAATTTAAAAGGTAAACAATTAAAGGATAAACTCATTGATGCTATGGAAAAACTTTTTGAACCCAATGTATTTCAAAAAGTTAGGCTCCTTAAGAAAGAAGACCAAGATTTGAAGTATATTAGGTACAAATATAGGACCCAAATGGAATGTAACCCTTATTATGAGTGGCCCCCATATTTATATTAATGAGTGGGAGAATCTTTAAAAGGATGCCACTTAGAAAAGTGCAAGACATGATGGAGAAATAGTACCACCTGAGGAAGGAAGGTATGTCATAATCTTAAGAATGAAATTATGTACTAATTAATCTTAATACATATGTTATCTAACATATTTCAAACTTCACATAGGTTGCCTAACACATCAAAGGCAATCAAAGCAAGAAAAAAAAAGCATGGACAACACAAGCTCAGCTTGGGTGGATATTCAAAAATTGTTACACGAATTGTAAGTATTAGTAAATAAAAAACCATATGTAAATATTTATAAATTGTAATCAATTTGGTCTTCATGAAATTCACTATAACAAAAATTCATGATACTAAGCAAAAATGTAGGCCTTCGAGTTTAAAAAATGATTTCTAAAGAGGACAAGAAAATAGCCTACAAACAAGGCTATACAACTGTGGTTGAATGACTCTGAGTAGTGAGTGTGCAAGGTTCTTCTATTGGATCTATCGATTAGGTAAATAAGTCAATTGATTTTTATTTCAAATTGAATACTTTACCAATTGTTTTATTTGATGTTAAGTTTCAACATAAAGTGATTATATTTGTTTTAAGTAAGGAAACAATGATTATATATTTATTTAAAACTTTAAAGTGAATATATTTATATGTACATTAAAATGAATGAGTAACATTTCTCAGTATTTGTCTTGTATTTATGTGTATGTATTGTTGATAAATATACTAATTGTTTACATTGGATTGCAACCTCCCGAACTTGATACACCATCCAAGCACCATGGGGGCATCAAATTGAATGTGCATTGTAGTATTCAAGGTATATATTTTCTATTCAAATTTTGATTTCTAAATTATTAATACAAGTAAACATTTTATATTCAATTTGGTGTAGTAATAAAAATTTGACTATAATAGGTGTTGGGATTAAGAAAACATCTTGTATTGTAGTTGTATGGGATGTAGAGGTTGTTACTGATGAGTGTGTTGAGGTTTAAGCTGTCGGGCAAGATGATGCAGTTGGACAAGGTGAAGAGTGCTATGTTTATGTTCTTTAAAGCCTTTTAAGTCTCATGTTTTAATTTAACCCTTTTATTTGTTATTGTAGAGGACCCACCTTTGTGAAGGATAGTGAGATTACACCCATGGGTGAGAAGAAATATTGATGATGATTATTGACATTTTAGTCAAGTTTGTTTATTAGTGACACCCAAACTTATTCAGCTAGTTAGTATCTACTAAGCTTATTGTACAGTTAACATTGTTAACCAAGTAATTCAGGCTCTACCAAGTTCTACAGTTGCTACCGAGTACCAAGAATAATATTCAGTTTGCGTTGAGCAGTTTCTACTAGGTTGGTGATTATCAGTGTAAACCAAGCTTCTTAGTGTTTATCAAGTTTCTCACTTCAAACTGAGTTCTACAATGGTTACCAAGTTCACAGATTCAACATTGTGAATCCAGTGTTGACTAAGCCACATAGTGTCAACCAAGTGATTTAGTTTATAGCAAGCTCGTAGTAATAGTGTTGACTGAGCTATGTAGTGTGAATCAAGTGATTCAATTTATATGCTAAGTTTCACAATGTTCATCGAGTTGCCAATGCAGACCAAGTTTAGACTACTTGGAAGTGATTAGTATGGACCGAGCTTCTACGTCTATCGAGTGCATGATGATGTTGAGCATTGACAATGGATGTTGTGTATCAAAACCTCATTGAGTTTGTCTTTAGAACCTGAGTACTTGTAGTTGGGTCAAATTTGTGTATTTTTGTGAAACTTGTATTGTAGCTGACTTTGATGAATTGTAAATTAGATTGGTATATATGTAATGCATTGTATCACATCCAATAGAGAGAAGTATTGAAAAGCATATTGAAAATCATAGAAGTGCAAAGTAAAAAGGCTGCAATAGTATAAGGAGCAACAAAGTTTAATCTATCACAACAAGGTGATCATTACGCTCAAAAGAATCTCATTTAGCAAATCAAGTTGCAAATCAAAGATCAACCACTGGTTCATCCTAATAGGTGGAATAGTTAAATCGTTTCACAAGGTAGACTTAGTAGTCTTTTGTAAATATCTTTACCAAGTGCATACTTCATTGTATGTTTGTAAATCCTTTTGCAAGGTGGACCTAGCTGTCCTTATTTCTCCTGATAGGGTAGATCATCAGAAGTGATCATTGTAAGCCTTAATAGGCCAACTTTATACTATAGTACTAAAGCTTGTGTGTATCATCCCCACCTTAGTTTTACTTTCTATTTGGAAGGTTTCTAGGTCACCATATTATGTGTCAAAGTGTTATGAATGTTTTAATGTTTTCAAATTTTTATGCATGCAATTAGATCAGAATACACATTAAGGATTAAATGGTAAATAAAGATAAATTTTTATTGGTTACTGAATCACCCCTCCCCTCTCAGTAACTTAGCCTATCATATATTTCCAAAAATTGGTATTCGAGCATTGTGGTTCTTAGAAGAAGTTTAATAGCTTGAGAAAATATTAGAGGCAATGGAGATATTTAGACTTGATAAGGCTACTAACAATGAAAAGCTAGATTTGGAATTGACTATTGGACAACTTAAGAAAGAAAAGGAGAAACTCTCTCAATCCTTGAAAAGAAGAAAAGATTTTGCAATTTAGATGAATGAAAAACTCTAAATTGAAGAAAGAATTGAAGATGTCCATTCAAAAAGTAATTCAGATCAAGCTAATGAAGCAATCAAAGAACTATTAGAAAAGAATGGTACACTTCAAGAAGAAGTAAGAAAGCTGAAAAGAGAACAAGGAGTTCAATTCGTAATATTGTGTGAAGTCATGGAAGAGAAAAATAAAATAAAAGAAGAGTTAGAAGGAAAGAGTAATGAAATTCAACATCTATCCCTTCAACAGGAAGACTTCATCAATCAACTTACCAATGCAAATGAAGAAATCATGAATCTAAGATCAGAAAATGAAAGATTGTAGAATGATATAAACAATAAAAAGAAAACCAAATGAGAGGATGATGAAATCTTAAGTAGACATGGATCAATTGAATGAGAAAATCCATTATAGACAAAAGGGAAAATCAAGAATTGGATATACAGAAGAAGGTGAATCATCCAAGAAAGGTGCTTAAAAGAATCAAAGACTTACTTGCAGTCACTGTGGTAAGTTAGGTCATACATCAAACAAATGTTGGAGCAATGACAAAGCTAAATTCAATGGAAAATGCTATAATTGTAATCAACATGGTCATAGAGCTAATGAATGCAAAGAGAAACCTAAATTTGAAGGCAAATGTCACAAACACAAGAGGCATGGACACAAATCTCTGAATGAAAAACTAAGATATTGAATCCAGTAGAAAAGATTATAAAAGCTATATTTGGTTGGGACTACAACACTTGGTTTAGATGTCACTACTATGGAGAATTTGGACACATTGGAATAAATTGTGTAAAACATCGCATGAGGACAAGAGACACCACTAGAAGATGTTTTATTTGTATAGAACTTGGTCATCTTGCCAAGAACTATATAAACATTGGAAGAATTGAAGATGAAAAGAAAGCCAAGGCTAATAACATTAGAAAGTAGATGAGATACTAGTGGATTCCAAAATCTTTTGAGAATGCAAGTCCTAAGAAATGAAACACATGTCAGTCAAGAATTAGGTAACTCAAGCATTTCTACTTGATCTCCCACAAGAAGAACTAGAACTAGGATTATGAAGCAGACATCTTGCATTAGTTCTAATAAGCTAGAAGGAAAGATCCATATTAGCATTCAAGATGCAAAGGGATCATTGAGTGTCTAAAGGAATTCTGAACATTACTGAGCAAGGTCAAGTTGCAAGACCCTGCCGAGCAAGGTCGAGAGTTACTAAGTTATTTTGTGGACACCAAGTCATGGATAAATTTGTTGAGAAATTAATTCAAGCCAAGTGGAAGATAGTATGTCATTGAGCAAGTGATCATACCAAGCATTTATGGTGATTGAAAGGAAAAATTTGATAAAAGGGGAAAAATCAAATTCATTTGTCACCGTGAATTTTCAAGAGCTATTTGTGAAGAGTGATTTAATGTATCTGAGTGATCTGTGTGAATTAGTGTTGAAGTTTTCTATGTGCTCACAAACCCTATCGAGTAATGGCATCCTCCAGCAACAAGACTAAGAAAGGTTCCAAGATGCTCATCCGAGGAGTCAAATGGAAAGCACTAGATTTCAAATTGAGTTTGACTATTGTGGAAAACCTTGATCCAACCAGAGCTTAGTCTCAAATTCCATCTAAGGTACTTTTGGTAAATGATATTCATTCACATTTTTGATGCTCAATTCAAGATATAGGAACCATAGAAATGGATGAAACTTTGGAGAACTTGTGTGTGAATGGTGTGTTAAAACCAAAGCATCAACACCTGGAAATGAAGGGTTTAACCCACATTCCACACATGCCCTGAGATTTTTAGATAAAGTGGATAAGGTTTATCCTTAGCTGTGTACATAATAGGTAGTTATGGTTGGAGCAGCATATTCCCATAAAAAAGAAAATGATTTATTGGATCATTGGACTTCCAATGTTGGCAAAGGATAAAACAACTAAACCCTAAGTCAAATGGAACTAGAGAAGAAACCCTTTTTCAAATGGGATTTAATGGGTATGAAGATTAGTTGTATTACTGATATGGAGCTAAATTTTGAATACATGTAATTGCACACAAGATATATAGCTCCAGTCGACTCAATAGTGTATCATGTGAAACTGTGGATCTCGCTTCCAAAGTGGTCAAGAACAATATGTCCTTCAACCTTGCT
Source organism: Cupressus sempervirens (assembly GCA_028749045.1). Taxonomy (NCBI): domain Eukaryota; kingdom Viridiplantae; phylum Streptophyta; class Pinopsida; order Cupressales; family Cupressaceae; genus Cupressus; species Cupressus sempervirens. The sequence continues at coordinate 674,684,471 of CM053784.1, read as the reverse complement.
GAGCTGATGTTGAACCAATTCAACAAAAATATGGAAAACATCAGAACTTCAAAGAATGACCCTTGTAAGTTCGGTTCACTTTTAACCTATTTATTTTTCTTTGTGCAAAAGTTCCTCCCATCAAAAGGTATAGTTGTATAAAGAAAATATGTGCCTATTCTTTATCAAATCAATGAGTATATAATAGAAATGGGAGAAAACTATGTCAGTATCATGGACAACTATTTTGATTCATTCAAGGAAAAGATGAACGATAGATTTAGGATACCAAAGAAACTTGTAGAAGACTACAAAGATGATTTTTTTTTAATGGTTGACTGTGATAAAGTGTATATTCAAGCAGTCAAATCAAAAAAATTTATGGGTCAAGCCTCTAGGTTATGAGGTTACTATAGATGAAACCAAGGACATTGTTGAAGCATTGTTAAATGAACCTATGGATCCGAAGGCCACATATTTTGGAACATATGAGGAAGCCAAAGCTAGAATTGAATTAGAAATAAAAATTCCTTAGCCTATTAACAAAGGTAAAAAGAGGATAGAAAAATTAAAGCAAACTAGTTCTACTCTTCTGTTGACAGAAGGTAAAGGAGATGGCATAGAAGAAGATGATTCATAAGATGAAAAAAAATCAGAAGAAGAAGAGCTAGTCAAGAAGAAAGGTAAGGTTATTATAACCAAACCTACTAAGGCATCTATTGTAGTGTTTACAAGAAGAACATCTAGAAAGAAACCAAAGTTGGGTGAAGAAGCAGAGAATGTGATTTCCAAAAGGCCACCACCCAAATTTCAAGAAAGATTGAAAGAAATTGATTTTGGTGCCAACATAACAAATTTTAGATCATTGAAGTATGAAATTAGAAATGTAGAGGAGAAGAAGCAAGTTGAAGACATGGTCGTAACAAAGCTAGGTGAATGGAAATACACTCTATACCAACTTGCATAGTAGATTCCCAATGAATTAATGGAGAAAATTAAGCCAAGATGGGAGCATGCAAAGAAAACTACAAAAGACATATATGAGTAGACTCTGAGGCAACTCCTGTTGAATCTAAGTGATAAAGAAGTGAAAGAATCCATCAAGAAGAATAAAGAAAAACTTATGTTGAAATTCAACACTTGTCTAATATTGATCAATGACATTGAACATGTGGTATGGAATGCCACTAACACATGGAAGACCATCTACAATCTTCATAAGGCAGAGTGTTTTTTTTGTTAATGTTAGTGATAAGGATGATGATGGTGAAAATGACAAGGAATAGGAGATTGATGGTGAAGAAGCAATAATTTATAACAATATAAATGATGAGGAACAAGAACAGGAAGCCACTGAGGAGAATCTCCTTGAGATTCAGAACATTGAGGAGACCGACCCTAAGAAGATTGCAACAGAAATTATTTCCTCACTTCCTCACTCTTTGAGCAAATATTCAAAGCAATCAAGCTAAAAGAAAGCTACTATCAAGTTGGTTGTGTCAAATATTGAAAATTTAAGTACTCAACCAATCTTTGCACCTATTCATCTCAATACTTCATTGACTAAAGTGACCATCACTTCATCTACTGAGTAGTCAGTACTTCCTCCTCCATCAATTTCGATCACTCAACAAAAAGGTATTTCTTCAATAAGTGCAATATCTACTTTTAACACCAGTCCTTCTATTTCTACTATTTTTTCTATTCCAAGCATGCAAATAATAAGTACTAAGATAGTTGAGAGCAAACCTCAACCAAGTACAAAAGTTTCTAGCAAAGGCAAGAATAAGGAAGAAGATATTGATCTTGATGAGGATATAGTTATCCCAAATTGGGATATCTTTTATCTAAATCCTGATCAAATCCATATAGTAGGAGAGCTACTATAGAAGAAAGCTAAGCAACAAAGGCTTGGAGAGGAAAGGAATAGAGAATTTCAAGTGGTTGAAGATGCAATGAACATTCTTGCAGATGCACTTAACACTAAGGTTGATACTTCTCAACCTATTTTGGCTCAGTTAGCAGAAGTGGTCCAAAAACTCAATGAAGATTTGAATGGACAAGAGAAATTGTTGCAAAGAGTAGAGAAGAAATTTGAAAACAAAGTATTCGAGCTAGTTACACAAAATATTGTGATATATCAAGTAGACTTGTCTACTATTCTAGGCTCATTAGAAACCTCTACCAACAATGTCAGTTTTTTTTTTGGTAACCTTTGTGACAAATCCATTTTCACATAGGAAATAAAAGATAAACTCTCCAAAATTGATGAAGATCTGAAGGCAAGTGCACAACATTTTTCACTTGACCCGAGTTACAGCTCTTCTCACTACACAAAGATCATATTTCTGACTAATATACAAGAAAAATTGTTAAGGGAAGAAGCCAGGATAAGGTCTACACTTGTAGATATACAGGTCATGATTCTTCCTAAAATTGATGCATTATAGAACCATATTGCACATGCTAAAACTCTCATCCATGATAACAACTTCTCCATTACTGATAACATGATAGAATTATCAGTAGAAGTTCAAATTACATTACACACAAGTAAGGTGTTGCAAGAAAACTAGGACAACAAAATGTCACTAATTCTTAAGGTACATTCTGATTTCTTGTCACATTTTGGCATAACTATATAAAATACACCTTTGGCATTTATGTCAAAAAGGGGAAGAAGATATATATAACATGTAAAGCATATATTATAAAAAGAAAGAAGATGTAATATAAGATGCAATAACAGGGAGAATATGAGAAGATGTATATAACATATAAAGTAATTTGAATATATATGTATGGGGAGCATCATATTATATACATGTATAGATATTCAAAGAAACATCTCTTACAAAATAAATATGAAAAAAATCTCAAAAATAGAATACATTACTGAGTTGAAGACACAAGATGAAGGCTTAAGATTGTTTGAAACTTTTTGAGGATTCAATTTTGATTGATACGCGTTTTTGTCACTAATGCCAAAGGGGGAGATTATTGACATTTTTGTCAAGTTTGATTATTAGTGACACACACACTTATTTAGATGGTTAGTATCTAGTGAGTTTATTGTACATTTAACATTGTTAACCAAGTAATTCAGGCTCTACCAAGTTCTGCAATTGCTACCGAGTACTAGGAACAATATTTAGTTTGCACCGAGTAGTTTTTACTAGGTTGGTGATTATTAGTGTAAACCAAGCTTCTTAGTGTTCATCAAGTTACTCAGTGCAAACCAAGTTCTATAGTGGTTACTAAGTTTGTAGATTTAGCATTGTGATTCTAGTATTGACCAAGCCACATAGTATCAACTAAGTGATTCAATTTATATTGAGCTTGCAGTAATAGTGTTGACTAAGCTATGCAGCTTGAATCAAGTGATTCAATATATATGTCGAATTTCATAGTGTTCATTGAGTCACCAGTGCAAACCAAGTTCAGACTACTTGGAATTGATTAGTATGGACTGAGCTTCTATGTCTACTGAGTGCATGATGATGCCAAGTATCATAACCTCACTAAGTTTGTCTTCAAAACCCAAGTACTTGCAGTTGGGTCAACTTTGCATATTTTGGTGAAAATTTTATTGTAGCTAACTTTGATGAATTGTAAATTGGATTGGTATATATGTAATGCATTGTATCATGTCCAATAGAGAGAAGTATTGAAAAGCATATTGAAAATCATAGAATTGTGAAGTAAAAAGGCTACAATAGTATAAGGAGCAACAAAGATTTATCTATCACAGCAAGTTGATCATTACACTCAGGAATCTCATTTAGCAAATCAAGTTGCAAATTAGAGATCAAAATAGGTGGAAGAGTTAAATCCTTTCACAAGGTAGACTTAACAGTCTTTTGTAAATCTCTTTACTGAGTGCATACTTCATTTTATGTTTGTAAATCCTTTTGCAAGGTGGACCTAGCAGTCCTTATTGCTCCTAACAAGGTAGATCATTAGAAGTGATCATTATAAGCCTTAATAGGAAAACTTTATACTAAAATACTAAAGCTTGTGGGTATCATCCCCACTCTTTTTTAACTTTCTATTTGGGAGGTTTTTGGGTTACCATATTGTGTGTCAAAGTGTTATGAATGTTTTAATGTTTTTAGTTTTTTATGCATGCAATTAGATCATAATACACATGAAGGATTAATTGGTAAATAAAGATAAAGTTTTATTGGTTACTGAATCACCCCTCCCCTCTCAGTAACTTGGACTATCATATATTTCCAACAGATAACATGGATATGCCTCTACAACAATACAAGGAGAAAAAAAGAAAAAGACAATAAAGAAATGATTCTCATTTATGCAACTTATTTGATAGTGACTGATGTTTATGTCTTGATGTTTTAATTGTGTGCTACTAAATGTTCATGTAAATTTTCTAATGAATGGTATCATGTGATAATTAATGAATGTTAATAGATAAATGAATTAATGAATTTTAGATGTTAATAGGGAATTTAGATGTTTTGGGGGAGGGGAGACAAATGAGCTTCCACCTTCATGTGGTTGGCCTTGATTTGTAGAGAATATTAAACTATTCTCAAAACCAAGTGAAGCCCAATAATAACCAATGATTGCATGAAAACTAACTATTTTAGGCTTTACATCTAGGAGTATCCTCTTTTCTAAAATACTTAACCCTGCAATAAAATACTTGTTTGTTCACACCATGACACCTTAATTTTGGGCATCACAACTTTCTAACTCAACCTATATTTGCATGCATGTGCATCTCCTTTTCCAAGCTCAAGATCTAAGATATTGAATTGGTGTTTGCACACCAACTATCTTAGTGAATGCATATAGTATGATTTGGCCTAGAAATTGGGTACAACTTTTCTTCATGGTGTAGTTTAGCTAATCGACTAATTTTGGGTTATTCTTGTATAATTTTAATTCACTCATTACCAATTTCTTTAAAAAGTTTGTTTTTTACTTGTATTACAATAGTAATGTGGTAGTAAATATGGTGCTACTTTTAGATGTTAACTGTGTCAATCTCTTGGTTTCAAGAAATGCAAAAGGAGGCCATAGTTCAATATGCAATCTCAATTCATATGCATAGGACATCAGGTGGAGCTGAAAAATGCAATAGGTTTCCATTTCTGTTAGAGGTCTTTAATTAGGTATTTTAAGTTATATACCATCACAAACATTGTAACTTTAACTCTTATAGGAAAGGGTAATGTCCTCAACATGTAAGCAAATTAAGACTTTTTATATGTTGGCTTGCTGAGGATATTCTCTTGGTCATAGAAGATAGAGCTATAATGTTCACGATGGTCTAAATTTTTAAAAACTTAATAGACCTATTTTAAAAATGTAAATTTGGTGCTTTTTTTTATCTCCACTTGTTGTCCATGCATATGGAACAAAACTACATGTGCATTCTTGATTCAGAGTGGCCAAATCTAATTCTAGATGCGAGTGAGAGAAGATGAGAAAATGCTGTCACTTTGTAGGTCTAGAACCTTTTTTTGTTACATTTTGTCACATGTATCCACATGAATATGAATATTTTGTAGAGAAATAGTAATAATATATTGCTATTACCTAATTTATTCAAGATTGAAATTCAGAGTAAATAATTTAAGAAATTAATCATTATATTTTGACAGATACTTTCCCTTGGCAAATGGATGGTGTTGAGTAGGTTATCAAAATTTTAAGGAATGATTATGATGAAACTTCTATTTGGATCTAATTATAATACTATACTCCCTTTTGTATCATGATAGAAATATTACAATAACTGCAAAAACTGTACATTATTTAAAAGTAGTAGTACACCAAACACGTACATATGTTTTTAACCCTTGATCATTCATGTAGTTATTATAGAATAATTACTATAATATTTTCATATTGATGAATATTTTTACTTTAAATATTACCTTATATTTAGTATAAATTTTGATTTTTAAGTTTTGAATTCCTCAATAAATTGTATCAATCATTTAATCACCTCATTGTTGTTTTTAGTTTGGATGCTATCTTTCACATCATTCCATTTTTATGTGCTTCTCATTTTCTACTTTCATCATTACATTATGGATATTGCTTTTGTAATGCCAATGATATTTGGAATTTTTTGTTTTTTCAAAATTTTATATAGCAGGTTTTTTCCATTCCTTAATCCGATCTCTAGTGTTTTGAGTATTTTCTTAGATTGTTCTTTCCCATTATGTCTCTAAAGACACACACTCTTGTTGAATCTATGAATAGTTGTTAGTTCATGATTGAATATTATAGTTGATAAAAAGAAATCTTGAACCTATATGCATCTATTTATGATTTTAATGTGCATGCATTTCAATCAATCTACCATATATTTAAATGTTATTTATAACTCTTTAGATGTATATTATCCCAAATAAAATGTTAAACCATATATTCCCCATGGAAGGTAACATGATTCTTGAGTATGGCATAGATTTTTTATATTCCTCTTTTCGTGTCATTTAATACTCTTTTCTTCTATGATACCTTCATCCTCAATCAAAATTTTCATCAATATTTTATTGATTAGACAGTCATCATGAAACCTATATTTGAAGGGAACTTGTGAATGAAATTAACAATTATCCATAAGCTTTTTCACAAATGTCTAAAAGAAATCTGGAATAGATCTCAATTCCATGGGAGGATTTATTTTGGTGGTATGCTTTCAAATAGTCGTCTTGTTTGAATATATCCCATGATTTTTATGTTGCAACATTTCTAAATGTGTGCTCCATTTATGGTCCAGTGTGGGGGACTAAAATCTTTGTAGGATGTTATTTTTCTCTACGTTGTGCTAAATATTAGGGAGGCTATTGACATTGTTTTACATCTCATGGGGTAAGGTTGGACAACCTTCTTAAGATTTATTTTTTAGGGCCTGACTCATGTTTGATTAGACCTATTTTTGCAATGCTACATTGTTTCCAACTGTGGGGTAGAGTTATGGGTTCATGGGAAGAATTGACTTAATAGTTCAATATTTATAAAGAGAGGATATGTGAGACTCTTTTCTAATGGATTTTTGAATATATATGTTTTTAATGTGTAGGTTATTTCCTCCAACCCAATCCTACATCCCCACATTTATAGAAATGGGCTTATGTATATAGGTATCAATTTTATTGTCACTAAATATAGATATCTTGTTTCCATATTGATAACTCTTTATTGTGTTTTAGAATGATCACAAATTCCTATTTCGACAGGGAAATCAATTCCATATAAAGTGGTTGACTGATTTCTCTAAACCAATAAAAAGGAAATTTATCTTAGGTGTGTTTGAAATGGATAACACATGGATATGAAACAATTCATTTTATTAAAAAATGGTGAAACTCAAAACTTGAAAAAAAAAAAAAAAGAGCTTGCCTAAGCTACAAAGGAAGTAAAAAGAGGTGATGAACCATGAAGAGTCTTTTTATTTGGAGGCACTAAAGTTGAGATGATGTAGAGCAATGATTCCCATTGATTTCTATTGATGGAATCCCCAACCAATATTAGCCTTTTTCCCCTCAATCTCTCAAGCATTTTAGTGGAACTCATTAACCTTGAGTACAATCAATCACAACTTCTAAAAATTAGCCAATTATATCCATTAATGAGCTTTATGAATAGGGCATCTCAATGCCACTTATAATGATCGCAAATAATGAAGTTGAAAGCAAGAAATATAAGAATCTGAAATGCTGAAATACCTTGGTAGATTACAATTTTCTAGCTGCCATCTCCATTTAGCGTAATCTGAATAATTATGCTTATTGCCCCTACAATTAAAATCTTGGCCTGTGTAGGTGCATTCTCCATTGGGATAAAGTAGGTATGAACCATCATGCACCCATCTTCCTAAATATAAATCACACTTTGATGAAACCTTGTGTACTTTGATTGTAATGGGCATTGAGGGTTTTTGAGCTCTAGAAAAAATAGAACTTGGGGCTCTGGAAGGGCCAATCATGAACTTATTTTCACCAGTATAGCACATAAATGAGTAAAATATGAAAATGGAAATAACAATGGTGGGTATGAAAGACCAAAAAACATTATAAATAATATTAGTTCTCCATGAATCATGTAGGCCCATGGTGTTTTCTTAGCTAATAAACACCTTCTCAGGTGAAATGAATGCTACAACTAAGAGATTTAATGAATTTCCCTTTCTTTGCATTAATTTCCTCTGTTCTTCATCAAAGTAGGCAAAATGTACTTTTTTGGATTTCTATGTTTTCTTTCCATGGACATTAATATTGTACATGTATAGCTAAAAAGTAAAAAGTAGGAACATATCATGGTGTTCTAACTAAACAGTGGGAACATCAATGGTTATTTCTCATTGTATAAGTCATGCATTATATGTATAGTATAAATGATTAATTATTTTGAATTTGTTCAATCTTTTTGTCTTTATATTATTTTTGTTTTTTTTTTCTTTTTTTTCTATACTAGATCCATCCTATGCTATACAACTTCAGTTGAAAATTTTATAGCTCATGCTTATAAAGTTGTGGATATGTGGTATACTTGTAATTATGTAAGTACTCCAACTAAGATTTCATGCAGATGATCTACAATTGTAGCCTAGTTGCCAAGATGAGCTGAACTATATAAAGAATTACTGGAACACAAGACAAAGGAAGAAAATGCTTCAAAAATGGAATGATCAGCATAACTGTTATCTTGCAGTAGAAACAAAATAGAATATAGTTAAATAGTCTAAAAAGATGTGCCCTATCATAGATCAACATAAATTCATATGGGTATGATACAACAACTACAACACAAGTAGATGAGCATACAAACATAAAAATGAATCACTCTTAAACTGATTTTGATCCTAAAATAGCCTTGCACTTGTGTGAAAAATTCATTTGTACATAAGTGTACACCATTGTTGATACCAGCCCAAATGCACAATTAGCTACCTTTTAACTCATTATTTAGCCAATCATTGGTAATCAAATGTCAAAGTTGGATTATGATACTTATCTTAGAATGTCCATAAGCATACCAAAGGTTACTCTCTTTGATCTACTAGGAAACATGAATATGAGGAGCACCTTCTAGGCTAAGATTAAAAAAATTAATAATTCAGCATGTCATTGCAATTTTGATAGCAGTCCAGTGTAAGCGATAACTATTTCTTACAGCTACCGATGGATTAGTTTCAAAATATTCTAACAGTTATCCATCAATTGTACAACATTGCTTTCATATAAGCATCATAATTGTGATAGATGACCAACAACACTTTAGATGGTTAGCCATCATAATTATGATGGGTGTTAGTCAGAATAGTCTGATAGATATCTTTGGTTTTTTAACACTACTATGACAATTGTGATGTCCACAATATAATATATTTCCCCTTCCTCCCTCCAAGTTATGAATGTGTCTCCCATCGCCATTATGATGGATATCTTTGCCATCATAATTTGTGATAGAAAATGTCTAATGAGAGCTGATGAGAGGTTCTATCGCTAAGGCGATGGGTGGACATCACAATTGTGATAGTCTACCATCAGAAAATGGGTCCAAATGTTGTAGTGGCCAATGTATTATTCTCAATAACATCCTTGCTCTGGTAATGAATGGTTTTAACCTTGTCTGTAACATGATATCCAGTGACTCAGTGAATGATTTTCCTTGTAATTTCAATTGGTTCTCCTTCCAACCATAGCTTCATATGATGGACTCAGCTCAGTAAGACCTTTATCCAATCAATCTTAAAGACTCTAGGGAATTTCAAGGCATGTGTAAGCCCTTTCTTGGAAATATCCTTGTGTTTGTTCTTCAATATTCTATCTACACATAGCTTCTTATATGCACTTCTCAATTCAAAATAAACAACCTCACCAATCTTGCACATGTAGCATAGTTGCATATCATGAATTAAGATAACTCTTGGCAGGACTGAAGATAGGGCTCCAAAAGAATCTCCCTTTACCAATATCTCAAGATATGCCCTAAATTTTGGTGGTTTACACACTTCATCTCTAACCAATTCAACATTACTAAACTTTTTTTTCCTTTGATTCCATCTTCTTTTCTACAGCTAATGAGTTGGATGGCATAATCCCAACTAGGGTTTTATCACATGAATTTTTGCTTCACTCAGCCGCTACACAATTTCTCACAAGTTTTCTTCCAATGCTAATGAAACACACTAAGATCTTACCAGAACCATTTAACCACTCATAGAAATTTCTCTCTTGAAATTTTGAATGTAATGTGATCAAAATGAGTGATAAACTTTATTATATAAGTCAAAATTTTGATTTTAGTGCCTCAATAATGTTATGTACCTATAGTGGGTGGATTATAGTATATGTTAGCCATTACTAAAAAAATTGATAGTAGCACTTAATTTTGAATTCAATCAATGCCATGACTCTGTCATCATTAAATAATTTACTTGACCACTTAAATTTGTTTAACCTTTGATACTGACACTCAACTATTACTAACTTTGCAACTCGGTACCCACACATATTCACTCGATTGATATTACTAGTTCTTCCTCATACTACAAACATGTCCTTATGAATCTAATTTTATGTTCATTTGGACTTTCATGCTTTTAATCTTAGGAACTAATGTATAATCACTTAATCCATTGGATTGGGTGATCACAACTGCTTCATTTGTACTAGTGCTTCCTTTAGATTTCTTCTTCTAGGTTTGACTCATTTGGCTTCTTACTTAAAAATTAACTTTTTCTTTTCTATTATTCTCTTCATCATTGGGTGTTGATTCTTGGTTCCTAGAGTCTCTTCTTAGGTGACCAACCTTCTGACAATGAAAGTATACCATACCAAAGCTCTTCTAGTTTCCTAATCTTCCTCTGAAATGTGTTCTTGCACAATTTTGTGCAATATGCCCTTTCCTACCACATAACTAACAAATGACCCAAGTATTGTAATTATAATTTATTGCATTGCATTTCCTATTTTCATTACCTTGACTTGTAGGTGTCCAACTATTTTTTGTACTTGATCTATAATCTTGCACCTTGTGACCATACTACTAACATGTATAGCAATAACCTTCAAATCTAGATAAAATTGATGTCTTACTAATGTTTGATCTACACTCATATTCTTGGTGTTCACAATTGTTGCAATTAAATCAATAACCATAAAACTTAGGTTTAGGATTGGACTAACTAGTTTTGCTCCTATAAACATTTTAATTTGACTTAGTTTTCTATAGTGATAGCATGTAGGATTCTTTCTCTTTGTTTTCCCATTCCCTTTTTCTCCCTTCTTTGATGACTAACCTTTCTCGACAGATGATATGAACTTTGTATAACCTAATCCAATAGTATCATGAGGTATTCTTTATAATTTTAATTGTTCATCAAGTTTTCTCATGGCCTCTTTAAATCAGTTCATTCTTTATATAGTTTCTTTTTCAACTCTTAATTCATTTTTCAATTGATTATTTTTTATCTCACATCTACAATCTCTTCCACCTTTCTAGAAATTTCATGATTCTCTCTTAATAGGTGATTAGCCATATCAAATTGATTATGTGTCAACCATTGTAATTTAGTGATCCTTTCATCAAGGCTTGTAGCCATTTGCATCCTATCTTCATCAACCATTACCTTATCATAGTTATATTTTCTCTTTTGTTCTATGACCTCACATAATCTTATTGAGTGCATTATATTTCATGTTCTCTCTTTATTTCTCTTACTTCTTCATTTAGATTGTTGTTCTTCTCTAATAGATCTGTTATTGTTGCATTAGATTCACTAGATCACCTTTATCACATATGTATTCAATGTGTTCTTCCTAGTATTGTGTGTCATTTTTTTGGATTGTCATCTCCTTCCTTCTTTACAAGGATTTCCTTAGTTTTTCCTTTGTAGCCTTAACATTTTCCAATGCAATATGAAAATCAAGCTTATGATTTTCAATCAACTTTCCCAGTTTGTAGACTTCCATCTCCAAGACCTTTGACTCTCAAGTGGTTAGACTGCATACTTACAAAATTGAGCTCTAAAAAAAATTGTTGGAAATCTAATTAGAAAGTGAGATGCTGAGAGGGGGACTGGGGGGGGGGGGGGGGGGGGGGGGGCGCGGGTTGTAAATTAGGATCTCCAAAAACTTTTATCACTTTAAGCATAAACCATACTAAACATATTTCACCAACTCCTCATTAACCTTAATCATGAAACATCATGTAATAACATGTAACACAATATCTAATATCTACTAGCATGAACAAAACACTTAAACAAGTAAACAACACTTGACACAAGATTTGTTAATGTAGAAACCCTTAGAGGTGAAGGTAAAATTGCAGTTGGGATGACACCCACAAAATATTGACTACTATAGTAACAAAGTGTCTATTAGGGCTACAATTTGATTGATTCTATGATCTCCCCTATGAGGGGTTTACTGTGATAAAAACATATAATAATTTTAAGTCTACCTTTACAAAAGGATTTAAACTTTATAATTAAGTGAGTACTCTATTAGGAGATTTACACTAGATCTATTAGGACCACTTTGTTAAAATATTCACATGATACATTGATTAAAATGTAATTGTACCTTGATCCTTTAGTCTGAATTGATTATTGATAATAGATCTTCTCTTTCCAAATCTGATCACCTCACTATGACTAATCTACAATAACTTCTCACTACATCGCTTGGTCACCTTAGTCTTTCACAACTCACTGATTCTCCTTCAACTTTGCATATATGAATTCCTCCAACTAAAAACATGATTTTTACTTGAAACCTTTCTTATATAGGCATCTTAAGAATCTTCTAGAATGAAATCAATGATTCTCATTCATCCTTTTTGCCACTTATGCTTTCCAATTTTCTAATTGGTTCTATATACTACATAAGGATTAGTGATATTGAATCATATGTGTAATCACCTCCTTTATCTTCATCTCGATCATCAAAACATGTTTCATGCTTGAAAAAATAGTTTACATAAGATTTTGTGCCATTCTAAACTCATCTAGTCAAACTGCATAACTCAACACATACAACCTCTAAGACTTAGTCATGTTGGATTCTTCATGTTGATCCTTGACATATACTACACTCAAATTTAACTATTTTCTATTTGAATTCCTTGACTCATATAGCACTCAACTAATATCATGCGTTTCCTTCTGTATAGCTTAGCAAAAACTAAATGCTCAGTGACTATGATGTGCTCTTCGCATATGGAACTTTTGCACTTTTGCACTTGGTAGCTCAACCTTCATTATGACTTAGTTACAGTGTTGACTAAAAAAATCTTCCTTGTAAATGACTAAGTTTTTTGCACTAATATAAAATACCAAGATTTCCTTTAGGATCAACAATTAATATATTAATTAAACCCATAAAATATATATTAGAATAAATATTAAACTTGGGATATGCAAATATATTAGACTAATGATGCAGAGAGGCTTAAGGTTCCAATCAAAAAAAATTCAATTAAGGTTCAATATTGAATCCTCCAAGAATTTTATACTTTTCCTTTCACCAATACAAGCCTCCAAGGCTTCTCTACCAACTTGACTCCTAGGTATAGTTGATTTGATGAGGACTCAACTCCCTCTTTAAGCACTAGTCCAACTAGTCCTACTCCTAGAACCCTAACCCTTGCTTATGATCTTAACCTTCCATGGATTATACTGACCATGTAGATACTCCCCTTAGCCTTCTTGTTCCCACTTGTCACTTTTGGTCTGAACAAAATTTTGAGAATGTCCTAACACTCCACTTAGGCTTGATAGGCATATTTTCTTTTAGGTCTAGTGACCCTGTTTAGCTTCCATTCTTCTATTTTCTCCAAAAAATCCCCAAAATAAACTTAGGAATTTGGTATCTATATCCTAGAACACCAATAATCCAAACTTGCAAGGTTCTTTGACACCCACAACCCTAATTAGTATCAAGCCTTAGTTTTCAACCTTAACATTAGGCTTTTAGTCCAATCAATAAACACAAATCTCTGCAACACTTCAAACTCATAAAAAAGAATCCATTCCTTTTTCATATTCACTCTGACATCCTAGGGTTTCTAAGAAGTCTTCATTTTGCCTCATCATGATCATGGGTGTTTCTCTACATTGTCATTTGTCAAACTATCTAGGCTCACTAATTTTCAACAGTCAACCTAGGGCTTTACCTCTTGGCTTGGAATCCCATCAAATCAATTCAAAAGAAAAGAAAACAATTTTTACATATCCTAACCTATCACCCCCATTGGTTTTATGAATTTTCCACGATGGGGTGATCAAGTTAGGGGCATCTTGTGCAAACAACATTGTAAACTAGTGCCTAAACTAGTCAGAAAACAAAAACTTGAAGCTTTCAAATCTTAACACTCCAACACCTAAATTAATATGAAACATAAAAAATAAAATATAATCTACCAAAAAAATAAGATGGATCTACTGTTCCAATCCATACAAGGTCACACAACTGCCTGAGAACACAAGAAAACTTGTAGAGAAGTTCGTACAGAATTGTCTCATGTGCCAAACTTCATGGTAATTATTCCAACCCCTCAAAATATCATATACCCTACTCATATACCTTAGCATGGGTAGTTACAACTACCAAAACTAATAAATACATTTTCTTGCAAAAATTTCAAAATTTGCTCAAGCAACTTTTTGCGATTTTGCAACTTTGGAGCAAATTTTTGCTCATAAGACTTTGTGGCCAAATGGGTTCACCTAGGACTATCCCAGGACCTTAGATAGAATAACTAGGAAATATTTGGCTAATCAAAGACCCTACTTACTCATCCCTTCCCATATTTTCCCTACTGAGCAATTTTGGCTCAATGAGCAAAATTTGAACAATTAAGACCTAGTGAGCATTTGAGCTCTTACAATTGAGTAGTTGTCTTCCTAGCACATGTGGAAGTTATTGAACACACACTCACTCCTAACCAAACCCTAATCACACCAAAAACTCAATTTTAGGGAGGTTCCTTGCACCAACTAAGAGTTAAATTCATAAAATATATTTCATTATATAACCATGAAATAGCTATATCGTTATGGCTTAATATAAAGTTGTGACCTACTCTACACCAATGACATATAAAGGTGTCATGTATTAATAACATGAAATATTTCATTATGTAGACACACCACTACTATTATATTAGGAAATTATATGAAGTAAAAATTCAAGCATCATATAAAACATAATATTTAATACCCAATGTAGATACATATATTTAGCGGTAACCTTTTCTTTGAGATCACATCAATTATATCAATACATATACATTTTTTAAATTTACTTCATATCCTGGGTGGATTCTATCAAGCCTAACAATAGCCTATTCGCATGGGCATATAATCACAAGTTCCCTGAATTAGACAATCATAACAATTTGAAGTGGAGACTTAGTTTAGATTGCTTTATAATGGTTAAGGATACATATTATTCAAGACCCATCATATAAGTAAGTGAAATAATATCAATCAATTATCATCAAATTCATATCAAACACTCATATATATTTTTTGGCAAAGGAATTGGGGAAGTGATATCCTTACTATAAATCAACAATCCATGTGTATCCCTTCACATCATTAATACATCAAAATATATTAACATAATTATAATAAAGGTAAGTGATAACAGTTTAATACAATTTTTAGAATAGAAGATTGTGGTTTTCTCACAATAAAAATTATTGTATAGACCATTGATCACTTCTCTTTTATTTAATAATCCTCAAAAGATCCTTTTTCCTAAAAGGAATCATCATTAGTATCTAGTGCAAGCATAAATTATACAATTAGACTAAATAATATGATATAAGCTAGGGTTTTTGCTATACCTAACCTGACAAGACTTGATTCAACCACTAAAATTATAGAACATAGGAGGTAGTTAATCCATGCCATGAATCCTAAATGGAAACATTGGTATTTAGTCCATCAATCCCCCCCCTCACATTTCTTAAGGATATTCTAACCTCTAACTAAGCTCTAATAACAATTGTTACAAGCTAGGGTTGTCATTACACTAAAAGCCTGACGTAACAATGCCCAATACAAAGACTAGACTTATAGAACATAGGAGGAAGTTAAATCATGTCACAAACATATATAAAATACAAAAACCACCATTAATAGCAAGTAATAACTATAGGCATATTAAAAATGCCATATTTGACATGATAACCTTTTTGTTGCTAAAGTGATCACTAAATCAAACATTGAAAATACTTGTCTACACATCTGAAACAACACTATCATTTCTATAAGTAGCATGGAAAATGGGATTCCATTTCATATACTACAAAGATAAGATCATATTGTTTTGTGCATTGGAAGATAGGATGCATCACTATTGAACAAGTTAAAGGTTTATGATTTAAGGAGTGTTATAATGTGATAAGGAATGATATGTGAGGAATTGAATTTATTATAACAAATGTAAGAAGAAAGAACTCAACTTGAACATCCAAATTTTCTAAGCCAAAAAACCTTGGGATATTACAATGGTAGCACTACATAATCTAGTCATCCTTGTTAGAGTAAATAATTATTTATTTATTAATTATTTATTCTATTACTTAAGCTTACTTAGGTAAATGCATTTATTTAATATTTTGTATTTAATGCATGTAGTGGTTAGTTGTTGACAACACGGGAGTTTTTTCCCTTCTACCACCTTCCAGCTTCTTCTACAAGCTTCCTTGAGGTCTTTATAAGCGACCTCTCTCTCATTGTATCACAATATAACATAAGGCATTGCAGATATTATCTTTTATGTCTGTTTAGGGTTTTTCCCTTGCTCCATGCTCTTCCTCTCCTTGGCTTCTCTTTGACAGGTTTTCGCATGTAGGTGATCTTGGGCATCTTTGGAGTTGGCTTTCATCAACTCCAACAATCCTATGAGGAGAAGCTTCTGCAAAATTATAATATATTAACAAAAAAACCATGAATTACTCAACCAATGAGATGGGATTGTATATGGGAAAAAAAGATCAAAATTTCGTAAGTCAAATGGAAAATTCAAATCAGACCCTTCTCTAAGTGTTGCAAAATATGGGAAATTCAAGTAATAATTTGAAAGGTCATCCTACACATGCAAGAGATTCCATATCAAACCACTTAGAAAATAATAATATATCCCCCATATTTGGCATGCCCCAACCTCCATTCTTACCCATAGGAGTGATACCAAAAGAAGAGGAAGGAATAGAACAACCAATGACTTGAACTAAATGAATTTCAAGAGATTATCTATCTCTAGAGCCTCACATTATAAAGGATGTATCATTCAAAGAGTTTTGTGAAGACAAAATAAGAGAGAAAAGTAGGAGGAACATTAATAAAGAGCTCAAACACAAAGTAAATGAAGTAACACTTATGAATTTTGATGGATTGAGGAAAATTATAGCTCACAAATGGTTGTAGAAATTGAATACCTTCTTCACCTTTAGCCCCATGATAGAAGAAGACACACTCCAGTTTGTAATACTCCATTTGGAAGGAGCACCACATGAGTGGTTGCATCATGATCTTATTTCCCTAGGTGTTTAGTGGTAAAACAAAAGCACTTTAAATAAGATGTAGACTTCCATTTTATGGGGTCACTAAGCCATTCAAATGTGTGTGTGAGGGAAAGAGGGAAATTTTCAAATATCATTACACTTATAATCCAAATTATATTAGTTAGGACCCAAAGGAATAAGGGAGCTAATACTGGATTCAAATTATAAAGAGGAACGTAATATGAGAAAATGTACTCTCTTTGGCCCTCAATAGGAACAAATGTATTTTTTCTTCAAAACTCATAGATCTAAACTATATCTAAATATTCATTCATGGATCTCACAATAAAATAATGAAAGGAACAAAACCCATAAATATCCCCAAAATCTAAGACTGAAGGACTAGGTTGACATATTTTAGTGATCTACAAGTGATGGCTCTAGAAATCTTGCAAATAGTAGATTTCATATTTGTAATCTATTTGGTTCCCAACCTAGAAAATCAACACAGAAAGAAATGTTTGGGGGTTGGGGTTTGATAAGGACTTGCCTTGGCCAAGCCCTAGATTAAGGAATTAGCTGTAATTGAGAAATGTAAATGACTAAAAGAAAATATAAATGTTAAGATTCACCTTGTTTGTATGTATGTAAATGCAATGTAGATCTTGATGTATTGCATTAACTGTAACTAAGGAATAAACAATAAGCAACTAAAGCCTATTCCTACATTTGCATGCAAACCTTTGATATAAGTGATATGGAGAAACATGCAAACAAGTGTGAAGAAGTGAATAAGAAATAACTCTAAATTATATTCAACACAACTTATGCAAATGTAAACCTCCAAAATAACATGTGTATATGATTTTGTTATTTTTGGAATGTGGTTGCTCACAAATCCTACAACATAACAATGGGCTAAAGAGTGCTTATGTAAATGAGGAGATGGTTCTTCTTTTATAGGAAATAAGATGAAATAGACGGCTGAGATTCAAAATGAGATGAAGGGATAGGATTCCTTAGGATCAATGAGGTGTCCCTAAGGTGGAGGCCAAGTGGACTCCATATAGATTAGGGTGTTGACCATTCAAAGGGGGAAGATTCTCACACATGTATGAGTAGCCTTTGATGTGATGGGTCAATGACATGTGTAAGAGCTTGGAAGCTCAAGGTTTCTCACACATGTGTGAGCAACTTTGTTCACATGTGTAAGTGTGTAAGAGACACATGTCACATGTGACTAGGGTTTGCTAATCCTTTGATTAGGATTGTGCAAATGATTAAGGATATTATTATATGGGAAACTAGGATTAGTTAGTGGATAAGTAGATTGACCTAGGTTAGAAGGATGGGTTAGGTTAGGAAAGTAAGGTTAGGTGAAGGTCAAAGTTAGAAGCCATGTGCTCAAATAGAATTAAATATAATATTTAATTCCAAGTAGAACTAAAAGAGATTAATTAATTAAAATAAGTCACTTACTTAATTAAAGTGAAGGATTAAGATGCGAGTGGGATGAGAGGAAATAGGCTAGGATTAAATAAATGTAAATTTATTTAAACCAAGAATAGGGGATAAAGATGAATGTAATTAAATAAATTTAAATTTATTTAAATAAATTTAGGATAAGGCTGAAATTAAATAAATAATAAATATCTATTTGATTTGTCAAGATAAGGGTATTTGTGCTCAATTGGACAATTTTAGGTGTCTACACTTGAAGTAGGAATGTAGGGTATCTCCACTCTTTGCAAAAAATATACCATAATCCTATCATGGTTTCATGGATATAAGAGTGCATAAATGAGGAAGATGATGAATGCTTTAATTTATATCTCCTACCTTGATGGACAACAAAAATCTATGTCTTGAAGATGAAATGTTCACAAAGGATCCCTTAATGCTAAATAAAAATCCCCTTGCTTAAAAGCTTTAAAAACTTGAATACTTGACCTCCTTGAATGTAAAATGCATAAATATAAACTTGAGAGAGAGCTTGAGTGCATTAATCAATTGTGGATGTGAATTATGAAAATGAAGCCTCTAAGTCTCCTTATATTTGAGTTTTCAGGTGGGAAATCAATACAGATCAACTGGATAAAAGTAAGAAACTAATTAAACCCTCAAGGCCTTTTGGGCACCAAGCTCTAGAACTATCAGAGACTAGGTCAACCTTGGAGGACTAGGTTGACCTGGGTTGACCTAGTCTAGACTAGGTCAACCTGAGTTGTCCTAATATTGGAGGTCTAGTATTGGTTGCCACAGAAAGCAAGGGTAGGTGATAGAAAGATAGGGTGCAAAGAGGAAGAAGAGAGAATAAAAAGGATATTGAGCACATGCATATACATGGTTCAAAGAGGGAATTATGAAAAAGGACCTTAAAGGTCTTAAAAGGAAAGTGCATTTATTTTAAGATGGTACACTGTGTTACCAAGATCTAAACACCTATCAAAAATTTTCCCAAAGACTTATTAATAGGTTTGATGAGACAAAGACCCTAAATGGTACTTATAAGAAATCGCCCAACTCAAACAAACAACAACCATGGAAGATTTTACTCGCAAGTTCTCAAAATTATGGGTTATGGTCCCATAACTTTCTAGAAGTGACACCTAGAGAAAATGAAGAAGGAACTCCACATAAAAAATAAAAGTGAAATCAAAGGATTCTTAACAATATCTAATCAAAGAATGATGGAATAAAAGGGCATTAGAGCTTTGAGGAAGTTCAACCATATTCATACTCTAATATGAAGGCTTATCTTCAAGAAATAATAATAAGAATATATATATATATATATATATATATATATTATAAATAAATTCTATATTTATCTTTAAATACATTTTAAGACAATTTAAATAAAGGGAAAGAGTGGAAATTAAGGCATAATCACTAGAGAACCCTATTGTAGTCATGGTAAGAAAAAACCCATTATAAGGAATTATATTGCATTGTAATTAGGGGAGAACTGCTAAGGGAACCCTATTGTTATCACCTTCTTAGGTTTCAATTAAAAGAGAATCACTAGGATAGACTATTACAATAGCATGTTAGGGATAACTGCTACAAGCACACCAAACTACTCTATATTAAGGGAGAACTATTAGGGCATCCTATTGTAGAAGAGACTTAGGCTACAATTAAGGGAGAATTATGAAGGGATACTTTTTATAGTGACAGTTAAGGGAAAATTTTTGTATAAGAACCCTATTATAAAATAAATTAGGGAGAATCACTAAAGGCACCATTTTATAAAAGTAATTGAGGGAGAACCATTAGGAAACCCTATTACAATAGTAGTTAAGGGAAAATTGGTAGTAGGGCACCCTACTACATTTTGGTTATGGGAAAAATACTAGGATACCCCACTACTAGGTAGAGATTGCATCTCTAAAGGCCTAGGAGATATAAATCTATATTCTAGGAAGGATGGATATTCCAAGTTTTAGATATCCATAAGGCCTTGGGAGGAGTTAGTTTTAATGAGATGGTGACATAGCTTGACGATCATTGTGGAACAACTATATGGAAACTAGAGCCCCGTGAGGTCCTCCCTAGAGAGATTTGAGTCTAATTATGAGCTCACCCTAAGGAATGGAAGAAATGATTGTGAATTATCAAGGAACAAGACAATACTTAACATAGGAGAAGGAAGTACTATATTACATCTAGATAAGTTTCATCTTTGTATTAATTTTTGTAATTTTAAATTGAAAATTATGATATTTAGATTTAATTAAGTTTACATTTGTAAATATATTAAAGTTCTAATCTCAAGCTGAAATTATTTCATGTATTCTATTTATAATCCCATGTGGGGTCGCGACCCATTGGAGTTCCCAATGGGTTGGGTGCCCACATGGGTCGAAAGTTGTTAGGATTCCCAACAAAGCAACTCTCATGGAACTATAGGGACACTCTACATTATTTATTTATTTAAATTTAATTATTTTATTTTAAAAAAAAATAATTTAGCACCTCATTTTGATTTTGGCATGTTTATTATTGATTTCAAAATGGAATATATGATATTCTTGATTAGTTTCAAGATGTTTTTCAACTTGAAAGATTTGCATTTTCAAAGTTGCAGATTAAGATTTTTAGAGTTCATGTAGTAAAAAAATTATTATAATTTTAGAAGAACATATATCCTTCTAAATCTTCAAGTGGATAGATAATTATGTTATCTATAAATATTTGTATTACTGGGAAACTATTTATTAACATTCAAAATGTCAAACAATTCAATTTGTGATAAACAGTCTATTGTTATAGGAGGTTTGTATCTTCCTATCACCAAAGGGATCTACCTAAAAAAATGGAAAAAGGGTTTTTGTTTTTTTATTTCAATTCAATTTTCAATAATGTGGAATGCATCTAAAAACCTAAAACAACTATCAAAACCATTTGAAATGAAAGAGGAGTTATTTTGATAACTAATGTTAAATGGTTCAAAATTCTTAATCAAAAGGAATTGGTTGAGTTTGAATCAATTTTTGAAGAATAAATTTTTTGATCTTTATTAAAGAAGTTTATGGAATGAAATGGTGTTTAATGGAGGAAGTCTACGAGAACAAAAAAAAAGAAATAAAAATCAAACAAAGAGGCATTATGTGAAGATCAGATCATGAAGAAAACAAAAGGAAGGTTCTTGTGAGTGTTTCTAATTTGTTTACAATGGTAGTAAGTTTTTTGGTTTGTATTTGATTATATCAAAAGGTTTTTCAAAGTTGTAAACATGCAAATTTGCAGCAACATAAGTTGACTGATCATTATAGGATTAAATTGGATATTTTTTCTATCAAACTTGATAGATTATTATTTGATTAGATAGAAATGGAAATGAAAAAATTTATTGGTTAGATTTGTACTACTAAAATATGTATGCTAAATTTTTACAAATGATATTGACTATTTTTACAAAAGTTGTGAATTGAAACAATAAAGTACATAAGCAAATATTATAAGTGTTGATTGTTTTCATACATGAACAATATTTGGGAATGTTTACCCAACTTTTCATTAAAGTGAAGATTTGAAAAAGTTGTTATTGTTCAAAATAAAGATCGAATTGATTAATGATGTATATTTATAGTTTTTGAAGAAGGATTGATAAACTTCACTAAATATTATTAAGATTAATTATTAAGAATATGTTCTTACTATTTGATAGAAAGTTGGACAATAATTTATATGTTGACAAGACATTGATTTGAAAGTACAAAGATTTGTAGATTTATGAATGTATGATGTGGACAATGAGTTGAAATTGCTTGGATGTAATAAAGAAAGAAGCGACTTCTCATTAACATTATTTTTTGAATTCTATATTTTTGTTCATTGTAGATGAAAATAGTGGTTATTGGAAGAATATTTATTGATCAGATTTGAGTTCAACATAGATTTGAAATTATTTAAGTTGTTCACAGTTTTGCTATAGAAATTTTAAAGATTACATATGCAAATTATTAGTAAACCCAATTTTTTGTATAGAAACAAAGTAACCCTCTAAACAAATCATTTGTCTTTGTATTTGAAGGAAGTGGGTACTTCAAAAAAATCTGTGGGATAATTTGGATATGTAAGGCCTAGTGTATGCTATGTGAGGCAATTTGGCTATGTGAGGCAAAGGAAATGCTATTTGAGGCAATTTTCCTATGTGAGACACATTTTCTAAGTGATGCATGATAAAATTATTTCAGAAAATAGTTTTTGATCTTGGGTAGTTTTCCACTATAATTATGGTGTACATGATCTGATTTTGTATACTTATCATGTTGTTCATTTTAACTTATATCTAAAGAACATGTGATTAGTGATGTTAAAATAAGAAATGCATATAGATAATTAGTAAAAGTTAAAAGTTTACAAGTTTTATAGATCATTGACTCACCCCCCACTTAGTGATCCTAGTATTCAAACAAATGGTATTAGAGAAAGATTCTCTAGTTGAGATTCAATAGCCTATGCAGTTCTTGGTAGACATAACACTAGGGGTAAAGAGTACAAAAATATGAAGCTAAAGAATTTTCCTAAAAAATTTGGATTCTAATGATATTGATGATTTGATTAATGATCTTGTGTTGGCCTATGTATCTTGAGGACTGACACGTACACATACAAATACACTTAGTTGTCAAAGGTTTTTTCATTGTTGGAAACACATATGAAGTAATCAGGATCGATTGAGAGACACAACCAACAAAGAACACTAATGTGAGACTCTAACTCATGAGGGTAATCAAAGTAGAGAAGATGTAGAATGCTAGTAGAGGCGATGACAAAGGTGATCCATTTAGAAAAATCATGCTAAGTGAAATATATGTAAGTAGGAGGAAGCAAAGTTGAAGGAAAAGAAAATAGCATAGTGAATTGAACCAACCAGGTCAACATGATGAACATGAAGCAAGAAACCCATGAATGCATAGTCATGTAGGGGGTAAGAGTGCACTCAACATTGCATTTAATGGTGATGGGGGAATGGATTGAGGAATGGTTGAAAGAATTAAAATTTGAATTCTTTCCAACAATAGCAAGTCATCAAGAACACATGGCACATGGCACATGTGAATCCTATATGAACACACCATAACCTGACAAGAGTCGTACACTGGTGCAACATGAGGCCTAGCTAGTAGTAGGGCGGGATTTCAAATTTTGAATTCTTAGATCAAGTCTTCTAAGTAAAGAAAGAGGAAATTATTAAAAAAATAAAAATTATAAGATAAAAGGAAAGATCTAAAAATGAATAGCTAGAGATCCATAAGAGCCGAGCTAAAGTGGAATCTCATAGAGTGAAGGAGAGTGATATGAGAAAGGTCATATTCAAAGAGTGATTATATTGAGAAGAGGGGAGTAATCCTTGAACAACAAAAGGTATATCATGTGCACAAGTAAAGATATCCAAGCACACAAGTGATCAGAGTTTGAATTTGAAAAGATGAGAGAAGGTAGAGCCTAGTACCAAACTAGTATAGAGAGGTGAAAAAGGATCTATTTCAACGTAATTTTAGTAGCTACATTATTAGATTAATTTCCATTTTTTACTAACCTTTACAACAACAAATCCCATCAAGGGTGGACCCTAATAGGGTGACACATTAACTTGTGTTCCAAAGTCCTTTAATTAGGATGCTCCTAATAGGACAAGCCTTTAATAGATCTTATCAAAATTCCCTACTAGGGAGGTACCTTATGGTGTGTTGGTCAACATTTTATCTTCCTTAATATATTGGTTTGTACCTTGACTCTTTACTTGCCCTATGGCTTATGGAAAACACAAATTAAAGAACAGAATGGGTAATGTAGTAATCTATTCAAAGACCCCTGAATTGAAAGGTACAGTTATGCTCTTAACCCGAAAGTAGAAGAGGAAAAAACCAAGTTGCTTAAAACTTTAAACAACTCGGGCAAGAAAAGGAGAAGAATTCACTAGATGCGCTCTACTTAAAATGACAATGCTTGAATTTAAGAAACATGCAACAATAACTAAAACTATATGAATAGAGGATGAGACCATGAAATAGGTAATTTCCAAATTACCAAATTTAGCTAATACTTTGATAATACCCAGATTATCAATTCTGCAACCACTCCAATGATCAGTTTTTGACTTCCAAATACAAAGAAATGATTAAGGACATGGATCATTAGAGATAATAGAATACATGTTTATGTTGAATATAGTAAAGCACACCATTCATCAAATAAAGGGAATAAAACCAAGTACATTCACATTCATTCAATTTTATCATTCACACATTCATTCCACCAATTCTTCTTAAACTAAATGAACAAAAAAATCTAATATGAACTCAGAGTCTCACATAGTAGTCATAGCTATAGGGGTTTTCCCAAAGTAAATTTTGTTGATCTTATTAACTTCTTCAAAGATTACATATATAGGCCTTCTCAAAATGGCCAATTACATTGGATGATTGCCTTATAGGGCATCTCTAATTAGAAATACTATTAATAGAACCAGCTACAATCATTTGCCTATTATATAGATTTAACAAAATGCTAAGAGTGGCTACAAAAATAAAGAGAAGACAGAAGAATGATAGATGCCAAAGAAAATTATGTCTTCTTTAGGGTAACTGATGTGGCTTTATATGCTTTCACAACATCCATTACATTGTTTAGCTCTTTGGCATTTGGAATGATAATATTGTTAGCCTAGAACATCCAATAGTCATGTATGTCTATTAATTCATCCATTTTGGCTAGTTTAGATTTAAACTTCTCTATTTCTCTAATGATGACTACATCTGCTATTGAGAGCTCTTGGATTTCAGACACATGGAAATTGAGAGGTTCAATGACCTCATCAATAAATGTCAAGAGCTTTGACCTCATTCTCTTAATATCCACAAGCTTACCATTGGTGGATACAAAAGACTCCGTGTGCAATATTTTTAAGTTGTAAAAGCATTTCTCAATAACTTTTTGCACCAAGTCGCACACATCTCCTAGCTTATTTGCAAACCTCGTGAAGCTTTCTATGAAAAATTCTAAAGATTGTTTCCAATGAAACAATGGCTCTGTGTCCATCTTGAGGATCTTGTAAGTAATTGCCACATTAGTCTTCATATCAATTACCACTTGTAGAACGGCTAATTGCTCTATCATTCCATCATCTACCTTCTATATAGTCTTCTTATGGTCTGAAGTTACTTCTCTAAGCTTATGTGCATCCAACACCAAGTTTTCCAAATTTTCCACCAGTAGGTTACCTTGAATCTTCAATTGGTCTATCCATGCCCTTCCAACTTGCCTGAATTGCTTTTCATGTTGTAACTTTTTCTGAAAGTTCTTGTTTTCTTTTTCCTTCAAGTCAAATCAACCTAGGGACATGTTTCCATAGGCAAACTTGATACATTCCACCATCTCCTTATTTGAATCTTTCAATACTTCTTTGTTTTCTCTAAGCTCTTCCAACTTGTCTTCTATTTTCTCATTGGTATATTTCCATATGTTTACCATAGAATCATGAATAGGGATACCAAGATCCAGTGCTCTGATTTGGAAATCATCTTTTGAAAGCTCATGAAATCTCCTATCCTTTTGTGGCTTAGTGATTTCTTTTAGCTTGTGACTGATTGAGGACTCTTTTGCCAACGCTGCAGTTATCTTTTGTTTCTTCATCTTTTTGGATGGTTAAAAAGAGGTGACTTGTGCAACCAAGTCCTTTGATGGAGTGGCATCCTTGTATCTCCTCTTCTTTTTGTCAATAGTCTCCTCGAGCCATGACTCTATAAATTGTATATTAACAATCAACTAAAAAGTAGTGGGGTTAAATGGCTTCCTTAGCATTAGAGGAGTTGTCTTGTCTTGGGAGGCAATAGGGATAGTAGGAACCTTAGTTACTGAAAGGGCTAAGGTATCTTCGTGCAAGGATACATCTTGCTCCTAACCATCCATAGGATTAGTTTCACCATCTAAATTGATGACTTGAATGGGGGAGGAAGGCTTAACCATTGGTTTTTCTTTCTCCTTCTTTTATCTATGTCATTGTTCTTTTCTCCATAATTTCTAGTGTCTAGAAGAGAGCCACTTCCACACATAGGAGTACTTTCCACATTCTTCTCTAGAGGCTCATCTCCTCCCTGTCCAATGGATTGAGTGAGATCTGCAACACTTGAAGTAATAGCTATGGTTTTTGTTGTTGTAGTGGATTCAGGCACCCCAGATGAAACTTCTCTTGTGGAACCAGTACTTCCTATTCTTTTCTTCATTGCTCAAGTCCATTCAACCCATTTATTAGTTACTTTGATGATCCTTCACATGAGGAACTCTATGGTATCAATAAATGGTCCAACATATGGAGTGGACAGAATTGGTATTCTTGATCTTTTTGTATGATGTGGGATGCATGAAGCCTCTGTCATCTACAAGGTCAAAAACATCAACAAAATTGTTATATACTTTAATTTCATCAATAGTTAGCCATGAACAAAATCTCTCTTGAGTTTGATACACATTGAGACACCCAAACCAATAATCTTCAATGTCTAGGACATGCCTATAGGCATATCCTAATTTCAAATGATCCTTTAAAAAATCAGTTGGATCATACTAAGGCCTAAGCACTTCACAATCTAGCAACTTGATCTTTCCTACAAAAAATTTCACTAGATTTTGAGCATCCGATCTAGAGGCACAAGAATATAGGCCAACCACTATAGGATTCTAGAAATCTTCTTTCCATTAGAACAAAGAGTGTTTACTTCTAGGATCTATCAACATAGATCAACTAGCCCCACTTTATCCTCTAGATACATTTGTAATCTCTTAGGGAATCCATCATAAGCTCCTATTCATAAATAGGAGATAGTCAGGAATTGGATGTATGAACATCCGAATTGACTTATTGCCAAAATTGCCTCAAGTGAGATTCTCCTCTCCTGGCATCCTTGCAATTCATGACATAGCCTCATTATGTAGGCATCATTAACCACCATATACTCCTCATAACTTCTTTGTATTTGCAGATGTGGGTAAAACTCATAAAATTTAGTATTCTCATTGTAATCCTAAATGCAAGGGAGGTCAAGCCACCTGTGGTGAATTGTCGGGGCATAAATTAGATAAGAAGACATGTAGAATTACCTAAAGCCTCTAGCTAAATTTAACCATGCTGAGAGTTCATGGCAAATGATCTCTACCCAGTCTATGTGCATGTTTTCCACAAAAATTCCTTGCATCAGAAAGAAATGATGCTCAAAAAACTCCAATATCTTTTATTTTCCCTTTAGCCCAAGTAGAAGTGTGAGGATGTCTATAATTTCTCACTTTAGATTTGTGCCAAAAAAAGTTTTTGGCATCTTGCTCTTCTTTGAGTAGGCAGTTTGGAACCAAGTCTTCTGCATGCCCTCCCATCTAAGAGTTTCTTTTCATTGAACATGGACATATAATTCATGAAATCTATGTCACAATATTGCTCCTTTACTGGGATTTTGAATGTAGATTGCATCAAGGTTTTGTTGATAGATAAGAGAATAGACTGATTAGGAAATAAAATTTTCTTTTTTTTTGGGTTGTATCATCCTATACACTCTTGAACAAGCTCAGGTGCATATACAGCCATAGGAATTCCAACTACCTCAACCAATCCACCATCTTTGAGTTTCTGAGTGATTGGGTGAAGAGGTTGAGAATTAAGCCTTCTATGAAGATCACCCAAGTCATAGAAT
The DNA here is from genome assembly GCA_028749045.1 of Cupressus sempervirens. Taxonomy (NCBI): domain Eukaryota; kingdom Viridiplantae; phylum Streptophyta; class Pinopsida; order Cupressales; family Cupressaceae; genus Cupressus; species Cupressus sempervirens. The sequence continues at coordinate 674,655,786 of CM053784.1, read as the reverse complement.
TTGAAGGATGTGTCAGACAACTCTTTTAGTTCACTCTATAGGACAATAAGTTTCTCATAACTAGAATCTTTGATTTCCATTCACCAAATGATTACACAAGATGCATATTTTGATAAATAGTCATTTTAAATATACTTGAATAAACGAAATACTACCAATCCTAGTGAAACAGGTAGACAAATTGGAATGTTGGTGCCACACAAATGAAATTAAGTTCAGCCAAAATTCATAATGGAAATTTTTGCATTTAACTGTTTGAATAATGACTATTTAAACTTTCTATTATTTGCACATCAAATATAACATTTCTGGAAGTTGGTGATTTCTTTACTAGAGTGATATGACTTTTCTTGACTGTTTTATCTTCATGAGAAGTTCCCTACTTTTCATCAAGACTAGAATGCACAAATATTTAATAGCACTTATACATGTGGGAGAGAGAGATACACTTAACTTTTTCTCAAGTCACTTTCCCTTTCTCTAGAAATCTAGCATGGGTCGTAATCCTTTGATAGTGCATGCACTTCATTCTTCTTCTCTCTACCAAAAGCTTTTAGCACCACTTTCTCTTTGCATCAAGGTCATCTTTTATCATTGAAATTTTTGGAAGAATTTGATTGGAGTGTGTGAGGAATATTCAAACTTTAGGGCATCCTTACTTTACAATTTTCCCACTCTTTAGAAAAATGGCTTGTTTGTTATCGTAAGGTTGAAAATACCCTTTACGGCCATATTTCCTAATCTATGATCTAGTAAGAAGTGTTTTCCCTTTATTTCTTTGTGGAGGCCTTGATGATTAGTTTTTGACTACCTCTCAACCATTGCAAGTCATTATATAGTCCCTTGGTGATATGGGTAGACTTTTATTTGAAATTCATATGGCACTAGAAGCGAAGACTAATGGCTTCATTTCCATCAATGTGTAGTAGATCAACCATAAAATCATAATACTTGATGCATTTAGTCTTATTCCTCTGAACCTTCAATGACATTCATATTTTTTTCCATCCATAAGCGTGTATGCCTCTGATTTTGATAGAATCACATTTGAGACTTATCAGCAACTGCCATGGCCTTGTTCCTCAGATATGCACTTGATGTGGTTTGCTTAAAGGGGAAGAGTTTCTCAAGATCTTTGAAGCCATGGAAAGTGAAATGTTAGGGCTAGGTACTTGATAATGAGGTAAAACACAACCTAATTATCATCAAGGAGATGCTAGAGTACAAACCAATAACTCCTAGACCACCTAAATCCTGCATGCATCAGATAAATAGGAAAGTTGTAATGGAAGAAAGTAGATGGCTCAAGAAAGATGAGAAGTAGGTTACCAAAGACACACTAGGACATACTTTATGAAGACACATTCTAAAAAAAACCAAATACCTCAATCAAAAGAAATACGGGCAACTAAAACTTGGCAACATGGTGTCATTATATTTTTTAATGATGATAAGATCTTTATCGGGAACACTTCAAAAGAGTTCAATCTTGTGATGTTTAAATGGGATGTATTAGAAGTTTTCTAGGGAAACCTATAGCTCATGGTGTAAGAAGATGTCTTTGTATTTGAAGACACTGGGAAATTATTATTGGACCCATGTAGAATTCAAATATGTTGAGCCAGCTGTTCAACTTAGTGCAGACCAATTGAAGGAGAATTTAATACACACAGTCCAAGTGGATGCTCTAGTGATCACCTTATCCTACTATGGGTATCAAGTGTTAGATAACTGAGAGGGGGGCAGTGAATCAATCATGTACAATTATCATGTAGTCCCTTCAAACATTTTGGTACCAATAAAACATCATTAACTTCACCAATAATCACTAAGTATAATTATTAATCAACTCTTTCATACACTTCAATCCAAACTATCAAGTCACAGTTCCTTGCATTATCAAGTATTAGCAAAATAACTTCGTTATTATTGAGTTGGACTAAACTATAAAAACATGTAAAACAACTTGTAACAGAAATAAAATTCACACATTTGACACCGTGATTTTAATGTAGAAACCATGTGAAGGGATAAACCACTTGAGACTGACAACCCAAAAAAAATCACTCTTCTAAAGTGAGCTCTACTAGGAATCAACCTTGTTAAAGTTTATATACACATTATCAACATGACCTTGTTAGAGGGTTTAATCAAAATATCATCTAGACCTTATTACTCATATTACTTAACTAAAGAACGACTTGATTTAGAGGACTTACAAACACCACTAATCAATGTTACCATATAGGATTTTACAAACTTTCTAGGCCTACTTGATACTTCTGAGATTTTCTACTACAATGGTTAAATAGTAACAATATAATGATCTATTAGGAATAGAAAATAAATTTTCTTATTCAAAGATATGTTCCTCAGTCTTTCTCTATCTAAACTCTCCCTTGGATCTCCTTTCACTTTGTTCTCTGACTTGGCTTATTAACATCTTCTCTTTCTCCTTCCTTTACTCAGTTCTCTTTCTCAAAAATCTCTTTTCACTTTCTTCAACTTCACATTCACATAAAATTTATGACTTTAGTAATATGATCAATACCCAAAAACATCATCCAACTACACAAAATCAATATCCTAAAAGTATCTTGTTCTCCTCCTTAAATAGTTTTCTTAATGCTTCTAGATTCTTCCATATTTTGCCTCTTAATCACCATAATTGATCTTAGGGTTATAACAAATTTCTAGATTCAAAACTCCATACAATGAGTCTAGAAACTCAAAAAATATAATGTGTATACAACTTTGTACACATCTTTATCCTTCTTCAATATCCATCATCAGATTCTTCTTGAATTTTTTCAATCATTGATCTTGTAAAAGACTTTGACTTGTGTCATAGACCATCTCAAACTTTTCAAATTTTCATCAAAAGTTGGCCTTAGGTTCCAATTTTCCAAACTTGTTCATCCAGTTATTACTCTCTAAACTTAACATTTACTTGGGTACTATAAAACTCAGTTAATACCTACTCACTTTGGCAATATTGTGTTTATCCTTTTTCCTTTCCAATCACTTGGGAAATACTATAGTCACTTGGTGATTACAATACCACTTCATTAACCTTGTCCCTTAGTTAATCTTGTGTTATTCAATACATTGCAATAATACAAGATTGTAAAATGGTCAACCCAATAATACATTATCATTGTTTAACTCATTCAAGTACCCATTGAATACCTTACATATCACTTATGTCTTCATCATACTTTCTTCAAATCCTCCTTATCAATCAAATGATATTATATTCTACAACTGGTATGACTCTCTTACATACATTCCAAACATCATCATCTAAAATATCCCACTTGTTGGAAATATAAGAGGAGTAACTAAGAGGGGAGGGGTGAATCAATTACTACTAAAATAAATCCCAAATCCCTTTGATGTCAGTAAAATAAATCTTAGAGAACTGAATACTACTGATGCTCGATAAACACACATGAAATGTTGTAACTTGGTAAGAACATATTATGCTTGGTAAGTATTAACATGCAAATCTTTAGATGTTATCTATGATTATTATTACTTTAACTTAGTTACAAACACATTAAAAAAAAAATAGCATAAACACATTTGATACTAGGATTTAACATGGAAACCCAATTTGGGAAAAACCACCAATTGCAACTAGTTATTATTTTCACTCTTTTGAAGTGAGCCCTATTAGGAGCCAACCCTGTTAAAGGTTACAAAACAAACTGTTAGGTGTGACCCTATTAGAGGATTTAATCACATTGTTAGGAGTGGCCTTATTAGAGGTCTTTAGACAATTCAATAGAACTGCCACCTTGTTAGAGGATTTGCAAATAGCTGTTAAGCCAACTCTGTTAAGAGATTTAGATCACTGCTACAATGGTTAGAGAATAACAATGAGATGACCTAATTTGAATGCAATTGATTTTCTAATTACAGATCTTTGTTCTAGCTTGTACTTGATCCTTTCTGATCAAATATAGCTTTGCTACTCCATAAGGATATTCTTCTTATCCTTCAAATTCACTTCCTCTTCTCCTCATTAAATCTTCAATAACATCTTCATACTTTCTCACACTTTCAAATCACAACTTGACCTTATACTTATATCTTTCACTTTGTCAAGTTGGCTCAAATAAAACTTAGAATAATTAATATTCATCACCTTAGTCAGCTAGAATTAATAGATAAATCAATTAAGCTTATTATGCCAAAATAAAAAATCCTTCGTTAGCCAACCCAACTTGACAAAAACTAACTCAAAAATAATTTCCTTTGTCAACCAAAAAGAGCTCAGTTAACACTGCAAACTCACAAAATCCTTTGGCAATCAAGTGAGCTTGGTTAGCATTGGTTCTATTCAACTTTCATTCATTAACTAATTGAGCTCAATTAACATTCACTTTCTGTGTCTTTTCCTTTGACACAAGAGTGAACTTGGTAGACATTGCTTTTGAAACTAGGCTAACATAGGAACGCTTGATAGACATAGAAAACTGTCTTCATTGCCCGAGTGAGCTTAAGATACACTGATTGATAATGATTATGTCATTTGTGTAACATCAAAGATAATTTATACAATTAATCAGTTGTATCCAAAAATCTCCCTCTTTGGCATTGATAGCAACACAACATGTCATAGCATAATGAAATTTTAGATTTGTCCTTTGAGAACTCCCTCTATCAGTATGAGCTCTTCCTTTCACTAGATTCTTTCTCTGTCTGCAACAACTTCTGCCAAGTTCATTCATAACTTTCTCCCTCTTACAAAAAACTTCTTCTTCTTTGGAAAACTTCTCCTTCTTTAGTTCCTTACTTTATTCAGGTTCCAAAAATTTCTCAAAGATATGATAGTAAACTTCTCCATCTTTGACAACACATGCCAAAGACAATAGTTTTTTAAGTACCAATGTACCTTAAGTACTAATTCATTTACAATATGCCTTTTCCAATTCTACACCAATTGATTGATCTTCAATAGGTTCTAGTTGATGCATCACTAAACTTTATTTAGTGAACTTCAAATAGGGGAATGACCCCTAGCTTACCTCTTAGATACAAAAATTCATCCTTAGGTAATGGTTTGGTGAATAGGTCTACAATCTATTCCTTTGTATTAACATATTCCAACTTGACTTCTTTCTCTTGTACCAACTCTCTTAAGAAGTGATATTTGATAGCAATGTGCTTTTTTTTAGTATTCATTATTGGATTCTTTGATAAATTAATTGCACTAGTGTTATCACAGTATAGACTATTGGATCCTTGATCTTTATCTTCATTTCTTCCAACAATTGTTTGAACCAAACAATGTTAGAACAATTAACTGCTAATGCTACATATTCTACTTCTACTATGGATTGAGATGTACACTTTTGCTTCTTGCTTGTCCAAGACACTTGTATTTTACCAAGAATGAATGCTTCACCGCTAGTGCTTTTTCTATCATCAACACTTCCTACCCAATTAGCATCAATAAATACTTTCAAGTCCAAATTGCCTCCAAGTTTATATCATAAACCATAGTCTTCAGTACCTTTTAGATATCTCATGATCCTCTTGATTGCCATCATGTGATTTTCCTTAGGATTTGCTAAGAATCTTGCTACTATTCCAACTACAAGAGCAATATCAGGCCTTGTATGTACTGCATACTAAAATTTTCCAATCATTGATATGTATGTGGTCTGATCTACTTCTTTGGAACCATTGTTTTTGGAGAGCTTATGTCTAGTAGACATAGGGGTTCCAACTGGTCTTGAATCTTCCATTCTAAATTTCTTCAAGTGCTCCTTGATATACTTAGATTGAGTGATGTAGATACCATTTTTGATATACTATATCTGCAATCCAACAAAGAATTTTATCTCACCAAACATAGACATCTCAAATTCTTTACTCATTTCTTCTAAAAATGCTCTGCATAAGTCATCATTTCTTGTAAATAGAGTATCATCAACAAATATTTCTACCAACACAATCTTTTTGTCTAGTCCTTCTTTGATATATAGACTACTATTATCATTTTTCCTTTGAAAGCCAATCTATACCAAGTAATTATGAAGTCTTCCATACCAAGCTCTAGGAGCTTGCTTGAGACCACATAATGCTTTGTGTAACTTGCAAACCATATCCCTTTTGTTAGGATCTACAAAATCTTATGGTTGTTCAATGTAGACTTCCTCATCAAGAATTCCATTCAAGAATGCAAATTTAACATCTATTTGATATACTCTAAATCCTTTATGTGTTGCATATGCTAGTAAAATTCTAACACCTTCTAGTCTTGCTATTGTAGCAAAAGTCTCACCATATTCAATACCTTCTTCTTGAGAATAGCCTTTGCACACCAATCTTGCTTTGTTTCTTAAAAATTTTCCATCTTCATTTAGCTTATTTTTGAATACTCACTTTGTACCAATTACATTTTTATCTTTGGGTCTAGGAACAAGAGTCCAAGTTTTGTTCTTTTCTATTTGTTCTATCTTTTCATTCATTGCTTCAATCCAACTTTCATTTTATAGAGCATCCTTAACACTTCTAGGTTCAAACTCAGCAAGTAAACATGTGCCTTTTAATTTTCCTCTTGTCATTGTTCCATCTAATTTGTCTCCAATGATCTGATCATGTGCATGATGCCTTCTGACATATCTTGCTAAAATAGGCTCCTTTTTATTTGAATGAGTTCCACCATCTTCATCTTGAATTTTAGTTTCAAGCTCAAGTCCTTCTATCTATGACTCAGGTCTATCAGGCTCAGTTTGAACTAGCTTAGTAGCCTCTAATTGTGACTCAGGTCCTTTAGACTGTAATTTAGGTTGCACTTTCTACAACTTGGTAACTATTGGGAATTCTAAGGACTCAAGAGATAAAGCTTTTTTTCTTATAGATAGATTTGGTAGGGTATTGGGTTCATAGTAAACAAATCTTCTGTAATCTTCTGGTTCCTTGTTGGTTTCTTCTTCACTCTTTTCTACAAACTCATCAATTCTAACATGTGCACTTTCTATAATTTTGTGAGTAGACAAATTCAAACATCTGTATGCTTTACTTCTACAGGAGTATCCTATAAATATGCCTTCATCACCTTTTACATCAAATTTTTCTTTTCTAGATTCTTTCAAGATATAACATTTGCTGCCAAACACTTTCAAGTAACTTAAATTAGGTTTGTAGCCATATCATAGCTGATAAGGAGTTTTGTTTGAGCCTTTCTTCAACTATACTTTGTTCAAGGTATGAACTATAGTGTTGATAGCTTCCTTCTAGTATTTGAGAGTAATCTTCTTTTAAATCATCAAGGTTCTTGCACAATCCATGATAGATTTGTTTCTTCTTTCACCTATACCATTCTGTTGTGGTGTACCAGAGGTTGATACTTGTCTTTTGATTCTTCTTTCAATGAAAAAACTATTGAATTCATTAGAAATGAATTCACCACCTCTGTCTAATCTTAAGCATTTCAACCCCTTTTCAATTTACTTTTCTACTCTTGTCAGATACCACTTGAATTTTTGAAAGGCTTCTGATTTTTCTTTTAGATACATTATAGTCATCATTTTAGAATAGTCATCAACAAAAAGAATGAAAATTTTTTATCCACTATAACTTTCTATTCCAATAGGTCCACATAAATCTATATGAACAATTTCCAAGACTTCTTCTAATTGATAGTTTTTGCTTTTGAAGCTAGTCTTTCTCATCTTACCAATTTGGCAATTCTTTCATAGACCCATATCAAGCTTATTCAAACTAGGAATACTTCTTACTCTTCTATGTTTGCTTATCTTAACCATATTATTAAAGTTTACATGACATAGCCTTTAGTGCCATAACCAACTTTCTTCTACTTGAGCAATAAAGCATGAACAATCACTAAGATCAAGATAAAATGGATTACCTTTTGTTTGCTTGCTAGATCCAACCAGATTTCCTTTTCCATCTAGTAGTTTGACCTATCCATTCATGAATTCTACCTTAAATCCAATGTTATTCAATTGTGCCACACTCAATAGATTATGCTTTAGTCATTCAACCCAATATGCATTGTCACATAGGATTTCTTTAGTTAATAAAATACATCCTTATCCTTTTATGTTACAAGGTTCATTGTTTCCAAATCTCACACTACCTCCATCATAATATTCCATGTGCTCAAATGTTGTTTTGTCTCTAGTCATATGATGTGAAAAGCCATTTTCAATAATCCACATATCATTTTTGCTAACATGAGAGATAAGTGTCATTTTATCTACTTCATCATCATATTCATCTTTCACAGCAATATATACCATTTCATCTTCACTGTTATCAGAATATTTAGCTATAAAAAAAGATTTCTTACCTTTGTCCTTGTAGTTTTTTCAGTTCTTGGAGTCCTTCTTGCCTTTATGCTTATTGTTTTTCTTTTCATCTTTGATTTCCTTATTTGGACACCTAGCAGTAATGTGACCAACTTCTTCACAAGAAAAGCAAATCAGAGGAACTTTACCTTTGTACTTTCCTCTACCTTTGGAATACTTCCATGCAAGTAGGGCTTCAACAACTTCAAGATCACTATTTGAACTTTCTTTTGATGTTCCTTCTTCTTCACTTCCTCATTGATTGGATTTTGATTTCTTAACCCTTTCTTTAAGTGAGATTTTAGCTTTAAAAGAATATTCAATAATCTTTGAACTAGGAACATAGCTATCAAAATTATCTAACTCAAAAGCTATCAATCTTCCAGCTAGAGCATCCAAAGATATTTTATTATTTGGATAACATCTCATTTCTTGAATGGAAAATACTCTAATTGTATAAATAGGAAGAAGGGTTCTAAGTACCTTTCTTAAAACTGTTTTCTCTTCAATGTCTCCTCCAAATGCTTTGATTGCACTTACACTTGCTTTGATCCTTTTCACATATTTTGTAATGTTTTCATCTTCTCTCATTCTCATTTGGCCAAATTGTCCTCTAAGGCTTTCTACTTTGGCTCTTCTTGCATTTTCATCTCCTCATAGATATCTTTCAGTTTGGTCCACATTGCATGAGCAGTTTTGCAATCCTTTATCTAATCAAATTTAGCATAAATGAGAGCAAATGCAATATCAATCATCATGATATTATGATTCTTCTTTTTAGTAATATTTTCAACTGATAATGTTCCATTGGGAGTTTTGTATTTAGCATCAAGATATTTGCAACACGAATCACTAATAGTAGCTAGATGTAACCTCATAAGTCCTTGTCATGTTGTAAAATTGTCTCTGTTCAGCTTGGGCATTTCTCTTTTGTAAGACATCTTGATCTTTAGCTTAGGTCCTTGAAACCTTCTCTGCAAGCACCAAAAGATCTGATACCAATTGTTGGAAATATAAGAGGAGTAACTGATAGGGGATGGGTGAATCAGTTACTACTATAATAAATCCTAGATCCCTTAGATATTAGTAAAATAAAACTTAGAGAACTAAATATTGTTGATGCTCGACAAACACACATGAAATGTTGTAACTCGGTAAGAATTGATTATGCTTGGTAAGTATTAACATGAAAATATTTAGATGTTATCTATGATTATTATTACTTTAACTTAGTTGCAAACACATAAAATAAAATAGCATGAACACATTTGACACCAGGATTTAACATGGAAACCCAATTTGGGGAAAATCGTCAATTGCAACTAGTTACTATTTTCACTCTTCTGAAGTGAGCCTTGTTAGGAGCCAACCCTATTAAAAGTTACAAAACACATGGTTAGGTGTGACCCTATTAGAGGATTTAATCACCCTATTAGGAATGGCCTTGTTAGAGGTCTTTAGACAATTAAATAGAACTACCACCTTGTTAGAGGATTTGCAAATAGCTATTAAGCCAACTTTATTAAGAGATTTAGATCACTGCTACAATGGTTAGAGAGTAACAATGAGATGACTTGATTTGAATGGAACTAATTTTTTGATTACAGATCTCTATTTTGGCTTGTACTTGATCCTTTTTGATTGAATATAGCTTTATTGCTCCATAAGGATATTATGCTTATCCTTCTAATTTGCTTCCTCTTCTCATCATTAAATCTTCAATAACATCTTCATACTTTCTCACACTTTGAAATCACAACTTGACCTTATACTTATATCTTCCACTTTGTCAAGTCAACTCAAATACAACTTAGAATAATTAATTTTCATCACCTTAGTTAGCTGGAATTAATAGATAAATCAATTAAGCTTATTATGTCAAAATAAGAAAATCCTTCATTAGCTTACCCAACTCGGTAGAAACTAACCTAGAAATGATTTCCTTTGTTAACCAATAGAAACTTGGTTAACACTACAAACTCACAAAAATATTTTGGCAACCAAGTGAGCTTGGTTAGCACTAGTTCCATCCAACTTTCCTTTATTAACTGAGTGAGCTTGGTTAACACTCACTTTTTGCATCTTTTCCTTTGACACCTGAGTGAACTTGATAGACACTTCTTTCTAAACTAGACAAATACAGGAATGCTCGATAGACATAGAAAATTGTCTTCACTTCCTGAGTGAGCTCAACATATACTGACTAATAATGATTATGACATTTGTGTAACATCAAAGACAACACACAACTAATCAATTGTATCCAACACCACTGTTAATTACATCATCATTTTTGGCTAGCATAAAGATGTGGAGGAACTAGAGAAAATATACAAAAAGTAGGAGAAGCTAAAAGTCATCCATGGTGGTGACAAGAATGTCATGAGGGCTAAAGTTGAAAACCTTTGAGGAAAATTTGATGACATAAGGATGCAAGAAGGAAAAATATGTCATGCTTTCCATAAGATCATGTGAAGGAGTAATTATAATTAATGAGTATGTGAGCAAGGTATTGAGACCCTTGTTCCCAAAATATTCCATGAGTGTCATCCACTCAAGAGATGAGAACTATAGACAAGATGGATGTATTTCTTGATGCATTGATAATAAAGTTCACTACATTTGAACTTATCAACTTTGACAATAGTCAATCACTGAAGGTTGAAACTACATTCTAAGCCTTGATTGCACCAACTACAATATTGAGAGAAAGGGGAGAGCCAAGTGCATCTAGACACAAGAGAGAACTAGAGAGATTGTATGTTAAAGAAGCCAAAAAAGAAGAGTTGGAGGCCCTATTCAAAAAAATAATGGTAAAAGGAAAAGAAAATTACAAGGGTAAGCTTCCTTTTGAATGCTTTAACTACAAAAAGGTAGGACATTATGCTACCAGATGTTGAGAACATATCAAAAAAGAAAATAGTACCATCTTAAATTGGAGACACTCTAGTTTAATGAAGGTTGAGCACCTATTTAATGTGAGATTCGAAATCTCCTTACACCTTCTCCTTTTTCTTCCCTTTTATGTCTTTCCTCCTAGGTGGAATTGGGGTAAAAGCTAATCGATCCTCTGTAAAGATCCTATTTTCATAGCATTAAGCTTTAGGTAGAATCCATCACCCTAGATCATCCCTCCCCTTCATCTATCCACTTGGAATCTTCTCTTCATATTGAAATGGCTATATCTTAGACTCTATGCCTGATTTTAGCGATCTGAGACCAATTTTGAGATTCTAAAGTGATCCCAAAGATTTTGGGCTCTAGTAATCAGGGGCGCAATGCACCCCTTATCCATCAAGGTCATAGTACACCAATGATGGGCTGGTCAGGACCATGGTGTGCCATTGATTGGGCCTTATTTTGGGTCCTCTACTTTGATCTTATGTCTAGTTAGTCTCAAGGTGCAAACTTCTAAGTAGGTTGGCCTACAAGAGTAAGTTATTCCTAGCCCTTTATAAACCCTTTCATTTTCTCCATCTTCATATCTCATCATTAAGTTTTCAATCATCCATAAGCTCAAATTCTCAAGATCTCAAGTTATCAATCATCCTTCAATTGTTTAAGGGATTCGAGAAATCTCTCCATTGAAGATCAAGGATTCATGGATTTATGCTATTAAAGGAGTTTATGAAATATATATCATTCCAACATTCAATATTTTCCTTCATACATTCAAGATCCTTTATTGCATCATATACATCCATCCTCTCAAGATCTGCATTCATGTAGATACATTCTTAAAGAAGATTTCAAGCACATTCATTCATAAAGGTTTTTATGTCACTTTGATTTCCTTTCTATGGTTTTAAAGTTGATTCAAAGCTATTATATCTACATAATTGATTACATTTCAAATTCAAGAGAATATTTATAGATTTAGATTACTTCATGTTAGATCTATCACTACTACATACTAGCATTCTATTTAAATTCAAAGTTAATTAATAAACTAGGGTTTGACTAAGGGAAACTCTACTCCCCAACAACAATAACAAATTATAGGTTTTAGGGCATGGATTGGCAAATAGGTTGTAGATATGGATACCCTTTTAAGCTTCGTTAGAACTATGAACTCAAAATCAATGTTACCACTGCCCTGATGCTTCATTTCAACTCTAATTATCCATGTCTCTCCTAACAGATGTCATATGATTTTTGGGTTTTGTCTGTAGCACATTTTTCAGTGTAATAATAGGAATCAACCCTTTTGGAGGTTGTTTGGTAGCCCATTTTCAAGTTTCTATCTCACAAGGTATTTTATATTCCTCTCTTTCATTTTCATATACTTCATCATTTTGTTACATCTTTCTATCTCATCTTCTTTCTTAGACCCTCTTAAGGTGGAGGTGAGAGGGAAATAAATCCAAATTATTCATTAGTTTTGTATTAGGATTTCCATTGATACTTTTTTTTTACCAATATAACTTAATACAAGGGGTAGATCTTGCTCTTCCCCTTCTAAATGTGTCAAGGTGATTGATTCCATTTTACCCCTACACACTAGTAAGAAGTGGCCAAACTCTAAAGAAAAGGAGAAGGAGTTGTTCTACATTGCAAAAGAAGGTGTGACTGATGAAGAGTCAACAATGATGAGGATGAGGATGAGGATGAAGTATCCTTTGTTGTCAATACAGAAGAAAGGGTACAGAGAGCCCTAATAACCAACACAAGTACCCACATGAAGTAGATAATAGATAGTGGTTATTCAACCACATATCAAGTAATAAGAGCACATTCCATGAGGTGGAGGTCTATAATGGAGGAGTGGTAAAGTTTGGAAACAACTCACCCTACATGATAGGTAAGGGTACTATAGCTCTAAATGAATCCACTACTTGTAAAAATGTATATCTAGTAGAATAATTAAAATATAACTTGTTGAGTGTGGCTTAACTAATGTACAAAATTTATAAGTTTGATTTTAACAAAGAGTCTTGTAGAATGTTTGACAAGACGGGTAATTTTCTAGCTATAGGAAAGAAAATAAAAGGTAACCTCTTTTACCTCAATATTTATGGAAATACTTGTATGGTATCTAGAAATGATAATTGATGGCTGTGGCATAGGATGTAGCATCATGTAAATTTCGAGAGCATTGTCAAAGTAGGAAGGAAGAACTATGTAAGGGGTCTACCCCCTATTACTAAACCTAATAATATTATGTGCAAGTTTTGTCAATTGGAAAAGTTGGCAAGTTCAAGTTTATCTAGCAAGTCACTTATTCTTGAACATGTATTAGATCTAGTTCATATTGACTTCTATGGTCCCATGAGGATGAAGAGTCTATCTAGTGACATATAATTTATGTTATTTGTTGATGGTTTTTTTCTAGAATGATATGGATTATTTATTTGAAATAAAAGTTAAAAACCTTCCACATGTTCAAAGTGTCTAGAGAAAAGGTGGAGAGAGAGACCAGTATAATACTGGAGTGCTTGAGATCAAACTAGGGAGGGGAGTTCACCTCGCAAGAATTTGAAATATACTATGAGGAGCATGGAATCAGAAGGAAAATGTTATCTCCTAGCACACCTCAGTAGAATGATGTCAGTCAAAGAAGAAACAAAAATATCATAGAATATGATAGAACATTGATGATCCAAAATAATATTACATAGATATATTGGATAGAGGCTATAAGTACAGCCACGTATACCTTGAATAGTGACAAGTGAAGACAAAGAATACTTCATATGAATTATGGTTTGGTCACACACCATCCATCAAATACTTTAGGGTATTCAAAAGAAAATGTTATATCAAGAGGGATGAATACCAAGAGAAGTTTGAGCCTAAATGTGACAGAGGTATTTTCTAGGATAGTTTACCAAAAGCGGAGCATATTGATGTCCAAATCACTGGACAAACAAAATTGTGAAATATTCCAATGGTAAGATGGACACATAATCATTGAAGAATGAGGAAGACAGCAAGAAGGAACTTGGAGATTACAATCATATTGATTACATCTCAATAAGTTATACAATGGAAAGAGTACTAGTTAAAGAAGAATGTGTACAAGCAATTGTACTAGCCCATGTAGAAGAAGCTTGATTTGAAGAGAAGAGAGAAGAGGCACCTAAAAGAAAACTAGTGCTAGAAAAGTATGTGAGAAGACACCACTTAGTAGATTAGATCATTGGGGATAAGGATGTTGGAGTAATAATTAGGAGAAAAGACAGAGACACCGTGTCTACTCTCACATATGAAGCCTAAGGCTAAAAGAGAGGCTCTAAAAGATCAAGATTGGAGAAAGGCCATGGAGGAATAAATTGGTCAAATAGTGAAAAATTATACATGGACCTTGGTAGACCAAAAAAATGAAAAGAATGTCGTTGGTACAAAATGGGCTTTCCAAAACAAAATGAATGAAAAAGGAGAAGTGGTTAGAAACAAGGCCAAACTTTTTTGCAAGGGCTATGCACAAGAGGAAGGCATAGACTATGGAAAAACCTTTGCACCAATAGCTAGGTTGGAAGGATTCAGGATACTCCTAGTAACTGTAGTACACAAGAACTACAAGATATATTAGATGGAGATAAAGTATGCATTCTATCTTCACAACACAGGCCTCATTTTTTAATTTGTAAATGGGGACCCCATTTTTTTCTTTTTGAGTCCAAGACACCCACTCTTTCAAATAGGGTATCATTTGAGGCACCTCATAAAGTGGAACTATTGTGGTTTAGGTCTAGGATTTAGGAAAAGAATATGTTATCTAGATCTAGCAAATAGAAGGATAAATTATATGCACCAAGGAAAAGTACACACCTTATGTACTTGCACATGTGCACAACTTTTAGCATCTCTTTCTGGTGGCATGTGCCAAGGTGTGCACTAGTGAAACTTGCACACATTTTCACCTTGATAAGGTACATAGTCTCTCCAAGTGCACATTGGGTGCCTATAAATATAGGAAGACCCTATATGGTCCTCTCATTGTAATCGTCTTGCTCCCATTTTGTGCACCCTTGCACATTCTCATCGACAAGACATTGTAGCAATAGAAAAATGTAGGAACCTTGTGCACATGTGTACACCCTACATAGATGTGTAGGTGTGTGACATGCACACCTCTTTCTTAGAGACCTTAAAACTATGACAAAAGCACACCAAGTTAGTGCATCTTCCTATGTGTGCAACTCTGAACCCTGATCCCATCACTTAGCCATCCTACACACCTTCTACACCCTACACACATGGACAAGTGTGCATGTGCAAAAATTTTGTAAGTTCACACCTTAGTTAGATCTCAATTTTGTAGCATGTCTATTGGTGTTTTGCTAGTTTCTTTGAGTTTTCAAGCATCTTTTGGCTTCAAGGCACTGATGTACTAATTTTTGTCCTTATGTAGAGATAGCACCCAAACCTATAACTTTCAAGTTCCAAGGAGCTCCCAAGAAATCACACTTCATTGACTTACACTTGGACATCAAATACACAGAGCTAGGACACATTGATTGGAATGAGTTGTTAGTAATTTACAACATGCACCATGATAGATCAAATATGGTCTCATCGATCATTCAAACCAGTTTGGTAAACAAAACATCATAACCAATATCAATACAATCATCAAAATTGATCATGACCATGGAAAAGTACTATGGACCCAATGAGAAGGTGTTGAAGAGTGTGACAAAATAAATTGTCTTAGACATTCATCCAAACAATATAGAGAAGATATTCTACCTCCCTCAAGATAATGAATATAAGGAGATCACTTATGAGAGAATAGACTGGTAGTATAGAGAAAACTAGAAAGTAGCCAAGGACAGAATACAGGATATGTATTTGATCACAAGGGCCCTACATAACAAGAGGCCAGGTAAAGTGGACATGACACAAGACTAAATTATTGCTGACATTGGCTATTGTATTTTCCTCTTAATTAGAGTGATGGGACTTCCTACTATGAGCCATCTAGAGACATGGATTGTGCATTTCATTGAAACAATTAGAACTAGGTCTCACAAGATTGATTGGGGGACCATCATAAGTAGTTCATTGGATGAGAAATGTCTTTTGTTATATAATGACCCACATTTTTACATGACTTCCTATATATTCTACCTACTAGTATCCAGAGCAGAAAACTACCTAGGTCTAGTAAGGAGAGGAAGTATACAAAACCCCAATGTGTGGCCACATATTGTGTACCCATAGTTGGTACAAAAGAAGCTCCTTGATGAAAGCTTACAATACATGATAGTAAATAATTCCTCCATCTTTGTAACAATCTAATTTATAGAAGGAGATTATGTGAAGAGGCTATTAGTAGCCATTACAAAAAGGGTGAGGCAAGTTGGAAGATACTTCACCCAATAGAAAATATACACCTACATCCAAGTGGTTAGGACTCACTTTCATGCTAATAATCTACCTTAGTATCCATTGGATAGGTTAGTTCTACTTGAGATCACCTAATACTTGGCCTTTGCATATAGTAGGGTTCAAAAGAAGCATAGGAAAACATGGGTGTGACCAATCACTGTTGGGCCCTATAACATGAAGCAAAAGCAATATGTCTACACCTATGTGGAAGAATGAGAGAAGTATCCTTTGTAGGATAACCTGGTATCTCGCCCATATTTTGATAACATTAATATGATCCAACATGTTGTAGGAAAATAGTTCATCCTAGATGTTACTATAGAAGACCATTGGCTGAATTGTGTAGATGAATATGAAGTCTAGATAAGGGACTATGATAGGATGAGTCTAGCATTGTCAAAGAAGTTTCTCAAAATTTGTGTACCTCTTAAAGTGTGGAATAAGGATAGTCCTAACATCTTGGATCCCATCTACAATAGAGATAAGATCTTTTAGTGTCTCGTCATGAACACAAAGGTCAATAGAGAGAAGAATGATGATATTCAACATCAGGTTAGACATGTTATTGATTCAACAAGAGAATGGGTATTAAATCCCTTTTACTTAGATGTTGTTCCTGATATTTCATTTTTGAAGGTTTTGACAAGACCATAAAAGGGAAAAGAGACCAAATTCATTATTCCCACTTACAAGAAGAAGTCACGGGTCAAACCTAATAGTGTGCATAGTCATGAAAGGGATGTGGTGCATATCCATAAGAAAGTAAAGGATAAGCCCAAGGAGAAGAGGAAGGTGAAAAATTTAGAATAAGTATGACCTAAAGAACCTCTTTCTCAAGTAGAATCCTCCCCATTAGTCCCAAAATGGGTTAGAACAAAGATGGTGATCAAAAAAGTAAAGATAAGGAAATTGAAGAAGAAAAGCACTCATTCACCTTGGATTCCCAAGACTATCCCATAGGTTAAAGATGAGGGGAAATATGGAGATGAAATTGAATATCTTTCTTTGAATAAGAGGACTCTCTTAGCCAAGGCCTCTAAGGAAGAGAGAAGGAGAAGTTCAACACAAATATCCTTCATAGCCCAAGAAAATCTAGTTTGGATTGAAGAATCTATGGATGAGGAGAAGGATAGACTAATTCCACACTAGGGGAGGGGTTAGATCAATTTTATCTTGCTGACTTCAAATTTATGCCCATATGGACCCATTTCAAAGAAGGAGAAATAAGGGATACAATACACTAGGATTTTTTGGAGAATGTTGGACTACACTATCGCCACTCCAACATGGTCCAATTGGGATACCTCCTCTACCTCCAACAAAACTAGAGATGACAATATTTCCTCCATCGGAGGATGATTTCATGCCTTTTCCTCCTCCATTTATAGAGTAACACAACCATACAATAGAAGGAGAGGTGTATGTAATGCACCATATAGAGGGAGATTTTGAAGAAGGATAGGTTGTTACATCAGAGGATAAAGTCCCCTCCTGTAGCATACCACTTTCCTCCCCTCGTAGAACAATAAAAAAACCTAACATAATCAATCCTAGAAACTGCATCAATCTATTATGGATTGTGGAATATCTCCAGATTAACTACCCTAGTGGTAGAATGGACAAGAGTAGAAAAGACCCCAGAGGTTCACAATTTTGTAGAAGTATGACAAGAGATTCACAATTTTCATAGCGAAGTGAAGGCCTAATATCAAGTCTTAGATTTTTAAAATCCTAAGAAGATCACTTTGGCTATCCAAATTCAAGGCATCCCATCCACACATCATTTTTTTTGGAAATCAACAAGACCCAGATTTTAGAAATTAAGATTTTTAGGCTTAGAAAATCCTAGCAGTTTTGATCCAAAGACCACTGAAGGTACGTAGGTCCACATTTTGAAATTTTGGTGGAGGATGAAATTTCATCCACAAAGGTGTGTAGGTGTAAAACTTCCTAAAGTGTGGAGGTGTGATGATTTCCAGACACATCCAGTTGTGCCAATAATTAATTGCTAGTTCTAGTTTTGAGGCATTTTCATGATGCACTGAAAATTTATTTTTGTGCTTTTGATAGATAGAAGTTTAACTAGTAGAAACACATGGAGAAGGCTGAGTTATCATTTGTAGAAGCTCCAGAAGCTCAAGTTCCATCTAGAGTCTTCTTTCTTTTCATATCTCCTTTTTATATGTCAATTTCTAATTCATGTAAAGGTCCATGCACCATGTAATTAATAAAATAAAGAGTGTGGACCTACTTAGCACCTAGTTAGGAGTTTGATTGTACATACTTTTTATAAAATTAGTTTTTTTAGCATGCATTTTGTAAGTAAAAATTCCCTAGATCCAAAAATTACATGAAGGATAGGGTTACTTAATAATACAAGAATGTAATATGTATTCAAGGCTTATATTTTGATGAAATAAAGTATAATATTGGTGATCTCATTCTGTGTGTAGTGTTTCTTGCTAGAATGTGCATTTCCCTTATGAATTGTATGTTCATGAATAGTGATGGAGTCATTAGTCTTATTGTATTTTAATGCTCGTGTGATCAATTAGTTTTAGTGTTTCTCATATTTGTTATCAAATTTGTCTATTGTGACAATTTGGAGAAATGGTCATTCTATAGATTTTGCATAGCATTTTGTCTCATGTACGTGCACTTTCCATAGCTAGATGATTTGATGAATCATGAGATATCTTTCATATTTCATTAGTTTCTTTGATAATTGCATCAGTCAATTTAAGGATACATTGCTCTTGATTTCATTGATTTCTTTCTTGGTCATTTTGATGATTTAATTAGTAGACATGTTGTTACTATGACTTATGTCCATTAGGAATTTCATTTTCAAAAAAAATGTTTAACTTCTTGTTACCCTATCTCAATAATTTGAATACATGGTTAGAATAGGAATTCATATAGTTGCATTGTTAGAAATTTGCATTCATCATAAAATCTGAAAAATAAAATATATATATTGGTTTGTGGTCACATTTTTTCCAAGTTTTGTAGAATTTATAAATACTAGCAAAAGCCTCCTTGTGAACATAAACATTTATCTCCAATTCAACTGCCCAATGGGTTGAAAAATAGTCATCTAGAAACTTAGATTTGGTTAATTTGATCAATTTTTTTAGAGACAAATTCATAAGGATTTTTGTCATTGTCATCATGAAAAATGGCTGCTCAAAAAAAGTGGAACTAGAAGGATGACCTTAGTTCTATAGTTTTACAAATTTTCAAGTTCACAATTGCATAGGTACAGAGGTTCTTGACATTGAAGGTGAACAAGTTGGAACTTTATATGTTGTCTCCCATTTAGTAAGAATTGACACCTTCACCCAACAAATATGAGTTCCTAGAGCCCAAAAATTTATGTAAGCCTCATAGCAACAAAGGGATACCTAAACTCCATCAATTCAGGCCACATGTTCCATCATCATCATCTACCTCACATTCTACTACCTCTCTAAAAACTATTTTGCACAACTCCCCCCAACCACAAAGTCAGCCACTACCACTTCTACCCATGTATTTCTTCACAAACACTTAGGATTCATCAATTAACTTTCAAGTTCCACTTCACAATCTTCCTAAAAATCATAAGAAATTTTCCCTAAAATTCATCTATGGTGAAACATGAATAGCAGAAGACCACATCAAGGTTTTTAAATAAATATGCAATAGGAAGAAAATTTAGTATGAGGACATTATCTTTCATTTGTTCCCATACACTTTAGGAGAACTCACATTAAACTAGTATGTAAATCTTTCATCAATCTCCATTATGAATTGAGAAACTTTTGAGAAGTTTTTCTTGGACCAATTCAAAATGCTCATCAACCTAACTATCTTGCACCACTAATTTTCATCTATCAAGAGGGAGCCAACATAAACCATTGATCTCTTGTTTTACTCATTGTTTCCATATGATCTACCAAAGGTTGAAGTACTCCAACACTATACCACTAGGAGATATAATACAAATCTATTTGAACTCTATTGATCATCTCACTTCTATTTTTCTATGAAGACTTCCCACCGTAGGCATCGACAGATTAGAGAAATTCTTTGAGGAAATTACCTTCACAAAATAAGCTAATCCCAATGGTGGAGGAAGCATGGTAATCCCTACCAACACTTCCATAATGGTCCTACCTTACCCTGTAGGGTCACAAGTAATGCCTAACTAATTTTCCCCATTGAATCTTGTACTAGTACAACACATAGTTGTTCTCCCTACCCCTTCCATAAAATATCTAGGATATGAGCCTCCAAAAGTAGCATTTTTTAAAGAAAAAGTTACACAACCTACTGAAACAAAGAACAACAGTATAGCTAAATTTGAGTAAATTAAGATGACCATGTCCCAAATAATAAATGAGCTCACACATATTTGGTTCTCACAAGGACATAACAACAATTTTAAGTGATCCAATGCAGCCACAAATAAAAATAGAGAGTGGAAAAATCACAAAAGGAACTTTAACTCCTATAGGAATAATATTGCCGAAAATAATTTTAGCACATTAAATCACAAAAATGAGATTTCCAAGAAAAATTAGCAATGGAATAATTGACCCAACAATTGAAGCATCCCTACTAATAGTAACAACAATGTTTAGTTTTCTAAAATTAATCGTATGGACAGAAGCCAGAGTGTCTACAATGACAACAACAACATGTTCTTTGGGGGAAATCAAAACACAAGCCAAAATCCATATGATGTTAGTGAAATGCCTCGTCTATAATTCAAAAACATGTTATTAGAATGTTATAATAATTTTCTATATACAGAAGGAGAAGAATTGGTCAATGAAGAGTTTTTGTTCCTGTTTAACCAAGAAGCAGAACCTAAGCCAGTTGAATTGTTTTCCTTCTGTAATGACAATTGAAACACTTACAATTTTCTTAGCCAAAGAGAACCTTTAACAAATGGAATTCCTCAAGGATTACAACCTAATCCTCTCAATCCATAGGCTACTAATAATCTTATAGTAATGTGTTCCTGTCCAAGCACAACAATCTCAAGCATTTGAAAATACCCTCATCATGTCAACATGGTCAACTAAGAAGTATAGTGCAATAAAAGAATTAAAAATAACAAAGGAAAATATATTGGTGTATGATATGTTGCAAAGCTTCCCTAGCCAAAGAGAATCCTTGTTGAAAACACTTGATCAAACTAAGGCAATTATTGCCACAAGTACCCAAAAAGCATCCACCCCTCAAGTTAATGTTGCCAAAGCTATGCCCGGCATGGTCAAAGATAAGATGGAGGTGATTCCCTTCTTATTGGGCATCAGATTCTTTGGGAAAAAATCCACAATTTCTTCATCAATTTAGGAGCCTCATATAATGCCATACCACTTTCAATATCTCAAAGGTAAGAGTCACTCCACAACCTACCAATTAAGTGGTAATCCAACTTGACAAAATAGAGGTGAAAGTAACCAATGTACTAGAAGATATGTGCATCCAGTTAAATACAAATCCTAGAATCCATGATGTTATTGATATTCACATGGTGGAAATCCTCAAAATATATGACATGCATCTAAGTAGAGAATGGACTAGGTGTTAAGAGGATGGCTCTCTGTGGACTTCATTCAATTATGGTTACCATGGAAAGGACTCAAAAACCAAATCAAGATTAATGTTGAACCTAAGTTGAAGAAAATAATCATGGAATATACACCCCTAATGAAATAATGTTCCTTTAATCTAGCCTAGGGTCCTAATCAATTGTGCCACTTGACATGCTTTAATTAGAAATATCTGACAACAACCCCACTTTAGGATTGCAAGATTCTCCATACAAGATGAATTGTTCACTCAATTTGTGGACAACATGGTTTCTAACTTATAGTATTTATGGAATGAAACAAACCAAAATATCTTGTTGCTCCCTGGATTTCATAGATTTCATTATGCCAGTCATTATAAGTTCAAGTATTCGATCTTCCAAGATGTTATCACTAGAGTGTTGATCTAATTGTCCCAATCCATGGAAACAAAACTTGACAATCTCTTGATAGTAAACAACATGATAAAAAAATTACACTCCTAAGGATATGATGAGGGGTCAGAATAATGATCACATTTTGATTCATCGAGAAGATTCCAATGATTCAACACCTTTGTAGAAGAAGTCAA
Organism: Cupressus sempervirens; assembly: GCA_028749045.1. Taxonomy (NCBI): domain Eukaryota; kingdom Viridiplantae; phylum Streptophyta; class Pinopsida; order Cupressales; family Cupressaceae; genus Cupressus; species Cupressus sempervirens. The sequence goes on along the minus strand of CM053784.1, from coordinate 674,632,969 downwards.
AGAGGATCCTAATGTGTCTTATAGTGATACGTCTTCAAATGGTAGGGCCTTGTCCTCTCTCCCCAAGGGATTGATCATGATTTAAAGGATGTGATTCTTTGTGAAAGGACAAGGCTAGGTCTTAATGATATTGCATCCTAAACCCCAGACTTCAAAGATCAATGACTTGATCGAAGATATTTAGGATAAACAACATGAACAAGATATCTCTATACCTAAGGTGACTATAAGAAACACACCCAGACCAACTCAAGGAAATGGGGTATGGGTCCCAAAAAAAATATCTTTCAAAGATCAAGTAAATGAGAATCTCAAGATAAAAAAACATAAATCCAAATCACCCAAAGAAGATGGGATTTGGACTCTATGGTTTGACGACTCAAAATGTAAACAAACTGCTAGAGCAGAAATTGAGTTGATTAATCCTAGTAGGAAACCTTTGTATGCAACCTAGTGCCTTTAGTTTATATAAACTAATAACGTGGTAGAATATGAAGCCCTCATGCAAGGTCTTCTTTTCACACTTGAGAAGAATGTCAAAGCATTAGTAGTAGAAGAAGATTCATAGCTAGTAATTTTACAAGTTAAAACTCTTATAATGAAAAAAGGTTGATGGCCTATCATAAGAGAGTATGGGATTCGATGGATGGTTTTGAGGTGCTAAATATCAAATCTATTTCTAGAAGGAGAAATGTGGTTTCCTATCTCTACTAGTGCATTGCAACCTATTGTGAAGATAATGCTTAAAAGGTTCTTTGTTGAACTAGTGGTCGCCCCATCTATCCCAAATAATATTACTAATTTCCAAGTCTTCCAATATGAACAACACATTCTATAATTAATCATGTGCAATGGTTTATTTCAAGGGAAAATAATTGATGACAGGCCCAAAGATCAGGATGACATCATGAACCTAAAAACAAACACTATCCCTAAGGGGATGGTGGAATTAGAGCACATTTTTTAAATGAGATGAATCAACATGCCATAAGAGAACTCCTAAAGAAGAAGGAAGTGACAAATGTGACTCATAGAACCTAGGTACCAAAGATGATCCTAAAATAGTCAAGATTGGGAAAGCATGTAATTCCTAGGAAAGGGATAAAATTTTGAACCTCCTTATGGATTACGTGGACATTATTGCATAAAGTTATGAAGAACTTAAAATATATGATCCCGATATCATTACACACAATATTCATATGAAACCCGATGTGAAACTTTTTTGTCAAAGGCAAAGACCTTTGAATCTGATCATTGAACCATTGATAATGAAAGAAGGTAAGAAATTGTTGGATGCCAAGATCATTTTTGCTATACGGAACTCTACCTAGGTTTCTAGTTTGGTGCATGTAGGAAAGAAGAGACAAGGATATTTTTCTTTGTGTAGACTTTAGGAAATTGAAATGAGCATCTAAAAAGGAGAATTGCTCACTATCTTTGCTCAAAAAAAGTATTACAAGTCATGAATGGGTCCAAGACAATGTCATTTCTAGATGGGTATTCAGGATATAATTAGGTTATTGTGGATGGAGAGGATAGATTTAAATACAACATTCACCATTAAGTGGGGAAAATTTGCATATAGGTGAATGCCCTTCAGCCTAATCAATATTGAATCCACATTTCAATGAGCCATATTCAAAGGATTGGTAAATAAATGTATCATTATCTACATGGATGACCTTATAGTCTTCTTGAAAAGTTGGAGCAATTATATTGCAAATTTGAAACAAGTGCTTAATAGGTGCAAGAAGTTTGGTATATCCCTCAATCAATAGCAGTGTTCATTTGCGGTTACAAAGGGGAAGTTTCCAAGACACATCATTTCTAAATTTGGTATTTCAATCAACCTAGACTGAGTAGAAGAAATACTAAAAATTTTTCCACCCAGTAGCTATAAATAATTAAAGTCTTTCTTTGGGAAGATTAACTTTGTGCGGAAATGTTAAAATATTTGGAATAACTGGGGTGGGGGCGGGGGGGGGGGTGCGGGAGGGGCAGGGGAGCGGGGGGGGTGTGGTGGTGGTGGTGGTGGGGGAAAATTAGTTATCCCTAGGTCCAAATGTACAAATCAAACACTTGAAACTTAAACAAACTTAATACAATAACTCACTAAGTAAAACCTTTCTCTATAATCCAACTTATTCATTCTATTTAGTTCTTTGTTCTATATGTGTTGACTTGCAAAAATTTATCACAGTCAATAATAAACTTAAAATTTAAAATAGTAAGTAGCATAAAAAAACATGTAGACAATGTTTGACACCAAGATTTAACGTAGTAACCCAATTTAGGAAAAACTACCAATAACATGCAACCACTTTTCACTCTTCTAAAGTGAGCTCTTCTAAGAGCCAAGCCGATCAAAGGTTACAAAACACACTATTGGGTGTGACCCTGTTAAAGGATTTAATTCGCCTATTAGGAGTGGCCTTCTTAGAGGACTTGAGAACATTCCATTAGAATGCTACCTTGATTAAAGGATTTACAAATGACTATTAGGTCAACCTTATCAAAAGGATTTTTACTACGGCCACAATGGTTAGAAAGTAATAGCAAAGTTTTGGTCTGATAACATACAACTCACTTTGCAAATTCAGATCTCTAGTCTTCTCAACTTTAGTTCATTGACTGGACCCCATCATTCTCTTCATCTTAGATCTTCTTAGCAACTCTTCAAGCAATCCTTCACCTTACAAACTTTTCACTTCTCCTTGTAAGTATGTTCACCACTTGTCTTCACAAATTTCCAATCCAACAACCCTCTAAATCATATTAGATACCTCCTTAAATAGGCAACTTTGATATTTTTCTAATTAATCATAATAATAGATCTTAGGGTTTATGATCAGATCCAAAAAAAATCAATGAATATGTCCACCTTCTTGTTCTTCTTCTCTTCTCAACACTTCTAAAAACATATTCTCAAATCTTGGTCTTTGATTTCTCAACTAATCATTTCCTTGTATTAAATAATATAGCTCATCAATCCTTATCATCAATATATTTTACTTATTCCAAGAATTCAACTTTTTCAGCCATAAATCTTGATTATTTCATGAATTTTTCTTTTGTTGTCACTCAGTCATCACTATGTTCTTTTGTTCATTTATCATCAAATTGTCTTGTTGGGCCATCACTGTTTCACTCAATCATTGTTGTTACTTGGCAATCTTTGTCACTTGGCCAATATAGATGCTCAGCCTACACTATGTTTCTTAGCAATGCTTAAGAGTTCCTTAATCTTCTACTTCAACCCCTTCATTAAACATGCAACATTGATACTCGGTCAAGCTTATAGTAAAGAATGCAATCTCAATCTCCTTTTCTCTTCAACCAATCTTTCTTCTTAAGAAATGAACAACACATTATCTTTTCAAGTACCAACTTATCAAGTGCCCACTGTACTTCCATCTCACTTACACATCTGAACTCAACCTTTCACTAGGTCATTTCATGATCTCTTCTTTTCAAATCCTTTTCATCAATCAAATGATATGGCACTCTACATTGTTAGTAAATGTCTCTCCACTGGGTTTGACACTTATCTTATCAAAATGTTTGAAATCAATGACAATATAACAATTTTTTGAATTAGCCTCTCAATAATTGTAGCTCTAACAACCTCCCTCTTTGGCATTGATTGAAATACTTTTCCAATGGAAACACATTTCACAAGATATGCAATACCTTCAAGTTACCATATAATCCAAAAAAGTAACACAATAACTTAAGTGTTTAGCTCCATTACTCCCTCCATGTTTAATAGGTAGATCTTCAATAATATCCTTAGTTTCATTCTTGTTCTCATCCATTTTGCTAGTGTAATAACAACAATATTCAACATTCTTTATATCATATGATCTGTCATCTTCATCTATCTCTTGTGATCATAATTTTCCACAATCTTCATTATCTCCCTCTTTGATAACAATGCCAAAGACATCTCAATCACCATAGAAACATCAAGTACACTATCATACATCATTTCCATGTAGATATCATTAATCTTTCTTGTAGATTTTCTCCCTCTATCATCAAGCTTATTTCAAGATCATCACTTCACATCATTTAACACCTTTAGGCAGATCCTAAAGTGTGGTCTTTTGCATCAATGTGTATGATATTTTGATAACTACATTTTTTGCAATGCCACATTTCTCCTTAGTTAGCTTCAAATAGGGGATAAATTTTCTATCAAGTACTCATGTGTTTCCTTAGTAAATATGTTAATGATTTTTTCCTTTTTGTTCACATATTCAAGCCTCACTTCTTTTTTCCTATACCAACTCTCTCAAATAATGATACGTGATCTCAATATTTTTTATCTTAATATGCATCACATGGCTCTTTGAAATATTTATAGCACTTTTATTGTCACAATATATTACTAAAGTATTAGTAATCTTTTCCTTCATAACTTCCAACAAATTCTTGATCCAAATAATCCAAGAACAATTTACTATTGCAACAATGTATTTAGCTTCTTTTGTGGATTGAGAAATGTAGTTCTGCTTCTTGCTTGTCCATGAAATTGGTCTCTTTTTAAGAAACAAAGTGCCTCCATAGGTACTTTTTTTGTCATTAACATTTCCAACCCAATCTACATCCGTATAAATTTTCAGCTCAAATTTATCATTCTTCTTATACCATAGGCCATAGTCTTATGTTCCTCTCAAATATCTGAGTATCCTTTTCTCAACCATCATGTGATTCATTTTTAGGATTAGCCAAAAATGTTGCAACTAATCCAACTGCTAATGCAATTTTAGGTCTTCTATGAACTACATACTATAATTTTCCAATCATTGACCTATACAATTTTTAATTTACCTCTTTAGAATCATCTACATTCTTTAAATTTTTATGTCTAATAGCTATATCTAATATACTTATAGGCCAAAAATGAATTTGGTCTTTCTAAATGTAAACATTTCAAACTTTGTCTTCGTTTTACTAGAAAATGCTTTACACATTCTATCTTTTCCTTCAAATATGATACAATCCACAAAAATTCCAGCTAACAGTATCATATTCTCAGATTCACTTTTCAAGTACAAATTATTGTTGTCATTTGTTCTTGAAAAACCAATTCTTACCAAGTATGCATGCAACCTCTCATACTATGCTTTAGGATCTTTTTTCAAACCATACAAGGCTTTATACAATCTTCATACCATATTTTTTTTTACTAGGATCAACAAAACTTTTAGGTTTCTCAATATAGACTTCTTCTTCAAGTATACATTCAGAAATGTAGACTTCACATCCATTTGATAAAATTTTAATCCTTTAAAAATAGGATATGCAAGAAAATTCCTTACTCCTTCCAACCTTGCAACTAGAGAAAAAGTTTCTCCATATTCAATTCATTATTCTTGTGTGTATCCTTTACAAACTAGTCTTGTCTTGTTCCTTGTGACTTCACCTTTCTCATTTAGATTGTTCCCAAATACCCAATTTATTCCAATCACATTCTTTTCATTTGGTCTAGGTACTAGTGTCCATGTCTTGTTCTTTTAAATTTTATTAATCTCTTCATTCATGGGTGCAATCCAATCTTCATTCTCAAGTGCATCCTTGACTAATCTAGGCACATACTCACACAATAAGCATATATCATTCCTTAGTCTATTTCTTGTCATAACTTCCAAATATTTGTCTCCAATGATTTGGTCTATTGTATGATTTCTTGTCACATACTTTTCTAGGGTAGTTTCTTTTCTTCTTTGTTCTTCATTATGCTCCTTAGGTTCACCTAGTTCAACATGTACAATTACTTCAGGTTCTTCTTGTTGTATTTTTGTGTATATCACAAGTTCATCATTTTGATGGTCAATTTCTCATATTATATAGTCTAACACTTAGTAGGTTATTGTTTCTTGGGAGGGCCTTTTTATTGTGACTCGACAGTGTTCATATTTTCTATTTCTTTAGCTTGTTTCTCAAGTTTAGGAATGGTGTTAGGTTCTCCTTCATGGACATATGCAAAAAAATTGTAGTCTCCAAGTTCTTTCTTGCATTCCACCTCATTTTCCTTTGAAAATTCATCAAATCTAACATTTTTTCTTTCCACAACCTTGTTAGTGTTAGAATTCAAACATGTGTATGGCTTACTCTTTGTGGAATAACCTAGAAATATACATTCATCACTTTCATCATCAAGCTTTCCATTCTATGAATCTTTAAAAATATAACATTTTCTTCCAAAAACTTTGAAATAATTTATATTAGATGTATGTCCATACCATATCTTAAAAGGTGTTTTGTTTGTACCTCTCTTGACTTGTACTTGGTTTAGTGTGAAGACTACAATGCTAATAGCTTCTTCTAATACTTTGCTAAAACATTCTTCCCCATCATCAATGTTCTTGCATAATCCATTATGGATATAATCCTTCTCTCAAATATACCATTATGTGGTGGAGTTCTGGGTGCATACATCTTCCTTTTGATTCCTCTAACATTGAAAAATATATTAAACTCTCTAGATATGAACTTTTCACCTCTATCTGATCTCAAGCACTTCAAACTTTTACTTGTTTAATTCTCAAATCTAGCTAAATATCACTTTAAAAAGTATTAGATTTTTCTTTAAGAAACATTATAGCCATCATTCTAGAGAATTCATCAGAAAATAAGATAAATTAATTATCTCCATAATAGCTTTTCACTCCAATAGGACCACATAAATCAATATGAACTAATTCCACAATATTAGCAAAAGAAAATATTTTTCTCTTGAAACTATACTTAGTCATTTTTCCCAATAGGCATTGTTTGCACATCACCTTGTTCAATTTACTCAATCTTGGCAATCCTCTTACTCTTCTTTTCTTACTGATACCAACCATAATATCAAAATCTATATGACACAACCTCATATGCCATAGGAAAACATATTTATATTGTACAAATAAGCATGAATCTTCAAATAGATCTAGATAGAAAAAAATTACATTTTGTTTTCTCTCCACTTCCAATTAGTTCACTAGAAGCATCATAGATCTTTGCCTTCTTGGTTAGAAATTCAACCCTATAACTAGAAATGATCAAGTGAGCTACACTCAACAAGTTATATTTTAGACCATCAACCCATTATGCATTATCACATTTGATTTTGTCATTTAGAATAACTAATCCCTTAACTTTCACATAACATGGTGCATCATTTCCAAACTTACCACTATTACCATTGTGATGAATCAGCCTTTCAAGCTTACTTGTATCACCAGTCATATGATGTGAACATCCACTATCAATTATACATATGCCATTTTTTCTTATATGTGAAATTAGAGCAGTCTATTCACATTTTTCATCTTCATCAAAATCATCTTTCATAGCAACATACACAACTTCTTCATCATTTTCATCAGTAGCACTATCAAAAATTTCTTCAACAATGTAACAAGATTTCTTATATTTTCCTTTTTAGTCTCTATTACCTCTACCATCTCTATTATCTCTCATGTATCAGTACATGTTGTCCTTCCTCTCATCCTTATCCATTGTTTTAGGACATCTTGTAGAAATATGACCAAATTTATTACATGTCAAATAGATAATAGAAGTTTACCTTTTTATTTACCTCTTACTCTAGGTGTCCTCTTAGCCAATAACACCTCAAGTTCTTCATCTAATTCACTATCAATATTCACATGTTTTGTTTTCTTCTCCTTTCTAGAATTGTCAAGAGTCATTTTTTCTTTAAAATCATTTTCAACATTACTAAGGGAATAATTATCAAAATTTTCCAACTCAAAAGTTACAAGTATACCAACTAGACTATCAAATTTGAGATCATTACCAGGTGTACATCTTAATTCTTGTAATGCAAACAATCTAATAGCATAAATAGGAAGTAAAGTTCTTAGTATCTTGCTGATCACAATATCCTTGAATATTTCACCTCTGTCTTTAATTCATGCAATATATTGTACTATATTCTCACCTTCATTTATTCTCATGTCATTAAACTTTCCTCTTAGACTTCCTCACATAGCTCTCATCACATTTGTTTCTCCTCCACAAAATAATGCAGCTTGTTCCATACTTGATTTTCATTCACACAATCTTTTACTTTATCAAATTCAAAATAACATAGGGAAGATGTGAGTTCAATCATCATTTGGTTATGCTCATGCTTCTCTTTCATCTATTCAACAATTATAGATCTAGGAAATTCAATGTATTCATTTTCAAGATAGTAAAGTGCAAAATCTCCAATACTTGATAGATGCAATTTCATTAGCCTTTTCTATGCTGAAAAATTCTCCTTGCTTAGCTTGGGTATCTCTCTCTTGTACATGTACATCTTGATCTTTAGCTTTAAGTCCTTCAAACTTTCACACAAGCACCAAGTGCTCTGATACTAATTGTTGGAATATTTGGAATAACTAAGAGGGGGGTTAAATCAGTTATCTCCATATCCAAATGTCCAAATCAAATACTTTAAACTTCAACAAACTTAGCCCAATAACTCACTAATTAATTTTTTTTACTATAATCCAACTTATTCATTCCATTTAGTTCTTTATTCTATATGAGTGGACTTGCAAAAACTTATCGCAATCAACAATAAAATGAACTTAAAAATAGTAGAAGCATAAATACATAACAAACATCCACATAATGTTTGACACCAACATTTAATGTGGAAACCCAATTTGGGAAAAACTACTAGTAACATGCTCCTAATTTTCACTCTTCTGAACTTAGCTTTGTTAGGAGCCAACAATGTTAAAGGTTATAAAACACACTATTAGGTGTGATCTTGTTAAAGGATTTAATTACCCTATTAGGAGTGTGATTGTTAGAGGACTTCAGAACATTCCATTAGAATTTCATCTTGATTAAAGGATTTAACAATGACTATTAGATCAACCTTATCAAAACAATTTTTACTACTTCCACAATGGTTAGAAAGTAAGAACAGAGTTTTGATCTGATAACATAGAAATCACTTTGCAAATTTAGATCTCTAATTATCTCAACTATGGTTTATTAATTGGACTCCATCATTCTCATCATCTTAGATATTCTTCATAACTCTTCAAGAAATCCTTCACCTTATACACTTTTCACTTCTCCTTGCAAGTTTGTTCATAACTTGTCTTCTAAAATTTCCAATCCAACAGCCCTCTAAATAATATTAGATACCTCCTTAAATAGGTAGCTTTGATCTTTTAATGCTTAATCACAATTGTAGATCTTAGGGTTTATGATCAAATCCAAAATATTCAATGAATATGTCCACCTTCTTGTTCTCCTTCTCTTATCAACATTTCTATAAACATCTTCTCAAATATTTTCTTTTGATCGCTCAACTAATCCTTTCCTTGCATTAAATAATACAACTCATCAATCCTTATCATCTACACATTTTCTTATTCCAAGATTTCAACTATGTCAGCCGCAAACCTTGATTCTTTCATAAATTTTTATTTTGTTGTCACTTAGTCATCACTATGTTCTTCTACTTGGTCATCATTAGATCACTCAGTTATCACTAAATTATGTCACTCAATCATCACTGTTCAACTCGGTCATTGTTGTAACTAGGAAATCTCTGTCACTCAGCCAATATAGATACTCAAGCAACACTGTTCTTTTTGGCAATGCTTAAGTTCCTTAATCTTTACTTCAACTCCTTTATTGATCATGAAACATTGATACTCGATCAAGCTTATAATACAACTTGTGATATCAATCTCATTTTCTCTTCAACTAATATTTCTTCGTAATGAATTAAGAACACATTATCTTTTCAAGTACCAACTTATCAAGTCCTCATTGTAATTCCATCTCACTTACACATCTCAACTCAACCTTACACTAGATCATCTCATGATCTCTTCTTTTCAAATCCTCTTCATCAATAAAATGATATGGCACTCTACACTGTTAGTAAATTTCTCTCCAATAGGTTTGACACTTGTCTTACCAAAAGGTTTTACATCAATAAAAATATAATAATTGTTCCAATTAGGCTCTTAACAATTATAGCTCCAATAGGAAATTCATGAGTTGCTTCATCAAAATAGTGCACCCTCTTAATGACTTGCTAAAAAGGGGAGTAAGGATTGAATGAACTCCCAAGGTCAAGAAACATTTTAAAGATATAAAGGTGACATTTCCACTGCCCTAGTACTTGTAAGCCCAGATTATCAACTACCATTAAAGGTCTACTCCTTCCCATTAGAACATTCATGCGCAAGCATTCTCACACAAAAGAAGGATGGTGAAAATGAGAGGCCCATTTCTTTCATGATTTGTCCTTTGAAGATTGTTGAATTGAATTACCCTAATTTGGATAAATAGTCATTTGTTCTAGTGAAAGCAATCAAGAATTTTTGCCACTATATACTATGAAGAAAGGTGTATTCCATTGTGCCCAACCCCATGGTCAAATCATTGTTAATGTAGAAAGAGCTAGGAAAAACTAGAAGAGGGAAGTGGATGGTTATCTTACAAGAATTAAATTTGGAAATTCAATCCATGAAGCTCATAAGAGTACAAGGCTTAACCAATATGATGGATGACAATAAAGAATAAGGCTTAGTTTCCTTCAATACAAAAATAAGGGACTCATATCAAATATCTAGTACTGTGTCATCATGCATTACCTCTTGAAAAATTGATTCCCTTAAGCGATGAATAGTTCAAAACATAGGGCTTTGAAAAAGAAATGTGAGTCCTATATGCTCTAGGATGGAAAGCTCTACAGGTGAAACTATGAAGGAATATATCTGAAGTGCTTGAATTGTGAGGAATCCAAAGAGGTGCTGGAGAAATATCATGATAAATACAACATGAGACATAGGTCAAAAAAATCTACATCTCATCAAATCTTGAGGTCACACTACTATTGGCCTACTATTTTTAAGGATACCCATCAACGTGTTAGTTCCTATCATGTCTGTCAAACCACTACCAATAGAGAGAGACAATCCCAATTATGCCTTGGTAACCAATATTCAAGGTATGCCATTTTTCCAAGTGGGGGATAGATTTTATTGGGCCTATGAACCTACCATCTTCTACTTTTCATATGTTCATATTGACAACCACCGATTATTGCACACGGTGGACAGAAGTAGAAACATTCTAGAATTACACTACCCAAGTGTTTACCATATTTCTCAAAGAACACATCATCACCAGTTTTGGGATTTCTTTTTTTGGGTATGTGATATCAAATCCTCCTTTGCATAAATTTTCCTTACCCAATGGGCACTAGATAATCAGGTATAATCAAATTTTCATCCAACTACTATCCACAAGGTAATGGAGTTATTGAGTCCTCAAACAAAAAACTTGATAATTGTTATAAAATATCTACTTACAGATAACCAAGATTAGCACACACAATTGAAATACACCCTATGGACATATAGAGTCAGCATCAAGAATGCCCTAGGCACATCCCCATATTTGTTGGTCTACATTCAAGAGCCTATTTTCCCCCTAAATCTCAAGATTCTGATGCTAAAGTTCATGAGGGTATATGTTAAAAAAATTGATAGGGTACAAGTTAGATTGATGAACCTATTAGCCAAAATGCCCTCTCACAAAAAAAATTTAAAAATGATAAGTCGTTGAACAGTCACCTAGGGTTTCAAATTTTAGATATTTGAAAGGTTTTCATGAAATAATTTAACTTTGGCCATATCTTTTTATCCTACATCTCATGGCCTTATTTTCATCTTAAGCCTTTGAAATATTTTAAGTTGCAACCATGTGAATCACCCTTTGGTTTGCACAATCGCAATGGAGTAAGAGCTAACTGAAGTTCAACTAGGGATGAGGTAACTACATTATTTTTTCTCAATTGTAGTGGGTTAGGGTTTAACTAAAGTACAAGTCATGATGGTGTGATTCCAACATTTTCACGTGGTCACAAGGATAGAGTGGCTAACCTAATTTTAAGTGATGATGTTGCAATTTTCCTTCTATCACATGGTCACATGAGTTAAACAGAAGACCACAGTCAGCATTACGATCAAGTGATCTTGCTTATTTCATAGGGTCACAGTGAGTTAAGGCTAACCTTAGGTTAAGGAAGAGATAGTGCGATGGTAGTTAAGTTTCATTCTTCACAATTTCATGGCAGTTAATGAGAAATTTCAAGGGCAAGCCACGTAGCAGTGATAATAGTTATTCACTTAGTCACAAGCATTTGATGTTAGTTGAAAGGAAAGATGGCAAAGCCACAATTGTATGAGATGGTCAAAATAGGAAAAATTTGTGGGGTAGAAAAAAATGATAACATGATGAGTCCACATGGAAAGGCCTAAAGGTTGACTCTAGGTTGATTGATGAAACAACTGATTTGGCATACTAATGATAAAGGAAGCAACTCTTTGATGGTAGATCCAATCTTTTCAATCTCTTGCAACCACTTTCATCATTCCCCATGTCTGACAAATGAAGAGAGACACTCCATCACTTCCTATTGGTCCATCTAATCAGTAAGAATGATAATGGCCACCATTTATGTCTCTTCAAGGGCTTTGTTTGGTGAATAATTGATTTTCCCATGTCTAGATGTGTGCCATGATCAGATCTTTCCCAAATTTGTAGTGACTACTCTCTGCCATCTTGAATCTGATTGTTGAGTTTTGCCTTAGGGTAGAAGTTATCTAAGTTATGATTAAGCTATAAAAGCACATTTTGTAATCTTTTGAAGGGTCAATTCTTCTATGTTTTCCTTGGCATGTTTTAGCATGCACATTGTAAATTCCTTTTGCTTTTGAACTATTCATGATATTTTGACTTATCTCTTTCGGCCATTGATGTACCATGCAAGATCTATTTACCTATCTTCAATGTATTGTAGATATCTTTAATTTGCATGATTGTAGCTCTTTTTGGCCTATGAATGGTATATAGTGAAACTATTATTCCTTGTGTCACTCATTTGGTTGTCTGATCTGCATGTGATTGATAGGTTATATCTTTTGGTGTCATGATAGTTAATTGTGCATGTATGGAAAGAGATAGGATTGAGCACTCTATTTTGGTGCATCACCTCCTTAGAATAGATTAGGTAGTTTATTTTATGAATTCCTTCTCCCTTTTCCTCTCTAGGTGTATTTTAGGTGTATCTTGATAACAAAGGAAGCCATATTTCTCTAGAGACTCAACCTTATAGTTCAAGTCTCATAGCTTGGAGGTTGTTTCCATGTTTCATAAGGTTTTCCTTAGGTATAAACTTTGGATGAGGGTAAAAGCTTTTGTGACAATAGTTTTTGGCATGCCTAGTGGGACTGGCTCTTGAAGCTTTATAATTTCATTGGTGTCAAAGAAGAAAAGTGTTTTCAAGCCTTTAAGAGGTTCATTTTTAAGTACTTGGCAATTGTATCCTACAATATATCTAGTTTCTAGACCGAATTGTGATTCATACCCAAAGCTCATACAAAGGCATCTTCTAGAGGTAATTTTCAATACACTGAGCTTTCAGATTCAAATCCTAGAAAAAAGAGAAATAGATTATCTCTATCACAAGTTAGGAGAACAGAAATAGCACATATACTACAAGATATATTTCCACTCCTCTATTGATATATCATAGCTGAGGTTGTTGTTTTTTCATACAAATAGATCACTTGCTTATATAGCTTAGCCTAGAGCTCATGCTTTTGCCACCTTTAATGGTGGAATTCCTCTCCTTCTAGCTCAAAGACATGATATTCTAGTGTCAGCTCTCAAAAGTATACCTGACTTCACTAGTGAAACTTTCATCTCCCCTATGGAACATATTCAAGAGATTTCAAATGTTTGTAATATACATGGTATTATAGAGGATGATGTTATTTTTAGGCTTCAAGCTTCATCCTTGAAAGGAAAGGCACTACAATGGTATAGAGGTTCACCTTGTAACTCTATTACTGATTGGGATGGGTTAGGAGCAGGGGTTTGTAAGCATTTTAAGGAAAAAAGTGCCCACTATCACTTTTGGAGCAGTTGACAACTATCAAGAGGGCACCCCATGAATATATGACAGATTTTAATTATACATTTTAGAAGACATGGGATAGAATACCCACTACAATAAAGCCTTCTCCAATTAATGCATTCTTCCATTACCTGAAAGCCTTCAAAAGTGATATTGCTACCACTCTACAATCTATGGGAGGAGACACTTTACCAAATTCTTATGAGATTTCCATAAGAGCATAAAAATATCTTAATACAAGGATGGAATTTAGCTCCTAGGCCTCCAATTCCTTTCTTTCCTGACATACCCAATAATCATCCTATTGTATCCCCTATTCATACTTCCTTTGCAAGTCAACCCCTTGTTGTGGTCCTAATAGCTTCCACATCCTCTAATGGGGTTGATAAGATTGAGGCCATGATGAAAACATTAATGCAAAATATGGACAAGAAGTTGTAGGATCAAGAAAGGAAGATGGAGGACAATAGTATAGTGATGCAAAAAATGAGTAATGAGTTGGTGAATATGAAGAGGCAAAAAACTCAAAATAATAAGCCTCCTCAACTTCAATATCAAGGTCCTATACATAATAGACCTCTAAACCAGAGTCGTGTCCCCTAAAATTAGAATAGACATATCAACAACACCCATACTATGAATACCAACCTAAATAGAGCTTTAGTACCTCAAAATAATCTTTCTCAAGACCAAGATTTATGCCCTTCTTGTAACTACTCCTATGGATATTGTATGTGTAAGAGGGAAGAGTCTTATTTGGCATTAACTATATAGGAACAAGTAGTATACAAGTAACACAATGCTAATCAACCTTCTAATGCTCCTTATCAAGGTGATTGTTCCTTCATGAGCTATTAAGTAGAAGAGAATTGTCATGTAAACCAAGATTCCACTACTCAAAAAACTAGGAGCAAGAGTAGAGCTATTGAAGATGCTACTCCTTCTCCTCCTCCTCCCAATTAGGCTACAACATCAAGAAAAATACTTCATGTACAAGCAATGGATCAGCAACACAATTCTAATCAACCTACTAATGCTCCTCAAAAGAAAAGGAAAATAATAGTAGAGGAGATGCGAATGACCCTCAATTTCTTCCATCACAACTTCCTACACATGCAACTCCAAAGGATTCGACCAAAGCACCCAATTCCTCATTCAGTGTGGTAGAGAAGATGAAGACAAATGTGAATATTTCCATGTGGGATGTTTTTGCTACTATACCTATGCAAAAGAAGTTGTTTTCAGCAGGAATTGGAGAGCATTGAACCAAGGGATCAACCATCTAGCATGGAGAGTGCCACAAGTTTTGTACAACCATAAAAGGAGGTATAAACAAGTAAAAAAGTTAGACCACCTCCATTTTATGTTTTTCTAATTATAGGGGATAAGCTAGTCCACAATTGCACAACTGATTCAGGGGTTAGTAGTTCAGTAATTCCCAAGTGTGTTGTTGATGTATTAGGAATGAAATATGAGCCCATTGTTAGGGATGCATTGTAGTTGGATGGTAGTACTATCAAGACTTTAGGAATCCTTATGAATTTTGAGATAGCCCTACATGCATGCCATAGTTGTACTATAGTTCAAGATATATCAATTGCTAAAGTTAAGCCACACTTTTCCATATGTCTTTCAAGAGATTCCATTACTCAAATAGGTGGCTACATATCATCTAATTGGTCATACATGTATTTTAGAACAAGATATGGAACTAAAGCTTCAATCAGAATAGAACCCTTATCCCACCCTAAACTCCTAACCTCATCAATATGAATTGTACTATCCTAGAGATAGATGAAAATGACATAGAAATGAGCCTGCCACTTCCCTAGTAGAGGTACCTAATTTTCTCTTAGATGAATGGGCTAATGCATACCAACTTGATCTTATATTAGAAACCTGAGAGACAGACCTTGGTACTTATTGTATATCAGAAAAGGATGCTCTTTTCCCTAACCTTATTAAGGACAAAGAGGACACAAGTGCAACATGGAGCATGTACTTTGATGGATCAAGAAATAAGAATGGATTAGGGGTTGGCATGATGTTGGTTTCTCCTACACTAGAAAGGTACTACTTCTCATTTAGGCTTCAATTTAGTTGTACTAATAACATAGCAAAGTATGAGGCATTGATCCAAGGTTTCCTACTTACTCAAAAAATAGGAATTCAAGCCTTAAGTGTATATGGTGATAGTGAGTTAATTTTCCATCGGGTAAGAAACTAGAATGTCATCAAGAATAGTTTTCTCAAGTCTTATAAACATAGACTATGGGATTTTCTTGAAGGTTACAGTGCATTTAATATTCAAAGCATCCCTAGAGAGAAAATAGACATGTTGATAGACTTTTAGTAGTGGGTGCATCTTATGATGTTCAAAGGATCCTTGAAGATCAAAAGAAGTAGCAGATTAGAGTGGTGGTTAGGCCTATTATTGCTGATAATAATATCAATTGGCAAGTCTTTGAACTTGAAGCACAAATTGTGAGTTTCTTGCAGAATGAAGCAAATTTCTCAGGCAAAAACCAATCAAGATTATATGACCAGTATGGGGATTGGATTATCAATCTTAGTTCCAAGAAGATACCTAAGGGTCTGATTACCTTAGAAAGTGCTTTCACTCCTAATTATTGAGCAAGAGATAAAGGCATGAACCTTGTTACAAGAAAGGATGACCATATACTAGTCATTTTTGCTGATGGAAGAAATCTCAACATGAGAAAGGTATGAACTGAAGTAGAAAAAGAAAACTTTATTCATCTATGTCAAGAATTTAGTGATGTGTTTGCATGGACATATGATGACCTAAAGGGTTTTGACCCAAGTCTACTTCAGCATACTATAGATTTAAATAATAATGCCAAACTAGTAAGACAAAAGAAAGGCCAATGAATCCTAGTATTAAACCATTAATGAGAAAGGAGTTACCCAAGCTAATAGAGGCCAACATAATTTTCCCAATTAAGCATTCCTCTTGGATAGAAAACCATGTCCCTGTTAGGAAGAAGAATGGAGAAATCAGACTATGTGTAGACTTTAGGGATCTTAACCAAGCCTCCCTTCAGGATTATCATCCCCTCCCTTCCATGGAACAAATATTATCTAAGGTTAGTGGTTCAGAGAGAATCTCTTTCTTGGATGGATTCTTTGGTTACAATAAGGTGTTAGTCAAAGAGTCTGACAGATATAAGATAGCATTCACAACAAAGTGGGGCACCTATGCCTATAGTAAAATTCCTTTTAGACTAACAAATTTAGGTGCCACATTTCAAAAGGAAATGGAGATGGCCTTCAAGAACTTGATTGAAATGTTTGTGTTGGTATACCTTGATGATATCATAGTGTATTCAAAGAATGTAGCAGATCATTTGGGCCATCTCATACAAGTATCTATAAGATGTAGAGAGTATGGAGTATCCCTAAATCCAAGCAAGTGTGTCTTTTCTACTAATAAAGGAAAATTGTTAGGACAAATTGTATCCAAGGATGGTCTAACTATTGATCGAAAAATAACTAAGCAATATTTTCTCTCTCTCTTCCTACTCACAAGAAAGGGTTGCAAAGTTTCCTTGGAAGGATTAATTTTGTGAGGAGATTCATTCCTAATTTAGCTACCATGGTGAAACCTCTTACAGTTATGCTCAGGAAGAACATGGTCTTTACATGGACCAATGAAGGGAAAGAAAGTTTTGAAGAGATCAAAGTAGCCATAGCCTCAACTACTACTCTCATTAGTCCAAATTTTGAGAGAGACTTAATCCTTGACACCTTAAGAGGTGAGTTAAGTATTTCTACTATTTTGACTCAATTGAATGATAAGAATGAAGAGCAACCTATTTCCTTTTTTCATGAAGGGATTAAGGTGTATGAAGATAACTATAGTTATGTAGAGAAGAAAGCCCTTCTAGTCATAAGGTATTAAAATAAATTCAAACATCTTCTATCCCACACTAAGATCCATTTGTTAGTGCCTCATTTCAATATCAAGGACTTCATTTTGAGTGAGGATACTAATGAGAAAAGGGCACGTTGGATCATCAAAGTGATGGAGTATGATGTGGACATCCAAATCACCAAGTTGGTAAGAGGGAAAGGATTGTGCAAGCAGATGATCTCATCTTAAGAATCAAATGAAGAAGTTTCCTTAGTATTGATAGATCAGCAAGAAATAGAGGATGAGAATCCAAAGAGCTAGATAGATGACATGAAGACCTTCTTAGAAAGAAATGAATATCCTCAAGGATTAGATAAAGCTAAAAGGAGATAGTTTAGATTGTAGTCAATCCCCTATGCTATAGTTGATGGTATCCTATTTAGGAAGGACTTCAATAGAGCTTTGCTAAGATGTATTGATGTAGATCAAGCAGAGAGAATGATTAAGGAGCTTCATGGTGGTCTTGATGGTGGCAACTTTTTGGTAAGAATCACTACCATGAAGATAATGAGGGCAGGTTACTATTGGCCATCCTTGTTCAATAATTTCCACAAGCATGTTAGGAAGTGTGAAAAATGTGCCTTCTTTTCAGGAAAGCAAAGACTTGCATCCCTTCCACTTCATCTTATTCAATTGGATCAGCCTTTTTCTCAATGGGGAGTAGATTTCATAGGTCATATTAACCCTCCTTCTAGTTCTGGCCATAAATGTATTCTAGCTACTATAGATTATTTTACCAGGTGTGCGGAGGCAATCGCACTAAAGGATACTACAAAGAATTTAGTTGTTGAGTTTTTAGATGGAATCATTACAAGGTTTGATACTCCTTCCACCATCATTTCAAATAATACAAAAGCATTTTTTGGAGCTCATATTTGCACATGGGTAGTAGATCATGGTATTTATTTGAGTACTTCTTCCAATTACTACCCTCAAGATAATGAATTGGTTGAGTCGTCCAACAAGAATCTAATTAGGATAATGAAGAGAACCACAAAAGATAATCATAGGTGTTGGCATCAAAAATTGAAAGTAGTTGTATGGGCTAATAAGATAACACTTAAGAGAGCCATAGGAAATTCTCCTTTCATGTTCATATATGGCAGAGAGGCTAGGATTCCTATTTTATTAGAGTTTCCTACTCTTGAATTGGATCATCAACTTAAGTTAGTTGAAGATAATGCTATGACAATAAGGATAGTAGAATTGATTGAGTTTGAAGATAAGAGAAATCAAGCAATGCAAACCTTGGAAACACATCAACAACAGATGAAAAGGTCCTTTGATAGGAAGGCTAAGGTTAGGAATTTCAAAGAAGGTGACCTTGTGTTGAAATAGGATGCAGACAAAGTAAAACCAAGGAGACATT
Organism: Cupressus sempervirens; assembly: GCA_028749045.1. NCBI lineage: Eukaryota > Viridiplantae > Streptophyta > Pinopsida > Cupressales > Cupressaceae > Cupressus > Cupressus sempervirens. The sequence continues at coordinate 674,613,703 of CM053784.1, read as the reverse complement.
CAAAGTTCAATGCATTATGGAGCGGTCCCTATGTAATAATCAATTGTAGGAAGACCAATGCTTTCTAGTTATGTAGGCCTAATGGTGAGATCTTGCCTATTCCAGTCAATGGAATATATCTTAAGCCCTATTTCTAGTGATTGTTGTTCCATGTACATAGTTAGAATAAATTTCTTTCTATCCTTTCCTATTTTACAAGAAGTGCAGGGTGCACACAGTGTTGTTACTCTGAAGAGATAGTTTTGGAAAGTTTTGCATGGTTGTAGAGGTAGAAGGGCATTTTTTATGGCTCAAAATGTAGAAAACATGATGAAATGGATAGGTTTCAGAGTTCAGGGACTCTATGGCTTAATGTATTTTCAGCAATCACTGGTCATATGCTAAGTAGGCTTGCATCCCCTCTAAGTTTCCAAAATTTTTATCCAAAATGCCCTCCCACCAAAAAAATCAAATTTAAATGATAAGCCACTCAATGGTCACGTAAGGTTTCAAATTTTAGATATTTGAAAGGTTTTCACGAAATTATTTAACTTTGGACATATATTTTTATCCTAAGTCTCATGGCCTTATTTTCATGTTATTCCTTTGAAATATTTTAAGTTGTGACTATGTGAATCAACCTTTGGTTCACACAGTCAAGGTGGAGTAAGAGCTAACTAGAGTTCAAGTGGTGATGAGGCAACTGCATTATTTTTGCTCGATTGTAGGGGGTTAGGGTTTAACTAAAGTACAGGTCCCATCAGTGCAATTCCAAAATTTGTGTATGGTCATAAGGATAGAGGGCTAACTTGAGTTTAAGTGGCAATGTTGCAATTTTCCTTGTATCACACAGCTGCATGCATTAAAAGGTAGACCACATTTAGCATTGTGATCAAGTGATCTTCCTTATTTCATAGGGTCATGGTGAGTTAAGGTTGACCTTAGGTTAAGGCAGAGATGGTGAAATGGTAGTTAATTTTTAGTCTTCACAAGGTTGCAATGGTTAATGATAAATGTCAAGGGCAAGTTGCGTAGTGGAGATAATGATTATTTTCTCAATCATGAGCATTTGATGTTAGTTGAAAGGAAAGATGGCAAAGCCACAATTATATGAGATGGTCAAAATAGGAAGGCTTTGAGGGGTGGTAAAACATGATAATATGATTGGTCCATGTGGCAAGGCTTGAAGGTTGACTCCAGGTTGACTAATGACATGGCTGATTTGGCATAATAATGATAAAGGAAGCATCTCTTTGATGGTAGATATAATCTTTTCAATCTCCTGCAACCACTTTCATCATTACTCATTTGATAAATGAAGAGAGACACTCCATCATTGCCTAGTCATCCATCTAATTAGTCAGAATGATAATGGTCATCATTGCTATCTCTTCAGGGGCTCTTTTTGGTGAATAAGTGATTTTCCCACATCTGGATGTGTGCTATGATCAGATCTTTCCAAGATTTTTTGTGACTACTCTCTGCCATCTTGAATATGATTGTTGAGTTTTGCCTTAGGGTAGAAGCTATCTAAGTTATGCTTAAGCTATAAAAGCACATTTTGTAATCTTTTGAAGGGTCAATTCTTCTTGGTTTTCCTTGGCATGTTTTGGCATGCACATTGTAAGTTCCTTTTGCCTCTAAACTATTCATGATATTCTGCCTTATCTCTTTCAGCCATTGATGTATCATGCAAGATCTATTTGCCTCTCTTGAATGTATTGTGGATATCTATAATTTTCATGATTGTATCTCTTTTTGGCCTATGAATGATATATAGTGAAACTTTTCTTCCTTGCGTCACTCATTTGGTTTTCTAATCTACATGTGATTGATAGGTTAGATAAGTATAAATCTATATATCTTTTGGTGTCACAATAGTTAACTATGCATGTATGGGAAGAGATGGGATTGAACACTCTATTTTGGTGCATCACCTCCTTAGAATAGATTAGGTAGTTGCTTTTATGTATTCCTCCTCCCTTTTTTTCTCCAAGTTTAAATTAGGTGTATCTTGGTAGAAAAGGAAGTTGGCCTTCTCTGGAGACTCAACCTCATAGTTCAAGTCCCACAGGTTGGGGGTTGTTTCCATGTTTCACAAGGTTGTCCTTAGGTTAAAAATTTGGACAAGGGTGTAAGATTTTGTGACAAAAAAACCTTTTGGAATTGGACAAGAAAAGAATAGTGGCACTAGAACATATGTCAAACCACCAAGCTATTGTCAAGCAATAATTTGATGAAAGAGCCATAATAAAATCTTTCAAAATCTCTAACCTCATCTTCATGTTGGATAAGGCCAAGGAGAAACCAATCCATACTAAATTTTAATGCCTATGGGTTGACCCCTACCTGATTGCTGAAATTCTAGGGGATAATACTTTCAAGATGTGTACACTTGAAGGGGAATGAATTCCTTTGCTAGTTAATGGCCAATTCCTTAAACATTATTTCTAATCTTGATTTTTTATTTAAATAATAATAAATGGATTATTTTTCTTAAGTTGTGTTTTATTTTATTTTATTTTATTTGATTCGGGGAGTTAGTGTGAACTTGGGATTGTACTTGGTAAGTGAACCATTCCAATAGACCTTGATTTATGGAAGAGATATTTCTTTGTCAAAGTAATTGAATAATTTTTTTTCTGGTGAAAGATAAATACTAGTGTCATATCTAGGCAATAGGAGATTTCCAACTCCTAACTTAGATTCTAGATTGATTGCTCTCAACACTTTACTCATTTAAAGAAATGACCATCCAGGATGCTTTTAGCATGGTGGGTAGTAGCTAAGGATAGTTTATAACTCTCTAATTTGGACAAAGTATTTCCCCATGAGCTTACTAAGATAATTTTTTGGCATGTGTGTGTCCCAAAATTTCACTGAAAGATGAATGTAAGAGACATCAAAATGGTAAAATTCTAGAAGGAAAGAACACCACACCTTGATTGCATAGTCTAATCATGGTCAAGTGGCAAGGAAAAAAGAAAAGAGAAAAGAAAAATGAGGAATGGTGTTACAAAAAGGGACTCCAACACTTATTGTAAAAGGAAAAAAGATGAGAAGGTGAGTCTGGCATAGTATAACCACTAACTCACTAAACAAAATAAACTTCAAGGAAGAATCAATTGGAAACAAATGAGCTCCATGAAGTTGACAAATAGATCCCCAAAATATCAAATACAAAAAATGGTGTCTCATCAAGAGCCCTTTAACCAAGTAATTTCATCTAGTCATATAATTATCAAAAGTTGGTTTATGGGGGATTTCCCAAACTCTTTCCAATTAGCAATAGATTGCTTCTAAGATATTATACATTCATGGTTGTTGGTGCCTAGGAGCATCAATGGAATTAAGACATTGAACACACATTAAGCCTCAAATTTAAAAGTCTAAGTTTTGGGTTGAGGTATTTGAATAACCTCTTGTCATGTTGAGAATCAAGTCTCAGCTTGATATAAGTTTCTAGATTTCTTTTTGACAAAATAATGTGTACCCTTCAAGGAACCTCAGGGAGTGGGACTACTATGGTTTAGGTCTAGGAGTTAGTAAAATAATGTGTTGTATAGACCTAGTAAATATAAGGAAAATCTCTATACACCAAAGCAAAATGCATACCTTACGCACTTGTGTCTTAGCACAACTTTTAGGGTCCCTTTATGTTGATATGTGTAAAGGTGCACACTTTCACACCTTGCACACATGCACACCCTGTTAAGGTTCACATCGAGTTCCTATATGTATAGGCGGACCCCCTAGGGTCTACTCACTGTGATCATCTTGCTCCCAACTTGTGCACCCTCACACCTTCTAACCTCTAAGACTCTGTAGTGACAACATAAGGTAGGAATCTTATATGCATCATACATACCTACGTAGGTGCATGAGATGTGTACCTCTTTCTTAAAGAACCTACACTATACCAAAAGTGCACTAGGTTATAGTGCGCAATTGTGCACCTTTAACACATGTGCAAGTGTCCAACATGCACAACCTTGAACACTGATCTCCTTAATTAGTCACCCTATGCGCCTTGTGCACCATGCACACCTATGTAGGTCCACATGTACATAAGGTGCACAAGTGTGCACCTTATTAATTTCTCAATTTTTTAGTCTACCAATTGGGTTTTCACCAATTTCTTTGAGTTGTTAAGTGTCTTTTGGCTTTCACACACCAATGTAATTATATTTATCCTTTTTAACATGTAGTCATTGCTTCATCATCTTTCCCATCCATCAAGATCACATCTAAACCTATAAGTTTCATGTTTCAATGAGTTCCTAAGAAATCAAACTTCATTGACTTGCACTTGGTGGTCAAAGACATTGAGCTAGGACACATTAATTGCAATGAGCTCTTAAAAATTTTCAATAAGCCCCATGAGACATCAGAGATGGTCATGATGCTCATTCAAAGTGGTTTGGTAAATGTGGCATCACACCCAATACTGGTATAATCATTAGAACTTATCATGACCTTGGAAAGTCACTACGTACCTAATGAGAAGGTGGTGAAGAGAATGATGGGAGAAATTTTCTTGGAAATCTATCTAGAAAATATAAAGAAGGTATTCCACCTCCCTCAAGCTAATGAGTATGAGGAGATCACTTTTGAGAGTGCAGATTGCTAGTAAAGATAAAACCAACAAGCAGCCAAGGACATAGTATAGGATAGGTTGATCACCAGGACCTTGCATGAGAAGAGGCTAGGTAAAGTGGATATAATACAAGGCTACATTATTCCTCACATTATCTATTTTATTATAGTTTTGAGAAGAGTGATGGGACTTCCTATCATGAGGTATCTAGATATGTGGATGGTGTATTTCCTTGAAACAATCAAAACCAAGTGCCACAAGATTAATTAGGGGATCATCATAAGTAGTTAGTTGGACGAGAAACTTATTTTGGTGCAAAATGACCCAAAATTTTTACATGAGTTCCTATATTGTCTACTCACTAGTAGAAAAATACCTAAGTCTAGTGAGGAAAGGAAATATACATGATCCAAATGCACAGCCACACATTATGTACTCATAGTTGGTACAAAAGAAGCTCTCAAATGAGAGCCTAGAATATAGGATAATAAAATATACATTTGTCTTTGCAATAATCTAGTTTATAGAAGGAGATTATGTGAAAAGGTTATTAGTCGAGGCTGAATGAAAGGTGAAGAAATTGGTTGGATACCTCATCCAATATAAAATGTTCACCTACATTTGAGTGGATAAGACTCTCTTTCACCTTAAAAAGCTACCTCACTATCTATCAGATATGTTGGTTCTTCTTGAGATCGTTTGACAATTGGCCTCAGCATATGATATGGTTCGAAACAAGCATAGGAAAATATGGTTATGGAAAATTACCATTGGGCCATATGAGGTGAAGTATCCTAGGGAGGATTACCCAATAGCCTACCTATATTTTGATAACATTGGGATGATCTAGCATGTTGTGGAAAAATAGTTCATCCCAGATGACACTATAGAAGACCATTGGATGAACTATGTAGATGACTATGAAGTCTAGATAAGGTACTATTGTACGATGAGTCTAGAACTAGCATGGAAGGTCTTGAATCTATGCATCCCTCTTAAAGTGTGTAATAAGGATAGTTGTAACATCCTAGATCCCATCTATAATAGGGATAAGATCTTTGAGCATCTCTTCATGAACCAAAGGTCAATAGAGAGGAGAATGATGATATTCAACATCAAGCTACACATGTTATTGATTTAACAAGGGACTCAATATGAAATACCTTTCACTTTGACATTATATCCAATATTCCAACTCTAAAGGTGCCAACAAGACCACAAAAGGAAAAAGAGACCAAAGTCATTATTCCCACTTACAAGAAGAATTCCTTGATTAGACCTAAGATCAGACATGGTCATGAAAGGGATGTGGTGTATATTCATAGGGAACCAAATGCTAAGCCCAAGAAGAATAGGAGACAACTAACATAGAAGAAGTACATCATAAAGAACCTCTCGCCCAAGAAAAAGCCTCCCCACCAATCCCTAAATGGGACAGAATAGAGATGGTGGTAGTTGGAGCAAAGAGGGGGAAATTGAAGAAGAAAAACACTCCTTCACCTTAGATTCTAAAGACTATACCAAAGGTTGAAGAGGAGGGGAAACAAGTAGATGAAATAGAATATCTTCCTTTAAATAAGAGGACCCTCTTAGTTACAGCCATTGAGGAAGAAAGAAGGAGAAGTTAAAAAAAATTACCATCTAGAGCCCAAAAACAACCAATCTAGATTGAAGAATCTATGGATAGGGAGCAAGAAGGATGGATTAAGTCTACACTAGAGGAGGGGTCAGATCAATTTGATATTTTTGACTTTGACTATGCCCATGGGGACTCATTTGGAGGAAGGATAAATAAGGGATACAATGTTTCAAGAGCCATTAGGTGATGATTGGACTATACTACCTCTATTCCCACATGGTCCAATCGGGATACCTCCTCTTCCTCTTAGAAAACCAAAGACACCATTGTCCTCTCAGCCAGAGTAGGATCTCATGTCTTTGCCTCCTCGAGTTATAAAGAAATAGTGCTAGACTAAAAAAGGAGAGGTGTATGTAGTGCACCATAAAAAGGGATCTTTTGAAGAAGGAGAGGTTGTTGTATCAAAAAATAAAACCCCTCCTACAGCACAAGCACTATCCTCCCCTCCTAGAACTATAATAGCTACCCCAATGGTAGAACAACCAAGACTATAAAAGACCCAGAGAGGGTACATAAAGGAAAATTACCAAAATCTACGATGACTTTGTCATCTATTTAGTATATGTCTCTGATGGGCACTACTCCATCTTGGCTAAAATGGAAGGTAGAGACCCAACAAAGGAGGTATGTGAAGACCCCTAAAGAAGGAATGATAGTTTTTACATAGGCAGTGAAGTCGATAGTCTCATTCGGGAGGAACCAAAATAGATGACCTTCATAATGAAAAACAAGAAACAAGATTTTATGACACACATACCCATTCCTCCTTCTCATGCAAATATGTAAATCATCACTACATAGGATTACTAGATGCATGAGGTCATTTTGGGGAAGGCCGCCAAGCATGCGACCAATTTTTTTACAAGAATGGATCTAAAATAAGAGTTTTGCATTTAGACCAAGGCAAAAAGGAACTTCAAGTTTTGAAGAAGCAGAATCACATTTTTTAGGAAGTTTTGAAAGAGGAAGAGGGTCCCTTGACCTTGAATACCCTTAGATTGATTTATCATCTTCCCTTGAGAAACGAGCTCCAAACCCAAAACTAAGTGATTCATTTTTGGATGCATGTAAGAGACACCATCACAATTTTGAAGACAAAGGACTATAAATAATAGAGGCCAATATCCATATATTAAATAACATATAGAAGAATGTGGAGAAGCTAGCAACAATGGTCAACTAGGATTTTGGGTTGATGGGCGAGGTCTCCACCTTAACTAATGACCTGGAAACACTTTAGAAAATAAAAGAATTGATATACAAAATATTGTTAAACATTTATACTAGAGAATAATTGGATAAGATTGACGATTGGATTTAAAAGATAGAGGCTAGGAATAGCGTCTTGTTATCCTTATACAAAGATATCCAAGAGATGCAGGGTAAGACTCAGGCCTAATTTTTGGAAGTAGATAAATATTAAAGTGCAGCTCATGTGGATATTTTTTATGATGAATCCATAACACACCTATGGTCAATGGAAATAGTTGTGCAACAAAACCAAGCATCTTTCAAATTGGTATCTTTAGTTTGTTGCTCAACACCCACTCTCTATTGCTTGACAATTTGTATTTGCACTCCATCATTTCTTGACTGATGGGAACTAGCAACTTGATTTGCTTATTTATTTTGAGTGATGAGAACATCATCATCCACATAGATGAATGTACTATATTCTTCAGGTTCTTCATTACATGAAGTGTCACTTCTTTCTGCAAACTCATCAATTTTCAAATTAGTACTTTCCACAACTTTGTTAGTGTTAGAGTTCAAAAACTTTTAAACTTTAACTCTTTGTGGAATATCCTAGGAATATGCCTTCCTCACTCTTTGCATTAAGTTTCACAGTCATATTATCTTTTAGTATATAGCATTTTCTTCCAAATATTTTGAAATATTTAACATTAGGAGCATAACCACACCATAGTTCAAAAGGTGTAGCATTTGTACCTTTCTTGACTTGTACTCTATTCATAGTATAGACATCAATACTAATGGATTCTCTCCAATACTTTTGTTATAAACTCTTCTCCATCATTAGTATTCTTGTACAATCCATTATTGATATGTTCCTCCTTTCAGCTATTCCATTCTAAGGAGGGGTCATTGGTGCTTACATTTGTCTTTTAATTTCTTTATCACTACAGAATGTATTGAACTCATTGGAAATGAATTCACCACCTATTTTAGATCTCAAGCACTTCAGACTCTCCCCTATTTCTTTTTCAACTCAGGCTAAATACCACTTAAATAACTAAAAATCATCAAATTTCACTTTAAGAAACATCACAGGCATCATTCTAGAGTAATCATCCATAAATAGAATGAAATAATTATTTCCAAAATAACTTTGAACATCAATGGGTCCACATAGGTTAGTATGAACCAATTCCAAAATATCATTAGCAGTGTATGTTTTGCTCTTAAAACTAGACTTGGTCATTTTTCCCAATTAACATTGTTTACACATAGCATTTTCAGGATTCTTTAGTTAGGCAACCCTCTTACTTTCTTCATCTTAGTAATATTCACCAAATTGTCAAAGTTTAAGTGACATAATCTCTTGTGATATTACCAAACATCTTCTTGTTTTACAAACAAACATGTCTCATTAGATAAATCTAGATAGAAAAAAGTTACCTCTTGTCTATTCACCACTTCCAACTAGCTTACCATCAACACCATGCATCTTGGCCATCATGTTTTGAAATTCAACTCTATAACCTAATTTTTTCAGTTGTGAAACACTCAACAAATTATAGTTAAGTCCTTCAACCTAGTAAACATTGTCACATATTATCTTGTCAATCAGTTGAATAGTACCTTTTTCTTTCACAACACATGGGATATCATTACCAAATTTAATGCATCCACCTTTGTATGGACTAGTATCTTCAAATTTATCTTTATCACCAGTCATATGATTGAAGCATCCACCATGTTCACATAATAGATTAATGCAGTTTTCTCATCTTCATTAAAATCTTCTTTCATAGCAACATAGACTACTTCATCATCATTACTCTTGGATTTATTGTCAATTTCTTCTTTAGCAATATAACAAGATTTCTTAACTTTTTCATCCTTTCTTCTCTTGTATTCTTTGTCATCTCTTCTTCCTTTTTACTTGCTTTCCTTCTTTTCATCCTTATCTTCTTTGTCATGACAGCTAGCATCAATATGACCAACTTTGTTGCATGAAAAAAAAATTATAGGTATTTTACATTTGATTTTTGTCTTCCTCTTCAAAATATTTTTTCAATAAGGGCTTCAAGTTAATTAAACTCATCATTAGAACTACCATTGTCACTTTTCACATGTTTTCCTTTCTTTTTGCTAAGAATTAGTTGTGATTTAAATGTAGATTCAATAGTAGCAGGCATGTAGTTATCAAAGTTAGACATCTCAAAAGAAGTAACTCTACCAATTACACCTTCCAAGGTCAAAGTGTTACTTGGTGTGCATCTCAATTCTCTAATGGCATTGATAGGGAGTAGAGTTCTCAATACCTTTCTTATCACAGTTTCATCTTTGATTTCTCCATTTGCAACATGAATAGCATTAACAACCTCTTTAACTCTTGTGTAGTATTGTACTATATTCTCACCTTCCATCATTCTCATGTTATCAAATTTACCTCTCAGGCTTTTTGATTTGGCTCTTAATAAATTATAATCACCTCTATATATGGTCTTTAGTTTGTAACATATTTTCTTTGCACTGTCACAATATTTTATGTCATCAAAATTGGCATAGTTTAGGGTTGAGGTAATCTCCGACATTGGTTGGTTATGTTCTAGCTTTTTCTTTAGTTGATTAGAAGTCACAGGAGTATTTGTTACCTTTACATACTCATTGTCCATAAAGTTGACAACATCATCATTGATGTTGGATATGTGCAGCCTCATCAAGGTCTGTTATCCAAGAAAGTTCTCCTTGTTCATCTTTAGTATATCTCTCTTGTCTATCATGATATTTAGCTTTAAGTACCTTCAAAATTTTCTTTATAAGCACTGAGCTCTAACATCAATTTTTAGAAATTTTTAGAATAACTAAGGGAGAGGGGTGAATTAGTTACTCAAGCTCCTTAAGTACTACTTGAAAATTTTAAATAGAAACACTTATTGTTTTGCTTGTCTTGTTGTTGTTAGAAATGCTTTAGAATAGATGAGAGGGGGGGTGAATCAATTATTCAAGTTCCAAATGTCCTAATAGAACTTTTCATCAAGCAAAGTGAGCCCATCAAACTGTTCATTCATCCAAGCTTAAACTTTCCTACTTAGCAAATTACTAAAAATCAACATGCAAGAACAACACACGAAGGATCAACACATAACACAGTGATTTATGTAGAAACCCAATTTGGAAAAAACCACCAGTAACATGCTACTCAATTCTCACTCTTTTGAAGTGATGCCCTATGAAAGGCTTGCCCTGTTAAAGGCTACAACACACTATTAAATGTGACTTGGTTAAAGGATTTAACCACCCTATTAGAAGTGGGCCTGGTTAGAGGACTTTAGAACATTCACTTGGAATGCCACCCTGTTAAAGGATTTACAAATAGTTATTAAACCAACCTAAGTCCATAGGATTTTACCCTAACTGATACAATTTTTAGAGAGTAACAACAAGGGATTTTGACCTGATACAACTCACAACTTTACTTGTAGATTTCATATCCTTGTTCAACTCTTCAAAATTTTCCTAGCTTTCAGTCTCTGTAGCTCTGACAGCTTTTCCTCCTTTCAAGCTTTGTCTCCTTGAGTCTTCATGCTCAATATACCAGTGCAATATCTATGTTTTCACTTATCAAAGTAGAGTCTATGTGATCTGTTCTTCCTTCTTCTCAATGCCTTCTCCTTGACACCCTTGAACAACTTCACAATTTGGCACATCAGGAACTCTTGCTTCTTGGCCTATGACTCCTTAAATAGAAGTTTAGAATTGCTTTTCCTACTTGATTCTACCCTCCTTTAATTTTAGTTTGAATGGATTATGTAGGATTCATTGAATCTGACTCATATCTTGTTCCTTCTAGAAACATCATGAAGAATCTTCTTGAATTCACTTAAAAATGGTTTATCCAAAATTTTGTGCCTCTAGCTCATCATCCTTATCCTCCATCTAGTTCACTAAATTTAAGGTAACAACCTTCTCGACTCAGATTTAATGAATCTTTGACTTTTCAAATAATATAGCAGCTCGACACTATTGAAATTTTGGTGCTTGGCACATACTATGTTACTCGGCACCAACTACACTTTATTGATGCTAGGCACCTACTATGGATTCACTCGACATCCACTAAGTATTTTGATGCTCAACACATGTTACTTTGCTCAGCACCTTCTATTTCACTCGGCACATACTAGATTTTGCATTTGCTCGGCATGAACTAGCTTGCTCAGCACTTACTAATGAACTTAGTTAAGCTTTGGAGATAGCTTTGTTACAACTTATTCTTCCAATGTTTCTAAGTGTAGCCAACATTTGTATCTTCAAGTATACTATCAATACATTATTTTACCATTGTCTTAACTAATCCTTGCACTTCATTACAAAATCATAATTCAACTTTTCCCTTAGGTGCTTTTGTTACATCTTGTTGATTAAATCCTCTTCATCAATCAACCAAGTCATAGTACTTGGATCTTCTAAGCAATTGTCATTCTAGCAAATAGCAGGTTTGAGATCAGTGACAAAATAATCATTGAAAAAATTCTTCATCAAAAATCTTCCTTCTTTGCAACAATCTCCCTCTTTGATAGTACTCTTTTTCAACCAGATTTCCAACAATCTCCCTCTTTGGCATTGATGGAAAACCAAACTAATCAACCAAGTTATCAAAATGCTAACTAGGTTAAAATAGTAAATCAAATGCCAAAAATAAAAATGTGTTACCATTAGTTTTCACTTCTCTCTCTCTAATTATGCTATTCTAATTACTTTACTTTGGCTTCTCCCTCTTAGCTAATGTTTCCTTTTTCTTTCCTTTCTGCTATATCTTCCTAAACATCCTTTGTCTTTCTATTTTTTGTGGCTTGCCACTGTTCACTTTCATCTTGTACTACTTCTGACTCCCTCTTACATTATTTCTCCTTTTTTATGCATTGATAATGTTCTACTATTTTGGTATCACCTACTTCTCCCTTTATCAAATTGAATGCCATTGATCAATTTCTTTCTACTTACGCCTCTTTGACAACAATTGCAAAGACATATTATTTCAGCAACTTAATATGCAAGTGTAGTATTTTTAGGTACTCCAATTTCTCCCTTTGTCACCTTTCTTTGTAACTATTTTGGAACTTTAGCACTTTGATTATTTTAGGCATGAATCCTAAAGTAAGTATCCTTTACATCAATTCACAACATTTCAACAATCAACTCATTTGATGTAAGGCAATCTCTGTTGTTGCTCAAATAGCCTTGGATAGGGGTATTACCCCTAACTTACCTCTAAGATACTCAAATTCATCTTTAGGTAATGCTTTTGTGAAGATGTCAATAATATGATCCTTTGAACTGACATATTCCATTCTTACTTGCTTGTCTTCCACCAATTCTCTTCCATAGTGATACTTAATTGCAATATGCTTTGTTTTGGCATGCATCACAGGATTCTTTGATATGTTGATGGAACTTGTGTTATCACAATAGAGTATCACAGGTTCAATTACCTCTTCCTTCATACCTTGCAACATATGTTTGATCCATATAATATTGGTACAATTGATAGCTGCAGCAACATACTCAACTTCTGTTGTGGACTATGAGGTACAACTTTACTTTTTACTAGTCCAAGTAACCAATCTTTTGCCTAAGAAAAGAGCTTCTCCACTGGTTTCTCTTTCTATCATCAATATTACCTTCCTAGTCTACATCAATGTAGGCTTTCAACTCAAACTTTTCACTCCTCTTGTAGTAAAAGCCAAAGTCATTAGTTCTTTTTAAGTACATCAATATTCTTTTTACTGCCATAAGATGATTTTCTCTTGGGTTAGCAAAAAATCTTGCCACTATTCCAACAACTAATGTAATGTTTCATCTATTATGCACAACATACTGCAACTTTCCAATCATTGATCTATACAATGTCTGATTCACTTCATCTGATTCATCATTCTTGGATAGCTTATGTCCTGTTACAATTGGTATACTAACTAGTTTTGAATCTTCTAGACCAAATGTCTTGAATATCTCCTTGATATATTTTGATTGGTTCACAAATATACCATACTTTAGTTGATGTACTTGCAATCCAACAAAAAATTTGATTTCTCCAAACATTGACATCTCAAACTCATGTTTCATTTGATTAGCAAAATCTTTGCATAGGGTATCTTTTCATCAAAATATTATGTCATCAAAAAAGATCTCAGCTATCAGAATCTCTTTACCTTTTTCTATCTTAATATACAGGTTGTTGTTGTCATATGTTCTCTCAAATCCTATCTTCACAAGATATTTGTCTAGTCTCTCATACCATGCTCTAGGTACTTGCTTCAAATCATAGAGTGTTTTATGTAGTTTGCAAACCAAATCATAGAGTTTTTTATGTAGTTTGCAAACCATATCCTTGTTGTTGTCATCAAAAAATCCCTCTAGTTGTTCTATGTAGACTTCTTCTTCCAATATACCATTCAGAAAAGTAGACTTTGCATCCATCTGATAGACTTTAAAACCTTTGTAAGTAGCATATGCAAGTAGTGTTCTCACTCCTTCCATTCTTGCAGTAGGGGCAAGTTTTTCCACATAGTCCAGTCCTTCTTCTTGTACATAACTTTTTCAAACTAATCTAGCCTTATTTCTTGTGATCTCACTATTCTCATCAAGCTTGTTCCTAAACACCCATTTGGTACTAATCACATTCTTATCAGCTAGTCTTGGAACTAGGGTCCAAGTTTTGTTCTTCTTAATCTGATCTATCTCTTCTTTCATAGCTTTATACCAGTCATCATCTTGTAGTGCATCTTTCATTGTTTTAGGTTTAATCTTGCTCATCAGACATGATTCATTTATTAGTATGTTCCTTGTCATTGGTCTAGCTTCCTTGTCACTAATGATTTGTTCTGCAAGGTGATGTCTTCTCACATATCTAGATAGTCTTGGTTCTGTCCTTCTTTCCATGTTTGATCTTTCAGCTTCAAAATCACTATGCACATTACTTTCAAGTATTTCACCATCTCTTCCATGTGTATTATTTTTAGAATTGTATATGAGCAATGTTAGTATGCTAATAGAAACAAAATTTAAGTAAAGCTTCTACAAACTAAACAAAATTCATAAACTTCAAGATAGACTAAGATGAGCTCTCAATTGAGAATATGAGCCATTAATGGGATCTCTCAATGAGAAGCTCTCTTGTTGAGTGGCTTTGTCTAAATAGATAGGATGTATGCTCAAGCTTATGCTTCAAAAAGGGCTTCAAATGGAGTTGGAATTTGGGTGTGAGTGTATGGTTTTGATGTTAAATGGCTTCTCAAAATGGCATTATGACTTTACTTCATGGATTGTGTTGAAATGGCTTGGGAGAGGATTCCTCAAATAGGCAAAGGGCTTGAGGGATCAAGGGCTAGGATGCAAGGATGCGAAAAAGCTCATGGAGGGCTCAAATTGTATGAGAGGAGAGCACATGGATTGTGCTTCCTTACAGCCAATCAGGGAGTGACACATGTCACAAGGTGAGAGGATGGAGGGAAGGGGAAGGATGAGTCAACAAAGGAGGCTCAAGGGATAAAATCTTCATAAAGACCCTCATAATGGCTTGTAAGAGCAATAAAAGGGCTTGGAAGAGTCATTTATGGCCTAGTGGACTTCATAAAGTTTTATGGTTGGGATATTTTGATGGAGATGAGAGGAATTTCGAGTTGGGCTTGATTAGGAAGGTTTTAAGCTTGCTTAGGCTTGTGCAAATGATTAGAGGATGGATTTGGATGGTTTAGGATTAGGTTAGGGATAGGCAAGTGGATGGCATTTAATGAGGGTGGGTGAAGGAGGAGATATTTGTTAACTTTGGCTTGGGTTAGTAAGTTTTAACCCATGTTTAGGGAATATGATAAGGTTAGGAGGGGATTAGGATTAGGTTTAAAGACATCTTCTAGAAGAGTCTAGACTTTGGATGAGGATAAAGACTTTCTAGAATAGTCTAGAATTTCCTAGGATGAGGATGAAGACTTTCTAGAAGAGTCTAGAACTTCTTAGGACGAGGATAAATTAGATTTTTAGGAAATAAATAAAGTTTTATTTATTTCAAGGGTTTGGGTTGAGGAGATATTTATTAAAACTTTTTTAATAAACATGAGGATTAATATTTAATCTTAATTAAATATTTTGAGTTGGGATTAGGGGTAGGAAATGATGGGATTAGCCTTTAATCAAAATTAAAGAAGGATTAGAAGATTTTGGAAGAGGTTAGTGGTCTTAAGGAAATTGGCCAAGTTTTGGGCAAAAAATTTTTTTTTATTTATTTTGGGTTTTTTGGTCAATTTATTAATTAAATAATTAATAAATAAGGAAATAATGTTTAAATAAGATTTAAACATTTTTGGGAGGGATTCCTTAATTAAATATTTTTAATTAAGATAAAGGGATTTAATGGCATAAAAATAAATTAATTAATTAATAAATAATTATGTCATCAGGAAATTTTTAGAAAATAAAAATACTTTATTTTCTAAAGGTTTTTTAGGTGTTTACATTTTGCCCCTCTTTGATGTGATGCTGCAAGTGGCATGGCATCAAAGATAAGAAAATAAGATGCCCAAGGCTAGAGCAAAAGAGGAGAGAATGGACTGTGAGATGCCCCCTCAAGAAGGCGGTAGGGAAAGAAAGTGAGGCTCGATGGCTTCTTCAAAAGTACAAGAATCTCGGATGAGCAAGGAAACTCAGATTGGCAAAGAGAAGGGGCTGAATTAGCTCAAACTCTCACTACGGGAGAATGATAAAGGAGAATCAGATGCACAAGAGGAAGCAAGCTTAAGACTTTAGGGAAGGTGGAGGATGAAGGAGCTGAGCGCTATAAAAAGAATCTAGGATGGGGAGATGGATGAGGGGATTAAAAAGTTGATGCAACAGGATTTCAAAGAGTCAAATTGGCGAAAGATGGTTTCTGGAGATCCCTAGGACTAGGATTGTGGATCTCGAAAGATGAGGCTTGGTGGATTGATTTGGATTGGTGGATCCCTAAGACTAGGATTGTGGATCCCTAAAGCTAAAGGTGAGAATTGATTCAATGAGATACTGATGTATAAGCTGGGAGAGACGAATGTTGGATATGGATGGGGGATAATGGAGATGAAGGAAAACCATTGAAGCTTTTTGAGCAGGGGGATACTTCAAAGAGAAGTACCACCATGTAGTTGAGCACTAGATTTGCTATAGGACTGTTGGTTAATTACCAAAGTTACCAAGAACATCAAGGCCTTTTCACCAATTGTCCAGAGGACTGACGAACTGACTCAAAACAAACACGTAAGGATTGCCCCAGTATCACACATGAATTCCAGAGGAAGCAGTGTGGAAATGACACTGGGTAACCCACAAGCAGAAAAGAAAACAAGAAAAAGACATGATCAAGACCTTACGCTCTGATTGCCCCATTCGCAGTATACCATGATATGGAAGATCGTGGCAACCTTGAGGAGGGAACAAGGAGATTTCTTGGAAAAGATATTTCAAGACCCAACAGGGAAGAGTCCAAATCAAAAGAAAGCGAAAATCCAAAAGAGAACCATTTGCCAACGAGATGGGTAGGACTAGGTACTAACGGACCAAGATTAGACATGAGGAAAGTTATATCCTGCAAGGATCTATCAGAGAGCACCTAAGCTGAAATAGATTTTCCATATCTAGGTAAAATAGATTACTCCTAGTTTTTTCACCATTTCTTATCATATTTCCATCAATGTAATAGATTTTGGCAGTTTTGTGTCCAAATTCTACTTTGCAACCTATATTGCCTATTTGTGACACACCCAACAGATTATAGTTCAATTATCAAATGAGAATTTCTTTGTAAGTTTAATAGAACCTTTTCCTTTAATTTGACATGGAGCATCATTCCAAATCTAACACTATTTCCATCATACTGAGTAAAGGTAATAAACTTACTTTTGTCTCCTGTCATATGATGTGAGCATCCACTATCTATGATCCATTTGTCATTTTTGTTCACACGGGTTATCAGTGTTGTCACCTCATCTTTATCCAATTCATCCTTCATGGCTACATAGACTACTTCATCGTCATTATCATCATAATCTTCTTCTTTAGCAATGTAGCATTTTTTCCCTTTATCCTTGTAATCTTTGCTATCATCTTCTCTTTTGTTTTTGTACTTGTTTCCTTCTTTGTAGTTCTTCTTATGAGTGCATCTTGTAGCAATATGACCTGCTTCATTAGAATTAAAAAAAATGATAGGCAGCTTGCCTTTGAATTTACCTTTGCCTATATGAAATCTTTTGGGTAATAATGCTTCCAATTTTTCCACATCTTCCTCATTTGGGTTGCTATCATTGGATGCATATTTTCCCTTTTCCTTCTTTAATTTCACCTCCTCAGTGTCTTTCAATGTCAGCTTTTCCTTGAAAGCAGATTCAAGATTCTCAAGTCTGTAGTTATCAAAATTGGACAACTAAAATGCAGTAAGTCTTCCTACTATCCCTTCAAAGGTTAGTGTGTTTCTTGGTACACATCTTAACTCTTGTATGGTTGAAACTCTAATAGCATAGATAGGGAGTAGGGTTCTTAAGAATTTTCTATTAACATTGCCATCTTCCAAATGACCACCCAAATTTCTTATTGCAATTACCACTTCTTTCATTCTAGAGGCATATTGAGCAGCATTCTCACCTTTCTCCATTTTCATGGCATCAAACTTTCCTCTGAGACTTTCTCTTTTTGATCTTTTAACATTCTGATCTCCTCCATGGATATCAGTCAAGGATTTCCACATCTTAAATGTAGAGTCACATCACTTGATGTTATCAAATTCAACATAGTTGAGGGTAGAGGCAATCTCGAGCATTGCCTAATTATGCTCCTTCCTTTTGTTAAAATCATTTGTAGTAAGGGATCCAGCTAGATCTACATGTTTCACTATAATTGAGGCTTTTGCATAATCACCTATTGATCCAAGGTGCAACTTCATTAAACTTTTCCATGCAATGAAGATATATCTATTGAGCTTGGGAACTTCTCTCTTGGACATCTTGTTCTTCCTACTTCTAGTACCTTTAAACTAAATCGGTAGATGGCTCTGATACCAATTGTTAGAAATGGTTTAGAATAACTGAGAGGGGGGGTGAATCAGTTATTCAAGGTCCAAATTTCCTAATAGAACTTTTCATTAAGCAAAGTGAGCCCATCAAACTATTCATTCATCCAAGCTTAAACTTTCCTACTTAGCAAGTTACTAAAAATCAACATGCAAGAACAACACATGAAGAATCAACACATAACACAATGATTTACATGGAAACCCAATTTGGGAAAAACCACCAGTAACATGCTACTCAATTCTAACTCTTCTCAAGTGATGTCTTGTGAAAGGCCTACCTTGTTAAACGCTACAACACACTGTTAAATGTGACCTGGTAAAAGGATTTAACCACCCTATTAGAAGTGGGTGTGGTTAGAGGACTTTAGAATATTCACTTGGAATGCCACCCTATTAAAGGATTTAAAAATGGCTATTAAACCAACCTAAGTCCATAGGATTTTAGCCTAACTGATACAATTGTTCGAGAGTAACAACAAGGGCTTTTGACCTGATACAACTCACAACTTAACTTGTAGATTTTAGATCTCTATTTAGCTCTTCACAATTTTCCTAGCTTTTAGTCTCTGTAGCTCTGACAACTTGTCCTCCTTTCAAGATTTGCCTCCTTGAGTCTCCATGCTCAATATACTAGTGCAATCTCTATGTGACCACTTATCAAAGTAGAGTCTCTATGCTCTATTCTTCCTTCTTCTCAATGCCTTCTCCTTGACACCCTTCAACAACTTCACAATTTGGCACACTAGCAACTCTTGCCTCTTGGCCTATGACTCCTTAAAAAGAAGTCTGGAATTGTTTTTCCAGCTTGATTCTTTCCTCCTTTAATTTTAGTTTGAATAGATTAGGTAGGATTCATTGAATCTAACCCATATCTTGTTCCTTCTAGAAATATCATGAAGAATCCTCTTGAATTTTCCTAAAAATGGTTTATCTAAAATTATTTGCCTCCAGCTCATCATCCTTATCCTCCATCTGGTTCACTAAATTTAAGGTAACAACCTTGTCGGCTTAGATTTGGCAATCTTTGACTTTTCAAATAATGCAGCAACTCGGCACTATTGAAATTCTAGTGCTTCACATATAATGTGTTACTCGGCACCAACTACACTTACTGGTGCTTAGCACCTACTGTGGATTCACTCAACATCCACTAAGTCAATCAATCAACTAAGTGATAGTACTTGGATATTAGAAGCAATTGTCATTCCAGCAAATAGTAGGTTTAACATCAGTGATAAAACAATGATTGAAAACATTCTTCATCAAAAATCTTCCTTCTTGGCAACAATCTCCCTCTTTGTTAGTAATCTTTTTTAATCAGATTTCCAATAGTTGTTGCTCAATCTCTAATATAAAACTATCTTTAAAATAACTTGCTTTGCATAATGAAAACATTATTAAATGTAAAACATATAAAGCATTCACCATGAATTTGGCACTAGGATTTTATGTGGAAACCCAATTTGGGAAAAGCCACCAGCAACATGTCACTGTTATTCACTCTTTTGAAGTGAGATCTATTAGGAGCTAACCCTATAAAAGGTTACAAAACACACTGTTAAATGTGACCTTGTTAAAGGATTTAATTACCCTATTAGGAGTGACTTTGTCAGAGGACTTTGATCATTCCATTTGGAATGTCACCTTGTTAAAGGATTTACATAGACTATTAAGTATTAAAATGACTATTAGGTCAAGCTCTATTAAAAAGATTTCATTACAAATTATTTATAATTATTAGAAAGAAAATAGTAGGTTTTTATCTTTGTGATTACACTCACTTTTGCAAGTTCAAATCTCTATTTGGTCCTTATGTTGACTCACTGATAAGCCTCTCATTGTCATCTTTGATTTTGATTCACTTGGAAACCCTTCAAGCAATTAGTCCACTCTTCTCAAAAAAACTTAAGCCTTTTACTCAGATTGACTTATCAATATCAGCATCATCTCTACAAACTTTCTCCTTTAGCTTCACATTCACTCACACACTTGTGCATTTCTGATCCACCTTTGTCTATATGTGTCTTTTTCATATACTTGCACTCTTTGATAATTTGTCTAGCTTTGTACTTCTTTAAATAGGAAATTCTTGTTTTACCATTTTCCAATACCATCATAGATCTTAGGGTTTACGATCAACTTCAACTTGATTCATTGTATCTGTCCATCTTCTTGATCATCCTCTAAAAACTTTTTTAGAATTCATTTGCTAGGTCTTTATGCAATCCTCTCCTTGAATTTAATGATCCAACTCATCAATCTAATATTCAACATGGTTCACATCTCCCAAGAAATCACTTGAGTCAACTAGGAATCATGATTTCCTTGAATTCATTCACATACCGTCACTCAGCTCTCTAAATTTTGACACTTGATCATCACTCAATTACTTGGTCACTATAAAGCTTCTAGATCAGCATCAACTATCTTTCTTAGTAAATGCTAAAGCTCAGTCAATACTATATTCTCTCAACACTAATTGTAGCTCGATTGACACTAGTATCACTCAACATTCCTTAGCCTTTTACTCTATTTCTCAGCTTGGCTCAGCTTTCTTGACATAAAAAATCACTTTTCTTTATCAATGTCTATCTAATAAAATGTTCATTGTAACTCCCTTTTCATAAATTCAACCTTTCCTCTACGTTCTATTGTTATGAGAAACTCCTCAAATCCTCTTCATCAATCAAATAGATATGAAACCTAGATTAGGTAACAATATGTCTTAGCAAAAGATTTGACATCAATAATGAAACAACAATTGTTCCAATTGTAAGTTTCCAACAATCTCCCTTTTTGACATTGATGGAAACATATCAAACATCTCAATACTCTTAATAGCTTAGTTACTATACAATCCAAAATATTTCACTCAAAATAATTTTCCTTCTTTGTATATGCTTTCAATAGCTCCCTCTTCGATGACAATCTATGTTTCCTCTTTGCAGTATCTTTCTCTCTGTAGCAATTTATCCATGTCTATAGTATATATTCTCCCTCTATAAATATTTTAGTAATCTCTCCCTCTTTGACAACAATGCCAAAGACACTGATCTTCAAACTCTTCATGCATTTCAATTATGTAGATTTTGCATGTCTAGCTGATTTTTGTCATCTTTCTATGACTAATTTGTTATATTGTATTGAATTATCTACCTTAGGCATGTTGTAAAGTAGAGTTGCATTATATCACTATGAAGGATATTCTAATTAGTACATGTAATGCAATACACCTTGTTTTCTTAATTAGCTTTTCTTAGGGGAATTACCCCTAGTTTACCTTTAATATATTCATGAGCATCTTTAGGTAAGGATTTTGTGAATATGTCAACAATTTGTTACTTGGTATTCCCATATTCTAGCATGACTTCTTTGTCTTGAACTAATTATCTCAATTAGTGATACTTGATAGAAATGTGCTTAGTCTTAGTGTCCATCACTAGATTCTTTGAAATGTTGATAATACTTTTGTTATCACAATAGATAACCACTAGATTTGTAATCTCTTATTTCATACCTTTCACTAAATTCTTGATATACATTATGTTTGAACAATTCATTATAGCTTCCACATACTCGGCTTCAGCTATTGATTGGGAAATACAATTTTTATCCTTACTTGTCCATGAGACAAA
The DNA here is from genome assembly GCA_028749045.1 of Cupressus sempervirens. Taxonomy (NCBI): domain Eukaryota; kingdom Viridiplantae; phylum Streptophyta; class Pinopsida; order Cupressales; family Cupressaceae; genus Cupressus; species Cupressus sempervirens. The sequence goes on along the minus strand of CM053784.1, from coordinate 674,591,570 downwards.
TCTCTTTCCTAGAAAGAATGTGTTAGAATTTGAAAAGATTGATAACCCAGAAAACTAGTGCAAAGAATAGATATCTAAACTATGAATGCAAATGATATAAAATCAGAATAGCAACATAGAGTTAGTCTCCAAGAAAGTATTGCAAATACTAGAAGCAAAATAGCATTAAGAGGATGCAAAAGAAGTCTATATCAAATACAAGCCAGGTAGCATGCTTATATAGACTAGGAAGAGGGAGCAGGTGGCAACACTGACCAATGAGGAGCAACCATCTATTAGACTAAAGATAGAAAAGTATCTTCCTAAGATAGATAATGGATGCTCATATGTAGGAAGGTGACACATCACAACCACTTTGTAAATAAGACATGCTTTATTAACCTAAAAAAGATTATTAAAAGTGTAGGAAAAAACTAGCAATATAGGGAAAAATAAATAACCCACATGGAAATTAAAAAAACTACACTAACACCCCCCCATAAGCGAAGCTTAGGTGGATGTAGAAATGGGTCTCAACAAGTCAGGCCTAATGAGGTACCCATGTACATAAAATTCCCCCAATAGAGAGAAAAGAGACTCCCCAAAAAAATCAAGATTCCAAGTGAGAGGAAGAGGCCCCCCCAAAAGATGAAGCATCTCACACCCCCAGCAAAGCTTGCAAATTTTGTCTAATAGATCCACTTACATCGAACAAGTTTTCTTCCCTTAGGAAGAAGGATAAGATCCCAAGTGTGGTTCCTCTTCAAGGAACTATACTCTTCCTACATAGTTGTATCCCACTCAGGAATACTAGAAGCCTCATGAAAATATGGTGGATCTGAGGCAGTAGAAATAAAGATATGTATAGCATATTGGAATTGTGAATGAGTCTGCCTGGTGTCTGATGAATCCCTAACCCAATCACCTATTGATTGCAAGTTCTGTTTAGCCAAAAGTGGACTAGAAGATGGAGAATCTATAGGAGAATCATCAACTTATGAATGATGACTAGGAGAGGAAGGACGTGAGTCCTCTATATCACTCTCTGCATCAGAAGTGGAGGTAGAAGATTGTTCAGGTAAAACTGACCCATCAGAAGATTTGTCATGTATTCCAAGTGACTCCAATGTCAAAGTAGAAGTAGTTGGAGAAGTGATAAAAAGGGAGCTTGAAGGTCCCTTCTCAAACTAAACACTCCTCTCAATGAACAACTCATGTGTAGTAGGGTGGAGCAACCGATAACCCTTCACACCATTAGGATAACCTACAAATATGCAAGGTTTGCTCTACGGATCCAAGGCCTTGCATTTCTCTGTAGGAATGTGGGCCCATGTAGGAGAGCCAAAAACTTGAAAGTTCTTAACTGATGGTTTCTAACCATTCCAAGCTTCAAAAGGAGTAACTCCCTTCAAGGCTCGGTGAGGAACATTGTTTTGGATCTAACAAGCACAATTAATGGCTTCTGCCCAATACTGTGGTGCAAGAGATCTAGAGTGAATCATACAATTTCCCATTTCCTTCAAGGATCTAGTCTTCCATTCTACAACACCGTTCTACTAAGGATTGTATGGAACTAAAAGTTGTAAATCAATCCCCTCTGAAGTGCAAAATCTTTCAAACCAATGGTTGACATACTCACCACCATTGTCTGTGCACAACACTTCGATGGCTTTCCTGGATTGCTTCTCTACAAAAGTTTTGAAGTCCTAAAAATGATCAAATACCTCTGACTTCTATTTGAGAAAGTACACCCAAGTATATCGAAACAAGCCATCAATGAATGTGAGGACATATCTAGCCCTGCTAAAAGAAGGATGTTGAAATGGACCAGCTAATCACTATGAACTAACTCTACTATCTGTTAAGCTCTCCATGCCTTACTTTTGTCAAAATTTTCCTTAGGATGCTTACCAAGAATGAAACATTGGCAAACACTTCTTGAGAACTGAATCGAAGGCAACACTATGACCATGCTTTGTTGGTTGAGCTGATGCAAATAGCGGAAGTTAAGATGGCCAAACCACTCATGTCATAATTTACTCACATCATTAGTGTGAGTGAGCAAAATAGATGAAGGAGGATTAGGAACAAAGTGAGAAAATAGATAGAGTCATGACTGATGATCTACTTGTCCAACTGCAACTGTAGAATCACTATGCAACTCACATATCTCCATTGAATCAAGAGTGAACTCAACTCACTTGCCTAAACCTATGTAAGTGATCTGGTATACCAATAGGAGATTAGTTGATAATGAGGGTACACAAAGAACATCATGGAATGTGTTATCCCCCACATCAATAGACCCTCTCCCACACACCTCAATAGGAGTGTCATCACCCATCAAAATAGAAGGCATAGTACACGGCTCCAAGGATGCAAGTTCTTTCTTAGATGAAGCCATGTGGTGTGAAGCACCCTAATCAAGAACCCAAGTGGATGGTGAGGAAGCAACTGCAACAAGGGCCTTGCCCTTTCCTTTCCCCTTGCTATTTTCTTTTTCCTTGTTAGACCCTTCATTAGAACTTTGTTTGATAGACTTAGGAACATAGATATTATCTTCTCAAGAATGTATGTCTAGTGATCAATTTGTTTATTCAAACATTTATATTCATCATGACCAAGTCTTTTACAATAGGCACATTTGACCTTTTCTTTATTAGGCTTATCGCCTTTGGAAGATGGGGTATCAATAGTTGCTTTTGAAGCAACCAGTATGTGATCCTTCTTTTCCTCACTATTATTTTGTTTCTCATCCTTACTATTGTCATTACTACTTTGTTATTTTTGTTCTTTTGTGTCTTGGTTGGCAGCTAAGGCATGTGACTTAGAGGGTCACTTAAGAGTGCCCATCTGGATTAGCTTGTCCTGTTCTCGAGTGAGATTGACAGCAAAATCATCTAAAGATGGCATGGTGAATTGAGTACCAAGTGCACCCTTAGTAGCATAGAAGGTAGAGACATACACAAAATATTCTAAACTTAGCTTAGAGAGAATACTAAGAATCAGTTGTTCATCTTTCTTTTTAATTCCACATTGTTTTAATTGCAACCTTAGTGACTTCAATTTAGTGAAGAAATCCTGGATTGTGTTGAAATTGCTTGGACTTAAACTAATTAGTTCATTTTCCAACATATGACCCCTCATTGAGTCTTGTGTGCCAAATAGTGTTTCTAGCTTTAATCATATTTCATTTGGTGTATTTAAAGATTCAATGTGAACTAGCAAATCGGGAAAAACAAACAAATACACAGTTCCATATGCCTCATCACATTTGTTAAACCACTTAGGCTTGTCTTCACCTTTAGCAAGTCCAATTTCAAGTCCCATAGTTATCCTATTTAATCAAGCTTTCTTTAAGTAAATTATCATGTGTGATTTCCACTCAAAGTAATTGTATGGAGTTAGGATGAGCATATTTGTTTGATCCATGATGAAGAAATGCAGAGAAGAAATGCCAAAAAAAGAGAACCTAGCCACGAAAATGCCCCCACTTTTTACTCAATCAAAGAACCTCCCCAAAGAAATATGATTTGGCACTTTATTTTAGTGTGTTTACAACTACCACTAGAAAGAAATACTTAGTGGTCTTGATTTCAATGCATTACAAACCCTCATGAAGAGCATATGCTAAAAGTGAAACTTATGCACAATAATCAAGGAAACAAATAGCACCACTATGATCTACTCAAAAAATCATGCACTTTCAAAAAAAGAATCGCCCTGATACAAGGTCATATGAGAAAGTTATGATCCTCTGAAGTTTTCAAAACAAGAACTATGCATAGTCACGACCGAGAATCTGAAATTTCTAAAGAATTCATGCATGAAAATCAAAAAAAAAACTCCACTAGTGGATAGAGCACAAAAAAATAGCCAAGCTTATAATAAGAATCATCAAAATCAGAGTCTGTATGAGCAAGAACGAGATATTTGAAAACTGTGTTCAAATCTACGACTACCAATGGAGAGGGGTATGGCTGTAGCTTTCTGTACTTGATTTTGAAAAATATAGAGCTTGCATGCAAAAACTATAAGATATCTAGATAGTTTTTTGGTGCTGTGAACAAAACCCAAAAAATGATTTTCTTGTTGATGTACAGAAGATGTTGTTGTAGTGTAAATCAGATGCCTTTAACAGTAAAAAATGGCTCCAAAAACCAAAAAATGACCCCAACAACCAAAATATGACATGCAAATGTTGGATCAGCTTCCTAAGTCCATCAATGGCATGTTGGAACCTACAATACTGATTGAAAACTATAAATATGCATGTTGGTTGTCAGATTTGAGATTGAAACCCCAGAGATTAAAAACATTTTTGTCAAAACTTTTCTAATTCTCAAGATCATCCAAAGATGCAAGAGAAGAGAATACTTCATTTTTCAAAAAAACTACAATAAAATTTATTAGCCCCCCCCCCCCCCCCCCCCCCTCTGAATCTCTCAAATAAGGAAACTAAAATCAACTCTTGCACATAGAAAAGCTCTAATACCATGTTAGAATCTGAAAATATTGATAACCTAGAAAACTAGTGCAAAGAATAGATATCTAAACTATGAATGCAAATGATATAAAATTAGAATAGCAACATAGAGTTAGTCTCCAAGAAGTATTGCAAATACTAGAAGCAAAATAGCATTAAGAGGATGCAAAAGAAATCTATATTAAATACAAGTAGGTAGCATGCTTATATAGACTAGGAAGAGGGAGAAAGTGGCAACACTGACCAATGAGGAGCAACAATCTATCAGACTAAAGATAGAAAAGTATCTTCCTAAGATAGATAATGGGTGCTCATACGTAGGAAGGTGACACCTCACAATCAGTTTCTAAATAAGACATGCTTTATTAACCTAAGCAAGATTATTAAAAGTGTAGGAAAAAACTAGCAATATAGGGAAAAATAAATAATCCACTAGGAAATTAAAAAAACTACACTAACAAAATGTACCTCCACTAGTGCTTTTTCTATCATCACTATTTCTTGCCCAATCTAAGTTAGTGAACACCATCAGTTCAAATCTATCACTTTTTTTGTAATATAACCCATAGTCTTTTGTACCTTTTAGATATCTCATTATCCTTTTTATAGCCACCATGTGATTCTCTTTAGGATTTTCTAAAAATCTAGCAACTATCCCAAATGCCAAAGCAATATCTAGTTTGTTGTGAACAACATATTACAATTTTCCAATCATGGATCTATATAGGGTTTGTTTCACATCATTTTGATCATCATTCTCAGATAACTTATGTCCTATTGACATAGGTGTACTCACTACCCTTGAATATTCTATACCAAAAGTCTTTAGTATCTCCTTGATGTATTTGGATTGTATAATAAAAATTTCAAGCTTCATTTGACATACTTGTAATCCAACAAAGAATTTCATCTCACCAAACATAGACATTCCAAATTCCTTCTTCATTCCATTAGCAAATGATTGTATAATTTTGAACTCTTCCTCCAAATATAATATCATCAAAAAATATTTTAGATAATAATGATTCATTATTCTTACCATTCTTCAAATATAGATTATTGTTATCATTTGTCCTTTCAAAAACAATCTCCACCAAATAGTTATGTAATCTTTCATATCATGCTCTTGGGGCTTGTTTTAATCCATAAAGGGATTTGTTTAGTTTACATACCATGTTCTTCTTGTTTGGATCGATAAATCCTTCAGGTTGATCAATGTAAACTTATTCCTTAAATATACCATTTAAAAATGTAGATTTGACATCCATTTGTTATATGTTGAAATTCTTTTAGGCTAAGTATGCAAGAAAAGTTTTGACTCCTTCAAGTCTTACCACAAGAGAAAAAATTTCTCCATAGCAACTCCTTCTTGGGCATATCCTTTGCATACTAATCTTTCCTTATTTCTTGTTACTTCACCATTCTCATTGAGTTTTCTCCTGAACACCCACTTTGTTCCAATAACATTTTTATCTTTAGGTCTTGGCACCAAACTCCAAGTATTGTTCTCAATTTTTTCAATTTCCTTATTCATTGCTTGAATCCAATCTTCATTCTCCAAAGCATCTTTCACTAATTTGGGCTCAAATTCAAAAAGTAAGCATGTATCATCTTTGAGTTTGTTTCTTATCATAACACTCGATTCAACATCACCAATGATTTGTTTAGATTTGTGACATATTCTCACATATTTTTCTAGCATAGGTAGTTTCCTTCTTGGTTCTTCTATAGATTCATCTTGAAAAATAATCTCAAGCTCATTTTCTCTTTCTTGTTCAAGTTCTGGTTCATGTTCTGGATGCTTGGCATTTTCTATCTGATGATTGGCATTTCCTACCTATGACTCGGCATCTTCAGTCTATTTCTTGGCACCCACTCTCTCTTGCTCAAATTTTTTTATTTTCACTCCATCATTTCATGTCTGATGTGTACTTGCAACTTGATTTTCTTGTTCATTTTGAGTATTGGGAGCATCATCGTCCACATAGATGAATGTATTGTAGTCTTCAAGTTTTCTATTACATGAAGTGTCACTTCTTTCTGCAAACTCATCAATTTTCACATTTTCACTTTCCATAACTTTGTTAGTGTTAGAGTTCAAAAACTTATAAGCTTGTACTCTTTGTTGAATATCCTAGGAATATGCCTTCCTCACTCTTTGCATCAAGTTTTCCATTCCTATTATCTTTTAGTATATAGAATTTGCTTCCAAATATCTTGAAATATTTAACATTAGGAGCATATCCCTACCATAGTTCAAAAGGTGTAGCATTTGTACCTTTCTTGACTTGTACTCTGTTCAGGGTATAGATAGTAGTACTAACAACTTCTCTTCAATACTTCTTTTATATGCTCTTCTCCATCATTATTGTTCTTGCATAATCCATTATTGATGTGTTCCTCCTTTCAACTATTCTATTTTGAGGAGGGGTCCTTGGTGCTAATATCTATCTTTTAATTAATATCTATCTTTTAATTCATCTATCATTATAGAATGTATTGAACTCATTGGAAATAAATTCACCACCTCTTTTAGATCTCAATCACTTTAGACTCTTCCCTATTTCTTTTTCAACTCTATCTAAATACCACTTAAATAATTTAAAAGCATCATATTTAACTTTAAGAAACATCACAGTCAACATTCTAGAGTAATCATCAACAAATACAATGAAATACTTATCTCCATAGTAACTTTGAAAATCAATGGGTCAACATAGGTCAATATGAACCTATTCCAAAATATCATTAGTAGTGTATTTTTTTCTCTTGAAACTAGACTTCTTCAATTTTCCTAATTGACATTGTTTACACATAACATTTTTAGGCTTCTTTAGTTTAGGAAACCCTATTACTTTATTCATCTTACTAATATTCACCAAATTTTCAAATTTCATATGACATAATCTCTTGTACCATAACCAAACATCTTCTTGTTGTGCAAACAAACATGTCTCATTAGATAAATATAGATAGAACAAGTTACCTCTTGTCTGTTCACCACTTCTAACTATCTTACTATTAGCATCATGTATCTTGGCCTTCCTACCACAAAATTCAACTATGTAGCATGATCTGTTCAATTGTGAAACACTCAACAAATTATATTTAATTCCTTCAACCTAATAAATATTGTCACATGTTATCTTGTTAGTTGGTTGAATAGTACCTTTACTTTTCACCAAAACATGGGATATCATTACCAAATTTAAAAAATCCACCTTTTTATGGACCAATATCTTCAAATTTATTTTATCACCAGTCATATGATTGGAGCATCCACTATAAATTATCCATCTATCACTTTGTTCACATAAGATATTAATATAGTTTTCCCATCTTCATCATAATCTTCTTTCATAGCAACATAGACTACTTCATCGTCATTACTCTTAGATTCATTGTCAATTTCTTCTTCATCAATATAACAATATTTCTTACCTTTTTCGTCCTTGCTTCTCTTGTAGTCTTTGTCATCTCTTCTTCCTTTGTGTTTGCTTTCCTTCCTTTCATCCCTATCTTCTCTGTCAGGACATCTAGCAGCAATATGACGAACTTTCTTGAATGAAAACCAAATTATAGGTAGTTTATCTTTGTATTTGCCTATTCCTCTTCAAAATATTTTTGCAATAAGGGCTTCAAGTTCATCAATCTCATCGTCATATCTATCACTATCACTTTTCACATGGTTTCCTTTCTTTTTGCTAGGAATTAGTTGTGACTTAAATGTAGATTCAATAGTAGCAGGTGTGTAGTTATCAAAAGGAGTAGGTCTACCAATTACACCATCTAATGTGAAAGTGTTAACTAGTGTGCATCCTGTAGACACCTAAAAACCTTTAGAAAATAAAGTATTTTTATTTTCTAAAAAAGTCCTGATGACATCATCATTTATTAATTAATTAATTAATTTTTATGCCATTAAATCCCTTTATCTTAATTTAAAATATTTAATTAAGGAATCCCTCCCAAAAATGTTTAAATCTTATTTAAACATTTTTTCCTTATTTATTAATTATTTAATTAATAAATTGACCAAAAAACCCAAAATAAATAAAAAATTTATTTTGCCCAAAACTTGGCCAATTTCCTTAAGACCACTAACCTCTTCCAAAATCTTCTAATCCTTCTTTAATTTTAATTAAAGGCTAATCCCATCATTTCCTACCTCTAATCCCAACTCAAAATATTTAATTAAGATTAAATATTAATCCTCATGTTTATTAAAAAAGTTTTAATAAATATCTCCTCAACCCAAACCATTGAAATAAATAAAACTTTATTTATTTCCTAAAAATCTAATTTATCCTCATCCTAAGAAGTTCTAGACTCTTCTAGAAAGTCTTCATCCTCATCCTAGGAAATTCTAGACTATTCTAGAAAGTCTTTATCCTCATCCAAAGTCTAGACTCTTTTAGAAGATGTCTTTAAACCTAATCCTAATCCCCTCCTAACCTTGTCACATTCCCTAAACATGGGTTAAGAATTACTAACCCAAGCCAAAGTTAACAAATATCTCCTCCTTCACCCACCCTCATTAAATGCCATCCACTTGTGTATCCCTAAGCTAATCCTAAACCATCCTAATTCATCCTCTAATAATTTGCACAAGCCTAAGCAAGCTTAAAACCCTCCTAATCAAGTCCAAGTCGAAATTGCTCTCATCACCCTCAAAATATCTCAACCATAAAACTTTATGAAGCCCACTAGGCCATAAATGACTCTTCCAAACCCTTTTATTGCTCTTACAAGTCATTATGAGGGTCTTTATGAAGATTTTACCCCTTGAGCCTCCTTTGTTGACTCATCCTTCCCCTTTCCTCCATCCTCTCACCATGTGACATGTGTCACTCCCTGATTGGTTGTAAGGAAGCACAATCCATGTGCTCTCCTCTCATGCAATCTAAGCCTTCTATAAGCTTTTTAACATCCTTGCACCCTAGCCCTTGATCCCTCAAGCCCTTTTCCTATTTAAGGAATCCTCTCCCAAGACATTTTAACACAATCCATGAAGTAAAGTCATAATGCCATTTTAAGAAGCCATTTTACATCAAAACCATACACTCACACCCAAATTCCAACTCCATTTTAAGCCCTTTTTGAAGCATAAGCTTGAGCATACATCCTATCTATTTAGACAAAGCTACTCAACAAGAGAGCTTCTCATTGAGAGAGCCCATTAATGGCTCATATTCTCAATTGAGAGTTCATCTTAGTCTATCTTGAAGTTTATGAATTTTTTTTAGTTTGTAGAAACTTTATTTAAATTTGGTTTCTATTAGCATACTAACATCGCTCATATACATTTTGGCATGCCCAGTGGGACCCCACATGGGTCATCTTCATTAGCTTTTTTAGTCAAGTTTTGTATGTCATTTTCTGATTTTGGCTAATTTTGCTTGTTTTTGTGATTGGTAGGATTGTATAAATTGGTTTTGTAGGTCCACATGAGCATGAAGAAGACAAAGGAACTCATAGTATTTGCATATTTTTCAAGCTTATAGGTGGACAAAGCACTTGGAATTCTTCTTCCTATTCTTGTCTATATTCTTCTTATTCCATCTACTTCTTCTTCTTCTTCTTGTGGGAGATCTTGGCCAATTTTTTTTTTAAGGAAGCAAAATCATACACACTTCCTTTTAGTGCTTACAATGAACCCCCAAATCATACTTAAATCCATTAAAAAATTAAAAATTTGCAAAAAAGAAGAAATCTTTTAACAAGTGAAACTAAACCAATCTAATCATTTGCATCCTTGCAACATCAAGGTTTTAGATGCATTCATGCAAAGTTAGGAACACTTCATTTTTGGGAATTTAAAAAGAACTTCAAGTTTCCATTTCAAAAGGTTCAAAATCAACACTAAGTGCACACTAAAATCTAAATCAAACTCAAAGCATCAATCAAGGATAAGATGAACCTAATTTGCAAATATTTTAAAGTTCTTTTAAAAATCTCATGAAAACTAAGAGTCCTAAATGGTTGCCAAAAATTGTCCTAAAAGCTTTGTTATTTGTTCCAAACAAATGTCTTGTTGCAAAATCTTGAATGTTTCTTAGGTTTTTCATGCATCAAAACAATCTAGGAATATCATTTTTGGGCTTAAAACATGCAAACTAGAACACAAAATCTCGAATAAAAAGCAAAGTCCAAAGAGTCATTTTCATTTTTGAGTCCAAAAACAATCTTGAATGATCTAAGGTTAAAACAAAGCACTTCAAAGTTCTTAAAACAAACACACAAAATCTCAATCTTGAATGCTCAAAGAAAAAAAATTTGAATGTTTAATCACTTGTCTTTGAATGCATGTTGCTAAACACACTCTTGAATGTTATGGATTAAAATCAAATTTTTCTTGAATGCATGATTAAAATAACAAATCCAATCTTGAATTCCAAGGATCAATTAACCATTGCAATATCAAACACTTCATTTGGAGCTTTTAAAATTGAACAAAACAAATCTCTTTTCCACATGCAATTTAGGCAAAGTTTGATTTTTGGACATTTAAGAAACTTCGTTAAGTTAAACACAAATTTGCAAAAATCAATTTGAGTAGTTCCTTGGACTCAGCTCTTTTCTAATCACCCATCAATTTAACCATTGGTTGCAATCTCAATGCCATCTATGGGGATGGGTCTACCTAAGAGGGTGTTAAGTGCTCCACAAAGATCAAACTCCACTCACTTGGGTCTTTAGTAGTTTTTCTAAGTTAGAAAATTCTTTGAATGCACATTAATCTCACTCACACTTCATTTGGGCATAAAAATTGGACAAATCTTGATGTGGAGGGCCTCCGGGCGCACGCTTGGCAATCGAGTTTCACACATCTTTGTTTTGGGCTTAAAACAAACTCACACTCAATCTTGAATGCCTAACAATCAATGAACATTGCATGGTTTGGACGTAGTTTCAATGATGCTCACATTTCTTATGTTGACGATCTCTCGACTTTCATTATGTTGACAATGCTGTCAAATTGGAATGAATATTGTATGCCATAATCACAAGTGTCTTCAATCATAGCTTACAAAATCTAAATCATCAATTGGAATAAATGTGTGTCTTTTAAAGCCCAAGATCATGTATGTGGTCTTGTTTTACACTTTTTAGGAGGCCTGCTTGGGGATTTCATCGCCCCTTGGGACAACCTCAACTCCAGCATTCTGGCGGAGTATAAAGATCGGGAGGTGAATCCAAAGACACCTCTCTTGGGATCAAAATTTTGTCACTTGGGCTAAGCCTCAAGGAACTTTATACCCTTGAGAAGTGAAAGAGGAGAAGTGGGTTACCGCTCCTCTCGGCTGTGTGACATCTTTTTGGTTTCATCTACAGATTTGGGCCTCACGTACCTTGCGTATATCAAGGACTCCCTAGCTATACCAAATTTCATCCTTGTAGAAAGCTTCCTAGGATGTTGGTGTGTTTGACGTGCTTGCTCAAAACTTTTGTCTGCTTATTTGTTCATAGCTTTTGAATGAATGTTTGCCAACTTTGGTCAAAATCCCAAAAAAGCAAAAATCTCCCAGCTCAAGGCATACTTAGCGTAGTCACTGCCTCATCAAAAAATCATCCAAGCTCCCCCGTTGTAACCAAATCTATCTAGTTCCTTGCTTTAGAACAATCCCAAATCCAAAGTCTCTCCAAATCATCCCCCCCTAGCCAGCTAGAAACCCAATCCAAAATCACACCCAAGCCTTTAGAGAGTTGTTGTCATTCTGCTAGAATTTTTTATCCAATCAATCTAACCAATCCACCAGCCTCACCACGGTTATCCTTTTGATAGAGCTTTGTCTAGGGTAATCTATCTTTGTCACCTGTTATCCCTCATCACCTTGAGCTAAAGGTTGGGATCCACAAGTGGTCAATCTTGTGTCATGCCCATAGGATCATTAGTCTATCCTTAAGTTGACACAATCTCCACCAATCCTGCACATAAGAAAGTAAAACTCTCACTTTTTGACAGCATACCCTTGAAAGTCTTCCATCCACAGGAAAGCCAAAAATCTCTAGCCAATCCTCCTTAGGTCTGTCATACAGCTTTGGCTCTCCCTAGGAAATCTTTCATCAGCCAATCCAAAATCTGAGCTTAATCCAAATCTGACCATGAGCTTCCGTGTTCATCCATATGCAAGACCCCATCCCCATCAAACTCATCATCAAAGCATGAAGTACCAATCCTATCATGATGTGTTCGGTCATATTGTCCTTGCTCCTGCCACCTCCTATTCCAATGATGATGAAGATCTTGTTGACTATGAAGGGTATCTTGAGAGCCTTAGAAACATTCCACCAACCATCCCCCAAAATCCAAGAGTTATTCCAAACTATCTAGTCATGCCATCTGATATCCCAGCTTCTCCTCCATCACCCAATCAACCAAGCTTCCAATCTTCCACCCCCATCACACTAGCTATTCCTGTCAATCCACCTCCACCTTCGACACACGAGTCTCCAAGGAATCTCCTAGAGGAAATACAAGAAAAGTTGCCTCCAACAGTCGATAAGCCATGTCATCTATCCAACCATGTGAAGTAGTCAGTGATGAAGCTTCCCCATCTATAATATCACCTCCATCTCCCATAGCTATCATCCCCATACCATCCATCAAATTGCTTAAAATCCTTCCACTTCCCGCAAGCATCAAAATCCGCAAGCATCAAAATCCCACCACCTATCAAATCCCTCCAAATCCTATCCACATCGCCTCCAAGAATTTCCCAAATCTCTCATAATGACCCTTATGCATCCATCTTCTACTCACCCATCTCCACTACTGAATCTCCCATCTATCCATCCGCTGCCTTTGAAGAATCCATCCCTTCACCTCCTATCGCACCATCCACTCCAAACCAATCCTATCAAGATCCTACCCAAAAGCATTTTGACATCCCCCAAAGCATAAATGAATATATCATCATACCATGTCTTCCATCCATAGTACAGTCACCATCTCCTCCATCTCCAAAACCTCGAGCCATATCTCCTCCACTACAAGATATCATGTCATCCCACCAGCTACATCAAGATCCTATCCTTCCATCTCCCCCGCTCCATGCTTCCATCTTACCACCTATCCAAGCTATTCCACCATCTATAATCTACCCTCTTGGTTCACTTACATTCATCCACGGTGGCCCTCTCTCAGCAGAAGAATTAAGAACAGTATCTCCCCATTGCAATACACCTAATAAATCACTTCTACCATTTTCTGCAAGAAAAAAGTTTTCTCAGCTTGTTCAAATGCTCAATCGGTGGCATTATCAAGGTCAAGGTTTAGGACCACAAGAGAAAGGAATCAGAGAGCCTATTATTGCACAAAAAAATCTAGGATTTCATGGTCTTGGATATGTATCCAAAGGCTCACCATCTAAAGGTGTTGGTACACCACACCCCCAAACCAAGCCTATCTCCAAGCCCACCATGCCAGCCTCCCATCACTCCTTCAAGAAATCTTATGTCATCCCCCCTCCACCATCTTTGCAACCCAAAACAACCTACCATATCCCCCCTTCATCCGCTAAATCCATTTTGGGTCCCTATGTCCCTAAATCTACCATCCTCCATCCTCCTATCAGCCATCATAAAAATCCTATTCCATCCATTCCTATGCAAGATCAACAAAGGCACATATCAGGGCACATCATCCATCATCATCCCCCTACATGCTCTTTCATATCCTCTCCATCTCACAAAGCTTCTCGTAACCATCTTCCCAAAGCTTACCACAACAATGTAAATGCCAACTTCAAAATGCATAAAGCTAAAAATCCACATCCTAGGCAATCATATGTCTATTCTAAAAGACATACTCCAAAAAGGCAAAATCCAATCAAAGAATGCAAAACAATGCAACAGCCTATGAAAAGAAAATCCAAAACCATGTGAATCCCCAAGAAAAAAGTTGAAACCCAATACATAATGGCATCCACCATTTCTAATCCCCCATCTAGTGACTCATGTCCCCCATCTTCTAACTCCATCTTGGGTGCCTATATCCCCAAGCACGCTTCCAAAAATCCTCCATCACGCCTGCATCTACCATCTATCCCCCATATGTTCTTTTCACACCCGTTCCAACATGTGCCAATGTTGCTCTTGCAAGCATCCCCATCTTATGCTCCTTTCCAACCTTTTCATCCCTCCATCTCTTACCATCAATCCCATCTAATGCAATCTATTGCATAAATCACACATCTGGTGTACCAACAACTAGCAACAAAATTGAACATTCCAACAGCTAGTGAAAAATCCCAAAAAAGCCAAAATAGCTGAAGAAAGCCAAAATCATTCCAGCTAAGTCCAAAGTCAAAAAGTCAAAAAAAAAGTAAAGAAAAATAAAGCATCCACTGGTGAAAACTTGGCAATTCAAGCGCCTTGGACAAGTACCATGATGAAAACTTGGCAAACAAGTGTCATGCGTAATCCTACCATCCCTAGCTTAGCCTATCACCCTCATGCTTTTGGTCATCTCTTGACATCCAAGTCCATCTTCCAATCTATCCACCTATCCTCCACCCTCCATCTTCCATCTCACACCGTCCACTAATCTCCTGCAACTTCAGCCAATCATCCCAGCTATCATCCATCTCCCTAGCCCCTTCAGCTTTTTCCATCCTAGCTTCAATCCTATCACATCCATCATAAGACCTCCTTCTGCATGTTATCTTCTGATTGGGGGCACTATATTCCTTGGAGATCTTGTCTTGTCCATCCTCCCTTGTCATTGGTATCTAGCTCTAGGCTATCCTCATGCAAACCCAATGTCATCTCTTTATATCCATCATAATCCTAGCTATCTACCATCCTATCCATCCATCTCATCCTGCTCCTCTAGCTATCCTTGGTCACAAAATCTCTCCTCATCATTGGATGCATCCTGCCAAATCCATATCTTTCGCTATCACCCCACCCTTAGCTTTCACATCTTGCACAACATCGAACCATCCCGCTATCCTATCATCCTGAGCTTTTGCCTGCTTGTAACTATCTTGGTCCGTTAGCTTGTACCATATCTTGATTACCTCACTTGTAAATATCTTGGTCTATCAGCTTGTACATCCTCTTTAGCTTAGTACCATTGCATCTATCTAGCGTTCGTGTCAGTTCGTCCTTGATCAGCATCTTGCACCCATCGCACATCTTGGTTAGTTATTCCAATGCATCCTTTAGCTAGATTTCCTATCACCAAAGTGTTATCTTTCTTAGTTCAGCTTGCCAGACACATCACTCATCCAAATCCACCAGCTTAGGTGCTCCCCGATAGGTCCTTGTAGGATATAGCTTTCCTCGTGTCTGATCTTGGTCCGTTAGTACCACGTCCTACCCATCTCGTTGGCAAACGGTTCTCTTTTGGATTTTCGCTTTCTTTTGATTTGGAATCTTCCCTTTTGGGTCTTGAAATATCTTTTCCAAGCAATATTTTTGTTTCCTCCTCAAGGTTGCCACGATCTTCCATATCATGGTATGCTACGAATGGGGCAATCTGAGCATAAGGTCTTGATCAAGTCTTTTGTTTATTTTTCTTTTCTGCTTGTGGGTTACCCAGTGTCGGTTCCACACTGCTTCCTCTTGGACTCATGTGTGATGCTGGGGCAATCCTTTCATGTTTGTTTTGAGTCAGTCCGTTAGTCCTCTGGATAGTTGGTGAAAAGGCCTTGATGTCCTTGGTAACCTTGGCAATTAACCAACAGTCCTATAGAAAATCTAGTGCTCAACTACGTGGTGGTACTTCTCTTTGAAGTATCCCCCCCGCTCAAAAAGCTTCAATGGTTTTCCTTCATCTCCATTATCCCCCATCCATATCCAACATCTGTCTCTCCTACCCCACCTTATGCATCAATATCTCTTTGAATCACTCCTCACCTTTAGCTTTAGGGATCCACAATCCTAGTCTTAGGGATCCACCAATCCAATCAATCCACCAAGCCTCATCTTTCGAGATCCACAATCCTAGTCCTAGGGATCTCCGAAACTCATCTTCTGCCAATCTGACTCTTTGAAATCCTATTGCATCAGCTTTATCATCCTATCATCCATCTCCCTATCCTAGATTCTTTTTTATAGCGCTCTACTCCTTTATCCTCTGCAATCCCTGAGATCTTAAGCTTGCTTCCTCTTGTGCCTCTAATTCTCCCTTTATCATTCTCCCATAGTGAGAGTTTGAGCTAATTCAGCCCCTTCTCTTAGCTAATCTGAGTTTCCTTGCTCATCCGAGATTCTTGTACTTTTCAAGAAGCCATCGAGCCTCGCTTTCTCTCCCCGCTGCCTTCTTGAGGGGGCATCTCACAGTCCATTCTCTCCTCTTCTGCTCTAGCCTTGGGCATCTTATTTTCTTATCTTTGATGCCATGCCACTTGCGGCATCACATCAAAGAGGGGCAAAATGTAGACACCTAAACACCTTTTGAAAATAAAGTATTTTTATTTTCTAAAAAAGTCCTGATGACATCATCATTTATTAATTAATTAATTAATTTTTATGCCATTAAACCAATTTATCTTAATTAAAAATATTTAATTAAGGAATCCCTCCCAAAAATGTTTAAATCTTATTTAAACATTATTTCCTTATTTATTAATTATTTAATTAATAAATTGACCAAAAAACCCAAAATAAATAAAAAATTTATTTTGCCCAAAACTTGGCCAATTTCCTTAAGACCACTAACCTCTTCCAAAATCTTCTAATCCTTCTTTAATTTTAATTAAAGGCTAATCCCATCATTTCCTACCCCTAATCCCAACTCAAAATATTTAATTAAGATTAAATATTAATCCTCATGTTTATTAAAAAAGTTTTAATAAATATCTCCTCAACCCAAACCCTTGAAATAAATAAAACTTTATTTATTTCCTAAAAATCTAATTTATCCTCATCCTAAGAAGTTCTAGACTCTTCTAGAAAGTCTTCATCCTCATCCTAGGAAATTCTAGACTATTCTAGAAAGTCTTTATCCTCATCCAAAGTCTAGACTCTTTTAGAAGATGTCTTTAAACCTAATCCTAATCCCCTCCTAACCTTGTCACATTCCCTAAACATGGGTTAAGAATTACTAACCCAAGACAAAGTTAACAAATATCTCCTCCTTCACCCACCCTCATTAAATGCCATCCACTTGCCTATCCCTAAGCTAATCCTAAACCATCCTAATCCATCCTCTAATCATTTACACAAGCCTAAGCAAGCTTAAAACCCTCCTAATCAAGTCCATGTCGAAATTGCTCTCATCACCCTCAAAATATCTCAACCATAAAATTTTATGAAGCCCACTAGGCCATAAATGACTCTTCCAAGCCCTTTTATTGCTCTTACAAGTCATTATGAGGGTCTTTATGAAGATTTTATCCCTTGAGCCTCCTTTATTGACTCATCCTTCCCCTTTCCTCCATCCTCTCACCATGTGACATCTGTCACTCCCTGATTGGTTGTAAGGAAGCACAATCCATGTGCTCTCCTCTCATGCAATCTGAGCCTTCTATAAGCTTTTTCACATCCTTGCATCCTAGCCCTTGATCCCTCAAGCCCTTTGCCTATTTAAGGAATCCTCTCCCAAGTCATTTTAACACAATCCATGAAGTAAAGTCATAATGCCATTTTAAGAAGCCATTTTACATCAAAACCATACACTCACACCCAAATTCCAACTCCATTTGAAGCCCTTTTTGAAGCATAAAGCTTGAGCATACATCCTATCTATTTAGACAAAGCTACTGACCAAGAGAGCTTCTCATTAAGAGAGCCCATTAATGGCTCATATTCTCAATTGAGAGTTCATCTTAGTCTATCTTGAAGTTTATGAATTTTGTTTAGTTTGTAGAAGCTTTATTTAAATTTGGTTTCTATTAGCATACTAACATCGCTCATATACACATCCCAGTTCTCTCATGACATAGATAGGAAGTAGATTCCTTAATACCTTGCTTATCACAGTTTCATCTTTGATTTCTCTATTTGCATGATGAATAGAATTAACCACCTCTTTAACTCTTGTGTAGTATTGTACTATATCATCAGCTTCTATCATTCTCATGTCATCAAATTTACCTCTCAAGCTTTCTGATTTTGCTCTCAAGACATTGTCATCACCTCCATATCTAATCTTCAGTTTGTCCCACATTTTCTTTGCACTATCACAATCTTTTAGGTCATCAAACTTGGCATAGTTTAGGGTTGAGGCAATTGCCAACATTGCTTGGTTGTCCTCTAGCTTTTTCTTTAGTTAGTCAGTAATCAAAGGAGTATTTGTTACCTTTACATATTCTTTGTCCAAAAATTTGATAGCAACATCATTGATACTAGATATGTGTAGCCTCATCAAGGTCTACCATGTAGGAAAGTTCTCCTTGTTTGGCTTTGGTACATCTCTCTTATGAGTCATAATCTTTAGCTTTAAGTACCTTCAAACTTTTTTCTATAAGCACTGAGCTCTAATACTAATTATTAGAAATGTTTAGAATAGCTGAGAGGGGAGGTGAATCAATTACTTAGGGTCCTTAAGAACTAATTGTAGAATTTAAACACAAAAACTTGTTGTTCTGCTTGTCCTACTATTGCTCGGTCACTATTGTAATACTATCATAAACATAACTTGATTTGTATAATGAAAACATTATCAAATGTAAAATATATAAAGAACTCATCATACATTTGACACTAGGATTTTATTTTGAAATCCAATTTGGGAAAAACCACTAGCAACATGTCACTATTTTTCACTCTTCCAAAGTGATCTCTATTAGGAGCCAAACCTACTAAAGGTTATAAAACACACTATTAAATGTGACCTTGTTAAAGGATTTAATCAACCTATTAGGAGTGGTCTTGTTAGAGGACTTTGATCATTCCATTTGGAATGTCACCTTGTAAAGGATTTACACAAACTGTTAAGTCTTCACATGAATATTAGGTCAACCTCTGTTAAAAGAATTTCAATACAAACTATTTACATTGATTAAAAAGAAAACAATAGGTTTTTATCTATATGATTACAACTCAATTTTACAGGTTCAGATATTTGTTTGGTCCTTATGTTGACTTATTGATAAGCCTCTCATTGTCATCTCTGATCTTGATTCACTTGGAAACCCCTCAAGAAATCAATCCACTCTTCTCAACAACACTTAAGCCTTCTTCTCAAATTCACTTATCAATATCAGCATCATCTCTGCAAGCTTTCTCCTTTAGCTTCACATTCATTCACACACTTGTGCATTTCTAATCAACCTCTATCTATATGTTTCTTTTGCATAAACTTTCACTCTTTGATAATTTGTATGGCTCTATACCCCTTTAAATAGGCAATTCTTTTTTTACTATTTTCCATTACCATAATAGATGTTAGGGTTTGTGATTAGCTTCAACTTGATTCATTGTATATGTTCATCTTCTTGATCATCCTCTAGAAACTTCTCTAGAATCCATATGTTAGGTCTTTACATAATCCTCTCCTTGAATTTAATGATACAACCCATCAATCTAGTCTTCACAATGGTTTACATCTCCCAAGTAATCAACTAAGTTGGTTGGGAATCATGATTTCCTTGAATTCATTCTCATACTGTCACTCGACAATCTCTAAATTCTGATGCTCAATCACTGAATTACTCAGTCATTGTAAAGCTTCTAGCTCGGCATCAACTATCTTTCTTGATCAATGCTAATGCTCAGTCACCACTAGATTTTATCTACACTAACTGTAGCTCAGTTGACTCTAGCATTACTCAACATTCCTTAGCCTTCTACTCTATTTCTCAGCTTGGCTTGTCTTTCTTGACATAAACAATCACTTTTCTTTATAAATTTTTATCTAATAAAATTTCCATTGTAACTCCCTTTTCATAACTTCAACATTTCCTCTAGATTCTATTATTATGATAAATTCCTCAAATCCTCTTCATTAATCAAATAGATATGACATTTATATTAGGTAGCAATATGTCTTATCAATAGATTTGACAGTAATGACAAAACAACAATCATCCCAATTGTAAGTTTCCAACACCAATATTGAGCATTGAATTTTACAAATCCTCATAATATCACTTTGTCTATCAAAAAATTCAAGGCAGTCCATCCATAAATCATTTTGGTCAAAAATCAACGAGACCCAAATGCTCGAAATTAAGATTTTAGGACTTAGAAAATCTTGTCAATTTTGATCCAAAGACCACTAAAGGTGCACAAGTGTGCAGGTCCACATTTTGAAGTTTTGGTGGAGGAGGAAATTTTTTCTCTAAAGGTGTGCAACTTACCAAGGTGTGCAACTTCCCAACTTTCCAAGGTGTGTAGGTGTACAACTTCCCAAGGTGCACAGGTGCGATAATTTGTAGACACTTTTAGTTGTGCCAATAGTTAACTACCAGTTCCTATTTTGATGCATTTTCATCCACTACAAAAATGTCTTTTTGTACATTTTATAATATTTTAATTGGTCAAAACACATGGAGAAGGCTGAGTTACAACTTTTAGAAGCTCCAAAAGCTCGAGTTCCATCTAGAGTCTTTTTTCTTCTTATCTCCTTCTATGTCATTTTTTAAGTCATGTAAAGCTCTATGCACCATGTAATAAAAAAATAAAGAGTGTAAGCCTAATTAGCACCTAATTAGGATTTTTTTTACATAATTTTTATAAAATTAGTGTTTTTAGCATTTTTATTGCAAGGAAAATTTCCTAGATCCAAGAATTGCATAAACGATAGGGTTTCTCATAAATACAAGAATGTAATATCTATTCAAGGTCAAAATGTGATGTAATAAAATATCTTATTTCTACTTTCATTCTATGTGTAGTGTTTCTTGTTGAAATGTATATTTCTTTTATGAATTTTATGTTTATGAATAACGATGGGGCCAATAGTCTTATTGTGTTTTAATGCTCATGCAATCAATTAATTTTGGTATTTGTCATCTTTGCTAACAAATTCCTCTATTGTGATGAATTGGGGAAAGGATCATTCTAGAGTTTTTGTATAGTGTCTTTTCTTGTGTGTGTGTACTTTTCGTGGTTGCATAATTTTATGAATCATTAAATATCATTTAGTTTTCATTAGTTCCTTTAATGATTGCATCAGTGGAGTTAAGGACATGTTTTTCCTAATTTCATTTATTTCCTTCTTGATCCTTTAGAAGATTTAATTTGAAGACACATTGTTACTATAGTTTATGTCCATTATGAATTTTATTTTTACTAATTTTCTTTAATTTCTTGTTACCCTATCTCATTAATTTTCTTTCGAACGCATGGTTAAAATAGGAATTCATATAGTTACATTGTTAGAAAATGCCCTAGATCAGAAAATTGCATAAAGGATAGGGTTTCTTATAAATATGAGAATGTAATATCTATTCAAGGTCAGTATTTGGATATAATAAAATATGTTATTTCTACTCTCATTCTGTGTGTAATGATTCTTGTTGAAATGTGCATTTCCTTTATGAAATTTATGCTCATGAATAGTGATGGGGCCAATAGTCTTATTATATTTTAATGCTCATACAATCAATTAGTTCTAGTATTTATCATCTTTGCTAACAAATTCCTCTATTGTGATGAATTGGAGAAAGGTTCATTCTAGAGTTTTTGCATAGTGTTTTGCCTCGTGTGCATGTATTTTTCGTGGTTGCACAATTTGATGAATCATTGAATATCATTTAGTTTTCACTAGTTCCTTTAATGATTGCATCGGTGGAGTTAAGGATGTGTTGTTCCTAATTTCATTTATTTCCTTCTTGATATTTAGAAGATTTAATTTGAGATGCGTTGTTACTATAATTTATGTCCATTAGGAATTTCATTTTTAGTAATTTTCTTTAATTTCTTGTTACCCTATCTTAGTAATTTTCTTTTGAACACATGTTTAAAATAGGAATTCACATAGTTACATTGTTAGAAACTTGCATTCTTCATAGAATCTGTATATATATATATATATATATATATATATATATATATATATATAATTGTTTGTAGTCACTTTTTTTCCAAGTTCTACATAATTTACAGATACCACCAAAGGCCTCCTTGTGAACATACAATTTTATCTTCTATTGAGCTACCCAATGGGTTGAAACACAACCATCTAGAACCTTGGAGTTAGTTAATTTGATCAACTTTTTAACAAAGAAATTTGTAAGGACTTGTGTCATTTTCATCATGCAAAATGACTGGTCAATGCATTCTTGAATGGAGTTCTAGAGGAAGTCTACATTGAGAAACCTATGGGATTTAAAAATGAACAAGACATGAATCAAGTATGTAGACTGATAAAAGCCTTGTATAGACTAAAATAGGCACCAAGAGCATGGTATGAGAGATTACACTCATACTTGACAAAAATTGGGTTAATAATAACTAGTGAATACTGCAATCTATACTTAAAGCAAGAAACATAAACAAGTTTTCTAATTGCAAAGATCTTCGTATATGATATCATCTTTTGAGGAGATGACAATATAAGTGTTAATTTTTCCAAAGCCATGAAGGAGTTCAAAATGTCCATAATCAGAGAAATCAAGTTCTTCATTGGACCTCAAGTCTCTAAGTTAAAAGGAGGAATCTTCATAGGGAATACTAAGTGTATGAAAGAAATACTAGAGACATTTGGTATGGGGGAAGCAAGACCGAGTAGGTACTCTAATGGAAACCTATTGTAAGCTATCAAAGGAAAATGAAAGTCTTGAATTTAATGAGACACTTTACCCATCCATGATTGTAAAATTGCAATATGTGGTGTACATCAGACTAGAAATAGAACAAGCAGTTGTATTAGTGGCTAGATTTTTTACCAACCCAAAGGAATAACACATGGTAGTTGTGAAGAGAATCTTTAGGTATCTAGGGGTACTAAATAATATGGTCTATGGTATCCTCAAAAAGGTAACTTTGAACTTAGTATCTTCACAAATGTTGATTTGGTAGGAAACATAGATGATAGGAGGAGCACAATTGGAGATGCATTCTTTGTTGGAGGAAGACTAGTTGCCAGGACTAGAAAGAAAAAAATTGCATATCACAGTCAGCAATTGAAGCAAAATATGTTGTTGTAGAGATTAATTGTACTTAGGTTGTTCAGATCAAACAACTTCTTCAAGGAATTTAGGAGAAAATGGAGGAACTAGCAGTGATCAACTGTGATAACATAGTGCAATCAATATATCAAAAAATAAGGTTATGCACTCAAAGACAAAGAATGTATCCATCAAATACCATTTTTTGAGGGACCAAGTGTAAGAAAAGAGGTTAGGTTAGAATATGTACCAACCAAACAACAATTGGATGATATCTTTACAAAGCCTCTTCAGAAAGATACTTTTGAGTATCTAAGAGAAAGGTTACGGCTCTTACCCCTATGTATCCTAAACTAAGCCTAGTCAAGAAGGCATCAATGCATGACCAAGGAATGAAGAAGACTAAATGTAGATTGATGGGAACAAGGGACTAATCCATAGGGGGAGTAGCCAAGAAAGTATCAAGAAAGAAAAGATGGTCATCTTTTACATTATTTTCAAATGGGGAGAAGTTGAGAGAAGGAGAAATATAGTTGCACATGATTAAAGCATGAAAATACACAATATCAAGGGAATACAATGAAAGAAGGAAAGAAAAGCACCCACAAAAAATATAGAATGCTAAAAATGACTAAGTTTTGACATCAATGCCAAAGGGGAGATTATTGGCCTATGTGTCTTGAAGACTGGCCAATAGATAGACTAGTAGACTTTGTCATCAAAGGTTTTATCATTGTTCAAAGCACATATGAAGGAATCATGACTGGTCGAGAGATACACCTAGAAAAGAACACTAATGTGTGACTCTAATTCATGAGGGTAATCTAAGTAGAGAAGATGTTGAAGCCCAATAGATGCAATGACAAAGGTGATACACATAGACAAAAAATGATAAGTAAAGACTGCAAAAGTAGGAGGAAGAAAAGCGGAAGGAAAAGTATATAGAACAATGAGTTGAATTAGCCAAGTCAATATGATGAACATTAAGAAAGAAACTTGTGACTACCTAGTCATATAGGGGGTAAGAGTGTATTCAACATCACATTTAATGTTGATGGGGAAAAGGATCAAGGAAAAGTCAAAAGAATTAAAATTTGAATTGTCTAAGAAAAGAAAGAGTAAAGTATAAAAAAATAAGGTTGGAAGTGAAAAGGTAAGATTTCCAAACAAATAGCCAAAGAGCCAGAAGAGCCAAGCTAAAGTGGAATCTCATAGAGTGAAGGAGAGTGATCTAAGAAAGGTCATCTTCAAGGAGTGATTGTGTTGAGAAGAGGAGAGTAAGACCCAAACAGAACAAGGTATATCATGTGCACAAGAAAAGAGAGCCCATCATACAAGTGATTAGAGTCTAAAGTTAAAGAGTTGAGGCAAGGAAGAGCCTAGTTCTAGACTAGTCAAGAGAGTTGAAGAAGGATCTATTTCAAGCTAAGTTTAGTAGCTAAATTTTTAGACTTTTTAAATTTTTTCCTAACCTTTATAATAACAATTTTTTAGCATGAATTCTAATGATACTACATTCGGGGAGTATCCTAAGCATTGGAGAGTATTGACATGTTGCATTCATGATTGTGTTTATCATTGATGTCAACATAGCAGTAAGTCTATGAAGACTGGCAAAATAACAAAGAGAGATCTTAGTTGTATGAACAAGGTTTTTCTTTTCTGGTGATACAAGGTTATGGACATGTTTAGTATAGTGTCGTGATGATGTGGTTCATTGCATAGCACATAGGTCGAAGATGTACCGAAGTTGTACCTTATTTATTGAGAGCAGTTTGAAGATAGAGTTCTTAGAGAATAGTTTCTAATGTTAGTATTATATATTTCATCTAAGATGTAATAAAGATATGTGTGGTCATAAAATGATAGAGGAAAATTGGATGATGATGTTAGTGGATGCACAAGCCCAAATATCATACGTGTGAACTTTTGTATGGACTATAAGCCGACAATGTTATTGTAATTGTAATTAATTAATTATCTTATTATAATTAATTGGGAAAGCCTCAAGGCCGATTCAAGGAACTATTTTTAAGATAAGGTATAAAGGAAAGATGTTTTCCTTTTTTGTAAATGTGTATATGTGTTGTGATCATTATATGAAGTGCAAAGTGCAAAAAAGAGCAGAGTGTTTACTAAATGCGAGTAAGCGATCTAAGGGATTATTGGATGCGAGATTTGTGATCTAGTTACAAGATCAGAAGAAGAAGAGGTCCAATTGATAGGATAGGGGAAGAAAGTACTATTCAATTCTATTATTCTACAAGGAATAATATAGAGATCATTTAGATAGTGGGTTCATTGGTCTTAACCTTGAAGTTGTTTGGGCAATGGGTCCAGCTATCTTCCACAACTCCTAACAAGGTTGGAATCTACTAATAGGGATTCAAAGTCTCCTAATAGGGACTGATATGTACTAAATATTTTTATATACTCCTAAGAGTATCCATCCTCTAACAAGGAATATTTAGATTATTACATCATCTTGTGGGCACCATCCCCACCAAGGTTTTCCCTCTGATCAAGGGTTTCCCTAGTTAACATATCTTGTGTTATTATGCATGAGTATCTTGTTGTGGTTTCTGATTATATTGCTCATATGGTTAAGTTTGTTAAAGGGTGAAAATTGTGATAATAGTTGGATAACTGATTCACCACCCCCCACCCCCCCTCTTAGTTATGCTAGTGGACTATATATTCTAACAATTGGTATCAGAGAATTAGGTCCTTGAAGAGAAAGATTAATAGCTTTCTGATGCAAGTATGTTCGATCCAATCCATAAATCTACATATTCCTCTATCATTCTTTATGAACTTTGATTAGAGGCTCTCAAATTTTCCATATTCCACTAAAGATAATAATAATGATGCCAATCTTAACACTATAATGACATCAATCTACATCTAAGACTCCATGATTACCAATGAATAAGACTCACCACAATATATAACAATTCGAGGTATGTTATGATACCAAATCCCTTTCCTTACTTTCAATTACCCACGACGATCTTTAATCCACAAGCAATGCACTCCATAACCATCAACACGAATCCAACCATGAATATATAAGAACATCAACCTCCTATTATCAAGTTCTTCCATAACTCTTTATTATTCATTTCCACCACCTTTTTTCTTAATAAAATCATGCTCGAGAGGGAATAAGGAAAGTCACCACCTTTTTATTATCCATAACCCCCAAAACATATCATTGTTTCCTTTATCTCTCCTCCATGACTACATCCTCCTTTGTTGTAGGGTTTCATCTCTTCAACCCTGAGTCTCTCCTTGTTGTGTTTAATTTTCACAAGGAAGTTGAGCTCCCCCTTTTCCATGATTCCTTCCTTTCTCTTCATGGACTTGCTTCCATGAAGTTATCTCCTCTCTAAACACTGAGTTTACGAGTGTCTTGTGAAGCTATCAGTTGCACCCAATGCCCACCTCATTCTACCATCTTTGATACTTCCCAAGACCACCAATATATAGTCTATCCCACTTATGCAGATTCAACTACCACCACTTCTCTTTTCTCCCTCGAGCATCTCTTCAACACAACATGACACCACCCTTCAAGATCTTTGTGGGCATGATCTAATATGTTAAGTTAGTAATGGTTCTTGAGGATTTTTTCAAGTATTGGAATCATGCAATAAACAAGATGCAGTTCCTTCTATCATGGCCAATGAATTGACCCTCCATAACTTGGAATCTATAACAAATGGCTCCATGTTCTTTCATCAAAGACTCTAAACTGAATACATAAGTAATAACCATTTGGAGATTCATGAATAATATGATAGGAATACTGAAGAAAAATTGAAAACCATTAAATATAAATATATACTTTCATTAATAGACATCTATAGATTACAATTGTGTAGCTCTTTGGCTACTACCAGAGAGCTATATGGAGTATCCATCTATTCACAATTTCTCCCCAACTATTCTCTTCATATTGACTCTACCTCATTTGATTACATTCATGCATATTTAACACCAAATCTTTAACAGTTACAAACTGTTCAACTACCTAGAATCCTTCATATTCCTATCTTGGTTACAAATATCATCTAATACAATATAATGCAAATTAATAATCCCATCATGATCCCACAATATTTTAAAATAACATAAAGAATAATTCATGACTTAATCTGAATTCTATGGTGGAGGTGGAACCCCTACAACGTACTACCAAACTTGAAAGGTTTCCATGTCCCATGGAAACATGCTAGTGAGAATCGACAAACAAGTCTTCACCTCTACTGGATCAATGCCTTCGTTGCTTTGTCTTCTTCACTATCAACTAACTCCCATCTACAGAGTTATGTTGTTGGCTTCAATGGTGTTTTTCCCATTCAAAAGCTCACTCTTCCATTACTACTTCCAAATTGTCTTTTGTCTCTCACTTGGGAGTCCTCTCTTGGTTCTCTCCCCAATACTCTTGATGATACATAAGACCATCTCATGGCCTTTGGTATACCTTCTAGTCCAGCCAATCATAGTAGAGTGAACCACACCAAATCTACAATCACAAACTGCATAACAAGAACCAAAATGATAACCACAATACCGTATGGTGTAGATCTCATCTACACACTCATAATCTTATAAGCTCTGATACCAATTATGATGGAAGTATGTTCAATCCAATCCACAAATATGCATAGTATTCTATCATTCTTTATGAACTTTGATTAGATGCTCTCAAATTTTCCATATTCCACTAAAGATAATAATAATGATGCCAATCTTAACACTGTAATGATATCAATCTACATCTAAGACTCTATGATTTCCATTGAATAAGACTCACCACAATATATAACAATTCGAGGTATGTTATGATACCAAATCTCATTCCTTACTTTTAGTTACCCAGCATGATCTTTAATCCATAAACAACGCACTCCATAATCATCAACATGAACCCTACCATGAATATATAAGAACGTCAACCTCCTATTATCGAGTTCTTCCATAACTCTTTATTATTCATTTCCACCACCTTTTTTCTCATGTCAAATCATGCTCAAGAGGGAATAAGGAAATTTTCCACCTTTTCATTATCCATAACCTCCAAAACATATTGTTCTTGTCGTTACCTCTCCTCCATGACTACATCCTCCTTCACTGTCAGGTTTCATCTCGTCAACCCTAAGTCTCTTCTTGTTATGTTCAATTTTCACAAGCAAGTTGAGCTCTCCCTGTCTTCATGATTCCTTCCTTTCTCTTCACGGGATTGCTTCCATGCCATTATCTCCTCTATTAACACTTGATTTAAGATTGTCTTGTGAACCTATTGGTTGCACTTGATGCCCACCTCATTCTACTACCTTTGATACTTCCTGAGACCACCAATCTATAGTATGTCACACATATGAAGATCCGACTACCACCACTTCTCTTTTCTCCCTTGAGCATCTATTCAAACTCAATATGACACAACCCTTCAGGTTCTTCGTGGGCATGATCCAATACATCAATTTAGTAATAGTTCTTGAGGATTGTTTCAAGTATTATAATAATACAATAAACAATACACAATTCCTTTCATCATGGCCAATGGATCGACCCTTCATAACTTAGAATCTATAACAAATGGCTCCATGTTCTTTCATCAAACACTCTAAATTGAATACATAAGTAATAACCATTAAATAATAACCATTTGAAGCTTCCTGAATAAGATGATAGGAATACTAAAGAAAAATTGAAAAATATTAAATATAAATTTATACTTCCATTAACAGCCATCTACAGATTACAATTATGTAGCTCTCTAGTGATGGAGTATCTATCTATTCAAATATCTTTAACGGTTACAAATTGTTCAACTAACTAGGATCCTTTGTATTCCTATCTTGGTTACAACTATCATGTAATACAATATAATGCAAATCAATGATTCCATCATGATCCCATTATATTTTAAAATAACATAATGAATAACTCATGACTTAATCTAAATTCTATGGTGGAGGTGGTGCCCCTACACCACTTTGGGAGATCATGGCAAGAAATGTTAGTCCTAATTTAGATGGAGGAAATTTTGTCTCATAGAAGATAGAGTTTCTTGGTGAGTTATCAGATATGTGTAAAGATCTAAGCATTGATTTTCTAGATCCATAATCCTTTTGTTGCATACAAAGGAATAGAAGCACAAGTAAAGTCAGATCTAGATCTGAAGAAGACAAGAAGATCAAGGAAGGTATTGATCTTCTTATGGAAAGAGAGAGAAGGTATTGAAATTTTCATTTTTTGGACATGTAAAGAGTTTGATCATTTTTCATCTCGATGTCCTAAGAGAGTAAGAAAATCTAGAAAGAGTTCACTTTCAAATGAAGATGAAGAATTTAAAGTAAGTGTGGAAAGATTCTTGAATGATTGTGATGTTAAAGATAATGAGTCTAAATTGGTTAAGAAAGAGGAAGTAGTAGAAGAGATACCTTTAGTAACTATTGTTGATCCAAAGTCTAACTATGAAAATGTGGAAGTTATTATTGAGACTAACAATGATTTGCAGATTGAGAATCAGATTAAAGATCTGAGATCTGAGCCTAGAGCAAAAGAAAGAGTTGAGTTGACAACTCCTAGAAGAAGTATATCAAATAAGATGAATGAGCAAGGCAAATTTGTAAGAAAAAAGGCTAGACTTGTGTGCAAAGGATATTCACAACAAGAAGGAATAGACTATGAGGAGACATATGCCCCTATATCTAGGATGGAAGTAGCAAGAATTTTCTTGGCTTATGTAGCGAATAAGAAGTTCAAAGTATATTAGATGGATATTAAATCAGCTTTCTTGAATGGAGAACTTGAGGAAGAGGTATATATTGAGTAGCTTTAAGGTTTTCCTCTAATAAAACACAAAGATATGGTATGCAGACTATAGAAAGCTCTATATGGGCTTAAGCAAGCACCTAGAACCTAGTATGCAAGGTTGGACAGCTATTTGGAAAAACTTGGATTCACTAAAGGTATGAAAAATAGTAACTTGTATTTGAAATAAATTGAGAATGGTTTTTTGATAATAGTAATATTTATTGATGATATCATATTTAGAGGTAATGATGAAGCAAGTGATAAGTTTTCTGAAGAAATGAAGAATGAATTGTTACAAGCTAGAGTTGTCATTGCATCAATAGATTGACCTATCAATGCTCAATACAACCACTAGAATTATAGAACATAAGAGGCGATTAAGCCATGTCACAAATCTTGAAGGGGAACATTGGTAGTTAGTCCAAAAATCCCCCCCTTAGTGTTACCCAAGGATATTTGAACCTATGACCAAGCTCTGATACCACTTGTTACAAGCTAGAGTTGTCGTTGCACCAAAAGATTGACCTATCAACGCTCCATACAACCACTAGACTTATAGAACATAGGAGGTGGTTAAGCCATTTCATGAATCTTGAAGGGGAACATTGGTAGTTAGTCCAACATGAGTTTGAAATGAGCATGACAGGAGAAATAATTTTTTTCCTAGGATTGTAGATTGTACAAAATAGTGATGGTATTTTCATTTCACAAGCTAAGTACTTGAAATATTTGTTGAAATGGTTTTGATTGTAAAGTTGTAAGCCTGTTGGTACACCTATGATAACTAGTCACAACTTATCTAGCAAGGATGAGACACCTACAGTTGAGAAGAAGAAATACAAATCCATTATTGGAGGTTTGCAGTATCTGACTCACACCAGACCAGATATACAAAATGTAGTTGGGATTGTAGCTATATTTCAAGATGATCCTAAGGAGTATCATTATGTAGCAGTGAAGTGGATATTTAGATATTTGAAAGGAACATCTGACTATGAAATTTGGTATGATAGATCGAGTGGTTTCACTTGATGTGCATATAGTGAAATAGATTGGGAAGGTAGTATGAATGATAGAAGGAGCACTAGCGGTGGAGCATTTTTCCTTGGAGGAAGATTGGTTTCTTGGCTAAGAAAGAAACAAGATTGTATTTCTCAGAGTACTACTGAGGCAAAATATGTTGTAGGAGCTAATAACTGTAATCAAGTGATGTGGATGAAAATGCAGAAGGATATCAGAATTGAGTTTACAAAACCTATTATCATATACTGTGATAACACAAGTACAATATGTCTAAGAATCTTGTATTGCATTCTAAGAATAAGCATATATCTATTAAGTATCATGTGTTGAGAGAGAAAGTAGTAGAAAAGGAGATCACATTAGAGTATGTAAGTACTAAAGATCTTATTGCAATTGTCTTTATGAAGCCTTTACCTAAAGATACATTTAAGTACTTGAGAGGTATGCTTAGGGTTATGCCCCTACCTACTTCTGAGTAGATGATGTAGTAACTACATCAGTCCAGTGGTACAGAGAACCATTGTTAAACTGGACTAAATTTTGATGCTTCTTGTATGGGGGAGTATCTATGATAAGCTGAGTGATTGAGGACTCTTGATATTCAGTCTTGAATAGTGTCTTTGGACACTTGAGCTGGTTAAAGAACTGGAGCAGTAAATTCACATAATGAGGAATTTGTCATTGATGTCAATGGGGGCGAGAATATGCATGAAAACAATATCTAAGTATATATAGGGCAGATATGTACATGAATGGGGGAGAGATAGTTATTAGGGAAATTTAGAAATATTCATGTAAGAAAGAAGGAGGAATATCTCTATGGGGAAGATATGTATTGTGAGTTATTTATTGTGAAGAATTGTTGCCAATCTTAAACAAGAAGAAGAATAGAATAGTGTTCCAAAGGATTTCATATTTTATTGATGAAGAGGATTTGAGAAGATGAGAACAACAACAACAACAACAACAGAGTATTGTCTTGGTATTTGTGGAACTTAGATATTTTTCATCTATGTTGCCATCAATGCCAAAGGGGGAGATTGTTAGCAAGAATGTTGATGATACTACATTGGGGAAGTATCCTAAGAATTGGACAGTATTTACATGTTGCATCCATGGTTGTTTTTGTCATTGATATCATCATAGTAGTAAGTGTTTGAAGACTGGTAGAATATGAGAGAGAGATCTTAGTTATACAAACAAGGTCTTGCTTGTTTGGAAATGCATGATCATGGACATGTTCAGTATAGTGTTTTGATGGTGTAGTTCATTGTGCAACACATAATTCAAAGATGTATGAAAGTTGTACCTTATTTACTAAGAGCAGTTTGGAGATAGAGTTCTTAGAAAATAATTTCTAATATTTGTATTATATCTTTCATCTAAGATGTAATAAAGATATGTGCGGTCACACAGTGATAGAGGACAGTCTGATAATGACATCAATAGATGTGCAAGCCCAAGTATTCCATGTGTGAAGTTTTGTATAGATTATGAGTTGATAGTGCTATTATAATTGTAATTAATTAATTATCTTATTATAATTAATTGAGAAAGCCTCAAGGTCGCTCAAGGAATTATTTTGAAGATAAGCTATAAAGGAAAGATGTTTTCCTTGTTTGTAAATGTGTATATGTGTTGTGATCATTGTATGAAGTTTGAAGTGTGAAAAGGAGATGAGTTTTACTGAATGTGAGTAAGTGATCTAAGGGATTATTGGATGCAAGATTTTTGATCTAGTTACAAGATCATAAGAAGCAAAGGTTTGGTTGACAGGACAGAGAAATGAAGTACTATTCAATTATTTTGCAAGGAACAATATAAAGATCATTTGGATAGAGGGTTCATTGGTCTTAACCTTAAAGTTGTTTGGGCAGTGGGTCCAGCTATCTTCCATGACTCCTAATAGGGTTGGAATCTCCTAATAGGGATTCAAAGTCTCCTAATATAGACTGATATGTATTGAATGTTATTATAGACTCCTAATAGGGTCCATCCTCTAAAAAGTAATATTTATATTAGTACATCATCTTGTGGGTACCATCCCCACTAGAGTTTTCCCTCTGACCAAGGGTTTCTCTAGTTAACATATCTTGTGTTATTGTGCATGAGTATCTAGTTGTGCTTTCTGATTATATTTCTCATATGGTTAGTTTGTTTAAGGTTGATAATTGTGATAATAGTTGAATAACTGATTCACCTACCCCCCTCTTAGTTATATTGGTGGACTATATATTCTAACACAAATCCCATCAAGGGTGGTCCCTAATAGGCTCTTTATATAAATTCCCTAACAAAGCAACACATTAACTTGTGTTCCAAAATCCTTTAACTAGGTTTCTCCTCAAAGGGAAAGAATTTAACAATTCTTATCAAAATCCTAACATAGTGGCACCTTATATAAGTGTTATTGTAATCTTTAATGGGAATAAGCTCTTGACTGGGTGTACTTTAGAAGAGTGCAAGCTTGTGAGGATCTACTCACACGCTATGTTTTTACCCTAGCTAGTTTTCCATCAGATAAATAATGTGTTATGTGTTGTTATTTTCATGTTATATTTTTTTTTAAATCTTGACCAGTCATATTATAGCTAACACTAATTTGTAGATAAGTGAGAAGTTTGATCCAAAGTAAATAGCTAATATTAGTGAGTATAATGATGTCTCTAGTGAGCATGAAGAACGAGGTGAACTTGTGGTTTTCCTTGAAGAGGAACTATTTTTAGCCTTGATGTGATCAAGAATCTTAGAAAGGAAAATTGAAACCTCAAGGTACAATTACATGAATGTATTGAAGTTAATGAGGTTACATTTAAAAGTCATGATGAAGATAAAAATATTATTGATTTCCTAAATATTCAAATGGTTAATAAATCAAAGATCATAGAGGAACTTGAAGTTAATTCAAAGAACAAGGATGAATTATGCAACAAACTAGAGCATGAAGTTACTTCTTTGAAGAGTAATCTCAATAATGACTCCTTGTTAGAAGAGAAAACACTTAACATGATACTAAGTCTGAAAACTAAGGTAGAAGAATACAAGAGGATAATAGATGTAGGTAAATAAGACTTGGAAGTAAAAAGGATTGTGTGTTTAAAATTGGAAGGATAAATTGTTTCTCTAAAAAGAGAACTTGAACTTGTAAAGAATCAATCAAAGAAAATAAGAGATTTGATCAAAGTACTAATATGTTGAATGTGATGTTGGGGAGGCAAACACATTCTAAAGAATCTACAAGTTTGGGATATAATATTGGGCAGAGCTCTTCAAAAGGATCTAAACATAAGACTATATTATCTACTATAGATGGAAAGACAGTAATATTTGAGAAAAATCATAGAACAAAGATTGATTTGAGCTATCATAATGTTGCACCTAAAAAGAAGAAGAATCCATGTGACAAAAATATATAAAAAGGGAATGTTTTTAGATCTTCATATTCTTGGTGCAGTAAAAAATTTAGGTATATTTTTTCTTTTCAAGGTTATTTTTATGATTGTTATTCTTATGGTCATAAAGTTGCAACATGTAATAACACTCACAAAGATGGTTCAATAATTCAAGAATAAATTCTAAAATGAATCAATAATGTTATTATTTTGGTTACAAAGATGCAAGATGTGGATGGTTTACAAAATTGGATGTTTTCTTGCAAAAACATAATAAAAGGTGTTTCATATGTAGCAAGTCTAGACATGTGGTGAGTCTTTGTAGGGAGATGGTTTATAAACATGATAAGAAGACAAGACCTCTTATAATTTGGAGAATGAAGTGTGACAAAGATGAATCCAAGAAGATATGTCATGATGCTTAAAGGGAAGCCTACCTTATGGTGGAGTTAATGATGGTAATATTTCTTACTCCTATGAATAAGATATGTTGGCATTGCATGATATTTTTTGAGAAGTTTGTTGTTACTACTTGAAACATGTTGTGAGCTACTATAAAGTGTGATGATGTATTGGTTGGTGACTCAAATTTATTAAGGATTTTGGTATGATTTGATGTTTTTCTTCATATTTTTCTTTGAGGTGTTGTCATCATTTTAGAGATTGGTGTATGATTTGATGGTAATTCACAAGATACAACACTATTTAGATTTTTAGAATTGGAAATCAATAAAAAAATTATTTGGACAACATGAAAGACACTCTAATCCTATAAGTTGGCAAGTGGATATATGTTGATGTTACCTACAAAAAATATTGTTTCTAGAAAAAATTATTTTGAGATCTAAAGATTCAAATAGGTCAATCTTTAAAAATTGCCCTCTTATTATCAATGTTACGACAAGAAGTCTATGTAAATCCAAAAATTTGTTACAGAAGAAAAATGTGATGAAATGATTTCATAAGAATGTGATATGTTTGTGATATTTGAGAAAAGGTGAAGGTTTATCAATATTTTATACAATGATAAACCATGTGATGAATGTTTTCATGAAGCTATGAGTTATCTTTTGGTTTTTGTTTTCTTTGGCTTGCAGCAGGTTAGGTCATGGGTCTTTTCCTTGGTGTTGTTATGGGTTATGGGTTTTGTTCTCTTTCACTTGCACCATATTTTTAAGTCATTATGAATTTTTATTTTACATTGGTTTTGATCTCTTTCACTTGTGTTGACTTTTTAAGTCATTATGAATTTTTATTTTAATATTAGTTTTGTTCTTTTTTGCTTTATTTTATTTTATTGTTGTCTCATATACATACATATATACATACATACATATATATAAGTTATTTTTATTCTTTTTATATACACTATAGTAATATAATTAAGTAGTTTCTATATAGAAATAAATATATAAAACTAATTAATTATATTACAATAGTATTATATGCATAGAATGCAATTGGTTGGTTGTAGTTATTTTATACAGATATAATCAACCAATTTTTTTCTATATAATACTTTTAGAATATAGTAATATAATTAATTAGTTTTATATATAGATAGATAAAAATAATTAATTATATCATTTTATTTTGTTTTTGATTGGGTAAACAGCTGAAGCCTAGATTGATTATTGTCATTTATTGCAATTAATTATTTTTATGTGTTAACTGAATTCAAACCCAAGACCTCCCATATGAGAGGCTCACAAGTTACCATTGTGTTGTAGGCTCTTGCCTATATCATTATATTATTATTTATATAGTGTTTAATTAGTTATTTTGTTTATATCTATATATATCTATATCTATATCTATATAGTTATATACTTTGTAATTCTATTTTATGTATGTTATACTATAGTATTAGTATTAAGTAATTTCTATATATAAATAAATATTCAAAAGTAATTAATTACATTATGATAGTGTTACATACATAGGATACAATTGACTAGTTATACACACACATGCACATATTTATATACATATATAACCAATCAATTATGATCTATTTGTATAATACTATTTTAATAGAAATATAATTAAATAGTTATATATATACATATACAGATTAATTGGTTATACATACGTGTGTGTGTGTGTGTGTGTGTGTGTGTGTGTGTGTGTGTGTGTGTGTGTGTGTGTGTGTGTGTGTGTATTTATGTATGTATGTATGTATGTACATAGATACATACATACATACATACATAATATACATACATATGTATATACACATCTATATATCAAATTAATTACATTAATTTCTTATTTACATAATATCCAATTTATTAGTTTTTTTTTATATATAAACATTAAAGTGTACCTTTTAGGCTCTCTCTCTCTCTAGATCTCGATATATATATATATATATATATATATCAAATTAATTACATTAATTTCTTATTTACATAATATCCAATTTATTAGTTTTGTTTATATATAAACATTAAAGTGTACCTTTTAGGCTCTCTCTCTCTCTCTAGATCTCGATATATATATATATATATATATATATATATATATATATATATAGTTTTGTGTCTATTATTTTATTTTCTTATTTCTTTATTTTAGTTTTGTTTTATTAGCCTTTTACTTGTTTAGGCTCTTCTTTATACACACACACACACACACATATTTCTTAGTGATCTTTGTTTCTTTTATTTTGATTTGTTAGTTGTTTGGGGTTCCACTTTTATTTATTATGGTTCTCTCTCTCTATCTATTTCCTTTTTTGGCATGTTTTGATTTTTTGGTCTCTTTTGAGCTTTCTCCCTTCTCCTCAAACTCTGCCCCTCTTTAGATAGTTCCAATTTGCAACGCATCTCATTTTATCCTTTTGATTTTTCTCTTTCATCTTGATGATGGATCATGAGGTTTGATCCATAACATTGAAGAAAAACTTCTTGTACAATTGATTCTAGAAGCAAAAACTACAAAGAGCTATGATTGTGACAACTTCTTATTCATAAATAAATTTTAGATTTGCATTTTTGAAAACATTGGTATGGATAAATATATATTGGTATGACCCTATAACTTAGTGAGAACATAGATATTTATGTTAAGGAATAAATGTTATTCCTTCCCAAAAAAAAAAAAATTGTTTGGACATTTGGAGGGTCAAATGGACCAATTTCTGAAAATTGTTTTGCTCATATGACTATTGCAATAGGAAGTTCACAGAAATCTAGAAATTGCATCAAGTTGTTTAGAAAGGTTTCTCAGATGTCATTATTTTGTTATGGGGATATGTTCTCTTGCTTCTAAAGTTATAAAATTATTGTTTGTCTTGATTTTTAGCATATGCTTATGATCTTTGTATTAAGTTTGTGGTTTTAGAAGAAAAAATCATACTACACTTTTCTACCAATTTCTTATGATCTTTATATTAAGTTTGTGGTTTTAGAAGACAAAATCATACTACACTTTTCTACCAATTTAATAAAAATTGGTGCAATAACATGATGATAAGAAAAATAAATAAATAAATTCAATGTTTATGGATTATCATATTATGGGGGATCATGTTCAAATATTATTCATGTCTTTGTCATATGATGTCAAAAAAGGGGAGAAAGAATAGCATCAAAGAGAAACTAAGTTGAGTTTTTGACATCAATACCAAAGGGGGAGTTTTTGACTTTGGAATATTTTTCATTAATGTCAAAAAATAATATATGATATGCTTGATGAGTTTCAAGATGTTTGTCAACTTGGGAGATTCACATAATCAAATTTTTAGAGCTCATAATTAGTATAAAAAAAATTATAATTTTATGAGAGCTCACATAGCTTTGTAAATATTCAAGTGGATAGATATTTATGTTATCTAAAAATATTCTTATTACTAGGAAACTTTTTGGTAACATTTAGAAGGTCAAATAACTCAATTTGTGAAACTTGGTCTATTGCTACAAGAGGTTTGGTTCTTCTTGTAGCCAACAGGATCTAGTTACAAAAAATGAAAAATAGTTTTTATTTTTTATTTCAATTCAATTTTAAATAATGTGGAATGCATATAAAAACCTAAAACAACTATCACAATCATTTCAACTAAAAGAGGAGTTATTTTGATGACTAAAATGGTTAAAAAATCTTAATCAAAGGGAATTGGTTGTAAATCAATTTGAATCAGTTTTTGAAGAAAAATTTGTTTGATATTTATTAAAGAAGTTGATGGAATTAAATGGTGTGTAATGGGAGAAGTATATGAGGAGAAACAAAAAAAAGTAAAAATAAGACAAAGAGTCATTATGTAAAGATAAGATCATGAAGAAAACAAAAGGAAGGTTATTGTGAGTGTTTCTGATTTTTTGGCAATGGTAATAAGTATTTTGGTATGCATTTGATTAGATCAAAAGGTTTTCAAACTTGTAAACATGTAGATTTGCAACAGCATAAGTTGATTGATCAATAGAGGTTTAGATTGAATCTTTTTTATCAAACTTGATGTATTATTATTTGATTAGACTGAAATGGTAACAAGAAAAAATTTATTGATCAGATTTGGACTACAAAAATATGTATGCATAATTTTTATAATTGATATTTGACTATTTTTCCTAAAGTTGTGAACCGAAATGATAAAGTAAATATGCATATTTAAGAAGCATTGATTGGTTTCATAAATGAACAATATTTGGAACTGTTTGTCCAAACTTTGATTAGTATAGATTTGAACAAGTTGATATTGTTTAAAATTAAGCCCAAATTGATTAATGAAGTACATTTATAGTTTTTGAAGAAGGATTGATAAAATTCATTAAATATTATTAAGATTAATCATTAAGAATGTGTTCATATTATTTGATGCAAAATTGGACAATAATTTATATGTCGACAAGACATGGATTATATGATGTGGAAAATGAATGGAAATTGTTTGGGAAAGAAGTGTCTTCTTATTAAAATTATTTTATTCATTCTATATTTTTTATTGGTGCATATGAAAATAGTGATTATTGGAAGGAATATTTATTGATCAGATTTCAGTTCAATGCAAATTTGAAATTATTTAAGTTGTTGACATTTTTTCTATAGGAACTTTGGTTTCTATGATAACTTTGAAGATGACATATGTGGATTATTCTTAAATCCAATGTTTTGTATATAAATAGAGCAACCCTCTAAAACAAATTATTTGTCTTTGTATTTGAAGGAAGTGGGTACTTCTTCAAATGCTATGTGAGATGATTTGGCTATGTGAGGCAAAGGAAATGCTATGTGAGGCAATTTGGCTATGTGAGGCCTATTGCATGCTATGTGAGGCACATTTTCTAAGTGAGGCATAATAAGAGGACTTGAGAAAGTGGTTTCTAACCCTAGGGGGTTTTCCACTATAATTATTTTGTCTGTGATTTGATTTTGTATACTTTTCATGTTGTTCATTTTATCTTACATTTGAAGTACATATGATTACTGATGTTGTTAGCCTTGCTATTAGTACTCACATTTAATTTCTCTATATGCTTAATAAACCTTGTGGTTTATAACCACTCATCCAATTCCTCATGTCACAATACCCTTCAAATTAATTGGTCCTCATCTTTGGTTATTGCAATCAAACCTTCCCTTTTAGTCAAATTGTTCCTTTATACTGAGCCCTTGGTATTTTGAGTTATCTTTTTGAAGACCTTAAACCTTCAAACCTCTTTGAATTGTTTGAACCACTTTGAACTAGGTTCAAAATGGTTCAAATGGTTCAAGTGGTACAAGTATATTATCACTTGTCCATGGTGGTGGATCACATGCTCCAACCTAGATTATTAGGTAGGACATGATCATAAGATGAAGTGGTTGAAAGCTTAGGGCAGTGTGTGACAAAGTACCATGATGTTCCAGAACCTCATGAAAAATATGACATTTTAGATAGTGCTAACCTTCAAGGGTAATCATTAATTGGAGAGGTAATGGATAATTAATTCATGTTAGGCAGTTGAAGTAATAAAAAGGGTTTCTCACATGTGGGTTAATCGTAATGAGTTAAGGAAGCAATTAAATGAAAAGACAAGTATTTATTTCACTAGTCGTAATTTGTCAAATTGATTAAAACTTCATGGCATACAAATATTTTCTTTTCTACTTCAATATTTGTTATAAATTACCTCTTTATTTTAAAAGTTACATTTTCAAGGTGAAAACTTGCTAAATTTTTAAGGCGTCAACTAAAAAGGTGACGTATAGATGTTTAAGGGAGTTCTCTTTGGGATTTTTCAACTAATTCAAGGCAATTTTCTTATAACTCTACTTAGTATTGTTTTCCTACAGTTTCCTTTGTATAGAAGTTAGGTGTTGATGTTTAATATTATTTATTAAAAAACTATGAGATCATCTCTATACTCATTTGGTAGTGGTCATGATATGAAGTGTAAGGGGGCCCTAGTTATAGATATGGACTTAAAAGTAGTAGATGTTGAAGCTACCCTAACCAAGTTGTGTAGTTAGGCAGATAAAACCATTTTTTGTGAAATTATTAATAGTAGCTTATTGTCAACCACAACTTTCCCACTAGCTCTTGTAAGCCTTGAACTAATTTTCAAATGCATAAGGTATTGTGATATAAAGTCCAAAATTATTAGGGGAAATGATGGAAAATTGTTTCTTTAGGTAAACTAGGAAACTATCATGTCAATTTTCAAAATCCCTAATGGGACCTTCTCTAATTACACTCCTACCCAATCCCTAGTTGTGTCAAATGAAGCCTGTAATAAAAAATGTAGTGTCATAGCTAGTACTTGGACACATAAATTCTATAAGGGAGGTTCACGTTCTCCCAGGAGTTTGAACAAGGATCACATGAATCCCTATGTACATGACTTGGTGATAATTTTACACAAGATTAAGGGATCTAGTGAAGCTTAAATTTTCAAAGATTGGATGTATGGCTATGTAGAGATTATATTGGATAGGAAAAAATATATGTACTAAGGAGAGTTGATTTTTGGCTCACTAAAGAAAAATTGAGGCTTACTCAAATAATTAAGAAAGACTTCTTCATGTCATCATACCTAATGCACTACTTAGCTATAGACCTTGGACCAGTGAAATTTTTATCTATGACTACTGCCCCTCGCTATGGAAAGGTTGTGCCCTTACAAATAATAAAAGGGTGAATGATGTATTAATGAGAAAATTGTGTTTTGAGTTGGTTGGCATGCCATAAGAAAGGATTTCCCCTAAATCCCATCAAATAGTTGAAACTATGGTAGTGTATACATTCAGTTCCCCAAGTTCACCTACATTAGAGTAGGAGGTTTTGATAATGAACCAAAAAAGTTACTTAGGTACTCTATAGATTGCTTTGTGCTAGTAGAGATATGCAGACAAGTGACTTTTGTAGCAAACAGATAACTTCCCAACGAAAAATGGGAGGTCAGTTTCCTTGTCAAACTAGGTAAACTCTCATGTGAATCAATGAAAGATGTAATTAGTACTGGTTATGATTTATGTAATTTTGATTTTAAGTTTTATGAAGGAAGACAAGGCTTTGAAAATAAAGGATTCACAAGGACAATAGTGGAGCTAGAAGGGAAAATAACATCTTCCCCTCACATTGAAGACTTTTGGGAGAATTTCCTAAAAAAGAGAGAATTTAATAAGAGAGGTCATTTGAGATTATCATTGTCGTAAACTGTCTTTTTCTAATTGAAAATGAGCATACATGGGTTGCAAGAAGATGATTCAGAAGTTGTTGAACCAAAATATTTGAACTAGGAAAAAGTGACTTTCCTTAATGTTGATTGGACATAGAAGGAAGAAGTTTATATCACCAAGATGATTAAACCCATCATTGAGCACACAATTACTTAGCTAAAATAAAAGATAAAAGATAAAACACCTAGAATGTGATCAAAAGAACTAGCAATAATCTCACGACATTCCCTTGTAGTTAATACAATTGTTTTGGTTGATCATGCAAGTGAAAAAGGAAGTTCAAATGAGATAGACTGCTAACTAGTCAACAAGCAGCCTATAGTTCACATAACTTAGTCAAATACTAATTCTTAGAAGTGTGTGGGAATTGCAGCCCATGAACCTATTGTAATTTATTTGGACTAGGATAGGAATAGGATGTTGAATCTATTGACAGTGAACTCCAGGTTCAAGGGACTATGGGTACCCTCTCTTAAGTGATTGACATCTTGGTCACCCAGTTAAAGATATATTATTGAAAGAAACCTTTGAATTCGTATTGAATTAGCTATCTAACTCAATAACCTTTAATGCATAGCTTGGTAATTATGTCTACTCTAGTTAAGGATGTTGTGACCAAATATACTGACAAGACCCCAAGAACTAAAAGAACAAATTATGTAGCCAAGATGTTCACTAACACAAAAATAGGGGAGATCACTTCTAAAATTGTCCACTACAAACCCAAACTAGATTCCACTAACTTAAACGCTGGTGATTTTGAAATAACTAGAGTAGATTTAGGGGTTCTTAAAAAAGAAACCAAAGAACACTGGTTGGAGCAATCTACTCAGAATATGTTGGTTGAATCACACATAATTTGTAAAGAGAAAAAATAACTCAAACATATTATCAACATGCTTGTTGAGTACATAGATTCCTTTTCTAGTTTTGGTTCATTATCCTTGGTGCAAGCACCATAGGTCATTGACCCAAATTCTCCTAATAGAAAAAATCTATTGAAGAACCAACTATAAAGAGGTAAAACTATCATTGTTGTGATGGATAATCAGGTTGATGAGATAATTAAACATGAGGTGAAGTTCATTCAGGAATCTAGTTGTTGAATACAATTGATTAATTGTGTATTGTCTTTAATGTTACACAAAATGTAATATCATTACTAATCAGTGTATGACAAGCTCACTCAAGCATTGGTGACAATTTTCTATGTCTACCGAGCATTCTAGAGTTTTCCTAGTTTAGAAGACAATATCTACTGAGTTCACTCGGGCATCATTGGAAAGTTTGCAAACGTTGAGTGTTAATCGAGCTCACTCGGTTAATAAAGGAAATGTTGGATGGAACCAATGTTAACTGAGCTCACTCAGTTAACAAAGGAATTTTGTGTATATGCAATGTTAACTAAGTTCACTTGGTTAACATAGGAAAATTATTTTTGAGTTAGTGTCTACCAAGCACGGTTGACTAATGAAGGATTTTCTTGTTTTGGAATATTGAGTTCAATTGAATTGTCTAATGATTCTAGCCGACTGAGGAGATGAATATTAATTATTCTAAGTTATATTCTAGTTGTCTTGACAATATGAAAGATATAAATATAAGGTCAAGTTGAGAATTAAAAAAAGGAATGCATAGAAGATAATTGAAGATTTAATGATGCTAAGAGGAAGCAAATTAGAAGGATAAGTAGAATATCCTTGTGAAGCTGAAAAGATACGTTTGATCAA
The DNA here is from genome assembly GCA_028749045.1 of Cupressus sempervirens. Taxonomy (NCBI): domain Eukaryota; kingdom Viridiplantae; phylum Streptophyta; class Pinopsida; order Cupressales; family Cupressaceae; genus Cupressus; species Cupressus sempervirens. The sequence continues at coordinate 674,547,466 of CM053784.1, read as the reverse complement.
GAAGGATCAAGTATACAAGCTAAAATTGAGATCTATAATCAACAATTCAGTTCCATCAGAAATTGGGTCATCTCATTGTTACTCTCTAACCATTGTAGTAGTGATCTAAATCTCTTAAAAGAGTTATCTTAACAACTATTTATAAATCCTCTAACAAGGTGGTATTTCTATTGAATTGTCCTAAATACCTCTAACAAGGCCACTCCTAATAGGGTGATTAAATCCTCTAATAGGATCACACCCAACAGTGTGTTTTGTAACCTTTAATAGGGTTGGCTCCTAATAGGGCTCACTTCAGAAGAGTGAAAATTAGTAACTAGTTACAACTGGTAGTTTTTCCCAAATTGGGTTTCCATGTTAAATCTTGGTGTCTAATGTATTCATGTTATTTCTCTTATACATTTGCAACTAAGTTAAAGTAACATTAATCATAGATAACATCTTAAATATTTTCATGTTAAGCATTTACCAAGCTATTTCAATGTTTGTCAAGTTACAACATTTTTCTATGTGTTTGCTGAGCATCAACAAAATTAAGTTTGCACAGAGTTGTTTTGTACTGACATCTAAGGGATCTGGAAAATATATTTTTAGTAATTGATTCACCCCTCCCCTCTCAATTACTCCTCTTATATTTCCAACTTCCAACATGGTCTTTAATGATACAAAGGCCTTTCTTGGAGAGGTTCAAACCCAAACACCACTCTAGGAGGTAGACGAGGCTAAGTGGAAGTCAGTAGTCACCTAGATTTCTAAAATAGAATAATATGGAGCTGTTAAGTTCCTAGAGGAGAATCCCTTGAAGATAATTGATGCAGGAATGCTCTATGTCTTGAAGAAAAATATAGGATGAAAATTCTCTATATGTAGGTCCGCAATTGGTCAAGCTCAAATTGTTAAAAATTAAATCAATAATATGTATGCTAATTTGAGTAAAGATATGAAAATTATCAACCCATTCATGGGATCTCAATGGACGTGCTTACTAGGTGTGCTCGGTGATACTTGGTGTTCTCAGTGGTTGTTGTTGATACTTAGTGGTTTGGCTCATTGACTGGATGTTCTTGGAATATTTGATCATTAGACTTGGTAAATTTAATATGCATAGCATGATCATGATATCGATCGATCATGGGATAGGTTTGGACCTATTTAGGTCTTGGTTCCTTCTCCTATATGTAGTTGATTGTTGTAAGCCAATTAAGGCATTTTATTTTTATTTGGGTTCTAGATGACTATATTTGTTACAAGATGACTTGTGGTCATGCTAGTATAAAAGGAGGGTTTGGGTAGTGTTGTAGGCATTTTGAGAAGCAAAGATACATGAAGGGATCTTGAGTTGTGAATTAAGAGCACAACTAGTAGCTGAGTGTGGGCTTAGGAAATAAGAAGATTGCTTGGTGACTTGCAAGCACAAGTTTAGATCTAGATTGGGGTTTCTACCATATTGTTGTGCTATTACAGATATGGGCTAGCTAGGGGTTGGGTTGGATCTTGTGACATCTTGTAGAACTATTAATGTAATTTCTTTGTATTTGATCAGAACTAGGAAGGCCTTATATCCTGGCACATTTCATGTAGTCAGTTATTTGATGAATAAAAGAGTTTCTTTTTTATCAAATCTTGTGTTGCTTTTCATGTTTCCTCTTTGTGGTGTTTTTTGGGGGCTTGGTCACCTCCATTGGAGGTTCACTCGGCCTTATATTGCGTCACTTCACCAACTCTATGCATGAATTGCTCTCTCCTCCCAAATCCTCCTATTGAGGAGCCTATCTTTTCCTAGACCCTCTCTCTATTTGAGGCCTATGTACTAAACTCTCATCCTCATGTTCATCCTCCAATCCCTAGCCACTATTATCCCCCTAGTCTTGGAGCAAGTGGTTGGTCGGTTGCTAGAAGGAGCCCTATCCCTAGTCCCACCTTTGTTGTTGCCTCCTCCTCCACCCCCTTGATCTTCATCATCTCCACCACCTCTACCTCCTTCTTAGGGAAATCTTCCTCTAGGATCCATAAATATTAGGTAGGAATGATCCCAATCCATCTCCAATACTTTAAAGGCATTCCCACATCTACCACATTTGGAAGCAATTCTTATGTCACCCATTGTATCTCCTACACCTCTTGGAATCACATGTTGTATCTCAACTTTGGTCCCTAGCCTAGGGCCTCCTTTGCAAGATACCTCACATAGTCTATAACCTCACACTACTATAGTTTGCACCATTTTTTTATGACATCTCATTGCATTAGTGGGCGATATTTTGTCAAATGCACAACTAAATTTGTCAAAGCTAAATGAGCATCAAATATTGTGACAATTCATTCATTATTCGCTCATTTGACATCAACTAACATTGACAAGCATGCCCTAAAAATGTCAAAATATAAGAATGGTGAGAAATATTTTATTGGGCTTGTGTCAATGTTGTGTCATTGGACAACTAAAAAACTATCTAACATACTTGTCATCACGTGTATAACATCCACGTCAAATATTCTGTTAGCTTGTTCCTACAAAAGTATCCATGCGATGTCAAATCTCCCACTACCTATGAATGGTACTTTTGAAGAAGCAAGATAGGGGGAATAAAACCATAATCCATGTGCATGTACAATGGGTGGACGTTTAAAACTACAATTTCCAAAACATTTTCATTTCTCTTAGAGGTGGATAGGTTTCTTAGGTTATAGACCGTTGTGCATGTTGGAGTTTTGAATTTTATAGGTGATGAAATAAACCCAAAAAACCAACAAAATAAAATAACTAATATACTAGAAGACTAGAAATAAAAACAATTATGAATGCCCTTATTAGAAAACAAACAAGAAGTTCTAACCACCAATAATTTTTTGAATATCAAAAAATTGTTGATGGTCAAAACTGCTTGGTGGATTTTAATAGGGGAGTTCTTAGCTATTTTGATTATAAGTATTTTGGTGTTTTAGCTATTTCACTTATCTTTCTTGTTGAGGGCATTACCTTGCCTATAGTATTCTAAATTTCAATGTTTGTGACAGCTTATAACTTAAAAAACCTACAAACATCTCTAACAAACATGCAAATGTGTACTGGAAATCATATTTTTGAGCTCCATTTGTCATTAATCGTTATCGAATGAGGTTTCAACTATCCTCAACTTGCTTCCTCAAAAGTACCATATGTGTGTGCGTCACTTCCTGCATTTCCTAAAACTAAGAGATTGATGTAGTAAACATCTAAAATTAGCATTCATCTGCAATGGCCAATGTATATGGTATAAAAAGGTAATCTATAAAAAATAGTTAGTATGAAATGATAATCGAGGAAACATATACATGCAATGCCTTTAAAAAATCAATGACAAATGACAAAGAAATGATCAATTCCTAGAGGTTGTGTTACAAGACCCTATAGTCAATAAGAATCCTTCATAAACCATATATCTTAAGCACAATAAAAATAAGAAAAGAAAAGAAAAGAAAGGAGCATAACTCTCTAAATTTTCACACTCTCTAAAGTAGTATAGGTAGTATAAAATAATAATTTCACATTCTAATATATACAAAAGTGTGAGTTGTCTTACCAATAGTTTCACATTCTCCAATGTTAATTCTACCTTATCCATAATTCAATCCAAATGCATTGGAGTAGTGATTCAAAATGTAAGTTTTAAACCAGCTCAAATTAAAAAAATTAATTATTTAATGGTATGCCAATGTGCTCAACCACAATTTTGAAGTGTTTTAGAAGGTACAAAAGGAAATAAATTACCTAAGATTTAAGTCATATGATAGGGTTATTCATTTTATTTATTGAAAGTAAAAGATAATTTGTGTTTCTTTATGGATTAGTTTTATTTAATGAATTTGATGAGAATGTGAAGTGTTTGAAAATTATAGTTACAACTTACAAGTGATAAAGTTACATACCTTTGATTCTAGGTGCACAAACAATGAATGCAAATAGTTGACTGACAATGATGTATGTTTCCTTAATGAGCATATAATCCACATCTTCTTCTATTCCAATATCATCATGACTCGTGTCGCCTTTTATGGGAACCAAATGTTGTAACATAAACTTCTCATACCCATCACCATGATTTTTTTTGCAACATGAATATCTCTATATTCAAAACCTAACAAGACAAGAATATGAGGAATTTTCATAAGACAAACATTTCTCTCCATGCAAAATTTGATGTACAAAAATGTAATATGACAAAGAAATAGTTTTAGTGCTTATAAACAAGATGCAATAAAATATGAGATATACTTACTTCACTATTCAAGTTGTTGAGGGCAAAGGAAGAATATTCCTGAGCTTTGATTAGAAGAAGAAAAATTGCTACATCTAGTTACATCCTCAAAATGTATTATATTAGTGTTGTAGCAAGAAAAGGATTTATTTTAGTGGAAGAAAAATAAATTTAGTAGATTATATCATAAAAGTATAAAGATGGATTGTAATATACCTTTGGAAAAAAACTCTTGCTCTTTTGATATGGAAGTCCTTACCATGTTGATTTGTGATAGCATCAGTTAGATGCAAGAATATGTTGTTTAACATACCTCCATGAAGTCACTCGTTACATGATAGTGGATAGTTAAGAAGATGGAAGAAGGGAAAATCCATACTAATTTCAAAGACAATGGATAAAATATGGGAGGGAACAAATATAGTCCTTTGCATGGAGAAGCAAAAAATGATAGAGAAATGAAGTTTTGAAGAAGAATAAAATTAACTTTAGAAGAAAAGGATAGTAAAAGTACAAAAAAATAGAAAGAAAATGGTATTCTATTGACAAGAGAAAATAGAAGTCCCATGGAGATAAAATATGCATCTAAATGGGGAAAAGGAATGCATGCATAGTGTTAGTAAACATATTTATCCTCTCAAAAGTACCTTCACAAAATACCCTTAAATGCCCAAGTGAGAAGATAAACTAAACTAACAATTGAGTCACTTGCAATGATTATGTGCAAGTGCTCTCTGAGTTTTGATATGAAGGCTCAACTCCCTTCTTTAGATTCACAATGAACAAAAGAACTCAATATGTCTTTAACTTGAAGACGTGAAGGCTTTTAACATTCACTCATCATTATGAAATGAACATGTTTTTCAGACTTAGATAATAAAAGGAAGAAATAATAAATTACCATAAGATCACTCATTATGTTCTCCCTATTGTAGATAAATCAAAGGATTAAATATCTCAATTCACAAAAAATGAATACACAAACTAATAAGCTCCTTAGCTTAACATGATAGCATAACTATGTTTGGATAAGAAGGAGATAACCATAGCATTTATTTGAATCAGAAAGATAAACAATTATACCATAGGATCTGGAATGTGTAACCTTCTCTTTAATTTAAATATATAACAAAAATAACCATAAGGTTATTTGTCCCTGCAACTCCATCAAGTTATCAAACTAATTAGAAAATGTAGTATATTGGATATCCTCCTCTTCCCTGCTATAAAACAATACAACTGTATTATCCCTCCTTCCCTTTAGTCACAAGACTTCGGTGAAAAAGAAGAACCCATGGCCTCTCCAATATTTTGCAATAAATAACATTACGTGATTAGTATTCAGTTTCATAACTGAATCTTGGAAAGATTAATAATTAATCTTTTATCCATCTTTCATATATTTTAATATGATGATTCTTTTAAATGTTATGAAATAGTATTATAAAAGAAAAATTGTAATAAAATGGTTCTAGTTGTAGCTGGTAATCTTGAATATCTTGTTGGGTCTTAATTTCAAAACTCTTCATGAAATGAGCTTTCATATTGATCTTTTTCCTTAGAAATTTCTAGATAGACTTGAACTTAGATGTTAATAACTTTTCAACCCAATCATACGTTAGGAATCTCTCTAGTGATATTGTGCACAACTTTCCTTATAACAATATATTAAAAATTGAGCAAAATCCAATAGTGGAATAATTAATTATGGCCCCTACACTGAGACCCATTTTTATAGCCTATGGACTTTTAAAAATGTCCTATGCTTACAAAGTTGTCACAGTTTTCTCCAAAAAGTTGAATGAAAATGAGCACCATAAAACACTGTGATTATGTAGGTGTCATAATAATATCTTGGAGTTGCACCATATTTTTTCCTTTGTTGTAATTTTCTCTCAATCTTAGTATGAGTGACACTTGATTACATGTTTATGAAATTGATTATCCTCCACAGCTCAATACCCATTTTGATACAAAAATATTCAATTGCACATCAAGAAATTTAATCACTATCTAAAAAAAAAATATTCAATCCCACTTTGTATCCAATTCTCATAATTAGTCAAGTACCAAGTTGCATAGCAGAGGGTCTATACCTGCCAACATAAACTTGTCTTCAAATAGAGCTTGAATGAGACCCCCAATATAATTGTTGAAGACATCAAGAATAAAATATAGAATGAGAAAAAAGGTGACAAGAAACTAAATAGGCCCATAGTGATATCAAATGTTGTATATTTCAAAGCTGGCATGCTCTTAACTTGAACCTTGGAATTTTGAGAATCTAAGTTGCATGCTAAAATTTTGAATTGAACCTTGAACCTAAACTTTGGCTTTGAACTCAAACTTAGAACTTTGGGTTGTGAATCTTCATTTTGAACCATTGAAATTTGAACTTTTGAACTTTGAGGTTAAAGTTCAAGTTCAACATAGGCATAGAACACTCCTTATTTGCATTTTGAACTTTACAAAGGCATTATTACTAAAAAAAAACAACAAGAAATTGGAACAATTACTCTGTAGGACCAATTTGCAAGTTTTAAAAACTTGGGTGCTAAAGGCATATTTACACATATATAGCTAACTAGAGAAAAATTTTTTTTTTAAATCATAGGCAACTCCATGAAGTCATATGTTACATGCCAGTGGGTAGTTAAGAAGACAACTGAAGGGACAATCCATACTTATTTCAAAGACAATTGAGAAAAGATGAGCCCAAGAAGATAGTCTCTTCCGTGGAGGAATAAAAAATGCCAGAACATTAAATTGAGAAGAAAATGGTAGTATAAGGAAAGCAAAAGAGAAAGAAGGTGACAATGTATTTTCATTCAGAAATGGTAGTCCCTTAAAGGGTAGTGTTAGAGTAGTATTTTTTTTCTTACTACTTAAATCATTTTGATTTAATTAGTTAAGTTATTACTCTTTAGTGCTTAAGCTTTCTCTTAGGTGCATTAATAATTAATTCTTTTATTAATTATTAATGTGCAACTTAGCTTTCTTAGGCTTTACGGTTTCATTCACCTTTAAGGTTGAACTCTTGTATTAAAAAAAAAATCATTATCTTGGAATACATTTTCTCTCTTATTCTAATGAGATTTCCATGCTTCACTTTTTCCTCTTTGGCTTCCTTCTATCAATAGGCTATTTTTCATGCAGGTGTTCTTGGTGAACTGTGAAGTTGGTTTTCTCATCTTCTACATGGTATTAGAGCTTCCCTACTGCTACCTAGTCTAGACAACTTGAAGCTATGATTTGAAAAAAAAAAAGAACCAGCTTTTTGTGGTTGTTTTTTTCAGTCTGGAAGAGGCACATTTTTTGGTGCAGTTTGAGAAAAAATGGATGCTTTCATTGCGCTCAGAAGGCGTAGTATAGTCAAAATCCATATAAATTTTGTCATTTTTTACCACAATAGCCTCTGGGAAAAAGATTTCCCCCTCCCAGGCCGTACAGCTCAAAAAAAAGGCAAAAAAATCAATAAAATAAAATAAAATGCATTAAAATGCATTTTTCAGTGCAGGCAGACCATGCCACCCACACTCGGTCGGCACTGCTAGCGCAGTTAGCATGCCACCACCCCATCACCACCACCGCTGTGCTGCCCGGCCATCATCTCTACCACCCTATCACCGTCGTCAACTGCTAACATTAGTAACCAGGCAGTGACATCAGCATTCTGCTGCCCAAATTTTTTTCAGCAATCAAATTTGTTTTGACAACCAAATTTTTTTCTGGCAGACGACCACTTGAAAGTCATATGGCTATCAATATTTTTCCCGTCACTGTATTTTTTTAGAGAGCTTATTATTTGGAGGAGTGGGTGGTTTTTTGGTTGTATCTTTTGCATACGGTGTTTGTTTTTTAGAAATGAAATATTGTCAAAAAGTTGTTTCCAAGCCAAAGATGATGATGTTGGGTCCATTTTATGACTCAGCCATTTGAGCTCCTATTTTTGGTGTTGAAGTAGAGGCTTTAGTTTCCTACCTCTCTACATCTGGCATCCAAGTTTTCTTCTAGTTTTTTGTACTTTCCTTAGTTGTTTCTTTGGTATACGAGGGATAAATTTATACAATGTGGGGAGTGCATTTTCCTTTCTATAATTTAATTTAGAAATGACCCTTCTAGTTCTATCTACTTTCTCTCAATGGTAAACTCTTCTATCACCTACCTTACACCTCACAACTATCATACTTGGAAAGGATAGATGACTAGATTGCTTATGGAAAAGGGGTTATGGCCATGCCTCGATGCGGCTCTGCTAGTTCTACAGAGGCCTTATGAGGTTCTTCTGTAGTGAAATAAGATGGATGAAGCAATGGGCCTCATTGCACTAAATATTTTAGATTGGTTACAGTTTCATCTAGATGGTTTGACTACACCTAGGGCTATGTGGGATAAATTCTCCACCTTGTTTGGCATAATGAATCAGTTTAGTGTTTTATAGATAGATGCAGAGTTCACCTCCTTGGTACCTAAATCATTCACCAGTATTGAGGACTTATTCATGAAGTTCAAGTCTCTTCAATCTATTTTATAGGTTGCTTGAAAGAAAAAGTCAAATGATGAGTGTATCATTTTGATACTCTCAAAGCTTTGAGGTCCTTATCAAATTTCCACTTCTACCTTCTACTCCACTATGGATGCACTAGGTGCATGGTATGTTATGTCCTCTTTTGAGAAATTCAATGATAATGTAACTCATGAGTAGTCCAAACTCACTCAAATGGATTCACTTACAAGTTCATAGTCATAGGCATTACTTGCCAAGTCACCTTAGGGTATAGAGAAGCAGAAAGCAGATATCAGATTCCTCTTCTTAGCACTCTACTGGCCCATCATCTTCTTCTAAGAAAGTGAAATAGAAGACTAAGATTCCTACATATTCCTATTGTCCGAAGGGACCTCATGATAAGTCATATTATTTTTAGAAGAGATTTGATGGCTATGAGAAATAGATTGTAGATTTACAAGCTCTTCTTCAGAAGAGAATTATTTCCTGTCCATCCTCTTCTACCTCATAGGAGCCTACTTTTCAGTATTCTTCCATATCTTTGACATCTACACTAGATTTTGGATAGGGTCATGCATTATGGGCATCCATTGCATCCCCTTCCTAGGTCCCTTGGATACTAGATTCAAGTGCTTCTCAATATATGGCATCTTCTAAGGGGTCTTCTCCACTATTGAGGCTCCTCCCATTCCTCATATTCTCATGGCGAATAACACTACCCTAATAGTCTATGGTAAAGGTTTAATTGGCATTTAGGATGGTACATTCAATGATGTATTATATGTTCCATCTATGTCTACAAACCTTCTCTTGATTTATTAGATTACACACAGTGGATCAGGGAAGACAGTTGAGTTCCCTGCAGATTTAATCTTCATTCAGGATAGTGCAATAGGAGGCTTTATTGCTATAGGGATATTTGATCATACCACCTATCTCTACACCTTCTCACACTTTGGTCCATCATCTCAATTGTCAGAGCATAGCTCTTCTCTTTCGCGAGAGCATCATGTGGTGTAGTTAGGACACTTGAACATTTGTATTGTTCCCGAGATCACTATTTTGACTACCACACCACATCCAATTGAGATCTTTTCTCTTTAGCAGGATTCTTCTTCAGCTCTACCTAACCCTCCAGCTCCATTCATTGAGCCTCCAAATGCACTTGTTGAGGATTCTATAGAGGATGTTCATCTCCTCTTTCATGACAGTGTCAACTCGCCTACCTTGGGGATTCCCTTTTAGGATCCTCATGTGTTCTCCTTTGAGTATCAGTTAGGCCTTCTAGTTTCACCTCTCATTTAGGGGTTTCCTTGTTCTATACCTTTGTTTCTTTTGCATTGGAGTTTCATTGGTTTGATCATCTCTATAGGGGCTTCATCATTCTAGGGGGGCTTTGGTGTCTCTTCTCTCTCTCGTACGGGGATTGGTTGTACTTATGGTTTTGAGAGAGTCTCTTGAGCCATTTCCTTTTTTTGCTATTTTTTTCTATCTCTTTTTGGAGAGGATTTTTTCTGACTGGGTTTTGTCCTTTGTCTCTGGTTTACAGAGATTTCCTTGTATTGGGTACATGATCAGGCCATGTTGTCAGGACCCATTTCCTACTTTCATAGTTGTGCTAGGTTAGTGTTTCCCTTGCGCTTAGCTTAAGTGGGGGTGTTAGAGTTATATTTTATTTTCTTACTACTTAAATCATTTTTATTTAATTACTTAAGTTATTACTCTTTAGTGCTTAAGCTTTCTCTTAGGTGCATTAATAACTAATTATTTTATTAATTATTAATGTACAACCTAGCTTTCTTAGGCTTTAGGGTTTTGTTCACCTTTATGGTTGAACTCTTGTAAAAAAAAAATCATTTTGACTACCACACCACATCCAATTGAGATCTTTTCTCTTTAGCAGGATTCTTCTTCAGCTCTACCTAACCCTCAAGCTCCATTCATTGAGCCTCCAAGTGCACTTGTTGAGGATTCTATAGAGGATGTTCATCTCCTCTTTCATGACAGTGTCAACTCGCCTACCTTGGGGATTCCCTTTTAGGATCCTCATGTGTTCTCCTTTGAGTATCAGTTAGGCCTTCTAGTTTCACCTCTCATTTAGGGGTTTCCTTGTTCTATACCTTTGTTTCTTTTGCATTGGAGTTTCATTGGTTTGATCATCTCTATAGGGGCTTCATCATTCTAGGGGGGCTTTGGTGTCTCTTCTCTCTCTCGTACGGGGATTGGTTGTACTTATGGTTTTGAGAGAGTCTCTTGAGCCATTTCCTTTTTTTGCTATTTTTTTCTATCTCTTTTTGGAGAGGATTTTTTCTGACTGGGTTTTGTCCTTTGTCTCTGGTTTACAGAGATTTCCTTGTATTGGGTACATGATCAGGCCATGTTGTCAGGACCCATTTCCTACTTTCATAGTTGTGCTAGGTTAGTGTTTCCCTTGCGCTTAGCTTAAGTGGGGGTGTTAGAGTTATATTTTATTTTCTTACTACTTAAATCATTTTTATTTAATTACTTAAGTTATTACTCTTTAGTGCTTAAGCTTTCTCTTAGGTGCATTAATAACTAATTATTTTATTAATTATTAATGTACAACCTAGCTTTCTTAGGCTTTAGGGTTTTGTTCACCTTTATGGTTGAACTCTTGTAAAAAAAAAATCATTTTGACTACCACACCACATCCAATTGAGATCTTTTCTCTTTAGCAGGATTCTTCTTCAGCTCTACCTAACCCTCAAGCTCCATTCATTGAGCCTCCAAGTGCACTTGTTGAGGATTCTATAGAGGATTTTCATCTCCTCTTTCATGACAGTGTCAACTCGCCTACCTTGGGGATTCCCTTTTAGGATCCTCATGTGTTCTCCTTTGAGTATCAGTTAGGCCTTCTAGTTTCACCTCTCATTTAGGGGTTTCCTTGTTCTATACCTTTGTTTCTTTTGCATTGGAGTTTCATTGGTTTGATCATCTCTATAGGGGCTTCATCATTCTAGGGGGGCTTTGGTGTCTCTTCTCTCTCTCGTACGGGGATTGGTTGTACTTATGGTTTTGAGAGAGTCTCTTGAGCCATTTCCTTTTTTTGCTATTTTTTTCTATCTCTTTTTGGAGAGGATTTTTTCTGACTGGGTTTTGTCCTTTGTCTCTGGTTTACAGAGATTTCCTTGTATTGGGTACATGATCAGGCCATGTTGTTAGGACCCATTTCCTACTTTCATAGTTGTGCTAGGTTAGTGTTTCCCTTGCGCTTAGCTTAAGTGGGGGTGTTAGAGTTATATTTTATTTTCTTACTACTTAAATCATTTTTATTTAATTACTTAAGTTATTACTCTTTAGTGCTTAAGCTTTCTCTTAGGTGCATTAATAACTAATTATTTTATTAATTATTAATGTACAACCTAGCTTTCTTAGGCTTTAGGGTTTTGTTCACCTTTATGGTTGAACTCTTGTAAAAAAAAAATCATTGTCTTGGAATACATTTTCTCTCTTATTCTAGTAATATTTCCAAGCTTTGTTTTTTCCTCTTTGTCTTCCTTCCAGCAACAGGTTATTTTGTATGTAGGTGTTCTTAGCGAACTATGAATTTGGTCTTCTGAACTTCTATAGGTAGATTATGCATCTACAAGGGGGAAATGAAGGCATTCATAGCTAGCTATGAAGGAAAATCAAGGGGCATGGGGAAAATGCAATGAAAAAAAATAAAAGGAGCAAAAACAGTGGAGAAAAGAAAATCTACAAGACAAACATAATGGTTGACATGAAGAAGGGTAAAATATATAAGGTATTCTCGATGTGAATTAAGATAAGCACTAAGAACCAAATATGAATCCTTATAGCCTTTTGTAATGACAAAATGTGAAATATAATAGTCATAAAGTTGTGAGAGGATGATTTTTTCCATCTTTTCAATACATAATTCTCTAGTGAACATCTTTTTAGTTTAGAACTCTCTAGTAAACATCTAATAATAATAAAAATAAATAAATTATATTTAAAATATTTATTGCCATAGGATATTGTATACCTAAACTTAAATGCAATAAAAAAAATTATAACTTCATAATTCAGGTTTAGAAAGCATATAATGACCTCTAAATCAATTCGATGGAGGTGGAATCTACTCTTGAAATAAGATCAACATTTGAAAACACTTTAACATTTGAAATTTTCTCTTGGAAGAAAAAATAACACAAACCAAACTATTTTTAAGCCAAATTTTGGACTTTAGTATAAAAAGAACCATTAAGATATAGTTTAAAGGTTCCAAGGATTGGAAGTAAGTATTTCATAAACTTTCTTTGGAAAAGTGGCTTTTTTGAGGCCTAAAAACTATCAATTTTTCCATTTTGAGGGTTTTGATCCAAAATTCCATCGAGTAATATATATTTTTATAATAGAGGAAAATGAGTATTTAAAAGTGCATTTTTCTTTGGAAGTTCTTTGGAAATATGTTGAGAAAGGAATTTAATTTAGTTGTTGGAGGCCTAATAGGAAAGGTCAATGGTGTTTTCTAAATAATTGACTATGTGGAGTTTGAAACCTGGTTGTTTCAATAGAATTGACTTAGTTGAGACCTTAGGATTCCTTGGGGGTCATAGAGAAAGGTAAATCTAAGTTTTGGCCTTTTAGGTCTCTTGAATGTGTTAAGGAGTATTTGGGATAAGCCCTCTTTGTTTCAAACATGTCTGTAAATCAATGTAGAGATAAGAAAGTTTGATCTAGATGTGATCATATTTTGAGAAGGTGATTGAATTGTACCAAATAGATGTGGATCCTAGGAGTGGTTGACCATTAATAGGTTTAAGAATGAGAATGGTTGGATCTAGTATATTATCAAGCTTTTCTTTGTTTGAAGTGTAGGTTACTATTATCAACTTAATAGAGCCAAGCCGCCCACCCCCCCAACAACATAACTCTCAATCCCCATTAATATCTAACATTCATTCATTATTTCATCCATTATCACATGAAGTATACATTTAACATCCAAAGCTAACATCTAATATCATTTCATTCTTTTTTCATTAATAAAATATAACATCAATTCATTAACACATGACACTCATTACACATAAAATTTAGTAACATTTATTAAAATTAGCACATAAAATATTCTATTGTCCAACATCATCTTCGACATCATTTTTTTTCCTCCACCTTATCTTGTTGAACACCCCCTAGAGTTGAAATACAAAAGGTTATGTTAATAAAAAAATCAATTTTAATTAAATTTGTTTAAAGAGATTAAGGATTGATCGCATACCTCTACATTTCACTCATGTCATTGATCTTCTTCTTTACCCAACTCCTCATCATGATCATCATTTCTATCATTTTTTTTATCATCCTTGTTGTTATCACCATCACCATCACCGCCACCACCATCATCATCATCATCACCATCATCATCACCACCATTGTCATCACCATCATCATCATCTTCATCTTCTTCTTCATGAATGTCTCCATCAAGAACATCATCTACATCATCTTCTTCTTCTATCACATTATACTTTATTGACCTTCCTCTTGGATCATGTCTAACAACAAAAGACAAGCCCAATTTATGTGGAACCTCTGAGTAAAATAAATGTTTACATTGGCTTGGAATAACGCAAGGATCATGATCCCCAACTGGCTTTAATGGCCTTATATTAACCATTTTAAATCCATTTTCATGCTCAATAACAATTCTATCAGGATCATTTTTACTGAGTCATATCATGTACCATTAGATGATGAAGGGATTCATTTTGAAGAAATTAAAGTCACAATCAAGTATACCATCCAAAATGCCATAGTATTGTTTGAGACTCCTAAGGATGCATGCCATTTCTAGATGAAATATTAGCCACCTCAAAGACTGTAGTTATCCATGAATCACAAGTTTTCTTTGTATCATCCAACTTTTTGATGTGAAATTTATAATCATTGCACCAAATAGCCTTGTGGTATTTGAGCTACAATAAAATGTCAACATGTAAAAAAATGCATCATAACTTGATTAACATACATATCATTAATAAATTTATACGTACCCCATGACCTATTAATCCATATACTAAATCAATAACCTTTTGTGTAACATTAGAATCCCATGTTATTGTGTAGCCATATTTTCAATATTGTTCAATCTATACCATCATCTAATCAAGATTATTTGCAAAACATAAATGCAATGCATCCCACTCTCAACCAACTATACAAAAAATAAACGAGCAACTTAGAAGTGATTTATTTTGAAGATTAAGAATTAATTAAGGACAATAACATCTTATATTTACCTTTCACTTTCCCCATCAAGAACTCCCCTTCAAATTGGTTAATGGGGTTGGGATCACTCCAAGCTTACGAAGATATTCAATAACATACACAATAGTCTGGTATACCATATATCCCTCCACCATAGGACCCTCAGGATATGCTCTTTGTCAAACTAGAGCCTTCAAAAATTTCAAGTGCCTCTACACTACCCACATTGACCTAGTTCATATAGGTCCACACGGCCATAGAATTTTAGGGTGAGTTCTTATACGTTTCAATTTCCTCAACTTGGTATATGAGGTAGTATTCTTGTGCATTCAAAAAATTTGAAGCTAGACACTTTTCCATTTCACACATCAGACGAAGAATTTTTCTCTTCCAATATTTTATATCATCTTTATGGATTTCTTTAGATGACAACCACCTACAAGAGATTAAAGACATAAAAATGTATAGGTACGAGACTTTACAAAATAATATACAAATATTACATAACAAGAAAAAAAAAATGTGAATATAATATACCTATACAAAAAATTGAACAAATATCACTACTTACCTCATGTATTTTCTGAGATCATATATGAATTTCTTGACATTATTATCAAAGTGGTATGGGAGACATAGAGGTAGCTTGCATTGCAACAAGTATTAGTTTATTATTTCATTATTTTGTAACATAATAGAATTAAAAATACATGCAGTTGACATATATGTAATAAATACATAACAACGTAAAATACCTTCATGAAGGTATGTCAATCATGCATTTTCAACCCTATGCCAAATTCATTTTTCTTTGATAAAAGATTGCTTATGTTTGAAGAAAATCCTATGGGAAACCACTTATTTTGTATGGCTTCTTTCAGAGCATTTCTTTGTTTCTCTATTAATAACCAAGGAAGGGCACTTCTATTGATCCGGTTTCCATGGGTATTTTATTGAATGGTATCTTTCATTGCAAGAGTTGATTCATGAATGTCAGTACAAATTTTTACAAGTTTTTCTTTGCAATTTCTTCCATCCATTATATTTCCATAATGTCTCTATTACATTCTTTCCAATATGCATAGTATCAAACAATTGCACAACTTGTAGATCTTTGGAATATGAAAACTTATAAAATTGTCTAGGATAAAATGTTAGTCCCTTTGAAAGGTGGTCATTGATGTCTTGATGACCTTCACCATCATCAGTAAACAAAGCACAATAGAAAAATTTTAATTCCCAATATAAACTATTTGGTGGAATGGCATTGCCTTGATGATTAATTCTATTATATTCAAAATTTCATAGGTGAGGTTTCATCCTTTGCAGCTTTGATGTAGTCTCTTCTTTCCCATTGAATTTTTTTTTTTTGACACTTCATTTCTTATGATTCATGTGGAGGCAGTGCCTGCACTCATCAAACACTTGCTTTCCTAAAGTTTTGTATAGATGAGACTTCATCTTTGGAACACAAAATGGACATGCAAATTTTTCCTTTGTTTTAAGTCCTACAATATAATGATATAATTGGATTAAATATGTTAATTTTCATAATTATAATTATCATGCACGATTGGAACACTTTAATGTACTAATAAAATGTGTTATCCCTGGGGCATCATGTGTTGTCCATACAAACATCACATGGAATTGAAATTTTATTTGTCCTATTGGTCTAGAGACATCATACATAGTGACACCCTTCCATAACTCCAGACTCTCATCAATAAGAGGCTCAATTTATACATTCATATCTTTAACTTGGTACTTTCCTAGTTGAATGAACAACAACATTACATTAATATTGTGACCATTTTATTCTAAAACTTATAACTACATGTACATAACTATTAAATGAAAGAAAAAACCTACAACAATAATTTTCAATATGATGTGCTCTCTCTTTATTGACATCCATGGAGGAATGTTAATGTTGGTAACAAAAATAGGCCACAATGAGATCTCATCTCTCCAAATGGATTCATACCGTCTACTGCCAATGAAAGCCTAAGATTATGAGGTTCTTCTTTAAAGTGTCACCACTTTTCCTCTATGTCCCTAAATGTTAAACCATTCAAATAAATCCATCTTTACTTCTATTATGTGCATTTTAATCCATAAATTGAGCCAACATACTACACCTGAATAACCATTGCATACGTGGAATAATAGGAATATAATGAAGATCCTTGTGGGGTACATTTTTTGTTTTTAATTTGTTCGATATCTACTCGTCTAAGATTTAGGGCATTCTAGTGCAAATTCATGTTCTTTATGATACATAATATGATCATTGAGACATGTATTTATTTCTTAATACTCCATTCCAATGTCTTTCATAATGGAGGATAATTCTCTGTATGAGTGGGGTAGAGTATTTGATGGTGACAACAAAAGATCACCTATCAATCTACATCAAAAAATATAACTTGTTCATATAAAAAATATTAACAGAACATGCTTCACTCATTATTAACTATAATGACAAATATGACATACCTTAACATACGTGACATTTTTTTGTTGGATAAACCATTCATAACCTTCGAGTTCACCAACAAGAATACAATAGAAATAAGAGATTTTGGGGCCCTTCATAAAGGGTCACCTCTGCCTTCATAAGTAGAGGCATATCATGAACATCAATGTCATCATCATGATTATCATCACTTATGTTGGTACCACACATGTCATGAATTAATGCATTTGTACCATCATCTTCAAATATTTTTTCTAATGCATGATTGTCATCTTCCATGGGAACATTATCTTCAGCTTTGATATTCACACCTCCATGTTCCTCCTATTGGAAATATAAGAGGTGTAACTAAGAAGGGAGGGTTGAATCAATTACCACTAAAATAAATCCTAGATCCCTTAGATGTTAGGGCAGAACATAAAATTCACTAAAAAATAATGTTTCTCGGCAAACACACAGACACTCAGTTAATACTAATAATATGTTGTAACTCGATAACCACCAAAATAACAACCGTAACTCAAAAAATTATCAACATGCAAGTCTTAAGATATTATCTATGATTAACCTTAATTAACTTAGTTTCATACACATGAAATAAATAGCATGAACAAAAGTGACGCTAAGATTTAACGTGGAAACCCAATTTGGGAAAAACCACCAATTGCAATTAGTTACTAATTTTCACTCTTTTGAAGTGAGCCATGTTAGGAGCTAACCCTGTTAAAGGTTACAAAATATATTTTTAGGTGTGACCTTATTAAAGGATTTAATCACCCTATTAGGAGTTGCCTTATTAGAGGTCTTTAGACACTTCAATCTAGAAATCCCATCTTGTCAGAGGATTTACAAATAGTTGTTAAGCCAACTTTGTTAAGAGATTTAGATCACTGTTACAATGGTTAGAGAGTAACAATGAGATGACCTGATTTTTGATGTAACTATATTGCTGATTTCAAATCTCAATTTTGGCTTGAATACTTGATCATTTATGATTGAATGTATCTTTGCAGCTCCACAAGGATATTCTGCTTATCCTTCTAATTTGCTTCCTCTAAGCATCTTCTATTCTTCCATACACTTGCACACATTCAATCATCAACTTGACCTTATACTTTTATCATATCCATTGTAAATTTAGCTTGAATATAACTTAGAATAATTAATATTCATCTTCTTAGTAAACTAAAACCAACAAACAAATCCATTAAACTCAAAATGCCAAAACAAGAAAATCCTTCGTTAGTCAACCCTACTCGATAGACACTAACTCAAAAATGATTTTCCTATGTTAACCAAGTGAACTTGGTTAACACTGCATCTTTGCTAACTTCCTTTGATAACTAAGTGATCTCGATTAACATTGGTTCTATCTAGCATTTCCTTTGTTACCCGAGTGAGCTCGGTCAACACTCAACTTCTGTAAACTTCTCTTTGATGCCCAGTGAGCTCGGTAGACACTGCCTTCTAAACTTGACAAACACTGGAATATTTGGAAGACATAGGAAAATGTCTTCATCACCCGAGTGAGCTATGCATATGCTGATTGGTAAAGATATGACATTTTGTGTAACATCAAAGATAATACACAATTAACCAATTGTTTTCAACAGTCTCCTTCTTTGGCATTTATGGCAACACAACATGTCATAATACAATGAAATTTCAGAGAAAAAAAATAGTAAGGAAAATATTCTTAGTTTCATTCTGATTCTCATCCATGAGAACTCCATCTATCATTGTGAACTCTTGTTGCCTTCAATTTCTCCCTCTGTTAGCAAACATTCCTTGTTTGATATTAGCTTTGAATATTTCAAACCAGGTTCTTCATCTTTGACATCTCTGACTGAACTCTTTGCAAATTTCACCTCATCATAGAACTTTCCATCTTTAAAAAATTTCTATGAATATGAAAACAAACTCTCCCTCTTTGACATCTTATGCCAAAGACAATATTCAGTGAATATCAATGTACCTCATGTACCAATTCTTATGCAATCTACCCTTTTAATACTGCATCAACTTAATTGATCTTCAACATGCTCTAGTTGATGCATCACTAAACTTCATTTAGTGAGCTTTAGATAGGGGAATGACCCCTAACTTGCCTCTTAGATACAAAAATGCATCCTTAGGTAATGACTTAGTGAATATGTCTGTAATTTGTTCTTTAGTATTTACATAGTCCAATCTTATCTCTTTATCTTGCACTAATTCTCTCATAAAATGATATTTTATTGCAATATGCTTGGTCTTGGTATGCATCACAATATTCTTTGATATATTAATTGCAATGGTGTTATCACAAAAGATAACCACTGGATCCTTGATTTCTACCTTCATACCTACCAACAGTTGTTTGAACCAAAAAAACATTGGAACAATTAATTGTTGTTGCAACATACTCTAGTTTTACTAAAAACTAAGGAATATAATTTTTTTTCTTGCTTGTCCAAGACACTAGTCTTTTACCAAGAAAGAACACTCTACCACTGGTGCTTTTCTTATCATCAACACTTCCTGCTCAATCTACATCAGTGAAGGCTTTCAAATCTAAATTTCCTCCTTTCTTGTACTACAATCCATAGTCTTTAGTACTCTTCAAATACCTCATGATTCTCTTGATTTCCATCATGTGATTTTTTTTTTAAGATTTTTTGAAAATCTTTCCACCATACCAACTGTTAATGCAATATTAGGCCTTGTATGCACTACATATTGTAGCTTACCAATCAGTGATTTGTATGTGGTTTGATCTACTTCCTTGGAATCATCATTCTTGGAAAGCTTATGTCCAATAGACATAGGTATTCAAACTAGTCTTGAAACTTCCATTCCAAACTTCTTTAGTATCTCTTTGATATACGTGGATCGAGTAATGTAGATACCATCTTTCTTCTGCTAAATTTGTAATACAACAAAGAATTTTATCTCTCCAAACATGGACATCTAAAATTCTTTTCTCATTTATTCTGAAAAAGCTTTGCATAAATCATCATTTATAGTAAACAATGTGTCATCCACAAAGATTTCTACCAATACAATCTTCTTGTTTGGTCCTTCTTTGATATATAGGTTGTTGTTATCATTTGTCCTTTGAAAACCAATCTTCATCAAATAGTTAGGAAGTCTTTCATACCAAGCTCTAGGGCCTTGCTTGAGACCATACAATGCTTTGTGTAGTTTACAAACCATATCATTTTTTCTCAGATCTACAAAACCTTCTGGTTGTTCTATGTAAACTTCATCTTCAAGAATTTCATTCAGGAATGAAGATTTCACATCCATTTGATAAACTTTAAATCATTTATGTGCAACATAAGAAAGTAAAGTCCTAACACCTTCTAATCTTGCAACAAGAGTAAAAGTTTCACCATAATCAATACCTTCTTCTTGAGAATAACCTTTACATACTAACCTTGCTTTGTTTTTGAAAATTTTTCCATCTTCATTTAGCTTATTTCTAAAAACCCACTTTGTGCAAATTACATTCTTGTCCTTGGGTCTAGGAACAAGAGTCCAGGTATTATTCATTTCTATCTATTCTATCTCTTCATTTATTTCTTCAATCTAACTTTCATTATTCAAAGCATCTTTAACTAGTCTATGTTCAAATCCAACAAGCAAACATGTACCTTTCAAAAAAAAAATTTGTCATTGTTCCATTTGACTTGTCTCTAATGATCTAATCAGGTGCATGGTGCCTTCTGACATATCTTGCTAACATAGGTAATTTGGATTTAGAACTTTTTCCACTAGCCTCACCATGATCTTCTATATCAAGCTCGAGTCCCACTATCTATGACTCGGGTCCTTCAAACTCAGTTTTCTCTGGCTGCATCTTAGTAGCCTCTGACTGTGACTCGAGTTTCACTAGATGCAACTCGATAGCTTCTGGAGATTTTGGGTACTCAGGAGGTGAAATTTGTTTACTTACAATTAGATTTGGCAATGTATCAGGTTCATAGTACGATAAGCTTTTTGTAATAATTGGGTTCTTTGTTGCTCTCTTCTTCTCTCTTTTCTACAAACTCATCAATTCTCACATCTACACTTTCTATAATCTTATGAGTGGATAAATTCAAACATTTATATGCTTTACTTGTGCAGGAGTATCCTAGGAATATACCTTCATCACCTTTGACATCAAATTTACCTTTTCTAGATTCCTTCAAGATATAACATTTGCTACCAAATACTTTCAAGTAACTTACATTAGGTTTGTAGCCATACCATAGTTCGTAAGGAGTTTGATTTGAGTCTTTCTTTAGTTGTACTCTATTCAAGGTATGCACTACAGTACTAATTGCTTCCTTCTAGTATTTGATTGCAACATTCTTTTCTATCATTAAATTTCTTGCACAATCTATGATGGATTTGTTCCTTCTTTTAGCTATACCATTCTTCTATGCTATATCAGGGGTTGATATTTGTCTTTTAATTCCTCTTTCAGTGTAGAATTTATTGAATTCATTGGAAATGAATTCACCAACTCTATCTGATCTCAAACACTTCAACTTTTTTCTAGTTTCCTTCTCTACTCTTGCTAGATACCACTTAAACTTTTGAAATACGTTATACTTATCTTTTAGATACATTACAGTCATCATTCTAGAATAATCATCAACAAAAAGAATAAAGTACTTATCTCCATTGTAGTTCTCAATTCCAATAGGTCCACATAAGTTTTTATGAACTAGCTCCAAGACTTCTTCAGAATGACAATTCTTGCTTTTGAAACTTGACTTGCCCATCTTACCAATTTGACAACTTTTGCATAGGCCCATATCAGGTTTCCATGAACTAGGAATGCCTCTTACTTTTTTGTTTTTTCTTAACTTGATCAAATTATCAAAGTTCACATGACATAACCTTTTATGCCATAACCATCTTTCTTCTACTTGAGCAATGAAACATGAACTTTCACTAAGATCTAGGTAGAATAAGTAACCTTGTGTTTGGTTACCAAACCCAATTAGATTCCCGCCTTTTCCATCTAGCAGCTTGGCCTTCCCATTCATAAATTCTACCTTGAATCCAATGTTATTCAATTATGCCACATTAGTAGATTATGCTTTAGTCCTTCAACCCAATAAGCATTATCACATCTAAATTCATTGGTTAGTGAGATATAACATTTTCCCTTTATGCAACATGGTTCATTGTTTCCAACTCTCACACTTCCACCATCATAGTGTTCCATATGTTAAAACTTTGTTTTCATTTTTGCTAACATGAGAGATAAGTTTCATTTTATCTTCTTCATCATCAAATTCATCTTTTACAACAATATAGACCATCTCATCATCATCACTACTATCTGAATCTCTAGCCATAAAACAAGATTTCTTACCTTTATCCTTGTAGCCCTTGAAGTTCTTGAAATCATTCTTTCCTTTAAACTTGTTGTGTTTCTTTTCATCTTTGTCTTCTCTATTTGGACACCTTGTAGTAATGTGACCAACTTCTTCACAAGAAAAGAAAATTAAAGGAATTTTACCTTTATACTTTCCTTTTCCTTTGGGATACCTTCTTGCAAGTAATGCTTCAATAGTTTCAAGATTACTGTCAGAACTATCTTCTTCTTCACTTTCAAATTGTTTTCCTTTTGACCTTTTAGCTTTATTCTTGAGTGATAACTTGGCTTCAAATGCAAACTCAAGAATGCTAGAACTAGGAATATAATTATCATAGTTATCTAGCTCAAATGTTGTCAATCTTCCAACTACTACATCCAATGTTATATCATTCTTTGGATTGTATCTCATTTCTTGAATTGTTGATACTCTGATTTCATATATAGGAAGAAGTGTTGTAAGAAACTTACTTACCACTATCTCATCTTCAATATTTCCTCCTGAAGCTTTGATTGCACAAACACTGGCTTTGATTCTATCACTGTACATTTTCAGCTTTAGCTCTTCTTGCATTATCATCTCCTCCATAGATGGCTTTCAGCTTGATCCACATCTCATAAGCAATTTCAAAGTCTTTGACTTCATCAAATTCATCCTAGTTGAGAGATGAAGCAATATGAATCATCATAAGGTTATGACTCTTCTTCTTTGCAATTTCTTCAACAATCATAGTTCAAGTAGGTGTCACATATTTGTAGTCTAGGTACTTTAGGCCTAAATCTCCAATGGTTGCCAAATGTAGTCTCATGAGTTATTGTCATGCCTTAAAGTTATCTATGTTTATCTTAGGGATCTCCCTTTTGTAATACATCTTGATCTTTAGCTTAGGTCCTTGAAACCTTCTCTACAAGCACCAAAAGCTCTGATACCAATTATTGGAAATATAAGAGGAGTAACTAAGAGGGGAGGGTCAAATTAGTTACCACTAAAATAAATCCTAGATCCCTTATATGTAAGGACAGAACATAAACTTCACTAAAAAATATTGTTACTTAGAAACACATGGGCACTTAGTTAATACTGATAATATGATGTAACTCTGTAACCGTTGAAATAACAACTATAACTAGGAAAATGCTCAACATGAAAGTCTTATGATATTATATGTGATTAAACTTAATTAGCTTAGTTACATTCACATGAAAGAAATAGCATGAACAAAAGTGAAACGAAGATTTATCATGGAAATCCAATTTGGGAAAAACCACCAATTGCAACTAGTTACTGATTTTCACTCTTCTGAAGTGAGCCCTGTTAGGAGCCAACCTTGTTAAAGGTTACAAAACACATTGTTAGGTGTGACCCTATTACAGGATTAAATTGCCCTATTAGGAGTGGCCTTAGTACAGATCTTTAGACACTTCAATCTAGAAATGCCACCTTGTTAAACGATTTACAAATAGTTGTTAAGCCAACTCTATTAAGAGATTTTGATCACTGCTATAATGGTTAGAGAGTAACAATGAGATGACCTAGTTTATAATGCAACTTTATTTTTTATTTTAGATCTCAATTTTGGCTCGAATACTTGATTCTTTCTGATCAAATGTATCTTTGCAGCTCCACAAGGATATTCTAATTATCCTTCTAATTCCCTTCCTCTAAGCATCTTCTATTCTTCCATACACTGGCACACATTCAATCATCAACTTGACCTTATACTTATATCATATCCATTTTTAAGTCAACTTGAATATAACTTGAAAAATTAATATTCATCTCCTCAATCGACTATAACCAACAAACAAATCCATTAAAGTCAATATGCCAAAACAAGAAAATCCTTCGTTACCCGACCCTGCTCAGTAGACACTAACTCAGAAATGATTTTCTTGTCATAACCAAGTGAACTTGGTTAACATTGCATCTTTTCTAACTTCCTTTGGATCAATAGATGACTAATTTATATATCAATAGTATTATTCAATGAAAATTATATGTCAATAACTATATCAAACTATAGAAGACTAGGGGAAAGAAGAATAACTAAAATCAAAAGTATAACATGCAATAGCAAGTTTTATTATACATTAGGTCTATAAAATATTTAGAGCTTGGATGTACAAATTCCTATGGTATCTTCATGTTCAACAACTAAGATAGATAACTCACTAATTTTTTAACGAACCTCATTATTGATAGTTGAATAGAATTTTCTCTTTGACTCAAAAACTAAAATATAATTTAAATTAGAAATTTATAAGTAAATTAAATAGTAGATTAACAAAAAGTGCTACTATTAACTCAAAAATATTATCAAGAATATTTTGATTGATGGAAGTATAAACATGATAACAAGATACTGGGGGGTGTGAATCAAAATCTTAAGCACTTCTACTTTTTCAATAGTTCACTCACATTCATCAATTGTCTTGTGCATGTAAAACTTGTAATAGTAAACTTACTATAACATGCAAATTTGATCTATCACATACATGAAAATAAATACATAACACAATATTTTTTACCCAAAAACACTCCAAGGTGAAGGTAAAACTGGGGTGGGGATGACACCACAAATCTTCACGACTGCAATAATAAAAGTGTTTGAAACTGCTAGGTCTCACCTTGGTATAGTGTTTAACACTTACAATAAAGTAAGGACACTGTTAGGAGATTTACAAAGATCTATTAAGATATTTACCCTGAATTAAGTTGGTTAGAATTGATTTAGTACCTCACTCTCGATATGCTCTATAAGATAATTTTGAGTCCTCTCCTTGCTAACTGATCCTCTCTTCTAATATAATAAAACTTTTCTTCCATCTCATTCCTCTAAATAGGTCACTTTCTCTATTAAGAGATAACAAAACACTTTCACTGACTTTTGATATGATCTCGATATTTCACTTCACTAATTGCATTTTACTCCTTGTTTGCATACACTCTTCTCCTCTCATCTCATCGCCACACCATACCATATGATCTAGGCTAAGATCTTCTCTATTTAAAGAGTTTTGTAAAGAGTTTTCTAGATACTTCCATATTTTGCCTCTTCATCTAAATCATTGATCACAAAACATAGGGATCTGTTGTAAGTTTATCCAAATTCTAAAGATATAATACTGATGGAGAATT
The DNA here is from genome assembly GCA_028749045.1 of Cupressus sempervirens. Taxonomy (NCBI): domain Eukaryota; kingdom Viridiplantae; phylum Streptophyta; class Pinopsida; order Cupressales; family Cupressaceae; genus Cupressus; species Cupressus sempervirens. The sequence goes on along the minus strand of CM053784.1, from coordinate 674,521,510 downwards.
ATTACCTTGTTGAAATTTACCTACTACAATTCTGGACTGAATTTTATTGTTTTGGAAGTCTGCAATAAATTTAGGAAATTATTTTTTATTTTTGTACTAAATCACCAAGGAGAAGATTGCTAGAAGAGCATACTTAAGATTGTATTATGTGTCTTGTATCCACAATCTTGCTCCTTCTTATATATTAACCAAGGGTTTTTTCTTTTCATAAGATAACAACCCCTTTAGGTCGGCCCTCCATGAAACAATCTACTCCTCCACAAATTAGTGGTATTTTTCCATTAACTAATAGTTAATTATTAATTAACTACAATAGTCAAATATAATGCACATCAATGTGCCTAGAAAATTGTCGATCTATTCTAGGGAGATACATTTATCATGAGGCCATATATAAAGGAAATTACATGCATTATAGATCTATCTAATCTGAAAAATCAGAACATTAATATGATCAAGTTTTTAGGATTTAACACTCCCTCTTAACTTGATAATATAAATGAGAGAAACATATCTAGCAACATTGTTAAGCATAGATTTGTACTCTATATCTATCTAATTCTTCCAAGCATGTAGTATCATGGTACACATTAAACTTTGTCATATTACTAAACCTGTAATATGAATTATCACTAATATTGGTGATAACTATATTATATGTGATGTAATACATAGGATAAAATCCAAAGAATGATTAAATTCTTCCTTTATCCAAATTGTGACTCATAGGCACTGACAAGCCTATATCATAATATGATCCTGAATTAAGATCTGCCAGTATACATGATAAAATTTAGAGAATGATTAAATTCTTCGCTTATCCAAATTGAGGCTCATAGACATAGAAATGTCTATAACACAATACGATCTTTAATTCATCCAGATCTGTTAGTAGTTCCCTACCATTATAGAAGATTATCTTAGAGATTTTCATCTCATATAATGTCTATTTATTATCACAGAGATTGTCACCTCTTTAGATAATAAACACAAATAGTGAAGCCCATAACAGTCAATAGCCTGACAATAATAATTTAACACAAAATTATTTTATTAATAAACAAAGAATACAAATGAGTTATAATTCAACCATACCAAGTCCTTTTCTGAAGTGATCTATCTTCACTCGAGGGAGAGGTTTGGTAAGAATATCTATTGTCTGATATGTAGTACAAATGTATCTTAACTTGATAGTATTCCTATCTACCATATCTCTTACATAATGGTAAGGAATTTCAATGTGCTTGGATTTGTCATGAAAAACTAGATTCACAAAAAGCTTGATGCAACTCTAATTATCACAATGAATGATAGTGAGATTCATGGGTTGACCAAATAATCCCACAAGTAACTTTCTAAGCCAAATTGCTTCCTAAGAAGCCATTACAATTGTTATGTATTCAGCTTATATGGAACTCTATGCTATTGATGCCTACTTTCTGCATATCCATGATATCATCATTATGCCTAAATTGAAACATCATCCTAAAGTAATTTTCCTATCAGTAATACTTCCAACCCAATCTGACTTTATGAATCCATGTAAGTCTAAGTCAACTTTCTCATAGTTGAGCACAAGGTTAAGAGTGCCTTGTAAGTATCTCATAATGTGTTTGATTGCAATCAGGTGAATCTCCTTTGTCTCACACATAAGCTAACTTAAGGCAATAAACAACATAGCAAATATCAGGTCTTGTATTTACCAATTACATAAGAGACCCAATCATCTATATGTAAAGAGTAGAATCTATGGAGGGTGATTTTGTTGTTGCTTCCTTAAGTTTGTGTAGATTAGTCTCCATTGAAGAAGACATAGATCTGCAATTCCACATTCCAAATCTCTTCAAGATTTCTAATGTATACTTTCCTTGATTAAGTATGACAATGTCAAAGTTCTTCCATACTTCCATTCCTAAGAAGTAATGAAGGAGTCCCAAATATTTCATATCAAATTCTCTAATTAGATATTTCTTGCATTGATCTATAAGATTTTCATCACCTGTTATCAGTAAATCATCAACATATAGTATTAAAATTATCATATTATCTTTATCCTTTTTAGAATAGAGATTTGGATTAGCTTCATTCTTGGAAAATTCTAAACTGGTGAGATACTTATCAATTCTTTCATACCATGATCTTGGAGCTTGTTTAAGCCCATAGTGAGCTTTCTTGAGCCTGCAAACAAAGACTTTAGGGTTATGATTTTCAAATCCTTCAGGTTATTCCAAATATACCTCTTCAGTAATCTTTCCATTTAGAAATGTTGTTTTCACATCCATCTGATGTACTTTCCATCCCTTTGATGTTGCAATAGCTAGGATTGCTCTTACAGAGGTCTATCTGGCAACTAGAGCAAAGTTTTTTTCATAAAGAATTCCCTCCTGAGAAAATCCTCAGGCTATGAATCCAGCCTTATATTTTTTAATGCTACCATCAGCAACTTGCTTGATTTTAAATATCCATTTAGAAGAAACATCAGATTTTCCCTTAGGCCTTGGATCAACTTCCCAAACATCGTTCTTAATAATGGATTAGTATTCTTTTGTCATAGCATTGTTCCAAGGTTTATGTTTAATAGCATCTAAAACATTGGTTGGTTTTGATTTAGATAAATCACTCATGTTTGTAACATAGCTAGATAATTTTTTGGGTCTTTTTCTTTCTCTAAAGGTTCCTTCTATATATGAGCAATGTTAGTATGCTAATAGAAACCAAATTTAAATAAAGCTTCTACAAACTAAACAAAATTCATAAACTTCAAGATAGACTAAGATGAGCTCTCAATTGAGAATATGAGCCATTAATGGGCTCTCTCAATAAGAAGCTCTCTTGTTGAGTGGCTTTGTCTAAATAGATAGGATGTATGCTCAATCTTATGCTTCAAAAAGGGTTTCAAATGGAGTTGGAATTTGGGTGTGAGTGTACGGTTTTGATGTAAAATGGCTTCTTAAAATGGCATTATGACTTTACTTCATGGATTTTGTTGTTTTACAAAGGGGAAGGATCCAATTTATAGGCAAGAGGCTTGAGGGATTGAGGGCTAAGATGCAAGGATGGGGAAAAGCTCATGGAGGGCTCAAATTGCATGAGAGGAGAGCACATGGATTGTGCTTCCTTACAGCCAATCAGGGAGTGACACATGTCACAGGGTGAGAGGATGGAGGAAAGGGGAAGGATGAGTCAACAAAGGAGGCTCAAGGGATAAAATCTTCATAAAGACCTTCATAATGGCTTGTAAGAGCAATGAAAGGGCTTTGGAAGAGTCATTTATGGCCTAGTGGGCTTCATAAAGTTTTATGGTTGGGATATTTTGAGGGAGATGAGAGGAATTTCGACTTGGGCTTGATTAGGAAGGTTTTAAGCTTGCTTAGGATTGTGCAAATTATTAGAGGATGGATTAGAATGGTTTAGGATTAGCTTAGGGATAGGCAAGTGGATGGCATTTAATGAGGGTGGGTGAAGGAGGAGATATTTGTTAACTTTGGCTTGGGTTAGTAAGTCTTAACCCATGTTTAGGGGATGTGACAAGGTTAGGAGGGGATTAGGATTAGGTTTAAAGACATCTTCTAGAAGAGTCTAGACTTTGGATGAGGATAAAGACTTTCTAGAATAGTCTAAAACTTCCTAGGATGAGGATGAAGACTTTCTAGAAGAGTCTAGAACTTCTTAGGATGAGGATAAATCAGATTTTTAGGAAATAAATAAAGTTTTATTTATTTCAAGGGTTTGGGTTGAAGAGATATTTATTAAAACTCTTTTAATAAACATGAGGATTAATATTTAATCTTAATTAAATATTTTGAGTTGGGATTAGGGGTAGGAAATGATGGGATTAGCTTTTAATCAAAATTAAAGAAGGATTAGAAGATTTTGGAAGAGGTTAGTGGTCTTAAGGAAATTGGCCAAGTTTTGGGCAAAAAATAAATTTTTTATTTATTTTGAGTTTTTTGGTCAATTTATTAATTAAATAATTAATAAATAAGGAAATAATGTTTAAATAAGATTTAAACATTTTTTGGAGGGATTCCTTAATTAAATATTTTTAATTAAGATAAAGGAATTTAATGGCATAAAAATAAATTAATTAATTAAATTAATAAATGATGATGTCATCAGGAATTTTTCAGAAAATAAAAATACTTTATTTTCTAAGGGATTTTAGGTGTCTACACCTTTTAGTGCAGAGAAGTCATATTCTTCTTCTATAGTCTTAGAGGCCCAAAGTGTTCTTTCTTAGGATTTTGAGTTTCCTCAAGATTAAGAATTTAAATTTCACCTTCAATTTCTTCAATGTAGCTCTTTTGAATGCTAAATCTTCTTCAAATATTACATCCCTACTAAGTTAAATGTTTTCTAACCAGGTATGTAAATTCTATATGCTTTGGATGTTTTATTGTATCCAACAAAAATAACTCTTCTGCCTTAAGGTTCAAGTTTAGTTCCTTTCTCTTTAGGAATATGAATGTAAATAAGACAACCAAATGCTCTAAGATGACTGATATTTGGTTTAAAATTAGAGAAGACTTCCCCAAAAGTTTTATCTCTGAGGTGGGAGTGAGGGCATCTATTTTTCATATAGATGGTAGTAGATGTGGCTTTTTCCCAAAGATAGGATCCTAAATTTTGGTTAAGTAACATCGTTCTTGCAGCTTCCACAATTATCCTATTCTTTCTTTCTACTACTCCATTTTGTTGAGGATTGTAAGGAATAGTACACCCCCTCTTAATCCCTACTTCTTTACGAAAATCCTTAAACAAATCAAAAGTATATTCCCCTCTATTATCAGTCCTAAGAGTTTTAATTTTGTGTCCTGATAAATTTTTAGTTAAGGATTTGAATTCTTTAAATCTTTTAAGGATTTCTTCTAATTCTTTACATTTCAAGAAGTAAATCCATGTCTTCCTAGAGAAGTCATCCATAAAGAGTACATAGTACAAAAATCCTCTGAGAGAAGGAATGAGCATAGGTCCACATAAATCTGAGTGGACTAATTCTAAAACATTGTTAGCTTTTCTAGTGCTATTTTGAAATGGATTTTTAGTGTCCTTACCTAGTGTGCATCCTTTGCATATGCTTGAATGATCTTTATTTAATTTAGGTAAACCAATTACCATCTTCTCCATAGTCAATAAGACTTTAAAGTTTAGGTGCCCTAACCTTCTATGCCATACTTCATTTTATTAGTAGCTTCATTGATTAAGGCTTGAATAGGTTCTATATTTAATTCATACAAGTATCCCTTGCTTTGACCAATCAACATTGATTTCTTAAATGAAGAGCTCTTAGATTAGGTCATTACTTTACCATCCATGACTACAACCTTATGTCCATAATCTTCAAGTGTTGTAATAGAGATTAGATTCCTCTTGATTCCTAGTACATAAAGTACTCTTTTGAGATGAAGAGAAATACCTGACTTCAATTTTAAGGTGCAATTCCCAATTCCTTTGACAGAATGAGTGGAATTATCACTTGTGGTAACTTCATCATTAACTTCTTCTCATATTGAGTCTAGTATTCTTTGTATCCTACAATATGTCAAGATGATATGTTATCAATTACCCATGCTTTGCTTGATACTTCATTTGATAGCGTTGAATATAGTACAAAATTTTTAGGATCATAGTCTTATTTTGTCTTAGTTACCTCTGTGAAATTTACTTTTTGTTTTGTATTCTCGAGGAATACTGACTTATAATGTCCAATTTTCTCACATTTGAAGTATTTGACTCTAGATATGTCCCTGTTGAATTTTTTTTATTTCCTTGAGGGGTCTTCTTCTTCTTAAAGTGTGTCTTCTTTCCTTTGTAGCGATTTGTATTGAGAACATGAAGTTCTTCATCTCCAATTTTTTATTTCAGTCCTTTCTTAAGTTGCTTAGATTCTTCTTGAAGGTAGTCTCCTTTAAGTCTATTGAAGTTTGGGAGCTTGTCTCTAGCACTTACTCTTTGTGAGAATTTTTACCATGAATCTAGTAACCCATCTATAGCCATAACTGGCAGCTCTTTGTCTTCAATTATGGTCCCTATACTTGAATGTTCATCTTTTAGACTAGCCAACCTTAGGAAGTATGAATTCATAGATTCTCCCTTCCTTATTTTTATATGTTTTAGTTGCTTTTAGTGAAAGGGTTCTAGTTACATTATTAACCTCATATGCATTTGATAATGCACTCATCATATTAAATGTTGTCTGATGTTTCATTAGCATAGGTGATATTTCATTTTTAACTCCATCTAATATGATTTTCATGGTTTTCCTATTTCCTTTAATCCATATATTTTTATGAGGATGAGCATTAGGTTGCTTGGATTTCTTATCAACAAACTATATTACATCATTGTCTTCAAGAGTCATCATAATTCTAAATTTCCATGCAAAAAAGTGTTCTTTTCCATCAAACATATTTTTGAGTTGATTATGTTGGCCATTTAAGGTACAAGGATGTTTCTTAGATATTTTCAAATCTGATTGTCAATTTGCAGAGCCTGGGTTTGACAACTTGGCTTTGATACCATGTAAGTTTTCTAAAAATTCTAAAGATATAATACTTGTGGAGAATTAATACCTTGTTGCAAATAAATCTACTACAATTTTTTATTGAATTTTATTATTCTAGAAGTCTGCAAAAAATTTTGGAAATTATCTTTTATTTTTATACTAAATCGCCAAGGAGCAGATTGCTAGAAGAACATACTTAAGATTGTATTGTGTGTCCTCTATCCACAATCTTGCTCCTTCTTATATATTAACCAAGGGTCTTGTCTTTTCATAAGACACAACCCCTTCAAGTCGGCCCTCCATGAAACAACCTACTCCTCCACAAATCAGCGGCCTTTGTCCATTAACTAATAGTTAATTATTAATTCATTACAATTGTCAAATAAAAGGCATATAAATGTGCTTAGAAAATCTTTATCATGAGGCCATATATAAAGGAAATTACATGCATTATAGATCTATCTAATCTAAAAAATTAGAACATTAATATGATCAAATTATCAGGATTTAACATTTGTGATCCACATCATAAATGCTTAAAACTCTTTGTAACAACCTCTACATATATTAAATGTTCCTTCCAAGTTGACTTGAAAATAATTTACCTCAAAATCTATATCATTCCTGACATTTATGTATACTTTGCATTGCTTAGCCTTTACTATTTTTTGATACTCAACATTGTTGTTTCTCGATCTGTACTATGCTAGACACATTCTATGTAACTCAACACATGTATGCATTAAATTGCTCGGTGTTGAGCTCAGTTCATTTAGAAAATACTCAGTGACCATACACTTACTCAACTCCTATAGAGCTCAGTAAATATTTACTTATGTACATGACTTGGCCTATATAGAATAGGTTAGTCATAATGATGACTGTCTAACTTTACCTTGTAAATGACTAAGTGTTTAACACTAATAGACAACAATAGTTAGAGATACCAACAATCTCCCCCTTTGACATTAGTGGAAAAAACACTTTGTCATATTTACATCATTACAAGTATAATCTGATATAAGCTCCCCCGTAAGTCTTATGACTTATTCCAAAAATGAATAATGAATAAACAATGTAAAATGAATACTTATCTACATACTGTTGTGGTTTCAAAATGCACAACCCATTTCGACTAGAAATGGGGACCCCCTACTTTATTTTTTTAGGCTTTTCGAAACCCTAGTCTGAGGTCCAAGTCTTTTTTAGGGTTTCTAGTTAAGTGCAGGTTCTAACTGGAAAATCAAGAAACCAAAAAATAAAGTTCTGGAGGAAGAAGACATTTTTGCAAAAAAGAAAGGTGCACTAGTGCACCTAATTAGGTGTGCTAATGCACCAAAACCCAAAGCAAGGGCATCACCCCTTGGTGATGCACATCTATGTAGCTCCAAGGGTGCATGGGCTATATAACCTAGGGGGTTCCCCCTCTCTCCTCACTTTGTCTTATTTCATTCTCCAAGCTCTGTCACACTGCACCCCCCCATATCTCCAAGGTGCACATCCTTCACCTTCTCCCTACAAGAATGTAGACAAAACCATATTAAAACTTCAAAGATTAAGGTGTATAGTAGTGCACCTAATTAGGTGCACTACTGCGCACCTTATTCCTTTTTTTGCAAAAACATCATAAAACCTTAAAACACAATGCAAAGACCTTAATTAGAGTGCATAGTAGCGCACCTAATTAGGTGCACAGCTACACACACCCTAAAAACTTACACTTTTTCCAAAATGATAATAGGGTGCACATCAGTACACCCCATGAGCTGTGCTGCTACGCACCCATACTTGAACATTGGCTAAAGGAAATGGCAAACTAGGCCACCTCAAAGGTGTGCCAGGTGTACATTGTTTTTGCATTCCAGGGGTACAAGTCAAGTTTTTTAGGTGTTTCTGTCAACTAGGTTTTTTTGGGTTTTCTCACGTCAAAATTAGGGTTTGTTTTGGGTTTGATTTTCATCTCTCCAAACTAATGTTTGCTTCTTTGTGTAGGTAAAAAGGCATCCTTAACTTGTTGGGGTCATAATTTTTTACCTAGAGCCTGAAATACAAAATTGTTTACACTGTTGGAAAGAAGAACTAAAGATCTAATTTTAGTCCCTAAAATAGTGAGCCTTTGGCTACCCAGATTTAGAGACTGATGAATGTTTCAACCTAAAATTTTGAGCAAAAGACCTTGGAAAAAGCCAATTAAAAATGCCTAGAAAATCTTGTCAAAAAGTTTCAAACATTTGATCATTTTGGATAATTTGGACCACCTAGTCTCTCACCAGGAAGGATAGGGTAGTTGGAGAGAAGAAAAGATCAAAGATACAAAGGTTAGACATATGAACTTATGCAAACATTAATGACAAGATTCAACACAAGTGCCTTGGGATTTTAGAAGTAGAAGGAGTTTGGGTCTATGAAATTTTTTGGCTATAAAGAGAGTATAAATCATCAAAAGGGGGCAACATAAGTACACAAAAGTGATCTAAAACCCTATTTGAGCAAAACCCAGAAACTGTTTTCAAAACTGAGAACTTTATTTTTTTGGTGATTTGAGCATGTTGCGCAAATTTCATCGAGGTGTACAAGTGTGCAGGTGTATTTTTTTGAGAAAATATGCTTCTTCTTAGGTGCATAGGTGCATAGGTCTGTAGATCCATAGGTGCACTTTTCTAGAGGTGGGCCAAGAGTTAACTGCCAATTCCAAAAATAGAGCTTTTCATGTATTGGAAAATCATTCTAACGGTAGTTTAACACCAAAAAATGCCTAGTGAAGGATCAGCTTCTATTTTTGACACTTCCAGACACTTATACTTCGATTGAAGGCTTTCTTATTCTTTTTTCTCTCATAAATTCTCTGTTTTATGACATGTAAAGGCTCATGCATCCAATTAATGAATATAAAAACTGATGGAGTCCTACTAAGCACCAGTTAGATGGTTAGTTTGTATATAATTAGTTTTTTTTTATTGAATTAAAATTATTTTATTGCATGAAGATATCTCTCACTCTCAACACAAATTGAGGAGATGATTTCTTATAAATACTCCATTGTAATATGTAATTGGGGTTGTCGTTATTTTGCAATAAAATTATGCTTTTGGTGCTCTCATTTGGAGTGTAGTAATTCTTGTCTAAATGTGTCATATTTTTGTGGATGTATGTTCATGCAATTATGATTGAGCCAAAATTTTATTGCTTTTTTTCTGGTTGTGTGATTCATTAGTTCTGGTGTTTGCTACAATTTTTATGAATTCTGTTGACGTATCTAGCTTAAGAAGAAATCACCAAATTGTACCTACATAACTCTTTCTCTCATATGAGTGCACTTTCCATGGCCTTGCAATTTGATGAAGAGTGAAACATCATCTGGTTACTAAGTTTCTCACTGACAATTGCATTAGTGGAATTATGGAAGTACTGCTCCTACTTTCATTGGTTACCTACTGATTTCTTTGAAAGCTTAACTCGCAGACATGTTGTTTTCTGTAGCTTATGTCGATTAGGATTTTACTTTCACATTATTTGTTTTAAAGTTTTTTTAATTTTCTTTACTAATCCCCTTGTTAATTTAGAAATTCATTTTAGTTGCATTGTTAGATTGCATTCATTTAAAAATAGAAAATACCAAAAACATATCTTTTTTTGTGGTTAATTTTGAAATAGCAAGTAGATTGGTCATTTGATCCAAAATTGGTTCGAACCAGCAAAGACCTCCTCCTGAACAAACACATTTATCTTCAACTGAGTGGATTCTAGTAGGTCGCAAGATTGCCCAAAACTTTGGAGTTGATCCTCGGATTAGCTTTTCAAGAGAGGAGTTCAAAAGGATTCCTTTCCTTAAGCATCGTGCAAAATGATAGCTCAACACATACTCTGCTCTATGTCAACAAATTCATTTCCCCCTTCAAAAAATTCATTCCTCTTATTTATTAACACATATATCACAATTTTTGGGGTTAAATAGGTGGAAGTAAACCATATTTATCAATGAATGTCTAATAAACTTAGGTGATCATGGACAATGCATGATCCCATGTGATTCTTGTTGCCTCCAAAATGTGATTTTGCAACTGTAAACTTGCAGCTAAATCAAATAAGATTTCAACCATAGAAATATTATGATCTTCGTTGATAAGATCTAGGTTTATTCCATCTCCCTATTCATGACCTCTAAGTGAAATATTAACATTTCTTGAATAGAGATCAATTTAGATCTCATGTTATTGTTAGTTGTTTGAAGCTTGGCCAATGTTCCTTGAGCATTCAGTAACTTATTGTAATGATCAATGCTAGATCCTGCTAACTGTGAAATAATATTGTTGGATCTCTTCATCTCATCTTGAATCTACTGTATTTGTGGCTGAATGTCATTTGTGAATGTTGGCACATCTAACAAAATATTGTACAAATGTTGTACTTTCTATATAAGTTCTATCATAACCTATACATGCTCTTACAATTAAACTTTATGCCTGGTAGTTTTTATGGAAAATTTATCGACAACCTTATTCTTGAATCTTCTAGCTGAATAATCTATCAATTTTTTATTGGATTCTATATTACTGACATTTACTTGTTCAACAATATTTACAAGATGGGTAATAATTAGGGCTTCTTCATCAAAATTTTGAATATCAAAAACATCAACAAAAATGTTTTTCACATCATAAAGTACATGCTTTTATTTATGCTCTCTCTTTAACTCTTCTTGTAATTTCTTATTCACCAAAATATCTTGTAACAAAATTTTTTGTTCCAAGGTGAGAATTGGTAAATCTAATTGTGACATCTCAATAATTTCATGTAGACTGACTTCAATATCTAGTGAAGTTTCCTTTACTAATTTTCCTCTTTTACTCAAAAAAGGAGTTTTGTTGCTCAGCACTGATTTTGGAGTTGGTGAGGGAGTTTCACCACTCGATCATGTTGATGCTTCAATGATTAAGACAACAATGGTTACATTTAGTTCAACTCTACTTATCTCTTTTTTTCCTCAATATGAGGTGCTAAAATAGTAGGACTATATATCTGTGAGCCTTGATTGCTTGGCCTGTGGAGTGTTAGCATATAATGGTGACATATTGCCTTGTGGACACGACACACCTAAACTTTCTCCACTATTGTGATCATCTTCTATGGTCACAATCTTAGTTTCTTTTTCTATCTCTGCTCCCTTGTTTGATAGCCCAAAAATGCTTTCCCAAAGAAATTCATCCTATTGTGCTACAACTTCCATTTTATTCTATAAAATAAAAAATATTATATACTTAGGAAAAAATATGTTCAAGTACTTTATGAAAAATGTTTCCTGCTAATCCTGGGACAGATCGGGCATAACTCTAACTAAAGTTTTAGTCTATAGCTTTTTCTCTTCTTCCTCTACCTACTACCATCTTTTTTCTAATCTATCATATAATTCCATGGGTATCTTCTTCTAAAATTCACTAGGAGCTAGCTTCTGATTTGCAATCATATCTGTCATAGTCTTCTCAACTTTGGTTCTATCAGTATTATCCAATGTATCATATTTTACAAATCTAAAAGTGGATAATCCTATAAATCTTCTAAGATCTACACATACCTCTTCAATAGACTTTATTTTCATTATGGGTGGTCCTCTGACCAATCTCCTTGATGGTTTAGGGGCATTGGGCTCTGTAGTCTCTACTACTTTCTATTTTGCAATCTTCTCAGCACTAGCAGCTACCCTGGTTCTTGGCTTAGTTGGTAGTGGAGGAGAGAGGGGTGTCGGCACTGGCTTCTTAGCTCCTTGATCCTTCTTACTCAATGGAGTGACAACAATGAGGGATTTACCTTTGTCACCTTCTCCTTATTCTTCTTCCTCTTCCTCATTACCACTATCTTTTTTTTCATCCCCTCCAAGACCTTGTGTTATCTGCAATGGTCCTTTTCCCTTGCCTAGGGTGCCCAATTTTGCTTCTAGGTCTTCAATCATTCTTTTCATTTTCTTCTCCTCAGAAGCTATCTTGATATTTATAGTTATTTTTGCCTTAGCTTCCTCATATCTTCCATAAGATTTGGCCTCAGTGTTTATTTCTTCTTTCAATAGTGCAACAATGTTTGCACTTACTAAATCACTATCAATTTCATAATCAAAACTTTGTAAGCAAACCTTCTTCGGCTTTACTGCCCACACAAATGTATTTTCTATGTCTACAAGAAAACATATGTCATTATAATACGTTGTGACCAATTCCTCAAGTATTCTCATTCTCATCTTCATTCTTTGCTTGAATTCCTCAAAATAAGCATCCATGGCACTCTCAAAATTTGCTCCTAATTGAGTAATGTATTTGCTTATCTATCTAGTCACTAGTTTGTTATGTTCCCAAACAACATCACCAGCACCAGGAAAATATTTTTGGACATAAAATAAAATACATACAACGAGGGATCCAAACTTACACATTAACTTTTTTTCTTTTCTAATAGATTCTCTGCTAGTTGCAATCTTTGCAGCTCGGCAAGATCACATTCATGATCATTCAACACTATCTTCTATGCTTGATCCACTGCCATATTGTTGAAATATTATTGAAAAGATCATTGTTGAAAGAGATTGTTGAAGTAATATGTGTTTCAATCATTCTTTTGTCACTGATGTCAAACTTGCTATTTGTTGCTAAGACAATTGCTTACAAGATCCAAGTACTATCACTTAGTTGATTGATGAAGAGGATTTATTCAACAAGATGTAACAATAGCACCTAGAGGAAAGGTTGAGTTATGGTTATGTAATAAAGTGCAAGGATCAGTTAATACAATGGTGAAATGATGTATTGATAATTTACTTGAAGTTATAAAGGTTGGCCACACTTAGGAACATTAGAAGAACAAGTAATACTAAGACTGTCTGCAAAGCTTGACCAAGTTGATAGTAGGTGTTAAGCAAAGTTAAGTCATGCCGAGAAAAAAATTAGTTGGTGCTGAGTAAAATAAAATTCTAGTATGTGTCAAGTAACACAGTTAGTGCCAAGAAAAATACAATAGGTGTCGAGCATCAGTAAAACATAGTTGATGCCAAGTGCTTTTACAATTAATGTCGAGTGATGCAGTATATGTCAAGCATCAAAAGATCAATAATGTCGAGTTGTTGCATTATGATAAAGATTTTATATTCACCATATATAAGCTAACAAGTTTGTTTTCTTGAAGTTTGTGAACCAGGTGAAAGATAAGATTGATGAGCTAGTGGTACAAAATATGAGGTAAACCATTTTTGGGTGAATTCAAATGGACTCTAGGAGAAGTTTCTAGAAAAGACAAGATATGGGGTAGATACATTGTATCCTACCTAATTCATCTAAACCCTAATTGGATGATGGAAAATGGAAAAAAATTCCAATTTCCTATTTAAGGAAAGTCTGGTCATGAAGCAAGGAGAGTCTAAGAGATCTAAAGGGAGATATTAGAGAAGGTCAAGAGGACCAAAGAATGAACAGTGATAGAGAGTCAAGGAATTTTCTTCGTTCAGTGACCGCTGAAGTGACTACATTGGCACACCAAGCAGGAAGGCTAAATAAGACAAATGCTTGAAGGGTGAATAAGCTGTTAGAGTTGCAAAGTATGAAAAGCCAAGAAAATTGAGGATTGAATTGTGATCTGGAATCTGCAAGATAAGTTGTAAGTCATATCAGATCAAATACTCTACTGTACTCTCTAACAATTGTATCAGTTAGGGTAAAATCATTTGGACTAAGGTTGACTTATTAGTCATTAGAAAATCCTTTAATAGGGTGGCATTCCAAGTGAATGGCCTAAAGTCCTTTAACTAGGCTCACTTCTAATAGGGTGATTGAAATCCCTTAACTAGGTCACATTTAACAGCGTGCATTGTAACGTTTAATAGGGTTGGCCTTCCATAGAGCATCACTTTAGAAGAGTGAAAAAGGAGTAGCATGTTACTAGTGGTTTTTCTCAAATTGGGTTTCCACATTAAATCACTATGTCAAGTGTGTGGATGAATTTACATGGTTTATGTTTTATTGCTACATGTTGATTCAACAGTAACTTGCAAGTATTGTTAATAAGCTTGGTTGCATATACATATATAAGTGTTTAAATGGGTTCACTAAGATAAGTGAAAAGTTTTATTGGTACATCTAGACCTTGAATAACTAATTCACCCACCCCCCCCCCCCCACTCTCTCTCTCTGTTATTCTAAAGAATTCTAACAATTGGTCTCAGAGCCATTTGCTCACTGAACTAGTTTGAAGGTACTAGAAGCACAAAGATCAAGATGTCCAAGAGAGAAGTACCCAAGCTTAACAAAGATAACTTCCCTACATGGAAAAGCCTAATGAAGCTGCATCTTGGAGGAATAGGAGATCATGTGCAATCCACTATTTCTGTGGAATATGTTGATCCTTCTGGAGCTCCTACTGCCAAAGACATGAAGAAGAAGAAAGAACACAATCAGGCAAGGTTGGAGATTGCCTCTACCCTAAGCTATGCCAAATTTGATGATATCAAAGGTCTTGAAAATTCAAAGAAGATGTGGGATGCCCTAGCCACTATCTATAGAGGAGATAAGAATGTTCAAAGAGCCAAGTCAAAGACTCTCAGAGCTAAGTTTGATGACATGAGAATGGAAGAAAGTGAGAACATTGCTCAATATGTTGCTAGGATAAAAGAAGTTGTTTGTGCAATAAAAGGTGCTATTGGTAAAATAGATGATGATACTTTGCTAAATAAAGTCTTGAGGACATTATTGCCTATTTATGCCATTAGAGTTTTTGCAATTCAAGAATTGATATGTATACCAGGAAATGATCTAACTCTTGAAGGTCTGGTAGGAAGACTCACTGCTTTTGAATTATCCAATTTTGACAATTACAAACTAGAAAGTCTTGAATCTACTTTTAAGGCTAAGTTGTTGTTAAAATATTTTGATGAGAAGACGTAGAAGAAGAAAAGAAAGATAAAGCATGCATTTGGTGATAGTGATACAAATGAAGAAGATGTTGAGCAATTGGAAGCACTACTAGCAAGAAGATTTCACAGAGGTAAAGGAAAATTTAAAGGTAATTTACCCATCATTTGTTTCAATTGCAATGAAGTTGGTCATGTTACTGTAAGATGTACATAGAAGAAAAACTACAGAGAAGGAAACCAGTACAAAAATAGAAGAGAAGATGACAACAGAGATTACAAAGAAAAATGCAAGAAGTGTTATATTGTTGAAGGAGATGAATTTGATGAACATGATAATGAAGTGGTATACATTGCAATGTAGGATGAGGCAACTACAATTGTGACTTGTGTAAATAAAAATGACAAGTGGATCATTGATAGTGGATGCTCACATCACATGATAGGAGACAAAAGTAAGTTCCTCACCTTAAATCATTATGATGTAAATAGTGTTAGATTTGGTAAGGATGCTCCATGTCTGATAAAAGGAAAAGGTTCCATTAAACTCATAGAAAAGATCTCTTGTGATAATGCTTACTATGTTGAAGGATTGAATTATAATCTATTCAGTGTGTCACAACTAAGAAATGTAGGATGCAAAGTTTAATTTGGAAATAAGACTACCAAGATATATGACACTAATGGAAACTTGATTGGAAAAGGTGATCAAACTAGAAGTAATTTGTTCTATCTTAATATAGAGGATGCTACATGTCTTATGGTAAAATTTGATGATGAATGGTTATGGCATAAAAGGTTGTGTCATGTCAACTTTGATAACTTGATCGGTATCAGTAATTTGAAGAAAGTTAGAGGTTTTCCCAAATTGAAAAAGCCTAATAATGTGATATGCAAACAATGTCAGCTAGGAAAAATGACTAAGTCAAGTTTCAAAGTAAAACTTACACCTCTAAAGAGATACTAGAGATAGTTCATACTGACTTGTGTGGACCCATAGAAGTGAAAAGTTACAAGGAAGACAAATATATAATGTTACTTGTGGATGATTACACTAGGATGATGACAGTCATGTTTCTAAAGAAAAAGTCTGATGGATTTCAAATGTTTAAGTGGTTTTTGGCAAGAGTTGAAAATGAAACAGGTAAGAATCTAAAATGTTTGAGATCAAACAAAGGAGGCGAATTCACATCAAAAGAATTTGAAGTGTTCTGCAATGATAGAGGAATGAAAAGACAAACATCAGCACCCAAAACCCCTCCACAACATGAAATTGCTGAAAGAAGAAATAGGTCAATAATGGATTGTGTCAGGACACTTATGATAGAAAAGAATGTTGCTCTAAAGTACTAGAGAGAAGTTGTAAGTATAGCTATCTATACCCTGAACCAAGTAGAAATCAAGAAAGGTACAAATTCAACACCTTTTGAACTATGGTATGGATATCCACCTAATGTGAAATACTTTGAGGTATTTGGAAGCAAATTTTATATTCTTAAAGATGTAAGGAATGGTGAGTTTGATGCAAAAAGTGATGAAGGTATATTCCTTGGGTACTCCACAAGAAGTAAAGCATACAAGTGTTTAAATAATAACACTAACAAAATTGTGGAAAGTGCAAATGTGAATTTTGATGAGTTTACAGAAGTACATGAGGTTGAATCTACAAAGGAATCAGAAGAATACAAAACATTTGTATACTTCTATGAAGGAATGCCTATTGAAGAAGAAGCCACCAATCAAGTTGGAAACCAACAAAAAAATTTAGTAATTGTTGAGCCACAGCTAGTGAATGTTGAATTGAATTCAAGAACTAAGATACATTCAAATGCCGAGTTACAGGATGAAGAAAAAACACATTTTGATTCTGAAGTTAATATGCATGAAAGAGAAGTTGATATACCTGACAAAAATATACATAGTGACTCTAAAGCTAAAAGACAAAATTAAGAAACAAGAGCTGAGCCAAGACTATCCAAATATGCTAGAAGACATCATCTTGTTGACCAAATCATTGGAAACAAAGATGCCAAACCAATGACAAGTAATAGACTGAGGAATGAATCATGCTTTCTAAGCAAGAAAGAACCCAAGACAGTAAAAGATGCTCTAGAAGATGATGATTGGTACAAAGCTATGGAAGAAGAAATTGATGAGATGGAGAAAAAGAAAACTTGGAGTTCCAAGACTAGATGACAAAAATGTAATTGGTGCCAAGTGGGTGTTTAGAAACAAGTTGAATGAAAATGGTGAAATCACAAGGAACAAAGTCAGACTAGTTTGCAAAGGATATGCACAAGAGGAAGGAATAGAGTATGGGGAGACATTTTCCCCTATTGCAAGAATGGAAGGAGTAAGAACTCTACTTGCATATGCTACCTATAAAGGATTCAAATTTTATCAGATGGATGTTAAGTCTGCATTTCTGAATGGCATACTAGAAGAAGAAGTCTACATAAAACAGCCAAAAGGATTTATTAATGACAACAACAAGGATAAGGTATGTAACTGCACAAAGCTCTTTATGGTTTAAAGTAAGCACCAAGAGCATGGTCTGAAAGATTTCATAAGTATCTTGTGAAGATTGGATTTGAAAGAACTAATGATAATAGAAAAAGGTAAAGACATTCTATTATCTGAAATATTTGATGATGACATAATATTTGGAGGACAACATGCTTTATGCAAGGATTTTGCTAATCAGCTGAAATATGAATATGAAATGTCAATGTTTGGTGAGATCAAATTCTTTGTGGGATTGCAAGTTTATAAACTTAAGTATGCTATATTTTTTACCCAATCAAAGTACATCGAGGAGATATTGAAAACATTTGGACTAGAAGAGTCAAAACCAATAAGCACACCCATGATTACAGGACACAAACTATCAAAGAATGATGACTCTGCTAAAGTAAATCAAACATTATATAGGTTAATGATTAGTAAGTTGCAATATGTTGTACGTAGCAGACTTGATATTCCATTATCTATTGGAATAGTTGCAATATTCTCTGCAAATTCTAGAGAAAATCATTTAATGACAGTGAAAAGAATAATGAGATACTCAAAAGGGACATAAGAGTTTGGCCTATACAACAAAAAGAATGAAAATTTTGATTTAAGAGCCTACACAGATGTTGATTGGGTAGGTAATATAGATGATAGAAAAGGCACCAGTGGAGGAGCACTTTTCTTAGGAAAGAGACTAGTTACCTGGACTAGTAAGAAACAAAGTTATATCTCACAATCCACAACCAAAGCTGAATATGTTGTTGCTGCTATAAATTGCACAAACATTGTATGGATCAAGCATCTACTCAAAGGAATGAAGGAAGAAATAACAAAACCTATGATACTTTATTGTGATAGTACTAATGCTATAAATATATCAAAGAATCCAATGATGTACACCAAAACTAAGCACTTTGCAATCAAGTATCATTATGTAAGAGAGCTAGTTGAAGACAAAGAGGTGAAGATGGAGTATGTCAATACAAAGGAACAAATTGCTAACCTCTTCACAAAATCATTACCTAAGGATGCATATGAATATCTAAGAGGTAAATTAGAGGTGACACCCCTATCAAAAGTTTTTTAAGTAACAACAGGACTGCCCTGCATCAAAGAGGTTAATTGCCAAATGTCACAAATTGATGCAAAGGATCTTACTTTAGGTATTGCCTGAAGTAATCAAAGTGTTGAAATCCCAAAATAGTCACAAGCAAGGTGACAGAGGGAGAAACTAGAGATACTTCAAATTTTATATTTGCATACTAAGATGTTGAGTTGATATGTCTTTGGCATTGTTGTCAAAGAGGGAGAAATAGAAAAAACTGATCAAACTTAAAAGCCTAGAGGGAGAAAAGTAGAAAGTAGCAAATAGGGAAAAATAAAAAACACTTAGGATAACAGATGAAAGAGGGAGAAAAGATGGAAGAAAATACTTACTACCATTGCTGATAAGATCATGAAGGAGACATCCTAATCTACCTTGTAAGAGGGAGAAATCAAAACTTGGAAGTTGTTGAGGAGAGTTTTGACAAGTTTTTCTTTTTTGGTATTGTCTTACTATTTTAACCTAGTTAGTCTAGTCAAACAAAATGTTTTACCATTTAGGTGACTTGGTTGATCAGTTCGGTTTGCCATCAATGCCAAAGAGGGAGATTGTTGAAATATGATTGAAAAGATCACTACTAAAAGAGCTTGTTGAAAGAGGAAGATTGTTGAAGTAATATGCATTTCAATCATTGTTTTGTTAGTGATGTCAAACTTGCTATTTTTTGGTAAGACAATTTCTTACAAGATCCAAGTACTATCACTTAGTTGATTGATGAAGAGGATTTAATCAACAAGATGTAACAATAGCACCTATAGGAAAGGTTGAGTTATGGTTATGTAATGCAGTGCAAGGATTAGTTAAGACAATGGTGAAATGATGTATTGATCATTTACTTCAAGTTACAAAGGTTGGCCACACTTAGAAACTTTATAAGAACAAGTAATATTAAGACTGTCTGCAAAGCTTGAACAAGTTGATAGTCGGTGTCGAGCAAAGTTAAGTTATGCCAAGTAGAAAATTAGTTGGTGTCGAGTAAAAGAAAATTCTAGTATGTGTTGAGTAACACATTTGGTGCCGAGCAAAATACAATAGGTGTCAAGAATCAGTAAAATGTAGTTGATGCCGAGTGCTTTTACAGTTGATGACGAGTGACACAGTATGTGTTGAGCATCAAAAGATCAATAATACCGAGTTGTTGCATTATGAAAAAGATTGTAGATTCACCAAATATAAGCTGACAAGTTTATTTTCTTGAAGTTTGTGAACTAGGTGAAAGATAAGATTGATGAGCTAGTGGTACAGAATTTGAGGTAAACCATTTTTTGGGAAAATTCAAATGGACTCTAGGAGAAGTTTCTAGAAAAGACAAGATATGGGGTAGATACATTATATCCTACCTAATTCATCTAAACCCTAATTGGACAATGGAAAATGGCAAAGCATTCTAATTTCCTATTTAAGGAAAGTTTGGTCATGAAGAAAGGAGAGTCTGAGAGGTCTGAAGGGAGATATTAGAGAAGGTCAAGAGGACCAAAGAAAGAATAGTGACAAGTACCAAGTAAGAAGGATGAATGAAACAAATGCTTGAAGGGCGAACAAATTGTCAGAGCTACAAAGTATGAAAAGACAAAAAAATTGAGGACTAAATTGTGACCTAGAATTTGCAAGATAAGTTGTAAGTTGTATCAGATCAAATACTCTACTGTACTCTCTAACAATTTTATTAGTTAGGGTAAAATCCTTTGGACTAAGGTTGACTTATTAGTCATTAGAAAATCCTTTAATAGGGTGGCATTCCAAGTGAATGGCCTAAATTCTTTTAACTAGGCTCACTTCTAATAGGGTGATTGAAATCCCTTAACTAGGTCACATTTAAGAGTGTGCATTGTAACCTTTAACAGGGTTGGCTTTTCATAGGGCATCACTTTAGAAGAGTGAAAAAGGAGTAGCATGTTACTGGTAGTTTTTTCCAAATTCGGTTTCCACATTAAATCACTGTGTCAAGTGTGTGGATTAATTTACGTGGTTTATGTTTTATTGTTGCATGTTGATTTAACAGTAACTTGCAAGTATTGGTAATAATATTGGTTGCATATACTAATATAAGTGTTTAAATGGGTTCACTAAGCTAAGTGAAAAGTTTTATTGGTACATATGGACCTTGAAAAACTTTTTAAACCCCCTCCCCCCCTCTCAGTTATTCTAAGGAATTCTAGCACATACATGGAACACTATTGAATATGTGTGACAGGTAAAATTTGGGAGCTATAACCCTCATAGAAAATTTGATTAGTTAATCAAAACTATTTGTAATGGATAGACCTTGTCCATTCCACTTGGCACCTATGTTTGCCTCAATTTCCTCTTGACTCAGGCATCAAATAGTTTTCTTCTTATCTAGGGTTGGATAATTTGTAACTCTATGAATCATTGTCTTTATGATCTCTATGGGTCCATTTTGTAACCTGTACCTCATATCATGGATTCTACTCAAAATAATTTTAATCCATTCGATCTTGAAATTTCTTGGAAATTCTAGGGCACGAGTTAACCCTTTCCTTTCAACAACTTTAAATTCATCCTTTAAGACTCCTTCATTACATAGCTTCTCATATGCTTCTCTAATCTCATAATCTCCTACTTCTACAATCTTAAACATGTAATAGCTCCTAACATAATGGATCATAATAACTTTGGGTGGTATCAAGGATAGTGCACCCATTGAATCTCCTTTCATTGCAATTTCTAGAATAGCATGAAACTTTGGTGGAGGACAAGCATCACTCTTCACCAGGTGGATTTTATTAATCTCTTGGCTCATTCTAGTGGTAGATGAAGTTGTCATATCCTTTGTTAGGTTTTGAAGTCTCTACTTTCTTTTCTCAATTACTCGGCACAATTCAGATCTTCACTTGTTCAAGCTTCTCATCCAAATCTGTCTTGAGATCTTTTGCTAGTCAGTTAAATTGCCAAATTGCTTTGTGCTCTTGAAATCTGAATGCAAGGTATGAGATAATGTCTTCAAAATTTGAGATATACCTTCTTTTGATCGATTTAGGGTCTCCATTAATACTATGTACTTAGGTAGGTGGAAGCCAATTGTCTCAGTTAATATTGATGCCTTTGACCTAGGTCTTTACTTTTTAGCTTGGTCTCTTCCATATCACTCGATCTCTACCATCTCACTTGGTCTCTACCATATCAATTTTGAAATGTTCAATCCATATTGTAATACTGAGTCAACATAGACATTTTTTACTGATGTTTGACAATTTGTTCTTATGCATCTTTATATATGTAAATATGATCTTTGGCACATTTTATGTAGGGAACTGATGTATGATATATTAATTAAATATGTATTTCCATACATACCTTTCATGCTTAGTTTAAGATGGCACAATCACCTTCTCCATTGGATTGGGTGACCTCGGCTCAATTTGCTCCACTATTTCCATCTTCTGCTTTCTTTTTCCATTTTTGATTTATCTCTTTCTTTATTTTTTCAATGTCTACTTTTTCTTTACCTTTTTCTTTTCTTTGAATTGTTGAATGTACTTGAGTCCTGCAATTCTTACGTATATGTTCAAACTTGTGACATTTGGAACATGCATTGTTAGGTGCATAATTCTTCCTCTAATTTGTACAATAAGGTTTTGTATGAGATCTGCATTCATATGCTCTATGCCCATACTTTTGAAAATTATAGCAATATCCTTCAAATCTAGGTGTAGTAGATGCATTCCTCACTCTTGACCTACACTCATGTATTTGATGTCCTTATTTCTTGCAATAAAATAGTAACCAGTAAACTTAGGTTTACGATTTTGCATACCATGTTTGCTTCAACAAATGTTTGCAGTATGACCAAGTTTTCCACAGTGATAGCATGTTGGTTTGTCATTTGACTTTCCATTCCTCACCTTTCCATTCCTAGATAATCCTCCTTGTTCAATATATGAATGTCATGAGCCATCAATGTTGCTAGATGACTTCATAAGTTCTTCAAAGTATTTCATTGCTTCTTTTAGTTTATTGAATCTCTCCATAGACTCTTTCTCAGTTTTTAGTTCATTCTTTAGTATGTCCTTCTATGATTTGAGATTTGCAATTTCCACATCCTTATGATTCAAAATCTAATTTGCAATCATTAGTTGATTCATCATGTCCAATTGAGTGTTTCTAAGTTTCTACATATCTGATATTCTTTCTTCAATTCTGGTAGCTATTACCCTTTTATCTTCTTCAGCCATAGTCATGTCTTCTTCATCTTTCTTATTTTTTTCACTCACTTCACATAATCTTACTGATTGAATTTCATTTTTTCTTTTTAGTCCTTCTTTATTCAAGGGTTTGTTCTTTTCAAGTAGATCTATAGATGCTTTGTCATTTGG
The DNA here is from genome assembly GCA_028749045.1 of Cupressus sempervirens. NCBI lineage: Eukaryota > Viridiplantae > Streptophyta > Pinopsida > Cupressales > Cupressaceae > Cupressus > Cupressus sempervirens. The sequence goes on along the minus strand of CM053784.1, from coordinate 674,498,168 downwards.
ATTGATTGATTCAAACAGTTCTTCAGTCTCATCTTCTTCATAGGATTTTTTTTAAAATCCTAGATAGACAATTCCTTCTCTTCTCTTTAAGGATTTCTTCAAATTTTGTCTTTCTTTCTCAACTTTCTATAGTATGAGTTGGATATCAATCACCTGGTTGTCAATAACCTTGTCCAGTTTAAAAGCAACCATCTCCAAGATCTAATCTCCAAGTGATTAAGCTTCTCTTAGAGATTCAATGCTATAATACCAATTATTGATTAATGGAAGTATAAATAGGATAACAATATACTAAGAGGGGTGGGGGTGAATTAGAATCTTAAGCACTTTTACTTTTTCAACAATTCACTCACATTCATTAATTGTCTTGTGCATGTAAAACTTGTAATAATAAACTTAATATAACATGTAAATTTGATCTATCACATGCATGAAAATAAACACATAGCATAATATTTGTTACCCAAAAACCCTCCAAGGTGAAGGTAAAACTGGGGTAGGGATGACACCAACAAATCTTCACCACTGCAGTAATAAAGTTAACCTGTTAGGGTTACAATGTTCAATCATAATATATGATCTACCCTGTGAGGGTTCTGCCCTATTAAAAGCATTTGAGACTGCTAGGTCTCACCTTGTTAGAGGATTTAACACTTACAATAAAGTAAGGACTATGTTAGGATATTTACAAAGATCTGTTAAGACCACTCTGTTAAGAAATTTACCCTAATTCAAGTTGGTTAGAAATGATTCATTATTTGACTCTTGGTATGCTTTGTAAGCTAATTTTGAGTCTTCTCCTTTCTAACTGATCCCCTCTTATGATCTAATAAAACTTTTCTTCCCTCTCACTACTCTAAATAGGTCACTTTCTCTATTAAGAGATAACAAAACACTTTCAATGACTTATGATCTGATCTTGATCTTTCACTTCATTAATTGCATTTTAATCCTTGTTTGCATACACTCTTTTCATCTCATTTCCACACCATACCATGTGATCTAAGTTAAGATTATCTCTATTTAAAGAATTGTGTAAAGAGTTTTCTTAGTACTTCCATATTTGGCCTCTTCATCGAAATCGTTGATCACAAAACATACGCATTTGTGATCCACATCATAATTGCATAAAAATCTCTATAACAACATCTACATATATTAAGCATTCCTTCCAAGTTGGCTTGAAAATTATTTACCTCAAAATCTGTATCATTCCTAACTTTTATGTATACTCTGCAGTACTCGACCTTTACTATTTTATGATACTAGACATTGTTGTTGCTCTATCTATATTATGCTTGGCATGTACTATGTAACTTGACATGTGTGCTTTGAACTTCTTGGTAGGTGTTGAGCTCAATTTGTATAGAAAATACTCGGTGACCATACACTTAGTGGTGTAGGAGCACCTAGGGTAAGGTAAAGCCTTAATCTTGATTTTTGTTTTGTAGATAGTCTAACCAATAATTGGGATAGTAAGTACTAGTGATAAAGTCCCAAGGTGTGTTTAGGAGGATTGATTTGATAGATTTTGGATTAGGAGTCTAATTTTGTCAATTAGGTCCAGGTAAGGAGAAAATTGCAAAAGTTGCTCTAAGTGGAAAATATGGTAAAATGCCATAAAAGGGAGAAAATATTATGTAAAGGTGGTCCTTATATGTTCTAAGGTCATCCTAGAAGATTTGGTAACATCATATGCAATTTTGAAGAGTCTAGGAGCAAAATTGAAAAAGTTGTCAAAAAGTTACATTGACAACTTTGCAATTTTTGCAAAATTGCTTGACAACTTTTAGGCAGTTTTTGCTAAACCAAGGAATTGGGTAGTTATGGTTTAAAATACAAGCTATTATGGAGCATGAAGTCTATTTAAGACTTTTTTAACTCATTTCCAAGGGTTGGACAGTGGGGTGTATGGACAGTACTTGTAGTAGGAAAATTTTATGCATTTGAAGCATAGTTTTGGAGTTTGATTAGAGTCTTTGGATTGAATAAGGAATTTTTTTGGATGGAATGGTATCTTTTGTTTATGCCTTGAATTATTTTGTAGTTGTTTTGTTTTCAAATAAGCATTTGATAAGGTTTAGAAAATTATTTGTTTCTATTAATCTTGTTGTCTAGTTTTGTGTTGCAAGTATGGAATGTACAATAGCTTGAGTGTCCTTGGTATAATCACCATGAGTCTTGGAGACCAAGAAACAGCCTTTGTAAATTGTGTAAATATGGTTTTTGGAGGTTTTCAAAGGCCAAATTCTATTTTTACAAGCGAGCCCTAGGCAAGCAGGCAAGCTTGGCAAGGTGCAAGGAGATGCTTGTAAAGAAGTTTTGTGAGGAACAGATGATTCACATGGGTCAATATTGAGTTGGCAGTACAAGAGCAGTGTGATGTAGGCAGGATAGGGAAAACTAGGGCCAAAGGCTCACCCAGCTAACCAAATCACCCTACAAGAGTTAACACAATGGAAGCAAACATAAAGAGCATCAACCAAAGGAGGAAGAAGAGTAAAAATACTTTTATTGATTCATCAAAATATCTTCATACATGCCCAACTATAAGGCCTTCTAAGTTATGGCCAAATACAAATGCATTCACATTCAGAGATCCAATAGAAAATTTGCACTTTCTGGTTCTGCTCTCCAGTCCTCTTCCCAAAAACTACTTAACTCTAAGCCTAAACACCCTATATATACTCGCCAAAATGGCTTACAGATCATTCTAGAAAATTAGATAAGAAGAAGGTCGACCCAACAGTGGTCTAGACACATCCCAAGAAAAATATCTTAACATAAATAACATGATCAAAATAAATCCTGCAAGTCAGCTAGCAAAAATCATGTCCAAATGCTAACACTTAGCATAAACAAGAAAACTTAGCACATGAAGGGTTACTCGGCATACACTAGGTCACTCAGCACATGAAGGGTTACTCGGCATACACTAGGTAACTCAGCACATGAAGAGGCACTCGACAGTAACTAGAACTTGGTAGCAACTAGCACTCAGCAGTAACTAGAACTTGGTAGCAACTGTCAGTGCCAATAACTAGAACTCGGTAGCAAGTGGCACTTAGCAGTAATTGGAACTCAGTAGCAACTAGCACGATGAACAAAAAAGAGAAGGACTACAAGGAAATCCAGGATGCTCCTACATCAGACAACCAAGGTTGGAAGAAATGATTCTCCTAAATCATTGAGATGTCACAACTTGAGCTGAATCAAACTTAGTTTGAGAAATCCATGAAGCATCTTCAATAGGTCTGTTCTTCCACTTCACCAAATATTCATAGTAATATTTTCCTCTTGTGCTCTTGCCAACTCTTTGATCCAATATCTGTTCAAATTTTCAATCTACTTCTTAGGATAATCTTCTAATACAACAACTTCATCATCTGACTCATGATACTTATACAAATCAGCAATATTGAATATAGGAGATATATCCATATCATCAGGTAACTCAATTTCATAAGCATTTCCACTATCAAACTTCTTCAAGATCTTACAAGGTCCAAACTTCTTCATCTTCATCTTACTATATGTTCCAGTAGGAAATCTTTGTTTCTTCAAATGAACCATCACCTCATCACCAACTTCAAAATCATGATGTCTTCTAGGCTTATCAACATTCTCCTTATACTTCTGATTACTTTGTTCCAACCTCAACTTCACTTACTTATGCAAAGACTCCATAAAATCAACAAATTCTTCTCCTGTAGTGCTTCTCTTTTCTTCACCAACAACATCTCTCAAATTTGATGCTCCTCAAGGCTTCATTCTAGTAACAATCTCAAAAGATGTCTTCCCTATACTCCTATTCATAGAATTATTATATGAAAATTCAGCATGTACAAATACCATCTCCCAATTGCTTGGCTTATTCCCAACTAAACATCTTAGCAAATTACCTAAGCTTCTATTCACAACCTCTATTTGTCCATCTATTTGTGGATGGAATGTAGAACTAAACTTCAACTCAGTACCCATCTTCTTCCACAAAGTCTTCCAAATATAACCAACAAACTTACTACCTCTGTCAAAAATAATACTTTTTGGCAATCCATGGAATCTCACAATATCTTTAAAGAAAAGTTTAGCAACATGCTCAACATCTGATGTCTTCTTACATGGTATGAAAGACAGATAATCCAAAAATAAAATCCATACTGATGTCACTCCAAGGTTTCTTAGGAACACTAATAGGTGTATACAAACCAGTATTCTGACTTACTCCTTTTGCAATTTGATAATTTCCACAACTCTTTACAAATTTTTTAACATCCTTATACATTTGTGGTAAATAATATTTCTCTTTCAACAAACTCCATGTCTTATCAATTCCAAAATGTTCAGCCAATCCACCACTATGTTTTTCCTTAATCACATTCAACCTCATAGAACTTCTAGGAATACATAATTGAATGCCTTTGAACAACATACCTTCTTGAATGAAATACTCATCATACTTACTTATGTGATCTTTTAGATTGGGTGCTCTGCACTCTCTCCACCCCTCAAAAAAATTAGGATTAGCATCATACAACTCTTTCATTTCATCAAAACCAAGAACTTCAACCTTCATTTCAATCAACAAAGAAAATCTTCTACTCAATGCATTAGCAACTCTGTTAGTAACTCCACTCTTATTCTTAATAACAAATGTGAAACTCTGCAAGTACTCAACCCACTTCATATGTCTCTAATTTAATTTATGTTGACTTTCCAAGTATTGTAAAACTTTATGATCAGTATACAACACAAACTCCTTAGGAATCAAATAATGTCTTCACTTCTTCAATGCTTGAATAATAGCATAAAATTCTTGAACATACATAGAATACTTCCTTTTAGCATCATTCAACTTTTCACTAAAGAAAGCAACAAGTTTACCTTCTTGACTTAATATAGCTCCTATTGTATTACCACTTGCATCACATTCAACTTGAAATACTTTGTTGAAATCAAACAAAGCTAATACAAGTAATTTAGCAAACTTTTGTTTCAAAGTCTCAAAACTCCTATTAGCTCCATGTGTCCAATTGAATTTCTTCTTATCTCCCCTCATTGTTTCAATCATAGCATTATAAACAACACTAACATTCTTTATAAAATTTCTGTAAAAACTAACCAAACCATTAAATGATCTTACCTCACCCACATTCTCAGTGTTGGATACAATTGTTCAATTGTGTGTTGTCTTTGATGTTACACAAATGTCATATCAGTTATTAGATAGAGTCTACCAAGCTCATTTGATCAACAAAGCAAATTATAGAGTCTACCAAGCATTTCTGGAAGTTACTCTATGGAAATAGTTTCTACCAAGCTCACTCGAGCATCGAAGGATTCTGTGGCAGAAGTCAATTTCTACTAAGCTCACTCAGGCATCAAAGGATTCTGTGGTAGAAGTCAAATTCTACTAAGCTCACAAGGTCAATGAAGGGAAGACAGTCTTTACCAAGTTCACTCAGTCTCCAAAGGATTTTGCAGAATTCACAGTGTTTACCGAGCTTTAGTTGGTTAACACTGGAAATCATTTCTAAAGTAATGTTTATCGAGTAGGGTTGGCCAATGAAGGATTTCATTATTTTGGGAAATAAAGTTTAATTGTTTCATGTAATAAATTTAGTCGACTGATGTGATGATTATTGGTAAATGTAACTTGTAAATGAGCCAACTTGATAATTTGTAAGGTATAAATAAAAGGTCAAGTTGTGAATTATAATGTATGGATGGATGAATGAATGAGAGAGCATGCAAGTGAGTTAATTGTGTGAAGAGGAAAGTGTGAGAAAATTTTGAAGAAGGATCAGATATCCTTGAGGAGTAGTGAAGGTGTATTCGATTAGAGAGGATCTAGTGAAGCAAAACAGAGATCTGTAACAACAAAGTTCAGTTGCATCTCATTCATATCACTTCATTGTTACTTTTTAATCATTGTAGCAGTGATTCCTAAATCTCTTAATAGAGTTGGTTTCACAACCATTTTGTAAATCCTCTAACAAGGTGGACAGTTCTATTGAATTGTTCTTAAGTCCTCTAGCAAGGCCACTCCTAGTAGGGTGATTAAATCCTCTAAAAAGGTCACACCTAACAGTGTGATTTGTAACCTTTAATAGGGTTGGCTTCTAATAGGAGAGTGAAAATTGGTAGCTAGTTACATGGTGGTTTTTTCCCATATTGGGTTTCCACATTAAATCTAGTGTCTCTTATGTAGATGTTATTTCTTTTATGCATGCATGTTAAATCTTTGTGAATGTTTAAAGATTAGTAATAAGTTAACATACATCTACCAAGTTATAGCATTTTTTTGTGTGGATACTAAGTGACAGTAGTAACTAATTTTTTAAGACATCTAAGGGATCTGTGGATTTGTTTTGTGGTAACTGATTCACCCCCCACCCCCACCCCCACCCCCCACTCTAAGTTACTCCATCTATATTTCCAACACTCAAGTTTAGGCCATTTCAAAATTGCTTTAACCTTCTTAGGATCCATCAGTTGAAATCACAAATCCCAAATACACAATCTCCTCTTGCATAAAAGAACACTTTTTTAGATTAATCAACAACTTTTCCTCTTTCAAGCTCTGCAATACTTATCTAACATGCTCAAGATGTTCTTCCTTAGTCTTACTAAAGATCAAAATATCATCCAAATAAACAATCATAAACTTTCCCAAAAATATTTTCATAACTTTATTCATCAACCTCATGAAACTACTAGGTGCATTAGTCAAACCAAAAGGCATAACCAACCATTCATACAAACAATCTTTTGTCTTGAAAGATTTCTTCCATTTATCACCTTCTATAATTCTAATCTGATGATAGTCACTCTTCAAATCAATCTTGGTAAAATAGTTTGCTTCACTGAAACAATCCATTATGTCATCCATCCTCAGCATAGAAACCTATATTCCACTGTTATCTTGTTAATAGCTCTGGAATCAGTACAAATTCTCCATTCTCCATTCTTTTTAAGTGCCAATATAGTAGGTACAGCACATGGACTCAAGCTTTCTCTGATCAAACCTTTCTGCAACAACTCATAGACTTGTTTGTTAAGTTATTCATTCTTTGTAGGTGTCAATCTATATGGTGCTTTGTTCGGAAAACTAGTTCCAAGAATCAAATCTATACAATGACTTATACTTCTTCTTGGAGGTAAACCATTAGGAATATCCTTAGCAACAATATCCCTATACTCATTCAGCAATTCTATAATTTCTACTGGTACTCAGCTATAACTATCTATTGTCACTTGGTCATTACCGACTTCTGCTACTCAGTCATTACTACTAACACTCAGTTCTCTAGGAACTATGGAAAAATAGACTTGATTCTTCTTCACTTCCTTTTCAAATTGTTTCCCATTAACCATGCAAACTTTTATTGTAGTGCAACTAACCTTATCTGGACTTTCAATCAAAGGCAACAATATTTTCTTCTTTCCATTCACCCAAAGAGTATATTGATTCAATCTTCCATCATGCATAACATATCTATCATATTGCCAAGGTCTACCCAATAGAATATGACAACAATCCATAGGCATAATATCACACAAAACTTCATCAAAGTAATGTCCAATTTGAACTTCACAAGGCATTGCTCATTTACCAATATCTTATGCTCATCTTTGATCCATGAAACATGATAAGGTTTGGGATGTTTCAGCCTTGCAACTGGAACTTTATAACCAGCTCTTCTGATGCCAAATTTTTAGAACTTCCACTATCAATGATCACTTTGCAACATTTTCCAACCATCTTCCATCTTGTCTTGAAAAAACTTCTCCTTAAAATAGGTTCCTCATCACCTCCCAAGTTATTACATAGGGTTCTTCTCACCATCATATTTTCTCTAGCCTCAGGTCCACTTGGTGAACCCTCATCATCTCCTTGAATCACAACATTTTTTTTACCTTGCCCACTTTTAGAGGATCTACATTCAAAAGATCTATGTCCCTCTTTACCACATCTGAAACAATTACCATGAAATCCTCCTCTAGAATAAGAATTACCTCTTCTTCGATAAGAATTAGTACCTCCTCGATAAGAATTACCACTTTTCTATTTAGTATTGCCTTTTTCATCATTCTTCCACTCAAATTTGTCTTTATGCTATACCAAACTTTTAGATCTATCACCTTCACCATAAGATCTACCTCTGCTCTCCAGAATCTACCACCTCTACCCCTTTGTCTTTGTTCATGCTTCTTTGCTAAGATCTCCTCAGCTTTCAAGGAATATTGATATGCTTCTTCAACACTTTTCAACTTCACAAAACTTATTTCACCTTGAATTCAAGATCTCAATCCATTTATGTACCTTGAAATTTTCTCAACATCATCATCCACATGTCCAATTCTGATGTCCAATCTATAGAATTCCTCGGTATACTCTTTCACAGTCATGTCCTTTTGTTTCAAATTTTGCATCTTTCTCAACAAGCTAACTTGGTAATCAGTAGGAAGGAATTTGTTCTTTACCTTGTTCACCATCTTTGGCCAAGTTTTGATCTTCTCCTTTCCTCTCCTTTGTCTATCAGTTTGCAAATGTTCCAACCATAGTGATGCATGACCTTTCAACCTAGTGACTGCAATCTTCACCTTTATATTATCAGGAGTGCTTTCATACTCAAAGAAATTCTCCATATCTGAGATCCAATCCAACATAGCATTGGTATTCAATTTCCATCATAAGGAACAACTTCTACATTAGTCTTTGAATTTTCCCTAGACAACACTCTCAACAACCTTGCTTCATCTTGGTCTTCTTCAAGTTCTAGATTAGGGTTTGGTGCTACTACTTCATCATCACTTACATCATCAAGATATGCTCCTCTCCTTTGGGTTGTCTCCACAGCATCTAATCTGGCTATAATTTGTCTCAATGTATCTAATATTGCATTATCAACATTTCCTCTACCTTAAACCATCTTTACAAAGCAAGTTCCTACAAGATCGTAACCCTCTACAAGTTATAGGTTAAATATGCAGATCTACAACCCTACAACCCAATTCACTCAAGGTTCTACATGATCCAATCACCACAAGGATGAACCTCAAGCTCTAATACCAATTAACGTAGGAAGGATAGGGAAAACTAGGTCAAAGGCTCACCCAGCTAACCAAACCACCCTACAAGAGTTAACACAATGGAAGAAAACACAAAGAACAGCAACCAAAGGAGGAAGAAGAGTGAAATTCTTTTATTGATTCATCAAAATATCTTCATACATGCCCAGCTATAAGGCCTTCTAGGTTACGACCAAATACAAATACATTCACATTTAGAGATCCAACAGCAAATTTGCACTTTCTAGTTCTGCTCTCCAATCCTCTTCCACAAAACTACTTAACTCTACACTTAAACACCCTATATATACTCGCCAAAATGACTTATAGATCATTCTAGAACATTACATAAGAAGAATGTCGACCCAACAATTGTCTGGACACATCCCAAGAAAAAGATCTTAACATTAATATTGTGATCAAAATAAATCTCACAAGTCAGCTCGCAGAAATCACATCCAAATGGTAGCATTCAGCATAAATAGGAAAACTTGACACATGAAGGGTCACTCAGCATACATTGGATAACTCAGCACATGAAGGGTCACTCGACATACACTAGGTAACTGAGCACATGAAGCGACACTCAGTAGAAACTAGAACTTGGTAGCAACTAGCACTCGTTAGTAACTAGAACTCGGCAACAACTAGCACTCGGCAGTAACTAGAACTCGGTAGCAACTAGCACTCAACAGTAACTGGAACTTGGCAGCAATTGGCAGGATGAACAAAGAAGTACAAGATTACAAGGAAACCTAGGATTCTCCTACATCATAGTGTATGAAGGTATCAAAACTCAAAGGAGGAGTTTTGGAATGGAGTTTGACGCTTGTGGAGAAAGAAACACTAACATTGCCTTTAAAATCCTTAAAAGTAGGGTAATCTGAATCCATACTATATAGACATTGCTAGAACCCAAGACCTACAAAATCTTCAAGGGTTAGTGAAAGGGAAAAAAATTCTAGTATACACCAAGGGGTCTTATTAAATTTTTTTATGATTTATAGCACTTTCCTTGTTTTTAGGAGGGCTAATAGGGGCTCTTAGGACTATAAGGCCTAAATAGTCAATTTGGTGATTTGTGTGAAGGAAACTTGAAAGAATGATGCATAATGATGGGAAATGGGTCAAGAACCCAAATAAGAAGGTTCAACCTTGTCTTTAAGGCACTTGGTGCATTTAGGGAAGTTTTGGCAATCTAGGCCAAAGAATACATTTCAGGTGAATTAGGAGAATGACATTGAGATTTGAATTTTTGGGAGAGTTTCTTGGGGAAAGGGGGTTGTAGAAGGATCCTCTAGGTTAGGGTTAGGAGAGAAAACCCTATAGTGAGCTAAGAGTAGCTTGGGAAGAGCTAGAAAGCTCTTAGTTGAAGAAGCTCCCCATCAGTTACTCGACTCCTACAGAGCTTGGTACATACTGACTTATGTACATGTATCCTCCTATATAGAACAGCTTGGTCGCAGTGATGACTGTCTAACTCTACTTTGTAAATGACTAAGTGTTTAACACTAATATACAACAATAGTTGGAGATACCAACAAAATCATGTTCTAGCAAAGAATAATGCACATAATAAAATAAACAACAATACACATGATTAATGTGTTTATTGATAAATCTTCTAAGTACTCTATTGCAGATTACAATAGACACCAATATTGACATGGTCACAAATTCTATGAGGGAGACAAAAGGTATTTAAAAGTGAGGGCCCATGTTTATGATGAGGACAATGAGGAGAGAGAGAGAGAGAGAGAGAGAGAGAGAGAGAGAGAGAGAGAGAGAGAGAGAGAGAGAGAGAGAGAGAGAGAGAGAGAGAGAGAGAGAGAGAGAGAGCTTAGACACCAATATTGACATGGTCACAAATTCTATGAGGGAGAGAAAAGGTATTTAAAAGTGAGGGCCCATGTTTATGATGAGGACAATGAGTCGAGAGAGAGAGAGAGAGAGAGCTTAGTTTTTAATCAATGTTTCATCTATCATTTTGATAGTAGATCACAGTTAGCATGATTTAAAATTTGAATTAAAATATTAAGACACTATCTAATCTAGAAATAACATCAAATTTAATTATATTTTGATTTAAGAAATCTCATATAATTAACCTTAGATAAACTATGTTATAGACACAAATCTATAACCAAACAAACATATATGTGAATGGTATTATTATATTTCTAGAAACATAAGTAGCACGAAAAAAGTTGTTTTATATTTTTATGGTCATCATGTTCTTTGATGTGTTTTCCTATGGACCCAATAAGGTCATGTGGACCAACAATCAAGTCCATGAGTCAATGCTAGTCTAAGAAAATAACTTCCATCAACATTTGGAACTACTCCTCTACAATAATCATCATTTAGCATTTCAACTTAATAGGTACAAATGATTATTATTCTTAACATTTGGAACTAATCCTCTAAAATAATCATCATTTAGCAATTATGACAAGATCAAATGAGAAGAAACAGCTGAGAGCTTAGATTGACACAATTTTCAGATGATCATATGAAATGAAATGGACAAGTGAGTAGAAATAAACTAAAAAGACATTGTGTACAAATGAAGGTAAGAAATGGATGATTTTGGAGTACTTGGTACAAAAACTCAACATTCAATATGTACATTTCATCATTCGAGATCAAATGGTTGTGTGGGATTATACACATAGTGAACAATAAAGGAGGAAGCTGAACATACTAGGGAGGTCCCAAGGCTCACACTTTTTGAGGTCCACTTCAACAATGGCCCTTCCTATCAAAAAAATATTTTAAAATTTTCTCATGAGATAATGTGTTATGAGGTCTTCACCAGTGGGATGGAACCTAAACCCATGAGGAAATTGTGCACTACCATCATCATGAATGTAATGAAGTTAAGAGCCTTCATTAAATTCTCTTCTCAATCTGCTCACTTAGCATTTTGCAAAATTTGATATGTGGGTTGTGGGGATATGTTGTGTTGATTTCTTATATGGGTGTTAGGAGAGGTGGGAAAATAGGATGGGATGGGATGTGTGGAGAGGCACAGATCAAAGATTAATACTAATGAAAGTACGTAAATGTGTGTGTTGTTAGTAATGGTAGAAAGTAAGTGAAAACAAACTCAGGTCATAGGAGAACATAAATGAGTTTGTGGGGCTATAGCTAAGATCAATAAAGGATTATTTTGATTGCATGTTGTATCTAAAGAGGAGAGAGCAAAGAGCCTGCCATCAGAACACCACATCAACTTTGTGTACAACAAGGGACTGCATTATTCAGTGCCTAGTTATTCATGATTATTTATATTCTTACCCACATGGAAAATTCCTAACTATTTCTCATCAAATACCACCTAGCTTTATAAATGAAAACCCCACAGACTAGAAAAAAAACATAACTAGGGTCAGTGGATATACTAAATCAATATATGACTGCCATGGGAATAGGCTTCTTGTATAGTTGGGGTAGGAGCTTGCATTTTTTTTGCAACTTAGTGCTGATAGGGAGTCATCCTAAAAAGATTAGGGCTATAAATTATGTTCCTCAAATGCAATAAGAGTTGCATTGTTCTCAGGGTGTAACTAATAGTGTTTTTGCACATATTGTTAGTAGTTACAAGTGATTTCATTCTCAAATAAAATTAGGTTTCAAGCTAGTCAATTTTATTTTCAAATCGCATAAATTAGGTTTTAAATGATTTCATTTTCAAATCTCATAAATCAGATTTCAATTTTTCATTTTCAAATCACATAAATCAGGTTTCAAACAATTTCATTTTCAAGTCACAAATTTGAAGTGGTACACGCCCTTACCCAAGCAACATCAATTCACATGTGAACTTGCTGCTCAAACTTGACACTGGCCAAAATGTGCCTTTCCTACATGGACAACTATGAAAATGAATTTATCTTTATCTTTTTTATAATGTTACCACGTAACCATTAGAATTTTGACTACTGTGTTATAAGTAGTTTGTAATCCAACAATATTGGGGGTGATTGAAAAAAAAAATGTAGCCCACCATCAGGAATGAACATTGAGAATTCGGGCCAAATGCAGTAGTGAGATCAGTACTCATGCCCTACTAGCACCCAAACTATCTCCATATGTGTCTAATCACAAACTGCTCCACTAACCCTGCATACCTACCCAAGAGTGGCTTAATATCGAACATGTAGGCTAACTCATCCCTATCCCCCTCCCACTCCTTGTAAGGTCATTGTACCATTAATGAAATATCATATAGTCTCCTCCTCCAGTAAGGAGTGTATCACATATGTGTCTATTACACATATCCTGAGTACCTATAGAAATAGGGTCTCACTTACTATCTTAGTTGTACTCTCAGATGGGTTACAATTATGTGCTCCCATGCCCATACCTATGCAATCAAAACTGCTTCTAACCAACTCCTCCCCTCTCTATACATAATGTTATGAAACTCTCTTTACATATCACATAGAATGGATGGACCCTACGCCATATGAGGAGGATGTGATAAGAGATCCATAACCAAGGGGCCCCACCTACACTAGAAGCCCTTCTAGATCCTATATGCACCAAGGATGCACCCAATCAAAGAAAAAATATGTAGGCAACAAGAGAGTCATCACTATAATTAGTCATCATCTTCTCCTAGAGGGTAAACCTATCAAGTATGATCTCATCTACAAAAACACAATGCATTACTGCTATGCCCTCTGCTAGAGTCTAATCAAAGTATACTTGCATCACAAGGCATGAAAGTATCAATATCTATCATGAGTACCTCATCAGTAATAAGTAAAAAGAGTACAATGAAATCTAGATACTCATAGGTTCTCCTCAATAGAGAATATGAAAAATCAAATACACATTCTCCAATTTGATAGTCATCTCTCCAGTCGATAATTGAAAGGTAGTATTCTTAGAGTGGAACCTCCCATCAAAAGAATTCAATAGGGCATGGTTTTCTCAGATATGAGGAAAATGTAGTGAAGATCCTAGTCCTATGTTTGTTAGTGTTTGAGTATCCTCATCCAACAAGTGGCTAACTAAAAAAAAAAGCAACTAGATATGGGAACCTCACAAGTAGATCTGGAGACTAGCGCTACATCAAAAAAATAAGAAAACATGTTAGAACACACCAATGAGGTATTTAGAAGCATCTAAATACATCAAGGAATCACTCAAGATAGACATAAATTCCAACTGGTTAGTTTGAAAAGAAAAAAATATATCAAATTTGGTCAGGCAATATTTCACGACTTGTCCTAGTGTCACATGATCTTTCATCTGAGGTTGTACAAATTTTCTTGTTCATGTGCTAAGTTTTACTATATCATACAATATGAGAGTCTATATCATATGAATTCTTGGAAAACTACCATACAACACTTTATGGCCATAGGAAACATTGTATGATATTTTACCTAACTACATACAATATTCTAAACTACCGTACAAAAAAAAACCAAAGGGCAAAAAAATAAAAAATCTAAAAAATGGAAGCAAAAACTAGCCTAATTTTTTATCACTTATTGATACAGGTAGCCTCATGGCCAATTATTTGGTTGACTTAGTTCAAATAAATTCTTGTGCACAAGGACCTACATCTTTTCTCTCTAAAGGCTATGAAATCACTAAAGGACGAAAGAGGAAATTATTTGAAAATGACCCTTTTTGGACTGCTTAATATAGTATTTGACCTAATTTTCAAAAGTTGTGGATTTTAACAAAAATACAACCTATCCTAATTTCAATGTCCTAGACCCATTTTTGGGGTAAAAACTGAAATCCAAATTCATCTTGACTATCCAAATTGCAATTTAAAGTTTTTCTCTTCTATGCGCAGTTGGCTGACCCTTTCAAGAAAAAATCTTCACATCTATCAAGACAAGATTAGTTTCATCATTTCTTCACCCTTTCAACATCTTAATCTTCTTACCTCTATCATTTTCATCTCATTTTTTCCTTTCTTGGCCCAATTCTAATGTTTTATCTTTCTAGCAAAACTCAATCAAACTAAAGAAAATTCTCAACACTTGGCAGTCAAACTTGGTTCTATATTCTTGGAATTGCTTATTTATCATCATGGACCTTTTCTTAGCTCAATTTCATCATATATATCTCATTTCTACATTTCCTCTATCTCATTTTGATCTTAATCTCAAGGGGACATGAGTACCCTATCTTTCAATGTTGGAAATTGATTTCACTATGCTATCATCACTAGGGGCATCTCAACTTGATCACTTCATATAAAATTGAGGTCCTTAAAATATTTTATGATTTATAGATGCTTGACTTATATATTCTCTATTTGGATGTATTGGTTCTCATCATATTAAATAAGTTCTAGTACTCCCTTATCAACCTTTCTAACCTTCATTCAACCAAGTTTGAACTTAGTTATCTCACTGCACTTGATTCATTGCTAGTTTAGAGTCAAATCTCTCAATCAATTAGACGTCATCATTATTTGACTCAATGTGCTTAATTAGATTGATTTCACACTGACTCTCATGTTATTTTTATGGTTTTTCTTTGATTTTTGCTTTGAACCTTGCATGTTTATCACTTAGGTGGAAATTAAGATGTGTGTATGTAATTGAGAGCTTGGGAATCATTAATTAATTGTTTTAGTTTTCCACTTGTAATGCATAATGCATGTTGCATGTCTTATCTTATATCTTTGTTTAAAAAATAATCTTATGATTAATCCTTGTGTCCAAGTATTCTCAAGCAAGACATTACAAAAAGTGATGTGGAAATATGCAGGGTGAGAAAAATGTTACAAGTAGTTAGGTTGGAAGGTCATATTGTTAGTACAACAAGTGATTTCTTGACCATTTGAGCACTCACTTTCACTTTTTTCCACTTGCATACTAGTTTATCATTTTCTTTGTTTCATTTAGCTTAGTTTACATAGCTTAACTAGGAAGAAAGTAATCTTGATCTTGTTAGCTTAGATTTCCTTTCTTGCATTTTCATTTTCATTTTATCTTAATCTTGCATTCTTATCCTAGTTAGTTTACATTGTATAATCATTTCAAGTTCTTGGATACTAGCATTCTTTCTCTCACTCCTTGAATCTTTCATTATATGGTGCATCTTGCAAGAGTCTCCATCTTTGGGTTCATTTGAGAGCCAACATCATACTATTTAGATTCTTGCATGTCATAGATGGGAAGTTATAAGCCACCACTCAAGACTTAATTTCTATTAAATTTCTTGTATTGAAGGGTTTAACACATTTTTCTTACTTTTGAACATACAATATGGAGCACACCTAGGGCATGACTCTAGGACACTATCTTTGGTGTTGCCTCTAGACTCCTACAATGGGGGCACTTCCCTCAAACCCCTATAGGAAAAAATAGGGGGGAACTACATTGAACTAAGTGCAAAAAAATTAATCTCTAAGTCTAATTGGGCTCCACATATCAACAATTATAAGGAAGGTAAATATGTACTAAACTTATTCAATTCCTCCTAGATTTCTTTCTTTTTGTTGTTTGGAATTGAGCCATACACAATGAATAGAGGTAAAAATGTGTAGGGGGAAATATGATATGAGAGGGAATATAGGATATATCCTTAACCCAAATTCCCAAAAGGAACGTCCCAAATTGATTAACCACAAGGAAGTGATCAATGCACAAATGAATCAAACAATGGAGAATATGAAGAAAGGAGAAAATCCTATAATCTACTATAGAAATTAAGTACTTGAAACCTTGAATGAATAAAAGACAAATACTAACCTCAAAGTAGGTAAAATATGGAAATTGTTGATTTATGATGCCTGTGTATAGTTTTGAGGAATTCTGCTACCTACTCTAGAATGGAAATGTCATGATGAAGAAAACCCTAAAAAATTTGTCCTTCCAAGGGTAGGTTAACCTTGAGCCAAATAGCAAGGCATAATCTTACTTCAAGCCACAATTGTACCCCAAAAGGTTGACCTTGACCTACATAGCTCTGACAAAAATTCTATTAGCAGATCCTTCAAGTTCAGTGAAAAGGACATCCAAATCTGCACTTTAATTCATTGTCTCGTACCTGTACCTGTAAGAAAAATAGTTGTTTATTTGGATGGAGAGTTTTCCTTGTTCAAACCCTAGTTTGGAATCAAACTTGAAATATAATTGAAATTACAATACATATAAACAAAGTAAATGGAACTATTCACCTTGCTTATATTGGAATCCTTGTGGAGGATTTGAATCCTTGAATCCACAAGTACAGATGCTCCAAAATGAATGTAGGAATGAATGTTGGATGTCTCAAATCAATGGAATTATATCTTCAACACCAATCTTGAATGGATCTTTGCATAGGAAAAGGCTTGGATGAATATGGATGTGGATGGAGAAATCTTCAACAAGAGGGCTCCATAGAGATTAAATCCTTCAATGGCTAACAATGGATCTCCTTGATGAAATGAATGCTTGAATACTTGAATGCTTGAACACTTGATAATGGATCATCTAATATAATAAGTGGATGTCAAAATGAGAGAAGAAGGCTTCCTTATATAGAGATCTAGGGCACAAACTTTTAGAGAAGGCTGACATTAGAGAATTAAGTCCCAATTAACCTTAACCCCTAGAAATGGACTAGATTAAATGTAATTTAAGAGTGTACCATTCCAAAACCAAAAATAGTTGAACCAAAAGTGTGGAAATGAAACTTTCTAAAGCTCGATATCTTGAAACCTCCAAAAATTGAAAATTGGACCTAGGATTAGGGACAAGGTCAACCCTTCCCAAGGTCAAGGGCGAGGTCATCCTTGACCCAAAAAGTCAAAGTATTCAATTTCATAGAGAAAATTGTTAGAAATAGGGAGAGAGAAGTAGAATAGGGGGGAAACAGCCAAATCCATGCAAAGGCCTATTAAACACACTTGACATGACCCTAGACCACTTACTTGGAGGGCTAAACACTCTTAACATGGAAGTGCTTATATTTTAAGACCATACACATAGTTATTAGTGTAAAGTTTAGGTTGCTAACTAGACTTCTAATATTTGGATTCCAACCTAGTTTTTACCATTTGCCAATTTATCAAAAATTACCACTATTGGTTTTTAAAGGATGGAAAGACCCTAAGGAAACTCTTTTTTCTTGAATCCACTTTATTTTCTATACTCCAAATATTTTTTCAAATCACTACATCCCTTTGTTGGAAAATTATGTCTCTTACAACAATATAATATTAGCTTTTAAGTTGAGATCCAACACTTAAGTTCTATTTATTAGGAGAAGTTAAGCCCGTAGCATTCCACGTTAGAAGCATCATGGATCCTGGGGAAGGGTACTTCCATTTCCTAATTTTAATAGTGAAATAGGTTTGGTTTAGTCCCTTGCTTCACTAGCTTTGGATATCACTTCTAAAATGGAGTCCATGCATTTCATTTTACCTAACAAATTCTCATGATGTACTTTTTCCTTGCTTTCCATAATTTGATACAACTCCTTTGCCTTTTTAACTCCCTTCTCCTCGTCCTCTTCATAACCTTCTTCATTTCCATATAATGCTTCTTGATCTATATCCTCTTTATCCTCCATATCCAATATTTTCTTAATGATATTTTGGCTTTCTATGAGCATTCTTAATTTTCTATATTTTTCAAGTGGGACACTCCCATGAATTTGTTTACCACCTCCAACTCTATTTTTGTTAGAAATGCTTTAGAATAACTAAGAGGAGGGGTGAATTAGTTATTCAAGGTCCAACATGTTCAATTCAAACTTTTTCACTAAGTTTTCTGAGCCCATTCAGCCATTCATTCATCCAAGCATTAACTTTCCTAATCAGCAAGTTACTGTAAATCAACATGCAAGCATAGCTCATAAAAGATCAACACATAACATAATGATTTATGTGGAAACCCAATTTGGGAAAAACCACCAATAACATGCTACTCAATTCTCACTCTTCTGAAGTGATTCCTTGTGAAAGGCTTGCCTTGTTAAAGGCTTACAACACACTGTTAACTATGACCTTATTAGAGGATTTATCCACCCTGTTAGAAGTGGGCCTTGTTAGAGGACTTTAGAACATTCACTTGGAATTCCACCCTATTAAAGGATTTACAAATGGATATTAAACCAACCTAAGTCCATAGGATTTCCATATCTAATACAATTGCTAGAGAGTATTAGAAAATATTTGACCTGAATTCAACATACAACTTAACTTTTAGATCTCATATCACTTCTCAACTCATACCATTGTCTGGCTTTCAGTCTCTACAACCCTTGATGGCATTCCCTCCTTTCAAGCTCAGTCTTCTTGACTCTCCATGCTCAATGTACTAGTGCAACCATCTCTTCTTGACCACTTGTGGAAGCAAAGCCTCTATGCTCTTCCTTCTCCTACATGCCTTCTCCTTGAAACCCTTCTAACCACTTTGCAATTTGGCACTTCAGCAGCAACAACATTAGCATTTTCTTCCTAGTCTATGACTCCTTAAATAGAAGTCTTGGAGTCCCTTTCTTGCTCAATTCTTCCATTCTTTAATTTCAATTCATATGGATTAGGTAGGATTCATTGTATCTAACCCATATTTTGTTTCCTCTAGAAACTTCTTGAATAATCCTTTGAATTCACCCAAAAATGGTTCACATAGAATTTTGTGCCACCAGCTCATCATCCTTATCCTCCAACTGGTTCACAAAATTCAAGGCAACCACTTTGTCGGCTCAAATTTGGCGAATCTTCATCATTTAAAATAATGCAGCAACTCAGCACTATTGAAATCTTGATGCTTGACACATATTGTGTTACTTGGCATCAACTATGTTTTTACTGATGCTCGGCACCTAAAGTTCACTTAGCACCAACTAATATTTTTTGATGCTCGATGCCTAATACTTTTCTCGGCACTTGAACTTCACTTGACACCTAAAGATCACTCAGCACACAGTAGAATTTTTCTTTTGCTTGGCTCCAACTGGAAATTTGCTTGGCTTCAACTAGCTTGCTTGGCACCCACTAATGAACTTAGTTTAAGCTTTGCAGTCAATCTTATTACAACTTATACTTCTAATGTTTCTAAGTGTGACCAACCTTTGTATCTTTGAGTATGTTATTAGTACATCATTTAACCATTGTCTTAACTAATCCTTGTACTTCATTACAATATCATAACTCAACCTTTCTCTTAGATGCTCTTGTTACATCTTATTGATTAAATCCTCTTCATCAATTGACTAAGTGATAGTACTTGGATCTTATAAGCAATTTTCATTCCTACAAATAGTAGGTTTGACATCAATGACAAAACAATGAATGAAAATATTCTTTTAACAACAATCTCCCTCTTTGATCTTCAAACTTCTGCTCACAATGATCTTTTTAATCAGATTTCCAGCAATGTTTTCTCTTTCCACCCTTAATGGATTCTATATTATTCATGAGGTTTCTTGCATTAAATAGTTATCCATCGAAGTATCCTTCTCTTGGGATATATTAAAGTCTACATATCTAACTTTGATTTAGATGTGTTGTTTAACCTTTTATTTGTTTAATTGGTTTCTTTTACCTATTTCTCAAGTCCTAGGCTATTAATTATTTTATCAATTTCATTTTGTATGGATTTTTCTTCCACCTTGAGGAAGTCTAATTATTCTTCTCTTAATGTCTCTATCTCTTTGTCCTAAGCCCCATCTCCTTACATCATCCTTCAAGGTGATTCAATATTAACCCTATCTTCATCTAGAGGGCCTAACACAGGTTCCATTGCTTCCCCTTCCTCTCATTCTTGGTTTATTTCCTTTACTTGTATTTTATAATCAAACATCTTGTTTTTCCCTTCGAGGTCTAAGGTTAGTGCCTTTTTGTTTTCTTTGCAATACTCCAAATCAATCCATTTTGAGTAGTTGGTTGTGAACCTTAACACTAAAACTTACCTCCATCCTCTTTCTTTTAGATCTTAGTTTTTAAATTCCATTTTCCATACTTCATAAATACTTCCAAGTTGTCCAGATATTTGAAATCACACTCCAAATCTACCAAAATCTTGGCAACTCCTCTTGGTTTTCCAAAAAACATTCCTCCTATATCCCTATAAGAGAGCCTAAGGCTTCCCTTATCTTCTCTAGAGTGCCTATATTCCTTGATACTCTATGGGTAAGTTCCCCTATTTAATCCATTTTGAAAAATGTTTTGACTTATGGACTATATGATTAAAATTTGATTCCCAATCTATTCTATAAAATAAAATACCTAAGTAGAATATTAGTTTCCCATATTGAAGATCTTTTTTCAAAAAAATAATGATATAATATTTAAGGAAAAAGCATTTTAAAAAGATCTTACTCTTGCTCATCCTCTAGATTGAAATATCCACCAGTTGATGATTTTATCTGCTTGATCATTCCCTTTGTTCCATTTCATTAATAATATACATTTCTTGAAATGTCCAACAATCACATCTAGGGTTTTGGATGGTATTACCATTGCCCTTGATGAGATCAAAATATGGTCTATTTAATCATTTCATTTTCAATCAAATTTGCAAACTTTCTAAAAGACTTTGATTTTTAAGAACATGATGTTTATGATAATTTCAGACAGATGTGTGCATAATTACTTTTCAGGACTAAAATGAATATGTTATGAAATGATATGTCATTTGATTACAAAATAGTGAGAATGATGTTTCTCTTCCTTAGCTAGGTTGGGTAGTTCTCCTGCAGCAATGTGACATAGGATAAACTAATTTAGATGACATATTTTGAATTCATCTTGATGTATGTTATTACTTTAGAGGTACTAATATTTTGCAGACTTAAGGCAAAGTCAACTTAGCTAAGAAGAGTCAGCAACCTGCGCAAATGGTGGCAGATTTCATCAATGACCTTCCACATCGCCAACCATTTCATTCATAATAGTCGGTAGCTATTTTTAGGAAAGCAGGAGTCAAATTGGTTGCTCGCATTAATTGACAGCCTTAAACGGAGGAATCCAAGGGTTGTGGGCTCCTAAGCTCTTGTTCCATTTAGCGCTAAAGTTAGTACATCTCTTGTAATATTCAATGGCATCCATTGTTTTAGTAGTTTATGGAGTCTAAAGGAATTATGTTCCTAGTTTGTACTTAAATAACTAGAATTCTGTGATCCAAGGAGTTAGTTAATCAATTATTTTTAGTAGAAAAGTTTCTAAGTTTTGAGTACTGAATCTAATCTTGTTTTTTATCAGTATGTATGTTTACTATTGTTATGAATAAAAAGATCATTTCAAGTTTCCATATTTCAGGAGTTCTACTTCACTTCTCTGTGGGGGCCCACATAGGAAGTGAACTAATTAATTAGCATAGGATTTACCTTCAGTTCGTAGAACTAGCATAGACTATGTTGTTCCTACGGCCATTGATAGCAGAATTAGTGGACTATTCCTGCAGCATAGACATTTGAAGTAGTTCTTAGTTGTTTTGTCATGCTTTGTTAAAATAGATTTGATTCTCAGCTTTAGTGTAAATTTCCTGTGGCATAATCATTTGAATTTCCGTAGAATAATTCTTAAGTTCAGAGAAGTTTGAAGCATATACTTCGCAGACACCATTTCAAGTTTACGTCCCTAGTTGATAAATTAAATGAGTCCAAATGAGTCAGGTTAGGAACATTCAAGATGTCTAATCCTGGATTAAGCAGTCCATTGTTGTAGTATTTTAACCCCTTTCTTTGGCTAAGCATTTTTGGCGTCGTTATCAGGGATGGTGTTAATTTAAACCAATCTTTGTAGTTGCATTTTTATTCCTTGTAGAATAGAGTTTAGTGTTAAAAAAGCATGTTATGCATAGAAGAAGAGACCACCTTGGGAGATTCCTTCCTCATGATAATCAGGAAGAACCATCCAATGATAGTCATCCTGAACTAGGTAAACCTCAAAGAGAGAACGACGAAAATGAACCTTTTGAAAATCCATTTGTTGACAATCAATTTGAAATACCTCATTCATCTTCAGAAGAATCTCTCCACTTGAATGACCTTTTTGCTGAGCCCGAATATCAAGATAATCCACTAGCCATTGTTATCTATCAAGCCCCACCTTTGTAATGATCTAGGCTAGCAATGACCAATCTAGAGTTTCAAAAAATGAATGCAATTATGGGCTTGTAGGATGTTTGTATGGTGTGGGGGAAGAGTCCCTATGATATGTGTATGGTAGTGTATAGGAGTATGGCACCAGAGTTTGGCATACAGAGATGAGATGACCATACAGTGTGTATATGGCCAATAGGAAATAGTATGGCGGTGCACCAATCTATATGGGAGGGAGTTTTGGTTGTTGTATGATGGGGAAAAGAGGTCATACGGTGACTGGGTTAGTTTCTATGGTACAAGTCTAAGCTTGACGTACGGTATGCAGTCCATACAAGGAAATGTGCAGCTAGGGAAAGCCATACGGTGGCTTAGGCAAGCCGTATGGTTAATGAAGGAGACCGTACGTTGATCTAGAGGGAAATTCTAGAGCTATACAGATGGACAGAAGGTGAGAGAAGATAGTACGAAAGGATGGATGGAAGCAGCACAAAATCATAGTGTTGCATGAACACAGAATACAGAATATTAACAAACCAATGACAATCACTGTAGATTTCAAACATAAAGCAATGCTCGACCAAGTATGAAAGAACATTCACCAGATTGATAAGAATTGCAAATAATGAGAGCACTCCAATTTGTTGGATACAAACTAATTGAAAATCAATGAAATAGAGTGAGGGTTGAATCCCACCAAAACCGTACAAGCCAAATAGGGAAGGTCTTTCACTTTTGAAATGGCAAACAATGCCAAACTCCAACAAGAATCCACAGAATAGAGAGATATAGTCCAAAGCATACCTATAGACTACCTACAAGTCGTTCTTAAGTACCCATCGAGAAAAGCTTTCTGAGGGTGTACAAAGTTAGCTGACAACGACACAAACTAAGAAAATATAATAAAAATGGGTCCGAGATAAAATAAATCAATCAGCCCGTTACAAAGATTAAATTATTATTTATTTTATAATGAGGACATTACAATCCTCCCATCCCAAAATTTTCTTGCCCTCAAGCAAGTGTAGTGCCAGGTGCTGGAGGATGTGCTCGCCTTCCCATGCTGCGTTGTCTAGCAATAGGTGTCACCAACGTACCAAGTATTCCTTCATAATGTAGTTCCATATGACCTTTTCACGCACTTTGAGAATCTCGACAAGTTCCAAAATGAGCTTCCCTTCCTCGTTGAGTAGTGGAAGGTCTGTAGTGACGGTGATGTTTTGCCCTATAGCATTCTTTAGACATGAAACATGGAAGACATTGTGAATGTGGCTACCCTTCAGGAGTTCCAATTCGTACGCTATCTCATCGATTCTATGGATCACACGATAGGGACCATAAAAGTGTGGCTTCAACTTCTCCTTACCTGCTCCTTTTAATGAAGACTGTCAGTATGGCTGAAGCTAGAGGTAGACTAGATCCCCTACTTCAAAATTCCTCTCTATCTGGTGTCTGTCTACGTACGCCTTTTGTTGATTTTGTGCCTACTGCAGGTTTTCTTTCAAGCTCCTCAAAATGTCTTGTCCCTTCTAAAGCCAATCCTTTGCCCTTGGAGAGCGACTATCACCCAAAACTCTGTCAATGAAGGAGAGTGGTTCATGCCTGTACAGAGATTTGAATGGCACCATCCCAATCAACATGTGATACGTGGTATTGTAGCAATACTCCCTAAGATGGATCCATTTTACCCACATGCGTTGTTGTGCCGAGATGTAGTTCTATAGGTAGCCTTCGAGCCATTTGTTCACAATCTCAGTTTGGTCATCAGTCTGTGGGTGGTAACTTGTGCTTGGTGATAACTCTATCCCTACCATCTGAAACAATTTTGTCCAAAAAATACTAACAAATCATCCATCCCGATCACTAATGATGTTTTGGTGTAACCCATGTAGGTGAAATACTTCTCTGAAAAATAGGTTGGTGACTTGTGCAGCCTGAAGATCTGAGGGGATGGCGAAGAAGTGAGCATACTTTGTCAATCTATCAACCACCACAAAGATGTAGTCCTTTCTGTTCACCTTGGGAAGACCTGTTATGAAGTCCATTGATATACTTTCCCACTTATGTTCAAGAATCGGTAGAGGTTGTAACAGTTTGGCAAGAAGAGTGTGTTCAGACTTGTTTGGTTGGCAAGTCATACATTCTCTCACATACTACAACACATCCCCTTTTAATCCCTTCCATGAAAATCTCTCTCACATAATTCTGTAAGTCTTAAGGAAGTTGGAATGTCCAGCCAGAGGGGAGTCGTACACTTGCTTCAGGATCTTCTGCTTCACTTTGGATTTTGGCACTAGGTAGACCCAATCTTTATAATAGATGATATCATCCACCACCCTGTACCGATCATCGTGGATGCGACCATCCATTATCTCATAGGAAACTGTATTATTGGAATATTCTACCAATAATTATGCCTTCCAATTAGCTGAGATCTATTCTAGCGAGCAGATGGTGGGTTTTTGGGACAAGGCATCTGCAACAGGATTGTTCTTCCCTTTTACATATTCAATGTCAAAATCAAAAGACTAAACTTTTCTTACCCATTTTTGTTGCCATTCATTCAAGTCCCACTACTCTAGGAAATATCTCAGGCTATTGTGATCCATATGGAAAAAAAAACTTGGCACTTACCAGATACTGTTGGAACTTGGTTAGTGCATGTATGATGGCCAACATTTCTTTATCGTAAATAGAATACAGGCATTCTATTGGTGTAAGCTTTCTGCTCTCATAGGCGATGGGGTGTTTGTCCAGCATCAGAACCACTCCATTGCCCTCCTTGGACATGTCGCATTCCAAAATGAACGATCAAGTGAAGTCAGGTAGTGCAAGAACTGGGCAAGTGCTCATGGCCTCTTTTAGCTTATCAAATGTGAGCTGTGCTTCTTCATTCCAATGGAAAGCCCCTTTCTTTGTCAGATCTATTAAAGGTGTGTTGAGATGAGAAAACCCTTTGACAAATCTCTTGTAGTAACTACATAATCTGAAGAACCCTCGTAGATCCGTGAGTGATTTTGGGGGAGGCCAATTGAGGATAGCCTGAATCTTCTCCTGATGCACTTGAACCTCGTATCTACTGACAACATGCCCCAAGTACAATATCTATGTCATACCAAACTCACATTTGGACTACTTGTTGAATAGGGACTATTCCTCCATGATACTCAGAACTTCATTCAGGTGCTTCAAGTGCTCCTCCCATGTCCTTCTATAAATAAGATCAACAAAGAATACCAATAGATACTTACACAACTATTTGTTGAAGATGCGATTCATGCATGATTGAAATGTAGCGGGTGCATTGGTCAAACTGAATGATAAGACCAGGAACTCATAATGTTTTTAGTGGCAACAGAAAGCCATTTTTTCCACATCTTCCTCCCTCATTCAGATCTTATGGTATCCAAAATGAAGATCTATTTTTGAAAAATAGACTGCGCCATGTAGTTCATCCAGCAACTCATCTATCCTTGGGATGGGGTACCTATTCTTTATTGTTCTTTTTTTTAGCGTGCGATAGTCCACACACATGTGCATCATTTCGTCCTTCTTTTTTACCAACACCACAAATGACGTGAATGGGCTAGAACTGGGATGGATCCATCCTTTCTCAAGCAACTCCTGAATTGTTCATTCGATCTCATCCTTGAATTTCTTTGGGTGGTGGTATGATGTGGTTATGA
This sequence comes from Cupressus sempervirens, assembly GCA_028749045.1. Taxonomy (NCBI): domain Eukaryota; kingdom Viridiplantae; phylum Streptophyta; class Pinopsida; order Cupressales; family Cupressaceae; genus Cupressus; species Cupressus sempervirens. The sequence goes on along the minus strand of CM053784.1, from coordinate 674,471,388 downwards.
CTAGTTTTGCGCCTGATTCCAACTCGATTGATTTTTCAAACCCCTAGTGAGGTGGTATGCTAGGAGAAATATCCATGAAGACATTTTCATGCATACTTAAAATATCCTGAAGTTCATCATCTTGTGGAGGTGTTTGGTGCCCCTTCATAGGTTCTGCCAAGATAAAACAATGCACAGCCCACTTAACATCATCGTGTCGCAAGACTATCTCCATCTGATGCACAAAAACTTTCTTTAGACCTTCATTTTCCATCCCTTGGATGACAACCTTCTTTTCATCAACCACAAAAGTGAAGTCCATCCGCTTGAAACTCTGAGTGTACTCATCAAGTGTCTCCATTCACTAAATGCTCAGAATGACTTCCATGTCAGCGAGGTCCACTATGAAAAAGTCCTCTGTCACCGTTTGATTCACCATTGTGATGCTCAGCTAAGGAACAAGGTGCATGTAGGGTAGGAAAGTCCCTCCAGCTGCCTTGACATGAAAGCCTATGTGTGTTTCCATGGGGTGACTTCTTCACTTTACCAAGGATGATTTTATGAAATTCAAAGTAGCTACACTATCCAACATCACTATAATCCTTTTTCCTTGAAGGGTACCCTGCACATAGAAAACTATGCACCTCAGATTCTCAACCAATGCAATGGATCCCTCATACTGTACCAAGGCAGTAGTCCTCTTCATATAGTTTAAACTGGCCATGGTGTTGTCAGCGTTAGGTTCGTCATCTTCAACTAGAATTTCTTCTTGTTCATGTTTGTCCTCATCATCGAACACCACCTTGATGTAATGGATCTTTCCCTTCTTGAGGCATTGGTGGCCCAACTCTCAAGGGCCGTTGCAATTGAAACACAATTTCTTCCGTCGAAGTTCTTCTCAAGTGGCTTCATCCAATGATGGCTTCTTGGGAAGAGGTTTGTCTCCTGAAAATGTCGGTGGTTTCATATGTGAGTGACTATGAGAGGATGAGGTCGATGCCAATAAAGATACCATACTTCATGCCTTACTAATTTCTTCTGATAGGGTAGACAAATTGAATCCCTTCACTTAACCCTTTAGTGGTTTTGCCAGTCTGTTCATAAAGAGCACAACCCACCTTCTTTTGGAGATGTTTATGACCAACACAGAAAGTCTCTAAAATTTTGCAATGAACTGATCTACGAATCTAGTTTGCCTCAGTTGCACCAGATCTTTGAAATTGAGCCCAGGGTCTTTCCCATTGAATCATTCTAGTAATCTCTCCGTAAATTTTGCATAGGTCTTTATTTGATCATGCCCTAATGTGATGGTGTCATGGTGCCACCATTTGTGCGCAACTCCTTCCAAGTGCAACACGGAAAATTTGATAGCTTCTTCTTTAGGAATAGGATTCAGTTGGAAGTAGGTATTGGCTTTCATCACCCATGCCTATGTTGAAATGGAACCCGATCCGTCAAATGGAGATAGATTCACCTTACTCAATTTTCTCCTGAGATCATCATTAAAGTTTCCTCCTCTATTTCCACCTCCTGAGTATCTCATCCCCAAATATGCATAATCTTTGTAGGAAATGTCCTCTTCAAGCTTTGTATTCCTCCAGTCCTCTCTTATCTCTTCAAAAGTTGGTAGTCTCTCTCTGTGATGTGCTTCTGTCTGTGGTGGGAAAGTCAGCATGGAAGGTCAAAAGCATGTTGGCTGAGGGTGTGGCTTACCCATTAATGAGTCCATGTTGTGCCCATTTTGTTCTCTAGATATTTGATTCTTTGCCAACTTCTTGAGGGTTTCCTTCATGAGTCATTGTGTATCCATGATCTATGCCTGATTCTGAGAAAGTTCCCTCAAAAGTGCCACAAGTTTGGTGCCCATTGGTTCCTGTTCATCAGCCATTCAATCAATGAAATGCATCCTTCTCCTCTTCCAGTTATAAACTATCATTAACCATCCATAGGCTAGCAAGATCAAAGAGCTCTGATACCATTGTAATGATCTAGGCTAGCAATGATCAATCTGGAGTTTTAAAAATGAATGAAATTATGGGCCTATAGGATGTCCATATGGTGTGGGGGAAGAGTCTCTTTGATATCCGTATGGTAGTGTACATGAGTATGGCATAGGAGTTTGGAATACGGAGATGAGATGATTGTACAGTGTGTATGTGGAAAATAGGAAATAGTATGGTGGTGCACCATGTGTATAGGAGGGAGTTTGGTTGTTGTACAGTGGGGAAAAGAAGTCCTACAGTGACTGGGTTAGTTCGTATGGTGCAAGTCTAAGCCTGATGTATGGTATGCAGTTCGTACAGGGAAATGTGCAGCTAGGGAAAGTTGTATGGTGGCTTAGGCAATCCGTATGGTTAATGAAGGAGACTATATGTTGATCCAGAGGGAAATTCCAGAGCCGTACAGATGAACAGAAGGTGAGAGAAGATAGTACAAAAGGATGGATGGAAGCAGCATGAAATCATAGTGTTGCACAAACATAGAATATAGAATATTAACAAACCAATGATAATCACTATAGATTTCAAACATAAAGCAATGCCTGACCAAGTATGAAAGAACATTCACCAGATTGATAAGAATTGCAAATAATGAGAGCACTCCAATTTTTTGGATACAAACCAGTTGAAAATTGATGGAATAGGGTGAGGGTTAAATCCCACCAAAATTGTGCAAGCCAAATAGGGAAGGTCTTTCACTTCTAAAATGGCAAACAATGCCAAACTCCAACAGGAATTCACAGTATAGAGAGATATAGTCCAAAGCATGCCTACAGACTACCTACGAGTCGTTCTTAAATACCCATCGGGAAAAGCTTTTTTAGGGTGTACAAGATGGCAACACAAACTACAAAAACATAATAAAAATGGGTCCGAGATAAAATAAATCAATCAGCCTATTACAAAGATTAAATTATTATTTATTTTATAATGGGGACATTACAACCTTTTCCTCCAAGAATGGCTATGCCTACTTTTCCTTTTCCTACTCCACCTCAGCAAGGGAATCAAAATTTGAAGAATATACCTACTGCTACCCTTCCAAAATTCTATGGCCATATTAAAAAAGACCCTGAAACCTTTCTTTTTGAGTTTGACATTCTCTGTAGGAGCTATGACTATACAACTGATGCCCATAAGTTGAAGTTGTTTCCCTCTACTTAGAAGGAGGTTGCTCTAAGATGGTTCACGGGGTTGGGTGCAAATGTTGTAGCAAACTGGACTAACATGAGTAATTTTTCTCTTAAAAAATATATAGAATATTATAGAGGTCAAGATATGAAGGGGGGTGACATTTTTAAAATGTCACAGAAGGAGAGTGAAACCTTGGAAGACTATGTTTCTAGATTCTTATTCAATGTGTAGCGGAATACACATCATAACCTAAATGAAGAATCTAAGAAACATCTTTTTCTGAGAGGAGTGCAGGAAGAAAGCATGGAAGCCTTGGACCTAATGGTTACAGGAGATGTTACAAAAAAGAGTTGGAATGAAATCAAGGAGATATGTCAGAACTATTCAAGAGCTACTGTGAAGAAAGGTAGAGGACTAAGGAGCTTGCCACATAAGACCAATGGTGGGTCAGGAGTATCTAAGATGGAGTTATCTAACCTACTATCTGACTTCAATCAAGATATCATTAATGATGTTGCTACTCAGTTGGATACCATGCAAGCCCGAAGGAAAAAGGATGAAGTTGATGCTATGCTAACTAAATTCTACCCTCATTTCAGAGAAAGGAAGAAGAATTGCATGTGTAAGACATTTGTAGTCGTGAATACACAACCAATGCCCACTAAGTTCAAATAAATTGATGAGGATACAGGAGAACTGATCTATGTTTCTCAATGATGACCATAGGCTCAGAGACAAGGTATGCCTCAAGGTCCTCTAAGTAATTTTGGTAATAATAATAATTATTGGCAAGGCACTATTCCTCAAATTTTGCCCCTCAAGGACAAAATTGGAACAATAATTGGCCCAACCAATAGCCACAATATAACCAAGCTTACCAACAACCAGCTCAATATCCCTAGAAAAATAATCAATGGCCTCAACAAAATAACTAGTATCCTTAGTGGGGCCCTAACTAGCAACCTATCTAGCAGGGGAATTGGTAGCAACCACCACAATGGGGGCCTAACTAGCCGCCTCAGTAGCAAGCCCTAATGCCTCCACCTCCTACAACCAATGCTAGTCCATAGAAGCAACCACAACTTCCTGCTCAGCCAGCACCAAATCCCAATAATAAGCAACAAGCTTATTATTTGTAGATAAATGATATTCATCTAAGGTCTGGAAACAAGTTGCCTCCACCTAAAGGACCTATAATAATTGAGGTCATTGATACTAAAAATGTTCCAACAAATCAACTAGCCGATGCCTCAATTCCCCCACAAGTATCTACTCCCCCATATCTACAAAGGTTAGTTCCTGCAACTCCATCTAAACCAAATCCTACATCAACTGATCTCCTAGACCAGCTTAAACAAATAACTATCCAGATTCCCTTATTAGATGCACTTAAGGAGATTCCCCTTTATAATAAAGCTTTAAAAGAAGCATGTGTCAAGCAGTTTGGTAGAAAGAAGAATGATCCTCCTACTATCCATGTGTTGGGACAACTTTCTGATTTAATGTTGAGCAAAGCCCTAATGCCTAAGTATTCTGACCTAGAAAGTCCTGTGGTTACCATACACATAAATGGCATCCAAATTTAGAATGTTTTGATTGATTTGGGAGCGTCAATTAATGTCATGACTAGAGAAGTCTTGTTAAAACTTAGCATTATTGTATTAAGGGACAATCCTACAATACTTCAATTAGTAGACAACTCAACCGTAAAGCCTAATGGTATGATAGAAGATATCATTGTAAGGTCTTGGATTCCCTAGATTTTCCTTACAACTTTTTTGTATTGTCACCTAGAGGCACCCTTGGAGGATATCCATTAATCTTAGGAAGACCTTGGTTGGCCACTGCAGATGCGTGCATTGCATGTCAGGTAGGAAAAATGACAATATCAGATGGTGCCAAGACTAAAAAGTTAACTCTATACTCTCTTGCACAACTGTTGTCACTTAGGTTTGCACCCTTGTCCAAGGCCTATGTGCGAGGACAACCTAGTGAAACATGGAAACAACCTCCAAGCTGTGGGACTTGAACTGCGAGGTTGAGTCTCCGGAGAAGGCTGGCTTCCTCTTACTATCAGGGTGCACCTATCTACTCTTGGAGAGGAAAAGGGAGAAGGAGAGCACGAAAGTAAATCTACCTAGTCTAATCTAAGGAGGTGATGCACCAAAATAGAGTGTTCAGACTTCATTTCTGCCCATATATGCACTACAAAACCAAGATAACATTCAAAAGACATACACACCCAAACTTATGTCAATCAATAACCACATACAGATCAGGAAACCAAACTGAATAACACAAGGAAAAGGATTACACTTATATATTATCCAATAGGCCCAAAATAGACACAGTATGCAAACCACAGATCTCAATAATACACCAATGAGAGGCAAGACGGATGCACATACACATCGATGGCTGAAGGAGATGATACAGAATGTTATACAGCTCAGAGACAAAGGGAATTTTACACTGCAGACCTGCGAGCAGTAGTAGAGAAATCAGAAAAGAAGTCCCCCTTTTACAAAAACTACAAAATCTTCCTTTTTAGTTCAGGCATAACTGAGATCTTTTCTAGCTGAAGTGACCCTGCAACTACCTGCCATTAAGTCTTGCGGAGGACAATCATGGAAATCTGAGGAAAATCTTATCTTTGTTGCCAAATAATGCCCTAAGAAGACAAAAATGATGCCATAACTGCACTCTGACTAGGTAGATGGATCGACTGAGACGGTGGAGTGTCTTTCTATGTTTTGCATTCATTTCTGGTGGTTTGGATTGATCGTCGAGATCAAATCCACAAGATAACCCTCGATTTTCCCTTTTTGGTGCATGAATCAGCAGAGTTGGCAAGTCAACGTATCCTTGGCACCAGAATGAACCGCGTGGACCAATAGCTTTTTATCCTTTTGCCACCTTGCTAAGTCTTTCTGAGTTGACCACCCTTTTATTGAACTAACCGCACCACCCTTTAGACTGTTATCATTAACCGTAACGATCACACTAACCGTCAGCTGCTAACCGCCAACCTTGGCCGAGCCAATGAGACACGTGTCAGCAAGGCGCTATGTTGCCATGGTATCCACCATGTAGCTTTCGATGGCGAGATAGTGCCAACCGTTGATCGGCCTAAAATCGGACGATCATGAAGACTCGTCATACCACTGTGATGTCCTTACCTCGGGCCCATCATATCTGGCGCCACCTCAACAAACGCACCACACTCGAATGACACTTGGCATACTTTGGTGAGACCTGGCCCTGCTGATCCACGTGGCAGATGGGCGTTATGTTGCTATGGTAAAGATCGCACAACTTTACCATAGAGACATGGCATCTTCCGTTGATTCTCCTTGATCCGATGATCGTGAAGACTCGTTGTACTTCGCACTTTGCTTCTCTGCTATCAGCACACCTGGCATCACCTTGAGGTTTATGAGATAACACGGCCTCACCTGACACGTGTCACGGAGGCGCTATGTCGCCATGGTAAAGACTGCGCAACTTCACCATAGCGAGATGGTGCCTGTCGTTGATCTGAATCGATCTGACGGTGAGCAAAATAGATCTTTCCCCTTAGTGCATCAATGAATAGGAACTAGCCACGTACCAACTGTCTGATGGATCTTCACTGACATCTGAGACTCACCGGACACGTGGCAGAAGGGCGCTATGTCACCATCATATTCATCGTGCAACTTCTGAAGGCGAGATAGCGCCAACCATCGATCTAACTTTGATCTGATGGCCACAAAAGACTTGCCCTGATCCTACTGATCACATTAGAAACCCTAGCCCCATAATACACATGGCGTCCCCACACTGGTCTGCATGGCATTATCTTGGCAACTTGTACTTTGACTCATTGAGTAGCTCTTCCTCGCAGATGTGGCATGTTCTGATTTGTTAGCGTGGATCCAGGACCCTTCCAACTAGGCAAACAAAGTATGAAATGGGACCCAACTCGCCTACCTGAAGTTCCCTTCTGCAAAAACTTTTCGTTAGGCGCTATGTCGATATCGAAAAACTCGTGAGTTTTTCGATGGCAACATAGTGCCTTACCGGCATTTCTCATCTCCGACTCGTGAAACTGACCGCCCGTCGTGAAACTTTTTCAACCCACCAAAGAGTCTTGGGCGACCTACAAACTGGACCCACCGGACACGTGTCATCAGGGCGCCATGTCGCTAACGTATTAACCATGCAACTTTTGAAAAGTGACATAGCGCTAACCGACGATCTCCTCAGATCTGACGAAGGAGAACTTACGGGTCGCAAAAAATATGTTATAAGGTTCGAAGCTTGGTATTTTTTAATATTCCCATGGGTATTTGATTATGGACATTTCAAAGGCGGGAAGGGCAAATATGAATTATGAATTTTGGCGGGAAGATCAAAATACAACAACAACCACAACTAGATCTTGACCAAGTTTCTTGGCCAGACCTTGGTGATGATCCTTCAAAAGTTAATTTTGTTCAAGAACTCATGATGCTTGACAGAAACCCATTTGTTGTATCCTAGGAAGAAGATGATGTATTGGCTACAATCCTTACTAATTAGTATGATTTTGAGGAGTCCACTTCTGCAAATCCTACTAGATCCTTACAAATTATATTTCCTAAATGTGATGCATCTCAATCTCCTGAAGCACCTAATTACCTTCATACATTATTACACCATGAAATTAAATCTCCATCAATAGTAGAGGTTTTAAAAATGGATAAGGTCAAGAGAGTTGAGATTGTTGGAGGAAAAGACTTGAATGTCAATAATAACCTTACTGCATCTTAGATGAAAAGTCTCATTAAACTATTGCAAGATAGTCGGCAAGCCTTTGGATGGGACTATATTGACATCATGAAGGGTTTAGATCCTAGTCTTTGTACCCATAGGATATTTATCAACTCAGAATGTAAGCCAATGAGACAACCCCAGAGGAGAGTAAACCTAGCATTAAAAGATATAGTCAAAGTAGAGTTACAAAAACTTCTTGGTGCTAGAACTATCTATCCTATTTCTAATAGCTAGTGGGTGTCACCTCTAGTTATCATTCCAAAGAAGGGAGGAAAATGGAGAGTATGTGTAGACTACAAGGAGCTTAATAAAGCCACTAAAAAGGATCACTTTCTTCTGCCATTTATTGATCAAGTACTAGATAACCTAGCAGGAAAAAGATATTTTTCATTTTTAGATGGTTTCAGTGGATATAATCAAATCCAAATCTCTGCAGAAGATCAAGATAAGACAACGCTCACCTATCCATGGGGAACATTTGCTTATTCTATCTTACCATTTGGATTATGTAATGCACCTGCAACTTTTCAAAGAGCGATACTTAGCATATTTCCTGACATAGATGTTGATTGTGTTGAGATCTATATGAATGATTTCACCACTTACGATGACACATTTGAACAAGCTCATGCCAACTTAAAAAAGGTGCTAAAAAGGTTTCAAGAATACAACCTTTCTCTTAATAGTGAGAAGTGTTATTTCATGATGGAAGAAGGAGTTGTTCTTGGCCACTACCTTTCCTCTCGTGGAATTCAAGTGGACCCTGCAAAGATCATTGTAGTTACTAATCTACCAACACCAACCAAGCAAACAGATGTCAGAAGTTTTCTTGGACATGCCAGTTATTACAGGAGGTTCATCAAAAACTTTAGTAAGCTTGTTACCCCTTTGTACAACTTACTCAAGAAGATAGCTAAATTTGAGTGGACAGAAGACTGTGAAGCAACATTCCAGCAATTGAAGGATGTTTTGACTACAACACCTATTCTTAGAGAACTTGATTGGAAGCTACCTTTTCACATTCACACTAATGCATCTGATACTACTTTAGGAGCAGTTCTGGGAGAAAAAGAAGGTATTGTTGAGCATGCCATTTACTATATTAGTAAGAATTTGTAGGGTGCTGAACTGAATTATACTATCACTGAAAAAAATTGCTTGTTGTTATGTATGTGCTTAATAAATGTTGGCATTATAACACAAGCTATGAGGTTTTTATCTACACTAATCACTCTACTATCAAATATTTAATGAACAAACCTGTTATTTCTAGTAGATTATCACATTGGCTACTCCTCATGTAGGATTTCAATGTGAAGATAATAGATAAACTAGGCTAAGCCAATGTAGTAGAAATTTTTCTATCACGACTTCAAGTACTTGATGATCCTGTAGCCATTGATGATAGCTTCCCTAATGAACATTTATTTTCAATGGAAATTTATAACCCATGGTTCGTAGATATAGCAAATTACCTTGCTACAGGAAGAACACCACCACACTTTTCACCCAAGTAGTGTCATCTCTTGGTGGAAAAGAGTTTCAATTTCTTATGGATAGCTAGGTTAATGTTCTACACTAGACCAGATCAAGTAACTCACCGGTGTGTGAGGGAAGACAAAACCTATGACATCCTATGGGCATGTCATGATGAACCATGTGGGGGTCATTTTGCAACAAAGAGAACAACCTACAAGATTTTAACAACTAGATACTACTGGCCTACTCTCCACAAAGATGCAACAAAGTATACAAGGTGATATGATCGATGCCAACACATGCAAAGGCCCACTAAATCTAATGAAATGCCTCTACAGCCACAAGTGGTGTTCATGCCTTTTGACAAGTGGGGTATTGACTTTGTCGCTCCAATAGAACCCTCTTCTCATGGAAAATCATACATCTTAGTATGTGTTGATTATGTAACTAAATGGGTTGAGGCACAAGCTATGACACATGCCAGAGATCACAAGGTAGTAGATTTTTTGTATGAATGCATATTCACCAAATTTGGAATACCTAGAGAAATTGTCACAGATCAAGGAGCTCAATTCACATCCAACCTAATTGTAGAACTTATGAAGAATTACATGATCCATCATGGTACATCTTCCCCATACCATCCTCAAGCTAATGGTCAAGAAAAAATCACAAATAGAGAAATAGAAGCAATCCTTACCAAGACAGTTGTTATTCACAAATGGGACTAGGTTACCTGGCTTCTTGAAGCAATTTGGCCTTACAGGACTACATGGAAGAGCACCACTAGATTTACCCCATTTGAATTACTTTATGGTAAATCTGCTTCCATGCTTATAGAATTTGAGCACAAGACTTTAAAAACTGCTTTGGAATTGGATGTTGATCTTTCAAGGGCTCGAGAAGATAGGTTACTGCAGCTGAATGCCCTTGATGAATATTGCAAATCTACCCTGCATAATACTAAAATAATTCAACAGCAGCGAAAGAGATGGCATGATAAGTTCATTCGTGACAAGAAGTTTTCTATTGGAGACTGGGCCCTACTATATGATTCCTGATATCAGCAAACTCTAAGAAAATTCCAAACCCGTTGGCTTGGACCGTATGAAATCATTTCTGTGTTTAAGAATGGTGTAGTGCAACTCTCTACCATTGATCCTGTTCACTTCAAACTGCTTGTTAATGGGCACCGCTTAAAACTCTACCATAAGTCGTCTAGTTGTGAAGAGTTCCTACAGCAATTCCAGCCATCTATTGATCCTACAATTCCTACAACAACTTCAAATGAGTTTCCCACCCATTTTTCATCCTCTCTCTAAAAGAATTTAACTCATCATAATAAACTACTTTCTTTATGAAAGTATTTTCTCTGTAATAATTCTGCCTCACTCCACTTTTTCTCGTCTTCCACCTCACCTCACCCTTCATCAACTTGCATGATGGTATCGTCTAACAAAACAAATTACAAGGTTCGTACATATACTCAAGTTCAAATGTTTTCTTAATGTGTTGTTCTATTTTTAGTTTGTCACTAGCAATTGCAAGAGCTATTGTCTAATTTAGTTGGGGGGAGGGGTATTATATCTCATTCTTTTTTTTTTGTGTGATCATTAAATGTTCATGTTATTCTTTATATGTCACCACATGGTAAAAAGAATGATGTAATGTGACCATTACCTTTATGTCACACATTTTTTGCAAATTGGTAAGTATGAGTTCTAGCTAAGGTACTTAATGCAAAATTAAGTGATCTTAAATGCTAAAAATATCATTTGCTTAAAACAAGTACTATCACTTATCTTCTCATCTTGTTACAAGTTTTTCCACTTTTGAAATTACTCCTGTAATCACTATGGAGGAACAATGGGGGTTGGTTTGAAAAGAAGAGAACCAACTAATCATACAACATTTTTTGGAGACCCAGTTTGTCTACCTATATTTCAAGCCAGGGGATGGATGAATTACATGTTCAAACTGTCTGCATGGGATGAGGGGCTTACCTTAGAATTTTTGCAAATGTTGAAGGATAATTTTGCAACAGTCAAAGGAATAAGGGTTTCATTTTCACCCGAAATTGTAGCTCAGATAATGGAATTGCCTTTGGTAGGGGAGGAGTTTTCAAATGCATTGAACACAGTGTTGGCTAGAGCCCAATTTATAGTGCACACAAACCCACAACTTCAGATAGACTGGAAACAAGGTATAATCTGCACATCTTTACCAAAACCATTTAATGAATGTACTACCTATATTGTGAGATATTTTACTTGTGAGAGGAGATATTCATATTTGCATGCCACACATTTCAAATTTTTGAGTTGCCTAAGACATGATGACTGCCCTTTGAATGTTCCTCATTCTATGTATCACATTTTGTTAAAAAGAGCCACTATAGTACAAAAAGGAACCTCGAAAGATGTTTCACACCACTATTTTATTAAGCTCATCATAGAAAAAGCCCTCAGGGAACAACTTGGGATATCTTGGGATGATTTTGTTGAAAAAAAAGTGCAAAATCCTGTTAGGCAACATGCAGAGCAAGTTGAAGAGGAAAGAGAACCTCAGGAAAATCCTATAAACCCAGCACCAGGCTCTTTCTCATTCAAACCTAGGAGGTCACAGAGAACCCCAATTTCCACTTCCATAGCTTCTACCTCTAGGTTGGGTCAAACATCTAATAAGGGTAAAAGGAAAGTTAAATTTTCCCCAACTGTTGATCCTCCTGCAGTTCCTAGGGTTTATAAGAAGAAGGGGAATGTACAAGAAACATCTCCAGAAATTCCTATAGCTTCAAAGGTAGTGGAAGCAGCCCTCAAGCATAGAACATGAAGGAGTCAAACATCTGCAAAACCTGATGAGGGTGTGACTTTCCAATCCCCCGTGTCTGAAAATGTAACTATTGAAAAAGAGCAATTCTCTTCTGACAAGGATAAGATCATCATTGAAGATGATTCAAATGAAGAAAGTGCAGAACGAATACTTGGAGTAGTAGAAACATTTTTTGTCTAGCCACCCATTGTTTCTATAGATTCAAACAATGACGACAGTATATCTGTTAGAGTTCCAAACTCTCCTCCTATTTATCAGAGAGAGAAATATCATGAAGAAGATATTGGAATAAATTTGGAAACAATTAATACTATTGCAGAACAGATTCTTTCGCAAGGGCTTGATGCTTTAGCCTCTACAGCCTAGCAAGTTGTTCCTCTTGATCCTTCACCTACATCACATGTTACTTACCATCCTGGTTCCACCATTTCATTATTAAGCATTATTTCATAGCTATCTAATCAGTTAATTCAACAGAGGGAAGAATGAAAAATAGAGAGAGAGCCTCAACAAAACCATCTTCAATCAAACCTAAGAATTGATTGAAAAGGATGCAGAGATTAAACAATTAAGTGGCAAACTTACAAAAATCACTGCCATGATTCCTGAATTGATGTCTTGTCGCTCTTCTTCTCTTGTTTATGCTCTCTTTTTGAAAGAACAATTTGTCAATTATTAGATGACCTATGTAATGCAAGGTAAAAGTTTAACATTGAATATTCCTCAGGAATTCTTCCAAGCTTTTCATACTGCCCCTATAGCCATCAAAAATTTACTCTATGAACTCTTTTTACATAATTTAGTAGTCCCTAACAACAGATATTAGAACCCTTTGCTTTATGTGGGTGATATTCAACTCAGGGCATTGATGTCTTGGATCCAAAATGAAGTTAGCAGAGAACATCAAGCCCACCAATATAGAGAATTAGAGTATGAGAGTCCACTTTTTCTTAGACCTAAAGCCATAGATGCCAAAACAATGTACTATGATTGGTTGAAAGTTGCTCAATCAAAACCTGGAAACTAGATTATTTCTCCTTTAAGGGAGTCAGCCTATTAAGAATATAAAGCCATGGTAGAAATAGATCTTCCTGCAACAAAGCAAGGAAATCAATGGCGTTGGATAAGATTGAGTGAAGACCTACAAATGAAGGAACCTCTTCTCCATTGAATCTTATCATGGCTACTCACACGAGAACCCTGGTACATTAAGCTAGGGGAAGAAAGGAAAAGCGATTAGATTCCTTTAACTTTTCAGCCTCTACTGCTATTGTCCTCATTGGTTGCTAATAAGCAAGATTTAGAGAAATTTGATATGACAGAAGAGCTCCGCAAATGGGAAGGGTACAATAAGAGTAAAGGCTTTTATTGGAACTATGCTATAGGAGGTAAAGGACAGAGTATTCCCTCAGATTTCAAGATGACTACGAGGGTCAAAATTTTCATGTTTCCTTGAGGACAAGTCAAAGCTTCAATTGGGAGGAATGATGAGATCAGAATATGGTCTATTTTATCATTTCATTTTCAGTTGAATTTGCAAACTTTCTAAAAGACTTTGATGTTTAAGAACATGATGTTTATGATAATTTCAAATAGATGTGTGCATAATTACTATACATGATGTAAATGCGTATTCATTAAACTTTAATGTAGAATGCACATAGATTGACAATGAACTAGACTAAACCCAAGAAATCATTATCAAAATGTAAATTATACAAGTGTCTCATGTTTCCCTAACTACAACTACTAAGAAGCTCTTAGACTAGCATCTCAATGACAATTCTAGAACAAGAGTATGCTTACAATGCAGATCTACAAGAATGCATGCAAGATCTATGACTATAATGTAGATTATATGGAGATAACAACTCTTAAAATGCTATGAAAATGGCCATACAATGATCTAACATGTAATAAATGATTCTAAATGACATAAAAACAATGCTAAAATGCTATGAATTCACTAGAATGATAATGCTAAAAATGATAACTCAGAGTGTGCCTATAGTGCAGATGCCTAAAACTTGGGTCCTTTGGCTCTTCGATTTCCCTCCTATTTATAGGATTTCAAAAGGGGTTGGGGTAAGAATCAAGATTTTTACCTTTGACTAGTGGATGAAAGTGAAACTAAAAATATCTCATAAGAGACTAGGAGGAAGAATCCAACAGACTTGGTTTTGAGGATAAATGGGGATATTTCTAATTCTTTTAAATGAAAAAGGGAGATTTTCTCTTTTGTGAGGATAATTGATTTAATAAATGTTTCCTTATCTCCAACACTTTGTCTTTTTCTTCCTCCCTTTTTGAATTTCATTTTATGAATTTGAATTGTTTTTCTCCTCTATAAAGGTTGATTTAGGTCTTGTCGATTTGATAGATAATTAATGACCTAATGTGATTTTGATTTGAAAGTCTGTTGTGTACTTCTAATTTTTTCCTCAATTTGCATTGATTGATCAAAATTACATAATTCAAGTCTTTGCCACTTTTTGGGTGTCTAAAAATGCCCCTCTTTGAGCTAATATGTGAAGCATATTAGTTCAAAGACTATCTTGATTTTCTAATTTTAGGTCGAATTCGAATGATTGAAATGATGTCTAATCGATGATGTTTTGATGTTTTGACGTTGATATGATGGCTGATTATTGATGACTTGATGTCTGATCATCGATGATTTGATGTCTAATTGTTGACAATTTGATGTTTTGATATTGCAATGCTTTGCTTGGATGTCCCTGTTTTGTTTGATTTGATGCTGGAAATTTTGTCTTGGGTAGGACATTTTGGATATTTCAGCAAACTTTGATGCCCCAGTTTGATTTAATGTTTCAAATTTCATTGTCGTAGGACACTTTTTATATTTCAAAAAAAATTGGATGCCCTGGTATACTGCCCTCTCAGAAATGAAATTGGAAAAATGAATGTGTGAAATAGGGATGTTCCAATTTTATTTCTAAAAATGTTTGATGAGAACAATTGATAGGGAATGTGTAGTCACAAAGTGATGTGTAGGATCAATCAAGTAATGTTGATAGATAGAAAAAGTGCCCTCCCCCCCCCCCCCACCACAAGATAAAGAGTAGGAAAAACTAAGATGTCCATCTAAGTAGACAAATAACAGGTTCGCGATAGAACTAGTAGTTGAATAGCCAAATGTTTATTGTTGATTGATGTAGGATGATCACTTGTTATGAAAAATTGATGTCATTGTTCGATGTTTGATTGTTCAAGATGGGATGAGTGTCTCTAGTGAGTAGGGACCTTTGGATCAGATACAGACAGATGATGCATGTGGTGTTACACAAGGTTGATTTGTGGAGCTTTTGTGTTCATTTGATTGGGTTATCATGTATGTCATCTAAGATGAGAACCCTTTGATGTTGATGATCTTTTGATGTTGAGAATTTGATCTTTTTGATATATGAGATATTTGAGCTTTTTGATGTTCACACTTGTGCACTTGATATATCATGGACTCATGTATGCATATGATGGTTTGATTTGATGTATATGGTAGTAGTAGATGTTGATGTGGATATATGTGAATGATAAATGTAGCATGACATATGGATAATGATTAAACTAAATGACATGGCAAGAATGATGTGATGAAAAGATGATGTGATAATATGAGTCTAATGACATGAAATGAAATACGGTAAAATGAAATTGGATTTAATGAAATGAGATGAAATGGAATGTAATAAAATGGAATATAATGAAACGACATATGGTGTAATGTAGCATGATGTAATGAAATGTAATGTGATGTTATATAGTGATTTTTAATGTAATGAAATGAATCATGAAAAATGAATTGTAGTGGGATGAATGTTGTGGTAATGTAATGAAAATTTGATAAAATGTGAAAAGAAATTATATGTGGTGAAATGAAATAGGTAATGAAATGAAAATGAAATGTCTAATGAAAGAAATGATATGTGGTGAAATTATAGGGAGTGAAATTAATATGATGTAATGAGAGAACATATGACATTAGGTATGATAAAATAAGATTGTATATAATGGAATAAAGATTAATGCAATGTGATGCAATGCAATTTAATGATATGTAATGAAATGAAATTTGTTGTGATGTGATGCAATATAATGTAATGATATGAAAATGAAATGAATGTGTAAATGAAAATAAAAATTTAAATGAATGAATGTGTGGCAAAGTGTCAAGGAATGGAATATGATAAAATGAGAAGAAAAATGAAAATGTGAAGAGGGGATGAAATGAAGGTGAAAAATGGAAGGAAATGAAATTGTTTGAGATTTGAAAGTTATGAGATGGGATGTCAACTTGAGATTCAAAAGCCATGAAATGAAATAGATGAAATGCATGAAACAAAGGTAATGTGATGATGAACATGAAATGCAAGTCAGAAATGTAGAAAAATAGGGAAAGGGAGATATAAAAATGAAACGAACTGTGATATATAGGGAAATGAAACAGGGGGGAATGGTATGTGATATAGGAAATGAATTGGGACATGATGAAATGAGATTGTTTGAGATTCTAAAGCCATGTAATGTAGTACATGATGGGGTGTGATGAAGAATGAAATTTGATACAAGGCAATAGTGACTAGAATTGTTTGAGATTCAAAAGCCACATAATGTAATAAGTGGAATGAAAATATAAGACAATTATATGAAACAATGAAGTGTGATGCATGTTGGCAATATGGTGAGGAGACAAAGTCCATGATAGTTGAGTGTTAAAAGATTGTCTCCATGTTGATGTTGTTGTCTGTTATTGGATAACCAGTCGTGAATTTGCTGAAGGAATGTGTGAAGGTCTTCTTGTGTAATCCTGTTTTATGTGCCAGCCGTTTGTTTCTAAAGAACCCAAGATCAAAATGCAAGCTAAATGAATGCAACTAACTGTCACTTTGTAAAGAGATGGAAAATTAATTGTCATCATAGAGTATGTAATAACAAAAAGTGACTAAGTACAATCACCACTAGCTCAACTATCGTGATATGAATACTATGTCACACCGAGGAGTACCAACAAACATGAACAATGTACATGAAAAATATGACAAATATTAGAAAACAAAGTTACATCCAAAGAAGAACAAAAATAGGCATGCAAATAGTCATATGTCAAATGGAAAACCAATAAAATATCGTGACTTCATCCTGGCACCTCTAATAAAACACATCATCGAGGCACTAGAAGTACATAATAGTGAAAAATAACATTATTTGCGGACCAGGCATGCTGCCAGTTGTGTACAATAGTGTCAAGTTTGTTCAGTTCTATTTGGGAGCAACTATTTGTACTAGCCAAATAAGAAAGCATGGGATGTTTTAGCAGTAATTTAGTAGTGGATTCTTTCTAGCGATGTGTGTCGACGGGAATTAGGGTGTCTGAATGTCAGAACTAAGGGTCAAGTGTACTGAGTACTAGTGCAGTGGGATGCAAAGAGTAGATACATGGTAAGACCAATGGAAAACAAGTCTCAGGTGAGTGACGACTATAAGTAAGTAGTTATCATGGGAATGGAAAAAGGCAAGGTGGAGAGTAGAACGTGGCTAGTGGATACATTGAGAATTTGAAAGAAGAGTGCAAGTGAAAATATGTCGAGATCACCACATCAGTCACAGTAGGAGGGTGATGCTAGCTAGGGAAGGTGGATAAGGCAAGGGCGAAGAGTGAAGCTTGTTTGGCAAACCTTTGAGGAATTGGAGTATCAGTCAGAATTACAAGTGGTAATTTTGGAGCCTGGTGAAGTGAGTCATGCGGAGAAGGATCAGCACAACTTAAAGAGGTGGGGAGTAGGGCAGAAGAAATGCCCTTGTCAGTGTTAATGATGTTGTCAGGGGTTGCGACACAGTAGGCATTGTAGGTGGTATTGGATGAAGAGCCAATGACGCTAGTGGAAAATAGTTTGCTTGGGATGATAAAGAGTATCTTAGGAGCAGAGGAGGAGACGAGGGAGATAAAATTTCCTTAAAAGTCCATGGGAGAAGCTCTAAAGGATGTGGGAGGAATTAGTGTGGTGAGGAGTGGATTGCATTAGTTTCTTAGCCTTAGGATTCCAGGACAAGGGTCAATGGGAGGAGAAGTGAGTGGTGTAAATGTGGAAGAGCCCTAGCTAGAGGTGTGATGCAGGGGCATCATGTGCTCATCATAGGTACCTTGGAGATCCAGGTCATCACAGAGGTCATGGAGGATATCATGGCATCAATTGGTCCATTTTGCAACCAATCATGGCATTTGAAAGCATAAAGAGTCATAATATTGTATAATGTTTTGAAAGACTTTCATATTGAACAGTTGTAAAGGACCATGAGATTTGAATTATAGTAATGTCTAGGTTTGCATAGGGTAAGTGAGTCATTAGATAGGTCCTAATAAGGTCTCATAATAATCTCAAGTCATTTCATAAGTTGAAACATTCAATAAGTCACTTAAAACTTAGCTTATTGCTTTAGAAAATTCAAATCTTGAATGTAACGACTACATGGGCATTTTGGAGGGAAACTCCATAGTTTAAATTTTATGAAGGAATAGGAAGTGAAACGAGTTGGAGTCAGTTAAGGGGTTTAATAACTATCTCCCAAATGTATAAATATGTGTTGGTATGACCTGTACCTTATCATTGTACGGACTGCTCCATAAATGGGATGAAAAAGCCTTGTTTTTTAGTGCATTTTGAAGATTTCTTGGTGTTTTTGAGTTCCAATATGATAGGAGTAAGTGGTATGATCATTTCCATTGATGTTTAACACTGTTTCATGAAGATCTACTGACTTTTCATTACATTTTGTTAACGTATTATTCACTGATTGGCTGGAAACTCACATTTTCAAGCAATTTTGAGGGTTTTTACTAATAATCATGGTCATTCCATGAGATATTTCTGCTATTTTTCATGGGATGGCTCAATATAACATGTACATTATAGATATGCACTAACATTTGCAGTTAACAAGATTTGAAGGATAGCTATCCACTAACATGGGTGAAAATTGGTGAAAAAGGGCCTAGTAGGCTCAAGCAGCAGGAGTTTGGCCTTAACGAGGGCATGATTAAATGTTTGGAACATGTTTGGAAAGTTGGAATAATGATTTTTTCACTTCCAATTGGGTCTGGAAGTTCTGGAACGTGGGAGATCTAGAAAGCCCTAGGAACAAGGGTTTCAAGAGGGCAAATTTGGGGCTTTTGGGCCTAATGAAGCCATAGACTAAAATTGATTGTGTAATTGTCTAATTGAAGGCATTTGATGAGCCTACAAAAAAGTTTGAAGTCCATACATTAAGTATTGCTATATGCTGCTCTGTAAATGCACTAGTTGTTCCATTGTTAAAGACAGGGTCATTGTGAAGAAACTTTGATATTTGCCAAAGGAAGTGTATCTCAGTTTTACATATGTTTTGTATAAGGATAAATGGTATCTAAAAAATCTATTTATTCAAGGAGTCTTTTGGGAAAAACAAAATTTATTCACCTATTTGTCTTGTTGCTGTCACAAAATTGAAAAGTTGCATTGTAAATATTTGGGTGCATTGTGCATTTTTGCTTAAAAGGTGTTGAAACTCAAAGGTGATGCTTGGTAAATTTTAGATAGACAAAAAAAAAAACCTATTGAAGCTTTAAAACCTCTTGGAGTTGACCATTTGCAAGATTTGATCATCAAGACCTAGAAGGGTCACTTGGCACATTGTTACAAATTTTCTCATTTTGGGTTGTTACTTGGGTCCATCACCCTATCCTCTGCATCAAGGTGGCGGGTGGAGATCAAGCATCAAGTGATGTGGAAGAATTACAGAGAATGTTAGTTGCAGAGAGAGTCTAAGTAGAGAATGCAGAGTAGGAAGTCACATTTTTGTTGGGATTGATGGAGAAGCTGTGGGAAGATGGAGCGCAAATGGAGGCAAGACAACTGCAATGGTGGTGATGTAGAATGATTGTGGGTGAAATCACTAGAAGTGGAGCTATGTGTGGAGCAATCATGGGTGAAGGGAAATGACATAGGAATGCAGGTGGAGTGGTCGTGGGCTCAGAGGTTGCAGGAATCTCTGAAGATGGCACAAGTGGGTTTAGAAAGCACTTAGAATGAGGCAGTGTTGTTGCAGTCATAGTCTAAATCATTTAGGAAGGAAATTGCAAAAGAAAACTCCCTATCATTGGAGTTGCAGGAGCAATTAACATCAAGTGAGGGAAATGTTAGATAGTTGCAATAGCATTTGGGGGAGGCGAAAGTAGACGTGGAGCACTAGCGAATGGCGACTAATCAAATGTAGTAGGAGTGAGATGTGGCCCAATGAGCAAACACTACATCGGGAGTAAACAAGCTAGTGGAGAATGTGTTGGTGGAAATGCATCAAATGACAAAGGTACATCAAGAATCTGCTTATTATATGGGACGTTTTCATTAGGTGTTCTTGAATGAGGACTGATGAGAGACATAGTTTGTGGATAGGGAATTCACACAATTGTTAAATGCATTACTTGGTGGGAGGTTTACAATTCCCATGGATACAGTGTGGGTATATAGAGGACTGACGTCAGGAGCTTCCTCTTCTGGAGTTGGGTCGGAAGAAACACCATTGGTTGGACACCTTGTCTTGCCACCTCCTCTAGGAAGGCCAAAATAAATAATCCACCAAACATTTATCTAATGTAAAGTTGTCATTGTTATCATAGTAGAATAAAAGTTTGTGCTTGTTGTTGTCATAGGTAAAGGGACTACTGATGTTGATCATAATATATTGTCATGTTTGTTTTTGGTATTTTTGAGATATATTTGGATGTTTTTAGTGTTTTAAGGAATATGTGAATGTTTTTGGGAGTTTTGATAGATATTTGAATGTTTTTTGTGATTTTTGAAAAATGTTAGAAAGGTTTTAATCTCTGTAAAAATGGGAACAACATGATTCGTAGAGGAAGGAAAACCTTTACTTATATGCAGAGAATCGAACGTCCATGTGGGCTCGTAATGAAAGATGAGTAGAGATTTGCATAACATTTGGAGAGTCATGATACATAAGGCATACTTCTACATATATTAATAGCCTTTATAGATGATTACAAGGTCAACATTGGGATGCTTCACTAGGTGCGTTCCAAGACTAATACTCTCAAGGCCTATGGAAAGGCGTTTTGGGGGCCCATAAAAGGCACTTGAGGGGCCTGAAAAAGGCACTTGGGCCTAAAAAGGCATTTGAGGGTCTTGAAAAAGGCGCTTGAAGGGCTTGGAAAAGGTGTTGGAGGGGCCTGAAAAAAAATGTTGGGGCCTAAAAAGGCACTTGAGGGGCCTGAACAAGGTGTTTGGGCCCAAAAAGGCACTTAAGGAGCTTAAAAAGGCACTTGGGCCTAAAAAGGTGCTTGAGGGGCCTGAAAAAGGCATGTTGGGCTTGAGAAGGCACTAGAGGGGGAACCAAGTTCTCACACTTATGCTTACTTATTTTGTGCCTCCGATTAAGTGAGGATGAAAGAGTCTAATGGATATCTAGGCTTTCAAGATAACATTAATATATTTGTTGAAGGTAGCTAGACTAATCATGGCCACTGCAACATAAATAAGACTAATGATCCATTGGGAATTGTTGTTCATGACAAGAGGAAGGAAACAGGGGCACCTCTTGCACTATCTGCGTTGTGCCAAATTTTCCAAAGTCTAGTGAAATGTTTCAGGACATTACTATGTTGCTTCTTAATATCAGTGAAGCATTTTGAATTCAAATATTTTATGTCCTGTTATATAGCTTGATTGAGCTAAAGTAAGCCACGTTTGACAGAAAGTTTGAGATGTTGTTAATTTTTTGAGCTATCGCAGCCATGTTTGACAATTATGACCCCATTTTGAAGTTGTTGATAATTTTGAACAATTTTTGAATTTTTTTGATAATTTTGGATGATTTTTTATTTTTATTTTGATAATTTTTGACAATTTTGAATTTATTTTGATAATTTTTGACAATTTTTGACAACTTTTGAATTTTTTTTTTTTAAATTGATAATTTTTGACCTTTTTTCTTTTTTGATAATTTTGGATGATTTTTGAATTTTTTTGATAAATTTTGACAACTTTTGAATTTATTTATTTTTGTGGAAGTTTTTGGTGTTTTTAAATTTTTTTTAGTATTTTTGATGTGTTTCTCAAGGCTCTAGACATAAAATCTCTTGAGATGGATGCTATTGATGGGTTTTGCTAGGTCTGTGCCATTACAATCTAAAAGTCTGTAAGTACCAGTCCCAAATGACTTTTTGATAATGTAAGGACCAATCCAATTGGCTTCCCACTTACCTTTCTTTTCGCTAGTTGCTTGGTTCTTAGGGTTTTCTTGGAGTACTAGGTCACCAATATGAAAGACACGAGGTTTGACCTTTTTGTTGTAATGTCTTGATAACCTATTCTGATGCACTTTGAAATGTTAATATGTTGCATGCTAATGTTCTTTTAACAACTCTAGCTGCTCTAGACAGGCCACTTTGTAATCCTCATCTAATAGGATGTCTCGAAGAGTAACTCTCAAGGATGGGATCTCCACTTCTAAAGGAAGAATAGCTTCACAACCATAAACCAAAGAGAAGGGTGTTGTGCCTGTAGGTGTCCTAACACTCATCCTATAGGCCTAGAGGGTGGGGTTCAACTGTAAATATCAATCTTTACCAATATCATTGACAGTCCTTTTGAGGATGTTGATAATGGTTTTGTCGGTGGCCTCTGCTTGGCCATTGCCTTGGGGATAATAAATTGACAAGGAGTGGTGTATAATGTGAAATTTTTCACATAATTCATGAATTATTTGATTTCTAAAGTACAAGGCATTTTCCATGAGAATGGCATGAGGTATGCCAAATCAAAAAGTGATATGGTTTAGAATGAAGGATGATATTTGTTTTCCCATAGAGTTAACAAGTGGCACCACTTCGACCCACTTGGTAAAGTATTATGTAGCAGTGATAATCCATTGATGTCCACCGGAGGAAGGTGGATGGATGGCTCCAATCAAATTAAAGCCCCACTGATAAAAAGGCCATGGTGTGGCCAAAGGGTTGAGCTCTTGGGCTGGTGCATGAACAAGGTTACCATGGATTTGGCATTTTTTGCAAGTTTTAACATAGTCAATAGAATCCTTTTCCATGGTTGGCCAAAAATAACCCATCCTAGGAATCTTCTTTGCTAGTGTAAATCCACTGGAGTGTGACCCACAAATCCTTGTATGGACTTCCTGCAGAGTGACTCTAGACTCATCCTTTTCAAGACATCTAAACAAAGTACTGTCAAGACCTTTCCTATATAGCATATTAGCCACCAAAGTGTAACGTGAGTTTTGTCGTATGAAATTTCATTTTTGGTTACATAAGAGGTCTAACAGAATGGTGTTATTGCGAAGGTAAGTGATGATGGGGTTATACCAAAGGGAATTGGGAGTGTTTAAGTGGAAAATGATAAGGGAATCAAGTTGGATAAATGTGGGTTGAACCATCTCTTCTACTAAGAACTCATACCACTTGTGCTGCTCCGGGAGCTGGAATAAGCAGGCCAAGGTGGCCATAGCATCTGCTACTCTGTTCTTATCCTTGGGAATTTGTTCAAAGGTAATATGAATAAGACATGCCTTGAGGGTGTCAACCATATGTTTGTAAGGCAATAACTTTTCATCTTTGGTCTGATAAGTGTCAATGACTTGATTGATGATCAACTGGGAGTCTCTATAAACCTCTAGTGCTGTCAATCTCCACTCTAAAGATAGTTTGAGACCTAAGACCAAAGCTTCATATTCTACCATGTTGTTGGTGCAAGGGAAAAATAGTTTCTAAGACTTAGGGATGGTAACACCTAGTGGTGTGATGAACAAAATACTGGCGCCTGATCCATGATGTGTGTGGGAACCATCAAAATAGAATTTCCACATTATTGGCTCTATCTGAAGAATGTGGATGTCTGGAAAGTCAACTAGGATAGGGTTTGAACTCTTTATAGGTGCCTCTGCCAATTGATCGGCAATGGCCTGTCCTTTTATTGCTTTCCTATCAATGTACTCAATGTCAAATTCACTTAGGATCATCACCCATTTGGCCAACTTGCCTGTTAATGTTGTTTTGTTGAGAAGATATTTGAGGGGGTCGATCTTGGAGATGAGCTTGACTTTGTATGTTAGAAGATAATGTTGTAGCTTTTGGGAAGCAAAAACTATGGCTAGACATGCCTTTTCCATAAAAGAGTAATTGAGCTCATAATTGACCAAGGTACAACTGATGTAATAGATGGCATGTTCCTTTCCTTGGTCATTTTCTTGTGCTAAGAGGGCTCCAATTGATTTATCCATTAGAGAGATGTATAGTAACAAAGGTTTGTGTGATATTTGAGGTACCAACACGGGCAGATTCATCAAGTAAGTTTTGAGTAAGTCAAAAGCTTTCTGACACTGAATATCCCATTGAATTTTTTAATCTGTGTAGTAAGTAGGTGAAAGGTACACACTTTTCTGCTAACTGAGAAATGAACCGACTAACTAATTCAAGCTTGCCTTGAAAAGAGCATAACTGACTCAAGTTTTTTGGAGGTTGCATGCTAATTATGGCTTGGGCCTTTTCAGGGTCAACTTCTATTCCTTTGGCTGAGACAATGTATCCCAAAAGCTTGCCCGATTCAGTGCCAAAAGCGCATTTCTTGGGATTGAGCCTAACTTTGAATGCTTCTAGGCAAGTGAATATCTTGGCTAGTATAGGGAGATGTTCTTCTTGACTATGGGATTTGGCAAGGATGTCATCCACATAATCTTCCATAAAAATATGCATCATATCACGAAAGATCATAGTCAGGGCCTGCTGGTAGGTGGCCCTTGCGTTCTTTAGCCCAAAGGGCATTACATTCCAACAGAACGTGCCCCACACACAAGTAAAGGCTATTTTCTCTTGATCTTCTGGTGCTATCTTGATCTGATTATACCCTAAAAACTCATCCATGAGTGGAAAAATAGAATGGCCTGTTGTTAGGTCTATAATGGTGTTGATGTTGGGAAGATGGAAGTCATCTTTGGGATGTGCTTTGTTCAAATCCTGAAAATCAATGCAGATGCATATGCTACCATTCTTCTTTGATATGGGAACAATGTTGGATATCCATGACACGTACGCCAAGGGTCGGATGAAATTGGTGCTGATTAACTTCTCCAACTCTACTTTGACTAGTAAAGCTATATGGGGATGCATCTTTCGAAGCTTTTGTTTTACTAGCTTGACCTCCGGAGAAATTTTGAGATGGTGGAGGATTAAGGTTAGGTCCAATCTAGACATGTCTACGTAAGACCACAAAAAGGTTATTTGTCTTTCTTCAAAGAAGTGAACAAATGCATTTCTTTCCTCTGTGCTTAGGGACTGTGCTAAATAAATGACCCTCATTCTTGTTCGGTGCCAATATTGACCTGTTATGTTGGTTCAATCAAAATAGAAGATCTTTCCTCGGAGTGTTCGAGTAAGGCACTAATTTGTACATGGTGTAAACGCGTATTCATGAAAATTTAGTGTAAAATGCAGATAGACTGACAACAAACTAGACTAAACCAAGAAATCATTATCAAAATGTAAATTCTACGAGCATCTCATGTTTCCCTAACTAGAAGTGCTAAGAAAGCTCTTAGACCAACATCTTAGTGACAGTTCTAGAATGGGAGTATGCTTAGAATGCAGATCTACAAGAATGCATGCAAGATCTATGACTATAATGTAGATTATATGAAGATAACAACTCTTAAAATGCTATGACAATGGCCATACAATGATCAAACATGTAATAAATTATGCTAAATGACATAAAAACAATGCTAAAATGCTATAAAATTCATTAGAATGATAATGCTAAAAGTGATAACTTAGAGTGTGCCTATAGTGCAGATGCCTAAAACTTGGGTCCTTTGGCTCTTGGATTTCCCTCCTATTTATAGGATTTTAGAAGGGATTGGGGTAAGAATCAAGATTTTTACCTTTGACTAGTGGATGAAAGTGAAATTGAAAATATCTTATAAGAAACCAGGAGGAAGAATCCAACAGACTTGGTTTTGAGAATAAATGGGGATATTTCTAATTCTTTTAAATGAAAAAGGGAGATTTTCTATTTTGTGAGGATAATTGATTTAATAAATGTTTATTTATTTCCAACACTTTGTCTTTTTCTTTCTCCCTTTTTGAATTTCATTTTATGAATTTGAATTGTTTTCCCCCTCTTTTAAAGTTGATTTAGGTCTTGTCGATTTGATAGATAATAATGACCTAATGTGATTTTGATTTGAAAGTCTATTGTGTGCTTTTGATTTTCTCCTTGATTTGTGTTGATTGATTAAAATTGCATAATTCAAGTCTTTGCCAATTTTTGGGTGTCTACAATTACTTTTCAAGACTAAAATGAATATGTTATGAAATGATATGTCATTTGATTACAAAATAGTGAGAATGATATTTTTCTTCCTTAGCTAGGTTAGGTAGTTCTCCTGCAGCAATGTGACATAGGGTAAACTAATTTAGATGACATATTTTGAATTAGTCTTGATGTATGTTACTAGTTTGGAGGTACTAATATTTTGTAGACTTAAGGCAAAGTCAACTTAGCTAAGTAGAGTCAACAACCCAAGCAAATGGTGGCAGATTTCATTAATGACCTTCCACATTGCCAAGTGTTTCGTTCATAACAGTCAGTACCTATTTTTAGGAAAGCAAGAGTCAAAGTGGTTGCTCGCGTTAATTGACAGCCTTAAGCAGAGGAATCCAGGGGTCATGGGCTCCTAAGTTCTTGTTCCATTTGGTACCAAAGTTAATACATCTCTTGTAATATTCAATGCCGTCCATTGTTTTGGTTGTTGATGGAGTCTAAAATCTAGGAATTTTGTTCCTAGTTTGTACTTAAATAACTCGAAGTCTGTGATCTAGGGAGTTAGTTAATCAGTTGTTTTAAGTAGAAAAGTTTCTAATTTTTGAGTACTAAATGTAATCTTGTTGTTTATCAGTATGTATGTTTACTATTGTTATGAATAAAAAGATCATTTCAGGTTTCCATCTTTGAGTAGTTCTACTTCACTTCTCTGTGGGGGCCCACATAGGAAGTGAACTAATTAATTAGCATAGGATTTACCTTTAGTTCATAGAACTAGTGTAGACTCTACTGTTCCTGCAGCCATTGGTAGTAGAATTAGTGGACTATTCCTGTAGCATAGACAGTTGAAGTAGTTCTCAGTTGTTTTGTCATGCTTTGTTAAAATAGATTTGATCCTCAACTTTAGCGTAAATTTCCTGTAGCATAATCATTTGAATTTCTGTAGAATAATTCTTAAGTTGAGAGAAGTTTGAAGCATATACTTTGCAAACACCATTTCAAGCTTACATCCCTAGTTGATAAATTAAATGAGTCCAAATGAGTTGAGTTAGGAACATTCGGGATGTCCAATCTTGGATTAAGCAGTCCATTGTTGTAGTATTTTAACCCCTTTCTTTGGCCAAGTAGCCCTAAGGTTTTTGTTGGGCAAAGAAAACCACTCATTTTCTCCACCTTTTTTCCCCAAGGGTCTCCCTCTAGAGGATTATATGTGATGTGGCACTTGAAAACTATGAAATGTACTTCCTTGGTCAATGAGACACCATTTTGTTTCTGCCACATTCTACTTGGGGTTATTTGAATATATCCTTTTTCATTTTTCCAATGTGTTTATCTTTCTTAACTCTATTATTTTCTCTCTAGTTCTCACCCCCATTTGTGCTCACTTTACTCTATTCCCTACTTTCTTCTCCTCTACCATTTTCATTTCTAGCTATCTTCCTATTTTCTTGTGGCACAATAGATCCTAAAGGAATGGAGTTTTCCCTAGTGCTAACTTGTGATGTGATTGAATTTTTAACTTGTCGTACTAACAATATGACCTTCCAACCTAACTACTCATAAAAAATTTCTCACCTTGCATTTTTGCATCACTTTTTTGTAATGTCCCGCTTGAGAATACTTGGACACAAGGATTAATCATAAGATAACATTTTTTTAAACAAAGGTATAAGACAACACATGCGACATGCATTATGCATACAAGTGAAAAAAATAAAAAAATAAGCCAATGATTCCCAAGCTCTCAATTACATTCACACATTTCAATTTCCACCTAAGTGATAAACATGTAATGTTCATTTCAATTACTACATTTCAATTCAACTTGATATTCATTTTAAATCCCAAAGCACAATTCCTAGGTGGTTAACCATACAAGTTCATTTACCATTTTAACTAAGAAGACTAATCATGAGTCCACATTCACTTTTCACCAACTTAGGGGTTTTCACATCTATTTTGACTTGGAAGGATGCATCTCCCAAAGGGTGCTTGGACATATAATCAACTAGTTTAACACATGTGGGGAAGTACCTACTATCCCAAAAGCAACTCATTGGATGCAATTCTTTACCCACGAAAGTTATTAAAAATGACTTGAGACTTCCTGGATGCAACTAAAGACAACTTAAGGGTGAGTGGAAACCAAAAATGACCCAGGACTGACTAGAAACGACCCAAGACTTAGATGGTATTGCCATTGCTATAAGGCTTTTTTTGGGTGGAGAGAATCACTCCTTTTCACCACGTAGTTTTTCCTAGGATCTCCCCCCATAGTAAAATTTATCTTATGGCACTTTAAAATTGTGAAATGTCCTTCTTCAATTCGAAGATGACCATTTTGTTGCTCCCACATTTTGCATGGGGTTGTTGGAACTCCTTCTTTCCCATTCTGTCAATTTGTTTGTCTTTCTTGACTCTACAATTTCCTCTCTAGTTTTTACCCCCATTCTTCTTCTCCTTACTCCATTCCCTACTTTCTTCTCCTCTGCCATTTTCCTTTCTAGCTATCTTCCTATTGTGACACAATAGATCCCAATAGAATGGAGTTGCTTCAATGACAACTAGTGATGAGATGAAACTTTTGACCTATGTAAATACTGACAATATGACTTGCCAATCTAACCACCTATATGTTTTGCTCACTCTGCATATTTACACATTGCAACTTTTAATAATTTTAACTACATAAATTGTTATTAGCACTATTAACAAAAATTCAAACCAAAAATTAAATATTCATAAACTATCAAACATCACAAATAACTTCTTAAAAATTGAACAACTTATAAGCTAAATAATCACAATAGATCCTAATAGAATGACAACTAGTGATGAGATTGAAAATTTTGACTTATGTATATACTGACAATATGACTTGCTAATCTAACTATCTATAATGTTTTGCTCTCTCTACATATGTACACATTATAACTTTTAATAATTTAATTACATTAATTCTTTTTGATATAACAGAAACCAAAACTAGGGGGTTGGCCTTTACAACATTAGTGAACAACCAACATAAAACCAACAGATAGCCACACAACCACACAAACCCCTAACAATTTACATCAAAAACACAAGTATCAACAAAACATAAATTAATAGTACCAGAGTTCCTACTCTTAACAACAACAAGGTTTATCAAGTTAACAGAGGACATGTAGGTGGTCATTGCATTGTACCACCTATAGCCAATATCCAAGTTTAACAAAAAAAACATAATCATCACCATATGATGGAAAGTAAAACCAGTAGAAAACCAAAAAACACCAGGCACCAGGAGGCCACTAATTGACATCTTTTTTCTTTCCCTTCCTAGCAAGGAGGACTTTAGCCCAATCTTTGATGAGGAAGTTGTAGAGTAGCTTCAAGTACTTCTTCCCCAGACCACCCTCCTCTGACTCATGAGCTAGAAGTTGGAGAGTGGTCACAGCCACGTGGGTCACTTTTAGAGTGAACTTTGAGAAGAGGGTGAAGCCCTCCTCCAGTGTAATGCACCTATCCTTCAGCTCTTGCAAATCTTTACAGCTAACAGCCCCATCCTCCGCAACACCCAACTTTTGGGTCCCGCTATAGTTCATCGAAGAGTTTCTTTTGTCTTGCACATCTGGATTATTAGTGGGGGCCCTAAACGTTTCTAGGCCATCTTTTCTTATAGGGAAAGAAATAGTATCTGGGGAGGCTTTCTTAGGTTTGGGGTTATCCTGGTTAACAACTTAAGGCATGGTGATGGTAGCAGAAATATCATGCATGGGGTCTTGGAGGTGGGGGGGGGGGGGGGGGGGGGGGGGTTCCGTGGTAGGATTCTTCACCTCAAAATCCCAATTGTAATCCCACTTCTTCACCTCTTTATCAGTCGCAGCCTTCCCCTTCTCTTGACCATCACTTGAGAGCTTATCACTCTCCTTCGAATTGGTGTCTTCCTCCTCTTCCTCTTGAGAGTGATTGACCTTTTGTTTGTATCTACCACGGGTTTTAGCTAATCTTCCCGACCTTCTTCTCCCACATATTCCATCATCATAATCCCCAATTTTCACCTCCACTCTCTTATCAATTTCAATCTTTTTACTGGCAATTGGCTCCAAGGCTAGGGTTTTTTTTTCTACGCTTAACTAGAGTTTGGCTTGGTGAGGGTTGAGGAGTAGGGGCGCAACTACCCCCAACAAACTCCAGACGAAGGGGGGCCTCAAAGGGAAGGAGATTATCATTAACAATCACACGGGGAGGGCAAAGGGCCAAATGAAACTGAAAAAGACGAAACATTAGCCCTTGGTATAAGACAGTGAAATTAGCCCCTTTCTTCTTTTTCTCCCTAACATCCATCACAGTCTCTTCGAGGGCATGCATCAAAAAGAACATAATGCATATAAATTCTCTATTACAAAAATGGTTAAGCAAAAGAAACTACATAAATTGTTACTAACACTATTAATAATAATTTAAGTCAAAAATTAAATATTCATAAACTATCAAACACCACAAATAACTTCTTAAAAATTGAACAACTTATAAGCTAAATAATCACAATAAAAAATCAAAGAATGAATAAACTAAATAAATGAATGCATGAATCCCAACACTTGCCATCCAAGTCCAAAAGAAGTTAACATCACTGGCCACAAAATTGCCCATAAGAACTCCCAACACTCTTTGCCACTTCAATAATTTCTATGGCGAGAGCTGAAATTTTTATAAAGCTAACTAATTAGCGTTATATTCACTCCAAGGTGTATTTTCATTGGAGAATAATGTCAAAGCTCCCTTACGTGTCACTTCCATGATAGTTTTCAACTGTTATGATTGGTACGATAAGTTGTGCCCCTCGGGGTTTGGGTTCGCTGCATTCGTACGAGACAAGTTAATTTTAACTTGAAAACTGACTGGACACGTGTCAACCTTATGTTCTATTGAAGTTGTCCCATATCTCTGTAGCAAGTATACCCACCTTTAATCATTCAAGCACTTACCAAGAAGAGTAGGTGGGCAATTTTTAATTATCAATTTGATTGCATGTATGCCTTTTCTACATACAACCAACATTTTAGGAACGTTTTATATCATTAAGTATGAGAACACTCAATTTTGTCTTTTCTTTTTATAGTTGTATAAATTCAGTATTCGATATGAGTATCTAGTGACAACCTAGCAAGGATTACACAAATAAATCTTAAATAAATACATCTATTCCATTGATTTAATTCATATCTTAAACCAATATAAAACTATAAAATGTTGGGGATGGTGGTAGATACATTGGATGATGGCAACTTTTAGTGGCATATTTAGCTAAAGTGTTGGCTTACGTGGAATAAATAAAGCCTATTTGAGTTGATTCCACTCTAAGTTGCAAAAGTGCTTACTCTCCCTTATTCCTTGGAATAGCATAAATTGTTGAACAGTTGACACCTGTCAAATGGTCCCAAACCAATTCCCCCAAGTGGCTGCCTCATCATTTAGTCTAAATTGGTCCTAAAGCAAATCCTCAATGAATGGAAATGGAAATGGGAGGTACTATTTTAATGTCCCCATTCTATTTATAAAAAACTTAATTAATATATAATTAAATTTTATTCTATTTATTTATATATATAAATTTATAAAGAGATAATTAAATATACATTTACAATTTAAAATGAAGCGACCGCTTTGGAATGAGGGCCATTACCATTTCCATTTCCATTCATTGAAGATTCACTTTAGGCCTAATTTAATTTGAATCACGAGGTGACCACTAGGGGGTTGGTTTGGGACCATTTGACAAGTGTCATTTTGTTCAAAGGAAAGTACTTGTGCAACTTGTAGTGGGATTAGTATATAATAAGATGATATAATTGAATTATAAATATATGGTAAAACTAATAAAGAGATTAAATTTTATAAATATATGGTAAAATCAATATATTATTATTAATATTAATTTTTTAAATGTGGTGTTCACTTCGAATATTTAAGAATGATACTTTTAAAAGTAAAATTAAAACTTATTGGGTTAAGGATGAGAAGTCAATTAGCTTTCTAATTTTATGTTAAAAAAGAGAGTCAATATCACTAGTGTTTATTCTAAATAGAATTTAGGGTCTCACTTATACTTTTAAACTAGATTAAAGAATAACAAATTTGAGGGTTAGGTCTAAATCGTTTAGGGATAAAGATTCATAATCAAATGGGTATGAGTTGTAGTAACTCTTAAATTAAAATACATCATTTGATTATCTATTCTAGTAATTACTTCAACTCAAACAATTATAATCGAAATAAATTATTGTTAAGTTGCAGAAGATTCATCATGATGGACAAGGGAGTAATGAGGGACAATGCATATCCCCATTCAAACTTGGAGTTAATAAACATACTAGACTAGCCAAAATATGTATTAAAATCATGTAAATAAAACATTGATCCAGAATGACATAAAATATAAAGAATAATCACTTATCTCCTCCATATATTACAATATTACCTAGTGAATTTAAGTTCACAACTACTTACCACACTATAAAAACTGACATAAATACACAAATATATTGAAATCAAATCTCTAATTAGAAAAACCCTATGAACTCAAATTATAACTCTATATTCAATAATTATCTATGAAATTGTTGGACAATGAACAACTAAAACTTAAATTTAATACTTAATTTATCTTACAATTATCCATTTTATGTTACCTTTCAAATATCTAAACATATTTTATTATAAATAAATCATGTATAAATTTATTTTTTGTCAATATAAATTTGTTTGTATGAATTTTTATCCAACATTTAATTTTGATTAATATAGTTTTTTTCAAAGTTTAATTATATTTTATTATAGTGTAGTAAGTAGTAAATTTAACTATGTATGGTAAAATTATAGTATGGAGAGGAGATGAGTGCTTATATTCTATATTTTTTTTTCATGTGTTTGATGTCATTATGAATTGAAATATTCATATTTGAAGGGTAACTATAAATGGACTAGTACTTCTCAAATAAATTAAGACATGTCTTAAGATCATCTATTTAAACTTGCCTTTCATTTTGTGCTTTCATGTGAAGAGAAATGATCAAGTACCAATTTTTACATTTGCATGAGAGACATGTCAAGTGAATGATGTATATATTGTAAGCTAGTTAGGAAGATAATTAGGATTTTTGTATCTCAATGCATTTTCTATTTATTATTTTTTACATATGCAATATTCTCCCTACCATTTGATGTATTTCAACATTGTTCAATAAAAAAACCTTTTTATCATTATTATGAATAAATCATATATAAATTATCCTCGGATCAAAACATTATCATACAATTTTTGATTTGTTATCAAATTTTCCACTTCATTAAATATAGTAGTATCCCTCACTATCTAATAGTCTTTTCACAAGGTCATATAAATTTACAAATATAGAATTGTTTAAGGTGTATATTGTAATTGGCAGTTGTGTATCATTAGTGTTTAATGAACGACTATTGGAGATTTGTGAATCACTAGTGGAGATTTTTGAAACAATTTTTTTACCCATTTAACACAAAAAGTTTGAATAGTTTCCCCTAACACTTCAAAAATTGTTGTTAAATTGTACTATTCCATCTTATCAATTAACAATATGTAAACAACAAACTAAGACATATCTTACCAAAAAGAGAGAGCTATTTACCCTTTTCTACTTCTTTATTATATTGTTTTACATTATTTTAATTAAAAACACATACTTACCACTAATACATGGTTCAGTAGGTAAGCATAGAATTGATTAACTAGAACTGCTAACAGGTGATTCAATGGATAAGGAAAAGGCTCACATGTGATTCAGTGGGTAAGCCTTATGTGCCCGTAATTGAGAGCATAGAACAGAACCTAACATCACAATACATTAAAAAAACCAAACAATTTTAGCTACCTGCCCACCTCAATTATATCACAGATAAGTCTGCTGCATTCCCACTTCCAGCCCAATCAATTGGATACGCTTCCAGCAGCTGGGGCATAATGAGAAGATATTTGTATAAAGAAAGGGTAGAAAGGAAGGAGATATCAACACTTGTGCATTGAACCCGTCCCGTTGGCACAGAGGCTTGCGAATGGCCCCCGCGTTCACTCCATCTACATTTGTTGCTGCGCCTGCAATACCACCATCTCCATGCACATCCTCTTTTTGCAAATTCAAAACTCAATTTCAAACAAGAAGCTCTGTTTCTCTATTTGCAGGTTCTTTTCTTCCTCTTTCATAAGATATTTTACATTCGAAATGCATTAATTGTAAACAATGGTCAATGACGTTTACTGATGGGGCGCTTTTCCAGGACGACGAGGTTCAGCCAGTGAGAAACAGAAATATGCAAATGGCTGTCCAGCGGCTCTGCATAAGGTCGTTGTCACCAGAGAAATAGGGAAGAACGAAAGATTGATGAAGTTGCTGGTAAGTTTGTCATCTTTCTTCAATCTTTTCAAAGTATTTCGGAATCTGCGTTCGTAATTCCATTATATTTTACTTTCATTAAGCTTTCGAGATCACGAATCTCGTGCAAGTGATTCGGTCCACTCTGTTCGGCCTAGTCTGTTTCCAGTTCTTTTCTTTTGCCATTTCTAAATTGATAAGAGTTTTTCTGGATCGCTATGCGGTATTGTTTACAAATCTGTTATGGGTTTCAAAGTGCGATAATTGAAAACAGGTCTGGACTGTAAAATTTTAACTAACTCGCAAACATTGAATGTAGCTAGAAAAGAAAGAACACATATGCAGGTGCATAAAGAAAAATTTGAGAACAAGAGTGAGATGGAAATAAAAATGTTTCATTAGTTACAAATGAATATAATTACAATATATAAAACCTTCATGGAAACAAAGAGCAGAGTTAGACATGATTGAAACTGAAAAAAACAGAGGTATTCCTTAGTTAGCTCAAAGACTAAGCAAAGCAGCTTTTATCCATAAAATAATAGATTAAAAAAAATGAAAACATTACTAATTTATTGCCTTAACACTCCTCTTTTAAGTCTAACTAAGGAGACAAAGCCTAAAGAATGGAAAGAAGAAAGAGGGAAAACCCAGTGGGAATAAAAGCCCATCTCAAAATCACACTAAATCTGCATGGGGGCTACTGTGCTGCATTATCTTTCACTCCAAGAAAGTTTTGCAGAAAATGAAATGGAGGAGATGATGGATTCCTACAAAATGTGTACTCAATGGTAGATGCCCGAAACTTGATGTAGAAAACGCTTCATGATTGTTGAACAACATTCCTCCCCAGAGGAAGAAACAAAACCGAATATGAATGAATGAAGTTCCCCCAATCCTGAAAGGAATACGTAGGAAGAAAGCTCAATATAATTGATGTCTTTGAACTCTGCTTAGTAGTTTCTGTGTTGATGCTGAAAGTTGTCATAATCAAATCTAGCATTGTTGAATATGACATTCTAGAATCTTTTAGGAACTGATGTAGAATGCAATCAAAAGACTCATATATCTCCTCAAAAGGTAAAACGATCTTCTCAAAATGTTGTGTCAACATGTCCAAACTCATATCATTCTATAAGGGGAATGATCATGTGGAGAATGGAGAATATGGTCAGAAGGCCTCGTCAAAACAACTGAAGAAGAACCGTCCTCATGGAAGAGAAGATGTATAAAATAATACTATCCTTAAAATATTCAATATGAGACTCCACAAATAAGTCTGTAACACCTATCAATAATTTATTCCACAAAGCCATATCTGAAGGAAGATATATTTTTTTGTTGCAAAGAATGACTGGAAGCTTTTGATGAAGCGACTCTCATCTCTGAAGAAGCAACAATAGATGAGGTATCAATAAATTGATCATCCCAAAAGGATGTGTTCAGACAAGATGGGTTAATAGAAATCTTGGTATCATCCATAAAAACTTGGTGTTCCAAGAAAATATCACTTTCATATGAAGAACCAATGTCTCCATATGATTACTGGATGATGGTCCAAGTAATGAAAGGGCATTCAGGGTGCTCTATATGGTGCAAAATATCCTCAGAAACAGTAAGACGTGTTAGTCTATAGACCATGTCATTAGTGTTCAACCATGCATTTTTCTGTCTATAGTTGCTTGGCTCAGGAACATGTTAATGGAGATGTGGTACTAGGTCCTGCTTGAGGCAGTGATTCTTTATCTCTTCTTTCCTAGATAAATAGTTCTATGAGGTCAGCTTGACAACAGAATGATGAGAATAGTTGCCAGAAGACACAATTAACCTCTTATAAATGAAACTTTATTTCAGTTCATGGCTACAGAAAATTCACTAAGAGAAACCCCTCAAGACAATGAAAATCTCATTCTTCAGTACCTGCAAAAAGAATTCTCCTTTCTAGCAACTGTGAGATCTAATACCATGTAAACTTTTAACTTATTTGTGAACATTGAATGTAGGTAGAAAAGAAAGAACAAATATGTGGGTGCATAAAGAAAAAATTCTTAATATAGAAAACTCTCCTCAAAGCAAAAAGTGGAGGAAAACAAGTATAAAATTGAAAAAACAGAGATATTCCTGAGTTAGCTTAAAAACTAAGCAAAGCAGCTTCATCCATACAAATTAAGTTTAAAAATAAAATAAAACATTGCTAATTTATTGTTCTAACATGGACTGTATTCATACTTGAATAACAATATAAATTAATGGAAGAATTTGCAGCAGCAAATAAAAATACAAAATGAAGAAACCAGGAATTGCATGTAATAGCCCTGCTAGCTCACTCTAGAACTGTCCTGGATAGATGTTTTGTTTTTGAATGCTTTTGCAATTTTTTTGAGTTTTGAATATATATGAGTTTTTTGTAATTTTTAGGATATATTGAAATTCTTGAGAAAACAAATACAATTATCGAAACTAAAACCATAAATGCTAACATATTTAAATACCAAATCCACCAATTGCAATTTGTAAAGCCCAAACAAAATTACAATGGCACCTGTGAATGATGAGTAATGTTTTATAGGAACTTGTAGCATTTTGTATAAAACCACACCACCAAATAGCAATAACTTCTTCTAGTCAGAAAACACTGCTAATAGTTTGATGCAGCCTGCAAGCAATTCATGGAATGCCCTTAAAATTCAAACGAATGCAACTTTACCAAATCAAATGCTGCTTTAACATAGGAAACCGCAGAACTCCCATACGAAGAGCCATCCCAGTCGGCTCTTAATTGCAGCAATCTCAAGGCATAAACACAGTAGAAATATCTTCAATATCAGACTGAAAATTGCAGACCAGGATCAATAGATTGGTATACCTCAGTACCAATTGATCTCATACATCTTCAGCATCAACACAATTCACTGGATTATTTACCAGCTCCAAGTGCAAAGGAGGAACTGAGGTTTCCTCAAACCCCACGTCCAAACCCTTCGAGAGAAACTCAAACAAAATAAAAAAGAAATCGAGGAATGAATCAATTTCCTTGTGAAGTCCTTTTTATAATATTTGTAAAGCTAAATCTTCCTCAATACACTAGACACCTAAGTCACAAGGTTCGAATTCAAATAAGAGTTTGGTAACCAAAAAATTTGGATGAAGTTCGGCGAGAGTAAAAATTTGGAAAAAAATTCGACATTAAATTCACCACATATATATATATATATATATATATATATAGAGAGAGAGAGAGAGAGAGAGAGAGAGAGAGAGAGAGAGAGAGAGAGAGAGAGAAAACTAACAAAATATTTTAATTTTGCTAAATAGATTTAAAATCATTATAAAAAGACTGACACATTTATAAAATATAATCATACTCAAATTATATGATAAATAATTGATTAATATAATTTACTATCTATAGCAAATAAGCAAAATATTTTAACATTGTTAAATAGTTTTATAATCGTTATCAAAACATTGACACATTTGTAAAATGTAAATTTTATTAAATTATATGATTAGATTCTTGTGAAACAATTTTTTTATAACAATTTAGTACGATAAGAATTTTATAAAAACCAGTGTTACACGGGGACTCGCACCCCCCTCCCAAACCTCGGAGTACCCGTCCCCAAGATGTCCCCACACCGGTTACTCACGTACCCAAGTACCCCCACCTCCGCCATTCCGCAACCATGCTGCTGCTAGTATGGGGACTTGGATTTCTATTTGACTTATTGCTTTTTGAATGTTACTATTGGGTATGTAATATTTTACCATATTGAATGTTCAATGGTTCTAGTTCATGTTGCAATTTGGCTATGTTCAAATATTTTAATTTGATATGTTCTGCTGAAACATCATTTCATAACAAGCATTTCAAGTTCTATATGTATACTGTACAACACTCCTCCTTGCCCCATCCTCCCCTTGCCACTATCCCCTGGCTGTCCCCCCGCCTTACCGAAAATGAGGCCCATCTTCCCCCATCCTGAAAACTCATTCCGACGTCCCACCGTCCCAACACACCCAGTACTGGGGTAACATTGGTAAAAACCAAAAATATCATACGTAAAAACAATCTAAATATCACAAACCGGAAACTATATAATAATATTAATATTAAACATAAAATCAATCGGAAAAACATGAATGAATGAATCGTCCGATGCAGCTCAACTTCTGTCTTCCCTCCGTCTCTCGAGAATTTTTCCACGTTGGACAATTAAAAATGATATTTCAAATGGATGTTTAGCAATGCTGTTTCCATTTCGATCGATTGACAATGGTATTTCCACGTCTTTGCTCTTGTCTTGTGGTTCACCTCCTTTCCAGTGAAGTCGGGATGACAATGGTATTTCGAACCCTTTAACACTTTAAAATTTTTTCCTGCGATGGAAAATCCTATCCTCATTTCCATACGAACAAGGTCAAATTTAAACGATTTTTATAAAAATATTTGAAGTTTGCCCAAATTCAAATTTCATGCTTGGGATTCGGTGAACTCTGTGACACAGCTAGATGCCATTTGGCTTCCAGGTTACATTTTTCACTGAGGTTATTCATTAAGTATAATTTAATAAAATAACTTGCAATATGGTTTTTAATAATGACCCTGATCAACCACTGAAGAAGCCAAGTCACCAAGTGCCTCAACTGTACTGCTAAAAATAGAAACACTCAGAACTGACTTATATAAATAGCAATTTACTCCATTGAGACCCTCAAAACATAGTATCAGCTCACGAGGGTCGCAATGATGAAGTGACATCACCAAGCTACTGGGACCTGCTAAATTGGGGACATTACATTGCATCTTCTGAAGAAAACAATTCACAGTAGACTAATCAATGCCACAGGTTCATATACAAATATAAGTAGTATTAGAAACTAAAAATGCTTCAACACTTTTGTCTTACATGCTCAAATGTTCACTATATTATTGGATAGATTGAATTTGGGTTTCTACTTTTCTGGGATTATTACATTGAATCTAAAATGCATAGCGAAGCCAAATTTGGTTACTGTTGCTGTTCAGCAGGAGTTGACCATGCATCTATCTTCTCAATTGCGACCAGGGCGCTTTCACCTTTCTGTCATGGATATGACTTTCAACACTTTCCCTACAGGTGAAATCCATCCAATCGTTGCTTTTGCACAGTTAAACACACTAAACCAACAATAAATTAGCTTAAGAGTTGAAACTAAGATTCCCAACACAAAACAATGAAGCATACTTGCACCTCTGCAGGGATGGGGTCTACCATCCTTTCTAATGATGAAACCCACGATTACCAGTCTGACAGAACTGCAAACCCTCCCACCTAAGAAAAACTCTTCTCAAGTATTCTTAAAATCTCCAGTATGCTACAGAAACTTAAGACAACATTTCTGCTGCAACATTTCAATTATCCATGCCTGTTTGTTCACTTTCACATAACTTCATCCAGTCATAATGATCGACATTTCTTTTGCTCCATATATTTCCCATTATTTCTAAATTCATGAGCAAGTCTGCACATCCCTTTTGCTCAGTATGTGCTCACTATGTCTGAATTAAATTGTAAGAAAGTGTCCAAATCAGAGGTAATAGTCCCAAACCTTGTGGCCTAGCCTTACACACCATGAACATTGTTGAGAAGAAAGAGAAGGTTTACTATACCTATAACAGGATAAATCATAATGTGTAATACCCCCAAATAGAGATAAATGAAACAACATTATCTCCAAAAATTTAGCACAAAGATAATCTGAAATTATTTTTTTAGATAAGAAATCCTTAAACAAGCTCATATTTATTTTCAGATGATTGACTTGATTATTTACTAATATAAATAAATTTCTTACTATCAACCAGTATAAAAAAGTTATAGGGAAGCACTGTAATTCTGCTCAAAAAAATCAGAAATGATTTACATTGATTTTCATTTATTTTTCTGAAATGGGGATATGATTAAAAGTATGCAGATTTAGATTCAAATACCTTGAAAATATCTTTAAACCCTAGCTGTGTCTTTGCCAATTCTCCAGAAACACCAACACTAGGTCTGTGCCACTTGTTCTTTCTGTCGCTGTCTTCGATGGTGCTCAAAAATATCAATATGAAGACATATTGCTGTAGATAATCCAAATCGAAACCTGTAGCATTGATTCTCACCTCCGAATTGGCCTTCAAAGTTCAAATGATGTATGTGCTAGGGCATAACAGACCATAGTCTTTCCACCAAAACACGCCCTTCTGACTGGGGGAACCCATATGTCTCTCCAAATCAGGGATATTTCAGGGTCTCAGACCTTAAGCCTAAGATTGCAGCTACAACATTTAAAAAACTTATAACATAACAAGCTCTAAAAGAACCCTAGAATGTTATATAATGAATCTCAAAAGGATGATATGAATTTCACCTCAGCCCTTGATCCATTACCAACTCAATGTAATGCTCCACATGAAATCCCTAAAAATGAGCCACTAGGCTCCTTGAAATCCCTCGCCTCTTGGCCTTTTTGGCACATGCTAATTAAAATTTACTTAAGACTTATGTCACTTGAGTTAGTAAACTTAAAAGGGGCTTAAGCGAGGAGTTTTTTAAGTTTCATATAAAGACACAACCATCACTTCGAAATAGAATTGAATACAAGACAGAGAATCCACACCCAAAAATGTTCTACATCCTCTCCCTCTTTAAGTAATTCATGGAAAGGGGAGCCAATGCACCGTTAAGCCTCATGGCTTGAGTTGGGGACATCATCATCCCCCCCTCCCAAAGAATGGTTGTCCTCAGGCATTGTAAACTAGGATGCTCAAGAATCTTCTCTCCTTCCCATGTTACACCTCCGAAGGCAAGTTTTTCTGCTTGATGAGTTATTCAGAAATTACTTTATTACTCGACTTTTTCTCTTGTAAAAGTATTTCCTGAATCAGTGACAGCTTATCTTTTTCATCCGTGGGTGCAATTCTGTAGAAGGAACCACTTGCTGTCCAAGAGCCTTTTTGGGGTGGGACACTTGGAATACATTGTGGGTTTTGCTTTAGATGACAGCTTAAACTTGTATGCTACTTCACCAATCCTTTTAATCACCTTGGGAAGCCCATAAAACTTTTGTTTATGTTTTTTCTGCCGTAACTACTTTGAATGAGGTCTTGTATATAAAGTTGAAGACGAAAAAATACCATGGCAATCAATATAATTCTTTTTATGTTTGTTGGTTAACAATTTGTCTTCCTTGGATTTTGGTTTATACCTTGATTCTTAATGTGCCCAATGTAGGTCAATGTAGGTGTTCTATCAAGGATCCCTGAATTGGAAGGTACGATTCCCTTGTGTGCAAAGATTTGCAATGAATATTGTTTTTAGTAGATCAGCAATATCTAAGGGTATGCTCTTAACCAGAGAGCAGAAGAGGTACGATCAAATTGCCCAATACTTCAAGCAATCCAGGTGGATTTCAGATGATGACCCACAACCTCCACAACTATGAATGCATGAGTCAATTTTAAGCTCTTCTAATACCTAAAATGCAGTCTATTCTATATGCTGAAGGCGAGATGCCAAAATGCAAGACTAGCTACTGATGCGCACTACATAAGCAGAGAAAGTGTGATTAACTAAACAATATCGAGATTGCCCAAGTTACTGAGATTCCACAACAAGCATTTGCTTCCTACTCAACACCTAATATTAATCAAATCCCAAACTTCTCATACAACCATGAAAATGCACATGAAACTAACTTGCATGGAACAAAGGAAACGAGAAAATACTGTGAATGATGGTGATAAGTCATGTAAATACTGAAAAGAAAGCAACAAAACCCAGTTTGTCTTCAATCCCACAGTTTCCATTAACAACACATTTCATTCCAAAGACCATGTAAGAGCTAAAACTAAACTAACATGAACGATAGAATCAAAATGTAGACGAAGAGTCTCACACAGTAGTCCCAGCTACAGGGGTTTGCCCACATAGAAATATTGCCGATCCTATTTACTTCTCAAAAAGTTACATTTATAGGCCCCCCTTTAGGGTTCTTGGCCAGTTACATATTCAATTATTGCATTGTCAGTGCACTTGAATGACATGACAGATCATAGTCATTAGTTACAAATCTGAATTTCAGAGATAGAGGGTGAAAGACTATCAAATTTTCATTTGCAAGCACTAATAATCATTTTAATAACGTCCCAGGCGTCTGGTTTTAACATCTTGATGTTCCTACGAACACCTGACATCTACCCCAGCCTTTGCAATCTCTGGTTACAACGAAATTTCCTCAGAAAATGGCTCATATTCCTCTTTGGCTCTGCAAAAGACCTTTGGCGCCATTTTTAGCTTTTCATATTCCAACGACTACCAGATCTTGAAATTCTGAGCATTGATCTTGCTCATATCAAATCAACAGTTGAGATTAAAACATCTTTCTTTAACTAACCCGCGCGTTGCTTTTTCTATTATGAAGAATGGACGATCAAGATTTAATATTTAGATGCAATGACCACCGTTGATATTCCCATCTCTGCCTTAATGAAATCGACAGTTGCTGCTTATCCGTTTCTTTCAACTATCGAGCATCTAGACGTAGTGAGTGTTGGAAATAATCAAGACTAGTTAGGTTACTGAGAGGGGAGGGGTGAATCAGTAACCTCAAAACTTTTGACAAATTCAACACTTCATAACATAATCCATTTATCATTAATTAATCTACTGCATGAATGAGAAACTGAAAGCACAAAACACTTTTAACACAATATTTGGTGACCCAGAAACCTTCCAAATATAAAGTAAAACTGGGTGGGGATGATACCCACAAAATTTCAATACTGCAGTATAAAGTTGGCCTGTTAAAGCTTACAATGATCACTTCTGATGATCTGCCCTATTAGGAGCAATTAGGACTGCTAGGTCCTCCTTGTTAGAAGTTTTACAAACATACAATCAAGTATGCACTCGGTAAAGAGATTAAAGCAAAGACTGTTAAGTCTACCCTATTAAAGGATTTGAAGCTAATTCACCTGTTAGGATGAAACAATAGATCTGACTTACAACTGAATTGCTGATTAAGATCCTTGAAATGCTGATCACCTCTTTGTGATAGATGTAACTTGATTGCTTCATGATTTGACCTTGCTATACACTTAGCTCTACTGCTGATTCACATTCGCATTCTCATGCATCAAAACATCACTTCTTACTTGGGTATGATACAATACATTACATATATACCAACCCAATTCTCATAATTACAAGGTCGGCCAAAACACAAGATAACACCAATATTACTGAGTCGGCCCAAATGTAGAAACTCGGGTTCTGTAAGCTGACTTGGTGAATCTTTGATACTCTGTGTCCATTGCATTACTTGGCATCGTCATGCACTCGGTAGAAGTAGAGGCTCGGTCCATACTAATCACTCAGCATAGCTTTGAACTCGGTATACACTGGAGACTCGTAGAAATTGAATT
Organism: Cupressus sempervirens; assembly: GCA_028749045.1. Classification (NCBI taxonomy): domain Eukaryota; kingdom Viridiplantae; phylum Streptophyta; class Pinopsida; order Cupressales; family Cupressaceae; genus Cupressus; species Cupressus sempervirens. The sequence goes on along the minus strand of CM053784.1, from coordinate 674,426,981 downwards.
CCATGTTTACCATGCCTGCACTCGATAAACACTACTCATCCCATCACTTGGTTAACACTAGCTTCACATCACATGAACGGATGACTAAGTAGACACTATGAAGCTTGGTAACCACTAACTGTTGGGTAAGAACTAAACTGCTCGGTCTAAATTGCTGGACTTCGCACTGCCTGAATTCACTTGGTAACCATTGGAATGCTCGGTATGAACTGTGAAACTTGGTAACCACTGAATTGCTCGACAAACACTGGAGACTGAACGAAGAGCTCAGTAACCATACAAAATCTGAATAAGTGTTGTCACTAATAACAAACATGATTTAATGCCAACAATCTCCCCCTTTGGCATTAGTGACAAAAACACTTATTAGCCAAAACTTATGTACAATGTCATGCTGATTTTGATTTTTGATTTTTCAAAATTTGTCTTTGTAACTCTACTCTATACACATTTGTACATATCTCCCCTATACAATGCACATATCATATCAGGCATAATATCATACTGAGTGTATATACAAATAACTCTCTTTAAACTCTCCCACTTTATATTATGCACATATCTCTCCCTTTTTTTGACAATAATGCCAAAGATTTAAAATCTACTTATATAGAGATACCAAAATGTGAGAGAAACTTTGAGTGTATCTTAAGAATAAGAGTTAAGGTCTTGTCCCAGTTTTTTTGCAAAATTTTGCAGGTTTGAAGTGCAACTTGGACTTCTGTAAAGAGTTCAATCATATGATCTGCAATTGAAAAATTACTGTCATGGATCAATGTTTTGGAATAAGCAATGTGCTTCTGCATTGTATCCATGATAAGAAGGATCATGTTTTGGATGTCTATTAGTGTAGACCGGATCCTTGCTTCCTCTCTTAATAACTCTACTTGCATATCTAATAGGAATCTGACTCTCATGTGGTGTGCAGAGCTTGAACTCAGGTCAAGCTGCAACTTTTGAGCACTAGCCTTCAGATCCTCATCAATCTTATTCAAATTTTCCTTAATTTCTTTTGTATACTCAGTAACATCACATAACTTAGCAAAAAGAGATGTTATATTTATGTAGGATGCTTCAAGATTTGCCAAAATTGAAGAGAGCTCTACCTGATGGATGGCAATTTGCTGAGCAATGTGCTCAAGCACTTTATCGTCAAACTTTTTCTCTGCCTTCTCCATAAGCTTATCCTGGCAAGTAGAATCCTCATTGAATTTATTTACTGCTTCTTCTAATTGTCACAAAATATGTTGAGAAGAATCAACATCCACACCTATAGCTTCTGTTAGAATATTCTTAGCACTCTCTATTATTTGGAATTCTCTCTCTCTCTTCTCTTAGCTGCTTCTGTTTGGCTTTCTGTTCAAGAAGCTGACTGACTAATCTCATCTGCTCTACAATAGCATTATCAAAATCTAACTTGGGGATTTCAATCTCCTTGTCCAGATCAATATCTTTCTCAATTTCTTTTCCACTAATCAGAAGTTTTAGTGGTGTCTTTGGTTCAACTTCTGATACTAATGCTTTGGATTTTGAAGCAGAAACAATAGTGGAAACAGTAGGGCTTGCAGTAAAAACTTGTATAGTGCCTACTGATGGAATACTTATTGGAGTACTAAAAGAATCTAAAACTGATGTACTTCCCAAAATTGATGTATTTACAGGTGGAATACTGACATAATTACTTACAATAGGAGCACTTACTGGAGCATGCAAAATTGAAGTAGACAAAACTGTAGAACTAGAAACTGCACTTACTACCGATGGCCCTGACTTGGGAGCTGAAGAAGAGGAGGGCTGCAACTCGGTAGATGAAGTGGTAGACACTTCCATTAGTGATACTTGGAGCTGAGAGGGAGTGAAGAGTGATTGGGCAGTTGATGTGTCTGCTGTGGTTACAATCACACTTGCTGTTTTTACTGGAGAGTGAGGAAGGGAGGCTATGATTTCCGTAGCTATCCTAATTGGATCACTTTCTTCTTCTTCTTCTTCTTCTTGCCTATCTTCCTCTTCAGCTTCTTCCTCTTTCTCTTCTTCACCATCCTTCATCAAATTTTGATATTCTTTAGCGTCAATGGTGATACAAGGAGTATTGTCTTCTTCATTATCTTCATCCTTGTCTCTATCATCATCATCATTGATCTCAACTAGATTCTCACTTGGCTTGTGAAGATGGAACACATTCTTCCATAAGTTTGTTGCATTCTTCACAACATACTAAACATCTTTCATCAGAACAAGACAAGTATTGAATTTTAAAATCATTTTTCTTTCATTGTCTTTTAATGCTTTCTTCACCTCTGCATCTGTCAAGTTGGGCACCAATTGCTTTAGAGTTTGAGCAAAAATATCCTTGATAGGCTGAATGGTATTATCCCATCTAACCTTGACCTTATCTAACAAAACTGCAGGAATTTTAGATGCAAACTGATCAGGAGAGAATTTCCATCTGCCTAACTTATCCATGATTAGATCTTCAACCTCTTTCTGTTCTGCTGGAGTTCTGGTTTCATATTTAAGTGCCTTGAAGTTGTTTATTCTAGCACCTTCTCTCAATTGCTTCAATCTTTCCTGAAATGTAGGAGGAGGTCGGTTAAAGACAACATCACTTTCATCTTTTCTTGCTTTCTTCTTAGATCTTCTTGTGAATACAGCTGTAGAGGGCTTGGGTGGCTTGGTGATAATCACCTTGCCTTTCTTTCTTACAGGCTTGTCCTCCTTTTTTGATTCCTCTTCTTCATTCTCAGATTCTTCTTCATCTTCACCTTTTCCCTCGGTAATCATAAGAGGGGCATTTGCTGTTTTCAGTTTTGATATCCTCCTCTTACCTTTATTCACTGCCTGTGGAAGCTTGATTTCGAGTTGTATTCTGGCTTTGGCTTCATCATATGTTCCAAAGATAGGTGCCTTTGGATCTACAGGCTCATTAACCAAGGCTTCAATTATTTCCTTTGTTTCATCAATATTAACCTCATAAGGAAGAGGTTTCACCCATACTATTCTGGGCCTTACTGCCTGAATGTATACCTTGTCACAATCAACCATAAAACAAACATATCCTTATAGTTTTCAACAATTTTTGTGGAATCTGGAACCTGTTATTCATCTTTTCCTTGAATGCTTCAAAATAGTTGTCTATGATAGTATCAAAATTTTCACCCATTTCAGCAATACACTCATTAATCTGGTATAGAACTGGTGTGTCTTTTCTCCATACTACTGTTCCTTTAGAGGGGAAAAACTTTTGAACATAAAAGAACAAACAAGTCAATAGAGAACCAAATTTGCATGGGTTATTCTTCGAGGTCCTAATACTTTCCATGTTCTTGTTCGGCTGCTTCAACATTAAGTCTGCTAAGTCATATTCCAAATTCTTCTTAACAACCTTATATGCTAGGTTAACTGCCTCACACGGCACACTATTGAGTCGACTGGAGCTATAGATCTTATGAGCAATAATATGAATGCCAAATTTGAGTTCTACATTAGATACGTTGCTAATTTTCAATCCTCTGCCCTCCCACTCGGCTAGGGTTTTCTTTTGAAGCTCATCCCGACTTAGGGTTTTCGTGACTTTAGCCTTGTTAAGAATAGGAAGACTAGTAATGCGATGAATCATTTTCTTCGTAATCAGAACTGGTTGCTCCAACCACAATTGACCATTATGGACTCGGTTCAAGATATATCTAATCCATTTAATCTGAAAGCTTTGTGGCAGGTGAGGAATATGGGTTAAGCCTTTCTCCTCTAGGTGTTTATGCTCGGGCTTAAGAGCTCCATCCACACAGAGTTCACCTAGGGCACTATCCATTTCTAGGGTTCCTATCTCTTTTACAACACATCTGAAATGAGTTCAAATATTATTGATAAGGTACCTTTGGTTGATTTTGTGACTGAGCTCCATTCGGGTCGAGGGTTTTTGCAATCACTGGTACCAATTTGAAATTTGGAGCTTTCTATTCAACGCCTCGCACCAACATCTCTGATCCTTTCTTCGCCTTGCTACTACTGCTGTTGGATGCCATGATTACTTGGTAAACTAAGGAAATTCTTCGGAAAGCTTCGCTGCAAATACTGCTCAAGATCACTAGAATGCTCTGCAAATCGCTCTGCTCTGAATATACTGAATTTGCAGTGAAAATGAAGTCGAATCCCTGTCTTTCGATAGAAATTTCCTATTAATGCTCGGTATGATGAGAGCTATAATGACATAGTGCATGACAGACTGTCATCCACTATCTGCACAAATTGCTCGGTAGAAGCTCGTAACACTGCAACCAAACAAAACTTTGTTACTCCCGACCTTGCTCGATAGAGCCTATGACCCAACCTTGCTCGGTGATCACTGATGCTGAACTTTTGTGATCCTTTTGTATCTGGAATACTGATTTGGATCTTTTGCTTTCTTTCAATTGGAATTGTTTAAGATGTGATCTTGAAAATACAGTTCCAGTTCTTCCTTAAGAATTTAATTTGAAATGGTGGAGTCACCCACTTCTTGAGTAACTGGACCATCATCACTTGAACTAGCTTGCTTGGTGGATTTAGGAATCCACTATTGTCTCATCTGCTTCCTGATGTTATCAACTTTTGCTTTCTTTTTATCTTCAACTCTACCTATATTCATGCAATTCTTAGCTATATGACCAAGTTCAGTACATGTGTAACATCTTATTTTAGTATCCTTTCTTTTCAAGTAATGCCTAGCACAATTTATGCCAATGTGTCCATATTCTCCACAGTAATGACATCTACACCAAGTATTGTAGTCCCAACCAAATATTGCCTTTACAAATTGTTCAGCTGGATTGAATGGTTTTGATTTGCATTCAAATGCCTTGTGACCTTGTTTCTTGCATTTGTGACATTTGCCTTCAAACTTTGGTTTCTCCTTGCATTCATTAGCTTTATGACCATGCTGACTGCAATTGTAGCATTTTCCATTGAATTTTGCCTTTTCGTTGCTCCAACATTTGTTTGATGTATGACCTATCTTACCACAGTGATTGCAAGTAGGTCTTTGATTCCTTTGAGCACCTTGTTTGGAGGATTCACCTTCTTCTTTGTATCCAAGTCTTGCTTTTCCCTTTTGCTTATAAAGATTCTGCTCATTTTGCTGATTCAATTGATCCATGTTTGCTTGGGATTTCATTATTCTTTCATTGAGTTTCTTCTCAGAATGTAGATCAACTCTCAACCTTTCATTGATTTGCTTTTCAGTGCTTAAATCATTCCTTAACCTTTTATTTTCAGATCTCAAACTCATGATTTCTTCATTTGCATTGGAGAGCTGATTGATAAGACTTTCTTGCTGAAGGGATTGATTTTGAGTTTCATTGTTCCTTGCCTCTAAGTCTTCTTTTGCCTTATTTCTTTGTTTTGAGATTTCACACAGTCTTATTGACTGGATTTCTTGTTCTCTTTTCAATTTTCTTACTTCTTGCAGGGAGCCATTCTTTTCTAGGAGTTCTTTGATTGCATCATTTGCTTCATCTGAATTGTTTGAGGGGAAAAAGTCTTCAATCTTCTCTTCAACATACTGGTGGTCATTCATCTGTTTAGCAAGTTCCTTCCTTCTTTTTAGGGATTGGGAAAGATGCTCTTTTGCTTCCTTCAGTTGAGCTATAGCCATTTCTAGATCTAGCTTTTCATTGTCAATAGCTTTGTCAAGTTTGAATATCTCCATTGTCCTTGATCTTTGCTCAAGCTGTCAAACTTTATCCTGAGAACCACAAAGCTCTGATACCAATTGTTGGAAATAATCAAGATTAGCTAGGTTACTGAGAGGGGAGGGGTAAATCAGTAACCTCAAAACTTTTGACAAATTCAGCACTCAATAACATAATCCATTTATCATTAATTAATCTACTGCATGCATGAGAAACTGAAAGCACAAAACACTTTGAACACAATATTTGGTGACTAGAAACCTTCCAAATAGAAAGTAAAACTAGGGTGGGGATGATACCCACAAAACTTTAATACTGCAGTATAAAGTTGGCCTGTTAAGGCTTACAATGATCACTTTTGATGATCTGCCCTGTTAGGAGCAATTAGGACTGCTAGGTCCACCTTGTTAGAGGTTTTACAAACATACAATTAAGTATGCACTCAGTAAAGAGATTAAGGCAAAGACAGTTAAGTCTACCTTGTTAAAGGATTTGAAGTTGATTCACCTATTAGGATGAAATAGTAGATCTGACTTACAACTGAATTGCTGATTAAGATCCTTGAAATGTTGATCACCTCTTTGTGATAGATGTAACTTGACTGCTTCCTGATTTGACCTTGCTATACACTTAGCTCTTCTGTTGATTCACATTTGCATTCTCATGCATCAAAACATTACAACTTCTTACTTGGGTATGATACAATACATTACATATATACCAACCCAATTCTCATAATTATAAGGTCGGCCAAAACACAAGATAACACCAATATTACTGAGTCGGCCCAAATGTAGAAACTCGAGTTTTGTAAGCTGACTTGGTGAATTTTTGATACTCGGTGTCTACTGCATTACTCGGCATCATCATGCACTCGGTAAAAGTAGAGGCTCGATCCATACCAGTCACTCAACATAGCTTTGAACTCGGTATACATTGGAGACTCGGTAGATACTATGTCACTCGGTAGAAACTGAATTCCATGTTTACCATGCCTGCACTTGGTAAACACTACTCATCTCATCACTCAGTTAACACTAGCTTCACATCACATGAACTGATGACTCGGTAGACACTGCGAAGCTTGGTAACCATTGATTGCTTGGTAAGAACTGAACTGCTCGGTCTAAACTGTTGGACTTCGCACTGCCTAAATTCACTTGGTAACCATTGGAATGCTCGGTATGAACTGTGAAACTTGGTGACCACTGAATTGCTCGACAAACACTGGAGACTGAACGAAGAGCTTGGTAACCATACAAGATCTGAATAAATGTTGTCACTAATAACAAACATAATTTAATGCCAATAGCGAGAACACAAGAGCTGTACGATTAGATCTCATTTAACTTGCTTTTTGATGCATTTGGGTCCCTTTGCTGATGTGGCCCTTCATTACTGGTTCCATCTCTGTCTGACTACATGCTAATTGAATGTATTGCTCATCGTTGATCTTGAAAACAGACGGCCACGATGTCCTCTGATCCTTTTAATTTTTGGCCCGAAATGGATTTGAGTGTGGACAAGTGTCATTATTCTTGAGACTTTCTCCAAAATTTTTTTATCCTTCAACATTTAGGCCCAAAATTGATTTGGAGTTGTTGATCTTCTAATCTTCGGATCAGTTGATGGATGACCATGATTCGTTCAAGGTTAAATCCTAGATTTAGAAAATCCTCATGCATAAACCATCACTTAAAACCCTCCAACGCTGAGTGGGACACATGGCGCCATCGTGTTGTATCTCAAAACAAAGCTCACAGACTTGTGAGAGAGCACAAACCGTATATTTTTCTTACGTCATATTCCACTTTCCTGTCATTCATGGGCCTCTTCTGATACCTTGCAAACGTGGACCAATCATCAGTCAGGTCCCATTGATTTATCGAGTCCCACTGCTAACCTCGCTGCTCAAAGGATGGCATGTGTCTGCATCTCATTGAATCTCAAGCTTTTTGTGTTATTTAAGCGAAACAACGCGGAATGTAGATCTTCATATCAAAAGAGAATATCATCAACGGTTCAAAAGGATTATGCGATTGAACAAGGTCCGTTGATTTAAGACTTGTGCTCAATCCTTTATTGAATATAAAAAGAGTGAAAAGTCTTCGCTAGAGACGAAACACGTGGCGCAATCTCGTTTATTCGCTATGAGGTTGTTCCTTTAGAATAGTAGGGCCATTACTCTTCTTCAAGCCAAATCAACGGCTCCCGTAGCATCGTGAATATTAACTCTCAATCACTTTCTTATAGCGGGATTACGGGAATCGTAGGATGCATTCAGACCTTGTCTTCTTCGTTGAGGCCCGTGGGTCCATGTAACACGTAGAGACCTCGGACTTGATATTGACCTTTCAATATTGGCCACGTAAATGCCCTCTTGCTTGATAATGGACTTTTCTTCCCTTCGACGTGGCTGATCAAACCTTGTTCGTGATCCAGCCAAATCAATGATCGAAAAACCTTTATCTCCAAATGCCCATGCATTCCATGGTTTCTTTGTTCAAGATGGTTATTTCTTCATCGCCATGGCTTTGAATCTCCATATGATCATTTCTCTAGTTCAATGATATATCAATAGAACTCATTTAGCTTTCTTCTCATCATGTGAGATGCTGAAACTTGCCCCCCATCCTAGAATCACTTAGCTAACTGATATTTACTTGATAGCTCATTTTCCTGCATAGTAAGCATAGGAAGATAGATGAGAGGACAAGCATGCCTAATGGGACTTGGCCTGAACATTTTGCATTGAATTGACATCAAGTAGGAAGCTCAAAACTGGGAAGACCTAAAAGTGTACCAACAATGTTCCTGTGCAATTTGAGCATTTATCCTTAAGGGCCTTAAGGATATCTTGACTTGCTCTGGCCCACCCAAGAGCTTTTGGAGCTCTAGACTCAGGAAAAACAAACACAAATATAGAGCTTCATAACCATACTGTAATAATCCTTGCCTGATCTAATCAGAAAATCAATACTTATGCTGATTGGCAATGGGATTTTGTCAAACAGTGGGAAGGTAACCTGTGTTTTATGCTAAATTTATTACTGTCATCCCACTGTACTGATCATAACATGAAGGCTATGAAATAATTGCATAACTCTAAGAAATCATGCCTTTCAGCAAGCTCTAAGATGATGATTCAAAAAACACAAAGTTACAATACTGATTTTTTGACCATGATAATAAACCAACAGTAGATGTACAAAATGCTTGACGACAGACTTCCAACTTCAAACAACAATGAACATACCTGAAATTAAATTGCAGATTGACAAGTGGCCCATTCAACCTCGTTACTAATGTGCATGCTCCATATAGTATCCGATTGTGCTCTGTATGTTCTCCAGCATCCACTCCAGTTTGCTGGCCTTATGTACCAATGTCACCTATACCTGATAAACCTGAATGTGAGCATATTCACTACCTATCTCTAGATTTGCCTCTTTCTGTGTATGATGTTGTGTGACCTTGCGGGATTTTGGGAGAGAGGGATTCTTCAATGCCGAGCTGCTGTTTCCAAAATCAATGCCAAGTATCTTTTCGTTCTTATAGTCTTCTTCCACTCCTGTGCTTTATAAATGATAATAATGCCGACCTGCAGATGATTAACGTTGACAGGACCTCCAAACTTAATGCGCTCTAGTTGCTATAAACCCTGACTTGTGGTTACAGAATGGAGGAGATCACATGCTAGATTTACTCAGGAGGAAAACTGAGTGCCTTTTGGTTACTCCCAGCTACTACGCATTCTCTACTGTAGTTTATCATTGAACTATGCCATCACCACTTAACTAGAATTTGGAGAATGATACTTACGTCCGTAACTTCTTGCCGTGGGGGAAATGATCTTATTCCTTGCCCTCCAAACTTCCATTGTCAAACAATAGCCTGTGTGTTAAACTGACCATTCTGCCATGGAGCTGTAATCTCTTGAGATCAATGCATCAATCCAGTCCTTAGTTCTGAAAGTGCAAATGTGAGGACCAGGTTTGCGTCCAGACTTACTATTTTCCTCAAGGGGTTTCGTCCTTAGGAAATATCCAGTCACATTTAAGCAACCGCTTAGGATTTGAATAATAACATATATTCGTGGTGCTCTTTCCCAAGACGGAGTCTCATATTTAGAACCTCAAAGTGAGGGAAGAGTGTTGGAATAAGAGATGTGGGATAAAACACCAATTTTGTCTTCTAGTCACTTAAGTCACTTTATAAAGTGAACGGTTTTTAACACATAAAGTAACTTTATTAAAGTACTTTAATACATTAAATGACGAACTTAAGACAAATCTTCCCTTGTGACTAGTAGACATCCTTATTGGTAATGCCGTTAATCTATCCGGATGTGGAGATAGATTAACCAGGTGCCAAAAGAACTAGCGCGAAAGAGGGGACATGACATTCCTCCCTTCCCAGGATTTCTTGCCCTCAAGCAATCGCAATGCTGGATGCTGTGAAATACTCACCTTCCCAAGTGTTGTCTTTATACTGAAAATCCTTTCAGTGGACTAGATATTCTCTGACAGATCTGTTTTGCAGCTTCCTTTCCCTGATCTCAATCACCTCTGTCGGCTCCAAAACAAGTCTACCCTCCTCGTCAAGTGGAGGCAAGCTCTCTGATGGTACAACTTACTCACCAATGGCCTTCTTGAGGCATGAGATGTGAAACACGTGGATTCGACTATCACTAGGTAAATCCAACTCACAAGCAACCTCATCAACCCTCTTGGTGATGCAATAAGGTCTGTAAAATCCGGGCTTAAGCTTTTCTGACCCACTTTTCTTCAGGGAGCTCTGTCTATATGTCATGTCCCCTCTCCCACTCTAGTTCTATGGCGTCGGGTTAATCTATCTCCGCATCTGGGTAGATTAACAGCTTCACCAGTTAGGATGCTTTCCAGTCACAAGGCGGATTAATCTTAAGTTGTTACTAATGTATTGAAAGTACTTTAATAAGTTACTTTATGTTTTAAAAGTCATTTACTTTATAAGGTGACTTAAGTGACTACAGGACGAAATTGGAGTTTAATCCCACATCTCTTATCCCAACGCTTTTCCCTCACTTCGAGGTTATAAATAAGAGACTCCATCTTGGGATTTGAACACCATGAGTTTATGTTATTAAACAAATTCAAAAGTTGCTTAAATGTGACTTGGTTATTTTCTTGGGGATGAAAACCCTTGAGAAAAATTAAAATGGAGTTGGACGCTGTTGATGCGAGTTTTGTGTCACTACATAACATATTAGTAATTGGATGCTTGATACAGAATATCAAATACACAATTCCTCTCTTGAAAAGTTATCTCTCATGGGACATGAGTATAACTCCAATGTTCCTTACACCGTTGGATACTCGCTCAGTTTTATCAATGTGATTTGCTGGTAATCACGTAGGCGGCCTTACGTTTTCTTGTTTGAGAAAAATTTGGATCTTGGTGAGAAAATGGAAATGGTGGTTCGGTGTGAATGCTAGATGATGTTGATGGCGCGATGATGGCAATGTAGGGTGAATGGCGATGGAAGGTGAGAATGCCGATGTTTTGGTTTACTTCTCTAACTAACCTCTTCTAAGCATGAAATTTGGCTACTCAACTACTCCTACTCCTAAGAATGGAAGGTTAGCAGATGGACGGGGATCGAATCTAATGAAGGCTAACCAGCGGCCCTACCTCCATAGATGCAACGCTTCAAAGGAAAGTAAACTAGATCACCACACAAAGCCTCCCAACCAGCCGCTAGGATGCTAGTGGCCTAGTGTTGACCCCTATCAAACATCTACCAAAGCTACCATGCAACTATCCATTTTATTTTACTCTTACTCTAACAACTTGAAATGAAATTGCTTCAACTTGAAAAGAAAATTTAACTATGTGGAAGTAGAAAACATGCAATAACACCCAATGTTCTTAGTCAACATGCAATGAAAAAGAGAGCACTTTGGTATTATTTTCGCAACAATTTCTCCAACCCCCCTCCTTCTTACAAATGAGAGCCAATGGCCTTATATAGAGGTCCAAAATACAATGGACGGTAGAGATCAAAACAAGATCGACGATCCAGATTGGATCCAAAAACCCTAATTAGGGTTGCCACCCCATCGGCCAATGAGAAGATGCCACCTCATCAATGGACCAATGAAAAAAGTGCAAAAGTGGCAACCAATGAGAAGGCACCAAAATGGTGGCCAATCAGAAACAAACACTTGTCCTATTCTAGAAGAAAGAGAAAGTTGCCACTTGGGCTTACATAAGATGATCTTCTAATATAATTCTTCCTTTTTCTTTTGTTCTTTTAGCTAAGGCAATGAACTTAGCTAGCCTTTCGTTAACTTCTTCCATAGGAGGGCAAGGTGTGTGCTTCGCTCGGAGTTCTGCTGACTTTGCCACGTTGTTTGCTGCTTGTAGTATCCTTTCGTGATCCTTCTCATATTCCTTTGCAAACCCAATAAAAGCATTGAGTGAGGAAAGGGTGTTCAGATGTCTCCTTTTGACGGCAGCCTTTCCTAACTCATCCAATCTCGATCCAAATCCTGTCTCACTGACATCCTCCTCTCTAATACCCTCAAAATCAAGCGCCACCCCAACGTCGCTCATCATGGTCGAAATGGAAGTGTCGACGCTTGGGCCGTGTTGTGCAATCTCATCATGAATTTCTTCAAGTGTTCTGAATCTGGTAGTCAATGCGACATACCAAGATTCAACTATGCTCAATCCTCTCTCATCAACCAACCGGGCTCTTTCCAAATATGCCTCCGGTAGCCTAATGAACGCCTGAGCCTAGGAATAACCAAATCCTTGATGGGAAGAAAATTCTTCCATTCCTCTTCAAATAATCTGAATTTGTTTCTAACAGTCACCAATGACTGGAATGTTGAGATGGAGGGCAAGAAATTTCGCCCATCTTGGATTGTATCATAGATCCAACCCCTTACTTCATGTAACTGAGCTGATACCTCTTCTGAATTGCTCCCACTGTCTTGAGGAAGGGCTGCCTGATGCAGCTGTTGGATTGGCTGGCAATCTCTCCAATATTTGTTTTCGGCCTCCAACTTTACTATCCTTTCGTTTGCCTTCCTCAATCTTTCTCTGATTGATGCTATGCCTTCCTGAACCTCCTCACATTCCATATCATCTGTATTTCTTCCCAAATTATGTTCTACTATTTCGTACTCCCGGGCTGCAATCTCATCCGCTGCCTTATTGACTGTTGGTATAGCAATCTGAACCCTTCGGTGACCATCACTGTCGCTTCTGATTACCCTTGCCACCGTATTTGCCATCTGTTTTTGGTTCTCGCTATCATCCTTTTCTATTAGTCCTTGGATATCAACTGCGTGAGCCATTACCACCTCGCCTCTCGGCATAAGCATTTGCCTTAACCATAGTGGTGCAGTGCATCTCCCCAAATCCGGATTCGGTTCGACCAACAAAGCATCACCAACGACCTTAGACGCCTGACTTATCTCTTCAATACCAATCGGCCCATCTTCTTCTCTACTAGTTTCTGCTATATTTCCTTGCTGGTTCTCCGAGAGAGGGGAGTACTCCGTACTTTCACTGTAGCCACTTGATTCCGAATCAGAGCTCACCTCCACTGCGGCCCCTTTATCACTCGAATTGACCTCTTGGCTTCTAGCCTTAGTTATACTCTCCCTTGACGGCGCTGCCCGCTGTCTCTTGGCTGGAGGTTCCGAACGTTCTTGGCTTTTCTCTACCTCCAAAGCCCTCTTCTTGCTATTTCTAACTGTCTCCGATTGCCGGCCACTTCCTTCACCCTTCTGTCCGATTGATTCTACTAGACCTTCCTTCGGTTTCATCATCTCATAAGTAAGGAGAACCTTTTGTCTTTGTAGCTTTCTCAACTTGGCATTATACCACGACTCGGTATGCAAATCTACTGTCCTTGTGACTGCCTCCAAGGAAGGATCCTGATGATCGTCCCAATCCACTGGATTCAACTCTGTTCCAACTACTGTCTCATAGTCTTCTCTCAACACACTACGATCATCCTCCAATTGATCGGGAATATCAAGGCCTCTCCATCTGATATCTCTCATCATGTTCACCGACAATCTCGAGAAAGCTAGCTTTCTCACGTGAAAATCATCCTTTGCATTGGCCCAAAAGTCCTCTATAGTGGGAACATGCTTAAATTCGCTTCCATGAGATGCCTTGATAAGACCAACAGGGTCGAATCCTTGCCTTGCTCTGTACCATCCTAGATGATACCACTCCAATTCCTTTTCCGCAGCCTCAAAGGTGGCCCGATTTGGGCAACTATCATTGCCAATTATAATTGAGAAGGAAACGCCTGTTTTCCCCTCATTCCTCATTACTCTATCATAGTGCTCAAGCTGCCTAGCCAATTCCATCAAAACTACCTTGTCGGGCGGGTATCTTGGAAGCCTCTTGGGACAAACTGTACTTTCTGCCACTCTAATATATGTGAATTGCGGGAATTGGATGAACCAACTCCCAAACTTCTTAATCCTTGCTTCTGCTTCCGATGAAAGTCTCTTAGCAGGCGCCCCTTGTAATACCCTTACTGTCTTCATGGCGAATGCATCGCAAAACATCTTGTAATCCTTGTTATTGTGCAAATGAAGCTGCGGATAGCATTCATGCACCAAATATTGCCCCGGCCCATTACCAATCTCTCCTAAGGCCCTAAGTCCCGGACTCTCATACAATCTAGCAATTAAGTAAAACAGATAGGATCCCATGTAGAATTGCCTTTGGTTTTGAACTGTTCTAAGTTGCAACTCTAAATTTTCACTTATGATCCTAGCCCAATCAAATTTTCCTTTTCCCTTTTCAATTTCATCAATGAAGAAGTACATCCAATTTTCGAATTGCATAGCTTGAGCTAGGCCCATGATCCGGCTGAGAAGAACAATGAGATCGCCATATTCCGGCTTGAAATCTGCCACTGTAAGCCTTGTTGATTTGTTAACTCCTTTCCTTCCTTCGTGTATCCAATTCCGCTTTAGATGTGAGAAGTAGGCCTCTTGGTTACCTTGAAATGATTTGGCCGCCTGATCCACCATTACAACTGTCATGCCCTTGCTCTGAGGAATATTAAATGTCTCTTCAATTGCTTGTTCGCCAATGTTGGCCAACACTCTCTTCCCTTCGCCAAAAATGATGGATTTACTCTCTAGATCAAATCTGGATGCACACTCCATAATCAATTCCGGACAAGGCAAAGTAGGAGGAAAAGCTGCTGCATGTACAATTCCGCTCTTGTATATCCTCTTTGCCAAGGGGGATTGTCCTTCCTTTAGTCTGTCCCTCATCCGTATCATGTCCACTGTAGCGATATTAGTATCGGTTATTTTCTTCATTTTCGAGAAGAAGGAAGTTTTGGGCGTCATATCCTCTTTGTCTTTCTTAGCGTTTGCCCGCTTGGGATTCTTACTTGCACTATCATCCTCCATGCTCGTCGCCCTATTACGGGATGGTAGAGTGGTGGACCAAAAGGCAAGAAGAACCAAGTAGTGCAATTCTTAGAAAAGAGCGAAAGAATGGATGTCAGCTTAAGCACTCCTTGCAACTCTAGATGATGACTTTCACCTTAACTAATAATCTTACAGCAACTTTTCGGAACCCGGGATATGACATCAAAGAATTACAAATCCCTTTGCAAATTAGAAAACAAAGCCTCTAAGCTTATCCAACACTTGCCTTCTATGCAAAAATCAAACTTTTATATGTATCTCTTCTCCCAACAAAATTGCCCAAATCTGATATAAAAAATTGCAGCCCCTCTAGAAAATCAGAATTTTGTCTTCCACAAATTTCGGCCCCCACAAAATTCGGCTAAGCATGAAAAAAAAATCTGCTCTTCCACAAAATTCACCCAAGCAAAGAAGGAGCAAAATCTGTAAAATCTGCCACCTAGGGCACAAATCGCAGCCCACAAAGTGGAGCAAAAATCCCCAAAAACGCAAAAAATCTGGCCCTTAGACAAATCGCCCAACAATGGCAATGGAGAAATTGCCCAAAAATCGCCAAAAAACTGCCTTCCACCAATTTCGCCCAAGTCTGGAAATCTGCCCTTGCTTCAAATTCGCCCAAGCATGAGGAGCAAATGAATTGATGAAAATGAAATGGGAGGGGACTCCCTTTATAGCAGCTTTCACCTTCCTCCCAGGCTGGCCGACTTGGTCCTATAGAGGAAAAAAAACCAAAATTAAAGCTAAGTTAGTGGCCCACTTTAAATACTTTGCCAAAATTTTAATTTTCTAAAATGAAAACTGCACTTTTAATTTACTAATTAACCACAAATTGCAAAACGAAATTGAATGGTGCCTTGGGGATGCTAAAAATTTCTATTTAATGAGGGTTTGCTAATTAATACATCCTTGAAGTTGAATTTTGGCTAACCAAAAGCCATTTCTTAATATTAATTTACCAATTTCATTAAATACCAAAAGCTTTCAAGGCAAATTTAATCTATTAAAGCCAATTTTTGCAATTTTCCTCTAAATCGATTTTGCTAAATAATTAAAATTTTATGACAAAAAATAAAATTGCCTCTAGAGTAAAAATCGATTTTGCAATTTAACTTCATCTTACAAAATTAAATTCTATTTCACCAAAAAAAATAAGATTTTCCAAGAACCTAAGTCTAACGAAAAATTTCCTTATTTGAAAATCATTCAAATTTACAATTAAATCCAAATTTTCAAAAGAAATCGTCTAAGTACAAAATTCACAATCTTATCCTGCCAAGTTGAAATCAATTTTGAACTTATTCGGCCTAAGGATAGAACTGATAGCTCTGGAAAATCAAGTTGAAACCGGGTGAAAAAATACATCTAACCTTCTCCACTGGCCCTAAAGGCGATTAAAAAGGGGGTCCCCAAGATTTTGGGGCGATGTGTGAAAACCTCACAACAGACGCAAACCTGACTTCATATTTTGCTACAGAAGTTGAAGATATTGAAAGTAATAGTTTTATAAAGATCTCAGCTTTGGGACATCAACTGGCAGTGTGGGAGTTGGATGACAAAGAAGGTGTGAAGAGACTCATCTACAACAGTAAGGTAATGATCATGGGAAGCACTGCTTTTCAGTACAGTCGGCTTTATAACTGAAATTATCGTAGGTAAACCATAGCCGATTTAAGTTTGGTAGTAGTAGTCGGGTTAGCATATATCCACACCCACACGTGAGAGGATCTCTTACAAGCATGGTGTTAGTGTAGTTTTTTATTTTTTCCTATTTTGCTAAGTTTTTCCTACACTTTTAATAATCTCGCTTAGGTTAATAAAGCATGTCTTATTAGGTGAATGGTTGTGAGGTGTCACCTTCCTACATGTGAGCATCCATTAGCTATCTTGGGAAGATACTTTGCTATCTTTAGTCCGATAGATGGTTGCTCCTCATTGGTTGGTGTTGCCACCTCCTCTCTCTTCCTAGCCTATATAAGCATGCTACCTGGCTTGTATTTGTATCTCTTATTTTTGCATCCTCTTAATGCTATTTTGCTTCCAGTATTTGCATTACTCTCTTGGAGACTAACTCTATGATGCTATTTTGATTTTGTATCATTTGCATTCATAGTTTAGATATTTACTCTTTGCACTAGTTTTCTGGGTTATTAATCTTTTCAGATTCTAACACATGGTTGGACAAGATAACAGCCGGAATACTTATTGAGGATGCCATATCAGGAAAGGAATGTGTTGCGTTGGGAGGTCACAAGATTATAACAGCCGGCGTTGTGTAGTCACTACCTCCGCCCAATCCTATTTCGGTAATCCTGTCGTGGAAATAACATATATAAGGGATTAACAAGCAGTGTAGTCGAGGCTAGTATTTGATTAGTTGTAGGTGACATTTGAGACCAAGACGGGAGCATTGGAAACCATTTTGGAGTTGCACCAGTCTCACAGTTGATACGAACTACAGTGATAGGACTGTATCTTATTCACTCTTAATTATTGTACGTATGCAAATGCTATCATTAGAATATGGTAACAAAGATGATTGAATATCTCCATCCCTTATTGCAGTATTAATGAATTGAACTCCATTCAGAAATTTGATTGAAGAACTTAGTTTCCTTACTATTTGAGTAATCTTCTGCATACTATCTCTGTTAATAGTTACTACAGTAACATATCAGTAACAACTTGTTCAAGGATTTGATTTCATGACAATTGTTTGACGAAATTAGTCTAAGTCCAAAACCAGAATTTCTATTCCACTACAGCAGAGATTATTATAGTTGTATTAGAGCCACAAGACCTGCCATCTTGTGGGGAAAAACAAGATATTTGCGAACTGATTTTTATCCAAAAAATGACAGCCGAGAATGAGTAAAAGACAGTATAAATTCAGTCATCTACAGCCGGAACAAGTAGATTCTTCAGAACATATTGAGATTGAAGACAGTTATTTAGTGGATGAAGAATTAATTTCTGGAACAGGTGAACAAACTGAACAAACCAAAGAGGTTGATCATTTTGGACAGGCAGAATAGGTAAACAACATTTAGATGGAACATAATGAAACTGAAGAGGACAGGGAAGTGCGAGAAACACTGCGGGCTATTACAGATGGGCAGAATAACATAGTTGATGCACTTCAACAACTTGCAATTAATATGCAGCAGTTATCTCCTGTTAATAGGAGAGCCCCAAGCCATCACAGTAGAGGAAAGAGTGTAGCTGGATCCCTTTGAGTTGTTAGAGATCCCACACGTAACACTGAGAGACCCTTAATGTTAGTGTTTAATGCAGAAGAAATAGCACCACTAGCAGCACCAAATCTTCCACCAGACAATGTTATGGCAATGTTTGATGAATGCGATTTGTTTTCCGACCCCATTAAACAAATTTTGACCTTTGTCTAGTACCTAAATTAGAAAAGGGAGGCTGATAGACAGCAGCAGGATAAGAGACCTAGAGCACCAAACAGGACCTAAAACATGCTATGAACAAGTTAACTCTCCCTACCTTTGATGGCAACAATAAGACATCTGCTAGAGCTTGGATTCACAAGCTTGACACCTATTTGACACTTAAACCCATGGCAGAAGCGGAAGCCATCAGATTTTCCACAATGCACCTTGAGTGAGTAGCATATGATTGGTGGTATCACGGTTTAGTCACCCAGGATCATGGCCTCATAACTTCATACGAGATTTTCAACTACAAGCTGATTACTCGTTTTGACAGGAAGGATATTGAAGTTTATTACAGGGATTTGGCTCAGTTACGATAGAGTGGGTCCTTGGATAATTTTATTGATGAGTTTCAGCGTATCTTAGTGATGGTACCGGATACGATAGAGCAGCGTAAGGTGATGTTGTTCACAAAAGGGTTGCAGGATAGATTGAGGGGTTTGGTTAAGGTCCTTAAACCCCACACCTTGGATGATGCGATTAAGATCGCCTATGATTTGGATTCACCTTCTTCACTACTGTAGCCTCCGAAGAAAACCTATAGAGGGTCTACATCGTCCCTAGGGAACAAAAACCAACAAAAACCAACAAAAACCAAATCCTCCCAGATTGGATTTTGAGACACGTAATGAACTTAGAAGGAGGAAATTGTGCTTCACTTGTAGGGAACCTTGGACTCTCGATCACAGAGGCCTTGGAAAAGACAAGATTCGCTATGTTGAGTTTCTTTCAGAGGATGAAGGAGAGCAACATGAAGGTAATGATGTTGAGGACAGCGAGGAGGAAGAAGTTGAGGAGCAATCCCTTAAAGATAAAAAGAAGAAAGCGACTACTGAATCACCTCCTGTTATAGCCACCCTTTCTAGTGATCCAGCATGTCATCCTTTCAGGGTGAAGGGTGTTGTTAGGGGACAATGCATTGTTTGTCTTTTGGATACAGGAGCATCGCATAATTTCATCAGCACATGGATGGTATCTAAGAGAGGATTGCAGACAGTCGACATACCCGAATTTGAAGTGAAGGTAGCAGTTGGTGAGGTTTTGAGTTGCGTAGAGAAATTATCCAATCTTCAGATACAGTTTGATGATTATCTTTTAGAGACTGATTTTTATGTTGTTGATTTGGATGGGTTGGACGCCATTCTGGGTAGATAGTGGTTAAGGACTCTCCGCAGGTACACATTTGATCACGAGACCATGCAGTTGGAATTCTCGCAGGGTGACCGGTTGATAGTCCTAAAAGCTATACCAAATAGTGGACCCAGGTTGATAACAACTCACAGGATGGAAGCCATTTTGAGACATGATGATATTGAATGGGCGACACTGTGTTTCATCTCTTCTAAGGAAACATAGGATATAGGACAACAATACTATTGTGACATCCAGATGGTGCTAAAGAAGCACAAGAGGGTATTTGAGGATTTACCTCCAGGTATTCCACCGGATAGAGGGTTTGAGCATATCATTGAGCTAGAGGAGGGCTCTAAACCAGTCATTACCACTCTTTATCATCACCCCATGCATTACAAGGAAGAAATAGAGAAGACGATTAAGGAATTTCTAGATATGGGACATATCAGGCCTAGTTCAAGCCCTTTTGCCTCTTCAGTGGTGTTGGTTAAGAAGAAGGATGACACCTTAAAAATAGGTATTTGATTCCCCGCATTGATGAGTTACTAGATGAGCTCCATGGAGTTGTTTATTTTTCGAAGATAGATCTTCGATCAGGATACCATCGGTACGAGTCCGAGAGGAGGATGTCCATAAGACAACTTTCAGATGCCACTACGGACACTGAGTTTTTGGTGATGCCATTTGGGCTCACTAACGCACCAGCCACTTTTCAGTCATGCGTGAACCACATCTTCAAAGAGTGTGTTGGTTTTCTTTGATGACATATTGATCTTTAGTAGGACTTGAGAGGAACATTTGTAGCACCTAGATGAGATCCTTAACCTCATGGAAGAACACTCTTTATTCACAAAGAAGTCTAAGTGAGAATTTGGATTAACTGAGATTCTATATCTGGGTCACGTAATTGGTTCAGAGGGAGTTAAGGTACATTAGGAAAAGATATAGGCAATCCTTAATTGGCCACCACTGAGAGATGTATCTGAGTTGTGGGGCTTCCTTGGCCTTTGTTCTTATTACAGGCGATTCGCCAAAGGTTTTTCCCAGATAGCAGCCCCCCTTACCGATTTGGCACGGAAAGGGGCATTTAGATGGATAGGGGATTCAGAGGAAGTCTTTGATAGGCTGAAACAAGTGATGAGCACGTGCCTAGTGCTGACACTTCCTGATTTTTCAAGACCTTTTGTTTTGGAGTGTGATGCTTCTGGGAGTGGAATCGGGGCAGTTTTGATGCAGGACCGTCATCCCATAGCTTTTGAGAGCAGGAAACTTAGGGGCAGCGAGCTATTATATTCTACATATGATAAAAAGATGCTGGCCATAATGCATGCCTTAGCCAAGTTTAGACAATACTTGGTGGGAAGTAAATTTACAGTGAAGACTGATCATAACAGTTTACGTTACTTCTTGGAACAAAAGGAGTTGAACGAGAGACAACAGAAATGGGTCAGTAAGGTCCAAGCATACGATTTTGACATTGAATATGTCAAAGGGAAAAATAATATAGTTGTTGATGCACTTTCTCGAAGATTCTCAGTGATAGAGTGCTATACCATTTTCGAGATTTCAGCAAATTGGAGATCCCAACTGTTAGTGGAGTATTCCAAAAATACTCATGCATATCAAATTATGGATGATTGATATAAGGTAATGAATGATATTATATATTATAAGAATAGAATCTACCTAGTACTCAAATCTAAACTTAAAGGGGATATTATGCACACTATACATGATGCACTTTCAGCAGGACACCCAGGTTTTTTCAAAACTTACAGGCAGATTAGAGAGAGATTATCGTGGAAGGGGCTAAAGGATGTTTTGCAGCATGTTAGAGAGTGCTAGACTTGTTAGCAGAACAAGTCAGAGTAGGGCTTTCCTGCAAGTTTACTTCAGCCTCTCCCTATTCCAGCGCAGAGGTGGGAGAGTATCTCTATGGATTTTATCACAGGGTTGCCGAGGGTCCAGGGCAGAGATTGCATTTTTGTGATGGTAGACAGATTGACTAAGTTCGCACACTTCTTTGCTATTGCTGCGGACTGGTCAGCCTCTCAGGTGGTCGAGTTGTTCTTTCAAGAGGTTTTTTGTCTTCATGGATTACCCAGGACTCTTGTGAGTGATAGTGACAACAGGTTTCTCAGCATCTTTTGGGAGGAGGTTTTCAAATTGACAGGTACAGAGTTGACTCCCAGTACTAGCTATCACCCACAGATGGATGGTCAAACTGAAATAGTGAATAAATGGGTGGAAGGGTATTTGAGAAACTATATTGCAGGGCAACAAAGAGCTTGGGTTAAGTGGTTGTATTGGGGGGAGTACTGTTATAACTCCACATATCATATGTCTATTTAGATGACTCCCTTCCATGCTCGTTATGGCTATGAACCTCTCTCTTTTATTGATTTGGCTTTACAGGACAATAGGGCTTCCTTAGCCAAAGATTGGGTTCAGGATCAACCGGATATTCTCAGGTCTCTTAGAGATAATATTCAGCAAGCGCAGAACCAACAAAAATTATATGCTGATCGACATTGTTCAGAGCGGAGCTTCGAGATAGGTGACTAGGTTTATCTTCGTCTACAACCATATAGATTCAATACTTCTCCTTACGTCATACTCCCCCAAATACAACCATTTAACCCAAGCTCTTTGCTGACCTGGAATGTAGTTCCTCAAATACCCTTCCACCCATTTATTCACTATCTTGGTCTGACCATCCGTTTGTGGGTGATAGATAGTACTGGGTGTCAACTCCGTACCTGCCAATCTAAAAACATCCTGCCAAAAGGTGTCGATAAACTTGTTGTCTCTATCACTCACGATAGTCCTGGGTAATCCATGAAAATGAAATACCTCTCGAAAGAACAACTATGCCACCTAAGAGGCTGACCAGTTCGTTGCAATAGCAAAGAAGTTTGCGAACTTAGTCAATCTGTCTACCACTACAAAAATGCAGTCCTCGCCCTGAAACCTCGGCAACCCTATAATAAAATCCATGGAGATACTCTCCCACCTCCAAGCTGGAATAGGAAGAGGCTGAAGTAAACTTGCTGGGAAGCCCTGTTCTGACTTATTCTGCTGACAAGTTTGACACTCTCTAACATGCTACAATACATCTTCTTTAAGCCCTTCCATGAGAATCTCTCTCTAATTTACCTGTAGGTTTTGAAAAAACTTGGGTGACCCGCCGAAGGTGCATCATGTATAGTGTGCACAATATTCATTATAAGTTTAGATTCTGGTACTAAGTAGATTCTATCCTTATTATATATGATATCATTCATTACCTTGTATCGATCATCTTAAAGTAGACCATCCATAATTTGACGAGCGTGAGTATTTTTAGAATACTCAACTAACAGTTGGGACCTCCATTTTGTTGAAATATCGGAAATGGCACAACACTCCATCACTGGGGGTCTTCTCGAAAGTGCATTAGCAACTATATTATTTTTACCTTTGACATATTCAATGTCAAAATCATATGCTTGAGCCTTGCTGACCAATTTTTACCATTTTTCATTCAACTCCTGTTCCAAAAAGTAACGCAAGTTGTTATGATCAGTCTTTATAGTGAACTTACATGCTACCAAGTACTGTCTAAATTTGGCTAAAGCGTGCATTATGGCCAGCATCTCCTTATCATAAGTAGAATATAATAGTTTATTGCCCCTAAGTTTACTGCTCTCAAAAGCTATAGGATGTCAGTCTTGCACCAAAACCGCTTCGATTCCGCTCCCTGAAGCATCACACTCCAAAACAAAGGGTCTAGGAAAATCAGGAAGTGCCAAAACCGGGCACGTGCTCATCACCTGTTTCAGTCTATTAAAGACTACCTCTGAATCCTCTGTCCATCTAAAAGCCCCTTTCCGTATCAGATCGGTAAGGGGGGCTGCTACCTGGGAAAAACCTTTAGCGAATCGCCTGTAATAAAAGCAAAGGCCAAGAAAGCCCTGCAATTCAGATACATCTTTCTGTGGTGGCCAATCAAGGATTCCCTATATCTTTTCTTGTTGTATCTTAACTCCCTCTGCACCAATCATGTGACCAAGATAAAGAATCTCAGTCAGTCCAAATTCACACTAAGACTCCTTTACAAATAAAGATTGTTCTTCCATGAGGCTAAGGATCTCATCTAAGTGCTACAAATGTTTCTCCCAAGTCTTGCTAAAGATCAAGATGCCATCAAAGAAGACTAGCACACTCTTTTGTAGCTGTTTTTTAAAGATGTGGTTCATGCATGATTGAAAAGTAGCTGGTGTGTTAGTGAGCCCAAAGGGCATCACCAAAACTCAGTGTCCGTAGTGGCATCTGAAAGCCATCTTATGCACATCCTCCTCCCAGACTCGTATCTAATGGTATCCCGGTCGAAGATCTATCTTTGAGAAATAAACAGCTCCTTGAAGCTCATCCGGTAACTCATCAATGCGAGGAATTGGGTACCTGTTTTTAATGGCCTTCTTATTAAGGGTGTGGTAATCAATACACATTTGAAGAGTGCCATCTTTCTTTTTAACCAACACCACCAAAGAGGCAAAAGGACTGGAGTTGGGCCTGATATGTCCCATATCTAGTAGTTACTTAATCATCTTCTCTATCTCTTCTTTGTAATGCCTGGGGTGACGATAAGGAGTAGTAATGATGGGTTTGGCACTCTCTTCTAGCTCAATAATATGCTTAAACCCTCTATCTGGTGGAATACCTAGGGGTAAATCCTCAAATACCCTCCTATGTTTGTCAAGCACCGTCTGGATTTCACAATAATATTGTTGTCTTGTACCTTGTGTTTCCTTAGAAGAGATGAAACACTATGTCGCCCATTCGATATCATCGTGCCTCAAAATGGCTTCCATCCTGTGAGCTGTTATCAACCTGGGCTCCCCTTATGGCATAGCCTTGAGGATCACCTATTGGCCATCCTGTAAGAACTCCAAATACATCTTCTCATGATCAACTGTATATCTGCCTATGGTCTCTAACCACTGTCTCCCCAACATGGCATCTCGTCCACCTAAATCCACCACATAGAAATTTGCCTCAAGAAGGAAATCATCAAAATGAATCAGAAGTCCTAACACCTTTCCTGTGCATCTCAATCTCTCACCTCCTGCCACCCTAACCTCAAACTCCAGTATGTCGTCAATTTGTAACCTCCTCTTGGTAACCCATCGTGAGCTTATGAAGTTAGTATCCAAGAGACATATAATACAATGTCCTCTAACAATTCCTTTCAAATGAAAGGGGTGTCCTGTGGGATCCCTAGAAAGTGATGCTATGATAGGAGGCTGCCCCTAGGTACCTTCCTTCTTCTTCCCTCTGGGTGGTCGATCCTCGTCCTCTTCGTCACTGCCATCAGCATCACTACTCTCCTACTGCTGCTCTTCTGAAAGCACCTCTACATAATGTATCTTGCCTTTGCCAAGGCATTTATGATCTGATGTCCATGACTCTGCAAGTGAAGCATAGCTTCTTCCACCTGAGTTTAGTCCATGTCTCGAAGTCCATCCTGGGAGGTGTAGCCTTATGCCAGTTTTTGTTCTTTTGGAAGGAAGTGGTCCCTTTATATGTCTTCTTAGGAGGCTGTAATATCGAGGAGGGTGACTCTAGATCATGTGCAATCTTAATAGCATCATCTAGAGTGTTTGGTTTAAGTACCTTAACCAAATCTCTATATCTATCCTGTAAACCCTCGGTGAACAACATTACCTTATGCTATTCTATCATGTCAGGAACCATCACCGAGATCTGTTGAAACTCGTCACTGAATCATCTAGAGATCTGCCCTGTCATAGTTGTGACAAATCCTTGTAATAAACCTCTATATCCTTCCTGTCAAAGTGAGTAATCAACTTAGAGTAGAAAGTCTCATATGATTTAATAAAACCATGATTTTGCGTAACCAACCCATGGTGCCACTAATCATATGCCGCTCCCTCTAAGTGCATCATAGGAAATCTGATGACTTCCATCTCTGACATAGGTTTGTTAGGTACATGTCTAGCTTGTGAATCCAAGCTCTTGCAGATATCTTACTGCTGCCATCAAAAGTAGGGAGAGATAATTTGTTCATAGCATGTTTTAAATCTCTGTTTGGTGCTCTAGGCCTCCTATCTTGCTGTTGTTGATTTGACTCCCTTTTTTGATATAGGTATTGGACAAAGGACATATTTTGTTTAATAGGATCGGGAAACAAATCCCATTCATCATACATTGCTATAACATTGTCCGGTAGTAAATTTGGTGCTGGTGGCAGTGCTGCCTCTTCCTCTGCATTAAAAACTGACATTAAAGGTCTGTCAGTGTTTCGTGTGGGAGCCCTAACAGCTCAGGGTGTACTAGCTACACTACTACCACAACTATGATGGCTCGGAGCTCTTCTGTTAACTAGGGCTAATTGCTGTATATTAACTGCAAGCTGCTGAAGAGCATCAACTATGTTATTCTGCCCATCTCTAATAGCTCATAATGTCTCCCTAACTTCCCTGTTTGGTTTAGTTTCATTACATGCCATTTGAGTGTTGTTTACTTGTTTTGCCAGTTCAAAATGCTCAACCTGTTTAGTTTGTTCAGGTTGTTCCCCTGTTCCAAAAATTAATTCCTCATCCACTGAATAGCTATCTTCAATATCAATTTGTTCAGAGGACCCTGCTTGTTCCGGTTGGAGGTGACTGAAATAATAAGATTTCTTCCTCATACCTGGCTGTCATTTTTCCTTGTTTATTCCAACCCGTTATGACAATTTTTTCCCACAAGATGGTAGGACTTATGGCTTTGATACCACTATAATAATCCTTGCCTAATCTAATCAGAAAACCAATACTTATGTTGATGGAATTTTGTCAAACAGTTGGAAGGTAACCCGTGTTTTATGCCAAATTTATTACTGTCATCCCACTGTATTGATCATAACATGAAGGCTATGAAATAATTGTATTACACTAAGAAAATCATGCCTTTCAACAAGCTCTAAGATGATGATTCGAAAAACACAAAGTTACAATATTGATTTTTTGACCATGATAATAAACCAACAATAGATGTACAAAATACCTGACGACTGACTTTCAACTTCAAACTAAAATGAACATACCCGAAATTAAATTGCAGATTGACAAGTGGCCCATTCAACCTCGTTACTAATGTGCATGCTCCATATAGTATCTGATTGGGCTCTGTATGTTCTTCAGCGTCCACTCCAATTTGCTGGCCTTATGTACCAACGTCACCTGTACCTGATAAACCCGACTGTGAGCATATTCACTACCTATCTCCAGGTTTGCCTCTTTCTGTGAATGATGTTGTGTGACCCTGTGGGATTTTCGGAGAGAGGGATTCCTCATCATCGAGCAGCTGTTTCCAAATCAATGCCAAGTATCTTTACGTTCTTACAGACTTCTTCCAACCCTGTGCATTATAACTAATAATAATGCCGACTTGCAGATGATTAACGTTTACAGGACCTCCAAACTTAATGTGCTCTAGTTGCAATAAACCCTGACCTATGGTTATGGAATGGAGTTGATCACGTGCTAGATTTACTCGGGAGGAAAACTGAGTGTCGTCTGGTTACTCCCAACTACTACGCATTCTCTACTGTAGTTTATCACTGAACTATGCTGTCACCACTTAACTGGAATTTGGAGAATGATACATCTGTAACATCTTCTTCCCGTGGGGGAAATGATCTTATTCCTTGCCATCCAAACTTCCACTGTCAAACAATAGCCTGTGTTAAATTGACCATTCTGCCATGGAGCTGTAATCTCTTGAGATCAATGTATCAATCCAGTCCTTAGTTCTGAAAGTGCAAATGTGAGTACCAGGTTTGCATCCAGACTCACTATTTTCCGTAAGGGGATTTGTCCTTACGAAATATCCAGTATATTCGTGGTGTTCTTTCCCAAGATGGAGTCTCATATTTATAATCTCAAAGTGAGGGAAAAGTGTTGGAATAAGAGATGTGGGATAAAATACCAATTTTGTCTTCTAGTCACTTAAGTCACTTTATAAATTGAATGACTTTTAAAACATAAAGTAACTTTATTAAAGTACTGTGATACATTAAAATGACGAACTTAAGACAAATCTTCCCTTGTGACTGGCAGACATTCTTATTGATAATGTCGTTAATCTATCCGGATGTGGAGATAGATTAACTAGGCACCAAAAGAACTAACGCGAAAGAGGGGACATGACACATACAAGTCTTTGAAAGGGGTCACACCTATGCTCATATGATACGTATTGTTGTAACGTAATTTTGCCAAATGTAACCACCTTACCCTAGCCTTTTGCTTCCTCACAATATAGTTTCACAATTAGTCTTCAAACCATTTATTTACAATCTTTGCTTGACCATCTGTTTGAGGATGATTAGTAGTGCTGTGATCGAGTTCTGTTCCAGTCAGCTTCATCAACTTTTGCCAAAAAATGCTGATGAATATGCAATTGCCAGTTACAGTTCTCTTTGGCACACCATGAACTCTTAACACTAGTTCACAAAATTGACCAGCAACTAGTGGTGCTTCAAAGTCGAAAGGCATGGACATAAATGAGCATATTTACTGAATCTCTCCACCTCAAAAAAAATATAGTCCTTAGCATTGATCTTAGTTAGCATTGTGATAAAATCCATTGATACTTGTTCCCACTTTTTGATTGGGAATAGGAAGTGGATAATACAGCCCTTCTGGGAAAGAACTTCAGCTTTACTCCCCAGGCACTCTTAAGAATTCCCTCACATGCTTGAGAATATCATCTTTGTACCTTTCCATGAAAAGTTTTCATGGAGGTACCTCTACATCTTCAAATAATCCGGATGACCAGCAAGCTGATGTAAGAATCCAAACTTTAGTAATGCAACAATATGATTAAGAAAATCTAATATATCATGACAACTTGAAAGAAAGCAATTTTGGAGCCATATTATTCTCCAAATACATCAGACCAAGTACACAATTTGCCTACTATTGAATTTGCAGGAATAACTACTGGACAAAATTATACATTCATACTTAGAGTCTGAACCCTTAAACAATATTGATTACACGAGCACAATACAAAATAAGGTAACAAAAAACCTGAGTGTGATCATTGATGGTACTGGCTGCCTATCCATTGATCTGCTCTTCATTGGACGTGAATTCTGGAAGTCCCAGCTCTGACTGCTACTCCTGCACTCCCATCTACTGAAGGAATCAATAACTTGAGTGGATAGTCTGGATTTGTGGCTTCCTTGTTTTCCTTACGGCATACTCAACTCACTCCTGATATGTGTAGGGCTTGTGGACAATAGTCATGATGCGTAATGTCCCTTTGCTATCTGTTATCACAGAATCAGGCCTCCTAACGTTTAATGGCAGATGACCAAGATTTGGGCTTATCTCTCGACCGGTATGGAGGTCATTCGTGCTTCACACTGCCTCACACTCTCCACGCTATATTCCACAGCAGTACATTGTCGTCCTCCTTCACTGTGGTCAGGCCACCTCTAGTCTGTAGTGTATATATGTGTGCCTGTAGTTTACCTTGGCCCCAACTGCTATCACACTTTTCTCCCTTTCTCCTATATCGTGGACCACTGATTCTACGTTTTTTCCTTGCTAGTGTAAGCTAAAAGTCCAAGTATTCTTCACTGTTAATGGCTGGGAAATGGACTGAAACAATATGCTATTCTGCAATTTCCCTACTTGAACTTGTGTGCACATTTCCAAGACACCGGGGCTATGTCCAATCTTCCAAACTTTTTAAGGGGTTTTGTCCTTAAGAAAGCCTGTGTAGTGTTCTCGTCATAAAATAAATTATTAATGAAACATTGTTAATGGGCCAATTGATTTAGTATATCTCAGACCCATTTTTATTTTTGTTTTCATAGGTAGGTGTTGTCGTCGGCTATCTTTGTACACCCTTGGAAAGATTTCCTCGATGGGTATTTAAGCATGGCTTGTAGGGAGTTGTTGGTATGCAATTTGGATTATTTTCTTTGTACTGTGAATTCCTATTCAAATTCTCTGTTGTTTTCTATTTCGGAAGTGAAAGATCTTCCCTACTTGGCTATTCTGGTTTTCGTGGGATTCAATCCTCACCCTATTCCGTCGCCTGTAATACTTCTCTTGGATTTGGCAAATCGGAGCACCATCTTATGGCAAATATTAAATTATTCGTGTTCAATCTCCATTCTTATTTGGTATTATCTAATGAATTCAGATCTATAAGTTTATGGTTGCATGACTGGACATTCTTCCCTCCATCCGTACACCATCTGCCAGCTTCCTCCCCCCTACCATACAAACGACTTTGCTTTCATTTCGTACTCCACCTCATCACCACATAGACTCCCTCATCCCATAGTACATCCTCCCAACACAACTGTGACCTACACATTTAACCGTATGACCTTCCCTACCTCCACCATACAACCTTCATACCGTACGGCCTTTTCCCCACCTCCATCGTACACCCTTCCTTTCGTATGACCTAACACCACCGTACACTCATCTCTCCTGTATGGTCTCCTGTGAGCTGCTACACCGTACGGCCTCCATTGTTACTTCATCGTACGGACTCTGGAAGTCATCCTTAAGCGCCTCAGTAATCGATTATGAAGTGTAAATTTGCTATACGGACAGGACACCCTTGGTCACTCCAGGAAAGGAACATTACAGTGGTATCAGAGCTTCAATCCTGCCAATCTGTGGATGGTGAATGCGAGTTTATAGCCAGAAGAGAAGAAGATCCCATTCGTTTGATAGAATGGCGGAAAAATCATAACCTACAACTACCGAATTGGTAGCACTGCTAAGAGAACTTGTGTAGAATCAGGCACAGATCAATGATACTCAGCAACTCATGGAAGAAACTCTCAAGAAATTGGCAGACAATAAAATACCCAGTGAACAAAATGGTCACAGCGCAGACTCAATGTCGGGTAAAGCAAACCCTCATCCAGCATGCTCACGACCTTCCATGCTGTCTTTTCCCCCACGGACGAAGGCACGACATGGAGGGAAGCAGACAACCTTTGAGGAAGTTCAAGAACAGTTGAGAGAAAACTGGAAGAATGCGAATATTGAGGAAGATATATCCTACAAAGTTTATATAGAACTGAGAATGAGATATTTGGGAGGCGGAAATCGAGGATATTTTAACGATGATCTCAGAAGGAAGTTGACTAAAGTAAATCTGTCACCATTTGACGGATTTGGATCCACATTTGCGTAAGCGTGGGTAATAAAGGCCGATACTTACTTCCAACTAAATCCAATGCCAGAAGAAGCAATTAAATTTGCATCATTACACTTGGAGGGAGTAGCGCATGAATGGTGGCATCCTGACACCATCACATTGGGGCATGACCAAATAAATACCTTTGCGGAATTCACTGAGAAATTGTTAGATCGATTTGATGGTAAAGATCCGAAACTTAATTTCAAAGAATTGGCACAACTGAAGTGAATTGGATCGGTTGACCAGTACATTGCGGAATTTCAGGAACTCTTTGTTTTTGTCAAGGACATTTTTGAAAGAAGACAGTAATTTTCATGGATGGACTAACAGAGCCACTGAAGGGTTGGATAAAAGGTTTCAATCCTGCAACCCTGTTGGGGGCCATCAAAAAGGCTCAGAGTATGGCATCATTATCGACGTCATCCTCTCGAGGGTACTCGCGTTCCAAATCGCTGGTGTTTCTGAGGGACAAAGATAATAAACCTCTGCTGAAGAAGTCGTCGTTGGATGAAGCTACCAGATAGGAGCTTCGAAGGAAGAAACTATGTTTCAACTGCAAGGGACCGTGGGAACCTGGGCATAGATGCCTCAGGAAAGGAAAAATTCACTACATTGAAGTCGTGTCCAATGATGAGGACAAACAGGAAGATCTACTCTCCGAAGACAACCATCCCCATGAAGACACTGAAATGGTTAGTTTGAACTATACAGAGAAAATTGCAGCATTGGTATGGCGCGGAGGAATTATCGCCTTAGCCGGGAGCTCGAGGTGCACGGTGTTTCGTATACAGGGAACCCTTTAAGGACAAAGGGTCATGGTGGTGCTTGATAGCGAAGCTACTTTAAACTTCATAAACTCATCTTTGGTAAAACGAAGAGGTCTACTCACTGAGATGCACATAGGATTCTAGGTCAAGGTCGCCAGAGGAACCCTTCTGCCCTGTACACACCTTGTTCCCCAACTAAGTATCACCATGGTTAACCACACTATGACAAAGGATTTTTTTGTAGTGGACCTAGATGATATGGAGGTTATTCTGGGCATACAGTAGATGGAGACACTTGATAAATATACTTAGAGCTTCAAACCAATGGACTTAACTTTTGTTGTCGATGGGAAGAAGGTCGTTCTCCGCGGAATGGCCAATGAGGGATCGAGGGAAGTTTCAACACATCGGATGGAGGTAATCTTTCGGCATGATGAGATTGCTTGGGCTGCACACTTTTGTTTCGGCAGAACTCAGAAAAGGACAACAGACACCTCACCAGGATGACGATCTTTAGAATATCTTGAGTGCTCATGAAGTTTTTATGGACACTCCTCCTGACATACCTCCCCATCGTGAGTTTGAACATACTATTGAGTTGGAAGTAGAGGCCAAGCCAGTGATAACCATCCCCTACCGCCATCCCAAGAAATTCAAAGATGAGATCGAAAAGACGATTCAAAAACTGCTTGACAAAGGATGGATTCGTCCTAGTTCTAGCCCTTTTGCATCATTAGTAGTATTGGTTAAAAAGGACAGGACGATGTGCATGTGTGTGGACTACCGTGCGTTGAACAAAAAGACGATAAAAAATAGATATCCTATTCCCAGGATTGATGAATTGTTGGACGAATTACATGGTGAGGTCTATTTTTCAAAAATAGATCTTCGCTCTAGATACCATCAGATCCGCATGAGGGAAGAAGACGTGGAGAAGAAGGCTTTCTATTGTCACTATGGGCATTATGCGTTCCTGGTCATGCCATTCATATTAATGAATGCACCTGCTACGTTCTAGTTATGCATGAATCACATCTTCCAAAAACAATTGCGTAAGTACTTATTGGTATTCTTCGATAATATCCTTATTTATAGCAAAAAATGGGAAGAGCACCTTAAGCATGTGAATGAAGTCCTAGGGATCATGAGGGCTTAGTCTTTGTTCGCCAAGTGATCCAAGTGTGTATTCACTATGATAGAAATATTGTACTTGGGGCATGTTGTCAGTAATTATGGAGTACAGGTTCATCAAGAGAAGATTTAGGCTATCCTTGATGTAAGACATTGGCATGGTATTGATGTAAGATCGACACCCCATAGCCTACGAGAGTCGGAAACTTTCACAATTAGAGCTTCTATATTCCATTTATGACAAAGAGATGTCAGCCATCATTCATGCACTAGCCAAGTTCCAACAGTATTTGGTAGGTGCCAAGTTTGTCATCCGTACTAATCATAATAGCTTGAGATATTTTTTGGAGCAACAAGACTTAAAGAGAAGGCAACAAAAAAAGAGTAAGAAAGATTCAGGTTTTTGATTTTGACACTGAATATGTGAAGGGAAAGAACAATGTGGTTGCAAATGCTTTGTCTAAGAAACCTGCTTTCTGCTTACTGACTCAGATTTCAGCTGATTGGAAAACACATTTGTTGGTGGACTGTTCCAAAAACACATTTGCCTGTGAGCTAATGGATGGCAACACTCAGGATGATCGGTACATAGTGGTGAATGACATCATCTATTATAAGAATCAGATATACTTAGTGCTTGAATCCAAATTGAAGCAAAAAATCTTTAAGGAGGTACATGACTCACCCTTGGCTAGGCACCTAGGCTTCTTAAAAACTTACAGACAACTCAGGGAGAGGTTTTCATGGAAAGGTCTTAAAGGAGACGTATTGCAGTAAGTAAGAGAGTGTGCAGTCTGCCAGCGAAACAAATCCGAACATACTTTACCTGCCGGGTTAATACAACCTCTGCCTATCCCAGAGCATAAGTGGGAAATTATCTCGATGGACTTCATTACTAGACTCCCTAAGGTGAACAGGAAGGACTGTATCTTCGTGGTAGTTGACAGACTGACGAAGTATGCACATTTCTTCGCCATCACCTCAGATTTTCACGCCGCATAGGTAGCCGATCTATTTCTCAGAGAAGTTTTTCATCCATGCGGGTTACCCTAAAACATTGTTAGTGATCGGGATGGACGATTTATCGATATCTTCTGGACAAAACTATTTCAGTTGACAGGAACAAAATTATCGCCAAGTACTAGTTACCACCCTCAGAGAGATGGAAAGATGAAGATTGTGAACAAGTGATTTGAAGGCTACCTTCGAAACTATGTTTCAACACAACAATGGACGTGGGTCAAATGGATGCACCTCGGGGAATATTGTTACATACCACCTACCACATGTCCATCGGTGTTGCAAACTTTTCTAATCCTAAGTGCTTTGAATAGAAACTAAGATTCTAGAAAAATAATAAAGAGCTGCTAAAAATTTAGCGACTCTCATAGCTTGACCTATCCCCGGCAATGGTGCCAAAAATGTTGGCTTCTCAATTAGATCAATAACTTGTTTCTAAGAACTTAACTCATAGATTGGACATCCAAGATGAGCAATTATCTTTCTAATAGATAAGGTTCATTTAAATTGTCAACTCGAGGATGTATACTTGAAACAAGTCTGCAAAGTATATGCACTACAAAAATCTCTAAGTTATTCTATTGTTACAGAACATAAACTATAACAGTGCTCGAAATAAATCTAACTGCACAATAATGGCTGCAGAAAATGGCAAGAAACTGCACAGTAATGGCTGCAGGAACTGTATATTATCTAATTTGTCTATATCTCTATGCATGTCTGCATATCAAATACTTGATTACAATTTCAAATATATAATATTATTGACTCTTTAACAACCATCTAACAAGTGTCTCATCATTCCTTTAAACAAGGAAGAGATTTATTACAAAACTAATGACTAAGTGTGGCTGATTTTCTGTTCCATCTTTTTAACAGTTCACTCAAACGCATGATGCTCCTTTATCATTACGAATTAGATTAAACCCTTTTACCAGGTTATTCTCCTCATTTACAGCTTTCCAGATCATTTTGCAAATCTGAATTCCATTAAGAAACGTGGAAGTTATGATCATTTAATTGAAAGTGGTTTTCTCCTGCCTGAAAACACGCCACCTTTTACTTAGTCAACTTCTGATTCGTGGTGTTCATTAAATATTTCGAACCAAATCAAACACTCAAAAGGGTTTGTGCGCCTTGTTTTAAGCTTTCCAAATACGTAAGCCATTCTTAATTTTATTAAATATTGAGTGAGATATTCGTATTTTACTAAAACTGTCTTTTTGATTTTTTCTTGCATTCCCTGCAACTGCTGAATGTTGACTAGTGTCAACTTGCTTCTCTTTTTTTCCAGCTGCATGAATGACTCAAATAACTCACAAACAACATGTTAATCACTTTAAGATTATTATTATTTAATAATAACCATTTATCACAATAAATCATCACAATTCAGCATCAACTAGCTACACATGTAAATGCTAATCAATAAATCATTTATCATAGTTAATGCTTCATAAATCAAGTTAATGTATAGAAATGGCTTGGGAATATATTGAAACCATAGGGTAAAGTGTTATAGTAGATCAATATAAATATGAGGTTTTATAGGCTCATCATTTCCACCTAGCTGAAATCTCGCTTGTCCTCAAGCAAGGGATAGGCATTAGATAATAATGAAAGCTATTATCATTCCATACTTTTTTTCCCTCTCTTATTTGCATATTTTTCACCAAGAATATAGGAGGTAGCCTAAAAATATATATGAAAAGTCATCCTCAAATGGTCTATGATAATAATACAAGGCATGCATGTGCTTCCCCCAACTAAAAGGTTGTTTGTTCTCAAATGATAATGTATATGTGAGGGTAGCATCAAATCACTTATGAAGAATATAATTACAATAATAATAATTGAAAAACAAAATGAAATGCATAGATGATCAATTACTAAAAATGATAAATATTATGAATAAATGGAAATCATAAATATGGTGCCATTTGTGTTGTTTTGAGAAGATTCAAGCTTTGCAAATAGTTGAAAGTACAGGTCCCTTTAGTGTTGAATAATCAGGTCCCTCCAAGAGTGTTGCATGTTTAATATGAGTAGATATAGATCTGTCTTCGTATCTTTTGCAAGTTGTCTTTTAGATAATGTAGTAGTTGTTGCAAAATGACTATTTAGTCACATAGTAGTTGCTGTAGGACTATCTACTTAATTCAGATAGTAGTTGCTACACGACTGGTAGTTAAAACCAAGTAGTAGTTCCTGCAAGATTGACTATTACAAAAAGAAACCTATAGATAATACCAACTAGACGCCATCATTGAAGAGACATTCTTGACATCATAAAGACTCAATTACTCAATGGAATTTTTGTAAAATATGACCAACCAACCATCCGTAAACTCCTCCAGAACAGTCATTAAGACAAGAACAACTTGGAAACAAACTAAACTAGACAACTACTAACTCTAAGACACTGTGCAAGATAGATTTACTATGTTAGTCCTGCAACATTGTTACTGTAAAAGTTTCTGCAGCACTTGCAGAAAATGATCATGGTGGATGTTTTGAGTTGTTAACTAGTTTAGGTTCATTTTCCAAAGTTTTCTACAGTTATCTGTTGTTAGCCTAAGTGTGTATATCTATTCTGAAAACTACCTATTCCATCATGAAATACACTTGAATTATCAACCTAGGGACGTAGGACTTGAAATGGGTGAGCACAGTATGTGCACTAAGTTCCTTTAAGAGTCTTAACGCCTATGCTGGAGGAAGTAAAATGCATGAAAAGAATCTATAGTACTGTTACAAAACAGTAAACACACTTGGGCTAACAATAGATAACTGTAGAAAGCTTTGGAAAATGAACCTAAACTAGTTAAAAACTCAAAACATCCACCATGATCATTTTTTGCAAGTACTGCAGGAACTTTCACACTAACAATGTTGTAGAACTAATACAGTGAATCTATCTTGCACAGTGTCTTAGAATTAGTAGTTGTCTAGTTTAGTTTGTTTCCAAGTTGTTCTTGTCTTAATGACTATTCTGGAGGAGTTTATAGATGGTTGGTTGGTCATATTTCAAATCATTTTTCCAAGCGTGTGAGTGAGCCATGTTTCTAATTGTGTAAGAGAGTCTTTGCATACATTTTTCAAAAGTTCTATTGAGTAGTTGAGTCTTTATGATGTCAAGAATGTCTCTTCAATGATGGCGTCTAGTTGGTATTATCTGTAGGTTTCTTGTTATAACAGTTAGTTTTGCAGTAACCTACAACCAGGTTTTAACTACCAGTCGTGTCGCAACTACTATTTGAATTTAGTAGATAGTCCTGCAGCAACTACTATGTGACTAAATAGTCATTTTGCAACAACTACTACGTGATCTAAAAGACAACTTGCAGAAGATATGAAGACAGATCTATATCTACTCATATTAAACATGCAACACTCTTGGAGTTACCTGATTATTCAACACTATAGGGACCTCTACTTTCAGCTATTTGCAAAGCTTGAATCTTGTCAAAACAACACAAATGGTACTATATTTATGATTTCCATTTATTCATAATATTTATCATTTTTAGTAATTGATAACCTATGCATTTCATTTTGTTTTTCAATTATCATTATTGGAATTATATGTTTCATAAGTGATTTGATGCTACCCTCATATATACAGTATCATTTGAGGATAAACAACATTTTAGTTGGGGCGAGAACGTGCATGCCTTGTGTAATTATCATAGACCATTTGGGGATGACCTTTCATATATATTTTTAGGCTACCTCCTATATTCTTGGTGAAAAATATGTAGATAAGAGAGGGAAAAAAAGTATGGAATGATAATAGCTTTCATGACTATCTAACGCCTATCCCTTGCTTGAGGACAAGCAAGATTTCAGCTAGGGGTAATGATGAGCCTATTAAACCTCATATTTATATTCATCTACTATAACACTTTACCCTATGGTTTCAATATATTCCCAAGAGATTTTTATACATTAATTTGATTTATGAAGCATTAACTATGATAAATCATTTATTGATTAGCATTTACATGTTTAGCTAGTTGATGCTAAATTGTGATAAATGGTTATTATTAAATAATAATAATCTTAAGGTGATTAACATGTTGTTTGTGATTTATTTGAGTCATTCATGCAGTTGGAAAGAAAGAGAAGCAAGTTGACACTTGTCAACATTCAACAATTGCAGGTAATGCAGAAAAAGTCAATCAGATAGTTTCAGTAAAATAGGAATATCTCAATCAATACTTAACGAAATTAAGAATGGCTTACAGATGTGGAAAGCTGAAAGCAAGGCACACAGACCCTTTTGAGTGTTTGAGTTGGTTCGAAATAGTTAATGAGCACCATGGATTAGAAGTTGACTGAGTAAAAGGTGGCATGTTTTCAGGCAGCAGAAAACTACTTCCAATTAAATGATCATAACTTTCACGTTTCTTAATGGAATTTAGATTTGTGAAATGATCTGGAAAGATGAAAAGGAGGAGAATAATCTTGTAAAAGGGTTTGATCTAGTTCGTAATAACAAAGGAGTATCATGCATTTGAGTGGATTGCTAAAAAGGTGGAACAAAAAATCAACCACACTTAGTCATTAGTTTTGTAATAAATCTCTTCCTTGTTTAAAGGAATGATGAGACACTTGTTAGATGGTTGTTAAAGAGTCAATAATATTAAATATTTGAGATTGTAATCAAGTGTTTGATATGCAGACGTGCATAGAAATATTGACAGATTAGAGAATATGCAGTTCCTGCAGCCATTACTATGCAGTTTCTTGCAGTTTCCTGCAGCCATTACTATGAATTTAGGTTTATTTCTAGCATTGTTATAGTTTATGTTTTGCAACGATAGAATAATGTAGAGATTTTTGTAGTGCATATACTTTGTGAACTTGTTTCAAGTATACGTCCTCAAGTTGACAATTTAAATGAACCTTTTCTATTAGAAAGATAATTGGTCATCTTGGATGTCCAATCTATGAGTTGAGTTCTTAGAACCAAGTTATTGATCTAATTGAGCAGCCAACAATCTGAATGACACCCTTCAAAGCGCTATATGGGTATGAATCCCTTTCGTTCATCAACACAGTACTGGGTGATAGTTGCACACCAATGGCAAGGGACTGGCTTCAAGAGGGACAAGACATCCTGAGATGCTTGAAGGAAAACTTACAATGATGCAAAATCAACAAAAGCTGTACATTGACAGACACCTAATCGAGAGAATTTTCGAAGTGGGTCACTGGGGTCTATCTCAGACTTTAGCCATACTGACAGTCCTCATTGAAGGAAAAGGGGAAAGAAAAACAGAAGCCATGATTTTATGGCCTTTATTGTGTAGTTCGTCTCATCAATGAAGTCGCCTATGAGATAGAACTTCTAGAGGGCAGCCGTATTCATAATGTTTTTTGTTTCTCTTTCCTTAAGAAAGCTATGGGACGAAACATCACGGTAGCTGTAGACCTTTCGCCGCTCAATGAAGAAGGGAAGCTCATATTGGAACCGGCCGAGATCATGAAGTACGTGTGAAGACCCTGTAGAACTGCACGGTTAAGGAATATTTGGTACGCTGGAGACACTTACCATTGGATGATGCGACGTGGGAAGGCGAGCACATTCTACAACATCTGACATTGCTTTGCTTGAAGACAAGCAAAATTTTGAACGAGAGGATTCTAATGTTCTCTTTATAAAATAAATTATTAATCAAACATTGATAATGGGTCGATTGATTTAGTATATTTTGGACCCATTTTTTTTTTGTTTCCGTAGATAGGTGTTGCCGTCGGCAATCTTTGTACACCCTTGGGAAGGTTTCCCAGACGGGTATTTAAGCACACCTTGTCGGTAGTTGTTGGTATGTGATTTGAATTATTTTCTTTGTACTGCGAATTCTCGTTGGGAGATCTTCCTTACTTGGCTATTCTGATTTTTGTGGGATTCAACCCTCACCCTATTCCGTCGCCTATAATACTTCGCTTGGATCTAGCAAATTGGAGCACCATCTTGTGGCAAATATTAATTGAAGATTATTTGTGTTCAATCTCCATTCTTATTTGGTGTTATCTAATGAATTCAGATCTATAATTTTATGGTTGCATGACTGGGCATTCTTCCCTCCATTCGTACACCATTTGTCAGCTTCCTCTCGCTTTCGTACGGACAACTCTGCCTTCATTCTATACTCCATCTCATCACCACATAGACTCCCTCATCCCATTGTACACACTCCCAACACAACCGTACGGCTAGCACATTTAACCATACGACCTTCCCTACCTCCACCGTATGACCTTCATACCATACGACGTTTTCCCCATCTCTATTGTACGACCTTCATACCGTACAACCCAACACCACCGTACACTCATCTCTCCGGTACAGTCTCCTGTGAGCTGCTACACCATATGACCTCTATTGCTCCTTCATCGTACG
The DNA here is from genome assembly GCA_028749045.1 of Cupressus sempervirens. NCBI lineage: Eukaryota > Viridiplantae > Streptophyta > Pinopsida > Cupressales > Cupressaceae > Cupressus > Cupressus sempervirens. The sequence continues at coordinate 674,386,712 of CM053784.1, read as the reverse complement.
GACTTTGTAAGTCATCCCTAGGCGCCTTGGTAATCAATTTTGAAATGCAGATTTGCTATACGGACAGGACATCCCTGGTCACTTTGGGAAAGGAACATTACAGCCAGTCACATTCAAGCAACCAATTTCATAATCAATATGTTGATATATTTTCATAGTGTCAATTCTAAATAAGTTCATTGCTTTTATAAGCTCGATATGAGGGGAAGTACAAATAACTAGGTAATGTGAGATAAAAGCCATTTTCGTCTTCTAGTCACTTAAGTTACTTTTGTTAGAAGATGATTAAGTCGTAAATTAACTTTATAAAATAAAGTGACTTAACTATAGAAAATTTCTACTTAAATATTTCCCCAACGAAACCAAATAAACTCCTGTGACTGGCTGGCATCTTCAAGATCAATGCCGTTAGCCCATCCGGATGGGGAGATGGACCAACAAGGCGCCAGTAAGGCCTAGGCGGAGAAGGGGACATTACAATCCTCCCTTCTCGGGATTGCTTGCCCTCAAGCAATCTCAATGTTGGATGCTGCAGGATTGATTCATTCTCCCAAGTGGTGTCTTCATATGACAAATCTTTCCAGCGGACTAAATACTCCTTGATGAATATGTTACGCAACTTCCTCTCCTTGATCTCAATCACCTCGGCTGGAACTAAAACCAGTTTCCCTTTTTCATCAAGTAGGGGTAATCCAACAGAAGGCACTACATGTTGACCAATCACCTTCTTGGGGTAAGACACGTGAAAAACATTATGTATTCTACTATCATCTGGCAAGTCCAGCTCATAAGCAACCTCTCCAACCCTCCTGGTAATGTGATTGGGACTATAAAATCTAGGCTGAAGCTTCTCGGATCCACTCTTCTTCAAGGAACTTTGCTTGTAAGGTTGTAGACGAAGGTAAACCATGTCACCCAATTCAAAACTCCGCTTTGTTCGACGGCGATCAACGTACATCTTTTTTTGATTCTGAGCCCGTAGGATATTCTCCCGAAGAGACCGGAGGATGTCCTGCTGATCCTATATCCATTCTCCAGCTAACGGTGCTCTGTTATCCTGTAAGGCCAGATCTACGAATGATAGAGGTTTGCAGCCATAGAGAGCCCAAAATGGTGTCATCCGGATGGACATGTGGTAGGAGTTGTAGCAGTACTTCCCTAAATATAAACCATTTAACCCAAGCTCTCTGTTGCCCCACTACATAGTTCCAGAGATAACCTTCCACCCATTTGTTTAATATCTCAGTTTGCTTGTTTGTTTGTGGGTGGTAACTCGTGTTGGGTGTTAATTCCATACCTGCCAATCTGAATAATTCTTTCCAAAAAGTGTTGAGAAATCTGCTATCCTTGTCACTCACAATGGTCCGAGGTAGACCATGTAGACGAAAAAACCTCTCGAAAAAACAACTTGGCTACTTGAGAGATCGACCAATCTGCTGCTATAGCGTAGAAATAAGCAAACTTAGTCAATCTGTCCTTAACCACAAAAATGGAATCTCTGCCCTGCACTCTCGAGAATCCTGTAATGAAGTCCATGGAGATACTCTCCCATTTCTGTGCTAGAATAGGGAAAGGTTGTAAGAATCCAGCCGAGAAGTCATGCTCTGACTTGTTCTGCTTACAAGTCTGGCATTCTCTGGCATGCTGAAGGACATCGTCCTTGAGGCCCTTCCATGAAAACTTTTTTCTGACTCGCCTATAGGTTTTGAAAAAACTTGGGTGTCCGGCTAATGGTGCATCATAGAGTCTTTATAAATTTTCCGTTGAACTTAGACTCTAGCACAAGGTAGATCCTATCCTTATAAAAGATCACATCATCGATTACCTTATACCTAGTGTCTTGGAGTTGTCCATCTATGATTTGACAAGCCTAAGTATTCTTAGAATACTCAACCAGTAACTGTGACTTCCAATCTGCCGATATCTTTGAAATGACACAACACTCTACTATTGAAGGTCTCCTGGAGAGCGCATCAACAACTATATTGTTCTTACCCTTGACATACTCGATGTCAAAATCATAGGCCTGAATCTTATTGACCCACTTTTGCTGTCTTTCATTGAGATCCTTTTGTTCTAAAAAATATCGCAAGCTGTTATGGTCCATCTTAATCGTGAATTCGCTACCCACCAAGTACTCCCTAAACTTGGTTAAGGTGTGCATAATGGCTAGCATCTCCTTGTCGTAGGTGGAGTACAATCTCTTGTTGTCCTTGGGCTTCTGGCTCTCATAAGCTATCAGATGCCTATCCTACATCAGAATTGCGCCAATTCTGCTCCCTGAAGCATCACACTCTAAGACAAAAGGGTGAGAGAAGTTGGGAAGTGCCAGAACCGGGCATGTGCTCATCACTTTCTTGAGCTTATCAAAGGTCACTTGTGCATCATCTGTCCACCTGAATGTCCCTTTCCATGTGAGATCGGTGAGGGGAGTTGCTGTTTGAGAGAAGCCTCTAGTGAACCTCCTGTAATAAGAGAAAAGACTGAGGAAGCCCCTCAAATGTAATACGTTACTCAAAGGAGGCCAATCAAGGATTGCTTGTTTCTTTTCCTAGCATACCTTCACCCCATTTGCACCAATCAAGTGTCCAGGGTAAAGAATCTCAGTCAATTCGAACTCACACTTCGATTCCTTCGCAAACAATGAATGCTCCTTCGTAATGCTAAGTACCTCATCTAGGTGTTGCAAATGCTCCTCCCAAGTTCTTTTGAAAATCCGGATATCATCAAAGAATACCAATATGCTCTTGCACAACTGTTTTCTAAAAATATGGTTCATACACGACTGAAATGTGACTGTTGCATTAGTGAGCACAAATGGCATAATCAAGAACTCATAGTGTCTGTAGTGGCATCGGAAAGCTGTCTTATGACATCCCCCTTACGAACCCGTATCTGATGGTATCCAAATCTAAGATCTATCTTCAAAAAGTAGACAACTCCATGTAGTTCATCTAATAACTCATCAATGCGAGGAATAGGGTACCTATTCTTAATGGTCCTCTTGTTGAGAGCTCGGCAATCAATACACATGCGAAGAGTATCATCCTTCTTTTTCATCAAGACTATCGAAGATGCAAAAGGGCTGGAGCTAGGTCTGATGTGTCCCATGTCTAAGTGTTCCTTAATCATCCTTTCTATTTCCTCTTTATAGTGCCTGGGGTGACGATAAGGAGTGGTAATGATGGGTTTGGTGCCCTCCTCTAACTCAATGATATGCTCAAACCCTCTATTTGGGGGAATACCCTGAGGTATGTCTTCAAAAACCCTCTTATGCTTATCAAGCACCGATTGAATATCAACATGAAGCTGTTGTCTTGAACGTAATGTAGCCTTAGAGGAAATGAAACAGTGCGCTGCCTACTCCATGTCATCATGCCTCATAATAGCCTCCATCCTATGAGCTGAAATCAATTTGGGTTCACCCTCTGGCATGGCCTTGAGAATCACCTGTCGGCCATCCTGTAAGAATTCTAGCAACATCTTATCATGATCAACTGTGTACCTGCAGACTGTCTATAACCACTACCTACCCAACATGGCGTATAACCCATCCAAGTCAACTACATAAAAATCTGCCTCTAAAAGATAGTCATCAAAGTGAATCGAGAGCCCTGACACTTTTCCTATGCACCTTAATCTATCACCTCCTACTACCCTAACTTCGAACTCGGGTATATCATCAACTTGTAACCTTTTCTTTGATGCCCATCATGTGCTTATGAAATTATGTGATGCACCTGTCTAAAAGGCACACAATATGCTGCCCTCTAACTACACCCTTCAAGCGAAAGAGGTGACTCATGGGATCGCTAGAAAGGGAAGCTATGATAGGAGACTGTCTCAGAGTGGATTCCTTCTTATTCTCTTTAGGAGGTTGCTCCTCACTTTCTTCCTCTTTGCTGCTATCAACATAGCTGCCTCCTTGCTGCTCATCCTCCTCTTCCGAAAGAACTTCGACATAATGTATTTTTCCCTTACCCAAGTAGTTGTGATCTGGTGTTCATGGCTGCGTACAAGTGATGCATAGCTTCTTCCTCCTCAACTCATTCTGTGTTTCAAAGTCCAACCTTGGGGGGAAAGTCTTCCATCGATTCTTATTTTTTTGGATCGAAGTGGACCCCTTGTAAGGTTTCTTAGGAGGTTGTAGTATCGAAGAAGGTGAATCTAGATCATGTGCAATGTTAATAGCATCATCCAATGTGTTTGGTTTAAGGACCTTGACCACACCTCTAAATCTGTCCTGTAAGCCCTCAGTGAACAATATTACCTTACGCTATTCTGTCATATCCGGTGTCAGCTGACTGGATGGTCCCAGCGGTGTTTTTATAGCCGACGGAATGACTGTCGTTGGTGTTTTGTATTTTGTAGCCGACGGGTAAATAGTTTGTAGCGAACATAATGGTTGTGGCAGACGGATCCCTTCGGGAAGGTTCGGCGGATAGTATTTATATCCCGTCGGGGATCATTGTAAATCATCTTTTATCATTAATCTTATGAAGCATAATGTATGTCTGGCATATGCGAATATAATTCTGCTATTCTGTTCCATTGTCTGTATGCGTCGATTCCTTTACCAGTAAGGTAAACATTTGGCACCGTTGCCGGAGAACCTGGAAGGTGGGAGGAATGAAGATTAATGCCAAATCAGCTTAACAAGGATCAGAATAAGGTCAAGGGAAAAGATGGAATCCGTACTGCGCAAGAGAATTTAATTCTGGTACAGCAAGCCGATCGCCGACGGAGATTTCATAAAAGTGCTAACAGAAATTGGAGCACAGAAGATTTGTTGGAGGAAACTCGGCAACGGGTGGAATTGGTGGAAGAAGCACAGGAGGAGTTTTTGAATTTGCGTTCACCGAGGGAAGAGAATCCAGACGGAAGAGCATCGACTCGCACGGCTCGAAGTGCCGACGGAGCAAGAGCGTGGAGTAAACTTTTCGTCCGGGATATACTTCCGCAGGGGACAACTTCAGAACACACTTCTTCACCAAGGTTCGCAGCTGTTGAGTCTGATGGTGTGGGAAAACAGTCCGCCGGTGTGGGAGTGCAGTCTTCCGGTGTGGGAAACCAGTCCGCCGGTGTGGGAGTGCAGTCCGCCGGTGTGGGAGACCACTCCGCCGGTGTGGGAGTGCAGTCCGCCAGTGTGGGAGTGCAGTTCGCCAGTGTAGGAGACCAATCTGCCGATGTGGGAGTGCAGTTTGTTGGTGTGGGAGTGCAGTCCGCCGATGTGGGAGACTAGTCTGCCAGTGTGGGAGTACAGACCACCAGTGTTGGAGTGAAGAGTGCCAGTGTTGCAGGACAAAGCAATGCCTGTTTACAGAAACCAATCATGATGGCGGGACCAAAAGAGAAACTGCTGAAGTTCAATGGCGATGGTACGGCCGATCCCATTCGACATTGCAAAACATGCGAAACGATCAGGAAGGCAAATGGGATAACTAATGAAGACGATTGGATGAGGCAATTTTCGGCCACCCTACGAGGCGTAGCAATTGATTGGTTCACTGATACAGATCCACAAAAGCTAAACAGTTGGGATAACATTAAAAAGGAGTTTCTGGAAGAATTTAAACTGTTGTGGGATGATAATGAAATTGTAGCAGAGATTTTAATACCAAGCAAGGGAAGCACGAAACTGTCTGTGTCTACGCCAGGAGATTAAAAGACTTAATAAACAAAATGGAAAGCAAGCCGGCAAACGGATTGCAGAAAAGATGGTTCGTGGACGGCATACGCTCGAAGTTGCGGAGGAAAATGAAAATTGTGCCACCGTCGTCATATGCGGACGCGTATAATAGAGCATTGGACCTTGAAAGTGAGCAGAAGACAAAGAAGAAGAAAACTAGCTCCTCTGATTCTAATGACGACGAGCCTGTCGGAGATGATAGCAACGACGACGAAGGTAGCAACAAGAAGGTTCGTGCCCTACAGAAGGATATGTTTTGCATGATGAAGGAGTTTAAAAACATGCAGAAGGAGCCAAAAGGCAGTGAACTGTGGTGCACGGAGTGTAAGACCGACGGTCATACTAAAGGATCGTGTCCAAAGAACCAATTTTGTGACATTTGTCAGATCATGGGCCATTCGACAAAAGAGTGCCCCTTTAACATGAAGACAAGAGGATCTCCGCAGGTGCTTCTCACACAGGAGGCTTCCCCGTCGGGTAGTAGCGAAAACACGAATACTGTTGGTGCTACATTCGGAGGATACAGGAATAATCGGTGTGGACAGAACAATAACAACAACAATAACAATAACAATACGAGTAGAAGCCGGATCCAGTATGATGCAAATGGACGGCTGATTATTCAGTGCCACGCATGTAACTTGTGGGGGCATTTTGCATGGGAGTGTCCAACGGCGAATACACCTCAACTATTGTGCCGATGGTGCGGACCCGATGATCACGATGACTCAGTGTCCAAAATTTGGAGTGAACTTGATCACTGTCGGGGCGGATGAGGAGGAAGTTCTGGCAATTACGTGGAAACAAGCAAAAGAATACTCGGACCCCGCTAAAGAAAAGAGGAAATTTGCGGAAGCACGGGCGGAGGTTGAAAAAGTATTCCAAGCAGCAACACCTCTGGACACCGCCGGCACTTCAGCGAGGAAATCCGCAGGACAAAACATAGTACGACAAATTTTGCAGACAGAGGTGCGAGTAAAGGTAAATGATTTGCTTCTCACCATGCCTCAACTCCAATCTGCTCTTTCAAATATTGCGGAAGAATCAAGTCAAGGGAAGGAAAAGTCACCGAGAGAACCAAGTCGAGGGAAGGAAAAGGAGATTGCTGTAGGCGGAGAAGATCAGATGTTGTTGGCGCTGACATCCGGACGGCACCCCACAGTCGTCGAGATGGGGATCCTTGGACATGTTCTCACGGACACAATCGTTGATGGAGGGTCTGGCGTAAATGTATTGCCGGAAGAAACCTGGAGGAAACTTGGACAGCCGACATTGTGGCCTCCGAGATTTCAGCGGCTGACCGCTGATCAACATGGCATTAAACCGCTGGGTATTCTCATGGCACAGCCGGTAACCATTGGCACTCAGCCATTCTTGATGGATTTCGTGGTGATTCCATTGAAGAGGAAAGGGTACGATGCCATCTTGGGCCGTGGATGGCTTATCGAAGCAAGAGCCCGACATGACTAGAAGAACACTTTATCACTGGAAAGTAAAGGCCGCCGCTTTGTCATTGATCTGCATACCCAAATGGTAGGGGAAGAGGCCTTGTCATCAGATTTCGAGGGAGAGGAGGATGAAGGTAGACAATGGATGGAACCGGATCAGGAGGGCGTCCTCAAATTGGACAGGGGATCAACGGATGACGACTTGGATTCCATCAACGGTCTCTACCATTGGCAAATGGAGGACTATGAATTATTTCACAGCTGCAATGTTCTGTCGATTGAGAACGAATATCCGAAGGAGTTTACTGAAGTAAAGGAGGGGGAGGCACCGTTGGAGGTTACACTTGCCCATGCGTTCAGTGAAGGGGAGACAATCAAGTATAATGAAGCTATGTTGGAAACAATGAATTTGGGGAACGAGGCAGAGCCGAAGAACATACTAGTTGGAGATAACTGGGATCCAGTACTTAAAGCTACGACATTTAAGATATTTTTGGAGTACAAGGATGTGTTTGCATGGACATACAAGGACCTCAAGGGAGTACTGCCGGAATTATGTGTGCATCGCATATCGCTGATAGGAGCCGTACCTGTACGAAAGCGAACCTACAGGATGAACAAGAACTATGCGGCACGGGTTACGGAGGAAATCAACCGAATGCTGGAAGCTGGCATTATCTTCAAGGTGCAGACCAGCGAATGGGTGTCACCGATAGTCATCTCATTGAAGAAGTATACTACTCAGATCCGGATATGCGTCGATTTCAAATGCTTGAATGCAGTGACGATCAAGGATCCTTTTCCAATTCCATTCATAGATAGCATTCTGGAGGAGGTTGTGGGACATGAAATTTACTCCTTTATGGACGGTTTCTCTGGATACAATCAGATTTCTATAGCGGAGGAGGATAAGTTGAAGACAATGTTCGTCCAAGATGGGGTCTATGAGTACAACCGGATGCCATTTGGGTTGTGTAATGCGTCGGCCACATTCCAGCGGATTATACTGCATATCTTTGACAGGATGTCTGTGGGAAACTTCAAAGCCTTCCTGGATGATTGGTCAATATTTAGCACGGAGGACGGACACCTGGCAGCACTTGGTGAATGCATGGAGAGATATCGTAGAGCCCGGCTAGCGTTGAATCACAAGAAGTGTAGATTTATGGTTCCACACAGAAGATTGCTCAGACACATTGTCTGTAAGGAAGGGTTAAAGAGAAATCCCGACAAGGTGAGAGTCATTCTTGAAATGCAGCCATCTACTAATGTGACGGAGGTAAAATCTTTTCTCGAGCATATAGGTTACTACAGGAGATTTATTAAATTTTTTGCCAAGGTGTCCCACCCGTTAGATAAGTTAACCTGCAAGGAAGAATCATTTAGATGGGTTAAAGAGCAAGACGAGGCATTTGAAGGGCTAAAGGTACGACTGGCTAGGGCACCCATCCTGGCATATCCAGACTGGAATAAAGAATTTCATGTTCATGTGGATGCCTCCGACTATGTGATCGGCGCGACCCTGGCACAGACTGGTAACCACGGACTGGATCACCCGATATACTTTGCCAGCCGGTTGTTATCAAAGGCCGAGCAGAACTACAACACGACTGAAAGAGAAGCGTTGGGAATGGTCTATGCTGTGCAAAAATTTCGTCATTATTCGCTCGCTACGTTGATCACTAGGCCCTGTTGTACATGATTAATAAACTTGTCATCCAAGGGAGGATCAGTAGATGGCTACTCCTGTTGCAGGAATTTACTTTCAAAATCATTGTACGGTCAGGAAAGAAACATGTCAGTGCCGACCACTTGTCGCAGATCAAAACAGGGGAACCAGCAGAGGGTGTGAATGATGACTTCCCTGACGCGCAGCTGTTTCAGATTGGGGTACTGCCGGAATGGTATAAGAGTATTGGCGAGTACCTGTCAATAGGACAGTTTCCCACTGGGATGTCACCAAATGATAGGCGCAAGTTGATAACCAGGAGTCGCACGTTTCAATTGATCAATGGATTGCTCTACAAAATGGGGCCGGATCATATTCTTCAACGGTGTGTGTTGGAAGAGGAGATACAACAGGTGTTAAAAGAAGCACATGAGGGTTCCACGGGAGGACACATGGGGCCCGACACCACTGCACAGAAGATATTGCTTGCACGTCTCTGGTGGCCGATGGTGTACAATGACGCGCGGGAATGGGTCGTCGGATGTGACACTTGCCAACGGACCGAGAAGCTACTGAAGAGAGATTTCATGCCACTTAACCCCTCACATGCGCAGGAACTTTTTGAGCGATCGGGATTAGATTTCATTGGACCACTGACGGTGAGCAAGACTCGACGGTGCTGGTACATCATTGTTGCAACGGAGTACCTGACCAAGTGGGTGGAGGCACGTGCGTTACCAGATAACTCGGCCGTCAGCACTGCAAAATTTATTTATGAACAGATCATTACCAGGTATGGAATCCCGTTACAATTAACAAGTGATAGGGGAGGTCATTTTGTTAATCATGTCATCCGCTTGCTCACCATCCAGTTCAAGATTTATCATTCATTGTCAAGTCCGTATTATCCAAGAGCAAACAGACAGGCCGAGGCTACCAATAAAATCTTAGTATCTATCATCTACAAATCCTGTGCGGTTGAAAGTGCTGATCGGGCTTACCCGCTGCCTTGTGAGCTTACCGCACAGCGTACAAGGTGACGACAGGGCACACGCCATTCCAGTTAATGTTTGGACAGGAAGCGGTAGTCCCAGTGGAATTCATAATCCCGAGTTTGTGAATAGCGTTGGAAAACAAGATGGATGACGATGGAAGCTTACAAGAGCGGTTAAACAATCTGAATAAGCTGGAGGAGAAGCGATTGCTGGCACAGTGGGCGATGGAAGTGGCACAAAACAGACACAAGATCTGGCATGATAAGCATCTGAAACGTAGCAGATTCTAGCCGAGACAGTTAGTATTGAAGTATGATGGTCGCAATGAAATCAAGCCGGGAAAACTTAAGGTGCGGTGGGTTGGACCATACTAGATCTGGGAGGTTGGTGACAATGGAGCAATCAAACTATCGACGTTGGACAGACATGAGGTGCCTCAGTCAGTTAACGGATCTAAATTGAAAATATACCGCGCAAGAAGAGTGTCGTCGTCGCCCAGTGCTCACATGAATCCTCCGTTGTTGTCATAAAAGACTGTGAGGCAGCGATGCCAAATGGAGGTACCTCTGTAATTTAATTTTTGAAAAAAAAAAAAAAAAAGCCACGGGAGATTGGCTCGCAGGCAACTCTCTGCGGGAGATTATCCGGCGGCCATTCTCCTGTCCGCGGAAGCAATCCGTAGAGTTGTAAAACAAGACTCGCTCCGCTGCCTTTGCCATTGAGTCTACCATTGTTATATTGTGTATTGTCATTGTTTGCATGAGCGATCTTAGTCTGGTGTTGGCGATATCTACTATTATTATACACTTGAACTCTTGAAGGAAGAGATCGACCATCATTATTGTCTTCTACTGCAGGGCCTCCTCCATTACCAATCTGATATTGAGAAGTAGCGTTTTTCACTCTTCCACGAGCTTCACCTCTGCCTGCAGACATTATTTGAGAATCCTTTCCCTCTTGAGGCTTAACTTGCTCAGCTGGCAGTGGTGGTTGACAACCAGCAGATGATTTCTCAACTTGCGCTGTGGACAAAGTGATTGTAATCATGGGTACGTGCCTCACTGTTTCCAATGGCGAAAGACCTTCCTCAAGAGATTCAAGAGTATATGTTATCGGAACAAAGCTGATTGTTGTGCTCTACTGAAGATTTGGTATCCTCCTTTTAATCACCTCGGCAACTGTCACTGCCTCTAGTAACTGCATTCCCCATTGCCTTCAACACAATAGTAGATAAACCTCTGTCTCCCAGCAGAGTAATTGCATATGTAATATAATTCCTGGGTATCCCCTGGCTAGATATGTGAATCTTGTTTTCCAGAAGGACCTTCGGGTGAGTCTTCTCTACGCGTTGATATTTGTCCATGGTTCAGATTCTTCGACTTTTGCTTACAGAGAAACCCTAAACTTTATCACAAGCTCGATTAAACACAGATTGCGCCTTTATTTTATGATTATGAAGGCTCGATAAAAATGTACCATCTGACCTGCTTGTTTCTTATGGAGGGATAGATTTGGCATTATGGATTGTGCTGGGTTGCAGGGAGGAATTTCGAAGGAATGGATTGGTTGATTGTTTTCACTACCGGAAGAATAGCTTGAGTTTCTTAGTTGCAGAGGTCGGATTCCTTCCGTGGGTATCCGCTGCCTTACCTGTCTGTGGAAAGTTGGGTGGGTTACGACATCGGTAGTGAGATTTTTTGTAATGGACAGAGGAAACACATATAGGAGAAATAAGCCATTTTTACATGGAATCAGCAGGTAAGCGGAAGACGTGGAAGACTCAGCTAGTGGCTAATATGGAAAAGAATTCAAGAGTTTTGGCATCGGGGGTTCGAGTTGCAGGTCCCTCGAGTTCTAGTAGCAAGAAGCAGAAGACTAAGGAGGAACTCACTTATCTCACCGTCCAGTTCGAGAGTCTTAGTGGGAGCGAATGCTGGAGGTGGTGGCAGGAGACCCTGGAGGCAGACTAGATTAAACAGATTTTGATGCGAGCATAGGTACATTGGGCCATCCAGCTTCCCATCTTCTCCATTCGGTTGTTCGAATCAGTATTGCGCACCATGATAAAGACATAACACTCGGAGCAGAACAAGTACATTCCTGTACAAGAAGCAATAAATGACGGTGTCCTTTAAACTTAGGGATTTCACTAGGGTTTTCGGCATCCCTGGCCTAGATGGTAAGAAAGTGGAGATCAAGAACCATAAACTCTCACGGGAACGAAAGGAGCATTGGATAGATCTAGTGTGCCGGGATCTTACACCCGTGGAGAGGGATGCAACGGTTCAGGGGTCAAAGTGCAAAGGGCTTCGCAGGGACTTTATTCGGGAGGGTCACTGGCGGTGCATCATGGACGTCATCAAGAGCAAGTTGACAGGTGCCACTCGAGCTTCAGATATAGCTTTGCCGCAGGTTGTGTTTATGAATGGTATCATGCAGGGAGTGGTATATGATTGGGCCTCAGTCCTGGCTAACAGGATGGAGGAATTTATGACCCTTCAGCAGCGAACATTTTTTATACCGCACCATGTCATTGGGCTGTTTCTGGAGGCTGCAGCTAGCCAAATTCCACTGGATGATTTTGAGGCTCCTCCAAGGGGCAAGTTGGTAGACGGGGAGCCTCCCATATTCTATTGGCAACACTTGGATACAGGAGGATCAGCAGCAGGCCACAAGAAAGTACTTCGCGGACTGGATGCTTCCGGTGAGACAGATAGCGGACGGGAGGGCACTTCAGTGAGTGACGAGGCTGAGTCCGTGGAAGAAGAGGAGAGCACTTCGGTGGAAGTTGGCGGTGAGGCAAGGGGTAATGGGCCCACATTCTTTACCCCTCCTCAACTGTCAACTTCGGCACACTTGACTACCTTTCCGACAGTCATTCTGTCGTTTGGCCAGTGCCATGCCCCGGTCCTCATGACTCCTCCAGTGGAGGTAGATGTCCCACGGATAATGACGGAGATGGTCCCACGGACAGCGACAGAAGTTCTTCCACAGATAGCGACAGATGTTGTCCCGCGGACAGTCGCCGAGATATTGCTGACGGTTGCAGCGGAGGTGATTCCAGTTGTACCAGCGGAGCAAGTTTCACAACTAGATGTCATTACCGTCGCAGTCTCACAGAGAGCACATTTGCCACTGTTGGAGCCTGAGTTTCGGGTTCGATTGGATGTCATTGATTGTGATGTAGTTGTCACTGTCTCGTTATCTTTTTTAGCAGAGGCTGAGTCAGCCCAACCAGTACAGGAGGAGAACATGGAGCTCGCGCAGTCAGACCAACCAGAGGTGATGGATAGAGCTAGTGTGTTTTTGAGGAAGCAGTTCCGGCTCACTCCTACCAAGTGGGGTCCGTCCATTCAGTCTCCTAGGCGTTCAGGAACATCACTGGCAGTACCAGAGCCTTAGCTTCAGGAGGGAATGCCACATGCCGTGGTTGCGCCGACAACAGAGGTGGCACCGGATGTGGGCATGGCTCCCGCTGATGAGGACCATAGTGATGCGGAATGGTCATTGGAGGACTTCGCCAAGGAAGATTATGGGTCGGATGAGGACAGGTGCAGGGACTACCTCAAGACTATGAAGTCTGTGTTGAAGAAGGGACACGAGGTGGCAATTCAGGCTCTAACTTGGCGGAGGGAGTGGCATTTGATTAGAGCATATATCCATGGGATCTGTCCTCGACGATTTCAAACTTGTTTTGTAGACGGGTTGGCCGGCGGTGGAGAGAGCTGAGATGTTGGCAAATTGGGCTATTGAGCCGGAGTTGGGACCCAGTGACACCCCTCTGATGAAGTTGGCACATGAGATTGTGGGATTGTACAAGGATGTTTACTATGCCCGTCAGCGTGCGGAGCGGACAAGGTTGCAGCAGAGAGATCATTGGTAGCTAAGAGAGAGGCTAGAGAGAAGCTAGCCGCCGACTTGGCCGATTAGTAGGCAGCATGGGCTGCAGAGTGAGCGGCACTACTGACAAATATGGCAGCAGTGGTGCAGGAGAGGGACGTGGCTAGGCAAGGTACCGAAGCGGCTGCCTGTGATAAGGATGCGGCCGAGCACAAGATGCAATTAGCTAGGAGGCAGGCTATGGATGCTACGCTTCTTCTAAAGGAGGCCGTTGAGGTTAATTCTCAGATTCAGACAGATCTTCGCATCAGGACAGAGAAGGTGTATGAGTTACGTCGCCAACAACACTCTTCTGGGACACCCCCTTCTCTCTAGTATTTCTTTTGTTGTCTGTAAGTCGTCTCCTAATTTTGTTAGTCGTTAGGAGACAACTGTTCTTTTTGGGGGGATGGTGTCAGCTGACTGGATGGTCCCAGCGGTGTTTCTGTAGCCGACGGAATGACTATTGTCGGTGTTTTGTATTTTGTAGCCGACGGGTAAATAGTTTGTAGCGGACATAATGGTTGTGGCCGACGGACCCCTTCAGAAAGGTTCGGCGGATAGTATGTATATCCCGTTGGGGATCATTGTAAATCATCTTCTATCATTAATCTTATGAAGCATAATGTATGTCTAGCATATGCGAATATAATTCTGCTATTCTGTTCCATTGTCTGTATGTGTTGATTCCTTTACCAGTACGGTAAACATCTGGAACCATAACTGAGATCCGCTGAAACTCATCAATGAAGTTATCTACAGATCCACGTCATAACTGCGCCAAATCCCTATAGTAGACTTCAATGTCCTTCCTATCAAAACAGGTGATTGGCTTAGAGCTAGAAGTGTCGTAAGATGTAATGTGTCGTAAGATGTAATGAGACCATGATCTTGGGTGACTAGCCCATGATGCCACCAATCATATGCTGCTCCCTCTAAATGCATTGTGGCAAATTTAATGGCTTCTGTCTCCAACATGGGCTTAAGTGTGAGGTAGGTTCTTGTGAATCCAAGCTCTAGCGGATGTCTTACTGCTGCCATCAAAAGTGGGGAGGGATAACTTGTTCATGGCGTGCTTCAAGTCCCTATTTTGTGCCCTAGGCCTCTTGTTGTGCTATTGTCTCTCTGTCTCTCTTTTTTGATTCATGTATTGAACAAAGGACAAATTTTGTTTAATCAAATGAGGGAACAAGTCCCATTCATCGTACATGGCCATAACATTATTCGGAAGTAAGCTTGCTGCTGTAGGTTGGGCGACCTCTTCTTCGACATTATTCTCAACAAAAATGGGCATCAATGGCTTGTCAGTGTTCTGTGTGGGGGCCCTAACAGCTTGGGGTGATCCTGCCACACTACAACTTCCACTGTGATGAGTCAGTGCTCTTTTGTGTGTTGGAGCTAGTTGCTGCATAGCACCTATAAGCTATTGAAGTACAATAGCGATATTATTCTGTCCATCTCTAATAGCCCACAAAGTTTCCCTCACTTCCCGTTTGTGGTCATTCGCATCATGAGCCATTTGAGTGACCTGAACTTGTGCAATCTGTTCAACCTATTCAACTTGTTCAACCTGTTCACCCTGCATGCTTGTCTCAAAGGTTAGCTCCTCATCAATTGAGTAACTGTCCTCAATATCAATCTGGTCTGAAGATCGTGCCTGTAATGGGCACCCTTGGATGTCCCAAAAAAACTAAACCAAATTGCTGAAAGGAATTATGTCAAACAGTTTGCATTCAACTTCTTAAAACCCCTTATAATTATTACTTCAGCAGTATTGACATAATACTCCAGCCCATGCTTCCGAACTTGCTGCTACAATACTTTGTCCTTCAATCAGTCCACTACCTTCATAATACCATTCCCTCAAAGCGGCATAAGCATCGGACAAGTAGGGAAGAAGATATGAGCAAAATATCAAATCTGCCTGTAGCCGGAAATGCAACTAAACTGCCTGATAATGAAGCCAATAAGAAAGAATTCCAAAGGCCAAACCCCAAGGGAATGACGTCTAGAATGTTACAAGAGAGGATAGACGTCCTCAAATGCCAAGAACAAAGCTGCAACTCACACACCAATTTCTTCTCATATTCAACCTTGTCTAATGAAGCCACAAATGCTTCCTTTTATTCTATTCCCACGGGTCCCCTCAACTCATATGGGCAATGTGGGATAAAAGATGTGTAATATAAAACATATATTACAATACCCCTTATGTCTCCCTTGGGTACACATCACCATAAAATATATATTAAAGTAACACTTTAATATTTTACAATTAAATTAGACGTTACTTTAATAAAACTTCAGGCATTAAAATGTATTAGCAATCGGACTCCGAATAATGCGAGTGATAGCTCATCGGAAAGCTCTCACCGAGGAGTATCGAGTCCAATCACCAAAATTGACCTGCACTGTGTCCTACCGACTTACTAAAAATAGTAAGTATGCCTGAAACTAAGTAAATCAACTTCGTTTTGGCCCAAACTGGAAATGACTAGGCCAAAACACTCCAAGATCCCATTAAACCCTTCGTTAGCCCTCGGGACCATGTAGAACAAGGCTAACGCGCACACACTTGGTCCACTGCTAAAATGGGGACATTACAGTCCGCGCCCCTTGAAATTGCTTGTCCTCAAGCAACCTCAGTCCAGCCTGCTGAATAACCTGCTCACTCTCCCATGTAGAATCTTCCTCCGGCAGGTCTTTCCATTTGACCAAATACTCCTTCACTATCCTGTTTCTAAGCTTCCTCTCTCTGGTATCCACAATAGCCTCAGGTACTAACACAAGCTTCCCCTCCTCATCCAAAGGGGGTAAATCTGCAGAAGGCACTACACTCTGACCAATGGCTTTCTTAAGCCTAGACACATGAAACACATTGTGCACTCGATTGCTCTCTGGAAGCTCAAGCTCATAAGCGACTTTGCCCACTTTGCGAATCACCCTGTAGGGACCATAAAATCTAGGTTTCAACTTTTCAGCTCCGCTCTTCTTGAGCGATGACTGTCTATATGGTTGTAGCCTCAAGTAAACCATATCCCCTACCTCGAAGCTACGCTCTATTCGGTGCTGATAAGCATACAATTTCTGTTGATTCTGGGCCTGTTGTATATTCTCTTTGAGCACTTTCAGGATGTCCTGACTATCCTGCAATAAGTTTTTGGCTTTGGGCACTCTACTGTCCCCCAAAACTAAATCCATGAAGCTAGGTGCTTCATAACCATAGAGTGCCATGAAAGGAGTCATCTTGATGGACATATGATAAGTGGTGTTATAACAATACTCTCCCATATGCAACCATCTGATCCAAGCCTTTTGTTGTGTAGTTACATAGTTCCTCAAATATCCTTCCGCCCATTTATTCACAATCTCTGTTTGCCCATCTGTTTGCGGATGATAACTAGTGCTAGGTGTAAGATCTGTACCACACAACCTAAACAACTCTTGCCAAAAAACACTCATAAACTTACTATCCCGGTCGCTGACAATGAATCTGGGCAGCCCATGTAACCTGAATATCTCTTTAAAGAAAAGATCTGCCACCTGTGCTGCTGTGTAAGTGGACGGAATAGCAAAGAAGTGAGCAAACTTCGTCAAGCGGTCCACCACCACATAGATGCAATCCCTTCCCTGCACTCGTGGTAAACCAGTGATGAAGTCCATCGAAATACTTTCCCATTTCCTATCAGGAATGGGCAAGGGCTGTAATAAACCTGCAGGAAATGTGTGTTCTCCCTTATTCTGTTGACAAACCATACACTCCCTGACATACCTCTGAACATCATCCTTGAGCCCTTTCCATGAAAACCGCTCTCGGATCTGCCTGTAGGTCTTGAAGACCCCCGGATGTCCTGCTGTGGGTGCATCATGAAATGCCTTCAATATCGCCTCTCTCAAATGTGATGACGGAATCAAATAAACCCTGTCCTGAACTCTGATCAATCCATCTATCACCTCATAGCGATCATCCTGTATGGTACCTGAAATCAATCCAGAAGCCCAAGCATCTCCGACATACTCTGCTATAATCCGATCTCTCCAATCTCCTGAAATCTCTGCCAGAGCACATAAGTGAGGTCTCCGAGATAAGGCATCAGCCACCACATTTTTCTTACCTTTGACAAACTCTATGTCAAAGTCATAAGCCTGCAATTTAGTCACCCATTTTTGTTGCCGGTCATTAAGATCACGCTGGCTCATGAAGTATTTAATACTGTTGTGATCAGTCTTGATCACAAAACGTCCACCTACCAAATATGATCGAAATTTGGTCAATGCATGCATTATGGCCAACATCTCCCGGTCATAGACAGAATAACTTTTCTCAACTCCTCGGAGCTTCCTACTCTCGAATGCAATGGGATGCTTCTCCTGCATCAATACTGCTCCAATCCCATCACCTGATGCATCACAATGAAGCTCAAAAGGCTTTGTGAAATCCGGTAGAGCTAGAACTGGACATGAAGACATTACCTGCTTGAAATGCTCAAAACACCTCTGTGCTGCCCCTGTCCACACGAAGGCTCCTTTCCTGGTAAGATCTGTCAAGGGTGTAGCAATCTGTGAGAATCCCTTAACAAACCTTCTATAAAAACCACATAAACCAAAGAATCCCTTAAGCTGTGTAAGGTTTGTGGGAGTAGGCCACTCTACAATAGCTCTAATCTTTTCGGGATCAACCCGAACGCCATCTGCACTAATGATATGCCCCAGGTAAAGGAGCTCAGTCATGCCAAACTCACATTTAGATTCCTTGGCATACAATGACTCTCTCTCCAGAATAGATAACACCTCCTCCAGATGATGTAAGTGCTCCTCCCAGGTCTTACTGAAGACCAAGATGTCATCAAAGAAGATCAAGACAAATCTCCTCAGCTGCTTCCTGAATACCTGGTTCATACAACTTTGAAATGTAGCAGGTGCATTGGGTAGACCAAATGGCATAACCATGAACTCAAAGTGGCCATAGTGACATCGGAAGGCTGTTTTCTCAATGTCGTTTGCTCTCATCCTGATCTGATGGTATCCGGATCGCAAATCAATTTTGGTGAAGAAGCATGCCCCATGCAACTCATCAATCAGCTCATCAATCCTAGGAATGGGATACCTGTTTTTAATTGTTTTCTTATTCAGTGCCTTGTAATCGATGCACATGCGCATTGTCCCATCCTTCTTCTTTACCAATACTACTGCTGAAGCAAAAGGGCTCTTACTGGGCCTGATATGCCCCATCTCCAACAAATCCTTAATCGCCTTCTCTATCTCATCCTTGTGTTTCTTAGGATGACGATAGGGAGTAATCATAACTGGTTTGGCTCCCTCCTCGAGCTCAATAACATGTTCCATCCCTCTGTCAGGAGGAACCCCATGAGGAATATCGCTAAATACTTTAGCGTGTCTATCAAGTATCTTCTGGACATCTAGTGGATGACTCTTTTCTTGTGGCTCTGGTGAAGTTGGCATAATGTGGCACTCTGCCGCCCACTCTATGTCATCATGACGAAAAAGTCTCTGCATTCTCCTCAAGGACACTATTCTGCAACCTCCATCTGAAAGCCCTCTAAGTACCACAGTTCTCCCCTCATGCTGGAATCTCATCTCCAATTTCGCTAGATTGAGTGTGAACTCAACTAGTGAAGCCATCCATGTCATGCCGAGGATGACATCATAATCTCCCATGTCCACAACATAGAACTCATCTTCCAACTCGTAGCCATCTCCAAACCTGATGCGAAGATTAGATATCTTCCGAGTGCATAATAACTTATCACCATTAGCCACCATGACTCTAAACCCATCATGCTCCTCTGTCTGTAACCCTCTCCTGGCTTCCAACTGTGCATCTATGAAGTTATGTGTAGCCCCAGTGTCAATAAGAGATATCACTTTCTGCCCCTGGATAGTACCCCTGACCTTAAATGTGATTGCCTTTTGGGCCCCTGTCAAGCGTGCCAACGATCTATCATCCTTAGGAATGTTGCTCTCCTCTATAGTGTTACCCTCATCTGAATCGGAGTGCTAATCCTCCCCTTCTGACTCTGACTCTTCTGTTGAAAAATACTCCATTTGATTTGCCTTAGCCTTGAGAGAACATTTATGAGATAAGTCCCAAGGCTCTCTACAATGGAAGCACAGCTTCTTCTTTCAAAGTTCATTCAAGGTTTCATTGTCTAGTCCTTTTGATCCTTCTTTGGGTTTGCTATACTCTTTCTGAAATGATTTTTTGTCTTTGTCCTTGCGGTAGGAAGAATCGGTTGAATGGTTTTTTCCTTTGTATACCGAAGGGGCTAAATCTCGTGCCTTTTTAGTTGCTTCAGCTAACGTGAGTGGATCATGTCCCTTCACCCAACCTCGTAATGGATCAGCAAGACCATCACAAAATAACACCACCAATCTCCTAGGAGAGATATCAGTAACAAGTACAGACAAGCGCTGAAACTCGGCAATGTAAGCATCCACAGAACCTGACTGTTTTAACTGTGCTAGCTCCTTGAAATGTAACTCGGGATCCTTAGTGTCAAATCTCCCAATCAATGTTTCGGTGAATTCCTCATAAGATGTAATCTGATTATGCCCCAAAGTCACCATGCCATGATGCCACCATTCATGTGCAACGCCATCCAAGTGCATAGCCGCATACTTGATAGCCTCCTCCTCAGGCATAGGATTAAGCTGCAAGTATGTATCTACCTTCTGCACCCAAGCTCGTGCAGTCATCTTCCCTGAAGCATCATAATAAGGTAAAGAAAGTTTTCCAACTTTCTTCCTCAGCTCAAAGTTTTGATTCCTCCCTCCTGCTTTAGGCATGTGTCTCATCCTCAAGTCCATATAATCTCTAAGAGAAATATCCGCCTGAAACTCTGGTCCACTAGCCTCCCAGTCCCTCCTGAACTGATCCTGTAACTCGGTAATCTGCGGTTCGTTTACTGGATGAACCGGATCTCTGGGTGGAAAAGTGGGTAGAAGAGGTCTCGAGCTCACAGTCCGTGCTGGGCGTGCAACGTGTCTAAAGTTATCAGCCTCATTCCCATTGTTGCCGTGTCCATTATTACCATTAATGTTATTCTCAGGACCATTGTTGTTGCCTTGGCCTTCATGGTTATTGTTTCCCCCGTTGTTATTGTTTCCCTCGTTGTTATTGTTTCTGTTGTTGGCATCACCTGGATTAATATTGACACCCATCTGTCTAGCCATGAGCTGCAACATCATGTCCATTCGCCTATTCTGCTCCTGCTGCATACGCTGCCCCTGCTCTAATGTATCCAGTAACTGTCGGAACAGTACCTCCCCTTGATCTGGACCAGCATTTCTGCCTCCGCCTAATCCTGTATTCCTGTCATCTCGATCACACATATTATTGTCCTGATCACAGAATATCTCCTCTGTGTCTGTATGGTTGAATTCAATGTCCCCCTGCACGGATGTACTAGACTGTTTGCTTTGCAAGTCTGAAATCCTATTTTGTCTTGCTCTGGTATCGCGGAAATTATAAGACCCCTGTCGCATGCTCAAACATAAATGCTTAGCCTGTGTTTTTTTTACTTACTTTTTCCCTCTATCCGGCTGTTCCAATTTCCCTATAAGACCTCCACAGGATGGCAGGACTTATAGCTCTGATACCACTGTAATGGGCACCCTTGGATGTCCCAAAAAAACTAAACCAAATTGCTGAAAGGAATTATGTCAAACAGTTTGCATTCAACTTCTTAAAACCCCTTATAATTATTACTTCAGCAGTATTGACATAATACTCCAGCCCATGCTTCCGAACTTGCTGCTACAATACTTTGTCCTTCAATCAGTCCACTACCTTCATAATACCATTCCCTCAAAGCGGCATAAGCATCGGACAAGTAGGGAAGAAGATATGAGCAAAATATCAAATCTGCCTGTAGCCGGAAATGCAACTAAACTGCCTGATAATGAAGCCAATAAGAAAGAATTCCAAAGGCCAAACCCCAAGGGAATGACGTCTAGAATGTTACAAGAGAGGATAGACGTCCTCAAATGCCAAGAACAAAGCTGCAACTCACACACCAATTTCTTCTCATATTCAACCTTGTCTAATGAAGCCACAAATGCTTCCTTTTATTCTATTCCCACGGGTCCCCTCAACTCATATGGGCAATGTGGGATAAAAGATGTGTAATATAAAACATATATTAAAATACCCCTTATGTCTCCCTTGGGTACACATCACCATAAAATATATATTAAAGTAACACTTTAATATTTTACAATTAAATTAGACGTTACTTTAATAAAACTTCAGGCATTAAAATGTATTAGCAATCGGACTCCGAATAATGCGAGTGATAGCTCATCGGAAAGCTCTCACCGAGGAGTATCGAGTCCAATCACCAAAATTGACCTGCACTGTGTCCTACCGACTTACTAAAAATAGTATGCCTGAAACTAAGTAAATCAACTTCGTTTTGGCCCAAACTGGAAATGACTAGGCCAAAACACTCCAAGATCCCATTAAACCCTTCGTTAGCCCTCGGGACCATGTAGAACAAGGCTAACGCGCACACACTTGGTCCACTGCTAAAATGGGGACATTACAGTGCCTGTTCAGGTAAGATGTGACTAAAATTATATAGTTTCCTATTCATGCCTATTTGACATTTTTCCTGTTATAACCAGCCTGCAACTTCAATAATTTACCCACAAGTTGGCAGGTCTTGTGGCTCTAATATCACTGTAAGAATGTAAATTCTAGTAATGCAGCAATATGATTTAAGAAAATCTAACATTTTATGACAACTTGAAAGAATGCAGTTCTGGAGCCATATTATTCTCCAAATACATCAGACCAAGTACACGTTTTGCCTACTATTGAATTTGCAGGAATAACTATTGGACAAAATTATACATTCATACTCAGAGTCTGAACCATTAAACAATATTGATTACATGAGCACAATACAAAATAAGGTAACAAAGAACCTGAGTGTGATCGTTAATGTTACTGGCTGCCTATACGATTCCCATTGATTTGCTCTTCACTAGACATGAATTCTGAAAGTCTCAGCTCTAAATGCTACTCCTGTACTACCGTTTGCTAAAGGAATCAATAACTTGAGTGGATAGTTTGGATCTGCAGCTTCCTTGTTTTTCTTATGGCATACTCAACTCACTCCCGATATGTGCAGGGCTTTTGGACAACAATGCTTCACATTGCCTCACACTCTCCACACTATATTCCGTGTAATGTTCCTATTATAAAATAAATAATAATTTAATCTTTGTAACGGGCTGATTGATTTATTTTATCTCGGACTCATTTTTATTTTTGTTTTCGTAGTTTGTGTCGCCGTCAGCTATCTTTGTATACCCTCGGAAAGGTTTTTCTGATGGGTATATAAGCATGGCTTGTAGGAAGTCTGGGTCATGCTTTGGATTATATTTCTCTGTACTGTGGATTCCTATTGGAGTTCGGGATTGCTCTCTATTTCGGAAGTGGAAGATCTTCCCTATTTGGCTCGCTCGGTTTCGATGGGATTCAACCCTCACCCTACTCCGTCACTGCATGTAATACTTTTTCGAATCTGGCAAATTGGAGTGCCCTCTCTCGGCAAACATATTCGAAAGAATTTGTGTGTTCAAGTCTTGTTATTATATTTGGAATTCATCTAATCTTCCGTACTTGTGTATGAACGATATTGTTTCAGCCACCAACTGTGCTTCTCACCATCCATACGGCCTGCCATTTATCTTACCATACAGCCTGCTAATTGCTCTTTGATCTCACCGTACGGCTTCCACAGTCATCCGTACGGGCCTCAAAGCCACCATATGGCCATCTCAAACTCAAGCCATACTCTCTATTCAGTTCACTGTACGGTCATTGATCTCAGCGTGTGACCCTGAATAGTACCATCGTACGGCTTAGTTAGATGCTATCGTATGGCCTGTGTATTGCCACCGTACGGCTGCCTTCAGTCAGTCACCTTTCTCCCCTCATCCCATATTGCCGTATAGTCCTAACTTCCTTGCCTTAGCTCTCAATTCGATTCTGTACGGACCTCTTTCTATGCACTTCTTGCCCATATCCATATGGTATCCTGGGTTCTGTACTTCGCCCTCAGTTGGAGTTGTTCGGAATCTTACATTCGGCAACAGTACATTGACATCCTCCTTCACTGTGGCAGGCCACCTCTGGTCTGTAGTGTATATACGTGCCTGGAGTTTACCTTGGCCCCGACTACTATCACACTTTTCTCCCTTTCTCCTATATTGCGGACCATTGATTCTATGTTTTTTCCTTGCTAGTGTAAACTAAAACTCCAAGTATTCTTCATTGTTAACTGTTGGGAAATGGACTGAAACAATATGCTATTCTGCAATTTCTGGACCCAAACTTGTGTGCACTTCTAAAAGACACTAGGGCTATGTCTAGTCTCCCAAACTTCTTAAAGGGTTTCATCCTTAAGAAAGCTAGTCTCATTCAAACAACCGACTTCATAATCAATATGTTGATGGTTTTTCCGATGGGTATATAAGCATGGCTTGTAGGAAGTCTGGGTCATGCTTTGGATTATATTTCTCTGTACCGTAGATTCCTATTGGAGTTCGGGATTGCTCTCTATTTCGGAAGTGGAAGATCTTCCCTATTTGGCTCGCTCGGTTTTGATGGGATTCAACCCTCACCCTACTCCGTCACTGCATGTAATACTTTTTCGAATCTGGCAAATTGGAGTGCCCTCTCTCAGCAAACATATTCGAAAGAATTTGTGTGTTCAAGTCTTGTTATTATATTTGGAATTCATCTAATCTTCCGTACTTGTGTATGAACGATGTTGTTTCAGTCACCAACTGTGCTTCTCACCATCCATACGGCTTGCCATTTATCTTACCATACAACCTGCTAATTACTCTCTGATCTCACCGTACGGCTTCCACAGTCATCCGTACGGGCCTCAAAGCCACCATATGGCCATCTCAAACTCAAGCCATACTCTCTATTCAGTTCACTGTACGGTCATTGATCTCAGCATATGACCCTGAATAGTACCATCGTACGGCTTAGTTAGATGCTATCATATGGCCTGTGTATTGCCACCGTACGGCTGCCTTCAGTCAGTCACCTTTCTCCCCTCATCCCATATTGCCGTATAGTCCTAACTTCCTTGCCTTAGCTCTCAATTCAATTCTGTACGGACCTCTTTCTATGCACTTCTTGCCCATATCCATATGGTATCCTGGGTTCTGTACTTCGCCCTCAGTTGGAGTTGTTCGGAATCTTACATTCGGCAACAGTACATTGACATCCTCCTTCACTGTGGCAGGCCACCTCTGGTTTGTAGTGTATATACGTGCCTGGAGTTTACCTTGGCCCCGACTACTATCACACTTTTCTCCCTTTCTCCTATATTGCGGATCACTGATTCTATGTTTTTTCCTTGCTAGTGTAAACTAAAACTCCAAGTATTCTTCATTGTTAACTGTTGGGAAATGGACTGAAACAATATGCTATTCTGCAATTTCTGTACCCAAACTTGTGTGCACTTCTAAAAGACACTAGGGCTATGTCTAGTCTCCCAAACTTCTTAAAGGGTTTCATCCTTAAGAAAGCTAGTCTCATTCAAACAACCGATTTCATAATCAATATGTTGATATATTTTCATAGTGTCAATCCCAGGGAAGCTCATTGCTTTTATAACCTCGATATGAGGGGAAGTACAAATAACTAGGCAATGTGGAATAAAAGCCATTTTCATCATCTAGTCACTTAAGTTACTTTTGTTATAAAATGACTTTAAGTCATAGAGAAACTTTATAAAATAAAGTGACTTAACTATAGAAAAGCTCCTCCACTTAAATATTTTCCCAACAAAACCAAATAAACTCTTGTGACTGGCTGACATCCTCAAGATCAATGTTGTTAGCCTATCCGGATGGGGAGATAGACCAATAAGGCACCAGGAAGGCCTAGCGCGGAGAAGGGGACATTACAACTGATTGTTATTAACGACAATTAGAATTGTATGTTTTAGCTTACTTTTTAGCACGAAATAGATTCTATCCTTATAGATGATGTCATTCAATACTCTGTACCTTTCATCACAGATTTTACCATTCAAAATATCACAAGCATGCTGACTTCTTGAATGTTCTTCTAGTAGGTGATCCTCTCAAGAGGCTGAAATTTCTGAAAGAGAGAAAAATGAAGGGTTTCTAGACAATGCATCAGCAACAACATTATCTTTTTCTTTGACAAATTCAATGTCTAACTCATATCATTGGAGCTTACTCCCCAAATGTTGTCATCTCTCATTTAATCCCATGCATCTATCTTCTCAATCATAAACATGGAGCTTTCACCTTTATGTCACGAAAATGATTTTCTACACTTTTCCTACAGGTAGAATCCAAACAACCATTTCTCTTCCGCAATCAAACCACTTAACCAACAATACATTAGCTTAAATCCAAGATTCCCAGCACAAACCAATGAAGCACACTTGCGCCTCTTTTGCAGGGGTGAGGCCTACTATCCTTTCTAGTGATGAAAGCTACGATTACTAGTTTGCCAGTTTTTTGAGATTTGCAAACCCACCAACCTAAGCAAAACTCCTAAGCATTCTTTAAATATCAGTAGCTTTTAGAAAAACTTGTCTGTAAATTCTATATTGTCACCGATGGGTAGAATTGTATCCGAAAGGGTGCGTGACAGTTGAGTCAGCCCTTCGGGAAGGTATATGTGCACCGTTCGGAATGGACTTTGTAATCATCAACATCATTGAAATAATTGTAATGTGCATGTTGCGTATATGAATAAAGTATTTGTTTTGTGTTATATCTTGCTATACTACATGCGTTAAGTATCCTTTACCCTGTACGGTAAACATTTGGCACCATTGCTAGTCAAACTTGGGATGAAGGAAATGTTATGAAGATGAATGCCGAATTTGCTTAACAAGGATAGGAACAAGATAAAAGATAAGAATGAAATATGTATAGTACAGGAAGTTTTAATTTTAGCACAAGAAGCGGAGCGCAAACAAAAGCTTTAGCAGATTGCCAACAGACACCGAAGGGGTGAAGGGGCACAGATGGAGGGAGTGCATTCACCTAGCAAGCCGAGGAGTGTTGAGGAATTACTGGAAGAAACTCGACAGCATTTGAATTTGGTGGAAGAAACAAAGGAGGAGTTCCTTAACCTGTATATGCCAAGGGTACAGCATTCGAATGGAAGGGAAGCAACTCGCATGGCTCAAACTGCCGAGGGAGCATGAGCGTGGAGTGAATTCTTCATTCCCGATACACCTGACAAATGGATACAATCGGAGAATTGAAAAACTTCGCTTGAAGAAGAATTTCTTTCACTAGGTAACGTGGTTGTTGGAAGCAAGACGGTTGTTTGAAGTAGCGCGGTTGAGTAGAGAAATGTGGGTGCTCAGAACGTGGGTACTCAGAACATCGTGGGTGTTCAGAATAGCGTGAGTACACAAGTACCATAGAATCAAAAGAAAGTAGCGATGGCAGAACCTAAGGAAAAATTGCCAAAGTTTAATGGTGACGAAATGACAAATCCAATCAGACACTGCAAGACATGTAAAACAATATGGACAGCAAACGGTGTAACAGACGAGGATGACTGGGTTTGGCAGTTTCCAGTGACCCTGCAAGGTGTGGCAATTGATTGGTTTGCAGATGTCGACCCTCAGAAATTGACTACATGGGCAAACATCAGAAAAGAGTTCATAGTAGAGTTCCAATTGCTACGGGATGGTAATGACATTGTAGTATAGATATACAACACAAAGCAAGGAAAGAACGAAACAATCCATGCCTGTGCAAGACGGTTGAAAGAGCTGGTTGGGAAGATGGAGAGTCAACCAGCTGAAGGATTGAAGAAACGATGGTTTGTTGAGGGGCTACGACTGGCTTTGAAAAAGAAGATGAAGATTGTACCACCAGCATTGTACACAGATGCATATAATCGTGTGATGGATTTGGAAAGCGAACAAAAAATAAGTAAGAAGAAGAAGCACAAATTGTTGGATTCAAACGATTCATCGTCCGAGAGTAACAGTAGTGATGAAGAATCAAACAAGAAAGTTCGAGTGTTACAGAAAGATATGCTACAAATGATGAAAGAATTTAAAAATTTGAAAAAGAGTCTTGACTTGGTGAAAAAAGAATTTTGGTTTACGGACTGTAAAGAGGATGGCCACACAAAGGGCTTATGCCCAAAGAAACAATTCTGTGATATTTGCCAGGTGGTGGGACATTCCATAAAGGAGTGTCTGTTTAACATGACATCAAAAGGACACTAGCAAGTATTACTGATGCAGGAAGTGTCTTTCAGAACAAACACAAACAAGGATGCAACCTCAGGAGGTTATCACAACAATAATCGAGGCGGAAGGGGTGGTAATAATAACAATAATAACAATGGAGGTTGGAGTCGAATACAGTACGACGTGAGTGGACGACCGATGATACAGTGTCGTGCATGCAATCTCTAGGGCCACTTTGCCAGAGATTGTACCACGAAAGAGACACCGTAGCTATTATGCAGATGCTGTGGTCTGGGAGACCACGAAGATTCAAAATGCTCGAAGTAGGGGGTAAATCTGTTAAGCATCAAAGCATGTGATGAGAAGGTAGTAGCCATTGCACGTGAGCAAGCTAAGAAGGTGAAATACCCTGATGCAAAAGAAGAAAAGGAGAGGTTACAACAAGCACAAACATAGCTGGAAAGACAGTTGAAAATAGGAAAGTTGCAAGTAAAAGACTCTGCCGATACCTCGAAAAGGAACTTAGTTGAACAAAACATGATAAGGCAGGTAATGCAAACAGAAGTCCCTATTAAATTAAATTAAATGACCTCACAATGCCACAGTTATAGACGACCATTTTGAATATGACACTACTTTCGAAAGCAATAGAGGAAACAATAAGGTACGGTAGTGAAATAACGACAGCAGACCCAATGCTACTGACACTCACGACAGGAAGGCATCCGACAGTAGTCGAGATGGGCATTCTGGGAACTGTACTGACAGACACAATAGTGGATAGAGGGTCAGGCATAAATTTGTTATCAGAAGATATATGGAAAAAGTTAGGACAAACTATGCTGTGGCCACCTACATTCCAGTTACTCATGGCAGATCAACACAGAATCAAACTATTGGGAACTCTGATAGTGAAGCCGGTAATTACTGGAACACAACCATTTTTATTAGATTTTGTGATCATTCTACTGAAAAGAAGAGGGTATGATGCTATCCTTGGACGGGGTGGGTTGGTGCAAGCAAAAGTGAAACATGACTGGAAACGAAACACCCTATCCATGGAATGCGTAGGCAGAAGATTCATAATTGACTTACACAAATGGTAGGGGAAGAGGCAGTGTCATCAGACTCAGAGGGTGATGCGAGAGTGATGATGAAGCAAAGAAGAGAATGGAACCAGACGAAGGAGTATTGAGATTAGGAGGGTCGAATGATAATGACCTAGACTCGGTGAACGGACTACTCTACTAGCAGATGGAGGATTACGAGCTCTTCCCGAGCTGTAACATGTTGGGTGTCGAGGAAGGAAAAGAAGGGAACGAGTTTCTGAAGGAGTATAGTGAAATAAAGAAGGGAGAAGTGCATGTGGATGAGATGCCGACCTGCACGTTTAGTGAGGATAAACCTATAAAGTATGAAGAGCCTACTGTAAAAACAATGAATTTGGGAGATGAGGTGAATCCAAAAAATATTCTTGTAGGAGATGATTGGAACCCAGTTTTGAAGGCAGTAGTGTTCAAAATATTTATAGAGTACAAGGACATCTTCGCCTGGACGTATAAAACTTAAAAGGATTGCCACCAGAGTTATGTGTCCACCGTATACCGTTGATTGAAGGTCCAGTACCCGTATGGAAGCGGTCGTACCAAATGAACAAAAATTTATGCGGCATGGGTCATGGAAGAGATCGGTCGGATGCTGGAAGCAGGAATTATTTTTAGAGTGCAGACGAGTGAGTGGGTATCACCGATTGTGATATCTCTAAAAAAGGACACCACGCAGATAAGAATATGCGTAGACTTCCGATGCCTAAACGTGGTAACAATTAAAGATCCGTTTCTGATACCATTCATGGATAGCATTCTGGAAGAAGTTGCAGGGCATGAGATTTATTCATTCATGGATGGATTCTCGGGGTATAATCAGATATCCATCGCCAAAGAAGACAAATTGAAAACAACATTTATTGTGGAAGATGGAGTATACGCCTACAATAGGGTGCCGTTTGGACTATGCAATGCTCTAGTGACGTTTCAGAGGATAATCCTACACATATTTGATAAAATGTATTTCAAATGTTTTAAAGCATTTCTAGATGACTGGTCAATCTTTAGCACAGAGGATAAACACATAACGACGCTCAGAGAATGCATGGAGAGGTGCTGATGAGCGAGTTTGGCACTGAATTCAAAGAAGTGCAGATTTATGGTGCCACAAGGGAAGCTACTTGGACACATAGTATGCAAAGCAGGGTTGAAGATGGATCCGTACAAGGTTTGCGTAATCTTGGATATGCCACCATCGATGGATGTATTTGAACTAAAGTCATTTCTAGGGCACATCGGATATTATCGGAGATTTATTAAAAACTTTGCGAAGGTTTCCTATTCGCTGGACAAACTCACCTGCAAGGGTGAACCTTACAAATGGGAAATGGAATAGAATGAAGCTTTTGAGGGACGAAAAACAAGGTTGGCCACAACACCGATTCTAGCCTATCCGAACTGGGATAAAGAATTTCACGTTCATAAAGATGCATTGAATTATGCCATTAGAGCAACACTAGCGTAGACACGTGACCACGGATTGGACCATCCGATGTATTTTGCAAGTAAATTATTATCTAAGGCAGAGAAAAACTATAGTACAAAGGAGCGAGAGGCACTAGGGATGGTGTACGCAGTGCAAAAATTCAGACATTATCTGTTGGCGACGCCATTTGAATTCTATGTAGATCGTCAGGTATTGTTATATCTGGTAAATAAACTGATTATTCAAGGAAGGATAAGTCGATGGTTGTTATTATTGTAGGAGTTCATATTTAAGGTTGTGGTGCGGCCAGGGAAAAGTCATGTAAGTGCAGATCATTTGTCGAGAATAAAATCAGGAGAGCCACTGGAGGGAGTCAATGATGATTTTCCCAATGTGCAACTATTTCATGTTGCAGTACTACCATCTTGGTATGCATGTATCGGAGAGTATCTATCGACAGGACAACTTCCTCGCAAGATGCCGCCTAATGAAAGAAGGAAACTGGTGCTAAGGAGTCGGACATTCTAGTTGATCAATGGGCTACTATACAAAATGGGTCTTGATCAGATTCTAAGGCGGTTCGTCCTAGAGGAGAAAATTCCAAAGGTATTGAAGGAAGGGCATGAAGGACTGACAGGAGGACATATGGGGCTAGACACAACTGTGCAAAAGATACTTTTGGCAAGATTATGGTGGGTAACCGTATACAATGATGCCAGAGAGTGGGTCGTTGCATGCGACTCATGTCAGCGAGCTCAGAAACCATTGAAGAAGCACTTCATGCCTCTGAATCCTTTGCACGGGTAGGATCTTTTTGAAAGATGGGGATTGGACTTTGTTGGACCCTTGAAGGTAAGCAAAACCAGAAGGTACCGATACATCATGGTGGCAACAGAGTACCTGACCAAGTGGGTGGAGGCACGCGCACTGCTGGATAACTCGGCGATAAGCACAACGAGATTTATTTATGAGCAAATCATCACTAGATACGAGATTTCACTGCAGTTGTCAAGTGACCGAGGATGACACTTTGTTAATCATGTCATCCGACTGCTTACTACCGAATTCAAAATTTATCATTCATTGTCGAGCTTGTACTACCTGAGAGTCAACGAACAAGCCAAAGCCACAAACAAGATCCTGGTCAGAGTAATTTGTAAATCCTGTGCAATTGAGGGAGAAGATTGGGAAGAGAAGCTACCATCAGCCTTATGGGCGTACCGTAATTCATATAAAGTAACTATCGGACATACTCCATTCCGGCTGATGTACGAACAGGAGGTAGTGGTATCGAAAGAATTCATGCTACCGAGTTTGAGGATAGCAATCGAGAACATGCTAGGCGACATGGAAAGCTTAAGGGAAAGATTGTACAAATTGAACAAATTGGACGAGCGACGACTGCAAGCACAGTGGGCCACGAAAGTCACACAAAATAGGTGGAAGGCATGGCATGATAAGCATTTAAAATTAAACAAGTTTCAACCGGGCCAGTTAGTCTTGAAGTATAATGGGCGGAATGAGATCAGGCTACGAAAGTTCAAAGTTAAATGGGTCGGACCATACAAGATACGAGAAGTTTGGCAATAACGGTGCAATCAAGTTATGGACGCTAGACGGGAAAGAAGTACTAGACGCGGTGAACGGGCCGAAGTTAAAAATCTATCATGAAAGGAATGTTCCTCTGCCAATGAACAACTGAGAGAGAAGAACAACAATGAATAATGTATATATGTAAGATAAGTAAATGTAGTTGAACATATTTTCTGAGTGCAGGTACGAAAGTAATAAAGAAATAAAAGATAGTAATAGAGTAATAAAAGATAGGATTATTAAAGGAGTACGAAAGTAATAAATGAAGAACAAGATTATTAAAGTAAACGGAGTAGTCAATTAAAGGACCGTACGGCCTGGAAAAAAGGATATTAGAACCGTATGACTACTGGAGGAAGGAATATTTGACCATACGGCTTGTGGAAAGAAGAATTAAGTAGGCAACTCACCACCGTACGGTCGTACATAATAAGGGGAGCATAACTTAAACCACCATACGGTGGGCAATTACAAACACAAAATATTGTTTAAAAATTGCACCGTACGGACATAAAGAAAGCCACAAACAACTATGACTGTACGACCAAGTGTAGGAAAGAGGGGTTAGCCGTACGGTAATAGGAAATGCCATCAATAAAGTGCTAAGCATCTACGCAAAGAGGACCGTATGACCACCAGAGGACAGAGAGAAGAACGTTGCACAGGAAATTGTACAAAGAACATACAAAAATACATTGTACAACTGGGAATTTGCAGAAAGAGACTTGGAGGTGCACCGTACGGCTGGGGAGTTGTAGGAACCTGGAGGTGTATCGTACGACCGTACAATCAAATTGCTTAGAAGAAGAGACCGTACGAAAAACTTGTACGACATTGGTATCAGAGAGATAAGTTGTACGGTTTGTATGGAATCAGTAACCAGAGTAGGAAGCCTGTACGGTATTAGGAGGGTCATATGACAACAAGAAGATATATACATTGGCAAATTACGAAAGAATTCAAATCCATTCCGTACGGTAGGAACTTGGAAAAAGAAGAACCATACGACCATTAGCAAGCACACGGTTTTGCCGTACGAGGATTAGAGGAGGAGAGTCACCATACAATGTGCAGACGTTGAGTTATCTGAAATATTAGGAGAAATCACCATTCGTACAAACTCCTTGAAGGAGAAAATATTGCAGCTGTACAACCTCAGGAGAAGACAAATTGTAGGCGTACAATAGACAAAAATTGAGAAAGAGAGAAGCCGTACAGTATAAGAGGATGCAAGAGCCGTACGAAGGCCAAGACAAGAGAAGGATTCCGGAACAAGATTGTACAGAGAGGTAATTGACCTAACCAATTTGTATTTAGCAAAATGACAAAAAGTGACAGTTATGCATTCAATTGGCAAAAGAGTTTGGAAAAAGAAACTGGACAAAGATTCAGCGATGAACAAGAATGTGAAGAATTGCCATCTGGAGTCTGTGTAGCAGGAGGAACCAGTACAGGGCCAAGCAAAAAGAAAGTGAAGCAACCAACATAGTCGGTGGCTACAGATATTCCTACAACGCAGAGTGTTACATTTGAAGGATTGAATGGTGTAGAATGCTGAAAGTGGTGGCAGGGCACACCAGATAGCCAACACATGAAGGCCAACATTCAGAAAGCATAGGTGGAATGGGTGATACAAATGTCGGTATTCTATATCAGAGACTATGAAGGGTTTCTACGCATCATGATAGAAACATATGATAGGTTCTCTCAAATCAGTACGTTTGCATACCTTGGTTGCAACTTGGTAGTGTCATTCAAACCGACTAACTTCACATGAGTATTCGGGATACCTGGCCATGCTCAAGGGGAAGGAAAATAGAAAGTAAACCTAAAAAGATGAGCCAGGAAGTAAAGATACAGTTGATATAGCTCGTGTGTGGGGACCTGACATAGGCAGAACAGGAAGCTCTTTCAAACATATCAAGGGGCAGAGGGTTCAAGAAATCCAATGCGCAGGAAGGTCACTGGTGCTGTCTGATGGACGTGGTGAAGAGTCGACTCATAGGCTCTAGTTGCACCTCAGATATTTCATTTCCACATGTAGCGATGATGAATGAGATTTTGTACGGTAGGGTATATGATTGAGCAACATTGTTGGCCAAATTGATGTATGAATTCATGACATTACAGCACAAGACATTCTACATGCCACACTATGTCATCAGCCTATTCCTGGAGGCAATGACGCGTATGATGATCCTCAATGATGTATTGGAGGCCAAATTGGGACCACTCGTGCCAGGTGAACCACTGATTATGCAATGGAGACATCTTGATACACTTGGCACCAAGACCATTGGACAGAAACGACTGAGGCCAGATGGTGGAAACACGGACAGTGGTCAGGAGGAGACTTCTTCGGAGGAAAGTAAGACCGATGGGGAAGAGGAAGAGGACGAGGAGGTAGAGGTAATTACAGCTACGCCATTGAGATTCCCATGGCCTGCACTTTCAGCTATGACACATTTGACTCCTGTTGGTATACATGGCATTCCAGGTTTTGGTCAACTCAAGCAGCCAATAGTGATGAAGCCAGTTTCGGTTGTGATGTAGCTCGCCGTGGAGACATGAGCTATTCTAGAGGTAGTAGCAGAGGCACATTTGTCACCAACGGAGATAGCCACCTCAGAGGTAACGATGGAGCTTGCTTGTGAGGTTGGAGATGAGACACTTGTACCTGATACTGAGATGGACACGGAGGTAGGAGTAATGGAGATACCGACAGGCGAGGGGTTGAGGGCATCGGGTGTCTGATTGGACGTAGTAGGTTCTGATGTAGTGGTGATGGTGGATACAACATTGTTAGCATCACCTGAGTGAGACAGAGAGAGTAGAACCCAGAAGTTGAGCACGTACCTGAGCACGTAGTTTGACTGTACCCTAGCACCTCGAGTGGTGTACCTGCAAACACCTACGCGAGAAGTAGTTCCGGATGAGAACCCTTTGCAGACACAGGAGGTGGAGCAGACACAGTATGAGGGACTACTGCATAGTGCTGTTGAGCGTATGGCGGAAGTAGTAGAGAGGGCTATGGGTGTGCAACAGGAACATCTAGTATCGCCGGAAGCAGTGGTGAGAGAGATATTCTTTGCTGATATAGCAGCCCTAGCGACTCGGGCTCGCCAGGTGGTGGCCTCTGCAAAGATTTAGGCTTTGGACTCAGTATTGAAGGAGCTGGAGGGAGGATGCTCGATTGCCTTTACAGTCTGTTTTGATGAGCAGGGATGGCTAGATGTGGAGACTGCAGAGATGCGACAGGATTGGGCCACGGCGAGAGATCCTAGTATGGAGAGCCGAGTAGAGGCTTTGACTCACAAGATAGTGGACATACACTGGGAGGCGTATTACACCCTTCGGAGGAGCCTGGCATATCAAGTAGCAGCTGAGAGGGCTCAGGAGGAGTCAACTGCCAGGTTAGCCATGGAGAGGGCAACCTGGGAATCTGAGAGGGGTGCCTTGTTAGACAGGCCTAATCAGCTACAGAAATTGGTAGCAGAGATGGAACAGATAGCAGCAGAGAAGGAGAGAGTAGCAGAGGAGGAGAAAGAGCTGGGAGAGATTGCAGGGATGATGCAGTTAGCTTTAGAGATTCAGATGGAGGCAAAAGCAGAATTGAAAGTCAGGAAGGAGCAAGTCTACAAGCTACGGGCCGAGCTAAATGAGTTGAGGGTGTGGACGGCCACTACGCCAAGGATGCATCCCTCTGTTTAGTACCTATACATTGATGTAATTAATTGTTATTTTGAGTTTTGTTGTATTGTCATCTAGAGACGACTTTTCTTTTGGGGGGGATAATGTTGTCGGTAAATTCTATATTGTAGCTGACGGTAGAATTGTATCCGAAAGGGCGCGTGATAGTTAAGTCACCCCTTCGGGAAGGTATATGTACACCCTCTGGAGTGGACTTTGTAATCATCAACATCATTGGAATAATTTTAATGTGCATATTGCGTATATGAATAAAGTATCTGTTCTGTGTTATATCTTGCTATACTACATGCATTAAGTATCCTTTACCCTGTACGGTAAACAAAACTTAAGGAACCCCTTCTACAGAAACTTTGCAATTATTCGTTGCTGTTTCCTCACTTTCACATAACTTTATCTAGTTACACTATGTTCAGCATCTCTTCTACTCCATATATGTTTTCATTATCTCTTAATTCATGAGCAAGTCAATACATCTCTTTTGCTCAGTATGTGCTCATTAGCTTTAAATTAATTTGTGATAAAGTGAACACATCATACATTATGGTCCCAAAGCTTTGTGGCCTAGCTTTATACATCATGAACATTGTCTAGAAGAAAGAAAAGGGGTACTACAACAATAACAAGATAAATTATATTGTGTAATATCTCAAAATGGGGATAATCATTAATAGAAAAACTAAAATATATTGTAAAATAGGGCATGGACAATGCTGAAATTTTATTTGCTGACAAGTAGTTTTTCAACAAACTGATATTTATATTCAGATTATTGATTTGATTTATCTACTAATATAAGTAAATTCTGAGTATAGAATAGTTATAGATAGCACTATAATTCTGTTAAAAATTCAGAAGCGATTTATAACTTTACATTGTTTTTCATTTATTTTTCTGAGATGAAGATGATTAAATCTGTGCAGATTTACACACAAATGCCTTTTAAACATCTTCATACATTAGCTGTCCTTGCCAATACTCCCAGAAAACCAGCGCTAGGTCTGTTCCACTAGTTCTTTCTATTGCTATCTTTAGTGGTGCTAACAAAAAATGAAGATACATTGCTGTAGATGATCCAAATCTGAATCTATGGCTCTGGATCTCATCTCCAAATTGGTCTTCAAATCTGCTAGAGAATTGCAGGCCTATGGTGCTAGGGCATCAGACCAAAGCCTTTCCACCAAAACACACCCTTATGCCAGGGCATTACAAATCTGGATAAGTAGGAGATATTTTCCACAGGAAGTCAAATTGTGATATTGTTATCAGGATTCACCTCTAGTTTTTTGAGTTAAGCTCATTGACCCATTTTTCATGAGTAGTGATTCAAAAAGAACCCATTTCTCATGAGAATGAATGGAATACATAGAACTCATTCTATCTAGGTGATGATCATAGGGGTGAAGTTTCAGGCCATCCGAGGAGGTCGCGTGTCCAACTAATACTTCAGTTCAAGCATTGTGGCCATAGAGTTCCCTCCAAGATCAAACCCACATAGCTTGCTGCCCAATTTGCAAAAGTCTTCAATAACTGTTGTGCCTTATGAACCATTCATTATAGAGTCCCTTAAGCTCATCAATTGATGAGTAGGAGACGTTCTCCATAACAATTCAAATTGTGATATTGCTATTTGGATTCAACTGTGTAGTTTTTGAGTCAAGCTCATTGACTCATGTTTAATGAGTAGTGGTTCACAAGAACTCTATTCTCATGTGAATGGAACACTTAACACTCATAACATCTAGATGATGCTCATAAGGGTGAAGCATTAGCCCTTATTGGGAGGTGACCCATCCCAATATTACTC
Source organism: Cupressus sempervirens (assembly GCA_028749045.1). Classification (NCBI taxonomy): domain Eukaryota; kingdom Viridiplantae; phylum Streptophyta; class Pinopsida; order Cupressales; family Cupressaceae; genus Cupressus; species Cupressus sempervirens. Next base: position 674,349,143 of record CM053784.1, on the reverse strand, counting down.
CAACTCAAACAAGCTTAACCATTGAGTTTCCTCCAAGCTTAAGACCCCTTAGCTTGCTATCCCATCTACAAAACCTTCAGCAAATGTTGTGCCTTATGAACCATCCATTAGAAGACTTATCCATTTTTGTGTAATAATATTTATTACATTTGTTGAATCTCATCACCTCTATTGCATTATTTGAGTATTTCTTAACGAAAGCTTTAAATTCATTAAACTATGGGAAATATCCAGATTTATAATGCATAAATATTAAAATTAGCTCAGTTGTATCTAGAGGCATCTTTAACAAATGTAACATAAGAATGGAACCCAAATCAGCTGAACCAAATGTATTGAAATGAATGATTTCTAATAACCTCTTTGCAGTATAACTTCCAACAAGAAATGAAGATCTATTCTGATTAACAATCATATAATGTTCACATAAATCAAATTTACCATTTATGCAATTAAAAAAACCACCAACCATATTTTTATTAATCATGGTCTGAAAACTTTTTTAACCAATGTGGCCTAGTTGGTGCCACAGCATACATGCATTTTCAAAATTATTAGTTACATTGGCCGAGTTACAAATTGTGGATGATTTAACTTAACAAGGTTTCAACTTAAGATCCTTTTGCAACCACCAAATTTTCTCTCATCAATCTGCAACCAAACTTGTCAAATGTCATATGCAATCTAAAATCATCAACTTGAACACAAAAATCAAATTTCTCACAAGTACTAGAATATATAAAACAGCAGTAAGAGTTTTTACCCTCCCATCATTGAAATACACCTGTACCTTGCCATGGCCAACAATCTTTCTGCAAACTATTGTGACTTTGATACGCTTCTCTTTCATCATAAGCTTGTTAGGAAGACAATCTTTCCTTGTGCAAGGTCATATGATATGAGCAAACTGAGTCAATCAATTAGGATTTACTAGAGATAGTACTGGTAGAAAGAAACACAGATCCATCACTATCTTTTAAGTTTTTTAATTAAAGTTAAGTCTTATTATTTTTTCTCTCCTCGACGTGTCCCAAGTTCCAACCTGTCACTTTGTTCTTTTTTGGGTTGTAGAACAGCCTCAAGATTTAGATCTCTTGGAAGAATCTTTTCCTATCCCATTTTGATTCTCCTTTATTCTTGGGTCTCCAAATATGTAATGCATCTTTTGAGCCCTCATCCATGGATTTTCTTCTCATTTTCTTTGTAAAACAAAGTAGCAACAAGGGCATCCAACTTTGAATCCATCACTGAACCAGTTAGAGCAAGGATTAGATTTTCTTGCAATTTGGGCAAAGAGCAAAGTAACAAAATACACTTATCCTCTTCTTCATGTTTAACAGCAATGGATCTTAAAAATACCTTTACCCATTCCTTGCCATTCCTTGTCAGCCTTGTCTGAAAACTTGGGGGAGCATAGAAAAACATCTATCATCTGATTTCTACTTCTTGTGAAGCATGGAACCACATTCCAATTAACCCAAAGACAAAAAGCCTCTATATTTAGAATTCGAAGATGAAAGCCCACAATTCCTTAGAGTGATTTCACATGAACATCACTGTTGTGTAAATTTGATTAATCTTAATTTGAATTAAAACATCCCTTCACTGAGCAGCAGGTCGTAGATCAATGTAGATTTATAGATAAATTAGCAGCCACTGCAGAAGATAAATACGGGCTTTTCTAGGCTATATTTGAAACATTATACATGAATTAGATAATACGCTATTAAACTGCAATTTTTGGGATGATTTCATATTTATGTTTAATTGTGCAACGTGTTATTCTGGGCTAGGGTTTGTTATATTTGAAAACTAAAATTAAATGGGATATTGCATGGTAATCTTCTGGATCTTTCCAAACGGTAACTTAAACCAAGACAAGGCTGAACATCTTTATAGCACTCATCTGAGGTTCTTTTCTTGATGCTCCGTAATTTATATCATGTCGTAATCTTCAGTTTTTTGATGCTCGCAAATGATGGCTTAAACATTCTCACTTCTATTTGCTGCATTTTTTCTTCTTGTATATTCTCTTGTTCAGCAATTGCGTGGACAACATAACTAGCTATTGATGCTTAATTTTATTTATGCCTTATGTATTTTGAATTTTTGCGTCTTATACAGAGGGACCTCACTAAAATGTTCTGGCATGTACACCATCCTACAACCTCAATGGTTTAATTTCTCTTTAATTTTAGTTAGTTGTAGCTCTATTTTAATATATGTGGCAGACTTTAATTGCAAATTGGCTTTAACATGGAAAGTCAATCATTTTCCTTTATAAGCAGTTTGGGTTTTCCTTTATTCACCCTTGTCATAGATTTTCTTGTGTCCAGAACCAATCAGTGTTAGTTAAAATTCAGGGAATAACAACACTAAATATTAGCACATCAACACAGAAACCTGAATATTAAAGTAGTTGTGGTGGACAAACAAAATATAATTTGTGATGGGTCTAATGTGGGAAACTCAAGGAATCTAAAAACTGCAAGTTCTATGCAGGAAAATTATATGGGAAGCTCAAGGAATCTAAAAACTGCTAGCTCTATGCAGGAAAATTTTATTCTATTTAAAAGAACAATATACTGAATTACCAGAGGAAGATTAGTCAAATTGTAACTATGTGTATGTTGATTGCTTTTTGTAGAGCATGTAAACTTATATGCCATATCTCTAGAGGACATTAAATTATTGTCAATGTATTTTGGTGGCCTCTCTTGTCTATTCCCTTGATTATAGTATCATTTTTGCTGCAGGGGAACCAGGGGATATCTTGTTTGGAGCTTCCACTTGTTAAACACATAAAAGGCCCTGACATAAAGAGGCTTCCTAACATTCTTTGTGGTATCCTTCTGGATGCAATCTTTATCACTTGGTACATAATGACCAAATATATAGAAGACTGTTGGAAGTAATCTGGATCATTGCTAAAAGCTGCATTTTGTTGTTAGAACCAGAGATGCGTTTATCTTTTATATTACCTGCGCATATAATCTTTGCAACTGAATTATCACTTTAGTGCCTTGACTTTGTGTTTTGTAGAAAAATGCTGGAAGAAAGAGATCCCAGGCATTGTGTTAAATTTTTTTTATTTAGGAACATTATCCAAGAGTAAAGATTTATCTTTTCAATGGGAAAGCTTAATTAGTAATTGCTAAATTCAATTTCTAATGTCCTAGAAATATTATTAGATCAGAGGTCATTTTCTTTTCCTTGATTAAGGTATATAGCACCTTAAAGGTTAAATTTACTTGTTTATAAAATTGAAAGTTCAATGTAGTAGAATGAATATAGGAATCCTATAACCATTTATTTTATGTGGGAGCTCTCTTAGAATGTTAGAAATGATGATAGCTAGATGCCCATGGTAAATAGGGTTATATCTTATGGTTGTTTGTGTTGGTGTTAAACACACATCTGATACCCAACTTCCAAATGTTTCTTTAAAATATGGCTATAGTTCTGACAAGGCACCTAGCTTGTCTCATACACTTAGAAATGTGGGTATACCTACACCCTATTGGTAGGCATGCAGTAGGATTCAGTGACACCTTAGGCCATTTAAAGTAGGTCCATGATCACCAAACACTTACATTGTTGGAAATGTTGTCATTGGTGTCAACGGCACTTAAGACAATTGGAATTTGTCGACACTAATACCTTGATGGATTGCAACATCAGAGTTATAATAAGAGAGAAGATGTTACATTAAGAAGGAAATAATGTGTGATTAGAACAGAAAATGAAAGGGCAAGGATTGTGGCTTAAGGAAAAAAATGGTGGCATGTAATAAGTAAAAATATCTGACGCTATCAGGGTGAAAGTTCAGAACTAATAAACGTTGAACTAAAGAACAACGATTATACTTTGAAGAGTCATAAAAGGACTGACTAGTATCCTTCATATTGTCGAATTCATACAACCAGTGACAACATGTTCAATTCATAAGATACGCAAGGCAAAGGTGGTAATTTGTCTTTACAGATAGTATCACCAAAAGGCAGCGATAGATTTCAAGTAAATTAAAATTTGGAATCAAGTGGAATTTGTCTGTACGTAATACTGTGCATGGCTGACTGTGTTGGTTAGAGCAACAATAACACATCAAATGAAGAATGTAAGGATGGCAAAGAACTGGATTGCCTTTCAGCCACTGTCTGTCTTGAAGTAGAAGACACAAGAATGGAGACTATCATTATCATATAAAGTAAGAAAATAATGTATAGATTATGTGTTGCTAATGTCTTCGACAGTTAAGATCAATATGGTCAACTTAATGTTCTCTTTGGAATGAAATTAAGGCAGTGCTTGAGATTAGTGAAGACAGTGGTCTTTTATTATTAACAAGATTGAGGCAAGCTTGAGATTAATGAAGACAATATTCCATTTATTTTCATGAGTGATAGATTCATGTTGAATCACTACTCATGAAACATGGGTCAATGAGTTTAACTCAAAATCACACAGTTAAATCCTTATAGCAATATCACAATTTAACTTTCTGTGGAAATTATCTCCCACTTATCAATTGATGAGCTTAAGGGGCTTTCTAATGAATGGCTCATAGGGCACAACATTTGGTGAAGGTTTTCCAAATGGGGTTGCAAGCTTTGGGTTTAACCATGGAGGAAACTCCGTAGTTAAGTGCACTCAGGCTGGAGTAGTACTGGGATGGGTGACCTCCCAAGAAGTCCCGGTGCTTCACCCCTGTGAGCATCACCTAGATCTAATGAGTGCCAAGTGTTCCATTTATTCTCATGAGAGATGGATTCATGTTGAATTACTACTCATGAAACATGGGTCAATGAGTTTGACTCAAAATCACATAGTTAATCTTGATAGCAATATCACAATTTGACATGTTGTGGAAATTATCCCTTACTTATCAATTGATGAGCTTAAGGGTCTTTCTAATGAATGGTTCATAAGACACAACACTTGGTGAAGGTTTTGCAAATGGGGTTGCAAGCTTTGGGTTTAACCATGGAGGAAACTTCGTAGTTAAGTGCGCTCAAGCTGGAGTAGTGCTGGGATGGGTGACCTCTTGGGAAGTCCTGGTGCTTCACCCCTATGAGCATCACCTAGATCCAATGAGTGCTAAGCATTCCATTTATTCTCATGAGAGATGGATTCGTGTTGAATCACTACTCATGAAACATGGGTCAATGTGTTTGACTCAAAATCACACATTTAAATCCTGATAGCAATATCACAATCTGACTTGTTGTGGAAATTATCTCCTACTTATCAATTGATGAGCTTAAGGAGCTTTCTAATGAATGTTTCATAAGGCACAACACTTGGTGAAGGTTTTGCAAATGGGGTTGCAAGCTTTGGGTTTAACCATGGAGGAAACTCTATAGTTAAGCGCACTCAGGCTGGAGTAGTGTTGGGATGGGTGACCTCTCGGGAAGTCCTAGCGCTTCACTCCTGTGAGCATCACCTAGATCCAACGAGTGCTAAGCGTTCCATTTATTCTCATGAAAGATGGATTCATGTTGAATCACTACTCATGAAACATTGTTAATGAGTTTGACTCAAAATCACACATTTAAATCTTGATAGCAATATCACACTTTGACTTGCTGTGGAAATTATCTCCTAGATATCAATTGATGAGCTTAAGGGGCTTTCTAATGAATGGTTCATAAGGCACAACACTTGGTGAAGGTTTTGCAAATGAGGTTGCAAGCTTTGGGTTTAACTATGGAGGAAACTCTATAGTTAAGCGTGCTCAGGTTGGAGTAGTATTGGGATTGGTGACCTCCCGGGAAGTCCTGGTGCTTCACCCCTGTGAGCATCACCTAGATCCATTGAGTGCTAAGTGTTCCATTTATTCTCATGAGAGATGGATTCATGTTGAATCACTACTCATGAAACATGGGTCAATGAGTTTGACTCAAAATGACATAGCTAAATCCTGATAGCAATATCACAATTGACTTGCTGTGGAAATTATCTCCTACTTATCAATTGATGAGCTTAAGGGGCTTTCTAATGAATGGCTCATAAGGCCCAACACTTGGTATAGGTTTTCCAAATGGGGCTACGAGCTTTGTGTTTAACCATGGAGAAAACTCCGTAGTTAAGCGTGCTCAGTTTGGAGTAGTACTGGGATGGGTGACCTCCCGGGAAGTCCTAGTGCTTCACCCCTGTGAGCATCATCTAGATCCAATGGGTGCTAAGTGTTCCATTTATTCTCATGAGAGATGGATTCATGTTGAATCACTACTCATGAAACATGGGTCAATGAGTTTGACTCAAAATCACACAGTTAAATCTTGATAGCAATATCACAATTTAACTTGCTGTGGAAATTATCTCCTACTTATCAATTGATGAGCTTAAGGACTTTCTAATGAATGGTTCATAAGGCACAACACTTGGTGAAGGTTTTGCAAATGGGGTTGTAAGCTTTGGGTTTAACCATGGAGGAAACTCCGTAGTTAATCTCACTCAGGCTAGAGTAGTGCTGGGATGGGTGACCTCCCAGGAAGTCCTGATGCTTCACCCATGTGAGCATCACCTAGATCCAATGAATGCTAACGGTTCCATTTATTCTCATGAGAGATGGATTCATGTTGAATCACTACTCATGGCACATGGGTCAATGAGTTTGACTCAAAATCAAACAGTTAAATCTTGATAGCAATATCACAATTTGACTTGCTGTGGAAATTATCTCTTACTTATCAATTGATGAGCTTAAGGGCCTTTCTAATGAATGGTTCATAAGGCATAACACTTGGTGAAGGTTTTGCAAATGGGGTTGCAAGCTTTGGGTTTAACCATGGAGGAAACTCCGTAGTTAAGTGCGCTCAGGCTGGAGTGGTGCTGGGATGGGTGACCTCCCAAGAAGAGCATCACCTAGATCCAATGAGTGCTAACTGTTCCATTTATTCTCATGAGAGATGGATTCATGTTGAATCACTACTCATGAAACACGGGTCAATGAGTTTGACTCAAAATCACTGTTAAATCTTGAGAGTAATATAACAATTTGACTTGCTATGGAAATTATCTCTTACTTATCAATTGATGAGCTTAAGGGGCTTTCTAATGAATGGTTCATAAGACACAACACTTGGTGAAGGTTTTGCAAATCGGGTTGCAAGCTTTGGGTTTAACCATGGAGGAAACTCCATAGTTAAGTGCACTCTGGTTGGAGTATTATTGGGATGGGTGAATCACTACTCATGAAACATGGGTCAATGAGTTTGACTCAAAATCACACAGTTAAATCCTAATAGCAATATCACAATTTGACTTGCTGTGGAAATTATCTCCTACTTATCAGTTGATGAGCTTAAGGGGCTTTCTAATGAATGGTTCATAAGGCACAACACTTGGTGAAGGTTTTGCAAGCTTTGGGTTTAACCATGGAGGAAACTCCGTAGTTAAGTGCACTCAGGATGGAATAGCACTGGGATGGGTGACCTCTCGGGAAGTCCCGATGCTTCACCACTGTGAGCATCACCTAGATCTAATGAGTGCTAAGTTTTCCATTTATTCTCATGAGAGATGGATTCATGTTGAATCCCTACTCATGAAACATAGGTTAATGAGTTCGACTCAAAATCACACAGTTAAATCCTGATAGAAATATCACAATTTGACTTGCTGTGGAAATTATCTCCTTATCAAACAAGAACAGTAATTAAGTCAGTACTCTTCATTAATAAATGGAGTAGCAATCAATATGGATACAATAAAAGATGCTGCATTTAAGACTCCGAAAAAGAAGATATAAAAGATAGCAATTATTATTGTTGCCTGTGTAGTGCAAGGAAGGAACGATTGTATTATGAGCAACATAGATGTTTTGATTCCATTTAGAATTGTTTTGATAAAACAAAAACATTGATTGGTTGGTCAAAATTGAGAAGCAAGCCCTATAAAGAAAGCAGCGATTTACGATTGAGTTAATACACAATTTGAAAATAAGGCAAACAGCGGTTTTACAAAGAATGCACGGTTTTAGAGAGGTGTGATCTGAAAGGTATAATGAATAATTACATCTATGAATAAGTGGAGAACAAATAAAGTCAGCTAAGATATCTTTTTGTCATGAAAGACAACACAGTAGTGTCATTGCTGATTGAAAAACGTTGAAGATATTCTACAGAAGTCGGTGTGGAAAACAATCATTAAATAAAATAAGTCGCTAACATAGAGAACTCACAACAGTTCAAAGGAAGTCAATACAACAATCTTGTTGACAAAGAAGAGGTAGTGATAAAAGACAACTGCAGCAATTAAGCACAGGTGCATATGCTAAGAAAGAGTCAACGAAGACACATCAGAAACGACTCTGATAAACAGGTGCCATGTAATTAAAAGGTGTGATTGTAATAAAATAACAATTAATCATATGGTATTAGACATATTGAACAGTAAGTGAAAATTTGCTATATTAATTAATAGTCGCAAATAATAGACAGGTGCATTGTAAGAACTAAAATGCAGATTTGAAAAATGAAAAAAATGAAAATCATTCAAATGTAGTATTTATGTGCGAGGCTGAAAGACATTTATTGAAGATATAGAGGTAGATGTTAATACAGAAATAGAGAAGAAGATTATGCAGATTGAAAGACATTTTTTTAGAGTTTCATGAGATTGTAATAAGTTTTGTGGAAATTTAATTGTCACCATAAAAGCAGTTTGAGAAAGAGTGTCAGTGGATAAAATATTATCCATTATCAGTTGGGGTTGCAACATTAAGGTATAAAGTTTCACAAATAGAATGAGGGATTGATGCCTACATTTTTTTTGTAAAAGAAATATTTATATAAAAGCATCAATTTCACAGTTTCTCCCATTAGGGTTTCTACCTATATCTTGGGTCCTATTTGTGTTCATGATAGTTAGATCTCATGTGAATATTAGTATGTAATGAATAGACTTTGAGATGGAGTTATAGCTTATGATATTAAAGTCTAGGAACTTTAAGAATCTAATACTTTTGCACCTAAAAGAAATTTTTTATTGCTGCTTTTGGATTCGATTGTGAGAGCAGTTTTACATCATCATTTCAGATCACAATCGTGATCCATCATCAGGATCAAGAGAGAAATCATAATAAGAAAATAAAATAAGTTGCAAACCAAAATTCTCTAAAAGGGGGGAGGGGGAGGTTGAAGGATGTAATGTCCCCATTTTTAGCAGGTTCCTGGAGTTGGCCAGGTCAGTTCATCATTGTGACCCTCGTGAGCTGACAGTGGAATTTGAGGGTCTCAGTTGTGTGGTTATAGGCTTTCCAACAACCTATGGTGTGTTTGGCTCCATTTGAGGGACTTACTATTTATCGTAAGTCAATTTGTTGGTTCTGATGAGCTCAGTTGCATAGAGGAGTTGGAGGATGCTCTCACTTTTTTATTTTGGGCTTTCGGTTTGAGATCCAAGAATTTTGGAAGGAGTGTCTATTTATAGTAAGTCACCTCGTCAGGTTCATCATCTTTCATCATCAGGATCACTTTGGTGTTGTTAGATTTCGATTCTGATGCTTCTTCAATGGTTTTCGCAAGATAGGTGAATTATTATGATTATTCGTCTAAATACGTTGATGTTGCTATTTTTGTTGGTGTTGTTGGTTGGTCACCTCAGTATCATAGCTCATTGGAACCGGGATGAAAAGTTTTAAATTGTGGGAACGAGAAACAATGACCTTACGTGTCAGAATATCAAGTTATGGTGGAAAAGGTCATTTTCGGAGCCAAAAGCAATTAATAAATTAGAGTATAATAACACTTTATTATATTTTAATGTTGTGTGTGGGAAGCTTCTTAAGTGAAGTTCATTTGGAAAACTTTGTGCCATTTGGAGATTATAAATATGAGCCCATTCGATGAGTAAGGCATTTAATTGAATATTATTTTTCTCTTCTTGTCTTTGTGACACTTCTAAAGTTCTGAAATTTTGTGCCCTTGCTGAAGTATAAGGGTTTGGGATCTACAACTGAAGTAGTGTAGATTCTGTTTCGAGTTTTCATTCTTAGGATTGCATTTGTAGTTGTGTTGAGGTATACAATTGCCTTTTTTTTCTACTGTATTAACTGTTGCTAAGGAGAAGTTTAATTTTTCTTGTTGTTGGATATTGTTTTAGAATTTGTGAAGGCATTCGTTGGAATTAGTATATCAAATTGTGTGCTGGTCAATTTGGAGTTGGTTGGGCACCATTTATATCTATTGTCAGGCATTATTTTCTATCTGCACTTTGGGAGCAACATATCTGCAGTTGCATTTGTTTGTTGGAGAATTCTTTTGCTATTGCTAGTCTTCATTTCAAAGGGTTTTCAAAGCATGTCTATATGTAACTTCATGGAATGTAACTTCTAATTTTTCTATGTATTGTTGATTTAAATAATAGGGGATATTTGATCAACTAGGTTGTTGATATTTTGTGAAAATACTTAGTATCTAAATTGGTATTAAAATTAAAAATTTTCAGCTGTATATTCCCTATGTAATTTCAAAATATTTGAGTTCAAATTATTATTGCAATATCTTCTATTTTGCTGCTATATCGTTGTATCAAAAATTGCAAAACATTAAAAACAAAAAAAAGGAATCAATTCTTCATCACAAATTGTTTGAGAGCTAGCAAGGCTCATTACAGTGGTATCAAAATTTGCTTGCAAAGTGTTTGACAAAATGTCAAACAATTGAATTATAAAAGAATTTTGTGTTTGTTGAAGTTATGACTGGTTGGGGTTATTATAGTGGTATTGTAGCGGTTTCCTGCCATCCCGTGGGGTAGAAAAGTTATTTCATTTTTCAGATTTGTTATTGTTTGAGGAGTGACCAACACTCTAACTTTTCTAGCTATGGACAGATATCGGAGGCCTAGTAGTTTGGGGAGTTGGTGGAGTAGTGAGGAAGATAGTAGGAAATTAAATGCCTTGAGGAGAGTATGGAGAAACTTAAGCTTCATCAATAGAGGTTGGCAGAGAGCTTATCGAATCTTGAGGCGGTTGAGAGAGCCGCGAGATACATGGTTTCTGCCTTTAGAAGGTCGACAAGAAGAAGACTTGAGTTTTCCCCGATAGGTAGTCCTATCCACAGTGTCGATGATGCACTTATTTCACAGGGACATGTGGTTTGGTCAGTAGCAAAGGATAGCAACACTGAGCTTCAATCGACAAGAAGAAGACTTGAGTTTTCCCCGACAGGTAGTCCTATCCACGGTGTCGATGATGCACTTATTTCACAGGGACATGTGGTTTGGTCAGTAGCAAAGGATAGCAACACTGAGCTTCAGTAGATTGAGGCTCCTAGAGCTGTTGATGCAGTTAGTGTAGAGACAGTTGATATAGTTGTTACTACTGATACTTCACACTCTCTCGAGGAGGGGATTATTATTGGAGATTTATATTTGAGTTGTCATAGTGCTGCTCAGGTGCAGGAGGCAGCTGCTTTCTCAGGTGGGACCAATGCATGTATGCAGTAACCCAACTTTGGTGTTGGTGATTTGGGTGATACAACAGAGTCAGTAGATGTGGATTCATACTCTAGCATTATTGATTCACAGGTTGACGTTGAGTCACGCGTGTAGAGTTAGGTGTGAGTAGTTGAGGCTTTATTAGGAGATGTGGATGCAAATAGTATGGACACATGTGATGATACATTTGATGATACTATGAGTTGCACCAGGTATGATATCTCTTGCCAAGTATCAACTGATGACTCTGAGGAGGTTTTGGATGGGTCTACGCTTGGCCTATTGTGCCAAAATTAAAATTTCTTGTGCGGTGTGTATTTCATCTTTTTTCTTTATCTTATTCTTATCCTTGTTAAGTTGATTCGACATTAGTCTTCATTCCTTTGCCTTCGTTCTAGGTCCATGGGGCAACGACACCAAATGTTTACCGTATGGGGTAAATAGTTTAATGCATACAGATAATAGACAAGAACATGTAACACAATAGTACTCCTTTTATTATTCACATATATGCCGAAGAGATTACATAGTGCTTCCAATGATGATTACAACCATCCTCCAAAGTCCATTTCGGACGGTGTACATATACCATTTCGAAGGGGTGACTCAACTGTCACACATTCTTTCAGATGCTAATCTACCCGTCGGTTATTTTATAACTTTACCAACAACATGCTAATCTACCCATCGGCTATTTTATAACTTTACTAACAACATCATCCCTCCAGAAAGAAAAGTTGTCTCCGGACGACAATTACAGAATATCCGAGACAGATCAACAAAACGTGATACATTTGCTGACTAACTATAACAAGATAGATATGTTTCCGTCACACCACTTTCACATTCGTCCCATGCCTGCACCAAACTGGTCTCCAAAATATGTTGCATTGGCAGCCTTTGCTAACACAATACTGTTTCCTTTGTCAAGCTGACCTTGATAGCCACTCGTGTCACTTTCTCTACTTCCAACTCCTGGGTACACTAAGCCAAGTGTCGTTGTACTGCCTTCAACTAGATGATCAGCTCCTTCTGAGCTCTCCATGCATCCACCAAGACAACTTCACGTCGAACACCTACTCCAAGTGCCTCAAAGCGTATCACCCCTCTCGAAAGGCTTGCTCTATTGTTCTCTCCACCTCTGGTACACAGACACTCCATGTCGGCAGCAGCTCCAGGTCTCATCAATTGGTCGTACTTTCCACAACTGATAACTGAAGCAACTGGGGCTCTAGGGGACAATGCCCCCAGTGGGGTCGAGGGGCAGCGCCCCCGCCGGGTGCTCTCTGTCGCGATACAGGGCGGGGTTGAGGGGCAGCACCCTGTTGCCAAGACCAAATTAGCACTCTCAAACCCACACAAAAGTCCATGGAACACACCATTTTTGTGATTTTCTTCTGATCCCATACTCTTTTAGCCAACCATTTGCATTTTCTACCTGTTTATGTCTTTCCCTTTCCTTCGGCATCATATGTTATTCATTTTGAACATTTTTGATTTGTCGTCGCTTTTTTTTAATAAATTTATGCTCCTAATCTGATTGCTTCCTTATGGTTTTCTACCAGGCGAATACATACTCTCCAGTTTGCTCCCCCCTTAGTCGTACAACAAGGCATTTGTATGTAGCCGTACGGTGCTCAAGATTGCTTGCTATATGGTATACTCTCTGTGCCTTCTTTTATTCTCTTCTTCCTAATACCCTACTGCTTGTACGCTTGCTGGTGTTTGAGTCGTACGACCCTATTCCATGCCCACATGTTTGCACAGTATCCATAGTTTGTACGGTGCTAATGTCTGTCATCTATTGCCTTAAGCGTGATCGTACGATAACTAACGTGGTATAGAAAAACAATTCATAAATTTCTCCTTACTTTTGCACCGTACGATTAGCCAAGTGCCCATACTGTTTTTCCAAATGCTCGTATATATTTGCAGAGCTCAGAGAGGTCCGTACTGTGGTCACAGAATGGCTTGGTGAAATTTTGTACGGGGTCTTATGCTGCACTGAGATGCTGTACGGTGAAAGGCTTGGTGAAGATTCCGTACGGTGGTTTTAGGCTACCGTACTAAGTTTACCATACGGTGGGGGAAGAACCATACACTAGGATACCGTACGGTGTCTTTCATTAACACTCTTTTTTATGTTTACCGTATGGTGCTGGGAAACCCGTACGGTGTCTTGGGATGCCATACGGTGTTTTTTATAACACTGTTTTCTTTTTTTTTAAAATTTTTTTAATTCAACTTCTCTCTTTTTTTTTGTTTTTTTTTGCTCTTTACTACTGCTCCACATTATTTGTTGACGGGGGAACAGTTCTCGCATGACATATTTTTAACGTGGAGCCGTTCACTGCTTCTGGTACTTCTTTCCCATCCAATGTTCATAGCTTTATTGCTCTGTTATCGCCCACTTCCCATATTTGGTACGGTCCGACCCATTTGACTGTGAACTTTTCAAGTTTGATTTCGTTTCACCCGTTATACTTCAACACTAACTGGCCCGGTTGAAACTTATTTAATTTTAGGTGTTTATCATGCCGTGCTTTGCGCCTGTCCTGTGTCACCTCCGTGGCCCATTGTACCTGTAATCGTAGCTCATCAAGTTTATTTAAGTTACACGATCTTTCCCTCAGGTTTTCCATATCACCCAGTTTGTTCTTGAAACTTGGTACCATGAATTCCGTCAGCTGCCACTCCTTGCCGTCAATAACTGTATTCTTGATTTTAGAACCTTCACTCCGTACTGCTGAAGCTTTTATTAAACCCTTCCTCTTTGTTTCTTGTGTAGACTGTATGATGTGTTTTCCTTGCTACCAACACCTTTCTACTATATCTGTGGTTTGATGTAACATTTTCTTTCTACGTGGTCCGTTTATTGTGTACCGTACGGTGGAATCGTTCTTTTCTCTAGGTTCATACTGTATGTTCTTCCCTTTAGCTTCAGTCCTAACTGTCTTTCCTTCTGCTTCTCTATATTCTTTCGAACATTCATTTCCCTCTTCTTTCTCACCTTTGTTGACCCTTAACATATTACAGCTCGGAAAGAGCTCATAATCCTCCATTTGCCAATGGAAAAGGCCATTCAACGAGTCTAGGCCGTCCTCATTCGACTCTCCTTCCAATCTCAATACTCTCTCTTCATTAGGTTCCATTCTCTTCTTCCCCTTGTCATCCCCTCCACCTTCTGTCGCAGCGCTTCATTGATAGGGTATTCTTCTTCCAGTCATGCTTAACCCTTGCTTGTACAAGCCATCCTCGGCCCAGAGTGACGTCATATCCTCTCCTCTTCAGTGAGATGATGACGAAATCGAGTAGGAACGACTTTGTTCCAATAGTCACTAGTTGTGCCATTAGGACCCCAAGAGGTTTAATGCCGTGTTGGTCTGCCGTTAGTAATTGGAACGTAGGTGGCCACAACGTCGGCTGTCCCAACTTCTTCCAGGTATCTTCTGGTAGGACATTTACCCTGGAAACTCCGTCCACAATTGTGTCTGAGAGGACTGTTCCTAATATATTCATCTCTACGACCGCTGGATGCCGTCCGGATGTGAGGGCTAGCAGAATGGGGTCCGCTGCACTTGCTCTGCTTTCCTTTTCCCTTCCATGTTCTCATTCTAGTTTAGCAGTCGGGGCTATGTTCATGAGTGTTGTCCGTAGTTGAGGCATTGTGAGGATCAACTCATTTAACTTGACTAGTATTTCAATTTGTAATATCTCCCTTATGATGTTTTGTTCTGCGCAGTTCCTCATTGAGATACCAATAGTGTCCTTCAATTGTGATTTCTCTACCTGCGTTGCTTTCTCAATTTTTGCCTGCACTTTTTCCAATCTCTTCTTTTCTTCCGTCGGGTCGAGGTACAATTTTGCTTGTTTACGGGTGATTGCCAAGACTTCTTTTTCGTCCGTGCCGATGTTGATCAAATTCACTCCTGATTTCGGGCACTTGGCATCTTCATGATCTCCAGGACCTCACCATTTGCATAACAACTTTGGTGCATTTGTTGATGTACAGTTCCGTGCAAAGTGGCCCCACAAATTGCATGCTTGGCATTGAACCATTGGGTGGTCGTTCGCATTGTATTGAATTCGGCTGCGGCCCCCATTATTATTGTTGGTATTGTTGTTTTGCCCTCTTCTACTATTTCTGTACCCACCCGAAGTGGCACCGTCATTGCTGGTGTTTCCGCTCCCTCCCGACGTGGAAGTCTCGTGTCAAGAGCACTTGTTGATGCTCTCTTGTTTTCATATTGGAGGGGCATTCCTTTGTGGAATGTCCCATAATTTGACAGATATCATAGAATTGGTTTTTTTGACAGGACCCTCTTGTGTGACCTTCTGTCTTGCATTCTGTGCACCATAGCTTGTTTCCCTTCGTCTCTTTCTACATTTTCTTAAATTTCTTCATCATTCTGATCATATCCTTCTAGAGAGCTCGAACCTTCTTACTGTCCTTTTCGTCACCACTGCTATCTTCTTCTGAAGACGTGTCATCTGAGTCGGATGAGCTACTTTTCTTCTTTTTCGTTTTTTGTTCACTTTCTAAGTCCATCGCCCGATTGTATGCTTCGGTGTATGTTGATGGCGGCACAATCTTCATTTTCTTCCTTAACTTCGGGCGTAGTCTTTCAATGAACCATCTCTTTTTCAGCCCATCTACTGGCTTACTTTCCATTTTATTTATTAATTCTTTTAGTTTGCTGGCATATACATGGACTGTTTCATTTTTCCCCTGCTTTGTGGTGTAGATTTCTGCTATTATCTCATTGTCGTTTTGCTGCAATTGAAACTCGGCGATAAACTCCTTTTTAACTGCTGCCCAAGAAGTTAATTTTTTTGGGGATCAGCGTCGGTAAACCAATCAATTGCTACACCCTTTAGGATTGCTGAAAATTTTCAGACCAATTCATCTGTGTCGGTTACGCCATTTGCCGTCCAGATTGTTTCACGTCTTATAGTGTTTGATTGGATTGACCGTTCCATCACCATCAAATTTTGGCAATTTTTCCTTTGGTCTAGCCATTACTGTTCGAGTTTGAGGTACTTGTTGTGTACTTGCGCTATTTTGCACACCTGCGTTGTTTTGTACACCTATGCTATTCTAAACACCCGCACTATTTCGAACAGTCATCTTATTTCCCACAACCGTGTTATTTGGTGAAGAAGGGTCTTAGTTAAGCGAATTTGTCCATTCCAGAAGTGTATTGTGGACGAAGAGTTCACTCCACGCTCGTGCTTCCTCGGCATTCCAAGCCATGCGAGTTAATTCCCTTCTGTTTGGATTCTCTTCCCTCGGTGTATAGAGCTTAAGAAATTCCTTCCTTGTTTCTTCCACCAAATCCAACCGCTGTCGAGTCTCTTGCAACAATTCGTTGGTGCTTTGGTGTCCGTCGGCAATCTGCCGAAACCTTTGTCTGCACTTGGCCTGTTGTGCCAAAATTAAAATTTCTTGTGCCGTGTGTATTTCATCTTTTTCCTTTATCTTATTCCTATCCTTGTTAAGCTGATTCAGCATTAGTCTTCATTCCTCTGCCTTCGTTCTAGGTCCGTGGGGCAACGACGCCAAATGTTTACTGTATGGGGTAAATAGTTTAATGCATGCAGACAATAGACAAGAACATGTAACACAACAGTACTCCTTTTATTATTCGCATATATGCCGAAGAGATTACATAGTGTTTCCAATGATGATTACAACCATCCTCCAAAGTCCATTTCGGACGGTGTACATATACCATTCCGAAGGGTTGACTCAACTATCACGTGTCTTTCGGATGCTAATCTCTCCGTTCGCTATTTTATAACTTTATTGACAACATGCTAATCTACCCGTCGGCTATTTTATAACTTTACTGACAACATTGATAGAGTTGTTATTTCAATTGCATTGAGTTCTTATGGATTGTTGCTTTCATCAGTGCCTTGGGTCAGTTTTCAGATGATTTTGATATTAATGTTCGTTATTTGGGTGTTGGTGCTATAAAAGTTGCTTGTACACAGAAGGGATAGTACACAGTTCTACTTTTGGGATCCAGGTGTATTGTGATGTTCATTTTGCTTTGAGATTGCTTGGGGAAAAGCAATCGTAGGGAAGGAGGACTGTAATGTCCCCATTTTTAGCAGGTTCTTGCACTTGGCCAAGTCAGTTCACCATTGCGACTCTCATGAGCTGACAGTGGGATTTGAGGGTCTTGGTTGTGTGGTTATAGGCTTTCCAGTAGCCTATGGTGTGTTTGGCTTTGTTTGAGGGACTTACTATAATCTGCTAGTTCCGATGAGCTTAGTTGAGTTAGAGGAGTTGATGGATGCTCTCAGTTTTTATTTCGGGCTTCTGATTTGAGCTCCAAGAATCTTGGAGGGAGCGTCTATTTATAGTAAGTCACCCCATCAAGTTCATTCATCATCTTTCATCATCAGGTCACTTTGGTGTTGTTAGATTTCAATTCTGATGCTTCTTCAGTTGTTTTCGCAAGACGGGTGAATTATTATTATTCATCTAAATATGTTGAGGTTGCTATTTTTGTTGGTGTTGTTGGTTGGTCACCTTAGTATCATAGCTCATTGGAATGAAACAAATTTTTTTAAATTGTGGGAACAAGAAACAATGGCCTTACATGTCAGAATATTAAGTTAAGGTGGAAAAGGTCATTTTTGGAGCCAAAAGCAATTAATAAATTAGATTTATAATGACACTTTATTATATTTTAATATCGTGTGTGGGAAGCTTCTTAAGTGAAGTTCATTTGGGAAACTTTGTGCCATTTGGAGATTATAAATATGAGCCCATTCGATGAGTAAGACATCCAATTAAATATTATTTTTCTCTTGTTGTCTTTGTGACACTTCTGAAGTTTTGAAATTTTGTGCCCTTTGCTGAAGTATCAGGGTTTGGGATCTATAGCTAAAGTATTGTAGATTCAATTTTGAGTTTCATTTTGAGGATTGCATTTGCAGTTGTGCTGAGGTATACAATTGCCTTTTTCTCCTACTGTATTAACTGTTGCTAAGGAGAAGTTTAATTTTTCTTACTGCTGGAGATTGTTTTGGAATTTGTGAAAGCATTTGCTGGAATTGTTATATCAAATTGTGTGCTAGTTAATTTGGAGTTGGTTGGGCACCATTTATATTTGTTGTCGGACATTATTTTCTATCTACACTTTGGGAGCAACATATCGGCAATTGCATTTGTTTGTTGGAGAATTCTTTTCCTGCTGCTAGTCTTCATTTCAGAGAGTTTTTAAAGCATGTCTACATGTAAGTTCATGGGCTGTAACTTCTAATTTTTTTGGGTCTTGTTGATTTAGATAATAGGGGATATTTTATCAACTGGGTGGTTGATATTTTGTGAAAATATTCGATATCTAAATTGGTATTAAACTCTGGATTTTTCAGTTGTATATTCCCTATATAATTTCTAAATATTTGAGTTCAAATTATTATTGCGATATCTTCTATTATGCTGCTATATTGTTGTATCAAAAATGCAAAACATCAAAAAATAAATAAAAATGAATTAATTCTTCATCACAAATTGTTTGAGAGCCAACAAGGCTCATTATAGTGGTATCAAAGCTTGCTCGTAAAGTGTTTGTCAAAATGTCAAACAATTGAATTATAAAAGAATTTGGTGTTTGTTGAAGTTATAACCAGTTGTGGTTATTACAAAGGATGGAGACAGCTATCGGTATCTTGATGATTAATCACATTGTGTGATTTGAATTGTTGATGTAAAAATATATGCACAATCAAATGCAGAAGTAACATTTATAGATTCTCATGGATTGTGGATATCTACTCACTATTAGATAGATATTTTTCATTTATTTAACTAATTCATTTATATTTTTCCATTCACATCTCCCACCGTATTGAAATCTAATACATCTTGTGATGTCTTTCCAAAAATTAATTAAATTCTACTAACCACTTAATCTTAACCCTCCATTTCTACTTAACCTCTTAATCTCCTTGGTGAACACATCTATGACCAAACTACATGGTTGCTTACAAGAGAAACAACATTTCTTCCTATTATGTTCATTCTTGGATTCTTCTTTGCACGAAGATCTTGTTGATCAAGTAGGCGTCTAGACCATACATTAGTATTGAACAAAAATGATGAAGAGGAGAACCCTAAGACTGTTTGTGGAGATATTGGAGAGTAATGTACATTGTATCAAATAAGCATCCATATTGGAGGAACCAAGGATCAGGGGCATAGAATTGAAGGCCATGGGGAAAGAGAGTCCAGGAAAGAATAGGAAGGTAACCGTAGTGCAAGGGATGCTAAGCGTAAAAATAGAGGACTTGTACATGGTAGTGTGTGCAAGTGAAGCACTAAACTGTCAAGGGAAAAATAGTCCAGCTAGGTTTAAGGCATAGGGTATGTATCGACTGAGAAAGATGTTAACTCCCTTGGGGAGGCCACTTATTGACAAGCATAAACTCCTTGATTCACAAAGAATGGGTTGGATGGCCCAATACAACACTATAGGATGTGTAAAATGATTTGGATAGTGTTGTGAAGCTTTCACACCATCGCCTCAAAACTTTGGGGACCCCCCTTTTTTTAATCGCCTTGGCAAATTTTTGGATCATCCAACAATTTTGATTTGATTTTTGAAAATTTTGAGTCTTGGACACCTTCAGGCCAGTGGGGAGAGGGTTAGATTTATTTTTCACCCGGTTTCAACTTGATTTTCCAGAACTACCAATTTCATCCTTGGGCCGAACAAATTTTAAAGAGCAACACTTAGCAGGGTAGAATTGTGAATTTTGTACTTAGACGATTTGTTTGAAAATTTGGATAATTTTCAAAAAGTGAAACTTTTGCTAAATTTGGTCTTTTGGAAAATCTTAAATTTTAGGTGAATGAAAAAATTAATTTTTGTGATGGTGGAATCAAATTGCAAAATCGATTTTAGACTTTAGAGAAATAATTTAATTTGTGTTAAAAAATTAAAATTGCTTAGCAAAATCGATTTGAGTTGAATTGCAAAAATTGGCTTTAACGGATTAAAACTGCCTTGAAAAAATTTAAGCCTTTAATGAAATTGGTAATTTACTATTAAAAAATGGCTTTTGATTAGCCAAAGTACAGTTTTAATGACATATTAATTACTAAATCCTCATTAAATGGGAGTATTTAACACCTCCAAGGCATTATTTAATTTCTTTTTGCAATTTGGAACTAATTGGCAATTTAAAAAAGTAAATTTCATCTTGGCAAAGTTAATTTTGGGCTAAGCATTTAATTGGGGGCCATGCCTTGTGTTCTAATTAATTTATTTTTGCTCCCTGGGTCCCAGTCGGCCAGCTTGGAGGAGTGGAGGGAAAATGGTATAAGAGGGCTCCTCCCTCTCCCATTTTCTTCATTCCTCACAGCCTTCTCTTGCTTGGCGGTTTTTTTTTGGAGCATGCTTTCTTCTCTTGCTTGGTGAATTTTCTAAGGGAGCAGATTTTCAGACCTTGGGCAGATTTTTTTCTTGCAAGGGCAGTTTTTCTTCCTCCTTGGGCGATTTTTGATAGGCAGATTGGTATTATTTTTGGTGATTTTTCCATGCTTGGGCAGAATTTCCATGTTTGGCTAATTTTCTAAGGTGCAGATCTGAAACCTCTTTTATGTTTGGCAATTTTTTCAAGTTTCGAGAGTTTGAAATTATGATTTGCAAGAGGGTTTGAAATTCTCAAGTCTGATCCTAAATTCTAAAAGAAAGATCCGACGATTGGTGGAGGTAACTTCAAATTATTGAGAGTTGAAAGGGTTCCTTAAGCTGACTTCCTTCTTTCGTTCTAGTCTAAGGATTGCCTCCCTTGGTTCTACTAGTCTAATTGTCCACCACTTTACCATCCCGTAATAGGGTGACGAGTTGGAGGATGTTAGTACAAGCAAGAATCTTAATGGGACAAACACTAAGAAAGACAAAGAGGATATGATGTCCAAAACAACTTTCTTCTCGAAAATGAGGCGACTAATCGATACCAATGTTAGTACAATAAATATGATACAGGTAAATGACAGACTAAAGGAAGGACAATCCCCCTTGGCAAAGAAGATATACAGAAAGTAGTTGCACATCACTGCCCAAGTGTCGACACTTCCATTTCAACCATGATGAGCGACATTGGGATGGCACTTGATTTTGAAGACATCAGAGACGAGGATATCAATGAGAGGGGACTTGGATCGAGATTGGAGGAGTTAGGAAAGGTTGCTATAAAAAAGTAGCATCTGAACACCCTTTCCTCCCTCAATACTTTTATTGGATTCGCAAAAGAGTATGAGAAGGATCGTGAAAGGATACTACAAGCAGCAAATAGTGTGGTGAAATCAGCGGAACTCAGGACAAAGCACACACCTTGTCCACCTATGGAGGAAGTTAACGAAAGGCTAGCTAAGTTCATTGCCTTAGCTAAGAAAATGAAAGAAAAGAGAAGAGTTATATTAGAAGATCATTTGATGTAAGCCCATGTGGCAATTTCCCTTTCTTCTAGAATAGGACAAGTGTCTATTTCTGATTGGCTGCCATTTTGGTGCCTTCTCATTAGTTGCCACTTTTACACTTTTTTCATTGGTCCATTGATGAGGTGGCATCTTTTCATTGGCCAATGGGGTGGCAACCCTAATTAGGGTTTTTAGGATGTAATCTGGATCATTGATCTCGTTTTGATCTGTACCGTCCATTGTATTTTGGCCTCTATATAAAGCCATTTTGCTCTCATTTGTGAGGGAGTTATGTTGGAGAATTGTTGCCATAATACTATCAAAATTGTTCTCTATTCATTGTTGTGACTTGCATGGTGGATATACATGATCATTTTGGTGTATTGCATGGGTCTTCTCATCTCTTAAATTAAAGTAGGATTTTATTTCATGTTGCTAGAGTAGAAGTAGATAGCTAATTGTATGGTGATGTTGGTAGATGTTTGATAGGGATCAATATTAGACCACTAGCATCCTAGCGGCTGGTTGGAAAGCCTTGTGTCGTAAACTAGTTCATTTTCCTTTGAATCATTGCATCTATGGAGATGGGGCTGCTGGTTAGCCTTCATTAGATTCAATCCCCGTCCATTTGCTAACCTTTCCATTCATAGGAGTAGGAGTAGAATAGTGAGTAGTCGAAGGAGTAGGAGTAGAATAGCGAGTAGTTGGGTAGTCGAATTTCATTCTGAGAAAGTTAGGAAGGTAGAAGTCATTAGAACCATTATTGCCTCCTCGCGCAATCAACATCATCTAGCACTCATACAAAATCACCACCATCTCCATCTTCCCACCAAAGTCCAAGTCATCCTCAACAATTTGCGTAAGGCCACCTACGTGATTACTAGTGAATCACATTGATAAAAATGAGTGAGTATCCACAAGTGTAGGGAACATTGGAGTTATTCTCATATCCCATGAGCAATAACTTTTCAAGAGAGGAATTGTATGTTTGATATTCCGTATCAGATATCCAATTACTAATATGTTATGTAAGTGATACAATACTTGCATCGACAGATAGCAAATGGTCAAGAGTGCGTGGATCATTGGCTAAGAGCATTTCTTGTAACGTTACAAGGAATAACTATTGACTTTCTCAAGAGTTGGATGAGAGATTCACAGACTCTTGGGAAGCATTGAAGAAGGCATTTGAAGTGTAGTTTAAAGTTTTAATTGTTAAGAGATGATAACAAAATTGTGTCTGGGATCTACAATACCAAATAAGGGAAGCATGAAAATGTATAAGCTTATAATTAGGCTTGAAGAGTTTGGAGAATCAGGTTGCTGATGGTCTAAAGAAAAGGTGGTTCTTTGAGGATTGATCCCCTTGCTATGCAAGAAAATGAAGGTAGTAACCTCCTCATTGTTCATAGATGCGTATAATCGGGCAATGGATATTGAGAGCGAAGCCAAAACATTCTCTTAGGGAAAACAAAGGACTGATCATGATGAAATTTCTAAGGACGGTAGTGACAATGATTTCAAAACTGTCAAAGCCCTATGGCAAGATATGCTGCATATTATGGATCTAGAGGCAATTGATGTCTAGCTAGACACGAATGGGGTATCGCCAGACGTCCCTCCAATAGAGCCTCATAGCCTATATTTAGAGACTATTCAGAGACGAGAATGTGGGGATGCATGAGGTATTAATTGACTTGGTAGTGGATACTCATTAGGGTGAGTAGGTAGTTCCACCAATTCCAAAGATGACACCTACCTAGGAGATAGCACAACCAGTAGTAGAGCCTATCCCATCTATAGTCCCATAGACACTTGCTGAAGTTATGTTAATCGCCAGACACATCTGCAAGAGAAGAGTCATCATGATGATTAGGACGATATTATTCTACTATTGGGCCGACTAAACACCTATGATCTTGTCAACACAATCCAATAGTTTATTTGTCAACTAAGGGAAATAGTTACTTTGATGGATATAGTTGGGGACCTTGAGCTAGATTTAGGAGTTTGACCATGATTCCATTTGTTGCACATGTGGTTGAACGCATTCTTGCCTTCATGTGGGTGGAGTGCCAAAGAGTGTTTTCTAGGCATTGTATTTCCTAAGGGTCGCCACACATAGAGACATAGGAGATGATGGATGCTTGGCACCCTCTATGACCAACAGTATGGGGCTAACATGACATAGTGTTTAGAGAATGGTTCAAAATATTTTTATTGACAACTTATCATCAAGGGAAAAAAACAAATATCGAAAAATATCGGAGATAAGTTGGAAACTTAGTGGGAACTTATAAAATTGCTTGAAATGCATTTTGTTTGCAAAATTCAATAAGAGGAACTGCTTCTTGTTGCCATGTGTTGGTTTTTAAGTTTAAACATCTTCACCTTAGAACTGTTGCTTGTTGCCATTTTCTTCTTTTTTTTCTCCGGTTTGGAGATATATTGATTTTTTGGGTATGTGGCTCTCCAAAGCTGACAATCGCCATTGGTTTCTTTAGGTGTACAATTTTACACTTATCCTCTTTTAACTGAATCTTGAAAACGGTTGCACCCCTACATGCGATGGTCAAAGTATGCTTCTAGAAAGCTGCAATTTTTTCCAAACTCTTTACATCATACGACGATAGAGGCTTCCGTTTGTAAGCTAAAGTGTCAATTGGTGGTAGAGGCTTCCATTTTTTACTCTATGAGAACATTTCTTTTGTATACTTTGTGCGTATTTATATAATGCATGCCCTAGGTATATACTTAATGCCTTAGGTGTTTTCATGTGTATGCTTCGTACCTCATGTGTATACATCTATTACTTCATGCTTGGCATGTACTTATGTGTATAGTTTCATAACTTACATGTATTTTATGCTAAATATCTTATATATATGCTTCATTCCTTGCATCTATTTGTGCCTTATGTCTTACACGAATTTACATTTCATGTCGTACGTGTATTCACGTGTATCATTCATGCTTCGTGTATTCACATAGATGCTTCATGCCTTATTTGTATTTGTGTGCTTTAACGTGTCTTACATGGATACATAATTTAATGCCTTAAGTGTATGCTCCACGACATGTGTATGCATGTGTATTTACCGATATGTTTGCATTTTCTGTAATATATTTGCTTCATGTTTAAGGTGTTCTCAGCATGATTACTTATCATATCTGATGTGTTTCCAGGAAATTATTCAATGTGTGAGTACTTCTAACTTTTTCTAGATCCATATTCTTGCATTAAATAAAAATGAGATGCATGCTTTAAATTATCTAACCCTTCATTCTGCTTTAAATTTCACTAAATAAGGTAGACAGTAGTAATAACAAAATTATAACTGTTCAAGTAAGTTGCCTATAAAATAGTCATAAAGGAGACATGTTGAGACTAATTACCATTCACAATATGTTTGGGAGTCTTAACTCAAAAAAGTTAATGTGCTAATAAACAAATCACAACTCAACATAGGCAAGAAGACAGTTGTATAACCATCTTTAAACTTTCTATCGTAGAATGCTTGAAGCCATAGATGTGTGTTATACTTCTAAATCTCATCTTAGGATGTGGGAAGTTCACTCAAAATATCCATGACATTGTGTAAACATAAGTCGAAACAAAATAGTTCCTTGTGATTACAAGTGATGAGAGGAAACTTGTCTTAAGATTACAAACCTTGCGAATTTCCAACCAATGGTTGAGATAACTTACATTTGAATGAAAGACAGATATATGCCTTGAATTAATACAAGAGCTGCATAACAAAGGCTGTTAGAGGACCTGAGGATGAAAAATCTCCAAGGGTTAGTTTAGGGACCTTCACATTGAAAAGATTTGATTAAAATTGACATTGCTTGAGAACAAACAATCTTGGATGGGTGAACTGTAATATCCCCTGTTTGAAATAGGATTTAATAATAGATAATAACTAATAAAATTAAAGTATCAAAAATAAATAATATAAATAATAATATATGACTTGAGTTTATGAAAGGTCAAGATGCATGCAATGAAGTGTTGTGACTCCTCAATTTAATATATAAAAGGGAGGAGAGCTTATTTGAAAGGGGACATGAATGGACCAAGGAAAAGATGAAAACGAAATACAGAATAATGAGGTTAGAATTGGAGAAGAATTCAAAATAAACCTGAATTAAAAATGAAGAACAACAATTGATATCATTCAAGGTGTGATTAAGTGGAAGAGACACCACTCTTCGAAAAAATATATTAAAAGGTCGTACAATGCACTTGAGGGGGGGAAGAGTTTATATCGGACTTACATTTGCAGATCTGCAGATGAGAAGATGAAAGGGAAGAACATCAAAGAAAGGTGGAAGGCATAATTGTAATAAGAGTTTACAACAGAGTTGGAAGAAGAATACTTGCAAATATAAAAGAGGAATATACACAGATATTAAAGAGATGTATATGCAAAGATACAAGAGTATGTTGATGTGATTTAAGTAGGAAAGTATATGCCGACCTAAAGGAGAAGTATAAAGAGAAGACATAGTTTGAAGGTGTAAGTAAAATAAAAATTAATGGAGATGAGATAAGATAAATTTATTAATGTCCAACAAGAGACCACAAGGGTCTAGGGCGCTGGAAAAAGTACATCAAGGCAACAATGTAATGGACACCCAGGAATGCCCAAAAGCTGAACCAAAGCTGGAATTATATTAATTCTAAAAATGCTGCAATCAAGTACAAAGAGATGTATTCCAAAGGCCAAACCCTAAGGGAATGACGTCTAGAATGTTACAAGAGAGGATGAACGTCCTCTAATGCCAAGAAAGATATGTGATTCACACATCCAAACTCTTATCAAATGCAATTCACAATCGTCCGATACAATAATCCCATGCTCAACAATGAGACTTTCAGCCCTATTTATCCTTTTCTTCATCCTTCTGGAAGGAACTAAAATATTAATTAATTGCAAGGGCTAGAAGCTTCCTCCTTCCAATAATTAATGCATACCCTAAAAACTCCTCCTTGGAAATAATTAATTAAATCGAGAGGCTCCCGTCCTTCCAATAATTAATACATACCCTAGAAGCTACTTCCTTGTAATTAATAATTAAATTAATTAAATACAAAGTCAACTTTAAATTGAATGACTTTATAAGAAATTAATTTAATTTTTTCTTATCCTCCACTTAGACTTTGGAGAACGTGAATGCCAAAAGATGGGATCATTACAAACAACCAACAATAGGAGCACCAAACAGTGCCTAGGGAAATAACAGGCAAGAAAGCAAAAGAACAGAACAAGGAAAGACTAAATGCTCCTCACATGCGAAAAGCAATCCAAAACCGAAGGATATGGTCCAAGGCGAGGGTGTGCCCTGGGCCATCTCAGGGAAACCACTAAAGGTAGGGTGATGGTGCCGAGTGTGCCCTCTGCAATGCCTCACAGATTTGGTATTTCCGGAAGGAGGGCCAAGTGACCGCTTCATCCCTTGGACATGAGACTTAGGTGTGAAGAAGGCGGTGATGAGCTAGTCCAAAGTTATGAAAATAAGGCCACCCCGTTGGATGTCCATGTGTGCTACCCATCGAGGCTAAGAGGGCTCTAGTTCCACTCTACTCTTGGGCTTAGTGTGAATATTACGATGGGAAGAATTAGCATGGTTCTTCCCCCAAACCCTAATGTGTTTGTCTAAATTATAGATATTGTATTAATGCAACATATTATATTTTTAGTGACCAAATTATTATTAGATCATTAAATGGCTTATTATAAAGTTATAATTTCACTTAAGTTGAGGGTTGAGTCATTACTAGAAGGGGCCATCTATTTAATTAATTGTATGCCTAAGCCAAGTATTAAATGTTATAAAGTGAGTTGTGTTGGAAAGTTTCAAGAGCTGAGTTCTTTTGGCAAACTCTGCAATTTCTAGAGTTGAGTTCTTTTAGGAAACTTTTGGCAATGAAGGATTATAAATATGAGCTCAGTTCATTGGAAAAACTCATTTTATTATTTGATTATCTTATTTTGCTCTTGTTCTCTTTGTGACATTTCTGAGTTTGAAGTTTGTGCCCTTGCTGAAGTAGAAGGGTTTGATTTTGGGTGTGCAATTAATTAGCTTGAAAAAAGATACATCTGCAGTAAATTTTAGAATTATTGTTTGTTCAAAATTCAGAATTTTAGTGTTCATTTAGCATAGCAAACAATCTACAAAATCTTTCCATGCAATCTGAATTGGCTTGACAATCATCATTGTTATTCAGAAAATTGCCTTTATCTTTTAATTATTCGAGTTTGGTAATTTGGAATTGAGGAAATTGCAGATTAACAAACATTTGGAGTTCATTTCATTGGTATTAGTGTTGCTTTCCAAGTGCTTGATTTAATGCCAAAATAAAGAAGTTTAGTGTTGTCTATAAGCTATAACAAACTGGGGTTATTACAGTGGTATCAGAGTGATTTCCTGCCACCTTGTAGGAATTGGGCTTAGTATTTGATTGGTGATTTGTTTAGGAGTTAATAGCATTTGTTTGATTTGGCATTCAATAGTTATGGATGGTGATAGGAGATTCATTTTGGGTAGACATTATGCTTGCAGAGGGTGTACTTCACCACCTACAAATGAAGAACCTGTGATACAGTATGGTATTCTAAAAAGTTAAATGTGTGTTAGTAAATGAGTTGAAACAAAACCACAAGCAGATGTGAAATCTGATTTTGTTTTGAGTAGAGCGTGATATCGCTTTTCCAAAGAGTGAAATGTGATGATATAGTGGTGGCTACAAATGTGCGAGACATTTATTATGAGACAAAGCATGAGTTGGACACGCTGGATGTGGAGTGTGATAAGAATACATGTCAGTTTGAGTCAGATGCTGCAATTGTTGGCATGAGTTATGATGATCATGCATTTGATGGTGATGCAATGATGGGAGTACGAGCATACGATGATACAATCACATCGATAGCTACTTATGCGTCGGTTGAACCATTTGTTGAGGAGTTTAGCATTATGCAAGTGGTGTTAGATGTGTGCTCTAATGATAGTACACATATCATTGATGATGAGGTGAGTAATGTCGAGGCAAAGTCATATTATAGTTCAGATCAGCACAGTGGTGAGGTTCACTTTGTGGGAGTCCTATGTTTGACATGGATGCAACATTGTCTTATGACAATTCGCTTTTTGAGGTTGATGTTGATCGCTCACCTAAGTGGAGTTGTACTCAATTTTCAACATCTGCAGATTTGGTTCAATTCTCTATTGCGACAGTTGGTGATGTTCCTGTGTCCACATATTTTGATGTGGCTACACCTATTGTTGATACAGTTGGCATGAGTGTTTACCGTACAGGGTATTTTACCGACAACATTGTCTCGGCCAACAACATCATCCCCCCCAAAAGAAAAGCCGTCTTCGGACGACAATACAACAAAATATCTGAGAGAGATTGACAAAATAGAATACACTAACTGTGACTAACTATAACATAATAGATTTTTTTCCATCACACCACTTTCACATTCGTCCTGTGCTTGCACCAAACTAGTCTTCAAAACATGTTGCATCTATGCCTTTGGTAACACAATATTGTCTCCCTAGCCAATCTGACCTTGATAGCCACCTGTGCCGCCTTCTCTACTTCCAATGCCTGGGTACGTTGAGCCAAGTGTCACTCTACTGCCTCCAATTGGATGATTAACTCCTTCCGAGCTCTCTATGCATCCACCAAGACAACCTCATGTTCAACACCTACTCCGAGTGCCTCAAAGCGTAGGACCCTTCTCGAAATGCTTGCTCCAATGCTCTCTCGACTTGTGGCAGCGGCTCTAGGTCTCATCAACTGATCACACTTCCCACGATTGATAACTGCATTGATTGGGGGTCTAGGGGGCATCGCCCCCATCAGGGTTGAGGGGCAGTGCCGCCGCCGCCAAGACCAAATTAGCACCCTCAAACCCACACAAAAGTCCATGGAACACACCATTTTTGTGATTTTCTTTCGATTCCATACTCTTTTAGCCAATAGCTTATGTTTTACTATCTTTTATGTCTTTCCCTTCCCTTCGGTATCATACGTTACTCATTCTGAATTGTTTCGATCTGTCGTCGTTATTGTTTTTTTTGAACCTCATATTACCCTTCTTCTGCGTCTGCTGGTGTACTGCAATCTTCTTTTCCGTCTCCAGTTCCTACCGTACGGAATGGCTCCCTTTCCTATATTGAAGATGTTCCCACTTCTCCTTCAACTTCCTTGCACTTGTTATCGTACATCTTGGCTGTACGGCCTTCCTGCCTTTGCTTGCTTCCTAAAATACCAAGCCGTACAGACCATCGAATGATGCTTACCTTCTTCTTTCTGAGCCGTACGGACCATCGTACGCTACTTCCTTCTTTTTGAGCCGTATGGAAGATGTTTCTCTGCTTTTCTTCGCTGTACGATGTTCTAATTTCCCACAAGTTTTCAGCCGTACGGAAATGGGTCGTATGGTGTTCCTATTTCTCCAAGTTGCCAACCGTACACCATACATTGTTCCTTTTGTTCTCCATACAGTCAAGCTTTCTCCGGTTGTGTTCGCATAATGCCATACGGTCTTTGTTGTTTGCTTGAGCTTTACCCTTTGCAGTGCTGACTTGTTTGCTATAGGGGTCTTCTTATATCCGTACAGCCGTATGGTCACTACTTTAGGATTGATCTCTTTTACGGCCATACAGTCTTTGTGATTTCCTTAAGGCCATACTGTGCATTAATTTCTGTTCTCCTTGAGTGCATACGGTCCAATTCACTAGCTGCTTATTACCTGTACGGTGATACTTATTCCTCTCTTGAGCCGTACGGTGTGTCATGTACAATATCTTCGCCTGTCTGCCCGTATGGTGAATCACCTGTGATTTCCTGCCATCCTTTGTCTGCTCGTACAGTGTCCTTCCTAGGTCGTACAACGTTTTGTTCTTCTTTACTACCTTCCTTTCTTGCTTAAGCTCTTGATAGGCCGTACGGACTTGTTTTATGGCGAATGTATCCCTTCTACTCTCCACACGTGCTCGTATGGCCAAAATTCCTTTTGACGCTTGTTCGCACGGTGTACTTGCTTTGCTTCCTAAAAGGCCATACTATTTTAAATGCAACTGATTTTAATACTGGATTTCAGTTACCACCCACCAGTATGTTCTTTGGTTCAATATCATCTCCGAGGTTCATGGTTTGTACTATGGCCTCTTCATATTTTATCAGCTTATCTTCACTGAACGTATGGTTTGGTGTTTCATCCACTTGTGCTTCTCCCTCCTTTAGTTCACTATACTCCTTCGAGAACTCATTTCTTCCTTTTTCTTCTTCGACACCCAACATGTTGCAGCTCAGGAAGAGTTCGTAATCCTCCATCTACCAGTGAAATAGTCCGTTCACCGAATCTAGATCATCGTCCTTCGATCCACCTTCCAACTATAGGACTCCTTCCTCATCTGGTTCTATCTACTTCTTCCCTTCATCCTCTCCTTCTGAATCGGACGATCCAACTTCTTCTCCCACCATTTGTGTATGCAAGTCAATTATGAATCTTCTGCCTCTGCGCTCCATGGATAGGGTGTTCCGTTTCCAATCATGTTTTACTTTCGCTTGCACTAACCAACCCCGTCCAAGGATGGCATCGTACCCTCTT
The DNA here is from genome assembly GCA_028749045.1 of Cupressus sempervirens. Lineage (NCBI taxonomy): Eukaryota > Viridiplantae > Streptophyta > Pinopsida > Cupressales > Cupressaceae > Cupressus > Cupressus sempervirens. The sequence goes on along the minus strand of CM053784.1, from coordinate 674,317,628 downwards.
CTCTTCAGTGGGATGACCGCAAAATCTAGTAAAAATGGTTGCATCCCAATCGTTACCGGCTGTGCCATCAAAGTTCCCATTGGTTTTATCCCATGCTGATCTGCCGCAAGTAACTGGAAAGTAGGTGGCCACAGCGTGGGTTGTCCTAGCTTTTTCCAAATATCTTCTGGTAGCACGTTCACACCTGAACCTCCGTCTATAATTATATCTGTGAGCACAATACCTAGAATGCCCATCTCCACTACCGACGGATGTCTTCCTGTCATAAGTGCCAGTAGCATCAGGTCTGCTGCCGTTGTTTCATTACTATCCCTTGTTTCCTCCATTGCTCTCGGGGACGGTGTCATATTCATAATAGCCGTACGTAATTGTGGCATTGTGAGAAGGTCATTTAGTTTAATAGGAATTTCCTTTTGCATTATCTGCCTCATCATGTTTTGTTCCGCCAAGTTCCTTTTCGAAGTTTCGGCAGTATCTTTGACTTGTGATTTCCCTATTTTCATCTGGTTTTCTATCTCTGTTCGTGCTTTTTGTAGCCTCTCCTTATCTTCTTCTGCATTCGGGTATTTCGCTTTCTTTGCCTGCTCCCGTGTGACTGTGAGTATTTCTCATCACACGTTTTGATGCTTAATAGATTTACCCCTTGTTTTGGACATTCTGAATCTTCGTGGTCCCTTGGACCACACCATCTGCATAGTAGCTGTGGCATCTCCTTTGTAGTACAGTCCTTAGCAAAGTGGCCCCAAAGATTGCATGTCTGACATTGTATCATCGGCCGTCCACTTGCGTCATACTGTATTCGACTCTGGCCTTCATTGTTATTGTTGTTGTTATTTCCACCCTTTCTGCGTCTATTATTGTTGCGATATCCCCCCGAAGTTGCATCATTGTTTGTGTTATTGCCGTTGGACACTTCGTATGGCCATTCTCTTTACAATCTGTGAACCACAATTCTCCCTTCATTGTGTCCAGATTCTTTTTCAAATTCTTAAATTCTTCCATCATTCAGAGCATATCTTTTTGTAATGCTCAGACCACCTTGTTTGATTCCTCGTCACTACTGCTACTTTCAGATGATGAATCCTTTGAATCCGATGATTTATGTTTTTTCTTCTTGTCTTTTGTTCACTTTCTAGATCCATCGCACGACTATATGCATCGGCGTACAACGTTGGTGGTACAATCTTCATCTTTTTCAGGGCCAGCCGTAGCCCCTCCACAAACCATCTTTTTTTCAAACCATCCACGGTTGACTTTCCATCTTCCCAACTAGCTCTTTTAGCCATCTGGCATATGCCTGAATTGTTTCATTCTTCCCTTGCTTGGTACTATATATCTTTGCTACTATTTCATTATTGTCCCGTAGCAATCAGAACTCTGCTATAAACCCTTTTCTAATGTCCACCCATGTTAGTTTTTGAGGGTTGGTGTCTGAAAACCAATCAATTACCACACCCCATAGGGTTGCTGGGAACTGTTTGACCCAATCGTCCTTGTCCGTCACACCATTTGTTGTCCATATGGTTTCTCATGTTTTGCAATGTCTGATTGGATCTGCCGTACCAACACCATTAAACTTGGGTAATTTTTCTTTTGGACCAACCATCGGTACCCTTCCTTTCTTTTGTTGTGCACTATTGTTTGTACCCGCATTGTTCTGTACTCCCGTACCAGTTTAAACACCCGTGTTGTTCTGTACTCCCGTATCGCTCTGAACACCTGCATTGTTCTGTACTCTCATACCGCTTTGGACACCCACGTTGTCTTGTACTCCCGTATTGCTCCGAACACTTACATTTTCAAGTGGTGTGAAGGCTTCCTCAAGGACTTGGTTGTTTCAATCAAACTGTATTTTCTCGTTAGGTGTATCAGGGACGAAGAGTTCACCCCACACTCGAGTTCCTTTAACACTCCGAGCTGTGCTGGTCCTTTCCCTTTCGTTTGGATTCCCCCTCGGCGTATACAAGTTTGCCAATTCTTCCTTTGTTTCTTCGATCACCCTTCGCCTTTCTCGAGCTTCTTCTATCAACCTTTCTCTTGATCAACTTGGTGACTGCACTTTGTTCGTTAGTACTCCCGTGGTACCATGGTCACCTCCCGTGACACCATTGCCGTACCCTTCGACGAGTTGTTGAAGTCTGTGCCTCTGGTTGCTTTGCTGTGTGCAGTTTAATATTTTCCATGCGACACATATGCTGTCATCTTCTGGAATCTTATTTCTATCTTTATTCAATGTGTTTGGCATTCATAGCACCCGGTCCTTATAGGCAACGGTGCTTAATGTTTACCGTACAGGGTATTTTACCAACAAAATTGTCTTGGCGACAATATAGATTTTACCGACAACAATGAGTGCATATGGTTCTCTTGTAGCTACATCTTTTTCAGGGATTGTTGGTGATGATCAGGATTCTAGTCTAGTATATATTATGTGGGTGTTGACCGAGAAGGAGTATGTAGAGATTTCCTGTGGAGTTGTCTTTTGGTGATGATCAGGATTCCAATCCAGTATATATTATGTGGGTGTTGATCGAGAAGAAGAGTATGCTAAGATTTCCTGTGGAGTTGTCTTTTTGTGATATCCTAACTCCTACATCATCAACATAGGTTTTGATTGCTATGCTGTAAATTATATTGTTGGTCCTGATGATGTTAGAAGTATGCATTTGGTTCAATGTTGATAGGGGTCTCACATAATTCTTCATTTGGGATCAAGGTGGAGGTTGCAGTTAACTGTGTTGCCAGATTGCTTGAAGACAAGCAATTTTAGGGAGGGAGGGCTATAATGTCCCCATTTTCACTAGTATCAGAGTTTGAGAGATTAGCCTATTATTGTGATCCTCGTAGACTAATTATTAGTGTAACCCGGGTGTGTGCACCAACCCTAAAACTCCCCCGCACCAGGTGCGTGTACATCCTAGGTGCAGATACATTGCACACCTGAGTATCGCAACTGCAACCAAAACATGATTGCACCATGGCTGTACTAGTTGACGTACCTAAGCAAGACGCGGGTGCGTCCTAGGTGCAGGGGTGCATGTGGGCTGCATCCAAGGTGCGATTGATGACTAGTTGTAAAAGTCAAAAAAAAAAGGTTTTGCTTTTTTTTTTTATTGTTTTTTAAGCATGGGACTATGTATGGGGTGTGACCATGTGGGGTGTGGCCGACGATTTACATAGTACTATGCATGCTTTATATTTTTCCATTTATCATTATCATTATTATGTTTAAAAGTTTTAGTATTTTACTAAATTCAATGGTCATTGGTAATGGTTATGAAGTTTCCAGTTTCAAGTTTGAACTTATGGTTTGTGAATCGCATTTCAATTTTCTATATTCAACTCTATATGTGGTATGTTATATTGAGGTATCATTTCATAATTAGCATTTTTGGTCATATTTGTATACTACGCAACCTCCAACCCCTCCGTCCCTCCACAGTCCCCAAATTGAGGCCCATTTTTTTCTAGCACCCGAAACTCGTCCAAACGTCCCCCCACATCGTCGCACCCCCATGCCGGTGTAACACTGCTAATTATTTTGCTAATTATTTTGAATAGAGGGTTTTTTGAGGCAGTGACATGGCTTGGGAGGGTCTTGTCTTCTCCACATTCAGTAAGCTACAGGTTGGACTTCATTTGGGCCTAGATTTGTGTACTTACTATTTGTGGTAAGTCGGGTGTTAATTGAGATGGACTCTTTCTATTTTTGGAAAGTGCATTTGGTCACATGGAGAATTTATAGGTGGGACTCCTATTTCAGATGACATTTAAATGATGAGTATTTTCGGATTTATTATATTTTTAGTGGCCAAATTATTATTAAATTATTAAATGGCTTATTACAAAGTTATAATTTCACTTAAGTTGATGGTTGAGTCATAATTGGAAGGGCCATTTATTTAATTAATTGTATGCTTAAGCCAAGTATTGAATGTTATAAAGTGAGTTGTGTTGGAAAGTTTCAAGAGCTGAGTTCTTTTGGGAAATTCGGTAGTTTATGGAGTTGAGTTCTTTTAGGAAACTTTTGGCAATAAGGGTCTGTTTGGTTCTTAGAAGATGACAGGAATTAGCTTTTTCAAAATCTGGATTTGAAATTTTTTGTGTTTGTTTCAAAATTGGCAAAATGGATTTAGCATTCCAGACTTCCAATTTTGCCTCAAAATTAGGTTTTCCAACTTCCTACTAGCAAATAGGAATTGAAAATCAAAACCTGGTTATTTTTTTTAAGGATTATAAAAATAATAGATTGGACTACTTTTTAAAATTTTCCTTCAACTCCAAGCTTACGCATAAAAATGTGTCTTCACATGCATCTTCTGAGTGAAACAAACAGTTTAAGTAAAATCCCAAAAATCAGAATGAAGATTTGCAAAACCTTGATCTGGCTAAACCAAGGTTTGTAGAAATTCTGGTTTTTTAAATTCCATGAACCAAATGGACCCTAAAGGATTATAAATACGAACTCATTGCAGGCATCCGATTATTTGATTATCTTATTTTGCTCTTGTTGTCTTTGTGACATTTTCGAGTATGAAGTTTGTGCCCTTGTTGAAGTATAAGGGTTTTATTTTGGGTGTGCATTTAATCGACAGCTGAAGTATTGTGGATTAAATTTGAGACTTGTTTAAGGCTGAAAATCTGAGTCTTCTTTTTATATATGCTGTTGCTAAGAAGACGTTGAGGAGTTGGTAGAAATTGGTAGAATTAATTACTGTTTATTACATCTTCTGCTAGGCATTGGAGATTATCATTCCTTTTGGCATTATTAGGGCCTGCTATTGGTCACCTATACTACTGCAAAGGTGATTGCCACTGTGAAATTTGGCACTACATTTCCAGATTTGTTGTCACTGCTGTTGGGGGTTTTTGGCATCGCATTTCAGAATGCCAGGGCTTTACACGTTGGTATTGATATCCCTAAGTGGCTACCTGTTCATGAGCAATACATTTCACTGTTTTTCCATCTGCCACAGGCCTTTTTGAATACCATAGTCCAGGCATTGAGCTGCTGCAACTGGGCGTCCCTCTCTTCTGTTTGGGACACCATTCTATGTGTAATTATGGTTACCAGTTTGGGTGTGCTTGTGGAATCTGCTCATTAGGTGCATCGAATTTATGTTGCAATTCTGATTTCATAATTAGCTTGGAAAATGATACATTTGCAGTAAATTTCAGAATTATTGTCTGTTAAAAATTCACAATTTTAGTGTTCATTTGGCATAGCAAACAATCTGCAAAATCTTTCCATGCAATCTGAATTGGCTTAACCATCATCTTTGTTATTCTGAAAATTGACTTTATCTTTTAATTATTTGAGTGTGGTAGTTTGGAACTGAGGAAATTGTGGACCAACAAATATTTAGAACTGTTTGCCAAGTGTTTGATTTAATGTCAAAATAAAGAAGTTTAGTGTTGTCTAAGCTATAACCAATTGGGGTTATTACATTAGCTTTCTTCCCAACTACAATCCTCAGCTAATGCTTCGACTTTCAGTTCATTCTTAGGATGGGCTCCGACTTGGGAGTCATTTGACTGGCTTTTCCTCAGATGTTGCTCATAATCTTTGTCTTTGTTCTCTTTGTTCTACAATTATTAAAGATGGCCCACTTACTTGGTCTTGACCACCTTGTGGCCTTTTCTTGCCTTTATTGGGATCCAAGGGCATGATAACACAATCTTGACTCAATTTCTTTTAAGCCAGTGATGTCAAATGTCTACTCCAATAGGGTTATTGTTGTGGTAAATCATTGTTATTGTAGTTTTATTAAACAAAGGAGATGAAAGCTCCTTATATAGATTTACAAAGACAATGTTTCTAAAAGGAACAATCATGAACTAAAGACTAAGATTACCATTAAACAAATATTACAATGTTCTAATAGCATCCCTTAATGGTCACCATCGAACTACCATGGAGAAGACACAATCTCAGAACATTTTGCTGCTGTTGAGACCCTCCTTGGATTTGCAAAATGTTGATAACCAAGAAATTGTCGAATCTGATGTTTGGTAACAAAGATATTACACCATGTAGCTAAAGGCATTGAGATGAAACGAAAACCACAATTTTGAGGAAAATTGCTAAACCCTTCTTTTTTTGCAGATGAGCACTACATCCCCAAATAGACAGCAAGATGATTCACCAAGGACGATTGTAGATGAGCACTATGGATCAAAATAGACTACAAAAAGCCAAAAATTTTAAGGAGAAAAGCCAAGAAAACCAGACAAATTTTAAGGTAGAAAATCAATCAAAACCAGACAACATAATGAGACATGGATCAGAGCATACAAAGCTTTTTTTTTGAGGGAAAATAGTAAAACCCAATAGATAAATTTTGAGGAAAGAATTATGAAAACCCAACAAATAATTTTTGAGGAAAAACTTATTAAAACCCAACAAATATTTTTTGAACAAAAAATTATTAAAACCCATCACAATTTCTTAAGGGGAAAAAGGTATGAAATGAAACCCATGAGAGAAACCTTCATGCTGCAAAACATGAGACTTTGTGTGGCAAACAACATTTGCAAGCAACATGCAACTCACAGAAAACACGTGCAAGTGCATGCAACAAACATGCAAACATATACAACCCCCGAAATTAGAGACTTTTGCTCAAATACAAAAATCATGCGATCAAAACTCTTGACCAAGCTTGCAATTTTTAACAAAAATCTTCAAAGACAAACCACAAAATTTTCAAAAAATGCCTCTCACAATTTTTACTTCAAAAAATCAAAAAACAAATTTTTGGAAGAAACTCCAAGTTAGAAGAGGCCTTAAAAAAATCACCAATTTTATGAAATCCCATTGATCCATTCTGATACGATGTTATGGTAAATTGATGTTGTTATCTTGTTTTATTAAACAAAGGAAATGAAAGCTCCTTATATAGATATATAGGCGATGTTTCTAAAAGAAATAATCATGAACTAAAGATGGAAACAGAAACTGCCTTATAGATATAAACTAAAGACTAACTAAGATGACCATTACAGAAACATTACAATATTCTAATAGTTATGTTACTTACAACACAGAGTAAAGGAGAATAGAGCATACAAAACACAGAACATCAAACACAATTGTAGTTTTAGAAAGGTAGAGTGTTTTATTCCTTTCAAAGGATATGCAAATAAGTGTGACAATTCACAGACTGTCCCGATTACAACAAAATGAGTACATAAATAGGAGTCCTCAGTTGGTCAAGCTTACCAACTGCCAAGAACTGCCAACTAACCAACTACTTGTAGGGAACTAACAATCCAGTTACAACACAGTTAACTTGGTCCATGTGGCCAACTACAGCTGTTAAGTATACTTTGAGTTTTGCTTTTATTCGAGGCAAGGAAAATTATACCATTTACAGATATAAAGATTTCTTTTGAATCAATATCATGTTTCAAATTGGAGCCTTTGTACTTATTTTAGGGAAAAAAAGTTAGTTCTCATCTGCCATTGACACACTTATAATAGATACACTCCTTTTGCCATTTCTCTTGTGTAGATACCTGCACTCTGCAGCCATGCAACATTAAAGTTGCATTTCTTTCAAAGGTATATCCGTGATTCCGTAGTTTGATCTATTTTATGGAACAAATACAAGAACATGCATTGGTAGCAACTTCATGTTTATATTTTTTATATTCGACTTTTAATTATAGTTTTGGAATTATTTATAGGCAAGGAGAATTATTGCATCCAACACAAATTGCTTTTAGTTTTTGTCGGTTTTCAATTTTGAGAATTTGAGCTCGCTTTAGGAAAATAAATCAACATATTGCCAAAGCCACATTGAAAATATTTTGATGCCCATCACCATCTCTCTTGTGCTAATGCCTGCACATAGCCACAACTATGTAGCTCTGCAAGTTGCATTTCTTTGATACACATTCATATCTTGGTGCATTTAGTCAAACAGGTGCAAGATTATGCATGAGTAGCAATTTCATGTTTACAATTTTGTTATGTTGAGCTATATAGTGTAGTTACAGTTTACTTACTTTCTAAGTTAGGTTTGTCAGTTTGGAGGACACACACATCAAGTAGGCTGCTATGGAAGATGTTTCTTCAAATTTTTAAACTATGCATACGGTATTGCTGTCAGTTAGAAAGAAGGCAGACCTTGCCTTATTTATGAATTGATAATTGTCTCCGTAACAATTTTGGTTGTTTCTGTTGAATTGCATTATGATGCTTTTTTTTGATGCCAGCCTTGATTTAGATGATATTTCTAAACGTATGTGGGTTTTTATGTTATTGCTTAACAATCTCCCTCATAAAGGAAGCCATTTGGGGTCTGATTTTGTTGTCTCCTCATGATGCAGGTAATATGTTTGACTGGATTGTCATTACATCTCCAGAAGCAGCCTTGGTATTTCTAGAAGCATGGAAGTAAGTGATCTTGTCCATTCTTGAGGTGATAGAGGATATTCTTTTACGTATCCAGTATGTACTAGAATATATTACCATATAATTTTTTTCCTGAACATCAATATATGTTTGAGTTGCTGTATGAGAAATGTAGTGAATGCAAGTTCAAATGACCTATATCTTTTATTACCAGCAAATTCAATTATCATAAAAGGCAATTAGACTACCTTGAAAGGTCTGATTGTGACAACTTTGGGCATTGATGATAGCTAAATATTAAACAAAACAGAATTGCAATGTCTGTAGTGTAAAGTTGGCTTGTCATTGGGGCATAGATTGGAAAAGCACAGTTGATGGTTGCCGGATTGAAACCTCGGTATGTGGAATGGGGCATTTCATGTCTTCTAGGGTATTAGTGGACTCGCCCCATGTAGAATGCCATGCTGCTGAAAAGGGAACTCAAAAGCCCAACACAAGGTCAATGGATCTGTGACACCCACTTGCTATCCTAAAATAAAACTAAAACTATTATATACACACACACACACACACACATACATATATATAAAAAAAATCTTGGTATCGTTTGTACGAGGAGACATTTAAACTTGGGGCACCCTATTCACTATTTAACTAAATTACCAGTTTGGATCCAGGTACGGGGACCTTGTAGATATGCAGTTTTTTTTGTGGGGGGGGGAGGGTGGTTGAGTTGCATTTTGTTACATGTATGTATAGAGAAAAATTAAAGAAATGTGCAAAGTTAAATCATCTGATAGTATGTTACTTCATCATTGATCAATGCCAAATGCCAATTGATAGCTCACAAATATTCAAATAAGCCAAATCAAAGACAAATGGATTCTCTTCCTCAACATTGTTCTGTGAGAGCCTGAAGAGCTTACTTATAGAGATCCAAATCTAGTTACTCCACCTCTTCCAGTTTGAGACACCTCTAGAGGCAGAGACAACAACACTATCAATGTCACTCCACTACCACTACGACGGACTATCCTTCTGTTGGAGGGTTCTTCTGTCTCCTCGGTTCCTTAGCTTTGGCTGGTGTGGAGGGGTTGTCTTCTTGCCCCTTCCACCCCTTGGCTTGTCAAGGTTTCAGATTCAGTTGTTGCTTGCTACCAATTTTGTCCTTTATTTTCTAGTTGGTTTTTGGTCACCGTTTATTGTACTTCTTGTCTGGGTTTTTACTACTTGTTCTCTCTGTCCCCTTTGACCTATTTGTGGTCTCTCGTTGGAAATTAATAAATTAATCTTTATTTATCTTATCTAGTTCATTATCTCAATGGATCAATTCCTTTGTATGTAAAGAGCGGAATAGCATGCAACATCAATTTTTTTAACTCTTACCCATTTGTGCCATAGCTGTGAATAATCTTTCCTTCTGGGCAAGAATCTCAACTTCTTCAGTTGCTTCCTCAAATTCATCTTTTGTCTTACGGTTTTTCCTAGCCCCAGTTAAAGCATTTCAGATCTTTCTCTTTATCTCATTTTTGAAAGCCTCCATCATTTTCTCTAGTCTTCTAGGATTCACTCTTCCAGGCAACATGTTTGCCAAGATGCCAATCTTTAATTTCTTAGGTTGGGGAATCTGATTACAACTATTGATTTCCCTAAACCGATCCAATAATATACCAACTGTTAGCATGAATGCTGATGTTATTCCTATGGGGGAGTATCCTAGCAGTGCTTGTGTGATAACCCTAATAGGTTATAACTTCTTCAAACACCAAAAATCTTTATACTTCAGTTGTTTGACATTTCGTCAAACACTTTGCAAGCAAGCTCTGATACCATTGTAATAACCCTCCTCAAATCTGCCCTAAAAAAAAATGCTGATGAAAGCTCAAGGAATTTCATCAAACAATTCACATGCAAGGGACGTATGACTGATATAGTATTTCAGCTAGCTTCAAATGACTTTTTTTTCAATTTGCATCAATGAAAATCTTGTGCTAGAAGACTACAATGGACTACACAATGACCTAACATGAGTGTGCTACTAATTTTGGCAATATTCAGTGCATATATATGATCTAAGCATGAGAAATGAACACCTACAGCCAATTGGCATTTTTACAAACAGTTGGTATGCAAACTAACTAGCTGATAAATAATGATATTAAATTGCTTAAATGGCACCAGCAACTATTATCTTCTTAATTGCAATGAAAATTACAATGCTCATGAAATATGGCCAAGACTTTGGCATTTACATGGATTACAAAATGATAATGCTGGTATAATGCACACTTACAGCTGAAAGCTTATAACACCCTAAAAAACAATACTAACAAAGAACCTGGTTGTAGATGGCTGTAATAATTTTCTTCTATGCTGACCCTTCTACTTTTCTTTTTTCGAACTACTTTTTCGGCCTGCTTTTTCGTACCCGCTTTTTCAGCTTGCTTTTTCGGTTCCGCTTTTTTCGGACAGCTTTTTTCGTACCCGCTTTTTCAGCCTGCTTTTTCGGTTCCGCTTTTTCGGACTGCTACTATGTTGAATCTCAAGACCATATCTTCCAATGGCGTCAAGATTTCCAGCTTGAAGGGATTTCGTCCTCCAAACTATTGAGACATAATCTCCAGAAATTTTTTCAATTTCTTTGATATTTCCAAGCATCCTTAAAAGAAGCTCTTCCATTTTTTTTATAGTGTTCTCACAAGGGCTCAATCCTTCGTTTTCTCAATGTGGGATAAAACATCACTCCTTTTTATGTAACTTATGTCTCCAATGTGTTATAAAATAAAGGGGACTGTTTTAATTTAAATATTTCCCACAAACTATAGTCTATGCATTAATAAAGTTAAATATTTAAATTTAACTTTATAAAATAGCTTTATCAATGCATAACAAATCTTATCAATGATAAACAAGTCTTCTTGCCGATTTTAAACAATTACCATCGACATACTACTGCCACTGGATGTCCGACCATATCCAAGATGACTTACTATAAATAGTAAGTATGCCCAAAGTTGCCTCAAAACCCCTCAGAAAGACGTGCAACTGAAACTATCTAGGCCAAATGGCCTCTAAGTCCCTTTAATGTCCTGGTTAGCCTACGAGACCGTGGGGAAATAGGCTAACGACAACATCATGCTATGAATGCTAAAAAGGGGACATTACAGCTTGAGACATGATTTAGAGGTTGTGTGTTGCATTCATGACAGAGTTTGTCATTGATGTCAACATGCTGGCTATTTTGTGAAGACTGGTAGAGCAAAAGACAGAGTTTGGCTTTGCACAGTTTGAGGAATGAAGATTAGCTTATGCGCACTTGGGAGAATGTTCTACAGAGTATCTAGATGCTTCAGTTAAGAGCACGTACTGAAATATAAGACTAGAGAAAGTAATGTTGGTTTTAGTAAAGGCATTGTTCAGACAGAGTTTCTGGGAAGCAATTACTGTTGTTTGGATTGTATCTCGTAAAAGAGATAGAATCTGGTTAAGTAGACTTAGACAGAGGTTGAAGACATGATGAAGATGTTAAGGCTAATCATGCACATCCAGATGAGCAGCGAGGGAAGAGTTATGAAGACTGTGAGCCAACATTTTGTGTGTAATTGTGAAATGATGCAATATTGTAATGTAACGTGTAAATGTAATATCTTAAAGTTGGTTCTATATTATTATTGTAAATTGGGAAAGCCTCAAGACCGACTTAGTAATTTGTTTTAGGACTTGGTATAAAGGAAAGATGTTCTCCTTGGTTTTTTTTTGGTCGGTAATATATTTCTATATTATTAAAATATCATTTTTACAATATTACATCTGGGCTTAAAATTATAGCCTTCCTTTGCACATACAAGTTTCATCTCAAGAAACCATCTAACTATACATAATAAAACCTCTATCTTTCCCCTAAGCCCTCTACCTTAATAAACTAAACACATATACATCTTGGCAATTCATAATTGGCCTTCGACATAAACATAAAAAATGAGCATAGTGTTCGCCACTTGTTCTTCTGTACTTTTTCCCATTTTCCACTTTCCATTCCATTGCTTGGCCTTTGCTTCTCCTCGACCTCATTTCATTCTCGTGCTTCTCTACTTCTTTCTCCTTGGTCTACCAAAAACTGCCCTCAAAAACTGCCTTTTTTTATCATTTCATTGATTTGCATCATTGCTTTGTTCCACTATCCATCCTCAAAAATTTCCTTCAGCGATCTCGTTTATCCTCATCCTTCGAAATTCAGACAAAAAATTTATATGTTCTCCTTGGTTGTAATCATCAGTGAGATCATTTTTTGATGTGCGAACTTGAGAGTGAGATCTAGTACAAATATTGTGTAATCAGTGAGATATTGTGCGGACCTACGTGCGAATATCTTTTGGATCAGAGAAGTAGTTGGTGTAGTTGAGGCATGTTGAGGTTACAAGGAACTGTAAAGAAGTTGCTGTTGGACAGTGTTGATGTACAATTGTATTATTCAGTGAGGATAGTACTAAAGCTGTTTGGACAATGGTGTTGGGTTTGTAGCTTCAGTCAGATTGTTTTGATCATGAGATAGATTGTTGATGGTAAATCATCATTTAGACAAATATTCTTATATATATAATATATAATATATATATTTTATATATATTACATTATATATTATATATATGTGGTTATTTATATTATTGTTAATATATTATTATTGTCTAATGATGATTAACCATAGAGACACCTCTCTTCATGAGACATGTCTCCTCATATTTATAAGTCTTCAAATCTGCATTTTGAACACACCAATAAGAATGGCAGCGTTAGTACATTTGTAGAACGCAATTCTTGTTTCTCAACGTGGTATCAAAGCCAAACTACGAATGTAAGGTTCAAAGATGACAGATATAATGGAGCATCAGCCTAATAAATCTGCTAAAACTAGCATTGCTGCCTCGTCTTAAATGGAGCATGAAACTATAGGTTTTCATTTCAATAAATCTAAGGATAGGAACTCTTAGGAATTCAATGGAAACCCAGTTTGAGTTGGAGATGCCAGCCAACTATCTCACAATGTGATTTAGAAAGTATTTTGAATTTGCAGATGGTTTTCAAAGCATATCTATAAGGTTAATTTAGAAATATGAATATATCTGAAGTATTTTATATGTTTAACTAATTATGAGAAATAAGACGATTGTATTCGAAATATTTTATTAATTGAAAATCAGATGGTGAAGTTCTTGGGTAATTAGCAACTTTATGTACTGCAAATGTTTATGAAGTGCTAATTAAAGAAATACGCTACATTTGTGATGCTTCATAGTAATTTATCAAGAGTAGATATTATTCATATGTTTGGAAGGTTATAAAGATTGAGCTTCCAAGTTCTTTCCAACTAGAGCGATGCATCACTAAATGCAAGTTATCAAAGTTTTGATTGTTAACTTCCAACAAAGTTGTAGGTTGGGTGTTCGCTTCAGATTTCCATGTTAGGGATTGAACTATCAAGAGCATTGAGAGACTCTTCAAACATTTATGAGTCGATTCCTTCATGATATTGAGCAACTACCAGTTATCACATGAGCAACAAAAGGGATAAATTGGAGTTCTATTTGTGGTGACATGTTCTTGAGACATTCAAACTTCATATGAAAATGAATTGACAATTACTAAATAGTCTATGCCGATGCATGGTCATGTGTTACTATACATTGGAGTGATAGATCTCTATCCGTTGGATGATTGAAGTTGAGCAGGAGATGCTCGTTAGTAATGATTAAATTCTACAAGTAGCTTGGTCTCATACGAAGCTGTTTAAGGTTGTCAGTGACTTATTGTGCATCCCTGAGTGATAACAATAACTTAGTCTTTGGCGAGTTTGGCTTCTTGCATTCTGTAAATTGAGGGCTTCTGTTAGAAGAAGCAACAACAACTTTCTTGCTTTGGCTACAAAGTCAATGACAAAGGCCATGGGTCTAGGCTTATTAGCCCTTCTTTATTTCACATCCTAAGAAAATTATGCAGCAGGAGAATCATGAAGATAGAGACAACATTGCTTTGAAAAACAATGGCACCAGGGTTTATGATAACATGAAGAGCAAAATATACATGACCGGATAACTCCCTTGCAACAATAGAATTACCAAATGAAATAAGAAATTCATAGGAGTCCATTATTACAGACGGACAAAGTGATGGGAAGCATACATGTGGTTTAACTAGCTAGAAAGACAAATATGGCTTGGGCTGTGTTTCATCCTTAAAGCTGTAGCAAGAATGTCTAACGAAACTCAAACTTGTTCTACGAAGAGAATTCGAGACAAGGCTTTGTTAGAAATAATAGTCCACCAAGATAATTGAGAGGGGGGTGGTTGAATCAATTATCCAATTAAAACATTAATCAACCTTAATTAATCTTAACCATTCAATCAAAGTAAACAACAGCCATAACAAGATGCACATACACAATTACACCAGATTTTTTAACTAGGAAAACCCTTAATCAGAGGGAAAACCCCGATGGGAATGATGCCCACAAAGATACATTGATATATATTTATATATATTTCTTGTAAGGATGGAGCTTGTTAAGAGTCTATAAACACATTCAGTACATAAGAGTCCCTGTTAGGAGACTTTGAATCCCTGTTAGGAGATTCCAACCCTATTAGGAGTTGTAGAAGGCAAAAGGACCCATTGTCCAAACAGCTTCTGGGGCAAGACCACTGAACTTCACTGTCCAATTGATCTCTCAACTATTCCTTATAGAATAATTGTTTGTACTATTCTTTAAACTCTTTCCTTTGTCATGTCAACCTTACCAATCACTGTCAGATCTTGTAGACCGGGTCACAAACCTTGGATCCAAATATCAAACCTCGGATCTCAAAATAAAACCTCGGCAACGAAGTTTTCTCCAACTTCTCTTTGCTCTGCTTATCCTCACATATCAACTTGTTTCTCTTCTGTTCTGCTCTTCGTGCTTCATGCAATCATTCATACATAACAAAGGAAAATGTCCTTTATACTGAATCCATAAAACAATTCCCTGAGTCGGTTATTACACCTTCTCAATTAATTATTATAGGACCTCATTAAGAACACATTATACTTAGCGATAACATCAATCTGTCACCTTGTAACTTGAATAACTTTCCGTACGTGTAATATTATGACGAGTGAGCTTAGCCACGTCATCTCCAACATGTCTTCTACATGCCTTTAACCTGGCTTCTTAAAATAACAACTTTGCTAAGAGATATAACAAGTTTACCAGAACATGCTTCTATAAACTCTATCTCAAAACAATCTTCACCAAAACTTGCATAACTTCCTCTAGACTTAATATCTTTTGCTCTTGAGGTTAATTGCATATACTAGACACTTAGTAGTAATTTGTTCATACCAACTTGATCTTTATCGCTATTTTTTTGTCAGATACCACAAAAGACTTCTATGTTGACATCAATGACAAACAGAGTCATGAATGTAACATCTCATCAAAATAATGATCTAATCATGTTTCTACAATACTCCCCCATAGGAATATTATCAACATTCATGCTTCCAACAATCTCCCCCTTCGGCATTGATGGAAACATAGATGAAAAACATCTAGTTCCAAGATTACCAACTGTTAAAGACTGTTATCCTTTCTTTTCAAATCCTCTTAATCAATCATACACTCTTCTCCCCATTGTTATACCTCAATGTGCTCTATATCAAAATGTTTTTCATGTTGTAATCTCTCCCCCATTGACATTAATGTCAAAGGTTTTAGCAACCATCTATCACTGCAACAACTGTCTTAGACCTGCTCAAGTGTCCAAAGACACTTCAAAACAACATCTATCAAGAGTCCTAGATGACTCTATCCATCACAGATTCTCCCCCATACAGGAAGCATCAGCATTCAGTCCAGACAAACAATAGTGCTTTGTATCACTAGACTGATGCACTCTTGCATCATCTACTTTGATGCAGGTAGGGGCATAACCCCTAGCATACCTTGCAAATACTCAAAAGCCTCTTTGGGAAGAGGCTTGGTGAAAATATCTGCAATCTTCTCTTTGGTGCTTACATACTACAATTTGATTTCCTTTTCTGCAACTTTCTCTCTGAACATGTGATATTTGATAGAAATGTGCTTAGTCTTAGAATGCAACATTGGATTCTTAGACATATTCACTATGCTTGTGTTATCTCAATGTATGACAACAGGATCACCGAATTCTATCCTTATATCCTTCAACATTTGCTTCATCCAAACAACTTGATTATAATTGTTTGCTGCTACAACATATTCTGCCTTTGCTGTACTCTGTGAGATACGATCCTGCTTCTTGCTTAATTAAGAAACCAATCTTCCTCCAAGAAAAAATGCTTCACCACTAGTGCTCTTTTTGTCATCCATACTGCTTGCCCAATCAACATTAGTATAAGCATATAAAGTGAAATCATTAGATTTGTCATACCACAATCCGAACTCTGGTGTTCCCTTTAGATATCTAAATATCCTTTTAACTGCTGCAAATGTGCTTCTCTGGGACCAACTCGAAATCTTGCAACAACTCCAACTGCATTCACTATATCTGACCTTGTGTGGGTTAGATATTGCAATCCTCCAATCATAGATCTATACTTCTTCTGTCCAACAGTAGGTGTCTCATCCTTTGTAGATAACTTGTGTCCAGTTATCATAGGTGTTCCAATTGGTTTACATGTTTCCAAATCAAACCTTTTCAATAGATCTTTCAAATACTTAGTCTAAGAAATAAAAATTTCTTCTTTATCTTGCACAATCTGTAATCCTAGGAAGTATTTCATTTCCCCTATCATGCTCATTTGAAATTCCTTCTTCATTTCTTCTGCAAGCTTGTCACTTTCATTATCATCTCCTCCAAATATGATATCATCAACAAATATTACCAAAATCATCAATCCATCATCTATTTCTTTCCAGTATAGATTACTGTCAGCTACACCTTTGCTAAATCCAAGTTTTGTCAAATGCTTGTCCAACCTTGCATACTATGTTATGGGTGCTTGTTTTAAGCCACACAATGCTTTCTTTAATCTACATACCATGTCCTTGCCATCTATTAAAGGAAAACCTTCAGGCTGTTCTATGTATACCTCTTCTTCAAGTTCTCCATTCAGAAATGCTGACTTGACATCCATTTGATACACTTTGAATTTCTTGTGTGTTGCATAGGCTAAGAATAACCTTACTGCTTCAATTCTTGCCATAGGAGCATAGGTTTCTTCGTAGTCTATTCCTTCTTGTTGTGAGTAACCTTTACATACCAATCTTGCTTTGTTCCTTACAACTTCATCTTGTTCCTAAATGCCCATTTTGTTCCTATCACATTCTTGTCTGTTGATTTAGGGACCGATTCCCATGTTTCATTCTTCACTATCTGATCCAATTCTTCTTTCATAGCTTGCTTCCAATACTTATTTTTGCATGCTTCATCTGCATTCTTTGCTTCTACTTGAGATATCAGACATAGTTCTTCATTGATTCTGCTTCTTGTTATCACACCTTTATCTTTGCTGCCGATGATTTGCTCTAATGGATGATTCTTTGTCATATTCTTACCAGAAGTAGGAGTTGTTATCTCAACTCTTAGCTCAGTTCTAGGTTCTGAAATTTGTTCCTGCCTTTGCTCTCCTTCATTTTGCAAATCATTGTTAATCTCAAAGAATACTTCATCATTCCTTGGTTTAATAACAACAACATTTTCATCATCAAAATTGTAGTCAACTATTCTTTCTTGTATCTTGAATTTTTGATCAACTCTTACACTTGCACTTTCAGCAATAGTCTTAGTTCTTAGATTATAACATCTATAAGCTCTACTTTTCAATGAATAACCAAGAAACATACCTTTATCACGTCTACTATCAAATTTACCAACATCATCATCTCTTTTGATATAACATGTGCTGCCAAAAATTCTGAAATACTTAACTGTAGGTGAGTGACCAAACCATAGTTCATAAAGGGTCTTGTTTGTGTCTTTCCTGACTTGCACTCTGTTCATAGTGTAGACTGTTGTATTCACAGCTTCTCTCCAAAACGTCTTGGATACATCATTCTCAGCTAACATAACTCTTGTTGCTTCTGTTACTGACCTATTTCTTCTTTTTGCAATGCCATTTTGTTCAGGGGTTCTAGGAGCTGAAAGTTGTCTTTTGATTCCATTAGTTTCACAAAAGATGTTACACTCATTTGAATTAAAATCTCCTCCTCTATCTGATCTTAAACACGTAATCTTCATACTCAATTCATTTTCAACTCTATTCTTGAATATGTTGAACTTGTCAAATGCCTCAGATTTTTCTTTAAGAAATGCAACCCACATTATTCTAGAAAAGTCATCAACAATAAACATGAAGTACCTTTCCACCATAGAATCCTTTAGTCTTCGTAGGACCACTAAGATCTGTGTGTACAATCTCCAACTTTTCTGTAGTAGTAAACTTCTTGCTGGGAAAAGAAGCTCTCTTATGCTTTGCCATTACACACTCCTTGCAAATTGTGTTAGTAGGCTTTACAATCTTAGGCGAATCTTTCACTGCAAACATATTACTAGTTTTCACAATGCTGTCAAAGTTTATATGACAAATCTCTTATGACATAACCTTCATCTACCTTTGCAACCAAACATGCCATTTCAGTGAGATGCAGCTGATATACATTACCTCTAAATCTGGTTCCTATTCCAATTATGTTTGCATCTTTGTCTCTGATCATGCATGTCTTCTTTGTGAACTGCAACTAATAACTTTTGTCCACTAGTTGTCCAACACTCAAAAGATTGTGTTTCAAACCATCAACAAAATATACATCCTCAGTGTTAGTCTTACCATCAAGAGTTATAAATCCAATACCTTTAACATGGTAAGCTGCATTGTTTCCAACTCTAACAATGCCTCCATCATAACATTTGAAGTCAACAAACTTGTCCATATCACCAGTCATATGATGTGAACATCCAATGTCAATTATTGAATTAGATTTCTTTTCAAACTTTGATACAATAGCCATTTTTTTTGGATTTCCTTCTGTAATAGCTACAAATCCTATTTTATCATCATTGACACTTATTGCTTGTTCATTAGATTCATCTTCTTCATTGGCATACAAAAAATCTCTATGTCTTCTAGGTTTGAACTTTCCTTTATACTTTTTCTCTCTTATAGGACACTTAGATGCATAATGACCAAACTCATTACAAGTCCAACATTTAAAGATTTTCTTACCATCTTTTTCTTTTCTTACAAGAAGGGCTACTCCTATCTTTCTGTCCTCATCAGATCTGCTATTGTTAGCAAAATCTCCTCCAACACTCGTGCTCCTTGATAGACTAGGTCGAATGTTTAGGGCACTAAAAGCTGCCTTTGTTCTAGACAATTCTCTAGACTGTCTAAGCTCATTCTTTACTGCTTCAAGTTGCCCAAGTAATGTTTCCTTGGTGAAATCTTTGGTACAAGAGATCAACAACTGTAACATTTGAACTACCTGCTTAAATGGTGGCATTAAACTTTTCAGTATCTTCCAGATCACCTCATCATCTTCCTTGGTTCCTCCTTGAGATCTGATACCTACAGTAATTTCTGATATTCTGCCTACATATGCTCTTATAGATTCATCTTCTATCATTTTAGCATCTTGAAATGCACAAAGCCAACTTTATAGCCTCAATTTATTAGAATGTACATCACCTTCAAAACTATTTTCCAAAGCTTTCCAGATCTTATGAGAAGTATCAAGTGTTTTTACTTGATTGTACTCTGTTTTAGGAAGTGCACACAATGGTGCTTCTCTAGCTCTCATGTTGCACATGAAAAGTTCTCTCTCATCCTCGATACAAGTTTCGAGTGCAATTTTAGCAATAATTGTCTTTTTTGATTTTGTCAAGATCCAATACCCTGGATTCATACACAGCAGATGTGTCTTCATCGTTTCCTTCTAGCTGTCATAATTTGTTCCATCAAACTTCAGACTATCCTTTCTGAATATGTTAGCCATGGATTTTCCAAAGTTGTTAAACTTTATCTTCAAGGACCTGATGCTCTGATACCAATTGTTAGAAATAATAGTCCACCAAGATAACTGAGAGGGGGAGGGGGGTGAATCAGTTATCCAATTAAAACATTTATCAATCTTAATTAATCTTAACCATTCAATCAAAGTAAACAACAACCATAACAAAATGCACATACACAATTACACCAGATTTGTTAACTAGAGAAACCCTTGATCAGAGGGAAAACCTCGGTGGGAATGATGTCCATATATATATATATTCGTTGTTAGAGGATGGACCGTGTTAGGAGTCTATAAACACATTCAGTACATAAGAGTCCCTATTAGGAGTTGTAGAAGGCAGAAGGACCCACTGTTCAAATAGCTTCTTGGGCAAGACCACTGAATTTCATTATCCAACTGATCTCTCAACTATTTCTTGCAGAATAATTGTTTGTATTGTGTTTTAACCTCTTTCCTCTATCCTGTCAACTGGACCAATCATTGTCAGACCTTGTAGACCAGGTCACAAACCTCAGATCCAAATATCAAATCTCGGATCTCAAAATAAAACCTCGGCAACGAAGTTTTCTCCAACTTCGCTATGCTCTGCTTATCCTCTCATATCAACTTATTTCTTTTCTGTTCCGCTTTTCGTGCTTCATGCAATTGTTCATACATAACAAAGGAAAATGTCCCTCTTTTATACTGAATCCATAAACAATTCCCTGAGTTGGCTATTACACCTTCTCAATTAATTATTATAGGACCTCATTAAGAACATGTTATACTTAGCAATAACATCAATCTGTCACCTTGTAACTTGAATAACTTTCCATACGTGTAATATTATGACGAGCGAGCTTGGTCACGTCATCTCCAACATGTCTTCTACAAGCCTTTAACCTTGCTTCTCAGAATAATAACTCTTCGAAGAGATAGATCAAGTTTACCAGAACATGCTTCTGTAAAATCTATCTCAGAAGAGTCTTCACCAAAACTTGCATAACTTCTTCTAGACTTAATATCTTTTGCTCCCGAGGTTAGCGGCATATACTAGACACTTAGTAGTATCTCCTATTAACCTTGCTAGTGAAAATACTCAACGATTTGTCCGTACCAATTTGACCTTTACTGTTGTTGTTTTGTCAGATACTACAAAAAACTGTTATGTTGACATCAATGACAAACACAGTCATGAATGTAACATATCATCAAAATAATGATCTAATCATGTTTCTACAATGCTCCCCCATTGGAATATTATCATCATTCGTGCTTCCAACAGGCTCAACTACACACAAGATGATTATGACATGGACTTAAGCTAAGAAGTGAGTTTGAAGATTACAAAAATATTAGAGAATATAAATAAGGGAAAAGATTGAGCTCATGGGCCATAACCAGTGAACTATGTCAAAATAATAAAACACCATTAAACAGTCTATCGATAATAACCATTGAATCTGTTTTTAATAGTCAATGAATTCTATAATCAATTACCATCAATCATAATTAAGATGTGGTTAAGTTGATGATTAATCAATCAAGAGCACATAATGAGAAGATACTATTTTTGGGAAGGAAGAAGACCTGTACTTTGAGTGTCAGAGAGATGCATCCATTCTCTAAAGAAATATAGATTAATAGAGGACTGCCACTTCAACATCATGGAAAAATATACCTCTCTTCTCTAACCCATTATAAGATCATCTCATTGTGATTTTGTAATTTTGGCTATCGGTTGCAAGATTCATAAGTTTATATCAGAGAAAGCACCACTTACATGTTATAGTCACAGTGATCAAATTGATAGTGTAGTTTGCTCTTACTACTACAACACTAAAGTCAAGCATCCGCGATAATAGATTTGGAGGCACACTTGTTTCAATCTGTTTAGTAAGGCCACATGAAATGTTGATGACACGGTTAAATGCTTGTTAGATATACCTTTTGTTTGTGTTTAGAATATCCTCTTAGGTTGGCTTATAAAGAGATCATAGATTAAAAGGAATCTAGTCATGCAAGAAGCAACAATTGCACTTTATGTAAAGATACGTTTCTTCACTTGCATAATTAAGTCACTATATCAAAAATAGTAAGACCAGTTGAGGTAGAGTATACACATCTATTGTAGGTGTGCTGTCCACACATCAAAAAGGGCATCATTGTAAATAGTCACATGAAGCAACAAATCTATCAAGATCATATTTCAAGGAGACATATTGAGATCTTTAACACACACACATATAGATAGGTAGATAGATAGATATTGTTGGTTCAATCCAAACTTGGTAGTTGAGATATGGCTTAATTCCTATTACCTAACTCAAGAAGCAAAAAACTCACCCAGAGTAAATGTGAGAAGTAGAGTAGTTGCCCCAATATTCCAAGTTAGCAAAGTTGATACATATGGCTTACTGGATGTGATGTTATACAAATGTATTAAGCCGGATGCTTTTGGAGGTTTGGAATAGCATGCAGTGCATAGTTTTTTATTCCTCTATGACAACTTATACTTCATTCTTTTGATAGTATTAATATGAGAGATAGCAACGATAATGTCCATACAAATATATGGTGAGATCACAAACGGATTGCAGGTTGACTCCTAAAGCAAATTTGAAGAAATGTTCTCACTCTATAAAATAGAATTTAAGTGGGAATTTTACGTTGTGGGGGAAAATAATAACCAATGTTCCATTCCCATTGTTTGACAAATGCTTATATGAAGGCATCTTTGAGATTTTATGCATATTGACCTTTATTGGAGCAACATGTATTAAGGATGTTGATGTGTAGATAAGTATTCTTATCTTTAACATTTATCTACTCATTGTAGTCTCATTTTTACTTGTAATTCTATACATACTATAAGAGTTATTTGCCTTGATCTTTTCCTTGTCTGAGGATGTTTTTGCAGGAGGTTTGGTACTTTGCACATGCTACCAAATATTGTGCAGACTCAATCTTATGATAGTAGCTCTAAAGAAGCTGTGATGTAGAATTCATTATTCATCTAATTGTCAGGTAGGATAAAGTGAGGTTCACAAAGCAAATATCTTTGATGATTGAGACAATGAGTATTCTACCATTAAAAAGGAGACTGGCATTTTTCTTCAAAGGCAACGGAGGAGCTCAGAAGATTGATACCCAAAATACATGTGACTTTGATGGGCCTACCACTTGTACATCATGAGGAAATAATGATTTATCACCAGAAAGTCAAAAGATTGATATCAGATTCAGAGGGAGTCCGACAGGCATCCTTGGGTGAAGAGAGCTTCTAAGGGAGTAACTAGAGGACCTAACTTCCTAGGATCTTTTGTTCAGAGGGAGAATTACAAGATGCAATTCCTTGTTAATGAGTTCTATACGAAATAGAAGTTGGAAGAAGTTCGAGGTGAAAACCTTTGTTCCACTCTCTAGTAACAGCTATGGTGGGTCCACCCTTTGACTTGGCTTATGGTGGATATAATATGAGTTACTGCATGATGTTATGATTTATGACATGAAAGGTGATAATCTTTCATTTGATATATGTGTAAGGTCGCTAATGTAAGGTGACGATCTTAGCAATAGCTTGACCATGTTATCATGATAGACTTCATTAAGTTGTCATGGAATGAGTTGATAATCATGTTAACAAAATGTATCATGATCAACTAGATTAAATTATTGTCCCAAAATGAGCTGGAAATCATGATACTGTGGTTGTTGTATTGTATTCTTGATCCATTGTCATGATAGACTACATTAACTGGATGTCCCAGACTGTGTTGGAAGTCATCACAATAAGTAGATCATGATAGTCGTGGATTGAGCTGGAAATCATGAGATCAAGACTAATTATCTGGTTGACTATGTTTGTGTCCTAGAATGTGCTGAAAATCAGATAGTATATATTCTTAAACGGATAGAATTGTGTATAAGCATTTTTGATGCAAACTCAAATATAAGATTATAGAGATTAAGAAATTGATCATATCCTCCCTTGCTAAGAGGGAGTATTAAAGTAATAGATTCAGTTGGATCTGATATCAGTATATGGAACATACATATATGTATGTATATGCATATACATGAAAATGTAAATACATATACATACATATATGTATATATTTGATTTACTTCACTTACTGATATCTCATGCTACTGATACTTCATGATCATGCCTTGGTCGAGTTGTATATATTGATATATATACTGTAATAGTTCCTCTCACGTATCAAGCATCGTTTCATGACATTAATGATACTATATTTGTTGTTTTGTTATTTGACAAGCTACATTTAGTTGTCCCAGAGTGTCGGAGATCAGATAACATATAACATATTCTTTTGGTAGGTGTCAAGGATTTAATGCTAATGCACATACCAAATTAATATAAGTATGATGAATACCATATGATTGAAAATTCTTGTTGAATCATACTTCAGATTATATTGAAAGATAACATCTAAGTTGATGGATATATGTTGATATGCCATTCCAAGAATATCATATTGAGATGATATCTCTCCATATGTTTGAGAGCATAATATGTTCTATAACAATCCTCCCTAGCTAAGAGGGAGTGTTGAGTTTGTAGCTTTAGTCAGATTGATTCGATCATGAGATACACTGTTGATGGCAAATAATCATTTAGACAAATATATATATATATATATATATATATATATATATATATATATATATATATATATATATTATAGATGTGGTTATTTATATTGTTGTTAATATATTATTATTGTCTAATGATGATTAACCATAGAGACATGTTTCTTCATGAGACATGTCTCCTCTCATATTTATAAGTCATCAAATCTTCATTTGGAACACACCAATAACAATGGCAATGTTAGTACATTTGCAAAAAGCGATCCTTGCTACTCAACAAGTGGGCCCTTCTGTCTTCCTAAACAACTCCTAACAGCATTGGAATCTCCTAATAGGGATTCAAAGTCTCCTAACAGGGATTGGTATGTACTGAATTTATTTCCTTGAATCCTAACAGGCTCCATCCTTTCATAAGGAACTTTTATATTAGTACATCATTTTGTGGGTACCATGCTCATCGGGGTTTCCCCTCTGATAAAGGGTTTCCCTAGTTAAGAGATGTAGTGTTATTGTGTATGATTATCCTTCTGTGGTTGTTGCATCTACTGTTTACATATTTCAGAATTAATAAGGATATTGAGAGTTGTTTTAATTGCATAACTGATTCACCCCCCCTATCCCCCCTCTTAGTTATCTTGGAGGACTTTACTTTCTAACACCAACACCAACACTCTACCTCAAGCAGTTAGGTCTGTTTGGTAACCAAAAACCTATGAACTTAACCAATGAACCTGTTGTCCTTGTGCAACTACCTTAATTGCAGATCAAATCCGATCTTTTGCCCTGCACTACAAGGTTCACAAGTGTGATCTCAATCTTCTAATAGCCAGTCATTCTTTTGCCACCTTGCAGTAGCCTCAAGTTGATATAGATCAAAACCTCAGCTTCTACTACTCCACAACAACAAGAGTTGCAAGTCAAAACACCAGATTCCAAGTGCTTGCAGTCAGCAACAACCAACAAAACTAGCAAAACCTACTCTAGTACCACTTAATGCAACCAAGGATAGGATCGCCAAAGGAGATGTCCAACCTTGCAACTAGAGTAAGCAACAACGGAAATGCACAAACAAACTAACAAGCATTGAACACAATTGAAAGAAACATCACTGGATTACCATCAAGTTGGCCTGCAAATGCAGATCTTACATCACCATTGTCAATATACAACTGCTACAAGTTTGCAGCTGATCATCCCTCAAAATTAAGAAACTACAAATAGACCAGAGTTATCCCAATAGCTTTTTGGATCTATTCTACCTCCTAATCATGTGGCATACATGCCACTTCTTCCATTACCGTGCACTCTCTTAATGTAGAACCTCTACCCTACTTAGATACAAGATCGCTAGCCACAGGTCAGCTTATCCAATCATTAATTTCCAAGACAAAGGAAATGTATTACAAATAGATAAGTCAGGACCCAAATCATAAGAATGATCCCAAATGAATACATCGTGTTGTGCAAACATACAAAAGGGTCAATGAAATGAACTATCACATATGACAATGCACCAATTCTCATGGCATGCTGTGAATCTCCATCACAAGCATCAGCTCACCGCCATGACTTATAGGATTGGACCAATCTTAAGATAGCTTTATCTGGAAACATCGAAAAACCATGCGAAGCTAGACATAGAACTTCCATGATGCCTCAGCCACAACATAAGGATCACATAAGAGAACATGCCAACTGGATCAATCACGAGCTAAAATGATAGGAAAATTGCTCAAATGAACTGTAAACAAACAAGCAGAAGGGAAATATTTTTGGGTGATGCAAGATTGCCAATGACCCAAGGATGCTCCTGCATCATCTATGGCCTACTTATCTTTTGTAATTGTATGTACTTATGGATCCCATTGACCTAGTCCGGTCACTCATGGACATCAATACAATTTATTTTCTCTCTATTTGTAATATAAATTTGATAATGGAATTTGAATGGAAGGCAAAATAACCTGATTAGGTCGGGGGACTTAACAGCAGGGCTTCTGTTGGATTAAGATGATTGTCCAGTGCTTATGAACAACCATCTATGCTTTTAGAGTCTAGATCATGGTCCATCATAGAAGATGGCTTTTTGATTCTCCTTTTTAACAAACTATAGTGTGAAATAAAGATATTTTTTCCAGTTTCCTTTTTCCTGTTATGCTGTACTGGTGTCTAGTATCCAGTATTTAAGTCTGCTGGAGATGGATGGAGCTTCATAAATCTTGAAAAGAGTGCTCTTTTGTTGGTTGTTAATGTGCATTGTGATCTCTTCTTTCACTATAATATCTCTGAGGATAATCGTGTTGCTTTTGCCTTTTGATAGCAAATATTCTGCTTTTTGTTGTTGCTTGCTTCAATGAGTGAAGTCTGATTTTTGGTTTTGCTGAACATCACTGGATCCCCTCATCTGTTAGTGAAAATCTTTGAAAAAGGCATTACTCTTTGTGGGAGGGCGGTATCTTCCACATCAAGTCTTGTCTTAGGATCTTAGGAGTGTGCGTTAGGCACATCTTTTTTTTCCATTTGTGTACGAAGTTCTAATTGTAGCTATCCTTGATATGAATATTCAAGAAGCTTACTATCTGTATGATATTCTTGTTGAATATGATTTACCACAGAGAGAGCTATAATTTAAACTTTTGATTCACATCAGATAATCAAGCAGGCCACAAATCACCCATGAAATTTATTTTCCTCTGTTTTGTATATACATGCACATACATTCATTCATTTAATACATTTGTGTTCTAGCATTTTTTCTGGTAAATTTATACTCAAGTCTTTTATGGCCAATCTTTATTGTTTGTAACTTTACAGGGAGGCAGGTTTTCCAAATGTCCAGGTTGCAGCAGTGGGTTCTGGCACTGCAAGTATCTTTGAAAATATAGAAAATTCAAACAAACTAAATGTTTGTTTTAAGCCATCGAAAGGTGCAACTTCTTTATCTTGCAAATTTCTTTGAATCAATTTGTTGGAAACCAGGGGAACTGGCTAAAACTTATTCTTATGGTTTCTTCTTTAAGCATATACACAATCTTTTCATTTTAATTAACCATTTCAATATTCACCAGTTTATTATTCCACTTGCAAAAATGTTCGTTTGTTTGTTTAGGTATTAAATTATTAATCTCCCTGTATTATTTTCCCTTTAGGTGTTCAATTATTAACGTCCTTCTATTATTTCTCTTTGAATATAGATGCATATGGCTCAATGACTTTACTGACTGAACTTACAATTTTCTGTATTCCTATAACAAATCATGATTTTGACACTGATAGTGTGATATCTTGTGATTCCATGTTGTGGCCAAATTGGAGCCTAGCTGTCGTATCCTATCTGTATAAATGAATTGAACAAATGTTTATTCACATCAAGATCTCTAAAGTTCTCTTTTTTCTTTTCATAACCATATCTAAGGGGAGAAAAGTAAAATTTACATAAAAGAAGCCAAGATAATGTGAAAATCGTAAGTGGAAAGGCATGCCCACCCATTACTTATTTCTAGGTATGGTTAGCTTTACATTTTTCTTGCACCTATGTGCCAATAATTCATAATTTGTTTGAACATTGTCTCTGCATGGGAATGGTCTTGATATAAATGATACACCCAGGTACACAGATTTATTTGTAATGTCATACAATAGAGTATACAAATCTATTATGTTCATGTCATTATTTTGCACCTAGTGCTTGCAGCACAGATATTAATTTATCAATAAACAAATACCAGTCCTTCCAAGTCCTGTCAATGTTAACAGAAAAATTTAAATTTATCTATAAACAAAAGCCAATTCTTCCAGGCCCTACCACTTGTTAACATTCAAACTTTTAGTTTGAAATTTTGACTTTTACTATCTAGCAATAATAGAGCATAAGAAACTTGCAAGATGAGTATACTATTATGGTAAATCGATGTTGCTGTAGTTGTATTAAACATAGGAGATGAAAATTCTTTATATAGATTTACAAAGATGATGTTTCTAAAGGAAACAATTGTGAACTAAAGATGGAAATAGCAACTACTTAATAAACTAAAGACTGACTAAGATGACCATTAAAGAAACATTACAATCTTCTAATACCCACCCTTAAAGGTCATTGTCTAATTGATGTCTTTTGGTCACAAAATCTTAAAAACATTTTGCTGCTGCTGAGACCCTCCCTGGATTTGCCAAATGTTAATGACCAAGAAGCCAAAATTGGCCCATAAAAGAATAGAGAAGGGTGCCCCCTTCTTTAGAATGCTTTGCAACAAGAGACAAGCCTGCCACTGACTTTGCCACTGAGATGAGTTTGAGCCTCCCAGAATGAGCAAAACATCTGACCAAAAATCATCATAAAATATCCAACCTAACGTTGGATGACGGAGCTTCTCTTCCCTGGAGACAGAGACAAATATTGAGAACAACTAGCACGGTTTTGAGGAATAATCGACAGACTCTCCAAATTTTGTAGACGTGCATATGCCCCAAAATAGATTCAATGAGTTTGCGATTTTTTAGGGGAAAATAGGAAGAACCAAACACGATTTTTGAGGTGAAAAATTGATCAGAACCCAACATGATTTTTGAGGTGAAAAATCAATCAAAACCAGAGAATGCAAAGCTTCATTTTTTTAGGAAGAACGGTAAAACCCATAAGATAATTTGTGAGGGAAAAATTATAAACCACAAAAAAATCCCATGCAACTTTGAGAACTATAGAATCAGGATTTTTTTGAAGGAAAAAATTATGAAAATCAATTAGAAAATATTTTAAGGGAAAAATTTATGAAAACTCATCAGATAAAGTTTTTAAGGATTTTTTTTATGAAAACCCATTAGAAATTTTTTTAGGGTGGCAAAACACGAGACTTCGCATGGTAAACCAGCACATGCAAGTAACGTGCAAGTACATGCAACAAACACACAATGTAATATCCCCTCCTAGAATAGAACCCAACTATTATAATGAAAATATTGATATAATAATAAAATATGTAGTGATATATTATTAAAATTTAATATATTGAACTAATTGAATCATAATTAATATAATCGAATCTATCTCATATACTAATAAATATTTATCTATAAATATTTTAATTATATAAATATAAATAAAATACTATAATCATTACTAAAACATATTATTATCATAATTCATAATTTTTTTCGATCAAACTTGAAAGTTAGAGATCATTTATATGTGATATGATAGTATGATATGAAATTAATGTACATATCGAACTCAAAATTAGGCTCTGTGATATCTTTAGATTGTGGTGACTCTAAAAGTAACACAAATATCTCAATCCACTCAAGGAAGATGAAGAGTTGGTAAACTTGAATTCTGTGTAAGCAAAGGATGAACCTGTCTAACAATACAAGGTTGAGAAGAATAAACTTGTCACTTCTATAGATTTTATTGACCAGTTAACAAATAAACATATTAAATAAACTAAATATTGACTAAGTGGTCGATCATAAACAATATAAATAAATGACCATATTAAACAATGCATTGAGTCAACAATCCACATGAAAAGGCATCATTGTTGACGGGGATTGATCGAAGGATATAACAACAAGGTAAGGAACAATATATGGAAAAAGGGGGCATCGTCTGAAAACAATAAGACATACTTGCTAATGAGAGAAGGAGGAAGAACTGTCAGAGACCAAAACATACATGCAGATAAGAAGCAAACAAATGGAAAATAGGATAAGAACCCCGCATCAAATGCACATCGTGAATGAGGAGCAACGTGATTCCACATCATCAAACAAAATAGACGCAGTCAAAGAAATGGGAAGGATAGATATAAACAACCATAAATGACAACGTCGACAAGAGATATAAGCATAATAGGAGGTTGACAATAGATGCAATACCATTGGTTGGAAGGGAAAGAAAAAACAAAAACAAAAAATAGTGTGAATAACCGTAGTGGCACAATCCTCATACACGTAAGCAAGGAGGCAATCGCTACAGCTACAAAATAAGAGTTAGACCATAATATAATAACACATGGTCATTGTTACCAGACAAAGAGACTACAAACAAGGAAACGTTTACCAAATGAATCATTGAATTTACAGTCAATCATACCAAAGAGAAACAAGTGAGAGAATATTGCATAGAGAATTAGTGAATGCATTTATGTACGAACTTCAGAGGCACACAACCAGACTGTAGAGGTAAGGCTCATGATTAGTTGATCGATAGAAATGAGAACTTTAAGAGATCCCTCAAGAGTAGAGGATATTCATATAATGAATATAGAGAGAACACAAAGACTAGAGGGCATTCGGAAGCGAATGTCGGGATGGGATTCCCAGAGAGAGATTACTAAGAAATCTCTTAGAAACAATATATATATTGTAGTGGTCAAACATATGCATATGTTAGAGATAAGAGACTTGGTTAGAGGTGGGATCTCTGCCAAGTAGTGTTATAAAATTAGAGATCCCAAAGAGGCCTTAGGAAGATGCTCTTCATATGATGATTACCTAATTGAGATGTAGTTCTCACTAGAGGGTTAGATAATTTGAGAAGAGTTTTCTTCCGAGGAATTAGGAAGGGTTAGATAGGGTAGTATTTAGACTAGTACTTAATTAGTTCAATGTTTCTGACATGTTTATTATACATTTCCTATTGTACTAACAATTTGTTGTAGGTTCCAACATTCAATTCTTAATCCAAAAAAGGAGATATTACATACAAGTACATCCAATCCTAAAAAATCAGACTTTTGATGCAATCAAGAAATTGCAGAATCAAAACCCTTGACTAGGCTTGCGATTTCCAGAAAAAATCCTCGAAGATGAATCACAAAAGTTTCATAAAATACCTCTATCGATTTTTATTTCTAAAAATTGAAAAACAAATTTCTAGAAAAAATTTCAGATCAAAAGAGGCTCAAATTTTTCTATAAAAAATTGCCAAATTTTATGAAATCCCATCGATGTGCTCTGATACCATGCTATGGTAAATCGATGTTGCTATAGTTGTATTAAACAGAGGAGATGAAAGCTCCTTATATAGATTTACAAAGATGATGTTTCTAAAAGAAACAATCATGAACTAAAGACAAAAATAGAAGCTTCCTAATAAACTAAAGACTAACTAAGATGACCATTAAAGAAACATTACAATCTTCTAATATATACTTCACCTTCATTTATTTTTCAGTATGACCAGCTTCTAGCTGTGGATAGAAGTGGAAACACATAGAGTTGTCTTCTTTAATTAAGTTCTAGAAATTATTAAATTACTAGAGATCTTGGAATTCTTAATGCCTTGATTCATAATAGCAAGTTATGCAAATTTCCATTAGGCTATTAGCTTATTACATCAACCATGATCTATCAGCATTGAAATTTCAACAGTGATATTCTTGCTGAATCATAAACTAAAGGAATGTTTCAAATGAGAGAATGTGTAGTTCTAGATACAGACATTTGGTTGGAACCCAAATTAACACATGCAGCAGATATTTAATTCAAAATCTTGTAGGGTTTTCAAAGGAGCCTTGCCTTATAAACATAAGAGAACAAACTCTGTTGATGTGTCAGACTTTTGGACTTCAAAGAAGGAAAGAATTTGATACCGGTTCAAATTTCCAACCACATCTAACATGCTTTTAATCTAGGAACGTGGATTAATAAGCACACTACAAAAGAATATCAGTTCATCTGCAGAGGACTAGGCACATGATGAGATGTGCAAGCTTCCTATGTAAGCTCAAGAGATGTAGAGTTCGATTAACTTTTTCAAGCAATGTCCATTGTGATCTTTATTACAATAGTAGATAAGTTGTCTATTATTAGTTAATGGTTATCTTCTAAATATCTTAAGCTTTAGTTTGCTTTCGTTTTTTGCTTTCTCTAGAATAGAATGTTTCTATTCTTTACGATTGTTTTCTAAGGAAACATCGTCTCATACTTTTGTATAAATTGACCTTTCGGTCTCTGTTAATAACAAGCATTTACCAATTGCCTCGTAATATGGTATCAGAGCTAATACTTAAATTTTTTTTTTGGAAAAATTTATAATTTCTTCTGGAGATTATTTGTTTAAATTTTTTCAAAATTTCTTTCTGTCGATTTTCTCTAAAAACCCGCCTAGGGTTTTCTGCCTGGAGAAATCTCGAGCTAGGGTTTTTGCAACAAACGTCTGAAAATCACAATTCTGCAACTGTCACTCTGCAAGCAATGGCAAATTGAAAATCTAGAGGTCATTTTTTTTCAAGAATTCTCTCTAAAAATCGCGACTCCTCTCTAAAAATTGCTTTTTTGGTGGTGGTATTTAACGTGTTTGGTGGCTTGAATCAGGACTTCATGCAATCTTTGCAAGGTTTAGTAACGAGTTTTGGCTCCTATCTTCGATCATTGCAAATCGTGGAAACCAAACACACAGGTCGTTTTTTTTAGAACAAAAATGTGTCATTTTTTCTTGATCTTGTGACTTCTAGGCATCAATCTTCAATCTCTCTGCTGTCCATGCAAAAAATGCCTGAGTTCTGAAGGAAAAGGGGCATTTTTTGACCTGCAAAACACCTTTTTTTTGCTGTTTTTGACTTGCATGGCCACCGACTGATATTTTGCTCGAAACCCTAATTTTTGGGGTCAATTTTTTTTTGATTGCAAATTCTTGTTGGGTTTTTCGAGAGCTCAATTGGGTTGTCATCCTTTTTTCTGGTGCCTTGTTTTTCGTGCCTCATTTTTCAAGCCAGTGGATCCAAAAAAGGCAGCATATTCCTTCTGGGTCTTCCATATCTTCGGCTTCCATTATTTTCGAAAGCTTCAACTTTCAGCAGGTGAGAGGAGGAAAATTCTCAAGCTTGGGCAGTGGACGGGAACCCATTGTTGATTGGAGACATCGCGCAACTGTTTCACATTGTATTGTAGGTTCATCTTTTTTGTTAACTAATCTTGTTGTAGGTACTGTATCTACGATTGTATTTATTGATCATTTTGTTGAAGAACTTCAATTTTTTGAAATTTACTTCTTTTGGAGATTTATTGCAATAATATTTTGAGATTTCTTTTGTCTGGCTATTTGTAGGGATTTTGTTGGTGAAATCCTAAAATTCATTGCATGAATGTATTTTTTTAAAATTTGAGATTTTATTAAGGATTTTGAGAAAATATTTGGTTAGGGATATTATAGGCTCGGACTTGACAAGTCAACCACTGGACTTGGTGAGTCAGGCAAGTCAGGTGTTTGACATGGCTGAGTCGGGGAGCTTGGACTCAGTAATTCAGCCACAAAACACTTTTACTTAGTGAGTCAGGTGTCTGACTTGGCTGAATCTAAGTCAAAGTCCATTTGACTCATAGAGTATGACTCAACTTGCTGACTCAAATGACTTTCCAGACTCGTGGTGAGTTTGGGAACTCTTCTTCCATTGTCTTTATTTGCTCTCAATCATCCCCATGTATGAAAAGTTGTTTGTGCTTATTGCAGTATTGCCTAAATTTCTATGGATGCGGCTATCCTCCCTACAGATTGCACCATTGACTAAATTTGAAAAAAACAAAAACACAATGAATTTCTTTGAAATTTTTAGCATTTGATCTTCATGATCTGTATATTTTGTGATCGAAAACAACAATTTTTTGAGAAAATTTCACTGTATTTTCATGAATCTGAAAAAAAATCATGTTTGACTTATTTTTGTCTTTGGTGCATTTTGTTTGGAGATTAGCCAGTTCCAATGTCTATTTCTTTTGGTTGTTTGGTGAAGCTGTAATGACCCTTACTATAAAGGCCACTGAAACCCTCAAACTGGACTTAGGAATTTTGTCAAACAGTTGGCATGTAACCGAATAAGGCTGCAATATCACTAATTGTTGTACAACGAAACCTCAATATATGATGCCAATAATGTATGAGCAACAATTCCAGATTATAACACTATCAATCTAAGAGATAGATGACAATATGAAACTCAAATATGAAGTCCAATGCAATTCTGATTTTATGACAGCAAATAGAACTGATTACAATGAGAGACTGTCACAACTATGCACTTCTAATACATCAAGCTCTTGACAATGCAATGTTATGACATGAACAATAACCCAGTTCAGATTTGGAATGCAAATGACGAAACTTTTACAACAGTTATTAATGACTAGAAATAACTATTTATGCAATGACAGTGCTGACTGTTCTAATCCATAACATGCAATATTTTGGCAATCAAAACTTCAGTTTGTGCACCTGGAATAGCTCCAATTTTGCCGGATATGAATGCTGAATTAATGCCACACGAAGACCTCACAATCTGCCCCAAACCCACTCACAAAATTGCTGCTGCTGCCCAACTGACAGGGCCGTACAGGTACGGCCTGGTACGGCTGCTAGATAAAAAATATTGCAGCGTTTTTTTGTCACTCCAAAAACAATAAATCTGGGCGCCTAGGGTTGCTGAATAACCCCCTAAAATATGAAATTCATCCGTCAAGCCAATTAGGAGTTATGAGCAAAAATGTGGGTCCAAACCCTGGACTGGCAGTCTGAAAATAATGCACAACTGTGTCTTCAAACCCTGTTAATCAATCCACAAATGCTAGGGCACAACTGAAACCCTTATTCCAACCAAAGTAAAACCTTATAACTGAATCTCAATGAAGTCCAAATGAGATGGCTGAATTACCAACTCCTCAAATGCAACAATTCAGGTGATATTTCACACCCTCAAAGTCGCCAATCCAAGGGAGTGATTCGTTCCCAAAGATCAAATAATAATTTGCAGACCCAAGAGACTACAAATTTGCTCCACAATGGAAGAAGTAGAAGAAATCTCAAATCCAAGCATGTCCAAAATGAGAGGCCCAGCCCTCTATTTATTCACTTTTCTAAGAAGTTGCTAGAACTTCTAGAAACATCCTTTATAAAATCTCATTATAATGCACTTTTTCTAGAACTTCTAGAAACATCCTTTATAAAATCTCATTATAATGCACTTTTTATAATAAAGTAATTTTATAAAATAAAAAGTGCAACTCAACTTAAAATTATAACATGTAGGCCCCAATAACACCTAATAATAAAATATAACCTCTTAACACTTCTTCAAGAGCAAGATATGACCATCTGATCCGCAGAATTGACTCTCTCTCCACACCATTTGCCTACGAGAGTCTGGAATAGGCAAAATCCATGATCAATGTCAGGTCGAACTAAAGAGGGGACATTATAGTCCGCCCCTCCTGAAATTGCTTGGCCTCAAGCAATCTCAATGCCGGGTGCTGCAAAATAGCTTCCCCCTCCCAAGTAGCATCCTCAACAGGTAGATCTTTCCACTTAACCAAGTATTCTCTGATCACTCTTCTGCAAAGCTGCTTTTCTCTGCTCTCCAGGATGGATTCTGGCACTAAAATCAATTTTCCCTCATCGTCTAAAGGAGGTAATGCTGCGGAAGGCACCACATTCTGACCCAATGCCTTCTTGAGGCGGGACACATGAAACACATTGTGCACCCTGCTGTCTGCCGGAAGCTCCAACTCATAGGCCACCTCACCAATTCGCCTGATAACCCTGAATGGTCCGTAATAGCATGGCTTGAGTTTCTCTACACCACTCTTCTTAAGAGTAGATTGCCTGTATGGCTGCAACATGAGGTAAACCATATCATCCACCTCCAAACTACGCTCAGTCCTCTTCTGGTCTGCATACTGCTTCTGCTGGTTCTGAGCTCTCGCAATATTATCTTTGAGAGTAGCAACTATATCCTTACTCTCCTGTAATAATTCTCCTGCACTGGGTACCCGGCTGTCGCCCAACAACAAATCCAAGAAACTAGGTGCTTCATAACCGTAAAGTGCCATGAGGGGTGTCATCTGTATAGTG
This sequence comes from Cupressus sempervirens, assembly GCA_028749045.1. NCBI lineage: Eukaryota > Viridiplantae > Streptophyta > Pinopsida > Cupressales > Cupressaceae > Cupressus > Cupressus sempervirens. The sequence continues at coordinate 674,280,806 of CM053784.1, read as the reverse complement.
ATGTGATATGTAGTATTGTAACAATACTCGCAGAGATATATCCATCTGACCCAAGCTCGCTGCTGAGTTGCCACATAATTCCTTAAATACCCTTCCACCCATTTGTTCACAATCTCCGTTTGACCATCGGTTTGTGGGTGATAGCTAGTGCTGGGTGTAAGCTCCGTGCCACATAACCGGAATACCTCCTGCCAAAAATGACTCATGAAACGGCTATCCCTGTCACTCACAATGTTCCGAGGCAATCCGTGCAATCTGAAAACCTCCCGAAAGAAAACCTCTGCCACCTAAGCTGCTGAGTGGGTAGTGGTGATAGGAAAGAAATGAGCATATTTTGTTAATCTATCTACCACCACATAAATACAATCCCGTCTTTGTACCTTGGGCAAACCTGTGATAAAGTCCATGGAGATGCACTCCCACTTCCTGTCAGGGATCGGAAGTGGCTGTAGGAACCCTGCCGGATAGGTGTGTTCTTGTTTGTTTTGCTGGCAAACAAGACACTCTCGAACGTACTGCAAAACATCAGCTTTCAGCCCCTTCCAAGTGAACCGCTCTCGAACTGACCTGTAAGTCTTGAAGTACCCGGGATGGCCTGCTGTCGGTGAGTCGTGAAATGCTCTCAAAATCAGTTGCTTAACCTTCGATCCTGGGACTAGGTAAATTCTGTTCTTGTAAATGATTAAATCATCTACAAGTGTGTATCTGGTATCAATCACTGTTCCCTCCACTATATCGGAGGCCCATGTATCCCTGGCATACTCTGCTATAATCAAGTGTCGCCAATCCTCTGATATCTGAACCATAAGAGTGAGGTGTGGCCTTCGAGAAAGAGCATCTGCAACAACATTCTGAGTTCCCTTGACATATGAGATGTCAAAATCATATGCCTGCAACTTACTTACCCACCTTTGCTGGCGATCATTCAGGTGCCGCTGTCCCAAGAAATGCCTCAAACTGTTATGATCAGTTTTAATACAAAACTTGCTACCCACAAGATATTGTCTGAATTTGGCTAAAGCATGCATGATGGCCAACATCTCCTTATCATATATACTGAATGAACGCTCGGGGCCTCTGAGCTTCCTGCTCTCATAAGCTATCGGGTGCTTATTCTGCATAAGTACAGCACCTACTCCCTCTCCAGATGCATCACATTGAAGCTCAAATGGCTTCGTGAAATCAGGTAATGCTGGAACTGGGCATGTAGTCATTATCTCCTTAAACCTCATAAAACAGTCCTGTGCCTTCTGAGTCCACACAAATTCCCCTTTTATCAGTAGATCTGTCATGGGAGCTGCATGTCGTGAGTAGCCACTGACAAACCTGCGATAGAAACCACATAAACCAAGGAACCCCCTCAACTGTGTAAGGTTCTCTGGTGGAGGCCAATCAACAATAGTGCGAATCTTTTCAGAATCCATCCGCACTCCATCTGCACTAATAATGTGTCCCAAATATAACAGCTCGGTCATCCCTAAGTCACATTTGGACTCTTTTGCATACAAGGACTCCTTCTGTAAAATGCTCAACACTGTCTCCAAATGATCTAGATGCTCCTGCCATGATCGACTATAGATCAAAATGTCATCAAAAAACACCAGCACGAATTTCCTCAACTAATGGTGGAAAACTCTGTTCATAGTGGACTGGAAAGTGGCAGGTGCATTGGTCAGGCCGAAAGGCATGACTACAAACTCAAAGTGCCCACAATGACATCTGAAAGCAGTTTTCTAAATATCCTGTTCACGGACTCTGATCTGGTGATATCTTGATCTCAAATCAATTTTCGTGAAATAACAAGCCCCATGCAATTCATCTATCAACTCATCAATGCGAGGAATGGGATACCTGTTCTTAATGGTTCTCTTATTTAATTCCCTGTAATCAACACACATCCGAAGAGTTCCATCCTTCTTTTTTACCAAAACAACAGAAGATGCAAAAGGTGACTTACTTGGTCGGATGTGCCCCATAGCTAGCAACTCCTCGATGGTCCTTTCGATCTCATCCTTGAGTCGCTTTGGGTGTCGATATGGTGTGATCATGATAGGCTTAGCACCTTCCTCCAGCTCAATAACATGCTCAATGCCTCTGTCTGGTGGCCTGCCTGGTGGAATCTCACTGAATACCTTTTCGTACTTAATCCTCAATTTTTGAATATCAGGATGATATTCCGTCTTATGTTGCTCCTCATGTGTAGGTGTCAAAGTACAAACTGCTGCCCACTCTATATCATTATGCCTAGTTAATCTCTCTAGCCGCCTAAATGAGATAGTCCTGATGTCTCCATTACGGATAGCCTTAAGCACATGAGTCCTACCATTCACTTCGAATTGTATCTCCATATCCTCTAGTCTCAGGGTAACCACCTTCAATGAATGTAGCCACTGCATTCCAAGTACTATATCCATGTCACCCATGTTGACCACATGATAGTCCGCCTTAAACTCATAGTTGTTCAGGCGCAAAGGTAGGTCTCGTACCATCCTGTCACAACGAAGAGTGTATCCATCAGCTACCTTGACTCTTAGTCCCACGAACTCCTCAGTAATGAGTCCACGCTTCTCCACGAATCGTGCATCAATGAAATTATGTGTGGCACCTGTCTCCAATAATGTAATAACCTTCTGCCCAGCCAAAACACCCCGAAGTCTGAAAGATCCCTCTCTCTGGATACTAGACAGTCGTGCTTCCTGTAAATGTAGCTCTGTTCCCTGCTGTTGCCCTGCACTGTCTATCTCCTGCTCTCCCTCTGCTTCATCAGGATCCTCATCATGATGTTCTGAACTATCTGAATCTGAGCCTTCGTAATAAGCCCACATTGCTCGGTTGGTCTTCCCTTTTGGCCTCATAGGACAGTCATGGCCATACTCATACGGGCCTTTGCAATAGAAGCATAGCTTCTTCCTACGCAAGTCATTAAGTGTCTCCTTGTCCAACCTCTTACTTTACTCCTTAGGTAGCTGTGCCTCTCTATGAAAGGGTTTCCTGTCCCTATCTTTTCTTGAAGGGAAACTCTTTGCCTGGAATTTATTTTTAGAAGCTGAAGAGGAATCCATGTCACGAGCTTTCTTAATGGCTTCCTGCAAAGTGGGAGGGTTGAGAGCTTTAATCCACCCTCTCAACGGATCAACTAGCCCATCCATAAATAAAACCAATAGCCTCCGTTCAGATACATCTGTTACTAACACTGCAAGTTTCTGAAATTCTGAAATGTATGTTTCCAATGATCCCCATTGTTTAAGCTGAGCTAACTCCTTGAAATGGAGTTCTGGATCCTTCTTATCAAAACGTTCAATCAGTCTCTCCGTAAACTCCACATATGAGGTAATGTGTGCATGACCCATAGTGATCATACCATGATGCCACCACTCGTGTGCTAACCCATCCAGGTGAATTGCTGCATACTTAATAGCTTCTTCCTCAGACATAGGGTTCAATTGAAAGTATGTGTCAAGTTTTTGAACCCAAGCTCTTGCTGTAGACTTCCCCGAGCCATCATAATATGGTAACTGAAGTTTCCCTACTTTCTTTCGTAGCTCATAGCTCTGAGTCCTGTCATGTCCACGGGGCATATGCTTCATCCGCACATCCATATACTCTCTAAAGGTGATTGCAGCTGTAAAATTTGGACCTCCTGCTTCCCAATCTCTCCTCAGCTGATCCTGTATGTCAGTGATCTGGGGTTCTGGTACTGGCTACTCTGGAGCTCTAGGAAGGAACGTGGGAATCATAGGTCTCGAACTCACTGTCCTAGCTTGCTGAGGTGCATGACCGAAATTGTTCCCAATTTGTTCACCTCCATTATGTATCCCATCCTGATCATTCCCATTCTGATTGTTACCATTCTGATTATTTCCTCCACCTATGTTAGCGTTCAACCCCATTTGACGAGCCATCATCTGCATCATAAGCTCCATTCTCTGATTCTGTTCCTGTGCTCTTTGTTCGGCTAATCGCTGTCCCTGTGCCAAGGTGTCTAATAACTATAAAAATCTTTCCTCTCGCTGATCTGGACCGGCATTCCTGCCTCTATCCATATTGTAGTCGTAGTCTTGATCAAAGAATACCTCCCCTGTGTCTGTATGACTGGATTCTATGTCCACCTGTACAGATGAGCTAGACTGTTCGCTCTGCAGGTCTGAAATCCTATCTTGTCTTGCTTTGGTATTGCGGAAATTATAAAGCCTCTGTCGCATGCTCAAACATAAATGTTCTGATTTTAGTGTTTTGACATTTCGTCAAACACTTTCCCTTCTATCCAGCTGTTCCAAATTCCCTATAAGACCTCCACAGGATGGCAGGACTTATAGCTCTAATACCACTGTAATGACCCTTACTATAAAGGCCACTGAAACCCTCAAACTGGACTTAGGAATTTTGTCAAACAGTTGGCATGTAACCGAATAAGGCTGCAATATTACTAATTGTTGTACAACGAAACCTCAATATATGATGCCAATAATGTATGAGCAACAATTCCAGATTATAACACTACCAATCTAAGAGAGATGACAATATGAAACTCAAATATGAAGTCCAATGCAATTCTGATTTTATGACAGCAAATAGAACTGATTACAATGAGAGATTGTCACAACTATGCACTTCTAATACATCAAGCTCTTGACAATGCAATGTTATGACATGAACAATAACCCAGTTCAGATTTGGAATGCAAATGACGAAACTTTTACAACAGTTATTAATGACTGGAAATAACTATTTATGCAATGACAGTGCTGACTGTTCTAATCCATAACATGCAATATTTTGGCAATCAAAACTTCAATTTGTGCACCTGGAATAGCTCCAATTTTGCCGGATATGAATGCTGAATTAATGCCACACGAAGACCTCACAATCTGCCCCAAACCCACTCACAAAATTGCTGCTGCTGCCCAACTGACAGGGCCGTACAGGTACGGCCTGGTACGGCTGCTAGATAAAAAATATTGCAGCGTTTTTTTGTCACTCCAAAAACAATAAATCTGGGCGCTTAGGGTTGCTGAATAACCCCCTAAAATATGAAATTCATCCGTCAAGCTAATTAGGAGTTATGAGCAAAAATGTGGGTCCAAACCCTGGACTGGCAGTCTGAAAATAATGCACAACTGTGTCTTCAAACCCTGTTAATCAATCCACAAATGCTAGGTCACAACTGAAACCCTTATTCCAACCAAAGTAAACTCTTATAACTGAATCTCAATGAAGTCCAAATGAGATGGCTGAATTACCAACTCCTCAAATGCAACAATTCAGGTGATATTTCACACCCTCAAAGTCGCCAATCCAAGGGAGTGATTCGTTCCCAAAGATCAAATAATAATTTGCAGACCCAAGAGACTACAAATTTGCTCCACAATGGAAGAAGTAGAAGAAATCTCAAATCCAAGCATGTCCAAAATGAGAGGCCCAGCCCTCTATTTATTCACTTTTCTAAGAAGTTGCTAGAACTTCTAGAAACATCCTTTATAAAATCTCATTATAATGCACTTTTTCTAGAACTTCTAGAAACATCCTTTATAAAATCTCATTATAATGCACTTTTTATAATAAAGTAATTTTATAAAATAAAAAGTGCAACTCAACTTAAAATTATAACATGTAGGCCCCAATAACACCTAATAATAAAATATAACCTCTTAACACTTCTTCAAGAGCAAGATATGACCATCTGATCCGCAGAATTGACTCTCTCTCCACACCATTTGCCTACGAGAGTCTGGAATAGGCAAAATCCATGATCAATGTCAGGTCGAACTAAAGAGGGGACATTACAGAAGCACTCCTTTGTGATGATTGTTTTCTTCTAACTTCGTTAACTTGTCTTCCAAAATGGTTCAATAAAGTCTTTGACATGTGTTGAAGAATTCTTATCTTAGTTGTATGGGGTATAAAGGCATGAAATCCATCCTCGATATTTCCCATTGTTTGGAAAATGTCAAACTGAGTGTCTATCCTTTCACATTTATGAATACATCAGATCACCAATACCCAATAAGGGGATTCTGTGCAGTTGCATATTGTTCCATATGACATCAATGAGCCCATCAACCCTTCTTATGCATCCCTTAGGAATCCTTGTGTTCCTTCATGGAGTGCATGTTTCCAGTTTTCCAAAGTATATTTTCTCGATCCATGTTCATTGGAATCCTCTTATTAATTGGAATGACATGCAATCAAAATCATCTTGGTGTTGATCACATATGTCAGAAAGCTACCTGCTTGGAGAATATTTTTTATGTTCTCAAAACACTGAGGAGCTATTGTTATAGGAAACAATTGCTTAGTGAGAAACTCGTTCAGTTTTCCATCTAGTGAATCTTTTGATATTATTCTTAAAATTTGGTCTTTCACAATGTGGCACTTTCCTAGAGGCTCATAATGATTTTGAGCAGACACTTTGAGTAGAGGCAACCATCTATAGAAATTGTGGTTGGAGCAGCAACATTTTTTAGACTCTCATATAAGTCCATCTCAGAGCATTGTCTAAATATGTTGGAAGACATTAGCAGATAGGTATTGCATCCAAAAACACAAGTTGGATACAGAGACATCAACAATAGCATTCAAGGAGTGTGACCTAAAGGAACTGCCTTCAGTCCAAATTGAAGCAGTTATCTCGTTATCCGTGAATCCCCCAATGCAGGTACATTGTTAGTAGACAGGGTACATTTCTTTGATGAAATAAATCACATAGGTTTGTATCCAGACTTCAGTTTCACAATAAAGATCCATATTTTGTTTTTGTTGCTAATCATTATTGCATTTTGTTACGCTGTCTTGCAAAGTTATCTTGGGATATTTCAGTGGTCAGAGACATCAGCAATAGCATTCAAAGAGTCTGAATTTTAGGAAATCACTTCAGTTCAAATTGAAGCAGTGATATCATTATCCGCGAATGCCAAAGTGGATTAGTAGACAAGGTGCATTTCTCTGATGAAATAAATTACAGCTGCTTTTATTCAGGCTTCAGTTTGACAATGAAGACCCAATTTTGTTGCTAGTGTTGTTGCATTTTATTAGAGCGTCTTGCAAAGATAGCTTGGGATATTTCACATTATGCACCATTTATGGCTGCATGCACTCTAACAGTGTTGCAAATGCACCTACACTATCATACACATTGCAATGGCATAATTATATAACTAGGTGGTTGTGAGTTTTCCAAACAAACTGTAGCTAGGAATATACATCATTGGACTTAGACAAACCACTATACTAAACTAGAATGTCTTTAACACACTACAATCTTTTATATGGTAACATAGCTATTTATCAATTTGTAATTAGATAATTGCCACCATGATATTAGAACAAATTCAAAGTTCTTTTGACATTTTTTTTCCAAATACTCTCTAGAGGTAAATAGCGCAACAAACTTCCAATCACACATGTATACAAAGCTCAACTAAACACCTCCTAATCTGAACACAACACACAACACCTTTTATGCTTCATCTGAATGTTTTGTTGGAGATTATATGTCCATTACTAATCTTCACATAGTCCTTTCCTTTTGCAATATCATGTCAAAGAATGCAGCAAGCAATAGCAGAAATTATGCTTTCTTTCTAAAGAGGACAACAAATTGAAATACACTAAAGCTGTGTGATTCACAAAATACATTTTATCTCCTTTGATCTAAAAAATCCTCAAGTACTGCACCTAGGTGTGAAAAATCTAACTATTGCAGTCACTGATTATTAATCTCCTATCGTAAACGATTATTAAACTGCTGAAAACAAATTTCCAGCTAATATTGAAAAATAACACAACTACAACTTCACTTATAATACGGAAAGAAATGAACAACACAATGAACACAATATTTTCGGACAAATTGTCCTTGGAAAAACCCCTAAGGGAAAACCAGTTCTACAGATGAGAAATTATATTAAACTTCAGCAAATCAAGAGATACAAAATTCCTTGCCTCTCACTGGCAGAACTCCGACAACCTCCTAATTTCTCCTGCTGATATTCCCCACTATCCCCACGCTAACACTGCACCCTTGCTAACACTGCAAGACAATTTGCTATCACTGCAAAACGCTTCTCCAAAACTTGTATCTCCAAATGACCCAATGACCCCTTTTTATACTACCCTATTGAAAAAACCAACAACCGAGATTAAATCAAACCAACGGCTGAGATTAAGACAACTCGACAGCCAATAATAGAATTGGTTGCAAGGTGTCCAAAAGGGAATTACTAAAATTAGTAAATAATTATCCTTGCAATAACCATTTACTAATTCTTGGCAAGTGGACAAACAGCTGTCCAAACTACCCATAACTAATGCTGCTATACATAGATAAAGACGAACAGCTGTCCAAGCTACCCATAAATACTACTGCTATTTCCGGGTCAGAAATAACAGCTGTCCAACTAACAATAATTAACACCAGGGAATGTTCTTGGAAATATTTTCTCTGGAATTGATTATAAAATGAACACTCAAACTATCACAATGACAATTAAGTGCAATAGTGAGACATGCATATTGCCTTTATGGAATTTACTCATCTTACCTCCAAATACCACCACCAATGGAATTTAGAGGTGCATATTGATCCTAAATAAAATTAAACTGATTGTTAATGTATTATTATGCACCTTCGTGAAAAAAACACATCAATTTATTAATATGCACTTTGACAGAAAAATAGAAAGCATCAATTTTTAAATATGTAATTAGAAATCAGTGCATCTCAATGAGTTTTTATGCCATGCAATACTTTTTGCAATAGAAACTTAACACAAAAAAGTATCTTTAGACCTAGAGGCGATTAGGGACCCCTCCAATATTTTCCTAGCAGTCAAGCTTTCATTCACTTAAAATGCCATGAAAGCAAAATTTGATTGTCCCCATCGATATTATGTTTTGCTTAGTGAATTCTAAATGTTTTAGCAACAATCTGTCAAATCCAATCATTGTCTCATTTCACTTGAATTATAATATTTCAGAACTGCATTATTAACAACTTCACTGCCTGTTCTGATGTAAAAGTGTTAGATGCGTACTTATGACTTGCAAATTCCTGAAAATGAGATGATCAGACAAATAACATTTTAAGACAATCCAAACATCTAGGATATTCTCGAGCAAGATGATCCCAACAAGGTATCAACTTAGAATTGATTTATAATTTCATAAGGAGGAAACAAAAAACTTAAAAACAAGAATATACCAAGTGGACAAATTTGAGCAAAATGTACAGTTGTTAGTTCTTGCACTTTCTTGCATCCTTAATGATTTTAGCTTTTTCTTAATTTAAAAATAGAATAGTAATGACTCACCCCCTATTCAACTCTGATTAGTGCACCATACAGAGGCCTATAAAGATAGCATGGATGCATCAACTGTAGCTAATTCAATAATAAAAAAATGCTGCTTGATAGAGCTAAGGTCTTTAGTATGCAGATGTCTATTATGACTAGTGAAGCTGTAATATATTGGATAAATAATACAGAGTGTTTATTTATGCAATGTACTGATTTGAAATTTGATTATTGTTGTGGACTTTCTTTAGTTATATGTGACGTGAATTTTGAATATGAAGGTCCTAGAACCTAGTGCACATCTCAAGTAAGATTAATCAGATTGGTAAGGCAATGCCTCAGGGAATTTATGAGATTGCTATGGTCAATGTGCACAGGTGTGGGTAAAATTGGAACTAAGAGATTAACCCAACCGGTATATCTTTTCTTCTACAACTCCTAAAAGGGTTGGAATCTTCTAACAAGGATTCAAAGTCTCCTAACAGGGACTCATATGTACTAAATGTTGTATAGACTCCTAACAGGGTCCATCCTCTAAACGTTGATGTTGAAAAACTGCTACACAATTAAATCCAGAAGTTGGTACTGAATGTGAACTGTTTTTAAGGAATACATTTTAAGTATAAAAAATATGTACTTGAAGTTCCATATGATAACTGTTTGTGCATATTTTATCCAAAATGCACTTAATTGCAAAAGGCTCCTATGCTTTCAACATGATTAACATTTCAGAATGTGCTTCCTCAAGTTGTATCAAAGATAAGGTTTGGATTTAGTGCCACGAAATGCTAACTTAAATTTGATTTAAACACAAAGATGAGGAAACCTTGTAAAGAAAAGATATACCAGTTGGGTTAATCTATTGGTTCCACTTTTACCCACACCTGTGCACATTGACCATAGCAATCTCATAAATTCCCTTGGGCATTGCCTTATCAATCTGATTAATCTTACTTGAGGTGTGCACTAGGTTCTAGGACCTTCATATTCAACATTCATGTTGCATGTAACTAAAGAAAGTCTACAACAATAATCAAATTTCAAATCATTAAAGAATATAATTGTACCTTGCACAAATAAACACTTTGTATTGTTTATCCAATATATTACAGCTTTACCAGTCATAATAGACATCTGCATACTCAAGACCTTAGCTCTATCAAGCAGCATTTTATTATTATCAAATCAGCTACAGTTGATGCATCCATGCTATCTTTATAGGCCTCTGTATGGTGCACTAATCAGAGTTAAATAGGGGGTGCGTCATTACTATTCTATTTTTAAATTAAGTGAAAGCTAAAATCATTAAGGATGTATGATGTGGCTGCTACATCCATATTCCATATGCCTTTCAAGCAGACAAGAATCAGAGGACAGCTGTCTTAAAACTATATGATCTTAATAGAAAGTACATGCAATATCTTTTACAATATTGATCAGAAAGCATGCATAAATTGTCTATTATCTACAAAATCAACAGAAATTATAAAAAACTGTCTAATAGGTTAGTGTGCCAATGAAATTCAAACAAGTTATTCCTTTTTTAGTGGTGTATTTTTTAAGAGCAACAATTTTCATGTAGTTGATCTTCTATATTGTAGTATCTGAGCATATTTTGTCAGAAGTGGCAGTTAGTTGCAATTTTTTTTTTCTGGAAAAGCATTACTATAATTCAAGATAATTTCAGTAAGTGTTTGTAATTTTTTCTTTACGTTTGTCAAAGTCGAAGATCAGATTAAGTTATTTCCTTGGAATATATCAAGTTTTTTTTATTAGCATAGGATCCTTTAATCAGTATGGCTGGATTAGTTAAAACATGATTTTTAAATCTCAATTAAAGTTGACTAGAGTTTGAATCCTTATAATCACAGCAACTGGGAGAGTGTTGGCTAGAGAGCTTCCGAAGTTACAAGAGATGTGTACAGTACTCTATCCAGCTTCCATGAAGGCCAGTGATGAAATTGGTATGTATATTCCATCAAGTCAACATGCAGCAAGTTTAGATAATCTGATTTGTGTTGAATGATGTTCAACAAACTGTGAGCAGAGAGTCCCTGTGATAGTCTATCAAAAAGGTATTGAAAATAAGGTTCATTAATTTATTATGTATTCTTTTCCAGTACTCAATAGATGGTTGAAAAGGAGGGTAAACTGCACTTATGCTGACATGCGAGATTCCCATTTTGTCTAAATAAGTAGATTTTTCTTCATGCTCTTCTTCATTCTTATTCTTGTTTTATTTTCCCTTATGCCTTAGTTTTCTTTATTCTAAATTCTGTCTGAATTATGCAACATTTCTTAGTTTTTATTACCTCTTTTTTTCTTAACTGTTTTTCTTATTTTTAGATGATGTACAAGAATTCTGCATTAGTCACTTGTTTCTTTATCCTGGTGTATATACATCAGATTTTGAAGGGACATGTAGTTTGGATATATGAGATTGCAATTCTAGACAACTTTTTCGCTTTGGAAGAAAATAGTTTGTTGAGATGATGACAGTGTGGAACCATTTAAAAGATCATTTGTACTGGTTGCAGAAAACACTTTATCGGATCGTGGATTTCAAGTAATGAGATTAAATACATACTCCACAGTAAGAATCCTGATACTGAAGCTTCTTTTGAAATTTTATTTTCATGAGAAAGTGTGTTCCATCACCTATCAAATGTAGTGCAAATTTCTTGTGAGAATGTTTGATTCTGTAGAAAATACGAAGTGAATATTTTGCTTGTCTATAGAAAATACTGACAAGATACATGGTGGGATGCATTGAACTCAGGTACCCATTAATGAATTGGATCAAGCATTGTTGGCAGAAGCAGTTTTAGTACCTGTTGTTGCAGTAGCATCACCATCTACTGTTAGGTTCTGCAACATGAACAACCATTTTCATATCTATCTGAAAGTATACTGAATAAATCTGTAGCTTTAAGATTGTGAATTTTCATTAGTGTTTCTTATGACCCTGTTTTAATAAGCCCATATAAATTTATTAATGGCAGGGCTTGGGCTAAAATCATATCCAACATTAAGGACTGGAATGGTGCTGTTGCCTGCATTGGAGAGACATCTGCTTCTGCTGCAAGAGAATCTGGCTTCCAGAAGATTTTTTACCCAGAAAATCCTGGGTTAGAAGGGTCTCTATTTTCTCCTCTTTTATTTTATTTTTTTGTAAACTATATATGTGTAGGGTGTACTGGAGTGTATAAATATATATTTAACAATTTATTCCTATGAATGATCACAATAGCTCAGTGGTATCCAAAACAATAGCCAACACTGGTAGCAACAAAGAGGATACCAAAAGCATCTCCTGCTATGTAATGCAATACAAAATATAGTGGGGTATACCAAGCAAAATACATATTGCCGATATAGTGCATATACCTTTAGCAGAAAACTTGCCATAAACCATATGAAGGGATAACCCACAGAGAAATATGCTTAAAATGTTTTTGACAATATTCTCACATTGGGACTCCTTTCTTATTCTAAATGAGAACTTATTTGGGCATATTGGGTAGGGCATGGATGAACTATGTACACCATTGTACTAATCAGCATTCTTTTGGAAAGCATAAAAGGTATTCTAGAATTATCTGATTTTGTCTTTTTTTCTTTAATTTTCTAAATAACGCAAGCATGTTATAACACATCCATATATGTATTGCTTCTATCTGGTCTGGGATCAGAAATCAGTTTAAACAGTGGAGGTATAGGAGTGGTGGTGAGGAAGCAAGGAGAATCTGGTAAAATAACTCTTTCCTTTAGTTATGAATTCATGTGTAAGCAAAGTGGCAGGTGGGAGCAAGGAGAATCTAGTAAATAACTTTTTCCTTTATTTATGCATTCATGTGTCTAAAGTTATGCACTACATTCTCCTCACCATCACCCAAGTGCACACACACGTGTGTGTGTTGGAATGAGGGGGCAGGCAGGTGATTTTGTTAGTAGCTTCTCCTCATCCTCACCCCCATACCTTACACTGTTCAATCTGGTTTCCGGTCCCAGAGCACATAGAAAGTGTTACTAAATTTTATGCACTCACCTCTATACCATACACTGTTCAATCTGGGTTCTGATTCTAGACCAGATAGAAAGCAATACAAAATTTAAAGTGGGGTTAATCAAGGAATGTGTGTGTGTTAGTAGATTCTCCTCAATGTCACCCACATACCATGCACTGTTTAATCTTGTGTTTATCAAGGAAAATAAATATTGCTTATATTATCTATCCTTTCTCAGTAGCTTAAAATATATTGAGGATAACCCACAGAGAAATATCCTTAATTTGTTTTGCGAAAGGTATTCTCACATTATGACATAATGCATAGATTAAAACAAAAGCTATGGTTTCAGGTTCTTGGCTCCCCACACCATCCCATATCTTCCACATTTCAAAATGTGTTCTGATCCCAAACCAGAAACTCCTCATATAAACAACCCTAGTATACCCCAGACATAGAACCATACCTAGATATAAATAGGGTTTGTCATTACCCTAATCGGGTGTACCTTAGTTCATTCCTTTAATGATAAATACTAAGGAAAATGACAAACAAAAGAAAAAGAGATATTTTAAACCCTAAAGAACACTAAAGGACAGAAATAGAAGGGAAGATCTCAATAACTTGTTTCTCATATAATACACACCTCTCAACATTTCATGAATACTCAAGCTAAACCTTATCAAGCTATTGATCCAACTTTGTAGTTCTTATATTCCTATGTCACTATGGGGATTCTTCTACTACCATGTGTTTACTGTACAGAGTAAAGATACTTAACGCATGTAGTATAGCACGATACAACACATAACAGATGCTTTACTCATATATGTATTTAATGCTTACAATCCAAATACAATGATTACAAATGATTATGATTCAAAGTCCATTTCGGACGGTGTACATATAACTTCCCGAAGGGGTGACTCAAGCATCACGCGCCCGTTCGGACTATTCTACCCATCGGCTACACTATAGATTTTACCGACAACATCATCCCCCTTTGGAGATTCAAGATCTTGTTATTATGGTTTATTTTTTCTATTTGACCATAGTTTTTTATGTTTTCAATGTTTTTATACCAAGGCCATACTTGATTTGGGCCTAGAAAGTGTTGGAGAAGCCTTCTTACCAAACCCTGAATCCAAACTGTTGAGATAACGAATTTTTTTTTCCAACATCCTAGAATTTTTAGTTGCACATACTTAGCATTTTATACTAGTCAAAGATTGACCTATTGCAACAAAGATAAATCAAATTCTAGAAAGCCCCCATCGAGAATTGCAAGACCCAATTTAGACTAGTTCTTATTGCATCATTGTGAGCATCACTTTTTCAACTCTACAGAATCCAGTCACTGTGGCAATTTAGGTGGCATTCTTTGGAAGGAAACTTTATGATAATGTCAACATAACTTATAATAGATCTTGTGCAAATAAAACACTTAGAATTCACATACAAGAGAATAGACAATATACCCACAAAAATGTGACACAAGATACACCCTAGGAAAACCTTCTTGAGGGAAAAAAAATCCAGCCTCCAAAAGTATCGATCATCCATGTACTATTCACCAAATAAACATTGCAATACAATCATGAAAGTCTTCAAAGCCCTAGCCATAAACAAGAACTTTATGTGAACAAGCATGAACCCACATATCCCATGCCATGCGTCCTACCTACAACTACCATTTTGGTTTCTTTTATAGAAACAAGCTCCACAAAACCGCTAAGTAGTATTACACAAACTATGTGCTACCAAACCCATTTACCCCTTATACAATATTGGGTACTTTATTTAATTTATTTCCTCAATATTAAATGGTTATATCAAATAATATTATAATGTTACAATACAACTCACCAAGTGGTCCGAAGAAATATTGCATGGAAATCTCTACATGTCTCATGTCCATCTAGGTTCTCTAGATGCAACATTTACTTCATAAAACAAAATACTACAATAATATGAATTATTATACAAGGTGTACAACACACCATTTTCCCAACATTCTCCCACTTGTTGTATACATTGCATAAGAGTCAACTAGTCAAATATATGAACAAGGGAACAATCCCTCCTAGCACATACACCATAATGAGCTAAAGTGCACCATGTCCTCCCTGCAACAAAAAAAAAGTGACCACCATCTCATACATGGATGGCCCCACCTCCTATTATGCCACTCCTACTGGACATACATAGAAGCCATCCAAAGGAAAGTTACACAACCTATTGCGATTTGTGAAAAAATCATGAAACATGTACTAATTGATATCCCAAAAAAAAAACACCGAGTGCAAAGGTAATCACATGTATCAGTATCTGTCAAAACCATAACAGAAATACTACCCACAACAAGTGCTAACTTATCCAACTATCCATACCTCCAAAGTGTACAATCATATCAAGTGAATCTCACAACATCAACATATTCAGCCTATGACATGCAACCCCAAGCCTCAAGTGCAATATTTGCCACATACACACCAAGAAGCTCTCATTGTATAGGTAATTTCAAGTTTGAAATGAATCCACTAATAACATCACATACAAGTGGGACCATTTAGTATCAAGAAACATCCACAACCATATGTAACTTGTAAACAATTAACCTGCAAGCGCAACTCTCACAACAAGCCTCCAATGCTCTCCCAAATTCTCTGCAACCAAGAAACAAAATAGATAAATGAACCACCATGTCATCTTCCACATGACACACATGAACACAAACCATTGGTCAGAAAGCTCCAACCATTCCCAAATCCAATGTAAGTGTTACATCCCAATTTTTGACCCAATTTAAAATGTTCATATAGCCGTTGAAGTTCACATGAAGTCAGTTGACAGTTAAATTTGCTATAATCCTACAAAATAGTAAGATGGTTAATCGTTATAACTTCATATGAAGATGACATGCTAGTTAATCGTTATGATTCTATTATATTGTTATCTTGAAATCTTAGAAAATTGGTTATTCATCATGGGAAGTGGGATGGTGGTTTGCCATTATGGTGGTTTATGAATAATAATTTGTTATGGTAAATTGTTATTATATTGAGGAATATAATATAATCGTGGACAATTCCCTTGCAGGAGCATCTCAAAGGGGGGAAGCATTGCCAGAAAGGAGTTGGGCATGGAGGTTCACCACCATCACTGAGCAAATAGGTACAAGCCCTGAACCACCAGGGCTAAGGATAACGAATAGGCAGGAAAGAGTCTACTTTGGACGACCATAAGCTAACTTGTTAAATTACATATCATTTAATAGTAAAAGAGATTTCTAAGCATGAATTGGAAATTGAGCGAGCAAGTACCTTTGTAATTGTGTTGTTGATTAGAGCCTTCTAATGTATAATCATGTCTTATCATGTCGACATCATGATACCTACATATCTATACATGTACATACATAAACCAACTTTGTATATATAAGGATGTATACGCATACTTGATATTTGGTCTATACGTAAGAAATATCTGGTTGGGGTTTACACATGTACACATATATGCATACATACATATAGGTATCTATAGATACCATGATGCTATATACTAAGACATTATTACTCCTTTCACCTTGGCGGTGGTCTTTTATTATTTCATGCGTGGCCACATTTCTTATTTTATTTTATTCTCCATTGGGCCTTATATTTTTTGAGATGGCCATTTAAATATTTGGGGCTGATGACTTCTTGTTGGTATTGTAACTCCTCCACTGCCACCTTTTCTTTCTTCTAACCGAGCATGGATTTGCATATATACATTGAGACTCCTATTGCCAAGGAGGGATATACACCTCAACTTGCTCCCTATTATGAATCATTAAAAAAAAGATCCTTGCATTTGTTATGCGTGAAACCTGATCGCACTTCTATGATAGTGTTTTGGTATTTCTCTTTGAACGGAGTTTTAATCCTCTCTCATGATTGGAGAGTATTGATACATATACAATTCGTACCATGTTTAGATGACTGCCCAAGCACCTATCTCTCAGCTGAGCTTGATCCATGATATTGTTTCAACCCCTAACGGCTTCTTTTATGGCTTCCATGGTATAACCATTTACTTGTTTGTTCATGATTTTATTGGCCCTCAATATTTGCCGCTTCTCCATATTTATTGTCATCGATCATGTGCTGGATTGCTATCTATACAATCATTTGTGGACATGAATGGCTGTCCTAAATACTTTTCACTTTTGTTGGTGGTTATTTTACATGCAACATTCATATGCTTTTAGATTGGTATTGATACCGTGAGTTACACATCCTTGTGGTATTTGCATATAATCTGCTTGTTGTGTATGATCTTCATGATCCCTCTTCAAATGTTTAATATTGGAAAGAATTATAATCTTTCATCTATAATGCCGTAGAGCAGATTTGAGCATTAATGAGATATTAGTACCTTATAAACAATAATCAAATTCCTTTATGGAATCACCGAGGAATTCATCTGCAAGGACTAGCATGGTCAAGATGAAAGGTGAGAATGAAAATACTCCTGCATGATAAAGTGAACATAAATCAAAAACAAATAATCACATATAAATATTTGAGACAGCTCATGATAATCCATTGTTTAGATCTTGTTGTCTAGTCGAGTGGTGGAAACAAGTACCAGGATGCTCAGTAGCTGGTTAAGTTGCTCCATGTCTATTTATGGGTAGGGAGGGCCTTTCTTGTTAAAGATTGCGTGGGGATAAATTATGGTCTGAGGTTGGGAGGTTAAGCCCGTGACAATGTTTCTCCTTTCCACGAGATGTCAGGACGTGCATCAAATAAAGATAAGTTGAGCATTCAAACATTTATTGGTAACAAGTATTTTTTAATTTATGATATTTATACAAATAGAATATATGATGGATTAATTTATATCGTTGAATTCGGTTATTTCCTCTGATGAAAGCAACATTTCTCATCAATTTAATTGGTAACCATTTAGATCGGTTGACCTTCCGATTGAATATGGAATATATCTATAGGATTGTTATTTTAGTCTTTCATTTATAGGAATAATGATTATGAGCATATCTTCTAATCTTATGTTATTGCCACAGGTAGGAACAAAAGGAATGAAACAGAGGTATCTGATGCACCAAATGATACAGTGGTGTTTGATGTCCTAAATGATATAGTGGTATCTAATGCCCCAAAATGATACAGTGGTGTCTGACGACCCAAATGATACACTGGTATCTGATGCCCTATATGATCCAATGGTTATTGATGCCCTAATTAACAAAGTGGTATGTGATGCCCTAAATGATCCAATGGTAGTCGATGCCCTGATTGATATAGTAGTATTTGATGGGAATCTTCATTTGATTTTGATATAATGGTATTGGATGTTAATCGTCATTTGATCCTAAGTGGTATTTGTGGACTAACCTAGGGGTTTCCAGAAGCATCCCTAGATTGATTTTGGTTTCAAATTCTATGGTATGTAGATTTTAATCTCCATAGTAAATTCATTGATGGTGTTTTCAATTGTTAGTTATGAAATTTCCATTCAACTAATTATAACCGTTAATCTCATTCACATGAATAGTAACTGATATAACTGTATTCCTATGAAAATGAAGTAATAACTGCATTTCTTTGATATGTTAGTTGTTAGTTAAGACCTGGAAAAAGTGGTTGTTACAGTAAGTCAAATTGAACACTAGAAAAGATAATCAAGATGAAAGAGAGAAACTTTGTCTATAGCATGTCCTTTACACACTTCTCTAAATGCGAATTGTGTCAACTGTGATCTCCTCCATAGAATCCCTAGCAAGAAGCCACAACAACACCTAGAGCCATATTCAACTCTTTAGGCCAAATAAACATATATATCATGTAATTAACATGGATGCAAGCCTCTCACAAGAAGGTCAAACTAATATCATTCCTAATCCAAGGAATACAACCAATAATTCATCTCCCAAACTCAATCGTAATGATGTCATAACAACAACATATGCACAAGGAGATAACCAATGCCAAATCAATTCTCAATGAACACTTTAGAACTAGCTTATCATAACTCAAGATACATCTTTATGAAAGATCAGCATAAATATAATGCACCAAAAAGTAACACTGGGCAATACCTCTCAATTAGTAAACCGCTAATTAGACCAAGAGTGGGGAATGAGAATGTTCATCAAGACACCCAAGTCTTCAAGACTAATCTAAGAACACTCTCCTCTCAAGTCCATACTAGGTGGATGCTCCTCGGTCTTCTTGCGAAGCTATCAACCATCTCACATACATCTCTACTAACAAGTGAAAATCAACATCATCTCAGTCTCTGAGCATCTATGAGCACCTATAACCATTCAGTCCAAGTTAAACTCGAAATGCAATACAACAATATAATAAAATATTGAGCAAATGATCAATTTACTCAATACCAAGAAACTAAACAAAGATCAATGTCAAAGCTCCAATTCTACCAAGGACTAAGTCCTCGAGATGTCAATATCTCCAAATCACCATGAAGATAGCCACCACCTACAGGTGCATAAATTTGAAATACCCTTCTGCAGCAACAAGATCTAAGGCATCCTCCAACATTTACAAATACTAGATGCACATCACTGCCAATAAATCCCATTGAAATGTGGTACCGAGCCACACATGGCATCATGATATCCATCTCCTAAATGAAGTTCCTCTAGGTCTACACACACAATTGATATGCCAATACCATCAAGCCAAGAAGATACATAACCACCAACAAAAAAACCAGGAACAAATCCTACACCACAACATCATCACTTCCAAAAGCTTCCACTAAAAGTATATAGAAGCTATCCATGACGTCATGATAAAACCATCCTCTAACATGAGGATCAATCGAGGCCCCAAATCATCAAAGATTTGAAAGCTAACATCATGAGCTCCCTTAAAGAAACCAAAGTAACCATGATCCTCAAACAAGAAGATATGCTACCGTAACCAAAATAGAAATCCAATCAAATGATCACCAATCAAAGCACCTACAAATCCAATCATGTCATGCCAAAGTTCCTAAATGCAAGAAACATCCATGGCACTATGATCACATCTATGAAACAAGCATCTAACTCTAAATGTGTCCAACCTATCAACCTCACATAGTCAACAACAACATCTTCTCTACATGAAAACAAGTCAGCAAACTGCGTGACAAAACCATGCCATCAATTTGAAGATGTATCAATAGTGAAAGATCTATGGGCATAGACAACTCATATCCAAGCCATACATGTAACCTGTAAGTATATATTGCTTACACAATTGCACAACTTGTAGACCCAACAAGGCAACATGTATATCCAAATCAAATATTGATAACCATGTCAACGTGATACCAATTTGACATACAAATTGAGTATACAATGACATCAACTCCAAATCCCCAAGATACACCATGCCATTACTCATAATGCCACCACAACAAAATACCATAAACATCTCAGATTAAAATCCCAATAAATAAAGCATGCCAACCCTATGCTAAATCTGAACCAAACTGTAGAGCTCTTCAAGATCTTTATGTTGACTATTTGAAGTCTAAACTTTAACTCTGTATGCTCAAGTTATGCTCCAAGGAAGAAAAACAACCAACTAGGCCATACATATGAGTAATAGGATTCCACAAATAGCAAATATGCCCATATAGCAATTTTCCATACTTTTGAATATGCCTTTGAAAAGTCAGTTTCTAATTTTGAACTACGTTGCTGGTTCGGGTTCGGTTTGAAGTTCGAGAACTGGTTTGCAAGTTCATCAAAATTTTCTAAAGGGGTTTGGGTTTGTTAGTACAAAAAGGTGTAAAAATTATAAAAAATAATATATATACATACATATTTATGAAGCATGAGTTAAAATTAGAATGTAGCATTGTAGCATAAACACATTTAAACAACAAAAACACTATAAACAGTTAAACTTGTAATCATAGTGATCATACCATCATATAGTTCAATCAACTTTAACATCAAAGGTTCAAAACATTATAAATATCAAGTTCAAGTATCATTGTTTCATGTTCATTGTTCAACTAATGGAATGAAAATTAAAAAAACTATTAATATTCTAAGTATTGTGCTCTTCCCTAAGACAAAATAACCTGTTTAGAAACATAAAATGACAATGAGAGGCCATAAAAAGCAATTCATAACAACTTTAAGGGTTGTGGACGCCAAAATCTATTTAATTTTTGCCTAAAAAAACACTTTCCAGTCGTCTGTGGGTCCCAATTTGCTGTGAGTTCGAACTTTTTGGTGTTGGTTCCCAATTCAAACCCGATCAAACCTGCAAGGAAAAAATAGTACCCTGCTCGAGCCAAGTCCGAACTGGACCAGAACTGTGAACCAGTTCGAACTTTTCCTGGGTTGGGGGGGGGGGAGGGGAGGTACTCGTGCAACTTAGATTTTGAATAATATGAGTCACTGTTAAAAACCTCAATTCTGGAGAGTCAATTCTAGCCTTTTGATATTTTGTCGAACAATTGCTTGCAATGCCTAGTTCTGATTTTGTGAATGTATATTGTTTTCTTTGTTTGTATTTAAATGATTTTGCAATTTCAAACATATATCAATGCATGAAATCTAAAGATGACTGCATGGACTAAACACAAAAAATTCTTTATTGGCTGAATATTAATATTCAATTATTTACAATGACAATTTGATGCAATTCTAATTTACTAAAAATCAAAATGCAGGATCCTGGTATCAAACGCATGTATTGCTAGACGTTACAAAATGAATGTGTCAGTTCTGAAAATGACACCAATGTCTGCAAACACAGATTGGGGCACTTCCCAGTCTAAAATGTGCTCTAAACCTTCAACCACTGCCCCCTAAATGAATGTCATTGCCTCTATATAGCCTACGGCTATCTGAAAATACCAAACAGAGTGCATACACTGGCTATGATTTGCAATCAAATCAAATCTTCAACCCTATAAACAAATCTGAGATTAATTGGGGCTGCTAATAATCATTTTTCTTCGAATCAATGAAAGTATTTGAATGAAGCCAAAGCATTTGCACAATTCATTGGTATCTTGCAACCAATTCAAAGTGCTATAACAGTGAAGAATCTAGAATTCCCAAGCTGATAATCTGAAACCCTTGTTTCAATTTCTTCTCCACACCAACAAAAGCAAATGCACAACTTATGAAGAAATCTACCTCTCACTTTGAAGGTGTTTATAAATCCCAAATACAAATTGAACCTGAAGTCTCAAGCTTACACTCCATATAAGTTAGTAGATGGGCTTTTTAATGCTCCTATCCGGTTCTATATGAATTGGGACTGATATTATATTGCAAGAGACTACCTGGATTTGTTTCTTTGATATGTAGGGGTTTAAATGTCAAGGATTGTATCTGATATATTTCTCCTATCTGACTTTAATAGACAAACCCTTCCCAATAGCAATAGAATTGTCTTGACGAACGTTATTTTGATCTAATATAGAATATTTAGATCTTTTGATATGTGCAATGTTTTAATGTTTTGCCCAGAATAATGATAAACAACAATAAATAAAGGAAAAATAAGTACAAGAGACACAAGACATTTATCCTGGAAAACCCTTCAACTTGAAGGGAAATAAACCCAGCCACACCAGAAAATTATCTCTTTAATTGATAATAAAATGTTCAAATACAATGCTTTCACTTCATACAAATTCTACACACACAAAGCAATCTCATGAATACATAGAATTGAGATCCCTTAATTTCCAAAACAAGTCTCTTTATATTTCCAAATGCATGCCTCTTTGCATGACACGTCTTCTGATATAATATCATCTCAAATATTATCATAAATATTTTATTGAGCTGAAGATGACCATAATAGTCATATTTCTATTTAAAATCAGCTAAGTTGCCGGTTCGGATGCGGGTTCGACATTTGGGTTCAAAATTCGCTCTAAATTTTTTTGGGCCGGCTTCAGGTTTGTTTTGGGTTCGTCCATATAAGAATTTTTAATTTTTTAAATATATATATATATATATATATATATATATATATATATGTATGTATGTATGTATGTATGTATATGTACACACACACACACACACACACACACACATCTATATGTAAAAGTATGCTGCAGCAAATAAGGTCATACACCACTATGCTAATATAAACCAATTTAGCAAAATACACCACCATATGAATGTTTCAGTTCAAAAACTTTAAAACAGCAATGCCAACATTATTAATCAGTAACCAGTAATCAGTCATAAGTCATAGACTCATATGTGATCAAATGGGTATCAATGTATCAAAAATCATCAAATAATTCATCATCACTAGCCAGTTGCTGATTAGAAGCACAATTAGTGCCACTAGCAGCAGCAGTCTCAATTTAATGTTCCCTATTATCAGTTTGAATTTTGCAGAGAAGAAAATCGATGGTTTTGTGCCTAGGATTGGTCCCATACGGATGAGGAAGTGCCTGGAGTGCAGTGACAGAAGCCGTACGGTGACTATATGTTGCTTGTAGCAGTCCGTACGGGAGTTAACAAGAGTGCAAGATTCCCAGTAGGAAACTAAGTCCGTACGGTGAGTAGGTGGGCCACAGAAGACCGTACGGTGGTATGTTTGCCAAAGGGAATGAGGAGGTGGCCGTACGGTAGATCACAAATGACCGTACAGGAACCACAGATCTAGCCGTACGCTGCACTATTATTATATTATGAATTATGAATTGTGAATTATGAAGCGGGGCCAAATACAACACAGAGGAGCCGTACGGGCATGAGGAGAAAGAGTGAATGATGGAGGCCGTACAATAACATTCCAGGAGGCAATTATTAATGCAAACTAATTGATAATCAATAGTTTAGTAACTTAGTTGCAAGAAAACTTACGCAATTTGCACATGCAGAGACTAAGCATTCACCAACAGGAACAGAGATGAAATTTAGCCTTCAGATTGCCCGAAACAGACTAGGGACACAATTAGAATAGGGTGAGGGTTTTGTTCCCACCGAAACCAAGCGAGCCAAATTGGGAAGGTCTTTCACTTCCAAAATGGCGAACAAATTCCGAACTCCAATAGGAATCCGCAATACAGAGAAAATATGATCAAAAAACATACCTATCGACTACTACGAGCCGTGCTTAAATACCCATCAGAAAAAGCTTTCCGAGGGTGTACAAAGATTAGCCGACGGCGACACAAACTACTATGACAAAATTAAATTTGGGTCCGAGTTAATTTAAACAATCGGCTCGTTACACAAAAAAATAATTAAATACATTTATTTCTGTTCGGGAACATTACAGTCCTCCTGTCCCGAAATTTGCTTGTTCTCAGCAAATGCAGTGCCGGATGCTGAAGGATGTGTTCACCTTCCCATGTTGCATCGTCCAGCGATAGATGTCGCCAACGTACCAGGTATTCTTTCACCGTTTGGTTATGCAAGACTTTTTCGCGTACTTTGTAGTGTACCGTACCTGCTATAACCCCTTTTAATCGATGCACCAATTCCTGAACTGAGGCCGTACGGTGGGTCTGGACAATGCAGTGTACGGTGAATGGGTATGATATCCGTACAGTGTGCCAAGGTCTGTACAGCAAGATACCTGTACGGTGACTGACCGTACTTTGAGACCAATGTCCGTACGGTGGGAACAAAGGCTGTATGGCAAGAAAGTGAGGGGGGTCCGTACAGAATGGCAGAGTATGAAATCGTACGTTGTAGTGTGTGTCCGTACATATTTGAAAGGTGAATGTGAGTTGTTGGGGATTGCAATGGCTGTACGTTAGGAGGTAAGGCATAAACAGTTGAGTTCTTAATAGTGTGATTTGTAGGTAGAGGAGGGGAAGTGAGCCGTACACCATAAACATCAACCGATATTATTTAATTAATGGCAAATAATAATGTAAACACCATGCAATGCCTGTACCAATTTGGATGAACATTCACAGATTGATAAGTATTTGCAAATAATGAGAGCACTCCAATTGCCGGATACAAACCAAATGAACACCGACAAAATAGGGTGAGGGTTGATTCCCAATGAAACCGTGCAAGCCAAATAGGGAAGGTCTTTCACTTCCGAAATGGCGAACAATGCCGAACTCCAACAGGAATCCGTAGTACAAAGAGATCAAATTCCAAAAGCATACCTATCGACTACTACGAGCCGTGCTTAAATACCCATTGAGAAAAGCTTTCCGAGGGTGTACAAAGATTAGCCGACGGCGACACAAACTACTATGACAAATTAAATTTGGGTCCGAGTTAAATTAAACAATCGGCCCGTTACACAAAAATAATTAAATACATTTATTTCTGTTCAGGAACATTACAGTCCTCCTGTCTCAAAATTTTCTTGTCCTCAAGCAAATGTAGTGCCGGATGCTGAAGGATGTGTTCGCCTTCCCACATTGCATCGTCCAGCGATAGATGTTGCCAACGTACCAGGTATTCTCTCACCGTTCGGTTACGCAAGACTTTTTTGCGTACTTCGAGAATCTCAGCAGGTTCCAAGATGAGTTTCCCCTCATTAAGTGGTGGAAGATATGTAGTGACAGAGATGTTTTGCCCGATAGCCTTCTTCAGACAAGAAACGTGGAAGACATTATGAATGCGACTACCTTCGAGAAGCTCTAATTTGTACGCTACCTCACCAATGCGACGGATCACGTGGTAGGGACCATAAAATAGGGGCTTTAGTTTCTCCTTCCCTGTTCCCTTTAGTGAGGACTGTCGATAAGGCTATAGTAGGAGATAGACCAAATCCCCCACTTCAAAACTTTTCTCTAATCGATGTTTGTCGGCATATACCTTTTTTCGATTTTGTGCCTGCTGCAGGTTTTCTTTCAAACTCTTTAAAATGTCCTGTCCTTCCTGAAGCCAATCCTTCGCCTTTGGAGCGTGACTGTCGCTCAACACTGTATCGAGGAAGGAGAGTGGTTTGTGCCCGTACAGAGCCTTGAACGGTATCATTCCGATCGACATGTGATAAGTGGTATTGTAGCAGTATTCTTCGAG
This sequence comes from Cupressus sempervirens, assembly GCA_028749045.1. NCBI lineage: Eukaryota > Viridiplantae > Streptophyta > Pinopsida > Cupressales > Cupressaceae > Cupressus > Cupressus sempervirens. Next base: position 674,254,503 of record CM053784.1, on the reverse strand, counting down.
GTGGATCCATTTCACCCACGCGGGTTGTTGTGTCAAGACGTAGTTCCGTAGATAACCTTCGAGCCATTTGTTCACAATTTCAGTTTGGCCATCTGTCTGTGGATGGTAACTTGTGCTCGGTGATAGTTCAGTTCCAGCCATCCGAAACAGTTCTGTCCAGAAGATACTGATGAAGCGTCTATCCCAGTCGCTGACGATGTAACTCGTGTAGGCGGAAGACTTCTTTGAAAAACAGATTGGCGATTTGTGCAGCCTGAAGGTCTGAAGGGATGACGAAGAAGTGAGCGTACTTTGTCAATCGGTCAACTACCACGAATATGTAATCCCTTCCGTTCACCTTGGGAAGACCTATTATGAAATCCATTGATATACGTTCCCACTTATGTTCGGGAATTGGCAGAGGCTGTAGCAGTCCAGCAGGAAGAGTGTGTTCGGATTTGTTCTGTTGGCAAACAGTGCATGCTCTGACATGCTGCAATACATCCCCTTTCAATCCCTTCCATGAGAATCTCTCTCGCATACTTCTGTAAGTTTTTAGGAAGCCGGGATGACCAGCCAAAGGGGAGTCGTGCACGTGCTTTAGGATCTTTTTCTTCAACTCCTCACCTCCTAATGTACGGCCATTGCAATCCCCAACAACTTGCATTCACCTTTCAAATCCGTACGGACACACACTACAACGTATGATTTCATACTCTACCATTCCGTACGGACCCCCCTCACTTTCTTGCCGTACGGCCTTTGTTCCCACCGTACAGACATTGGTCTCAACTTACGGTCAGTCACCGTACAGGTATCTTATCGTATGGACCTTGGCACACTGTACGGGTATCATACCCAATCACCGTACACTGCATTGTCTAGACCCACCGTACGGCCTCGGTTCAGGAATTGGTGCATACATTAAAAGCTTTTATAGCAGGTACGGTACACTACAGTTGAGTTCTTAACAGTGTGATTTGTAGGTAGAGGAGGGGAAGTGAGCCATACACCATAAACATCGACCGATATTATTTAATTAATGGCAAATAATAATGTAAACACCATGCAATGCCCGTACCAATTTGGATGAACATTCGCAGATTGATAAATATTTGCAAATAATGAGAGCACTCCAATTGCCGGATACAAACTAGATGAACATCGACGGAATAGGGTGAGGGTTGATTCCCACCGAAACCGTGCAAGCCAAATAGGGAAGGTCTTTCACTTCCGAAATGGTGAACAATGCCGAACTCCAACAGGAATCTGCAGTACAGAGAGATCAAATTCCAAAATCATACCTATCAACTACTACGAGCCGTGCTTAAATACCCATCGGGAAAAGCTTTCCGAGGGTGTACAAAGATTAGCCGGCGGCGACACAAACTACTATGACAAAAATTAAATTTGGGTCCGAGTTAAATTAAACAATCGGCCCGTTACACAAAAATAATTAAATACATTTATTTCTGTTTGGGAACATTACATACTTCGAGAATCTCAGCAGGTTCCAAGATGAGTTTCCCCTCCTCATTGAGTGGTGGAAGATCTGTAGTGACGGAGATGTTTTGTCCGATAGCCTTCTTCAGACAAGAAACGTAGAAGACATTATGAATGCGACTACCTTCGGGAAGCTCCAGTTCGTACGCTACCTCACCAATGCGACAGATCACGTGGTAGGGACCATAAAACAGGGGCTTTAGTTTCTGCTTCCCTGTTCCCTTCAGTGAGGACTATCGATAAGGCTGTAGTCGGAGATAGACCAAATCCCCCACTTCAAAACTCCTCTCTAATCGATGTTTGTCGGCATATACCTTTTGTCGGTTTTGTGCCTGCTGCAGGTTTTCTTTCAAACTCTTCAAAATGTCCTGTCCTTCTTGAAGCCAATCCTTCGCCTTTGGAGCGCGACTGTCGCTCAACACTGTATCGAGGAAGGAGAGTGGTTCGTACCCGTACAGAGCCTTGAATGGCGTCATTCTGATCGACATGTGATAAGTGGTATTGTAGCAGTATTCTCCGAGGTGGATCCATTTCACCCACGCGCGCTATCGCACCGAGACGTAGTTCCGTAGATAACCTTCAAGCCATTTGTTCACAATTTCAGTTTGGTCATCTGTCTATGGGTGGTAACTTGTGCTCGGTGATAGTTCAGTTCCTGCCATCTGAAACAATTCTGTCCAAAAGATACTGATGAAGTGTTTATCCCGGTCGCTGACGATGTTTCGGGGTAACTAGTGTAGGCAGAAGACTTCTCTGAAAAACAAATCGGCAATCTGTGCAGCCTGAAGGTCCGAAGGGATGGCGAAGAAGTGAGCATACTTTGTTAATCGGTCAACTACCACGAAGATGCAATCCCTTTCGTTCACCTTGGGAAGACCTGTTATGAAATCCATTGATATACTTTCCCACTTATGTTTGGGAATCGGCAGAGGCTGTAGCAGTCCAGCAGGAAGAGTGTGTTCGGATTTGTTCTGTTGGCAAAAGTGCATGCTCTGACATGCTGCAATACATCCCCTTTCAATCCCTTCCATGAGAACCTCTCCCGCATACTTCTGTAAGTTTTTAGGAAGCCGGGATGACCAGCCAGAGGGGAGTTGTGCACGTGCTTCAGGATCTTTTTCTTCAACTTTGATTCAGGCACTAGGTAGATCCTATCCTTATAATAAATGATATCATTCGCCACCTTATAACGATCATCGTGGATGTGACCATCCATTATCTCACAGGCGAAAGTATTCTTGGAATATTCCACCAGCAATTGTGCCTTCCAATCGGCTGAGATCTGCTCTAGTGAGCAGATGGGTCTTCGGGACAAGGCATCTGCAGCAACATTGTTTTTCCCTTTTACATATTCAATATCAAAATCAAAAGATTGAACCTTGCTTACCCATTTTTGTTGCCGTTCATTCAGATCCCGCTGCTCTAGGAAATATTTCAAATTGTTGTGATCCGTACGGACAACAAACTTGGCACCAACCAAGTATTGCCGAAACTTGGTCAGTGCGTGAACAATGGCCAACATTTCCTTATCATAGATGGAATACAGGCGCTCGGCTGGTGTAAGCTTCCTACACTCATAGGTGATGGGGTGTCTGTCTTGCATCAAAACTGCTCCAATGCCTTACCCTGACGTGTCGCATTCCAAAATGAATGGTCGGGTGAAGTCGGGCAATGCCAACACCGGACAAGTGCTCATGGCCTCTTTTAACCTATCAAATGTGAGTTGCGCTTCTTCATTCCATTGGAAAGCCCCTTTCTTCGTCAGATTTGTTAAAGGCACGCTGAGCTGAGAAAAACCCTTGATAAATCTTCTGTAGTAGCTGCACAAACTGAAGAACCCTCGTAGGTCCGTGAGTGATTTCGGGGGAGGCCAACTGAGGATAGCTTGGATCTTCTCCTGATGCACTTGAACCCCATATTGACTGACAACATGCCCCAAGTACAATATCTCTGTCATTTCGAACTCACATTTGGATTATTTGGTGAATAGGGACTGTTCTTACATGATACTTAGAACCTCGTTCAAATGTTTCAGGTGCTCCTCCCACGCCCTGCTATAAATGAGAAGATCATCAAAGAACACCAACAAATACTTACGCAACTGCTTGTTAAAGATGCGGTTCATGCATGATTGGAATGTAGCAGGTGCATTGGTCAGACTGAACGGCATGACCAAGAACTCATAGTGTCTGTAATGGCAACGGAAAGCCGTTTTCTCGACATCCTCTTCCCTCATTCGGATTTGATGGTATCTGGAATGGAGATCTCTTTTTGAGAAATAGACCGCACCATATAGTTCATCCAGCAGCTCATCTATCCTCGGAATGGGGTACTTGTTCTTTATTGTCCTCTTGTTCAGTACGCGATAGTCCACACACATATGCAACGTTCCGTCCTCCTTCTTGACCAACACCGTTGATGATGCGAACGGGCTAGAATTGGGACGGATCCATCCCTTATCAAGTAACTCCTGGATCGTCCGTTCGATTTCATCTTTGAACTTCTTCGAGTGGCGGTACGGTGTGGTTATAACAGGTTTCACTCTTGGTTATAACAGGTTTCACTCTTGGTTCCAACTCTATTGTATGTTCAAATCCTCGATGCAGCGGTATGCCAAGAGGAATATCGATGAAAACCCTTTCATGCTTACTTAAAACATCCTGAAGCTCTTTATCCTGTGGAGGTGTTTGGTGCCCCTTAATAGGTTCCGTCGAGATGAAACATTGTGCAACCCACACAACATCATCATGTCGTAGGATTGCCTCCATCTGATGCGCAGACACTTCCTTCAGTCCTTCATTTGCCATCCCTCGGAGGACCACCTTCTTCCTGTCAGCCATGAAAGTGAAGTCCATTCGCTTGAAACTCTTAAGTGTATTCATCAAGCATCTCCATCCACTGTATGTCGAGGATGACCTCCATGTCGGCCAAATCCGCTATGAAAAAGTCCTCTGTCACCGTGTGATTTGCCATCGTGATGCTCAGCTGAGGAACTAGGTGCGTGCAGGGCAGGAAAGTCCCTCCGGCAACTTTGACCTAAAAGCCCACATGTGCTTCTGTCGGAAGATTTCTTCGCTATACTAAAGATGAATTTATGAAATTCAATGTAGCTCCGCTATCCAGCATCACTGTGACCCTTTGTCCCTGAAGGGTACCTCGCACACGGAAAACTGTGCACCTCGGACTGCGAGCCAAGGCAATGGATCCTCCACGTTTTATTAAAGCGACAATCCTCTCCGTATGGTTGAAGTTGGCCATGTCAATGTTATCGCTAGGTTGGATGTCTTCCACTGGCGTGTCCTCTCGATCCTGCTCATCTTCTTCATCGAACATCACTATGATGTAATGAAGTTTCCCTTTCCTGAGGCATCGATGGCCAGGTTCCCAAGGCCCCTTGCAATTAAAACATAACTTCTTCCTTCGGAGTTCTTGTCGGGATGCTTCATCCAGTGATGGCTTCTTGGGCGGAGGTTTGTCCCTCAGGAACATCGGCGGTTTCGGATGTGAATGAATCCGACAGGATGAGGATGATGCTGACGACGACGCCATGCTTCGTGCCTTACTGATTGCTTCTATCAAGATTGACGGGTTGAATCCTTTCACCCAACCTTTCAATGGTTCTGCCAATCCATCCATAAAGAGAACAACCCGCCTTCGTTCAGAGATTTCTGTCACCAACACAGAAAGTCTTTGAAACTCCGCGATGAACTAATCTACTGATCCCGTTTGCCTCAGCTGTGCCAGATCTTTGAAATTGAGCTCGGGGTCTTTTCCATCAAATCGTTCAATTAGTCTCTCTGTGAACTCAGCATAAGTCTTTATTTGGTCATGTCCAAGAGTGATAGTGCCATGGTGCCACCATTCGTGTGCAACGCCCTCCAAGTGTAATGCGGCAAATTTAATCGCTTCTTCTTCGGGCATAGGATTTAGCTGGAAGTAGGTGTTGGCTTTCATTACCCATGCCTGCGCTGAAATGGAGCCTGAACCGTCAAATGGAGACAGGTTCACCTTACTCAATTTTCTCCTTAGGTCATCGTTAAAAAATCCTCCTCTGTTTCCACCTCCTGCGTATCTCATTCTTAGATCTGTGTAATCCTTGTAGGAGATGTCTTCTTTAAGATTTGCATTCCGCCAATCCTCCCATATTTCCTCGAAGGTTGGAGTCTCTCTCCGTGATGTGTCTCAGTCCGTGGTGGGAAAGTCAGCATGGATGGTCGAGAGTGTGTAGTGTGAGGGTGTCATCTGCCTGCCACCGAATCTGCGCTATGTCCATTCGGTTCTCCAGAAATTTTGTTTTCCGCCAACTTTTTGAGAGTTTCTTCCATAAGCCGCTGAGTATCAGTGATCTGTGCCTGGTTCCGCACAAGATCCCTCAGAAGTGCAATGAGTTCGGCACCTGTTGGTTCCTGTTCCCGTTCCTGTTCTTTAGCCATTCGATCAACAGAATGTGTCCTTCTCTTCCGGCTATAAACTCGCTTTCACTGATCACAGGCTGGTTGGATCGATTGCTCTGATACCACTTTAATATTCCCTGTTATCAGTTTGAATTTTGCAGAGAAGAAAATCGATGGTTTTGTGCCTAGGATTGGTCCCGTACGGATGAGGAAATGCCTGGAGTGCAGTGACAGAAGCCGTACGGTGACTATATGTTGCTTGTAGCAGTCTGTACGGGAGTTAACAAGAGTGCAAGATTCCCAGTAGGAAACTAAGTCCGTACGGTGAGTAGGTGGGCCACAGAAGACCGTACGGTCTATTGCCATACGGTGGTATGTTTGCCAAAGGGAATGAGGAGGTGGCCGTACGGTAGATCACAAATGACCGTACGGGAACCACAGATCTAGCCGTACGCTGCACTATTATTATATTATGAATTGTGAATTATGAAGTGGGGCCAAATACAACACAGAGGAGCCGTACGGGCATGAGGAGAAAGAGTGAATGATGGAGGCCGTACAGTAACATTCCAGGAGGCAATTATCAATGCAAACTAATTGATAATCAATAGTTTAGTTGCAAGAAAACTTACACAATTTGCACATGCAGAGACTAAGCATTCACCAACAGGAACAGAGATGAAATTTAGCCTTCAGATTGCCCGAAACAGACCAGGGACACAATCGGAATAGGGTGCGGGTTTTGTTCCCACCGAAACCAAGCGAGCCAAATAGGGAAGGTCTTTCACTTCCGAAATGGCGAACAAATTCCGAACTCCAACAGGAATCTGCAGTACAGAGAAAATATGATAAAAAACCATACCTATCAACTACTACGAGCCATGCTTAAATACCCATCGGAAAAAGCTTTCCAAGGGTGTACAAAGATTAGCCGACGGTGACACAAACTACTATGACAAAATTAAATTTGGGTCCGAGTTAATTTAAACAATCGGTCCGTTACACAAAAAAATAATTAAATACATTTATTTCTGTTCGGGAACATTACACTCAAGTGTAGTCTCAGCCAAATCCTCAGGATCAGCTCCATCAGTACAATGTATCTCAAGATCACCATCTTCAATCGCAAGTGCATCAAAGTGGACTTCCAACTCCGCAGCCTCTAGATCGACATCCCATTGTTTTGCCTCCCCCTTTTTGTAGGTATTCTTTTTGTGAGCTGTGAGCCTCAAGTTTGAATGCACAAACACCAAGTTATCTGCTTTCTTAGAGTTTAGTCGGTTGGGTTTTATTGAGTGGATGGAGTATGTGCTCCAATTCCTCTGAGATGATGATGAACTGGCAACCTATCAAGATTTGCTAATTTACCAATAAGAAACTAGAAATTAGAGTTGTGAATATTTGCCAGCAAGAAACTAGAAATTAGAGTTTTGAATATTTACTAACAAGAAACTAGAAATTAGAATCTTAAGATTAAAGAACTAACATGTGATAAAACTTTCATGGCAATGGGCTGCAAGTGTTGGTATCTTTGTCCATGGAAGTACCACCATTTATGAGCATCAACATTGTTCTTGTCTTCAAGAGTGTCAATAACACAATTATCGGTGCTTGTGAAACTCATAAATTCAAACCTCACTGCAGGTTGTAGGTGCTTAGGAAAGAGTCTTTGAAGGGCTGCCTTGTACCCTTGAGCAACTTCAGTATCTCTGTATGGGGCAACTCTAGTGGTACTCCCCTTGAGGACCGATTCGCTATAGAACCTGGGGCTCAATGCAAAAGCGAGTAGATGCAAAGGGGTAGTCATTTTGTTCCATCTCTCTACCATGATTATTTGTAGCTCCTTGAAGAATATTTCATCAGGATCTTGCTCTTTCTCACTTATGATATTTCTAATGTCTTCAATCATGGAGTCAATGCCATCATATACCTCACCCAAGCAAGGCCTATCCATGTCAATGTATCGGATCATGCTCAATATAGGCTTGGTGTCTTCAAAAGGTACTCAGCATGATCCCACCAAGATTCATCTAGTATCAATCCCCTTATGCAATCTGCATTGGCACTATTAGAGTGCCTCCATACACTCGAATTAGCACTAGTTACCATTCTAGTCAATACGTCTTTAACCTTGACAAGGCTTCTCAACACAATAGCGTTGGAGGCAAAGCAGGTCTCAGCAACCTATTTTAAAATCAAAACAATAATAGATTAAAATTTTGAAAAGATAGAAAGTTTACTTAAGTGACTAGATTTTTGAAACTTGTTTAAATTTTAAACAATTCAACTTACCTTCAAGAGCTCCAATCTCTAGAATTGTCTGAATATGGCTTGCATCATATGGTGGTTCGTGATAAACATTTGGATCTCTTGTGCCTCTGCATACATTTTATTTATCCACTCAACCTTAGTGCCAATTTTTTGCAGCATTAGGTTAAGTGAGTGCACAACACAAGGTGTCCAAAACAATGTGTTCATACCGCTCCTCAACCAATAAGCCGACAACCCTACAATTCTTCACATTGTCGGTTATTATTTGAACAACATTCTGAGGGCGAACTTTCTCGATAGCTTGGATGAGAATGTTTGCAATGAAAGGACCATCCTTTCCCTCTCCTTCGTAATCCATAGCTTTCAGAAGCATTGCACCTCTTGTAGACACTACATAACATTCACCAAAGGATGATTCCTTGCATCTTTCCATCCATCTGATACTATTATCACTCCTATTTCGACCCATGAATCCTTGATGGGCAACATGGCATTCTCTGCACAAGCCATCTCATCATCTAATAAAGTGGTGCGTATCTTCTATAACCAGGGCCAATGAACCCGGTTGGAGCCTCATTAAATTCCCTCATCATGTATCGCCAATTCGATGAGAGAACAACATTAAATGACAATCCATTTGCATAAATGCATCTGCCTATGGCTTGATCAACAATGTCTATAGCTTCATCTTGGAATGATGATTCCAAGGGGCCCATTGCTCTCTTACTTACAATCTGCTATTGAGGAGGATGCAAGAATGGATAGCCCTCTGTAGGTGGCTCACTAAGAGTGGTAGTTGAAGACATAGATGATGTTTTTCCTTTCTGTAGAGACCTACCACTTTCCAATGGATGTGAAGAATTTGCCCTCCCAGCAGCTTCCTCTGCTTGCTTTTGTTCTTGGATGTATTTGTTTACGATGTGATTTGGAAGGAAGGTTTTAGGTAGCACTCCACTTACTCTTGGCTTCCCGGTGCAAAATTTGATGCCTTTTTGAGGAATAAAGCACAAATGTGCTTGTACTCTATTGTAAGAGCTACTAAATTCCTCCTTGTAGTGGCTACAAATCCACACATAACCTCCACTCGACATTGGTCAAATCATTTGCACATGTTTCTAAAGTGGGGAACATCTATCGATTTTGAAGTGGGGGTTATTGGCAATGTAAAAGCTATTTTTTCTCGGATCTTAATTAACAACTAACATATCCAAAAAATACAGTTATTATTTCATTTTCATAGGAAGATAGTTAAATTAGTTTTGTTCATATGAAAAAAGATTGACGGTTAAAATCAATTAAATAAAATTTCATAGGAAGATAGTTAAATTAGTTTTGTTCATATGAAAAAAGATTGACAGTTAAAATCAATTAAATAAAATTTCTTAACTAAGAACTTAAAACACCATCAATGAATTTACTATACAAATTAAATTCAACATACCATGGAATTTGAACCTAGAAGTCATTGAAAGGATGCTTCTGCAACCACCTAGGTTAGTCCACAAATTCCACTATAACAATATCAATTAACAACTACCATCCAATATCGCTATATCAAAATCAAATGACGATTACCATTAAATACCATTATAAAATTAGGGCATCACATACCACTGTATCAATTACCATCGAGTCATTTAGAGCTTCTGATAGTACTGTATCAATTAGTGCATCAATTACCATTGAATCATTTAGGGCTTCGGAGACTACTTTATCACTTAGGGCTTCAATTACCATTGGATCATTTAGAGCTTAAGATACCACTGTATCAATTAGGGCTTCCAATACCACTAAATCAATTAGGGTTTCAAATACCACTATATTATTTAGGGCTCTAGATACCACTGAATCAATTAGGGCTTCAGATATCACTGTATCGTTCCTTTCCTTCTGATTGCTTAATTGTGGCAATAACTCAAGATTAGAAGCTATGTTCATATTCGATATTCATATAAATGTAAAACAGTCCATAAATCTATCTCTCGCATCTAGGTGTAAAATAATTGTAATGATGAAATAACTCAATTAATCTTACCTTCTTGCATATACATCATAAAAGTGATAATACTTGTTTTTCGACAACAATTGAATGTATAGCTTATCTTTGTCTGTTGTTAATCCGACAATTTGGGAAGAGGTGAAACATTGCCAGGGGCGTAACCATCCAACCTCGGACCTTAACTTATTCCCCACACAATCTCTAACGAGAAACGCCCTCCCTACCCGAAATAGTCAGGGAACATTTATCATCTACTGAGCATCCTGTTATCTAAACACACCATTCGACTTGACAGTAGGAGGATACAATTAATAGGATCGTGCATGATCTATTAAATAATTCAAACTAAAAATGATAAACATTGTTATGTCTTAACTGATACCGTTTCATGTTATTGCAAATTCCTTTCTCTCACCTCATCACCCATTTCCTTGGCTATAGAACCAAGTGAGTCCCAGGTGTTCGGAATTCTTAGAACGACCAGTTCTTTCTGTTGATTCTCAACTGTTTCATAATTAACATATATTCAAACTTATCACTATCTATGATTACATGATTATGTTCTTAAAAGATTTCAGAATTGATTATTTAATTCTAATAACCAGTGTCATAATGATTTATGGATCCATACTATGGATTACTTGATTATCATTTGCCATGATCTAATCTATTTTAAAGAGAATTAATTCTATAATATCAACCGGATATCAAACACAATGGTATCATACTCATTTATGGCATGATTAAATTATTGACTAAACCCAATCAAGCAGCCAAGTCAAGTAAAATTATTATTTGCAAGGATTGTATTACAAGTAACAAATGATTATGATGTTAACAATTCATAATCGAAAAGGTACTATCAAAGATTCAAAATTAATATTATGAAAGGACGTGTCTCATCCTTATACCGATTCATTGGTAAATGCAAAATTTATATAAACGTGATCAGTTCATTCTCTCAAGGACCATCAAAGGTTTCTTATAATATATTTCTTTCCTTATTGGAAACTACTCTTATGAGCTGCAGCTACATAGACTACTCGCAGGTCGCAATTATATATTGCCTCTTCAGAGATGACACTATTTGCAATAATTATATCATAATATCAGACACAACATTATATATTATTGCAAGAACAATAAATAATAGTCAAAGACAAGAATCATACGATGGAGGCCACAATCTGATCGACTCCCTCTCAATCTTTAGCGCTTCTCCTCAGTGCCCTAGCCGAAAATGCTGGCTCAGCTGAGTTGGAAACACACAAAACTGAATAGGGTCGGAAATTGCAAATTATTAATGGTAGATTGTTGATGTATCAAGGGCATTGCAATGTTTTAATAGCAATTTGCAGTTGATTCAATGGCAAGGTGTAAACACATCAATGGAGGGTCAAATTGTTTTATGAAGCAAAGGAAATCTGAAAGGTAGCAAGGTGGAAGAAGTTCGAGCACCAAGGAGAATGGTGATCCCATTTCTTCCTCACGGCTTCCTTTATAAAGAACTAGCTGTGACTTCTCGGCTTCCATCGGTTAAAAGAAAAATTACATGCCAATCGAATTACTAAGTATTAAATCTATTTATCATGCCAAGTGCTAATCGATTAAAAGCAAGAATGTTAAAATGGAAAGAATAGAATTGGAAGATTATAATTCAAATATTATAATAATTTGAATGTTATTATAATTCAAATATTATTATAATCTTATATATATATATGTGTGTGTGTGTGTGTGTACATTTACATGTAAATATATTAATAGGGTGACATCACTTTATTAAATTATTATAATAAATGGTGCCATTCTATTTTAATATCTATATGTATGTATATAGATATATCTATTATAATAATAAGGTGAAAGATCATGTTAAATCCTTTGAGGTACATTTTATAATTCAATTTAATTATTTTACATTTTAAATTATTTATTTAATAGTTCATGCAGGTCCCACAGATGTATCCTATTTCAAGTCGCTAGGTCCTCAACCCATTTGCCCAATGAAGGTGATGTTCCTACCTAATATATATATATATATATATGTACATTTACATGTAAATATATTAATAGGGTGACATCACTTTATTAAATTATTATAATAAATGGTGCCATTCTATTTTAATATCTATATGTATGTATATAGATATATCTATTATAATAATAAGGTGAAAGATCATGTTAAATCCTTTGAGGTACATTTTATAATTCAATTTAATTATTTTACATTTTAAATTATTTATTTAATAGTTCATGCAGGTCCCACAGATGTATCCTATTTCAAGTCGCTAGGTCCTCAACCCATTTGCCCAATGAAGGTGATGTTCCTACCTAATTCTTTTTTGACAATGCTTCCACCCCTTCGACGTGCTTCCTACAAGGAAATTCTTTGCAGTTAAATTATATTATCATAATAAATTATTTAATCATAAATAATCATAACGCTTAACCATCTTTTCAATTCCATGAATTCATGATAAATGATCAACTAGCATGTTATCTTCAGTTGAAATTATAACGACTAACCATCTTACCATTTCACAAGATTATAACACATTAAACTACCAATTGACTTTATGTGAACCTCAATGGCTATATTTTAAATTAGGTCAAAAATTGGGATGTAACAAGCAACATAAGCACTTGCAACCATGATAGAATCTACAAACAAACAAAACAAGTTACAACAATGAGAAAAGATTCGAGAAAATAAACCAAAACAAACAACTTTCAGACTTCTAGTCATACATAACAGGTCTAAATGCATCTGCAATCACAAATTAATAATTTAATACATATGCTCTCATACATCTTATTGAAATAGACTAAGTATAAATAATAATTTCTAAACTAAAAAATTTGAAAAACAAAAATTTAATCTATAGGCTATAGCTGTTGCAAGATAAAGATCCCAATGAAAAGTTTGAATACCAGACACAAGTATTTGAATTCAGTGGTAGAAAGGTATTTTTCATCTAGCACTAAATTTGAATGCATATGCCATTCAATAATAATAAATTAAAAAAAAACAAAAATAATAAAATACCCTCTCCTTGTTACGCTTCTTGCTACTTTGTTTGTTGTTTGCTTCAACGCCCCAATTTTTGTTTGCAGACTGCTTGAGTGCCCATGTTTGCAAAGGGAGGATCACTGGAGGTTGTAGGTCGAGCATGCATGAGCGCCCACGTTGACAATGAAAATCCAAAACGCAAGTTGAAGTATGTAGTTGGAGGTTTAATATTAAGTGTTACAATCTAAGCTGGCATCGTTTTAGGTGTAGGGAGGTCGGCCAAAAAGCACTTTATTAAAATTTAAAACATTAAAAAGTCAACAAATGTCAGTGCTTTCCCAAATTCGTTGTAAAGTTGTTGGAAATTCCTCCTGAGTATGTTAGACCATTGCCAAATTCGCTTGACATTCTGTCAAAGTCGACTAGGGCGTAAAAAGGTGAATTTACAAGGAATTTGATAGGGAAATCCCGAATTTGACAGAAATTGGAACCAAATGCAAATTCAAGTCGATTCAAATGTTGATTTTGCCCTTCCAGGAGTGAATACGGTAACTTAGAAAATCAGAGATAAAGTTCTCTATCGCAACTACAACCTTCAACATTCAGTCTTAGCAAGAGAGAGATCTATAGTATGGCAGGCACATGTAGCTACAACCAAAGATGTCAATGATAAATTCTCACCACATAAAACATGTTATCTTAGCATAACATAATTTTCCATAGTTGCTTCATAAGCACATAAAATTAAAGTCATGGAGTCACACACATGACTTCCACCATGCCTATTTGCAGAGGGTAGCCCACCATACCTACTCGATGAGGGCTGAACAAGGGATTTCACCTCATATTTTTCCCGAAGAAGAATGCATTTCAAGGGATTGAACCTTGAACAATGTGTACCAATGGCTAAGATTTTGTCTTAACTGAGACTCCTTAGCAGGGACAACTTTGATCACGAACATAAGATAACTGATTCCAATTGTTTTCCTGTCACATAAGCTTGCAAAGGGTTAGACATTTCCCTCTATCACGTAACCTCCCTCTAAAGCTGAATATACTTCCTCTGAGTTTTTTGTATCATCAATTCAATCCCATGACTACATGCAACACCATCATGTTGATCAATCTCTCATGATTTCATTGATGCGTCCTACAACGAAGAGAGATTAATAATAATTTATAAAATCAATCTATCATTAAGAGATATATAGATATTAATGCTCAAGGAAAACACTATTGTCAATGTTGTTAATAGAAATTCAAGATCAATATTTATCTCTTTGTAGTGTAGATAATTTATAGAATAGAAACAATGATTTTTCAAAATGCCAAAAAAAGGAGGAAAATGACATTCCCACATAAAGGCAAGGACCTATAACAGCTGCGATATTAGCAACAATTCCTTTGTTGGCACGTCTTTCAGTGGCGGTGATAGCCAATAGACATTTCATCCTTGGTCACACTTGTCACACAAAAGCATCACTTCTTCGTGTTGCCCACTCTTGCACTGCTCACATATTTGATCTACCACCTTTGTTTCCTTTGGCATCAAATCATAAAAATAACAAAAAGTGTTGTGTTAAAAAATGAATACATCATAGTAGTTTGTGACATTGATCCAACCATTTGTAAGAATGTCTACATCAACTCTGTAAATTCTTGCAACTCTCGGTTTGAATGAATGTATTCTTGCACTTACAGATCATATCTAGCAAGAAGAACAACTCGATGATACTCAATAGTAACATTGTAAGTTTGAAAAATAAGCCTCCTTCTAGGCACCCTTCCTTTTCCATTTCCTAACTCCTCCATCTACAATTCAAAGAATGTAGAGAAACAACACCAAACACATAGAGATTGATATTGAATAGTATTTGCAAGGAGGACTAAAATAAAAATATTGCAGCCTTCGATCATGAAGAAGTGAAAAGACTGAAGACTTATATCATACCCAACATCATACAAATCATTGAGAAATGTATTAGACACTGGATATATGATTGTAGATTCCTTCTATCATACCCGATACCACACAAATTCTGTACAAATAAATGACATACTAGAAAAATATACGATCAGAGAAGACGAAAAAGAAATGTGACTATTTTTTAAGACGACCCTATTTGTACCTGAATTAATTTGAAATAGAGAAAAAATGATAGAAATAGATATAAAAGATCTCCACCAACAAAAAGAATGACCAAAATAGATACAAAAGTTTTAATCGCAATAAAGTGGAAAGAGGCGATGTGTCAAAAATTGAAGGGATGCTAAGATATTATGAAACGACAGATGATATCTATAGGCATAATGAAGTGACTAATGCTAAGCTTTAAAAATAGATGACATAATAAGCATACAACAATCGCAATCAAACCAAAAAAAAAGCAACCTTTGAGAGTGGGAATAAGACAGACAAGGGCAGAGAGTAATAAAAACTGATGACGATTCTTTTATCAATAACCAACGACTATATCAAACGTCAATGATTAAAATAATAATCAGAAATCAAGGATGATATGGTGATTGTAGAACGTAGGATGCTATCTCCAATTCGTATCTATCGATCACTAGTAGTGAGAATATTTGAATACAAAGTTCTAGAGTGTCAACCTCAAGCATACCATCCACAATGTGATTATAGTGGTGGAGAGCCTGTGGGAGTGACAAAGCATACCTAGGAAGCCCGTATACATCAACACCATGAATCTCGTAGAGGATAAAGAACCATCAAAAGATAAGATTCCCAATCAACAATGAGTTTCCACAATAGCCTTGAAGCCAAAAACAATAAGGTACAAAGCTTCATAGGCAGATATCATAAAGAAAGATGAAGCATGCTGCAAATAAAAAGGCAATGAGAATTCAATTGCTATTACAAAACTCAATATTTCTTATTGTAGTTATCGAACTTGGCTCTGATACCATGTTAATGTTTTCCCAGAATAAAGATAAACAACAATAAATAAAAGAAAAATAAGTACATGAGACAAGATATTTATCCTCGGAAAACCCTTCAACTAAAAGGGGAAAAAACCCAGCCACACCAAAAGACTATCTCTTTTATTCAATTAAACACCAGCTTGGGGTTGGGGGGAGGGTTAGAATGGATTCTGGGTGTAGGAAAAAGAAGCGCCTCAATTTCGGCACGGTGGGGGGATGGAGGGGTGGGGTGGAGGGCTGCATTCTATACATATATAACTTAAAATGCCAATTATGAAAAGATCTTTGAGTATAATACACCAAATACAATATATTTGAAGTTTGTTCATAGAAAAATTGCAAAACAAACAAGAACCATTCAACATAGTAACATATTGATATGATTGATGATTCACATAAATGATTAAATCATTGTTCAAAGAATCAAATATGCAGTAAATATTATATATCATAAAGTCTAAAGATGATCATGATTACAATAACGAGAGTACCATGGCATGATATAATGAATCATGATCAATATCAAACTCAAAGTGAGTACAAAGTTCTACAAATATCAAAATCTAAAATCACATCAATGTGACAAAATGTATCAATGGGAGGCTTCTAATGACTATCATCCCCTAAGCCAAAGTCCTCATCACTAGAACTATTGGACTCAATATCCTCCTCATCAAGGTTTGTCGAAGGAACGCCAACTAGGCCTACATCAGCTTCTCCTACAGCCTCGTCCTCATCTATCTGAGTTGGATGCTCTGGCTTTACATCCCATCGTGTTGTAGGACTCTCCTTGTACTCACGTGTCTTGGGATCTACGATACACAAGACATTATGTACAACAAGTAGATTCTCCGCTCTTTTAGAGGTAACTCTTTTCCTCTTAAGTCTTAAGAGAGTAGATGAAGCTGTATGTAGACTAGTTCCTCTCTGCAGCCGAGGAACTAGAAACCTGAGATAGCAAACAGATGGTCATTGTGAGAATCAGAGACTTAGAAAACTAAAACTCTTAAATTTAAAATTTAAAAATTTGAATAGGTTATAACTTATAGAGATGAGGAACAACAAACCCAAGAAAGGAATTGGGTGGCTAGCATGGCAATCTTTGCCCTCTGTGATCCATGGCATTTCCACCACAATATGTTATGCTTTTGTGCCATAGTTCTAAGATCCATTTTTTGTCAAATCTGAGTATTGTGGAACATAATAAGTTGTAACATAATGTCATGTCTCATAAACATACCCAACAGTAAAATTAATTAAAAATTTGTAATGTTACTAATCTCTAGATACTAATGAGTATTGAATCAACAATTACCTGTAAAAGTGGCAAAATCTGTCATCTTTGAGCAAATCTGGGCAGCAGTCGCATCATCAAACATCTTATCGATGCATTGGAAGAACCAGACCTTCACCTCATCATTTTGAAATGGTATAACTCTACTAGGCCTAGGAATGTACCACTTAGGATTCAATGCATAGGCAGCCATGTGCAAAGGAGCATTCAGCTTCTCCCACCTTTGGTAAATGATAGGATGCTTAGTATAGAACGCTAGAGTGGGGTCCCTCTCATGCACAATAGCCCACATTTGGCCAAGCACAGAATCGATGCACTCATAACCTCTCCAAGGTTAGGTGAATCTCCATCACCATATCTCATGACCTCAAAAAATGGGGAACTAATGGAGAATCTGTATTTTGCATCAGCTCAAAACCGATCACTTTTTACTGTCTCCTTCACCCTCTTCCCCTGCTTTGTTTTGGACTCTGATGGAGCCCTATTTTTTGGCAAAAAATTATAGCCTCCATTTAAGAGATGATGTTGGAGATTTGATGAAGTATTATGGCTTGACAAAATATATTTACTATTTTCACCAGATTTTTCTGATTGATCCCACTTCAATAGCTTAATTCTTTACCAATATTCTACTAATAAACAGGGTTGGATGTCATTGGTTCCCAATAGAATTTAAGAGACTCCACTTAATAATAAGGAGAGATGTTAACAAACAACATAAACACACTGCCATTGTCAATGACCAGTGATAAGACACTCTGTCACATACGAAAAGCATAAAATGAGTTCTAGTTTGTGGAATTATATGAACAACAGAAAATAAAGGCTTGTCTCAAAAGTGTTGGCACTGCAACTTGCTCAGACCATACTGATTGGTTTGGTAATGAAACTGTGGACATGCAGTCAAAAGGTTCTAGTTGTGCAAGGGTTGCAAAATTCAGACAGTCATATCCTGTAGGCTATTCTACATCAAAGTTTCAAGAGATGAGTGTTCATTTCTAATACAAGTCATCAAGTCTGCAACAGAAAAGAAATATTGCCATAAAGATAAAGCGGATCTGGACCTGAACACTGACATAAGTGCAAATCTGTTCTTCTATTCTTCAGGATACAATGCATCATTTCTGTGGGAAATATTCCATATGATGCAATAGAGGAGAAATTAGCAGAAATATGCAGAAAACTTTGGACAGGTTGTATCATTCTGGTTGGTGGTTGACAGAGAAATTGGAAAGCTAAAAGGTTATGGCTTTTGTGAATGTGAAGATTGAAAACTTGGCAACTGGAAATGAAGAGACCAATTGGATGGATGAGTCTTCTTTGTGTCAAAAACATGAGGTCATAGAGTCTGCAAATTTTAGTCTAGTTTAATTCAGCTGATATTCTCATCAGTCACAGCTTATTACCAACCTCTCTACAACCATCCCCTGTTATGAACATGGAATCTTCAGAAACCATTCACATGTTACCTGATACATTTGAGATGGGGTGAGCATACGTTTGTGTATCACAGATAAGACGTGTAAATCTAATATGAATGAACATACTTTCTTTGAAGGATGTGTTGAGGAATCGGATGGGTTAACAGTTATATAGCACTTCAATGAAAGTATCCAACCAGCATGTTTGAATGAGGACTCACCATTGAAGGATTGAAAACGATAGTGTTACATATTTGCACCAATTCCTATTGATGCCTTTCAACCAGCTCCCAAGAAGCTTTCCTCAGATCAAACTCCCATGGAAAAACCCATTTGTGCTAGACGATATGGCTTATATGCCTGTTAAAAATAATAATATGCAGGAGTCATCATTTGTTCCAGATCTGGAAAGGATCGGAATACACACCATTTAAAATTAAAATTTCAACAACAAAAAAAAACTACCAAGTTACCAAATTGCAAAAAGTATTGCAGCAAACTAGAATGAAAATCTGAAAATAAATCAAAATGTAAAACAAAGGGAATAGTTCAAAAAAATTTAAAACCTACCTTGTGCTTGCTGAAATCACTTGCAAGACTGAATGTTCTTGCTTCTCTTCCTCCAAGAGATCTTACAATCACTTGCAAAATTACTCTTCTAACTCTTCCAAACTCTTCTTCTCACTTTGCTCTCATCTGTTGCAAAAATAGAAGTGCCAAATGTGAATACCAAATGAAGTATAACATGCCTTTTGAAGACTTAGAGGTCCCTATATGGGACACACATAGACTTAGGGTTCAATAGAAAAAATCATTTATAAAAAAATCTTTTTTTTTGTTGCTTTTTGCACCCTCATCACCGGCCACACCTTGTCCCGTCTTGGGTGCAGTCGAGGGATGCCTGGGCAGTCCCCAGGTATTGTCCCGTTGCACCTATGTTTCAAAGTACCGGACGGGGATGGTGCGGCAGCATTGCTGCGATGGTAGGGGTGCTCGGCTGCACAGCGTACCCATCCCGGGGATGTCCCAGCACCTAGTTTTGGGGGGTTTGGGACCGGGCGCATCCCCGTGTTACACTGCTTTTATTGATAGTAAAATGTTTCAGTACAATGCTTTCACTTGATACAAATTGTATATACACACAAAGCAATCTCATGAATATACAGAATTGAGAGACTACATATTGCAACTGAAGTTCCCTTCAATTTCCAAACCAAGTCTCTTCATATTTCCAAATGCATGACACGTGTCTCCGTATAATATTATCTCAAATATTATAGTAAATATCTTCTTCAGCTGAAGATGGCCATAACAGAGATATTTCTATTTCGTAAAATCAGAGATAAATATTTCAATCACAGCTACAATCTTCAACACAATGAGTCTAATCTGAACTTAATAAGTATACAATATATAATACTATTCCTTATAGCAATACTCTATTGTATGTCATTAATTTGTGCCAAGGTGGGAGTTACTGCCAAAGCCCGATCTAGGATAGATACAAGAAAATAAATAAAAGTATTCCCTTTAATCTGTTGTGTGCCTCAAATAGATGCCTCAAGTATTTCGCAACCAACTCTTACCCAGTTTGTTCAAAGTTTGTAATAATCATGTGTTGAATGTATTGAGTTGGTTTGCTGATGTATATCCCAAACGTGAATAAAAATAAGGAATAGGGAAATATTTAATATTGATGAGAAATAAAATTGTGTTCCTCTTCCATCACAGTAATTGGTTATTGATTATTATTCAATTGATGCCTTTGTTATGATGATTGATGAGTTAGTTGTTTTAATTGAATTCCTTGGTCCATTATGTACTGCTTTGTCATTTTTAATATTACCTCTGACTGAAATATGTCCCATAACCAATTCTCAGTGCCAACGGTAGTAGATAATGAGTACTACTTTGGTGTCTTGGAGAAAGCTCTGTAGTGTCAACTGGATATCTTTTTTAATGCTGACAGAGATTTTTTTTCTTTTCTTTCCTATTCCAACTGCTGATGGTAAACACCAACAACTGACTTCCTTATTGCTCGATAGGTGGACTCTCTGCTGTCCATTCCTTTTACTAACACTGGTTCAAAATGCTGTGTTGGCATTCCTTCTGATTGATGTTCCTTTTTTCCCATCCGAAGGTCGATGTCTTATCCTGCTGTTGACTGGCTTTCTTTTTCCCCCTTATCTTCTCTGTTTAGTGTGTGTGTGTGCACACATCTTATCTCTCCAGGAGGCACATCCTATGGACCCCAAATGTGCACGGTGATTTGTCTCATGAACAGTCTGCTCTTTTTTATCACGTTCAATAGGTATGTGCTATCAATAATTTGTTTTTGTAGTAATTTGATAAGTGTGTTTTAATATATTTATGTATCTAATAAAAATAATAAATGTTAATGTATTTAGATATGCTGTAATATATATTTAATATATGAATGTATTTATATTATGTAGTTTATATTTATATCTTATATATTAATGGTGACTAATTTATTTTAAATCAATACATTTAAAAATAATCTATTTATATTAGACTATATATATAATCATATTGTTGTATTATTTATTAAATAATATTTTACTATTTATATTCTAGCGAAAATTAATGTATTTTATTATTCACACAATTCATTGGTATCTTGCAACCAATTCAAAGTGCTATAAGAGTGAAGTATCTACAATTCCCCAAGCTGATAACCCGAAACCCTTGTTTCAATTCATTCTCCACGATGACAGAAGCAAATACAAGTCATGAATAAATCCACCTGACACTTTGGAGGTATTTATAAATCCCAAATACAAATTGAACCCGAAGTTGCAAGCTTTTACGCTCCATATAACTTATCATATGGGCTTTTGTTGCAAGTTTGATGTTGTCTGACGAACTGGGTAGTTAGATGGTTATGGGTATGGGCATGGCGGTGTCGCTTCATTGGCACCGCATCAGATGTTATAAATATGGCATACAGTTATATAATTGCTATCATGTTGGTATTGAATATTATTACTTTGTACGGAAGCATTCAATGAATGAATAATACTTTACTTTGATAAGTTATATGTTTATTTCCTGTTCACCGACGAGCTGAACATTTGGCGCCATTGCTAAGGAAGAGAAAAGAAGAGGAGCACTCTGCGGGGAGGAGAGGAAAAACGGATGTATCCCACAGGAAGTAGAGGGAAAAGGAAAAAATCTCTGTTGGTAAAGACGAGCCGCGAGAAAGAAGAAAGAAATAAAAAGAAAATCCATTTCTATCCGTGGAGAAAGAGAAGAAGGAAGCATTCCGTGGGCCCCGGGGGAGAAGAAAACATATTGCGGAGGGAAGAGAAAAGAGGTACCACGGGGGTGGAAGACAGATGTACCAAAGGGACTGAAGCAAGACGTGCCGCGGAGAAGTAAAAGCAAAGCAACTGCACGGAGCAACCCTAACCGTTTTTGTTGCAATAAAGACAAAACAAGAGACCATTAATTAGTTGGAGTATGCAGTCTATAGGGAAAAAGAGGTAGTGGAAGGATCAGTTGAAGGAGAATAGTGCCAAGATGGACAAGAATGCAAGAGTATTGGCCTTAGGAGTCCGAGTT
Organism: Cupressus sempervirens; assembly: GCA_028749045.1. Classification (NCBI taxonomy): domain Eukaryota; kingdom Viridiplantae; phylum Streptophyta; class Pinopsida; order Cupressales; family Cupressaceae; genus Cupressus; species Cupressus sempervirens. Next base: position 674,232,101 of record CM053784.1, on the reverse strand, counting down.
GTAGGGCCAAGAGCATTGAGTAGCAAGAAGCAGAAGGTGCATCCTAAAGTGCAACCATCCGCACAGAAGGATGACATTTCTCATCTCACAATACAGTTTGAAGGGTTGAATGGCAATGAGTGCTGTAGATGGTGGCAGGAAACAACTGACACAGACCTCATCAAACAAATACTGATCCATGTGCAAGTACATTGGGTGATTCAACTTTCGGTGTTTTCCATATAGCCGTTTGAGATGATATTAAGAGCTATGATTGAAACATACAACAGACACAATAGAACAAGTACATTTCCATACAAGAAGCATCATCTCACAGTCTCATTCAAAGCTTGCAACTTCACTAGGGCTCTTGGCATTCCTGGCCAAGGAGGCCGCAAAGTGGTAACTACGAACCACAAAATTCTGCAAGAACGAAAGGAGTATTGGGTGAAGTTGGTGGGACGTGACCTCATGCCAAAGGAATTTCAGTCCGTCATAAAGGGCACTAAGAGTCGAGGATTGCGGTGGGACTTCATTTAGGAAGGCCATTGGTGGTGTATCATGGACGTGATAAAGAGAAGCTTAATTGGGGAGAGTAGGGCTTTAGATATTGCCCTACCATAGATTAATTCATGAATGGCATTATGAATGGTATGGTATATGATTGCGTGACCGTCCTCGCTGATAGAATGGTGGAATTCATGACACTGCAACATCACACATTCTATATGCCGCACCATGCTATCGGGTTGTTTCTCGAAGTAGTCAAATTCTAGCGGATGAGTTTGAAGTCCCACTGAGAGGAAGATTGGCCACAGGAGAACCCCCAGTATTCTACTGGAGGCATTTGGACACGGGTGGCATGATGGCTGGCCAAAAGAGGGTAATGCAAGGCTTAGATGCCTATGGTGAAACTGATAGCGGACGGGAGGATACCACGGAGAGTGGTGGGATCGATTCAGAGGGAGATAGTACTAGGTTGGGAACGATGAGGCAGATGTAGGGTCCCCACCTAAGACATTTTTCACTCTTCAGTTGTCGACTTCTGTGCACTAGATAGCCACTACCCCCATGTTGCTTATTCCTCCATTTGGCCAGAGGCATGTGCCTATTGTTATGACTCCACCCACGGCCATGTCAGAGACCATAGATGAATCGACTTAGATGGAGGTTGTCAAGGAGCCATCCCAACTAGCCACCCCTAAGGGAACTCCATTCATGGACGTCCCAGTGGATTTAGTTGCCCCTGATCTAGTAGTTGTAGTTCCAACAGCAGGGCTCATAGAGATGCCCTAGGCACCAGTGCCTAAATTTCAAATTCAACTAGATGTGATTGGCACAAAGGTTGTTATCATTATAACTTCATCCGTGTTGGCCAAACTCATGAGTGTGGCCCAGCTAGCACAACTAGAGGTTGAGAGTGTTGGAATGGCCTAGGCAGCACAGCCTGAGGGTGTTGAAGTGATGGATCGAGCCAGTGTCTTCTTAAGACAACAGTTCTTACTCACCCTTGCAGATGTCGGCCCCTCCATCCAGTCTCGAGGCGGGGAGAGGTATTCACAAGAGTATCTACCATTCTAGAGCCATAGAAGTCGAGAGTACCACAGTCCGAGGATGCGTCTGGATATGAGGGGACTGCATCGGAGGTGGACAGGGCTATCACAGAAGGGGTAGAGAGGGAGATCGAGATGGATACAGAGTAGGATGTCAATACTGAGGACAGGCCAAATTATGGGTCGGATGAGAAGTGAACCATGGCATACATTAGGGCCATGGAGGTTGTGTTGGAGAGAGGTCGAATTATTGGACAACATGCTTTGACCCGTAGAAGGGAGTTGCAGTTGATTCGAGCCTATATCTAGAGGGGTTGTCTAGAGCGTTTCCGCTGTTGCTTTGAGGCCAGAGGATGGCCAGCCATGAAAACATTAGAGATGTTGGCTGATTCGACTACAAAACCCAAGTTGGGACCGTGCAACACTGCTATGGAGAAGGTTGCACATGAGATAGTAGGGGTGTACAAAGATGTCTACTATGCTTGTCGACGTGAAAAGGTAGATAGAGAAGCAGAGAGGGTTGCAGTTGAGGCAAAGGCTTGAGAGGAGCTAGTTGCTAAATTAGCTAGTCAGCAGGCAGCATGGGTGGTAGATCCAACAAGCCTCTTGCAAGACAAGGGAAAGGCTGAAAAAGGATTGCAAGCGGCTCAGACTCAAGCTATGGAGGCAACACTTCTACTGAAGGAGGCTATGGAGGTCAACACACAGACATAGAAGGACTTACATATACACACTAATCAGGTTTACGAGTTGTGCTAGCCGCTGAACACTTTCAGGGATGCAACCTCCTCCCTAGTCTACGTTTGTTTCTATATTTGTATGTTGTCTCATAATTTTGTCAGTTTTGAGTTGCCAAGAGACGACTTCTCTTTTGGGGGGGATGATGTTATCTGACGAACTGGGTAGTTAGATAGTTATGGGTATGGGCACAACAGTGTCACTTCAATGGCATCGTGTCGGATGTTATAAATATGGCATACACTTATGTAATTGGCATCATGTTGGTATTGAATATTATTACTTTGTATGGAAGCATTTGATGAATGAATAATACTTTACTTTGTTAAGTTATAAGTTTATTTCATGTTCACTGACAGGCTAAACATTTGAATTATTATATTTTTTTACATTTCACTCCATTAGATGCACAACAAAATAATATAAAGTCTATATTAATAATCACTTATATCTCTCTTTAAATTGACACTTAACATTATTCTTCATATGCACTTTATATTGTGAATTTTATAATCATTAAATAATTCTCTTTTAATTAAGAAGTCGAATAACATTTAATGATGTGTACTTTTATAATGAATTATTAATAAAATATTACTTTATTAATAATTGAAGTGTCAGAAATCCAAGATACTCATTATTTCTTGATTCCGACTAAACTTGGGGATTAGCCATTGTATCCACTGTGCATCCAACTACCTTACTAAAAATAGTAAGGGAATTTTGAACATCTATTAACTTACCATAAATAGTAAGTCCCTGAAATTGAGCCAATTGACGAATGCGTTAAATGATTGTGCATACCATGAGTCTAGGTACCCCTGGTAGATATAGAAACTACTCAATAATGACTTACTAGAAATAGTAAGTCTTTAAATAATTGCTTCAGCCAATGATACTAAATCTCGACACTGTCCCCACGTTGTTTAGGTACCTGCTAAAGATAGAAACCTTGACTTTCTCGAAATAGACACACTATAAATAGTAAGTGCCAAATTGTTCCAAACGAAGAGAAAATAGGAATCGCTATGTGGCTTTACCAACTAGGCCCTTTGAGCAACTCCTTTAGCCTCTGAGGGTCAGGAAATAGGCTAATCCTCTAAAAGTTGATGCTTACAAAAAATGAATGACATTACAGTCCGCCCTTCTTGAAATTGCTTGTCCCCAAGCAATCTCTAAAACAAAAAACACACTAATCCAACTAGAACTCAAGGGTAAAACTGTGTAATGTCCTTGTGATCACCAAATAGCCCTTGTTACACCATCACCAATCTAATTGACATAACCTACCAAACCAAATCAATAAAAATAACTAGTGTCTAAGAGGATGTAACTCAAAGGGAAGCAACTTGGAAAGCTAACAAAGTTCACTTCCCAAAATTGTGCGAGGTGAACTATCATACACGCTATCTAACACATGTACAACTAAACTTTGCATTCTGAAAGAGATCATACACATGAGGGTCAAGAGTAAAACCATATGTACCCAACACCATGTACACACCCTAAAACTCCTCTACAAGCCCTGTCTAAAATTCCAATGCACTAGAAGGACCCAAACTCTAAACATAAGCCTACCAAGAAGAACATTCTCAAAATTTTGTTCAATTTTAAACTCAACTTAATCGAGCCAAAAGTGGTGAAGCCAATCATTGAGACTCACTCAAACCGCAATGCTAACCCTGTTGTCGCTCAAGCCCAAAATACACTGTTATCACATCCACTCATCATAAAGTGGTAAGAATAAGCTGGAATCATATACTACAGCAAATCTCTCTCTACACTTTACCAATCCCCAATGGTTGTGAAATCCAATTCTACAGCGAGGATAAGAACTCCTAGGGGTATTTGTATCAAAACCACAATATCCATCATTTGCTAAACTATCATGGATGTATTGACACTGCAAGTAGTCTCCCACCAAGTTGCAACTATTGGTTCCTTCTACCGAAGATGGTAAATATCTATCCCACAAAGGGTGGTATAAGCCTGGAGCCAATTCCCACCGATGCATCACCGAATCCTCTGTATGTGGATCAAAAGAAAATTGAAGAGTGCTGCTCATTGTATAGCTAGGGTAAAAGGCTCCAATCTCTTTCAACGGCTCATCATTGACAACTTGAGAATCAAAAGATGGTTCCAATCTCTGAGCCGAACAACTAATTGGACAGGACCTCTAGAAACCCTCTCTACAAACCCAACCACAAAATGTCTATGAGGGGGCATTGTAGTCAAAGTATCTACCATTGTTCCCACCAAATGCTGAATCTCGTGAGAACCTCAGATTAGAATACCATTAGTGACTCCAAATGGTCCCTCTTGAAACTATGGAGTCTCAAGTAGGTGCTCAATAAAAGAATCCATGTGGTAGAAACAATATGAAGAAATATCCACTTGTTCTCCTGCAACCATCAGCTGATCACTCTGACTTGGTGACACGTCAAGTTGTCTGCCACCATCAACTACATGAGATGAAGTAACCCGATTCGCTTCCGAGTAAGGGAAATAAATCAACATGAGAGCCATACTCTCAACCAAATGACACCCTATGAAGCTTTTGTGAAGATGATGGAGTAGTGTTGTGACCAACACACAAATCTCGCAAGAATCAACCATTGCCACACAAGCTACCAGTGATCTATCCTGAATCATCTGTCATTGTGCTACCCTCAAGAGGATTCGATGCAATAAATGGCTCTCTATAACTCTCAACCACAACAATCATCCCAACTGAGACTACTACACCTGAATCTGTGATGGATGTAGCCACATCCTCTCTACAACCCGTGGATATTAAATCATGACCAACTGCCATTGTAGGAAATTGTACTGTAACAACAGATGGTAAAGACTGTGCTTTGCTTATCTCCACAGTAACCTCATCTAACTATGACCATGATTCTTCAAGGGCCAATTGGGTGCTCTCCAAAGAATCCATAGTCACCCCTAACTCATGAGTAAGCTCATCTACCTTTATCTTCCTTTCCCCTCAGCGCATCATAATAAGTGCAACCCCACTCGAGAAGATAGTGTTTGTTAGCCAATGACTGTAAATATGTTTCTGTTTTATTATTTTGATGGCTTCTCGAAGTGTATGAAACTCTACAATAGAAAGGCTACCATCACAATGCTCATCCATCACAGGAGTACCCTAACCATAGGTAGCCAACATTTGGCAGGCAACATCAAAATGCTCAATGGCTGCGGCAATCTGATTGTCATTCACCTTAGTTGCCAATCAAATGATTTCTATGAAATCCATGACTACCATGCAAACTCTCTGACCCACAATTTGCACTACGATATGAGGTTGTAGCTATATTTCTCAACACATGAAAATTAGCATCATGTGTGCTATCTTCAACACACACATCAACAACCGAGGTATTGCTGCTAAGCACCTCAACAAATGACTCAACAGATAAGGTAGAAACTGCTGATATGTCAATTTCTTCACAGGCTTCCACTCCAAATCTATCTCTGTATCCATCCAAAGTCAGATCTTGGGACTTATTAGCAATAAATTCATTTTCTAAGGTCTGGCATGAAAAATCAGACTAACTGCCACATGAGTCTTCCTCATAAATTACATCATTAGCATGCAAATCTCAGAGTACCAACATCATCTACACGTGAAACCTCTGTTGTCTTGTACTGATCAAACACAACTCATTGCTGTCATAGAAATCAGAATCGTTATCATGACTGATACAATTCTTCAGTAATGAAAGTGTCAACATTTTCCTCAAAAGTTGCCTTCTTTTCCAGTGTTTCCTTTATACTGATAACATTATTTGTATTAGTGTTCGCCTCTTTTTCCTTTGCAAACAAAGGATCCAGAATCTCCGAATTTTGTAGAAGCCTTGATAAATTTTTATTATAATCCTGAAATTCATGCATGAGCTTCGGCAAGATCACCCATGATACACACAAACCCCCCAGCCTTGAATGCAAGAGGCTTCCCCCACGGGATGACAGGAAACTGCTTTGATACTACTGTAAAAACCCCAACAAGTTCTAACTTTGAAGAGTCAATTCTAGCCTTTCAACATTTCGTCAAACAATTGTCATGCAGTGCATAAGTTCTGATTTTCTGAATGTATATGGTTTTCTTTGTGGTAGTTAAATGATTTTGCAATTTCAAACATATACCAATGCATGAAATCTAAAGATGACTACATCAACTAAATACAAGAAATTCTTTATTGGCTGAATATTAACTTGCAATTATTTACAATGATAATCTGATGCTATTATAATTGACTGAATGGTTGATTGAGATTACAATATTGGGTAAGTATTGGTGTAGGCAGGCGATGTGGAGAAGCCACGGTGGTGATCTGGGCTAGGGCTCAATCCCCAGCCTCTTGTGCTTGATAGTTCATTGTCCCTTTTTGCTTAGTTTGACGGTTTGCTGGGAGGAGATAGTGTGGGTTTCATATTGCTGGTGAGTATTTGCAGCCTTTGTTGGATTGGGGTTTTGGCAGTTCAGATGGTAGGGCTTGGGGTTTCTTCTGCGGTGGTGATGACAGATGGATATTTTCCGAAAATACATGCAATGAAATCTGAATCATTTTATGTGGGGGAGAGCTCCAAGCAAAAAACAGTTAATGGTTGTCTTCCACAAAGTCAGGATCGCCTTGTTCTGGTTATTCCACAGGAGGCAGTAATGGAGGACATTAAGTACTAGACTAAGCATGCTTTGATATGCAAATTTCTTGGAATTCGAATATCCTTATCGGCTCTTGATGCATGGATTTTTCGTTCATGGCAGGTGGACGGAGATATGGAGATCATGTTGGCTGGGAATAATTATTTCTTTGTTGTATTCTCTTGCATGTCTGATCAAGATCATATATTTGAAGAGGGTCCTTATTTTTACAGCCATATGGGGTTATTTGTTAAACCTTGGCATTCGGGATTTACTTTTGTTGAGGATTTCCCCTCAAGAGTGCCGGTTTGGGTTCATTTGCCACGTCTTCCTATTGAATAATGGCGAGAAGACATTCTTTGTCAAATTGTTGCTTTGCTTGGAAAGTCGATTGCGATTGCGCATCAATCCTTCGATAAAAAGGTTATTTCTTTTGCTACAATTTGTGTTGAAATTGATTAGAATATCCCATTCGCAGATTCTTTTGGAAATTGTCTTGGGTCTTCTTCCTAGGTGCAACAATTGCATTATGAATCCCTCCCTTTCCGGTGTTGGATATATCACGAGTATGGTCATTTTTAAGGTCAATGCCCTCGTGCTTAACTTCTAAGGCGGTTGATGGTTCTACTACTGGCAATGGTGGTGGCTAGACATATATTGCAAGAAAAGGCAAAGCTCAGATGGATAATACAGCCAAGGGGAATACTCAAGTGGATAATGCAGGAAAAGGAAAGGATCAAGTGAATGATGTTGGCCCTGATAAGGATGCCTTTATTTCTGTTCACCCACAAGCTAAGTGGCGTGGATTGAAGAGGCCCTTTAAAGATCGACAATCTGATTTTGGTTTTTATTGATTCGAGGTGTTGGATAGTATGGCCTTAGAGGAGGATATTTCTCCTAGCATCTCTTCTGATCCAGTTTGTTCAAATTGGGTAGCTCCACCGCGTGAATCTTGTGTGGCATCCTAGGTTGTGGTTCATCAAGAGATTGAGGTCCCTATTGCTCTTGAGTTTGGAGCTTTGGTGGCTTCTGTGGTGCCTTAGGATAACGACATTGTGTTGGAAGATTTGGTTAAGGATGTGTTGGCATCTGGTAAGGGTAACGGGTCTCCCCTACCTTTGGATTTGCTGCAAAGACCTTTTAAGAGAGTTTCTTTTACTCCTTTAAAGAGTGGGTCTGAAAAGGACCAGGAGAAGATCAAAATTGCAAGAGATGTATTGGTAGGGTTTGGGGTTGTGAGACCCTTGAATGCTCATTTCCCCCACTCTACATAGTGGTGATTATTCTCTCATGGAATGTTAGGAGGTTGAATAGAATCCCTAGACAAAAAGCTATTCACAAGTTGCAATTGATCATTCTCTAGATATCTTTTGTGTCCAAGAGACTAAGCTTTTAGTGGAGTATATGGTTCGATGTGCCTCTAGTATTTGGCCTCATGGACATTGCCAGTGTGTAGGGGCTATGGGGAGTAGTGGTAGTTTGGCTATCTTTTGGGACCTATGGTAAATTTCTCCCCTTGGTTGGGTGTCTTCTCGCTCAACCCTTTCTATGGCAGCCTCTTCTTTGGATTCTGCTGAGATAATCCTGATTACCACCGTGTATGCACTTGTAGATTTTGTGGGAAGGTTGGGTATTTGGGCACACATTCGATATGTTAGAGATTATTATCCTTTCCATCCCTAGGTTTTAGCAAGATATTTCAACTTAGTTTTAAGTCTTGAGGAAAACTGGGGTGGGTTGGCTTCGTTGGGGCCTTCCTTTGATCTTCTTCGTCAAAATATGGATATTTTGCATCTTTCTGATATCAAGGCTATTAATGGTCTCTTTACTTGGAACAATAGGAGGTTTGGGATAGATGCTATCTCTTAACGTTTGGATAGGTTTATGGTTTCCTGCTTCAGGTTAGTGGCTCCCTCACTCTCTCTTTGGAAATTCTAGACCTGAGGGATTTTTATCATTGGCCAATTAAACTTTCTTCTACTGGGGTGATTATTCCTAAGAATCCTTCGTTGAATTTTTAGTTGATATGGCTTTAGGAATCCTCCCTTCATGATTTTATGGCTTGCTAATGGAGAGATGGTGGCCCTCCCTATGGTACTGCTATGTTTTTATTCCCTAAAGAGCTTCAATGTGTCAAAAGGTAGCTCAAGAAATGGAACAAAGAATTTTTTGGGAATCTTCATACCATGAAGGGGTTAGCTCAGAAGTGCCTTGATGTCATTTCCAGGCAAATTAGGGATCTTGGTTTTTCTGAGGATCTAGGCAAAGTTGAATCCCTCGCCTCTAGAGATGCAGAAGAATGGGAAATTAGAGAGGAAATATTCTAGAAGCAAAAGGCCAGAGTTGATTGGCTCCAAGAAGGTGATAGGAATACTACCTTTTTTTGCAACACTGTGCAATCTCGTCGAAACCAGATTTATATTTCTTCTTTGGTTAACTTTGAAGGTCTTCATTTGTCCTTGCTAGCATTGTTCCAGGAGGCTACCTGGTACTTCTCTACTCTCTTTCCCGAGGACTCTTCTCTTGCTGACAATGACGAGAATATCATTTTTTCGTGTATTCCCCCCTTTATTACCCAGGCAATGAATGATTATCTCATGCGACCGCTCTGTTTAGTTGAGCTAGATGAGGTGGTCTTTGGTATGCATAAGGACAAAGCTCCTGTTCCTGCCAGATTTCTTTTTGATTTTTTTTTGGAATTTCGGGACATTACTAAATAGGATTTGATGGAGGTGGTTAAGGAATCATATTCTAGCAAACAGATGCTTCAAGCATTGAATTCTACTTTCTTGACACTTATTCCAAAAAAAGATGGGGCTAATTAACTGGAGATTTTTAGGCCTATTGCTCTGTCTAATGTGGTCTACAAATTTATTACTAAGTTGATTGCTGAGAGGCTTAAAAGGTCGCTCCGCACTATCATCTCAGAAGAACAAGGAGGTTTTGTTGCAAGAAGACAAATTTTGGATGGGGTGGTTATTGCTATTGAAGTTATCCACTCTATGACTAGCTCAAGGGAGTGATCTATGTTTATTAAGCTAGATATGGATAAGGCCTGTGATAGAGTTAAATGGAGTTTCCTAAAGAATATTCTTCTTTCCTTTGGCTTTAGCTTGGAGTGGGTGAGTTGGACTATGAGTTGTGTTACATTTGCTTCATTCTTTTTTCTTCTTAATGGCCAACCTTCCTAGTTATTTGGTGCCTCTAGGGGTCTCTGCCATGGCGATCCTCTCTCCCCCTATCTTTTCATTATTATGGTTGAGGGTTTGGAAAAATTCATTAAGTATGAGGTGTCTCAGAACTCACTTCATGGGTGGTAGTGGGATAATGGATTACCTTCTCTTTCTCACCTTCAATTCGTTGATGCCTTTGCTCTTGTGGGAATTGCTTGGGTTCAGGAAGCTAAGGCCTTTCAACATACTCGAAACATTTATTTGGCAGTGTCAAGCTAGAAATTAATGAACATAAATCCTTAATATATTTCTTTAACACTCTTGAACCTATTCAAAGGAGGATTGCTAATATCTCGTAGTTTCAGATTGGCTCGCTCCCTTTGACATATCTTGGCATTCCTATCACTATTTTCTAGGTAGCCACAACTCTTCTAGTAGAATTTTCTTAACAAGATTCGGGAGAAGGTAAATAATTGGACTCATAGATGGCTCTCTACTGTTGCCTGTGCTAGCCTTCTTCAATTTGTTATTCAAGCTCTCCCTATTTATAGGAGCATGGTTCAGGCTGCTCCTATTTACTTTCTCAAGGAGTTTGATGCTCTTTCTCGACAATTCATTTGGAGTGGCAATTTGAGTAACTCTAAATGGAGTTTAATTAGGTGGGAGACTGTTTGTAGGCCTAAGAAGGAAGTCGGTCTTGGTCTTCGGTCTACTATCTTGAGTAGCCAAGCTTTGGTTGCTAAGTTCTATTAGCGATGGTGCTTTGGACAAAATCAACTTTGGGCCCGTATTATCTCTCATAAGTATTACAACAGTGTTGATCCTCGTTCTATTTCCTCGCTTCCTCTAGAAGGTTGTGGCTCTATGGTCTTGGCATACTCTCAAGAATGGTGCTCATTTAGTTAAGAGAGGCCTTTTTCTGGATATGTACTGGATATGTAAAGGAAGCTCTCAGGCTTTGTTTCGGTTCGATGCTTGGGATGACAACGCCCCTATCTTGTCCATGTACCCTCATCTTTAGACTCTCTAAATCTTTTCTAGCTGTTGGATGGGATAAGGTGGTTTATTATAAGACTCTTCTCTTGGGCCTTGCTATTGGCTATAGATGGAAGAACTCTTCAAATTGGCCACTTGGGGGCTCAGTGGAGGACCAACGAGCTTTTTAGAATATTGGCATCTAGGGATTGTTGCTTATTACAACAGCCAAATGTTTTGGCTTGGAGTGGAATCTCGTTTGGTAAATACTTTGTCTCTACTGGGTGCCAGGAGATTACTAACAATTGTTAGGGGATGCTGAGGTGCCTTGGTGGAAACAAGTTTGGATTAAATTTTCTTGGTCCAAATGTAATTTCTTCATGGGGCTAGTGGTTCACAATCAATGTCTTACGTGAGATAATCTTTGTAAATGTGGTTTTAAGGGCCCCTCATTTTGTGTGTTGTGTGGTAATGGTGAGGAGTGTGTCTCCCATCATTTCTTCCTTTGTTCTTTTTCTACCCAGATTTGGCACCTTTGGTGGAGGGCTTGGAGCTACCCTTGTAGACATGTTTTCTCTTGCCTAATTTTTGGGATCATTTGGGGAGTGCCCCCACAAATGCCTCTCCTCTTCAGTGTAATGTTCCCATTATGAAATAAATAGTAAATTAAACTTTTGTAATGGGCCGGTTGATTTAGTGTATCCTATACCCATTTTTATTTTGTTTCCATAGTTTGTGTCGCCGTCAGCTATCTTTGTACACCCTCGGAAAGGTTTTCCCGATGGGTATTTAAGCACGGCATATAGGAAGTCTGTAGGTATGCTTTTGGGATTATTTGTCTCTATATTGAGAATTCGTGTGGGGAATTCTCTGTGTTTTCCATTTTGGAAGTGAAAGATCTTCCCTATTTGGTTCGTACGGTTTCGGTGGGATTCAACCCTCACCCTATTCTGTTGTTGGTTGTATTACTTTGTTCGAATCTGGTAAGTCGGAGCACTATCTTTCGGCAATTATTATTATTCGCATTCAAGTCTCTATTACTGTGTGAATTTTACCAAGATCTATTGTGTTGGGTGAATGAACAAGATTGAATTCCATATTGGACCTAGATATCCTACTGCATGGCCTCCTATCGTTTCCGGTTCTGCTGATTTCTTGATCGTGCGACTGTCCAGCCAAATCCCTCCATACTCCATTGAACAGCTTGCATTTTGTCACCGTATAGCCTCATTCATATCTTCCAACACCCCCGCACTATCCCTTCTCTCTCTAGTTACTCACCGTACGACTTGCTGTACAGCCCATTTGATCCCCACCACCGTACTCCTTCCACCGTATAGCTGCATCCCTGTGACCATACAACTATCTATAGTACAACTGCTTCCCTTCTCACTACGTACGATCCCCCTATAGTTGTCGTACAATCTCCAAACTCACACCCGTACAGCGTCCTCTGATTACACCATACGGTCCTCCTGGCAACGCCATACGACCTTTCTAGGCATTATCTTGTCACCGTACGAATAGTTTTGGTGCCCTAATCTGTACTTGCCCCCTCCCTCCACTATACGGATACCTCCACCTGAACTTGCAAGATTACCTTATCCACACTGTACAAATTTATGTGCTCATTTTCGACCATCATCCAATCCTTCTGTACTCAAGAACATTACAGTGGTATCAAAGTGCTTCGATCCTGCCAGCCTGTGGACAGTGAATGAGAGTTTATAGCCAGAAGAGGACACATTCCATTGATCGAATGGCTGACGAACGGGAACCGACCGCTGCCAAACTTGTGGCTCTACTGAGGGAACTTGCCAGGAATCAAGCACAGATCACTGATATGCAGCGACTCATGGAAGAAACTCTCAAGAAGTTGGCGGAGAAACAAAATATCTAAAGAGCAAAATGGTCACAGTGTGGACTCAGTGTTGGGTAAATCATACCCTCAGCCAGCACGCTCTCGACCTTCCATGCCGACTTTTCCACCACAGATGGAGGCACAACACAAAGGGAGACAACCAACCTTCAAAGAGATGAGAGAAGAATGGAAGAATGCAAACTTTGAAGAAGATATATCCTACAAAGATTACGCAGATCTAAGAATGAGATATTCGGGAGGCGGAAACAGAGGATACTATAACGATGATCTTAGAAGAAAGTTAAGGTAAATCTGTCTCCATTTGACAGATCGTGTTCCAAATCAGCACAAGCGTGGGTAATGAAAGCCGATACCTACTTCCAGCTGAATCCTATACTAGAAGAAGAAGCAATCAAATTGGTCGCGTTGCACTTGGAGGGAGTTGTGCATGAATGTTGGCACCATGACACCATCACATTACGGCATGATCAAATAAAGACATGTGGAATTCACGGAGAGATTGATAGAACGATTTGATGGTAAAGATCCGGAGCTCAATTTCAAAGACTTCGCGCAACTGGGACAAACTGGATCAGTAGACCAGTTCATTGCGGAATTTCAGAAACTCTCTATTTTGGTCACGGACATTTCTGAAAGAAGGCGGGTAGTGTTCTTCATGGACGGAATTACAGAACCTCTGAAAGTTTGGGTGAAGGGGTTTAATCTTGCCACCTTGTCAGAAGCAATCAATAAAGCACGAATCAGGGCATCATCATCAACATCATCATCATCCTCTCGAAGTTACTCACATTCAAAACCGCCGATGTTTCTGAGGGACAAACCTTCGCCCAAGAAGTCGTCGTTGGATGAAGCTACCGGACAGGAACTCCGAAGGAAGAAACTATGTTTCAATTCCAAGGGACCTTGGGAGCCTGGCCATTGATGCCTTGGGAAGGGGAAGATTCATTACATTGAGGTTGTGTCCGATGATGAGGACGAATAGGAAGAAATGTTGGCCGAAGATAACCAACCCCACAATGACAGCAACATCAGTTTGAACCGTACGGAGAGAATTGTCGCTTTGGTACAAAGCGGAGGAACCATTGCATTGGTTGGCAGCCCGATGTGCACAGTTTTTCGTGTACGACGTACCCTTCAAGGACAAAGGGTTATGGTGATGTTGGATAGCAAAGCTACTCTAAATTTCATAAACTCATCCTTGGTAAAACAAAGAAGTCTACCTATGGAGGCGCATGCCGGCTTTCAAGTCAAGCTTGTCGGAGGGACTTTTTTACCCTGTACACGCCTTGTTCCTCAATTGAGGATCACAATGGCGAATCACACGGTGATTGAGGACTTCTTCATAGTGGACCTGGCCGACATGGAGTTATTCTTGGCATACAGTGGATGGAGACCCTTGATAAATACACTCAAAATTTCAAATGGATGGACTTCACTTTTGTGGTTGACGGAAGGAGGTTGTCCTCCGAGGGATGGCAAATGAAGGTCTGAAGGAAGTTTCTGCGCATCGGATGGAGGCAATCTTTCGGCACGATGACGTTGCATGGACTGCACACTGTCTTATCTCGATGGAACCTATAAAGGGGCATCAAACACCTCTGTAGGATGATGAACTTCAAGATATTTTAAGTAGACATGATAAAGTTTTCATGGATATTCCTCCTAGCATACCACCTCATCGAGTGTTTGAACACAGTATCGAGTTGAGGTTCGAACACACTATCGAGTTGGAATTAGGGGCAAAGCCGGTCATAACCACACCGTACCGCCATCCTAAGAAATTCAAAGATGAGATCGAAAGGATGATTCAGGAATTGCTAGAGAAAGGATGGATCCGTTCTAGTTCTAGCCCATTCGTGTCATCTGTGGTCTTTGTCAAAAAGGACGCGACGATGCGCATGTGTGTGGACTACCGCACGTTCAACAAAAAAAAAATAAAGAACAGATATCCCATTCCAAGGATAGATGAGCTGCTGGATGAACTGCATGGCATGGTCTATTTTTCAAAATAGATCTCCATTCCAGATACCATCAGATCCGCATGAGAGAAGCTATGGAGAAAATGGCTTTTCATTGTCACAATGGACATTAGGAGTTTTTGGTCATGCCTTTCGAACTAACCAATGCCCATGCTACATTTCAATCATGCATGAACCACATCTTCAACAAGCAATTGCATAAGTATTTATTGGTATTCTTTGATGATCTTATTTATAGCAGGACATGGGAGGAGCACCTGAAGCATCTGAATGAAGTTCTAAGTATGATGGAGGAACAGTTCTTGTTCACCAAGCAGTCCAAATGTGAATTTGGTATGACAGAACTATTGTACTTGGGGCATGTTGTCAGTAAATACGGAGTTCAAGTGCATCAGGAGAAGATTCGGGCTATCCTCTACTGGCCGCCCCCAAAATCACTCACGGATTTGCGAGGATTCTTCGAACTGTGTAGTTACTACAGGAGGTTCGTTAAAGGGTTCTCTCAGCTTAGCACACCTTTAACAGATTTGATGAAGAAGCGGTCATTCCAATGGAGCGAAAAGGCACAACTCACCTTTGATAAGCTGAAAGAGGCCATGAGCACTTGTCCCGTACTTGCACTACCTGATTTCACTCGACCGTTCATTTTGGAGTGCGACGCATCCGGGGAAGGCATTGGAGCGGTATTGATGCAAGATAGACACCCCATCACTTATGAGAGCAGGAAACTTACACAAGTAGAACGCCTATATTCCATTTACAACAAAGAAATGTTGGCCATCATACATGCACTAACCAAGTTCCGGCAGTATCTGGTAGGTGCCAAGTTTGTCGTTTGTACGGATCACAATAGTTTGAGATATTTTTTGGAGCAACGGGACTTGAACGAACGACAATAGAAATGGGTAAGCAAAGTTCAAGCTTTTGATTTCAACATTGAATATGTGAAAGGGAAGAACAATGTGGTTGCAAACGCCTTGTCCCAGAAACCCATCATCTGCTCTCTAGACCAAATTTTAGCTGACTGGAAGGCACATCTATTAGTGGAATATTCCAAAAATACATTTGCCTATGAAATAATGGATGGCCACACTTACAATGATCGGTACAAAGTGGTGGATGACATCATCTACTACAAGAATTGGATATACTTGGTGCCAGAATCCAAATTGAAGCAAAAGATGTTGAAGGAAGTACATGACTCACCTCTGGCTGGACACCCAGGTTTCCTCAAAACTTACAGAAGTCTTTGGGAGAGGTTTTCATGGAAAGGACTTAAAGGGGATGTGTTGCAATATGTAAGAGTGTACGGTCTACCAACAGAACAAGTCCGAACATACTCTCCTGTCGAGCTGCTACAACATTTGCCAATTCCGGATCATAAGTGGGAAAGTATATCAATGGATTTCATAACAGGTATTCCCAAGGTGAATGAAAAGGATTGTATCTTCGTGGTGGTTGACAGATTGACAAAGTATGCACATTTCTTCGCCATTCCCTCGGACCTTCAAGCTGCACAAGTTGCCGATCTATTTTTTAGAGAAGTCTTTCGTTTGCATGGGTTACCCCGAAACATCATCTGTCATCGGAATGGATGATTCATTAGTATCTTCTAAAGAACTATTTTGGATGGCAGGGATAGAATTATTGCCAAGTACGAGTTACCACCTGCAGACGAACGGACAAACCGAGATTGTGAACAAATGGCTCGAAGGCTACCTTCAGAACTATGTTTTTGCACAACAATGAGCATGGGTAAAATAGATCCATCTGGGAGAATATTGCTACAATACCATGCATCACATGTCTATCGGGATGGCACCAGTCAAAGCTCTATACGGGTACGAACCCCTCTCTTTCATCGATACTGTTCTGGGTGACAATTGCGCTCCAAGGGCGAGGGACTGGCATCAGGAGGGACAAGACATACTGAGGTGCTTGAAAGAAAACCTACAACGGGCACAAAATCAATAGAAGATGTATGTCGACAGACACAAGCTAGAGAGGAGTTTCGAAGTGGGGGATCTGGTCTATCTTCGACTTCAACTATACCGACAATCTTCATTCAAGGGAACAGGAAAGGAAAAATTGAAGCCACGATTTTTTGACCCCTATCATGTGGTCCGTCGCATTGGTGAAGTAGCGTACAAACTAGAACTTCCGAAGGGGAGCCACATTCATAATGTCTTTTTTTTTATTGTCTGAAGAAAGCCATAGGACAAAACATCACAGTTGCTACCGACCTGCCGCCACTCAATGAAGAAGGAAAGCTCATTTTGGAACCTGCTGAGATCCTTGAGGTACGTGAAAAGACCGTACGGAACCGCACTATGAAGGAATACTTGGTACGCTGGTGACACCTACCATTGGACGATGCAATGTGGGAAGGCGAGCACATTCTCCAACACTCGACATTGCATTTGCTTGAGGACAAGCAAACTTTGGGACGGGAGGACTGTAATGTTCCCATTATAAAATAAATAATAAATTAAACTTTTGTAACGGGCCAGTTGATTTAGTGTATCCTAGACCCATTTTTATTTTGTTTCCGTAGTTTGTGTCGCCATCGGCTATCTTTGTAACCCTTGGAAAGGTTTTCCCGACGAGTATTTAAGCACGGCATATAGAAAGTCTGTAGGTATGCTTTTGGGATTATTTGTCTCTGTATTGCGAATTCCTATCGGGGATTCTCTGTGTTCGCCATTTCGGAAGTGAAAGATCTTCCCTATTTGGCTCGTGCAGTTTCGGTGGGATTCAACCCTCACCCTATTCCGTTGTTGCTTGTATTACTTTGTTTGGATTTGGCAAGTCGGAGCACCATCTTTCGGCAATTATTATTATTCGCATTCAAGTCTCTATTACTGTGTGGATTTTATCAAGATTTATTGTGTTGGGTGAATGAACAAGATTGAATTCCGTATTGGAACTAGATATCTAACTGCATGGCCTCCTGTCGTTTCTGGTTCTGCTCATTTCTTGATCATATGGCTGTCTAGCCAAATCCCTCCATACTCCATTGAATGGCTTGTGTTCTATCACCGTACAGCCTCATTCATATCTTCCAACACCCTCGCACCATCCCTTCTCCCTCCAGTCACTCAACGTACGGCTTGCTGTACGGCCCATTTGATCCCCACCACCGTACTCCTTCCACCGTATAGCTACATCCCTGTGATCGTACGGCTATCTACAATACAATTGCTTCTAGTTGCCATACAATCTCCAAACTCATACCCGTACAGCCTCCTCTGATTACACCGTACGGTCCTTTTGGCAATGTTGTACGACCTTTCTAGGCATTATCTTGGCACTGTACGAACAGTTTCGGTGCCCTTATCTGTATTTGCCCCCTCCCTCCACCGTATGGATACCTCCACCTGCACTTGCAAGATTACCTTATCCACACTGTACAAATTTATGTGCTCATTTTCGACCATCATCCAATCCTTCCATACTCAAGAACATTACATTCAAGTTGCATGGGTTGCTGATCCTTCATTTATTCTTTGGCATATCTTGTTGGGTAGGAATAGGCAAATCTTTCAAGATGTTTGGATTGGAGTCAAGCAACTTTGGTGGAAGATTTCCCACTCTATTCATGAAACAATTTAGGCTGTGTGTTAGATGGCGGTATGACTCCTAGTGATCTTGCTATATGCAATCACCTCAATTTTCATTTTCAAGGAGGGATCCCAAGGGCTGCAGGTCAGTGGTTTTATAGTATGCCCAAACAACCTAGGAGGCAAGTGAAGTGGCTGGTGAACCGAGAAGGGCATTGGACTCCTCCACCAAGAGTTCGAAAAGTCAACACTGATGGTTCTTCTGTGGGGAATCTAGGTCCTGCTGGTGTTGAGGGAGTGGGTCGTTGCAACTCTGGCGAAGTCCAATTTCTTTTCTCAGTCCATAACGGTTGTCATACTAACAATTTTATGAAGGCTTTGACCATTTAGATATTGTAGAACAATGTTGTTTGAAGGGATGGTGCAGGATTATCTGTGAGTCTAACTCCCAAGTGGTTGTGAACTTGCTAGCTACGTTAGGCGCTTGAGGATGTTAGTTGGCACCTGGCATCAATTGTTAATTGGACTCTCCTCTTTTGTAGCACTCTGGAGTCTATTAGTTTTACCTACATTCCTCAGAAGTGGAATAGAGCTACTGATTGCTTGGCTAAATGGGCTTCTAAACATGCGTAGAGTTGGAATATTGTAGATAGGGGGCAATTACCCCCAGATTTATCTCGTGATTTTGATGACCTTATTGATAAGAATAGAGCTCCTTTATGAGCTCTCCTTTTTGTATCTCTTTATGCCTCATTAAAATTTTACCCCTCTTTTAGCTTTTTTTTTATAATTGACTAAAAATGAAAATACAAGAACCTAGTATCAATTGCATGTGTTGCTAGATGTCACAAAATGAATGTGTCAATTCTGAAAATGATGCCAATGTCTGCAAACATAGATTGGGGGCACTTCCCAGTCAAAAACGTGCTCTATACCTTCAACTACTGTCCTCTAAATGAATGTCGTTGCCTCTAAATGGCCTACGACTATTTGAAAATACCAAATGCAGTCCACATAATGGATGCAATATGAAATAAAATAAAATCCTCTTCCCTTCAAAGTGTTCTGAGATTAATTGAGGTTGCTAATAATCATTTTTTCTGGAATCAATGAAAGTGGTCTTGGCTTTTAAACGAAACAAAATCATTTGCACAATTCCCTGAATCTTGCAACCAACTCAAAGTGCTATAACAGTGAAGGATTTGCAATTCCCCAAGATGATAATTTGAAACCCTTATTTCAATTCCTTATCCACACCCAAAAAAGCTAATACACAAGTCATGAATAAATCCACCTTTCATTTTAAAGGTATTTATAAATCCCAAATACAAATTGAGCCTGAAGTTTTGAGATTGCTCTCCATATAGCCTTATCATATGTGTTTTTTTAGCAAGTTTGAATTATAATACTTTTTTATATTTCCCCCCATTAGATGTGCAACAAAATAATAGTCTTTTTTAATAATCACTTGTATCTCCTGTTGTCAGTAAAGTTATAAAATAGCCGACAAGTAGATTAGCATGTAGTCAGTAATTGTTATGTAACTAACAGGCCCCTTCGGGAAGGTTCTTCGGAATAGTATATGTACAACTTTGGATCATAATTGTAATCATCATGCTAAGCACTATGTAATCTCTTTGGCATAAATGCAAATAATAAAAGGAGTACTGCTGTTACATATTCTTGTCTATTGTCTATATGCATTAATTTATTTACCCCATACGGTAAACATTTGGTGTCGTTGCCAAGATGAACTTGGAAAAAAGGCACAGGGATGAAGACTAATACCGAATCAGCTTAACCAGGATAGGAATAAGATCAAAGAAAAAGATGAAATACGCATCGCACAAGAAATTTTAATTTTGGCACAACAGGCTGACCGCAGACGGAGGTTTCAGCAGATTGCCGACGGACACCGAAGCACCGAAGAACTGTTGGAAGAGACTCGACAACGGTTGAATTTGGTGGAACAAACAAGGGAGGAATTTATTAACCAGTATACGTTGAGGGAACAGAATCTAGATAGAAGGGAATTAACTCACACGGCTCGGAGTGTCGAGGGATCACAAGCATGAACTCTTTGTCCGCGATACACTTCCGGAACGGACAACTTCGCTTAACGAAGACTCTTTTTCACCAAGCAACACGGCTGTCGGAATAAGACGACTGTTCAAAATAGCGCGGGTGTTCAGAACAACGCAGGTGTGCAGAGCAGCGTGGGTGTTTAGAACAGCACGGATGTGCAAAGCAGTGTGGGAGTGCAAAACAATGCAAGTACACAACAAGTACCTCCAACTCGAATAGTAATGGCTGGACCAAAGGAAAGATTTCCATAGTTTGATGGTGATGGAACGGTCGATCCAATCAGATAGTGTAAGACATGCAAAACAATTCGGATGGCAAATGGCGTAACCAACACAGATGAATGGGTCTGACAATTTCTAGCAACCCTAAGGGGTGTAGCAGTTGATTGGTTTGTTGATGACGATCCCCAAAAATTAATTACATGGGCGGGAGTTAAAAAGGAGTTTATCACCGAATTTCAATTGCTATGAGACGACAATGAGATCGTAGCAGAAATCTACACCACAAAGCAAGGAAAAATTGAAATAGTCCATGTATATACCAGGAAACTAAAAGAATTAATAAATAAAATGGAAAGTAAACCGGCAGATGGGCTGAAAAAGCGATGGTTCATTGAAGGACTATGCTCGGAGTTAAGGAAGAAAATGAAGATTGTGCCGCCATCATCATACACCGAAGCATGCAATCGGGCAATGGACTTAGAGAGTGAACAGAAAACAAAAAAGAAGAAGAAAAGTAGCTCATTCGACACAGATGATGCGTCTTCGGAAGAAGATAGCAGTGGTGACGAAAAGGGCAGCAAGAAGGTCCGAGCTCTCTAGAAGGATATGATTAGAATGATGAAGGAATTTAAGAATATGCAAAAAGAGACGAAGAGAAACGAGCTATAGTGCACAAAATGCAAGACAGAAGGTCACACGAAGGGATCCTGTCTGAAGAACCAGTTCTGTGAGATCTACCAAATTATGGAACATTCCACAAAAGAATGCACCTTCAATATGAAAACAAGAGGGCATCAACGAGTTCTCCTGACACAGGAGACTTCCACGTTGAGAAGGAGCGGAAACACCAGCAATGACGGTGCCACTTTGAGAGGGTACAAAAATAATAGAAGAGGGCAAAACAACAATACCAACAATAATAATGGGGGCCGTTGCCGAATTCAGTATGATGCGAACGGTCGCCCGATGGTTCAATGCCGAGCATGCAATTTGTGGGGCCACTTTGCACGAAATTGTACATTAGCGAATACACCAAAGTTGTTATGTAGATGGTGCGGTCTTGGAGATCATGAAGATGCCAAGTGCCCGAAATCAGGAGTGAATTTGATCACCATTGGGACGAACGAAGAGGAGGTTCTGGCAATCACATTGAAACAAGCAAAAATGTACCCTGACCCGACGGAAGAAAAGAAGAGATTGGAAGAAGCGCGGGTAGAAATTGAGAAAGCAATGCAGGCAAAAAAATCACAATTGAAAGACATTGTCGGTACCTCAACAAGGAACTGTGCAGAACAAAACATTATATAGTAAATATTACAAATTGAAGTACCAGTCAAAATAAACGATCTACTGCTCACAATGTCTCAACTTCGATCGACACTCACAAACATCGCTCCAACTGCTAAACCACCAGGAGAACATGGAAGGGAAAAGGAAAGCGGAGCAAGTACAGTGAACTCAATGCTGCTAGCCCTCACATCCGAACGACATCCGGTGGTCGTAGAGATGGGTATATTAGGAATGGTCCTTTCAGACACAATTGTCAACGGAGGATCAAGGGTAAATGTCCTACTAGAAGATACTTGGAAGAAGTTGGGACACCCGACGTTTTGGCCACCTATGTTCCAATTACTAATGGCAGACCAACACGGCATTAAACCTCTCGGGTTCCTGATGGCACAACCAATGACTATTGGAACACAACCGTTCTTACTCAACTTCGTCGTCATCCCGCTGAAGAGGAGAGGATATGATGCCATTTTAGGCCAAGGATGGCTCATACAGGCAAAGGTGAAGCATGACTGGAAGAAGAATACACTATCACTAGAAAGAAAAGGATGAAAATTCATTATTGATTTACACACACAAATGGTAGGTGAGGAGGCAGCATCATCAGAATCCAAAGGCGAAGGTGGAAGGGATGACGAGGGGAAGAAGAGAATGGAACCTGATGAAGAGAGAGTATTGAGATTGGAAGAAGGGTTGAATGAGGACGACTTAGACTCGTTGAACTACCTTTTCCACTGGCAGATGGAGGATTACGAACTCTTCTTGAGTTGCAACATGTTGGGTGTCGAAGAAGAAAAAAGAAGAAACGAGTTCTCGAAAGAATATAGTGAACTAAAAGAAGGAGAAGCGCAGGTGGATGAAAGACCAGCCCATACGTTTAGTGAAGATAAGCCGATAAAATATGAAGAAGCCATAGTACAAACCATGAACCTCGGAGATGATATTGAACCAAAAAACATATTGGTGGAGAAGAGAGAGCTTTGACCCACGCGGAGAAGAAAAAAAACACCGTATAGCTGGAAATTTGCAGGAAGAGACCTGGAGGTGCACCATATGGAAAGCACAGGGCAAGGGAAAAATACCGTACAGACTGGAGGCTCTGTACGGACAAGGAGCTACCACCATATGGCCTTTTGGAAGCAGGCAAGGAAGTACTGTACGACCTAGACAAAGCAACTGTACGGATTCATGAAAGAACCGTAGAACCAGCTAGGGTACTGTACGGACAAGATTACAACATCATCGTACAGTACATGAACAAAATTGTATGGCCACAAAGGGGGATACACATTGCCAAACAACACCATACGGTCAAACAAGCTAACTGTACAAACGACCAAAAGAGGCTACCGTACGGACACATGCACTATCTGTGAAGGAGAAAGCACCATATGACTTTCTGTACGAACGAAGATAAACATAGGGCCATACGGACATATAAGAGCATTATTGGGAGGAAGAAAGTACTGTACATCGTACAAAGGAGTAATTAAAACAACAAAAAGACATGGAAGCGGCCATATGAAGATATTTCGTATGACTATACGGCCCAGAAGAGCAAAGTTGGATCGTACGCCTAGGAAAGAAGAAGTGGTTGTATGACCCTTGCAATATCAGTGGGAGAATGAAGGAGGCATTGCCATACGATCAGTCAAAGGGTTGCAAAAGACAAAACGGCCATTATTGAACGAGGGTAGAGGTGATTGATAGAAGGGAACAAAGAGTGTTCAAAAATAAATAAATTAATTAATTAAAAGAGAAAAAGAAAAAGAAAATGAGTTATAAAGACACTGTATGGCCCATACAGCTCAGTCAGACACCGTATGTAAAGCAAGGAAGAAAGGAATACACGCAGGCACCGTACCAAAAACAAGGAAGGGGAAACAAAACATACGCCATACGGATTTAGAAAATGACTGTATGGTTGGGCACCATACGGACACAAGAAGGATATGTGAAGGCACTGTACAACCCATATGGAATTCAGGAGGATTAAGGTTAAACCATCTCACCAAGTGACCACCGTACGGATTTCATAAGAGCTTCCGTACAGACGAAGAATAGTTACCGTACAGACGAAGGAAAGCTACCGTACGACTGAATTGCATAGTCCGTATAGACGTGAAGTAGGTTGAACATAGCATATGGCCGTATCGCAAACAAGATATTTCTAGGGAAGTTTAGGACAGCAAAGTGGCTTTGCCGCAGAAGACAAAAAGAGAAAAGGAGAAAGATGTAGTTGTACAGCAGAAAGATATAAAGGAGCAAAAAAAAATTAAAAAATGATAACAAATAAAAAATGTTCAGAATGAATAACTTATGATGCCGAAGGGAAGGGAAAGACATAAATAGGTAGAAAACATAAGCAGTTGCTAGAAAGAGTGTGGGATCAGAAGAAAATCACAAAAATGGTGTGTTCTATGGAGTTTTGTTGCCCCCTAGACCCCTAGTCACTTCAGTTATCAGTTGTGGGAAGTATGACCAGTTGATAAGACCTGGAGCTGCTGCAGGCATGGAGTGTCTATGTACCAGAGGTGGAAGGAACAACAGAGCAAGCCTTTCGAGAGGGGTGATACGTTTTGAGGCGCTTGGAGTAAGTGTTGGACGTGAGGCTATCTTGGTGGATGCATAGAGAGCTCAAGAGGAGTTGATCATCCAATTGAAAGCAGTATCGCGATACTTGGCTCAGTGTACCCAGGAGTTGGAACCAGAGAAAGCGGTACGGGTGGATATTTTGTAATTGTCATCCGAAGATGACTTTTCTTTTTAGGGGGGATGATGTTGTCGGTAAAGTTATAAAATAGCCAACAGGTAGATTAGCATGTAATCGGTAATTGTTATGTAGCCGACGGGCCCCTTTGGAAAGGTTCTTCAGAATGGTATATGTACAACTTGATGATGTTGTTAGTAAAAATATAAAATAGCCGACGGGTAGATTAGCATGTAGTCGATAATTGTTATGTAGCTGACGGACCCCTTCAGTTTTGGTTATGTAGCCAATGGACCCCTTCGGGAAGGTTCTTCGAGAAGTATATTTACACCATCCGAGATCATTGTAATCATCATGGGAAGCACTATGTAATCTCTTTGGCATGTATGCAAATAATAAAAGGAGTACTGTTGTGTTACATGTTCTTGTCTATTGTCTGTATGCAGATAATTGTTATGTAGCCGACAGGCCCCTTCGAGAAGGTTCTTCGGAATGGTATATGTACAACTTTGGATCATAATTGTAATCATCATGGTAAGCACTATGTAATCTCTTTGGCATATATATGAATAATAAAAAGAGTACTGCTGTTGCATATTCTTGTCTATTGTCTGTATGCATTAATCTATTAACCCCATACGGTAAACATCTCTGTTTAAATTGGCACTTTATTTTCATAGGCACTTTATAATTACTAAATAAGTCCCTTTCAATAATAAAGTCAAATAACATGTAATGATGTGCACTTTTTAATTAATAATTGATGAGGTATTACTTTTAAAATGTCATAACTCCAAGATACTCATTATTTCTTGATTCCAACTGAACCTGAGAGTTAACCAGTGTATCCATTGTGTATCTAAATGCCTTACTAAAAATAGTAAGGGTCCCTTGAACATCCATTGTCTTACCATAAACAATAAGTTCTTAATACTGAACCAACCGATGAATGAGTTAAATCATTATGCATACCATTAGTCTGGGTACCCCTATGAGATATAGCAACTCCTCAACAATGACTTACTATAAATAGTAAGTCTCTGAATAAATGCTCCAGCCAATGATATTGAATCTCAACAGTGCCCCAAGTTTTTAGGCACCCTACTAAAGATAGAAAACCTGACTTGCCTGAGATAAACACTCACTATAATAGTGTGTCAAAATGACCCATACAAAGAGCAAACCTGAACAGGTCTAACCATTGGAGTGGGAATCAGTTTCTGGCTTTATCAGTTGGACCCTCCAAACAACTCCATTAGTCTACGAGGGCTAGAGAATAGTGTGATCCTCTAAAAGTTGATGCTCATGAAAATGGGGACATTACTGGTCACTATTAAATACCAAGCATGTAAATTATTGGCAGCATCAAATATTTAAGGTCCATAAATTATTAATAAAAATTTATAAAGTGCAGTTTTTTTTAATGTTTTGTTTGTTTAAATAGATCGACCTCACCCCCTGGGGGCCTTGCACAATACCCACACAAGGGTGGTCCTTGTTGTCCTACATTTTGTCATCACAAAATGTTGGTAATAGCACAAAACTTTTTCAAGCTAGTTTCATGTTTTTCTAAGCTTAAATTTGATATTCAATTGTTTAATGTTGATCAATTGATTCATGTCAGTTCATATATCAAATTGTTTTACTGGAGGCCTTTGTCAAGTCTTTTTCGTTTTGCTTTCTATCGAGCTTTTGCTTGATTTTTGAAGCCTTCACAGTTCGTTCTTTTCTTTTGAGTTTGTGTTTGCTTGTTTTTAGTCTTTTGGTTTCGCTCATGTCATGTCTTTTGTTTTTCCCTTCGATTCGGACTAACTTAGAGGTCAATTGGAGTTGTCAGTCAAGAGTTATGCTCGTTTTAGTGCCTCAAAAATGGACATTTTAGGTGCAACAGCTCAAATTAAAAATATGATGTTATATTTTCAATTTGACATTCATTTTTTGAAAAATATAACATATATTCACTTTTTATTATGTTTTTAAGTTACTTTTACTTTAAATTTATAACTTATGTTATAATTTTAAGTTGAGTTACTTTTTAATTTTTCACTTAAAATAACTATATAACTATATAGTTTCATTTTAATTTTTGGTTTTGAAAATCAAATGTTTATTTAATTGTTACTTTAAAATAATGTTTATGTATTATATTTTATAATATGATAAATAAATATTGTTTGACCCATTTTGTAACATTTTTATAATTTTAAGTAAATTAAATAACTTAAACTCTTCATAAGTGTACATTTTATATGCAATAACATGTAAAATTCATCAAAAGTGGACTTTTTGCATGTCACTGGATATAAAAGTTTACTTTAGTGGACCTTTTGGATGTCATTACATCAAAAGTTCATAAGTGGACCATTTTGATGCTATGACATGAAAAGTGAAGTTTTTATGTATAAACATCTAAAAGGTGAGTTGCATTTTAAAATATGCATTCTCTTCCAAAAAATGCGATTTTACTTGAATGCATATTTTAAAACATGCTATGCACCCAAAAAGGTCCACTTTTAACATTTTGCATATTTTTAAACATGCTATGCACCCCAAAAGGTTTGATTTTGATCAAAAACATGTTTTAAAATGTGTAGTGCCCTCCAAAATGTCCAATTTTGAAAGAATGCATACATTTGCTCCCCAAGAACCCGATTTTGCTCATTGTGAGAGATTTACTTGGTGGATTTGCATGAAATCTTCTCCATTGAAGGTGTTTTTACTTGGCAATGAGTTTCCTTGCATCAAGAATGGATTTAACATGCTGAAAATTGTTTTTGGTAGCTCAATTCTAGGACACGTTTTTGAAGAAAACTCCAAATACCTCCATTTTTTATCAACATTTTTGCATGAGGATGAATTGATTTGGTCTCATTTGATGATCACATTGCATATTGGTTAACATTTTGGTGTTTAAACACCAAATCGATTTACTCAAGCTCCTTAGTGAAACACGTTTTTCACCAAAAATGTCTCATGAGTTTCCATTTGCAAAAACGTTGGCGTTTTGACATCTTCTAACAAGAACTCCTTGTTTGCTGCCCTCTCCCATTCAAATTTGCAAAGTAGGGAAAAGTCTTACCATTTTTGGAGAATTTTTTAACATTGAAGCATCTTTTTTCTTCATTTTTGGCACTTAATCTTCATGTAAGTGGACTTCTTCCTTGCTATTTAATTCATGCTTATGTTGTTGATTTTATGCATGAAACTACTTGATGGTTGCCATTTGGGAGAATCTTTGCCATGGAAAGTGCATTTTTCCTTTAAATATGAAGTTTTTATTCATTTTCATGTTTTTGGTTCTTTCCCAAGTCCGAATTTCGAATTTGAGTTTTGAAGTGCATTGCACCTTGGCATGTTTGAGTTATTTTCTGAAGGTACGTTGTTTCTTTTGTGTTTTGTGTTTTGTGCTTACTGGTTTTCTTTGCTTGGAGAAATTATAAGTTCTTTCCCAAGAACTTGTTTTTGCTTTATTACACACGAAAGCATTGTCATCTTCCACATTCCATTTCCATGTCACAACACTTCATCTCTCACTCAACGGAATGCAATTACATGTTTTTCATCCCATTCGCCATCCACATATGCATATAATCTCATTTTCCACTTCCATTTTCACCTATCTCACTTTTCGCTTCCATTCACACGACACGATTACACGAAATCTCTTACGTGTAATTGCATCCAAAAGCTCCGATTTTGATTAAAAGTCACATTTTGAAAAATAAAAAAAGATGTCATTTTCGCCTCCCATGTACTTTGACTTCTTTTCACCAAAAGTGACTATAAAACTCATTATCTCACTTCCATTTTCTATTTCCATCTCTTCATATGCATTTGCACTTACATGAGTAAATACATGTTTCCGCATTTTTCCATGCTTTCTATCTTGACATTCATTCGCACATACATGTGAAGTGTATCCTTAACTCGCGTTTGCATCTCATTTCACCCTCTACCTCCTATTACATGTTGCATTTACATGTACTCATTTTTCATACAATAATGCCTTGAAAACGCTAAGTCGCTTTTGAAATCAGCAATTTTCATTTGCACAAATTCCCATGTGTTTCACCTTCACACATTCTCATTCCATTTCATTTCATCTTCCATTTTGTCACTTTCATATCATTTCATTCCGCATTCCATTCATTTCATTTCGCTTTCCATTCCATTGCATATGCATATGCTTTCTCTTTGAAGTCACTTTGTCAGATTTGTGAAGTCTCCAATCCATTTTCAAATCTTAATTTTTGATTCAGAATTCACTTGTATGGAGATTCATTCTGATGATATATTTATATTTTGGGATTTTTGTGTTGCAGTGCAAGCACAAGATATGTCCTCGCCATCCAAATCCAAAGGAAAAATAAAATATCAATATGATAAAGAATTGGCTCATGCAGCTCCTTCAGTTATAGCAATTTTGGATAACATGTTGGATACAAAGATTGGTCGTGTAGACGTGATTGATTTTCTACAAAGAATTGAAGCTTCGGCTACTCGTGAAATGAAGCGCATTAAGAAAAACAATATTAACTTGGTACTACGTTTCCTATGGCGGCTATAGAACCTGACTTCGTTTATGGATGTGCATGGCGGTTTACTCCCAAGACGAAGACTATCAAAAATGTTGACGGCAAGGTTATCATTAGCCTTGATCTTGAGTTTATAGAACAAATCTTCAAAGTTTCACATAAATCAGAATGTGTTGATTTGATTAAAAGATCATCATTGGCCTGTTGGAATGAGCAAAAGGGTAATTATCAGAAGTATGTCAACCTTTACTGGTTAGACAATAAAAGAAGCAATTTTTCTAGATGGCGAAAGCCTGTTCATCGGTCAAATTTCAAACAAGAGTACAAGGATCTCATCATCCTTCTCAACAATATTTGTGGCCTTAAGGATTCTACTGATTTTGAGCTATGAATATATAAGTTCATGTTTCAAACTATGGAGAATAAAAAACACATCCTTTGGGGAGAACTTATTAGTACAGCACTCTACTAACAGATATGTAATGTGGGAACATCACTGCTTTTTTATATGAATTCTTATCTAGTTTACATTATTGCTGCCATGGGGTTTTTTTCTAGTCTTTCTACCAAAGGAGATCTTCTTCAAGTTCCTATTTGGGATTACTATGACCAAATCACTTCAGCAAATAGTAAATTCCACTACAAAAGAGTCCAAGATGCCTTCTTCGGACATTTCCGATGCTTGTTCGATAAGTAGTTATCTATCAAAAGAGTATCTGATGCAGCATGGGATAAGGTAAACCAATATGGCTGTATTTTTCTTCAGTTTCTCATTTTCACATACTTGAGAGTTGGATATTTCAAAGGAGAGCCATATACCTTAGCTAGGTATGCTACAGATCGAATCATCCCAATGGAGCTAGCTAGACAGCTCATGGACATGCAGAGTGATCAGCATGCTTCACATAAGCCTAGTTTTGACATTACCTCAGCTAAGCGTTTGGCTATTGGCAATTATTCAGTCATTTCTATGCCTAAAGCAAAGAATATGGAAGCAGAGTTGCAGTTGATTACCGTGAAGAAGTTCAAGGCCAGATTTGATTTTCACTATCAAGAGATGGATTCTTAGATGAAAAGAGCCTACACTCATGTTCAACGCATTGAGGACATTTGGATTCATATGAGAACAGAACTTGACATCATGAAGATGGATTAGTGCAGATTAACCTGGCAACAAATAATTGATTTTAATATTGTAATGTTCCCATCATAAAATAAATAATAAATCAAACTTTTGTAATGGGCCGATTAATTTAATGCATCTTGGACCCATTTTATTTTTGTTTCTGTAGTTGTGTTGTCCTCGGCTATCTTTGTACACCTTCGGAAAGTTGTCCCCGACGGGTATTTAAGCACAGCATGTAGGTTGTCTTTAGGTATGCTTTTGGATTATTTTCTATGTACTACGAATTCTTGTTGGAGTTCTCTGTTATTCGCCATTTCGGAAGTTAAAGACCTTCCCTATTTGGCTTGTTTCGATTTCGGTGGGAATCAACCCTCACCCTATTCCGTCTATGTATTTCTTGATTTGATTCGGGCAAATATCAATATAAATATTTTGTGGAGCGACTTTGTTGGTATCTCTTATTTGCATATCTGGATTTCTTATCAAATATTGTTCATCTTCGGAATCGTACGCAACCCATCGACAATAACTTCCCGACAAGCCACGACTTGCAAACTGTACCCCGTCACAACAAGACTACTGTACGAACTGATCCCATATGGCCTCGGCTAAAGCTGTTGTATGGCCTTGGTTGAAGCTACCGTACGACCTTGACATCGTATGGCCTTCCTAGCCTTGTCTACTATACGGACTCCTATTGTCCGTACAGTTAGACCCCCACATACCGTACAACCAATAAGGTACCATATGGCCTTTTCATCCAGCACATTGACACCGTACGACACACAACCTGAGGCACTGGAAAGACTACCCAAGGCATGGAGGAGAACTACCTAAGGCACTGGAAAGACTACTCGAGGCATGGAGGAGAACATCCCAAGGCACTGGAAAGACTACCCAAGGCACGGATAACTACTTGAGGCACTGGAAGGACTACCCGAGGCACGGAGGAGAACTACCTGAGGCACAGAGGAGAGCATCCCGAGGTACTGGAAAGATTACCCAAAACACGGAGGAAGAACTACCTGAAGCATTTTGCTATTGGGAGCATATGACAAGGCTACCTAAGTAATTGCCTACGGATCAAGATCACCTACAGGCCGAGTTAACTTTAGGAACATTACAGTGGTATCAAAGTCCTTCGATCCTGCCAGCCTGTGAGCTGAAAGAGGACACATTCCGATGATCAAATGCTTGTCGAGCCAGAACCGACAGCTACTGAACTCGTGGCACTATTGAGGGAACTTGCTAGGAATCAGGCACAGATCACTAGTACTCAGCGACTCATGGAAGAGACTCTCAAGAAGTTGGTGGACAATAAAATATCCGGAGAACAAAATGGTCACAGTGCCGACTCAGTGTCAAGAAAATCGAACCCTCATTCAGCACACTCTCGACCTTCCATGCCAACTTTTCCACCATGGACGGAGGCACAATACGGAGAGAAACAACCAACCTTTGAAGAGATGCAAGAACAATTGAAAGAAGATTGAAAGAATGCAAATCTTAGGAAGATATATCCTACAAAGATTACGCGGATTTGAGAATGAGATTTTCGGGAGGCGAAAATAGAGGATTTTTAATGATGACCTGAGAAGGAAGTTGAGTAAAGTAAATCTGTCTCCATTTGATGGATCCGGTTCCATATCTGCGCAAGCGTGGGTAATGAAGGTTAATACTTCCTGTTGAATCCTATGCCAGAAGAAGCAATCAAATTTGCGGTGCTGCACCTGGAGGGAGTTGCACATGAATAGTGGCATCATGGCACCATCACATTAGGGCATGATCAAATAAATACTTATGCGGAATTCACGGAAAGATTGATAGAGTGATTCGATGGTAAAGATTCGAAACTCAATTTCAAAGATTTGGCACAACTGAGACAAACTGGATCGGTCGATCAGTTCATTGCAGAATTTCAAAAACTCTTTGTTTTGGTCACGGACATTTTCGAAAGAAGACAGGTAGTGCTCTTCATGGATGGATTAACAAAACCTCTGAAAGGTTGGGTAAAGGGGTTCAATCCTACCACCCTATCAGAGGCAATCAATAAAGCACAGAGTATGGCCTCATCATCGGCATCATCCTCTTGAAGTTACTTACATGCCAAACTGCCGGTGTTTCCAAGGGACAAACCCCCGTCCAGGAAGGCGTCGTTGGATGAAGCTACTAGATAGGAACTCCGAAGGAAGAAATTGTGTTTCAATTGCAAGGGACCTTGGGAGCCTGGCCACAGATGCCTCAGAAAGGGGAAGATCCATTACATTAAAGTCGTGTCCAATGATGAGGATGAACAAGAAGAAATACCGTCCCAAGAGAAATAACCTCACAATGACACCAACATGGTCGGTTTAAACCGTACGGAGAGAATTGCAGCTTTGGTACAACGTGGAGAAACTATTGCCTTATCCAGTAGCCTGAGGTGCACAGTTTTTCGTGTACAAGGAACCCTTCAAGGACAAAGGGTTATGGTGATGCTGGACAGCGAAGCCACTCTAAACTTCATTAACTCATCTCTGGTGAAGCGAAGAGGTCTACCTATGGAGGCGCATGCAGGCTTTCAGGTCAAGGTTGCCGGAGGGACTCTTCTACCCTACACGCACCTTGTTCCTCAGCTAAGTATCACAATGGCGAATCACACGGTGACTAAGGATTTCTTCATAGTGGACCTTGATGACATGGAGGTTATTCTAGGCATACGGTGGATGGAGACACTTGATGAATATACTCAATTTCAAACAGATGAACTTCACATTTGTTGTCAATGGAAAGAAGGTTGTCCTTTGCGGAATGGCAAATGAAGGACCAAAGGAAGTTTTTGCGCATCGGATGGAGGCAATTTTTCGACGTGATGACGTTGCGTGGGTGGCACACTGTTTTATCTCAGCGGAACCTATAAGAGGACAACGAACACCTCCACAAGATGATGAACTCCAGGATATTTTAAGTAAACATGATAAAGTTTTCATGGATATTCCTCTCGGCATATTGCCCTATTGAGGGTTTGAACATACTATTGAGTTGGAAGTAGGAGCCAAGCCAGTCATAACCACACCGTACTACCACCCAAGAAATTCAAAGATGAGATCGAAAAGCTAATTCAAGAATTGCTAGAGAAAGGATGGATCCGTCCCAATTCTAGCCCTTTCGCGTCATCTATGGTATTGGTCAAAAAGGAGGACGAGACGATGCGCATGTGTGTGGACTATTGCGCGTTGAACAAAAAAAAAAAAAAGAATAGATATCCCATTCCAAGGATAAATGAGTTGCTAGATGAATTGCATGGCGTGGTCTACTTTTTTAAAAATAGATCTTTGTTCCAAATACCATCAGATCCGCATGAGGGAGGAAGATGTAGAGAAGATGGCCTTTCGTTGTCACTACAAACATTGAGTTTCTGGTCATGTCGTTTAGATTGATCAATGCACCTGCTACATTCCAATCATGCATGAATTGCATCTTCAACAAACACTTGCATAAGTACTTATTGGTATTTTTTGATGATCTTCTTATCTATAGCAGGACATGGGAGGAGCACTTGAAGCAGTTGAATGAAGTCCTAAGTATCATGGAGGAACAGTCCTTGTTCACCAAGCAGTCCAAGTGTAAATTCGGTATGACAAAAATATTGTACCTGGGGTATGCTGTCAATAAATACGGAATTCAAGTGCACCAAGAGAAAATTTAGGCTATCCTTGATTGGCCTCCCACAAAATCACTCACAGATTTGCGAGGATTCTTCGAGCTATGTAGTTATTACCGGAGGTTCGTCAAAGGATTCTCTCAGCTCAGCGCACTTTTAACAAATCTGACAAAGAAGGGGTCTTTTCAGTGGAATGAAAAGGCACAACTCACTTTCGACAAACTGAAAGAGGCCATGAGCACTTGTCTCATACTTGCATTACTTGACTTCACTCGACCATTCATTTTGGAGTGCGATGTGTCCGAAGAAGGCATTGGCGCAATACTGATGCAGGATAGACACCCCATAGCTTATGAGAACAGGAAGCTTATGCAAACAAAATGCCTTTATTGCATCTACGACAAAGAGATGTTGGCCATCATACATGCACTAACCAAGTTCCTGCAGTATCTGGTAGGTGCCAAGTTTGTCGTCCGCACGGATCACAATAGTTTGAGATATTTTTTGGAGCAACGGGATTTGAATGAGAAGCAACAAAAATGGGTAAACAAGGTTGAGGCCTTTGATTTTGATATTGAATATGTAAAAGGAAAGAACAATTTGGTTGCAGATGCTTTGTCCAGAAAGCCCGTTGTCTGCTTACTAACACAGATTTTAGCCAATTGGAAAGCACAATTAATAGTAGAATACTCCAAAAACACATTTGCCTATGAGCTAATGGATGGCATCACCAAGGATGACAGGTATAGAGTAGTAGATGACATCATTTACTATAAGAGTCGGATATTCCTAGTGCCTGAATCTAAATTGAAACATAAAATCCTAAAGGAGGTACACGACTCACCCTTGGCAGGACACCCAGGCTTCCTCAAAATGTACAAAAGTCTACGGGAGAGGTTTTCATGGAAAGGATTAGAAGGGGACGTGTTGCAATATGTAAGAGAGTGGGCAGTCTGCCAGCAAAACAAATCCGAACATACTCCACCTGCCGAGTCACTGCAACCGCTGCCAATTCCAAAACATAAGTGGGAAAGTATCTCGATGGATTTCATAACAAGGCTTTCCAAGGTGAACGAGAAGGATTGTATTTTTGTGGTGGTTGACAAGTTGACAAAGTATGCACATTTCTTCGCCATCCCCTCAGAATTTCAAGCTGTACAGGTTACCGAGCTATTTTTTAGAGAAGTCTTTCGTTTGCACGGGTTACCTTGAAACATTGTCAGTGACTAGGATGGGCGATTCATCAGTATCTTCTGGATAGAACTATTTCGGATGGCAGGGACAAAATTGTCACCAAGTGCTAGTTACCACCTGCAGACAAACAAACAAATGGAGATTGTGAACAAATGGCTCGAAGGTTACCTTCGGAACTACGTTTCGGCGCAACGAATGTGGGTAAAATGGATCCATTTCGAGGAATATTGTTACAATACCATATATCACATGTCCATCAAAATGACACCATTCAAAGTTTTGTACGGGTATGAACCCCTTTCCTTCATCGACACAGTTCTAGGTGACAGTCGCGCACCAAGGGCGAGGGATTGGTTTCAGGAGGGACAGGACATTCTGAGAGACTTGAAAGACAATCTATAGAGGGCACAGAATCAACAAAAGATGTACATCAACAAACACAAAATGGAGAGGAGTTTCAAAGTAGGGGATTTGGTCTATCTCTGGGTCGAACCCTATCGACAATCCTCATTGAAGGAAAAAGGAAAAGAAAAATTGAAACCTCAATTCTATGGCCCCTATCGTGTAACTCACCACATTGGGGAAGTTGCCTATGAGTTGGAACTTCCAGAGGGTAGCCGCATTCATAATGTCTTGCATGTTTCTTGTCTGAAGAAAGTCGTAGGGCAAAACGTCATAGTTGCTACTGACTTTCCGCCACTCAATGAAGAAGGAAAGCTCATTTTGGAACCGGCTGAGATCATCGAAGTACGTGAAAAGACCCTATGGAACCATACGGTGAAGGAATATCTGGTGCATTGGAAACACTTGCCATTGAACGATGTGACGTGGGAGGGCGAGCACATTCTCCAGCACCTGACATGTTATAAAATAAATAATAAATCAAACTTTTGTAACGGGCCAATTGATTTAATGTATCTCGAACCCATTTCATTTTTGTTTCCGTAGTTGTGTTGCCGTCGACTATCTTTGTACACCCTCGGAATGTTGTCTCCGACAGGTATTTAAGCACGGCATGTAGGTTGTCTTTAAGTATGCTTTTAGATTATTTTATATGTACTACGAATTCCTGTTGGAGTTCTCTGTTATTCGCCATTTCGGAAGTGAAAAACCTTCCCTATTTAGCTTGTCTCGATTATAGTGGGAATCAACCCTCACCCTATTTTGTCAGTGTATTTCTTGATTTGATTCTGGCAAATATCGATATATATATTTTGTGGAGCGACTTTGTTGGTATCTCTTGTTTGCATATTTGGATTTCTTATCAAATATTGTTCATCTTCGGAATCGTACGCAGCTCATCGACAGTAACTTCTCGACGAGCCACAACTTGCAAACTGTACCCCGTCACAACAAGGCTATTGTACGGACTGATCCCGTGCGGCCTTGGCTGAAGCTATCGTACGACCTTGACATCGTACAGCCTTCCTGGCCTTGTCTATCATACGGCCTCCTACTGTCCGTATGGTCAGACCCCAACATACAACCAATAAGGTACCATACGGCCTTTTCATCCTACACATTGACAATGTACGGCACACAACTTGAGGCACTGAAAAGACTTCTTGAGGCATAGAGGAGAACATCCTGAGGCACTGGAAAGACTACCCGAGGCACGGAGGAGAACTACCTGACGCACTAGAAAGACTACCCGAGTCACGAAGGAGAACATCTCGAGGCACTGGAAAGACTACTCGAGGCACGGAGGAGAACTACTTGAGGCACTGGAAAGACTACTCGAGGCACGGAGGAGAACTACTTGAGGCACTGGAAAGACTACCCGAGGCATAAGGAGAACATCCCAAAGTACTAGAAAGATTACCCGAAGCACGGAGGAAGAACTACCTAAAGCATTTTGCTACTAGGAGCATACAACAAGGCTACCTAAGTAATTGCCTACAGATCGAGATCACCTACAGGCCGAGTTCACCTTAGGAACATTACAAACATGTTGGAAATCCCTTCAGATTTTCAAGTTGAAGATGATGGCGACATCCTTAATCTTGAGTTTCATCAAACCGGCTTTGATAAGAAGTGCCC
This sequence comes from Cupressus sempervirens, assembly GCA_028749045.1. NCBI lineage: Eukaryota > Viridiplantae > Streptophyta > Pinopsida > Cupressales > Cupressaceae > Cupressus > Cupressus sempervirens. Next base: position 674,194,767 of record CM053784.1, on the reverse strand, counting down.
TTTTCCTATTCAATGGCAACAAAAGGAAGGTACATCTATCATGGACAGATTTCAATCCATCCTAGTAAACACCAACAAATGGTTGAAAAGTAAAAGCCTTAAAAGAGTAAATCCTAAGATGGGCCTGGATTGTGGAAGTTTTGGTCCTCCTGGCAGGAAATCACAACTGGAGATTACAGGGAAAGATGGTGCCTTATCTTCTGGTGCCAAGGTTTCCCTCGAATTCAAATTGAAGGGCGGAAAAGGAACTAAATCATTTCAAGTTTCTGAGCCAATTCAAGAATCAGTAGCAGAATCAGAAGAAGAATTGGAAACAAAATCTGATAAAAGAGATTCAGATTAAGAAGGGAAATCATGATCATATCTCCTCCAAAGCCTGCACAAGCCTGTACGTCTTCTATACATGAACCTTTTTTGCATGAGGTTGATGATGATGTGGACTCAATTTCCATTGTTTTCACTCTTTCCATTCCAGTCTTGGAGGTTAATATCATGGCTCTTCCTATTTCTTCTGTTGCTCCTTGCATCCCTGCACATGAACAATATGCTCACTAAGTAAATGTATTTGAAGATTTTCCGACTCTTACCAGTGGTCAAGTTTCCCAACTTGATACATTTTTGACAGGATTTGAACTTTTCATGACGGAGTCTTCTCAACATGTTCCTATGCCTTCAGCAATACAAACTGAATCTTACTCAGTCACTACGGATATACAATCTAGATCAATGCCAATGGTCTCCACTATGCCTGCTTCTGCAGATGAAAGTTTCAGCCTGCTTGCATGGTTGAGTAAAATAACAACAAAGAGAAGGAAAGTGGTTGTTCCTCCTAACAATCTTCCTGTTAAGAAAACTAAATCCAAATCTTTGAAAGATAAGATTGTTTCTAGAATTTTGGTTGATTTTGATAAAACCAAATTTGTTGAGATTGTTGAGCCCTTGGTAGATAAACCTGTTGAGGAGAACTTACTTGTTCTGACTACAAGTTTACTAAGGTTGAAGTTGGAAAGCAATCACGTTTGGGGCGTTTGCAAGATGCTCAAGATGCATTGATAAATGTATCAAAAAGCAATCATGAGCTATGGGAAAAGAAGAATCGGTTGAATTAGGAGATCTCTCGTTTGAATGAGGTTATCCAGAAACAATCTTCTCAAAGTGTTGTTGTTATGCCTCAAACGTCTAAAAAGAAAAGGTTAATTGAAGCTGCCAAGTCTTGGATATAGGAAATTATTTTTGAAGGAGTTCAAGCCATCACAGAGACATTTGCAATTCTTAGGCATGTCAAAGAGATGAACGAAATGGAGCGAAACTTAATTTCTTCATTGACTTAAGAAGCAAAATAACCTGAAAGAAATCCTTGATGATTGGGATGAAATGATAAAATTTGATCTGGATGCTATGGTCTCGTGTGACATTCTTCCGTCATGTGAAATGTTCTTCAGATTTCAAGGACTCATTGGTTACAAGGAGGAGACATTGAAGAAGCTCATCACAAAGTTGCAAGTGGCCTTTGGAGATTGTCAAGCAATTGAAACAAGTGTTACTTGTGATTTGGAATAGATGGGATGCCGTGTTACTGATGATTTTGGTCATCTTATGGCAGCAAAGAGAGTAAATTCAGAATATACAATCAAGATCAATGCTGATGTAGATTTTGAAGATTTTGGTTCGCACACGATGAACAAGTTTGTTTTGTATAAATCCTTAACAAAACACTTGTTAGATACTACAGCAGCAAGTTCCAAAGTTGTGCAATCAGCATATGAAAATGCAGTGAGAGTTGAAGCCATATCGAAGACTATGGATATTGTTGATCTTCCCACAGTGCGTGACATCATTGTCAAATTCAAGGCACTAAGAAAAAATCTCTAAGATTGTTGTTTTATTTTTATTTCATGTTAGTAGTTGTATAAAATGCATTACATGAAAAAGCATAATTACATGTAATGAGAATTACATGTATGTGATAGGATGCAATGTGAGTTGCATGTACAGTTGCATGTAACCCTTTATTTTCTTTTGTAGTTAGACTAGGTCAAAGTTGGTTGAGCTGCTCCCTCTTTTTCCTCCACCTTTTTCTCAACTTCTTTGCCTATATTAAAGAGAGCCCCCTCATTGTAAAATCATCATTATCTTTATGCAAGAGAGCTCTAGAGAAATTGTGCCAGTAGAACTTTCTTTGTGTAAGCACCATTTTGAGAGAAAGTGAATACAAAGGAGCATTTGATACTTAACTTTGATTAAGTGAGATTGTTGTTTGTGTGAGTTGTAAGCTTTGTCTATAATTCATCCAAGTTATCTTTGATTCATATTATCTTGTGTTATAGGTAATTGTATCTCGTGAATTGAATAGAAAAGAGTTAGGAAGCAATTGAAGCTAGAGCTTTGGCCAGGAGCAATCTTGAAAGTGTATAGCTAGAAGCTTTGTCTATAGCTTATATTTTCTTCTTAATTCGCAAAATAGTTTTTTTACTTTTAGGAGTCTTTGTGCCCTAATTGTAAAGTTTTTTCCATATAGAAGTACGATTGGATTTAGAGCCAAACCGGTACATTTTTAGCTAGCCTTTGAGTTAATAAAGGTTTATCGATATCACTGTTTCCAGCTCTTGATAGAAGTGTAGTTAGAGATTCACCCTGCCCATTACTCGCTCTACGAGTAAGTGGATTCTTTCTTGAAAGATAAGAAGAAAGGATATTGGTAACACTTATTTTATAAATCTCTCAACTTCTTGCTTACCTTGAGTTGATCCAAGGAACGGTGAGAAGGGGGAGCCTTCCCTTTAAGGTAAGAGAGACTCTATCTCACACGCTATGGCTGGTCATCCTATTTTGTGACTGGATTTTTACCCAAAACTGTTAATTGCAAAATATCCACCCAACAGTCCGCACTCTACTATGGGAGCCAAAGTGGTTGTGGGCTCCATAGTACTTTCGGGTACACCTGCAGAGTATTGTGAAGTGCCCGCAATCAAATTGTGGTGTGTTCTCAGTGTCTTGCAGGTCGCAGGGGTGGGGGATGATGTCCTTGGCTCCAAAACATTTTTTTTCAATAGATGCCTTCAATAGTTTTTTCCAATTACGGATTTATTTTTACTTTTCCAAACGCAATTGTACTAACACAAATTGTATGGTCGAAAGCTAAGTTGCCAATTCGGATTCTGGTTCTGGTACGAATACGAGGTTCGGGTATGTGGGTACGACAATTTTTCCCTCCCTTGTGGATTCAGGTTCGTCTGTATATGTATGTATATATGTTCAATCATCAAAGTTACATATATAAAAAGGAGTGATACTCATAAATCCATAATGGCCAATAAAATTATAAATAAATAATTGCATTACTCATATAGTTTTAGCTTACATGCATTACAAATTGACATCAATTTGAACATGATCAATAAACATAACTATGGGCTGGCTTTTACAAATCTATCAACAGTAATTTTATCAAATCTACAAATAAAAAAATTAATCCCTGACCTTCAAACGAATTGAAGTAGAATGATTTGCACTACTGTCATAAACTGAAGGCATTACATGGACCAATTTTGACTTGAATAATATTACCAAACTGTTGCAAGACACTATCTAAAGCTGATACAAGAGCATGCTGATTAAAAAATCAGAAATACATGCATAGACTGACCTAACGCCCTCTAGTATTTCGTGGGTGCCCAAGCTCTTTGTGGATCTTTTACAAAAGGACCCACAAAGAACCCATTAAGTACCCCATAAGAACCAGTACCAAAACTGTACCAGTACCAAGACCCGGGCCTAAACAGCAGAACCTGGTAACTGAGGTCGAAAGGTTGTACATGCTAATTTTTTTCCAAATCAAAAATCATTGTCATCAAAGGGTATCAAGTTTTATATCAAAATTCATCTCTCAGCCTCCCTGAACACAACCAGGTAATCCATTTTGTCTCACAGGGTCAAATCAGAAACCTCAGTCCCAAAAGTACCATTTAAATGCACATTCAAGGAAAAACCCTTATGAGACAATTTTTTATAAAATCAGATTTGCAAAACCTCAGAAATTTACAACCTGCAAATCTGCAACAAACCCTCATATCTTGCATTTCCTTATCATTCTTTCATGCATTCTCATGGATTCAGCTTAGGGTTATAACAAGAAAACCATAGCTCTCATACCACTTGTAAGGAAACTTGCAGCCAATTATATGACAATTTCCACATAACCATAATAAATCTTATGCAAATAAATATTAAACACTTAGAATCCACATACAAAAGAATAAACAACATATCCACAAAAATGTGACACAATATACCCGAGGAAAAACCCTCATAAAAGAAAAAACTCAGCCTCTGAATGCATCCGTCATCCACGTACTATTCACCAAATCAGCATTGCAATACAACCATGAAAGCATTCTAAGCCCCAACCATAAACAAGCACTCCATGTAAACAAGCATGAATCCACACATCTCATGCCATAAATGCTAACATGGTTGACCTCAACAACTACCGTTGTGGTTGCTTTTGTAGAAACAGGCTCCCACAAAACCACTAAATGCTATTAGATAAACCATGTGCTACCAAACCATTTGACTCCATATATAATATTGGGCACTTTGTTTTCCCAATATTAAATAATTACATCAAATAATATTACAATGTTACAATACACTCACCAAGTGGTCCCAAGAATACTCCATGGGAATCTCTACATGTTCCACGTCCATCTAGGTGCTCCTAGGTGCAACATTTACATTATAAAATAAAATATTACAAAAATATGCATTATTATTCAAGGTGTACAACACAATATTTTCCCAACATTCTTGAGCTTGGACTATGCTATATGTCATCCACTAGATCATCAAGTATTTGCTAGCAAATGGTTACACTCAACCATGAAGAGATGTGTTGAACATAGGAGACATCTCCACTTCCATAGGAATGATTCAACTTTCGAGCAATTTTTGGCCTCCACAATATGAGATCTCCACAATCTATTTGTACATATCTGCAACGTAGCTTATCATTCATTCAAACAATCAAATAGACAACTAGGTACATTAGAAGATAGCAATCATGCACCTTTCCTTAAGGGAATGCTATGTATAGAATAAGAAAACCAAAAAATTGTGCTGATTTTGTATCGCTCTATTTCATGCACTAGTTTATTTCACGTAGCTTTTGCATACACCTAGGGCCTATATTATTATGGTTGTTTAGATAGTACTCTTTTGGCAAATATCAGCAAGCATGTGCTAACATGGATTCTTCTTGCTTATTTCCTTGTTTAGTCAATAGATCTTGAAAGATATTGGACTGCCTAGTTTACAAGAATCGTTCTTAATTCTTTGTCTCTGCCGAGTTTTCTTTTTATAGGTTTTATACCCCTATAGATTCCCTATGGATTATAGATGCAATGATATAGGGGCATGTATCTCTACTATCAAACTCGTAGAGGACTTGGAAAGAAAATAAGGTATGCAAAAATGCTTCCCACACCAATCTGATCAAAGAATAATCCAAATATTAATCTTGCAACTACAAAAAGAAACACTAATGAACATTAAATAAGAAATATACCATAGCACAAGATGTATGTGAGGAAAACTCCTTTGGGAGAAGAACCATACTCCAAAGCATCCCTATGAGAGAGCAAGACTTCACACAGAGTATTGCCAACATACAAATCTATAGTGAATTAGGAAACATAAGGCTACTTGCAAATCAACTATATAAACAATAACTCCAAGCACCATATAAATGAAAAAAAGTTCAAGCTAGAAACCATGAATAGTTCAGGAAAACTATTAGCAATAATAGTGGAGGTATGGTGCCCAAAGTAAAACATTAAATTGTAACACTCTCCTTGGTAAAAATCCTTTGGCTATTTTTTCGATGTTCTTTTCATAAATTGTCATATTTGACCACCTAAACTTGGGCACCCAATTTATCCTCGTTCAACATACTCAAAGATGCTCCCTAAAAAATGTACTGACCTTCAATATTTTTGGTCAAGATTCTATTATGACCTCCCTCTTAAAATGTTCTTACACCTTATAATTTGTCATTTGTAACTCCCTTCATAATGGCCTTACAGAAAAAGATGCCATGGCCAAATTGCGCCACCTCAAAGTTAGACACCTGCTTCCTCATCTGTGGCCACAAAACTGCTTGAAAATCCATGCATCCTCCAAATGGGTGCCAGCTCTCCCAAAAAAAGATAAAATCACTAGAATACCCAAATGTTTACCATAAAGGGTAAACATAAAGGGTAAATGGATACTTATCGCATTAATAGATTAGAATGTAACACAAAACAGATACTTTATTCATATAAGCATATATGCAATCCAATTACAATGATGATCCATAAATCCATTCGGACGATGTACATATACTTTCCAAAAGGGTGACTCAACTGTCATGCGACCTTCCAGATACCAACTCAACCTGTCGGCTACAATATAGTTTTTACCGACAACAAAGTGCATACAAAATGCATTAATGACCATTAGGAATGCAAGATCAAGGCGCATTTTCACAATAGGCTTTTACTCAGTCGTGTCATTAGGGATTTCCAAGCCAAGAATTAGATGCGGTAATTTTTGAAGGTTCTTTTTTTCTGTGACTCAATATAAGATCTATCAATTATAGCTTGCTATTTTATATGACAGATTGTGGCTGTCATGGAATACATAATTCATTTATTTCAGTTCAATTTATCTTGTCAAGAGAAGCTCTTAAATCTAAATCTAATTAGATGAATCGCGTATGTTTCTTATAGTTCCAATGCTGGACCATACAAACACATTTTAGAAACCTTTAATCTGAACCACTATCCTTAAAACTTTTAATATTGTGGAGTTGTTTCTATTTTATTATGAAAGATCCTTTCTACTTTTGCTTACTCAAAACAATGGTATAGATGGGTTTAATGTTGGGAATGTATTCATCTGACCATTTTCTAACTGATGTTTATAGCAGGTGGGTGGAGAGCATCATGGAGGCTTTGAGATCTCAAGATTCACTTCAAAAGGTTTTCTGAGCATTCTGTTAGCTTCTTGAAATATTGAATGTGTTTCATACAAAATAATAGTCGAAACGAATTTGTTAGATCATTATCTTAGAAGATTTGTGTATGGCATTTTGCTTCAAAAGAAAATGCTATTAAATTGGTTTGGTGGTGTAGTAATTTAACAATTTTAAGTTGGAAGACTTATTATAACTTCCTGTAGTCATACAAGGTCTACTAACTTGCCTTCACAATTTGAACAGGTTTTGACCTGCTGATTTACAAACATGCAGTTGAAACTATGTGGCTTGCTCACATTTCTCCGAAAGATGTTAGTGGTGCTCTGTAATCCTTCTCACATGATGAGCAACAAGTTGAAAATTACTCTGGAGATTTGGAACATGAAACTATTTTTGTGAGACATATTGTATCAAGTTTTGCAAGCAAAAAACAGTATATTTTATGAGCAGAACTATTCTCAAGTCTATAATCTCAAATTGTTTGACCCTGGCTATTTAATTCTTCAACTGCATGCTTTTGCATGAGGAATACTTTCAGGTGTAATGGGATCACACAAGACCCTCTTGTAGATATTGTATCTTACATACTCGGATGCTATGATAATATCATAATATAATATTCCTTCCTTTACTTGAATTTGGATGCAGTGTTTCCTCTTGTGACTATTTATTTATAACATTTTAACTTTCTATTTGGAATTAGTTGTGTTATTTATCTTGTTAGTTACATATTCCTAGGCAGGCTTGGAGATAAATTTTACCAATGCTGTGAATTGGAGTGCCCCAAAGTTCCAAACTTCTTGTCTCAAAATGATTGATTTTCAGTGAAATAAGAAATGTGTGTAAACTAATTTTTTAATCATAATGCATGGAACGAGACAAGCTAATCTTGAAGATACATAACTGAACGTCTATGAATATGGTCATCATATGCAGATTTATGTTATAAGAAATATGCCAAATTGTAAATTTTGAGAATAAGTTTTCTATACGGCAGCAAGCGAAATAGAGAATGTGATTTCATTATTGGGTCACCAATCACCTAGTTGGAGGAGAGTATGATATAACTCTATAGAAACTTACAAAACTGACAACTCAAAGTTGCAAACAGAATATCAATCTCAATTTTCGGAAGGGAACACCTCTACTGCTGCTTGAAATTACCTTGGTAGCTACTATCAGATCAAGGGGAGAGTCCGTTTCACTTCAGTCCATGCTAGCCATTATTGGATCACGAGTTTGATTGTTCCAGTGATTACTGCTGTAAAAGGTATGCGTGCTATTTGGAACATAAGATGTGTCCCTTTCGAGAATTCGGGATGATTTCCCTCTATGAAAACCTTAAATCTGCCACTTTCTTGTGTCAATACTTTGGAGGGTATCAGAGATGTGTAAAGTTTCTGCAAATTCTAAGTAATCAAATCTGAGATAATACCTTTCTGTATGCTTGCTGAAGATGATCTTCCTCAATCAGGCTTGTCTGAAGAAATGTCTATAATATATTTATTATTCTGAATTTCTTTATCTCTGCATTAATTCGTAAGGGGCAGACTCACTTAAAGGAGCAGACTTGTACTTGTTGTGTCCTTTAACTACAACCAAACCCCACATATATAAGGTAACCAAAGGGCATGTCCCTTGAAGGGATATGACTCTATCTAGGTCAGCCTTTATCTAACTTCCCATAATCAGTGCCAAAGGAAGATAATTAATGTTTGTTATCAAACAAATTAAGGTTAGTTTAGTTTCATACTTAAATATCATCACCCAAGGGAGACGTCGATCATGCCTTAGACAAGGAGCAAGTATTAATAGGCCTTTCATGCAAGAACAGATCTGAATGATCTTGTGCAATCATTTCAGTATAATATCGAAGTTATAGACTTAACACTCCCTCTTAACTTGATAATCATATTGAGAGATAACATATCTAGCATCATCAATTACGATGAATAAGAATAGAATGATACTCTATATCTATCAAAATCTTCTTAACATGTGGTATCATCGAACACATGATACTATGCCATATTACTATACCTGTGATATGACATATCATTGATACTAATGATAACAATATTGAAAAGAATACAATATACAAGATAACGTCTGGAGAATAATTGAATTCTTCATTTATTCAAGTTGTGACTCATAGGTACGGACATTCATATATCACAACATGATCTTGAGTTAAGATCTACCAGAACATGAGATAAATTCTGAAGAATAATAAAATTCTTCCTTTATCCAAATGGTGACTCATAGGCATAACAATGTCTACATCACAATGTGATCTTGAACTCATCTAGATCTGACAGTAGATCTCTATTATTTAGTACATTATCGAAGACATCGTCATCTCTCATAATGTCTTTTATACAAGTGTTCATTATTTTAGAGGTCATCACCTCTTAGATAATGAATTCAAATGGTGGAGCCCATAACAGTCAATAGCTTGACAATAAAAAATATTTTATTAGAGAGAGGTTTGGTAAGATTAATAGTTGTGTTATCTGTAGTGCAAATGTATTAAGATTATCTATTGTGTCATCTATAGTGCAAATGTATTATAATTTTATAGTATTCCTATCTACCATATCCGTTACATAGTGGTAAGGAATTTTGATATGTTTGGACTTGTCATGAAAAATTAGATTCACAGAAAGCTTGGTTGAACTCTGATTATCACAATGAATAATCGTAAGATTCATGGCTTGACCAAATAATCTCACAAGTAACTTTCTAAGCCAAATAGCTTCACGAGAAGCCATTGTTGCTACAATGTATTCGGCTTATGTGGAACTTTGTGCTACTGAAGGCTGCTTTCTTAAATGAGGAGTTCTTAGTCCATGTCATTACTTTATTGTTCATGAGTGCAACATTATGTCAATCATCTTCTAGTGTTGTAATCAAGATTAAATTCCTTTTTATTCTTGGTACATAAAGTACTCCTTTGAGATGTAGAGAACTACCTAACTTTAGTTTCAAGGTGCAATTCTCAATTCCTTTGACTGAATGAGCGGAATTATCACCGATGGTAACTTCGCCATCAACTTCTTCAGATATAGAGTTTAGTGTTTCTTTGTATTTTGTAATATATCGAGATGATCCATTATCAATCACCCATGCCTTGCTTGATACTTCATGTGAGTACCGAATGCAATACACGATTCTCAGGATCATAGTTATCTTCTTTAGTAATGTTTGTACAATTTACTTGTTTAGAATTCTCAAGGTAATTAGATCTATAGTGTCCAAACTTTTCACATTTGAAGCATTTTACTTCTTATGATCTTTCTTAGGTTTGTCATTCCATTGATTACCCTTCTTCTTGAAATTCTTTTTCTTACTTTTATAGGAATTTGCATTGAGAACATGAAATTCTTTGTCTTAAGTTTTCAACTTTCCCCCTTTCTTAAGTTTTCTAGATTTTTCCTAAAGACAATCTCCCTTAAGTCTATTGAAGTCAGGAAGATTGTCTCTGACACTTACTCCTTGTATGAATGTATCCCATGAATCTGGTAATCAATCTATAGCTATTAGTGTTAGTTCCTTGTCATCAATTATGGTTCCTATACTTGCAAGTTCATCTCTTAGACTAGCAACCCTTAGGAAGTAAGAATTCATCGATTCTCCCTTTTTTATTTGGATATGATTTAGTTGTCTTTTTAGAATGAGGACTGTAGTTGCATTGTTGACCTCATATGTATTTAATAATGCATTCGTCATATTAAATGGTGTTTGATGTTTCATTAGCATGGGTACTATTTTATTTTTTACTCCATCTAATATGATCTGCATGGCTTTCCTATTTCCTTTACTCTAGATAGTTTTATTAGGTTCAACAAAAAGTTTTTTGAATGTTGAATCAACAAATTGTTTTACATCATTTTCTTTAAGAACCATCATGATTTTGAATTTCCAAGCATCAAAGTGTTTTTTCCCATCAAACCTGTCCTCGGGTTTGATTGTGTATACCATTGAAGATAGAAGAATGATGCTAGATATATATTAAGTCTGATTGTTTAATTTGTAGAGCCTAGGTTTGACTACCAGAGCTTTGATACTATGTAAAGTTTATGCAAATTATAAGTGATCAAATCCTAGATAATACCTTTCTCTATGTTTGCTAAAGATGATCTTCCTTAATCAGGCTTGTATGAAGAAATGTCTATAATATATTTACTATTCTAAATTTCTTTATCTCTGCATTAATTCGTAAGGGGCAAACTTGCTTAAAGGAGCAGACTTGTACTTGTTTCTGTGTCCTTTAACTACAACCAAACCCCACATATGTAAGGTAACCAAAGGGCATGTCCCTTGAAGAGACATGACCCTATCTAGGTCAGCCTTTACCTGACTTTCCATAATAGGCGCAAAAGGAAGATAATTAATGTTTGTTATCAAACTAAGTAAGGTTAGTTTAGTTTCATACTTAAATATCATCGCCCAAGGGAGACGCCCATCATGCCTTAGACAAGGAGCAAGTATTAATAGGTCTTTCATGCAAGAATAGATCTTAATTATCTTGTGTAATTAGATCAGTCTAATATCGAAGATACAGATTTAAAAAGATGGATGTAAATAATAGAGATTTTGTTTTAGAAATGCAAGAGAAATGCTCGTCGGCATTATTTGAAAGAAAATTATTTGAAGATGTCAAAAGCTTTATTCAAGCATTAGGAAGAGCAAAAAAACTTAAAAGAATGTTTGCTCTCTTCACATTTAATGTCTTTTTTGCTTGGAAGAAGGCTTGAAGAATTTAGGAACGGGTTTCAACTTTCTGTAGTTTTGGAGAGAATATGCTAGGGATGCAAGGAATGTGTTATCACAGGTTCATTAGTTGATCTTACTATTGAAGGGATTTTGTGCTTTCACATATTTTCGATATGTTTCCTTTTACGGTCTATCTATATATATTTTAGGAGATGTCATATCAAACCCACATGAGAATTTGAGTGCTATTAATAAATGCGTTCACCAGAAATTTGGATGTACATTAAAATTTGTAACTACTTCAAGGTTAGTGTAATGTCTCCATTTTCGGTAGCATATTATTGTGAGCCTCATAGGGCAATTATTGTGGATAGAGGGCCTTTTGAAGCAGAGGCTTATTTGTAGGAAGTCTATGGTCTATGTTACTGGTTCAGATTCCAATATAGATGCGAGCTCAAAATTCATCCAAATTCTTTTCAGGTTGAGTCCAGATTTGTTTTGGGTTTTTCTGTACAAAATATTTCACACACACACACACAACATTTTAGTTCAAATGACATAACAAATGCCAAAATACACCATCATATCAATGTTTCAGTTTAAAAGCAATAATGTTTATCAATACAAGGATATATAAAAATTGATGATGACAACAGGGAAAAAAAAAACATAGCCAATGTTGAATCTCTACAAGGTGAAATTGAACCTACGATTTTGTTTTGGTCGAGACTTTGATGCTTAAATATAATAAGGTTGCAATGTTTAAAAAGATCTTTGGATAATGCATTGAATTGTAACGGTAATATTCTCTTCCATCCAATCCCTTGGTAAACTATTTGAAGCACTACTAAGATCGAAGATAACAAAAAACACTTATAATATGATCTTAGGATGTGTTCAAATTTTAAATTATAAAAATAATCAAGTTAAACTTTTATACCAAAATAACGAGTACCCAAATATAAAAATGACGTCTAAATTATCAAAAGAAATAATTATAAAATTCTATTTTTAGTAAATTAAATAATACATAAAATATACCAACTCGCCACCTAATATAGAAAGCAACAAAGTCTAATAAAATAAAATATTAACTCAAAAGATAAATATTTAATTTAGAACATTAAAAAAGAAGATATAATAGTTTCCATGTACATCGTATCACATTCAATTGGGGCCCAATCCTTTTATCACGGCCATTCAATTCAAAATTTGACTCATGTTGATTTATTCGTCATGACTAAAAATTGACCATTCGAATTCAAACTAATTTGGTTAAAGACCGTGTGGAATGTGAACAAAATCCAATGGAAAAGTTTAGTTTTGTAAAGTAGTCATAATCTAAAAATGACATCGAATGTGAACCCTATGTCAATGCAATTGAAGTAGATATTTTCAATATAGGCCATGCCAGATTCATTTACAAATATTCTTGAATATTCCATAGGGTTGTCATCATTTACAAAATTTCAACTAAATAAATAAGTTAGAGTCATCCAAATTAGGCATTAATGATTATTTGATATTGGTTATATAATAAAGTTATGTTTTTAATTAACTTTATAAGGACATTATTAGTGTGCATTAAATATATCATTAAACCAAGGAGGATATAATTTGATATTATAAAATCCTTTATGAATCAAAAGGAAAATGTATATTAGTCATAAGTGTGACTTGTTGGACAAGTCTCATGAAATTAAACCTCGTGAAAGAGTTATAAGAAGGCCAAAGTGAATGTATTAATTATGCTATTGACATTTGCTTTTGATAATTTGTTAAGAGTAAGATTGAAGAATTGTGAACTCTTCATGTTGAGGGAAAGGATTGCTACAACTGTAATAGCACTTCTCATTATTTATGTGTGTTCCAAGTGCAGATTTGAAATGTATATAAATATGAGTAGAGGAGACATGAGACTTTATGTGTGTTCCAAGTGTAGATTTGAAATGTATATAAATATGAGTAGAGGAGACATGTCTCATGAAGAGACATGTCTGTATGATAATTTATAAGTTAATAACCAATTAGACAATATTAATAATAATATAAACACACACACACACACATATGAAAGTTTGTAATGATGATTAACCAATAATCATAAAAGGATTATCTCTAAGTCAATTCAATCCGACTAAAGCTACAACATCAACACTCCCTCTTAGCTAGGGAGGATTGTTATAGAGCACATTATGCTCTTAAGTATATAGAAAGATCATCAATATGATATTATGATTGTGTGTGTGTGTGTGTGAGTGTGTGTGTGTGTGTGTGTGTGTAAATACATGCACATATATGTCAATCAAATATAATTTAACTGATAATATTTCATCAACATAGTCTCTTAGCGAGGGATGATTTAAACAACATAACCATCTCACAAAATGGCAGTTTGCAATTTGTAATATCACTCATATCATAACTTACCAATCTCATTCTTATTGTAACAAGCTAAAATTTCCAATCCTTTTTTAATTGATTTAAGTCACAAAATAACATTTCTTTTTAGAATCACAAGGACAGTTATGATGAAGATCATATCATTACATGTGAAATGCAATTCATCTCAATTCATATATTCAAGTGAAAGGAATAACTAATTTAACTGATTCTTAATCCAATGAAAGGAAAAGTAACTTAACTATAAAAGCCATCTAAGCAATACATAGATTAGAATGCAGAAATATAAAAGTAAGTACATGTAAAAGTGGTTATCTTGCATGTAGATCTTATCCTTGTGTTGTGCAAGCCTTGGCATCCAGAAGGAAGAAGAAGCATTGTCAAGCGTTGAACCTCCCAACTACAAACCCTTAAGTATTCCAACACAATCTCTACTGAAAAAGGCCCTCCTTACCCTAGGGTTATGCTTGGGAAACCACTGTCCAACCATTGAGCATCCTAGTGTTGGCTAGACAACCAGCTAAGCTATGGATACCTTCCATTCACCTATCTATCAATTGCTAGCAACCCTAATCTCTAGTGATTACAACAACATGCATGCCACTAACCTACCCTGGCCAAGGATTTGTGTGGGCACTATGTACCTGATCACCCACTGCTCAACTTGACAACAAGATCTATGCAATGGACTACCACGAACTGACTCCCTTTGAAACACTTTCATTACTTGGATATTTCATATTTGTTACCGATTGGTCTTTCTCTTATCATGCAAGGGTACCCATGGTTCAATAATTATCAGTACACACCCTTCATCTCGACCTTGTTTTTCTTGATAAATGTATGGGGTGACTGTCTAAGCATTGTATAATCACAACCAATTACATTCTACCCGAGTTGGGCTTATGGCTTAAAAATATATTCCTGATAGTTGAAATTTATTCCTAACTTTTCACAAGAGTATTATCTCTTATCTCAGAGGGTATATAACAGATACCCCTATATAAGCTTGCACTGTTTGGATCTTACTCCAAGTTAAGCAACAAGTGTGAAAAAGAGATGTTATTACAAGCTACCACAATTTTCCCAATCTGGAGCATATTTGCAATCTTAGACAAAATAAAAAAAGATAGTTCATTTCAAACCAAGGCTCTATCTATAGTGACATTTCCTTCTTAATGTTGGGCTAAGATTTCAAGCCTTTTATATATCTATTGGAAAGAACATAAGTAGAAGTATTGCATGACATGACTGTAATATCAGTTCCCTTGAATGCTCAATCAAGCTCTAGGCACTTGTTGGTAGATGCAAAACCAAGGTTGTAAGTTATAGAATGCAAATATTTGATGCAACCTCAAAGGTGTCTCACGAAACTACTACACTTGTGTCCTCTAGCAAAATACCAGACATAGTATGGAAAGAAATAAGCAAGAGATTCCATGGTGAATTAATCACACCATGATGATGCCCAGTTCTGTTGGAATTACAATAGGAAAGGTAAACTTCTGGGAGGGGGGGGGGGGGGGGGGGGGGGGGGTGTGAATCAATAGTTTAAACTTGGACCCATAATATTTTCACCACACATCCATCTCATGCATTTACTAAGTAAACTGAAATAGTATGTAAAACATGTACATCTAAAGCATGTAAGCAAGTAAACATTCACACACATATAACACCAGATATGATTACCCAAAAACCCTCCAATGCGAAGGTAAAACTAGGATGGGGATGACACCCATAAATCTTCAATACTACAGTAAATAAAGTGTACCCAATGAAGGTTACAATGTTTTTGACCATGAGACATGATCTACCCTGTGAAAGGTATGCCATGTTAAAGGCTTACAAAGACTATTAAGTCTCACCCTGTTAAGGGATTTCAACACCCTGTTAGAAGTGTGCCTTGCTAAAGGACTTCAACTCACAATTAAGTAAGCACCTTGTTAGAGGATTTCAATACAGCCTATTAGGACTACTTTGTTAAGAGATTTAACTGAATCACCTACTGGAATGATTTAGCAATGATCCTGCAGTTAGCACTTGGTTGCTTGATGACAAATCACCTCTAAACTGTTGTCTTCTTGATCCTTCTTGATCAAATGTCTCTTCACTGTATCATTTTTCTTTCCTTTGTTCTTCTCTAACTGATTCTTCAATGCAATCTCACTTCATAACTCCTTAGCCACCATGAATGCTCTATTTTTGGCATGCAAACTACTCTCTTTTCTCCTTCATACACCTTACACACGCTTTTTGTATCATAGATAGTTTAGGGTTTGTCCTCCTTAAAAAGACTTTGGTGACTTAGGATTAGGTATGAATCAACTGCTATGATTCATCCATTGTGTCGCTTAAATCTTCCCTTTTTCTGATTGGTTGCATGTAATTACATTGGGAATCCAACTTAAGATTTGTCCTTATCTCCAAAATATCGTAATTCATCTTTAAGTTAGCTCAAAAATGGTTTACATAGTTGTTTGTGCCATTACAAACAAATATGTCAAAACTATGTCACTCAGCATCTGAAGTCTCTGATGCTTGGCATATATTGTTCTCTATACTATGACTCGGCATCTGTATCACTCGGTATGCACTGTTTACTCAGCTCTTGTGTTACTCGGCATACATTGTCTGTTCGACACTTGAGTGACTCGACACGTGAGTGGCTCAGTACTCACTATTGACTCAGCATGCTCTATAATATATACATGTGTACTCGGCATGTACTACTTGTTCGGCATGAACTAAGTAAATAACTTAAGTGTGTTGACACTCACTTGTCAAAACCAATTTGAGATCAACAATATCCCCCTTTGACATGAGTTTCAAAAACACTTGAGTATACATTAATATCCATAACATATCTCTAACTTGGCTTATGTACAAAACTTCAAAATTTCAAAATTTTGTAACAGCTTAGATACCTCAAAATCTAATAACTCCCCCTGAGTTGATAGTTCTATTTTGTATCAAAAAAAAATTGTACTCCCGTTGAGTAAATATGTCTCAATTGATACTCTTTGACTTCATGTTGTTTTGTGCTTTCTCTTTCTTAGCTTAATCTGTCATGTCTATGTCTCTTTTCTTACTCTCCCTCTTGTTTCTCTTATCTTTATTCCTCCCCCTTTTCTTATTCTTCCATTTCTCACTCTCCTTATATCTCCTCCAATTTATGCTTCTTTATTTCTCACTCTCCCCCTTTATTCTATCTCTCCCCCTATTTTTGACACTTATGTCAATGGGCTATACACTTATAGTGTGTTTGTCCAGAAATGATTTATGAAAATCTAGGATTATCTTGAGAGGGACATCCCAAATCTCACATGCTACATCCAAAGACTTTATTTGGATAGCAAGCTCCGCAAAAAGGTGGACTAGGCCATCTAATGTTGAAAGATTGGGGTCTTTCTTCACGAGAACTTCAACGTAACCTAGTTCCTTGTGCAAAATTTTCATATGGGGAGTCAAAGTTGTCTGAATGCTAATCAATTTGGCCCTAATGTTGGCCTCATGTGCTAACAATGTAGCTAACTGACTTTGGTTTTGAAGTAATGTTTTGAAGTGCTTTTCACTTTGAGTTGGTGTTATTGGCAGTTGTGCACCTAATGAACTTATCTGACTTTCCAAGATCAAAATGCAACTTCTAGTCTCTTGTGTGAAGAGTGTTGGATTGCACAATTTTGTGAATAGTGAGAAGATATTCTCATGTACCTTCTTCACACTTTCAATCTTAGTAGCCAATGCAACTTGTGTTAGTGCGATATCTTTTCATTTACTTTGTTCTAAAATTTCTTTTTTGACCATTGTAATAATTTTGCATTTGTGTCTAGGTCAATATCACTCACCTTCTCCACTATGTTTTTCAATTGTTCAATTAGTGGCTTGGTCTCATCAAGAGTCAATAGACTAAATGCATCTAAAAAGATGTCTTTAATATCCTATAATGCATGCTTCTGCCTGTGCTCCCTTCTAAGCATTTCTTGATGCTTCTTTATGGCTAGGGCTTGTTGCAAAATACCCATCTAATCTACAGTCATTGTATCATAACCATACTTTGGTAGAACAATTTCTTCATCAAGGCTCACATCTCCATACTAGATTACTTCTTCAGCCTTTGATGTACTCAGGCTCGGCACTAAGATCTGTAATGGAGTTGCATGTGTGTTTGGCTTTTGAAGAGTTTGACTTCAAGTTGTGTCAGATATTGGTAAGGTTACCAGGGCTTGAATAGTTGCTTGCTCCTTTAGTTGTGGTGTCACCTCTATTTCTTCAGGCTTTCCCTTGATTTCCACAATGACTTGTGATACACCTTATTCTTGTGTTGTAGGTGTAGATAAGTTTATCTTACCTATTAGACATTATTCTTCTGTAGTGCCTTGTGCTTCCACTGTGTCCTTTTCAATTGTATCAACCTTTATTGATGTAGCATCGGGTACTTTTTCCAAAGGTTGTTCATGAATGACTTGAGGTGGCATGGTAGGTGGTTCTTGTGTTTTCACCTCTTCCCTTGTTGTATCAGCCACTATTTTCTGCAATTCATCCATACTGAACAATATAGGATTATCACAAAGTTTTTCCTGCAATGTGGACTGATCATCTTCTTGAGATCCTCTTCTGTAAGGGGATTGATGATCTAAGCTGTGACATCAGAAACATCATTAACAGATATTGTTTCAATATTCTCATTTGTTACATGTTGGGGGTTGACACTAGGAAATTGTGTGTCTTGTACACTCTATTCTTCTTGTTGCGCTGGCTCAACTATTTCCTTGTCATCTATGTTCATTTTTGTTCCTCCCTCAACAGTTTGTTATCATCTTCTTCATCATCCTTCACTTCAATGGGTTTTTGTCCACCTTCTTTGACTGTAGTTAACCCATAAGTGAGTTTCCACATCTATGTGGACTTCTTAACAACATCTTTGATATTATTTTGTAGTATGCTAAAAGTTATGTATTTAGGTGTAAACCTAACAACATATTTCTTTACAACCTTTAGCAATTTGTGACTTGCTGAGTTCAGGCATTACTTGTGCACGAGATGTCTCTCTTATTTGTCTTTCCAAGTTTAACAATAGTGTCATTTCTACTCAACTCTATCATATAAGCTTTTGGCATTGAGTTGGCAATCTCTAGTAGGGTAGTCTTGAATTTTTCAGTCATGGCATATATAGCCTCCTCCACTTGATTCTTCTCTAATTTACCAATATTATCAAAGTCTATATGAGTAAATCCTGATAAGTCTACACTATTCTTGACATTTTCACATAAATTTTCAAGATCTAATAGAGGATTATGACTCATCACTTTAAATTGGTTGTTGTCATATGATTATGTTTTCTCCTCGTTATATTCAGCTTGTACCACATATTTCCTCCTTGGCCTCTTTTGCATTTTTCCTCCCTACTCTATACGTTTTGTCTTTTATTTAGCCTTTTGTGCAGTCATACATGCACTAGCCCTTGTAGTAGGTGTAGTTGGCTTGGGTTGGCTTGGCTTGGAGACCTTCTTGGATTTTGTCATAGGTTGGACCTTAGCCTTCCTCTTCTTTTGTTCTGTGGGAGTAGGTACTTCCTTGGCTTCTTCTCCCTTGGCAACTTCAGTCTCCTCTTCTTTATGGTCTTCTCCCATACCCTAAGTTAGTGTAAGAGGTGCTTGTGCTTGAGAATCTTCTTCCTCTTCTTCTTCTTCTTACTTGACACCCTCTCCAAATTTTTCTTTCAACTTCTTCACAATTTATTCTTCTTCTTTATTATAGAAGCAGTCTTAAGTTCCATTGTGATTTGGGCTTTTCCATCTCATAATTTCCAGATGCCTTGGCATTTTTATCTACTTCTTCCAATAAAGTTGTAATAGCTGCAAGGGCCTCATCCACATTTATTTCATATCCAAGTGGCCTTAACCATCTCACCCTTGCTATTGTTGCTTGGACATATGTATAGTCAACATCTACTAGAAAACAAGCATCATCATAATATTTCTCTACTAGAGATACTGGTATTCTCAATCTTTTCTTCATTAACTGCTTGAAGTCTTCAAAGTAGCTATTCATCACTAATTCAAAATTCTCACCCAATTGTTCAATGTATTCACCTATCTGTACTGCTACTGATGTGTTGGTTTTCCATGCAACTGTCCCAAATATAGGAACAGTGTTTTGCACATAAAAGAATATACATATTAGGATAGAATCAAATTTACACTATGCACTTTTAGTTTTCGTTATTGCTCCTGAATTCTCAAGTAGTTATTGTAGTTGGAGTTCTGCTAGATCACAAGTGTGATATTTCTTGACAATTTTGTATCCCACATCCACTGCTATATAGGGCACACTATTCAATCTATTAGATTGATAAAATTTGTGTGAAATATCCATTACTACAAATTCTATCAAAGGATCAATGATTGTATCAATAGTCATGCCTCTCTTGTTCCATACAGCTCCAACATTCTTCTCAATGACCTCTTTTGAATCACTCCTCAATGTCTTAGGCCGATCTAGGGTTGGATAACTAGTAACCATGTGGATTATTCTATTGGTTATTTTGATAGGTCCATTGTCCAACCATAATGAACTATCATGAATTCTACTAAGCACTATTCTTATCCATTCAGTTCTAAAGACATTTGGGAAATCTAGGGCTCATGTCAACCCTTTCTTTTCTATGATTTTGAATTCATCCTTCAATACACCATTATCACAGAGTTTTTCATGAGCTTGTCTAATCTCCATATCACCTATGCTACCAATTTTATAGTTATAACATTTTTTGACATCTTGCACCATTAAAACATTTGGTGGTATCATGGATAACGCACTGGAGGGGTCTTGCTTGTAAGAAATATCAAGAATAGCTTTGAATATAGGTTGCTTAACTTCATTATTAACTAGTTGAACATTTAAAACCTCCTTACACTCTACATTCTTTGAACTAGATGCCATTTCGTGAAACTAGGGTTTACAAAAATTTAAATTGCGTAGCTCGACTCTTGATAAATAAATTATGAGATTTGATGAAATGATGTAGAATCGATGCTTAAATCTTCTGCAATTGCTTTGAATGGATTCCCAGATCACCTTCTGCTCTCCTTGCTCTTTCTTGATTTTGAAATGATGAAAAATGAGTCAAAAATTAATCAAATACCCTTTGAAACCCTACAACAAATGCTGAGTGCTTACACATCTGTAAGCTCGACATAAACTAATTTTGGGCTTACTTAGCATCCATTAACATTTCAATCACTCGAAAACCACTATGAGCTCGGCATCAACTAGCTAGTCTGTTAGCTCGGCATCTTCTAGTACTTTACTCAGCACATATAGGAAATATTTCATACTCAGTAGAGACATGAAAAACGTAAAGATTTTTCTTGAATTCCTAACAACATCATACATCATTGTTCATGCTTACATGATCCTTTCAGTACTGAAATCCTTTGGAACTAATGTATGATATAACCTTTAAATATTAGTCCCGCATACCTCTTGATTTCTTAGTTTGATGAGGTGTGATCACTTGATCCATTGGGTGAAGTGATCCCTTCTCCATTTGATGTGATACAATCTTCTTTCTTCTTCCATGTCTTTTTCATTTCATCTTTGACATTTTCAACATCTGCCTTGCCTTTTCCTTTATCAAATTCACAACTTGGTGCCTTTGACCTTGTTGGATTGTATCTACTAATGTGACGAGTCTCCAAACAACTAAAAGATGTGGTTTGACTTAACCACCTTTTGTAGTCACATATAAAATGTGTCCTAATACAATTCTTAGGAGCATGTCCATATTCTTCACAATAATGATAGCTACATCTTGTATTATAATCTCAGTTATAATAGTTATCATTGTTCCTTACCTTTGTTTACCTATTTGATGACCACATGGGTTTGGATCTGCAGTCAAAAGCTCTATGTCCATAGTTCTGACAGTTGTAGCAATATCCTTCAAATATTTGTGTGTGCATGGTCTTGGTTCTCCATTCATGTGCTCGATGACCTTGCTTGTTGCACTTATGACATTGAATCATGCTCTTTTGCTTGACATCTTGATTTATAGTTTTTCTCCTACACACATTAGTAGTATGTCCTTTCTTACCACAATTATGACAAGTGGATTTAGAGTTCTTACCTTTATTTCTCCTTTCTTCAACACTTTTAAATGACTCTCCTTCCTCAATACTTGTGTATCCCAGTACAGATGTATCATTATTGGATTTAGGGGATCTCAATAATTGCTCAAAGCATTCGATGGCTTCATTTGGTTTGTTGAAACTTTTAGTAGATTCATTTTCTCTCTTTAGATCACTCTACAATTTCTCATTCTATAGTTTCAATGTTGTTATCTCAATGTCTTTGACATTCAATTCATAGTTGGCATTCATCATTTGAATTAAAGTATCCAATTACATGTTGGAAATCTTGGTTAGCTTTGATGATTTCTCTTTCAGTCTATTTCTCAAAATTCTTTTCTCTTCTTCAATCATGGCTTTGTCTTCCATAACTTTCTTTTTCTGTTCAGTCACCTCACATAGCATTATAGCTTGTGATTCTTGCTCTAATTTGAGATTTTTGATTTCGTCAGCTTGGACTATGTTCTTTTCCATTAGATCTGCAACTACTACATCAAATTCATTGGAGTCTTCATTAGAAAAAAACTTAGTAGTGTCTATCTCTTTGTATTGTGTGTCATTCTCTACAATAAAAATTTCTTTCTTTCTCTTCAAAGATTTCTTTAGTTCTTCCCTTGCTTCATCTAGTTGATGTAGAATGAGTTGTATTTCAATTCCCTGATTCTCAATAATATTTCCCAACTTGTAGACTTCTACTTTTAAGATCTTTTCTCAAACCTACAAAACTTCTCCTTTTGAGAACTAGGCTCTAATAAAAATTGTTGGAATTACAATAGGAAAGGTAAACTTCTAAGGGAGGGAGGGAGGGGTGAATCAATAGCTTAAACTTGGACCCATAAAATTTTCACCACACATCCATCTCATGCATTTACTAAGTAAATTGAAATAACATATAAAGCATGTACATCTAAAGTATGTAAGCAAGTAAACATTCACACACATGTAACACTAGATATGATTACCCAAAAACCCTCCAATGAGAAGGTAAAACTAGGGTGGGGATGACACCCACAAATCTTCACTACTATAGTAATAAAGTATATTCAATGAAGGTTACAATGTTTTGACCATGAGACATGATCTACCCTGTGAAAGGTCTGCCATGTTAAAAGCTTACAAAGATTGTTAGGTCTCACCCGATTAAAGGATTTCAACACCTTGTTAGAAGTGTGCCTTGCTAAAGGACTTCAACTCACAATTAAGTAAGCACCTTGTTAGAGGATTTAAATACAACCTATTGGGACTATTTTGTTAAGAGATTTAACTAATTCACCTAGTAGAATGATTCAACAATGATCTTGCAGTTAGCACTTGGTTGCTTGATGACAAATCGCCTCTAAACTATTTTCTTCTCGATTCTTCTTGATCAAATATCTCTTTGCTATATACTTTTTCTTTCCTCTATTCTGCTCTAACTAATTCTTCAATGCAATCTCACTTCATAACTCCTTAGCCACCATGAATGCTCTATTTTTTGCATTCAAACTACTCTCTTTTCTCCTTCATACACCTTACACACGATTTTTGTATCATAGATAGTTTAAGGTTTGTCCTTCTTAAAAAGACTTTGGTGACTTAGGGTTAGGTATGAATCAACTGTTTTGATTCATCCATTTTGCCACTTAAACCTTCCCCTTTTTTGATTGGTTGCATGTAATTGCATTGGGAATCCAACTTAAGATTCATCCTTATCTCCAAAATATTGTAATTTATCTTTAAGTCAGCTAAAAAATGGTGTACATTTTTGTTTGTGCCATTACAAACAAATATGTCAAAACTATGTCACTCGGCATCTGAAATCTTTGATGCTCGGCATATACTATTCTCTATGTTGTGACTTGGCATGTGTATCACTCAACATGCATTGTTTACTCAACTCTTGTGTTACTTAACATACATTGTATGCTCGACACTTGAGTGACTCAGCATGTGAGTGGCTCGACACTCACTATTGACTCAACATGCTCTATAACATATACATGTTGTGCTCAAAATGTACTACTTGTTCGGCATGAACTAAGTAAATAACTTAAGTGTGTTGACACTCACTTGTCAAAACCAAATTGAGATCAACACAGTTCAATAATCAAGGCAATTTAGAATAGCAATTGTATGAGATTGTGAGGTAGTGTAGAGATTCAAAGGAAAAAATGAAATTGTGAACACAATACAAAACAAATGCAAGCAGTAGGAAATGGTGATGACTCTGTTATGATATTTTGCATGCTTCTCATTACGAGCCATTGCACAAAATAAGATATTTTCCTTTCTCGATTGCATGCCTAATTATGAGCAAGAAAGTAAAAAGGTGGCAAGGAGTTACAACCAAAAAGGCATCGGTAACATA
Source organism: Cupressus sempervirens (assembly GCA_028749045.1). Classification (NCBI taxonomy): domain Eukaryota; kingdom Viridiplantae; phylum Streptophyta; class Pinopsida; order Cupressales; family Cupressaceae; genus Cupressus; species Cupressus sempervirens. The sequence continues at coordinate 674,170,154 of CM053784.1, read as the reverse complement.
TGTGAAAATATTATTAAAATGACCACTAAAACAATATAAGGGTCTGATGAAAGAATATAGAAATACGGCTTCTCATGATATAATAATATAACCATTGCCAAGAAAAATGATAACTTCATATTGATATCTTAATATAAAAATATCATACTATACCTACCTACGCTTATGTATGTAAGTACACACACGTGTGTGTGTGTGTGTACATGATATTCCAACACTATATCCAATATATTAATCATATATTAAGTGGGTGTATACGTACATCTCATTCAAATTTACACACACATACATATATGTATATATACATATGCAAGTATATGTAGATACTATGGTATTATTATATAAGTCATGATAAGATACTATAGGAAGCTCTAAGATCATTTTGATTTATAAGGTAACACATTAGTTCTTAGTTTTAATTAATGCTTAGTGATCTTTTCTTTTATAATACATATATGTTAACCGAGTTATCTCATGGAAATCCATAGCATAGTCTTGCTTGCCTAGTCATTTACCCCTTAGCCTTGGTGGTTAGAATTCATATCTATCAACTCATAGGAAGATTTGTTTCCTTTATCTAATTCCCTCTCTGACAATGCTTCCCCCCCTTCATCGTGCTTATGCAAAAGGAGAGTTACTATGGTAATAACATATTCCTCATTATAAAATCAAAGTTACTATAACAAGTAATCATTTTCATAAAATGTCATAACGATTAACCACCATTTCACTTTTCATGAAATTATAATGAATAACCAACTTTTCTATTTCACATGAAACCATAATGTTTAACTAATTTACCAGTCAACCAACTTTACATGAAATCTCAATGACTATAAGAATATTTTTTAATTAAGAAAAAATTGGGATGTAATACTTATGGTATGTGCACTAACATCAAGTTCATGATGCCTACCAAAAGAATATGTTATATCCTAGATGGATATGTGTTATAGATCTCCTGCTCATTCTGACATAATAGCTAAATGTAGTCTATCAGACAACAATCATGATCTCTGGGACAACGACTTAATGTAGTCCATCACAACAAGTTCATTATCATGATCTTAGGGACAACAGCTTAATGTAGTTCATCATGATAATAGGTCAAGCCATTGTTTAAGTCATCACCTTACAATAGAGACCTCGCAATTACATCAATGAAAAATCATCACCTCTCATGATGTTTTCCAATAGAATTATGTAGTAGCTCACATGATACCCACCATGAACCTAGTCAAAGGGTGATTCCACCATAACTTCTCCTAGAGGGTGGAATAAGGGCTTTCACCTCAAATTTCTCTCTCACAGAGAAGAATACATTACAAGGATTTCTTCTTGAAATTCTCCCTCTCAATATGTTGACTTTTTTATCCAAGGTTACTTCTGATGGAATGTCAGACTCCTTGTGAATCTGATATTAACCTTCTTACCTCCTTGTACAAGGTTTCCTCTTATGAAGTGTCAAACTCTCTATTTATATAGAAGGCTACTCATAATATGAATCATCGAAGATATTTTCTTCAAGAGCCTCACTTTATACAACTTGATCACCAGATGACTAATGAATTCTAGATCTCTGCACAATATTTGGTAGTGTATGCACCCTAAAATGGTCGCCTAGACTATGGGCCCCCATCATTCAACTTATCAAATTTCTTGAATCAATGCATTGTAATATTTTATTAAATCAATTCAAATAAATTTTTTTGATCAAATTGTAATTAATTTAATTATTTCAATATTTCCTAAGGTTTGATCATTTTATCCTAAGTCTTATTTAATTAAAAGAAGACCTATCTTTTAATTAAATAATTAATCAATATTTAATTAATTAAGAGAAAAAGCCCTCTTTTAATTTAATTAAAAGAACTTGCTCCCTTTTAATTAAATAAAATCCCCACTTAAATATCTCTTTGTGATAAAAAAAAATGAAATAAATTAAATAAAAATAAATAAATTCTTTTTTCCTCTACACTTAAATACACATATTTCTAAGTGAGATTCCATTTAATTTTCCTCCTCTTTTCTCATTGGTGGAATTTTGTCTCACACGAATCATTCTTTCTCCATCCTTGATTAAATATTATTGCCTCTTAATCTTAATCGTCCATTCTTCTTTATAAGGGAGAGCCCTCTCCTCATTTTTGGACATCCATGATTATGCTATTGTTATGTTGCAGGTTTGGAGAGAAATTTTTGGAAGAGTTTGAGCATTAATTTTTTTTGTAGAGAACTTCTATCTTCTTGTCTTCTTCTCTCATGCATCCATGGATTCCAGCAACATGATCCATCCTTGCATTTTCATATTAGATTAGATCCATGTTTTCTTTCATAGATTAGATCTTATATTGTTATTTCCTTTCATAGATTAGATTTCCTTTCTTGCATTGCTTTGCATTGTTGTCATTTAGATTAGCTTGCATCTTCATTTGCATTCATATTTTGATCTTTGAATCTCTCCTTTTATAGTGTACTTGCATGGGCACAAACTAGGTCAAACTGAGGGCCTCCATTACAAACCTTTACACTTCATGAATAGAGAGTTGTGAGCCGCCATTCGAGACCTCATTCTTGAGCAACCTTGGATATAATGACTCATAGAAGTGTGCTCACATTTTAGGCATACAGGTAGCATGTGTAAGGTATCAACCTTCTTTTCATACAAAAACATCCTCAAACATAAAAGAAAATATCAAGGCAATAAATCTTATAGTTTGTATAGAATTACAAATAATATATAAAAGTAGTTCTCAAGTTATAATAATAAAAAATACTTATCTCTTGTAGTCAATGGATATTATCCTTAAGACAATACTTGATCCACTTAGCATTACATAAATTAATGCTTCATCCTCCAAGCTCATAGATATATAATTAATTTTATTCCTTATACATACATACATACATACATACATACATATAGATAGATTATCAAAATATCCAATACAAATTATATTATTTGATTCTCCCATATATTTTTATTTAATGTCATGTTATATTAGCATATAAAGAGAGCTTTACATCTATATTCATTGTCTCAATAATATAAGGCATAGACAATAGTCATAATATTAAAATTTGATTTAAGTACCTTAATAGGTGGGTTCCTCACATACCTATGACATATACTTACCTCTTTCGAGTTTCTTTCCATAGCATGTGTCACCTCTTTACTTGGGATTACCATTTGTGAGAGGGATTTGATGTTTGTTCACCCTGGAGATTTATCTCCAGATCTTCATGATGATTCGATCCTCCTACACTTGTGCTTTCCCTCTATTTTTTAAGTCTCTTCATAGCAATGGGGTTACATAGATTCCACGTGACTGAATGCATAGATTGATATCAATTTATTCCTTCATTCGATCCTTTCTATGCTTCAAGAAATGTTGCTCATGCGTGGTATGTAACCCACTTGCTAATACCTCTCTTTCTCAATCAATGATATGTTTTGTTCTGTCAACTTCATTATTGGGAGACATTCAGTCCATTTTTTATAAACAACAACAAATTTGTTGCACTCTACAACCAGACACCACATATGACTTTGATGTCATCATGCACTCAAACAATTCTACAAATTCAAGAACTTTCGTATAAACTATTGTGATAAAATATGATTTATTTGTTACTCAACACTGTTTTCCGCCTTCCATGCCCACCATATGAATCATTTGAGACTTGAGGCATTCCCTGAATATGATCTTTGTGCTTTGGTCAATGTTATCTATCAGATTCCCTATTTGATTGCATATTTCCTTGACTCCAAGTGTTTGGTATAGTTTATGACACATTTTACACACATCATTCACTTTGGAGGGTCCGATGTAGGACTTCTATTACTTTCTAAATGTTTAATGTCAATTTCAACATGATTATACTAGTATGTATTCCTATTTATCTCTATGATTTGACAAGAAACTTTGAATCCATTTTTCAACCTCCTTTAAAGTATAGTTTTCTTGGAGTCAATTTTAATTTCCATCTATTGTATTTTTGAATTCAGCCAAAGTAATAAATTAAATTTTTGGGAATCTCTGAGGTGTGGAGCATGGAACTCTTTTGCCACAAGGACATCATGAATTTCCCATTAATAATAGAAGTGGCTCAATTTCACAACATTGTCTGTCTGTTGGAAAATTTGCATTTGATGACTGTCGACTCTCTTAATTTCTATGTTCCTCCACTACCTTCAATCACTTGCTAACATTTGTAGCCTAGCTTTGATATCATGTTGAGAAAAAGGATCATTGCAAATGTAACAACACTTCTCATTATTTCTGTGTGTTCCAAGTGCATATTTGAAATGTATACAAATATGAATAAAGAAGACATGTCTCTATAGTAATTTATAAGTTAATAACCAATTAGACTCGGTGTGTGTGTGTGTGTGTGTGTGTGTGTGTGAATGATTTTTTTTCTAATAGATGATGAACCAATAACCATAAAAGGATTATCTCTAAGTCAATTCAATCCGACTAAAGCTACAACATTAACACTTCTAAGTTATTTAGCATAGTGAATTAGTGAAACACCCAACAAATTATGCCAAGTGTTGGATTCATCTAGAGGCTAGCAATGAATTTATTGTTGCAAAAGTAAGGGTTTGAATGTTTCATTTTTTTCTAGGGCAGTTTACAAAGGCTGAGAAATTTCTTTATACCAAGGTTATAAAGAATAGTTTGGGTCTCATTATACTAGCATTATCATTTGAGATACTATTATAGGTGATCATTTTGTTAGGTGGATATTTTGTAATCGATAGATTTGGGTAAAATCTAATCGCAAAATAGGATGACTAGCCACAACATGTGAGACATAGTCTCTCATACCTTAAAGGGAAGGCTCCCCCTATCACTGTTCCTTGGATCAACTCAAGGTAGGCAAAAAGTTAAAAGATTTTGAAAGGGTGTTACCAATATCCTCTCCTCTTATCTTTCAAGAAAGAATCCACTTACTCACAGAGCGATTAATGGGCAAGATGAAACCTGAACTACACTTCTATCTAGAGTTGTAAATAGTGATATCAAGAAAATTATACTAACTCAAAGGCTAGTTGAAAGTATGTTGATTTGGCTCTAAGTCTGGTCTTAATCTATTCTATAAGAATAATATTTATTAATAGGGTGAAAATACTTCCAGAAGTAAAGTATCCTAACTATTTTGTGAATCAAGAAAGAGATATAAGCTACAGTCAAAGGTTCTAGTATCTCTACAACCACTCTGAGTCAAAGCTTTAGCTCCAGTTGCTTCGTAATTCATTTTATACTCAATTACAAAGAATGCAAAAAATACATGAATCAAAAATAACAAATGCAAATCACAGTCAAAGCTTCTAACTTGCACAAGTAACAATTGTACTCAATCAAAGTTCAGTTTCAATTGATTCATTGTATTCACTTTTCTTTCAAAATAGTGCTACACAATCGAAGTTATGTTTGCACAATTTCTCTAGAACTCTCTTGCATACAATAATAAAAGATGATTTTACAATGAGAGAGAACTCCTTTCTATAGGCAAATGATTTGAGAGGGAGGAAAAAGTGGAAGCAACTCAACCGACTTTGACCTGGTCTAACTAACAAGAGAAATTATTTAATTACATGTCACAACACATGTAAATCGTATTACATGTAATTACAAAATTTCATGCAATACATCCTCTTCAATCTACAAACATGAAAACAAAATAACAATCTTGAAGATTATTCTTTAGTGCCTTGAATTTAATGATGACATCATGCATTTGTTGTCCTCAATTTTGACATCACAAAATTGAGGCAACCCTACAGAATTTTCTCATGGATTCGTAGGCACATCCTCTTTGTTTTATGCATTGATGAGGCATCATGAAAGAAATTCATTATCTCTAAATTGTTCTTTGTGTAGTCTTGTCTATGTTTTCTTTTAAAGGTTTTCCGTCGAGATTATCCCCAATTGTTTGTAGGGAAGAGTTTTACTTCTCCCACTCCAAAGACTCAACTTTTGGTTAACTGTCTCATCTTTTCTTTGTTTTTCTTTGTGTTATAGATGGTTTTTTATTTTTTATTTTCCCTAGGTTAATAGTACTTGGAATTGTGCTTGGTTTGAGCTAACTTAGGTCAAAATTAGAGTTGTCTAGCTCAAGTTATAAGACAAAAAGTGGGATTTTTCAGGTCAACTACATATTTTTATCAAAAACCTCATAAGAGTGAGCTTTTTATTGACAAATGCACGATATAAAGTTATATTTGATATTTAAATTGGATTGTTTGGTCCATTTTAAAATTTCAACTCATTGTGAGTTCATTTTATCATAGTTTTTTTATGTTTTATGAAAATAATTTCTTTCAAGACTATTTTTCAGGTTACTTTATTAAAAATCGTAGTTAGTGTATAATTGAAATTTTTATTTCATATTGCATATACCCACATGCAAAATACTCCATGAAATTTTACTTTCAATAAATTCTTAGTCTCAACATCATTAAAAGTGTGTTTTTTAAATGTGATTGTGTATGTGATTGTGTTAAAGTTCATTTTTAATAATTAAATACATATGTGTTTTAAATCACCATTTAAAGTGAGTTTTTGAAACTCATTTACATGTAAATGAAGAATTAAAATGAATTCTTCATTCATTTTAAGCCAAACTAGTGATTCTAGAGCCAAATACATATGTTTTTAATTAAAAAATATGCTTTACTTTAATTCTAAGTCATAAGTGGCGATTTTTGACACAACTATATATGTTTTATAAAATATGTAAATGCTATTGAAATGTGCATTTGGGCTTGTAAATCACACTTGAAGTTAAAGTGGAGATTTTATATCATGTTGCATATATTTCCCAAAATGCATATGGTTCCTAAAAATGGGTTTTCACTAGCAATTGAAATGGTCAACTAAGAGTGGGAATTTTTGGTGGATATGCATGTATTTTATAATGTGTTTTCTCCCAAAATTTGTGTTTTCCTCTATTGAAGGCTAAGTGGCAATTTTTTGAGGAGAAGCATATTGTTTATTACATGCTTTTCATTCATGAAATCTCATTTTTCACTTGCAACATGAGGGCTTTTGTGCATCTTTTTCACATGCAAACACTCCCCAAGAGCGCATCCATATGTTAACAACACATTGGCACATGTAATCCTTCAAAAAAGTCATGTTTTTTTACATATAAGGCATTTTTGAGTTTTTTTCACAAGTGGCAATTTTGGGAGTGATTGCATGTCGCATGCTACATGCATTTGGTCAAAAACAACCCATCTAGCACACATTTTTTTTGCCAAAAATGACTCATTTGTGAACATTTTCTACACTCAAATTATTCCAAAGAGCTTTCTAAAGTATGGTTTTTTATTTCCAACTTGTTCTTCATCATTTTGCAAGCTCATTTCTAACCCTAAACATCATTTTTATATGTCTTTGCATTTGGAGTTGCTAAGTCAAAATTTGTTCCACATTTTGGGCATTGCATTTCTCTAACCATATCCACATGTCCAAATTCGAACCATGTACTAAGGATTTCAAAATCTATTTAAGTATTGGTTAGGTAAATCTAAAATTTGAACATCTCTTGAATTTTTTCAAATTTTCTCAGGATTTGGACAAGGTTTTTGTCTTTCTCATTTTTGGTGGAGTTGAGGTAAGATTTCTTCGATTAATTTTCTAAGGCATTTGTATATATTTGTCTTGAAAGTTCTTATAAATCTTCGTCATTTCCATTTTCAGATTCACATATCTTTTTGTGTGCATGAAGGTGCTCCTTATTTTTCTTTCATCTTCTTCTTCTTCAAGTTGCATATGCAAGGTCCCATTTACTTGCATAAGAAGTTGGGGATAAATGCTCATTCTTATATGGAAGAAAATCCATCTTTTCCCCTCATGAGAATACAAGTGCAAATCCCAACAATATGCATTCCATGAACCTCTATATGGTTCTCCTATGGATGAAGAAGAATTTCCACATACTTTCTAGATACATAGTATGACTTACACCTATTAAAACATGTCATGTTTCTATTTCATTACACTTCAATCCTCATTTTGACATCTTGAAGCTTCTTGTCTACATATGCAATCCACTCCAAAAAATCTGATTTTGGCTATTCTAGTCATTTTTTAGTCATTTTGAGCTTGACCCATTTGCTTATTCACTATTCCTAACCATTCCATGTCCTTTCTCTATAGATACCTTGCTTGAATATGTGTTTTTACACACCCAAGGTTTCTATGGATCCTTTATATGGCAATTTTCATACACTATGGAACTTTCATGTGACAGACACAAGCATACCATTTGACAATGTTAAGAGAAGTTACACCAAAAAAAAGGGAAAGAGACTAGTGCTAGATTGAATGACATTCTCAAGTCAATCATCAACTTGAGTTTCTAGACAAAATCTTGGTTCCTAGAACAACATGACGAAGATTGATTTGGACGTCTTGTGTGAGTACAAAGTCATTACATCTATTGAAATGTACCATGATAATGCACATGTGATGACCAAAAAAGAGAAAGTTCTATAAGGACTTGTAAAATATGCAAAGCCATTAGTAGCTAGAATAACTAACCAAGAAATCATGATTAGAGAGGTATTCAAAGGGTTATCATGCAAAATCATCACTAAAGATAACAAACTCAAGAATCAAGAAGATGTTCTCAAAAAGTTCATAGAGGCCATCCACTTATAGCTTGAAGTGGATGATTTCAACATCACTATGTTAGATGCATTTGCAAGTTGGAAGTATTCATTGAAAAATTTGAAAAATCAAATGGAGATTTGGAACAAAAAGATATCTGGAGCAACAAGCATACTTAGGAAGGTTACAATGATCTTACAACATACCGATGAACTAGATGTTGTAGTTTTATGCAAGTCCCTATGGAAGTTTGGAGAGTTGGTTGATACCATGTGAATACTTCAAATCAAACTTTCATATCCTTTAAGTAGAATAGAAATAGGAGGATTGCATTTCAAAGAGCATATATGTTGTAAGTACAGATTTAATGTCCCTGTACAATCAACTCATGTAGTCAAGTTGCAGCTACATTAGGCATGTAACTTTGAAACAAGTCAAAATAGTTAACTATAGATAAGCTAAGGTGGTTGAAGATTTTCTCTTTTTCCTCTGCCTTCCTCTCCCTTATTTTCCTATATGAAGGAGAGAGCTCATTGTAAATAATCTTCTTTTGCAAAGGTAAGAAAATTCTACCAATTTGTATTGTGCACTCTAAGACTTTGTGCTTGGATGTAAATCTGATCGCTTTCAAAAAAAGAGGCAACTTACTTTCAAACTTTGTGTTGATCAAGGTGTTATGTGATGACATTTTCTAGCTATTGATTGTGAGTTTTGATGCTTTGATCAAGAGGGATTTGAATTTAATTGTGCATACTTTGAGCTATCAATTACGTTTAGAGTTAATTTGAACTTTTGAAGACTTTGTGCTGCAAAAGGACAGATTGCAATTGATAATAGTGGTTGTAATCACTTAGATTGAAGCCTTTGAGCTTCAATTGTAAGTTTTTTTATTGAATTTGAGAGGATCCAATAAGAGACTTTGTGCCTTATAGGTTAATTAGTTTGAGTCTTTATTCGAGATGAATGAAAGAGACTTTGGGTTTCGATTTTTGTTTCACAAAATATAAGAAATAAATTGTTGCCCCTGGTGTTGTTCTTACATCAATTCCAGGGTCACCAATATTACTATAGCAATAAGGCACTTTTTGTTAAGTTGGAAAGTTAGAGTTGTATGCAAATCATTCCTGAAAAAAAAAGGAGCTGACCAAGATAACCATCTTTTTTGTAATTTTAGTTAAATTCCTATTGAAGCCACCTACATTAAGAAGGGAGTCTCCCCTATTGCTGAGTATTACTGAGAGGAGAGATAAATCTCATGAAATGTTTCCTAAAGTCGCAATTTTTTAAGTCATAGTCAGTGAAATACAAAAAAAATTTAGCCAACAACTTTGTAGGAAGATCTGAAATCTCCATTGTCTTTGAAATGGCTTCTATCCTCATTGCATCAACATATGCTGATTTCACAATCTTAGAATTCACCAATAGAGAATCTTGTAAGTGCTTTGCTAAAGATTTGTAAAAAGCAAACCTGGTTATTGTATGGGAACCAAAATCTTCATAATCTAAACCAACATTGATCCTAATCGTATATTCTAAAGCCATCCCTTCAACTACAACCAAGTTACCATGTTCATCAAGAATTTGACATCTCATTTGTTCCTAGTCACTCATGATTCTAGTTTCTATCACCTGACAATCTTCTAAGTTTTCTTGCAACTTTGTTACAAGATTTCTTAGTGTCTCTTCTTTATAACCCATGATTCCATGATATCTATAGAAAATTTCACAAGATGGAAGACCATCACACATAACCGTGATATCCAGATCAAATTTGGCAATCTCATCCTAGTCATTTAGAATTGCTTTCAAACTATTACCTTCTTGAATAAAAAATACAATCAAAGTATGTACCATTTCTTACACATTTTTGATACGTCCAAGGACTTTGGTTGTATCTACAATGGCATGTGCTCCTTCAGAAATGACTTCTCCCATCCAAGACTTTGCAGCTTCTGCTATCATTTTCTCTTTAAGTGTCTTAGATACAACAACTGTATGTTGTGAGGATTATTGTCAAATGACCTCATTTAAATGAACAACCTCCTATTTGAGCTGATTTTTCTTCTCCCATAATTCATGATTACTCTTTGACACATAGGCAAGTTCATCTTATGCATCTTATAAACATCCCAATCATGACTACTTTCCAAGTTCCACTTTAGTGAAATTATAATCAAAATGACTAAGTTCTTCAACTAGCTTCTCCACCAATGGTTCAACAACTTCTACAAACTTAGTTTTTTTCATAATCAACTATGATCCTAGAAAAAATCTCATCTTTCAAAGATTTAGACTTAGTCCTCTTAATAGGAAGGTCATCTGGGGGTACCACAACCTTTCTTCTCTTTATCGTAATCTTTCTCAACCATGCAAAAAATTTGAATTTTTCATCTATAGAAATAGGTATAGTGGAGACCACTGGCATTGATCTTGATTGTATTTCTTTTGTGATCGATGATGATTCAATTTGTACAGCTGAATTCATAGGTGCATGATAGGAGGATTTTGTTATGAACAATTCAAAACTAGTTAAAGATGTATCAAGGTGAGAAATTTGACATTTTGTGAGGGTTGGAAAATCCTTGAATGCATTCCCTAAGTGTTTTCATTGTTCAACTATCAAAATGGGAGGAGTTGCTAAAGATATAGGAAGTGTCAATGTATTTACTTCTGAGGTCAAGATAAAAGGTGTGAATATAGTGGAGAATGAATCCACATCATCATCTATTGCACCCAAAAAGGTACTTCCTACATAGATGGTCCCTGAGTTTGTGTAGGTTGTGGAGGAGATATATTCATGACTTCTTCTTCCTCCTAATCTTCTTCATCAAGTCCTTCATCTAATTCTCCTTCTGACTCTTGAGTTTGTTCAAGTGTATGGGATAATTTAAATCCATTTCCACCTTTCAATTTGAATTTGAGATATTTTTTTACATTAGAGGATGATGCACCATCTTTTCCCACAATTTCTAATTGTGACTTTCTTCCAACTAGACCAAAACTTCCACAATCCAAACCTAACTTTGGATTTGACCCTTTTAAGACCTTTTATTTTCAACCACTTGTTAGTGTTTTCCAATATGGACTAAAATTGATCAAGTATAGAAGTACTTTCTTTTTGTTGTCATTGAATGGGAAAAGGGCATCGTTTATCAAAACCAACCTGATGATATTCTAGATCAAGAATATTACCATCGTCTTCAATTTGAAAGTCAGATGGAATCTCAAGCATAATAAGTTCAATAGTCTATTGCAATGTTAACCTGCAATAGTCCATTTTCATGATATCCAACTTTGTCTATATATCAATCCAAACGTCTTCTATTCGATGAACATGAGTAAATGCTCTCTTAATTATTGAATTCATCTCTCTGTAATCAAAATCATATCTAGCTTTTAACTTCTTCAATGTAATAAAATTAATTTATGCTTCCAAAGCCTTTGCTTTGTGTATAGAAATGATCATATAATGATCGATCACCAAGGGTTTGGCAAAAGAAATATCAAAACTTGGTTTATGCATAATATGTTGATAAGATTGAACCTCCATGAGTTGCCTGGTCAATTCCATTAGAATGATCCTATCAATAGCATACCTAGGTAAGGTATATGACTCTCCTTTGAAGTACCCAACTCTCAAATAGGTAAAAGTTGAAAACTGAATAAAGATGCAACCATATTGATTAACCTTATCCCAAGCCTCGTTAAACACTCTTTTAGTAGACAATTTCTTATTAAAAAAGCACAGAAAATGTCCAAAGAATGCATCTTGAACTCTCATATAGTGATACTTACTATTTATCAAAGTAATCTGATCATAATACTCCCAAACTAGAACTTGAAGATGGTCTTATTTGTTTGAAAGTCCTAAAAAATATCCCATAGCAGTAGCAATATAGACAAGACAAGAAGCCATGTAGAATGGTGTTGATGTTCCTACATTGGGCAGTTGCTCACAAAGTGAAGTGTTGATAAGATCTCCCCAAAAGATATGTTTCTTATTACTAATGATTTGAAAAATGAACTTGTACATCCATAGTTCAAACTCACTGGAATCCTTGAGACTACATATTCTGCTAAGAAGAGTAATCAAGTCTTTTTATTCTAGCTTGAAACTGGATCTATGAATGGTTTTAGGCCATCTTGAAAAATTATTTCTCTTGGAATCCAACCAATATAAATTAACATATTTTTGATAATTTCTCTTGTTCTTATTCAATATTTTCAAAGATGCTTCTTTTGTCAAATCCACACATTTTACACTCTATGGTACTTTAAAATTTTGTTCAATAGCTTTAGGATCGAGACTAATAATGACATTACCATCTGCATCCCTAATCATTTTAGACTTTGGACTAAAACCTTTTGCATATCCTAGAACAAATTTCAATTCTAGGGTAGCCATAGGAAATGTAGACACCAAATGAATATTACTCCTTTTGATGAGTTTCATTTCATGATTAGTAGGAGCTTCTATTCTTCACAAGAAATCATAACCACATATCTGATCTCTGTATATGACACACTATTAAGAATAGACATGACATGAGATGGAGGTGTATGAGCCAATTTTATAACATATTGATATTTCATTTTTGCTTAAGATTTTGTGGATGAGAATATTTCTTGTGCTTGTACTACAACATGAAAACTCCAAAATGTGAACTTATCATTGGAGGATATCACTTCCATAAAAATGTTGATTCTTGATCAACAACAAATTTTTGGAGTAGAGATTAGACCCTTCAAAAATCTAGTATGATGATCTTGAAAAGAGATAACATGCATATGTAAGGGTTGAAATATGGCTTGAGAAGATGAAAACATGAGGTAAAAACTAAGCTTTATGGATATGTTTTAAGACATGAAATTTGAATGCATGGGAATGTGTGCAAATTTGATTTTTTTTTAACTTTTAAAGAGTGACTTTTAGTCCAAAATGGGTTTTCAAGATGTCATTGCACGAAAAGTGAGTTACATGTATATGTGACATGTGACTAGGAAAAAAAAGTGAGAATGCATGTAAATATGGATGGAGGGTGAGTTTACATGTAATTTCTCATGAAGTGTAATTGCATATGAAATGAATTGATGCAAAGTGCCTTGGCATAAAACAAAATGTTGCACTTGCATGCAATGATGGAAAGTGGAGTGAACTGAACGTGCACAAGTTCTTGGGAAAGAACTTGCAACTTCTTCCAAATGAAGAAAAACAAAAAAGTAAGCAAACAAACAAACAAAAACATGCACAAAATAAATATGTACCTTTGGTATTAGACTCAAACATGTCAACAAGAAAGTTACTTCAACATGCAAACTTGAATTTGGAATTTGGGAAAAGCCAAAAGTATAAAAATGAGACTTTTCATCATTTTTAAAGAGAAAATGCACTTTCATGGCATCTACATCAAAAATTGTGTACCATCAAGCTAAAACATGCATCAAAACAATAAGATACGCATGCATTAATTAGCAAAATGGACAATGTCCACTTACTCGAAGATTAATGTGCTAAGAATGAAGGGGAAGAAGTTCCAACTTTGAAAAATGTTCAAACAAACTGGACCTCTTCAACCTTGCAATGAAGAATTCAAAAAGAGCATCCAATGATGCATTTTTGCATAAGAATGCCCCAAATGTGCCCTACAATCCCTCAAAACACCAACATTTTTAATAAATGCAAGCTCTTAGGACATTTTTCATCAAAAATATGTTTCAAATCTGCCCCAAAATAAATCATTTTTGCAAACAGAGGGCAAAAACATGTTTTCCAATAGCAAGATTATGTATGAAAACTCCAAAATGCTTATTCTTTAGCTTAAAACGTGGTCAAAACTACCCAAAAGTCAACGGTTTTGCTAAAAATGTGGTTTTAAATCTTTATGAAATGCAAAGATTTCTTCATGAATTTGGATGCCAAATGCATGGGAATGCATTCAAATGCAAAAATGACCCTAGCTAGAAGATTTCTTTGATTTGGAATGAACAAATTTGGGGATCTCAAGAAAAAATGTGATCTTAGAGGGAAAGTGCATGAAAATTTCCCTTTAATCTTCAAAATCAGGTTTTATGAAGACACATGCATGCATTTTAAGACAAATAGCAACTTTTGGGTGCAATTACATGTTCTAAAATCATCAAAAGTGTTTCCTTAGCAAAATTGCACCTTTTGGGTGCAAGTGCATGTTTTAAAAACACATGATAGAGCCTATAAGAAAAATTACACCTTTTGGATGTGTTTGCATGTTTTAAAATTTGCTCTCAAATGACCATCAGTGCAAAATTGCACCTTTTGAAGGTCACTACATGTTCAGAAAATATTCAAATATGCATGTCTCAACTCTTGGTTGTAATTGCATGTTTTATGTGTTTTCAAAATGCATTGTCATTCAAAATTACACCTTTTGGGTGCAATTGCATATTTTGATGAAAATGTTCTTACAAACATGTTATGCACAATTTAAGTGATGAATTAAGCACATGTCAATTTAATTTTTGAAGAAATATTACTCAAGTGGGTCATAAATAATATTTATACACTATATAGTTAATATATAATGTGCAAGTATCATTTTAGAAGTAATATTTACTAATATGTTTTGAATTAAAACTCAAAAATTAAATTAAACTATATAAGTCAATATAGTCACTTAAGTGAAAAATTAAAAAGCAACTCAACTTAAAAACATAACATAAAGTGAAATTATGTTATATTTTGCAAAAATTGCATGTCAACTTTAAAATATAACATGATATTTTAATTTGTGTAGTTGCACCTAAAAGGTCCATTTTTTGAGCACTAAAATGGTCATATGTTTTGATTGCCAACTCTGATTAAGCCCTAAGATAGATTGAATCGAAGAGAAAATCAAAAGCAATGACTTGAACAAAATCAAAAGACCAAAAGTCAATAAGCACACACCCAAAATGAGAAAAAAGACGTTGAAGGCTTTAAAAATCATGAATAGGCTCAACAAACAAAAAAATTAAAAATACTTGACAAAAGGCTTCATTAGAAGGATTCATTATATCAATTAAAAATGATTGATTAATCAATACTAACCAATTAAATAATGAACTAAATTTAGAGAAATGTGAAGTTGAAAAAGTTTTGAATTGTTACCTACATTTTTTGGTGACAAAATGCAGGACAACACATTTATATCAAATTGTGGCATTTTTTGGAAATATATTGAAAGACAATAGTCTTGGGTGATTTCATATTAGTATTGTCCTAGAGTTTGTGGGCAACAAGGAGTATTTAATTGCATGCCACAAGTTTGATGTTATGCCATGACTTAACTGTTCATAATCAGCATTATAGATTTCATCCAATTGTTTGTGAAAAATGTCTATTGGTTGTAGATGCACATTTTACATGTAGAGATCATATGTATGCATTCAAATGGTCAAAATGGATTGCATTTATATTTCACTAATATATAATGTGCAAGTATCATTTTAGAAGTAATATTTACTAATATGTTTTGAATTAAAACTCAAAAATTAAATTAAACTATATAAGTCAATATAGTCACTTAAGTGAAAAATTAAAAAGCAACTCAACTTAAAAACATAACATAAAGTTCTCTATAGTTACTTTAATTGAAAAAGCAAAATGATAAAAGTAACTTGAAAACATAACGTAAAGTGAAATTATGTTATATTTTTCAAAAAATGCATGTCAACTTTAAAATATAACATGATATTTTAATTTGTGTAGTTGCACCTAAAAGGTCCATTTTTTGAGCACTAAAATGGTCATATGTTTTGATTGCCAACTCCGATTAAGCCCTAAGATAGATTGAATCAAAGAGAAAATCGAAAGCAATGACTTGAACAAAATCAAAGGACCAAAAGTCAATAAGCACACACTCAAAATGAGAAAAAGGACGTTGAAGGCTTAAAAAATCAAGCATAGGTTCAACAAACAAAAAAACTAAAAAGACTTGACAAAAGCCTTCATTAGAAGGATTCATTATATCAATTGAAAATAATTGATTAATCAATACTAACCAATTAAATAATGAACTAAATTTAGAGAAATGTGAAGTTGAAAAAGTTTTGAATTGTTACCTACATTTTGTGGTGACAAAATGTAGGACAACACATTTATATCAAACTATGGCATTTTTTGGAAATATATTGAAAGACAATAGTCTTGGGTGATTTCAGATTAGTATTGTCCTAGTGTTTGTGGGCAACAAGGAGTATTTAATTGTGTGCCATAAGTTTGATGTTATGCCATGACTTAACTGATCATAATCAGCATTATAGATTTCATCTAATTGTTTGTGAAAAATGTCTATTGGTTGTAGATGCACATTTTACATGTAGAGATCATATGTATGCATTCAAATGGTCAAAAATGGATTGCATTTATATTTCACTAATATATAATGTGCAAGTACCATTTTAGAAGTAATATTTACTAATATGTTTTGAATTAAAACTCAAAAATTAAATTAAACTATATAAGTCAATATAGTCACCTAAGTGAAAAATGAAAAAGTAACTCAACTTAAAAACATAACATAAAGTTCTCTATAGTTACTTTAATTGAAAAATCAAAATGATAAAAGTAACTTGAAAACATAACATAAAGTGAAATTATGTTATATTTTTCAAAAAATGCATGTCAACTTAAAAATATAACATGATATTTTAATTTGTGTAGTTGCACCTAAAAGGTCCATTTTTTGAGCACTAAAATGGTCATATGTTTTGATTGCCAACTCCGATTAAGCCCTAAGATAGATTGAATCAAAGAGAAAATTGAAAGCAATGACTTGAACAAAATCAAAGGACCAAAAGTCAATAAGCACACATTCAAAATGAGAAAAAGGACGTTGAACACTTTAAAAATCAAGCATAGGCTCAACAAACAAAAAAACTAAAAAAACTTGACAAAAGCCCTCATTAGAAGGATTCATTACATCAATTAAAAATGATTGATTAATCAATACTAACCAGTTAAATAATGAACTAAATTTAGAGAAATGTGAAGTTGAAAAAGTTTTGAATTGTTACCTACATTTTGTGGTGACAAAATGCAGGACAACACATTTATATCAAACTGTGGCATTTTTTGGAAATATATTGAAAGACAATAGTCTTGGGTGATTTCATATTAGTATTGTCCTAGAATTTGTGGGCAACAAGGAGTATTTAATTGCATGTCATAAGTTTGATGTTATGCCATGACTTAACTATTCATAATCAGCATTATAGATTTCATCCAATTGTTTGTGAAAAATGTCTATTGGTTGTAGATGCACATTTTACATGTAGAGGTCATATGTATGCATTCAAATGGTCCAAATGGATTGCATTTATATTTCACTCATTTTCTTGGATTCCTTAGTAATCATTGCTAGTATTTAAACTTCATTTAAAACCATTTCAATAAGAAAATACAATATGAAAATAAAAGACAATGAGGTAGAGGTTTCATGCAAAGTGTTTGACAATATATCAAACATTTATAAAGTAAAGGAATTTTTTGTTTATCAGAGTTAGAACCAATAGGGGCTCTTGTAGTGGTATTAGAGAAGTTTTTTGCCATCCTATTAGAGGGGGGAGGGGAAACATTAAGTGCACACATTTAATTTTGAGTGACCAACACTCTTGCAGTTGTTTCATTTATGGAAATGTCTAAGAAAATAATTAGACAGTGAAACCAATTGAATTGCATGACTTTTCAAGAAATGCTCAAATTCCATAATGAAAAACTTGGACAAGATTAAGCAAAATAAAAAAAGGATAGATGAATTGATTTCAAACCCAGTAACCATAGATAGTTTAGCATAGTTTATGACATCCATTTTTAAGGGGATTGTATCACAAAATATTAAGGAAAAGAAACAAGAGGTCTCTATAAGTGAAATATCTAGGGATCTTTACAATGAACTTTCAATAGATAGTGACTAGCATGTAGTTGATCCGATGGAGATCAAAAAATAGACCTACATTAAGGAAGAAGTGGGCACTCATCGTTCTGATTTTAATGATAGTGTTTTCTTGTTTGAGCATAATGATGATGTTGATGACAAGGTCAATGTGGAAGATGTAATGTGTGTCTCCTTGAATCTTGACTCGCAAAATGGGAGTGTCATTTTTTAGGATTGCATGGAAAATATGAGCAATAATAATTCTGATTTTTGTGACAATGGTGAATTATATTTGCATCCACATGAGATAGAAGAGGTTTTATAGGTGGATGATGGTGGTAGTTGTGATTTGGGTACTATTGATGTTATTTATGAGGATGGATTATGCTCCAGGGAATCCCATTTTTCATATTAGATTATAGGAAATGATTTAGAGAATCCTTAGGTTGGTTATACATCCTACGATCACAACTTGCAGGGACTTACAATTACCTGGAAGTACGAGGAGACTGTAGCAACAACTTTCACTCTATCAATGAGCCACTTGTTGAGGTGCTTAGTAGTAGTACCTCAGTTGTTGTTGTGTGAGGAGATGATAGCACACACAATGTTATTTTTCATGAGGTGAGTGATGTTGATATAGTTTCATATCACAGTGCGGACTGTGTTAGAGAGCATACATAGGTATCAAGGAGTATAAAGATGAAATTTGATCAGGCAATTGAAGGTGAGTGATAGTTAGATTGCTACAACCATTGAGCATTATGATGCTTCCCATTAGATATTATCCATATTTAGTTGGGTTACTCTTATGCTAAATGAGCATGGTGATAGTGGTGTTTCCCTTGTAGAAATACATTCACTACAAGAAGTTGTTAGGATAATGAAACATAATTACTTGCAATTATTAGCTGACAAGGACTACCTTCTCGAATGGGTGTACACTTTTTCACAATGAGTTGATTGGAAAAGAAGAGGAGGTATACTAACTCACTCATGAGCTTGAGATGACTATAGGGATGTTGGAGAGTACCCAATTGTCTCTTTGAGAGTCACAATTACAATTAGATGAGGTTACTATGGAGTTGATCCAAGTAAAATCTTCACCATC
Organism: Cupressus sempervirens; assembly: GCA_028749045.1. Lineage (NCBI taxonomy): Eukaryota > Viridiplantae > Streptophyta > Pinopsida > Cupressales > Cupressaceae > Cupressus > Cupressus sempervirens. The sequence continues at coordinate 674,150,526 of CM053784.1, read as the reverse complement.
TACAGATTTTGTTTGGCTTTCTACAATGATCGTCGATGGTGTATTGATATCTAGAGTTTAGGTGAGGATGTGGCTACAACCATTACAGAGTTAGGTGTAGTAGTTTTAGATGAGATGAGTACTTTGGTTGAGAGTTGTAGAGAGCCTCTTGTATTAGGTTCTAGTCTAGTAGCCAACACATTGTCAAATGATGCAAGACATGTTATTGAGAGCCCTTCTGTGGTAGTGGTGGATACTCCAAAGAGTTGTGTTGGTAGATGGTACTATTCCATCTTCATAGAGGGTTGATCTAGTGTTGTTTGGTTGGGAGTATGAATCGTGTTGAATTTTTTTCCCTCTCTTGAAAGAAAATCTTTTACACCATCTCATGCAACAAATGGTGGTGGACATATAGTTGTGTCACCATATCAGAGGGATCCATTGTGGATTTCAATTAAACAAACACATTCATTGACTACCTTTTTGAGAGTCTAGAGTTTCAAGAAGGACCCTACAGAGTCACCAAGGCTATACTCTCATGTGAGGTTCTTGTGGTATTTGGCATTATGTGGGAGAAATTGTAGAAACTTTTATTACAATGATTCCTCACAAGGATTTTGTGGTTGGGTTTGCAAAAAAGGTTACCATAGACCACACCAAATTAGTTGTTCGGGGTCATATATTATATCCTTCTTCTAATTCCCTAGTTATTAGTGAAGATCCATTGACAGAGAAAGTCGTTTATCTTAACTACACACTGATGAATGCTCATCATTTCTCTTTTGGTCCATATGTAGAGGACTTGGTTATGCATCAATGTGGATGGGCTCCGAGATCATACCATCCTTTATGGGATGGGTATATGCCATCTTTAATTGATGGAGTTAATAGTTGCAAGTTGGTGGGAGACTACTTGCAGAGTCAAAATATCCATGGTTGTTTAGAGGAGGATGGATATCATGGTTTTGATATAGACACCCTTACGAGTTCTTATTTGTGTAGTACAATTGGATTTCACACCCATGAGGGTCTAGTAGAGTGTCAAAGGAGATTGGGTGTAGCTAGTGATACAAAATATTCTTACCTTCCTGTGATAGGTGTGTGAGATTATTCTTTTTAGAAGGATTTGATTCAAGATTTGGGATTGAGGCATATTTTGCTGAACACTATTCAATGTGTTGTGGGACCCTTCATGTGTAATGTGGTTCTAGTTTGGCTTCATTGAAGAGTACTACAATGTGTACATGGTGTGGGTTACTAGTGGTTTACTTTTGATCCTCATGTACATGGTCCATTTCAGATGCATAGTCTATGCACAAAGTTCAAACGGATGGATTTTTGTTTACCTCTGTGTAGTTGTGGTTATGTTGGTGCTGCAAATGTTTTTCAGTGTGGGAATAGTTCTTAGTCTTCATTTGGTCTTCCGGTACAGTGAGGTTTCTTTGTAGCCGTGATTGCTTGGGGACAACCAATCTCGAGGCGGGGGGGCAAACTGTAATGTCCTCATTTTTTCTAGCATTAGAGTTTGATGGATTAGCCTATTATTATGACCCTTGTAAGTAATCATTGTAGAAAGAAGGCCTTCTAAGGTAGAGGATTGGATAATGGAGGTTCTTGTCTTCTCCAAAATTTGGTATGTTCCAATTTGGTCTTCATTTGGCTCATAGTTTGAGGTTGATAGAGATGTACCCTTACTATTTTGGTAAGGAAGTTGAATGCATAGAGGTAACGTTAGTTGACCTCCAGGTTTAGATAGAATAGAGAGATAATGAGTATTTGATGAGATACTGAAATTATAAAGGCATAAATGATTATTTATTAATGGTTTTATTATAAAATTATGTTATTAACTTGAAAACGTTGAAAGAGGTCAAGGACATTATTAATGTGCATTAAATATATCATTAAACCAAGGAGGATATAATTTTATATGATAAAATTATTTGTGCATCTAAAGGCAAATGTATATAAGTCATTAGTGTGACTTATTGGAGAAGCCTTAGGAAATTGAACCTCATGAAAGAATTATGAAGAGACAAAAGTGAAAATGGATTTGATGATGCTATTGTCAATTTCTTTTGATAATTTGCGAAGAGAAGATTGGAGACAGAGGTTTGAGATTTCAAGCTTGATGAATTGTTAATTCTTCTAAGTTATTCAACATAGTGAATTGGTGAAACACCCAATGAATTATGCCAAGTGTTGGCTTCATCTAGAGGCCAAGAATGAATTTATTATTGCACAATTAAGGGTTTGAATACTTAATTGTTATTTTCCAAAACAGTTTGCAAAGGTTAAGAATCTCTTTATTGCAGATTGCAGCCATTGTATGGCCTATGTTTGGTATTTTCCTAGGTTGCACAAGTACATGTACCCACAACCCTGGGACGCATACTCACCTATGCAAGTATCAAGTACTTAGTGGAGAGTGTCATAGCTAAGGACCTTGATTAAGATTTCTAATTTTTGTTTTGGTTTTTGTTTGCATATTAGCTTGTTGTTTGGAACTTTGATCTAATACTTATCAAAAGTAAATGTTTTTTATTAAGGAAAATAGGATTTAACAAGATTTACTTTTTTATTAAAAGTAAATGTTATCACTATTCAAGTTAGAAGTTTATCATTTGCAATATGTCATTCTTATGATTTTTTATCATCTTTTTTAACTTCTCCTTTTCCGTTATGGCATCGAAACGTTTATCATTTATCATTAGTACAGACATATTGTAAATCTGAAACTGATAACAATACATTACATTTGCAAACTTATAAGTGTTCTAGTTTTGAAAAACCATTGTCATGACTCATAATTTCATATTTCTATAAATATTAAATTATATTAAAGAATGATGTATCCAAGTACCCCTTCTCCTATTTTTAGAAATAATCATACACGCAAACATACCAGTACCCTAAACAACCATGTACCCGTCCCCGTGCAACCTGGGTATTTTTAGAGAGCTACATGCCATTTAGAGGCATCGACATTCATTTAGAGGGCAGCATTAGGGAGCAAAGAGGCCTGTTTTAACCTAGAAGTGCCTACGTTACATGATTAAGAAGACATATTCAATTTCTAAGAGCGGCTATCCATTTGTGGGCTCCATTATACCTGCGTTACATTCAGGTACTGCCATTTATATCAGATTGCGACATTGTGTGGAAAGTTTTTGAAAGTCAAGAGCGATGGCTTAATTCATATCAGTATTGTCCTGGAATTTGCAAGCAATAAGGTATCTTCAATTGCATGCTATAAGTTTGATGTAATGTGATATCGTAATTGTTCATAATCAGCATAATATCTTTCATGCCAAGGGTTTGTGAAATGTCTATTGGCTGTAGATGCACATTTTACAAGATCATAAGTATATACTTAATTGGTAGGATTGCATTTGTATTTCAATTCTTTGCCTGGATTTCTAAATAATCATTTGCTAGATTTAAAATTCATTTAAAACCGTTTAAGCAAGCAAATACAATCTAAAAATAAAAGTTGGCGAGATAGAGGCTTCATGCACGGTGCTTGACAAAATGTCAAACATTTAATTAAAGAAATTTAGTGTTTGTCATAATTAGAAGAAGCAAGAGTTCTTACAGTTGGAAGGAAATGTATATTGAATTTGCAATATTTAGAATTTATCTCCCCGACTTCTTGAAATCTGACGACATGGAAACAATCAGAAAATAATTTCTGCCAGAACTTGATTAAGTTGGAAGGTAGGGTTCAACTTATTCAAGGTTCTTTACAGACTGCATTCCTAGATGATATCCCTTTAAAACTCCAAAACACTTTAAAAGTTGTCACTGCTTTGCAAAGAACTTTTTTATGATACAAAATTGAAAAAACATCAGTTTAATAGCTTGGGAAAAGAAGCTGCCCGACAAAGGATTGTGATGGACTTGGGTTCTGAATTATCCTCTAGATAAACGAAGACCTACAATACTATGGAGAAAAAATGTACATATTAACCATATAGACTGTTAACAAGTGCTCTAGATATTAACTCAGATCAACTTCCCTGAGGATCTGAGTGCATAATTTCATTTGATCCTGCAAATCTGATTCATTACCAATTATAGATGGCAGGAGACAAAGTTCATTTCTGAGTCGATTCTTCATGCTGCACAATAAGCTTAAGAATTTAGAGATCAAACAAAGTATGTCATTCTAGAAAGTGGCCTGATGGGAAGCAGATATATTCCAGAAAACAAAGGCTTTATAGTTTATAGTTATACCAGTTAGGTTATTGGAATGGCCACCCACTACAACCTAGTTTCAGTTTCAAATTTAAAATCAAATCGATAAGAAAGGGCAAATCCTTGTCAGTTGATTACTTTTGAGAAAGTAATCAACTGACAAGGAATGTCTTGAAGTTGCTCATAGGTATGTATTTGAATTTCCTTATAAAACGATATGGATCAAAGCTCACAAACTCATCAGAATAAAAATTTCCAACTTAGGGAAAACTCATCAACCTAAAAGAATATTTAAATTTAAATAGATGGACTGGAATAGACACTATAATGTGTGATCCCACACTACAGTGATTGACAGCAGGAAGAAACTTATACTATTATGTGCCTCAAAATTGAATAACCCCAATTTGTAGTCTGATTTTTACAACCCTATTCACCTAACCTAACCGAGGAGGAGACAAAGTGGTTATTTCCTATGCTAGGCTATTTTTGGAGATCAATGATTTGTACAGTGATCCAACAGAATCCTATCTGCTCATTCAACATTTGTTCTGTTACAGGTGGGCTTGTGAAACTCCAACTAAAGGCCAGGCAAAGTAAATGCTTCCCTCCTTTATTTCATGCCATTCTATAAAGGTGTAGTGTAACCAAGATGACAAGTCAAAATTAAAATATATATTGGATGGTTCAATTCTTATTCAAGAAAGAACGTCAAATATAAAAGAAGTTGAGGTGGAGTTGTCCTATACATCAAATTTCAAGAACCTACTTTTAGTTTTTCTCTGTTTCACAGGGACATGTTCCCTATTATTTTGGACCGTACATGTCTCAGAAATGAAATGGGGATGCGGGGACTGTTGGTTGTTCTTTTTTTCCAGTCAGTCAAGTAAAGGTAAAACACGTTCAAAAAATCATTTTTATTTGATAATTTTCTATGTATTGATCTTCTAAAATGTTTATGGTGAATGGTTTATCAATGTTATGATATGTATATTTGAATTTTTGTCTCTATATATAAAAATCCTATAATTGACGTCTCCTGAAGTCTCATCCTCTAAATTTTGACTTCGACCTGTACTCATACCAGAAACACGTCCCCATCCAAGACGTGTCCACATAAAGAAACTACACTCAATGGTCAATCCTAATTGTTCCTTCCCTCCTATTTATAAGCTATGTATAGAGATCCACCTCTTCCTTTAGGTGTTCTGCGGCCTATCTGGCTGGTGTGAGGAGAATGCATGAGGGGAAGATGAAAATATGGAGAGTAGGGAACAACAAACAAGCATGGTCTAATTTCTCTCTAAGTGCATATATCTATATCTATGTCAGTGTTACTCTAGAGTCGATGCATGTCTGTATATTTATGCGTATGCCTATGTGTGTACATGCATGGCTGTGTCTTTTTGGATGCCCAAAAAAATTGTAGTTAATAAGGCAGATTTGCAGTCATGCCATCCATTCAAGGCTGAGAGATAAGCTTCCTGTAATTAGAAGAAAATAAGAGTCTTTGAGAAACTCAATTTCATCAAATCATTCAGGTGAACAACTTTCTAGTACAAAAGAGACTTGCATAGAGGAGAAAACCACTTTTTGCATCAAGGAGACAAAAGATAAGAAAACGGAGTTGGCAAAATGTGTCTTCATTTTTGTGTATGTATTCAAATAACTACAGTGAGTGGGGTGGATTTTTAGTCACGCCATCTTTCCGATGTCTGCAACAAAAAAAAGATTCATGTAATAAGATCACAAGATTTTGATTTTAGCAGCTCGGTTTCCTCAATTGTCGATTTAGGAAACAACTATATAGTATAGAAGAGACATGCATGAAGAGGCATGGCTACATTTTACATGGAAAAAACAAAAGATTGGGAAATATAATCGGAGTAATGTTTCTGTGTCAAAAGGATTAGAACAGCCCAATTTAGATTGATTTCCATGGCAGGGTTATTAGTGGTTATCCGAGAGGTATGGGAAGGATTTTTACCATGGTTGTGGCGGTTTGTTCTTCCACCCCAAGATGTATAGGACCATAGTTCACAATATTGCAGATATATCTGTGATAAGACTATTTATAATGATTTAAATTTTTTAAAAAAATTGGCTCCTGAAAAAGTAATATCAATTTATCGCGGATAAGTTATCACCGAGAAGTTTCAAACAATCGCAGAGAACCTTGTAAAACATCAGTGATATTTCTCTATTTTGTTCCAATAAATAGCAAACTTATCACCAGAGGCCGCAGGGATGACCTAGAAAAATGCAAAACACATTTTTTGATTGGAAAAACACTTTTGGAAAGAGAGAGGGCAAAGAGGTGAAAGAAGGTTTTATTAAGAGTGGAAAAACAGATTTTTATTGGAAATACAGATTTTAAGTTCCCAAAAAGTTGTCATTTTGTTTTACTATGTATAGAACAATAGATTATGATGGATGAGAAAATCAGTTGCAATCTTTCTTCATTGTAATCTAATGCTTGGTCATCTCTTGTAGGCCTTCATTTCAGGAGAAAATTAAAAGCCTACTTTTTGGATCTTTTGCTAGAAGACATATATAGACTGTTTAGAGTGCCCAAAGTTCATTAATTTCATTTCTGCACTAAAATTGAGATCTTTGGGGTTTGTTAGGTCTAGGAAGGTGTAACAAAGCCTTCAATGTCTTGTACAAATAGTTAAGAGTAAAGGCGTGGGTATTGGAAGATTGTAACATTTTAGAAGTTATGGAACTGTAAAAAGTTTAGAACTAATCGTAGTAGGAAAGTTTTGATTAGGAAAAAGTAGGTTTGAAGGGAACCCAAAACTCCAAACAAAAAGAAACAAAGTCAAGAACTGGTTTTACAGGGACCAATAATCTAGAGTTTCAAGGAAAAATTCAAAGGCTGGTTTTACAAGGACCATCAACCAAGTCAAGTTGGTTTTACATGGACCAACAATTAACATGATTCAACAAAAACAACAGAGGCCAAAAGACCAGAAAAAAAATAGAGACAAAAACTTAAACCAAGTCTTAATAACTCGATCTAAGGACAACGACCTCTTTGAGAGAGTCTTGAATGCTCTTCATAGGGATCTAGAGGTCAGCTTTCTTAGTACTTTGTTTGGTGCACCTACTTGGACCACTAGCTAGCATCGGAGCATTACTAGTCGAAGTCACTTCATCCGGAGAGGCTTTCCCTATTGATGTTGTAGCAGCCAGGATGGACAAAGTAACACCCTACATTCCCATTTCGCTATCCTTTATCAATTTTATTAGGGAAGCTTCGTACTCCTAAAGTTTAGTTGGGATGTTCCCGACCAGAGCTTCCAACTTCGTTCGCTTCTTGCTTTCCTCATCCAGATTCTCCTGTAAACTTAGGGACTTTTCTTGCAAGGAAGAAAAATGGAGTTTTTAAATTTCATTGTACATTTAATTATCCAGCTCCATCCCAATATTGGCTCTGTTTTTGGCCTTTTTCAAAAATTCTAGTACATTGTCATAATCTTTTGAATCCTAGGCATCCTCAAAAACTGCATTCGGTTGAGGCATTTCCTTGAAATCCTGGGTGGGGGCAGTGGGTATATCAGGATTGGTATCAACATGGCCGTTATTGGCCAAAGAGGTGTCAGCAGACACAGGGTCAAGGGTAAGGGTAATAATTACAGAGGTCACAGTTAACTCTATTTCTAGAATTTTGGAGGTCTTGTTGATGGCCTCAACTATGCCTTTAGTACTAGTTTCCTTTGAATCATTCAAACTCTCCTTTTTAACCAGAATTCACAATCCTCATTGATGGTAGCATCTTTGGTCTTTAGACTAGAGAAAACCCTTTTAATTCTTTTATGCTTTAAGGAGGGGACAAAATCCTTACCCTTATAAGAAGATTGCTTACCATGATTGTTGATAGTGCTTGGGGAAGAAAGTGGAGAATCATTAGCCAAGGTATCATCCAGACTTAAAACAACATCCTTGTTCTAAGAAGAGCACCCATCACTCACAATCTAGGCCGTGTCTTTGTCCAGGGGATCTTTGACATCCTCCAAATCATCTGAGTTGTGCTCAAAGTTTGTTTCCATTGCCAGGGCATGTTGACAGCTACTTTTTTTTTAGCAAAGAGTCGCCACCAATATCCTTTTTGCTTTCCAAACCTTCCTCTTCCCTCTTCCTTTTTGCTACTAGAAATAGAAATAGAGTGAGCAGGGGTACTGTCACAGAAAAATTCAGTGATAAGAAGGATGAGACTATCATGGATAATAGGTCTAGAATCCTTTTGCTTGTGGGTTTTAAGCCCAAAGAGGAGAGAATTCACCAAGTAGAAAGGGAAGGAAATTCTTTTCTTGTAGTGGAAATGATTCAAAAAATGATAGAGATGAACTTTAGAAACCTTACCATCCAAAATGAAATACATACGCACACAAGTGAGAACCTCCTGCCATATATCCTTGATTTGAGCAAGGTCATAAAAATTACCAACCATTACCAATTTTGCATCCTCCTGATCAGATTTGGAAAAGCGCTTGACAGCCTCATCGAAAGCTTTTCTCTGCTTAAAAAATTGCATTCCTTCATTCGGCAACCTAGTGACTTCAGCAATGAAATCAACATTAATGGTGAATTGTTTGCCATAGAGATTCACCTTATCACCATCACAAGCTTTGTAGAAGCTATCCGTCACATGAAGTTTGTAACAATGAAGCTTCTTAATGAAACTGGTCACCTTTCCTTTCTCAAGCTCATGTCAAACATCTTTCTTCTTTTTTTAGTTGTGGCACTTCTCAAGTTCCAATTTTTTCGCTTCCCCACCCATTTTCACAAAGAGAATTTCTTGTAGGATGTTGTGATTGAAAAGAAGAAGAGAAAAGCATCAAGAAATGATCTATGTATTACCTCTCGAAAGCCCAAAAAATACCCATAATTTGTGTGAGGTTCTAACAAACATGCAAGCACAAAAACCATTCCATTTAAAATAAAAAATGGAGGCATTAATGATTTGATATGAGGAGGTTATGGACATATCAAATATTGATTTTCTCTTCACGAGATATATTTTTCTTGAATAATTACCTTTTACTCTTAATACATCATCCATATTTAGCTGGTCAGTCCATGTGACAATATCATTACTTTGAACTGCTAGGTTGGCCATCCAATCTACTAGTGTGTTCGTCTCATGGTAGTTATGAGAAATGAACACATTATGAAAAAAGTTGAGGTCTTCTTTACTTTCATTGAGGAGGTTAGAAATATTCCAAGGCAGGTCTTGCTTATTGTTTAGGATATTGACAATATTCCTAGAGTCACCTTCTAGCAAGAGGTTCCTGCAACCAGTATCCTTAGCCAGGTTGATCATGTAATGGGCCCCTGCCATCTCAACTTTATGACTTGAGGGCCCATTTGGTGAGCGGAATAGGAATACATATTCTGGAATAGAACGTATTCCTGTTCTCCGTTTGGTTCAGCCAATATTTGATGGGAATTCGCAGACCCAAAAATTTATGTTTTCTAAAATTAAAAAAAATGGAATAGGAATACGTATTCCAATAACACCTATTTTGGTGGAATTGCAAAACCCCATTTTTGGGCTAACAATGGAATACGTATTCCATTTTTACTTCGTATTCCAATCCCGTTTTGGTGCATCTAAATAAGGAATTCAAAATTTTTGGAATACATATTCCTATTCCGCTCACCAAACAGGCCCTGAAGTTATACCAAGGGGAATAGCCTGAGCCCTTGTGATGTTGCAATTGCAATCCCTTATGACACCCCCATAGCTAGCCTTGTTAGGGTTCTCTTTGGAGGCCCCATCAAAATTAGCCTTTATCCAACCATTGGGAGGAGATAACCAAATGTCATTCTCCCTCAAATTGTCCTTTTTAGCTATAAAATTTTGACCAAGATGCTCCATGTTGAGATTAGTTGAGGGACCAAATGAGAAATAAAATTCTCCTTTAAGTTTCTGATTTTTTTTTTACCTATGAGCCAGGAGAGGGTGTTTGTATCTCGAAATATTATGTCATTCCTTTCTTTCCATAAGCCCCATAAAATGTTGGGAAAAGAGTACCACCAGAGGGTGCTAACAAGTTCTCCTCTGAAGGGACAACACTAGCTTAGAAAACTATCTACAAGATTATCCTAAAAGGTCCATTGAATTTCCTAGAAATTCAAGATTTCCTTCCAAATATCCATAGCATAACAACAATGAAGAAATATATGGTTGACAAATTCCATATCCTTCTTGTAAAGACAATACCAATTGGTAATAGTCATCCTTCTTTTTCTAAGATTTTCAATCATGAGAATTTTGTTTTGTAGAGCAATCCAAAAGAAAATCTCAATCTTAGGAGTTAAACCTTTGGTCGAGGCTTTAACCCAGGGGATATCCATTCTCTTCTAAAAAAAAAGGGAGGAAACTTTGAAGTTACCACTTAGATGAAGAGCCTAGATGATTTTGTCTTGGGAGTTGGGATCAATACAGGTAGAGAAAAGAGAGATTTGGATTGGCTGAAGATTGATATCTACAGCAGTAAGATCCACCCATCTAATGTTATCCCAGTAGTCACTAACTTTATCTTTGAAGTTGGCTTTGCAGAACTCAATGATATGAGCATTATTGTAAAACAAGTTTAGGGGAGAATCCAATAACCAGCCATCCTCCCAGAAGCAAATAGTTTTACCATCAGCCAGCTTCCATTTACAACCTTTGGTTAGGATATTATTTGAAATTTGGACAACTTTCCAAATGGAAGAAACATTCTATAAATGATCAGCAGATAGGAAACTATTCAAAGTGGGAGAGTGCTAAAGATATTTACTCTTCTAGATTTTACTCTAGTCCCTGTCTTCATTGAAAAATCTCCCGCCTTGTTTAGCGAGGAGAGCTTTGTTCATTTCTTTGATAGGTCTAATGCCCAATCCTCCAAGATTCTTTGGTTTGCAAATAGAGTCCCAAGCAATGAGAGGAAACCTTTTTTTATTCTCAATCCCAGACCATCAGAAATTTCTTTGAATTCTCTCCATAGCTTCAGCATACTTAATCGACATTTTGAACAAACTAAGAGCATATATGGAGAGACTTTGGAGGCAAGATTTGAGAAGAACAATTTTGCAATCCTGACTCAACAAAGTTCCCTTGTAGCCTGCAATTTTTTTGTTATGTTTGTCAATGAGCATCTCCCAAAAAAGTTAGGCAGTTTGGAACAAAGGGGAAGGCCCAAGTATAAACCAGGGAAGGCATCAATGCCACAACCCAAAATCCTAGAGATTTTATTTTTTCTCTCTAGAGGAGTATTCATATAGAAGATAGAGCTCTTCCCCTAGTTGATAAGTTGACCAGAGGCTTGAATATATAGATTTAAGGCATTCTTATAACTCCAAGATTCCTTCATGGTGGCTAACCCCATCAGAATTGTATCATCCACGAACTATTCATGAGAACTAGCATTGGGAAAGGAAGAGGGACAAAGGCCATGGATGCTACCTTGAGCATTGAGATGCTTGATGTGTCTTCCTTGAAACTCTACTAGAATAGTGAATAAGATGGAGAAATGTGATCCCTATGCCTGAGCCCTCTACATAGAGAAAAGAAGTTAGAGGAAGAACCATTGAATAGGACAGCTAGGGAGGCTGTCGAAACAAGCTAATAAATGAGTTGGATGCATCTTTTACCAAAACCAAAGGACTTTAAAATCTTAAATAAGAAACTCTAGTCCACATGATCATAAGCCTTAGGAAGATCCAACTTCATGAGGAACCCTTGGTTGTGAGAAGCCACCATAGAATGGATATTTTCATGTGCAATAATAATTGAGTCTAGAATTTGACGGCCTGAGACAAAGCCACTCTGTTCAGGGGATATGATATCTAGGAGAATAGCAAGGATTCTTAGGGTAAGGAACTTGGAGATGATTTTGTAAACAAAGTTACAAAGATTGATGGGGCGGAAAGCAACTGGAGTGTTAGCCCCCACCTTCTTAGGAATGAGAGCAAGAATGGTGGAGTTAAGCTCTTTTAAGAGGCATCTGGCTCCAAAGAATTCCTTGACAGCATCACACACATCTTTGCCAACAATGTTCCATTTCTTTTGGAAAAAAAAAGATCAGGAAACCATCAGGGCCTGGCACTTTGTCACCTTCAAAAGAGAACACAACTTTATGAATTTCAGAAGCAGAGGGGATTGCAACTAAAACAAAATTTTGATGGTTAGAAATGATGGAAGGAATATTTTCCAGCAAGACCTTGGCTAACATCACAAAAATTTTGGTCAAACAAGAGAATGGATGAGAAAAAATCCTTCATTTTGGTAGTTATATCATCCTCATTAGTGAACTCTTGTTGATCAATCTTGAGACTAGAAATTCTATTAGTTGCTCTGTGCTTCAAGTTTGTTATGTGAAAGTATCTAGAGTTACGCTTCCCTTCCTTAAGCTAGATAGGCCTAGATCTTTGCTTCTAGTATGACTCTTCAAAGGAGATGGCATTATGGAGTTTAAAAATATTTTTGCTTTCCTCTTTGATTAGCTCATTCGAGTAACCAACAAGTTGAACTTTCTCTTGGGTCATCTGAAGGTCCTTTTGGACAACTTCTTTTCTTTTTTAAATGTCACCAATGAAAGACTTGTTCTGGACTTTAACTTTGTCTTTGACTATTCTAAATTTTTTAGCAATTATGTATATGGCACTACCATCTACATTGGTTTTCCACCAAGTGTTACAGACATCATTGAAATCCTTGTGTTGCATCCACATTTCTCAAATTTTAAGGGAAAATGTCTTTTTTGACCAATTGGATCAACAATAAAGACAAGGGGGAAATGGTCTGAAGCAATCTTGGAAATGGACAACAGAGAACAATTCCAATCCTGAATCTAGTTATTTGAGGCCAACAATTGTCAAGCCTAGCTTGAATGCAGTTCTGACCAGTCCTTTTATTATACCCAGTAAACTCAATCACTTTTAGGTCAAAGCCAATAAGACCTTCATGGCTAATAAAATCCATAAGGCCTATTCTACCATCCAGATAAGTAGTATTACCTCTCATTTTCTCATAGTCATAAAGTGGAACATTGAAATTGCCCACGAAGAGCCAATTAGGTTCAACAAAATTATTCTTCAGTTCCTTAAGATTAGACCATAAAGAATTCCTAGCTCTGGCAGTGTTAGGAGCATAGATGTTGACTAAGATCCAATCATAGTTAAGATTTATATGATGGAACTTAACCATAGTAAAGTTTTTATTCTCCATGAGAGTGGTACTAGTGATATAAGATTCATTCCAAAGAATAAGAGTTCCACTAGAGGCACCTTCAGCACTTCCAGTAGCCAAACCACAATGCTTAAAAAGTTTAATTTTTTTTTACCTTTTCTTTAGACATTTTGGCTTCTTGAATAACAAGAATGTCAAGTTTGTGGTCCCTAGTAAGATTTCTAACAACTTCCATTTTATGAGGACCATTTAGTCCCCTTACATTTTAGGTGATGAACTTCATATTTTTCTTGGGGAAAATTGAAGGATGGTAGTCTATTTACCATATGCAATATCCTGCACGCTCTCCTAAGCTCTAATAATCAAATTTCCTTTCCTCCCCCTTTTTTTGGGTGAATTGCATGCAACAATGAAGGGTGAGAAACCAACATCTATTTTTTTGCTTCTGGTAGCTATAATAGGAGTCAAAAAAAACCCTCCAAATTTCTTAGGATTAGCCTTCTTATTTGCCTTGGTAGGCTTAGACTCCTTTTTGGCTTACATCAGCATAAACTGGGGGTAGAATCAATAATGGCTAGGCAGAAAGATCTACAGATTCAAAGTTCGGCCTAAGGAAATGATTCTCAAAGGATGAGAGAAGACCCGATATTGGGTTTAAATCAGAGATACCAAAAGGCACAAGTGAGAGCTTCATCCCAATGCCCAATACCAAATGATTAGTCCTTACAACAAGAACATCCAAGTGGAAGATATCACTAGATGGTTCAACAGAGGTCTCCCATCCAGTGTCCAAATCTCACTCATTTGTCAAAGAGTCCTCCATAGAAGGGGTCAAGGTACATCCAACACCCTCTTGCTCGACCCTAGCTTGAGAGATTGACATCCGAATTAACCAAATCTTGGGAAACAACACCTTCCAAAAGTGTCATTTCAGTACTCAAGGAAACCAAAGAGTTCAAGTGTTGATCCTTGAGAGAGGGATCTGAAGAGGTATCTTCAGGATCAGAAGCTTTTGCTAAAGCTATTTTTGGCCTCCATACCATTTTTTGCTTGTTTTCCTTTGTCTACTTCTTCTAATGACCTTTAATCTTCCTAAAAGAGGAATTTTTGTCAGCTTGGGGGGTGGGGGTGGGGGTGGGGGGGGGAGGGGAGGGGGTTACTCTTATTTTTAGTTTTTGGGCACACCTTCGCCCAATGACCCACTTTTCTATAGATGAAGCAAGCTCTAGACATATCTTCAAATTCCAGGTCCTAAGACCATGTGCCAGATTTGGAGACAATGTCAATCTTAGTCAAGAGATCTTTCATTTGATCAACTTTGACACAAGTTTGAGCATAGACAAGCCTAGCTTTAGAAGTTGTTAGATGATCAATTGCAAGGAGACTCCAAAAAGATTCTGCCAAACCCTTGAAAATATCCTCATTCCAGAATTCCATTGGGAGACCTAGGAGTCTAACCCATCTCAAAGTTGAAAGAAAAAAGTTATCAAAGAGGTCGATATTGGGTTCCCACTTCTTCACAGTAAGAGTGTAGTTACCAAGTTGGCATGGGCCCCCACATAGGACCAAATCTCTATCCTCATGGTATGTGAAGGTAAAGGACAAGAAACCTTTTTGCATGGCTGCTACATTTGCATGACCATGAAAATCTTTTTTTTCCCCCACCAACAGTATGATGTTGTCAATAGATGGTCTAAGGCCCATGAACTTCCCCACTAGGGTAAGATTCGTCAAGGAAATGGAATGGTCAAAAAGGGGATATGGGACACAGATTTGAAATTCCCCTTTTTCCTAGCTAGAAGAAATCTTAACAGGAGGAAAAGAAGACTTACCCAATGGAATCTTACCAAAGAGTGAAGCCTAATCTTTTCTTTTTTTAGGCACTTGATTCTTAATGCTAACAAGTTTTTCTTTGGTAGGTCCAGTGGAGGACAAAAGTGGTGCTCCCCAAGGAGAAGGGGGACCTGCAGGACTCTTGAGGAGCTTCCAGAATCCACTCGATGAGAGTTCTCAGGCATTTTGTTGTATCCCAATATTTTGGTCTTCCCCTTTTCCACCTCTTCCTATTGACACATATCATAGTCCTTTTCCACCGGACATTCTTTTGACTGACCCTTCCTTTGATTGTAGATAAGATCCCCATGACCATTGTCCAAAAACTTTTTCCTGCCTAGATCGCTCAGTCCGCCCAGACCGCTAATTCAAATTTTTACTTAGTGTTATGTAAGACAAATGTATGGTAGTAGGAAAGTTGATGGAGAGGTGTAGTAGGATATTTTGAGAAGGGAATGAACATGGGCATAGAGAGGTGGCTTATGTGTTCTAGTTCAATTTTTAAATTTAAGCTCCAATGTTAAAGGAAGCTAGTGCTCTCATGTGAACAATAACTTTTGTATTCTCTATTTTGTGCATAAAATATAAGTTAATAAGTCAAAAATATTCTAAAATATTTTTAAAACAAAAATATTACATTAAAATATTTTGACAAGTGGCATGAAGCATTCTTGTGGAACAATTTCTAGACCCGCGCCTTTTTCACTCACTTGAAAGTAGGGGCTCCTATTTTTTAGAAGAAGATTATGAATAATCAAAATAAAATTTTATTCATAAGACCATCATCTTCCTCAAAAATAGATCTTAAGCCTCCCTCATGAACCCCTCCCTTAGTCTTCCTCCACTATCTTCTAGTCCTTGCCAAAATGAACATTACAAGAGAACAACTTGGATTGGAATATTTAAAATAATATATAAATTCTTCTTTTAGTCATGACTCGGTGAAAATGTTTTGAAGGAGGACTTAATGGTGTTTTATAATGAATCTTAAACATTTTATACACAAATCTTAGAGTGAATCATATACTCAAAAAAATATTTGTTGTCGTTGAGCCATGTCATGAGAAGCAAGGAAAATTTGTGATATTATTCATTATTACTTATGAGAGAGAGGAAAGATGGACATGAATTGATTCAGAGCACATTGCTGATCTTGCACATGAATTCTGCAATGTTTAGGAAGGGCATACAAAATGTTGACACTTGTTTTGTGGGAAAATCCAAATATTGCAATCCACAATCCCTTACAGCTCAATACCACCACAAGAAGCTATAATGTCACCATACATTATGAAATCCCTAACCTTAAGCCTTTTTATACAATTTTTTGTTGCTTACAAAATTAGGGCTAGAATAAGTCATCCAATAGAAAAATAGTAACCAACGCCTTTTATAATATAAGGTCATTTTTGGCTTCCTCTCGTGGGGGCATTGCCCCTTGACCCCACCCTATACTATGACAGGGAGAGCACTTGGGGTGCTGCCCTAGGACCCCGCAGGGGCACTACCCCCAAACCCCCATAGAAATAAACTAAGGAGAAACTATGCTGAATAAACTTCTGAGTCTGATTAGGCTCCACATCACAACAATCTCCCACTTAGAAACTGATCATAGCATCAGTAAACTTGTAGCTCCCACTAGAATATCAAACCACCCTAGACTCTACTATTCTTTTATTACTACCTTGGTAAACATATATGTTGGATTATCATCTGTATGTATCTTCTCCAGCTTTAATTGTCCATCATCCAAAACTGACCAAATGAAATGGTACCACAACTGTATGTGTTTTGTCTTTGAATGTAGAGTAGAATTCTTCACAAGATGAATTCCTTGAATAAATAATTATCCCTCTGTGGGTGTCCCAATTCTTTCATGAAGAATTGAAACCATATCATCTCCTTGGTTGCCTCTGTAGCATCAACATACTATGCTGCTGTAGTGGATAAAAAATTAACCTTTTGTAACTGAGAAACCCATCTCGTTGCTGCCCCACCAATAGTAAATACATAACCTATAGTACTTCACTTGGTATCAATATCCCCTACCAAATCTGAGTCAACATAGCCCTGTAAATCAGTAGTAGAGCCCCCAAAATGTAAATACTTACTCAATGCTCCTCTCAAATATCTAAGAATCCATTTAACTACATTCCAATGCTTAATTCCTGGATGACTCATTTACCTGATAAAAACTCCCACTACATGTGCAATATCTGGCCTAGTACATACCATAGCATAAAACAAGCTTCCTATAGTTGAAGCATAAGATAACTTGGACATCTTAGCCTCCTCTTCTTGTGTCTTTGGACACATCTCCTTAGTCAATTTCAAATGACCAGATAAAAGTGTGTTGACAACTTTAGCATTCTCCATAGAGAAACATTGCAACACCTTCGCAATATAATTTGACATAAGGAGGGTGAAGAACTAGGGCCAAAGGTACACCTAGCTATTCATACCACCTGCACAAAGTCAACATAGTGGAAACAACAACAAATACAAACAACTCGGGGGATAAAGGAAGAAAATGCATTCATTCATATATTCATCTAATGATGAGTTATATTCCTGGTTATAAGGCCTTTTGGGATATGGTCATATACATCGGTTCAATTACAATCTTTGAGGATCAAAACTTCGCATTTTGGTTTCCCTCTAAGCCTCTTTTACCACCCTTCCTCCTAAGACTCTAGCCTAGTATCTTAAATACATGCATGGCCATGAGTCAGCCTATTGTAATACAACAAAATGAACTCTCATATTAAATGCTAGAAAAAGCCACAAGTCGACTCACAGTAGATGCCTAGCACAAAATTTAAATGTAAAGGTCAACTTCAATAGGAAATTGCCCATAGACAACTCGATAATCAAAGACTCCATGAAATACTGACATTCAGCGTCTGAACAAGCTTGGCAACCACAAGAACTTGGCAACTTCAAGAACTCGGCAACCAAAGGAACTTGGCAACCAAAGGACCTCGACAACCAAAGGAACTCGAAAACCAAAGGAACTCAGCAACCTCAGGAACTCAATAATCAAAGGAACTCGGCAATCTTAGAAACTCAACAACCAAAGGAACTCAACAACCTCAGGAACTCAACATCAATTAGGAAGCTTGGCATCTATTATACGCTCAGCAACAACTAAGAACTTAGTAATGCAAGATATTGCAACTTGGCAAAAATAAAGAAAACTGAAAACATGCAAGATAGTAGTGCAACCCAGGATGCTCTTGCATCATAATCAGCCTAAGATAATATTAATTTAATATTTTTCCTATCTCTCCAAATTTTCATACCAAGGATTTTCTTTGCTTCCCCCAAATCCTTCATAGCAAATGAATGTGCCAATTTTTCATTCAACCTTAATGTGATCCATGTTAGACCTAGCTATAAGCATATCATCAAAATATAAATATAAAATAATGTAGTTGTCATCATCTAACCTCTTAAATTAAACACAATGATCTAAATGACACCTATTGTATCCATGCTCATGCATAAAATAGTCAAATTTCAGATACCATTACTGAGGTGCTTGCTTCAAGCCATATAAAATTTTCTTCAATCATTCTCCTTACCTTGGACCTCAAATCCCTATGGTTGTGCCATATATATCTCTTCATCCAAATCACCATAAAGAAAGGTTGTTTTAACATCAAGCTGCTTCAAATGCAAATCTTTAAAAGCCACAATACTTAGAATAGTACGAATAGAAGTCATTTTAACAACAGGAGAAAACATCTCATCAAAATCAATGCCCTTTTTTTGTGCAAATCTAGAATAGTAAGAATAGAAGTCATTTTAACAATAGGAGAAACCATCTCATCACAATCAATGCCCTTTTTTTGTGCAAATCCTTTTACCACTAACCTAGTTTTAAATTGTTTCTTACCTTCGTCCTCTTCTTCCCACCAATAAACCCATTTATTTTGTAAAGCCCTTTTACCTGCAGGAAACTTGCATAAATCTCATGTCTTATTTTTCAGCAAAGAATCCATTTCTACTTTCATTGTAGACACGTACTAAATCTTTGTAACCACCTACACAACTTCATCATAACACTTGGGTGCACCAACATTAGTTAATAAAATAGATTACAAAGAGGGAGAAAGTATTTCTAGAGGTCTACTTAGCCTTGTTGACTATCTAACATTCACTGGGGTGTGTGGTATTTGTACAACACTTTCTCATTGAATATGACATCCTTGCTTCTTACAATTTTATGATTTTCAAAATCTCAAAGCCAATAACCAAATTCATCAATGTCATATCCAACAAATACACATTTCTTTGACTTAACTTTCAACTTGGTTCTGTTTTCAAAATCTATATGTGCAAATTATTTACAACCATAGGTTTTGAGAAAAGAATAAGTCACCTTCTTACCAGTCCATGCTTCATTTGGAGTACCACAATCCAAAGGAGTAGAGGGGCCTCTATTAATCAAATATACAACAATATTGATAGCCTTCATCCACATGTTTAGGGAAACCCAACATGCAACCTCATGCTCCTTACACACTCCATTATTGTTCTGTTTATGAGTGTAGCTACTCCATTTTCTATGGCGTCCTTGGAACAATTTTTAGTCTACAAATAACATCAGTAAAGCAATAATTTTTAAATTCATGACTACAACACTCACCACCATTATCATATCTAAGACATTTTAGTCTCTTACCAGTCTCATTTTCAACCAAGCATTTCCATTTTTTTAAAGTTTGAAATACATCACATTTATGTCTAAGGAAATAAATATATATTTTTCTAGTTGCATCATCAATAAATGTAACATAATAATGAGAGCCACCTAGGTAAGATACCTAAGTTGGTCCCCATTCATCTGTATGCACAAGCTCTAATTTCTCATTTTTCTTTTCCTTCCCACTCTTCACAAAACTCACTCTCTTTTGTTTTCCATACACACAACTTTCACATAAATTCATATTAACACATTTCAGACCTAGTAAAACTTTTTTTGAATGAAGTAATTTGATATCTTTCTCACTCATTTGCCCAAGTCTGTAGTGCCATGGCAATGTATCAGAATCTATAGTATTTGTTTGTTCTCCTTGCTCAACTACAACAACTATTTCTAAATATTCATTTTTCTCTTAAACAATCAAAGTAGAAGGAATAGTATAACCTATACAAAGATATAAGGTGTCTACTTTCACATATTTTGCTACTACAAGGGACCCTTTTGAAACCTTTCAATTTTTATCATTAAAAGTAACTTCACAACCCTCATCACTGAGTTTCTCTATTGAAATTAAATTCCTACTCAACCTTGGAACCTGTCTTACCTAATGTAGTAGCCAATGATTCCCATTCTGTAACTTAATCTTAACTTTTCCCTTTCCAACAATATGACAAGGTTCATTATCCCCCAAATAAACAAGCCCAAAATCCCCTTGGACATAATCAATAAAATAACCTCTATGAGGTGTAGCATGAAATGAAGCACCAGAATCTAAAATTCATGAATCATCAACACTTTCTAAAAAAAGAAGCAAAGCATCCTCTTCAGATTAGTTTCTTACCATATTTGCCTCCTTGTTCCCTTTTGGTTTATCTCCTTCATTGTTCTTTCGAGTCGAAAAATCTTTCTTCTTATGCTCTAGTTTTCCACAATACTAGCAATCTCTTGGTCCTCTGGATTAAGACCTCTTTCCCTTTGACTTTCCTCTTCATTTTCCACGATTTTCATAATTATCTCTTCTCTCAGTCATTTTTCCTCTTTTTTGTGCATTAAAAGCACTTCCTAATGTAGATCAGCCTAAGGTTTTCCTATGAGTTTCCTCACTTAAAATAACACCAATCACATCATCAAATTTTAGGGTATTAGATCCAGAAACTGAATTACTCATAACCATTACCAAGCCATTCCTTCTTTCAAGCAAAGAACACAAAATCAAGAGAGCCCTAGTTTCTTCATCAAAATTGACATTCATAGAAGATAACAAACTAGTAATAGTATTAAACTCATTTAAATGATCTACAACAAATCCACCTTTTGTTATCTTCATATTAAATAAATGCTTCATGATAAATACCTCGTTTGAAGCAGAGGGTTTTTTATACAATTTTGCTATGGTTTGCATAAACTCTTCCATTGTCTTTGCTTTTGTAATGTTAAATGTCATTGATGGTGCCAAGCATAATCAAATACTTCCAAGTGCCTTTTTGTCTAAAATGTCCTAGTCCTCATCTTTCATAGTTCCCTATTTCTTGGCTTTTCCTTCCAATGAATTCCATAAATCCTTCTGATAAAGATAGTCCTCCATTTACATCTTCTATAACTAAAAGTTTTTCCCATTAAACTTCTCAACCTTTAGCTTACCTTTATCTGCCATCACTCCCACTCAACTGTGAGACCTTGTAGAGGATAGCTAAAAAAATAAAAATATATGACGACAAATTGACTAAAAAAAAATGACAATTGTCTAGCTCTGATACCACTTGTTAGGATTAAACTCAAACAGAAATAAAAATTACATGAAAATATAACCAATATCAGAAAATAATAGATCGCATAGAAGAGAACACAAGACACAAAGATTTAATGTGATTCACCCAATCCCTAGGCTACATCCACCAATAGCAAGTCCAATATTATAATTATTCAATGATTGCAATCTGTGATCCCTTACAGCTCAACACCATCGCAAGAAGCTACAATATCACCATACATTATGAAATCCCTAACCCTAAACCTTTTTGTACAAGTTTTTGTCGCTTACAAAATTAGGGCTAGAATATGTCATCCAATAGAAAAATAGTAGCCAATGCCTTTTACAATATAACATCATTTTTGGCTTCCCCCCACAAGGGCGTTGCCCCTCAACCCCACCCTGTACTATGACATGGAGCGCACCTAGGGCACTGCCCCAGGACCCCACAGGGGTGCTTCCCCCAAAACCCCGTAGAAATAATCTGGGGAGAAACTACACTGAATAAAATTTTGAGTCTAATTAGGCTCCACATCACAACATTTAGATGTATGAAGAAATGTGAAACAATGGAAATTATGGGTTTACAAAATGTTTTAAGTCATGTTGTTGTATTTACTCTATATTAAGATATTTCATATGAAAGTAATATAAGTATACTCCTATTTTGTCAAGTTGTGGCATGGATATGAGTTAATAGTTTTTACATTTTCTTTCAAGAAAATAATTAAATGGATTAAAGTTATTTAATATAAAAATCTTTTGTAAAGTAAAAATTAAGAGGAGATGTGAATGGTGTAAAAATCCTTTGATTTTAATGTAAATTAGGGAAAGTGAAAGAGGGGCCTTCAAGAATAACCTTCTGAAGGGCCTAAATTAGATTATCACTAAATTAAATCTATCATATTTCTACAATCCATGCTAAATATTCAAACTTCTTCTAGGATCAATTGTGTGAACATTTCAAAAATGTTGACACAATTGATCCTAGAAGAAGTTTGAACAGATTAGCACTACCCAAAATGGATGGAAGGGATGTCAATTCTATATCAACTTCCTTTTCTAAGATTATATTCAAATCTCTCTTTATGAGATGTTCTTTCCCGTTAATGTTGTGTGATTAATTGATTTGATTAAGTGTTTACTTAGTGTAAGTAAATTGACTAATTGAATTCAAAATAAATGTAAATGCATATATGATAGCTAATAACATAAAATTATCATGTATAAATTGTCAAATTAATTTTTGTTGACAATTGGCTAATGGAGATATGTAATTGTTATCATTTATGACAATACATGATGTACATGCTTACAAGAAACCTTAGAAATAAAGATACTTAGCTTTTGGTAATTAAAAAATTGTCTAAGTATGGAATTTGGTATACAACAGTGTATCGTTTTGTTTATAACTTGTTGTTTATGTCATATTATGACTAGTGAAGTTAGATGGAGATAGTATACATGTTGTTGATGATGATGTGTATAACCTCAAAAGTCAGTATGGACTGTACAAAATAGAGATATTCATGTTTTGATGAAACATGATAGAAAAATTGAAGGAAAGGATTATTTTGTTTACAAAATAATTATTTTTCCAATTAGGGCCAACATCCTAGATGTTTACTCTATGTTGGAAAAGTATATTATGGTCTTAGTTGACCTAGCAGCAATTTGTGTAAAGGCATGGTATTTATGCAAAGGACATCTTGCAGATTCATAAGTGCTATTGTGCTATCTTGAAAAAGTTATGTTGAGCAATTGTATGCGAACTTTTGAGAAAGTGATATATGTGAAGTTTGTGAAGCTATTTTGAGATCTGAGATTGAACTCTGAAAGTTTCTATATTCTAGAAGTCTAATTACTTGTTTGGGTAGTGAGCTCTTCTTGTAATTGGAAGTGTATGTTTGGGCAATGGGCTCATCTTGCATCTACTATAATAGTGTTGGCATGACTCTTAATAGGGTTGGAATCTCCTAATAGTGATTCAAAGTCTCCTAACAGGGACCCCTTATACTAAATTTGCTCATTGACTCCTAACAAGGTCCATCCTCTAACAAGGAACTTATATATTAGTATATTATCTAGTGGGTATCATCCCCATCAGGGTTTTCCCTTGGCCAGGGTTTCCCTAGTTAATAAAATATGGTGTTATGAGTTATTTGTGTGCATGGTTACTATTAGTGTTCAATATTGCTTTATTACTTGGTTATGTATGGTTTAAACAAAGAAATAATATTCAGTTGGTAACTAAAGTTTGTAGATTACTGATTCACCTCCCCCCCCCCCCCAGTAATCACTATTTCTAAGAAGTTCTATGAAATGAAAAATACAGAATTAAACTCACTTTGAAGGGAAAATAGGAGGGCCAATTCAAAACTAAAAACTAGTTGTCAAGCTTTATCAAAAATTGGAACAAAACCATATGTATCAATCTTAAAAATTTGAGGAGCCTCTAGTAAAGGTCAACCTAGAGATCCCAGATCAACCTCAACCTTATCTACATGCAAACCTCAAAATCTGAAAATCTAAATAAAAACTTAAAATCCCAGTTCTTAATGCTGGAAACAACTGATGTTGATGACAAATAGGAGAGATTGTTGGATAGAAGTGATGTTGATGAGGAAAAAGGTCAAAACTAGGATGGAAAGAGTATGTAGAAGACTTAGATTAGTTGTTATGTTTTCATTGATGTCAAGCTTATTGACATGTTACTAATTCATGTTACAAGTTGAAATCATCTAAAGGATGTGGTATTGAATAGAAAATTGAAAGGCAAAGAAATAAGATGAGATGTAAAAGAAATGTTGAGTATGTGAACCTGAGTGAGAAACTAATGAATTAGTATATGACAATATAATGTTGGTTTTATTGTTTTACATGATGTCATGAGGTGTTGAGATAATGTAAAAGCAAGTTAGTTTGGTCAGTAAAGGAAGGAATGAATTTGAAGAGTGAAAAGATAAAGAATCGATAAGTTACACCGAGCTAAAGATAGTAGTCAGTAAATGAAGAGAAAGAGGAAGGTTAATTTATAACAATATTAACTGAGTATAAGAAGGGTTAACAAGGAAACTTTAGTGTTAATCAAGTGTAGTACTAACCGAGTGATGGAGATGTTTAGTGAAGAAGAAAATAGTTCAATAAAAGAAAATAGTTTGTGAAAAAATGAGTCAAGGATGATATCAAGCAAAGATCTGGACTATTCTTGAAGATTCTAAGATAAGGAGGAGGACAGTTTGCAAGATCAATGACTAAAATAATTAAGAAAATATCTGATGGTAAATATTTGAAGCATGTTTTGCAATCCAAGGTGAAGCACAAATTTCAAGGCTAAAACATTTTCTTAAGTGTCTACATTTGATGTATCTAAGCTAGAAAGATTGATCAACAATTGTGATTAAGTGGAAAAATCTGATGAATTTGATGAAGCTCTATATAAGGAAGAGACACAAAGGAAAATGCTTATGGTCTAGTTGATAAGGTGGTGATAATGTTCTTGAGAAAATTCATCATACCGAGGAGATTTGAAGTGTGAAGTGGAGGTGATTGAAGATGTTAGTGTGATGGCCAGTCATATGTGCAAAATGGAGATCTAAACAAGGAAAGTGAGTTTCATATTTATCATATCATTTTCACTATTACTCTCTAATCATTATAGTAGAAAAATGTCTTATCCGAGTGGACTTAATAGTTTTCATTTGTAAATACTTTTATAAGGTGACATTCCATTGAATGTTTGTAAGTCCTTTAGAGAGGCTAGTCATTGAAGAGTGAAAAGGTCTAGATGATTTTTGGTGAAAATTGCCTAAGAAGGTCACACGTAACAAGTGTGCTTGTAACCTTTGACAAGATTGGCTCTTAATCGAGTTCACTTTAGAAGAGTGAAATGTTTCTTGGGTAACTAGTCCTATGTGGTTTTTACTCTAATCGGGTTTCAACATTAAAAATTATGGTGTTAATGTGTTCAATAATGTTTTACATGTTACTTTCTTTAATATGTTGAAAATTTCATTGTTTACGTAAGTCAGTTAATGAAGATAATACTCAATATAGGAAGTGCAAATCTATTTAGTGCATAAGGTTGAATAAGTTTACTAAGTTTACCAATTTGATCTACTAATAAGTTAAATTTTGTATAAGTGTGGTGAATGTTTTAAAAGGCTATGAGGATAATTGATTCACCACCACCACCACCCCTCCCCCCACACAGTTATCTAATAATTAGTTTCAGAGAGAAGGTGCTTGGAGGAACAAGTTTGGAAGACTTAAGCTAAAGATTTGAATATGTATAAGAGACAAGTATCAAATTTGAACAAGGAAGATTTCCCATCATGGAAAAGTGTAATAAGGTTGTATGTATCTATAATTGGAGACACTACATTATACTACTTGGATAATTAGTACACAATGCCACCCCCTAGTCCTATGAAAGTTGTTCAAATCAAAGAAAAAAATAACACAACTCTTTAATGACAGAGATTGTTTCTTCCCTGAATGATGCATAATTTAATGATATCAAAGATTGTGCTATTGTTAAGGAGATGTGGGGAAAAATCATACTAGTTCATGGAGGAGATTGGAATGTGCTAAGGGAAAAGGATGAAAGTCTGAGAGGTAAGCTTGATGACATGAGAATGATAGAAGGTGAGAACATTGTGCAATATAGTAACTAAATAAAGGAAGTGGTTAATGCCATCAGAGGAGCTAGTGGAGTCATAAGCGACAAGGTTATGGTAAGAAAAGTTATTATAACTCTATTACCTATCTATGCTATTAGAGTTTTTTTTATTCAGGCATTGAGGCCTATACTTTAAAATGATATTACTCTCAATTCTTTTTTCGGTTTGCTAACTTCTTCTGAGATTAATAGTTTTGATAACTATTGTTTACCTAAGATTAATCTTCTTTCAATTCATATCTAAGTATTGTAATTTCAAGGAAAGAGAAGATCATGTTGTTGGAAATATATGATAGGCTAAGTCAGTAAGAGGGGACGTGTGAATCAATAACCAATAAAACTTAATCTTTATTCACTAATTGATTGTTCATATGTATTTTGATCTAATTGTATGCATGATAAATTGAAAGCAATAAAAATTTCATAACACTTTGACACAATATATGGTAACCCAGAAACTTTCCAAATAGAAAGTAAAACTGGGGTGGGGATGATACCCACAAGCTTTAGTACTGCAATATAAAGTTGGCATATTAAGGCTTACAATAATCACTATTGATGATCTGCCCTGTTAGGAGAAATAAGGACTACTACGTCCAACTTGTAAAAGGATTTACAAACATACAATGAAGTATGCACTCAGTAAAGAGATTTACAAAAGACTATTAAGTCTACCTTGTGAAAGGATTTAACTATTCTACCTGTTAGGATGAACTAGTGGTTGATCTCTGATCTGCAACTTGATTTGCTAAATGTGATTCCTTTGAGTGTAATGATTACCTTGCTATGGTAGATAAATATTTTTTGCTCCTTATATTGTTGTAGCCTTTTACTTTTTACTTCTACTCTTTAGTACATATTCTTTTATAATTCTATATTTGTTTGGATGTGATACAATACATTACATATATACCAATCTAATTTACAATTCAACAAAGTTGGCTACAATACAAGTTTCACCAAAATGCACAAAGTTAGCCCAACTGCAGGTACCTGGGTTCTAAAGACAAACTCGGTGAGGCTCTGATGCTCGGCAACCAGTGTCAATGCTCGACATCATCATGCACTCGATAGACATAGAAGCTCGACTCATACTGATCACTTTCAAGTAGTCTGAACTCAATTTGCACTAGTGACTCGATGAACACTGTGAAACTGAACATATAAATTGAATCACTTGGTTGACACTGCATAGCTTAGTCAACACTATCACTATGAGCTTGGTATAAAATGAATCACTCAATTGACACTGTATAGCTTGGTCAACACTAGATTCACATCACTGAAACTATGAACTCAGTAAGCACTGGAGAACTTAGTTTTCACTGAGAAACTTGGTAAACACTATGAAGCTTAGTTTACACTGATAATCACCAACCTGGTAGATACTACTTGGTGCTAAATAAATATTGTTCCTGAAACTTGGTAGCAACTGTAGAACTTAATAGAGTCTAAAATACTTGGTTAACATTGTTAACTGTACAATAAGCTCAGTGTAACTAGGCATTTGAATAAGTGTGTGTGTGTGTGTGTGAGTGACTAATAAAAAAACTTGACTGCAATGTTAACAATCTCCCCCTTTGGCATTAGTCACAAAAACACTGATCAATCAAAACAAAATTCTCAAAAAGTTCAAAACAATCTTTATTCTCCATCTTGTGTCTTCAACTTGGTGACATACTCTATTTTTGAAAATTTTCAAAATTTCTTTTGTAAGAGATGTTTATTTGAATATCTATACATGTCTATGTATAATATTATGATGTTCCCCCATACATATATATTCAATATACTTTACATATTAAATACATCTCCTCATCTTCTTATCTTTATTGTATCATTTCATATTCTTGGCTTTTATATCACATCTTCTCCCTCTTTACAATATGGTTTATATGTTATATACATCTTCTCCCCCTTTTTGACATAAATGCCAAAGGTGCATGCTACATTGTAATGCCCAAATGTGACAAGAAGTCAGAATGTACCTTTAGAATTAGTAACATTGTCTTATCCCAATTTTCTTGCAACACCTTGCTTGCATGCAATGCAATCTAAACTTCTACTAATAAATCCATCATATGTTTAGAAATGGAGAAGTTATTATCATGGATGAGAGTTTTAGCATGTGCAATATGTTTCTGCAATGCATCCATGTTTGGAAAAATCATGCCTTGTATATCTACAAGTGTAGCCCTTATCCTTGCTTCTTCCCTTAGCAGTTCTATTTGCATATCAGTTAGAAATCTAATCTTTGTGTAATGAGTAGAACTGTAGCTCGAATCAAGTGACAACTAGTTTGCACTTGCCTTCAGATATTCATCTATCTTGGAGAGTTTATCTTTGCTTTCCTATGTGAAGATAGATGTATCACAGAGTTTACCAAATAGAGAGTCACATTGTTGGTAGAGGTTTCCAGTGAGCTAAGAATAGGAGACAAGTCTACTTGATGTATTGTAATCTTCTATGCTACTAGCTCTAGTAATTTATTTTCAGACAATTTTTCTTGTCCATTCAAATCTTCATTGAATTTCTAGACCACTTCTACTAATTGAGCCAAAATAGGTTGAGAAGTATCAACCTCAGTGCTAAGTGCATTTGCAAGAATGTTCTTTGCATCATCAAGCACTTGAAATTCTTTCTTTCTTTCTTCTCTAAGCCTCTGTTGCTTAGCTTTCTTCTATAGTAGCTCTCCTACTATATGCATTTGATCAATATGTAGAGTAGAGATATCCCAATTTGGAATAACTATATCTTCATCAAGATCAATGTCTTCTTTCTTATCTTTGCCTTTGCTAGAAACTTTTGTACTTAGTCGAGGCTTGCTCTCAACTATCCTTGTACTTATTATTTGCATGCTCAGAGTAGTAACACTAGTGGAAAAGGAAGGACTAGCAATAAAAGTAGATATTGCATTTATTGAAGGAATACCTTGTTGTTGAGTAACCATAATTGATGAAGGAGGAAATACTGACTACTCGATAGATGAAGTGTTGGTTACTTCAGTCAATGAAGTACTAAGTTGAATAGGTGCAAAGATTGGTTGAGTGCTTGAATTTGCAATGTTTGACACAACCAACTTAGTAGTAGCTTTCTTTGAGCTAGATGGATTTAGAGCTCTGCTTGGAGAGTGAGGAAGTCATACTATAACTGCTATTGCAATCTTCTCAGGGTTGGTCTCCTCAATGCTCTAAATCTTAGGGAGATTCTCCACAGTAGCTTCATGTTCTTGTTCCTCATCATCTTTATTCTCATTATTTGTTTCTTCTTCATCAACATTGCCTTCTTCTTCCTTTTCATCTTCACCATCATCATCCTTATCATTGACATGAACAACAAAATCACTCTACTTATGAAGATTATAAATATTCTTCCATGTATTGGTGGTATTCCTTACCACATGTTCAATGTCATTGATTAGTATTAGAAAAGTGTTAAATTTCAAAGTTTCTCTTCATTCTTCTTCATGAACTCTTTCACTTCTTTATCACTTAGACTCGGCATGAGTTGCCTCACAGTTTGCTTATATATGTCCTTATAAATTTTCTTGGCGTGTTCCCATCTTGGCTTCATTTTCTCCTTCAATTCATTGGGAATTTGTTGTGCAAGGTGGTCAGGAGAATATTTCCATTTACCCATCTTAGACATAACCATGTCTTCAACTTGCTTCTTCTATTCTATAGTTCTTATCTCATACCTTAATGATTTGAAAATTTCCATGCTGGCTCCAGAATCAATTTCTTTCAACTTCTCTTGAAATGTGGGTGGAGGTCATTTGAAAATCACATCTCCTACTTTCACCCAATTTTAGTTTCTTCCTAGATGCTCTTCTTGTAAACACTATAGTAGATGACTTGGCAGGTTTGGTTCTAATGACCTTACCTTTCTTCTTAATCGGCTCTTCTTCTTCTAATTTTGCCTCATCTTTTGCATCATCTTCTTCTATATCACCTCCTTTTCCTTTTATCAATAGGAGAGTAGAGTTGGTTTGTCTCAATTTAGCTATCCTTTTCTTTCCTCTATTGACTACCTAAGTAAGCTTTATCTCTAATTCAATTTTGGCTTTAGCTTCATCATATGTCCCAAAATATGTGGTCTTTGGATCCACAGGTTCATTTAACAATGCCTCAATAATCTCCCTGATGTCATCAATATTGACCTCATAACCTAGAGGTTTGACTCATACAATTCTCAGTTTGACTACTTGTATATACACTTTGTCACAATCTACCATAAAATAAATGTCATCCATGTAGTCTTCTACAAGTTTCTTTGGAATCTTGAATATGTTATTCATCTTTTCCTTGAATGAATCGAAATAGTTTTCAATGATACTGACATAATTTTCTCCCATTTCTACTATATACTCATTGATTTGATAAAGAATAGGTACATCTTTTCTCCATAGAATTGTACCTTTTGAGGGGAAAAACTTTTGCACAAAAAAAAAAGGTTAAAAGTGAACCAAACTTACAAGGGTTATTCTTTGAATTTCTTATGCTTTCCATGTTTTTGTTGAGTTGGTTTAACATCAACTCGACAAGGTCGAAGGACATGTTATTCTTGACCACTTTGAAAGCAAGATCCACTATTTCACATGATACACTATTGAGTCGACTAGAGCTTTATATCTTGTGTGCAATTATATGAATTCCAAACTTCAGCTCCATATCAATAACACAAATAATCTTCATATCTCTTCCATCCCATTTGGCAAGGGTTTTCTTCTCCATTTCTACTCGACTTAAGGTTTTGGTTGTTTTTTCCTTTGCCAACATTGGAAGCCATGTGATGTGATGAGTCATTTTCTTTGTTATGGGTATAGGCTGCTCCAACCATAACTACCCATTGTGTACAAGGCTAAGGATAAATCTTATCCACTTAATCTAAAAATCTCAAGGCATGTGTGGAATGTGGGTTAAACCCTTGGTTTCTAGGTGTTGATGCTCCAGTTTTAACACACCTTTCACACACAAATTCTCCAAAGTTTCATCCATTTCAAGGGTTCCTATATCTTGAATAGAACATCAAAAAAGTGAGTGAGTATCATTAACCAACAATACCTTAGATGGAATCTGTGATTGAGCTCTGGTAGGATCAAGTGTTTCTACAATTATCAAACTCAGCTTGAAATCTGGTGCTTTCCATTCAATGCTTCGAACTAGCATCTTGGACCCTTTCTTTGTCTTGTTGTTGGAGGATGCCATCGCTTGGTAGGATTTGAGAAAACGTAGAAAACTTCAACAGTAATTTGCACAGATCACTCGGATGCATAGAAATCATTCTTCACAAATATCTCTTGAAAATTCACAGTGATAAATAAATTTGATTTTACCCTTTTTATCAAATTTCACCTTTCAATTTCCATAAATGCTTGGTACAAATACTTGGTTGATGACAGACTAGCTTCCACTCGGCTTGAATTAATTGCTCGGTAGGAACATTCTTGACTCGGTGTCCACACAAAAACTTGGTTACTCCCAACCTTGCTCAGTAGGGTCTTGTAACCCAACCTGGCTCAGTAAGGTCCAAAATTCCTTTAGACACTCGGTGATCTCTTTGCATCTTGAATGCTGATATAGATCTTTCCTTCTAGCTGATTGGAACATATGCAAGATGCCTACTTCAAAACCTTAGTTCCAATTGTCCTTGGGAGATCAAATAGAAATGCTTGAGTCACCCAATACATGAGTGACATGTGCTTCATTGCTTGGACTTGCATTCTCAAAAGATTTTGGAATCCACTTCTATCTCATCTAATTTCAGATGTTATCAGTCTTGGCTTTCTTTTTATCTTTAATTCTTCCAGTATTGATATAGTTCTTGGCAAGATGTCCAAGTTTTGTACAAATAAAACATCTTCTAGTGGAGTCTCTTGTCCTCACGTGATGTTTTACATAGTTTATTCCAATGTGTCCAAATTCTCCATAATAATGACATCTGCACCATGTGTTGTAGTCCCAACCAAATATAGCTTTTACAATTTGTACTTCTACTAGATTCAATATCTTGGTTTTGCATTCAGAAGATCTGTGCCCATGCTTCTTGCATTTGTTACATTTGCCTTCAAATTTAGGTTTCTCTTTGGATTCATTAGCTCTATGACCATGCATATTGCAATTGTAGCATTTTTCATTGAATTTAGCTTTACCATTACTCCAACATTTGTTTGATGTATGACCTAACTTACCATAATAACTGCAAGTAGGTCTTTGATTCTTTTGAGCTCCTTGTTTGGATGATTCACCTTCTTCTGTATATCCAATTCCTACTTTTCCTTTCTATCTATATTAGATTTGCTCATTCAATTGATTCATGTTTGCTTGAGATTTCATCGTCCTCTCATTGGTTTGATTTTCAGTGTTTAGATCATTCTGTAATCTTTCATTCTTTAATCTTAGATTTATGATTTCTTCATTTGCATTAGTAAGTTGATTAATGAAGTTTGCGCGTTGAAGGGATAAATGCTAAATTTAATTATTCTTTCCTTCTAACTCTTCTTTTATCTTGTTTTTTTCTTCCATGACTTTACCCAATATTGCTGACTAAATTTCTTGCTCGCTTTTCAGTTTTCTAATTTCTTCTTGAATTGTATCATATTTTTCTAATAGTTCTTTGATTGCTTCATTAGCTTCATCTAAATTACTTTATGAATGGATGTCTTCAATTCTTTCTTCAATGTAGAGTTTTTCATTCATCTATACTACAAGATCTTTTCTTCTTTTCAAAGATTGAGAGAGTTGCTTCTTTGTTTTCTTGAGTTTCTCAAAAGCCAATTCCAAATCTAGCTTTTCATTTTCAACAGCCTTATCAAGTTTGAATACCTCCATAGCCTCTGATCTTTAAACTTTTTCTCTGAGAACCACAATTCTTTGATACCAATTGTTGGAAATATATAATAGGCTAAGTTATTAAGAGGGGAGGGTTGAATCAGTAACCAATAAAACTTAATCTTTATTCACCAATTGATCCTTCATATGTATTCTAATCTAATTGCATGCATGATAAACTAAAAGTATTAAAACATTCATAACACTTTGACACACAATATGGTAACCAAGAAACCTTCCAAATAGAAAGTAAAACTGGGGTGGGTATGATAGCCACAAGCTTTAGTACTGTAGTATAAAGTTGGTCTGTTAAGGCTTACAATGATCACTTCTGATGATCTTCCCTATTAGGAGCAATAAGGACTACTAGGTCCACCTTGTAAAAGGATTTACAAACATACAATGAAATATACACTCGGTAAAGAGATTAACAAAAGATTGTTAAGTCTACCTTGTGAAAAGATTTAATAGTTCCACCTGTTGGGATGAACTAGTGGTTGATTTTTGATCTACAAGTTGATTTGTTGAATGATATTACTTTGAGTGTAATGATCACCTTGTTGTAACAGATAAATCTTTGCTACTACTTATACTATTGTAGCCTTTAACTTTGCACTTCTGCTCTTTAATACATATTCTTTTATAATTCGATATTTCTTTGGATGTGATTCAATAAATTACATATATACCAATCTAATTTACAATTCCACAAAGTTAGCTACAATACAAGTTTCACCAAAATACACAAAGTCAGCCCAACTGTAGGTAATCAGGTTCTAAAGACAAACTCAGCGAGGTTTTGATGCTTGGCAACCATTGTCAACACTCAACATCATCATGCACTTAGTAGACATAGATCTTAGCTCATACTAATCACTTCCCAGTAGTTTGAACTCGGTTTGCACTAGTGACTCAGTAAACACTACAAAACTCAGCATATAAATTGAATCACTTGGTTGACACTACATAGCTCAGTCAACACTACCACTACGAGCTTGGTATAAACTGAATCACTTGGTGAAACTATATAGCTTGGTCAACACTAGATTTACATTACTGAAAATGCGAACTCGATAAGGACTAGAGAACTTGGCTTTTACTAAAAAACTTGGTAAACACTATGAAACTTGGTTTACACTGATAATCACCAACCTGGTAGAGACTACTCAGTGTGAACTGAATACTATTCCTGAAACTTGGTAGCAATTGTAGAACTTAGTAGAGTTTGAAATACTTGGTTAACACTGTTAGCTATACAATAAGCTCAGTAGTAACTAGACATCTAAATAAGTGTGTGTCTCACTAATAAAAAAACTTGACTATAATGTCAACACATGCATCATAGTCAGAATGATAGTGATTATGAATCATATGATAATGATCAAGAAGAGCTTGAAGCATTACAAGCAAAGAGGCTACCAAGAGGCAAAGGAAAGTATAAAGGTAAACTAGATTTGATTTTCTTTAAATGTAACAAGTTTTTTTTACATTGCATCTATATGTCCTAATAGGAATAGAAATGAAAGGAAGGACAAAAGGGAGAACAGATACCAAGGAAATAGTGACTATAAAGACAAAGGAAATAAGGATTGTTATCTAGTTAAGGAGAAGGAAATTAAGAATGAAACTTTTGATCAAGAAGAAGGTGAGGAAGTTGTATCTATTACAATAAGGTATGACTCTAAAGGATAAGAAAGGTATGAAGCAGAAAATCATCTCGTTTCTCAAGTTAATAAGAATGACACATGGATTATTAATAATAGTTGTACACATCACATTACTAGGGATTGTTAAATATTAACAATGATATTCATATTGGTCTGAGAAGTGTAGACTGCACCTTAACCTTCTCGCCTTATACCATTCAAAATCATTATATACACTACACTTGGCAAATAGGATGGGTGGCAATCCCTAACAATAACCATATTATGTACTAACCATAACTAATTATTATGTTAGTAACATTTTTGTTATCTCCTTGATGGGCGTTGATTTCTATAAGTGATGTATGGGCCGACCTAGAGAGGGTCATGTCCCTTTAAGGGACATGCCCTTTGATCTTGGTATAAGGGGTGGGTGTTATTGTAGTTTAAGGACACATAACACATTGAAGTCTACTTCTTAAAACAATATTATCCTATACAAATTACTACAGAGACAAACAAGTTTTCATAATAACATTTAATATTTTAAAAATTACATTCTACATTCTGAAAGAAGAAGAAGAAGATTAGAACATCAACAAATATAAAGGTATTATCTCAAATCTGAACCTAAAAAATTTCTAGAAACTTTACCTGGTATCAGAGCTCTTGTAGTCAAACCTAGGCTCTGCAAATTAAATAATCAGACTTGACATATATCTAGCATCATTCTCTTATCTTCAATGGCATACACAATCAGACTTGAGGACATGTTTGATGGGAAAGAACACTTTGATGACTAGAAATTCAGAATCATGATGATTCTTAAAGAAAATGATGTAAAAAAATGTGTTGATTCAAAATCCGGACAACCTACTGTTGAACCTTATAAATCTATCTAGAGTAAAGGAAATAGGAAAGCCATTCAGATCATATTTGATAGAGTGAAAATGATATAGTACCCATGCTAACAAAAAATAAACAATATTTAATATGATGAATGAATTACTAAATGAATATGAGGTTAACAATGCAACTAGAGTTCTTGCACTAAAAAGGAAACTAAATCACATACAAATAAAGAAGGGAGAATCAATGAATTCATATTTCCTAAGGGTTACTAGCATAAGAGATAAACTTTCAAGTATAAGAACCATCATTAGTGATACAGAACTAACACTAATGGTGATGGGGACACAACCCAAGTACAGAATGGACACAACAAGAAAGGGGAAATTGTAATACCCTCCCCTGATTTGAACTTTGACTTGTAGAAATTTAACTTAAGGAATATTTTCAAACACTTTGTATGCAAACTCATAAAGCTGATTTCCTCAATAAATTGCTTTCCAATGAGTAGATTTACGAACAACTATGAAGTGACATTAAAATGCATAATACACATCATAACATTTTCACAAACACTTGGCACACATTCAACAGTATATGAAAAATCTGGAAACTCTTTCAATCTGCTGATAAAGGGTGATTTTTAAATGTAGATGTGCACTTACAGCTGCCTTAAAGGCGGCAACAACTATTCAGACTTGTATTCAACAGTTATTATGCAAAGTATCAAAATTTGACAGAAGAAACCTGGAATTAGTTGCCGTAGTATTTTGCAGATGTAGTCGGCAGCCCTCCAAACTTCTAATCAGCCGAAAAAACAAGTAAACTTGATACCAACACTGTTCACGTCGTACTGTAGAAAAATATTGTTCATGCCGACTATAGCAAAATACTGTTCATGCGGCACTATAGCAATAACTAACTTCAGATCTGCATCTCAAACCTTTGTAAAAAAATTTATGCGAACGCCCCAAATGAAACCCAGTGTATTTCCTGAAGTGAAAACACTCTTGATCCTCCTGACTGTGTCTTTCAACAGCGAAGAGAATGCTAGCAAAGAGGGATTCTGTCCTCCAAGCCCGATAATCAGATATCCAGCAACATAACATTAATCTTCATCCAAGCATACAAAACAAAAAGCTCTTCCATTTCTTTTATAGTGTTCTCACAAGAGCTCAATCCTTCGTTTTCTCAATGTGAGATAAAATATAACTCCCTTTATGTACCTTATGTCTCCAATGTGTTATAAAAATAAAGGGAACTCTTTTAATTTAAATATTTCCCACAAACTATAGTCTATGCATTAATAAAGTTAAATATTTAAATTTAACTTTATAAAATGGCTTTATCAATGCATAACAAATCTTATCAATGATAAATAAGTTTTTCTGTCGATTTTAAACAATTACCATCGACATACCACTGTGACTGAATGTCCGGCCATGTCCAAGATGACTTACTATAAATAGTAAGTATGCCCAAAGTTGCCTCAAAACCCCTCAAAAAGACTTGCAACTGAAATTGTCTAGGCCAAATGGCCTTTAAGCCCCTTTAATGTCCTAGTTAGCCTACGGGACTGTGGGGAAATAGGCTAACGACAACATCATTCTATGAATGCTAGAAAGGGGACATTACATATTATCTCTGATAATGTTCCAGAAGGATTGCCACTAGTAAGGCAAATCAGTCATCAAATAGATTTAATCCCAGGAGCTAGTTTGCCTAACAAGGACGTTCACAGGATGACTGCTACTGAAACTGAGGAGCTAAATAGACAGGTTCAGGAGCAATTGAGGAAGGGCTTGATTCAGGAGAGCCTAAGTCCATGTGTGATACCTATAGTATTGACACCAAAGAAGGATGGAGAGTGGAGGATGTGTACAGACTCTCGAGCTATAAATAGGATAACCATCAAGTATCAGTTTCCTTTGTCAAGAATGGATGATCTTATGGACTGCTTGACTGGAGCTCAGTACTTCACAAAGATAGATCCTTCTGGAACATTATCAGAGATAATATGTAATGTCCCCTTTCTAGCATTCATAGCATGATGTTTTCGTTAGCCTATTTCCCCACAGTCCCGTAGGCTAACTAGGACATTAAAGGGGCTTAGAGGCCATTTGGCCTAGACAGTTTCAGTTGCAGGTCTTTTTGAGGGGTTCTGAGGCAGCTTTGGGCATACTTACTATTTATAGTAAGTCATCTTGGACATGGCCGGACATTCAGTCACAGTGGTATGTCGATGGTAATTGTTTAAAATCGACAGAAAAACTTATTTATCATTGATAAGATTTGTTATGCATTGATAAAGCCATTTTATAAAGTTAAATTTAAATATTTAACTTTATTAATGCATAGACTATAGTTTGTGGGAAATATTTAAATTAAAAGAGTTCCCTTTATTTTTATAACACATTGGAGACATAAGGTACATAAAGGGAGTTATGTTTTATCCCACATTGAGAAAAGGAAGGATTGAGCTCTTGTGAGAACACTATAAAAGAAATGGAAGAGCTTTTTTTTTTGTATGCTTGGATGAAGATTAATGTTATGTTGCTGGATATCTGATTATCGGGCTTGGAGGACGAAATCCCTTTTTGCTAGCATTCTCTTCGCTGTTGGAAGACACAGTCAGGAGGATCAATGGTGTTTTCACTTCAGGAAACACACTGGGTTTCATTTGGGGCGTTCGTATAAAAAAATTTACAAGGGTTTGAGGTGCAGATTTGAAGTTAGTTATTGCTATAGTGCCGCATGAACAGTATTTTGCTATAGTCAGCATGAATAGTACGGCGTGAACAGTGTTGGTATCAAGTTTACTTGTTTTTCCAGCTGATTAGAAGTTTGGAAGGCTACCGACTACATCTACAAAATACTACGGCAACTAATTCCAGGTTTCTTCTGTCAAATTTTGATACTTTGCATAATAATTGTTGAATACAAGTCTGAATAGTTGTTGCAGCCTTTAAGGCAGCTGTAAGTGCACATCTACATTTAAAAATCACCCTTTATCAGCAGATTGAAAGAGTTTCCAGATTTTTCATATATTGTTGAATGTGTGCCAAGTGTTTGTGAAAATGTTATGATGTGTATTATGCATTTTAATGTCACTTCATAGTTGTTCGTAAATCTACTCATTGGAAAGCAATTTATTGAGGAAATCAGCTTTATGAGTTTGCATACAAAGTGTTTGACAATATTCCTTAAGTTAAATTTCTACAAGTCAAAGTTCAAATCAGGGGAGGATATTACAGTGGTATCAGAGCTATAAGTCCTGCCATCCTGTGGAGGTCTTATAGGAAATTTGGAACTAGCGGATAGAGGGGAAAGTGTTTGATAAAATGTCAAAACATTAAAATCAGAGCATTTATGTTTGAGCATGCGATAGGGGCTTTATAATTTCCGCAATACCAGAGCAAGAAAAAGTAGGAGTTTAGACCTGCAAAGAAAACAGTCTAGTTCATCCGTACAGGGGGGTATAGAATCCAGTCATATAGACACAGCGGAGGTATTCTTTGATCAAGACAGCAATATGGGTGATCGAGATGACAGGAATACAAGGTTAGGTGGAGGCGAGAATGCCGGTCCAGAGCCTAGAGAGGAAAGATTCTTACAGTTATTAGAGACCTTGGTATAGGGTCAGCGAGTAGCAGAACAAAGGGCACAGGAACAGAATCAGAGATTGGATCTTATGATGCAGATGATGGCTCATCAAATGGGGTTGAATGCTAACATGGGTGGAGGAAATAATCAGAATGGTAACAATCAGAATGGAAATGATCAGGATGGGACACATAATGGAGATGAACAAGTTGGGAACAATTTCAGTCATGCACCCCAGCGAGCTAGTGTAGACACCTAAAAATCCTTTAGAAAATAAAGTATTTTTATTTTCTGAAAAATTCCTGATGACATCATCATTAATTAATTAATTAATTATTTAATTAATTAATTAATTAATTTTTATGCCATTAAATCCTTTTATCTTAATTAAAAATATTTAATTAAGGAATCCCTCCCAAAAATGTTTAAATCTTATTTAAACATTATTTCCTTATTTATTAATTATTTAATTAATAAATTGACCAAAAATCCTAAAATAAATAAAAATTTTATTTTTTTCCCAAAACTTGGCCAATTTTCTTATGACCAATAACCTCTTCCAAAATCTTATAATC
This sequence comes from Cupressus sempervirens, assembly GCA_028749045.1. Lineage (NCBI taxonomy): Eukaryota > Viridiplantae > Streptophyta > Pinopsida > Cupressales > Cupressaceae > Cupressus > Cupressus sempervirens. The sequence goes on along the minus strand of CM053784.1, from coordinate 674,110,694 downwards.
CTTCTTTAATTTCGATTAAAGGCTAATCCCATCATTTTCTACCCCTAACCCCAACTCAAAATATTTAATTAAAATCAAATATTAATCCTCATGTTTATTTAAAAAGTTTTAATAAATATCTCCTCAACCCAAACCCTTGAAATAAATAAAACTTTATTTATTTCCTAAAAATCTAATTTATCCTCACCCTAAGAAGTTCTAGACTCTTCTAGAAAGTCTTCATCCTCATCCTAGGAAATTCTAGACTATTCTAGAAAGTCTTTATCCTCATCCAAAGTCTAGACTCTTCTAGAAGATGTCTTTAAACCTAATCCTAATCCCTTCCTAACCTTGTCACATTCCCTAAACATGGGTTAAGACTTACTAACCCAAGCCAAAGTTAACAAATATCTCCTCCTTCACCCACCCTCATTAAAAGCCATCCACTTGCCTATCCCTAAGCTAATCATAAACCATCCTAATCCATCCTCTAATCATTTGCACAAGCCTAAGCAAGCTTAAAACCTTCCTAATCAAGTCCAAGTCAAATTTGCTCTCATCACCCTCAAAATATCTCAACCATAAAACTTTATGAAGTCCACTAGGTCATAAATGACTCTTACAAACCCTTTTATTGCTCTTACAAGTCATTATGAGGGTCTTTATGAAGATTTTATCCCTTGAGCCTCCTTTGTTGACTCATCCTTCCCTTTTCCTCCATCCTCTCACCATGTGACATGTGTCACTCCTTGATTGGCTATAAAGAAGCACAATCCATGTGCTCTCCTCTCATGCAATCTGAGCCCTCCATAAGCTTTTTTCCATCCTTGCATCTTAGCCCTCAATCCCTCAAGCCTCTTGCCTATAAATTGGATCCTTCCCCTTTGTAAAATAACACAATCCATGAAGTAAAGTTATAATGCTATTTTGAGAGCCAAATCCATACTAAAGCCATCTATCCACACCAAAAATCCACAATCATCCATTGAAGCCTTTGGAAGCATATTGAGCATACATCCTATCCATTTAGATAAAGCTACTCAACAAGAGAGCTTCTTATTGAGAGAGTCCATTAATGACTCATATTCTCAATTAAGAGCTCATCTTAGTCTATCTTGAAGTTTATGAATTTTGTTTAGTTTGTAGAAGCTTTATTTAAATTTGGTTTCTATTAGCATACTAACATTGCTCATATACATTTTGGCACGCCCGGTGGGACCCCGCATGGGTCATCTTCATTAGCTTTTTTAGTCAAGTTTTGTATGTCATTTGCTGATTTTGGCTAATTTTTCTTGTTTTTGTGATTGGTAGGATTGTATAAATTGGTTTTTTAGGTCCACATGAGCATGAAGAAGACAAAGGAACTCATAATCTATCTCATAGTGTTTGCAGATTTTTCAAGCTTATAGGTGGACAAAGAACTTGAAATTCTTCTTCTTCTTCTTGTCTATATTCTTCTTATTCCATCTACTTCTTCTTCTTCTTCTTGTGGGAGATCTTGGCCATTTTTTTTTAAGGAAGCAAAATCATACACACTTCTTTTTAGTGCTTAAAATGAACCCCAAAATCATACTTAAATCCATTGAAAAATTAAAAATTTGCAAAAAAGAAAAAATCTTTTAACAAGTGAAACTAAACCAATCTAATCATTTGCATCCTTGCAACATCAAGGTTTTAGATACATTCATGCAAAATTAGGAACACTTCATTTTTGGGAATTTAAAAAGAACTTCAAGTTTCCATTTCAAAAGGTTCAAAATCAACACTAAGTGCACACTAAAGTTCTTTTAAAAAATTTCATGAAAACTAAGAGTCCTAAATGGTTGCCAAAAATTGTCCTAAAAGCTTTGTTATTTGTTCCAAACAAATGTCTTATTGCAAAATCTTGAATGTTTCTTAGGATTTTCATGCATCAAAACAATCTAGGAATATCATTTTTGGGCTTAAAATATGCAAACTAGAACACAAAATCTTGAATGAAAACCAAAGTCCAAAGAGTCATTTTCACTTTTGAGTCCAAAACAATCTTGAATGATCTAAGGTTAAAACAAAGCACTTCAAAGTTCTTAAAACAACACACAAAATCTCAATCTTGAATGCTCAAAAGAAAACACTTGAATGTTTAACCACTTTTCTTTGAATGCGTGTTGCTAAAATCACTCTTGAATGCCATGGATTAAAATCAAATTTTCCTTGAATGCATGGTTAAAACAACAAATCCAATCTTGAATTCTAAGGATCAATTAACTATTGCAATATCAAACACTTCATTTGGAGCTTCTAAAAATTGAACAAAACAAATCTCTTTTCCACATGCAATCTAGGTAAAGTTTGATTTTTGGACATTTAAGAAACCTTGTTAAGTTAAAATACAAATTTGCAAAAATCAATTTGAGTAGTTCCTTGGACTCACCTCTTTTCTAATCACCCATCAAATATTAACCATTGGTTGCAATCTCAGTGCCATTTATGGGGATGGGTCTACTTGAAAAAGGTGTTAAATGTTCCACAATCTAACTCACTCACTTGGTCTTTGAATTTTTGCTTTAACTTTATCAAAATTCTTAAATGATCAAAACTCTAGATTAAATCGATCACACTTCAAGTTTGGGCACTAAAATTGAACAACAACTGATGTGGAGAGCCTTCGGGCGCGTGCTTGAAATCGAATCTCACACACTTTTGTTTTGGGCTTAAAACAAACTCACACTCAATCTTGAATGCCTTAAAGAAAATTAATCGATACTTGACGTGGAGGGCCTCTGGGCGCGCGAGTTTGCTTTTGTTGACCCTAACTCTTCTTATTGTTTGCATTCTTCGATCGATTTACTTTTGTTGGCGCTTCAAGTTGGAATAAACATTGTATCTTAAACATGAGTGCTTGCAAAGTCTAGATCAAAAAACTTAAGCGTCAGTTGGTAAAAGAACAAGCGTATTTTTTAGCCCAAGGTCATCCAAGTCTTCTCTCCCCTTGTCGTCTTTCGAGGCCATCTTGGGTGCATAAGATTAGGATCCAAAACCTTGTTTCTTTTTAGGAGGCCTGCTTGGGGATTTCATCACCCCTTGGACGACCTCAACTCCAGCGTTCTGGCGGAGTATAAGAATCGGAAGGTGAATCGAAAGACACCTCTCTTGGGATCAAGATTTTCTCACTCGGGCTAAGCCTCAAGGAACTTTATACCCTTGAGAAGTGAAAGAGGAGAAGTGGGTTACCGCTCCTCTCGGCTGTGTGACATCTTTTTGGTCTCATCTACAGATTTGGGCCTCACGTACCTTGGGTATATCGAGGACTCCTTAGCTAAACCAACTGTCAGCCTTGTAGACAACCATCTAGGATGTTAATGTGTTTGAGGTGACTGATCGAAACATTTGTAGAACATACACACTCCTTGGCGCAAGTATCACTTTCTGAGAATCAAAAACTTCTATCTGGTTGTTTCTATCTATTGCTTGATCTTTTATTTGTTGAATGAATGTTTGCCAAACTTGGTCAATCCTAGCTTAGGGCATACTTAGCGTAGTCACTGCCTATTCCAAAAGTTGAACGAGTTGAAGCAAAACAACCAAGATCTCTCAAAGCCAAGCAGATTCAGAAATTGATGTCAGAGCAACCCAAACCCAAACAGAAGTTCCACAAAGTTAAACTCAAACCATCTCTAGCATACCAAGAACTTTCAGCCAAGAGAAAAGAAATAACACCAAGCCCACGAATTGCCAAACTCCACAAAGTAGAGGACAAAGCTACCGACGAAGCACTTCAAGAGGCCTGATTAGAGCGCACCATCAAATTTAGCCAACATCCAGGAGTTAATCCTGCTTATGCCTTACCAACTAGGCATGATTTCTATGATTAGACACCCTTGTTTCTCCACATCTTCTTGGATAAGCTTCACTTTAGAGTCATTTTTGTAGAAAAGCCAGCCATCTTAGGTTATCCCCTTAAGCATTATTAGCTCATCCATCTCATTTAGAATCAAACCATCTAGCCAGCAATCAAAACCTCACATCCAAGCCTTAAAAATTGTTGTCACTTTTGCCAAAAGTTTGCCACTCCTAAAATCTTCCAAATCCATCAATCTCACCAAGGTTATCCCTTTGACAGAGCTTTGTCTAGGGTGATCCAGCTTTGTCACTTGTTATCCCTCATCACCTTGAGCTAAAGGTTGGGATCCACAAGTGGTCAATCTCATGTTCTTCCTAAAGGATCATCAGTCTATCCTTAAGTTGACACAATCACCACCAAGCTTACACATAGGAAAGCAGACCTTTCGTGCTTTGGCAACATATCTTTGAAGTTAGAATCTCCAACCCAATCCTCCTTAGGTTTTTTCGTATAGTTTTGCCTTAACCTAGGAAATCATTTGCATAGAGAAGCCTTCCCCCTTTTGCATCCATCAGCATTATTGCATCTCATCCCTAGGAGCACTTTTCATGCCACCCGTCACTCGCTTAGCCAAGAAGAAAGAAACAATGGAGCCCTATGATTTGAATCGAACAGCCTCACCCCCCTTGAGCACTCAGCCATCCTTCAGCCCAGAGAAAGCTATGCCATCATGTACTGACATTGAAGCTTTCATGAACCAACCAGGAAATGCAGTGTTGGTAAATGCCATTATAGACAAGAACAAAGAGACAATCATGGCTAATTTTCGAAGGGAAAATGTAGGAACCTTTGACTTTGGAAGACCCCCTCCATTATCAGATCCATCTCACCCATTTTTTGGGCAGCTACCACCACCCATAGGCTCTTATGATCCAAATTATCCTCAATATATGCCAAAAGAAGAGCCTCCAGCCAATCCATATGATCCAACAGACCCAAACATACCATCATCCACCCAAGTTGAAATCTCCATGCCGCAAGCCAACCCAGCCACCACCACTCCATCCTTGGTTCATACCTCTCCGCTCCAAACCCCCTTTACCCAAAACAGCTCACCGTTCACCCCCTTCACTATTGCTGCTGCTGCTCCCCAACCCAGCCTTCCAAATCCACCCATCTCTCAAATCAGTGCTAGCATCTTTGGCCAACCTCAGCAATATACAACAGGGATGCCACCCATGGGGCCAAGTAATCAACCTTTCATCACCCCCAGCTTGTTCACTGCAGCCCAACACACAATCCCATCATTTCCATTAGGTCTTGGGAGCTCAATACCATTAGCCACAAATCTACAAGCTACTACCCTCACTCCACAAAGCTATCAAATCCCACAAGCTACTAAAAATTTTCTACCAAGCTCTCAAGTGACCCCAGCCCCTGCCACCACTCTACCAAGCTTCCAAATCCAACCACAAAGCTATCAAACCCCATCAGTTCCATTCCCAAGCTTTCAATTCCCACCACCTCCACCACCAACTAATCCATTACCTCCAATTACCAACTACTTTTCAATGCCACTTCTAGGAGGTAATCCACCACCCCATCCAACCACCAATTATTTGCAGATACCATCCCAAATGGGGGCACAACCCACATATATTGGTCAAACCCCACAAGCCCCCCGATCCTTTCCCCAAGCCTCTCAACCATCTTATACCTTACCTCCACAAAGCAATCCATTTATCCCACAGCCAGCTTATGTTCCTCAATCCCAACCTCAAATCCCATATCAACAGCAAGCCTCGCAGCACATGCAGCAATATGCGCCACCTCCCCCTCAGCAACCTATCATCCACCATGCAGCTGCCCAAACAATGTACAATCCCTATCAGCAAATCCCTCATAGCCATCCATATTCAGTGGCCCCATCCAACACATACCTACCTCAAGGCACTCCTACATTGGGGGCACCCCAGCCATCACCTATCAATTCAGAATGGGAGCAAATGAAGATAGCTCTGAAAGCCATCCAAGAAGGGAATGATCCGAAGACATTCAAGTTTGAGAATGTGTGTCCTTACCCATTTGACAGAGCCATTACCATGACACCATTTCCCAAACACTTTGAGGTACCCAAATTTGACAAATTCAGAGGAAAAGGAGACCCTGTCACACATATCAAAGAATTTTACATGCACTGCCAAGACGTAGCATACAATGATGTCTTCCTCTTGCGCCTTTTTCCCAAAAGCTTAGCTGGACCAGCTCTTGAATGGTTTTATAGAATTCCCTATGGTACAATAAAAAACTTTGCTGAATTATCTGAGACATTTGTAGCCCAATATGCCCATCTTGTTGAAACAGAGCTATCAATAGTTGATCTTGTCCACACCAAGCAAAAAGGTAGAGAAAGCCTTGCCGAATACCTGCAAAGATGGCAAACCCTTACCACCCGCATATCCTGCACCTTGCTAGAACACCATGTTGTGAAAATGTTTATTGATAATGCCCATCCTAGCTTGGCTCACCACATGACCATGAACTGTTTGCAAACCTACAAAGATATCAAAGAGAAAGGAATGATCCTTGAGCAAGGACTCATTAAAGATGGTGTGGTCAAGCTTTACAAGGAAGCCAACCAAAATCAATCACATTCCAATGACAAGTCTAGGTATTGGAACAAAAACAAGCACGTTGCAACAGATGGCGTCACTGACACCAGACATGTGAATATTGTTGGTCCTTCTCACAACCAGTCCAACCCACCATATCAACCAAAAAATCAACAAGCTATCAACTACCAACAACAGAATAACCAAAGCTATCAAAACCACACTCCAAGACCCAACTTTCAAGGGTCTAGCAATCAAGCTAATGCCATCAATGTAGCTGCAGGACAAAAGCCTAGATTCCAACCTACACCTAGAAGCTATACACCCCTTGGTGAGCCATTGGATGTCATTTTTGAGAAATTAGTCAAAGAAAACCTCATCAAATTTCCTCCTACCCAGCAAATTGACCCAAGCCAATCCAAAGCTGCATGGTACAAAGATAATGAGTACTGCAAATTTCATAGGGTAAAAGGTCACACTACCCTCAGATGCATGAAACTGAAAGACTATGTGCAGGACCTCATTGATCGGAAGGAAATCACTGTTGGTGCCCAAACCTCTCCCAATGCAGGCTTACAGATCTATCAAAATGCTTTTCCTCCACACCACAACCATAATCCTGGAAAAGCACCTATCCAAACCAACAACAACAACACCAACAACCGTCAGCCAAACCAACAGCATGGGAAGAACAATGACCACACTTCATCCTATATAGACTATGGTAGCCTTATAGGTTGTATATCCGAGAAAGAGCCTTCTGTCAATGTTATCAATATCCAAGGACCAAACAATGAGTGTGCAGTCACCACTCGAAGAGCGCAATTTAACATCGTAGGCCCACCTGTTACACCAACACCATCAGCTCCATCAAAAAGCCAGTACAATATCTTGGAACACCTTGGGAACATGCCAGCCCAAATCTCCATTTTAGACCTTCTTCGCACTAGTCCTGTGTACAAGAACATCCTTGACAGTGCTCTCATAGAATCTCATGTCCCTTCTGATATCAATGCTATTGATTTTCATAATCTTGTTGGACACCTCTCATCCTCATGTGCCCTATCGTTCAAATCCATCGACATACCTGTGGTCGACCCAGATCACACCCTTCCGCTTCGCATAGCCATCATGGTATCCAACTTTGTTGTAAAAAGAGTAATGATAGATAATGGATCAGCCTTGAATATTTGCACCCTAAAATTCATAAAACAAGCTGGGTATACTGAGGCAGATATCATCAGTGAGGTTATCACCATCAAAGCTTATGACAACTTGGAAAGAACCACAGAAGGAACTATTTTGCTGCCAATCAAGGTTGGGCCAGTCATCCAAGAGACACTCTGCCATGTTATTGATCTAAACCTACCATTTAACATCCTCCTCGGTCGCCCATGGATTCATGCCATGAAAGCCGTTCCATCCACTTACCATCAGTGCGTCAAATTTTTGCATCAAGGCACTGAGGTAACCATCCATGCCGATCCAGAACCCTTTGCTTACTGCAATGTGGTTGAAACTTCATATACAAACCATTGCCCTGGAATTGATATCGGCACATCCATCGCCAGCTCATCCCACACTTATAATGACCCAGAAACCATCCTTGCCTCTACCCTGTCTACTGTGAAGATCAATAACAAAGGTTGTGGAGAGTATAGTCTGTCAGATGCATTTGCTGTCGGGGCACTCCCACTTGATCCACATGCCCATGGACAACCGACATATCACAAAGCTAAGGAAATTCCACCTCCTCGATACAAACAATTTGGCCCAACAACCTTTGTATCCTCGAAAATCCCTCTTCATGAGGAGCTCACTCCAGATATCAACAAATGGTTACATAAGGATGCACCTCAAAGAAATCAAGCACGCCTTGATCACTTTAGCCAAAAGTATCCCCAAGAACATAAGCTCATCACTGACAAATGGAACTATCAAGGTGGTGGTCTAGGACCAGAAGAAAGAGGCATGCAGTGCCCCATCGACGCACACAAGTGGGAATCGAAGTCAGGTCTTGGCTTTGGCATACCCACAACTGGGGGCACCAATGAGAACGATCACGCTTTTTCAAACATTCACCGCAACCTTGTCGAAATTGAAGACATTCCTGAGGAAGTTGAAAAGAGAGCCTACGACGATATCCTAGACCAAATCTCCCTCGGAGACTCTGTTCTCCAAGAACTATCCATCCACCTCATTGACCTACCACTCGCCCATCCACAACTCATAGATTGGGACCAACCAAGTGTCATACACATCGATGAGTTCACATCAGAGGAGGCACTTCTAAGATTCATGGGAGCTGAAACTCCTCACAAGAAAACAAAGCCAGATTCTACCTATATCTACAAGCTAGATCCCAAGGGGTATTTTGGAAAAAATCCCCAACCTAGTTCCGATACACCCAAAACTGGAACTAAGGTGAATCTGAGACTAGCTAAGGCAACGAAGAGAACCCCTTAGCAAGAAAATCCAGAGCCACAAGAAGAACATGAGGATTTAGCATTGCCTCCTCAAGATAATCGACCAGAGGTGTCTTCTATTCTAATTGAGGATACTCGAGAAGTCAACATTGGTTCTTCAGAGATCCCCAGACTTGTTCACATTGCTGCATCCCTATCACAAGACCAAGCTGACCTCCTCTTTGAGGTCTTAAGAGAGAACATTGGCCGATTTGCATGGTCATATCACGACATGCCAGGACTTGATCCAAAGCTTTTAGTTCATCATCTTGCAGTTGATCCAAAGATCAAGCCCGTCAGACAAAAGCTTAGAAAAATGCACCCCAAGGTGGCATTATTGGTCAAAGCTGAATTAGAAAGAATGTTAGTTGCTAAGGTTATCCGACCTATCGACTACTCAGAGTGGATCTCCAACATGGTCCCTGTCACTAAACCTTCCGGTGACATCAGAATCTGCACTGATTTTAGAGATCTTAACAAAGCTTGTCCAAAAGATGTTTTCCCTTGCCCAACATAGATATGATTGTAGATCTTACAGCTGGACATGAAATTTTGTCCCTCATGGATGGATTTTTCTGGTATAATCAAATCAAGATTGCAGAAGAGGATCAGCATAAGACAACATTCACTACCCCTTGGGGAACCTTTTGCTACAACATGATGCCTTTTGGCCTAAAGAATGCTAGGGCTACCTATCAAAGAGCTATGACAGCCATTTTTCATGATCTCATCCATAGCATTTTGGAGGATTATGTGGATGATATCTTGGTCAAGTCTCATACCTTCATGGATCATCTTGCTAACTTGGAGAAAGTCTTTGATAGGTTAGCCAAATATCATCTCATGCTGAATCCCAAGAAATGTGTCTTTGGGGTCACATCTGGCAAGCTTCTAGGCTTCATAGTTTCTAAATGAGCTATAGAGATCGACCCCAAGAAGGTCAAGGCTATCTTAGACATGCCTCCTCCCCAGACACTGCGACAACTTCGCTCTCTTCAAGGAAAGCTCCAATCTGTTCGGCGCTTCATCTCCCAGCTTGCAGATAAGTGTACACCATTTTCACATTTACTAAAGAAGGATGAGAACTTCAAGTGGGATCCTTTATGTCAGCACAGCTTTGACCATCTCAAGCAGTATCTCATCAATCCCCCTATCTTGGTTCCACCAATTCCTAGTCGTCCCCTAATTTTGTACATATCAACAACACCTACTGCTCTAGGGGCACTTCTAGCACAGCTTGATGACTACAAAAGAGAAAGAGCCATCTACTACATCAGTAGAACCCTAGTTGGTTATGAACTCAATTACACTCCTATGGAAAAAGCTTGTTTGGCAGTTGTCTTCTCAACTCAAAAGCTTCGCCATTACATGCTAAGTCATACCATCCAACTAGTCTCCAAGATTGACCCTCTCAAGTATATGCTCTCTAGAACAGCACTTACAGGCCGTTTGGCCAAATGGGTTATGCTCCTTAGTGAATTTGACATCCAGTATGTGGATAGAAAGGCAATCAAAGGGCAAGCTATAGCAGATCACCTAGCTGATGCACCTCTAATAGATGCTTATCCGTTGATCACAAAATTTCCAGATGAGCATATCTGTCTAATTGAAGAACAACTCCCATGGAAACTTTATTTTGATGGCTCATACACATCTCATGGATCAGGGGCAGGAATATTGTTGGTCACACCTCAAGGAGATTACATTCCAAAAGCCTTCAAGCTACAATTCCCTAGCACCAACAATATAGCTGAATATGAGGCCCTCATAGCAGGATTAAAGATAACTGTAGAATGGAACATTGTTGAGCTACAAATCTTTGGCGATTCTCAGCTCATCATCAAGCAAGCCCTAAATGAATATCAAACCTAAGATGAAAAGCTATTACCCTACAAAGAGCTAGTTGATCAACTAACCCAACATTTTACAAAGCTTCAGTTTAAACAAGTGCCTCGAATACAGAACAAAGCAGCAGATGCTATGGCTACTATAGGCTCACTCTTGGAAATTCCCCAAGTAGCTACACAGTATGAGTTTTTAGTGGAGCAGCTCCTCACACCCGCCTATGCGAATGAGGATTCAAACCGTGTTTGTATCTTGGTTGGTCCCCAATCCCCTTGGTACCATGAGATTCATGCTTACCTTAACGATGGTATCATATCCCCTCACCTCACACGTACCCAATGCCAGAACCTCATCCGAAAATCATCCCGCTATGTTATCATAGCCAATACCCTATATCGTCGGGGTTATCACGATACTCTATCTCGATGTTTAGACCAAAATGAGGCTGCGATGGTGTTAAAGGAAGTACACTCTGGACTTTGCGGTGCCCACACGAGTGGTATTGTCCTAGCGTGACAAATCCTTAGAGCAGGCTACTATTGGCCTACCATTGAAGAAGACTCCTGTGACTTTGTCAGAAAGTGTCTCCCATGTCAGCAGCATGCAAATCTTGTGCACGCTCCAGCACAAGATCTACAGCCTATTGCACCACCTTGGCCTTTCGCTTGTTGGGGCCTTGATCTAGTTGGAACTATCACACCCCTCTCATCTGATGGACATAAATGGATAATAACAGCTACAGACTATTTCACTAAATGGGTGGAAGCAGTCCCCCTAGTCTCAGCTACAGGAGTTCAGGTCTCCAAGTTCATCTTGTACCACATTGTTTGCCGCTTCGGCATCCCATCCACCATCTTCACTGACCATGGAGGTAACTTTGAAAATCTCAACATGGAAGAATTATGCACTTCCCTCCGCATCCATCACCGCTTTTCTAGCCCATATTTCCCACAAGGTAACGGCCAGGCAGAGGCAACTAACAAAACCCTCCTCAAAATTCTAAAGAAAGTTGTCAATGATTCCGACCGTTATTGGCACCTACAAATAAATCCAGCCCTATGGGCCTATCGAACTTCCTTCCGTACATCCACAGGCACAACTCCATACTCCCTAGTCTATGGTGCCGAAGCAGTACTACCTATAGAGGTTGAACTTCCCTCCTTGCGCATATCTTTGCAAGGGCAAATATCAGATGAAGAATATAGAGTAGCTCGGCTCACCCAGCTAGATCTCTTAGACAAGAAGCGACAACAAGCCTATGATCATCTCACAGTCTACCAAACTCGTCTCAAAAGGAATTTCAACAAGAAGGTGCTTCCACGACACTTTCAGCCAGGTGACATGGTCCTTAAAGAAAACATGAAAGTCCAAGCAGATCGAGAAAAGAAAGGCAAGTTTGAACCTACATGGCTTGGTCCTTATGTTGTCACTGCTTCCTTTGGCTTCGGAGCTTATCAGCTATCTACACCAGAAGGAGAACTCTTGAATGATCCTACTAACATCATTCATCTCAAGAAGTTCTATGCTTGAAGATCCTTGGTATACCCATCTTTTGAAAAATACAAAAGAAAAAAATAGTAAAGAGAAACAAGCGTCCAATGGTGAAAACTTGGCAATTCAAGCACCTTGGATAGGTACCTTGGTGAAAACCTAGTAATTCAGGCGCCTTGTGTACTAAAGACTAATCCATTATCTATCACTATCCTATCCGTCATCCATTCACCCACCATCCCATAAGACACACTTGCTTGTTCCCTTGGTGTTCCAACCAAATATCCAAAATCTGATGAAGCTTGTAAATACCTCCTGTACAGCTTGTAAATCTTGTACCAAAGCTTGTATTATACCTTGTAAATCTTGTACCATACCTTGTCTATCCGAATCTTGTCCAAGGTTTGTACCATATTCCAGCCTATAAATAATCTTCTATCCTAGCTTGTATACTATCACGTGCACACACAAAACCCCATTTTCACTTAAGCTTTTCGCAAACCATCTATCTATCCACCTATCACCTATTATAGACATCCCATCCTTCACAAACATTTCCATCTCACAAAAACCAAAACATGAACAAACTTGTACATTTGTAACATATCTTGGTCCATCAGCTTGTACATCCTCTTTAGCTTAATACCATTGTATCTATCCAGCGTTCGTGTCAGTTCATCCTTGATCAACATCTTGCACCCATCACACATCTTGGTTAGCTATTCCAATGCATCCTTTAGCTAGATTTCCTATCACCAAAGTGTTATCTTTCTTAGTTCAGCTTGCCAGACGCATCACTCATCCAAATCCACCAGCTTCGGTGCTCTCCGATAGGTCCTTGCAGGATATAGCTTTCCTCATGTCTGATCTTGGTCCGTTAGTACCTTGTCCTACCCATCTTGTTGGCAAACGGCTCTCTTTTGGATTTTCACTTTCTTTTGATTTGGGATCTTCCCTTTTGGGTCTTGAAGTATCTTTTCCAAGCAATCTCCTTGTTCCCTCCTCAAGGTTGCCACGATCTTCCATATCATGGTATGCTACGAATGGGGCAATTAGAACGTAAGGTCTTGATCAAGTCTTTCATTTGTTTTTCTTTTCTGCTTGTGGGTTCTCCAGTGTCATTTCCACGCTGCTTCCTCTAGGATTCATGTGTGATGCTGGGGCAATCCTTGTGTGTTTGTTTTGGGTTATTTTGTCAATCCTCTGGATGGTTGGTGAAAAGGCCTTGATGTTCTTGGTAACCTTGGCAATTAACCAATAGTCATATAGCAAATCTAGTGCTCAACTACATGGTGGTACTTCTCTTTGAAGTATACCCCTGCTCAAAAAGCTTCAATGGTTTTCCTTCATCTCCATTATCCCCCATCCATATCTAGCATCTGTCTCTCCTACCCCAGTTGATGCATCAGTATCTCTTTGAATCACTCGTCACTCTTAGCTTTAGGGATCCACAATCCTAGTCTTAGGGATCCACCAATCCAAATCAACCCACCAAGCCTCATCTTTCGAGATCCACAATCCTAGTCCTAGGGATCTCCGAAACCCATCTTCCGCCAATCTAACTCTTTGAAATCCTGTTGCATCAGCTTTATAATCCCCTCATCCATCTCGCTATCCTGGATTCTTTTTTATAGCGCTCCGCTCCTTCATCCTCTGCAATCCCTGAGATCTTAAGCTTGCTTCCTCTTGTGCCTCTGATTCTCCCTTTATCATTCTCCCATAGTAAGAGTTTGAGCTAACTAAACCTCTTCTCTTAATCCAATTTGAGTCTCCTTGCTCATCCCAGATTCTTGTATTTTTCAAGAAGCCACCAAGCCTCGCTTTCTCTCCCCGCTGCCTTCTTGAGGGGGCATCTCACAGTCCATTCTCTCCTCTTCTGCTCTAGCCTTGGGCATCTTATTTTCTTATCTTTGATGTCATGCCACTTGCGGCATCACATCAAAGAGGGGCAAAATGTAGACACCTAAAAATCCTTTAGAAAATAAAGTATTTTTATTTTCTGAAAAATTCCTGATGACATCATCATTTATTAATTAATTAATTATTTAATTAATTAATTAATTAATTTTTATGCCATTAAATCCTTTTATCTTAATTAAAAATATTTAATTAAGGAATCCCTCCCAAAAATGTTTAAATCTTATTTAAACATTATTTCCTTATTTATTAATTATTTAATTAATAAATTGACCAAAAATCCTAAAATAAATAAAAAAATTATTTTTTTCCCAAAACTTGGCCAATTTCCTTATGACCAATAACCTCTTCCAAAATCTTCTAATCCTTCTTTAATTTTGATTAAAGGCTAATCCCATCATTTCCTACCCCTAACCCCAACTCAAAATATTTAATTAAAATCAAATATTAATCCTCATGTTTATTAAAAAAGTTTTAATAAATATCTCCTCAACCCAAACCCTTGAAATAAATAAAACTTTATTTATTTCCTAAAAATCTAATTTATCCTCACCCTAAGAAGTTCTAGACTCTTCTAGAAAGTCTTCATCCTCATCCTAGGAAATTCTAGACTATTCTAGAAAGTCTTTATCCTCATCCAAAGTCTAGACTCTTCTAGAAGATGTCTTTAAACCTAATCATAATCCCTTCCTAACCTTGTCACATTCCCTAAACATGGGTTAAGACTTACTAACCCAAGCCAAAGTTAACAAATATCTCCTCTTTCACCCACCCTCATTAAAAGCTATCCACTTGCCTATCCCTAAGCTAATCCTAAACCATCCTAATCCATCCTCTAATCATTTGCACAAGCCTAAGCAAGATTAAAACCTTCCTAATCAAGTCCAAGTCGAATTTGCTCTCATCACCCTCAAAATATCTCAACCATAAAACTTTATGAAGTCCACTAGGTCATAAATGACTCTTACAAGCCCTTTTATTGCTCTTAGAAATCATTATGAGGGTCTTTATGAAGATTTTATCCCTTGAGCCTCCTTTGTTGACTCATCCTTCCCCTTTCCTCCATCCTCTCACCATGTGACATGTGTCACTCCTTGATTGGCTATAAGGAAGCACAATCCATGTGCTCTCCTCTCATGCAATCTGAGCCCTCCATAAGCTTTTTTCCATCCTTGCATCTTAGCCCTCAATCCCTCAAGCCTCTTGCCTATAAATTGGATCCTTCCCCTTTGTAAAATAACACAATCCATGAAGTAAAGTTATAATGCTATTTTGAGAGCCAAATCCATACTAAAGCCATCTATCCACACCAAAAATCCACAATCATCCATTGAAGCCTTTGGAAGCATATTGAGCATACATCCTATCCATTTAGATAAAGCTACTCAACAAGAGAGCTTCTTATTGAGAGAGTCCATTAATGGCTCATATTCTCAATTAAGAGCTCATCTTAGTCTATCTTGAAGTTTATGAATTTTGTTTAGTTTGTAGAAGCTTTATTTAAATTTGGTTTCTATTAGCATACTAACATTGCTCATATACAGCTAGGACAGTGAGTTCAAGGCCCATGATTCCTACATTTCCTCCTAGAGCTCCAAAGCAGCTTGTACCAGAGCCCCAGATTACTGATATACAAGACCAGTTGAGGAGAGATTGGGAAGTCGGAGGGCCAGATTTTATTGTTGCAATTACCTTTAGGGAGTATATGTATGTGCGGATGAAACATATGCCACGTGGACATGACAGGAACTAGAGCTATGAGCTACGGAAGAAAGTAGGGAGACTTGAGTTACCATATTATGATGGCTCAGGAAATTCTACAGCAAGAGCTTGGGTTCAAAAGCTTGACACATACTTTCAATTGAACCCTGTGCCTAAGGAAGAAGCTATTAAGTACGCAACAATTCATCTGGATGGGTTAGCACACGAGTGGTGGCATCATGGTATGGTCACTATGGGACATGCACACATTACCTCATATGTGGAGTTTACAGAGAGGCTGATTGAACGTTTTGATAGGAAGGATCCAGAACTCCATTTCAAGGAGTTAACTCAGCTTTAACAGTGGGGATCATTGGAAACATACATTTCAGAGTTTCAAAAATTTGCAGTGTTAGTAACAGATGTATCTGAACGGAGGATACTAGTTCTATTTATGGATGGGTTAGCTGATCCATTGAGAGGGTGGATTAAAGCTCTCAACCCTCCCACTTTGTAGGAAGCCATTAAGAAAGCTCGTGACATGGATTCCTCTTCATCTTCAAAAAATAAATTCCAGGCAAAGAGTTTCCCTTCAAGGAAAGATAAGGATAGGAAACCTTTTCATAAAGAGGTTTAGCCAGCTAAGGAGGAAAGTAAGAGGTTGGACAATGAGACACTTAATGATCTCAGGAAGAAGAAGCTTTGTTTTCATTGCAGGGAGCCTTGGGATTTGTCACATAAGTGTCCATTGAAAGCAAAAGCTAAGCAGATGGAGTACTTTTCAGCCGAAGAGTCAGTAGATGGAGATTCAGAGCAGTCATCCGAATCAGATGAAGATGATGATAGTTCTTCATAGGAGGAAGCACGCGATGATAGCACAATAGCTCAGGATTCAAGTATACAGGAGGCCGTCACTTTCAGAGTTAGGGGAACCTTGGATGGACAGAGAGTTGTGGCACTCATTGATACAGGGGCGACACATAACTTCATTGATGAGAAGTTTGTGACATGCAGAGGGCTACATACAGAGGAGCATAGGGGATTTAAGGTGATGGTTGTCGATGGCTTCAAAATTGAATGTACCAGGAAAATCTCCAACTTGCAGCTTCATTTGGGAGATTATGACATGACAGGAGATTTCTTTGTGGTCAACATTGGTGATCAGGATATGGTGCTTGGGATGAACTGGATGAAGTCTTCTCCAGAGTTTACATTTAACCTTGAGAAAATGGAAATGAGGTTTGAGGCAAATGGTAAGAAGATAGTGCTCAGAGGTTTGTCAGATGGGAGACTTCGAGTGGTGTCACTCAAGCGGATGCAGAGTTTCTTTAGACATGATCAGGTGCAGTGGGCAGCAGAGTTTAGAGTAATGCCTGAGATGACAGAGCAGCATAAACAAGAGTATCCACCTGATGTACAAAAAATAATAACCAAACATACTAAGGTGTTTGGTGAGATACCTCCAGGGAGACCCCCAGATAGGGGAATCGAGCATGTTATTGAATTAGAGGAAGGGGCTAAGCTAGTTATCATCACACCTTACCGCCATCTGAAGAGATGTAAGGATGAAATAGAAAAGGCAATTAAGGAGTTAATTGACATGGGGCACATACGGCCAAGAAAAAGTCCTTTCGCTTCTTCAGTAGTATTGGTGAAGAAGAAGGATGGTACAATGAGGATGTGCATTGATCATAGGGAGCTAAACAAGAAGACAATCAAGAATCAATACCCTATCCCACACATCGATGAGCTTATTGATGAATTGCATGGTGCATGCTACTTCTCCAAGATTGATTTGAGATCTGGCTACCATCAGATACGGGTTAGAGAGGTGGATGTGGAGAAGACAGCTTTTAGATGCCACTATGGACATTTTGAGTTCTTAGTCATGCCCTTTGGGTTGACAAATGCCCCTGCCACTTTCCATTCCTGTATGAATAGAGTGTTCAGAGATCAGTTGAGGAAGTTTGTGTTGATATTTTTTGATGATATACTGATATACAGCCGTACTTGGGAGGAACATTTGAAGCATATTGATACAGTGCTCAGTATTCTAGAGAGGGAGTCATTATATGCCAAGATGAGTAAATGTGAGTTTGGGATGACAGAGTTGCTCTATCTAGGGCATATTATTAGTGCAAGAAGTGTTTGGGTTGACCCAAACAAGATCAGGGCCATTCTGGATTGGCCACCACCGAGGAACACTTCACAACTCAAGGTATTTCTCGGGCTTTGTGGGTTCTACCGCAAATTTGTGAAGGGATTTTCACAGATAGCAGCACCACTTACAAATTTGACATAGAAAGATAGTTTCAAGTGGTCAGAGAGGGCTCAGGATTGTTTTGACAGGTTTAAGGAGCTGATGAGTACATGTCCTGTTTTAGCCATTCTAGATTTCACCAGGCCCTTTGAGTTGCAGTGTGATGCCTCAGGAGAGGGCATAGGAGCTGTTCTCATGCAAGACAAACATCCCATCGCATATGAGAGTAGAAAATTATGAGGTGTGGAGAGAACCTACAGCATCTACGACAAAGAGATGCTAGCAATGATGCACACGCTAGCTAAGTTCAGGCAGTACTTAGTGGGAAGACGGTTCACAGTAAAAACAGATCATAGTAGCTTGAAACATTTCCTTGGACAGAAGGACCTTAATGACAGGCAACAGAAATGGGTGAGTAAATTACAGGCCTATGATTTCGACATAGCCTATGTCAAAGGGAAGAAAAATATTGTTGCAGATGCTTTATCTAGAAGGCCTCATTTGCTTGTTGTTGGGATAGTCATGGATGATTGGAGTGAGATGATCCTGCCGGAATATGCTAAGTATAGTTGGGCGTCTACCATTATTGAGGGAGCTATTCAAGATAGTCGATACACTGTCGTAAATGATCTGATCATCTACAAGGAAAGGATTTATTTAGTACTCGGGTCTGCTATGAAGCATAAAATTTTGAGGGTGTTTCATGATTCACCAATGGCAGGACATCCTGGATTCTTTAAGACATATCGGCAGGTGAGAGAGCACTTCACTTGGAAAGGACTCAAATCAGAGGTGCTTCAGTTTGTGAGGGAATGCCCTATGTGTCAACAGAACAAACAGGAACATTCTTTTCCGGGTGGTTTACTACAGCCCCTACCCATACTAGAGAAGAAGTGGGATAACATTTCCATGGATTTTATCATAGGCCTCCCCAAGGTACAGGGTCAGGATTGTATCTTTGTTGTGGTAGACAGATTGACAAAATTTGCACATTTCTTTGCAATTTCGTCTACATATTCAGCAGCACAAACAACAGAACTATTTTTTCGAGAGGTATTCAGGCTACATGGGATACCACGGAGCATAGTCAGTGACAGAGACAGCAAATTTATGAGCCACTTTTGGTAGGAGTTGTTCAGGTTATGTGGAACAGAGCTCACTCCGAGTACCAGCTACCACCCCCAAATTGATGGGCAGACAGAGATAGTGAACAAATGGGTTGAGGGGTACCTTCGAAACTACATTGCAAGAGAGCAGAAGGCTTGGGTGAAGTGGCTACATCTAGGGGAGTACTGCTATAATACCTCTTTCCATATGTCTATTCAAATGTCCCCTTTTATGGCACTGTACGGGTATGATGCTCCTAATTTTTTGGATTTGTTATTTGGGGACAGCAGGGTGCCTAAGGCCAAGGATACTTTGCAGGAGTGTCAGGACATTATGCGATCCTTGAAGGAAAATTTGTAAAAAGCACAAAATCAGCAGAAGCAATATGCTGATCAGCACAGGGTTGAGAGGTCTTTTGAGGTGGGAGATATGGTGTACCTCATGTTACAGCCGTATAAACAGTCCTCTCTCAAGAAGAGTGGAGCAGAGAAATTGAAACTATGAACCGTTCAAAGTAATCAGGAGAGTGGGCGAAGTAGCTTATGAGTTGGAGTTGCTTGCAGACAGTAAAGTGCATAATGTGTTCCATGTGTCATGCCTTAAGAAGGCATTGGGTCACAATGTGGTGCCTTCAGTAGTATTGCCACCTCTTGATGATGAGGGAAAGCTTATCTTGGTTCCTGAGGCCATACTTGACTCCAGGGAGAGGGTGCTTCGCAGGAGGACTATCAGGGAGTATCTAGTGAAGTGGAGGAACCTACCTATCGAGGATGCTACTTGGGAAAATGAGCAGATATTGCAGCATCCAGAGCTGAAATTGCTTGAGGACAAGCAATTTTGGGAAGGGCGGACTGTAATGTCCCCTTTCTAGCATTCATAGCATGATGTTGTCGTTAGCCTATTTCCCCACAGTCCCGTAGGCTAACTAGGACATTAAAGGGGCTTAGAGGCCATTTGGCCTAGACAGTTTCAGTTGCAGGTCTTTCAGAGGGGTTCTGAGGCAACTTTGCGGATACTTACTATTTATAGTAAGTCATCTTGGACATGGCCGGACATTCAGTCACAGTGGTATGTCGATGGTAATTGTTTAAAATCGACAGGAAAACTTATTTATCATTGATAAGATTTGTTATGCATTGATAAAGCCATTTTATAAAGTTAAATTTAAATATTTAACTTTATTAATGCATAGACTATAGTTTGTGGGAAATATTTAAATTAAAAGAGTTCCCTTTATTTTTATAACACATTGGAGACATAAGGTACATAAAGGGAGTTATGTTTTATCCCACATTGAGAAAAGGAAGGATTGAGCTCTTGTGAGAACACTATAAAAGAAATGGAAGAGCTTTTTTTTTTGTATGCTTGGATGAAGATTAATGTTATGTTGTTGGATATCTGATTATCGGGCTTGAAGGATGGAATCCCTCTTTGCTAGCATTCTCTTTGCTGTTGGAAGACACAGTCAGGAAGATCAATGGTGTTTTCACTTCAGGAAACACACTGGGTTTCATTTGGGGTGTTCGCATAAAGAAATTTACAAGGGTTTGAGGTGCAGATCTGAAGTTAGTTATTGCTATAGTGCTGCATGAACAGTATTTTGCTACAGTCGACATGAACAGTATTTTGCTACATTACGGAGTGAACAATTTTGGTATCAAGTTTACTTGTTTTTCTGGCTGATTAGAAGTTTGGAAGGCTGCCGACAACATCTGCAAAATACTACGGCAACTAATTCCAGGTTTCTTCTATCAAATTTTGATACTTTGCATAATAATTGTTGAATACAAGTCTGAATAGTTGTTGCAGCCTTTAAGGCAGCTGTAAGTGCACATCTACATTTAAAAATCACCCTTTATTTGACCCAAATGGGTATCCAAAAATAAAAACACATGAAATAGAAACTAAGTCTAAGTACTTTTTTTTTTGGGTGACACAGGATTGCCCTTATACCTCTGGATGCTCTTGCATCAAATGGCTACACATGGATTACTATATTTATGGAAAATATTTGGACAAGGAGTAAGTGCCAAATAATCTTCCTGACTTCAATAGACTTAAGGGAGACTGTCTTTAGGAAGAATCCAAAAAACTTAAGGAGGAAAACTGAAAATAAAAGATGACGAACTTCATGTTCTTAATACAAATTCCTATAAAGGTAAAAAGAAGCATTTCAAGAAGAAAAGAGGTAATCAAAAGAATGATAAACCTAAGAAAGATCTATCCAAATTAAAATGTTTCAGATGTGAAAAGTTTGGACACTACAAATCAAATTTTCTTAAGAATTCTAAACAACAAGTGAATTGTACAAACATCACTAGGGAAGAAGATAAGTATGGTCTTGAGATTCACATATTGTATTCAACAGTATCAAATGAAGTCTCAAGTAAAGCATGGGTGATTGATAGTGGATCTTCTCGACATATTCTAGGATATAAAAAAGAACTAGACTCGATGTCAAAAAAATTTAATGGTCAAGTAACCATCAGTGATAATTCAACACATTCCATCAAAGGAATTAGAGATTGCACCTTCAAACTAAAGTCAGGTAGTTCTCTACTTCTCAAAGGAGTACTCTATGTACCAGGAATAAAAAGGAATCTAATATTAGTTATGACACTTGAAGATGATGGACATAATGTTGCATTCATGGGTAGTAAAGTCATAACCAGGGCTAAAAACTCCTTAATTAAGAAAGCAAAATTGTTTGGTCAGAGAAAATGGTATTTGTATGAATTAAATTCAAAACCTAGTCGACCTATTCAAGCCTTAATTCATGAAGCTACAAACATAAATGAAATATGCAACAAAAGGTTAGGAGATCTATATTTCAAAACTTTATCAACCATGGAGAAGATGGTTATTAGTTTACCTAAATTGAATAAAGATCACCCAAGCATATGCAAAGGATGCACTTTGGGTAAGAACACCAAAATTACATTTCATGATAGCACTAGAAAAACTAACAATATTTTGGAATTAATCCACTCAGATTTATGTTGGCTTGTGTATGTTCCTTCTCTTGGAGGATTCTGGTACTATATTCTATATAGATTACTTCTCTAGGAAAACTTGGATTTACTTCTTAAAATGAAAAGAATTAGAAGAAATCCTAAAGAGATTTAAAGAATGTAAAACCTTAACTAAAAACTTATCAAGACATAAAATTAAAACTGTAGAACTAACAATGGAGGGGAATACACCTCAGATCCATTTAAAAGATTTTGTAAAGAAACAAGAATTAAGAGGGAGTATACCATTCCTTATAATCACAATAAAATGAGGTAGCAAAAAGTAAGAATATAACAACTAGAGAAGTTGCTAAAGCTATGATATTTGATCAAAATCTAGAATATTATCTTTGGGTAGAAGCCTCTTGTACTATTGTCTGTATTCAAAATAGAAGCCCTCACTCCTACCCTAGAGATAAAACTCCTAAAGAAGTCTTTACTAAATTTAAATCCAATATAAGTCATCTTAGAATTTTTGGGTGCCCTGTATATATCCATATTACAAAAGAAAAGAGAACTAAGTTCGAACCCTCTGGGAGGAAGGTATTTTTTAAGGTATAGTGAAACATCTAAATCATATAGGATTTTCATATCTGGATAGAAAAATATTGAACTTAGTAGGGATGTAATTTTTGAAGAAGATTTAGCATTTAGAAGAGCCCCAAGTTTTGAAGAACCCTCTCCTTCAGCTAGTTCTGAAAGAAATACTCAATCTGAGTCTAAGAGGGAGAACATGGAAGAAATTGAAGATGAAATTCAAAACCTTAATCTTGAAGAAACTCAAAATTCAAAGAAAAGACCACTTTGGGTCATTAAAATAGTAGAGGCAGCACAAGATTTTGTTGCACATTCTAGAATAGTCAGAGAAAGCAAACGACCCAAAAGAAAATTAGTTATAAAGAAAACATGAATGATTTTTCTAAATTAGAACCAACCAATATTTTAGATGCTATTGAACATATAGCTTAGAATGAAGCTATGACAAAAAAATACCACTCAATTATGAAGAATGATGTTTGGGAAATTGTTCCAAGACCTGAAGGGAAATCTGTTGTTTCTTCCAAGTGGATATTTGAAATAAAGCATGTTTTTGATGGTAGCATTTAAAAATATAAAGCCAAATTTGTAGCCAGGAGATTCTCTCAAAAAGAAGGGATTGATTATGAATAAACCTTTACTCATGGTGCTAGATACACCTCTATAATAGCAGTCCCAGCTATCGCAGCATCGAAAGGATGGAAAGTACATCAGATGGATGTAAAAACAATATTCCTGAATGAAAATATTATAAAAGAAATATATTTGGAGCAACCTAAATGATTTGAAACTCATGATCCTAAAGTTTTCAAGTTTGAAGGCTCAAGAAAGCTCTCTATGGGCTTAAATAGGCTCCAAGGGCTTGGTACGAAAGAATTGATAAGTATCTCACCAATTTAAGATTCTCCAAAAATGAAACCAATCCAAATCTATATTATAAAATGGATAAAGATGATATGGTAATTTTGATACTGTATGTTGATGATTTACTAATAATAGGTGATGATCATCTCATAGATCAATGCAAGATAGATCTAATTATAGAATTTGAGATGAAAGACTTTGAACTCCTTCATTACTTCCAAGGATTGTAAGTATGAAAGAATTATGATATCATCATACTTAATCAAGGGAAGTATACATTAGATATTTTAAAGAGATTTGGAATGTGGAATTGCAAGTCTATGTCTTCTCCAGTGGAGACTAATTTACATAAACTTAAAGAAGCAGATAACAGAATCACCTTCCATAGATTCTACTCTCTACATACAAATGATTGGGCCTCTTATGTACTTGGTAAATACAAAACCTAATATTTTCTATGTTTTTAATGCATTAAGTTAGTTTATGTGTGAGCGAAAGGAGATTCACCTAGTTGTAGTCAAACACATAATGAGATACTTACAAGGTACTCTTAATCTTGGGCTCAAATATGAGAAAGTTGAATTAGATTTACATGGATTCACTAACTTAGATTGGGGTGGAAGTGTTAAAAATAGAAAAATTACTTTAGGATGTTGTTTTAGTTTAGGGTCAGCAATGATAGCTTGGATAAGCAAAAAATAGTCTTCAATAGCACAAAGTTCCACAGAAGCCAAATACATTGCAGAAGCAATGGCCTCTCAAGAAGCAGTTTGGCTTAGAAAGTTACTTTTAGGATTATTTGGGAAAGTCATGAATCCTACAATTATTCATTGTGATAATCAAGGTTCCATCAAGCTTTTGGTGAATCTAGTTTTTCATGACAAGTCCAAGCATATTGAAATTTCTTACCATTATGTAAGAGATATGGTAGACAAGAATACTGTAAAATTAGAATACATTTGCACTACAAATCAAATAGCAGATATTCTCACCAAACCTCTCTCTAGAGTGAAGATAGATCACTTCAGGAAAAGACTTGGTATGGTTGAATTGTAATTCATTTGTATTCTTTAAATTATTAATAAAATAATTTTATTGTCAAGCTATTGACTATTATGGGCTCCACCATTTGTATTCATTATTTAAAATCTGACAATTTCTAAAGTAATGAATACTTTTATAAAAGACATTATAAGAGATGACAATTTCTTAGATAATGTGTTGAATAGTGTAGAACTACTATTAGATCTAGGTGAGTTCAAGATCATCTGTGACGTAAGTATTTCTATGCCTATGAATCACAACTTGGATAAAGGAAGAATTTATTCCTTGAACTTTATCATGTGTTCTAGTAGAACTTAACTCAAAATAAAGTTGTGATATAGGATTGCCAGTTCCTATGAATCACAACCTAGATAAATGAAGAATTTAAATCATTCTTTAGATTTTATCCTATGTGTATTGCATTACATGCAATACTAACATCACTAGTATAAGTGATAAGTCATACCATAAGATGGTTATATGACTCAGTATCATGTGTTCCATGATACCATTCTCTTAGAAGATTCAGATAGATATAGAGTATCAATCTATGCTTATTCATTGTTATTGATGATGCTAGATATGTTATCTCTCAGTATCATTATCAAGTTAAGAGGGAATGTTAAATATTAACGGTGATATTCATATTGGTCTGAGAAGTGTACACCATACCTTAATCTTCTCTCCTTATACCATTTGAAAGCATTATATACACTAATGTTGGAAAATAGGATGGGCAATGATCCTTGGCAATAACCATGTTATGTACTAACTATAACTAATTGTTATGCTAGTTAACATTTGTGTTATCTCCTTCATGGGCACCAATTTATATAAGTGATGTATGGGCCAATCTAGAGAGGGTCATGTCCCTTTAAGTTGGTCTTGGTATAAGGGGTAGGTGTTATTGTAGTTTAAGGACACACAACACATTGAAATTTGCTCCTTAAAACAATACTACCTTATACAAATTACTGTAGAGACAAACAATTTTTTAGAATAACATTTAACATTTTGAAAATTACATTATACATTCTAAAAGAAGAAGAAGATTAGAATGTCAACAAATATAAAAGTATTTTCTCAAACCAAACCTATAGAATTTGCAGCAACTTTACAGCGGTATTGGGAAATTCGATAAACTAAAACATTATGATGGAGGGTTTTCTTAACTTGAAAATGATGCCCCATGTCCTATGCAAGGAAAAGGTTATATAATGGTGAATAAGAACATTAAATGTGACAATGCATATTGAGTACTAGGACTAAAGTATAATTTCTTAAGTTTGGCTCAATTGAATAACATAGGTCACCAACTGGAGTTTCAAGATAGAAAGATGAAGATATATGATGATGCTAAAAATATGATTGGTACTGGTGAACAAACAAGAGGTAATCTATTCTACTTGGATTCTATTGAGAATACATGTTTGATTATAAGGATTGAAGATATTTGGTTATGGCATAAGAGGATATCTCATGTAAATTTTGATAACATAATCAAAGTTAGTAAAAAGAAAAGATAAGAGGCTTATTGAACTTAAGAAAACCTGATAAAGTGATGTGTAAGAAAAGTCAAATTGGGAAAATGACTAAGTCAAGTTTCAAAGGTAAGTCTTACTCATCTAATGATGTATTGGAACTATGTAAGGTCCCTCCTCACATGCACTTAGTAAATATAAATTTCCCTATTAAATCTGTTATAGGAGATTGGAATGGATTTGAAGTAATGTCTTATAGGTTTAAAAGTCTTAATAGAAATTGAGATCAGCTAATACATTAATATTTTAAATACTCAATGATTTGAGAACTACTACATCACCTCAACTATTTAAACATTAATTTTTACTAATGATGATACAAGGTGTTTCACCTTATGATGATGATGTTGATTATGGTACCTTAATGATTAGATTATATTCATTCAGATAGTTTAGTATCCCTTATTGGTGATGTTTATGATGTTTAGGTATATGCATGCCTAATAATGATTATTCTAGTATTTTAACCTAAATTAATGAATAAGTTATGTTATATTGATTATGTAATTATTGAAGATTAAATGTGAGTAAAAATGAGATAAACAACTATTTATATGAAAGATTGATGTTTTCATTTATGTGATTATCTAGAAAAGTTTTAAATATATGCATGTGATTTTTCTCAAGCTACTGATGTGTGAAATGATGTGTGTAGGATTATTAGCTGCGAAATCTAACAGAGAATCAGAACTAGACCCTATGTACCATTTGTAAAAACTAGGGTTGAGTCTAATAAAATATGCAAACCCCGTTGTTTCATATTTTATTTGTATCATAAATTGAATGTGTTTATCATTATGTAATTATTAAGTGTTAATATTTTGTAAATAGTCATTTTATAGTGTCACTTGACACTCATGATTCGTATATACATTTTAGCATGATAATTAGGGTTATCTAAGTAACCTAAAGATCCAAGTTGGACTAGGTTAGTGACCTAATAATAATTAGTTAGTAATTAGGATTAATTACCCTAATCAAGATTTAGTGATAAATTTGCATTCTTAGGGTTTTTAGAAAGTTCAAATATTTCAAGCATTTTAACAGATCATTAAATAGTCCTAGAGGCCAAAAATTATGAAAATTACGTACCTAAGGTATATATGTATGGGTTGGGGGCATTTTCCACCTCTCTAGCCCTTTTCCTTGAATTTGGTGACCACCTAAATATCTCATTTTTGCTTTATTGCGAGAATTGAAGTTTCATCATGAGTTGAATAAGTTAAACTCCACCTTGAGGTTTTCTTTAGTGGTAAGGTTAAGCTAGAAGACTCTAGAAACCTTAGTAAAATGGGCGAGTTATTGTATTTTGTAAGTGGTTGAGATAGGAGCCTATTTAGTGGCAATTTTGAGGGTGGAAGGTTCTTCACCCAACCTCTAGATTTAGAGAGAAAAGCCAAGATTGAAGGAGAAGGAAGGATAGCTCTTCTCAAATTTTAATTTCCATAACATTATTGTGAAGGTAGGAATCCTTTGAGCTCATGTATACATGTTGTGTTTCAGTTCTTAAGTAGGTTTTTGCATATGTGTTTTCGTGTGTATGATGAACATGTTAGGAATGGGATTGTAATGGGTTTTCTTTAAATGTTTTCCTTTGTATTTTACTTTTGATTTTTAAGGGAATTGTATGGGTTGTGTTTTAATTACTAACCCTCAGATAGGGCAGAAGTCACCATGTACGAGAGGAGGGCTTCAGTTGGACTCCAATAGTGCAAAATCTCTCCTCATGATGAGTAGAGGGAGAGAGGTGGGTGTTATGGGCCCCTACTTGTCAGTACAAACCATGTTTGTGTTTTGGGAAATTGAGAAGTGAAAGAAGAGAAGTTCTGGTGATATCAACCTCGAAAGGGCATATGTCAAAGAATGAAAGTTCTTGTGATATTAGCCTCGAAAGGGCATCTGTAATGCTGTTGTGAACAATGTCTCCTGTCTAGAAAAATCCATCTTCTCCCTAGTTTGGTTCAATGATGAACCTATTGTCCAATCTTGGGATGAAATTAAATGGGTTAATTTTCTCATCGTGTTAAATCTATTTGTCTCCCAGTTAGTTTTGTTCTCTTGTAGATTTCATAGTGGCTACCCTGTTACGAAGCCAAGTAGAAAAATCAAAGTTGTTATTTTAATTCAAATGTGTTAGGAGATTTCTCTTTGGGATAATGATCCTATGTAAAAAAATTATTGTTAAACTTACTTTTGAAATGATTATGATATTAGGTTTTCTTCCCTAGTTCTTTCTCAAGGGAGTCTTTGAATCAGATGATTGAATAAAATGGGCAATTTCCCTTCTTATGATATTCTTTGTGATTTAAATGTGTATGCATATGTTCAAATGCTAATTAGGAGAAATGATTTTACTTAAGTTTTGCAATTTGATCTCGAACTTGGATGAGAGGAAATGCAAGTCATATGATTGGTGTATCACTTTGTGTTTTTGAAATTATTGAGAAGAAAAATAATTATTTTCAAGAGCATCAATATAATATCAAACATTATGCTATTAATTGTCCTAGGATAACCTACTTTAGATATGATTAATTGTTTAATAGACACATTGATAAATCATTAGAATTTAATATATGTTGGAATACATTCTTCTTACCTCTCAAGTTGCCCTTTAAATTATTTAAATTGGTCCAAATATCATCACTAGGAAGTTGAAATTAAAACCATGTAACTTTGGCCTTTAAGAAAAAAAAATTCAAAAAATTACTCAAAATAAGCATCTGCAGGATGCTGGTTAATACATAGGAGCTTTTTGCATTCAAAAAGGTTACATGGAATATTGCCTAGATGCCTTCCCCTTGTTTTTAAATTAACCTTTTTAATAAGGTAATATACATACATTCAAAATTAGGGGACAACTTTTAGGTAAATATAAATTACCCCTCATCAATTTTGCAAGTGGGGAAAAGACTTTAAACTAAAATCTTATGCATTTTTGAAAATATTTAAGAGGAATCAGATGGGACATGCATGGTCCCCACCCCACTTACATATTCTTTCCTCCAAAAAGGATGCAGACTTGCACATGGTGAAGCAAGGTCAAACAAACAAATATATATATATATATATATATATATATATATATATATATATATATATATATGTATGTATGTATGTATGTATGTATGTATGTATGTATGTATGTATGTATGTATATAAAGTGTACATTTATTGGTGTGAATCCTCGTTCTCCAATCAAAACATATGAGGAGCTTTAAACATAATCGTGTCTAAGTTAGTTCCTACATACCCACCTTGGGGAAGGAAAGGACTTCATTTTTCCTTGGACTACGTGGGGAAAAGACTTAGGACATGGCTCTAGCAAGGTCAACAAAGGAGGGAGGAAGAGTTTGGAACTTTTTAACCACCTTTAAACTCACTTAATTCCGTCCCCAAGTGCCTACCATCTTTGACATGTCATTCTCCACCCTTGGGCAGCATGATCTCCATTTGGGGAAGGCTCACATGAGCCTAGGTGGACTTAGAGTTAGTGGGATACATGGTAGGGTTGGGTTAGAGGTGGTTAAGGGTGGGTTAGGAAGTGTTAGTTAGGAGTTAGTGGTAAAGTTAGTTTGAAAATAATGTTAATTTTAAATTTATGATTTATAAAATTTATATTTGAATTAGTTATTTTTGTTAAATGTTAAGTAGGATATGTTAAATGTTGAGATTAGTATATTTTCTTAGTGAGTTGTGTTAGATTTTAAATTAAGTGGTGTTAGGTGTTAGTAAAAGTTAGCAAAGGTAAGGTTAGTTTAATTTTTTATTATGTTATTTGTTTAGTATGTATTATTAAGGGAAATTAAACAGTATGAGTTAGGATCTTAATTGTTGTTTAAATGTTAATTGTTAAGT
Organism: Cupressus sempervirens; assembly: GCA_028749045.1. Taxonomy (NCBI): domain Eukaryota; kingdom Viridiplantae; phylum Streptophyta; class Pinopsida; order Cupressales; family Cupressaceae; genus Cupressus; species Cupressus sempervirens. The sequence goes on along the minus strand of CM053784.1, from coordinate 674,080,639 downwards.
GATGTTAATGTAACTTAAGGGTTAAGGTGAGTTAGTTAGGAGTGGTTAGTAATGTTAAATTGAATTTAGTAGTTGGTCTAAGATAAAGTTTTAGAAAATGTTTAGTGTTATTAGTTAGATTTTAAATGAAAATGATTATTTAGTTTTAATATGAATGTTAAATTGTTTGAGATAGAAGTAGTGGGTAAGTAGTGAATCTTTAGAAAATATAGGTGAATAAGATTTAAGTAAGAGTTAGTGGTGAGTAAACATTGTTTAACTAGTATAAGCTATACGGTTATGATTAATAAAAGATTAAGTGGACCATGGATTTAAATTAAAATGTTATTTATATGGTTTTATTATAATGTCATAAATATGTTGTGACATTGGCTAAGGGGGCCAATTATAGGAGCTAGAAGTTATGTTGATGAAGTAAGTGTGTGAGTTGGTCTTATTATTAGGTCAGAATATTATGTAAGATTAAATTATTTTTAATTAGGACAAAAATGTAATAATGCCTTATTATAATATTTTTATATTTAATTATGAATTAAGTTAATTCAAACTACTAAGGTTATAGTTGTGAAGGGGTTATCGAAGGGTTCTTGTATAGCCAACCTGATGGTAGCATAGGATTATTTTTGCTAGGTAAATGTATGTCAAAATTGTTTTAATGATAAATATTTAATGTTTTTAATTAGTTTTAAATAAGTTATGATTATATCTAGAAGTAAGTATTAGTATATTATGATAGATTAACTCTTAAATGCAGAATTAGATTCTCCTAAAGGATTGATCTAGTATAGTGTAAAAAGGGATATCATCATAGTTGACTTATGAACCTGGAAACCCTAAAATGAAATTTGGATTGGAAGTCATATCTTTGTAGATTGAACCTAAATGTTGATCAATCAATTCATTCAACTAGAGCTACATGTTCCTATAGCATTAAAAACCTAGGGTTTCAATCTTGTGCATTATGTTGGAATACCAACTCTACATCTTTATGATATGTATTGGAAACTCAGTTTAATCCTTGGTCAAACTTTCCATAAGGGTTTCAATGTAGCATGCTTTTATATAGTGAATAAATTTTATATATATATATATATATATATATATATATATATTCATGTGTGTTTGCCCCATATTTTGGGCATGACAAATTGGTTCATATTGATCTATGTGGTTCTATGAAAGTGAAAAGCTACTCTGGTGATATATGTTTTATCTTATTTGTTGATGATTTCTTAAGAATGGTGTCTATTATGTTTCTAAAAGGAAAGTGTGATGCATTTAAAATGTTCAAATGGTATAAGGCAAGAGTTGAGAAAGAAAAATATAATCAATTGAAATTTTTAAGATTTGATAGAGGAGATAACTTCATGTCTGGTGAATTTACTCTCTTTTGCAATGAGAATAGAATCAAGAGAATTGTCTACACCGAGGACACCATAGCAGAATGATATAGCTAAAAGAAGAAATAGATCCATTATTGATTGTGCAAGAACATTGTTGATTGAGGAGATTGCATAGATATACTAGAGATAGCTGATTAGCATTATTGTTTATACATTAAACCAAGTACAATTGAAGAAGGGATAAAAAAGACACCTTATGAACTCTAGTATGGGCATACATTGAATGTCAGTTACTTAAAAATGTTTGGAAGTATGTGTTGTATTCTAAAATATGCTAGAAAATTTTTTTAAATTATTATAAAGGTGATGAAGTAATATTCATAGGTTATTCCACTAGAATCAAGGCTTATAAATGTTTGAACAAACCTACTAACAAAATGGTCAAAAGTGCAAATGGAAGAATTGAAGAGTTTGTAGAAAATAATGATGAAGAAAGAAAGAAAGAAGATGAATATTATCAAAGGTTTTCCTATGTACAAGAAGGATTAGTGAGTATCCTACCTAAGCTATAGCTAGAATTCATCAAGTGATAGAAAGAAATACCCAAGCAACTAAAACCTGTTGAGCCCCTGCCAAGTGGTGAAAATGATGGAGAATAGAGAACTAATCTTGTGTTAGCAAAGTATGTTAGAAGAAATCATTCACCAAACTAGATAATTTGAGACAAGGATGCTAGAGTGATGACAATAAGTAAGTTGAGAGATAATACATGTCTGATTTGTGAATTTGAGCCTAGAACAATTAAAGATGCACTAGAAAATTAAAATTGGATTAATGCTATGAATGAAGAGATTGAGAAAACTGAGAAGAATAATGCATGGACATTGGTATCAAGACCCAAAGACAAGAATTTGATTGGTACTAAATATATTTTCATAAGAAAGTTAAATGAACATGGAGAAGTAACAAGGAACAAGGCTAGACTTGTAATGCCCCACCTGAAGATCCTTGGAACAAGGATAAATAAATGCCAAGATTTTATTTTTTACAAGTATAAATGCACATGACAACATCATATAGGGATCACAAAGATTGAAACAGAAGACTTAACCGCAATCCTAGCAATCAACGAATCTCCAAATGCCACTACCCAACTGACACACTCAAATAGATAAACAGACCAAAAGATGACATCAGAACACAAAATCTTCAATTTTTCAAAGTATGGAACCACTAGCATTCCTAAAGGGTACTCAAAAGTCCAAATTGTGTTCTCCAAAAAATAGCAAAGATGCCCCATGTTTTTTGCATGAGGACAATAGTAGACAAAATTTTTGCATGAGGAAGTACATCATGCCACATGAGAAACTTCCTTTCACACTATGAAATGCACCAAACGGCACAAAGAAATGCTTGGCCTAGTAGCCAAAACACCCTTAACTAGTGTGGAGTTTTGCATGAGGAAGTACTAAGAACTGCGTGAGAAAACTCAACACACCACACAAACTTTTGCACTCTAGCACAAGAAAGTAAAATTTCATGCGAGGATTCAAATTAGCAAACTAGAAAACATTAAGGTAAAAAGCTACAAAATGAATCTTCTCCACATTAGGGAGTACCAAATCCACAAATTGAGGCATAGAAATTTGAACACTATAACTGCAAGATGGAAATTACATCTAACCATCTGAAACATAGCAGTAAAAGAATGTACTAAAAGCAACATCGTAGCGTACAGAAACAACATCACAATATACAAGAATAACAAAACTCATGCACAGTTCCTCCCAACCATAATAGCATCATGAGACCTTGAAGGTCCCAGCCATGCCCTATGCATAACATCCCAAACTACTGACCAAATCATCAGAATTGTCTTATGAGGATGTCACTACTAAAATGTACTACATCATAAGAATAAGGAAATCTAACATGGTAAAAATTAAAGCACTAGATATTCCAACTAAGCAAATCACATCATCTAATCTTATGCTAAACATCATAATAACAAGAAATCTAACATGCTAAACCAATAAGCAATATATATTCCAACTAAGCAAGTCACATCATCTAATCATATGATAAACATCATAATATAAGAACACATCAAATAAACTAAAATTGTCTAAACATGATATCCAAGCATTTCAATGAAAGCATAAATCACAAGAAAGCATATTTCAACACCCAAATTACCAAGTAAAAAGATCCAGCAACAGTCGCACTAGAATAATAGACCATCTCTGTACATTGGTCCCTAGTAGTGGTAAAGGTAACTATGCCTCCCAACCATGTGGAACCCATAGGTTTAATCTCATTATGTTGATGGAGATAAAGATCCAACCATAAACACACATAAAGAAAACATCCATCGCTAACACTAATGCCAGATAGTAATGATGACTGAAACCAAGATCATGAGACAATGCAAGTACTACGGGTCCTAGTTAGACACTCAATAGGCCACTATATAGGGGTTGACATCATAGGGAGTCACTTGGCATCAGAAAGCCTAAGCTAGTATTGGTAGCTACTCTTCCCAATAGAAGGCACATAATCTAGGTAGTAGCTCTTCCAAATGAAAGGCACACAATCCACTTTAATTATTTAAAATTTATTACCACCTAGTATTTTATTTAGTTATCACTTGATTAAAGCTTTTGCATGCAAATGCACTAGGCATGGACACCAGGTTGTGGAGAGAGAAGCCCCCTCCATATGCTACCCTACCCTATCCATGCTCATCCAATGATGAGTGCCCATAGGCATGCATATTCCCAACCCAACTCCAAATGATCATAACTTTTTGCAAGTCCATGGAAGATCGGGTCTCGTAAGTCACCTAAAAAATGCACGCATACATGCTCATGTTTGGCACACCACAATCACAAAGATCATAACACAAGGATTGAATGAGAACACAAGAAAAATATCACTCAATTGAAAACAAATTTGGGAGGATAGATTCTACATGAATCCCCAAGAAATAATAAAACCATGCATCATAAAACTCACTCAACTGGCCTCAATCAAGGAGTATGGATTCTACACAAATTCCAATGATGTAATAAAACCAAACATCATGAACTCACTCAACCAATCTCAATCTGGGAGGATGGATTCTATATGAATCCTAGTGTCAATGAAATAATAAAAAGGGTTCAAAAGAAACAATAACACTATGTATAAAATCACTAAACCAAACACAAAGTCAGGAATAAGGTTGTGGCACACATCCCAATGCACCATAAAAGTGCAACAATGATCTAACTGGCATCCCAATGGATGATCTAGGTTGATGACCAACTACATGCCAAGAAAACTTGAGAAAACAAGGTGGCATGCAAAATGAGGTAAAAACTTCAAAATTAAAACCCATTTGGTCTTTGGGCACAAAAGCCATGAAAATCCAATAAAATCTGGGTTTGGAGTCTGTATGCAAAAATGACTAGCATAACAGTGCAAAACCCCAAACCCTCATCCTAGAAAATAGGGAAATACTCATACCCACCCAACTAGGTAGAGCTAGCATAAGAAATGGAGGGGAACACTAGTTTTCATCCTCTTAACAAATAGCTACCAAAAATAGAAGTAGAAATGGAGCCAAAACAATAAAATGGGAGATACCTACCTTGCAACCAAAAGGGAAAAATGGGAATCTAAACCATAAAATAAAAATCCCTAGAAGTATCCAAAAATCACGGCAATCTAAGGTCTCCCCGAGTAGGATCCAATGAGACCAATCTCACGACGATCCCATGCCCATAGCTCTTATAATAAAAAAAAATAGTAATTCCTCATGAAGAGGATTTTAGGTTTTACTCTCAAACTTTCTAATTCAAAAGTGAGAAGTGAGGAATTAAATATTTTTTTGGATACTTATTCACTTTTCAAGTGAATAATAGACTAGGGCAAATAACCAGGAGAACTACTTAAATCCCAAATCAACCTAAATGAAAACAAGCTATTCCAAGTAATTTGAATTCATCTATATAAAAGCTACCAAAAATTAAAAATTAATTAAAATAAATCCTGAAAACCCTTAAACCAAAAATCACAGAAAGCCTTAACAACTTCACGACAATGCAAAACTCTAAATGCACAAACACGTTCACTGGTTTGATCACATAATGTAAATTAGTCATGGTTTATCAAATCATTACTTGAGGTTTAATTAAACAATTAAATAAGATTTGTTGACCATACAAGGATGACATTTTAAATATGAATAGTTGAATCACTAACTCCATGTGCCACTACCAGAGATATAAATCTTGCACATTAAAATACACAATCAAGTGCAATTGTATATAATAAATTAGTCAAAGAAATAAATGCATTAAATCGCCTAATTTAACTATTTATTCAATTATACTAAAATAATCTATTTACATCACTCACATTCGCATATAGCATAATAAATCAAGAATGAAGTAAATAACCATTATATTAAATCCATCACATAACATAATCATAGATATGTCCAAATATCGGATAACCAGATATCATCATAAAACATATTGTCATCTCAAAATGACATCATCGTGCAAATATGATCAACTAAACAACATAGTAGTCTAACATCTCTGATACTAAAATCAAAGTATAACATCTGGCCCTCAAGTCATCTCAAATGTAAAACATAACATTAGTAACAAGTATCTCTTGGATCAAACTATAACAAGGTAAATATCTACAACACATAACCAATGAATCCAACATGGACAATCCATTTCTAATTATTTAAGCATTTAATAATGGTTGTATAAACAACATAAAAAGGAACTTAAAACACATAAGAAAACACAGTCATATACATGACTAACCACTACTATAAGAACCTAGTCCAGTGTAGCAGGATAATAGTACACAATGCAATCTCTACACACATCTTAGGGTAATCACTAAACAACATCATGATACCACATTGATCCTAGTAATCATTGGCACAAACCTTAGTGAACCATCTAACACATCATAATCTCATAAATCAGCCATAAGCATAATCAAAGAAACTGATACAATAACATAAATCCAATCACCTCAAGGGTGTAGACCACTTATGGTCCCAATCACAATCCCTTCTCAAGGAGAGATCAACAAGATTGCATCTATCAAGATGACTTATAGAAATCAAATGGGAGAGGCACTACAAGATTAGTTTGCAAGGAATATGCACAAGAAGAAGGAATAGATTATTGTGAGACATTTTCCCATGTTGCTAGACTAGAAGGAGTGAGGATACTACTTGTCTATGTGTCTTTCAAAGGATTCAAATTTTATCAAACAAATGTCAAGTCTATATTTCTTAATGGAATTCTAGAAGAAGTTTACATTGAACAACCTAGAGGTTTTTTGGGCCCAAATCAAAAGAATATAGTATGCAAGCTACACAAAGTTTTATATGGATTGAAGCAGGCACCCCAAGCATGGTATGAAAGGATACATTCATATTTAATGAGAATTGGTTTTTTAGAAATAGTGAGAATATTAATTTATATTTGAAAATTAAATTTGATGATAAGATCTTGATTGCTAAAATATTTTTTGATGACATTATATTTGGAGGACATGAACTAATGTGTATAATAGTTCTTAGTGAAATGAGAAAAGAGTTTGAGATGTCAAAATTTGGAGAGATTAAAATTTTTTTTTTAATTGGAAGTTCAACAAGTGAAGGATGGTATTTATATAACTTAATCCAAGTATATCAAGGAGATATTGAAGACATTTGGTATGGAAGAATCAAGACCAATTAGTACATTGATGGTTACAAGGTATAAACTATCAAAGGAAGATGATATTATAGCTCGGTGAATGATACATTGTCAAGATCTATGATTAGAAAGCTATAGTATGTTATTCATAGAAGAACAATTATTTCTTATGTTGTAGGTATTGTGGCAAGATTATCTTCTAATCCTAAGGAAACACACATGATTGTTGTGAAGAGAATCTTTAGATATCTAAAAAGGATAGAGAATTATGGTTTATGGTATAGGAAAGATGGAGATTTTGAGTTGAGATTTTATACTAGTTTTTATTGGGAAAGAAATGTGGTGGAGATTTATTTTTAGGAAAACATCTTGGGACATGGAAAAGAAAAAAAATAAAGTTGTATTTCACAGTCCATTGTAAGTAGAACAAGGAGAGAATTGTTGGAAAGATTGAATTAAAAAAGGGGAGACGATCAATGAGAGAATGACTGTGGAAAGAATGAGTATAAGGGAGAATACAGTGAGTTATATATACCCTAAGGGGGAGAATATGAAGAGAAAGTCTATGTTGAAAAAGGAGATATAAGTTGCAGAAAAGAATAAGAACATCATGAACTTGATGAAGAACAAAGTAGAGATGGGAGAAAGAAGGAATATTTTATTGTTGGATATAATTGATGTATTATTGAAAGACGATGTTTGGTATTGGGTGGTATATTTTATAATGTGTTTCCATAAATGCCAAAGGGGGAGATTGTAGGACACAACTTATGCTGATCACATAAAGGAGAGATTGTTGGATAGAAGTGATGTTGATGAGGAACAAGGTCAGAACTTAGATGTAAAGTGTATGTAGAAGAGTTAGATCATTTTTATGATGTCATTGATCTAAAGCTTATTGACATATTACTAATTCATGTAAGTTGTAATCATCTAAAGGATGTGGTATTGGATAGAAAAGTGAAAGGTGAAGAAAGAAAATGATATGTAAATGATATTTTAAGTATGTGAACCTAATTGAGAAATTAATGAATTAGTCTTCGATAGTATAATGTTGGTTTGATTATTTTACATGATTTCATGAAGTATTGAGATAATGTACAAGTAAGTCAATTTGGTTGGTAAAGGAAGGAATGAAGTTTTAGGGTGAAAAGTTAAAGAATCAATAAGTTACATTGAGCCAGAGATAGTGGTCAGTAAATGAAGAGAAAGAGGAAGGTTAAGTCAGAATAGTATTAACCAAGTAGAAGAAGGGTTAACTAAGAAATTTTAGTGTTAATTGAGTGTAGTTTTAATTAAGAGATGTAGGTGTCCTGTGAAAGAAAAACATGGTTCAATGAAATAGAAATTTTTTTGAAAGATCAAGTAAAGGACAACATCAACAAAATATCTAGACTATTCTACAAGATTCTAAGATAAGGAAAAGGATAGTTAACAAGATCAATGGCTGAAATAATTAAGAAAAGATCTGATGGTGAATATCTGAAGTGTGTTTAGTGATCCAAGGTGAAGCACCAAGTCCAAGGCTAAATTTTTTTCTTAATAGTCTAGATTCAATGTATCTGAGGTGGAAAGATTGATGGATGTTTGTGTTTACGTGAAAAAATTGATGAATATGATGAAGCAGCAAAAAATTGTCTATATAAGGAAGAGACAAGAAAGAAAATGTTGTTGGTCTAGCTTTTGATAAGGTGGTGATAAAGTTGCTAAGAAAATTGATCATACTGAGCATATGTGAAGTACAAACTGAAGGTAATTGAAGATGTTAGTGTGATGGCTAGATAGTAAGGAAAGGAAATGTGTAGAATGGAGATTTGAACAAGAAAAGTGAGTTGCATATTTATTAGATCAATTTCATTGTTACTATCTAACCATTGTAGTAGGAAAAGTATCTTAACTGAGTGGACTTAATAGTCTTTATTTGTAAATTATTTTGTAAGGTGACATTTCATTGAATATTTGTAAGTCCTCTAGAGAGGCCAATCATTGAAGGCTGACAAGGTCTAGATGATATTTGGTGAAAATCCCCTAATAGGGTCACACCTAACAAGTGTACTTGTAACCTTTGACAGGGTTGGCTCTTAACCAAGCTCACTTTAAAAGAGTGAAATATTTTTGGGTGACTAGGGGTTTTTACCCTAATTGAGTTTGCACATTAAAAATCATGGTGTTAATGTATTCATGAAATTTTTTACATGTTATTTTATTATACATGTAAAAATTTTCATTATTTTTGTAAGTATATTAATGAAGCTGATACTCAGTATAAGAAGTGCAAATCTATTTAATACATAAAGTTGAATAAGTTTACTAAGTTTATCGAGTTGATTTAATGATAAGTTAAAGTTGGTATAAGTGTGGTAAATTGTTTAAAAGGGTCAGAGGATAACTAACTCACCCCCCTCTTAGTTATCTAACACTAAAACCCAAAAAAAAAAAATTGAAAACTTGTAGATCTCATTTGACACACATGTATAATGGATTTTTTTGGGGGGGAAGGTCTTACCTTGGTCAAGCCACAATTTAGTAATTAACACTGAAATGAGAAAGAATGTCAAAGTAAGACATATTTAAATATTTACTTTACTTTCCAAATCTCTATGGATGGATTCAATTTTTCTATCAAAAAAGATGTATGAACGTTTTCATCTCGATGTATGATGTAGAATGTAGGATGTAGGATGCCTCCACAAATGCAATAGATCTAAAAGTTCCAAATCATAAAACCATGGATTTAAGTATACTCTTGAATGTTTGAAGGGTTAAATTCTTGTGCAAGGTTGATGAATGTTGATCTCCTTCCTTTATGGCCAACTCCACTATCTTTAATGAAGAAAGAAGCTAGATCTTGAGAATAACATTCATGAATGATTACATAAAAATGAGGGCCTTCAATCAATCCTTTCTTTTTTTACTTGAACTCTTTGAATGCATCTTGAGGTATTTCTTTCAAATAATGACTTGAATGAAGGTATGGGTATTGTTCTCAAATTGATAGCATGTGTGAGATTTGTGCACATGAATAATGGATGGCCAAAAGAAGTGATAAAACCTTTGTATATAGCAATTTTGAAATAAAAATTGAAAGGGTCAAGTGCACTAGGTGGGAAACAATTAAAAACATCAAAATAGGCCTGAGATCCTAAGGAAAAATGTCTTGGGTTTAGATCAACCTTAACCTTAACACAAGAGACCTTTTGCATTGGAATATTCTCCAAGATCTTGGGAATGGAGAAAAAAAAGCCAAAATGGGTTAAATATTTTAAAAATATAGAAAATTAATCATAACTGCATCAATGTTAAAGTAAATCACCAAAATGGAAGGCTAAAAGGTCTTGCAAAGCAAGTTTACACTTTCTTTGATGCACATTTATCCCCATCTTTAGCAGGAGTATGAAATGAGTTGAACTCAAACTCATAGTAAACTAGATCACATGCATAAGATAATATCAACATGACTAAGGAGACAAGAAATCAAGCCCCCAATAGACTTTAGTCCCCATCAAATCCAAAATCATAACAAGAGAGACATTACAGACAAAAAGGAAAAAAAAATGGAGTAAGATTACCTCGCTTAGTAAAAGTTGTGTCTCTTACTATGAATCATGCAAAAAGGCATACTACAAAAAGAGATGGCAATGATATTCTATTAGGCTTGTGTGGCATAATAGTCAACCCATCAAGGATGCACCCTTAAGGATTTATGTATACAAAAGGAGAATCTGACAAGAGGTGATTCATGCATAATGATGTATGTATCCTTATGGGACCAAATGTTGTAAATGAGGGGATCGGGCCTCAAGGACTATTAGTAATCCAAGGAGGAGTCCAAAAATGAAGGAATCGGGATTTAAAATATGGTTGGTGATCTAATAATGGATACAAAGAGTGCAAAATATTATGAAACATAGTGTGTATGTGTTTAAAATGAGAGAAATATATGCCCCCATGTTAAAGTGATTGATAATGCCTCAATGAGAGAAATATATTTAATAGTATCATGCATGCATATATTAGAAATATTTCATCTCTAAAGTTCCACCAAGATAGAACACATCAAGGGAAATAAGAACACGACAATAAGAGATCACATGAGGGATCCACCAACTCATATAACAATATATGAAATATTATGTCAAAATTAAATCTCATCATTCCCCAAAGGAATTATAACTACAAAACAATAGAAGAACACATAAGAGTTACGAAGAAAAAAAAATTGGGATGACACTATGGAGACCAAAATAATTTGGTGATATCATGTCGCATCATCCCAAGTGGACTAAACAAAGTCACACAACATGTAACAATATATAAAAGAAAACAAGTATAAATAGAAGAATGATCGCAACATGTTTGATTTCTTTATCAACTTGCACCAACAAAGAAATAGGGATTATTTAAAGTTGTTGGTGTAATTAATTATTTACTAATTACACTTTACTTAAGTATACCTAGGATAATGTATTTGCATATTACTTTTCATGTAGACACATATTTCATTTTAGCACATGATGTTGGAGATTTTCACATTAGGTAGAGTTAGTTGTTATCTCACACCTCTCTATTTGTGAGAGTCTCTTTCATTTTCTTATCACATCATCATCCTCTCATTGTTGCACATATTTTTTTGTACAATGGAGGATGATCCACCTTTGGTGGACATGTGATTGTGCCTTGTCTAGGTGATAGGTTATCTCTTGCATCATAGCTTGTTAGCATGCATTGCCTATATATTGAGGAACATCTACATGTATTCCATCCATTTTTATTTGATTATTGATCATCATTCAATCCGATCAGTTGAGGATCATATTATCTTATCTCTCTTATTGTGTTATCTATTGAGCTTTGAGATCTTGGAATTTTTCATTCTTTGTCGGCAGATTCTTACATGGGATCAAAGCTATAGAAGGTTTAATTACAGTCATTGGAGATATTTTTGCTTTATTTTTTGGAAGAACATGATTAAGATATAGAGTTGAAATAGAATGTAAGAGAACCTAGAATATGATATGACCTCACCATTGCATCTGGGTGGATGTTTTGACAAATTATGACTATTAATTTTCCTACTTGGTTAAAAGTCAAATTGGAGGGGTTTTTTTTGCAAAATAAACTTGTGAAGTATAATGTTTAATGGGAGATTTCTAAGAAATTATTTTGAGCAATAATGCATTTAGATTCCAATGACTCACATCTCCATATCGCAATCACCTAGGAGTAGCAAGGAGACTTCCTTTATATCTTATTGCAGGTGTTTGTTTTAATAAACAACATAATAAATATGAGCATGTTTAATGTGGAATTAATGATATTTGATCGTTAAAATAAAAGTGGATGGCTGATCTAGTATAACACTATACTACACACAAAATCATAGGGTTTCTGCAGACATTAGAGGGGTCATCATCTCTCTTATTGAGCTATGTCATCACTTATTATATGAAGACTACATGAATTATTTTTCCTTGAATGTGGGACAAACAAATTCCAATGGAAAGAAGGAAATCCCATGCTACATGATCCATCCACCTTGGCTTCACCTTTGGAAGAAGACATTCACTTTAGATTCATGTTTTGACTACTCTTTTGGCCATATTTGTGTATAGTCAAGTGCACGTATAGAATATTACTTTAAAATATGAGTGTGGGTAAATTTGTTGAGAATTGCTTGTGCACTGGTGTATATAATCATCAAAAAAATTGTCACCCATACATGTGGATACTTTTTTTGGGTGTAGCTATCAAAATTTGAGTTTTTAGTTTGAGAGATCTTTTTCAAATAGTCATAACTCCCTTATTTTAGCTCCTTTTTCAATATAATTTTTTATTTGGGGCAAAATTTCATGCTCATCCCATAGCTGGAACTATGTTTTGATTTTGGTGCATAGTTTTTTCAAGAAATTATTTCTCCATAATTGTGGATGATTTATCCTATTTTTGTGACTCTAAAGCCTTCTCTTGGGCTCATATGGAGACATTTTTAGGTGTAATTTATTTTAAAGTGCATGATTTTTGTCTACTTTCCAGATCTAATATTAGTTTTGAGAAATTGTGAGTGGACATATTACTTCCATCATTTGGTCTATGTTTTCCTATTTTTGGTACTTGTAATTGGTTGAATCCATGAGGGATATTGTATCTTAATTTGTTGGGTTTTTTATAGCTTCATATTTGTTCTTATAATTGTCAAAATTAGAAGTCCACTTAGTCATTTTGGTAAGTGGAAATTTTGCATGCATTATATATAAAGTCTCAAAAGAATAACTTTTGGTGGGTTCTTTGATTGAGTAAATTTGGGCGTGTCTTGTTTTCTTGTGTCTCTTTCTCTCTTGTTTTCATTTCATTTTGCATCATTAGTTCACCTAAATATGCAATTTCAACTTCACATAGTTATATTGAATGGAAAGATGTTAAATGGAGTAGATTAATGGAGAAAGGTTTAAACCTCTATATAGATGGGACAATTTTAGAACCCATTTATCCTACTAGAAATTTGATTGGAAATTTAAAGACAACATGACTTTAGGAATTATTAGGAGTTTTGTTCAAAAATATCTCTTATTTTACATTTCAGGCTTCAAGGATACCAAGGGTGTTTTGGAAAAACTTGAAGAATTGTAGGGTAAAGTGGATGAGAGAAAGGGATTCTCAATTGAGGATGATTTACTTCTCTTGGATCCTAGGATTTTTGACACAATTTAGCACTATATCAACAAAGCCAGTGGTTTGAGAGAACTACTTAAATATTTTACTAATCCCATGAAGGATGATAGGATAATTCATCATCTTGAAGAGGCTTCATGTATCAAATTTTTTTTGGTGTTAGAAAACTCACCATTTGACCATGGGAAGTGCCTTCACTAAGCCTACATTTTATGGATTTGTAGAATGTTTAAGTTGGAACAGTCAAAGCTTAGGGACATGGGTATTATCAAGTTTTTAAATTCTATGTTATTAATGGATGATAAATATAACCAAATAAATCAAGGTGAAAAAACTTTCAACAACACAAAAAAAGTAGTGGAATCTAAAATCACAATCAGAGACACAATTGTCTTCCTCCTCACAACAAGACAATTCTTCTTCTAATAATAACAAAAACAACAAGAAGAAGGATGAACTATTTATGCATATGGAAAGAAACCATTTATCATGATGGGTATAATTGAAAGAGTAAGATTATTGGAGAATTGAAAAATGTGCTTAAGATGATAAAACAATCATGTGTGTAATGTTTCTAAGGATTTGACTCCATCCACTTCAAAGGTAAAAGGGAAATCACTTATGTAAATAAATTTGATTTCCTTCCTAATTTAGTAATGGTGTAAAATCTTAAGGATTATTCATTGGTTACAGTGGTAAAGATAATCAAGACACAAGGCTTTATTATTTCTCCCACTTTATGGCTAAGTCTCCTTCACATGCCTTGTTAACAAATTAATAATCACAAAGTAATGGAATGAGTAATATAAACATCTTGATTTATGTTATCTTCAGCTACTTAGCTCTAAATGTATGATCAAAAATCTACCTACAATGAACTTTTCTAAGGATGAATTTTCAACTTGTTCAATGGATATGCATCTAGAAGAGAAGTTTGACAAATTCAAACCTTGGAGAGAGTAAATTATTCTTGATTTGGTCACAATGTTCATCATGTTCCTTTCTAGTGACATCAGCTAGAAAGGGTCAATGTGTACTAACCTTCATTTGATGACTTTTTATGCTACACATGGGTCTACTTTCTTGGTCACAAGAATGAAGTGTTTGATAATTTTCTAACCTTCAAGATTCATATTAGGTAGAAATTGTGTAAATCCATCAAGCTTCTTTGTATAGAAAATGGAAAAATGTATGTGAACTTAAGACTTAGAGATTTTTGTGAAATTGATGATGTTGATCTTCAAAATCCAATTGTGTTTGCTCCACATTATATAGGATTTGTAGAAATCAAGATTAGAACTCTTAAGGAAATGGAAACTTGCACAACTAAAGCTAAGTCTCTTGATCCATCACTTGTGATAGAAGCTAACTGTTGTGACAATCATGTCCTCAATAGATATCTTCATAATGCCTTAGATGGAATGACTCCTTTGGAGGCATGGTGTAGATGAAAACTAGTTGTGAAATACTTAAAATTATTTGGTTGTCCAACATGGACACATGTTTCTTCATATAAATGAAAGGAACCTCCACCAAGACCATGTGTATTCATTGGATATGAAGAAAGTGTTAAATAATATATAATTATAGATCTTGAGATATGAATCATAGAGAGGAATTTTCACTTTGAGGAATGTCTTCCTATCTTATCCTTTGTGTCTCTCTATAAATCATATATTGTGGAAACTAATAGTGATAGTAGTGAAAGTGATTCAAATGGTTCATCCGCCTCAACCCTGATACATAGGATTACACCTTTTCTTGGCAACTCAAGGTTAAGGCTACTCCATCATCCTATTCTAGTGGACCTAATTGGGTTAGATGAATACTTAATTCAATGGGATCACTTGCAGGGGATCCTTTAGATAATTGAAGGATAAAGTTACAACATTGAAACATCCCACTAACATACATTTCTATAATTATAGGTCCATGTGGTTCAGCACAGTTTTGTACGCCTTGTGTTCTAGTTACAATATCAAGGGATGACTACTTAATAAACATTACAATTTTTTTGGTGGAGTCCTACATTATAGAAATGGGAAGCATCATTAATAATATACCTTTTATCTTTGATAAGGATGATCCTTCTTCATTTATTGTGAGGGAAAACTCTAACCCTCTTGTCTTTTCTCTACATCAGAAGTATTTTGTGGTTGAAGTTATTGTAAATCCTTATGTACGAAAATTGTAGCAGATATATTTATCATTAGAAAAGACTTTAGGACATAGTCTACATTTATCCTTGTTGATCTTGACTTTTTCTATTTATCAGTGTTGGAAGGTGCATCCTTTGGTACCAAAACAAGGACAGTTGAGTAGTTTTCAGAGAGATCATAACTCATGAGGTTTATTCATATAGATTGGGGATGCCTCTCATATACACCTTTGTCATTATTTCTTATGAAGGGAATAAACATTGTTCAATATTCATGGACCAACTCCTATATTTATCTTGGAGTAGCTATTGTTGATAGGCATTCTTCTACTTCTCTCTCATGGGGGGTAAGACATTTTTCTCATATGGGGTTTTGTTCTTCTCCTACTTCTTTATTGTATATACATGATGTATGTCATAATGGGGGCTTCTTGATTACTACATCCATCCATGCATTTATTTTTTCCATGTCTCTTTTTAGGGGAGGGGTTTTCCCATGAGGTTTTCCCTCTTTCTCCACTTTATGAGAGATTCCATTTCTTTTGAATTTTTTACATGGGCACCTAACATGACCTATTAGTTGGAGCACATCACGCATTGCCATCAAGCCTTGTGAGCTTAAGTTCATTCCCCTAATTTTCACTTAATGGGGTGTCGATGTAATTAAATTTTCACTTAAGGGGATGTCGATGTATTTAAATTTTCACTAATTATACTTAATTTTACTTAGGATAATGCATTTTCATATTAGTTTTCTTGTAGACACAGGATTTTTCATTTCATTTTAGCACATGGTGTTATATATTTCAACATTAGGTGAAGTTACTTGTTATCTCACACCTCTTTCTTTGTAGGATCCACCTTTATGTTCTTATCACATTATCATGCTCTCATTTTTACACATATTGCATGTACTTTATTGCACAACAAAGGATGATCCACCTTTGGTGTTCATGTGATTATACCTTGTCTATGTGATAGGTTATCTCTTGAATCACTCCTAATTATCATGCATTATTGTTGTTATCTTGTCATGACTAATTAGGGAAATACTGTACACTCACTATGTATCCTTATCGGGGTTTGGGGTTATTTTTGGGGCTTTTTTTGGGGGGGCTAACATGTTGTAATTATTCTAGCCCTAATTTTGTAAGTTGAAAACATCTTGCATAAAATGGCTTAGGGTTAGGGATTTCATAATGTGTGGTGAGATAGTAGCTTCTTGTAGCACTATTGAGTTTTAAGGGATTATAGATTATAATTAGGTTGTAATTACTGGATAATAAGAAGAAATTGGACTCATTTTTTGGTGGATGTAGCCCAAGGGTTGGGTGAACCACATTAAATATTTTTGTCTTGTGTTCTCTTTTGTGTACTTCATTATTTTCTGATATTGGATATGTTTGCATGTAATTTTTATTTTTGTCTAGCTACTCCTAACAGTTGTAATGTTCCCCTTCTATGGATATTAGTTTTGAGATTATTTATTAACACTCTCATTACATGAGACTTCATTTTATCCATAATTTGTACTATATCCTTTAATGGCCATGATGGATTTATATAGTTACAATATTCATATACTTAAGCATATATAAGTCATCATCTCTCATATATTAATATGAGAATGTACATTGATCTTGAATATATGGATCTCTATATCAAGTCATTAATGGTTGACTTGTAAGGAGTATCTAGTATTATTCTTCATCTGAACTAGATTTCTCTTTTCATCTGTATAGTTCTTTTGTATATTTAATTGGATGTGTATTCTCCTATTCTATGTTCTAATAAAGAGTAAAATCTATGGGCAAAGATTCATATGTTTCTATATCTTTGCATAGTGTTGATGAATTCTACATTATCTACCTTGATTGGTTCTATATGTAATTTTTGGTACATTGATCCTTCTTTTGAGTAATCACTTAAGTTTTAGTTGTATCATCTCTCTGATTATCCAATAGAATGTATCAATAAATTCCCAATTATTTGGTCGTGATTCTTCATGATTTTGATATATGTCCTTAGTATAGGTGTATGATGTGAATCTCACCATCTATGTAGATCCTCAAATATAACAATGGTCTTGACTAGTATACAAACCACAATATTTTTTGAACTTATACCTTTGATCTCAATAGTGTGTCTTAAGAGAGTCAATGTTGCATATGCATTACTTCCATAAAGTAGTCACTTATCATGGTGTCAAATAGTTTGTCATCATTTTTATAAAGTTGACCATCAAAAGAAAATGATTTTATGTGGTCAAGGATCATTTAGTCTATTACATAGCTCACCCACATGGGATTTCTCCTCCTATCTAAAATTTGCATATAACCTAAACAAGTATCTGTTGGAAGCATGAATGTTGATGATATTCCTATGGGGGAGTATTTAAGAAATGTGATTAGATCATTATCATAATGATATGTTCCATTTATGATTGTGTTTTCATTGATGTCAACATAGTAATTTTTTTTGGTATCTAATAGAAGAACAGTGGAAAGATCAAGTTGGTACGAATAGACAGTGAGCATTTACACTAAGTGAGGTTAAAGGGAGATACTACTAAGTGTCTAGTATATGCAGCTAACCTCAAAAGAAAAATATATTAATTCTAGAAGAAGTTATGCAAGTTTTGGTGAAGATTGTTCTAAGATAGAGTTTATAGAGGCATATTCCAGTCAACTTGTTATATCTCTTAGTGGAGTTATTATTCTAAGAAGTTGAAGTTAAAGATGTGAAGAAGACATTCTAGTGATGACATAGCTAAGCTCACTCATCATAATGTTATGTGTATGGAAAGTTATTCAAGTTACAATGTGAAAGATTAATGTTATCACTAAGTGTAACATGTTCTTAATATGATATGATAACAATTAATTAAGAAGGTGTAATAGTCGACTCAGGGAATTGTTGTATCAATTTAGTATAAAGGAAGGAGATTTTCCTTTATCAGGTATGGAGAAAATAGAATGATCCTAAGTAGCACAAAGAGAGGAATGCAAAGCTAAGCAGAGCAGAGAAAAGGTGACGAAAACTTCATTGTCAAAGTTTTATTGTATGATTCAAAGTTTAATAATTGGATTTGAGGTTCATGACCTCGTCTACAAGGTCTAATAGTGATTTGTCTAGTTGACAGGATAGAGGAAAGAAGTTAAATCATAGTACATACAATTATTTTGAAAGAAATAGTTGAGAGATCATTTGGATAGTGAGTTCATTGTTCTTGCCTCAAAAGTTGTTTGGATAATGGTTCCTTCTATCTTCTACAACTCCTAACATGGTTGTCACAACTCCTAACAAGGTTGGAATCTTCTAACAAGGATTCAAAGTCTCCTAACAAGGACTCATATGTACTAAATGTTGTAATAGACTCTTAATAGGGTTCATCCTATCACAACGAATATTTATATTAGTACATCATCTTGTGAGCATCATTCCCACTGAGGTTTTCCCTCTAATCAAGGGCTTCCCTAGTTAACATATCTGGTGTAGTTGTGTATGTACATATTTGTACGGTTGCTGTTTACTTTGGTTGAATGGTTAAGATTATTTAAGGTGGATAAATGTTTTATTTATTGGATAACTGATTCACCCACCCCCCCATCAGTTATCTTGGTGGACTATTATTTCTAACAATTTCTATTACAGCATTAGGTCCTCGAAGATAAAATACAACAATTTTTATAGATCCATGGTGAACATATTCAGAAAGGATAATTTGAAGTTCAATGTAATAAATTATGATAGTTGGAAGGATAAGATTAAGACACATCTATTGTGTATGGGTCTAGGATATTGGATCTTGAAAAAATCATCAAAGACAATCATTGTTGAAAAAGATTTGGAAATTTGTATTGAGGAAGAAAGGGAACTTTTCATGTGCGACATGAGAGCTAGAGAAGCACTATTGTCTACACTTCCTAAAATTGAGTATAACTAGGTAAAATCACTTAATACTTATTGTTTGATTTGGAAAGCTTTGGAAAATATGATGGAAGATTTGGAAAGCTTTGGAAAATTGAAGTTATGAGGTTCAATTTGTGCATTTCAAGATGCAAAGATGATGGAAGATGAATCTATAAGAATATATGTAGGTAGGATATTAGAAATTACTATAGGTATTAGATCTCAAGGAGGAACCAAAGAAAATGATGAGGTGATATGGAAGATATTGAAGAGATGAACACCACCATTTAAGTAAGCAGTTCAAATGATATAGTTGTTGATATCTTGTACCAAAGATTTCACAAAGGAAACATTGCTTGGGAGACTTAAAGAAATTGAAAATGAGCTTAGACAGTCCAAAGAATTGACCTAAATAGAAATAGGTTTTAGTGCCCTAAATATTTGACCTAATTTATCAAGGTGCACAAGTGTTAGAGGAGACTTTGCTAGTAGTAGTAGATCTAAAAAGGATAGAAAGATAGAAGGAGTAGCCCTTCTAGTAAGAAGAGAAAAGGATGGTAAGAAAATCTTTAAATGTTTGAATTGTAATGAATTTGGTCATTATGCATCTAAGTATCCTAAAAAGGAGAAAAACTATAGAGGAAATTCCAAACCTAGAAGAGATAGAGAATGTTTGTATGTAAATGAAGAAGATGATTATGATGAACAAGAAGTAAGTGCTAATGATGATGAAATTGGATTTTTAGCTATTAAAGAATAAATTATAGAGAAAATGGATTTAGTATCACAAGTTGAAAAGAAATTTGATTCGATAATCAATAGTGGTTATTCACATCATATGACTAGTAATATGAACAAGTTTGTTAACTTTAAAAGTCATGATGGAGGTATTGTTAGAGTTGGAAACAATGCAGCATGTCAAGTTAGAGGTATTGGATCTATAACTCTTCATGGTAAAACTAACACTAATGATGTATATTATGTTGATAGTTTGAAGCCTAATATTTTGAGTGTTGGAAAATTAGTGGATAAAGGTTATCAGTTATAGTTCATAGACAATACATGCATGATCAAAGACAAAGATAGATAGGTAATTGGAACATCAACCATATCTAGAGGTAATGTATTTTAGTTGAATCCTACTAAAATGACATATTTAGTTGCAAAGGTAGATGACAATTGGTTATGGCATAACAGATTTTTTCATATAAACTTTGACAACATTGTGAAGACTAGTAGTATGCTTGCAGTTAGAGATTTTCCTAATATTGTAAAGCCTACTAACACAATTTTCAAGGAGTGTGTATTGGCAAAGAATAACAGAACTTCTTTTCCCAACAAGAAGTTTACTACTACAACAAAATTAGAGATTATACATATAGATCTTAGTGGTCCTACGAAGACTAAAGGATTCTATGGCAAAAGGTATTTTATGATTTTAATTGATGACTTTTCTAGAATGATGTGGGTTGTATTTCTTAAAGAAAAATTTGAGGCATTTGATAAGTTCAAAATATTCAAGAATAGGTTTGAGAATGAATCAAGTATGAAGATTAAATGTTTAAGATCAAATAGAGGAGGAGAATTTACTTCAAATGAGTTTATCATCTTTTGTAAAGCTAATGGAATCAAAAGATAATTGTCAACTCCAAGAACCCCTAAACAAAATGGCATTGCTGGATAGAAGAAATAGGTCACTAACAGAAGCAGCAAGAGCTATGTTAGCTGAGAATGATGTATCCAAGATGTTTTGGAGAGAAGTTGTGAATACAGCAGTCTACACTATGAACAAAGTGTAAGTCAGGTCAGGAAAGACACAAATAAGACCCCTTATGAACTATGGTTTGGTCACTCACCTACAGTTAAGTATTTTAGAAATTTTGGTAGCAAGTTTTATATCAAAAGAGATGATGTTATTTGTAAGTTTTATGCTAGAAGTGATCAAGTTATGTTTCTTGGTTATTCATTGAAAAGAAAGGCTTATAAATGTTATAATCTGAGAACTAAGACTATTGTGGAAAGTGCAAATGTAAGAGTTGATGAGAAATTCAGGATACAAGAAAGAATAATTGACTACAATTTAGATGATGAGAATGTTGTTACTAAATGAAAGAATGATGAAGTGTTCCTTGAAACTAACAATGATTTGTAGAATGAAGGAGAGCTGAGGTAGGAATAAAGCTCAAAACCTTCAACAAAGCTAAGAGTTGAGATAAAAACTCCTACTTTGAGTAAGAATATGACAAAGAATCATCCACCTAAGAAAATCATTGAAAGCATAGATAAAGGTGTGATGATAAGAAGTAGAAGCAATGAAGAACTATATTTGATATATCAAGTTTGTTGGAAATGCAAATGGGAAATGTATACTTCTAAGGGAGGGAGGGGTGAATCAAAAGTACTAATCTCTAATCAATAAAACTTTTTACTTTAAAACAATGCATGCATTAACATATTGAAATAACATGTAAAGTAAATGCATCCACATAAACACTTGATGCCAGATATGATTACCCAGAAACCCTCCAATGAGAAGGTAAAACTGGGGTGGCGATGACACCCACAATTCTTTACCACTACAGCAATAAAGTTCACCTATTAAGGTTACATAGTTTGACCATTCTCATGATCTACCCTGTGAAAGGCCTACCCTATTAAAGGCTTACAAAAGATTGTTAGATCCTACCCTATTAAAGGATTTTAACACCCTATTAAAAGTGTGCCTAGCTAAAGGACTTTAGAACACTCACTTGGAATGTCACCCTATTAAAGGATTTCACTATGACTATTAAATCAACCTTAGTACAAAGGATTTCATCCTAGTGATACAGTTCTTAGAAAGTACAGTAGAATGTTTGATCTAACTACTTATAATCTAGTATTGCTGATTTTAGATCTCAATTTAGTCCATCTTGATCCTTTCTAATATAATATGAAATTGTTGTATGCTCAATCCTTTGTTCTGCAAACTGATTCTGCAATTCTATCCTTATTCTAAGTCACCTTGAAACTTATTAATTCACCCCTTCCATTTCTTCAAAACTTTTCTTGCATCACTTCCCAATTCATACACACACTAAATTATGGGGCTTCGTCTCCCTTTAAAAAGACTTTGGTGGCATAGGGTTAGGTACAAATATAAGATTGAGATTCATTCATTTTTCCTGCTCAATTCCTTCCATTTTTCTGATTGCTTACATGTTGATCACATAGGGAATCCAAATAAATTTTATCTTATCTTCAAAGCTTCGAGATCTATCCATGAGTTGGCTCAAAAATTATTTACATAGTTGTTTGTGTCATCACAAACAACTAGGTCCATTCTATGTTACTCGGCACTTGATAATACTAATGCTCAACACTTACTATAATTTTGTTTGGCTCGGCACCTGAGCTTTCTTAGCATCAAATTGTTCACTCAGCACTTAAAACTTACTTGACTCTGTCTATTTTCTTAGCACTTGATTTACTCGTCATGTGAGTGACTTGACACTCATTGCAACTTGGCATCTATACATATTATACTCGACATGTTTTACTAGCTTAGCATGAACATAGTAAAAAGCTTAAGTGTGTTGACACTCAATTATCAAAACCAATCTGAGATCAACAATCTCCCCCTTTGACATGAGTGGCAAAAACACTTAACTATACATGATGAATCTAATCTCCTTAAGTATAATATACATCCAGTTTGGCATATATACAAAACATCAAAATTGTTCAAAATTTTGTAATGGACTATATACCTCAAAATTTTGTGACTCCCCCTAAGTTAATGTATCTTTTCTATATCCATAATCTCTCTAAGTAGATTTTTCTCTTGTTGATACTCTTTGCAATTCGTTCTGATACTCTTTATCTGATATGCCATGTTTCTATTTTTCTACTATTTACTCCCCCTTTGTTTTATCTTCTTTCTATTTACTTTATCTCCCCTTTCACATGTCTCCCCTTGCACATTTGTCTCCCCCTAGCTTCTTTATCTTCATCTTTATCTCCCCCTTTTTTGACACTTATGTCAAAGGATCTATACACTAATTGTGTATTTATCAAAAAAGTTCTTGTTAACTTCCATTACAATCTTGAGAGTAGCATCCCAGTTGTCTATGATAACATATAAGGATTTGATTTGGATGGTTGTCTCTGCTACAAGGTGAACTAAGCCATCTGTTGGTGTAAATAAGTATTTACTTATTACACTCACTTAAGTTTTACTTAGGTTAATGCATTATTTAATTATTTTATATTATTTTATTATTATTTTAGGTGAGATACTTAGGATTTTGTGAAATCTCATTGAGTTACACAACTCTAATCATGCACATGGTGTCTACAACATAGGAGTATGCATCATTCACTGAGTTGTCATGATGACAACACAGTTATCCACACTCTTTATTTAGCACATGTTGTCTACAGCACTGATTTACGTGCTACACCATTGTAGGCTTATCATCACATCATCGCACTTAATCCCATGCTTAATGGAGGATAATCCATATCTGGTGGACATGTGTCTAGTTGTATGACATATCATGATGCTGACTTTTATGCATTCTAGAAGCTCTCTTGAGGCCTTTATATTTAGGCACTCCTAGTGTACTCTTGTATTCAATTATTGAATGAATATCGTCATTCTAATCATACTCTGTCTATTTTGTTCTACTATGTGTTTGTGTTGAGTTCTTTAGTTCTTGGGTGAATTTTGGCCTAAGCCAAATTCTTACACCATCCAAAGTTGAAAGATTAGGATCTTTCTTTAGCATTGTTTCAGCCTAGGCTAGTTCCTTCTTTAGTATTTCCATGTGAGGGATCAGGTAAACTTGAATGTGGACTAGCTTAGCTCTTGCGTTAGCCTCTTCTTCTATTAATACAACCAGTTCCTTTTGTGTTTGAAGCACTGTATGGAAATGCTTCTCACCTTGAGTCAAATTTTGAGGCAATTGTGTACTTGAAATCTTCAAATTCCTTTCTAGACTCAAAATTTTGTGGCTTATCTCTTGTATGAAAAGTGTGGGGTCACATAATTTTGTGTACAGTGAGAATATATTATCAATTACCTTCTTCACTTTTTCAATCTTTATAGCCAACTCTACTTGTGATAGTGATATTCCACTGGATATCTTCTCACTAACTTTACCTTGGAATTTCTTTTCAGACCATTCCATGAGTTTTGCATTGGTTTCCTGGTCTTCATTTGTCACCTATTCAATAATTTCTAATAGTTGTTCTAATATTGGCTTGGTTTCATCAAGTGTTTGCAAGTTGAAGGCATCTAAAAAGATGTCTTTGATCTCATGTAGTGCTTTCCTTTGCTTATACTCCTTCCTAAGTATCTCTTGATTCTTCTTTCTTTACAATGCCTCTTACATGATAGTGATCTGTTCCAAGTTCATGGTTGCATAGTCATATTTTGGTATAACTATTTCTTCATCTAGTGTTGGGTCTCCATAGTGAAGTACCCTTGAAACCTTTTTTGAGCTCAAGCCTAGTGTAGAAATTTGAAGTGGCATTGCATCGATGCTCAGCTTCTGAAGAATTTTGGTAGGAGTGCCAATTGTTAGTAAATTAACCGATGTTTGAATGGCTTCCTGCTCCTTTTTCTTGGGTATTTCTTTCTCTTCTTTTGATCTTCCTTGATCAACCACAATTATTTGTTCTGCACCTTGAGCTTGTGTGTCAGGCATACAAGCATTTGTATGTCCTGCTTATTCCTTTGTGAGCTCCTCTACAGTCTGAGTCTATTGTTCAATCATGGTAACCTTGACTATGGTGTCAACCTTTGTTGATGTATCCTCTAATGTTTGCACTGGAGGTTGACCACTAGTAGCTACAAGGATAGTAGAAGGTGGTTCTTATGTATTCATCTTATCCCTAGTTATGTTAGCTACTACTTTTTGTAGCTCATCCACACTAACCAATACTAGATTATCACACAATTTAGCCTATAGTGAGGATTGGTCAAGGATCTTCTATAGATCCTCTACAGTTAGTGGATTAATGTTTTGAGTTGAGTTGTCAGAACATCTTTCACTTTTATTGTGTCTACAAGTGTGTTTGTTTCATGTGGAGGGCTTAATGATGGCAATAGTGTGTCTTGCACACTCTGTTATGTTTGCTACTCTTCAGCTTTTGCCATTTCATCTTCCTTTTGTTGTGTCTCCTCCACTGTGCTATCTCCCTTTTCTTTCTCAGTTTCTCCTTCCTTATCATCATTCTCATCTTCTCCATTATTCCTTCCCTCAAAGGGATCCTCTTCTCCTTCCTTGACAGTAGTCAAGTCATTTATCAACTTCCACATTTGAGTTGATTTCTTTACAGCATCTTCAATCTTGTTTTGAAGAATGTTGAATGCCCTGTACTTGGGTGCAAATTTGCTACCATGTTTCTTCTTTACCTTATTGATTTTCCCTTTTGATAATTATGGCATCACTTGTGCCAATGTAGATTCTCTTATTTCTTTTTCCATATTTAGGCAATAGTGCCATTTATTCTCAACAATTGAATATAAATCTTTGGGCATTGTGTTGTCAAATTCAAGAGGGGTATTCTTGAATTTTCCATCATGGCATACACTAATTCTTCTAACATATTCTGATCTTCTCTACTCAATTTATTAAATTCAATATTTTTCAATCTAGTTAATTCTACATTATCCCTAACATTATCACAAATTTTTTCAATATCATACTTGGGTGCATGACTTACCACTCTAAACTGGCTTGTGTCTTCTGACTCAATCCTTTCATCATCAGTTTCTAGCCACATATTTTCTCCTTAGTTTCTTCTACATAGGACCTCATTGTTCAATAGCCTTTTTATTTTCCTTTACTTGCTCCTTAGCCTTTTGAGTGGTGGCTCTTGTGCTGGCTCTTGTAGCTGGTGCAGTAGGCTTTGCAAGGCTTGGTTTTGCAATTTTCTTTCCTTTTTGTTATGTTGCAAGTAATATTTTAGCCTTCTTCTTTGGTTCTTGTTTGGTTGGTGCTTCCTTGGCTTGTTCCTCCTTAGCACCTTCTTCTTCTTCATCTTCACCCATGCCTTGGGTTACGGAAAGAGGTTATTGGCCTTGTTGGTGTTGTTCTTCTTCTTCTTCATCTTCTTTATCATTACCTTCAACTCCTTCACCAAACTTGGATTTAAGTTTCTGCACCATTTTATCCTTCTTCTTCAAGTTTGATGTTGTCTTCAACTCCATCTCAACCTTAGATTTTACAACATCATAATTACCAAAAAATTTAGCTAGCTTATCAACTTCTTCTGCAAGAAGTGCAATGATGGTAGTTGATGCCTCATCAATGTTGATTTCATAACCCAAAGGCCTTAGCCATCTAACTCTAGGTATTATAGCCTGGATGAAGGCATATTCAATATCTACTATAAAACAAAATCATTGTAATATTTCTCCACTAGGGAAACAAGAATTATCAGTCTTTATTTCATTGACTGCTTGAAATCTTCAAAGTAACTAGTCATCACTGACTCAAAATTATCTCCCATTCGTTCAATGTACTCATTTATTTGTACAGCCACAAACCTATTGGTCATCCATCCTACTCTACCAAAAGATGGAAATTCATTTTGCAAATAGTAAAATATGCATATAAAAATTGAACCAAATTTGCATTGAGTACTTTTAGATTTCCTCATTGCTCCTACATTCTCCATTATTTGTTGCAACTGTAGTTTTGCAAGATCATAAGTATGATCTTTCTTCACAATCTTATATGCTACATCAACTGCTATACATGGAACACTATTTAGTTATCTTGACTGATAGAATTTATGTGATATAACCCTCACTACAAATTCAAGAAGTGGATCTTTAATAGTATCAATTATCATTCCATGTTTGTTCCACTTTGCCCCTGTATTTTTCTCAATCACTTCTTTAGAGTCGCTCCTTAGGGTCTTGGACCAATCTAGGGTTGGGTATCCTATAACCCTATGTACAATTCTCTTTGATAGTTTGATGGGTCCACCTTCTAGCCATAGACATCTATCATGTATTTTTCTCAAGACAATTCTGGTCCATTCAATTTTGAAGATAGTGGGGAAATCTAGGGCACAAGTTAGTCCATTTCTCTCAACAATATTGAACTCTTTGTTTAACACTCCATTTTCACATAATTTATCATATGCCTAATAAATTTTCATGTCTCCAATCCCTTTGACCTTGCAATTGTAACATTTCCTTACATCTTGTACCATTACGACCTTGGGTAGAATAACTGATAGCACACCTGTTGGATCATTCTTGTATGCAACCTCTAGTATGGCTCTAAAATCTAGTTGCTTAACCTTGTTGCTCACTAATTAAATTTCAAATGGTTCCTTATCCTTAGGATTCTTAGAACTAGAGGCCATATTTGTGAACTAGGGTTTTAACAAAATGAAACTGCCTAACTCGGCAAGTGAAGAATACCTTTAGATCGATGAAATGATGCTTAATCATCGCTAGAATCCATGCAAATACTTCAATCTTGCTCATAGATTTCTTCTTTTCTCTGCTTGATCTTGCTCTGCATTTTTAATGATGAAAAATGGTCAAAAATCTACCTTATACCCTTTCAAAATATCACATTTAATGCATGGTGCATGTATAGCTATAAACTCAACTCCAATGCAATTTGTGTTTCACTCAACATCCATTAGTTTCCCATCACTCGAAAGCTATAAGAATTAACCTTACTCAGCTTCTATAGAAATTTCCTTCACTCGACAACTACTACTAACTTGGCTTCAACTAGCTTTGGTTGACAACTCGACATATACTAGAATTTACTTGGCAATTGAAGAGGACTTTTCACAGTTGGCAGTAAGATGAAAACTTAAAGATTTAACATTGGTTTTTTCTTGTTGACTTGCATCTTTATTCATACTAATTTCTCTATTTTAGTACTAACTTCTTTTGGAACTGATGTATGATAAAGAATTTTAAATATTAGTCCCACATACCTCTTTTTGCTTTAGTTTGATGAGATGTGACCACTTAACCTTTCAGGTGAAGTGATCCCTTCATTTGATGTGTTTCTTCCATCTTTCTTTCTCCATGTTTTTTTCATCTCTCCTCTAATGTGCTCAACATCTACCTTTCCTTTTCTTTCGTTGAACTCTGAGTTAGGTTCCTTTGACATTGTTGGGTAGTGCTTACTGATATGACCTGTCTTCAAATAGCTAAAGCATGTAGTTTGACTCAACCGTTTGTTGTAGCTACCACTGAAGTGTGTTCTTATGTAATTCTTAGGAATCTATCCATACTCTTGACACTGATGATAGCTATGTCTTATATTATAATCCCAATTATAGAAATTTTCATAGCTTCTTCCCTTTGTTGACTTGTTTAATGACCATACTTGGATCTACATTCAAAGGTTCTATGTCCTAGCTTCTGACAATTGTAGCAGCTTCCTTCAAATTTTAATACATGCATGGTTTTGGCTCTGCATTTATGTGCCTAATGACCTTGTTTGTTGCACTTATGACAATGAGTCATGTTCTTAGTCTTAGCATTCTGACTAGCATTCTTGTTCCTACAAACATTAGTTGTATGTCCCTTCTTACCACACTGATGACAAGTAGGTTTAGAATTCTTACCTGTATTGTTCCTTTCTTCAATAGCTTTGGATGATTCTCCTTCTTTAGTGCTTGTGTAGCCCAATCCTGATGTGTCTTTACTAGATCTAGGGGATTTCAATAGTTTCTCAAAGTACTTGATGGTTTCATTTGGCTTGTTGAAACTTTCAAAAAACTCCTTTTCTCTTTTTAGGTGATTTTCTAGTTTTTCATTCTACAACTTCAATGTAGTTATCTCAATGTCCTTGACATTCAACTCATGATGGGCATTCATCATTTGTCTTAAGGTGTCCAATTACATGTTTGAGATCCTAGATAGCTCAGTTGACTTCTCTTCCAATCTATTTGCCAAAATTCTTTTATCTTCTTCAATCATAACCTTGTCTTCTATAGCTTTCTTCTTTTGTTCAATCACTTTACATAGAAATATAGCTTGTGATTCTTGTTCCAACTTGAGATTTCTGATCTCTTCAACTTGTGCTCTATTCTTATCCATGAGATCTGTAATTGTTGCATCAAATTCAAAGGAGTTACCATCTGTAAATAACTTTGTGGTGTCAATCTCTTTGTATTGTGTGTCATTTTTAGCCATAGCAATCTCTTTCCTTCTCTTTAGCGAACTTCTCAAGGAATCTCTGGATTCATTAAGTTGTTGTAGTAAGAGATATATCTCAATCTCCTAATTTTCAATGGTTTTTCCCAACTTGTAAACCTCCATCTCGAGATCTTTTCTCCAAGATGTAAGGCTTCTCCTAATGAGAACTCAGCTCTAATACCAATTGTTGAAAATACAAATGGGAAATGTAAACTTCTAAGAGGGGGGGGGGGGGGGGCTTGAATCAAAAGTACTAATCTCTAATCAATAAAACTTTTAACTTTAAAAAAATGCATGCATTAACATTTTGAAATAACATGTAAAGTAAATGCATTCACATAAATGCTTGACACCAAATATAATTACCTAGAAACCCTCTAATGAGAAGGTAAAACTGGGGTGGGGATGACACCCACAATTCTTCACTACTGTAGCAATAAAGTTCACCTGATAAGGTTACATAGTTTGACCATTCTCATGATTTGCCTTATGAAAGGTCTACCCTGTTAAAGGCTTACAAAGGATTGTTAGATCCCACCCTATTAAAGGATTTTAACACTTTATTAAAAGTGTGTCTAGCTAAAGGACTTTAGAACACTCACTTGGAATGTCACCCTGTTAAAGGATTTCACTATGACTATTAATTCAACCTTAGTACAAAGGATTTCATCTTGCTGATACAGTTGTTAGAAAGTATAGTAGATTGTTTGATATAACTACTTATAATCTAGTAGTGCTGATTTCATATCTCAATTCAATCCATCTTGATCCTTTCTAATCTAATATAAAATTGTTGTATGCTCAATCCTCTATTCTACAATTCTATCCTTCTTCTAAGTCACCTTGAAACTAATCAATTCAACCCTTTCATTTTTTCAAAATGTTCCTCGTATCACTTCCTCATTCATACACACACATAGAATTGTAGGGCTTCGTCTCTCTTTAAAAAGACTTTGGTGGCTTAGGGTTAGGTACAAATCTATGATTGAGATTCATTCATTTTTCTCACTCAATTCCTTCCATTTTTCTGATTGGTTGAATGTTGATCGCATAGGGAATCCAAATAGATTCGATCTTATCTTCAAAGCTTTGAGATATATCCATAAGTTGGCTCAAAAATGGTTTACATAGTTGTTTGTGCCATCACAAATAACAACCATAATGTGTTACATGATACTTGATAATATTGATGCTCAACACTTACTATAATTCTATCTAGCTTGGCACCTGAACTTGCTTGGCATCAACTGTTCACTCGACACTTAAAACTTGCTCAACTCTATCTATTTTCTTGGCACTTGATTGACTTGGCACATGAGTGACTTGGTACTCATTGCAACTCGGCATCTATACATATTATACTTGGCATGTTTTACTAGCTTGGCATGAACTTAGTAAAAAGCTTAAGTGTGTTGACACTCAATTGTCAAAATCAATCTAAGATCAACAAAGTTGAACTAAAGAATGTAGATGAATCATGTAAAGATGACTATTGCAAGCAAGCTATGAAAGAATAATTGGACATTTCTATCAAGTATCACATGTTGAGAGAGAAAGTTGTAAAAAAGGAAATTAGATTGGAATATGTAAGAACCAAAGAGAATATTGTAGATATTTTCACCAAGCCTCTTCTCAAAGAGTCTTTTGACTATTTGTGAGGTATGTTAGGGGTTATGCCTCTTCCTACATCAGAGTAAATGATGCAAAAGTGTATCAGTCTAGCGTAACATAGCACTATTATTTTTCTGGACTAAATGTTGATGTTTCTTGTATGGGCAAGTATCTATGATGGACAGAGTCATCTAGGACTCTTGTTGGATGTTGTTTTTAACAATGTCTTTGGACACTTGAGCAAGTCAGAGACAGTTGTTATAGAGAATGATTTTTGCTAGAACCTTTGACATTGATGTCAAAGAGGGAGAAGTATAGCATGAAAAATAGTTTGGAAGAAAAATAGTTGAGGAGAAGTATATAGTAGAAGTATAGATAATAGTACAACATGGAAGAATGATTGATGAAGATGATTTGAAAAGAATGATTAACAGTGTTTTACAGTTGGTATTTTTGGAACTAGATGTTCTTCATCTATGTTGTCATCAATGCCAAAGGGGGATATTGTTGGAAGCATGAATGTTGATGATATTCCTATGGGGGAGTATAGTAGAAATATGATTAGATCATTATCATAATGATATGTTACATTTATGATTGTCTTTTTCATTGATGTCAACATAGCAGTTTTCTATGGTATCTGATAGAAGAATAGCAAAAAGATCAAGTTGTTACGAATAGAAAGTGAGTATTTATACTAATAAAGGTTAAAGGAAGATACTACTAAGTGTCTAGTAAATGTAGCTAACCTTGAAAGAAAAAGATATTAAGCCTGAAAAAAGTTATGCAAGTTTCAGTGAAGATTGTTTTGAGATAGAGTTTATAGAGGCATATTCTAGTCAACTTGTTATATATCTTAGCAGAGTTTTTATTCTAAGAAGCCAAAGTTAAAGATGTAAAGAAGACATTTTGGAGATGACATAGCTAAGCTCACTTGTCATAATGTTACGTGTACAGAAAGTTATTCAAGTTACAAGGTGAAAGATTAATGTTATTGTAGATGCTTAAAATCGTCCCTAAACACTATATTAATTAATTTTAATATTGCTTGTGACATTGTAATTAATTATTAATTAATTAATTATATTGCTCACATTCTTCTACTTATTTAATTAAATTATTTTAATTAAATAAGTTCATTCTCCTATGTATTTAAATTTAATTTAAATACTATTAGCCTTAATGTGTTAAATTAATTTAACACATGATCCTCCATCACCCCTTTTTTAAATAAATTTTTATTTATTTAAATCTTCACATCCCATTAATTCCTCTAGACCCATGATTAAATTAAATTTCATTTAATTTAATCTTAAGCCTAACCTAGAACCTAGCTTATCATCCTCTTAAGCCTACTTCTTCTCTAATCCCACTTAATCATTCCTAATCACCTTCATAATCCCCCTCATTAGCCTAAGAGTGTGCTCACACATGTGTGAGATGGCATGCCAACACACTCTTGTCTCCCACTCTTCTTCTCAAGTTTGTTCACACATGTGTGAGTAAACTTTGAATTCTTGACCATTTGCATGGCTTTCATGTCACCTTATGTGGCATCTACATGAATGCCACCTCACCAAGCCCTCCCTCAAGCCTATAAATAGAGAGCTTTTCTCAAGCATTTAGCATCTCCCATCATTGCATTGTTACCATGCCATTTTGAGTTTTGAGCTCTCATGCTAAGAGTTTGCATTGTAGTTTGATTTTCATAGAGATTTTTAAGATCATGCTAACTATTTCGTAGCTGATTTAGTTTACATCATGCATTGTTAATCTAGTTTCTACTTGCATTTGTAGCTTCATTTTAGCTTGCATTTTTATCATAGTTTGCATATCTAGTTAGTTCTTTCATTGCATATCATCTTCACCCTTGAATGCCTTCAAGAATGGCTCTCTCCATAGCTATTTCTTGAGGTATTATTCATCTCATTTAGTCTAGATTCATATCTTACTTTCATACACACGTGCACTCACTCACTCAAAAGATTTCATTTATTGTTGTGTTTAGGAGAGCACACCAAACATACCCCCCATCTTAACACACCAACAAGGCCTCTTATGGATGCTTTTGTTGACCTGTAAAGGTGGCTGGAAGATTAGGTTTGTTAGCTACTTAGGATTGCAAAATCCAAGCAAGCATTAGTTAGTGTTTGTTCCTTTCATTTTGATGAATCTTTGATGCATTTTCAAAATTTTTAGCTAATGTTTGTTTTTTAACCCACGCTCTTAACAGGTCACATTTTTTAGCACACAGTTATCACTAAATATAACATGTTCTTAATGTGATCCAATAATAATTAATTGAGAAGGTGTAATAGTCAACTCACAGAATTTTTGTGTGGATTTGATATAAAGGAATGATAGTTTCCTTTATCATGTAAGGAAAAAATAGAATGAATGTGAGCACCACAAAGAGTGGAATGTGATGATAAGAAGAGTAGAGTGAAGGTGAAGGAAACTCCATTTCTAAATTTTTATTATGTGATCCAAAGTTTTATACTTGGATCCAAGGTTCATGACATAGTTTACAAGGTCTAACAGTGATTGGTCCAGTTGACGAGATAGAGGAAAGAAGTTCAAGTACAGTACATACAATTATTCTACAACAAATAGTTGAGAGATTAGTTTGACAGTAAGTTCGCTAATCTTTCTATAGAAGTTTTTTGGATAGTGGGTCCTTCTATATTCTACAACTCCTAAAGGGTTGGAACAACTCCTAATAGAGTTGGAATCTTCTAACAAGGATTCAAAGTCTCCTAACAAGGACTCATATTTACTAAATGTTGTAATAGACTCCTAATAGGGTCCATCCTCTAACAAGGAATATTTATATTTGTACATCATCTTGTGGGCATCATTTCCACTAGGGTTTTTGATGGGGACACAACCCAAGCACAAAATGGACACAACAGGAAAGGGAAAATTTTATTAACTATGAAAATATGCTAGTACACATAGTTTAGAGAAACAAACTCCAAAACATGCCCTATGGGCTTACAATAGCATAAATCTAGAGATAATTTCTTCTCCCAATACCTCCTCTCAAACTCCACTTCGAACTACCTTTTACAATGCCAGCAATGTCCTTAAATAGACCCCAAGGGTTAAAGATTAGGAATATATTTTAGAAAGCGCTAGTTGGCATCCACCGACCAAATAGAAGGCTCCAAAAGCCACGTTAGAAGTTGGCACATAACTAGAAGAATCCATAAATGATAACCGAACTTTCGAGAGGCATAAATTTGGAACCATAGCTCCGATTGACAAATTGTTGACATTTTTGGAAAGCTCTCAAAGTGCTCTATAGCCCTATTGGCCAGCTTTGCTCGTCTCCTATTTTAGGCCCTATTCAAGGTCATTTAATGACCCTAACCTAACTTTGAAGCATTCATAGGAGGTCTCCAAAAACTTAAAAACTGTAATAACTTTCAAACCATGGGGCCTTTTGACCTGATTCTTTTCTTGGAATGCTCTAAATTACAATTACATTCATCTGGCCAATTTACACCATCTAATTCACTAAAATTATGGCTTAATTACATACTCCTTTTTTTTGGCATTTACATGTATCAAAAGGTGCTTGAAAACTCTAAAAAACTCTAACCTAGAACACTAAAAGTGGAACTGTGAGAGTTGGAACCTTTATTTGACCTAACTGGGTATCCAAAAATGAAAACACTTGAAACAAAAACTAAGTCTAAGTAGATTTTTTTGGGTGACACAGGATTGCCCTTATACTGCTGGATGCTCCTGTGTTAGTTTTCCCTCCGATCAAGGGTTTCCCTAGTTAACATATTTGGTGTAATTGTGTATGTGCATCTTTGTATGGTCGTTGTTTACTTTGGTTGAATGGTTAAGATTATTTAAGGTGGATAAATATTTTATTTATTAGATAATTGATTCAACCCCCCCCCCCCCCCACTCCTCCCAGTTATCTCGATGGACTATTATTTCTAATAGTATTTAAACTATTGACACTTATGATAATACAAATATTCTTCTATTTATCTTATCCAAATGTGGAAGATGTAGGAGTTGATGAAATCCAACTCCGCAGTCGCCAAGATCACCTACATGCAAATAGCTTGCTGAAGAAAAATTGGAGCAAGAGCTTGAAGCAAACAACGCAAGAGAAAATATTTCACAATAGGAAAATGAAATTGCTATGTGAATGGATGAATTTACAATGAGAGACAGACCGCTTATAAAGGCCTCAAGGAAGCTTATAGAACAATTTGGAAGGAGGTAGAAGATAAGGTTGACAACTAAGCACTCTTCCACAAAAAGGTGGAACATGCTAGAATTGAACAAACTCCCATGTTGTCAACAACTCATCACTACAACTATTAACTATTAAATATTAAATAAATGCATTAACCTAGGTAAGTTTAAGTAAATAGAATAAATAATTAATAATTATTTATTTATTTACTCTAACACCCTGTCTTAAGTGCAACTTAGGGGAATGCCTTAAGCTCACAAAACTAAGATGAAAATGCAAAATGGGTCCTAGCAACAAGGCCATGTTAGGTACCCATGTACAATGCAAAGAAAAGCAACCTTTGAAAACAGGGAAAGAGGGAAAACCTCATCGAAAAAATCCTCCCCCAAAAAGAGGTAAAAAACATGCTGGAAAAAAATATGAAGTGGAGGAAGGAAGGAAGGCCTCAACAACACCCCCCAAGGACAACTTCCACCAGAAATGTTTCAAGAGACTCGCTCAAAACCATAAGTACAACTAGCCCCCCCATGAGAGATACTAAAGCCACCAAAGCCCCCCTAGAATGATGGAGCTCCTATAGAAATGATTGAACCAATGAAACTCCAATGTGGAAGGAACAAAGGCACATAACAAGGGAACCCCTGAATGAGAGGCAAAATTGGAAAGCCTAACTGATGCCTAGAGGAGAATTTATGAGGAATCAGAAAGGGAATCCCCAAGGTAGGTTTGATGACACTGTCATGAATGTCCACTGTAGAATCCATAACAAGTGCACCTGGAGGCTCGATGAATAGAGTTGGAAGATCAGGTAGAGCAAAAGAAGAAGAATCTTTTTGAAGAGAAAAGACCTCAACTAGATGTGGTGTGGAAGTCAAAATAGGGATCTTAGGAACAATACAAAGGTTCAAGTATCTTGATTGCACCACATGATGTTCTTGCAAAAGAGAAGAAGTGTGCTCCAACAATGGAGATCGTGGACCAAAGTGTGAGAAGGTGTAGAGATGAGTGGAAGGATCAACTACCCCTATAGCAATAAGATCTCCTGTAGCATGATCTCGAATGAAGACTAAATCAATAGTGAACTCAACTGTCTTCCCTAATCCACTGTGTGTAATTTGAGAAATCGAGAGAAGGTTGGCAGACAAAGATGGAACATACAATACATCATTGAATATACCATCTTGGATGTGAACTGAACCTTTCCCACTGATTGGTAGTGTAGTGTTATTCCCCATGAGAATATGAGGAATAGGAGAAGCCTCAAGAGTAGAGAAGACACCTTGAGAAGATGTCATATGGTGAGAAGCACTTGAATCCAGTATCCAAGGAACCTATGAAGGAGATGTAATGGTAGCCTGTAATGCATGACCCTTTCCAAGATCCGATGTAGATGGTGAATATGTGGAAGAAGACTGAAAGGCAGACCCTTGTGAGGTAGAAGAGGATGGAGAAGAAATGGTGTTTTTCTGAAGAAGAGCTTGCAAATCTGCAATTTATTTCTTATAGCCATCAAATCTCTTCTGAAAATAATGTGCCTCATCATGAGATCGTTTCTCACAATAGGAATAGGTAGGAGTCTCAGTCTTCTTTTTCTCCTTCTTCTTAGAAGATGATGAACTAGTAGAAGAGGGATTTGATATCTGCTTTGACTTCTACTCTTGTGTATCCTTGGCAAGTAATGCCTGTGACTATGAACCTGAAAGTGAATCCATTTGAGTAATCTTGGACTATTCATGAGTTAATCAATCACAAAATATCTCAAATGAAGGCATCCTATGTCTATCACCCAAGGCATCCATAGTGGAGTAGAAAGTGGAAGAGAAGATTTGATACTGTCCCCTCAACTTTGAGGGTATCCAAAAGATACATTCATCATCTGTCTTGGTTTTTCCACATCCCTACAAAAGTGTACGCATATATTTGAACTTCATCAAGAAGTCCTCAATGGTGAGAAAGTTGTCAGGTGTCAAACAAGTCAATTCTACATCTAGTTGAAGTGCTCAGAACTCATTCACTTGGCCAAACAAGGTTTGAAATTTGAGCCAATAAGCTCGTGGAGTAGTCAAACCATCCAAGTGAAATAGTAGATTGTCTAAAATGTTTAGTGCAATCAATCCCATGGCCTCATTCATTTTGTTCCTGTGTTGAAGAACCTCAAAAGGGCATGTAAGAACAATTTGATTCTCATCTAGACATGACCATAAGCCCCTTGACATGAGAAGTTGTGTCATTTGTGCCTTCCAAGTGTGATAGTTGTGTGGTGTGAGATAGGTCACAAATGGATCTGCCATTGAGAGAAAGAAGAAGACAGAAGTAGAAGGCTCTTATTCTGAAGTAAATTACAAAAAAGAAAATGCTCCCCCCCATAATGTATAAATTGGGCACTCTTTACTTAGTGCGATTACAATAGCCAATTTAGGGCCTATTTTTGAAAGTAATATTTTTGTCCACAAAACCTATAATCTAATTGAAGATCTGGAAAGTAGACAAAAAAATATGCACTTTCAAAAAAAAATAGAACCTAATTATGTGTCCAGATGAGCTCGTACAAAGCATTTGAAGTGGCAAAAATTGAAAATTGCGAGTTGTAGAAAAATTCAGGAACAGAGATGTCAAACCACCTGCACCAATGTGTAGATCATGAAATTTTACCACAAAACAAAAAAACTTTCTCGAAAAAATGAGTCTGTATGAGGTAGATATTGTTGTTTGAAAATCACCTCTCTAGTTATTTTTTTTGAATCATTGTCATCACACCTCCAAAAAATAAAGAAAAAAGCCCAAAAAATATCAGATCTGTTATGCCAAACCCTCTTTCTCCTTTTTCTCCAAATACAAAAAAAAAATTCTCTTCTTCCCGATTGAAGAAAAAATTGCAAACAAACTAGGGTTTGTGTCTCCAAATCACGGCTTCAAAAAAAACCTTCGAATAAGAAGTAGTAGGGAGGCTCTGATACCATGTAGGATTTGATGAAATCCAACTCCACAGTCGCCAAGATCACCTACATGGAAATAGCTTGCTGAAGAAAAATCGAAGGAGCAAGAGCTTAAAGCAAACAACGCAAGAGAAAATATTTCACAATAGGAAAATGAAATTGCTATGTGAATGGATGAATTTACAATGAGAGAGAGACTGCTTATAAAGGCCTCAAGGAAGCTTGTAGAACAAGCTGGAAGGAGGTAGAAGATAAGGTTGACAACTAAGCATTCTTCCACAAAAAGGTGGAACATGCTAGAAGGGAACAAACTCTCGTGTTGTAAACAACTCATCACTACAACTATTAACTACTAAATATTAAACAAATGCATTAACCTAAGTAAGCTTAAGTAAATAGAATAAATAATTAATAATTAATTAATTATTTACTCTAACAAAAGATAGTGTAACCATCATCACATCTCCTATACTACTACTTACTCATAAGTATGATGGACTTGGTATGTATGGCTCCCAACTTGAGTCTTGAACTAGTTGCCAAATGAGATTATATTTCCCATCTACACTGTCACAAATAATAGAGAAAATAATGTGGATATGCAAGGATATTCCAACTCATAATTATCTACAAAAAAATCAATGCCAAGACCATAGTGAACCTCTATTGACATAATTAATTTGTTAAATCATATTTCCTCTATCAAGAAAGCATAGTGTGCCCTTAATATCCCAACTTCCTTTGCAATTAGTACCCATTCTCTAACCCCCATTTCCCCTCAAATGCCTAGTGATTGTTGGGAAATAGGAAACCCTCTATCTTTAATGTTTTATTTGTCCATTCTATTATAATGCATTGAGTGACTTAATCATCATGTTCTTTCAAAGTCGATTGTCGACTCAAAAGGGGATTCATTTAATATTAATTATATATGAAATATTTAAATTTTATTATATGATAATGTATTAAATATATAGTATCAATATGAATATTAATATTATATACTATGTGAAGATAACACTATTATCAATATGTCCATTTAATTATCATTGTATATTATTACATTAATAATATATATGATTATATTAATAATTGGTTGAGATATAGAAACAAGAGAATGAGGTGGGAAAGTTGATAAAGGAAGAATAGGTGGAATGGGAAGAAGGCCACAATGAGAATCAATCTTATGTTGACTAGGTTCAACAATCTTTTGAGTTTTAAAAGCTTGATAATATTGAAAGAGATAATCCAAATGAGTCAGTGTTATTTGAGATATAGAAGGCCAAAATAAATGAAATTCAACATAGTCTTATGGCCTATAAGGATGATAAATACTATAGTTAATTTTCTTGATCTCACTATCATGGGAAAAATTAAGGAATTTGTGCATAGGAGAAGTTATGACTTACATAGAAGAGAGTCAAGGCAGACCAAGCTTGACTTGAAATTGATCAAAACTAGGAATCAAAATAAAGGTAGTATACACAATTTTACCTCAAATTTCTACAAGAAGATAGATAGAACCATGAGGATGATAGAGAAAACTATTTCAAGTTTGAATCCATACATTAGATGCATCATAGAAATCTATTTGCATTTTTTTATTGGAAAGGTGTTCTTCAATGATCAAATAGTAAATGTTATAATTGAAGATCAAAGGTAATGCAAGTTTTAGGGTCAGTTTAAGATTAAATTTTAGGTTAAACATGCTCAATGTGGTTAAAAAAATTATTAGCTTCTTCAACTTTATCATTGTAAATAATTTGTATAGTAGAAGAACATGTTTGTGCAATAATATTATTAGAATGAGATGCTAAAGGATTAGTGTAAATTTGAAAATTATGATTAGTGTTTGTATCAAATTTGTTTTGATGATTAACATCAATGTTAACAAATATAGAGTTAGGATCAATGAGATCTTGGATAGCATTCTTAAAAAAGTTAGCACCTTTCAATTTTCTACCTAGTTTGATGATGGTATTGGTAAAAACCTTGGGATCAAAGGATCTAGGAAGTCTGATAGGAGGAATCTTAATATTGTTATCATCAAGTAGCTTCATCACATAAAGCAAGGATTTAGATAATTGAGTGCAAGTACAATTAGGTCTAAAAATAGAGGACAAGAGAGTCACACCTTTGGAGGTTGTCACTTGATAATATATTGTATTATATTATTTATTATTCTTTATCTAGTTGTTAGGATTATGAAACTTATTTGGATGAGATATGACATCACTCATATCAATGGTAACATGATCCATTATAGTGTTTCTCTCAAATTGACTCACTTGTAGCTCATAATGATGAAGCATTGCACACAATTGTGAAAAAGAAG
Organism: Cupressus sempervirens; assembly: GCA_028749045.1. Taxonomy (NCBI): domain Eukaryota; kingdom Viridiplantae; phylum Streptophyta; class Pinopsida; order Cupressales; family Cupressaceae; genus Cupressus; species Cupressus sempervirens. Next base: position 674,039,565 of record CM053784.1, on the reverse strand, counting down.
TAAACTTGGAAGGAGAATCTCATATCTAATGTATTTTTTCAAATTAGAAATAAATATGTGTTGTATATCAACATCAAACACATGATAAGAAATCTGAGAATGTATATGTTTATATCTGCCAATAAACTCACTAACCCTTTCTTAACCCCTTGTTTAAAAGGTTAGAAAAATTCTAACATGATTCACAAGATTATCCTTACCACTATAAGTCTTAAGATAGGGGATCTCAATTTTTGGAGGAATAATGACTCGAATAATGTTAAAAAGAAAAAGGAGTAGCTATGTCACATGTGGGACTGTTGAATTCAAATTGAGTCAAGAAATTATTTGAGCTATGTTATTAATGGTAGGATAGGTAGAGGAAATGATAGGAAGAGATACATTGGATGTGTTAGAAAATTAATGTGAGGTAGAGGGAATGTGAGAAGAGGCATGAATCATGGAAGATATGGTAGGGAGAGGATTAGAATATGCAAAGTGAATATTATGGTAGGAAGGAATAGATGAAGATAATGAAACACATGGAACACTCATAGTGAAGGTGGGAAAAGGAAGACTTGTAGTTGTAGGATTGAAAACTTGGATCGAAGTGGTAACAAGTGGTGGTGCATAAGTAGGAACACTAGGAATAGAGGTGGAAATTGGTATGGAAGTTTCAATCCTCAAAGGAGGAACATATCCTATCTCTTGAGCATTATCTACTAAATATTTAACATTGAAATTAATTAGATGGGAAATTTTATGTAAGAGGGGAATAGCATGCTCATCATTGTGAATGAGTTTCCTAAAGGATTCTACAATAAGAATGGTGTCAGGCTTATTATTCTCTTAAGGTAACCAATTTTCTAATATCTCAAATTTATTAGTAACCTTTTGGACTTGGGTAGGAGAAAGATGTAAGGCAACAATATTTATCATGATAGGAATGATATAATTTTTTTACATGGAAGGATTAGGATCATAAGGGAGTGTGTTGGTCTCATCAAGATTCCTAGGAAATAAGAAAGAATTGGTATCAAAGGAATTGATAAGTCTATGACTTCTTCTAATCAGAATGGTAGGTATGACTTAAAGTGATAAATCTCATGCACAAAATTAAAAGAAACTAATAAGGCAGAAAATATATAAAATTTTAAGATCATAATGTATACAATATAGATCTAACTAGAAAATGCAAGCAATGAAATGAAATTACTTTTGTAATTTTATCTTTTATGGTGAAAAAAATGCTAGAATTGAAAAGTAGATCTAATAACTAGATGACTTATTTTTGTTATTTTTTATAATTGAAATGGATGCAAGATCTAACTAACCATTCGAAAAATATAAAATGAATGAAAAGAAAAAATCTAATGCATAATAATGCAAAGTAGGATCTAATACTAATATCAAAAAGTTATCAAGTTTGAAAGCAATGGGTGCACTAAAATGTAACATAAAAATCAAGACGAGATGAGAATGGTGTAGAAAGTGCTTAATTTTTAATGGACATTATGGAAAGAGAAAGAGAAGCTTTTAAGCATAACCTTCTCAAGGGCCTAAATTAGATTACCACTACCCAAAATGGATGCAAGGGTGTCAAAAATTAAACCATCTTTCTTTATCAAGATGTATAATTAAAGGATATTTTAAGAATTTTCCTAAGGCAAAGAATGAAAATGTCAAGATCAAGAAGCTCAATTGATAGCATAAGAGAGACAAAATGATATAACCAAAAGAACAATTCAATATTGATCAAATGATAATGGGTAATTGGATAATCATATACAATACATGTAGATGTGTTTAAATATATAGGCAATGCAAGATAAGTAGGAGTCATGTAAGTGATAAGGATAACAACTAAGAACATGTCCACTAAATGTGGATTATCCTCCATCATGTATGAAAGTATGTGAAACAATGAGAGGATAAGAATAAAAAGGTGTATTAAACAAAGTGAGGTGTGAGACACCATGTGCTCCAATAAAGTGAAAACTCCTATGTGTCTATATGAAAACTAATATAAAAATGCATTTGTTATCCCCAATTTATAGTGTAATTGATAGTGGGAGATTCTTAGGTGATGATATTATGAATGTTTTTAAAAGAGTCATATTAGTTCTTATATTGTCATCGATGTCAAATTCTCTATTGGCTGGACATTATGCTAACTCAATAAAGTACCATGTCACTAGATTGATGAAAAGGATTTGAAGAAAGTATGATGAAGACAGAAGTATATGTAAGGTATTCAATGGGTACTTGAATGAGTTGGACAATGATAATGTATTATCGGTTTGATTGTTTCACAATATGTATTGTTGCAATATATTAAAGAACACAAGGTTAATTGAGTAACAAGGTTAATGAAGGGAGATTGTATTCACCGATTGACTACAATATTGCCCAAGAAATTCACAAGAAAGAAGGAAAACTCATTACCCAAGCAAGTGATTATTAACTAAGTGTAATGTTGCTTGATTAAATGTTATGTTTGTCGAGTGACAACTGGATGAACAAGTTTGGATAAGTAGAATATGATGCTGAAATTTGATGGAAATTTTAAAAGTTTGAGAAGGTCTAAGATACGAGTCAAATTTTATTACAAGATCTATGGCCAAGAAAATTCAAGAAGAATCAAGATAAGGATGGACACAAAGTTCTATACAAGTTATATTTTCTAAGTGTCTAAATTCATTGTATGAAGGAATTATGTTATAACCCTAAGATTGACGATGTTGATTAAGTGGCAAAAGATGGAAGGATTTGGAATCATTAACTATTTAAAGAGGAGAAAAAAATAGCTTTAGATTGTTAGTTGATGTTGTTGGTTACTACATTAAAAGTTGGTCATATTGCTTAAGTGTTAAATTTGTTGAGAGTAAAAACTATTGAAGAAGGTGAAACTAAAGTTTTGACCTAGGTGAACCGAGTAGTGAAAGGAGAAAGAGAAGAAGTAAATCAGCCAAGTCAAAGTAAAAAGTGAAAGAAGATCCAAGAGAGAGATCGAACAGAGTAAAAGCAACAACAGAGATCTGAAGAAGCAAAGGTAGTTCTTATTCTAAAAGATCATTTGTATAATGTTATTGTTACCATTGTGGAAAAAAATCTTGGAAGTACAAAGTGGACCTAACAAGTTTGTGAAATCCTATATTATATCATCAATTAGTGGTGTTTGTAAGTTCTTTAAATTAGGCCACTCTTTTTAGTCAAGGACATCTAGTGATAAGGTCTATTAAAGTTGTAGCTTCAGTCGAATTGATTCGATACACATTATTGTTATTGGTAAATCATTGTTTCCTATATATACATACTTGTGTAACAATAATATATATCATTATATATATTATAGTATATAATATATATCATATTATATATACTACATATATACATTATACATATATTATATTATATATATTATATAAATTATTATTATTAAATATATTAATTAAATGATGATTAAACCTTAGAGACATGTCTCCTCCTCTCATATTTATATGAGATCCAAATCTACATTTGGAACACACCAATAACAATGGTAGTATTATTACATTTGTAGGAAACAATCGTAAACATCTTAACAAGGTATCAGAGCACCAAGCTACAAATGGAAAGGAAATTGAAGAAGGATTATTCATCACCAAGAAAATCATAAAATAATATTTGACATGATATCTTGTAAGCATATTCTAGAAGAATAGGAACTATTTTAGATTTTTTTTAAATGATAAGGAGCAATAAATGGGAATTTTTTTCAAATAAGGAATATAAGAAGATGCAAAAGACAAGAGAGCTACCACGGACATAGAGAAGCAAATATAGAAAAAAAAATTGTTATGTAACATATTGTTAATCCAATCATGGAGAATCTCTCCCTTCTTGCTCTTATCATGTACAAAGAATAAAATATATACATTCAATGAATTATGAACATTAATTCAATGCCAAGTATCAAATACTTAATATTGTGAGTATATAATAAACATGAGATCATTTTAGCCTAGGCACTTATACATTGTTGTGGATGGATGTTACATGACACATTTAAAGTAAAGGATTGAGGGTCAAAATATACATTGATCACTCTATTTTGATTTGCACTAGCTTGTGGAGGATTATCCAGTTTAGTTGTTTACACATTCAAAACTGACAAGACTATTATTTGGTAGCAATGATCAATGCATAGTCAGCCTAAGGAGGAACACAATAGCCTGACCTATTCTTGAACAAGAATTGTCAATCCATCAACATATGAAAGAATACAAAAATTGCTTCTATAGTGTTATGGATTTATTGACAAGGGCCATAATGTATTAAGAAGCTGAGTAGATAATGAATTATTATAAAACCATGAGTTTGACTCAAATTAATGATTCAAAAATAATTAGTGTACAGGCCTAATCAAAATTTTAGCTTTCATAAATTCTTGACCCACACACATACATATATATCATACAAGTGTTGAAGCCTCAAATATATTTTCCACCTAGCTTGCACATGTTTCAATTACCAATGAAAGTCAAAAAATACTAAACCAATGACTCATCATAGAAAGGTATGATACATTCAATATGTTGCCTTCCTCTATTCATGTGGTTATGATATCCTTTAAGCAGATCAATTTGGAGTGGATTCATGAAAATTAAATTAAGAGAAGTCAATGTGGACACAAAGAAATAAATTGGAAACTTATATATTTTATTCATCAATTTCTAGATCTCCTCTTGAGAATATCTTGTATCCGATTTATTTACTCTAGATAAATGGAATTATTGTTGGTTGTTATCCTAATATCTAGTGGAAACTTTGTTCATTTGATTTTGACCATTTGGCAAAGACAATCATGAGGCATCGAACATAATGAACACTAGTAGATATTAAACAAGCCTATCATTGATTGAGAAGACTTAGAAGGGACAAATAGGTAATAAACCATTCCTTTCTTAGAAATTATAGTCCACCAAGATAACTAAGAGGGGGGGTGAATCAGTTATCCAACTAAAACATTTATCAATCTTAATTAATCTTAACCATGTAACCAAAGTAAATAGAAACCATAACAAGATGCACATGCATAATTACACTAGATTTGTTAACTAGGGAAACCCTTGATTAGATGGAAAACCCTAGTGGGAATGATGCCCACAAAGATATATTGATATATATTCCTTGTTAGAGGATGACTCTATTAGGAGTCTATAAACAAATTCATTATATAAGAGTCTATGTTAGGAGGCTTTGAATCCTTGTTAGAAGATTTCAACCCTATTAGGAGTTGTGCCAACCCTGTTAGGAGTTGTAGAAGGTAGAAGGACCCACTTTCCAAATAGCTTCTAGAGCAAGACCACTGAACTTCACTATCCAATTGATCTCTCAACTATTCCTTGTAGAATAATTGTTCATATTGTGTTTTATCCTCTTTCCCTTGTCCTATGAACTATACCAATCACTTTTAGACCTTGTAGACTATGTCACAAACCTCATATCCAAATATCAAACCTTGGATCTCAAAATAAAACCTCAGCAATGAATTTTTCTCCAACTTCACTCTACTCTTCTTATCTTTGCATATCAACCTGATTACTCAGAATTCATATCTTTTCTCCTCTTTTCATTCTTCTTACTTACTTCTATATCAAATAAAAATGTCCTTCCATTATATCGAGTCCATAAAACAATTCCCTTGAGTCAACTACTACACCTTAATTAATTATTATAGGACCTCATTAAGAACACATTTTACTTAACAATAACATCAATTTGTCACCTTGTAACTTGAATAAATTTTTGTATGTGTAATATTATGATGAGAAAGCTTAGCAATGTCATCTCCAACATGTCTTCTACATGCCTTTAACCTTGCTTCTCAAAAGAACAAGTTTACTAGAACATGCTTCTATAAACTCTATCTTTGAATAGTCTTCATGAAAACTTGCATAACTTCTTCTAGAATTAATATTTTTGCACCTAAGGTTAGCTACATATACTAAACACTTATTAGAATCTCCCATTAACCTTGCTAGTGAAAATACTCAATGATCTATCCATACCAACTTAATCTTTACCACTGATCTTCTATCAGATACCATAAAAAATTGCTATGTTGACATCAATGACAAACACAGTCATGAATGTAACATATTATCATGATAATGATCTAATCGTATTTCTACAATACTCCCATGTAGGAATATCATTAGCATTCATGCTTCCAAAAATCACTCCCTTTGGCAGTAATGGAAACATAGATGAAAAAATCTAGTTCCAAAAATACCAACTATTAAAGATTGTTATCCTTTCTTTTCAAATCCTCTTCATCAATCATGTTGTCTTTTGTGTTTCTTTAACCTTATTACTAACATCAATTGTTCACATGCTTCTCCCCCATTGATATACCTCAATGTTCTCTGTAACTTCTCCCATGTATCAAAATGTTTTTCATGCTCTAATCTCTCCCAATTGACATCAATGACAAAGGTTTCAACAACCATCTATCATTGCATCCTGTCAATCTCTGCAACAACTATCTCGAACCTGCTCAAGTGTCCAAAGACACTATTCAAAACATCTATAAAGAGTTCTAGATGACTCTATCCATCACAGATACTCCCCCATATAGGAAGCATCAACATTTAGTCCAAAAAAATAATAGTGCTCTATACCACTAGGCTAATGCACTCTTTCATCATCTACTCTAATGTAAGTAGGGGCATAACCCATAGCATACCTTGCAAATACTCAAAAGTCTCTTTGGGAAGAGGCTTAGTGAAAATATCTATAATCTTCTCTTTGATGCTTACATACTCCAATCTGATTTCCTTTTTTGCAACTTTCTCTCTCAACATGTGATATTTGATAGAAATGTTCTTAGTCTTAGAATGCAACACTAGATTCTTAGATATATTCACTATGGTTGCATTATCACAATGTATGACAATGGGTTCATTTAATTATATCCTTATATCCTTCAACATCTACTTCATCCAAAAAAAACTTGCTTACAATTGTTTGCTGTTGTAATATATTTTGCCTATGTTGTACTCTATAAGATATAATCCTACTTATTTCTTAACCAAAAAACCAATCTTCCTCCAATAAAGAATTCTCCACCGCTGGTGCTCTTTCTATCATCCATACTACTTTCCTAATCAACATCTTTATAAGCATATAAAGTGAAATCATTAGATCTATCATACCATAATCTGAACTCTAATGTTCCCTTCAAATATCTAAATATTTTCTTAACTACTACATAATGTGCCTCTCTAGGGTTAGCTTGAAATATTCCAACAATTCCAATTGCATTTTCTATATATGGCCTTGTGTGAGTTAGATATTGCAATCCTCCAATCATAGATGTGTACTTCTTCTATTCGACAATAGGTGTCTCATCCTTTCTAGATAACTTATGTCCTATTATCATAGGTGTTCCAACTACTTTAAATATTTCCAAACTAAACCTTTTCAGTAGATCTTTCAAATACTTAGTATAAGAAATAAAGATTCCTTCTTTATCCTGCATAATCTACAATCCTAGGAAGTATTTCATTTCTCCTATCATGCTCATTTCAAATTCCTTCTTCATTTCTTCTTCAAACTTGTCACTTTCACTATCATCTCCTCCAAATATGATATGGTCAATAAATATCACCAAAATCAACAATCCATCACCTATTTCTTTCAAGTATAGATTATTGTCTACCATACCTTTTCTAAATCTAAGTTTTTTCAAATGCTTATCCAACCTTACTACTTCAATTTTTTCATAGAAGCATAGGTTTCTTCATAGTCTACTCCTGGTATGAGTAACCATTGCATACCAATCTTGCTTTGTTCCTTAAAACTTCACCTTGTTCATTTATCTTGTTCCTAAATACCCATTTTATTCCTATTGCATTCTTGTTTATTGGTCTAGGGACCAATTCCCATGTCTCATTCTTCACTATGTAATCCAATTCTTCTTTCATAGCTTTCTTCCAATAGTCATGTTTGCATGCCTCATCTCCATAATTTGTTTCTACTTGAAAGATCAAAAATAGTTCTTCATTGATTCTACTTCTTGTCATCACAACTTTATCTTTGTTGTCGATGATCTACTCTGGTGGATAATTCTATGCCATATTCTTAGTAGAAGTAGGAGTTGTTATCTCGGCTCTTAGCTCTATTCTAGATTCTGAACTTTGTTCTTTCCTTAGCTCACCTTCATTCTACAAATCATCATTAGTCTCAAAGAATACTTCATCATTATTTTTAGTAGCAACAACATTCTCATCATCAGAACTATAGTCAACAATTCTTTCTTGTATCCTGAGTTTTTCATCAACTCTTACATGTGCACTTTCAACAATAGTCTTAGTCCTCTAATTATAACATCTATGAGCTCTACTTTTCAATGAATAACCAAGGAACATACCTTTGTCACTTCTAGCATCAAATTTACCAACATCATCATCTCTTTTGATACAACATTTGCTGCCAAAATTTTTGAAATACTTAACTGTAGGTGCGTGACCAAACCATAGTTCATAAGGGGTCTTGTTTGTGTCTTACTTGACCTGTACTATGTTCATAGTGTAAACTATTATATTCATAGTTTCTCTCAAAAATATCTTGGATACATCATGTTGGTGTTTGAAACTACTAAACAACAAAATACTCAATATCAAAATGATAACACTCATGTAGCCTAAAGATTAGCCAATTCCTATTAACAATTACATAAGTAAACCATTTGGACCCAACTTCAATGAAACCAATGATGGCTTCCTACTCTTTAGGCTTTGCAAAACCAAGGTGGGTATACCTAGGGATGATTCTAATGCAAACTGTTGTATGCAAATTATCTTAGTTTCATTCTGATTCTCATCTTCTACCCTTAGGCACATACATAGTTTACCAATTTCCTTAATGCTTTCAAGTTTATATGCATCCCTTATTAGCAGATTTGGTCATAATTCTCCTAGAGTTTACAAGTATTCCTGGAAATAGTAGGTACCTAAGACTCAGAAATTAAATGTAAATGACTAGTGACCAGCATTATAACCTTGAACAAAATGGAATGAAAATGACTTTGAATTTAGAATTGTTTTGACATATAGAAGAAAAATTTACTCTCAACCATTTCTAATTTATATGACTAGTGCCTTATCCATGGGAGCAAAGAGTCAACTATTAGTAGGAGATCTTGGTCAATTAACTTGTAATTGAATTTATCAACTATAATCACCTATTTCCATTCTTATGAGATATTATTTTCATAAACTCATAAATTCTACTGATTTATTGAAACATTTACATAATCCATTGAATTAAAAGAAACAATATAACCAATATACACCCCATCCAGACTGCATTCAATCAAATGAATATTATTCAAATGATCTCAAAATTAATAAACTCATGAAATGGAGACAGAAAATGGTGACACAAATCTAGTGTAAATACCCTTTTGTGTTATCCTTTTTGTTGACTAATACAATGACCAATAGAAACTCAATGAGACACCCAAAAATTCAAACTAATTCTATCATTTCTATCTATCATCAGAAAGTACATAATTGGAAGTAAACTCAAAAAACAACCACACATGACTAGACTAACTATACTTTCTTGAAAATTGCAAACATACAGAAGTTTGAACCCTTTCTCTAGCCCTAGGATCTCACTTATATAATGTGAGATGCAACAAGTTTCAAGCATAGAGAACTAACAGGTGTCTTTTACAAAGAATCTTTATATGAAGCTATCACAAAAAGACAAAAATGTGTGTAATAGAAAACTTAAACGTCAATACATTCTTTTGGTAGGCCCCATTTTTGTTACATTTCTTGCAACAATGAAGCCTTGTGATTTGATTCTTTAGTTATTTTGAATCTTCAGAATAAGTGGCTATGAAGCTTGAAGATGATGTGTCCTCTTTAGTTACTTGCAAGTCTACTTTAACTTGGGAGTTCTCCTTGTCTTCATCGTCAACAGTTAAAGTAATAGTTACTCTTGCATCTTCTTCTACCTTGTCATCTTCTTCCATCAATTCTGTACACATAAATTTTTCCTTCCACTCATTGTAAATAGTGTCATCAGGCCAATCAAAATTTAGGATATCCCTTTGTACAATTATTAAAGAAATTCCAATTGCTTCTATTTCAGTAAAATCTTTTCTGATGGCATTGTAAAACAACTACACTTTAACCAATTCCTCATTTGTCATTGCCCATAATAAATGCCCCATTTCATTTATTACTTTGTTCAATCTTTGACAAAATAATTCACCCAGCTCTTTTTTTCACTCTTCCTTTTCCTTTACTTTATCAATAGTTTTGAGAGCACTAGGAAATAAATCAAATTTTTCATCTATGTACTTTGAGAAACAAACTATTACTCTTATTTCAAAAGAATCCTGGTTGTCATTAAAAATTTTTAGCTTATTTAACAAGTCAAAAATCTTCTCTATCTGGTGATAGGATAGTTGGATGATAGATACATACATGAGGGCAATATCATTTTTCCTCTCAGTCTATTTCTGTATAATAGGCTTCATTCTTTCTTCATTTCCTCTCAATTCATCCTTGATGGTTGCAATCCTTTCCAACTAGTCAAAAAATGTTGGCCATTCTATCCTATCCATTAAATACATTACACTCTTGTCTTATCTTTTCCTCATACTAGTTATTTAATTCTACATGCAGTGCATACAACTTATTCTTTTCCTCTTCAAAATCCTCTGCAGTGTAGAATTGAGGCATTTACAGTGTGTCTAGTACCTCAATAATAGGAGTTAATTTAAAAGGCTCAATGGGTGGCCGTGGGGGGTATGCAATTCTGGGTCTACTAGACTCTCCCACCTTTCTTTTCCCAAGTATCTTCTCCATTTGAGATACTTGGTTTTCCAATTATTGTATCTGTGTGTCCCTTTCCTCATATGCTTTCAAAACTTCCTCAAATCTAGCATTGAGTTGAGAAAACCTATCCTCTTTGTGACCAGACACCACACTGCCAAATTTCAGCATTTCTAAAGCCATTCCAATAATTTTTTTGCTGCTAACCTCACTAGCCCTGAATACTGTTAATGTACCAGTATGCTCTGCAGTAGAGATTTCTTGCATTCTAGTTTTTTCCCTCTTCTCAATTGACCAAATCACTAGGGCTTGGTGGTCATCACTAAATTTGAGTCCTCTATGAGCTTGCAATACCTCTTCCTCTATTTTATACTTGACATCTTTTTCCTTTCTAATTGAATCAAAGACCATTGCACTAACTAGGTCCCACTCTGGTAAAATTAGGACTCCTGATTGTTTAACCATTTGTCTTCTGGCCTTAGGAGTAAACTAGGAAAAATCATTCAAAAATTTAGATTTCACCTCTTCCCTTATATCAGAGTCTGATTTATCAATTTTCTCTGCTTTTATCTTTTCACAAGTCCTCTCAAAATTTCCTATATTTAATCTCCACAAAAATTGTGCAAAAGCTCTAGATTTCACAAAAAAATTATCATTAATAAACCTTTCAGAAGCTTGGGCCTCTATAGGATCTATCTCCTTACCTTGATAGTCAGAAACTATAAGGTCCAAGGAGGGTGCAGGAGGCTCTTATGATTCCCCAATCTCCAGGTTTGTGGTAGTAACAATAACATCCCCTTCTCCACCAATTTGTCTAAGTTTTTCGCTTAAAGATGCTTCATCATCTATTCAGATTGGGGTTCTGGCTTGGGGACTATTGTTCTACATGAGAGGAAGACCCTTGCTCCAACTTTTGCCTCTTTGGGGAACTAGCTGCAAATGGACTTTTTGGGCTTGGTCTTTGCTGAAGGGAAGCCTATTCTACACTTTGCGCCATCACATAACCTACCCTTTTCTGCAAAGTATACTATCTAGGAGCTACTATGTTTTTGTTGTTTGTCCTCCTTTGTATCTCTACAGCCCTGTCTAGATAGGTCTTGACATATGTAGCCTTCTTTTCATTCATTGTTTGTATTGTTATAGAAAAGTTGTTCATCAATGCTTGCATCTTGGCTCCCCAATATTTCTTATCTTTTAGAGGATCATAATTGGAGTCAAAAGCATTGATGAATTCTAGAGTCTTACTAAATACTATCCATTTTTCTTTTCTTAACTCTTGTTCCTATAAAGATAAAATATTCCTTATAACATCCTTAGGGAAATATACCTATTCCACCATGCAGGCAATTTTTGTCCTCTCTCTTAAGAGATCATAGAATCCTTTAGGGTCAATAAATCTCGCATGGGACTCTGCCATGTTGTATCTATCCAAGAATAAACTGAGGTGTTTACATCCTTTCCTCACAAAGACAAAATCATGCACTACAGTAACAACTGGAAAGAAAGTTCCTTTCTTTGGAAAATCTCTTTCATCAATGGTCCTAATCTACCATAATAACTCTGCTATCCCTATTTCAGAGGCACATGGAATGGTAGCACGTGAGGCTTTCCCAAAAAGCCATATACTCTTATTATTGTTGAAATAATATAGGGGATTATATCCCCCCAATTATGACTAACCAGTAGTCCTTTTGTATGGTCCTTGGGTTTGACCAGTTCTAGCAGCGCTTGTGGAATCCTAGGGTTGTCTCCTCTCAAGAGAAATCTAAGCTTTGATCCAAAATATCTATCAAACCTTACAAAACTAGCATCTCTAGCCTCTGAGGTCATGTCCACACTTCATAACTAAACTGGATTCCTCTCTCCATCCTTGGCTCTTTCTAGCTCCATACCCTTGGAGAAGTAAGTAACTCCCTTATACAAACATACATACATGAGCAATGAATACCAACAAAATGATTTGTTTACTTTCCCTTGTGCTATCCCCACCAAACCATTGTGAATTTCTTGTGCAAGGAGAGTAGAAAAATCAAGGATAGTGCTCATCCCAAATTGAAGAGTCTGAGCCATGATGAGAATAATGGAGCCTAGGATATGTTCTACCTCATCCATCCCAAAAATTTTGCAAAGAGAAAAATATAATGCTTGAGCCCTTAGGTTGAAATGTCTTCTCATTAATGGTTCAAGTGTACAGGTAGTGATTACAAAAAATGTACCAATCTTGGTAGCATGCTCTTGCAATGGCCCTATCCTCAAGTATATCCTCTGTGCATCATACCTGGGTTGCAGGTCATCCATGTCAATTTTCTCATGCATAGCGCGGTTAGGGTTTAGATTGAAAACTTCACTGATCAATTCAAGATAAACCTTAAAAATATTTACTCCAGCATGGTTCTTAACCCACACCATGATAGGATCATACTTCTTAGCTAGGTTAGTCAATAGATCACTATCAAAGAAAACTGTAAGGATTGTTAACTTCCCAATGTCAAATTCCCAGACATTGCTCATACGGGTATCTAATTTTCATTCTAAGAACCACTTTTTAAACAATTCTAAACCTCCCATAGAGACATGGGTGTCTCTTACCCAGTTAGCCCTATCATAAAAACCCTCAGCTACAACTACCCTAGGGTTCTTAGGAATCAGCTCTCTCCCCTTAGTGATTTCATTAATAGATAATGGGAATTGTTCAAGGAAATCATCATGCATAGCCCTCTTTAGGTAATCAATTTTCCTAGATAATTCCTTTTGTGGAGGGATTTTCTAAGATTTAAAATTTTACCACACCAAATTCTTCCTATTCAGAAGTTTCAAAGCACTTACCCGCAAAATTCTGCTTCTTTCTGTGAAATTTTAGCTGCAATTCATTGGATTTCTCTACAAAATTCTATGTCCTAGCTCTAAAAGTTCTTTGTGCTCTGATAAGCTTTTGCAATTCTATGGTTCAATAATGGTGAGATTGTGAATTATATTCAAGCATTGAAATCACATGAATGAGATCTAAACCGTATTAACTTCCAGTACTCGTTATTCTCAAATTGCATCCAAATTTAAATCTTATCTGTCGATTTCACTAGATTGGATGGCTTTAATTCAAAAAATCAACAAGCTCTATGGCTTTAAAAATGTGGCCACATGTCCTATTACTACTTACCCACATTCCTTAAATTTCTTGCATCTTGAAATTGCGGGCAAGCAATGACCCTTGATCATGATTGAATCAATGATCATGGATCATCTTACTTTAATTATATCCAATTAGTTGTACTTGTCCAATAGAAAGTCTCTATGCAAATCTATGCCTCCTAAAAAACTTCCATGCAAGCAGGCCCATATTATCTTCTAAGAAAGTGGTCTCTGACATCACACTTGCCATGCGTCAGGCTAGAGCTTTCCTACATTGCTTAACTTGTGAACATTTTCATGATGCAAGCAAGCACAAACTATTGATCCTAGAAAGATCAATGGTGACACAACTTGAACCTTTTAAACATTTTGAGATGGGGGTACTAACATCACCATGGACATGTGTTTGCAAGGTGCATATCCGCTTTGCTTAAACTTCCTTCGAGTTCCTAATGCAAGCAAGCACCCTTCATCGATCAGATCAAGATCGAAGGTAGGTAAAAACTTTGTCATTTATGGTCCCATCATCCACTTGGACCAATGAAATAACTCTGCTTAGCCCTTGTGCTCTAACAAATCTAACTACTACATTAATGTTTAAGTTTTTGCACCCATAACGTCAACACTTCCAGCTGGGCACATGTGTCATATAGCATGGCGTGACTCAACATTCTTCCTAGATCCTAGCCCCATTATGACACACAGCACTAGGGTGCATACCCACATTTCTTATCTCTTGAGTAGTTTCTTAATGCGGGCATGTGCTAACCATAGATCTCACATAGATCAATGATCACAAAATCATGCATCGTTATAACACTACATTAGCTGAACTAACCAGTGGAATATTTCCTTTTAGTCCAACTCACTTGCAACTACCATGAAGGACACCTCAATGTTATCTTTTGAAAAAGCGGGCCCATGATGTCAAATTGTGCTACATATCTTGTTTGTGCTTCCCCGCATTGCTTATTTCTCATGCATCTTCAAATCACGGGCATGCACTAGCCTTTCATTTAAACAAGATCAATGGCTGATGAATCTTTGACATAAAGTGATACCTTTACTAACAAATTGACCAATGACATTGCAATAATTTCAAAATGTGCATTAAAAGTACTAACAGGCTTGCAAAAAGATTCTAACCTACTCTGACACATAAAAAATCTTTGCAGAGCACTAATATTCTAAACAAGAAAGGGCTACAAGTCATCAAGGCATATGCCTACTTTATTTAAAAACCTTCAATTTCAAGATTGTAGGGATGTGTCATCCGTTGATCTGACTAAGATCAATGGCTGGCCAAAAGGTGCTGAAGTTAATTTTTTTTTAATAAAATAGCATGCGGTCAACAAAGATTAATAAAGGTTTTAACAAGGTTTTAACGAAATCTTCCTTATGTAAGCCAAACCTTGGGTAAATTTTATTTATTGCCTAAAACAAATTTTGAAAAAGGACTCTCCAAGTTTTTCAAGGGCTAAGGTAAAATATATAAGGCACTAGGATTTTTTCATGAATTTTACCCAAGGTTTTACCTAATTTCAAAAAAAATTAGGCATAAAATTAGGTTTTTTACTACTAAATGCAACACAATAGAATTGGTGAAAAATCAAGCCAACGCATCATTCTCAGGTAACATAGCTCTTGTTGCTTATGTTATTGTCTCATTTCTTCTCTCAGAAATGCCATTTTGTTTGAGGGTTCTATGTGCTGAAAGTTATCTTTTGATTCCATTAATTTCACAAAAGATGTTAACTTATTTGAAGTAAACTTTCCTCCTCTATCTAATCTTAAACATTTAATCTTCATACCTAATTCATTCTCAACTCTACTCTTGAATATCTTGAACTTGTCAAATGCCTCATATTTCTCTTTAAAAAATGCAACCCACATCATTCTAGAAAAGTCATCAACAATAATCATAAAATACCTTTCACCATAGAATCCTTTAGTCTTTGTAGGACCACTAAGATCTGTGTGTACAATCTCTAACTTTATTGTAGTAGTAAACTTATTGTCAGGAAAAGAAGTTATGTTATGTTTTGTCAATACACACTCCTTGTAAATTGTGTTAGTAGGCTTTAAAGTCTTAGGAAAATCTTTGTTTGCAAACATATTACTAGTTTTCACAATGTTGTCAAAGTTTATACAACAAAATATTGTATGCCATAACCAACTATCATCTACCTTTGCAACCAAACATGTCATTTTAATGGGATTCAGCTGAAATACATTACCTCTAAATCTAGATCCTATTCCAATTACCTTTCCATCTTTTCCTCTGATCATGCATGTCTTCTCTATGAACTAAAATTTATAACCTTTATCCACTAGTTTTTGAACACTCAAAAGATTGTATTTTAAACTATCAACAAAGTATACATCCTCTTTGTTAGTCTTACCATCAAGCGTTATAGATCCAATACCTCTAACATGGAAAGCTTCATTGTTTTCAACTCTGAAAATACTTGCATCATAACTTTTGAAATCAACAAACTTGTTCATATCACCAGTCATATGATGTGAAAAACCACTATCAATTATCCAATCAAATTTCTTTTCAACCTATGATATCATATCCATTTTCTCTAGACTTTCTTTTTTAATACTCACAAGTCTTATTTCATCATCATTCGCACTTACTGCTTGTTCATTAGATTTATCTTCTTCATTGGCATACAAACAATCTCTATCTCTTCTAGGTTTGAACTTTCCTTTATACTTTTTCTCTCTTTTAGGATATGTAGATGCATAATTACCAAACTCATTACAAGTCCAACATTTAAATATTTTCTTACCATCTTTTTCTCTTCTCATAAGAAGTGCTACTCCTTCTATCTTTCTATCCTCATCAAATCTACTATTATTAGAAGAATCTCCTCTAACACTTGTGCTCCTTGATAGATTAGGTTGAATGTTTAGGGCACTAAAAGTTGTCTCTATTCTAGACAATTCTACAAACTATCTAAGCTCATTCTCAACTACTTCAAGTCTCCCAAGTAATGTTCGCTTTGTGAAATCTTTGTCACAAGGGATTAAAAACTATATCATTTGAGTTGCCTACTTAAATGGTGGTGTTAAACTCTTTAATATCTTCCAAATCACTTCATCATCTTCCTTGGTTCATCCTTGAGATCTAATATATGTGGCAATTTATGATATTTTGCCTACATATGTTCTTATAGATTCATATTCAATCATTTTAGTATCTTGAAATGCACAAATCCAATTTTGCAGCCTCATTTTCTTAGAATGTACATCACCTTCAAAGCTATTTTCCAAAGCTTTCCAAATCTTATGAGAAGTATCAAGTGTTTTTACCTAGTTGTACTCTACTTCAGGAAGTGTAGACAATAGTGCTTCTCTAGCTCTCATGTTGAAGATGAAAAGTTCTCTCTATTCTTGAGTACAAGTTTCCATCTCATCTTCAGAAATAATTGTCTTTTCTAATTTTGTCAAGATCCAATATCCTAGACCCATACACAGCATATATGTCTTCATTTTTTCCTTCTAGCTATGATAATTTGTTCCATCAAACTTCAACCTATCCTCTCTAAATATGCTAGCCATGGATCTCCAAAAGTTGTTAAACTTTATCTTCAAAGACCTATCACTCTGATACCAATTGTTAGAAATAATAGTCCAAGAAGATAATTGAGGGGGGGGGGGGCGGGGGGGGGGGGGGGTGTGAATTAGCTATCCAACTAAAACATTTATCAACTTTAATTAATATTAACCATGTAATTAAAGTAAATAGAAACCATAACAAGATGCACATACACAATTACACCATATTTGTTTACTAGGGAAAACCCCGGTGGGAATGATGCCCAAATATATATATATATATAGAGAGAGAGAGAGAGGGGGGGGTGGGGGGGGGGGAGGGGGAGGGGGGAGGTGAATTAGTTATCCAACTAAAACATTTATCAACCTTAATTAATCTTAACCATGTAATTAAAAATAGAAACCATAACAAGATGCACATACATAATTACACCATATGCTTTAACTAGGGAAAACGCAGATGAGAATGATGCCCACAAAGAGATATATATATATACACACACACACACACACACATATATATACATATATATACATACATATATACATACATACATATATATACATTCATATATATATACATATATACATACATATATATACATACATATATATATATATATATATACATATACGTATGCAAGAAAACTTAACCTGTTGGGAACAAGAGTAAACAAGCACACATTAGTTGCAATAGATATATCAAGCATTCAAAATAAAACAAACACAACTAATGATATGATTAAATTTTGTAACTCAAAACAACCAAAAAGATAAGTCCTCATGCAACCTCAAACAGCTAAACAAAGGCACCCATGGGAGGCCCTATTGGTGTGCTTTCCCAAAACACAACTATTTGAATCCCAAGATTGTAAAATGCAAATGATAATGATCCTACACTAAGATGAATGGAGAATGCTTCAAACAATGGCTATGGAATCAACCATGCTTGAGAGCATTCAAATGGATATGGAGGTGGATGGAAGAAAACAAACTAATCTAACAATGCAAGATGAAATGAAATCTATCAACTACCAAGGGTTAGTAACAAAGCAATTATAAAAATCACTAGAAATCTCTAATACTAAACTAACATGATAACAATTCATATGAGGGAGGTGAAAAATTCTTGAGACAAGGGCTCTATTTATAGGCTTGAGAGAGGCCTTGGTGAGGTGGCATCTATGTGGCATCCACATAGGTGCCACAAGGGAGACATGTAGACAACGCATGCAAGTGGTCAACATTCAAGGTTTGCTCACACATGTGTGAGAAAATTTGAAGGAAGGAGTGGGGGACAAAGGTGTAAGAGGTGTGGAAGGCATGAAAGGTGTGAGAAGTGTGAGTGTTCCTCACACATGTGTGAGCACACACTTAGGATTAAAAGGGGGTTTAGCAAGGTGTTTAAGGCAGAGTAGTGGGTAGGCTTAGAAGGATGAAAGTGATGGTGTAGACTAGATTTTAGGATAGGTTTAAGACTGAATTAAATAGAATTTAATTTAATCATGGGCTTAGAGAATTTAATGGAGGTGGAGGGAATTAAATAGAATTTATTTAAAAAGGGATTTATGGGGGATCATGCATTAAATAAATTTAACACATTAGAGATGGAAGTATTTAAATTAAATTTAAATACATTAGAAAAGTGAACTTATTTAATTAAATAAGTAGAATATTATGAAAAATATAATTAATTAATAGTTAATTATAATGTCAGGGCAATATTAAGTAAATTAATATAGTGTTTGGGACAATTTTAAGCATCTACATTTTGCCCTCTTTGATGTGATGTCAAGATGACATTATATCAAAGAAAAGAAAACATAGGTTTCCTCAGAAAGGATAGGAGTCATAGAAGTGATGTCGAAGTGACAACAAAGGAGGGTGCCCCCTCACAAAAATTGTACAAAAAATAAATTTTGAGCAATTTTCATGAAAAGGTCTTTGGAAGAAAGGAAATAAGAAGAAAATGGGATAAATGAAGACTTTGCATGACTTGCAAATAAAAATAGGGGATTGACGCGACTCGGAAAGGACACAAGCTCAAAAAGTGGTCTTGGAGGGCCTATATAAGCCTCCAAAGGGCACAAGGAAGGTTCATTTACACACCTAGAGAGCAGAGCAGTGAAGGATGGATCCTATCGAGAGATTGCAACTTGGCAAGCACATCAGGGAGCACCAGAGATTGGCAGAGATGGGCCCACCGGTGAGTTGACTAACCCACTTTGTTGAGTTTTCAAATTTGTAGGTTAGATAGCATTTATGGCACCTTAAATAGGCCAAAAATGTGGTCAAGGTAGAGATGATAGTCTCTCCCCTATCATATGTGTAGATGACAAAACAAAGACCTCAAGGTCTGCAGAGACGACAGGATCTATCCTATCATCTACGTAGATGACAAAAGGGGGAAAAGGGGGTCTGCAAAGACAACAGGATACATCCTGTCATCTGTGTAGATGACAAAAAGGGGGAAACCAAGGTGAAGATGATAATCTACATGTCGTCATCTCAAAAAATGACAAAATAGTAGTCGTCAGTTGGAAACCAGTGTTTGTGCAGCTACTGGAGATGTCAAAAAGGAATCTCCACAGACTGTCATCTACACTAATTAGAATTTACATCAATCAACATCTCTGTGGATCAGCATCTATTCTTATCAGTGTGTACATGAATCAACATTTGCATCGATTCACATCTTCCTCAATTAGGACAAATTAGTGGAGGGTTGGAGAGGATGCCCCATATAGGGGGCGATCATAAGATAAAGGAATTGACCATCTACATGTCGATGATATAGGAGGAGACAATGATATTCTAATCAAGGAGCATTATCCTCTGACCATGGTTCTAGAGGAGAGATTAATGGAGGCTAAGTGGGGAAACGTGCAGCTATGCAGGCCAGAGCATGTGCACAAGTGGTCAGATCTACAAGCACATTTGGCACAGCTATCAATGTTGATAGAGTGATGGCATAACTTGACATCCAATTTCCATCTGCCTACTAGAGAGGTGATGGTCACTCTTTTGGACGTGTGGTGGATGTTACTAGTGCCCATCTGCAAGATGTATCTTGAGTACATGCTAGAGGGTGCAAATCCCTTTCTACAGGAGTGCTTTGGTAGGCGACGGTAGAGATTGTTGATATAGAGATCCTGGCTGACATGGAGGGAGGCACTAGAGCAGTGATTTCCCCGATTGGTTGTATATCTTGCATTTCTTATCTGAAGGATGGTGCCAAACCATGTTGGGCATGGTTTTTCCATTGGATGAACACAAGTGCTTAGCATCCTACTATAGGATGATGGGGTAGTGTATTGTTGGGGCTAGACCATTCTAGAAGAGTTATATCATGATCTACACATATGTGCTTACAGAGCACAGAGGACCATGGGGTCAAGATTAACACTATTAATGGTATGGTCATGGGAGAACATTAGTATCACATGGCCAATCACTAGATGAGAGACCAAAAAATTAGGAGATTTGTTTGCATGCAAGTATAGGCCACCCATTTAGTGTACCTCCACAGAGTCTGTGGGATTTTGGCACAAGTGCCTAGATGAGATCATCATGTTCGACTAGATGCCATATAATGGTGTGGAGCGATGGGGTAGCATGTTGGTAGCTAGTAGAGAGGATCACATAGAGGATCAGAGATATCTCCCTTATACACAAATAGATTGTTGGCTCATTAGGTGCTTGATGCATGTGATTATGCAATATATGCCCTCTAGGGTGTAGAGATAGTTCAAGAGGATACAGGATGTAGTTCTTGACAGGTTTCTATACCCTATACTATCACAATAATATGGCAGGTTATGGGGCCATGGGACCAACCTATGGTTGGCACAAATCTCATGCTGATCTATGCAGCCAGTGCCCTAGGTTCATGGGTAGGATATAGGTAATGTAGGGATGACACTAGCTTATGCTTAGTGGTGGATAATACATCAGCCAATCAGATTGATAGTGCCTAGAGTACCACTGCTAGTAGAGCGAGCATAGGGAGAGGGTGATGGTGTAGGGGATGGGGGATAGGTAGTGATGATGTCACTACCAGCTCAGGGGGCTCAGGAGGGGTCGTTGGGGTGTAGATCCAAAGTGAGGAGAGCACCAACATAGAGGCCACCATAGAGGCCATAGATACAGGTGCCACCAGGGCCATAAGATACAAACATGATGAGGTTAGAGTAGGATAGTCTTTGTACGAAGGATGCCTGACTCCAAGGTGAGGCACAAGTAGAGCAGACATGGGCAGACAATGCATAGTAGGCCCTAGTGGCACTATAGGCAGAGATGCAGGCACAAAGGGCCAGAGTAGACAGTGCACATGAGGCCTTGGAAGCCTTACAAGCATGGATTGATGATGATGAGTTTGTTGGTTTTAGGATGGAGGAGGATGTTAAGGAGCTCATAGAAATAGAGGTGCTCTGATGAGAGGTGACTGCACTACGAGCAGAGTGGGACACCCACTAGGCCCAGTTAGATAAGTATTATTGGCAATGAGATATAGCTAGTTAGGTAGTACAGCATGGGGTGGCCATGGTAGTTATGTAGGAGGTGATGGAAACTCACTAAGAAAAGACACGAGCAGTACAAGAGGTGGCCTATTATAGGTTGTTGTATCATGATATCGTGTCTGCTAATCAACGGAAGCCATATTTTCAGTAGCCTTGAGCTCATGGACCACATGAGGTAGGGATAGGTTAGAGCAATCTATGGGATAGCACTAATCTCCATGAGGTGGGGGTATAGGGCGGTTGGTCCCTCATAACTAGCAGACAGATTTTGTATAGTTAGTAGTTTTGACAGCAAGTTGCAAATGTAGTGAGTTTTTAATGATGCATATGTACACAATGATACTCTATGATTTTTGTATATGGACTGTACATATATTTATGCTTTTAATATATATATATGACATGATTCGATGGGCCTATGTGTACATGGATGATTATGGTTTATGCATATGATATCTATGAGGTGGATACTGACATTTGTGATGTAGGATGTGTGTGATGTGATATTGCATATGATTTATATATGATGCCTAATGTGTGGATGATGCAAGTTTCCTGACAACTATGAGATGTATGCACTATGTTATTTTTATATGTATGGATGTACTATATGCTAGATGATATGTTTTTATGATGCATATGCCACAAGATATGATGATTAGAATGAATGCATGTAATGAATTAATGTAATGACCTAATGATGTAATCTAGTAATGAATAAAATGCACAATGAAATATGACAATGAATGTATCCTAAAATGTTAGTGACTAATGAATGAAAAGTGAAATGATCAAATCTAAAATGTAAATATGAAAATGTAACATGAATGAACCTAATGAATGGACATGTGTCAAAACTCCTCACTTGTAAGAGCCAAGTAGTGTAGCATAGGAGGGGAGAAATAAATAGGACCCTTGTCTCAAGTAGGGTGCAATAAAACCCTATACTACATGAACTCTAACTACATTATACCAAGGGATTCAGTTGTGTTTATAGGAAAGAGCACAACTTAGTTTGATTTTGCAAAGGAGTTTATGCATTATATGCTATAGAAGCATAAATGACAAGGCTCCTTTGCATAGACTAGAGGCTTTAGAACAATAGGTGTAGTTTGTAGTCATGATGGAACAAATGTCATATACACCCTGGAGAAGTCTAGGTACACCCAAAGTCTTTTTAGGGATCTTTGGTGGAAAGTCTACTAACCCATTGGCCCCGTTGCACAATGCATAAACATAACCTGAAACTGACACATATGTATTAAAGCCTCAAAAATAGATCATACCAAAAACAACACGTGTAGTCAATGAGAGATCAAAATATGGAAGATCAAGGCACATCATAAAAGGCTTCCACTAACATACAAAATGAAATCAACCAAAAAGAGACCTCATGACCAAGTAGTCATTCAATCCACAGTTCCTACCAAGAACCTTAAATCCTAAAGGTGAATGTCATAATGCCACACATAGGAAGGATTCATCCTATGCAAGTTTGTTTTGTTTGATGTTGGTTATCACAATTTTTTTCGTTGCAAGGGTTGTGAAAAGAACAAGTTTCCCATATCATTAAGTCTCAAAAGTGATTTTGTTTTAGTCCTACTGTGGTCACTGTTGTGGGAAAAGCTCAATGTTGTAATACCCCAAAAATTGGCTCATTGCCATTATACCAATTCTGGTTTACCTGATCAAAGCTAGAGTCTTATCTCATTAATAAAATTCTTGTTCTAACATTTGCTACCTAACTTAATTGTCAGATGCAGAAAACCCTAATCTACATTCATCATACTTATTATTTAATTCCTATATTATTTGCTCATATTAGTCATATTGAAACCTATTTGATTTAAATTTAATTTAATCTAAAGTATTTATATTTTATTAAATTAAATTATCACCTAAGGCTAATGTACTAAGGAATTAAATATATTTAATTTAATAAATCTACCTATTCTAATTAATTGAATGAAATTTTTTAATTAAATGGAAAAGGTATTTATGAGTTCATATCTCATTTTATTAAATCAAATATCTTTCCTAATTCTACTCTTTAGTTCAAAATGGAAATTCATAGTTAACTATTGGTTGAATTAGAAGTGATTCAAATCAATTGCTCTCACACTAGGGTTTGTCTGAGTTAACTATTTCTTGCACTCAAGATCTATGGTAGTTAACTCCATCTAAATTTGGAATCTTCCACTATGACTGAAACTATGCTTCAATCTTGATCGTCGATCTGAGTTGATTTCAACCTTTGATGGATTCCAAGAATTCTATTTAAGGGACTCATAATTCCTCATTAAGGAGCTTGATTTGAATAGATATTGAATTGCTATTGCATTTCATACTCATTTAGATCATACATTTTTATATCTTTACATTCTTAACTTAATTTCATTTAGCTCTTAATATACATACATTTAATATAGTTTCTTTCACAAGTTCTTAAATTAGTTGCATAATCATTCTAGATTACTTTTCAAACTCATATAGATTAGTTTCCTTTAAATCCTTTGTTCTTAGAAGGTTTGATTGCCTACCCCTTGAATCTAAGGACATTAACAGGCAAAATCCTTCTAGATACAAGGCAACGGGTCACATTGTCAAGTGTCTTGGATAAACAATTCAATGTTTATTCTAGGATGACTTCATAGGTAATGACTACATTGAAGTGTGTGTGTTAAACAGAGGCCTCATTCCACGCATACATTTCTAGCACCCACCATGGGGCTGAGGAAATCAATTTCTCTGGCCTCATCTGCATTTTTTCCTATTATTTTAGCATTCTATCTATACTGTTATGTACCGTTACTTGAATCTTTGTGCGAGACATTCCATTTCTGCACAAGGATCTAAAGGTTCTCGCATAAAGTTTTAAACCATATCACATGAAAAAGTGCTTCATTGTGCAATTCTTTGCACGGCACATTATTTTCTCATGCAAATCAGTGCAAGATTTTGCACAAAATTCTACAATAGCAAGTTCTATTTCAGCATTTTTCAGCATTTTGTTCGTTCAATTTTGCTAACATATTTTTCTTTGGATCTTTGTTCTATTTCTCTGGTTTTCTATAGCTTAACTATTGTCTGCAAGATGTTTTGATGAAGATTCCTTATAAAACCCACTCAAATAGAAAGTAACACTTGTTTGCAGGACGATTGCTAAAGATACATTTGATGACAACTACTTTTTAAAAGCCACAAAAATAGCGTGTTTTCTTTCTTTCTTTCAAAACATAGATTAATTAGGGCTTGTGAACTTTTTAGGGTGCAAAACAAAAGAATACGGGATTATGCTCTTCACCACTTGGAGGTCATGACCAAGGGTGAATCAGAAATCGAGACACTTCTAAAAGAAGGCATTCTAAAGAAGGCAAGCAACTTAGTGGTTCTCTAGTACAAGTCTTTTTCTATGAAGGGATGATGGTTTCCTTTTAGGGAATCAAAATCTTGAGAAAAGACAAGTCTAAATTGATTAAGCTAAGTTGGTAAATTAATCTTTTCTGTGTTTGGGTGAGAAAATAAGGTAAAGGATTATGCTCTTTCCCCTTGAGGGAAATCAGAAACTCGAACCCTTAAATCCAAACTACTAGTTTGTGTTAATCCTTTAGAAGACCTACCAGAGTGATCCAACCTCTGAGAATGACCCAAGTGAGTACACTCCTTTCATCAAAGATTCCAACTCACTATAATCAAGATGCTTTGTAGAGTGAAAGACTCCAAAGCTAGATTAATTTCTTTCCCTTGATTCTTGATATCGCATATCAAGGGGAAATTCTATCTGTTGCACTAGCCAACATCGGCCCCAATCTTGCTAAGCAAGTGTGTGCACTCTTAGATGTTGGTGTGGGCTGCTGGTCTCAACTCCACTTGCAAAGCCATTAGGAATTAATTTGAATAGAAGCCGAGTAAAAACCTTGTAGTTAGAAGCCACCTGGTTCACCTCTGAAAGGAGGCATAATATTTGTGCAAGGAGGGGGAAGAATCTCTCCTGTAGAACTCACCATATGCATGCTACTAGATGTTTGAAGGTGGTATACATGCTTGTCCCCTACCACAAGGGTTCTTGTTTAGTGTATACTATTGAGTCCTTTGAATATACCAAAAACACAAGCGCCCTCTAGGGGGTGACATGGTTGTGTGAGGTACACGCATGTGCATAAGATGTGGGACAAAGGTTTTTCCTTCTCTACCATTTTCTATTTTTAGGATAAAGCATGTTTGTTATCAAGTCTTCAACATGTCCAAACTTCATCAAACAAACTAAGAGTCAAGACTCCCTTGTCCCTCTGAGTTACTTTTCCCTCAATTGGATTGTATTTGACTACTACTTGATTCCCACTATTTTGTTCAAATACTTTTCCTTAATTGCAACTTGAAACACTATCCACAAAATTTTTAGAGTTAACCTTGTTGTCTATCCAACAAATTAGTCCAATTAGTTTGTCAATCTATCCAAATAGTTGAGAAGTCTCTTCAAAATCCAACTCTATTGTTAGTCTGGTCCTAAATTTTGTGCACAATCTTACATTTTCTCGTACAAGAATTCACTTTTTTGCACAAGCTAGTTTAGGTCTTCATGTGAGAACTTGTGTATGCCCATGCAAGGTCTTGCCAACTGTCTTTTCTAGTCCTGTCACTTCTTTGCGTGAGCCAGAGAAAGTCTTCGTGCAAATTTAATTTTTTGTTCTGAATCTTTGCACGGCTCGTAAATCTTGTTCTAAAACTACCAAATCAGCTTATTTGACCAATTTACAACTTGCATTCAGTCTATTTCTTGCATTGAGTTCTCCCTTTCCTATCTGTACACAATCTCGAATAGTGTCATTTAGCTTAAACTGAAGGTTTATGATCCACATTTTGACTAGTCTCATCTTTTAGTTCTTTGGATTCTCATTATTTAGTGCTTGTTATACTTTGTGTTATGATAGTCATAACCTTTGGCTATTCTAGCCTTCAAATTAGACTACTTATTCCTTAGTATACAACATTCTTTTCTTGTCCTATTGAGGCTAAGTTTTAGTGCGGTCCTTGTCCAAGTTCTTTCTTTTTGTCCTTGTCTATGACTGTCACAACAAGGAGCAGCAACATATTTTATCCTCTTAGACTTAGGCGAGGTCATGCTAGGGGTCAGAATCATAGTAAAGGTCGCTTACCTTTTGCTACACAATTTGCATCCAATTCATCTAGTAAGTCATCTTCACGATCTCCCTCACCCATCAAATCACCTCGAGTCTAGCACACATTCTCCATAAACCTACAACATATGAGGAATCCTTTGTATCAAGAGGATCCTGAGACTGGTAGAGGTCCTGTATCTCTTAACACAATGTCTTACTTCCTTTTTTTAGGACCTTTCAAAACACAACATACTAAAACTGAACACATTTCTACAATGACTAATTGTGAACCCCGAACATGGTAGTCATAGTAGACATCAAGAACCACCTAGGAATGATAAAGAGAAAGAGAAAGACCATGACATTAATGTGGAAAAAGAAGAGGTGGAAATACTCCTTGAACACATAGAAAAATGTCAAAGAGACAAAAACTTTCAAAAGGTCATGGGAATCCTACTCAACGAAGAGAAAGAAAAGTACTTTCTTAAACTTGCCCAAGAGGGAGCTAAGTTACCTTCTCATTTCAATGTGGAAACCATCATCATGCCTAAATAAGAAATTGAGACTTCCAAACTCCAAATAAAATTGAAAATTATGCAAGACCAACTAGCTCAGATGATGCATGAGAAAGAGAAACCTGCAAAAATATACACATTATATGCTCTTTGTCCATTTCCATTTAACAAGAGCATAAACATGTCTCCTTTCCCATGAGGTGTAGAGCTATCTAAGTATGACAAGTACTTTGGCACCACTAATCCCCAAGATCACTTGTGAGAATTTGGTGCCTTGTTTATGGAGTTTATAAACGATCAGACATACCTCATGTATTTATTCCTTAAGGGCCTAGGTGGTTAGGCTTTGGAGTGGTTTTCACATTTACCTCCTGGTATCAAGACATTTGATTAAATGGCCAACTTATTTGTCCTCTAGTATTCTCATAACATTCAACATCCTGTCAATATTTGAGATCTATGCAACCTTAAGCAAAAAATTGGAGAACCTTTTCTCACATTCCTCCAATAGTGGAGACAACTTTACATTAAGTATTCACACAAAATTCTAGAAACAGAAAAGCTTGACATCTTCTCTGATAATCTCCTAACTAATTTTGAATATAGAGTCCAACTTCAAGGTCCGTGTACCTTTGAAGACATGATCACACAGGCTATCTGCATTGAGGAATTTATGGTCAAGAAAGGTGAACTCACTCTTCAGAAAGACACAAAACAAGGTTCCACCTCCAACAAGGATAAAACTAAATATTTCAACAAGAATAGAGAAATTTTACATGATGGAGTTGTTGACAATATCACTCCCAAACCTACTAAGGTGGCATTTAATCTCACAAATGACCTCAACGCGCCCAAAAATGTTGAAAAACCACCTCCTAACAACAAGAGATCTAGGAACAAACTGAGAAACTCGTGGGCCACATGTCCTAAGTGAGAGTATACAGCCTTGGGTGAACCTTTGGATGTGGTTTACCAAACATTGCTACAACACAAGCATATTTCACCAATGGACAACCCTCGTCCCTATGAATCACAACCATGCCCACTATGGTGGAATGAAACCTCATTCTGTGAGTATCACCAAAATAAGGGACACAAAACTAGCAACTGCATAAACTTGCACCATAAAGTATAGGACATGATTGATGTTGGTGAACTTTTGGTAGATGGACATAACAAAAACTCAGATCACAAGGCATTCAAAGAGCCTTTCCCAACCTATGAAAAAGGAGAGACTTCGAAACCAAAACCCAACAACAAGGTCAACTATGCATATTCCAATGATGACAACATGATTAACATGATTGAACCTATGGATTCAGAATACTACCACATCATTACCATTAAGGGAAAACAAGATAACGACAAACCCAAGACATCATTTTTCTTGAGGGGCCCTACTTCTAACACAATGGATAACACACCTTTGTAACACTGTGCTAATGTTGTTACTTGCTCTAGTGCCAAGTTGGTGCTCAAAGGCCCTTCACCTTCTACTCCTAATCTTGATCAAAATAAAGACAAAGCCCTTGCGAGCCCATTTGGCAAAGGTGAAAAACTCACAACAAACTCAACGGCAACTAGTTATAGTGTTCTTGATCAACTAAAATGAACTAATGCTCAGATATCTATTTTTGAGCTGCTTAAAATCTTGCCTGCTCATAAGAAAATTTTGGACAAAGGCCTCACTGAGGAAAACATTCCTCAAGATCTTGATCTTGACCAATTTCAATCCATGGTAGGTCACTTGACCTGACCTTATCTTATAACCTTCTTTAAGGAGGGTGATAACTCACTGAGTCACTCACACAATCAACCTCTACACATCGAGGTTATGATACATCAGACACATGTTCATCAGGTACTCATTGATAACAGTGTTGGCCTAAACATTGTCTCTACTACTCTAATTAGAGAATTGAATTATTCTAAGGACTCTATTGATCCTCGACACAAGATCATCATTAAAGCATATGAAAAAGTAGAACAAAAGTCTCTAAGTTTTGTGGTCTTACCCATTCACGTCAGTCCTATAGAGAGGGATGTCACCTGTCAAGTTCTTTACATTCCCTTGGCCTATAACATTTTATTAGGATGGCCATGGACACATGAGATGCATGATGTGCCCTCAATATATCACCAATGCATCAAATTCTCATTCCATAGTTCCAAAGTTACTATCCCTGCCACCACTAGCTATATTTGCAATATGCTCAAAGTTGTTGAAACTTTCATCCCCAATAACTAGGAATCTATTGATTATCATGACAATAAGCTGAAATAAATCAAGCAATCATTCAAACTAAAAGAAACTGGCATGGGGGAGTACCATATTGAACTAGTGTTGTCATTAAGATCTCTTCCAGAGTCTCCTCATCATTATGGGAGACCTTCAGAGGTAAAGAAGTCATTCATGCTGACACCTTAGACCAAGATAATGGCACTTTTGTCAAGGCTATAGTTCCTCTAGAGGATAAAAGTGAAAATAGAGCCATTGCTAAATGGTTTTATAGAGAAGAGACTCCAATAGAACTAATAGAGCAAGCTCGAGAAATCACTCCTGAGAAATATGGGCCTGGTCTTAGGTTCATGAAGCATTTTGGTTACAAGGAAACTAGCCCTATTGGCTATAATAACAAAGGTCAATCGATCCTATCAAGGCAACAGCTTGAAGCAATAGTGATACAACTAGCCTAGGATTCAAGAAGGTTCCTTTCCATTTGGGACCTAATAAATTTATACCAGAACCTGAGAGTTCATCTAAAAATGAGTCACAAGTTGAGTTAAACACTCAAGAGCAACAATCTAATGATGAGGATCCCTATCCTTATCCTATTCCTCATGATCTCACTAAATTCTTTGTTGAGACAGATGACATTGTGCCATGTGTTAGTACCGTGGATGATACTAGTGATTCTTCTTAGGACAATACTAAGCAACCCTAAAAGGGAGAGTATAGTCAATCTTTATGCATTAAGTATCTATGTAAAAACCCCAATGATGATGATGAGTATGTCCCTATCATTGTTGGGAAATTCTATAGTCTCTTGCCATGTAGCATTGATTCTAAGGAATATGAGCTTGACTCTCTTTCAAAAGTGACTATTGACAAAGACATTGACCAGGTTCATGTATATGAAAACCAACTCAAAGTGGGTGAAACATCTAGGATTAGGTTGGATGGGTCTGATCCAACTAGTGTCCTAGAGTCATCAATTGCTGACATTAGTATTCAGAGGTGTTCAAACACATCTATGGATGAGGTTTCCATAGGTCTCAAATTGTTGGTCCAAGCACTTAATGACTATATCATGAATGCAATTGAACCAGCCACTACTCTTTCACTTACACATCTCGAGCTTATAGACTGGAACCCTAATGCATCTAGTGAAGTCCCCACATTCCAGAATGACTATTCTCTCGCCTACTACCTAAACACTATTGAACCTATAATGTCTTCCACCAATGAGCAAAGCATCAACATGACTGAGGCTGACATCAAATATCTTAGTCATACAATTAAAAATAAAAAATACAAAAGGTTTGATGGTGAAAACCACATTCCGGTAGTGTCAGAACCCAAAAAAGTAAAAATAAAAGATGTTTCCTAGGGTGAAAACCTCTATGAGGCAATCGTGGATGAGATATTTGATGTGATTCCCAATCACTTTTAGGAGAGATCATCAGTATTGATAGAGCCAACATAGCCAATTAATCTGGATACAGAAGAGCATCCTCATATGATACATCTGGCACAATCATTGTCACCTAAAGAAAAGGAAGAGTTCATTGCCTTTTTTAGAGAAAAGAAGATAAATTTTGCTCGGACATACTTTAACATGCTAGGACTGGATCCTGATCTTATCATGCATCACTTGTCCATAGCACCAGGCATTAAACTAGTTAAACAAAAATTTCAGACAATGCATCCTCACATTGCATTGCTCATCAAAGCAAAACTAGAGAAACTTCTAAAACTTGGTTTCATCCGCACAATTGATTATGCTGAATGGATATCTAATATTGTTCCAGTCTCAAAGCATGATAAATCTATCAGGGTTTGTATTGACTTTCATGATCTCAACTTGGCATGTCCTAAGGATGATTTTCTACTTCCTAATATTGATATGATAGTGGACATGATGACCAGCTATGAGATGTACTCACTTATGGATGGATTTTCTCGTTACAATCAAATAAAAATTACGTTAGAAGACCAGGAGAAAACTGCTTTCACATGTGCATGGGGAAGCTTTTGCTAGAATGCAATTCCATTTGGTTTGAAAAATGTTGGTGCAACCTATCAGAGAGTAGTAGCTACAATTTTCCATGACATGATGCATAAGACCATGGAGGACTACGTGGATGATACCTTGGTCAAAAGTGCTAAATGCAATACTCATCTGCAACATCTAGGACCCATCCTAGGTCGTATGGAAAAATTCAATCTTCAACTCAATCCTAAGAAATGTACATTTGGTGTCACATTAGAAAAGTTGTTGGGATACATTGTCTCTACAAAAGGAATTGAAGTGGATCTAAATAAAGTACAAGAAATAATGGATATACCACCACCTCATAACATTAGTCAGATGAGAGGTCTACAAGGCAGGCTCCAATCTATTCACAAGTTTTTCTCACAATTGGCAGATAGATCACAACCCTTCACAAAGACCTTACATAAGGGTGTGAAATTCAATTAGAGCTAGGATTGTCAGCAAAGCTTAACACAGATCAAACAATATCTTACCAATCTGCCAATCTTGATGCCTCCTATCCATGGGAAGCCTTTGCTTTTATACTTTTCAGCAATTGGAATATCTCTAGGAATCCTATTGGCTTAGGAAGACAATGACAACAAAGAAAGAGCTATTTACTACTTGAGTCATACATTGATCTCTTATGAGAGGAATTACAACATCATTAAGAAAGCTTGCTTGGCAGTTGTCTTTGCTTCCCAGAAGTTGAGGCACTACATGCTTACCCATACTACGCAACTCTTGGCTAAAATAGATCCATTAAAGTAATTGCTCAGTAAGGAAGCTCTCACAAGAAGATTAGCTAAGTGGGTTATGATACTTAGTGAGTTTGACATCTTGCATGTTGAACACAAAGATATCAAGGGACAGGCAATCACAGATAAACTGGTTGATGCACTTATGCAGAGTCTCTTACCAATGAACATTGATTTCCCTGATGAGTCAATCCTAACACTCACACATCAAATGTGGGTCATGTTTTTCAATGGGTCCTTCACACAACAGGGATCTAGTGTTGGATTACTCTTCATAACACCACAGAGATACTTATTGCCCAAAGCATACAAGATTTTGTTTCCTTGTACAAAAAACATTGCTAAATATGAGGCTTTGATCAATGGTCTGAAAATTGCAGCTAAATGGAGAGTGGATTAGTTAGACATCTTTGGAGACTCTCAGCTTGTCATCAATTAGGTTAATGATATGTACCAAACCAATGATGAAAAACTAATTCCTTACAAATGCATGGTTGATGACTTGAAGAGGTACTTTGCACATATTACCTTCCAGCAAGTTCCACGAGTAGATAATAAAGCAACTAATGCCATGGCTACTTTGGCCTTCCTGCTACAGATGCCTCAAAATGATCTCTAACATGAGTTCTTGGTGGAAGCATTACACTACCCAACCTATGACACCCCTGATTCCAAGATGATATGTTCTATTATAGGATAGGAATCATCCCACTACCGTCACATCTATTCTTATCTCCATAATCAAACCATTTTGGAAGGTCTAACCCAAAATGAGAAATGTTACATAATCTATAATGCTTTGTGGTATGTTATTATTTATGATGATTTGTATAGGAGAGGTCTCGACAAAACACTCCTTAGGTTTTTAGAACCCAAAGAGTCCAAATGTGTACTAATTGACATTCACGAGGGCATTTGCAGATCTCACTCAAATGGCCTGACACTAGCTCGCAAACTCCTTAGAGCTAGCTACTATTGGCCTAAAATGGAACAAGAAGCTATCAAGTATGCTAGATCCTACAAACAGTGTCAGATTCATGGGAATCTAATCCACACTCTAGCCAGAGAGTTGATTCCCTCTATTACAACATGGCCATTTCAATAATGGGCCTTTGATTTGGTGGGTTAGATTCACCCAACCTCTTCTAATGAACATAAGTTCATCATCATAGCTATAGATTAATTCATGAAGTGGGTTGAGGGAGTACCTCTTGCAATCACCAATGATAAAACTATAGCCCTTTTCACCATAAATTACATCATCTACTGATATGGTGTACTATCCTCAATCATTATTGACAATGGAGGATAATTCAAGAACAAAGACCTCAAGAACTATGCAAGAAATTCAAAATCACACAACATTGGTCTTCCATTTATTACCCCTAGGGAAATGGCCAGGCTAAGGTATCCAATAAGGTAATTCTCAAAATTCTTCATCATACAGTCAACAAATTAGGGAGAGATTGAAATCTCCAGATTAACCAAGCCTTGTGGGCGTATAGGACAAGCATTAGAACTCCAATGGGCATGACTTCCTTTGCTTTGGTGTATGTAATGTATGTTGTGTTTCCAATAGAGGTTGAGATTCCTACCTCGAGAATCTCTATGAAGGGTCTTATTACTGATGAAGACTATAGGATAGCTCAGCTTCAAGAGCTAGTGTTACTAGATGAACATCGATAAGTGGCATGTGATCATCTGTGAGCATATCAACAATGAATGTCAAGAAGCTACAATCAGAGGGTCAAGCCATGTGACTTCCAACTAGGTGATCTCGTCCTAAGAGAGAACCCTAAGAATCAATAGCAACGAGTCCAAAAAGAGAAGTTTGAACCAAAATAGCTCGGTCCTTACATCATTACTGTAGTATATGGATCTGGCACCTATCAACTTTCCACAACTGAAGGAGAAGTGCTCAAGGAACCTATCAACACTCTCCACCTAAAGTGGTTTTATAGTTGATCTGCTATCAGTAGTTCTTTGTACATATCTATATGTCTTGAAAAAAATCATTAAAATCAGAAAAAGTCCTGAAAAAATTGTTACCCTAGTGAAAACCTAGCAATAGGTGCCTTGGTAACACCAAAAAAATTAAAAACTCCAACAAAAAAAAGAGAGATAGAAAAATACAAAAAAAATTGAAAAAAACAAGAAAAGTGCCATTGGTGAAAACTTGGAAATAGGCATCATAGTAGTAAAAAAAGAAAATTTATATAAAGAAGGTGAAAACCTAGTAAATAGGTGCCTCTTGTTCCCAATGCACCATCTTGCAATGCATCTTATGGCTTCCTCTATAGTTTCTTTCCCTCTTTTCTCACTTTTTGCTCATGTATCCATGGATTGGGTGTTGTCACTACTCCAAGGCATTTCCCTTTAGTGTCACTCTTTTCTAGATTTTTCTCATAGAATCTCCTTCGTGACAGTCACTAGTCATTATGGCTATGTCTTCCTACTATTGCTAGTGTCTCTCCTTTCAAAATTCTCCTCATAGAATCTCCTTCGCGATAGTCACCAGTCATTCTGGCTGTGTCTACCTACTTTTTCTAGTGTCACTCTTTTCAAGATTCTCCTCATAAAATCTCTTTCCTATTGTCACCAGTCTCATCCTTTGTCAAGAGTCTCCTCATAGAATCTCTTTTTGCAATAGTCACTAGTTGTTTCAGCTATGTCTGCCTACTGTTGCTTGGGTCACGTCTCCAAATTCCTTTATGGAAAAGTTTAGAAGTGTTAATAACCAGTCATCCTGGCTGTATTTGTCTACTATCGCTCAGTCCTCCCAAGTTCTTCACCTCGAAGATTCCTCTTTGGCCTCAGTCACTGGTTGTTCCAACTACATCTACCTACTATTGTCACCTCACTGAAGAGATTTCTTTCAAACATGTTCTAGACACTGACATTTGACATCAATCTTATGACACAAAAATTAACTCAAAATGACATACTTGTTTGGATATGCTAAGCATTTTCTTTGTTGCTTTGTTTTCATTTTATCATCTCTCTTTGAGCAACTCGATGATGTCATTTTTTATTAGAGAAGTAATGATTGGGGGCATGATCTTTTCTTTGCCTTCTATCTATGGTTTAGTTCCAATTAGTTGACAAAGTCTTATAAGAGGGGTGTCCACTATAAGAGCCTCCATCTTGTATTGGATAGCTGGGTGTACCTTGACTCCTTTTATACATATACATCAATGATTTTGGTTGTTCTCCTTCTCTGTTGGAGTGAATTCTTTATGCTACCATAATATCTAATACTCATCCTACTCAGTGAATGTACGGGTCATTGCGAGTATATATGATTCATTGTTGTCCTAGGCTATGGATGCAAAGGTCATTGCAGACATACTACTTACTGATTACTTAGCATAAGAATAATCTTCCATGTGTTTGGCATGTCTACATGCAAGCAACATTTTGGTCATCTTGGCATTTATGCTTTGATTCTTATTTTAACTTGCTATATTAAAAGGCACAAATGTTCTGGTCATTTTGGCTTCTTATGCCTCAAATGCTTACATTTAATCTTGACACACCTATGACATGTGTCTTATTCATATTTCCATGATTGCAAAGTCAGTGGTAATTATAGGATATATAAGCTTCATTTATGTCCAGTGATGATAAATTGTTGAGGCTCAGTAACCAGACCTAGGGTTACATTTAATATAGTCTTGCATTACATAATTCACTTGTATAAGCACGCAATTCAGTTGTGATTCTATCTCTATTCTTTGTGATGGGGGATTGGGGGTCTCTTCAAATGTATCCAGATTCTCCATGGTTGCACAAGCATTTGGTTCGTTGGTTTGTGCTCCTTGATGGAATACCTATCACTATTAAGAAAAAACATGCAACACTACATGAGATGTTAGTTCATTTCCATATGCATTGCATCCATATACTTGTATCATCTACTCTACATAATCACATCACATCATATCACATCAAAGTACACATGCATCTCATAATCATCAATATCTCATATACATCAAGGTAAAATAGACATGGACAATGATTCATACATAGTGATACTTAGCTCAAAATCTCGTGTGTGTGTGTGTGTGTGTGTGTGTGTGTGTGTCTATATGTGTGTGTGTGTGTGTGTGTGTGTGTGTGTGTGTGTGTGTGTGTGTGTGTGTGTGTGTGTGTGTGTGTGTGTGTGTGTGTGTGTGTGTGTGTGTGTGTGTGTGTGTGTCAGTACAAAAAAATGGGTGCTACTCGAGTGCTATCAATCAAAATGGTATAAAATGGTGCTAGCACACCAATCAATACATAGCTAGATATCAAAATCGAGAACCAGGAACACAATCTCTAACTTTGTCTTGTGCCCTCATCTCTGGGAGGACCAGGTGGAGGAGGAGGCAATGGCATGTCAGGTCTGGCAAGAGGTCATGCACCTCTGGACTCATGAGCATACTGCAAGAATCGTTGAACCTATAGAGCCTCATCAAGCACCACTATCAAGTATGCTATGAAGTAATAAGTTGCTCAGGCCAACTATAAATAGAACTCATCTTGCAATATCTCTACCCTTTGCTCTGTAGTCTATGGTCACTCTCTCAATCGATTGATCTCTTGATCCTGCTCTACATGTTGTGCATCTTTGATAGCTACCTATATCTGTAACTCTCCTAACTAATGGGAGGCCTAATGAATCTGCACTTGGTAGTGCCACACAATGTCATGTTTCCCCATCATAAGCTGATCTAGCATCTCTTCATCCAATAACTCAAGGGCCTACTACTAAGGTTCCTACTACTATGATGTCTGCTATTGTGGCTCCTACTCCTTGGTCCTTGGCCTCCATCACCAACCCTACTCTGTCCTACTACTTCTAGCACTTATGTTAGATCACATCTATCATGGAGGGATCTGCACCTGCCAAGTCCTATTTTGAACGTCTAGCTGCAATTGTGGCTACTCTTGCTGCTTAGGTGCCTCCTACCGCACTGGTCCCTACTGTGGACTTGGCACTGCTCCTCCCAAGGGATCTGTAAACCATGGGAAGGGGTGACTAATAATATATTCCTAATATTTTATCATCACCCCTACATCTACTACCTTTGGATGGTAGTCCCACTATGTTGCAACTAGGTTACACACATTGATCATCGACTTCCCTGCATCAAGCCTAACCGGCCATCCCTATGTCAAATCCCTTGTGACTCATGCATAGGCACAAAACTCCTAGGAGATGTCCTATTGTCTCCCATACTAACTCCATACTTGGCTGATGTCAAACTGCTCGATGATCTGTGAGGTCTTGCCCACCAGCGACCGTGAGCTAAACATCTAGTTGAGCTCCTTGAGAGCATCATCCCACTCCTTGGTCTCTCGCCAAGGCCACCATATGACAGAGACTAGGTCATGGAGATGGGCCCTCCACTACTCCATCTTACCCAAGCCTGCCTGGGTAATTTGTCCTCTATACCTGCAAATGTATGGCTCTCTAGGCTCCCAGGCATCCTCAAAAATTGGTCGTGTGACTGGCAAGTGCTCCCATGCCTAGATCTATAGAATGTACACACCAGCGGCCATACTCTTCCACTAATGGTACACTACCTCATGCATCTCATAAAAAAAATGGGTGAGCATGCACCGGCCCCTTTTGAATCTCTCTGGTGCATCCAGCATCCTCTATAGCATAATGCCCCATCTACACTCCAATCCATGTTGCCCTCTATCAAGTACCAAGAAGTAGATGAGGAATATGGCCAAAACTGCGGCCAATCTATGTGTCTATCCATATGTGTGGACAAGCTCATCCTAGGTGATGGCCCATCTAATCGCTAACTGTCTCCCAAAAATTATACACAATGCCTCTATTTCTACCCAGGGCACCATGTCATAGGTCATTCTCAGCCCATGGAAGGGGATCCACAGTATCCTGTATATGTCCTCAAGAGTGATCTTCATCTCTCCCTGTGGCAATTGAAATGTGTTCATTTTCAAACAAAAATGCTCCACTAAGGTAGTCAGCAGGCCATGATTCACCAGCAATGTTGGGATCTCGCATAGATAACTGAGTCCCAATCTATCTATATGAGCCATGTCTACTGCATCCAAGCTCCGCAACAAAGTCCCATATGGTGGATAGTGGGATCTAAATGAAACAACATTAGAGACCTCTTGCACACATGATCAAACAACGACAACAAGAAAATGGTTAGTACTCAATCAACAAATCAAAACGATGAAGAAATGAATTCAAAAATAATGCCAGAAATGTAAAAAAAATGCAATTTTAAACACACTGTTGTCACAGATTTTTGTGCAAAGATGTATTTCCTCATGTAAGAATGCATTTCTTCATGTGAGAATGTGCAGCTTTACTTGAGAAAAAATGTCCTCGCACAAAAAAATGTGAGGTCATGTAAGTTATCAAAACCTCATGCGAAAAGAGATCCTCTTGCATGAAGAAACAAGATTTCGCACGAAGAGAGATAGTTTCGCGTGAAAGGTGACAAGCATCTGCACAAAATTCTAGCATTCTTTGCTTGAGATGTGGCTATCTCCCGTGTGAGAATCCCCACTGACACGCATGAAGATACACTAGGTTGGTGAATCTTCAAGCGAGAAAAGACAGCCTTCGCATGAGAAAGGATAGTCTCATGCAAAGACTAATTGTGACTACCTAAAAATGTGCTACAAATGCAATAAATGACCTTAAAATGCATGAAAATGAAAGTACAAAGGACAATTATCGATCACTCACTAGTGGTCCATAGTCTACTAGCCGACTGTGTCAACAGGAGTGCTCAAAATGATGATATCTCACATTCATTGCCATCTTCCTCTCCTAGCTCCTATTCACTAAAGACAAAAGGTGCAAATGAATTGAAAATGACCCCTTGGGCCCTTATATAGTTGTTGACCTAATTTTTCAAAGTGCTCCAATTTGCACAGAAATCACCCCCCTGGCTAATTCAACTACTTTGGATCCATTTTCAGGATCAAATTCAAAATCTGACACACCTAAATAGCCCAAAAACACATTTTAAAATTTTGGGACTAATGTGATTGAATGATTGTGTAGTCCAAT
This sequence comes from Cupressus sempervirens, assembly GCA_028749045.1. Taxonomy (NCBI): domain Eukaryota; kingdom Viridiplantae; phylum Streptophyta; class Pinopsida; order Cupressales; family Cupressaceae; genus Cupressus; species Cupressus sempervirens. Next base: position 673,999,838 of record CM053784.1, on the reverse strand, counting down.
TTTTTTTTGATACTTTACAATTCATAGAATCCTTTCAACTTGAAATTCTTCCAACTTTCAAATGTATTTTAGAAAAGTCAACTCAAGTCAACTATGGTCAACTTTTGGTCAAATTTGGTCTTCTGGACCTCCAAATCACTTCAACTCAACTCTAAATTTTCTTCTAATCATTCTGATCTCTTCTACATTCTACTCAATCTTTGATTTGTTCTACATCTCTCAAAATATTGCTTTGTGTCATAGTTCTGGTGTGTCATATTGCGATTTTGCTCTCGAGGGGGCAAGATGATTACATCATTGAATCCTTATTACTTGGGGTATCTCATTCCCATCTTATGTCCTCATCGTTCAGGGCATCTCACCATTAGGGGCATCTTGTTTCCCTTTTTCTGGCATCTTTGTCATCTATTTCATCTGGTCATCAGTTGATTACAGGTATCAGAACAATCTAAATCTTGACTCCTCAAGATCAAGCCTCATTCTGGGGATGATTCTATGACTCATAATTTGATCTTAATCTCTTATCAATCTCGGGTATCTAGACATTCTGTCTAGATCCTTAAAGATTAAGCTTTATTTTGGAGATAATCTTTTAAATGCTTTCAATTTCAGGTATCTAGATGTTCTGTCTGGATCCTTAAAGATTAAGCTCTATTCTAGAGATAGTATTTTAAATGCTATCAATTTTAGGTATCTAGAGATTCATTCAGGATCCTTAAATATTAAGCTCCATTCTAGAGACAATCTTTTAAATGCTATCAATCTCAAGTATCTAGACGTTTTATCTAGATCCTTAAAGATTAAGCTCCATTTTGGAGATAATCTTTTAAATGCTTTCAATTTCAGGTATCTAGACATTCTATCTGGATCCTTAAAGATTAAGCTCCATTATGGAGATAGTCTTTTAAATGCTATCAATTACAGGTATCTAGACATTTTGTCTAGATCCTTAAAGATTAAGCTCCATTCTGAAGACAATCTTTTAAATGCTATCAAACTCAGGTATCTAGATGTTCTGTTTGGATCCTTAAAGGTTAAACTTCATTGTGAAGGAAATCTTTAAAATGCTTATCAATTTATCTAGGTATTCTACTTGGATTCCTTAGGATCAAGCTTCATTCTAGAGATGGTTCTTAAAAGCTTATTAATTGGTCTCTATATCATCAACTTCGGGACCAATCTTATCTCTTGATCTTCGAATCATGCTTTCTAATTTTCTTTGAATCAAACATGTTGCTCGCACATTCATTCAAAGAGGGAGAAAATGTCATACCCCAAAATTGGCTCATTGCCATTATACCAATTCTGGTCTATCTATTCAAAGCTAGAGTCTTATCTCATTAGGCAAATTCTTGTTCTGACATTCGCTACTTGACTTAATTGTCAGATACAGAAAACCCTAATTTGCATTCATCATACTAATTATTTAATTCCTATAGTATTTACTCATATTAGTTGCATTGAAACCTTTTTTATTTAAATTTAATTTAATCTAAAGTATTTATACTTTATTAAATTAAATTATCACCTAAGGCCAATGTACTAAGGAATTGAATTTATTTAAATTAATAAATATACCTATTCTAATTAATTGAATGAAATTTTTTAATTAAATAGAAAAGGTATTTATGAGTTCATATCTCATTTTATTAAATTAAATATCTTTCCTAATTCTACTCTTCAGTTCAAAATGGAAATTCCTAGTTAACTATTGGTCGAATTAGAAGTGATTCAAATCACTTGCTCTCACACTAGGGTTTGTCTGAGTTAACTATTTCTTGCACTCAAGATTTGAGGTAGTTAACTCCATCTAAATTTGGAATCTTCCACTATGACTGAAACTATGCTTCAATCTTGACCATCGATTTGAGTTGATTTCAACCGTTGATGGATTCCAGGAATTCTATTTAAGGGACTCTTAATTCCTCATTAAGGAGGTTGATTTGAATTAATATCGAATTTTTGCTACATTTCATACTCATTTAGCTCATACATTTTAATATCTTTACATTCTTAGTTTAATTTCATTTAGCTCTTAATATGCATACATTTAATATAGTTTCTTTCACAAGTTCTTAAATTAGTTGCATAATCATTCTAGATTACTTTGCACACTCATATAGATTGGTTTCCTTTAAATCCTTTGTTCTTAGAAGGTTTGATTGCCTACACCTTGAATCTAAGGACATTAACAAGCAAAATCCTTCTAGATAGAAGGCAATGGGTCGCACTGTCAAGTGTCTTGGATAAACAATTCAATGTTTATTCTAGGATGACCTCATAGGTAATGACTATGTTGAAGTGTGTGTGTTAAATAGAGGCCACATTCCATGCATACAAGTGTAATGGGATTTCAACAAGCACTGAATGAGAAAATGCCTCACAGACTAGAGATCTTTTGAAAAATGGGAGTGAAATGCAACCTTGTGGACAAGAGGTCTTTTTTATTCGATGCATGTAAAGCACAAGCTAGATAGGACTTTACACAAATGAGAAGATGAAATGGTGGAATAGGGTGAAGCGAGCCTTATAGATAATGGACCAAAATGTTTTTTTCAAGAACTTTTTCTTCTTTTTAGTCTTTTTTTAGGAACACTTTATGAATTTTTTTGGATTTTTCTAATTTTTTTGTATTTTTGTGGAACTATAACAAGACTATACAAGAACTACAAGACTCAAGCATAGAACCACTTGAGATGTTGGATATTTATAGGCTCAAGGAGTAGATCTCCCTCTAGAGTGGCAATTTGATATGCCCTAGAACCATATTTGGCTGTAATGATAAACGGACCAAGCCAATTAGCATCAAATATTCCTTTCTTTTCATGGTTCTAGAGATTCTTCATGTTATGCTGCAAAAGTAAGTCACCCACGTCAAATTTTTGTGGCTTGGATTTTTTGTGATACTGAGGCTGAAGGCAATTTTGATACATGCAAAAGTGGTTTAGGGCATTGAGGCATCTCTCATCAAGAAGTTGCAGCTCTTGCAAGTGAACAACTCTATATTCTTCTTCAGACATCAGATTCTTGAGAGAGATTCTGAGGGAAGGGAGCTCAATTTTGATGGGTAAGACAGCTTCAAAACCATAGACAAGGGAAAATGGAGTGGCTCCTATAGGGGTACAGATGGAGGTACAGTTGGTCAACGATTTTCTTTAGGATTTTCAAAATGGTTTTATTAGTAGCTGCAGCTTGGCCATTGCCTCAGGGGTAGTATTTGGTGGAAAAATACTGGGTGATTCTAAATTTTTGACACAATGTAAAAACTTATTGATTTTTGAAAGGCTTTCCATTATTAGTCATGATGTCTTGAGGTATACTAAAATGACAAATAATGTAGTTCAAGATAAACTTCAAAATCTATTTTTTGGTGGTGTAGGTTAATGGGATAGCCTCGACCCACTTTGTGAAGAACTCAGCGGCTGTAATAATATACTTGTGGCCATTTGTAAAATTTGGATAGACTTAACCAACAAGATTGAATCCCCAATAGGAAAAGGGCCATGGGGTAATGGTGGGTTGGAGGTCTTGAGTGGGGGCATGTATCAAATTTCCACGCTACTGACAAGGAACACATCTCTTCACAAAATGATAGGCATTTGCTTCCATAGTAGGCCAATAGTAACTAGTTCTTAGAAAAAATTTCACTAATGCAAAGCCATCGGAATGGGTACCACAAATCCCTTGGTGGACCTCTCTTAACGCCATTCTGACTTCATCTGAATTGAGACATCAGAGAAGGGTTCCATCGAAGTATTTTTAGAAAAGTGTATCACCTAGGATAGTATAGCGGGCAGTGCGACAAATGAAGGTTTTACTTTGATTTGGGATGAGGGCTATGGGAATAGTTTTGTGATGTACATAGGCAAAAATATGAGTGTACCATGGAGACTGAGGACCGACAATCTCACACGCCAACTCTAAATCATTTTTCTCATAAGCAAGAATAGAAAGATTCTCAACAAGAAACTCGCACTTAGGACTATATTCAGGCATGGAAATCATGGAGGAAATGGTAGCCATAGCATCTACTACTTTGTTATTAGCCCTTGGTATCTACTGAAAGACTATCTCTGAGAAGTGTTGTTTAAGCTCCTCAACTATTCTGCGATATGGCAACAACTTTTCATCCATTATGTGGTATTCATTTGTAGCTTCTTTAGTGACCAATTACAAGTCTCCAAAGATAAGAAGGTTTTTGATATTCCATCTAATAGCCTAATGTAGCCCTGTAACTAGTCCTTCATACTTAGCTATATTTTTTGTGCAAGGGAATGATATTTTATAAAACTTAGGAATGAGATCTCCTTGCAGTGTGACAAACAAAATTCCTACCCCCAATCCCTTTTATGTGAAGGAGCCATCAAAAAATAACTTCTAGTGTTTACTAGGGGTAACAACCATAGTTGTGTCATCTAGAAAGTCTGCTACTATGGGATGGTCTCATGGAAGAGGAGCTTCAGCAAGCTGATCTGCAATTACTTGTCCCTTAATGGCATTGTGCTCCTTATAAACAATGTTGAATTAACTTAAAATCAAGACCCATTTTGCAGCTCGACTAGTGAGGGAGGCTTTTGATAGCAAATATTTGAGTGGATCTATTTAGGTAATGAGATGTGTACTATGATTAAGCATATAATAGCTTAGTTTCTACGTAGAAAAGACTACCACCAAACAAGCTCACTCAATAGCATTGTAATTCAACTCATAGCCAACTAATGTTTGACTAAGATAATATATAGCTTATTCATTACCATTGTCATCTAGTTGTGCCAAAAGGGCACCTAAGGCAACTGAAGTGGCTAAAATGTATAAGATCAATGTTCGTCCTGCAATTGGAGGGACTAGAACTGGAGGATTAGCTAAGTATGCCTTAATTTGTTCAAATCCTTTTTGACATAGGCAATCGCACTAAAACTTAGTGTCTTTGTGAAGAAAATGTTGAAGTGTTGAAGTGGATGGACCTTATCTACTAACTAGGCCAAAAATCATCTAATGGACTATAACTTTCCCTAAAAATTGCAGAGTTGTTTCAATGTGGTAGGTGGAGGCATTTCCATGATGGCTTTTACTTCGGCGGGATCTACTCAATATCTCTTCTTGACACAATTTAGCCTAATAACTTGCTTGATTTGATTGCAAAAACACATTTCTTTGGATTGAGGTGCACTTTATATTTCTCCAACCTTTCAAAAATGATGGTGAGCACATCAGTGTGGGAATCTCATGTCTTTGATTTTCCTAGGATTTCATCAACATAGTCCTCCATTATGACATGTAGAAGATCATGGAATATTGTAGTTATTGCGCGTTGATAAGTAGCATCGGTATTCTTCAAGCCAAAACTCATGACTTGATAACAAAAGGTTCCCCATGGGGTGGTAAATACCATTTTATGTTGATCTTCTTCTACAATTTTGATTTGGTTGTAACTAGAGAAACCATCCATCAAAGACAACATCTCATGTCCAGCAATCAAATCCACTATGATGTCTACGTTAGGAAGTGGAAAATCATCCTTAGGACATGTGAGATTTAAATCTTGAAAATATGAACAAACGTAGATGCCCGCAGATGATTTTCCTATAGGAACAATATTGGAGACCCACTCAAGATAATCAATAGGGTGGATAAAATTTTCCTCTAACATTTTTTGCAATTCTTCTTTGATAAAAGTGCTACCTTAGGATGCATTACGTGCAACTTTTTCTTTACTGGTTTAATCTTGGGATCTATTGTCAAGTGATACACAACCAAAGCTATGTCTAAACTAGGCATGTCTTTATATGTCCATGAAAAATTGATTTTACCCTTCTTCAAGAATTTAGTCATTTCCTTTTGTTCTTCAGGACTTAAGGTAGCTACAATATAGGTGATTTGTGGATTATCCTCTGTACCCAAGTTGATTGGAATAGTGTCCTCATTCAAGATAGATGACTTTTCTGGTGGCAAATATCTAAATGGCAAGTCAACCTCTCCCTCTTCTAGAACCTCTAGGAGGTTTTCACCAGAAGATGCATCCTTTATTTTATCTTTTTCTTCACCCAAAAGTGCCCTAAAAGAGTTTTCACTAAAGGATGTTTATTTTATTTTTCCATTTTTTTTTTTTTTCAATTTTGTGAATAAGAGAGCTGACTTGGCTAGCAAAGTAGGCTTCCTCATTGTACTGGATCTCATGTTCATAATCTTGGAGATTCTTAAGGCCAAAGAGTTCCATCACTACTTCATTAGAGTTACAGATATCAAGCACTAGTGACATGTCCTAAAGGTCCCAGTCTATCATGTCAGGGTTGGTGAGAGGTAGGTCAGTGGATGAAAGGTTGGCTATGGTAATGGCACAAATATGGTTATCTAGGTGATCCTCAATGTATTGGAAGGGTACTTCAAATAATTCCTCCTCTTCAGTCTCAGAATTAGATTCAACCATACAATAGTTGTCAGCAAAGGACACCTTGGGTTTAATGGAGCCCAAACCACATCCTTTAGGATAGCTATTAGCCTTAATGGGTTGCCTGATTCCATCTTCTTTAGGTCCAAGGTAGGTACCATGATATCCCATGTTTTTGATAATGGGAGGGGCCTTAACATACTTATCCTTGGGGAATTCCACAGGTTCATCTTTTCCATCAAAATATAGCCAATCTAGGATATTGGATTCCATATGCTCATCACTAAGTGAACCCCAATGTTCAAATGATGTCTTGTTAACATGAATAGTATCCTTGTTGGCAGGAGGTGGTAGTTGTGAAGGTTTTCCAAAGGAATGGGTGGAGAGTGGTAGTTGTCCAACACACAAGGCATTTTCGAACTTATACTCTCCCATTCCTAAATTAGAAAAAGTAACCTTCTTCCCTATAGTATTGACCTTAGTATCTTAAACCTTTTATTTTCATTTGTAGGAATTGGGATCATTATTGATAAATCTAGCACTATTGTGGAAGATGATTCTGTTATTGTGAGAGGCTTAGGTATAACCTGAGCAAACTCACTAATTGGACAAAAATTTGTTGGTGGACCTTCTAATATTTTTAAAAAGGCAAAAGGTGCAAGATCAACTAGAATCATGACCTCTCTTCCTTGGTGAGGAAATTTTAAGCATTGATGATAGGTAGATGGTACCCCTTTGAATATGTGTATCCAGGGTCAACCAAGCAAAATGTTATAGGGAAAATCCAATTCTAGGACATGGCATTCAATATCTATGACATATTGCCCAACCTTTAGTAGTAACATAATAACTCCTTTTGATTCTCTTTCTCTTTCATCATATGCTTTGATTTTTATCCTTTTATTGATATCTAGGAGGTCCTTTGGAAGTTCCAAGAAATGAATCAACTTCAATGTACAAAGGTTCAAACCAGACCCATTATCTATAAGGACTCTTTTAATATTATGTTGTTGTATAAGGACTTCAATGTGGAGCAACAAATTATGGTGGGGATCAAGACCTTGAAAATCTTTGTCTATGAAGACAAGGTTTTTTTTTGTGGCAAGGTTTCCAATCATAGCAAAGAATTGAGAGGCATTAATGTTTTCAGGAATAGGAGACTCTAAAAGAGTTGTCTCAAAAATTTCTTTGTGGATGGGTGATTTGGTTAGGAGCTCTAAAATGCATATTTTTGTAGGAGTCTTACCTAACTGGGACAACACATCATAGTGAGAAGAAAGCCTTTGTGAACTAGATGGCGTAGCAAGTGCATGTGGAGTTGATGGATTAGTGTGATTGGGAGTGGTGGCTTGCAAAGTGATTCTTCCTTGTCGAGTAGTTGCATCACAATCTATTGCTTGTAGAAAAAGGGTATTCACATGAGTGTCTACCTCTTCAATGCAGCCACACATGGAGTCAAAACCACATATATTGTTGGTTTCTATTTTACCACACAAGGAGTCAAGTCATGATATATGGTTAGTAGAATAGTCATAGGGTAATGCATTTGATGTGGAAGCTCAATTTACATTGTTCGTATTGTTGTTTCCATTGTTGTAATTGTCATTGTTGTGGTCAGGAAATGGCTTTTGAAATACCTTCAACTTAGAATTTTTAGAGGTTAGTCCTCCTTCTATTTCAATTTCTCCATCATCGACAAGATTTTGAATGAAGACTTTGAGTTTTGTACACTTGTTTGTGTCATTTCCTTTGATGTGATGGTATTTGTAATATTCATTTTCCCTATACCATTTTGATTTGGGTCAATTCTCATCAAATGGTCATGTGTTGGGAAACACCATCAAATTGTGATCCACTAGTTTTGGAATATGGTATCCAAGGGTTCACAAAAGTTATTGAACTTCCTATTTCAATCATAGTCACATTGTAATTGTTGTTGGTATTGTTGTTGTTTTGAGGAAAAAATTATATTTGATTATGAGATTGCTGATTGTAATGGTTTGAATTGTTGTTATTTTAGTTACGATAGTTGTTGTTGTTTCCTCCTTGAAGATTTTGTAGACTTTTAACATTAGTGATGCCATTGTGTGTGACACCTTTATTTTTGGACCAAAATTTGGGTTTGCTATTATTTTTTGTGTCATTGTTTGAGGATGATGAGCTATAATGTTTAACGACACCCTTGTATAAAAGCCCATTTTCAATGCTCTTGCCTCTCTTGACTAATGTAGCAAAGTCTTCAAGACTAGCCATCTTCATGTGAAAAGACATCTCTGGTATCAAGTTTTTGATAAATATACCTACAGGGTGGAAATTCTAAATTTTGTAGGGCATGCGATTAGCAAGATGCCTCCACTGTTGTAGAAAGTTGGCAAATGTTTCACTATTTCATTGTTTTGTGTTGCACAAATCACTTAATGAGGCATGGTGTTCAATGTTGTAAGAGTATTGTGCTACAAAATTCCTTCTTAAATCATTGAAAGAGGTAATGGAACCATTGGGTAAGTTCATTAGCCACTCTAGTGTGGGGCCTCCAAGACTTTGTGTGAAGATCCTCTTAAGATAATCCTCACTATAGGCTACATCTTGACACAAAACTAGGAATTCCTTAAGGTGTGTGATAGGACATGTTTCTCCTATGTATTTGTTGAATTTAGGAATCTCAAAGTTTTGTGGGAATGGTATCATATTAATGGATCTATCAAATGGAAAGGGACAAACTTCCTCAAAAGAGATATCTTTCACCCCTTTGTTTCCCATGCTATGCACCAAGTTTCAAAATTGATGCAACTGCTGGGATAAATCTTGGTTGGGTTGCACTTATGACTATTGAGAATTCATAAATCCACTTCCCAAGTTATAAGGAGTTCCAAATGTATTATGAGGTGGTGGAAGCACTCCACTTTGTCCAATGTATTGATATGCAGTCATTGGAATTGGTACAAATGTTTTCACCATACCTATTGGAATTTGTGAATAAGAGGAATACATTGGTTGCATTTAAATTTTCATCTATTGAGTAGACACTTGCCCAATTTTTAAGCATCCTATAGTTGGACCTGTTAAGGTGGACTATGGAATAATAACATGCATAGTAGTGTTGGGTATAGCACTAATAATTTGTTGGATATGTTTCGCACTTAACTGGAATGTCATTTGTGTGGTGCCACTTGATGTAGATATAGCACTAGTTGTCATCGTGGGTTCTTTCCCTTTAATAGATGTGTGATTTTTGTTTGAAGTTGACAATATGGGAGCAGCACCCTTTGCAATCTATCTAAACAAGGTGCTCTCATCAAAACTCATAGGGACATTAACACCATCTTTAACCAAGTTTAGAAAGATCTCAATCTTGTTTGCCCTAATAGATGTTTCCATCATTTCTACATTATATGGATTTGCAAGGAATGTTCAGACATCATTAGGGATGTTGTTGTTGTCAATAGGTTCTTCCTCTTGGTATACTTCTTCATCATTACTTCCCACAGTTGTGTTGCAAAAAGGATCTTCTAGTTCTTGTGTGGATGTTAAGCTAGCCATACCAAAGTTTGAAATAGAGGGAAATGTTCCTCCCAGTGATGTTGCATGTGGAGGAAAAGGATTCTCCATCTCTTTTTTCCTTAATGATTCCAATAAGTGAGACATGGGATTAAATATGAATCTATCAGATCGTGTATGTACCATACAATAGTAACCAAACCAATGGGTGGAAGACTATGGAAGAAAGAGAGGAATGTGAGGGAGAACTACTAAACCTTACATGTTGAAAGGGGCCAACAACCTAAACATTAAAAAAGGACCTTGATTTAGCAAACAAAGTATGATTATAGGCTAAAAGTATCTTTCTCCTACCAAAGATGGTCAAGTGATCTTTAGGCAAGATAGGACACCAAATTGATTACCTACTATTTGGAGATGGACTTGTGGTCCCAAATGAGTGATAGATGTTTGCTTGTGGATAAAAGGTCTACTGTTGTGATCTTGGAACGTGTTCTTATCCAAAAGTTTTTAGGGTCAAATGATCAAGTTCTCTAGAGGAAGGTTATAAATGGAAGACTAGAGATTTGGAAGATGGGATTGATGTGAAAAGTGAAGGTGTGGTGGTTACTTATATGGTTAACTCAATCCTCACTTACTAGGAAAAAAAATCTTGGGTTTACACTAGGGAAGGTAGATCAATTTTGAAGTTTAGCATTGTACTCAATTCTATCATAACGGTCTTTTTTAGCCTCTTATTTATAGATGTCTTTGATAGCGTATCAAAATTGTTTATTACCATGTGCTACGTTTTTCCTTTCCTTGTAGACAAATGGTTTGGATAATTTCACCTTCTTAGGTTTGACTTTGTTGGTTGTGGAAAGAACAAAAAAAACCTAGTTTCAAACACAAACTGTCACTAGACTCAACCAATTTCAAATGCTAGATCAATGTAGAACTCCTAAAAATAACCGTGAGTCAAGAGGACCCACTTACCACTATTTCACTTACTAAAAGTTTAGCTCACAATTTCACTCATTTTTTGAAGCTTGTTTTGATGTTTGGTTTTGGATGTTTAAACAATCAAGCATGCAAAACATGCCAACAATCCTAATAAGGCTACCACTAGGATGTACAAGGATTATGTAAAGGGAATCCTTGATATACACAAGGTACGTGAGGCCAAAATTTGTAAATGAAAGAAAATAATGCCATATAGCTGAGAGGAGATGGTAACCCAAATCTCCACCTTCACTTCTCAAAGGTATAAAGTTCTTTGGGGCTTAGTCAAGAGTGACAAGATTTTACTTCCAAGAGAGGTGTCTTTCGATTCACCTCCCAATTCTTATACTCCAAAAAAACACTAGAGTTGAGGTCATCCCAAGGGGTGATGAAATCCCAAGCAGGCCTTTTAAAAAATGTAAAATAAGACCACTTATTTTTTGTGCCCTCAATATCACCAGAAGGCACAAGAGGAGAGAATACGTAAGTGGCCTCAAGCTTGAAAGACACTTGTTCTTTCCCAATGAAGCTTTAAGTTTTGTAATCCAATCTTGAAGACACACATGTTTAAGCATACATTTTTCTTTCCAAATTGAAAATGTTGTCAACATAAATAAAAAGTGTGGATTCATCAACAAAAAAGTAAATCGCTTGTGAACATAAACAAATTGTTGAAAATGAAACCAATTCCCTTAAGTCATTCAAGATTGAGTGAGTTCATTTTAAGCACCAAATATAAATGTTTCATAGCAAGATTTATTAACCTTAGGCATTTAAGAGTGTGTTTGGGATCCTAAACATTCATTCCAATAAAAGCATGTTGATTTCCTTAAGGCATTCAAGAGTGTGTTTGCTATCCTAAACATTCATTCCAATGAAAGCATGTTAGTTTTCTTAAGATATTCAAGAGTGTGTTTGCTATCTAGACATACATTCCAATGAAATGTGAGTAAATTTCCCTTATGATATTCAAGATTGAATGTAATGTTTGACCTTAGAGCATTCAAGAGTGTGTTTGGACTTTAGATATTAACTTGCAACATACATTCAAAGTCAAATAGTTATTGCATACAAGTTCATTACCTCTTTAATCCTATAAGTGATAAAAATCATTACAAACTTCTCAAGTGATAAAAATCACTATAAGTTTTTAGATTCTCCAAGGTCTATTTATTTCAATGTAAACTTGTTAGAAATCCTTGCAAAGCAACCAGTCAATGAACTAAGTGTTTTAAATTTAACAAATCTACCAAAAATTAGAGATGACAGATGACAGGCGCAAACAATAGAGCTGCATAGATGCTCAAATGTGCAAATGACAAAAAGTGTAGATGTTGAAACTAGTAGATAACAAAGTGCAGGGTGTACGATTTGCAGGCTAGTGGCAACCTTGTCAGATGTAGATGATAGAACAAGTTTGCAGATGCTAAAACTCGCAGACGAAAAAAGTCTTCAACACACAACATAGATGACAAAACAAGGATCATAGATGACAAAAAAATAGGTTGCAAAAAATAGAACTAGGGTCATAGATGACAAAGTTTACCACATAGATGATGATTGGGTTCTATAGCGAGTTTGGAATCCACCCACAACAGAGATGACAGACTATACAACCCAAACGACAATCGAGCTTTTTAGGAAGTTTAGATCCACCCACCACACAAATGATAGATTAAATGGTGCAGAGACCAGAACTAGGTTTTTAATGTAGAATAGGTGGGCTTAAAGTGGTAAGGCAAAGACACTAATTTTCCTAGACGCTAGTCTGCAGAGATGAGAGAGCACAGACAACATTGCGTGTTGCACAGACTACAATGTGCAAGTTTTGGCAAAAACCTACTTTTTTTTGTCAAATTTTTGAAAGGAAAATAGGGATGTGTGTCCTACTGGGCATGCCAAAATATATGCAAGAAAACTTAGCCTCTTGGGAACAAGAGTAAACAAGTACACATTAGTTGCAATAGATATATCAAGCATTCAAAATAAAACAAACACAACTAATGTTATCCTTGAGTTTTGCAAATCAAAGCAACCAAAAAAGATAAGTCTTCATGCAACCTCAAATAGTTAAACAAAGGCACCCATAAGAGGCCTTGTTGGTGTGTTTTAGATTGGAAGGATGTTGGTGTGCTCTCCCAAAACACAACTATTTAAATCTCCAAGTTGTAAAATGAAAATGATAATGATCCTACACTAAGATGAATGGAGAATGCTTCAAACCATGTCTATGGAAGCAACCATGCTTGAGAGCATTCAAATGGATATGGAGGTGGATGCAAGAAAACAAACTAATCTAACAATGCATGATGAAATGAAATCTATCAACTACCAAGGGTTAGTAACAAAGCAACTATGAAAATCACTAGAAAGCTCTAATACTAAACTAACTTGATAACAATGCATATGAGGGAGGTGAAAAATGCTTGAAACAAGGGCACTATTTGTAGGCTTGAGAGAGGCCTTGGTGAGGTGGCATCTATGTGGCATCCACATAGATGCCACAAGGGAGACATGTAGACAAGTCGTGCAAGTGGTCAACATTCAAAGTTTGCTCAGACATGTGTGAGCAAACTTGAAGGAAGGAGTGGGGGACAAAGGTGTAAGAGGTGTGGGAGGCATGAGAGGTGTGAGAAGTGTGAGTGTTCCTCACACATGTGTGAGCACACACTTAGGATTAAAAGGGGGTTTAGCAAGGTGTTTAAGGCAGAGTAGTGGGTAGGCTTAGAAGGATGAAAATGATGGGTGTAGACTAGGTTTTAAGATAAGTTTAGGACTAAATTAAATAGGATTTAATTTAATCATGGGTTTAGAGAATTTAATAGAGATGGAGAGAATTAAATAAATAGAATTTATTTAAAAGGGGATTTATGGGGGATCATGCATTAAATAAAGTTAACACATTAAGGATGGAAGTGTTTAAATTAAATTTAAATACATTAGGAAAGTGAACTTATTTAATTAAATAAGTAGAAGAATATGACAAATATGACTAATTAATAGTTAATTATAATGTCAAGAGAAATATTAAGTAAATTAATATAGTGTTTGGGACAATTTTAAGCGTCTACAATATATATATATATATACATATATATACATATATATATACATATATGTGTAGATATGTATGTATATATATATATATATATATATATATATATATATATATATATATATATATATATACATACACACACACACACACACACACACACACACACACACACACACACACACACACACACATATATATATACATGTATGTATGTATGTATTCCTTGTTAGAGGATGGACCCTATTAGGAGTCTATAAACACATTCAGTACACAAGAGTCCCTATTAGGAGACTTTGAATCCTTGTTAGAAGATTCCAACCATGTTAGGAGTTATGCCAATCCTGTTAGGAGTTGTAGAAGGTAGAAGGACCCACTGTCCAAATAGCTTCTGGAGCAAGACTACTAAACTTCACTATCCAACTGATCTCTTAACTATTCCTTACAAAGTATTTATTCATAGTATGTTTTATCCTCTTTACTCTATCTTGTCAACTAGAAAAATCACTGTCAGACCTTGTAGACCAGGTTAGAAACCTCAGATCCAAATATCAAACCTTGGATCTCAAAATGAAACCTTAATAATGAATTTTTCTCCAACATCACTCTAATCTACTTATCTTCGCATTTCAACCTGATTACTTAACATTCATATATTTTCTCCTCTTTTTTCTCTTCTTACTTCTTTATCAAAGGAAAATCTCCTTCCTTTATATCAATTCCATAAAACAATTCCTTGATTTGTCTATTACACCTTCTCAATTAGTTATTATAGGACCTCATTAAGAACACATTTTACTTGGTGATAACATCAATATGTCACCTTGTAACTGGAATAAATTTTTATACATGTAATATTATGCGGATCAAGCTTAGCCACATCATCTCTAGAATGTCTTCTATACACCTTTAATCTTGATTCTCAAAATAACAACTCTACTAAGAGATATAACAAGTTTATAGAACATGCTTTTGTAAGCTCTATCTGGTAAGAGTCTTCACCAAAACCTTCATAACTTCTTCCAAACTTAATATTTTGACCCAAAGTTAGTTGCATATACTATACACTTAGTAGTATCTCCCATTAACCTTACTAGTGAAAATAATCAACGATCTATCTGTACCAACTTAATCTTTACCGTTGTTCTTTTGTCAAATACCACAAAAAATTGCTACGTTGACATCAATGATAAACATAATCATGAATCAAACATATCATCATAATAATGATCTAATAATCTTTCTAAATACTCCCCTATAGGAATATCATTAGCATTCATGCTTCCAACATCCTTATCATACATAAAAGGATCCAAGTGGATGATGTAACATACATTAGAAGGGTGGACTGGAAGTACATCAACTATAGAAGAGGAAAAGATTATCAAAAGAGAAATACAATCTCAGAATTTAATAATGATATTGATGGATAATTTGCAGAAGCTTGTAACTCTTTGTAGAAGTAGGGATACATCCACATGACACCCACATCTCATTAAAGAGAGGGGTATGACTCAAAACAAAGGAAATGGAAATTGAAACCTTTCCAAATAATGAATGCAAACAATCATTTCTAGAATGCAAGAAATTTCAGAAAAATAAAGAGAAAATGAAATGATTTGAGTTGAATTTGTTAACAATGAAATTTGTTTTTATATATAAGGGAAAATGTACATGAGGTAACTGCAGATTGTATATCCTTGGAGTTAAACATAGATAAATATGGAGAAACTAATTGGAAGAGCATTGCCTTAATAGAATACCATGTCTCACCAAGCACAAGTTCGAGCACCTATTGACGTATGAATGTTCCACTATTACTAAGGAAAGAAAGAACATAAGGGAACATTATAATTTATTGCTTTATTAATATTTTAGTAAGGAAGATTATTTTTAAGGAAGGCGTGAATATTTATTTTTGTGAATGATTTCTATTTATATGCAAAGTAAATGAATAATCATGATGTACTAGAAAATGATGACATTTTAATTCAAAATGATATTTAATAATTTGATGGTTGTGAGATCTATTATCAAAGTATGATAAGTAATAGATTAAGTAAATTTGTATCTTACTTCCATTATTGAAAATACAAAATAAAGAGTTATGTTAATATCATTTATGCTATTTTTGGTAGTAAGCATGAGTTAAATTGCTAACATTTTAATTAAATGTTAACATTGTTATTTCTATATGAGCTATGCGCCTTGATTTTTTCCTGTGATAATTTGATTGCAGAAAGAGGGAGATTGAGAATTAGAGGGAGAATGAGAACTAGAGGGAGTTTGATAGTCGATTAGAGGTGACCTTGGACAAAGAGGACAAGATGTTGATACTATGTGTACTTGAACCTTTATAAGGGAAGCATATTATATTTTATTAATTTTCACTCATGTTTCTATGAAATCAAACAAGCACATTTGCATAAGAGAGTCATTCATAAACACAATTTTTTTTATACTCAAGACGTTGTATCACCAATATCATTCACAATAATATGTTGATCTTTGAGATCATCAATTCATACATTGGATATTCTAGAAAGTCAAGACTTTTGTGTACACCTTGAATATAATGCAAAATTGTTTGATAACATAAGAGTGGGAATTTCACATTGTAGGGGGAAATATAATAAACAATGTTTTATTCCCACTTGAACCATCTTTAGAAAGGAGATGTTCCAATGTACAAATAAATTTTCTTATCTTTTGTATTTATCCACTCATTATAGTCTCTCTCTTATTTGTAATTATATACATATTATAAGGGTTATTTTCCTTGATCTTTTCCTTTATGTTTGAGGATGCTCTTACAAGAAAAGAAGGTTGGTACTTTCCACATGCTACCAAATATTGTGCAAACTATTTGAATTCTTTAGAATAACTGATAGGAGGGTGATTCAGTTGTCTAAGGTCCAAATGTACAAATAAAATTTTTCAATGCTTAGTAGACCCATATCCATAAAACTTTGTCATGCATGCATCCATTATATCATACAATACATAAACTTTATAGGTTACTATCCTAGTTCAAAACAACTTTGTAGAAATGTAAACATGAAAAAACATAAGAACATTCACACAATTTGACACAAGGATTTTACGTAGAAACCCAATTTGAAAAAAACCACCAGTAACATGCTAATAATTCTTGCTCTTCTAAAGTGATTCCCTATAAAAGGCCAACCCTATTAAAGGTTACAATACACACTATTAAATGTGACCTAGTTAAAGGATTTTAATCACCTTGTGAGGAATGAGCCTTGTTAAAGGACTTTGGACCATTTCATTAAAATGTCACTCAGTTAAAGGACTTATAAATGATTGTTAGGTCAACCTTAATCCAAAGAATTTACCCTAGACTGATATAATGATTAGCAAGTAATAATAAGACTTGATATGATAACAAGTTAAAACTTACTTGCAGAATACAAATCTTTTTTTTAGTCCTCCATTCTTCTTGGCATTCACACACTTCAACTCTGATAACTTGTTCACCCTTTGAGCATACATAATCCTAAGCCTTCTTGCTTTGCATGCCAACTGCAGTCTCTTATGTTCAGCCACTAAATGAAGCAATACCCTGGACTCCTTGTCTTCCTTAGGTTCTCACAAATGACAATCTTTTCTTCTAACTAGCTATCTCTATAAATAGAGAATTAAGATATTTTGTTGCTTAACCACAATCATCCAATTTACGGTTAGGTAGGATACAATGAATCTACCCATCTTTCCATTTTGGTTCCTCTAGAAACTTTTACAATCTTCCTTGAATTTTACTCAACATGTTTTACCTTGAATTATGTGCCACCAATTCATCATATTTATCTTCCACACGCTTCACACAATTCAAGAAAACAAAATAGTTGGCTCTATTTTGTCAAATCTTTGATTTAACATATTTACTGGCACTCAACATCAACATGTTGTCACTCGGCATCTATAGTGTTCTTTTACTCGAAAAATACTAGTTCACCCAACAAACACTAAAGTTTACTAATGTTTGGGAGCAACTAAATGTTACTCGGCATATACTAACAATCACTCAACTTGCATTGTTTTCTACTTGGCTTGCACTGACTACTCAACAAGGCTTGGCAGACACTTTTCATACTTGATGTTCTTCTAGTATTAACTTGAGTAATATTTTATTTTAGACTTTAAGTAGATAAGCAATACATTATAGTATTAATATATTACTTGGTCTTAATGCTTCTTTTACATACCAAATAATTCAACCTTTCTCTAGGTGTTATTGTTATCTCCACTTTGCAAATCCTCTTCATCAATCAACTAAATGATAGCTTTCAAACCAAAAAAGAAATTGTTTCACTAGCAGGTAGTAGGTTTGATATCATTGACAAAATAATGATTGTTCCATTATAGGTTCTTCACTTCAAAACAATTTTATATCAATAATCTTCCTCTTTGATGTTGATGCCAAACCAATGCCAACAACAATACCAAAAAGAAAATAAATCTTTGAAAATTCTCCCTCTATCAGTGTAGTATATGTCCTTCCTCCATGTAGGGTAATGTGAGCTTTGTCAAGTTCCTTTGTTGCTCCCTCTTTCTTGTAGCTTCGTCTTTCTAATATTCAGGTATCTATCTCTCTCTATTTTTTTCTTATATTGTCATCAATACTTTCTCCCTCTTAGTAGGTATACATATATGTATTTTTCCCTCAGTCTTATATCACCCTCTTTGATAAAAATGCCACATAATTGTCATCTCTATATATAGATATAATCAATTCATGTTCTCCCTCTGTCACCTTTCATGTAATTGTAAATATTCTAATTCAGCTGCTTCATTACTTTAGGTAGCTCCTAAAGTAATATCCACTGCATCAAGTTTTAAGATACAACATTGAGCTCAGTTGATGCAGGGCACTACTTATGCTTCTTAAGTAGCTTTGGATATGGGAATCACACCTAGTTTACCTCTAAGATATTCATGAGAATCCTTAGGTAAAGCTTTTGTGAAGATATCATCTATCTATTCTTTTGTATTCACATATTCTATCCTCACTTCTTTGTCTTGAACTAACTCTCTCAGGTAATGATACTTGATTGCAATGTGCTTAGTCTTTGTGTCCATCATAGGGTTCTTTGATATGTTTATAGCACTTATATTTGTTAGAAATAGATAATACTAAGAGCGGGGTTGTGGCGAATCATTATTTTCAATCTTTTTACCCACAACTAACTTTTATTAATTATTTTTTCACATGCATAAAATAGAGAACCAATAGCACATAAAAAAATAAAAAACCATACAAGAGGAGAACTCATAACACCATATTTTTTTAACTAGGGAAACCTCGGCCAAGGGAAAACCCTGGTGGGGATGAAACCCACAAGATGATTCACTATATAAAGTATTTGGTTAAGGATATTGACCTTGTTAGGAGTCTATGAAGCATGTGTAGTGTCTCAAGTCACTACTAGGAGACTAGGCCTTGTTAAAGCCTCAACCCTATTAGGAGTTGCTTCAACTTTGATGGGAGTTGGTAGATCAAATAAAAATGTGTGCAAGAAGAGCCCAAAGCTGTAGCATGCAACTATACAATAAGTTCTTCAGGAGAATAGATATACATACAATACTAAGATGCTTGTTGTACTTCGCAAATCTTCTGATTATCAATTCTTCATACAAAGAATGACTACACACAAATCAATTCACATCATATCTTGCATAGTATTTCTTTACATCAAAACTCATAACATCGCATTCACTTTTTACTTGCATTTCACAAGATCATATCAACATTGCAATTGCAAGTTACACTTCATCATTAGATTGCTACTAACTTCGCAAATGAAGTTCTCTACTTATACCAAACATATTGGTAAACTCTTCCTTTAGTTAGCTGACATAACATCCTTAAAGTTGGCTCACCAAGAAATAATAATTAAAATAATTAATTAGGTCATTTAACACATTATGTTGGTATGCTCTATTCTGCATTGTAACATCACTGCATCACTAATTCCTTCATAACTCAAACTTAGTTAGTCGTACATACATACACATTGGTATACATCATCAATATGATGTCATGCATCTTTGGTTGACTGTGTAAGAGAATATTCTAAGGGAATATTTTGCTATCAATAAATTTTTCATGTTGTTGTAATGTTGTCTAATACTTAGAAAATTTTGCTTCACAAATAAACATGACTAAACTGCAAAAAAAATATGTTGCCATAAATGACAACCATATAACTTACTTTTTCTAATTGATTGATCATATTTCCAACAATCTCCCTCTTTGGCATTGATGGAAATATTTTGGGAAAATTGGCTAAGTCCCAAACATGTTTTCATACCAATCAAAATAGATAACCATAACACAATAGAACATTGTATTCATGTTTTGAAAAGATTACAACCCTTATAACTCCGATTACAAAGTTAGAAAAACTTACTACTATACTTCAAAATATAACTATCAACTATACTTTTTCTTATTTCTCTCCCTTACAATTATAATTTTCCATATTTCTCCCCCTTTGACATTAATGACAAAGGTGTCACAACAAAAAAATGTCAAAATCTGGTAGCTGCATCAAAACTTAGAAAAGAAATCACTGAAGTTGGTCTTCAACTATGCAAAGTGTTTCTTCGAACTTTCTTTTAGTGCATTAGATACACTAATTAGTGCACATAAGGCATATGCAACTAATTCCTCTACATTCAAGTCTATAGCCACAAATTTTTCATATGAGGTCTTTGCTACCAAGCATTCCTCCAACTAATTTTCTAGCAATGTTACCTATGGGAATAAGTGTTCTCTTAAGAGAGTGAATCTCTTCATAACTTTCTCTTTTTCTACTTGAGTATTCCTTATGTTGTCATGAAGTGTCTGCATTGTATGTTCAATGGTATTTAACTTCAAATTCTGCTTAAGAAAGTTGTCAGTGAGTGTCTAAAGCTCAGTTACCTTATCCTTGATTTGATCATCAAATTCTTGAAGATGGATATATGCCAAGTTGCATTTAGCATAAGCCTATTTTCCTTCTTCTATACATTGTCTCAATGCCTTAATGCATAGATTTAAAGTTTCGATATCATTCCTCATATTAGTGCACATGGTATTAAGGAGTTTGCCATCATGCTCTATTTGTGCTTGAATTGAAGCTGCATTAGAAAGTATTGAGAACTCATTATCAAAAGCTTTACACAAAATGGTTGCATGCTATTGAACATCTACAGGTGTGTCAACAAGGCTTACTATCTTTTCCATTCTATCCAAAACTAAAATTGAAGTCTTTTCAATGGACTTGACTGATTTCTTCTTCTCAAGAAGTTTACTTAAAGAAGATATGAGATTTTGCACTTCATCTTCTTCATCTAATTGAACTATTGTTGTTGTGACCACTGATGCTTGAGTAGGTGGTGTAAAGGGTGTTGTTGCTATTGCTACCAAGGGCACACTTGAAGTAGTTTCTTCAATACTAGATTCAATTTTCTTCATAGATGGTGCATCTTCTTCCTTAGGCTCCTAATCTTATTCTTCATTAGATGAGCTACTATAGTCCACAATATTGCACCAAAATTGTTGAATGGGTCCTCAATTCTATCAACTATCACATTGGTGTTATCTACCTACATTGATTCACTACCAATGGTGATATGTGGCGAATCACTAGAAATCAGTGTTGTTGCTAGTTGCTCAAAACTGTGAGGTGGAATTCTTTTTGTAGGACTTGCTTCCTCTATCTATGCACACTCCTCAGACTCCTTAGGCATAGAGCTTACCTTCTTTGCACTCCTTTCTGACAAAGGGCTTGCCTTTTCTATCTACACACTCTTCTTTGTCATAGTAGACATATATGTAACTATAGCCTTTTGAGTTTCTACATTTATTTCTTCATAATTTCCTCCCATGAGGAGAATAGATCTTCTTTTGTTTCTTAATAGAGATGATATACCTTTCAAAATTTCTATTATCTCTTCCTCATTATTTACAATCAATAGCTTTTTCACCATATTGATTCTTATTTTCTAATCTTCCTCTATAACTCTAACTTTTTCTATTTCTCAATCTATTATAAAAATCTTCAAGTATCTGTCCTCTTATACTATCAAACCTTCTATCTTTAAGAATCATATTTCTAACTATAGCATTCTCTAGCTGTCTTCTATCCATATTATTGTACAAATCATAGTATTTATTTAATTGCACAAAATTGCTCTCATTAATAATTTTCATGTTGATATTCTCTACCTTAGGTTTCCATGCTTTTCACCTGGCTAACGCCTTTGCTTCTTGATCAACTGGCTCTACTAGTCTATCACTAGTTTCTTCTTTAGATTTAGAAGAACCTATTTGCAAGGTTCTTCTCTTCTTTCTTGGACCACTTTTTGTCTACTTGACTCTCTTCTGAGGAGGGGTTCTAGTCCTTTCAAGTCTTGTAGACTTCCTGGGTGTAGGTGCATCCTCGATCTTTACTAGATTCACTAGTAGTTGTTTTTTGTGCAACTATTGAATATGGCACATTAGGTGCTTGCACACTTGACTATGCAACTGTGACCTCTTCAGTAGGTCCTACCATTGCAATGGGGGTGTAGGGGTCAATAGCTTAGATTGACCGCTAGCCTTCATTTCCATGGCTATCCCTTTCACCTCATCAAAAAATTTTCTTGTCATTCTTGATTCTTTCAAAATAGAATCAATCACCTTTTCCACCTTCTTCTTGGAGTCCTTTATTATCTTACTTGTTTTGACTTCTCTCATTTTCTTAGAATATGTCCCCCATCTAGGACATTCAGAATCAACTTCTGAGTGAAGGATTATCTATGCATACCCTTCAATCAATTCCTTACTCATTTCATAACCCATAGGTTCAATAAATTTGACTCGAGGAACTACAGCTTCCATACAAATGAAATCTATTTCAACCATAAAGCACAATTCATCCTTGTATTTTTCTACTAGCATAGGAGGTATCCTATACCTTTGCTTCATTTCTTCTTGGAAAGACTCCATTACTCTATCAATATCACTATCTTTGATTGCTTTAGGTCTTGTTATGTATGTGTGAGTGATTGTCTGCATTGCACACTCACTTTCATCCCAATTCATGATTCCAAGGAACTTCTTCGATGCGTAGAAGAATATGTGTGTCAGTAGGGATTCAAACATAAAGACTATGCTCCTAGAATTCTTGATTCTTGATATATTATCCAACAACTATGTTCGGATAATGTCACATAAATTAACATCTTCACCTTTTACTGCCAGGAATGTTGCATGAAGAAATCCTATAGGGATTGAATCTATCCTAGATCCATGATTGAATTTGTATCCCAAAATAATTTTGCAGATCTGTCTTATCCCATCATCTTGAATGTTATTAACCTTCATGTTTTTTCCATCGAAACAAGTGTTGAGATTTTTTTCAACTATCTTGCACACATTCTTAATATTTATTCGATTACTTCCTTCCTTACTCAAACCTATGACCTTGTAAATTAGGTCATTATCAATACATATGATAGAATCTCCTAGCCATAAAAGATCTTCATGTATTCAAAGTCCATTCATGATTGTCGAAGTCCATGTAGAACATATGCTTAACTAGGTTAAGTTTCTCTAGATATCCATATTTAGGTTTCAATAACAAATCATTTTTATGCATTTTCTCCAGCAATGTATCCAAGATTGTTGCATCTATAACAAACAATTTGTCTTCTTTCCCCACTTTCATTGCTATGAGATCTTCTATTTCCTGCATGGTTAGTGTTCCTATATATCCTACTATTTGCATTATTACTATCAAATTTAGGTTTCTTACAATCTACTACATAATGACCATATCCATGATAATTATGATAATAAAATTTTGAAATATGTTTGGAGGACTTACCTTTGCAATCATCTTCAATGTTTTCAGGTTCATCATATTAGGCATGAGATTCCTTTCTTTTGTTATCCATATCTTGATTAGATTCTTTAACTTTATCAGAGCGAGTAACATTATCTTTTTCTTTAGATGTATCATCTATCTTGCTTAGATCCTTATTGACTTCAGCAATATCAAATTCTTTTCTCTCAATAGATTTCTTGATGGATTGTTCAAGAAAGAATCCAAGTCTAGTCTTGTTATAAATACATCTTTGTGCACATATTTGTTCTTCAATATGTCCACTATTGGTATATAATTTCTCAAGTTGTTGTTTGGTTTGTACCAACTCACCTTTCACAATAGTGTTGTATTTCTCTAATTCTACATGCTCTAATTTGATAGATTCCAATTCAAATGTTACCTTTCTTAACTGAGATCTTAGATCTACATTTTTAGCTTTAATTTTAGAGTCACTCTTTCCTCCATTTTTCTTAAGACTCAGCTTAAGTTAAACTATCTTTAACTCATGTTTTAGGATTTCATTTTCTTTCTTCAGATCTTCAATATCATCATCATCAATTTGCTTGCTAGGCCCTTTTTGCATCAGGTCATCTATCTTGTATTTTAATTCACCAATGTAGGCTTTTGCATCTTTATATTTGTCTTTAAGAACATCTCTTTCATCTATAAGTAGATCAATCTATTAAAGAACTTCTTCAAGTGTTCGATATCCATGGGGATCTTATTCAAGTTGTTAAGCCTCTTCTGAATAACTAGGCCCTAATACCAATTGTTAGAAATAGATAATACTGAGAGGGGGGTTGAATCAGTATTTTCAATCTTTCTACCCACAACTGACTTTTATTAATTTATTTTTCACATGCATAAAAGAGAGAACCAATAGTGCATAATAAAATAAACAACCATACAAGAGGAGAACTCATAATACCATATTTTCTTAACTAGGTAAACCCTAGCCAAGGGAAAACCCTGATGGGGATGAAACCCACAAGATGATTGACTATATAAAGTATATGGTTAAGGATATTGACCTTGTTAGGAGTCTATGAAGCATGTATAGTGTCTTGAGTCCCTATTAGGAGACTAGGCCTTGTTAGAAGCCTCAACCCTATTAGGAGTTGCTTCAACTCTGTTGGCAGTTGGTAGATCAAATACAAATGTGTGCAAGAAGAGCCCACTACCCTAACATGAAACTATACAATAAGTTCTTCAGGAGAATAGATAGACATATAATACTGAGATGCTTGTTGTACTTCGAAAATCTTTTAATTATTAATTCTTCATAAAGAATGACTGCACACAAATTAATTCACATCATATCTCGCATAGTATTTCTTTGCATCACAACTCATAACATCACATTCACTTGTTACTCACATTTCACAAGATCATATCAACTTCGCAATTGTAGATTACACTTCATCACCAAATTGCTACTAACTAACTTCACAAATGAAGTGCTTTACTTATAAAAAATATATTGGTAAACTCTTCCTTTAGTCATCTCAGATAAAATCCTTAGAGTTGGCTCACCAAGAAATAATAATTAAAATAATTAATTAGGTCGTTTAACACATTTTGTCAATATGCTCTATTCTACGTTGTAACATCATCGCATCAGTAATTCCTTCATAACTTAAACTCAGTTGGTTGTATGGACATGCACACTAGTATAAATCATTAGTATGATGTCATGTATCTCTAGTTGACTGCATAAGAGAATATTCTAAGGGAATATTCCCCTATTAATAAATCTGTCATGCTACTCTAATGTTGTCTAATACTTAGAAAATTTTCCTTCACAAATAAACATGCCAAAATTGCAAAACAAATATGTTGCCATAAATGATAACCATATAACTTACCTTTTCTAATTGATTGGTCATATTGCCAACAATATTATCACAATAAGGTACCATGGGTTCTATGATTTCCTCCTTCATACCTTTGAGTAGTTGTTTGATCTATACCACATTTGTACAATTTTTTGCAACAGTCACATATTCAGCTTCAGCAATAGATTGAGATATGCAATTTTTTTTCTTGTTGGTCTGAGTGACCACTCTCTTTCCTAAGAAAAATGCTCCACCACTTTTTCTCTTTCTACTATCAATGTTTCTAACCCAATCAGCATTAGTGTAGGCTAGGCTCCCAATTCAATTTTTTCATTTTTCTTGTAGTATAGACCATAGTCTTTTGTTCCTTTCAGATGTCTCATAATTCTCTTAAAAATCATCAAATGATTCTCTTTAGGATTTTTAGAGAATATTACAATAATCCCAACAAATAATGCAATGTCGGGTCTATTATGTACTACATATTGGAATTTGCTAATCATAGACCTGTACAATTTTTTATTCACATAGGCAGAATCATCATTCTTTGACAACTTGTATCCTATCACCATAGGTGTGCTAACTAGTTTTGAATCTTCCAATCCAAAAAATTTCAATATTTTCTTCACATACTAAAGCTAAGTGATGTATATACCATACTTTATCTGATATACTTGTAAACCAACAAAGAACTTTATCTCTCCAAACATAGACATCTCAAATTCTTTCTTCATTTCATTTGCAAATGTATTATATAATGTATCTTGACCTCTAAATATGATATCATCCATAGAACTTTCAGCTAGTAAAATAAATTTACCTCCTTCAGTCTTCAAGTACAAATTGTTGTTATCATCAGTCTTCTCAAAACCAATCTTCACAAGATAATTGTGAAGCCTTTCATACCATGCTCTTGGGGCTTGCTTTAAACCATACAAATATTTGTGTAGTCTACATACCATGTTCTTGTTGTTATCATCAACAAATCCTTTGTTTGTTCTATATAAACCTCTTCTTCTAATATGTCATTCAAAAATGTTGACTTCACATCCATTTGATAAACTTTGAAACCTTTGTATCAAGTGTAAGAAAGTAGAGTTCATACTCCTTCCAATCTTGCAACAAGGGAAAGTGTTTCTCCATAGTCTATTCCTTCTTCTTGTTCATACCCATTGCAAACTAATCTTGTCATATTCCTTGTGACTTCACCATTCTCATCTAACTTGGTTTTTTACACCCACTTGATTCCAATCACATTCTTGTCCTCTGGTCTAGGAACTAGAGTCCATGTCTTGTTCTTTTCAACCTACCCAATCTATTCTTTCATGGCTTTACTCTAGTCCTCATTTTATAAGGTATCTTTCACTCTCTTAGGTTCATGCATTCTCAACAAACATATATAACTTCTTAGCTTGTTCCTTATCATTGGTATAGCATCTTTATTTCCAATAATTTGTTTAGAAGGGTGATGTCTTTTGACACATTTTGACAATCTTGGTTATGCTCTTCTTTCTTCAATAAACCTATCAAGCTCTAAATCATTATAAACTTCTCTATCTGGTAGATCAATATCTCTTTCATGTACACTTCTCTTAGAATCATAATGTGCCTCAGTTTTTGTCTACAACTTGGCTCCTGACTATAACTCGGTTCCTAAATGCAACTCAACATTCAGTGTATGTGACTCAGCAATCACTAAAAATTTTTGTTAATTTGCATCTTGGTTTATAGCATCTTCATCACTAGGCATACTTTCATAAAAGTATACAAATTATTTTTACTCTTCAGGTTCCTTCATAGTTTTAGCTTCATGTACCTCTATATATACATCAAAATTCACATTTGCACTTTCCATAACTTTGTTAGTGTTAGTATTTAAACACTTATAAGCTTTACTTCTTATGGAATAGCCAAGGAAATACCTTCTTGACTTTTAGCATCTAATTTACCATTCCTGGAATCCTTAAGAATGTAGCACTTGCTTCCAAATACCTTAAAATATTTTACATCCGGTGAGTATCCATACTATAGTTCAAAAGGTGTTGAATAAGTACCTTTCTTGACTTGCACATAATTCAAGGTATAGACAATTGTACTTACAACCTCTCTCTAGTATTTCAAAGCAACATTCTTCTACAGTCCATTACAGATTTCTTCCTCCTTTCAAAAATCCCATTTTGTGGAGGGGTCCTAGGTGCAGAAGTCTATCTTTTGATTCCTCTATCATTATAGAACATCTCAAACTCATTTGATGTAAATTCTCCACCTCTAT
Source organism: Cupressus sempervirens (assembly GCA_028749045.1). Classification (NCBI taxonomy): domain Eukaryota; kingdom Viridiplantae; phylum Streptophyta; class Pinopsida; order Cupressales; family Cupressaceae; genus Cupressus; species Cupressus sempervirens. Next base: position 673,971,934 of record CM053784.1, on the reverse strand, counting down.
CAGATCTCAAACATTTCAACCTTCTATTTGTCTCCTTTTCAACTCTATATAAGTACCACTTAAGCATTTGGAAAGGATCATATTTATGTTTTAGAAACATAACTGCCATCATCCTCGAATAATCATCAACAAAGGATAATGTTCTTGTCACCTTTGTAGCTATTCACATCAATTGGTCCACACAAATCAGTATGAACAATCTCCAAAATTTCTTTAGAGGTGTGAATCTTACTTTTAAAACTAGATTTTTTCATTTTGCCTAACTGAAATTGTTTACATATCATATTGTTAGGTTTATTCAATTTAGGCAAACCTCTGACTCTTTTCATGTTACTGATACTAACTAAGCTATCAAAGTTAACATGACATAACCTCTTGTGCCATAACCACACATAATCAAATTCTACAACAAGATAAGTAGCATCATTCATATCAAGATAAAATAGATTACCTCTAGTCTGATCACCTTTCCCAATTAATTTCTCATCAGTGTCATAGATCTTAGCTATCTTGTTCTCAGACTCAACTTTGCAACCTAGACTATTCAATTGTGATAACTCAACAAATTATAGTTAAGTCTTTCAACATAATAAGAATTGTCATACATGATCTTTTCTAAGAGTTTGATAGATATGTTTCCTTTTATTAGACAAGATGCATTGTTACCAAACCTTACACTATTTCCATCATAATAATCAAGGGTAATGAACTTACTTTTATCTCCAGTCATGTGATGTGAACACTCACTATCAATGATCTATCTGTCACTCTTGTTCACATAAGATACTAATGCAGTTGTCTCATCCTCATCAGAATCATCCTTCATTGCAACATACACCACTTCATCATCATGGTCATCAGATCCATGTTTGGTTTCCTCTTCTACAATGTAGCAAGACTTCATGCCTTTGTCTTTGTAATCTTTGTTGTCCTCATCTCTTTTACTTTTGTATTTTTCTCCACTTCTATTGTTCTTCTTCTCTAGACATCTAGCAGCAATATGACCAACCTCATTTCAATTAAAACACATCATAGGTAGCTTACCTTTGAATTTTTATTTGCCTCTATGCAATCTCCTTGCTAGTAGTGCTTCAAGTTGTTCTACATCCTCCTTATTTGTATCAATGTCACTAGAAACACACTTAACCTTTTTCTTTTTCTCTTTGGGTTCCTTTAATGAAAGTTTAGCTTTGAAAGTAGATTTAACAATCTTAGATTTGAAGCTATCATAATTAGAGAGTTCAAAGGTAGTGATCCTACCTACCAAACCTTCAAGAGATAGATTAGTATTAGGTATACATCTTAGTTCTTGTATGGTAGAGAGTCTAATAGCATAGATTGGCAATAGTTTCCTCAATACTTTGCTCAATATAGTATCATCATCAATGATACCATTAGCTCCTCTTATAGCATTAAAAACATCTTTTATTTTAGAGCAATGTTGAACAATGTGACCTAGTTAAAAATTTCAATCACCCTATTAGGAGTGAGCCTTGTTAGAGGAATTTAGAAAATTCCATTTTAATGTCACCTAGTTAAAGGATTTACAAATGATTGTTAGGTCAACCTTGATCCAAAGGATTTAATCTAGACTGATACAATGATTAGAAAGTAACATTAAGGCTTGATCTAATAAAAAATTACAACTCACTTATAGATTATAGATCTTTGCTTCGATCCTCCATTCTACTTGACATTTACACACTTCAGCTCTGATAGCTTGTTCACCCTTCAAACATACATACTCTTAAACCTTCTTGATTTGCATGCTAACTAAAGTTTCTTTTTTTCATCTACTAAATGAAGTAGTACCCTAGACTCCTTGTCTTAGGTTCTCATACACTATGACTTTTTCTTCTAACTAGCTATCTCTATAACTAGAGAATTAAGATCTTTTTTTGCCTAACCAGAATTGTCCAGTTTAGGGTTAGGTAGGATACAATGAATCTACCCACTTTTTCATTTTGGATCCTCTAGAAAATTCTTCTACAATCTTTCTTTAATTCACCTCAAAATGGCTTACCTTGAATTTTGTGTCACCAACTCATCAGAGTTATCTTCGACATGCTTCACACAATTCAAGAAAATAAAATAGTTAGCTCAGATTCATCAAATATTTGATTTAACACATTTACTGGCACTTGGCATAAAAATGTTGTCACTCAACATCTATACTATTGCTTCACTCATCCAACACTAGTTCACTCAAAAAATATTAAAGTTTACTAATGCTTAGCACCAACTAGGCTTTACTTGGCATATACTAACAATCACTCAGCTTGTACTATTTTCTTCTCATCTTGCATTGATTTCTCGGTAAGGCTTGGTAGACACTTTTCATACTTGATCTTCTTCCAGTCTTAACTTGAGTAATCTTTCATTTCAAACTTTAAGTAGAAAATCAATACATTATAGTATCAAGTCTTACTTGGTCTTAGTGCTTCTTTTACATACCAAAGAACTCAACCTTTCTCTAGGTGTTATTATTATCTCCACTTTTTAAATCCTCTTCATCAATCAACTAAATGATAGCTTTCAGACCAAAAAAGAAATTGTCTCACTAGCAGGTAGCAGGTTTGACATCATTGACAAAATAATGATTGTCCCATTATAGGTTCTTCACTTCAAAATAATCTCATATCAACATAGACTCAATCTAATGATAGTAGCTCCAAAGACCCTGATGATCAAGATGGATAAAGTGAGGCTCTTGAAGCAAACATCATTGATGATTGAGATTATGAGATCCTTCTACATTAAGAGGGATTATAACACTTCTTATAAGGCAACACTGGAGCTTAGAAGATTGATACTCAGAGGGAGTCTAAAATTACATGTTTGTGACTGCATGATGTTGTTGTGCCTACTCCTATGTGTATTATTAGGAAGTGGTGACTTATCACTAGAAAATTAGAAAATTGACATCAAATTCAGAGTGAGTTTGATAGGCATCCTTGGGTTAGCACAGCTTCTGAGGAAGCAATTACAGGACCTGACTTCCTGGGGTCAAAGTTCATAGGGAGAATTTTGAGGTGCAATCCTTTGTAAATGATATATTCTCTATGAGGAGAAGTTCTAAGTAAAATTTATTGTAATGTATTCTTCTCTATGAGATAAAATTGAGGTGAAAGCCTTTGTACCACTTTCTGACTTGGTTCGTGGTGGTTACTAGTTCACATATTATATGTAATGAAAGGTGAAGATCTTTCATTGACATATATAAATAGAAGGTAACCCATTATAAGGTGATGATCTTATAAATGGTAGACTTATTATCATGACAGACTTCATTAAGTTGTTGTCCCAATGTGTTAGAAGTCATGATAACAAATGTATCAACCAGAAGGTAACCATTGTAAGGTGACAAATTTATAAATAGTTGATATATCTTCTAACACCAAAACATGTTGGAAAAAGTGCTATCATGGTTCTTCGAGCCAAATTTTTCTAGACACCTTAATAACCAACTTATTGTGGTTCTACAGAATGGATTTTGTTGGACATCTTGATAATCAACTCATCATGATTCTTTGGGCTGGATTTTGCTGGAAACCATGAAAATCAATTGTTGTTGTTCTTTAGGCCTGATCTTGCCAAACACCATAACTTAAATCTATCATAGACCACACTTAAAGTGGTGTTCAAATCTTGTATTATAATTACTTTAATTTTTAATTTTTTTCTAAAGAGGGAATGTTGAGAATTTCAGCCTTATATTGAATTGAATATCATACTGAGATGATATCTCTTCATATAATTGAGAACATAATGTGTTCTACAATTCCTCCCTAGCTAAGAGGGGGTGTTAAAGTTGTAGCTTCAGTCATATTGATTCGATACACATTATTGTTATTGGTAAATCATCATTTTCTATATATACATACTTGTGTAATAATAATATATATTATAGTATATAATATATAATACATATATACATTATACATATATTGTATTATATATATTCTTATATATATTATACAAATTATTATTATTAAATATATTAATTAAATGATGATTAAACCTTAGAGACATGTATCTTCATTAGACATGTCTCCTCCTCTCATATTTATATGATATCCAGATTTGCATTTGGAACACACCCATAATAATGGTAGCATTATTACATTTGCAAAAAATGATCCTAAATATTTTAACGAGGTCTAGATGATATTTTGGTGAAATACTCTAACAAGGTCACATTAACAATGTGTGTGTAAACTTTAACAAGGTTGGCTCCTAGCAGAGCTCACTTTAGAAGAATGATTTTTTTGTGTTGTGGTCCCAAGTGGTTTTTCCCTTCACAGGGTTTCCATGTTAACTTCATGGTGTTAATTGTGTGAATGTGTTGCAAGTTATTATATATGTTTTTATATTTTATTGCAACTCGGTAATAACTAAGATATCACTAGGTAATAACTAGAATTCTACTATCAGTCGGTAATGCAAAGAACAATTTGTTGACAGCTTGGAATGATGTGAATGAATGTGTTAAGTATTAAGGTGGATGACTACATCGAGTGATTGAAGTTAGTATTTATGATGTTTAGATGGTACTGAAATGTTTGAAGGGACTATATGATAACTATAAATAATTGATTCAACCCCCCTCTTTGTTATCTAACCATTTGGTATTAGAGCTAAGTGGTTGGAGAAATAAATTTAATGGAACTTGAGATAAAGATCAAAGATGTGTAAGAGAGAGGTACCAAATCTAAACAAGGATAACTTTTCATCATGGCAAGACCAAATAAAGTTGCATCTTTTTGGTATTGGAGATAATGTCACACATTGGTTAGAGAATGAATTTACTACACCAGTTGGTCCCCTAACTGTGGAGAAAATGAATGAGAAGAGAACCATAACATTATAATGATTGAGATTGCATCTTCTCATAATGATGTTGAATTTCATCATATCAAGAACTGTGCAAATAAAAAGAAAATGTGGGATAAATTGAAGCTAGTACTGGAGGAGATGATAATGTAAGAAGAGAAAATTTTGAAAGCTTGGGAGGTAGTTATGATGATATGAGAATGAAAGAAGGTGAAAATGTTTCTCAATATGTGAAGCAAATAAACTATTATGTAAGTGCAATCAAAGCTATTGAAGAAGCTATAGCTGATTTTAGAATTATAAGTAAAGTTCTTAGAACTCTTCTACAGGTTTATGCTATCAAAGTTTATGCTATTCAAGAAGTTAGAGCTATGCCTAGAAATGATCTAACACTTAATGGTCTAGTTGGTTGAATGATTACATTTGAGTTGAGCAATTATGATGACAGTATGGTTACAATTGGAAATGCTTTTAAGTCTTCATTAGCCATCATCATTTCAAAGAAAGAGAAGAAAACCAAATAAGAAAGTGAGTCTGAGATTGAAGATGATGTGGTTGAGATTGAAGCATTGCTTGCAAGAAGGTTATCAAGAGGTAAATGAAAATACAAAGGTAAACTACCATTGATCTATTTCAAATGTAATGAGGGTTGTCACTTTTATGCTAAATGTCCTAACCAAAGTAAGTATGGTATAAATGATAGAAATGACAAGAAATATTTCAAGTATAGGAAGAACAAATATTACAAAGACAAAGGCAAGAAGTCATGTTATATTGTTGTAGAAGAGCACACCAAGACAAGTTATGATGATGACAAGGAAGTAGTTGAAATGGTTTATTCATAATCAAGGAAGATCCAAGTGGTGAAAGCTATGAGAATAAAATTGATCTCATTTCATATGTTACTAAGAATGATTCATGGATTATTCATACTAGTTGTTCACATCACATGATTGGTGATCTAAGTAATTTTGATAAATTTGAAGACATTGATGATGGTGGAACTGTTAAGTTTGGTAGTGATGTTTCATACTCGATGGAAGGTAAAGGATCACTAATGTTGAATGATAAGATCAGATTTGATGATGCATATTGGGTTCAAGGACTTAAATATAATCTTTTAAGTGTTTCTTAGTTGAATAATTTAGGTCACAAGCTAGAATTTAAGAAAAGGAAGGTCAAGATCTTTGATGATGAAGGTGATCTGATTGGAACAGGAATACAAACAAAAGGTAAATTATTCTACCTTGATCCTATAGTTGAGACATGTTTATTTTTTAAAATTGAAGATGTATGGTTATGGCATAAAAGGTTGTGTCATGTAAACTTTGAGAATATGGTGAAAATTAGAAAAAAGAAAAAAATAAGAGGCTTACTAAATCTACAAAAACTTGAGAATGTTATGTGCAAGGAATGTCAGCTCGATAAGATGATAATGTCTAGTTTTTCTAGCAAGTCACACATTTTAAATGATATTTTGGAATTGGTGTATAGTGATTTATGTAGTACAATTGGTGTTGATAGTTACTATGGTGATAGATACTTCATATTGGTTGTGGGTGATTATTCAAGGATGGTGATTGTAATGTTCATGAAAGTGAAATCACATTCTTTTGATATGTTCAAACGGTATAAATATAGAATTGAAAAGGAAACTGGTAAATCATTGAAATGTTTAAGATCTGATAGAGGTGGTGATTTTATGTCTATTGAATTCACTAACTTTTGTGTGAGAATGGTATCAAAAGATGTTTATCTATATCAAGGACACCACAATAGAATGAAATTGTTGAAAGGAGAAATAGATTTATCATGGATTGTGCAAGGACTTTAATTATTGAGAAGGAGGTCTCTCAGATATTCAAGAGAGAAGTTTTCAATACTATTGTTTATACTCTCAACTAAGTTCAATTGAAGAAAGGAACAAACAAGACACCCTATAAACTATGGTATAGTCATACTGTTGGAAATATAAGGTAGGCAAGGTTACTAAGAGGGGAGAGGTGAATTAGAAACCAATAACACTTTATCTTACTAGATTGATTAATCCTTCATATAATATATTGATCTAATTGCATGCATGAAAGAATGAAAGCAATAAACATTCATAATATTTTGACACAAGAAATGATGACCCAAAAACCTTCCAATTAGAAATTAAAATTGGGGTGGAATAATACCCACAAGCTTTATACTGTAGTATAAAGTTAACCTATTAAGGCTTACAATTGATTACTTCTAGTGATCTACCCTATTAGGAGAAATAAGGACTGTGAGGTCCACTTTGTTAAAGGATTTACAAACATACAATGAATTATGCACTACATTAGGAGATTTAGTAAAAGACTATTAAGTCTACCCTATTAAAGGATTTGATTGGTGCACCTGTTAGGATGAACCAATGGTTGATCTCTAATCTGCAACTCTTATTTTCTGGTTGAGATTCCTTGTATTGCAATGATCACCTGGCTATGATAGATAAGTCTCTACTATCCCTTATACTACTTGTAACCTTCTTTAATTTTCACTCCTACTTTTCATATACTTCTTCAAATTCTTATTTGGATATGATACAATGCATTACATATATACCAATCCAAATCACAACTTACTACAGTCGGCTAAAATGCCAATTTCATCATAATTTACAAAGTCATCCCAACTATTGTAACTAGGGTTCTAAAGAAAAACTTGGTGACATTGTGATACTCAGAAAACATTTTCAACACTTGTAAATCTTTGGCCGATAGTTTTGTACATGGTGTGAATGCATATTCATGAAACCTTAGTGTAGGATGCAAATGGACTAATGATGAATTAAACTAAACCCAAGATATTATCATTAGAATGTAATCTCTACAAACGTCTCATGTTTCCCTAACTACAACTGCTAAAATAGCTCTCAGACCAGCATATTAGTGACAGTTTTAGAATGGGAGAATGCTGGAAAAATGAATATGCAATGAACTAACAAGTGATAAATGATGCTAAATAACACAAAATAATGCTAAAATGTTATGAAAATGCTACAATAAGAATGCTAGATGATGAATCAAAATGTGCCTATAGTGCAAATGCCTAAGACTTGGGTCCCTTTGCTCTTGAATTCTCCTTCTATTTATAGAATTTTAGAAGGGGTTGGGGTAAGAATTTGAGTTTTACCTTCTCATTTGGTGGGTGGAAATGAAATTGAAAAGGAGCTCAAAAGTCTTGATTGGAGGCTCAATGTGATTTTCATGTCAACAAAAATGTCTCATGAGAGACAAGAGAAGGATCTCAAAAGTCATGATTTGTGGCTATATAAGGCTTTATTTCAGCAAAAATGTCTCATGAGAGACAAGAGAAGGAGCCCAAAAGTCATGATTTGTGGCTAAATATGACTTTTATTTTCAACAAAGTATATGACTTTTATTTTCAACAAAAATGCCTCATGAGAGACAAGAGAAGGAGCCCAAAAGTCATGATTTGTGGCTAAATATGACTTTTATTTTCAACAAAAATGTCTCATGAGAGACAAGAGGAGCCCAAAAGTCATGATTTATGGCTAAATTTGGATTTCTTTTAATTCTTTATATAAAAGGAGGATTTTTATTTTGTGAGAATAAATGGATTTATTGGCTTAATAAAAGTTCTATTTATTCTCAAACATTTGTCTTTTCCCTCTCTTTTTTTTGAATTTCATTTTATGATTTTGAATTGCTTCTCTCCTCTTTTGAAGTTGATTTAGGTCTTATTAATTTGATAGATGATTTTTTGTTTAATTTGAGCTAATTGATCAGAATTACGTGATTTATGTTTTTGCCAATTTTTGGGTGTCTACAAATGCCCCTCTTTGAGCTAATATGCGAAGCATATTAGTTCAAAGACTATCTTGATTTTCTGATTTTAGGTTAAATGCTAATGATTGGATGTATGTTCGTTGATGTTTGATTGTTGATAATTTGATGATTTGGTTGTCACTAACTTGATGTTTTGATTTCCATTTATTTGGTGATTGGATTGTTGTTGATTTGATGATTTGATTGTTGTTGATTTGATGATTTGATTGCAATATTGATTTGGTGTTGCAATAGTTTTGTTTGGATGCCTTGATTTTGGTAGGCTTGATGTTTGAAAATTTTTGGTTGGGGTAGGATGTTTTTGATGTTTTAGAAAATTTGGATGCCTCAGCTTGAATGCCCCTAGTTTGATATGGATATACTGCCCCCTCATAAATGAAATTGGAAAAATGTATGTGCAAAATAGGGACGATCCAATTTGATTTCTAAAATTGTTGATGAGAATTGTTGGTAGGGAATGTCGAGTCACAAAGTGATGGGTAGAATCAATCAAGTAATGTTGATACATAGAAAAAGTGCCCCCCTCAGGATACAGAGTAGGGAAAACTAACATGTCCATCTCAGGATACAGAGTAGGACAAATAACTGGTTCAAGATAGAACCATTAGCTGGATAGCTAGATGTTGAGATTTGATTGATGTAGGATGATCACTTGTGATGAAAAATTGATGTCAGTGTTCAATGTTTGATTGGTCGAGATGAGGTGAGTGCCTCCTAGTGATAAGGGGTCTTCAAATCAGACACAAATAGATGATGTAGGTGTTATGACACAAGGTTGATTTGTGGAGCTTCATTTTATTGGCATAGCATGTATGTCATTTATGATGAGGACCCTTTTTTGGTGAGACCTTTTGATGCTGATGATTCAATCTTTTTAATATATGAGACATTTGAGCTTTTTTGATGTTTGGACTTGTGCACTTGAGATATCATGGACTTATGTATGCATGTGATGGTCTGACGTGATAATCATGGTAGCAGTGGATGCAGATGTGTGTATATATATGTGAATGATTAATGTAGATGGATCATGAGGTAGAATAGATGGTATGTTACTGATGATCTAATGAAAATGTGAGTTGATAATATGACATGACACGAAATGTGGTAAGATAGAATGTGAAAATGAAAGGAGATGGAGAATGGGAAAAGATGATGCAGCGAATCAAAGGAGATGAAATATGGTGAAATAAGATTATTTGAGATTCAAAAGCTGCATAAGGTACCAGATGATGTTGGGCAATTTGATAATGACTAGAATGGTTTGAGATGTGAAAGCCATATAATGTAATGAGTGAAATGAGAAGGTGAATGCATGAAGTGTAATGCTAGTGTGGATATTGTGAAGAGACAAAATCTATGAGAGTGGAGTTCTAGGAGCTCATCATGATGTTGATGTTGATGTTATTGTCCAGTTTTTGATAACCAGTCATGAAGTTGTGAACTAACATTCATGAATAGTATCATGATTTATGTTCCAACCATTTGTGTGCAAAGGAACCCAAGATGAATATGTAGACTAAATGAATGCAACTAACTGTCACTTTGTTTTTTTAAAGAGATGAAAACTAACTATCCTCATAGAGCACGTAATAAAACAAAAATGACAAAGTACAACCACCATTAGCTCAGCTATAGTGATATGAATACTATGTCACACCAATAAGTACTAGCAAAGATGAACAATGTACAAGAAAGCATGGCAACCATTAAGAACTAGAAGCTATAGCCACAAAATAATAAAAATAGGCACGCAAATAGTCACATGTTAGTGAAAAGATCTCACTAAAATATTATACAAAATTGGTCGATGTACACATGGCACTCCATACGAGAGGAGGCACTTATAAGTGGACACCAACAATGTGTGAAACCAAAGGATCACTGAAGCTAAAGAGTGAAAACCAAAAAAAAAGATCATGACTTTATCCCGGTACCTCTAGTCAAGTACATCATCGAGGTACTAAAAGCACATGGTATCATAAGAAATCATTATTTACAGACCAAGCGTGCTTCCAATTGTGCTAAATAATATCAAGTTTGTTCAGTTCTGCCAGGGGGCAACTAATGTTGGTTGTAATGCATTATCATGTGTATTTTTGGTATTTTTTAAATATATTTGGATGTTTTTGTGGTTTTATCAAATATTTAAATGTTTTTGAGATTTTTGAGATATTTGAATGTTTTTGTGGTTTTATCAAATATTTAAATGTTTTTGGGATTTTTGGCAGATATTTGAATATTTTTGTGTTTTTGTAATAAATATTAGAATCGTTTGACTCTTGTAAAAGTGGGAACAATATAATTTGTAGAGTGAGGATAACCATGATTGGTAGGAAAGAATGCCTATGTGTATATTAAGAACCATTACAGATAAGAATAAAGCCAATGTGGGGATGTTTTTCTAGGTGTGTGATGAAACAGACATTCTCGAGGCTTATGAAAAAGGCGTTTGGGCCAAAAAAGTCATTTGAGGGGCCGAAAATGGCATTTTGGGCCTAAAAAGGTGCTTGGGGGTCCAAAAGGACACGTTGGGCCTTGAAAAAGGCATTTGAGGGGCCTAAAAAGGCACTGTGGGCCTAAAAAGGTGCTAGAGGGGTCCAAAAAGGATGCATGGGCCTTGAAAAAGGCACTAGAGGGGCCTAAAAAAGGTGCTTTGGGCCTAAAAAGGCACTTTGGGGTCCAAAAGGACACTTTGGGCCTTCAAAAAGGCATCTGAGGGGCCAAAAAAGGCACTAGAGGGGTCCAAAAGGATGCTTTGGGCCTTGAAAAAGGTGTTATAGGGGCCTAAAAAGGCATTTTGTACCTTGAAAAAGGTCTTTGAGGGGCCTAAAAAGGCGTTGTAGCCTAAAAAGGCACTTTGGGGTCCAAAAGGACAATTTGGGCCTTGAAAAAGGTGCTATAAGGGCCTAAAAATGTGCTTGTACCTTGAAAAAGGTATTTGAGGGGCCAAAAAAGGCACTTGAGGGGCCTAAAAAGGATAGTGGGGCCTTAAAAAAGTATTGAAGGCCTAAAAAGGTGCTAAAAGAGGGAGCCAAGCTCTCATGCTTATGCCTACTTATTCTATACCCCCAACTGTATGAGGATGAAAGAGTCTAACAGATATCTGGGCTTTTAAGATAGCATTGACATATTTGTTGAAGGGGGGTATAAACTAATCGTGGCCACTACAACTTAAATAAGACTAATGATTTGTGGGGAATTGTTGCTCTTAACAAGAGGAGGGAAACAGATCTAGCACCTCTTGTGCTATCTGAGTTGTGCTAGATTTTCCAAAGTCCTATGAGATGTTTTAGGACATTACCACGCTACTTCTTAATATTAACAAGGCAGGTGGGGTTCAAATATTTGATGTCCTATTATATAGCCAAATTGAGAAATTGACAAGAATTTGGGGTGTTGTTGATAAGAATTTCCCCCGTTTCGAATGCTTTGGGCAAGTGGTGAACTTTTTTACTATTTTTAGATGATTTTTGAATTTTTTATTTTTTTTTTATATTTTTTGGACAATTTTTTAATTTTTTTGATATTTTTGGGACAGTTTTTGAAATTGTTTTTATATTTTTGGGACAGTTTTTGAATTTTTTTTATATTTTTGGACAATTTTTGAATTTTTTTGATATTTTTTTGGATGAGTTTTGGGTTTGGGGGGTGAAACAGAGGATATGAGTGAGATTTGGTGGAATACGGGGGTAACTAGGACCACGTGAAGTACCTAAAGAGGCAATGAAGGAGTTTATGACACCAAATGGATTAACCGAGGGCTAAAATAAAGATTGGAGATTATTGGGCAAGGTGAATGGCACAGATGTGCATTGATATTTCTGCAATTCATGTTTATGGTATTTCAATGCATAATCAAACTCCCTGTGTTGCTAAATTTGTTGTCCTCCCTGTTGTTGCTATCATGCCAGCAGTTTCCATTGTTGTGTACCTTCCATCGGGGAAAAGGGCTTTGATTTGCTCTTGTTATTGTTATTATTATTGTCGTTACAAGCTTTGTTTCCCTTAATTTACTATTGCTACCATATTGGTTATTTTGTTGCTATGAATCCACATCTGATGCCAAAAGACTCTAGAACTGTAACCCACAAATGTTTCTCAATTGGGTATATGTGAAATTAATTCTAGATTGAATACCAACCTGACAGACTACACTAGCCTAGGCTATGAGCTTCTCAACCCTAGACAAACAAATAATGTATTTCCAAATACCTCCACATAATTCAACTGCAAATGTCATCTCTTTCTTGTATTCCTATCTTCTGTTAATTGCAATGGAAAGCCTCAAAGAGCCAAAATTTTGTCTCAAAGACGGAGAATCAACCATTCAACTGCAGCCCCTTTTTTAGTATTAAAGGCTTTGTGTTGTCTAGGGAAGTCCAAAAGTGCTATCTCTCACCCCTTTTCAAACTAAAAGTGGCGTTCTCACTTCTTTTGTACCATTTTTTTTTTTTTTATTGATGTTTTTCTCAAAGCTTTTAGACATAAAACCGTTTGAGATGGATGTTATTGATAGGTTCTGCTAATTCTGTACCATCACAATCTGAAAGTTGGTAAGTACTAATCCCAAAGGATTTTGTGATTAGGTAAGGACCGATCCAGTTGGCCTCCCATTTTCCTTTCTTTTCCCTTGCTACTTGGTTCTTAGGATTTTCTCTGAGCACTAGGTCACCAACCTGAAAGACACGAGGTTTGACCTTTTTGTTATAATGCCTTGATAATCTATTCTGATACACTTTAAGATGTTCATGTGTTGTACGTTGATGTTATTCCAGCAACTCTAGTTGTTCTAGATAGGCCACTCTGCAATCTTCATCTGATAGGACGTGTTGAAGAGTAACTCTCAAGGATGGGATCTCAACCTCCAACGGGAGAATAGCTTCACAACCATAAACCAAAAAGAAGGGTGTTGCACCTGTAGGCATCCTAACACTCATCCTGTAGGCCCAAAGGGTGGGGTTCAACTATAAATTCCAATCCCTACTAGTATCATTGACAGTTCTTTTGAGGATGTTGATGATGGTTTTGTTGGTAGCCTCTACTTGGCCATTGCCTTGGGGATAATAAATTGATGAAGAATGGTGTATAATGTGAAATTTTTCACATAATTCATCAATTATTTGGTTTTTGAAATACAAGGCATTATCTGTGAGAATTGCATGAGGTATGCCAAACCGACAAATGATATGGTTGAGAATAAAAGAGGAGATCTATTTTCCCGTAGAGTTGGCAAGTGGCACCACTTCGACCCACTTGGTGAAGTATTTGGTGGTGGTGATAATCCATTTATGCCCAATAGAGGAGGGTCGATGGATGGCTCCAATAAAATCAAAACCCCACTAGTAAAAGGGCCATGGCGTGGCCAAAGGATTTAGCTCTTAGGCTCATGCGTGAACAAGGTTACCATAGATTCAACATTTTTTGCAAGTTTATACAAAATCAATAGAATCCTTCTTTGCTAAAGTGAAACCACTGGAGTGTGACCTAAAAATTCCTACATGGACTTCTTACAGAGCGACTCTAGACTCATCTTTTCAAGACACCTAAATAAAGTATCGTCAAGACCTTTCCTATATAGTGTATCAGCCACCAAGGTGTAGCGGGAGGCATGGCGAATGAAATTTCATTTTTGGTTACGTGAGAGGTTAGATGGAATGATGGTATCATGGAGGTAAGTGATAATGGGACCATACCAATGGGAAACAAGGGTGTTTAAATTGGCAAATGATAAGGGAATCGGGTTGAGTAAACACAGGTTGAACCACCTCTTCCACTAGGAACTCATATTGCTCGTGTTGTTTTGGGAGCTGAAGTAAGGAGGCCAAGGTGGCCATAGCATCTGCTGCTTTGTTCCTTTTTGTAGGAATTTGTTCAAAAGTTATGTGAACAAAACATGCCTTGAGTGTATCAACTATATGTTTATAAGGCAACAATTTTTCATCTTTTGTCTGATAAGTATCAGTAACTTGATTGATGATTAACTGAGAGTCTCCATAAACTTCTATGGCTATCAATTTCCATTCCAAAGCCAACTTGAGACCCAAGACCAAAGCTTCATATTCATCCATGTTGTTGGTGCAAGGGAAGATCAGTTTGTAAGATTTAGGGATGGTAACACCAAGTGGTGTAATGAAAAAAATTCTAGCACCTGACCCACGGTATGTGTAGGAACCATCAAAATAAAATTTCCATGTTACTAGCTCTATCTGAAGGATGTACATATCAGGGAAGTCAACTAAGATAGGATTGGAACATTCTATAGGCGCATCTGCCAATTGATCAGCAATGGCTTGTCCTTTTATTGCCTTCCTATCTACATACTCAATATCAAATTCACTTAGGATTATCACCCATTTGGCCAATCTACCTGTTAATATTGTCTTGCTAAGAAGGTATTTGAGAGGATCAATGTTGGAGATAAGCTTGACCCTATGTTAGAAGATAATAATGTAGTTTTTGGGAAGCAAAAACTATGGCTAGGCAAGCCTTTTCAATGAAAGAGTAATTAAGTTCATAGTTGACCAAGGTGCAATTGATGTAGTAAATGGATCATTCTTTTCTTTGATAATTTTCTTGTGCTAGGAGGGCTCCAATTGACTTATCCGTTATAGAAATATACAATAGTAATGGTTTGTGTGATACCAAAGATACCAACACAGGCGGATTCATCAAATAGGTTTTAAGTATGTCAAAAGCCTTCTGACATTGATCGTCCCACTTAAAATGTATGTCTTTATGTAGCAAGTGTGTGAAAGGTATACACTTTTCTGCCAACTAAGAAATGAACTGATGAACTGATTGAAGCCTACCTTGAAGAGAGTGTAACTAATTCAAGTTCTTTGGAGGTTGCATAGTAATTATGGATTGTACCTTCTCGAGGTCAACTTCTATCCCTTTGGCCAAGACAATGTATCCTAGGAGCTTGCCTGATTTGATGCCAAAAGCACATTTCTTGGGATTAAGCCTGACCTTGAATGTTTCTAGGCGAGTGAATATTTTGGCCACTATGGGAAGATGTTCTTCTCAACTATGGGATTTGGCAAGAATGTCATCCACATAATCTTCCATGAAGATATGCATCATATCATGAAAGATAGTGGTCATGGCCCATTGATAGGTAGCCCCAGCATTCTCTAACTCAAAAGGCATTATATTCCAACAAAATGTGCCCCATGCACAAGTAAAAGTTGTTTTCTCTTGATCTTCTAGTGCTATTATAATTTGATTGTAACCAAAAAACCCATCCATGAGTGAAAACATGGAATGACCTATGGTGAGATTGACAATGGTGTCGATGTTAGGGAGGGGAAAGTCATCTTTAGGACATGCTTTGTTGAAATCCCGAAAGTTGATACAGATGTGTATGTTGCCATTCTTCTTTGATATGGGGACAATGTTGGAGATCCATGATGCATACACTAGAGGCCAGATGAAATTGGTACTAATTAATTTTTCCAATTCTGCTTTTACTAATAGGGCTATATGAGGATGCATCTTTTTGATTTTTTGTTTCACTGGCTTGACCTCTTGAGAGATGTTAAGATGGTGGAAGATTAAGGTCGGGTCTAAGCTAGGCATGTTTTCATAAGACTATGTGAAGTTTATTTGTCTTTCTTTGAAGAACTTGATAAATGCCTTCCTTTCTTCTGGGCTTAAGGACTGTGCCAAATAAATGACCTTTGGTTCATGTTCTATGCCGAGGTTGATCAGTTATGTTGGTTCAATCAAAATAGAAGATCGCTCCTCGAAATGTTCAGGTAAGGTATCAATTAACCCATCCACAGGTGCCACAGTTGGTTTTCACCTTGGGATATGTCACTTTTGTTTGTTTCCATTTTTTTATCAAGATTAGCCACAACTTGGTAGTGGTCAATAAGGTTGTGGGATGCTTGCCTTGCTCTAGTGTGACTGAGGTGATTGATACTCGACCTCACTATATTCTCTTCTTCCATTCTTCATTGATGAGATGCTTCAATCGTGTTAAGGTAGATGAAAACTTCACAGTTCGTGTCAAAATGAGGGAGGTGATGAGGCTCAGTTGTATCCCAATTAATGAGTTCAGGATGGACTAGGGAAAGTGATTCACAGTATGTGAAAGGTTCAACGGGGCTTAAAGACATAACTTCATTAGATGGCTCATACATTGTATCTGCCAGATCTATGACATGGACTTCTTCTAGAGTGTCTGGGAAGGTAGAGCTTGCGAGGGGCTCGCAATAATCATCTTCAACTTCTACTAGGAAGAAGTTAGGGAATAAGGTTTGAAATTGAAACCCTTCAACATGTTCACCTTCTTCTAAGCCACTCTGATGTATTCTATTTCATGGTGAAGTGGATCTGGAACTATGAGTTGTTCTTTGTATAGCCAAACTATCAGGGGTGGGTATGTGGAAAACATCACATTCTTTGTCATGGAGAGATTCTTCAGATAGTGACTCAAATTCCCATTTCGCAAAATCGTCGTCTTCATTATTGGAGGCATTTATGAATAGTTTCCCCATGGACTATGATCTTGAGAGGGACAAATTTTCATTTAGGAGATTAGTTGTTGTTGTGGTATAACTGTTCTTTTTCTTGGGTACCCACACCAAGGTAGAAGAGGAAGAATCATTATGCTTTGGGTGAGCTTTGGAAGAGGTTTGCACCTTGTCTTGTCCATTATACTCTACCCCTGCTTTAGATTTATTTGACCTGAATTGTGCCATCAAAGGTTCAATGATTCCTTTCTCTTTCCCTAAGGGACCATCTCTCGTGTATCCCATCTTTTTCATTAAGTTAAAGCCTTTCTCGTGCAAGTGGGAGGAGATGTCAATTTTATGTTGACTAATGTTTTCCACTAGGTTTGGAAGTGTGCCACTTGTTTTGATAAAATGTGCATGATATGGTTTGGTGGATGTCAGTTTTCCATGAGACCTCGAAGAAAGTGGGGGATCAAATAGAGAGACTGAGTACTCACCTACTCCTTTACAATGCAACTTACACTTTCTATCAAATTCTTTTATTAGTTTATCCATTTCTTCATAGTGTAGTTGTTTATGATCTTTTGATGATGATGGTGGTGGAGGAGCGGAAGGACCCAAACAAACCACTTTCTCTTTACCCTTATTTGATGCTAATATGTGGCTACTCATTTGGTTAGTGGAGTGTGAAGTGTCTACAACTGTGGATTGTCTACTAGCATCTGTTAGTGTATCAACTTCTTCTCTGTTATTAGGAACAAGTGAGTTACAATACTGGGCAAAGTGTTGATCTCCAGGTATGGTTATCTCTTGACCCATGTATGGAATTTTGAGGCGCTAGTGGTAGGTGGAGGGAATGGCTTGCATGTCATGAATCCATGGTCTTCCCAATAGAATATTGTAAGTTAATTGCACGTCTAAGACCTGACAGATAATTTCTTTCATGACCAGCCCTCCTCTAATTGGTAATATGACCATGCCTTTGGAGGATCTTTCTTCATCATCATAAGCCTTGATGGTAATCTTTTTTCTTGGGTCAACAGAATCCTCTACATACCTGAGGGCTTTCACTAAATTGAGAGTGCAAATATTGAGACCGGCCCCACCATCGACCAATACTCTCTGTTAGTGCTTATAATTCCTCTTGCACTCTAGTATGTTTTTAGTCCCAAGTTTTTCTTTTCTTGAAGTTGAACTTGAAGTTTTAGTTTACTTCAACTTCAAGTTCAGGTCTACCTCAGTCTTTGTGTGTCAAGTTCGATCTCTTTCCTCAATTTGTTCTTAGTTCAAGTCGAAGTTAAAGTTAAAACCCGGTCACCCAATTCTTCAACTTCAACTTCAGTATCAATGTTGCATACTAATGAAAGTTATATGCAAGTTTTAAATCTTTCAACCAAATAAAGGTGGGTCCCAATACAACATTTCCCAGACGTGCAAAGTTATGAGTGAAAGGATTTAAGGCAGTACGTGTTTGGCTACGGCAAGATTTGATTGAGGGATAAAATTGTCATGTCATGATCACTTAACACAGCAGCATACGTACAGATTTGATGTAGTATTTAAAACAAAGCACACACGGCATCTTTTCAAACCCATGCCACATGAGTGGGTAATTATTGCACTTACTTGCTAAATCTGTTCCTGCGATCTTCTGCACAAATCATTCCTTAAATGCATTTTAGTCCTTTTCTACTCATTCCATTTTTTTCGAAGAAATTCCTAGTATTATCGGGTAAGAAGGGCGAGTTGCAAGCTTTGTCTCTGTTAAACTATAAGTGCATCTTCATAACCCTTTGCATTTCAAATTGTGTTTTCTTTGTTTTGAGGTATTTCAAGCCATATATTGTTAGCCTGTCTTTATTAGCAGTCATGACACTTTTTTGCCCAAAATTGCCTAAGCTAGAGAAACCTTCTTTGCTTAGTTCCCTACCTAAAATTCATGACACATTCATGGTAAATAAAAGTTTATCTGAGTTAATTGAACAAGCCAAGAATACCCAGTCAAGCCCTATTTATCAGAGGTTAGTCGATAGTGGATTATTAGAAGCCGTCGATTTTCCCGGTGCTATCACATACCCAGAACTTGTCCTTGAATGTGCAAGCCATTATGACCCTATTTTTGGATGTATCAAGAAAGTCTTAGAGGAAGTGATTGTTAGAATCAATAGAACCAGTGTCCATTCGGCCTTTAGGATTCCCCACAAGGAACCTTATGAGCCATGGACGTTTGAAGAAGCTAAGCATCTGTATGCCAAAAAAAAAAATAGCTATGATAACAAGATAGCTTAGTCTTGGCTTTTGAAACCAGTAAAGGGAGGCTCTAGACTGCCTAAGCCATTAACTATTGAGCATTTTATAAAAGAAATTGCGGACATCGTTCTTCTGCTAAATAGGATCAAGGGAAATGAGCATGCATGCCACTGGGAATCTTGGATGTACTTTTTCATATAGAAGATTGTTGAAGGGGTTAAATTCATTTATTAGTCTGATCTCATAGCAGAAAACCTGCATAGGGGTTTAATAGCTGTTAAAAATTGTGGCCCATTTTTATTGTCTTCTTATCTAATTTACATCCTAGATGCATCTAAAGAATGGGACTATCTTCCACATGCACCTTGGGTTAATGACATGCCCATTTACCAATATTACAGCGATCTTCAAGAAGCTACAACATGCAAGGAATTCAAGAGGGTCAATGATGTCTTTCTAGGGAAGTTGGTATTTAAACTCCAAGGCTAAAAGAATGATAGGATGATAGAAGAAGCTATGCAAGTTGTGCAAATCTATGGTTGTTATTACATTCAATTTCCCAGATTTACATATATCAGAGTGGGTGGTTTTTCTGATGAACCTTTAAAGCTGTCACATTATTGTTCAAATTCTATAGTGTTGTCTGAGATGTGTAGGCAATTTGTTTCTGTGATTGAGTCTTTTCAGATTTCAAAAAGATCTTCTTCAACATTCTTCCCAATTGAGATTGGACACTATAGATGCCCTAGTCTGAAAGAAGCCATATTGTCAGCAAAGTCATTAACCCACTTATGCTTTAAACCTTTCATTTCTTGGTTAGATTTTGACTACATTGGCTTTGTCAAAAACCATGTTAAGAATGCAATATCCCTGGTTCACTCCCCACAATTAGAGGATTTTTGGGAAAACTACCTTAATGAACTCGAGGTAAGGAAAATATTGTGGTCTTGCTTGACCATTAAACAGATTACTATGTTTAATGTGGAGTTGGATACTTATGGAATAAAAGATGATGATTCTAAAGAAGTGCTTGATCAGTTTTACATTGACCAGATTGAATGCATGCCCATTCCTGAAATTGATTGGGAAAAGAGGGAAGAAAATGGTGTCTATTCCCGTACTAAAGATGTAATAGCTAGAACTGCCAATTGGATAAAGTTAAAGGCCATGGCTACTCCAGATCTTTCTGAGAATTTTTCAAAAAGCAAAGATAAAAGGACTGCTAGGAAGAAAACTAACCGAGGTGTTCCTGATTCTGTTGCAGGTCCAGCTGAAGTTGAAGTTGAAGCAATTCCTAAAACACGTCAACTTCAAGTTCAAGAAGAAACCCCAAAAGGAAAGAGAGTAACCCACTCAAGCATGAAGAAGACATCAGCCGTCAAAAGTAAGAACACCATAACCATGGACTTGGAGACAGAAGAGACCTACCTATGGCGAATAATGTACCTAAATCCCAGAATGTGCCAATAGCTACCAAAAGCTAGGAAAGTAATCTCTCCTTGGTTAAATGTTCCCCTACTACCGTAAAAGATCAAGCTATGCCTAAATGGCTGGAGACATCAATAGAGAAGAAAAGGAGCATAGTCCCAATATCTATGCCTATTGACGATCTGGTCAGTAAGTGTCTTGGTAAGGCACCTAAAGTAAAAAAAGCAAGGACCGAAGCAAGAATCAATTTTGACAAAAATTCAAGTTGATGGGTAGCAGAGATAGCTACACCACCAGATGGAAGCTCTTGTGATTCTGTGGTGCCTCAAGACTTTCAGATAACAAAGGTTGATCTGGGAAAAGGGAACCGAGAAGTAGATATGGAATTCTTTGAAGTATATAATAAAAAGATTGCGCACAGAGTATGGAAAGATGGACAAGATAAGCAAGAAATGAAGGAAACAATAAAAAACATGGCACAATACATCAACACTATCTTGCACCCTGAAGCAAAGCCAATCCGTGAGATGTCAACCATTATTGATGTATACCCTGCGAATAACCAGCAATCATTGGAGAATCTGCATAAGTGCAAAGCAATAGCTAAAGTAGCAAGTGAATGGGTTCAAGATGTTCTACATGATACCGTAAAGCACATAGGTCACTTGGATCACGCTTCAAAGGAGATATAAAACATCACTAAAAAGGTGGAATCAAGTAATGAAGGATATGAAAAAGAGAAGAACAACTGGGCAAAAGTGGTGATGTGGTTGGAAGATGTGCAAGAGCTTGGCCTATAGAAATTCCAGGCCGAATGCCTCATAGCTGGTCTAGATGAAAAGGCCCTGTATGTCATCAAAGATTGCATCGAATGGAGAAATGAGGCATTGACACAAGGAGTAACTGAAATTAAAGAAGTGTTGCAAGAGCTTAGGGTTATACATCAGATCATTCAAAATGATCTTAAGTGGTTTGCTAAATAGTTCATGGGAAAAGAAGATGACTATGTTGCCCAATAAAATGAAATAATCAAAGAGGTTTAGAAAAAGTTTCAGGAGTGGCAAGACAAGAAGGCACCAGCTAAGCAGGACTTTTCCAACATGGCGCATACAAAGGCTATGTTAATCATTAATCTGAAACACTTGGAAATACATGAAGAAAAGGTTGTTGGATTAAAGAAGATGAAAGAAATCTAGAAGCAGAGGTTCGCCTACATCAATTTGCCACATCAATCTGTTATCTCAACCTTTTCGACTACCTATGAAATGTGGAAGATGGTGAAAGGTGTGGCGACGAGAGACAGCGCTATCTGATCAAGACAAGTGATTACACTTAATCGCTTAGTTATATTTTTTTTTTTTTAGTTTCATGTTTCTTGCATTTCAGTTATCAGTTACTTTGGCAAAAGACAATTAACTCCTGGCGAGGTAATTTTGGCGATGGTCCAGCCCCATGCCTATATATATGTGTAATAATTAGTATAGTGGGGGGGGATAATTCTCCGGCAGATCGATAGACAAAACTATTTTTGTTTGTGGTTTTATTCCAAGTTAGAAGTAACATTTCAGAATTTCTGCAGATACAATGAAACTCTACAATTTGCTTTATGGTTAAAAGCTTTGTAAGTGGATACTATTATCTACCTATTTAAATTAGTGTTTCTGAAGATACTATTTAAGCTTTTAGCTGTGTTTGTTATTTGTTTTGAAATGGCCAATTCATACTTGGATGCTGTGAGAAATTAGTTTTATCAATTTGCCTACTCGATGGTTTTAATTTTCAAATATGTGGATCATCTTGATAATTAAAATCGAGTGGTTCTTTTCAATTAAAGTTTATTTTGTATTGATGAGATAAAATAAGTTGATTCAACATTTTCAGTGGATCATTTTCTTGAAAAGGTCTTTCTGTTGAGTTATTAGATCAAAAAATCTCATTGCAATAAAGGTAGCTCTGCTTGTTTTTAGTGAAGAAATATCAAGCAGAGAATTCCTCAATCTCTTCTGTAGGAATTCATTTCTTAGTTTACATGCTTTTTCTCTATTTTTACATATGAATATATGTGGGAAAAACTGTTTACCAACACTCTCTTAACTCAATTCCTATGGATGAATACTTCTATGTGCAAAGGAGAATTTTGTGGCTGTATGATAGAGATGTCATCTTGGGCAGAAAAAGACACACAATGAGGAGCAACTAAATTGCTGACCATGTTTTGGAATCTATTCACATCTAAATCATTTGGCACTAAAGCTTTGGTGAGTATCTCTTTATGCTTCGGGGAGATTTGCAATAGTTCAAAAATAGAGATGTGGGCTGGAGTCTTGAGTAATTGGTTAACCAGGTTATACTTGGGCATGGAGGAACTTGGAGTTGCTTGTTTAGGATTTTTCACTGGTCCTGGTAGGATAATTTTGGAGGCTTGGCCCCGAGTGATGGCATTTGAGGACTATTTTTTATTTTTATCTTTAATTATGATGGCATTTACAGTGTCATCAAATCCAAAAATCATTGCAATGGTATTATCGTAGTAGTGCACATAATTAACCTTGGTTTGTGGAGGTGCATTTTGATTGGCTTTGGAGGACTCTCCCTTCTCATGACTCATGAAGGGGTTCTTGAAGGTTGTATGGTCTTCATTATTACTGACATTGTTTACCTCAATGGTTCCATCATTTATCAATTTTTGGATGAACCTCTTAAGGGCAAAACAATTGTTTGTCAAATGCCCCCGATTGCGATGATAGGCACAAATGTGTTTGTCATTCCACCATTTCAATTTGACTTGGGGTTCATATGGTTTAGCCTCTAGTAACACAATGAGGTCATCAGTCAAGAGTGTTTGTAAAGCACTCTCATAGGACACCCCTATGGGTGTATACTCCTTAGGTATATCAGAAGATTGATATCTTCATGGTGGAGAAGCTTGATTGTAAGCCACTTTTTGGTTAGACATAGAGGGATTCTTTGTGTTACGTTGGTAAAATGGACAGCCATTATTTAGTTGAGGTGTGACACTGGGACTTGGTCAATTTAAAGGCGGTTGAGTTTGAGTTTTGGCATGATTGGCTTCAACTGCCCCATCATTTGTGATGTTTTTATTATTGTTTCTCCACCATAATTTTTGCTTATCAGTGGACCAATCAGAGGAATTGTGCATTTGTGTGGAATTGTTGGAGAAACCTTTACCATCTTTAGATAATTTAATTATGTCATTGTTTACCAAGGTTTCTTCCACTTTAGCCACATTTTCTAAAGTGGTTTTAAAGTCTTTAGGCTCTTGGAGTTGGAGCCAATAATTCATTGGTTTTGAGAGACTGTTGATGAAGATATTTGTCTTCTCCTTATCCGGTATGTCGCTATGATATTTAGCAAACATGTGCCTCCATCATTGTAGGAAGGTCTTGAATGATTCACCTGGGAATTGTTTTGTGTTACATAGATCAATCATTGTAACCTCTCTTTCAATGTTGTAAGAATATTGGGTGATAAAAATGGAGGCCAATTGATCAAAGCTTTTGATATTGGAGGGTAGTTTGGAGAACCACTCCATGGCTTGTCCTCCGAGGTTCCTAGAAAATAGGTACATTAAGTATGTTGTGTCATGGATGAACTCCATGCTTAGTGTATAGAATTGCCTTAGGTGATCTTGTGGATCCATCGTGCCAAAATATTTGTCATACTTTGGTATCTATACATTTGGAGGAAAAGGTGTGAAGGTAATGTTTTTATCGAATGGTGAGGGACACACTTTTTCGAGGCTAAACTCTGTGGGTTGTGCTTTTCCTCTTTTCATCTTTTCCATTTCTAGTTGTAAGTCTTCTAATTTTTGTGTGACTATGTCTAAAGGTGACTCTTCTTCATCTCATTTTACGTTGGTCACATCAAAATTAGATGGCAATTTTGCACCTTGTTTTTCTAATGTGAGTATGTATCGTTCTTTGTATTTTTCCAGAATCTTGTCCATGATATCGATAAGTTCAGGATTTTTTGAAAATCTTCAATTTTAGTTTTGATACTTCTATCATCCCATGCATCAAATGAACTCATTTCAACTAAGGATTCCAAATTTTGATCAAACAAGGGTGACTCGTAAGTAATTGTGTTCGGCAAGCAATCTATTGTTGTAGTAGATTTGAGGAGGTTTAGAGGTTCTGTACGTTTGATGGTTCTACTTGCTATCCTAGCACTCACTTGTATGGGTGACAATTTTGGTTTTTTTGGGACACTTGTTTTGTGTGGTGGAATGAAAGGTAAATTGGATTCTTTTAGTGTCTAGGCATTCTTCAAAAGGTACTGCAAGTTTTTGTTGATCGTGATTTGTTTGTAGCAACAAGCTAAATTGGACAAGGTGTTTGCCAATGTTGATAGAATAAGGTTCACTTTCACGAAGTCAGGTATGGATGTGTGTTTCCAAATGTTCCTAGCTTGATGTGCAAAGTGAGGTAATGGTAACTATTGGATTGATGATGATGTAGCTTCACTTGTTTTCAAAAGATGTTTTCAGTCAAACACAGAAATTTTTAGACTTTGTAAAATACCAGCATGGAAAAGGGTATCCAAATTTATTGTTTGTTTGCAAGTGTCATGTTTGTAGATAGCCTTTGTTTCATGTTTTTGCTCAGATGCATCACAAGAATGGTCAGATGCACTATTTCAGTGATCAAATGCACTATTTCATTACTTAGATGCGTCGTAGAGATGGTTAGATGCATTGTTTCAAGGCTCAAATGTGTTGTTCTACAAGCATATGCGTCATGACAGAGATCAAAAGCATTATAGGAATGTTCAAAAGCACTATTTTATGCAATGTAAGTTCAGCAATGTCTTGGTTTTGAACTTGATTTCTCGATATCGGTTTGAGGTTTGTCCTTCTCGAAGGTTTATGATCCGCACTGGCATTTTTTATTAAGTTTTAAAACACTTCCAAGTACAATAGAAGTAGAACCAATGCAAGATATAAAAACTACACACACCTATAAAATGAAAGAAAATGGCTTCTTGATAAGGTTATCTAAAGACTGGTGACTAGTGGGTCTTAGTGTTCCAACTATGTTCAGATTTACCTCTCCTATGACAGAGAGCTTCCCACCAACGCTAGGGAGGTTTGGCGCAATCCTTTGTGGGACTACTAGAGGAAGGAAATTTTTTGAACATAGGTGGCTTGCATTCAATTAAGAATACAAGATTGGGAGCAATCCCTCTCACTAGCCCTGCTAAGGCAACTCAGGAGGTAGCCCTTATATGGCTAGATAATCCTACCTAGTAAAAAGCAAGAAATGTAAGTCACAAATAGGTCTGGAAATCTGATCACTCAAGAAGAGTGAGAGCATATCCCTACTATTTTGGTTCCCCAAACATGATAGACACAAAGGATTAATTACTAGCCCTTAGACTACTGAAGATAGGGGTGCTCGTAATTAGATTATGTGTGGGTTCTTTTCCTTGTTCAACTGTAACTGATCTTTATAGAAGGTTGGGCATTCTGATCAACTCCAAAGAGTTGAGAACATAGGCCTACTTCTTTATCAAATCAGCGAGATTGAACATTCTTATTAAACTATGTTTGAAATTTTGAGAAATGCCACACTTTTAATTGACAAGAGCTGTGGTCCACCTACCTGATTCGAAGCTAGCAAGAGCTAGGCGCATTTTTGAGAGTCTTCATTCCTGTCGCACATTTCTAGTAGCCTTGTGGTTGTGATTTTTGATAGATCTGATCTTTTTGAGCTTGGAAACACCTTTGAAAGCTTTTTGATCCCAGTATGAAACTTCTCACATGCTATAGAACTTGCAAAAGATCAGATTCAAGTACAACACAAAACAAGAGATTCAAGGATCCAATATGCATGCAAATGGAGATGAAAACTAATCTAAATGATAACAATTCAAAACAATGCAAGAAAGGAAATATAACAATTCAATACTAATCTATGAAAAAAATATGGATATAAGGTAATATGCAAATGCAAGGATGAAAACTCATGATGGAAGCCAGGGATGCACGAGAGAAGAAGACAAGAAGATAGAAGTTCTCCACAAAAAGATTTAGTATTTAAACTCCTTCAAAAATCACTCTCCAAACCTACAACATAAAAATAGCATAATAATGCATCTAAAATAATAGATCAGCAAGAAAACTTGAAGAACATAGAGGCTTTAATATGAAGCCCCACGGTGGGCACCAATTTGTACACGGTGTGAATACGTATTCATGAAACCTTAGTGTAGGATGCAAATGGATTAATGAAAAATTAAACTAAACCCAAGATATCATCATTAGAATAAAATCTCTACAAAAATCCCATGTTTCCCTAACTACAACTGCTAAAATAGCTCTCAGACCAGCATCTTAGTGACAGTTCTAAAATGGGAGAATGTTCGAAAAATGAATATGCAATGAACTAACAAGTGATAAATGATACTAAATAACACAAAATAATGCTAAAATGTTATGAAAATGCTACAATAAGAATGCTATATGATGAATCAAACTGTGCCTATATTGCAAATGCCTAAGACTTGGGTCCCTTTGCTCTTGAATTCTCCTTCTATTTATAGGATTTTAGAAGGGTTTGGGGTAAGAATTTGAGTTTTACCTTTTCATTTGGTGGGTGGAAGTGAAATTGAAAAGGAGCTCAAAAGTCTTGATTGGAGGCTCCATGTGATTTTCATGTCAACAAAAGTGTCTCATGAGAGACAAGAGAAGGATCTCAAAAGTCATGATTTGTGGCTATATAAGGCTTTATTTCAACAAAAATGTCTCATGGGAGACAAGAGAAGGAGCCCAAAAGTCATGATTTGTGGCTAAATATGTCTTTTATTTTCAACAAAGTATATGACTTTTATTTTCAACAAAAATGTCTCATGAGAGACAAGAGAAGGAGCCCAAAAGTCATGATTTGTGTCTAAATATGACTTTTATTTTCAACAAAAATGTCTCATGAGAGACAAGAGAAGGAGCCCAAAAGTCATGATTTATGGCTAAATTTGGATTTCTTTTAATTCTTTATATAAAAGGAGGATTTTTATTTTGTGAGAATAAATGGATTTATTGATTTAATAAAAGTTCCATTTATTCTCAAACATTTGTTTTTTCCCTCTCTTTGTTTTTGAATTTCATTTTATGATTCTGAATTGCTTCTCTCCTCTTTTGAATTTGATTTAGGTCTTATTAATTTGATAGATGATTTTTTGTTTAATTTGTGCTGATTGATCAGAATTGTGTGATTTATGTTTTTGCCAATTTTTGGGTGTCTACAGGTTGAACTTGAAGCTTGGTCCATACTAATCAATTCCAAGTATTTTGAGCTCAGTCAAAATTATGTGACTCGATGAACACTAAGAAATTTGGTAGATGTTGAGTTACTCGGTTGACACTACATGACTTGTTCAACACTAGATTCATATTGTTAACATAGTGAACTCAGTAGATACAGTATAACTTGGTTAACATGCCATAGCTCATTTAACACTAAAATCTTCTTCACTTCCACTAAATAGCTCGGTAGCCTCAGTTATGCTTAGTTTGCACTGTACTTTGTTTCTAAAGCTTGATAAGCACTGTGTAACTTGGAAAACACTACAAACTAACTCAGGTTCTCAATGGACACTATATTCTAACTTCTTGGGTCAGGAACAACTGAATCACTTAGTTAAGATTGCAAATTAAATGATAAGTTGAGTAAAAACTATAGAGCTCAGTAGCAATGTAACCATTTGACTAACTATTAAGTCACTGATAGAAAATTTGACCTTAATGTCAAAAATCTCCCCCTTTGGCATTACTGACAAAAAAACTTATCAAACAAAAAATTTGAACTTCAAAACTATAAGTCAAAAAAAAAAATCCTTAACCATCATTCTATGTCTTCAACTTAGATTGACTTCCTGAAGCTATAGCTCGGTAACACACTCTATTTTTTTTATTTTTCAAAATTTCTTTTGTAAAGGATTTTTTGCTTATCTATACAAGTATCTTCATAATACTATACTACTCCACCATACATCTATCTCTCCTATACATCTATCTCTCCTATATGCATACATCTAGAGTATAGTATACTTCTCTTCCTTTTACAATATCTTCTCCCTCTTTACATATAACTACTCCCCTTTTTTACATAAATGCCAAAGGCATATAATATCTATATGTTAATACCAAAATATGACAAGAAATTAGAGTGTACCTTGAGAATTAGTACCATAGTATTTTCCCAATTCTCTTGTAACACCTTACTTGCATGCAATGCATTCTAAACTTTTGCTAATAATTCCATCATGTGATTAGCTATGGAGAAGTTGTTGTCATGGATGAGTGTCTTTGCATGTGCAATGTGTTTTTGTAATGCATCCATGTTTGGAAGAATTGTGCCCTAAATTTTTGCAAGTGTGGCCCTAATCCTAGCTTCTTCCTTCTATAATTTTGCCTATAGATTTGTCAGATATCTGATCTTTGTATAATGTATAGAACTATGAATTAGGTCAAGTGATAGCTAGTGTGCACTTGCCTTCATATCTTCATCTATCTTGGACAGTTTATCCTTGATCTCCTTTGTGGAGATAGATGTGTCACTTAATTTGACAAATAATGAAATAACATTATTAAGAGATGATTCCAATGAAACAAGAATAGTAGATAACTCTACTTGATCTATGAACATTATCTTTGCAACTTGTCCCAACACTTTTTTCTCAAATTTTCTTTTAGATCTTTGTAGCAATTTCTCCTATCTAGTCAAGTCTTCATTGTATTTGTGGACAATTTCTGCTAACGGGTCCAGAATGGGTTCTTTGTCATCAACCTCAATACTCAGAGCATCAACAAATATGCTCTTTGTGTCTTCTAGAACTTGATTTTCTTTCTTCTTTTCTTCTCTAAGCTTATGTTTCTGAGCCCTTTGCTTCAGTAATTCACCCATGGTATCCATTTGATTAGGGGTGAGGGTAGAGATATCCCAATTTGGAATAACTATGTTCTCATCCAGATCAATTTCTTATATTTCTTCTTTACCCTTTTCCTTTAGAATGGTAGAAATAATTTGTTTACCCTTTTCTAAGACTTCAGTACTCATTTGAGACTGGTTCTCAACTATCATTGTACTAGCTATGGATACACTTAGAATAGAAATAATTGTAGAAATTGTTGGAGTAGAAATAAATGTAGAAACAACACTAACCACATAAATACCTTGTTGTTGCTTAGTCAAGCCTAGTGATAGAGGACCTTGTTGCTTGGTAGATGAAGTGTTGAGCACTTTAGTCAATGTAACACTCAGCAGAAAAGATCCAAAGCTTGGTTGGGTGCTTGGTAAAGTAGTTATATCCATAACCAACTAGGTAGAAGTTTTCTCTGAGCTTGATTGTACTAAAGCTTTTCTTGAAGAGTGAGGAAATAAGGCCATGACTACTACTACAATTTTCTCTGCATCATTTTTCTCAATGCTTTGTATTTGTGGAAGACTTTCTCCAATAGCTTCTTGTTCTTCCTCCTCATCATCCATAGTGGCATCATCTAACTCATATTCTCCTTTTTTCCTTGGTAAGAATTAGAGGAGAACTTTCTTTCTTTGTGCTTTCTAGTAGCTTCACTACTCTTTTCCTTCCTTTATTCACTGCTTGAGATAGCTTGATCTCAACCTCAATTCTTTCCTTTGCTTCATCATATGTTCTAAAATAGGTGGCTTTAGGATCCATAGGCTCATTCAATGAAGCCTCTATAATATCCTTAGTGTCATCAATTTTTAACCTTATACTCTAGAGGCTTAACCTATGCCAAACTAGGTCTAACTTCCTGAATATATATTTTGTCACAGTCCACCATGAAATAGATATCATCCTTGTAATCTTCTAAAAGCTTCTTAGGGTTCCTAAATCTATTTTGCATTTTTTCTTTGAATTTTTCAAATTATTTATCCATGATGCTATCAAAATTCTCACCCATTTCTGCTATATACTCATTGATCTGATATAAAATAAGAACATCCTTCCTCCATACTACTATACCTTTGGAAGGGAAAACATTCTAAACAAAGAAGAATAAACATATCAAAAGAGAACCAAACTTACATGGGTTATTCTTTGATACTCTGATGCTCTCCATGTTCTTGTTGAATTGGTTCAACAACAACTTGGAAAGGTTGAAGGATATATT
Source organism: Cupressus sempervirens (assembly GCA_028749045.1). Classification (NCBI taxonomy): domain Eukaryota; kingdom Viridiplantae; phylum Streptophyta; class Pinopsida; order Cupressales; family Cupressaceae; genus Cupressus; species Cupressus sempervirens. The sequence goes on along the minus strand of CM053784.1, from coordinate 673,940,969 downwards.
ATTCTTCACCACCTTATATGCAAGATCAGTAGCTTTGCCTGATACACTATTCAACTGAATAGAACTATATATTTTGTGTACAATCATATCTATACCAAAATTAGCTCCATGTTTGTTACACCGTTCAGCTTCATACCTCTTCCATCCCACTTGACGAGAGTTTGCTTAGCCAATTTAACCTGACCTAGGGTTTTGGTTTTCTTAGCTTTGTTTAACATTGGTAGCCTAGTGATTCCTTGAATCATTTTCTTTATAATCTAAATTGGTTGATCCAACCATAATTTCCCATTGTGAACATGGCTTAGGATAAGTCTGATCCATTTGACTTGAAAATCCCTTAGCATATGTGAAATGTGCATCAAACCCTTAGTTTCCAAATGTTGATGCTTGGGTTTCAATGCACCATTCGCACACAATTTCTTGAACACTTCATTCATTTATAGGGTTTTGAATTCTTGAATAGAATAGTGGTAAAATTAATGGATGTCATGCACGAGTAATACCTTGGGTAGAATTTGAGATTGTGCACCAGTTGGGTCAAGCGCTTCTGCAATTGTTGGACTCAACTTGAAATTAGGTGTCTTGCAGTCGACTCCACAAACTAATATTTCATAACCTTTCTTTTCTTTTCTTGTTGAAGATGCCATGCTTGGTAGGGTTTCTAAAAACTCAAGAATTCTTCAACAAAAAATACTCAAATTGCTCGGGGGCTCTGAATTCGCTCCTTAAAAATAACTCTGGAAATTCACAATGAAATAATGCAATTGATTTCATCCTTTTAATGAATTTTCTCTTTCTAATTTCCATTAACACTTTTTACTTCATACTCACTCAGTGAAAGGCTATCCTCCACTTGGTTTAGTCTTTAATGCTCGAGAGATATCGACAGCTCAGTAAAGTCACCAACACTCAATAGGAACTACTAACTTTGTATTTGCAACCAGAAATAATATGCAACCCGACCTTGCTTGCTAAGGTCTTGCAACCAAACCTTGCTTGGTAAGGTCTCCTACTTCTAATTATTCTCAGTGATCATTGTGCATCTCGAATGTTGATATGGATCTTTCTTCTTGTTGGCTAGAACTAATTTTAGATGACTTTTTTTTAATCACAATTCCAATGATCTTCATAGGGGACTAATTTGAAATGATTAAACCACCCAACTCATTGACTTGGATGTCATCCACTTCATGATTTTGATTTTCATTCTCTAGAGATTTTGGTACCCATTGTTTCCTTATTTATTTATTAATATTGTCAACTTTGGCTTTCTTTTCATCTTTAATTCTACCTGTGTTCATGCAATTCTTGGCAAGATGTCCAAGTTCTGTACAAATAAAACATCTTTTTTTAGTATTTATTTTCCTCATATGATGTTTCACACAGTTTGCTCCAATGTGCCCAAATTCATCATAGTAGTGACATCTACACCATGTATTATAAACCTACCCAAATATTGCTTTCACAATTTGTTTTGCTAGATTCCACTTCTTGGTTTTGCATTCTAAAGATTTGTGTCATTGTTTCTTGTAATTGTGACATTTACCTTCAAACTTAGGTTTCTTTGTGCATTTACTTGCTCTATGACCATGCTTATTGCAATTGTAGCACTTTCTATTCAATTTTTTTTTTCCATTACTCCAGCATTTGTTTGATGTATTACCTATCTTACCACAATGATTGCAAGTAGGCCTTTTATTCTTTTGAGCTCCTTGCTAAGATGATTCACCTTTTCCTATATATCCTATTCTAGCTTTTCCTTTGTGTCTATACTGACTTTGTTCATTCAATTGTTTCATGCTTTCTTGATATTTCATCATTATTTCATTAGTTTATTTTTCAATGTTGAGATCATTCGACAATCTTTTATTCTTTGATCTTAGATTCATAAGATATTCATTTGCATTAGTAAGTTGATCAATAAAGTCTTCTTGTTGAAGGGATAGTTGTTAAATTTCATTATTCTTTTCTTTTATCACTTCTTTGGCTTTGTCTTTTTCTTCCATGACTTCACATAATTTGACTGATTGGATTTCTTGCTCTCTTTTTAGCTTTCTAACTTCTTCTTGAAGATTAGAATTTTTTTCTAATAGGTCTTTGATTGCTTCATCAGCTTCATATGAATTTCTTTCTGAACATATATCTTCAATTATTTCTTTAGTATAAAGATTTTCATTCATTTTTACAGTAAGATTTTTCCTTCTTTTCAATGATTGAGAGAGTTGTTCTTTTTCTTTCTTGAGTTGTCCAATGGCCAATTATATATCCAACTTTTCATTGTCAATAGCCTTATCTAGCCTGTATACCTCCATTGCCTTTTATCTTTATCTCAAGTTGTTAGGCTTCTTATGTGACAACCAAAAGCTATGATACCAATTGTTGGAAATATAAGGTAGGCAAGGTTACTAAGAGGGGAGGGGTAAATTAGGAACCAATAAAACTTTATCTTACTACACCAATTAATCCTTCATATAATATTATGATCTAATTTTATGTATGAAAGAATGAAAGTAATAAACATTCATAACATTTTGACACAAGAAATGGTGACCCAGAAACCTTCCAATTAGAAAGTAAAACTAGGGTGGAGATGATACCCACAAGCTTTAGTACTACAGTATAAAGTTAACCTATTAAGGATTACAATTGATCACTTCTAGTGATCTACTTTGTTAGGAGAAATAAGGACTATGAGTTCCACCTTGTTAAAGGATTTACAAACATACAATGAAGCATGCACTCGGTTAGGAGATTTAGAAAAAGACCTATTAAAGGATTTGATTGAAGCACCTGTTAGGAAGAACCAATGGTTGATCTTTGATCTACAAGTCTAATTTGTTGGGTGAGATTCCTTGTATTGCAATGATCACCTGGTTGTGATACAATGCATTACATATATACCAATCCAAATTACAACTTACTAGAGTTTGCTACAGTACCAATTTCATCATAATTCACAAAGTCAGCCCAACTGTTGTAACTCAAGTTTTGAAGAAAAACTCAGTGATGTTCTTATGCTTAGAAAATATTGTCAACATTTGGCAATCTTTGGCACTTAGTTTAATTTGAAGCTAATTCCATGCTAATCACTTCCAAGTAGGTCAAACTCAGTCAGCAATGTGTGACTCGGTGAACACTAAGAAAATTGGTAGCTACTGAGTTACTCGATTGACACTGCATGACTCGGTCAACACTAGATTCATATTGTTAACACAGTGAACTTGGTAGATACAGTATAACTTGGTTAACACACCATAGCTCAGTTACCACTACGATCTTCTTCACTTCCACTAAATAGCTCAATAGCCTCTATTATGCTCGGTTTCCATTGTTCCTTTTTGTTGGTGTAAATACATATTTACTATTTACACTTACTTAAGTTTACTTAGGTTAATGCATTATTTTATTTATTTATTTATTAGCCAACTAGAAGTATGCATACTCTTGTGAGTTTTCATCTTGATGATATAGGAGTTTGCACCTCTTTTATGCACATGGTGTCTACAAAACGGGAGTTAGCACACTAATTAAGCACATGGTGTCTACACCCTTGTCATTCTTATCCACTCATCTAGAATGATGGATAAGGCATGTGCTTAGTTGTCATGATGCTTATCTCCTGGTTCTTTCTAGAGACATTCTAGGTGTTTCCTGAGAGGCCTTTATATACAAGCACTCATAGTGTGTTTGGACATCACATACTCAACAGAGCAATGTATTAGGACATAATCTGATTAATTGATCATATCCATTTTTGGTCTACAGTTGTGCTTTTGTTTGAGTTCTTAGTTCTTGGGTGAATTTTTCCCTTAGGTAAATTCTTACATGGTATCAGAGCTATACCAAATTTTTACACTTTTTTTTAAAGCTCGGTAAGCACTGTGTAACTTGGCAAACATTGCAACCTAACTCATTTGCTTGGTAGACACTGTATTCTGACTTCTTCACTCGAGAACAAATGAATTACTTGGTTAACACTAAAAACTAAATTATAATCTTGGTAGCAACTATAGAGCTCGGTAGAAATGTAACCATCTAATTAAGTGTTGAGTCATTGATAGAAAAATTGACCTTAATGTCAATACATACATCGAATTTAAGTTACTTCAAAATATGTAGAAGTGGGTTTTACATTTATAAAGAGATAAGGAATGGTAAACTTGATGTTAAAGAATATGAAGGTATGTTTCTTGGTTATTCATTTAAGAGAAATCTTACAAATGTTTGACCAAGGCTACTAACAAGATGATTGAAAGTGCAAATGTAATATTTGATTAGCTTATAGAGAATAATAATGTGGAAAGAAAGAAAGAACTTGAAGATTACAACAAGTTTTTATATGTTTATGAAGAGGCACCTAATACTCTACCTGAGCTATAACACAAAGCTACCAAAAAGATAAGAACACCTGAGTTACAGATAGTTATACCCAAGCACCATATAGGACAACTCGAGTAGGAAGTTGAACCTCTACCGATTGAAGTAAATTTGAGAATCAAAGAGCTAAACATATATTGGCCAAATATGTAAGGAAGAACCATTCACCTAAACAAATAATTGGAGATAGAAGTGTTGGAGTACAAATAAGAAGAAAAATAACATAAGGTACATGTTTAATAGTTGATTTTGAACCTAGAATGGTAAAATTTGTATTGGATGATGAATGTTGGGTTAATGCTATGAATGAGGAGATTGATCAAATTGAGAAGAACAATAACTAGACACTTGTGTCAAGACCTACTAACAAAAATGTGATTGGAACCAACTAGATTTTCATAAAAAAATTGAATGAGAATGGGGAAGTGGTAACAAACAAGGAAATATTGGTTTGCAAAGGATATGCATGAGAAGAAGAAATTGACTATGGTGAAGTTTTTTCCCTTGTGGAAAGATTGGAAGGAGTAAGGATAATATTGTCTTATGCTATGTACAAGTTCAAAGTCTATCAAATGGATGTCAAATATGCATTTTTGAATGGAATACATGAAGAGGAAGTCTACATTGAACAACCTGAAAGATTTATTGAATCTAAAGAGAAGAACATGGCTGCAAATTGAACAAAGCATTGTATGGATTGAATCAAGCCCCAAGAGCATGGTATGAAAGATTACACTCTTATCTGATAAGATTTGATTTGCTAAAAAAAATCAAAATAGTAATCTATATTTGAAAAATGAATCTGAAGATATGGTGTTGATTGCTAAAATATTTGTTGATGACATAATATTTGGAGGAAATGACAAATTGAGTAAGACATTTTCTTAAAAAATGAGTGTTGAATTTGAGATGTCAATGTTTGGTGAGATAAAAAAAAATCATTGGTTTAAAAGTTCATCAAACAATGAAAGCTATATATGTTACTCAGTCTAAATATGTGAAGGAAATCTTGAAGACATTTGGGATGGATAAGTTTAAGCCAGTCAATACACCTATGGTGACTAGAGTGAAAAAATCAAAAGAAGACACTATTGGTGAGGTTTATCAAACACTATACATATCAATGATTGGAAAGCTATAGTATATTGTACATAGTAGACCAGATATTGCCCTAGATGTTGGAATTGTTGGAAGGTTTTCATGTAATAAAAGGGAAACACATATGGTTGTTGTAAAAACGATATTCATGTATATCAAAGGAACTGAAGATGGCTTTAATCTTAGAATCTACACAAATGTTGATTGGGTTGGTAATATTGATGATAGAAAAAGCATAATTGGTGGAGCTTTCATTTTAGGAGAAAGATTGATTACATGGATAAGAAAGAAACAAAGTTTAATTTTACAATCTACTGTTGAAGCTAAATATATTTCTTCTCCTATCAATTGTTCAAATATTGTATGGATCAAACAATTGTTGAAAGGAATGCAAGAAGAGGTAACTAAGCATGTCATTATTTACTGTGATAATACAAGTGTCATAAATATTTTAGAAAATCCAGTGATGCATGCAAAAACAAAGCACATATCAATCAAGTATCATTACTTAAGGAAGAAAGTACAAGAGAAGCGAGGCTTGAGTATGTGAAGTCTAAGGAAAAATTGCTCATATATTCACAAAGTCACTACCTAAGGATGATTTTGAGTATTTAAGAGGTAAACTGTGGGTCCTGCCTCTATCCACAATTCACTAAGTGAAACTGCATGTTGCATCAATTCATTGATAAATTGTTATATCTTTATGAAGTTGATGCAGAAGTGTTCACACTTTAGCATCATTTCTAAAGGTGTGAAGTTGAATGTGATAAAACTAAAGTAATCAATTGTGCAAGATACAAGGATAACTATAAGGTTTTATAAGTTTCCTAATGAAATTTATAATGATCTTTGGCATTGTTGTCAAAGGGGGAGAATATATTGTTACAGTAATTAGATATTTTCTAATTAACTCTATTCTACTTAAGCTAAAATTTAGGCATATAATAATTAATTCTTTTATTATTTATTATTTATTATAATGCAACCTAAGTTTTACCTTTTAAGGTTTTGATCTCCTTTATGAGGATTGATCTCTTTGTAATTATATTCATTCACTTTTGATTAGCAACAATTTCTCTTTTTGCTTATCAAGAATGTCTCATCTATGGATCTAGGAATTCCAACCTCCATAGCTTTTTGCTCCTCTCTTTCTATGACAAGTGTTTTCATGCAGGTGATTTTTTGGAGTTGTGGGGTTGATCTTTCATCAACTTCAACATGGTATCAAAGCTCCAAATTTCCATGCCCCTATTTCTAGTTTGTGAGAGATTTGGCATCTATTTTTATATATGTGGCTTTCAAAGGATTTTTGTATTGGATTTAGGGGACCCATTTTTCAGATCACTTTGATCCCAAACAAACATCACTATTGAGCTCAAAGCACTCAAAAAACCCCATTTCCATATAAAATATATTTGGTTTGGATGTTGTTGAAATCTAAGGCAAAAATAATTTGTACCCAGACTGTCAAACTCTGGCACAAAAATCAAGGTAGTGATATTATTTTTTTATCAAAAATTAAAGTCAATTTTTTATACACACACACACACATATATATATTTATAAACATGTTTAATTTTAAAATTTTGTTTTCATATATTAAAAAAAGATATTCTACAAAATGCTTATTTGGGAGTCGTAATTTATGAAGGGAGCAAGCCTTTTGTTTGGGAGATCATCGGCCTACATAAAGTACCTGCGCTTGATATTTTTGGGCTTACCATTACGTGCTTGGTCCCATCTTATGGGCCTATAAATTATTGGAGATTGGACCTCACGCACTTCGGACCCCCCACCTTTTTGGCACTTGATTTTTTGGAGATTGTGTGAGCTTTGTGGGACCAATGTAGCCCATGCGGCCTCTTTGTCATGGCCTAGTCACACTCAATGTGCATATGAATCAAAAATAGTGTTGACCTTGACACATTCGAGAAGATTCACAACGGTTTGATTGGTGGGCTCCTGTCAAGTGCTTGATTAATGCACTAACTTGGGGTTCGAACCTCTAAATGCCCCACATGAGCGCACATTTTTGTGATATGGATCAAGTGACCTTTTTTTACTAGGGATAGATCACATGGTCAAGTTCCTATCGCTTTTTCCATGTTAGCGACCTCGAGACCCTGCCAACATCAGATGTGAGCCCATGTGATTTTGGTTTTTACCCAAATTTCCAAATTGGTGAGCAGTTTCCTAATTGTGGGTGACTTCCCAAAATTGTGGGTGGATTGCCCTTTTTTATGGTGGTATCCACCACCATTGGTAGTTATTTTTTCCTTATGCACCAAATAGGCAGTTTCTCAGCTAGGTTTGTGGTTTTGACAATGGATGTGTTTTTTGTGGGAGGTTTCATGCTTAAATCAAGCATATTTTTTGGCATTATTTAGTGGCTATTTTCCAAACCAACTTCACAATATGTTTGGAGGTAATTTTTGTGACTTCGCTCCTATGGTTTTTTGGGATCGATGGGCCAACATATAGGCTTTGAATGCCACATCACCCCTGCATTGGTTTTTTGGAAACCATTAACTCTAATTTCCATATTTCCAACTCGACCTTGTTCAACGCTTTCCTTGGTGATTCTTGGCATTCACATGCACATAGGAGTCTCTAATTTTTGTGTGTGATTTGATTAGTGAGCCCATTGCTCTTTCACATGCAGCCTGTTGGCTTCGGAAGTTGAAAAATCTTATTATTTTTTCTTCCATATGGTACTACTCATGGTTTATTGAGTGATTTTTTGGATATTTTCCTCTAACTTTTGGCATTGATGTGACATTTTTTTTCACATGTGCTATTTAGGCCACCAAAAAAAATGTTGACACTAGGTACCTTTTCTCCACCAATGTGTTTTTGGAAACAGTGATTTTTTAGCACACCCATATTATTATTTTTTGGTAACTAGTCAATTTTTAGGCATTTGTTTGTCTCAACGACCATTTGACTATCAAATTTGTGCTCATCACCTACTGACGTTAGCACTACATCAACTCTCCTATCACCCCTTTTGGCTATATTTGGACATTCCTTTTCATTTTTTCTCATATCTTGGGCATATAGACTTCATTTTCTGCAAACAAGATATCACTAGAAAGATGGTTCTGAGCTCATCATAGTGGTATAGGTAATTTTAAATTTTGATGCTTTCTTATAGCTTTTTTTTTTGTCAAAGTTAGGAGTTCTATTTTTTACTCTGGGAGACATATCTTGAGCATCTAATCTCTAATTTGGAAATTTTTTATATCATTTGAAAGGTCTTTCAAAACTATTTCCAGTGATGCTAGTTGTTTTTCCATATTCTACTATAGGTACATTCTATTCAATCTTTTGCATTTTTTGTATTATGGTGGATATCTTGGTTGTTTTAGGTATGGGGATCAATTTCATTGCTTCAGATGATTTGTCATGGGTTGTACTATCTATTTCATTAGTCTTGTGTCTCTTCTAGTCTATTTAGACATCATTTGTATGTATTCTTGTAAATGCACTGAGATAAAGTGCCATATTTCATCTGTATTTTCATTTCATTTGTTTTACCTTGTTTTTCCTTTTGATTCGATCAATTTCATTTGAGGCCACTGATATATATTACTATATTCTTTGGATTCACTATATCTTGTTCCTTATTGTACATGCGTTGCTCTAATTAAAGTTCCTTGGGGGATTGATGTTTTACCTTTTTTTTTCATCTTCCTTTGTCTTGTAAGTTTTCCTTCTGTGACATTAAGCTCATGATATGTCTGAGATTGATCACCTCAGTTCATGCATATGTATTATTTTGTGCATCTTGATCGTGGTTCCTTGACATGTGGTTATTTTGGCCCACTTTTTCAATTGCATGTCACCTTACCTTTGTCTGTATTAGGGAGGGTTCTTATATTGTTTCTCATGCTTCCTTGGTTTGATGGAGTGAACTATGTATTTAATTTTTGTTCCTATGTACTAGGTGATGCAGTGGTTGGGTACCTATGCATTATGGTGAGATGGATCATTTACCATATAGACACTTTTCTTTTCATTCCTACTTTGGTTGTAGCCTTCCATTTTTTATTGATCAGCTCTTCAAGCTTTTGTGTTTAGTGCCATTTGTATCTTCAAGTTTAGTTGTTTTCCTTGTTTGCCTCATGATTTGAGTAGTGTCTTTTGAGAGCACTCGTGCATATTATATTCTTCTCTACCTGATCAGGTTCTATTTTAGTGGAGGTTCTTCAATTTATCAGTTACTTTTGACAAAGCTTTGTAGCTTCTACATGCTTTACTGGTATTCTTCATGATCATTCATGTGTTCCTATCTTTTGGGATATTTTGTAGTTTGGAGGCTTCTTCAGTCCTTCACTAGTTATTTTAGGATTCTTTCCATCTATTTTTGAGTAGGGTTTTTCTCATGTAATTTTCTCTATTTATCCTCTTCACATAGATTTGGTTGTGCTTGGGTACCTCATTAGGATTTGTTGTCGGGACCCATTTAGTAGTAGTTTCTAGGTTTTTAGTTGCTCCCTAAGTTTATCTTAAGGGGGGGGTGTTAGAGTAATTAGTTATTTTCTAATTAACTCTATTCTACTTAAGCTAAAATTTAGGCATATAATAATTAATTATTTTATTAACTATTATAATGCCACCTAGGTTTTACCTTATAGTGTTTTGATCACCTTTATAAGGATTGATCTCTTTGTAATTGCAGTCATTCACTTTTTATTAATAAAAATTTCTCTTTTTTCTCATCAAGAATGTCTTATCTATGGATCTAGGAATTATAGCCTCCATAGTTTTTTTCTCCTCTCTTTCTATGACAAGTGTTTGCATGTAGGTGATTCAAGGGTGTTGCGGGGTTGATCTTTCATCAACTTCAACATATACTAAATGGGAGAATAGACTAAATGTGGACAATATACTCAAAGAGGAAAAGTATGACAATAGGAAAAGGTTAGAGAACATAGATACAAAGATGAAGATGAGAAAGAAGACTAAACCTGGAATAAGAAGATTGTATCCTAAGGGGGAGATATGTTGAAGATTATACAAACTGAGTACCGGTTTGAAGAACCATAACTGAAAAATTGTATTGTTGTCAATGCATACATTTGATTATCTTATGTAATATTTTGTAATGTAAAATCTTATGTTATGTGTTGCCATCAATGCAAAAGGGGGAAATTGTTAGCCCGAAACGACAGTGTAATTGATAGTGGGAGATTGTTAGGTAATGATGTTATGACTATTTGTGAAAGAGTCATATCAGTTGGTATATGTCATTGATGTCAAAGTCTTAGTTATCTAGACATTATGCTAACTCAGTAAAGTACCATATCATTAGATTGATGAAAAGGATTTGAAGAAAGTATGATGAAGATAGAAGTGATATGTAAGGTATTCAATGGGTACTTGAATGAGTTGGACAATGATAATGTATTAATGGTTTAAATGTCTCACAATCATGTACTATTGCAATATATTGATGAAGACAAGGTTAACCAAGTAACAAAGTTAATAAAGGGAGTTGTATTCACTGAGTGACTACAGTATTTCTTGAGTGATTGATAATGAAGAAGGAATATACAATATTTTCTAAGCAAGTTAGTATTAACCAAGTGTTATGTTTCTTGAGTAAATGCTATGTTTATTGAGTGACAGTTGGATGAACAAGTTTGGAAAAGTGGAACCTGAGGCTGACTTTTGATAGAAATTTGGAAAGTTCAAGAAGGTGTAAGGCATGATTAAAAGTTTTTTACAAGATCTATGGATGAGAAAATTCAAGAAGGATCTAATGAACGAAATTGAATGAAGATAAGGATATACACAAAGTTCTATACAAGTTATATTTCTAGGTGTCTAAATTCATTGTATGAAGGAATTATGTTATAACCCTAAGATTGATGATGTTGATTAAGCAAAAAAAGATGGAAGGATCTAGAAGCATTAAGAAAACTATTTAAGGATGAGAAAAAGATAATTTTAGGTTGTTGGCTAATGTTGTTAGTTGTTGAATGAAAAACTAATCATATTGTTGAAATATTAAAGTTTTTGAGCCAGGTGTACCAAGCAGTGGAAGGAGAAAGAGAAGAAGTTAATCAACCATGTCAAAGTACAGAGTGAAAGAAGATCCAAGAGAGAGATCAGACATAAGAAGAGGAAGAACAGAGATCTAAAAAAGTAAATGTAGTTTCTATTATAATAGATCATTTTTGTATTTTTACTATTTAACCATTGTAGCAAAAATTCTTAGAAGTACCGAGTTGACCTAACCAGTCTATGAAATCGTATATGGTAACATCAATTAGTGGCATTCGTGAGTCCTTTAAATCATACTGCTCTTTTCAGTCAAGGACATGAAGTAATAAGGGCTATATGATCTTTTGGTGAAATCCTCTAACAAGGTCACATTAACAATGTATATGTACCTTTAACAAGGTTGGCTCCTAGTAGAGCTACCTCAGAAGAGTGAAATTTTCGGGTTATTGACCCCAGGTGGTTTATCGCTTCACAGGGTTTCCATGTTGAAATCATGGTATTAATTGTGTGAATGTTATTTTTGTTGTGAGTTGTTGTATATTTTTTTATAGTTTATTGCAACTCAATAATAACTCAAAAACATGGCTCTATAATGAAATCATTCCATTAAAGAAAAATTTTAAAGAGTTGCAAAAGAATCTAGATATTGAAAGAAACAAAAGAATTGAGCTTGAAATTGGGAATAATCTTGAGATCCTGATGGCCTATGAAGCTAGCCTTAGGTAATTGGTTAAGGATAGGGATAGAAAATGGACATGATACTACCAGTTTATGTGTGGCAGCGGTTAGTTTGGGCAGGAGGAGCAATGAGGAAATTATCTCTCCTATGCATACCAAAATGACTGGTGGACCTAGTAGAAGGACAAGGTAGTGTACTAAAAAGACCATTGAAGCTTCCCATGTTTCTGTTGTTGAGGATATCCTTCAAGGGATTGTTGATACCACCAAAGATTTAACTAAGGTTGTGGAGGAGCTCCAATGACAGGATTTTCCTATTTTTCTTTTGTTGGTCGTGATCGTTGGTTTGGGTTTCTAGTTTTGGTTTTTTACCTCTGTGTTGGTTTTTTTTTGTGTTTTTACTTTCCAACTGGTTTTTTTTAGAATGCTACTTGTAGGTTTCAGGTCCTTGTAAAACCTAGTTGTTATTGTAGGTTTTTGGTCCTTTTAAAACTAGGTGGACTCTTTATCATTTATATTTTGTTTTTTGTATGGGGTTTTGGGTCCCCTCAAAACTTGTTTTTACCTTAATCCAAAAATAACTAAGATATCACTACATAATAACTAAAATTTTACTGTCAAACAATAATGCAAGGAACAATTTGTTGATAGTTTAGAATGAAGTGAATGAATGTGTTAAGTATTAAGTTGGATGACTACACCAAGTGGTTTAAGTTATTGTTTATGATGTTTAGTTGGTACTTAAATGTTTGAAGGGGCTGTATGATAACTGGACATAGTTGATTCACACACCCTCACCCCCCCCCCCCCCCCCTCTCAGTTATCTAATAGCATTAACCTAAGTAAACTTAAGTAAAATGTAATTAGTAATGTTTAATTACACCAAAAACCCCCTTAACTACAACTTAGGGGAATGCACTTAAGCTTACAAAAGCTAGATGGAAATGCAAAAAACCTTCTCAATTGGTCCCATGTCAATACCAAGTGGTTCCTCCTCCAAAACATGTGTACTATACTACTCTACTAAAAAAGACGAGTCAATATCAACTGAGGATGATTGTAGAACATGTATAAAAGACTCAATTGTCTCTTCTGAAGAGAAAGTGGCCTCCTCCAATTGTTGTATCAAAGGATCTACCATCATGTCAACCTCCGAAGAATGACCAAGTAGGGAATGAAGATGAGGGTCAACATATTCCCTCTCTAAAAATGAATAAGAATCATCTTCACCAAAAAGAAGATGAATCCCATCAATAGTGTCTCCCAAATATGCAATGTAGGACTCCACAAATAAACCTCCAATGTCTATCAAGTAGTCATCCCATGGGACTGAGTATACAAGACAATGAATATCTTGTTTTACTGAATCACCTAAATCTATGGTTGTGTGAATACAAGTTCATCAAGAACAACATTAGGTACAATAGGAGGAGGAGAAATGTATGGCTCAAGAACTTGATCACATGTGAGGACACCCAAGTTCAAGTAGCCAAAGTCTTCCACAAAGTCTAAAACATCATTGGAAGTGTGATCAAAAATTTCTATTCAGAATCATTGTCATCATCTTGAAAAAAATCTAAGTAGTATAGTTGAGATGCATGATCAACCAACCATGTAGCAAGAATATCTCTAGTCTCCAAGTCTCTAATAAAAACCGAATCAGGTGTGAATTTTGCAGTCCTCCTTGTATCCCCATGAGTGAGCTGGTAGATGGAAAGAATATTATGACTTAGGTGAGGTAAGAACAACACATGTTTGAAGTATTTGTCCCCCTTATCAATATTTCATTTCCCAATCACATTCATGTAAGTGTGATTTCCCATCAAAATAGGTGGAGTGTGACAAGGATGAAATGATAAAAATATAGACTGTAAAGATGTCATATGATGTGAAACCCCTAAATCTAAAAACCATCTCCCTAAATCTTGACTTGAAGTAGCTATTAAGGCTTGACCTTATCCCAACTGATTTGTTCCTTTATCAAAATCTAAATGTGAAGAAGAAGGTGAAGAAGTCATTCTTGAAAGTAGACTAATTTGATTCTTCTTAAGAAGATTCTTGAGTTCATCAATTTCCTTCTTGTAGCAATGATGTTCTCCATGTCCATTCTTCTTGCAATATGCATAAGTAAGAAACTCCTTTTTTGATGATTTCCCCTTATTTTTGGAGTTGTCTCTTGGTGAAGAGGTTGGGTTTTCTTTCTCTTGTTGTGTATTTTGTTTTCATGGTTTATGCTTCTTGTTAGACTCTTTTTCTTGATTCCCTTTACTAGCCACCAATGCTTTAGTTTTTGAAGACTTGAGAATCCACATGCTCATCAATTTTGTTTGTTCTACCATTAACATCTCTATGAAATAATTAAATGAAGGCATGTTGTATAAAGGACCCATAGTCAACTTGTGGGTATTGAAGCTAGAAACAAATGTCGAATACTCAGATGGAAGAAGATGCAAAAAATTTTGAATTAAGTTCTCATCTAATTTTTTCATGCCACAATCCTTCAGTTTGGCTCTAAGTTCTATGGCTTTCGCTACATAGTCTTGGATTGTATAAAAGTCTTTGGGATCCAAAAGGGTGAGATCTCTATCAAGTTGAAAACCCTTAGATTTATCAACTTGACCGTACAAACTACTAAGTTTTTCCCAAGCTTCTTTGACTATGTTACAACCATCAAACAAGCTCTTTTTAGATATATTGCCTCAAAGATCCAATAGCCTTTTTATTTACCTTTTTTCATTCCTTAATATCATCAGGATCAGATGGGGCATTAGTTGTTCCATCAATATAATCAATATATCATCTTTCCATTACCTTACTCCATGCATCAATTTCCATGTGGCATAATTATATGGAGTTAAAAGAGGAAATTTAGCATAACCCATGATGAAAAATGAAAGAACACTAGAGAAGTAGAAGAAAAATCACTCAAGACACCCCCTCAAATCACTCAATCAAAGAATCCCCACCCCCAAAGTAGATGTTTTGGCACTTTATACTTTATGCACTACAATTTCCACTTGCCAAAATGGATTAAAGTGGACTTCTAATTTTGATGATTAAAACCAAAAAAATGAAGCTATAGTAGACTCAATAAGATATGACACTAGATCTCTCAAGAATCTAATCAATTACAAATGCCAAAAATAGGCCAAAAGTGACCAAATACAGAAAGTACTATGTCTACTTATAATGACTCTAAACTGATACCATATCTAGAAAGTACACAAAAAAATTATGCACTTTCAAAAAAAATGGCACCTAAAAAATGAACGAAGCCTCCAAAATTGCAAAAACTAGGATTGGATAGGTACAATCACCAAAATCTGTAAATTCTTGAAACTTTATCCACCAAAATCAAAAAATAGTTGCACCAATGGAAAATTTAGGAAATGTAGGCCAAAATCAAAAACTAATTGTGCTTAGTATAGAGCCCGGATGAGTGAGTCATGGCCTCCCAAAGTTAGACTACCAATCCAAAATGAATATGGTGAGGGGTCCAAATTTTGAATAGCCAATGATGTCAGCAACTTCTGAGTATAAAATTGACATTTAGAGACCCGTCACAGTAAAAAAAGAGGCCCAATGATGCCTATATGGCATCAAATTTAACATTCTCAAAAACATAATAAAATGCAAAAAAAAAATTACCAAATTGTCTATTAAACAATTGATGATATGGGTGATGCATTGGTGGGCTAAAATCCATGACGGATCATAAAGATCGATGCATGATGCTCGTTGAATCAACTTGGCTTATAATGAAGAGGATATCGTGTTGATCAAGTCAGAGTCAGATCAGGAAAAAAAATTGTTGATATATTGTCATGTGGGAAAAGTGCCAAATGTCGTCAATGTGTGAGGTGAGCTTTGGTGTAGATGTTGCAATCAGAATATGGGAGTCTTGCATTGGTGAAAGGAAGCATGGATGTGTTGATCTTCCAATTTCATGTGAGGAAGAGAATGTCTTTTGTATTGGGACTTAAGATCAGGTTATAAATGGTGATAATTATTGGAGGCTCAATGTGAGATCGTTGTGGAGTGGTATGCCCACTCACCAGTATGATTTGTTGTACATGACCAGAGATACCCATTAATAATTGAGCATTACTCTGCAGTCCTCATAAAACTTTGACATATACAAGGATCTCGCGTCTAAATTTTGCAAATAAATGACAGATTTGAAAATTTTTGAAAAACTAATTACTAAATTTGCACATCAAGTTGCCAAGTTCGATTTACGAAAAAAAAATCCTCAAATTCGACTTTCATCTCATATAAGAAAATTTATAGTCAAAATTCATGGAAATGGCCACTTAGACGCAATGGTGAGGTCATATCTTTCCCAAGACACTCTCAATAATTTTTGATATCCCAGATCTAAATCATGGCCCTCCAAAATATGAGACAAATGATGCTCTCCAATGGCTAACCAATGAAACTCCTTCAACTTTGATATCATGTAAGAATTTAGCTAAGGCAAAGAATGAAAATGTAAATATCAAGAAGCTCAATTGATAGTACAAGAGAGACAAAATGATATGATCAAATGAATGATTCAATATTGATCAAATGATAATGGGTAATTGGATAATCAGATACAATACATGTAGGTGTGCCTAAATATATAGGTAATGCAAGATAACTAGGAGTTGTGTAATTGATAAGGATAAAAACTAAGCACATGTCCACTAAAGGTGGCTTATCCTCCATTGTGCATGAAAGTATGTGCAATAATGAGAGGATAAGAACACAAAGGTGTATAACACAAAGTGAGGTATGAGACAACATATGCTCAAATAAAGTGCAAACTCCTATGTGTTTATATGAAAACTAATAGGAAAATACATTAACCTAAGTAAACTTAAGTAATATTTAATTACACCAACAAATATATTTATATGATAAGTTCTTTCCATTTAATGTTATGTGATTAATTGATTTGATCAAGTGTTTACTTAATGTAAGTAAATTGGCCAATTAAATTGCAAGTAAGTGTAAATGCATATATGATAGCTACACAAATGAAATAATTATATATGAAACATCAAAGTGAGTTCTATAAAATGAAAACTAAAGAATTAAACTCACCTTGAGGGCCAATTCAAATCTAAAAATTGGTTGTCAAATTATATCCAAAACTGGAATAGAACCAAACCTGAGACCCTAGAACTGAGGTCTACCAATCTTGAAAATAAGAGAACATTTGGTAAAGGTTGACATGGATGGCCCAAGTCAATTTGGGTTGAGGTCATGGTTGATGTCAACCTTTTTTGCTCAAAAAACCTAAAGTTTAAAAGTCTAGCAAAAACATGAAACCCTAGTTCCAAAATTTGAACTCACTGCTCTAAAAACTTGTAGAATGGTCTTATGTGAATGGAAAATAGAATTGTATGGGGAGGATTTCCTTGGTGAAGTATTGGTTTATAAATTAACCTTAAAATGAGAAAGCGTGTAAAAGCAAGACAAATGTAAATATTTATCTCAGTTGCCAAATCTCTATGGATGGATTCAACTATATTATCCACAAAGATGTATGAATGTTTTTATGTTGATGTATGATTCAGAATGTAGGATGTAGGATGTAGGATGTAGGATGTAGGACATCTCCACAAATTTAATAGATCTAAAAGTTCCAAATCATAGAACCATATATGTAAGTATTCTCTTGAATGCTTGAAGGGTCAAATGCTTGAAAGCTCATGCAAGGTTAATTAATTTGGATCTCCTTCCTTGATGATCAATTCCAATATCTCCATTGAATAAAGAAGTTAGATCTTGAGAAGGATATTCATGAATGATGACATGAAAATTAGGGTCTTCAATGGATCCATGCTTGCTAGACTTGAACTCCTTGAATGCACCTTGAGGGCTTGCTTGCAAATGATGACTTGTGTGAAGATATGAATTGTGTTCTCAAATTGATAGCACAAGTGAACTTCATGTAAATGAATAATGGATTTAAAAATTAAGTAAGCCTCCTTTTATAGAAATTTTGGAATCAAAATCGAAAAGGTTAACTATACTAGGTAGGAAAAAAATTGAAAACCCCAAACCAGGCCTAAGATCCTAAGGAAAAATTGTTTCACGTTGAGGTCAACCTTGACCTCAACCTAGGAGACCTTTTGCATTATAATGTTCTCTAAGATATTGGGGATGGAGAAAAAATGGCCATAAACTGGTAAAAACTCATTAAAAATAAGCAAATTGAGTATAAATGCATCTATGTTATAGGAAATCGCTAAAACGAAGGGATAAAAGGTCTTACAAAGAAATTGTACACTTTTTAAGGAAATATAGTGTGATGTGATATAGTTCATGTCATACTTATATACTGTTGGTGTAAATAGGTATTTACTTATTACACTTACTTAAGTTTACTTAGGTTAATGCATTAGTTTATTATTTTGCATTATTTTATTTGTGAGACACTTAAGAGTTTGTGCACTCTTGTGAGTTGTCATGATGACATCATAGGGGTCCACACCTCTTTTAAGCACATGTTCTCTACAACACAAGAATCTTCTACACACATATGACACTTTGTCATTCTTATCCATTCATCTAGAATGTTGGATAAGGTGCTTAGTTGTCTTATCTTCTGGTTGTTTCTAGAGACATTCTAGGTGCTTCCTGAGAGGCCTTTATATACAGGCACTCCTAGTGTACTCTTAATCATGGCATATTGAATACATTGTCATTATGATCATACTCTCTCTCTTTTTGGTCTACTGTGTGCTTGTGTTTGAGTTCTTAGTTCCTGGGTGAATTTTTCCCTTAGGCAAATTCTTACATATACATAAGTGCAAGGTATTTTCTATTGGTTCAACTTTAATTTGTTTTGAAGAGTGTTCATTGAAATGAATATATCTTGTAGTATTTTGACTCTATTTCCAAATGGAATAGGCATTTTTCTAGGGTGTGAAGCGATATATTTAAGAGAGATGAATTCAAGATGAAAATCATCTTCTTCTTTTTTTATAGGAGTAGTAGTGTAGATTCATTCCCAACAACATTTGGAATCCATGATTGGTTTTATATTGGATTGGTAAATTAAAAGAACCTGTTGTATATGGGAAAACCTAACCTGTCGGGAGCATGCATAAACAAGTAAACGTTAGTAACATATGCATTCAAGATTCAAATAAGATTGATAAAACCACTAAGTCTACTTGAGTTTTAAAACAACTATGAAACCAACAAATAAAGTCCTCACATAACCTCAAAGAAGCTCAACAAGGGCACCCATAAGAGGCCTTGTTGGTGTGCTCAAGTGTGAGGGATGTAGATGTGCTCTCCCAAAACACAACTATTGAATCCCTTGAATGATAAAATGATATGAAAAATGATATGATCTGAAGACTAAATGAGTGGAGAAACCCTTCAAGAAATGGCTATGAGTGAGCCAATCCTCAAAGGATTCTAAGATATGAGATAGAAATGTAATGCAAGAAAGAAACCTATAACATCATACTGCCATGAAAGCTAATGCAAACAACTACCAAGGGTTATTTCTAAGCATACAAATCTCTAAAAAGCTCTAGAATCACACTAGCATGATAACAATGCAAATGGGGGAGATGTCAAATGCTTGAGACAAGGGCTCTATATATAGGCTTGAGAGAGGCCTTGGGGAGGTGGCATCTATGTGGCATCCACATAGGTGCCACAAGGGAGACATGGAGACAAGTCATGCAAGGGTCAACATTCAAAGTTTTCTCAAACATGTGTGAGAAAACTTAAAGGAAGGAGTGGGGGGACAAAGGTGTAAGAGGTGTGGAAGGTGTGAGAGGTGTGAAAGGTGTGAAGGGTTCCTCACACGTGTGAGCACACACTTAGAAACCAAAAGGGGTTTAGCAAGGTGTTTAGGATAAATAAGTAGGATTAAGTAGTGGGTAGGCTTAAAAGGATGAAAGTGATGGGTGTAGACTAGGTTTTAGGATAGGTTTTGACTAAATTAAATAGGATTTAATTTAATCATAGGTTTAGAGAATTTAATGGAATGGAGGGAATCAAATAAATAAGATTTATTTAAAAGGGGATTTATGGAGCACTATGCATTAAACAAATTTAATACATTAGGGAGGGAAGTATTTAAATTAAATTTAAATACATTAGGAAAAGTGAACCTATTTAATTAAATAAGTAGAAGAATATGACAAATATAATTAATTAATTAATAATTAACTATAATGTCAAAGGAAATATCAAATGAATTAATATAGTGTTTAGGACAATTTTAAGCATCTACACCTATCACTACAAATATGGGAATCATCCACTATTGAAGGACTACAATGTGTTATCTTTTATGAGTTTATTATATGTGCAAATTTATGTCATTGGAAAACCCTCTTGAGTTTTAGTGGAGCTCTTAGTGAAAAAATTTGTCCAACCTTGTAATGTTGTGTTGTCTTATTTTTCAACCAATGATTAGGGTTGGATATGTTGTCAAAAACTTAAATTATATTTGCCAAGTCCTCTAAATTTCACTTAGGATTGATGGTGGAAATAAAAATCACTAACATGATGTATTTTCAATTTGAGGCAAGGAGTGGTATTCATGCTCGAAAGAAGAGCCATACTACTTGTCACCAAGAGGGATTTGCATACAATGAGCATGAAGGATTTTAAGTAAAGGTGGTGAAAGGAAATTTACTACCATGTACTCATTTTCTCTCGTAGTTGAGCATAACCATGGGGAACTACACAATGACAAATTATTGTTTTGTAGTAGATTCAAATGATATGAATGTCATATAGGGCATTCAATAGATGGAGGCTCTCAACCCATATACATAATGTTTCAAATGGATGGAATTATCATTTGAGATGGATAGCAAGAAGTTTGTATTGAGGAGAATGTTCAACAAGGACCTAATCAAGATCTTAGTGACATGGATAGAAGTAATTTTCAAACATGGTGAATTTTTTGGGGTAATGCAATGTTTGGTTTCAACCAAATCTTTGAGTGGACAACAAGTATACTATGTTGATGATAAGATTCAGATAGTATTGGCACACACATTTGGTCTTCACAAACATCCCACAGGGCATGGCCCCACATAGAGGTATAGGAGGGAGACAAGACAATCATTGACACTCCCTATTATTATCCCAAGAAGCATAAGGAAGAGATAGATAAGACAATCCAAGAACTTTTTACAAAGGTTGGATCATACCTAGCTCCAGTCCCTTTCTATCTTCCATGTTTTTGGTGACAGAAGGACATAACTCTCAAGATGTGCATTGATTAATGAGAACTGGTCAAGATGACATTCAAGAACAGATACCCCATCCCAAGGATTGATGAGATGTTGGATGAGATACACAAAGCAATTTACTTCTCCAAGATCAATCTTTGTTATGATTATCACAAAATCTGCATGAAGGAGCAATATGTAGAAAAGACATCATTTTTTTGTCATTGTAGGTACTATGAGTTTCTTTTCATGCAATTTGAATTGATCACTGCTCCAACCAATTTATAGTCTTGCATCAAATACATCATCAATAGGCAATGTAAGTTTTTGTTGGTGTTTTTTGATGACATACTTATTCATAGCAAGATGTGGGAGAAATAAGAGGCATTTAGATGAGGTACTAGGGATCATGGAGTCAAGATTGCTATTTGCAAAGAGATCAAAGTGTGAGTTTGAAATAACCAAGATTTTATACTTGGGACAAGTTGGAAATACCTGAGGTGTTCAGGGTGCATCAAGAGAAGATTTAGACCATTGTTGATTGGCTTGCACCCAAGACACTCACAAAGTTGTGTAAACTCTTTAGGTTATGTAGTTAGTACAAAAGGTTTGTGAATAGGTTATGAGAAATAGGAGAACTAACAGATCTCACAAAGAAGGGAGTATTTCACTAGGATGAGGAGAAAAAAGAAGTTTTTGAAAAGCTAAAGGAAGTCATGAGTACATGTCTAGTTTTGGTACTCCCATACTTTACTAAATCCCTTTGTCCTTGTGTGTAATGTGTTAAGAGAAGACATTGGCAATCTTGATGCATCATCGTCATCCCATTTCTTTTGAGAGCCAAAACCTCTTAGTAATTAAATGATTGTACTACATCTATGATAAGGAGATGTTGGTTATCATGCACATGTTGGCAAAGTTTCAACACTACCTTTTTGGGCAAAGATTTGTAGTGAGGACTAACCACAATAGTTTGAGATATTTTTTCGAATAAAATGATTCGATGAGAGGCAACACAAATGGATGGATAAAATCCAAGAATATATTTTGACATTGAGTATGTGAAGGTAAAAAAGAATCTAGTGGTTGATACTTTGTCTATGAGACTTGCTATATGTTCACCATCATAGATTTCTATTAATTGTAGGGCTCATTTGTTGGTAAAGTACTCCAAGAACCTATTTTTTTGCAAATTGATGGACAATCAATACAAGATGAATGGTATGAGGTGATAGATGATGTCATTTACTATAAAGCTTAGATCTATTTGGTGTCAAAATCAAAGATGAAGGAAAAGATCTTGAGGAAGGTTCATGACTCGCCCTTGGCAAAACACTCAAGATACCTCAAGACTTATCAACATATTCATGAGAGGTTTGCATGGAAAGGTCTCAGGGATGATGTGCTATAGCATGTCAAGATAAGATAAGATTAATTTATTAATGTCCAACAAGAGGCCAAAAAGGGTCTAAAGGACTAAAAGAAAACAACTAGGGAAATAGCCAACAATAGGAGCACCAAATGGTATCTGAGAAAAAACAAAAAAGGAAAAGGAAATAGAACCCAAGAAAAAAGACCAAGGGTCCTTTTTGAGAGAAAAATTCCAACATTGAAGGATAGGGTTCAAGACTGGGAAGATCTATAGATCATCGCAAAGTACTGCTAGAAGTGAAGTGTCACTGCCAAAAATACCTGATGTGAGGCCTCGCGCACCTAGAGTGACTAGAAGTGGGAGGGTCAAGTCATCACTTTGAGTCAAGGAGTGGTTGCAAGAGAGTTTGGATACCTTCTATCTCTAAAGGATATCTACAAGCCTATAATCGACAAAAAAAATATAAGAATGTGACTTTGACATTAATTATGTGAAGGGAAAGAAGAATATAGGGGTTGACACATTATCCACCAAACCTTCCCTATGTTCACTATCGTAGATTTTAGCTATTTAGAGAGCTCACTTGTTGGTTGATTACTTCAAAACCTCTTTTCTTGCCAATTAATGGACAATCAAATACATAATGAAAGGTATAAGGTGGTGCATGATGTCATTTACTACAAGGATATGATCTATTTGGTGTCAAAATCAAAGATGAAGGGGAAGATCTTAAGCAAGGTTCATAACTCACCCTTGACAGAACACATAGGATACCTCAAGTCTTATCAACAAATTTGTGAGAGGTTTGCATGGAAAGAGCTCAAGGAAGATGTGCTATAGTATGTGAAGTAGTGTGCCACTTGTCAATATATTAAATCTGAGCATACTTTATCAGTTGGGTTACTTTGGCCTTAACATATTTCTAATAAAAATGGGAGAGTATCTCAATGGACTTCATTATCAAACTTCTTGAGGTGCAAGCTAAGGATTGTATTTATGGTGCAATAGATCATTTGACCAAACATGCTCACTCATTGTCATTCATATGAGGTTTCAAAGAATTCAAATTACAATCTTTCTTTCAAGAGGTGTTTCATTTGCACTGCCTTTCGCAAAACATAGTCTATGGTAGAGATAGTCATTTTCTAAGTAGCTTTTGGACATAGTTGTCACTGAGTACAAGCTATCATCCACAAATAGATAGTTAGATCAAGGTTGTGAATAAGTTGTCAAGGGTACTTGAGGAACTACTTAGTAGCACAACACAATGCAGTGCATCCATTGGGTTTGTTTGGGAGAGCATGACTACAACACTAGCTATCATATGTATGACACCCTTCAAGGTGCTTTATAGATATAAAGTTACATCATTCTTGGTTTGGCCTTGGAAGGTAGTCGAGCTCCAAGGAGTGGTTGCAAGAGAATTTTGATATCCTGCGATCTCTCAAGAAAAACCTACAACATGCATAGAATCAACAAAAGATGCACAATAATCAACAAAGGTTTGAACCAAGTTTGGATGTGGGTGATCTAATACCTAATGACCATCGTACTGATAGTCTTCCTTGAAGAGGAGTGGTGTCAAGAAGCTCAAGCCTTGCTTTTATGAACCATTTAGAGTGGTATGGAGAGGGGGAGAAATTGCCTACAAGTTGAGCTTCTAGAAGGGAGTCAAATTCATGTGTTTCATATTTTATACCTCAAGAAGGTAGTTAGCCAACGTGTCATGTTCTCAAAGGAGCTTCAACCTATTGATGAATAGGGTAGACCTACATTGGAACATGTTGAGATCATTGATGTTGAGGTAAGGAAGTTGAGGTCACACACCATCAAGGAGTGCATAGTGTATTGGAAGGATTTACTAGTTGAAGATGCTACATGGGAGAAAGGGCAAATTTTGGAGCATCTGATTTGGCAATTTCTCAAGGCCAAAAAAGAATATTAGGCTAGGACTATAATGTCTCTAATATAGTTAAATAATTTAACTAAATTAAGGGGTTAAGTGGTCCCAATTTAAATAATATCATACATACTACTTTAATTGATTTATTTAATTATTAAAAAATATTGATAAAATGGTAAATAACATGTAATGTCAACTTATGGTAGCCTTCCAAAAACTTCTTATAAGCTTTTATAAGACGATGGTTGACATCATAGAAAGTCATTGTGGTGTTATTGCTTTTTTGAGTATTTGTAATTCGAGTTGGAATTGAGTTTTTGTTATGCCATAGATCCTTGTGATCTCTTGTTGGACAATTAAAGGTGTTGTTGTATGCTTTTCAGTCTCACAGACCCTTGTGGTCTCTTGTTGGACATTAATAAATTTATCTTATATTATCTTATCTTATCTTATGCCATTTTAGAGGTGCAAAATCCACCCTAGAATGACGATTGCAATTTCAATGGGACTTCTCATCCTTTTCAACCTATCAATCCAAAATTTTGAGATCTTCATTTTAAAATGAATTTGTATAATCAAAAATATTCTATGATAATTGTCAACAATTTGCCTATTGTTAATGTATGATCTATGTTACATCCTTTATCAACAATAATATATTTGACAATTAAGAAATGGCTCGATATTTGGAAAAAATATAACCGATATCACTATACTGAAGGATTCTTCGTAGAGCCCAAGCTTTCATTGCAATTCTAAAGGTGAATATATTTTATTTAGAGATCTCACAACAACCTAAAGGTATGGAAGCACATCACTAGGCCAAATTAATCATAGAGGAAAATTGGATAGAAGAAAAAATGTGTATGAAACAAAAATATCAAGTAGATTGGAAAATGGAATATTAGTTTACACAATTGCCTAGATAACCTTGATGAAATAAAGAAGTTTACAAAGGAAAAATTCAAGAGCCTCTTATGGACAAATCAAAATGGGCACAAAAAAGAATATGATATTAAAGAATTTAACCCAATGAGGGATCTTGAAGAGAAGGTGTACATAGGAGCAAATATCAACTAGAAAGCCAAAATGATCATAGCGCAACTTAGAACAAGCTCACATCAGTTGAGATGTGAAACCAAGAGATTGATGATTCCAAAAGAATAAGAAGAGAGGGTCCACCTATTCTGTAGCATGGTAGTCGTGGAAACAGAGTGACATTTGATCATAAACTACCCAATGTACAACAACATCCATTACAGCTATGGGGATATTTTAGAGACAGGCAACCCAACTACTTTTTTTGAGGAAATGCAACTTGACAAGTTAACAAACTTAGTGGTCAACATTCATTGTCAAATAACAGATCTAATGAAACAAATTTGAAAAGAACTAAGATTTTGGGCATTGGTTGTTTTTTAGGTGGTCCCATAGGTTGCTTGGGCCTCGAGGATGCTATTAAAATCTTCCATTCATTCATTCCCACCATACAAATAAAGCTCAATTATCGTACTTGTTAAGTTAGTTATATACAATTCTTAGAAGGTGTACAAGCTTCATCAGTAACTGTGTCATACAAAAAAGATAAGCATAGTACAAGTGGAAAATGGGTGAGAATCATACATGAGTTCAACATTTGAGTGAGGCAAAGAAAAGCTAGTGCAAGTATTACATTAGTGCTTGGTGTGTGTGTGTGTACATACATATACACATATATACACATATACATACATATACATATACATATATATACACATATATACATACTTACACATACAAATACATATACATATACGCCCAAGCTTCTAGACTCAATTGTTTTTTCAATGCTTGCATTATGCCTATTTTCCCAATCATTTACACAAGCATTCAATCTTATTTTTAATAAGATATTGACCATAATAGTTCAATTAAGCACTATATATATATATATATATACACACACCCAAGCTTCTGGACTCAATTGTTTTCTTAGTGCTTGCATTATGCCTATTTTCCCAATCATTTACACAAGCATTCAATCTTATTTTTACTAAGATATTGACTACAAGCATTCAATCTTATTTTTACTAAGATATTGACCATAATAGTTCAATTAAGAGCTACCTATCTTCAGGTTAAGATTTCAAAGATGCATTACTGATCAAAATAGAGATTTTGTTATGTCAAAAGAATTAAAGTTGTCTTGAATTAAAGAGTTTTGACAACTTATTTGTTAAGTCCACATTGTCAAATATGACACCACATCAACATGTTTGCTGTAAAAGTGTCCAATATGACCCCAAAATTTGATAAAATCTATCACTGGTGTGCAAACATGACAAATGAGTGATGAGTGTTTTCACTCCTCTTACAGAATCTAGAATCCAATCGAAGAAATTCTAGAAAAAAAGATCTGCATGTGTTTCAAGGACCTGTCCTATACATTTTAATTTTGCTTTTGCTTACCAAGTTCTACACACACCTCAAACGCTCAAATCCGTATAGCGACTGTTTCGTACTTCTCAATTCATAACACTATATCCATTGAACATATTCCCATGTATGCATAATTCAAAAATCTCACATTTCAATAGTCTTACATCTCTACAGTTCAACAAGGGTCAACATTTCATGGCTTCTATCTGCTAACTTGTTAAACGAGCTCATCATGCAATAAGAAAGAAACGTTCCCAATATGTCTCCTTAACATTTTTCTTATTTTCCTCTATTTATCTACTACCCACCCTTTGATGTGTTTCCAACGAAATGGTGACTGTGTACTTTCTGGCTTCAGATAAACGTAACCCTTCACATTCACAACCCAATAATTAAGCTTGGGAACAATATGCCTTGATATGTTATGATCTTAATAAGCCAGTAAAAGCTAAATTAAGTTTCAATCTCAAGTTTGGCCACACAGAAGAGTGTGAAACATTCATCAGCATAATTTTCAAGTGCAGCGTCACCCTAAATTTCATTTCATTTTTTTCAGTTATGATTTTGAAATCTGGGTTTTGTTCCTGCAACACTTGCCCATCATCTAACACCCCCAACTAGCCCATAGGAAAAATGTCCACCTAATTTGTGTTAAATGTCCGTAAACAGAGTCACAAGCGCAAAGTCCATCAGCAAAATTAGTACAAGTATAATGCAAAATTTCGTTTCATTTCCTCCCGTTAACAGTTCGAACCTGGGTCTTCTACCCGCAATGATCATCAGTCCCGGTGCCCAAAAGACAAATTTACTTGTTTACTCTGCATGTGATTAAAACTACCCCATTAATTAAAAAATGTAAAAATCCACACATTCACAGCAAACAGAAACTCGAACTTTAAGGTCGTACATATGTGACGCACAGTCAAAAGTTATCTGAGCATATAACAAATATAGGAACTCATTGAATACAAAAGCGTCTCCAGTCAATCTCAAAGACGAGGTCACACTTAAAAAAATTAAGACAATTTTGCATTTAAAACCCTACACATCACAATAAAAATCAGAGAACGCAAAATGGGTTACACCGTGAAACAAGAGACCTTCAATTTAAAGCATGATTTGGTTTTATACAAACGTGAAATGCCTAACGTTATGGTTTCAGTCAGGGATTTCTGGCCAAGTTCCGAGCAAATTCACTCTTTTTTAATGATTGGAAAACGAATCATTTTGGTTACAAGAAACACGACCAATGTTAATTGGCTTCCTGCATAATTGCTTGAGAATCGCTAATGCGTAATGGCAATCAAACAAATAAAATAACAATACAAGGCAGTGATGTAGCATAGAAATTACTATACTTAAAACACCGTACATTATCACGTCCGAGTGAGTTTATTACAGTTACGGAGACTAGTAGCCTTGCAATAACATTTAGTATGGTTGCCTATACACGCAGAAGAGTTTCCACGACAAAAAATTCATTCAACCCCTTTTTTTCTTGCACAGGAATTCAATCACAAATTTTTGGTATGGAAGGACACCATTTAATCAGCCTTTGTTCTTTTCTCACGTGCTATTTACGCACACAACTAATTACTTTCAATTTGTGTTGTTCTTCTCAAGTGCCATTTAAGAACACAACTAATGACTCTCAGAGAACATCATTCAATCCCTTTTTCCCTCAAACAAAAATTACACGTACCCGATTGCATGATAGTAACATCCTTCAATGTTTCTTCACCTTCACAAACAACACATTAAAACCATATTTGCTTCTAAAGCCATCCAAAATCGTTTATTACCACCTCGGACAATTTTAGCACAACTCTATATTAGCTTTCAAAGATAACCCAATCCCTTTTCGTCTTCTCAAACAATTTTAGCACAGATCTTTGCTTCCAAAATAGGAACACTTTATGCACAACTTTATATTCTCAAATGCAGGAAAACTGTTGTAAATTAGTATACAAAACGCCAGCCAAAAGCCACATTATATTAAAATTTTACTAGTTATATTGTTAATAGATATACAAAATCTCGAAGCAAAAGACATCATATTATAAATTTAACAGCTAGCCATGCCAACAAGAGAGTGCTGAAACCTGCTAAAAGACAAAAAACAATGTATTCTACATCAAAATAACAGGGGATTAACATGAATAAAAAACTTCAGACATGCTGAGCCAATGTCCCACAGTAAGCATGTTTGATTTAATTGTGCCAAATTAATAATAAGAATAAGACATTAATGCAGCTTGTTAAAAACTAACAAGCTCAATAGCATAGCAGGGACTACAACAAAAAGATGCCCACAATCACTATACTTTTACAGTACGAAGCACAAAGCAAAAGACTACAGAGAACTTAATTTTTCGATAACTGTAGATAATAAATCCAAAATCATTTCATTTCATGTCATTGCCCTTCTCCCTCCTCACGCTTTGAAGGGGCCTCCTTGATTTCATCTCCTGTATCCTCCTGAAAGAAAGAGCACAGGCATAAGTGTCCAGTTCTAAAAAGGGGCAAAATAATATATTTCATTTTTCTTAAGAAACCTCCTTCCAGTTCTCAAACTCGACGCTAACTTCATCACTAGAACATTCTTAGAACTCATTCCCCAATATCTCTTAATCCATTTTCAAAATCAAAAGATACAGCATTCATGACTCTTGTCAATAAGGTAGATACAAACAATCTAACACCATAATCCCTAATATGTTTCCTATTCAACCTGAAAAATCAAGAAAAAAATACTAACATTCATGTCTGATGTCCATAAGGTCAAATTGTCTCGAAGGAGTTGCATGATAAGTGTGCTGTCTTTATAAGATTCTTCACCCAAAGTATCCAACTCTGCAATTGCTTCATCAAAGGCCTGCAAACAATTGATACGTTATGCTAACAGAATGGTTAAGTAAATCAACTGGCATCAGGAGGACTGCTACTTGACAGATTTTAGCATACCAATTAATTGAAACCATAGACATAGCCTATTAAGTCTTAGATAAAAACATACAAGTTGGAATCAAAAACTTAAATGTATTTCTTATCACCCAAGTTCTGTGGTGACAAGGCTTTAACAAATTTTAGTTTCACTAGTGTTTACTCCTTGACCAAAATTTGATAAATATCTAATGAGCAAACCAAGCCTTGCGATTGTCAATGAAACCATTAGGTATAATAGATAAAAACTAAGTGAGCATGAATTCTTTCCCAAAAAGCTAAGTTACCGGGTTCGTACTCAGAGGCCCAAACCAGGCTCAGGTATGCATTCGATATAGATTCATCTGTGGGTACTTGCTGGGTACTGTGCATGCTTGATATGGCATATTTGAATATTTTTCAACTGTCAATTGGCATTTAATATGTATCATTGGCATTTCGCATTGATCAATGATCAAGTATCATACCATGAAATAAATTAGTTTTACAAGTCTGAATAATTCTCATAATCTTTTAAATATATAATGCATACATATACATATATATATATATATATATATATATATATAGACAAATACCCAAACCCATTGAAAAAAATCCATGTACCCCTTGAAAAAATCCATGTACCCACATACCAAGGTTCGTGTACCTGCACCATCCCCAAACCCAAACAGGTAACTTAGCCAAAAAGATATTCTGACATTTCTTTGCATGGTCTTAACAGCTTACATATCCTATTACCTTCATTCTAAGTTGTGTATCACTAACTGAACATCACATTGAACTTTAAGAAAGTGCAAGTGGTTTGTACATTTATATCATGCATTACAATTTACCCCATACAACATGGGTGCATTATTCTACAATCTTAATTGCATGTCTGTAACTAAGCCAAGTGGAATTGAATTCATCCACCTCATTCTTTCTGGCCGGAAAATATCTATAATCAACCATAACCTAAGTAGCCCATTCAGATGCAGGTTCAAGATTCAGGTTCAAAATTCACTCAAAATTTCTTGGAATGGGTTCAAATTCATTTTGGGTTTGTCCGTACAAATACATATGTTCTGCATGCATGTGTGTGTGTGTGTGCGTGCGTGTGTATATACATGCAGCAACAAATAAGACCATACACCACTATGCTAATAGTGAATCAACATAGCAAAATACACCACAATATATATTAATGTTTTAGTCCATATGGCATATGTTTTATCTTTTTCATCTTTTAAGTCATCTATTTTACATTGGAGGGTTGGATTGACTAAAACAGACCCAAAAAACTTGAAAAGTCAAAGAAGTCCATTTTTTTGGCAAAATACTGCCTGGGTTCTTCTGCAGATTTAAAAATTTGTCATTTTTATGGAAAATTTGTGCCAGGTTTGTCTGGCAGAACTTGAGCAGACTTTGAAGGTCTGCAGCAGACTTTTGCAAGAATATGACAAGGACTATGCTTTTGCAAGAACCGTACCAGACTTTGGGGTTGCCAAGGAAGAATTTGGTAACATTCACCATAACCACAAGTTCTGACTAGATATCAAAAGGAGAGTTAATAGTTGAAAAAAACTGTACTAATGAAAAAAAGGATGTCCATTCCACCAAGAGATGGCAAAGAAAAATTTCCCAATTCCAGAGTTGTTGGATAAAACCACCTAATGTATGAAATGACTTATTAATAAGAAGAGAAATATTATTCTGAATAATAATGAGTTTCTTAAAAAGTTGGACCAGGATTCTGTACAAACCAAGAGAAACCAAGTTTTAGAACCATCAATAAATGGTGATGTCCAGGATAGTCACAGGGAGTGTGTTAGGGTGTTCTGAAAGAAGATAGAGATGCTCCCAATAATATTGAGAAAATAAAAATGCGAGTACAATAAGAGTAATAAATACTAGTCTTCAAAACTTACAAATATTACAAGAAGAGATGAGGATTTTCCTCAATACAGAAAACAAATCAACCTTGAAAACAACCAAGGTTTACATTTGCGAATTGAGATGAGCATGTTAATTTTAAAAATTAAAGAAACTTTGTTCAAATCCAGACCTAAGTTTGATTTTGTAACTTCAGTTAAAACTTAAAACTTAAAAAGGATTGGTACCATTAGATACATGATTAACAAAAACATAACTAGCAATGGATGGACTAGTGGCTAGAGACTATTTTAATTTTAAAAATGTTATTTAAAAAGATAAAAGTTGATTTGTTCTAATAAACCCCATTCTCATTTTCAACAAGCCATTCTTTGTGCCTTCATCAAAAATGTTCTTGGATTCTCTTTCCAAATTCTCTGCCATCTTAAATTGCATTGAATGTGAATGCTGAAGCAGGTAAGGGTGCAACATAAGTACAGAATTAAATTTACAATAAAAACTATATATGTCCTCAACTGTAAAGCCAGGTTCCACTGTCTGTAGTCTCATATATGAAGCAGCCAGAACCCTGATCCCCAAACCAGTTCACAGAGAGGTTTGATAGATAGGGGCCCAAAGCCCACGTTTGTTAAAAATTTATCAAAAAAAAGAAACACACAGGAAGAAAAGAATATAATAATTCTTCCCAGCCATAAAATCAACTACACTAATTATGGCTACTATTACTTCAGATATTTTGCACTTAATCTGTCTTTAAATAAATTGGTAAGTCACCATACTGACCAAGAGTAAAGATATTGAACTGCCTTACCAAAGAGGTCACAATTTCAAATCTCACAAGGGGGTAGGGGATGTATGCCTCGTTTGTAGAACAGTTAGGTGCCTCCTGCAAGGATTATGGGGTAGTCCCATATTGCTGCCACCATATGTAGACCCAAAAACATATGGCTGGTATAGTAGACTCTAAAAGGACCTTTCCTTTCCAAATCCAGATTTTAATAAAAGGTTGGCAAAACTTGTACACAAATGACAATTAGGTTTTCAAAGGTGTTTAAAAAATACAATAATCTATTTGGAATAAAGCAACTTCAAAAGCCACAATTGGGAAGGTGTGGATGTAGGTGTGGTTTCTTCAAATAGCTTATAAAGGCAAGCATGATATTGTGGTGTGTCCTTTCCTAGTAAACAAAATGGATAAATTTATTATTAGCTTGATTAATTTATCATTATATTTACAAATAATGTTCTGTTTCTCCAAAAACAACTAGTTTCTGCTAAAGAACACCTTATATCTATTTTCAAAACTGCATCACATAGCAAAACTGAGACTATGAAATACCTGCTTGGCAAGAGCACATGCTCGATCGGGTGAATTCAGAATTTCATAGTAGAATACAGAAAAATTGAGTGCCAACCCTAGCCTGATAGGATGGGTTGAAGCCAATTCTGCCATCGCAATATCCTGCACAACAAAGAAAAAATTAGGATATACATATTATAATTAGGTTATCATTATTAACAATGACAGATGCATTCCTGAAATTTATAATATTGATGTTGTTCTCTAGACACCTAAAAGCATTAAGCATAGCAAGTTCAGTACTTGAGCAGACTTATAGGCAAGTAATGTGCTTTCTGCAGCCTCTTTCCTGTCAGCACCTGTCTTGAACTCTGCCAGATAGCGGTGATAATCCCCCTTCATCTTAAGATAAAACACCTTTGATTCCCCTGTGGTAGATGAGGGAACCAGATGCGAATCAAGAAGACGAAGAATGCCGTCACATATATTACTGAGCTCAGACTCAACCTTTGCCCTGTAGTCTCTGATCATTGTGACATGCTCATCATTTCCACGACTTTCTTCCTTCTGTTCGATTGAAGAAATTATCCTCCAGGAAGCCCTCCGAGCTCCAATCACGTTCTTGTATGCCACTGATAACAAATTCCGCTCCTCCACGCTCAGCTCCTCCACATCCACAGTCTTCGCCACCTTCTCCATGAACTCCACCATTTCTTCATAACGCTCCGCCTGCTCTGCTAATTTTGCCATGTAAACATTTTCTTCGCGCGATGACTCTACGGGAGGCATTTCTGTGGACCTCTATTCAAACAACACAAACCACAATGTACCCTGTTCAAAACAAAAAAACAACAATATCAACCTAGGCATCAGATTTGTCTAACTCGGCCGGTTCCAGCAAAAGAAATCCTATCACAATGACGTAAATCTAATAAATGGGGGAAAGAGAGAATTTCTTAAGGAGTATGGCATAAAGCCATACATTGAAGACAAATTATTTATATACTGACAAATATCCCACACAAACCCATGAAATGGTGAACATTATTACAAGGCAGAGGAATCTGAATTTTTCCAATAAGGATGTGCATCTTAAACTGAAAAACCTGTGGTTCTTACGATGGGAAAGCGAAATTCACATATCCAGAGGATTAATATACGCCATATCAGTAAGTGTCACAATCAGCATTACAAACGATTTTTTCTGTACATAAGCATTTGATATTTATTTGTTTATGGATTTTGCCTCTGAAGCTAAGCATTACAACAATATAAACAAAGGTAAGATTTTTCCGAGTAAAAAAAAGTAATAATTATCATAGCTGAGCAGACTTCAGCTAAATATCAAAGGAAAATCTACCACAGTTTCAACCACGCATTTGAGGATTTTGTTTTTTTAATAACTGTACGGCTGAGCACTGTAATGACGAAAACAAACTTCGATTTTTTCGAGAGAAAATTGAAAGAATTATCACAGCTAAACAGGATAGAAACATATGGAACAAATTTCAGCCTTCTACAACATTTCGATCTACGCAAAAATCAGAAGAATTTAAGATAAAAGACACAACGCGTATTTAATTAAACGACAAACGTCAAAGAATCGGGCCACGGCAGATCCAAATAGTGGACCTTGAACAGCGCTGGACGATACAAAATCAATACTTTTACACAAACCACCGAAACATAAACTAGGGCAAAATAAAAGCCTCAACAAAACCCTGCTGTACACGATGTCGCAGACAAGCTGCAAGCTGAAAAGAGATTTACAATGCTTACCTTCAAAGAGGAGACCCGATTTGCCCTGGAAAGTAATCGACACGAAGAAAAGATCCAAAAGCGAGATTTAAAATTTGAGAATTTGCAAAGAACTCAAAGAAAGTTGTTCTGAAAATATGCTGGGAAAAGGAAGGGCTTCCGCCGTCTTTACCGCCATGTGAAAATGACAGCTGGTTTTTTACCGCCAGGTGAAAATTTGAAGAAAAGTGAGTTTGTAATTTAACCTATTTTTCTGTGCCGGGACCACCGGCTCAACGCGTTAAATGACGGGCCCACACGTGTTCAACTTCCACCAGAATTTACCTGTCATTAATTTTATTTGTTTATTTTTTAAATTAATGTGGTGTGTACTATATGGTAAAAATATATTTGAAAATATAAAGGTGCAAGCCAATCAAAACATGGTTGTGGACATTCAGGACAAAGCAATGTTGTTTTTTTGTTTGGCTTTTTAGGTAGTTTGTGTAGGTGGACTATATTAAAAGTATTCATTCACTTAGTTGTGGGAGCCACAAGATTTATGTGAACCCAAAATCTGATTTATTTTTTGCCCTTTGGATAAGGTTTATGTATGGCAAGAGATGCAAGATTTTCTCATGAATATGATTGAGGATCTAAATTTCAATTTTAAATTTATTTATTTTTATCTTTGATGGGATAGTTTGATGTGATTATCACATCAAATTAGTATATTTATGTTATAAATATTTAAGACGTTAAAAATATCATTTTCAATGGTAAGAGAATTTTAATAGAAATAAATATTTTTAAATGATAGGGTAATGTCATTTGTCTTTTATTTAGTAAAACACTTTTTGAAGTGTAATTTAGTAAAACATTTTTCCAAATGTAATTCATAGTGTGTTTAATATTGAACTCGTATATAACTACTTTTGTAAGTTCTTTTTTTTTCTCACAAAGATTAATATTGTACCTTATTTGTCTTCCTATACATATGAGTGCATTTGAAGAATAAGACTCGGATGCACTCACTAATGCAAGGTAATATTATGAAATTTTAGAGTTACATTCATTAATTTTAGAGGATCTATGGTGTGAGGAGTAATTTTAAATTTCAATTTTATAAAAAGAAAATATCTTTATGGGATGGTTTGATGTGATTATCATATCAAATTAGTATATTTATCTTATAAATATTTCAGATATTAAAAATATCATTTTCAATGGTAAGAGAGTTTTAATAGAAATAAATAAATAGAAAATGATAGGGTAACATCATTTGTCTTTTATTTAGTAAAACATTTTTTGAAGTGTAACTCACAACTCTATTTTCTACAAGACATATTAAACTCATATATAACTCCTTTTGTAAGTCAATTTGTTTCTTACAAAGATTAATATTGTACTTTATTTGTATTCCTATACATACGAGTGCATGCATCCTGACATGAAGAATAAGACACGTGAAGAATAAGACACAGATGTACTCACTAATGCAAGGTAGCATTGTGAAATTTTAGAGTTACATTCATAAATCCTCTCTCGCCTCTAAAAAAGGCATGATTCAACTAGTTTCTTTATTGTGGTACTTAGTTATCTTGTTATGTGAAACTGTCATTATGTTTCATATTAAGGAGAGATTGTACATTGTAAAATTGTAAGGGGTCGTCATCACTAAAACATGGGAGATTCAACATTATGTCGCTTCAAATCTTGTCATCTTTGATGGAGTATGGCTTTCTTTCAATTTTTTTATTTTTTTATTTTTTGTTGTTTATGATGTATTTTAGTAGATGGTGTTGATAGAATATTTCTTTAACATACTATTAAATTAATGCTACTAACCATGGATCTAAGAGTACATCTCCTTATAAGCTACTTATAATGGTCATTATTATAATCTAATTTGTTCAATAAGAGAATAAAAAAGTGTGCAAATGGATATTTGGCCATTTTTGGTGGATTTTCTGTAGTTTATTCATTTACATTTTATTTTGTATCAATCATATTTTCTATTTGGGATTTAGTTTAATGGTGAAGTCCATTTCGAGGCACTTAGATAGTGATAAGTTCAAATCTTCCACACTACATTGTCATAAAGGATAAAAATTAAATATAGAGAGCCGAAAGGTGATACACCATTTATGCCCTTAAAGAGATGTTGTCACTACTATGAATTTGTGTTAATTTTCCTCATTACTATCGAATCCTTTTTCCTCTTGATTTTTTGTGATATTGATTGATTCCCAGTTGATTTCCTATATTTTATTTGGTTCACTTTTGTATATTTGAAGATTTCATATTTTTAACTTTTATTTTATGAATAATTTCCAAGCCCTCTGCACTTTGGCTAAAGACAGGCGTTAATACTATAAAAACATGTGTTGACATTTTAATTTTATGAGAGATTTTAACTATTTGTACTTGACGGCCAACTTGAGCATCTCGAACCATCTAGCTCATCAAAGACAAAGAGATTGATGTTAACATGGTGGCAATCAATGGGTCAAATATCCCCCCTCCCCTACGCACCTTATAAGTGATGAAGGGTGCTCCCTTTAAAACCATAAACTCATAAAAGAAACAAAGAAACAACAGCAGATGCGAGAACAAAATATGGACTTCTTATTTGCGCCACAAATGTGGAATTACAAAATTCACAAGTACAAAATGCTAACCCACATGGGCACCTTCATCATAGTAATCTGCAAGACTAAGCTGCAAACTACCACCCAAAGCCATTCTAGACAATGTTTGGGCCTTTCTTAAACAGGCAATTTTATGCCGCCCGGGAAGGTTCTAGATATTGAAACTTAATACCTAGGGCCGACAAACCCTAACAATGCATATAGAGTCAGCCAAATACATCTTTGACAATTATTTTAAATATTTCAGGTAGCCCAACTTTGAAAGGTCATAACTCATGAACTATAGCTCTGATTGGCTATTGTAGCCACTTTTTGAAAATGCCAACTTGTGATCTACAAGCTCACAACTGCGCAAGTGCCCTTCTGTCAATTTTTCAAACCTCATCTGGGCACTCTAAGGCCTCCAACGGTGAGTATGAAGATTTTTTTACAAATATTTCCATTGAAAATCCGTAATAACTTCTCCAATACTTAAGTTGGAGCAATGAGATTTTTATCGTGGGCTTATAACTCTAAAATGAACCTTCATGTAGAAAATGAGAACATTTTGAGCTTGTATGACAAACTTACTAAAAATAGCAAGTTTCCATAAATAGTAACCACCCTATCTACTAGTCCTTGTTAAAATAGAAAAGACTAAAAAGAAAATATTTTTGGGTGATGCAAGATTGCTCTATTAGGATTAACCTTAGAAAAAAAAAATTACATACAAATATAACCAATATCATAAAATAACATGTCACCATAGTCTAACATATCACCCGGGGTAATTTGAGAAGTGTCTCTGTCACGTCGCAAGTGTTCAGAGGAAAACCAAGATAGTGAATCTCATGTCTTGCTAGCCATGATGAATCCCCTACTGGCCTCCCTTTCCATTTGACCAGGTATTCCTCATAAGTTGTGTTCCTTAGACTTTTGGCAACACGACTGTCCTATATCCTTTCAATCTCCTTTGTAGTCGAACTAGCTGCTGGAATACTCCATCGCTTCTACAACTTCATCTCCATCACCTCCTTCATAATACTCTATCAAATCTAAAATACTAAATACAGGTGAAATATTCAATCCATCAAGCAACTCCACTTCATAAGTATTTCAAATCATGCCTTTTCACTATCTTGCATAGTCCAAACTTTTTCATCTTCAACTTATTATATGTACCCACTGGAAAACACTCTTTTTCTCAAATGAACCATGACTTCATCTCGAATATGAAATTCCTTATACCTCCTTTTCACATCCATCTTAGCCTTATATTATGTATTCATCTTTATGATGTGTTTCCTCACCTCTTCATGGATGTTTTTCAAATGATCAACAAATTCTTCTGCTTCAACACTACTCATCTCTCCTTTATCCACTGCCTCAATTCAAAAGCATTTATGGGACTACTCCCATATACAATCTGGAATGGTGATTTACTACTACTCCTGTTCACATAATTATTTTATAAAAAATTTATATGTGGTAAAATTAGATCCCATCCTTTTGGCTTATTTCCAACCAAACATCTCAACAAGTTTCCCAAACTGTGATTCACAACTTATGTCTGTCCATTAGTCTATGGATGATGTGATGAACTAAACTTCAACTTTGTCTTTAATCTCTTCCACAATGTATCCCATAAATACCCAACAAATTTGGTGTCTTAGTCTAAAAATATAGTCTTGGAAGACCATATATTCTTACCACTTCTCTAGAAAACAACTCTGCCACATGAACAACATCACTAGTCTTCTTGAAAGGAATAAAATGTGCCATGTTTGAAAAAATGTCAACCACCACAAAAATAGAATCATGCCCACACCGCATCCTCAGTAGTCCAAGACCAAAATCCATGCTGACATCCTCCCATAGCTTCTCCAGTACAGGTAATGACTGATACAACCTTGTATTTTGCTTCACTCCTTTCACCATCTGACATACTCTGCAACTTTATACAATCTTCTTCGCATCTTGTTGCAACTGTGGCCAGTAATATTTCTCAACAACCAAATCTATAGTTTTATCTCTACCAAAATGTTTATCCAATCCTTCATTATGCTTCTCCTTGATGAGATTCTCTCTCATTGAACTTCTAGGAATGCACAACTGGCTTCGTTTGATCAACATACTATCCTGGATCATGAAATTCAACCATTTTGTCCTATCAAGTATAACAGGTTCTATATAAGCCTTCCATGCTTCACCAAAATCGGGATCATCTAGATACAAAGTACTGAGTTCCTTGAACCCAACCACCTTTATCTGCATTTATGTTAGCAAAAGGTATCTTCTACTAAGAGCATCTATAACTTTGTTAGACTTCTCACTCTTGTGTTTCAAAACAAATGTATAACTCTACAAAAACTGAACCCATTTCAAATGTCTTTGGTTCAATTTTCCTTAACTATTTAAATATTGCAAAGCTTGATGATCAGTATACAAAACAAACTCCTTAGGAAGAAGACAGTGTCTCCACTTCTTCAATGCTTGAACAATATCATAAAATTCCTAATCATAAATAGAATATTTTCTTTTGGCATCATTCAATTTCTTAAGTTAAAGTAAGCAACAGGTCTACCTTCTTGGCTCATAACAACTCCTATTGCAGTACCACTAGCATCACAATCTACTTGAAACACCTTGTTAAAATCAAGAAATGCTAGAACAGGTTGCTCAGTAACTTTCTATTTCAACTGATTAAAATTCTTATCTTCCCCTGCAATCCATTTAAATTCTTTCATATCCCCTCTCATTGTTTTAGTCAAGGGTCCACAAATACTGCTAAAACCTCTTATGAACTTTCTGTAAAAACTTGTCAATTCATGAAAAGATCTTACCTTTGTCGCACTCCTTGGAGTAGGCCATTCAAGGATACCCTTCATTTTCTCTAGGTCCATTTTCAGACCTTCTCCTAAGACTACAAATCCCAAGTACACCAACTCCTTCTTTGCAAAACTGCACTTTTTCAAGTTTATCAGCAACTTTTCTTCCCTCAATTTATCAAACACCTTGTGAATATGGATCAAATGCTCCTCCAATTTTTTACTAAAGATCAAAATATCATCTAGGTAAACAATAACAAACTTACCCAGAAACTCCTTTAGTACCTCATTCATGAGCCTCATGAAAGTTCTTGGTGCATTAGTTAGCCCAAAAGGCATGACTAGCCACTCGTACAATCCTTCTTTTATCTTGAAAGTAGTCTTCCACTCATCACCTTCTCTAATGCAAATCTAATGGTACCCACTCTTCAAATCTATCTTTGTGAAATACTCAACTCCACTCAAATAGTCCATAATGCCATCTATCCTTGGAAATGGAAATTTGTACTTGACTGTGATCTTATTGATAGCACAAGAATCTATGCACATCCTCCCTTATCCATTCTTCTTTGGTGCTAATATAGCTGGTACAATGCATGGACTTAAACTCTCTCTAATCAACCCCTTCTGCAACAACTCATGAACTTGTATGTTTAATTCTTCACTTTCTGTTGGTGTCATTCTGTGCACTGCCTTGTTTGGAAAATTGGCTCCTAGAACCAAATTCATCTGGTGACTGATCTTCCTCATTGGGTTCAATCCATCAAGTACATTATCCGATACAATATCAAAAAACTCTCCTAACATATCTGCAACTTCTACAGGTACCTCCTCTACTTATTATTTACTATCTTTTGGAATTATAGCAAAACATATATGCTCATGCTTCATACCTTTGAGAAACTCTTTTCCATCAACAAAATATATTCTGGCAGCACTACATACATTTTCTTCTTTCTCCTTAAATGACTTCAACTTATGTTTCATTCCATCTTTGGTCAGAGTGTAGGTATTTGCCCGCCCATCATATACATCATACCTGTCAAAGTACCATGCCCTACCCAACAACATATGACATATGTCCATAGGTATGATATCACAAAGTACCTCATCCTAGTAGCTTATGATCTTGAACTTTACTGAGCACTATTCATTGACCATGACCTTGTGGTTATCTTGTACCCAAGCAATATGGAATGGACGCGATTGTTTCTATCTCTTTAGCTTCAACTTGGTGACCATCATTTTTGACACTAGATTGTCAGTACTTCCACCATCAATTATCACATCGCAACACTTATCTTCACATCTGCAACTTGTGTGAAACAAGCCCCTTCTTTGATCAGGTTCATTCTCACCACTCAATAAGACTCTTTTGTTAACTAAGACTTCTCATCTTTTAGCATCTTCATCAACATGTGCAATTCTAGCCTAGCCTTCTATTCTTTGACCTATCCTTCCTTGGTGCTAGGAACATTCAAATGCTTTGTGCTTCTCTTCTTCGTAGTGAAAACATTTCCCATGGAAGCCTCCTTGTTCAGATCCTTTTCCTCTACCTCTTCCTCTCTGGTCTTTATTGTTATGATGTAGTTGGAAATATAGGAGTAACTAAGAGGGGAGGGGTGAATCAGTTAATACTAAAATAAATCCCATATCCCTTAGATGTTAGTACAAACATGCAAACTAATACTAAATATTGTTGAAGTTCGATAAACACATACAAAATGTTGTAACTTGGTAATAACTGAATGAGATCGATAAATAATTAACATATAAACTTTAGATGCTATCTGTGATTATCATTACTTTAACTTAGTTGCAAACACATAAAAGAAAATAGCATGAACACATTTGACACCAGGATTTAATGTGGAAACCCAATTTGGCAAAAACCACCAATTGCAACTAGTTACTCTTTTCACTCTTCTGAAGTGAGCCCTATTAGGAGCCAACCTTGTTAAAGGTTACAAAACATACTGTTAGGTGTGACCCTATTAGAGGATTTAATCACCCTGTTAGGAGTGGCCTTGTTAGAGGTCTTTAGACAATTCAATAGAACTGCCACCTTGTTAGAGGATTTGCAAATAGCTCTCAAGCCAACTCTATTAAGAGAGAGATCACTGCTACAATGATTAGAGAGTAACAATGAGATGACCTGATTTGAAAGAAACTTAATTGCTGATTATAGATCTCTATTCTGGCTTGTACTTGATACTTCCTGATCAAATATAGCTTTTCTGCCCTACAAGGATATTTTGCTTATCCTTCAAATTTTCTTCCTCTTCTCATCATTAAATCTTCAATAACATCTTCATCCATGTATGTCTACTTTGAAATCACAACTTGACCTTATACTTATATCTTTCACTTTGTCAAGTTGGCTTAAATACAACTTAGAATAATTACTACGCATCACCTCAGTCAGCTGGAATCAATAGATAAATCAATTAAGCTTAATATGCCAAAATAAGAAAATCCTTCGTTGGTCAACCCAACTCAGTAGAAACTAACTTAGAAACAATTTCCTTTGTTAACCAACAGAAGCTCGATTAACACTACAAACTTGCAAAAATCCTTTTGCAACCGAGTGAGCTTGGTTAGCACTGATTCCATCCAACTTTCTTTCATTAACCGAGTGAGATCGATTAACACTCATCTTATGCATACTTTCCTTTGATGCTTGAGTGAACTTGGTAGACACAGCCTTTTGAACTAGGCAATCATAGGAACACTCAGTAGACATAGAAAACTATCTTCATTGTCTGAGTGAGCTCAGCATATACTGACTAATAATGATATGACATTTGTGTAACATCAAAGACAATACACAATTAATCAATTGTATCTAACAATCTCCCTCTTTGGCATTGATGGCAACACAACATGTCAAAGCACAATGAGATTTTGGATTTAGACTTGAGAACTCCCTCTATCAGTATGAGCTCTTCCTTTCACTAGATTCTTTCTTTGTCTACAACAACTTCTACCAAGTTCATTCATAACTTTCTCCTTCTTATAGCAAACTTTTCTTTCTTTGAAAAACTTCTCCCTTTTTAGTTCCTTACTTTATTCTGGTTCCAACAAAATTTCTCATAGATATGACATTAAACTTCTCCCTCTTTGACAACACATGCCAAAGACAACAATTATCTCAATATCAATGTACCTTAAGTATTGATTCGTTTGCAATATTCCCTTGTCAATTCTACACCAACTTATTGATTTTCAACTTT
The DNA here is from genome assembly GCA_028749045.1 of Cupressus sempervirens. NCBI lineage: Eukaryota > Viridiplantae > Streptophyta > Pinopsida > Cupressales > Cupressaceae > Cupressus > Cupressus sempervirens. The sequence goes on along the minus strand of CM053784.1, from coordinate 673,897,368 downwards.
GCTCTTGTTGATGCATCACTTAAACTTTGTCTAATGAACTTCAGATAGGGGAATGACCCCTAGCTTACCTCTTAGATACAAAAATGCATCCTTAGGTAATGGCTTGGTAATATGTCTACAATCTATTATTTTGAATTCACATATTCCAATTTGATTTCTTTATCCTACACCAATTCTCTTAAGAAGTGATTTTTTTTGCAATGTGTTTTGTTTTGGTATGCATTACTAGATTTGTTGATATATTGATTGCATTGGTGTTATCACAGTATATGACTATTGGATCCTTGATTTCTATCTTCATTCCTTCCAACAATTGTTTGAACCAAACAATGTATATTATGCCTTTGTTGTGGATTGAGATGTACAATTTTTCTTCTTGCTTGTCCAAGACACTAGTCTTTTACCAAGAAAGAATGCTCCACCACTAGTTATTTTTCTGTCATCAATACTTCCTACCCAATCAACATTAGTAAATACTTTCAAGTCCAAATTGCCTCCAAGTTTGTACCATAAGCCATAGTCTTCAGTACTTTTCAGATATCTCATGATTCTCTTTATTGTCATCATGCAATTTTCCTTAGGAATTGCTGAGAATCTTGCCACTATTCTGACTGCTAGAGCAATATTAGACCTTGTATGTACTACATACTAAAATTTTCCAATCATTGATCTGTATGTGGTATGATCTACTTCTTTGGAATCATCATTTTCAGAAAGCTTATGTCTAGTAGACATAGGGGTTCCAAATGGTCTTGAATCTTCCATTCCAAACTTTTTTTAGTATTTCCTTGATATACTTAGATTGAGTGATGTAGATAGCATTTTTAATTTGTTGTATTTGTAATCCAACAAAGAATTTTATCTCACCAAACATGGACATCTGAAATTCTTTACTCATTTCTTCTGAAAATGCTTTGCACAAGTCATCATTTCCTATAAATAGAGTATCATCAACAAATATTTCTGTCAACACAATCTTCTTGTCTAGTCTTTCCTTGACATACAAACTACTATTATCATTTGTCCTTTGAAAGCCAATCTATACCAAGTAATTATGAAGTCTTTCATACCAAGCTCTAGGAGCTTGTTTGAGACCATATAATGCTTTGAGTAACTTGCAAACCATGTCACTTTTTCTAGGATCTACAAAACCTTATGGTTGTTCAATGTAGACTTCCTCATCAAGAATTCTATTCAAGAATGTAGATTTAACATCCATTTGATATACTTTAAATTCTTTATGTGTTGCATATGCTAGTAAAGTTCTAACACCTTCTAGTCTTGCTACAGGAGCAAAAGTCTCACCATAATCAATACCTTCTTCCTGAGAATAGCCTTTGCACATCAATCTTGCTTTGTTTCTTGAAACTTTTCTATCTTCATTTAGCTTATTTTTATATACCCACTTTGTAACAATTACATTTTAATCCTTGGGTCTAGGAACAAGAGTCCAAGTTTTGTTCTTTTCTATCTATTCTATCTCTTCATTCATTGCTTCAATCCAACTTTCATTTTCTAGAGCATCTTTAACAATTCTAGGTTCAAATTCAGCAAGTAAACATGTACCTTTTAATTTGCTTCTTGTCATTGTTCCATTAGATTTGTCTCCAATGATCTGATCAGGTGCATATCTTGCTAACACAAGCTCTTTGGGTTTTGAATGAGTTCCACTATCTTCATTATGAACTTAGTTTCAAGCTTGGGTCCTTCTTTTTGTGACTCAGGTCCATCAGGCTCTGTTTGAACTAGCTCGATAGCCTCTAATTATGACTCGGGTCCTTCAGACTGTAACTTGGGTTGCACTATTTGCAATTTAGTAACTGTTGGAGATTTTGGGGACTGGGGAGATGAAACTTCATTTCTTTTAGATAGATTTGGCAGGGTATCAGGTTCATAGTAAACAAATCTTTTGTAATCCTTTGGCTCCTTGTTGCTTTCTTCTTCATTCTTTTCTGCAAACTCATCAATTCTAACATGTGAATTTTCTATTATTTTATGAATAGACATATTCAAACATTTGTATGCTTTACTTCTACAAGAGTATCCTAGAAATATGCCTTCATCACCTTTTACATCAAATTTTCCTTTTCTAGACTCTTTCGAGATATAACATTTACTGCCAAACACTTTTAAGTAAGTTACATTAGATTTGTAGCCATACCATAGTTAATAAGGAGTTTTGTTTGAGTCTTTCTTCAACTGTAACTTGTTCAAGGTATGAACTGCAGTGTTGACGGCTTCCTTGTAGTATTTGAAAGCAACATTCTTTTTAGTCATAAGGGTTCTTGCACAATCTATGATAGATCTATTTCTTCTTTCAACTATACCATTTTGTTGTGGTGTACCAAGAGCTAATACTTATCTTTTGATTCCTCTTTCAATGTAAAAATTATTGAATTCATTGGAGATGAATTCACCACCTCTGTCTGATCTTAAGCATTTCAAACTCTTTCCAATTTCTTTTTCTACTCTTGCCAGATACCACTTGAATTTTTGAAAGGCTTCTAATTTTTCTTTTAGATACATTACAATCATCATTCTAGAATAGTTATCAACAAAAAGAATGAAAAAAATTTCTCCATTGTAACTCTCTATACCAATAGGTCCACATAAGTTTGTATGAACAATTTCCAAGACTTCTTTTGACTGATAGTTTTTGCTTTTGAAACTAGTCTTTCCATCTTACCAATTTGACAATTCTTGCATAGACCCGTATCAGGTTTCTTCAAACTAGGAATACCTCTTACTCTTCTATGTTTGCTTATCTTAACCAAATTATCAAAGTTTACATGACATAGCCTTTTGTGCCATAACCAGCTTTACTTGAGCAATAAAGCATGAACAATCACTGAGATCAAGATAAAATAGATTACCTTTTGTTTGCTTGTTAGATCCAACCAGATTTCCTTTTCCATCCAGTAGTTTGGCCTGTCCATTCATGAATTCTACCTCAAATCCAATGTTCTTCAATTGTGCCACACTCAGTAGATTATGCTTTAGTCCTTCAACCCAATAAGCATAGTCACATACAAGTTCTTTGGTCAATGAAATACATCCTTTTCTTTTTATGTTATAAGGTTCATTGTTTCCAAATCTCACACTACCTCCATCATAATATTCCATGTTCTCAAACTTTGTTTTGTCTCCAATCATACGATGTGAACATCCATTGTCAATGATCCATATATCATTTTTGCTAACATGAGAGATAAGTGCCATCTTATCTCCTTCATCATCAGATTCATCTTTCACAACAATGTACACCATTTCATCTTCACTATTATCAAAATCTTTAGCTATAAAACAAGATTTCTTACCTTTATCCTTGTAGTTCTTGGAATCCTTATTTCCTTTGTGCTTATTTCTTTTTTTTCATCTTTAATTTCCTTATTTGGACACCTAGCAACAATGTGACCAACTTCTTTACAGAAAAAGCAAATCAGAGGAACTTTACCTTTGTACTTTCCTCTACCTTTGGAATACTTCCTTGTGAGTAAGGCTTCAACAACTTCAAGATTATTGTCTAAAATTTCTTTTTGATGTTCCTTCTTCTTCACTTCTTGATTGACTAGACTTTGATTTCTTACCCTTTTCTTTGAGTGATAGTTTAGCTTTAAAAGCAGATTTAATAACTTTTGAACTAGGAACATAGTTATCAAAGTTATCTAACTCAAAAGCTGTCAATCTTCCAACTAGAGCATATAAAGATATTTTATTATTGGGATCACATCTCATCTCTTGAATAGTAGACACTCTAATTGCATAAATAGGAAGAAGAGTTCTAAGTACCTTTCTTACAATTTTTTTCTCTTCAATGTCTCCTCCAGATGCTTTGATTGCACTTACCTTTCTTTGATCCTTTCCACATATTTTGCAATGTTCTCATCTTCTCTCATTTTCATCTGATCAAAATGACCTCTAAGACTTCCAGCCTTAGCTCTTCTTACATTTTCATCTCCTCCATGTATGTCTTTTAGCTTGATCTACATTTCATGAGCTGTCTTGCAATCTTTAACTTCATCAAATTCAGCATAACTAAGAGCAGATGCAATATCAATCATCATGATGTTATGATTCTTCTTTTCAACAATATCTTCAACTAATAATGTTCTAGTCAGAGTCTTGTATTCAACATCAAGATATTTGCATCTTGAGTCACTAATGGTAGCCTAGTGTAACCTCATAAGTCCTTTCCATGTTGCAAGATTTTCTATGTTCATCTTGGTGATCTCTCTTCTGTAAGACATCTTGATCTTTAGCTTAGGTCCTTGAAACCTTCTCTGCAAGCACAAAAAACTCTTATACCAATTGTTGGAAATATAAGAGGAGTAACCGAGAGGGGAGGGGTGAATCATATACTACTAAAATAAATCCTAGATCCCTTAGATGTTAGTACAAACATGCAAATTAATATTGCATACTGCTGAAGCTCGGTAAACACATACAAAATGTTGTAACTCAGTAATAACTGAACGAGCTTGGTAAATGCTTAACATATAAAATTTAGATGTTATCTATAATTATCATTACTTTAACTTAGTTGCAAACACATAAAAGAAAATAGCATGAACACATTCGACACCAGGATTTAATGTGGAAACCCAATTTGAAAAAAACCACCAATTACAACTAGTTATTGTTTTCATTCTTCTAAAGTGAGCCCTGTTAGAAGCCAACCCTATTAAAGGTTACAAAACACACTGTTAGGTGTGACCCTGTTAGAGGATTTAATCACCCTATTAGGAGTGACCTTGTTAGAAGTCTTTAGACAATTCAATAGAACTGCCACCTTGTTAGAGGATTTGCAAATAATTGTTAAGCCAACTCCGTTAATACTTAGATCATTTCTACAATGATTAGAGAGTAACAATGAGATAACCTTATTTGAATGCAACTTAATTGTTGATTACAAATCTCTGTTTTGGCTTGTATTTGATCCTTCTCGATCAAATATAACTCTCTACTCCACAAGGATATTATGCTTATCCTTTAAATTCGCTTCCTCTTCTCATCATTAAATCTTCAATAACATCTTCATCCATGTATGGACACTTTGAAATCACAACTTGACCTTATACTTTTATCTTTCACTTTGTCAAGTTGGCTCAAATACAACTTAGAATAATTACTATTCATCACCTTAATTGGCTAGAATCAATAGATAAATCAATTAAGCTTAATATGCCAAAATAAGAAAATCCTTCTTTAGTCGACCCAACTCGATAGAAACTAAGTCATAAATGATTTCCTTTGTTAACCAACAGAAGCTCGGTTAACACTACAAACTTGCAAAAATCCATTGGCAATCGAGTGAGCTCAGTTAGCACTAGTTCCATCCAACTTTCCTTTATTAACCGAGTGAGCTCAATTAACACTCATCTTATGCATACTTTCCTTCAATGCCCGAGTGAACTCGGTAGACACTACCTTCTGAACTAGGCAATCATAGGAATGCTCGATAGACATAGAAAACTATCTTCACTACCCAAGTGAGCTTGACATATACTGACTAATAATGATATGACATTTGTGTAACATCAAAGACAATACACAATTAATCAATTGTATCCAACAATGATCATGGAAATGATTGAAATTGTTTCCCCTTTATTTCTGATTGCTACTTCTAGCCTCATCCTTGCTCTTCTGATCATCATTGTGGCCTCCATAAGATCATCCACCATATCTTCCACCATGGCCTCTTCCACTATTCTTGTTGTCAAACTTCTTGTTCAGTTTTTCTTCAACTCTTAAGGAAAATGGGTATGCCTTCTCAATAATGTTAAGTCAAACTAGATTCAGCTTGTCTTGAATGCTTGGCCTTAATCCATAAAGATAATAGGCCACTTTCTCCTTATCAGCTTCTACATGGTTAGTTCTAATGAGAACTCGATAGAGCTCTTCGGTATACTCTTGAACAGATTTTTTTCCTTGCTTCAACCATTGTATTTTCTTCAATAGATCAAGCTCATAATCCACAGAAATGAATTGTCGCTCCAATTTAGCTATCATCCATTCCCATCTGGTGATTTTGTCCTTTCCCTTTCTATTTCACTCCAACTGAACCTCCTGCCACTAGATCTTCGCATTTCCCTTCAGTTTTTCTTTCACCAACTTGACCGTATTAGAATCCTCAATATCTTCATACTCAAAGTACTCCTCAAGTTAATTGATCCAATCAATCAGCTCTTTTGGATTAAGATTTTCCAAAAATGTGGGAACCTCAAACTTAGGTTTTTTTTCCAATCTTGGAGATGGCCCTAAAAATCCCCTCTTCCTCTAGGTTTAGAACTGCCTTTACTTTGGCATTTTCTTCTACTTTGTCCTCATACTCGCTTTCATCTCTTATGGGAAGATTTATTCCTCCATGTATTTGTTCTTCTAATGCTTGCATTTATCTTTGGAGGGCTAGGAAACCCTCAAGTGTAACACCTACAACTCTTCCGCCATAGTCTCTTCGTGGAGGCATTTTTGCATTGTTGCTGAAACCCTAGTGCAAACTACCTCACAATCAGTAGTCTATCTAAACGCTCAGCCCAAACCACGGTCCTGGTGCAAACTACCTCATAGTCGACGATCTATCCACACACTCAATAACTCTAGCTCTAATACCACTTGATGAAGGGTGCTCCCCTTAAAACCATAAACTCATAACGGAAACAAAAAAAAAAACAACAAATGCGAGAACAAAATATGGATTTATTATTTTTGCCGCAAATGCAGAATTACAAAATTCACAAGTACAAAATGCTAACCCACATGGGCACCTTCATTACAGTAATCTGCAAGACTAAGCTGTGAACTACCACTTAGAGTTGTTCTAGACAATGTTCGAGTCTTTCTTAAAGAGGAAATTTTATGCCACTTGGGAAGGTTCTAGACGTTGAAACTTAATATCTAGGGTTGACAGACCCTAACAATATATATAGAGTTGACCAAATGCATTTTTAACAATTATTTTAGATATTTCAGGTAGTCCAACTTTGAAAGGCCATAACTCACGAACCATTGCTCTGATTGGCTATTATAACCATTTTTTGAGAATGCTAACTCTTGATCTATAGGCTTTAAACTACTAAAACACACTTTTGTTGACTTTTTGGACCTCATACGGGCACTCTAAGGCCTACAATGGTGAGCCTAAAGTTTTTTTACAAAATTTTCCACCAAAAATAAACAATAACTTCTCTGATACTTAACCTGGAGCAATGAGATTTTTAGGATAGGCTTATAACTCTAAAATGAAACGTCATGTAGAAAATAAGAATATTCTAAGCTCATATGAAAAACTTACTAAAAATAGCAAGTTCCCATAAATAATAACCACCCTGTCTACTAGTCCTTATTAAAATGGAAAAGACTGAAAAGAAAATATTTTTGGGTGATGCAAGATTGCTCTTACACCCAGGATGCTCCTACATCAATAAAATTATTCAAAATACTTGCATTAGCAATATGTCACAATAAAAAACCTTTAGAGAATCCTTCACAAACAACACGAGTGAAGGCAAATCTACCCTCCCTCAACTACTTTCCAGGGAGGAGTATACATTTCCATAGATTTTGCACTTGAAGCCATTGAATTTTTGGGGCCTGGATTAGTGGGAGATAGAAGTTGAAGCATCATTGGAGGAGGAAATGTCAGAGTTAAGGAGAAAATGGTAGGGGGTCTTCCTCACCTAAACTTCTCTCCATTGACTTTGTAAAAAAATTCAAAAGCATACACAACTAGGTTAAAGAATGTGATTGTGTTTTTTATTTGGTTGGACTCTACTTTTCATCTCATAAATTATTTGATTAATAGATAGCTTAGACGTGGGGTAAAAAAATGGCAATGCGTGCCAATTTTTATAGAGTGATTCTAAGAGACTTTTTATGACATTCTTTAGGAACCATTGAATATAAGAAAGATTAGCTAGAGAGGAATTTGAAATATTGTACAAACCATGTTTAGATCGATTCATCACATTCTAAAGGAAAAAAATTAAGGGGTAGCAGCTAGGTTTTTCCACAATTGGTTAAAAACAACAAAATATACCTCCCAAATTATGAAAATATATCCCTCAAATTTTGAAACTGATTGTGAGTTTAATTTGAATTTAGGATTCAAGAGTGTTGAACAACTCAAATAACTAAGAAGTTAATTAGTTATTTGTACACACACATTAAAAGTTTTCATACATTAGTTAATACATATTTATTACTAATCACCTCTTAATATTTGTTATTTATAGCACAATAAATCACCAATGTAAAGATAAGCATGGAAGCACATTTAAACAACAACACAATAAATGGACCATTTGGAGTAACAAGCGGGCAAGATGATGAAGAAGATGGGATAGTTCCATTTTGTTCTTGTGTCTTTTTAGTTTGGTGATGTCTTTTCATTTGCTTCCTTCTGTTAGTTTTGTTGTCCTTTTGTAGCTGGCTTTGTTTGTTTGTTGATTCTATATATCTTTGGTATGATGTTTCTCTGGGAATAATGTTATATCATTAGATCTTTTATAAAAAGGGTTTCAAGGTCCCTTCAAAATTTATTTCCATAATAAAAAACAACATAGTTAACACAAGAATTTATGTGGAAAAGCCAAACTAGGAAAAATTGTGAAGAAGTTATTTCTCGTGAAAAGAAAACATACATTGATTAAGGTGACAATGGTTAAGGTGACTTTGTACAAAAAGGCTAACTACTTGAAATGTTCACAATAATATGAAAAGGGTGTTGATCAATTTTCTATTGTCTTTGATGTTACACAAATTTCATATCTTTACCAGTCAGTGTATGTCGAGCTCACTCGGGTGACGAAGATAGTTTCCTGTATCTTTTGAGTATTCTAGTGTTTGCTAAGTTTAGAAGATAGTGTCTATCAAGTTCACTCAGGCGTCAAAGAGAAGTGTGCAAAAGTTGAGTGTTAACTAAGCTCACTCGGTTAACAAAGGAAAGTTGGATGGAACTAGTGCTAACCAAGCTCACTTAGTTACCAAAGGAAGTTTATGAAGATGTAGTGTTAATTGAGTTCACTTGGTTAACACAGGAAAATCATTTTAGTGTTAGTGTCTACCAAGCAAGGTCAACTAACAAAGGATTTACTTGTTTTTGGCATATTGAGTTTAATGGAATTGTTTGTTGGTTCTAGCCAACTGAGGAGATGAATATTGATTATTCTACATTATATTCAAGCCAACTTAGCAATGTTGATAATATAATAATGACACAAGGAGGGATAAAAAAACTAGTGGCAAAGGCACACCCAACTATCCAAACCACCATGCAAGAGTCAACACAACACAAAGAACAACAACCAAAGGAGGAAGAAGAGCAAACACTTATATTGATTCACCAAATAATCAACATACATGCCCAATAGTAAGGCCTTATGGGTTACAGATAGATACAAAATACATTCAAATCCACAATCCCACTTCAAATTTGAATTTCCAAACACATATGCTTCCAACTTTCACATCCTCTAAGTTCTACCCTACAATTCAATCCTAGACCTCCTTAAATACTTGTGTAGCCATAGGTTAGCCTATCACAAAATTAAACCTTACATTAAATGCATGCACAAACACAAGTCAGCTCACATCAAATATTAACTACTAATATCAAAATTAAATACATGTAAGGTCGAACCAAATTGAAACGAGATACAAACAACTCAATCAAAGAAGGACCAAGACAAATACTTGCACTTAGCACCAAAGGGAACACTCGACACTAGGAGTAACCCTCGGCACCAATAGATTCAATCGACACATGAAGGAACATTTGGTCAACATTAGATTGCTATAGTAGCTCGAAATCCACTAGAGCTACAGTGACTCGACATCCACTAGAGCTACAATAACTTGGCATCCATTAGAGCTACAATAACTTGACACTAACATGCATGATGAACAAAGATGAGTAGGATAACAAGGCAACCTAGGATGCTCCTACATCAGACAACTAGGGTTGAAAGAAATGATTCCCCTAAAATGTTGAGGTGTCACAACCTGAGTTGAATCCAACTCAGATCAAGAAATACATGAAGCATCTTCAATAGGTCTATTCTTCCACTTCACCAAATATTCATAGTAATATTTTCCTCTTGTGCTCTTGCCAACTCTTTGATCCAATATCTATTCAACTTCTTTAATTTGTTTCTTAGGATAATCTTTTGATACAACAACTTCATCATCTGACTCATGATACTTATAAAAATCAGCAATATTTAATATAGGAGATATATCCATGTCATTAGGTAACTCAACTTCATAAGCATTACCACTCTCAAACTTCTTCAAGATCTTACAAGGTCCAAACTTCTTCATTGTCAACTCATTATACATTCCAATAAGACATCTTCCTTTCTTCAAATGAATTATCACCTCATCACTAACTTCAAATCCTGATGTCTTCTAGACTGATCAACATTCTCCTTATACTTCTAATTATGTTGTTCCATCCTCAACTTCACTTTCTTATGCAAAGATTCCATAAAATAAACAAATTCTTCCCCTGTAGCACTTCTCTTTTCTTCACTAGCAATATCTCTCAAATCTGATATACCTCTAGGTTGCATTCTAGTAACAATCTCAAAAGGTGTTTTCCTTGTACTCCTATTCACAAAATTATTATATGCAAACTTAGCTTGTGCCAACACTACTTCCCAATTACTTAGCTTATCTCCCACTAAACATCTTAGCAAATTACACAAGCTCTTATTCACAACCTTTGTCTGTCCATCTGTCTGTGGATGGAATGTAGAACTAAACGCCAACTCAATACCCATCTTCTTCCACAAAGTTTTCCAAAAATAACTAACAAACTTATTGTCTTTTTCAGAAATAATACTTCTTAGTAATCCATGCAATCTCACAATTTCTTTAAAGAAAAGTTCAATAACATGCTCAACATTTGATGTCTTCTTACATGGTATGAAATGAGCCATCTTAGAAAATCTATCCACCACAACAAATATAGAATCATACCCCTTCACTGTCTTAGGTAATCCAAGAACAAAATCCATATTGATGTCACTCCAAGGTTTCTCAGGAACACTAATAGGTGTATACAAACTAGTATTTTGACTTACTCCTTTTGTAACTTGACAAACCCCACAACTCTTTACAAATTTATGAACATCCTTATACATTTGTGGCCAATAATACTTATCCTTCAACAAACTCAATGTCTTATCAATTCCAAAATGTCCATCCAATCCACCACTATGCTTTTCCTTAATCAAATTCAACCTCATAGAACTTCTAAGAATACACAACTGAATACCTTTGAACAACATACTTTGTTGAATAAGATAATAAGCATACTTACTTATGTGATTGGTAAGATTTGGTGCTCTACACTCTCTCCATGCCTTAGAGAAATCAGGGTCAATATCATACAACTCTGTCATGTCTTCAAAGCCAAGAACTTCAACCTTCATCTTAGTCAATAAAGAATGACTTAAGCTCAATGCATCAACAACTCTATTAGTAACTCCACTCTTATGCTTAATGAAAAATGTGAAACTCTGCAAGTACTCAACCCACTCCATATGTCATTGGTTCAATTTATGTTGACTTTCTAAGTACTGTAAAGCTTTATGATCAGTATACAACACAAACTTCTTTAGAATCAAATAATGTTGTCATTTCTTCAATGCTTGAACAATAGCATAAAATTCTTGATCATACACATAATACTTCCTTTTAGCATCATTTAATTTCTCACTAAAGAAAGCAACAAGTTTACCTTCTTGACTTAATACAACTCCTATTGCACTACCACTTGCATCACATTCAAATTGAAATATCTTATTGGAATCAGGTAAAGTCAATATAGGTAACTCAACAACCTTTTGTTTCAAAGTCTCAAAACTCTTATTAGCTCCATATGTTCACTTAAATTCCTTTCTATCTCCTCTCATTGTCTCAGTCATAGCATTACAAGTAGAACTGAAATTTCTTATGAACTCTCTAAAGAAACTAGTCAAACCATGAAATGATTTTACCTCACCCACATTCTCAAGTGTAGGCCATTCCAAAATCACTTTTACCTTCTTAAGATCGATCTTCAAACCATCAGTTGAAATCACAAATCCCAAATACACAATCTCCTTTTGAATAAAATAACACTTCTTCAAATTAATCATCAACTTCTCCTCTTTCAATCTCTGCAATACTTGTGTAACATGCTCAAGATGTTCTTCCTTAGTCTTACTGAATATTAGAATGTCATCCAAATAAACAATCATAAACTTACCCAAAAAATCTTTTCAAAACTTCATTCATCAACCTCATGAAAGTATTAGGTGCATTAGTTAAACCAAAAGACATAACAAACCATTCATACAAACCATCTTTTGTCTTGAAAGAAGTCTCCCATTCATCACCTTCTCTAATTCTAATATGATGATAACCACTCTTCAAATCAATCTTTGTAAAATAATTTGCTCCACTCAAACAATCCATTATGTCATCCATCCTTAGCATAAGAAACTTATATTTCATCGTGATCTTGTTAATAGCTCTAGAATCGGTACACATTCTCCATTCTCCATTCTTTTTAGGTGCTAATATAGTAGGTACAACACATGGACTCAAGCTTTCTCTAATATAACCTTTCTGCAATAACTCATGCACTTGTCTATTAAGTTCTTCATTCTCTGTAGGTGTCAATCTATATGGTGCTTTGTTCGACAAACTAGCTCTAGGAATCAGATCCATGCAATGACTTATACTTGTCATTGGAGGTAAACCATTAGGTATATCCTCTGCAACAATCTCTTTATACTCATTCAACAATTCTATAATTTCTTCTAGTACTCAGTCAATACTACTAGCGATCACTCAACCACCACTAATTGGCACTTGGTTAACACTATTTTCTAACATTTAGTTACTATTGACACAACTTGATCTCCTTGGATTATAGCAAAATAAACTTGATTCTTTTTCATTTCCTTTTCAAATTGTTTCCCATTAACCATGTAAATTTTTATAGTAGTACAATTAACCTCATCTGGACTTTCAATCAAAGGCAGAAATATTTGTTTCTTCTCATTCACCCAAAGAGTATATTGATTCAATCTTCCATCATGTATAGCATATCTATCATATTACCAAGGTCTACCAATAGAATATGACAACAATCCATAGGCATAATATCACACAAAACTTCATCAATGTAATGTCCAATCCTGAACTTCACAAGGGCATTGCTCACTCACCAATATCTTATGCTCATATTTGATCTATGAAACATGATAGGGTTTAGGATGCTTCAACCTCTATAATTTCAACTTTTTAACCAACTATTCTGATGCCAAATTTGTAGAACTTCCATTGTCAATGATCACCTTGCAACATTTTCCAGCCATCTTACATTTGGTCTTGAAAAGACTTCTTCTTAAAGTAGGTTCTTCATAACCTCCCTTATTACATAGGGTTCTTCTCACCATTAGATTTTCTCTAGCCTCAGGCCCACTTGGTGAACCTTCATCATCTCATTGAATCACAACATTTTTGCTACCTTGCTCTCTTTTAGAGGATCTACATTCAAACGATCTATGTCCCTCTTTACCATATTTGAAACAATTACCATGGAAACCACCTCTAGAATAAGAATTACCTCTTCCTCAATAAGAATTAGTACCTCCTTGGTAAGAGTTACCACCTTTCCATATGGTCTTTCCTTTGTCATCATTCTTCCATTTAGATTTGTCCTTGTCTTGTATAGAATTATCAGATTTTCCACCTTCACCATAAGATCTACCTCTGCCTCTCTAGAATCTACCACCTCTACCTCTTTGTCTTTGTTCATACTTATTTTTCAAGATCTCCTTAACCTTCAAGGCATATTGATATGATTCTTCCACACTTTCCAACTTCACATAACTTATTTCATCTTGAATTCCAGATCTCAATCCATTTATGCACCTTGCAATTTTCTCAACATCATCATCCACATGTCCAGATCTAATGTCCAACCTGTAGAATTCCTTAGTATACTCCTTTGCATTCATGTCTCTTTGCCTCAAATTTTGTATCTTTCTCAACAAGCTAACTTGGTAATAACCAAGAAGGAATTTGTTCTTTACTTTGTTTACCATCTTTGGCTAGGTCTTGATCTTTTCCTTTCCTCTCCTTTGTCTATCAATTTGCAAATGCTCCCACCATACTGAGGTATGACCCTTTAACCTTGTAATAATACTTTTCACCATCCTATTATTAGGAGTATTTTCATACTTAAAGAACTTCTCCATATCAGAGATTCAATCCAACATAGCATTGGTGTCCGATTTTCCATCATAAGGAACAACTTCTACAATAGGCTTTGAATTTTCCTGAGACAACATTCTCAACAAGCTTGCTTTATCTTGGTCTTCTTTAGGTTCTAAATTAGGGTTTGGTGCTATTGCTTCATCATCACTTACATCATCAAGACGTGCTCCTCTCCTTTGGGTGGTCTCTATAGCATCTAATGTGCACTCCCTTAAAGATAACATGCTCCATTAGTAAGAGCTTAGTGTTCATTTAAATAGAAAACATGCTCCAATTGCCTTCATTGATTTGGATGTTGTTTCTTAAATTAGCATAGATCATGATGCGAATAAAACATAAGACTTGGGCTAGTAAGTCTTCATGTTTCCAATTTGTCATTATTAATAACTAGTAATAAAATCTTCCATACTTATCTCTGCATCTATGTCCCTCCACACAATCTCTGCAATCCATACATGAAATTTTGGAAAATGGTAGAATGGAGATAGTCAAATCATTCCATTTATTTTATAATGTTTGTGTGTAAATTGGAGTAAAGATTCAATAATAACATCCTTTTCTTCTATGTAACAAGCATAATAGAAATGACGTACAACTTCCTTTCAAATGGAGCTTCTGTCCCAATGGTCAAGAGCTCATGACACATAATTTCTTGAGAAATATTTTAGACTACATTTTCAAAGGCTAGGCATTGAGAACTCTATGACATGTTATATTCTTCTCCTCTTAATGTTTTTTATCTTAAATTTCTAATGCACCTAGTGGATTTCTACATACTATATATCCAATCAAACATCATACAATGCAACGAGAATGGGTCTAAATCATGATTCTCTATCATTGATTAACATTCCCTCAATTCACATTCAATTCTTCCATTTGATCTGAGGCTTCCCTCAACACATCCATCCATCCATCTGGCTACAAGTCTCATTTGAAGGACTCTTTAAATTCAAATCAATATTCACTTATCAAAATTATCAATATTCCCATACTAATAATATTGTGATGTAGGGTACTCGAGATTGGGCTGAAATGGAAGAATGAAAGTTTGAAGCTCTAATTTTTGTATTTTGGCTCTAAGTCATATGCTCGGAACTAGTATTTTCTTCATAATGTAATCTAGATTATTTTTGATATCCTCAAACTATAGTTACCATGTAATATTCGATGAATTAAATTTTTGTATTGAATAACGATTCTAGGTTTTCTTCCTGATTCTTTCCTAGTTGAGCTTTTCAATTAGTATTATTTAATAAATTATTATAGTGGATTTCCCACTTTTTCCAAAAGAAAAAAACAATATTGTGATCCATTGTCAAAAAAAATTCCAGAACAAGGCTCTCATCAAAGTTTTGATGGCCTTTCGTTGATTTTTCAACGATGTTTATTATCAATGACATAAAAACATCATCAAAATCTCCTACAATTCTGTCATAGTTTTGATAGTGTTACATAGAGGTTTCAATGGGGTGTATCGTTGATTACATGGAATCCTTGTTGAAAACCATTGGAAATCATTGAAGTTTTGACATCTGTTGGTAGATGTTTCAACGCTTGTGAGGTGGAATCAAATTATGTTGGACATTGCCTCCTGCCAGAGATTGGGCTCATTTTTTATGATGTCATTCATTGATAAATAGGCAACCCTATATTTCATTAAAATTTTAGTGAAATTATAACAAAAAAATGTTTCAATTGTTTACTATAAAAAATTAGACTAACCCTCGTCAAAAAAAAGGTCCAAATTTACTAGTGAATGATGTCGAGTTATAGATAGAGGAAACCAAACAACATGAAGGAAATGCCAAGCATACAAAACCAAAACCAAAACCTGAACAAGTAAGAGATAATAAGCTTGAAATTAGTTTTCAAGATGAACCTGTTGAAGATCAAAAAAGAAAATAGCTTGTGTTACCAAAATATGCAAGAAGATATCATGCACCTGAGATAAATAATATGCTGTTATGACAAGGAAAAGACTTAGAAGTGATACATCCTTGCTTTGTGAGTTCAAGCCCAAATATGTGAAAGATTCTTTGGAGAATGAAGATTGGATATAAGCTATGAATGAAGAAATTGAACAGATTGAAAATAACAAAACATGGTCTCTAGTACCAAAACCTAAAGACAAAAATGTTATTGGAACAATGTGGGTATTTAGGAACCACCTAAATAAGAAAGGTGAAGTCACAATAAATAAGCCAAATTAGTATTTAAAGGATATGCATAAGAGGAAGGTGTCAACTATGGGGAAATATTTGCTCCTGTAGCAAGATTAGGAGAAGTTAGAACACTGCTTGCATATTCTTCTTATAAAGGATTCAAGGTATATCAAATGTACATTTATGAATGGAATACTTGAGGAATACGTATACATGGACCAGCCTAAAGGATTTCTGGATCTTGGCAAGAAGAATATGGTATGCAAGTTGCACAAAGCTTTATATGGTTTGAAACAAGCCCCAAGAGCGTGGTATGGAAGACTACATAATTATTTGGTGAAGATTGGTTTTGTAAGGAGAAATGATAACAACAATCTATATTTGAAGATTGGAAATAACAATAAGGTATTGTTATCTTAAATTTTTGTTGATGATATCATATTTGGAGGAAAAGAAGCATTATGGAAAACTTTTGTAAATGAAATGAAGAAGGAATTTGAAATGTTAGTGTTTCATGAGATCAAATTCTTTGTTGGTTTACAAGCATATCAAATGAAGTAAGGTATCTTTATTATTCAGTCCAAATATATCCAGGAGATTAAAAAAACTTTGGAGATGGAAGAATCTAAACTAGTGTGTACACCTATGGTTACTAGACACAAACTATCTAAGAATGATTGTTTTGCTAATGTGAGCTAGACACAATATGGATCAATGATTGGTAAACTACAATTTGTTGTTCATAGAAGACTAGATATTGCATTAGTTGTTGGGATCATTGCTAGATTTTCAAAAAATCCTAAGGACAGTCATATGATGATAGTAAAGATAATAATGAGATATCTAAAAGGAACATAAGACTATGGATTCTATTACAAGAAGAATGATAAGTTTTAACTAAAGGTATTCATTGACTCTAATTGGGTAGGAAATATTGATGATAGGAATATGAGATTGAGATGACAATGAAGGCCAGATAGTGAATTCATGTTAGGAGAGTTGGAATGTTTACAATAGATGAGAGGGCGGGGGGTGAATCACTTATCCAAGGTCCAAATGTACAAATGTACAAATGAAACTTTTGAGTACTTCAACTTATACCTATGCATGCATTGATCATTTAATATCTTAAACATTTGTATATTATTGTCCTAGGTCAAAATAACTTTGCAGAAATGTAAACATGCAATAACACAAAATCAATCACACATTTTAACACAAGAATTTTATGTGGAAACCCAATTTGGGAAAAACCACTAGTAACATGCTACCAGTTTGCACTCTTTTGGAGTGAGCCCTGTGAGGAACCAACCCCGTTAAAGGTTACAATGCACACTATTAAATGTGACCTAGTTAAAGGATTTCAATCACGTTATTAGGAGTGAGCCTTGTTAGAGGACTTTAGAACATTTCACTAGAATGTCACCCTACTAAAAGATTTACTAATTACTGTTAGGCCATCCTTAGTCCTAAGGATTTATCCAGAATGATATAATTGTTAGAGAGTAACATCAGAACTTGATCTAATAATAAAACAACTAGCTTGTAGATTATAGATCTCACATTTAGTTCTTCCTTCTACTTGACATTCATCCTCTTCATCTCTAATAGCTTGTCCACCCTTTAAGCATTCATCTCCTTAATCATTCTTGCTTTGTATGATAATTATAGACTCTTTCATTTAACCAGTATATGAAGTAACACCCTAGACTTCTTTTTCTTCTTAGGCTCTTGCACATGACACAGTTGCTTCTGGCTTGTTATCTCCTTATACAGAGAATTTAGGTCTTTTTTTCACTTAACCACAATCATATATTTTAGGGTTAGGTTAGATTCATTGAATCTACCCATATTTTCATTTTGTTCCTCTCAAAACTTCCTTTATAATCCTCTTTGAATTCGTCTCAAAATGGTTTATCTTGAATTATGTGTCACCATCTCATCATAGTTATCTTCCACATGCTTCACACAATTCAAGAAATCATTTTTTTGGCTCAGATTCATCAAATCTTCAATCTAATTCATTTTACCAGCTCTCAACAATAACAAGTTGTTAGCTTGGCAAACATTATCTTCTGATGCTCGACAAACATTTTGTTTCTTGGGTTTCTCGACATACACTAAGTCTTTACTGGTGCTCGACACTTTTTTCACTCGACACCAACTAGATTTCTCTTTTCTTAGCACCTACTAAACTTATTGCTTGGCTTCAACTAACTTTCTGCTTGACCTTCACTAACTTTCTTGGCTTCTACTGCTTGCTTGGTTAGGCTCAGCAGACACATTTCTTTACTTAGCCTTCTTCTAGTCTTTGCTCAAGTATCCTTGCATTATAGCCTTAAGTAGATACATAATATACCATATCATCAATGTATTTCTTGGTCTTAGTGCTTCTTTTATACACCATATAACTCAAACTTTCTCTAGATTCTCTTGTTATCCTTTCTTTTCAAATCCTCTTCATCAATAAAAAAAATGATAACATTCAGACCAAAGTAAGAAATTATCTCACCAAAAAGTAGCAGGTTTGACATTAGTGACAAAATAATGATTGTTCCATGATAGGTTTCATCAATCTTCTTCACTTCAACAATCTCTTTTCAACAAGGAGTTGAACATAGATTTTAACTTGCAAAGTAAGTTGTACATACCATATCAAACCTGTTGTTACTTTCTAACTATTATGAATGATATTTGAAATCCTTTAATCAAGGTTGACCTAATAGTCATAAGGAGTTAACAATATATTTAAAACCTTAAACTGGGTGGCATTCTAATGGAATCTTCTAAAGTCCTCTAACAAGGCCACTCCTGATAGGTTGATTAATTCCTTTAACAAGATCACATTTAATAGTGTGTATTATAGCCTTTAATAGGGTTGTCTCCTAATAGGGCTCACTTTAGAAGAGTGAATTTTTTTGGCATGTTGCTATTGTTTTTTCCCAAATTGGGTTTGCACCTTAAATCCTTGTGTCAAACTTGTGTGGGTGTTATTATGATGGTTTACTAATTAAAGTCTACATTCGACAAGTCTATTATTGTAGAACAGTGGACAACTAGCTAATGTTGCAAATAGTTTACAACAAAGACTGAGTAATGGAATCATAAGATCTGAATTTTTTTAAGTGTTTGCTTGTTCATCGGTACACCTGGACCTTGGAAAATTGATTCATCACCCCCTCCCCCCCCCCCCCTTCTCATTTATTCTAAATGTTCTAACAATTGGTATCAGGGCATTGGTGCTTGCAGAGAGAAATTTGAAGGTACTAAAAGCTAAAGATCATGGCATACAAAAGAGAGGTACCTAAGTTGAACTATAAAAAAATTCCAACATGGAAGAAGTTGATGAGGCTACATATAGCTAATATTGGTGATGTTGCAATGGATTTTCTAGACAATGCATATGTAGACATAACAACAATCCCTCATATTGATCAACAAATGAAAGAAAAGAAAGAACATAATCAATCAATGTTGGAGATTTCTTCACCCCTCAACTACAATGAGTTTGATGACCTAAAGGAGTGTAATAATTCAAATGAATGTGGGATAAAGTAAATACCATCTATAGAGGATATGATAATATCTTGAGAACCAAATCAAAAATTTTGAGAGGTAATTTTGATGAAATGAGAATGATAGAAGGTGAGAACATAGTACAATATTGCACAAGAATCAAGGAATTTTTTAATGCTATTAGAGGAGACAAAGGAAAAATTGAAGATAAAACAATAATAAGCAAGGTATTGAGAACTCTACTTCCTATTTAAGCTATTAGGGTTTCTAAAATACAAGAATTGAGATGTACACTAGGTAATACTCTAACCCTAGAAGGTGTAATTGGTAGTCTTACTACTCTTGAGATGTCCAATTTTGATAATTACACTCCTACTACTATCAAATCTTCTTTTAAGCCACAACTAGTTCTTAGCAAGAAAGGAAAATGAAAACATGTGAAAAATGATAGTGACACTTTTGATGATGAACTTGAGGCATTGATCCTTAGGAGATTTGGAAGAGGCAAAGGAAAATACAAAGGTAAAATTCCCACAATATATTTTTCATGCAACAAGGGTGGTCATATTGCTGCAAGGTGTCTTGATAGAGAGGACAAGGATGAAAGCAAGGAGAGAAAGTACAAAGGAAGAAGAGATGATCAAAACTTCAAGCAGAACAAGGACTACAAGGACAAAGGTAAGAAATTTTATTATATTGTTGAAGAAGAAACTGATATTGAATTTGAAAGTAATGATGAAGAGGTAGTCTATGTTGCTATGAAATAAGACTCTGATAAAGATGAGAAAATTGTTTTAATCTCTTATGTGAACACAAGTGATAGATGGATAATTGATATTGGTTGCTCTAATCTCATGACTGGTGATAGAAGTAAACTTGAGGACATTGGACCATACAAGGGTGGATGTGTTAAATTTGGTAATGGTGTTCCATGTCTTGTGGAAGGTAAAGGGAAAATTCAACCAACTAATAAGATCAAATGTCAAAATGTTTACTAGGTTGAAGGACTTAACTATAATTTTTTGAGTGTTTCACAGTTAAAGAAATCAAGTTACAGAGTTGAATTTCATCACAAAAAGGCCAAAGTATTTGATGCTGATGGTAAATTGATTGGAAGTTGTGAGAAAACAAGAGGTACCTCATTCTATCTATACTTTTATGATGGGACATGTTTGTTTGCACAATATGAAGATATTTGGTTATGGCAAAAGAGGTTATGTCATGTGAATTTTGACAATTCGATTAACATTAATGAAATGACAAGAGTAAGAGCTTTTCCAAAGCTAAAAGAAACCTGAAAATACTATGTGTAAACAATGTCAAATGGGAAAAATGACAAAGTCTAGTTTCAAGAGAAAATCATGTTCATTTGATAACATTTTGGAATTGGTTCATATTGCCCTATGTGGACCTATTGGAGTTCAAAGCTACTGTGGAGATAAATATTTCATTCTATTTGTTGATGACTACTCTAGAATTATGACTGTGATAATTTTAAAGAAAAATCTTATGGTTTTTAGCTATTTAAGTGGTATTTGATTAGAGTTAAAAAGGAGACATGGAAGAGTCTAAAGTGTTTGAGATCTGATAGAGGTGGTGAATTTATTTCCAATGATTTCAACACATTTTTCAATGATAGATGAATCAAAAGATAGGTGTTTGCACCTAGGACCTCTCCTCAGAATGGAATAGCTGAAAGAAGAAATAGATCAATTATGGATTGTGCTAGCACACTAATGATGGAGAAGAACATGTCACAAAAAGACTGGAGAGAAATTGCAAGTACTATTATTTATACTTTGAATAAAGTACAAGTCAAGAAAGGTAAAAATGATACACCTTTTGAATTGTGGTATGGATATGCACCTAATTTGAAATATTTTAAAGTTTTTTGAAGAAAATGTTACATACTTTAAGATAATAGGAATAAAAAACTTGATGCTAAAAGTGATGAAGGTATATTCCTAGGATATTCCACCAAGAGAAAAGCTTATAAGTGTTTGAATTGTAACACTAATTATAAACTTATAAGTGTTTGATGATTATGTTGATATGAACCAAACACAATACATATCAATAATTGGTAAACTGAAATATGTTGTTCATAGAAGACTATATATTATATTAGCTATTGGGATAGTTGCTAGATTTTCAAAAAATCCTAAGGACAATCATATGATGGTAGTAAAGAGAATAATTAGATATCTAAAAGGAACAAAAGACTATGAATTATATTACAATAAGAATGATAAGTTTAAATTAAAGGTATTCACTCACTTTGATTGGGTAGGAAATATTGATGATAGGAAGAGCACAAGTGGTTGTGCATTCTTTCTAGGAAAGGGGCTAATTTTATGGACAAGCAAGAAGCAAAACTGCATTTCCCAATCAATAGCTTAAGCCGAGTATATGAAAGCATCAATAAATTGTTTAAATATCATTTGGATCAAATATTTGTTGAAAGGCATTAAGGAAGAGATCAGTCATAAGCAAGGTGACAAAGGGAGAACCTGCAAAAGTTCATAGCTACATATTAAGATGACAAGTCTTTGGCATTGTTGTCAAAGAGGGAGATATATGCAGGATAAGGGAGATAGTAACTAATTAGAAGAGATATTGAAGATAGAAATTGTTAAAAATACATGAAGGAACTAAACAAAGAGGGAAAAATCCTACAACATAGTATGAGGGAGAAATTTTCAATGCTGAGAAAGAAAGTGTATCTTTTGATTACATCTACCTAGTAAGAGGAAGATAATGTAGAAGGAGATATAAGAAGTAATTCAGAGGGAGTCATAAGGATGAGTTGATTTTCTATTGATTAGATTAGAATAGAATTTTGTAACCAATTCAGAAGATGAAAGTTGTTGATAGAGGGAGAGATTTCAATACAAGGAATTATTTTCTTTTTGGTATTTTGTTGGTCTTACTATTTAAACCTAGTCAGTTTGGTTGATCAATTTGGTTTGCCATTAATGCCAAAGAGGGAGATTGTTGAAAATAGATTGATACAAGTATGATAAATGTGTTTCAATCATTGTTTTGACATTGATGTCAAACCTACTATTTTTTGGTAAAACAACTACTTATATGATTTAAGTACCATCACTTATTTGATTGATGAAGAGGATTTGATCGAATGATGTAATAATAGCACCTAGAGGAAAGGTTGAGTTATGATAATAAAAAAAGCACAAGAATCAACTAAGATAGTGATATCATAGTGCATTGATAATCTACTTAAGGTTGCAAAGGTTGATTACACTAAGCAAGTTTAGAAGAACAAGATAAGCAAAGTTTGTCTACCAAACTTAACTGAATGGATAGCAGGTGTTGAGTAAAGTTAATACAAGCCAAGCAAAAAATTAGTTGGAGCTAAGTAAAAGTCTATCTTAGTGTATTCCAGTTAAAATAGTTGATGTTGGTTAAATTTTAGTTGATGCCAAGCCCCAGTAAACTTTAGTTCGTGTTGAGTGATCTTACAATGGATGTCGAGAAACATAGTATGTGTCAAGCATCAAAAGCGAGTTAATGCCAAATGTCAACATTATTTGAAAGATTGTGAAATCAATAGATTTGAGCTGACAAGTTTTTTTTCTTGTATTATGTGAACCATGTGGAACATAAGATTGATGAGATGGTGGCACAAAATCCATGGTAAACCATTTTGAGGCTAATTCAAAGAGGATTGAAGGAGAAGCTTCTAGAAAGGGATGAAATGAAATAAGGAGTAGATTCATTGAATCCTACCTAATATGTCCTAATCCTAAATTGGAAGATGGAGAATGAATGACAAAATATCTTAATTATCTATTTATAGGGATGACTAGTTAGAAGAAAAGGTTGTTGTGTGTGAGAACCTAAGGAAGACAAGGAGTCTAGGGTATTGCTTCATTTAGTGACCTAAGTGAAGAGTCTGCATTGGAAATTTAAGAAATAAGGCTTAAGGACATGGATGCTTGAAGGGTGAACAAGCTATTAGAGCTGAAGTGTGTGAAAGCCAAGTAGAATGGAGGACTAAAATAAAGATCTATAATTTGCAAATGGAGTTGTAAATTATTATCAGATCAAGCCTTACTGTTTCTCTCTAATAATTGTATCAGTACAGGGTAAATCCTTTGGATTAAGTTTGACCTAATAGTCATTTGTAAATCCTTTAATTAGGTGACATTCCAAGTGAATGGTCTAAAGTCCTCTAACAAGGCTCACTCCTAATAGGGTGATTGAAATCCTTTAACCAGGTCACATTTAACAGTGTGCATTGTAACCTTAAATAGGGTTGGCCTTTCATAGGGCATCATGTCAGAAGAGTGAGAAAGAGTAGCATGTTACTGGTGTTTTTTCCCAAATTGGGTTTCCATGTAAATCATTGTGTCAAATATTTTATTGAATATGTTATGTTTCATGTTTACATTTCTGCAAATTGATTTGACAGTAACCTACAAGTTTTAAGTGACTGCATAATCATATGCATGCATGCATAATGATAAATGTTTTATGGGTTCACTAAGCTACGAAAAGTTTTATTTGTACATCTAGACCTTGGATAACTGATTCACCCCCCCTCTTGGTTATTCTAAAGAATTCCAACAATTATCTATTGTAATCACACAAGTGTTATTAACATATCAAAGAACCTTGTTATGCACACTAAGACAAAGCACATTGCTATCAAGTATCATTACTTGAGAGAGCTAGTTCAAGACAAAGAAGTGAAATTGGAATATGTGAATGCAGAAGAGAAAATTGCTAACATATTCACTAATACTTTACCTAAGGTGTTGGAAATATAGATGGAGTAACTGAGAGGGGAGGGGTGAATCAGTTACCACAAAAATCAATCCCAAAAAAAAATCTCTTAGATGTCTTTACTTACTGCTGATACTCAGTAAACAGTGTAGGAATACTGTAACTCAGTAGATTAACTAATTACTGATCATCTAGCATTCATAGTTATTAATATGCTTGCAAAGATTAAAATAAATGAACACAAGAGACACCAGATTTAACATGGAAACCCAATATGGGAAAACCACCAAGTAACTAGTCACCAATTTTCACTCTTCTGAAGTGAGCCCTGTTAGGAGCCAACCTTGTTAAAGGTTACAATACACACTGTTAGGTGTGACCTTGTTAGAGGATTTAATCACCCTATTAGGAGTGGCCTGGTTAGAGGTCTTTAGAACAATTTAACTCAACTGTCACCTTATTAGAGGATTTACAAAATGGTTGTTAAACCAACTCTGTTAAGAGATTCTAGATTCACTGTTACAATGATTAGAAAGCAACAATGAGGTGACCTGAATGATATGCAACTTATCTTTTTCTGATTATAGATCTCTGTTCTGCTTTACTGGATCCTTACTAATCAAATACAACTTTGCAGCTCCTTCAAGATATCTAATCTTTCATCAGAATTCGCTCAATATTTGCTTATTCCATCCTCATCCATATATTCATGTTCACACTTAAATTCACAACTTGAACATCTATATATATAAACCTTTCAGATTATCAAGTCGGCTCAAATATAGGTTACAACAACTGAAAAAATCATTACATTAGTCGACTGCACGAAACAATTGAACTTAATATCAAAACAATAAAATCCTTTGCTGGCCGACCCAGCTCGGTAACCACTGCTCCAGAATGGTTTTCTAGTGTTAACCAAGTGAGGCTCGATAAACACTACAAACCCTGCAAAAATCCTTTGGAGACTGAGTGAACTCGGTTAGCACTGACCTTCCTTTGATGTCCTTGTGAGCTCGGTAGAAACTAATTTTCTGCCACATTTCCTTTGATAATCAAGTGAGCTCAATAGACATTAACTTTTCTTCGTTAACCTTGGGAGCTCGGTTAACACTAACTTTCTTCTACAAAATCCTTTGATGCCCGAGTAAGCTCGATAAACATTAACTTTTTTCGTTAACCTTGGGAGCTCGGTTAACATTAACTTTCTGCTACAAAATCCTTTGATGCCCGAGTGAGCTTGATAAACATTAACTTTTCTGAGTAGTGTTCAGGAACGTTCTGTAAACACTGTAAATTGCTTTGCTGATCATCTAACCTCGATAGACTTTGTTTGATGATTGATATGATATTTGTGTAACATCAAAGACAATACACAATCAACAATTGTATCCAACAATCTCCCTCTTTGGCATTGATGGCAACACAACATGTCATAGCAAAATGAAATTTGAAAACAAGTTTAACAAGTATTTTTCTATCACAACAAATTTCTCTATTAGATAGAAAACTCTCCCTCTTTCAGTAATCTCCCTCTATGAAGGAATTCCATGGCAAACTTTTCCTCTCAAACAAATTTCAGAAAGATATGATAGTAAAACTCTCCCTCTTTGACAACACATGCCAAAGACAACACAACTCAAATGAATTTTAATGTACCTTTAGTACTAATTCATATGTAATATTTCTTGATTATGCTGCATCAACTGATAGGTCTTCAGCTTGGTATGCATTGATGCATCACTAAAACTTCATTTTAGTGAACTTCAGATAGGGGAGTGACCCCTAACTTACCTCTTAGATACAAGAATGCATCCTTAGGTAATGGTTTTGTGAATATTTCAGCAATTTGTTCCTTTGTATGGACATATTCCAATATAATCTCCTTATCTTGCACCAATTCTCTGACAAAATGATATTTTATTGCAATGTGCTTTATTTTGGAATGCATCACTAGATTCTTAGATATGTTGATTGCACTTTTATTATCACAGAACATAACAACTGGTTCTTTGATTCCACCTTCATGCCTCCCAACAACTTTTTAAATCAAACAATATTGGAACAGTTTACTGCTGTAGCAACATACTCTGCTTCTGTTATAGATTGGGATGTACAATTCTGCTTTTTTCTTGTCCAAGAAACCAACCTCTTTCCAAGAAAGAATGCTCCTCCACTTGTACTTTTTCTATCATCAAGGTTTCCTACCCAATCAGCATCAATAAATACTTTCAAATCTAGATTACCTCCAAATTTGTACCATAAACCATAATCTTCAGTTCCTTTCAAATATCCCATTATTCTTTTGATTGCCATCATGTGATTTTCTCTTGGTTTTGCTGATAATCTTGCTACAATACCAACTGCAAGGGCAATATTTGGCCTAGTATGAACTACATACTACAACTTTCCAATCATAGATCTATACAATGTTTGATCTACTTCTTTTGATTCATCTTCCTTGGTAAGTTTTAATCCAGTACACATAGGAGTCCCAACTGGTTTACAATCTTCCATACCAAAATTTTTCAATATCTCCTTGATGTATTTTGATTGAGTGATGTAGATACCATTTTTATTCTGCTAAATTTGAAGACCAACAAAGAATTTCATCTCTGCAAACATAGACATTTCAAATTCCTTGTTCATTTGTTCTGAAAATTCTTTGCAAAGATCATCATTCCCTATGAAAATAGTATCATCTACAAATATTTTAGCCAAGACAATCTTATTATCTGGTCCTTCCTTTATATACAAGCTACTGTTATCATTAGTTCTTAGAAAACCAATCTGAATAAGATAGTTATGCAATCTTTCATACCATGCTCTAGGGGCTTGTTTCAGACCATACAATGCCTTGTGTAATTTTCAAACCATGTTCTTCTTATCTGGATCAACAAAACCTTCAGGTTCAATGTAAACCTCTTCATCCAGTATACCATTGAGGAATGCTGACTTGACATCCATCTGATAAACTTTGAATCTTTTGTGAGCAGCATATGCTAGTAAGGTTCTCACTCCTTCTAATCTTGCAACAGGAGCAAAAGTTTCTCCATAGTCCATTCCTTCTTCTTGAGCATATCCTTTGCATACTAGTCTAGCTTTGTTTCTTGATACCTTACCATCTTCATCCAACTTGTTTATGAATATCCACTTAGTTCCAATCACATTTTTATCTTTAGGCTTGGGTACAAGAGTCCATGTCTTGTTTTTCTCTATCTGTTCTATCTCTTCATTCATAGCCTCGATCCAACTATCATTTCCCAATGCATCATTGATATTTCTAGGTTCAAAATCAGCTAGTAAACAAGTACCTTTCAACTTACTTCTTGTCATGGTTCCTTCAGATTTGTCTCCAATGATCTGATCTGCTAAATGATGTCTCCTGACATATTTTGCTAATATAGGTTCCTTGCCTCTTAAAAAAATTTCATTGTTATCCTCTTGTACTTCAACTTTAGGTTCTCATTGTTCTAGCTTGGTAGATATTGGTTCGGGTCTTTCAGACTCGGTAGACACTTGCTCGGTAGCATTTGAATGTA
This sequence comes from Cupressus sempervirens, assembly GCA_028749045.1. Classification (NCBI taxonomy): domain Eukaryota; kingdom Viridiplantae; phylum Streptophyta; class Pinopsida; order Cupressales; family Cupressaceae; genus Cupressus; species Cupressus sempervirens. The sequence goes on along the minus strand of CM053784.1, from coordinate 673,869,122 downwards.
ACTCGGGTTGCTGTAGCTCAGTTTGAACTTCCTGTAACTCGGTTATTGATGAATCGGGAGTAGAAGATTCCTGATTGAATGGTACTATATCAGGTTCAATGAAAAAAAACCTTCTATAATCTTTTGGTTCCCTTTTGCTTTCTTCTTCAGTCCTTTCTGCAAACTCATCAACTTTCACATGTGCACTTTCTATGACTTTGTAAGTAGACAAGTTCAAACATCTATATGCTTTACTTTTGCAAGAGTATCCCAAAAATATTCCTTCATCACTTTTCACATCAAATTTTCTTTTTCTAGATTCTTTTAAAATGTAACATTTACTTCCAAATATTTTTAGATAACTTACATTAGGTTTGTAGCCATACCATAGCTCATAGGGAGTTTTGAATGAGTCCTTTTTTAGCTATACTCGATTCAAAGTATGAACTACCGTGCTGATAACTTCCTTCCAGTATTTGATAGCAATGTTCTTTTCAATCATTAAAGTTCTTACACAATCCATGATAGATCTGTTCCTCCTTTCAGCTATTCCATTTTGTTCAAGAGTTCCAGGGGTTGATACTTGTCTTTTGATTCCTCTTTCAATGCAAAAGTTATTGAACTCATGTGAAATGAATTCTCCTCCTCTGTCTGACCTCAAGCATTTCAATCTTTTTCCTGCTTCCTTTTCTACTCTGGCCAAATACCATTTGAATTTCTCAAATGCTTTTGATTTGTTCCTTAGATACATGAAAATCATCATTCTTGAGTAATCATCAACAAAAAGAATGAAGTATAGCTTTCAATTCCAATGGGTCCACATAAATTAGTATGCACAATTTCTAATATATTTTTAGACTGATAGTTTTTACTTTTAAAATTAGTCTTTCCATTTTACCAATCTAACAATTCTTGCATAGACCGACCTCAAGTTTCTTTATATTAGGAATGCCTTTTATTTTTTTGAATTTTCTTATCTTCACCAAGTTATCAAAATTGACATGACATAATCTTTTATGCCACAACCAACTTTCTTCAACTTGAGCAATGAAACATGAACATTCACCTAGTTCAAGATATAACAAGTTACCTTTTGTTTGAGTGCCTAATCTAATCAGTTTTTCTTTTCTATCAAGCAGTCTTTCTTTTCCATGCATGAATTCTACTTTGAATCCATTATTGAGTAGCTGTGCTACACTCAATAGATTATGCTTTAATCCTTCTACCTAATAGGCATTATCACATATAAGTTCTTTGGTTAGAGAGATTCTTCCTCTTCCTTTTATACAACAAGGTTCATTGTTACCAAATCTTACACTGCCACCATCATAGTCTTCAAAGTACTCAAACTTAGTTTTATCACCAGTCATGTGATGAGAACAACCACTATCTATGATCCATGTATCATTTTTGCTCATATGAGAAATGAGTGCCATTTCCTCATCATTATCAGATTCATCTTTCACAACAATGTAGACAATTTCTTCTTCTTCTTCATCATTAGAATCATTAGAATCTTTAGCCATAAAACATGTTTTCTTACCTTTGCCATTGTACTTTAGCCTTTCTTCTCATCTTTGTTCTGCTTGTTTGGGTACCTAGCAGCAATATGACCAACTTCTTCACATGAAAAGCAGATTAGAGGAACTTTACCTTTATATTTTCCTCTGCCTCTAGAATATTTCTTTGCTAGTAGAGCTTCAATCACTTCAAGATCACTGTCTGAACTTTGGTCTGATTCATCTTCACTTCCTGACTGAGATTTTTTCTTTTTACTTTTCTCCTTGAGTGAAAGCTTGGCTTCAAATGCTGACTCAATATTTTTGGAAACTGGAACATAGTTATCAAAGTTGTCTAGTTCAAATGAGACTAATCTTCCAACTATGGCCTCTAGATTTATCTTGTGATTTGCTTCACATCTTCTTTCTTGAATTGTAGAAACTCTGATTGCATAAATGGGAAGTAGAGTTCTAAGAACTTTACTTATTACTATCTCCTCCTTGATATCTCCTCTAGATGCTTTGATTGCACTGACACATGCTTTGACTCTTTCAACATATTTTGCAATGTTTTCATCCTCTCTCATCCTCATCTGATCAAATTATCCTCTCAGACTTTTTGCTTTGGCTCTTCTTACATTATCATCTCCTCCATAGATTTCTTTCAACTTTTCCCACATTTCAAAAGAAAATTTGCAGTCCTTGATATCATCAAATTCTTCATAACTTAGAGTATATGCTATATCTATCATCATGATGTTGTGAGTCTTCTTTTCAGCAATATCATTGACAGATAGTGTACCAGATGGTTCTGCATATTTTTCATCAAGGTATTTTAGTCTTGTATCTCAAATAGAAGCTAGATGAAGTCTCATCAACCCTTGCCATGCTGAGAAGTTTTCCTTGTTAAGTATTGGAATTTCCCTCTTATAAGACATCCAGATCTTTGGCTTAGATCCTTGAAATCTTGTCCTATAAGCACCAAAAGCTTTGATACCAATTTTTGGAAATATAGATGAAGTAATTGAGAGGGGAGGGGTGAATCAGTTACCACAAAAATCAATCCCAAAAAAATCCCTTAGATGTCTTTACTTACTGTTGATACTCGGTAAACAGTGCAAGAATACTGTAACTCGGTAGATTAACTAATTACTGATCATCTAGCATTCATAGTTATTAATATGCTTGCAAAGATTAAAATAAATGAACATAAGAGACATTAGATTTAACATGGAAACCCAATATGGGAAAAACCACCAAGTAACTAGTCACCAATTTTCACTCTTTTGAAGTGAGCCCTATTAGGAGCCAACCCTGTTAAAGGTTACAATACACACTGTTAGGTGTGACCTTGTTAGAGGATTTAATCACCCTATTAGGAGTGGCTTGGTTAGAGGTCTTTAGATCATTTCAATTGAACTTTCACCTTATTAGAGGATTTACAAAATGGCTGTTAAATCAACTCTGTTAAGAGATTCTAGATTCACTGTTACAATGATTAGAAAGCAACAATGAGGTGACCTGAATGATATGAAACTTATCTTTTGCTGATTACAGATCTCTGTTCTACTTTACTAGATCCTTACTGATTGAATACAACTTTGTAGCTCCTCTAGGATATCTAATCCTTCATCAGAATTTGCTCAATATTCGCTTATTCTATCCTCATCCATATATTCATGTTCACACTTAAATTCACAACTTGAACATCTATATATATACCTTTCTGATTATCAAGTCGGCTTAAATATAGGTTACAAAAATTGAAAAAATCATTACATCAGTCGGCTACATGAAATAATTGAACTTAATATCAAAACAATAAAATCCTTTGCTGGCCGACCCATCTCGGTAACCACTGCTCCAGAATGGTTTTCTAGTGTTAACCAAGTGAGGCTCGGTAAACACTGCAAACCCTACAAAAATCCTTTGGAGACCAAGTGAACTTGGAAAGAACTGACCTTCCTTTGATGTCCTTGTGAGCTCGGTAGAAACTAATTTTCTGCCACATTTCCTTTGATAACCGAGTGAGCTCGGTAGACATTAAATTTTCTTCGTTAACCTTGGGAGCTCAGTTAACACTAACTTTTTGCTACAAAATCCTTTGATGCCCGAGTGAGCTCGGTAAACATTAACTTTTCTTCGTTAACTTTGGGAGCTCGGTTAACACTAACTTTCTGCTACAAAATCCTTTGATGCCCGAGTAAGCTCGGTAAACATTAACTTTTCTGAGTAGTGTTCAGGAACATTCGGTAGACACTGTAAATTGCTTTGCTGATCATCTGACCTCGGTAGACTCTGTCTGATGACTGATATGACATTTGGGTAACATCAAAGACAATACACAATACACAATTGTATCCAACATAAGGATGTTCATGAATATCTTAGAGGTAAATTAGGGGTGATTCCCCTAGTCAAAGCTACTTAAAGCTATAGAGAAGCATTGCATCAATTGTGTTGATCAGAATATCCTACTCAGTGATGCAGATAGTTCTACTTTAGGAGTTGCATAAGGTAGTAGTGAAGAAGAAGGATAGTATAATAGATTAGTCATATGAAGATGACAGATGATGAATTTAGAACTAACATGCAGTTATCTACATAATCATGATGTATAAGAAATTGATGGTGTCTTTAGCGTTGTTGTCAAAGAGGAAGAGATTGCATATTGTATAAAATATTAAAGATGGAGTGATATATATATATATATATAGAGAGAGAGAGAGAGAGAGAGAGAGAGAGAGAGAGAGAGAGAGAGAGAGTATGAATCCAGTAAGAGAGAATTTCCTAGAGGGAGAAAGTGGATGTTGGTAGAGACATGCTAAGTAAGAGGGAGTGATTAACTAGAGGGAATTTATCAAATTTTAATAGGTGTTACCAAATCAAAGATATGCATCAGAATGAAATTAAGGATATTAATAAAAGATCTAACACATTGAGTGTGTTACTTAAAGACTATACAAATTTTGGATTGTATAGTAACCTAAAGTATTTCTATAAATATTTTTCTTGAGGTGTTTCCATCAATGTGAAAGAGAGAAATTTTTGGAAACTATGATCGGAACAACTGTTGTGTTATCACTGATGTCAAATCTATTGGTGAGATAGTTTGCTATCTAATTTAAATGTCATATCTATTTGACTAATGAAGAGAATTAGAGAAGTTGTTCATTAGAAAGGCATCTAGATGAAAGGTTGAGTTATGAAGAGGAAACTACAAATGGAGATTTAATTAGTTAGACTTAGACAAGATAAAGTGATTGTTTTCAATCATGTTGCTAATGAAGAAGATAGTAATGTTCAAGTCCTAGAAATATGAGCAAAGCTAGATAAAATGTGTAATCTTGACTGAGTAACAAAACAAAAGACTAAATTTTTTTGATGAACATGTTGAGTGATGCTAGTGTCAACTAAGACATAGTAAGTGTCGAGACAATTTAGTGTTGAATGAGCATCAGTATTGTCTGAGTGATAGTATTGATTCTAAGTAATAATTTTTATAGAGATTGTGTAACCTAGCAATGATCAAGTGTTAGAACTTAGTGTTGGTTGAGGACAAATTTTTTAACTAGTTGTGACAAATTGTAATTTCCATCCAATTAAGTTGATTTCTTGGTAGATGGAAAATGTGTTGAAGATAAGGATCAATGAGTTTGATCATCTAATTTCAAGAGAGGATTAGGTAATTGACTTAAGAGATGAATTCAAGAAGAAGTTTCTAGAGATAAATAGAATGGTGATTATATATATTGTATATGATGGATCAAATTGTGAACCCTAAGATCTACAATGTTGATTAAGTAGAAAAAGTTAAGAACTACCTATTTAAAGAGGTAGAGGTAGAGAGAGTGCAAAGTGTAGAGAGGTTGTGCACATATGAAGGAGTTCCAGAGAGTTGGAATTGTTATTGATGTTGTTGACTAAAAAGTTTAAGATGAAGACTTAATTAAGTTGAGAAGAAGTGAAGGGTAGTTATTTGAAGGGTTTCCAAGAGAATATGAGGTTGAGATTCCAATGGGCAATGGGGGCCAAAAAGTTAATTAGTATTAGGAACTAAACAGAGATCGAAACATGCAAAGTGAGTTGTACTTAATAGATCAAACATGTTACTTTCTAACCATTCTGAATAGTATTTGAAATCTTTTAATCAAGGTTGACCTAACAGTCATAAGGACTTAATAGTCTATGCAAATCCTTAAATTGGGTGGCATTCTAATAGAATGTTCTAAAATCCTCTAACAAGGCCTCTCCTAATAGGGTGATTAAATCATTTGACAAGGTCACATTTAACTGTTGGGAATGTATGGTGGGCTAGGGTGACTAGGATTTTTGGGGCGGCGGGGGGGGGGGGGGGGGGGGGTTGGTGAATCAGAAACCAATAAAACTTTAAATTCAATTCACCAATTAATCCCTTTCAAGCTAATATGATTTGATTACATGCATGAAAGAGTGAAAGCAATAAAACATTCATAAAAGTTGACACAATGATTGGTAACCTAGAAACCTTCCAAATAGAAAGTAAAACTGGGGTGGGGATGATACCCACAAGATTTAGTACTACAGTATAAGGTTGGTTGGTTAAGGCTTACAAATGATCACTTCTGGTGATCTACCCTATTAGGAGTAATAAGGATTGTTAGGTCAACTTTGTAAAATGATTTATTCAATACAATGAAGTATATACTTAGTTAGGAGATTTAGCATAAGACTATTAAGTCTACCTTGTTAGATGATTTGACTGATGCACTTGTTAGGATGAACTAGTGGCTAATCTCTACTCTGTAACTCAATTTTCTAATTGAGATTCCTTTAATATAGAAATGATCACCTTGTCGTGATAGATGAGACTCTACTTTTTCTTATATTGCTTGTAGTCTTTACTCTTCAATTCACATTCATACTTATTTCATACACATACTCTTACACATTTGGATATGATAAGATGTCTTACATTAATACCAATCAAAAAAATTACCTTTTGGAGCCAGCTACAATACCAAATTCAACAATCTTCACTAAGTCGGCTCAATGCTATAACTTGGGTTCTTAAGACCACTTGGGTGATATTCTAACACTCAGTAACACTATCAACTTGGAAAGCTCTGGCACTAAGTTAACACTGGTACTTAGTCCACATTGATCACTTGGGAGTAGGCAATAACTTGGTTAGCACTGAAGACTCAACAAACACTGGAGAACTCGGTTGATGTTGAAGGGTACAATTGACACTGCAACTCTGTCAACACTACCTTCCTTCTTCTTGGTTAACATGGCTAACTTGGTAGACACTGTTAGCTTGGTTAATGTTATATCTTGTTTGCTTTACACTATGAAGCTTAGTAGACTCTATGAAGCTTGGCTTACACTACTCTCTACTTGTGAAGCTCGATAGACTCTTTGAAGCTTGGTAGCAATGTAGCCAACCATATGATTATGTGTTTAGTCACTTAATGAAAATTGATTTGACCATTAGGTCAATAATATTCCCCTTTGGAATTAGTGAAAAACCACTTATCATACCAAAAGATGAATACATAAAAAATATACGTCAAAACTTCCCTTATCAATGTGTTTGGGTCTGTAACTTGGTTTTGACTGCTGAGCTAATACTCGATTGACACTAACTCTATTTTTACTTTTTCAAAAATTGTTTTTGTAGCTTTGATGTACATATATTTCCCCCTTTTTTATATTTCCCCTTTGATGTTGTCTTCTTCCTTGTATACATATATCTTTCTTTTTGTATAATATAACTATTTCCCCCTTTTTGACACAAATGCCAAAAAAATGTATATTTACAAGGTAACACCAAAATGTGAAATGAAATTACTATGTACCTTCAAATTTGTGGACATTGTTTTATCCCAATTACCTTGTAAAACTTTGGAACTATGAAAAGCTATTTTCAGTTCAACTGATAATTCCATCATATGATCAGCAATTGAAAAGTTTTTGTCATGGATTAATGTTTTAGCATAATAATATATTTTTGTATTACATCCATGTTGGGAATTTTTAAACTTTGAATGTCTACTAGTGTAGCCCAGATTTTGGCTTCTTCTCTCAATAATTTTTCCTGCAAGACTATCAGATACCAGATCTTGATGAAATGTGCAGAACTAGTAATTAGGTCAAGTGACAACTGATGTGCACTTGCCTTCAAAACAATGTCTATCTTAAACAACTTGTCCTTAATTTCATTGGTAAAATTTATAGTATCGCTTAACTTTACAAATATGGAAACAACATTATTTATAATATTTTCAAAATTTACAAGAATAGTGGACAATTACACTTGATCAATAGCAATATTTTGTGCCACTTTCTCCAAAACTTTGTTACCAAACTTTCTTTCTACCTTCGTAATAGTTTTTCTTGTCCACTCAGATCTTCATTAAAATTATGAACTATGTCAACAAGTTGATCTAGTATAGGTTTCTTTTCATCAATTGGAATACTAAGTGCATCAACAAATATACCTTTAATTTCTTTAAGCACTTGATTCTTCTTCTTCCTTTCTTCTCTTAGCTTTTGTTGTTTTCCCTTTTCTTCCAAAGCTCTCCTAGAGTGTTCATTTGGTTAGGAGTCAGATTGGAGAGATCCCAATTTGGAATAACTATGTCTTCCTCTAGTTCAATATCATCATTGAAGGCTTCTAACTCTTTACCCTTTTCTTTCTGAATAGTAGAAAGAATAGTTTCTTTTCCTTTACTTAAATCCTCTATTCTTAGTTGAGGCTTAACCTCAACTATCATTGCACTTATTGTTGAAATGCTAGAAGAAGAAATAGTATTAATTATAGGAGAAACAATAATAATAGCAAGAATATTCACAATAGCTCGGTGAGACTCGATCTGGCATGTTGCTATGAAGAGTGGAGCCTGCTTCTTGGTAGATTAAGTAGTAGTTACAACACTCATCATTGTACTCAATAGAATAGCTCCAACAATTAATTGAGTTCTCAGTGGAGCAATGTTTGATTCAATTTTCTATGACTCGATAGAAACCTTGTCTAAACTTGATATGATCAATATTTTTCTCAAAGAATTAGGAAGGGAGGCCATTACCTCTACTGCTACCTTCTTAGGATCATAATCTTGGATATATTGAATCTTAGGTTGATCCTCACTGAGTATATGATCATCCACATCTTCTTCACAATATTTCTTATCATCATCTTCCTCATTATCAACATCATCTACTTGTATGACCTCTTTGGTAGGCTTTATAACATACAATCCATAAATGTTCTTCCATGAATTTGTATTTTATTGTACAATAGATTCAATATCTTTAGACAAAATTAGGAATGCATTGAACTTGGGAGTTAGCTTTTGTTCATGCTTGGTCAATGCTTCCTTCACTTCCTTGTTCGAAAGATCTAAAATTACCTTCCTCAAGGTTTGTTCCCTAATATCTCTAGCACCTACTATAGCATTGTCCCATTGAGGTGCAATTTCCTTTAATTTAACATATGGAACTTGGTTTTTCAACTCACTCGGAGCATATTTCCATTTTTCCAATTTTAGCACTAGGGATTCTTCAATCTATTTTTTCTCTTCCTTACTCCTAGTCTCATACTTAAGTGAATTGAAGTATATCATACCTCATCCTTTTGTGATTCTTCTTAACCATTCTTCAAAGTAGGGGCAAACTTTTGAACAATTATTTGCTGCTCTTCTTCATCATCCTCATCTTGAAGCTTCAACTTCTTCCTAGACTTGGTAGACCTTCTGGTGAAGAATGAAGGAGAGGACCTAGTAGCTTTCTTTGTTATAGTTACCTCTCCCTTTTTCTTTAGAGGTTCCATTATTGCTTCTTCCTATACTTCTTCTTCATGTTTTTTTGATCTTTCTTCTTCTTCTTCTTCAATATCATCTCTCTTTCCTTCTATGAGAAGAAGAGGGGAACCAAATTTCTTGCTTTCCTTTTGAATCTTTTCAACTATCTTTCTTCCTCTCTTCAAGGCTTGAGGAATCTTGATTTCCAAAGAAATCCCAGTCTTTGCCTCTTCAAATGTACCAAAATATGGTGCCTTAGGATCCATAGGCTCATTGGTAAGAGCCTCAACGATATCTCTTGTGTCATCAATGTTTACCTCATAACCTAAAGGTTTTACCCATGCCGCCCTTGGCCTAACTGCTTGAATATGCACCTTTTCACAGTCCATAAGGAAACATATATCTTGTTCATAGTCATCAACTAACTAATTAGGTATCCTCAATCTACTTTTCATCCTTTCCTTAAAGGTCTCAAAGTATGCATCTGTTGAGCTATCATTTTGCATGATGCTTAATGACAGGAATCCTTTCAAACTCCTCTCTTGAAAAGATGATTTGGGATCAACTCCAAAGTTTTGGGGTGATCTTAAGACCTATTAGAATCTACTTAGTTGAAGATAAATGTGAGGGTTCACGAGTAGGCTTTTGCTGGTTCCAAACAGTTCATATAAGATGTAGAATCTGCTTGCTATTTCAAAAGAATAAAACATACAAAAACAACTATATTTTTGTATTTTCCTATTTTTATGATGAATGCAATCTAACAATGTAACTATACAAATTCCTAAATTAACCAAGTATTTGTAAAAACCAAATAACAAAGGTAGGGAAACATGAAGTTTAAACAAATAACATGAAAGTAAAATCCGAACGGACATAAGCCACGAAAACAATGCGTCTGTGAGTTAAGCCTTTGAAAAGATCGATGGATAACCAATGGAAATAGGAGTAGTGCTTCCTTAATTCCACTAATGTAATCATTGATGGGAATTTAGTAACCATAAGATGCTTCACTTTTCATCAAATCCGAAGGCCATGAAAAGTGTGTTCATGCGAGATGAAAAGCTATGCAAGAACAATATGATGATCTCTTCTCAAACTAAGTATGTGAGCATAGTTTTTAGACCCATAAAAATACCAAAATTAAAAGATCTAAAAAATAGAACAATGCAATAAAACTATTGGCTCAATTACACTTCATGAACATACATTCACAAAACATAACACACTTAGGCAAGAATCACTACAAATGCGAGCACCAATAGCATATATTATTGCATCAAAATATTGCGGTATAGAATACATATTACATTCCTGAATTTATAAGAAATCTTCTCCTCAATTTGTGTTGAGAGTGAGAGATATCTTTATGAAAAAATATGCTTCTAAACTAATAAAACAAATCTATTCATATATAAACTAACTCTCTAATTGGTGCTTAGTAGGACTCCATTCGTATTCATATCATTAAATGGATGCATGAGCCTTTACATGTCTTAAAATAAAGAAATAATTAGAAAATAGGAAAAAGAAAGCATTTAGATGATGTATGAGTGTCTGCAAGTGCCAAAAATAGAAGCTCCATCTTTACTAGGCATTTGTAGGAGTTCAACTACCGTCAGAATGCATTTTTGATGCATGGAAAGCCCTAAATTTAGAACTGGCAGTTAACTATTAGTGCACCTTTGAATTCAAAATATTTTGACATATCTCCAAAAAGTGCACCTTGGAAGCAGTGCACCTGGTGCACTTGCGCACCTCAAAAGAAGGTTCAAATAATGCAAAATTTCACCAAGCGTCAAAACTAAAATTCTGGCTTCTGGGTTTTGTTCTTCTTTATACCAGAGTGATGTCTGGGTATTTGCCCTTGAATTTTTCGATGATCTCAATGGCTTCAGCTACATATGGAAAATCTAAGGCTTCATACCTATCATTCACTTTTTGCCTATAGTTGCCCACCTCAATGTGAGTTTCTACAAAATCTCTAAGTTTTACATCCAACTCTAGTAATGCTTCCTCCATTTTGAATGCTTTTCTAATATCATAATCATTAGTAGCTTCCTCAAAATTCTTCCAAAATTGATCAACTACTATCTCTACAACTATTAATTTATCCCTGGAATCATCTTCAAAAATGTCTAAACACGCATCACTATAATGTTTCTCTACCTCCAAAATTTTCTCTTGTGTTTGATCCTTGAGCTTATGAATCTCTGCATCTAATGTTTCCATTACTTTATTACCATCCACAATCTTCTCTATCTAATCATCCATCTTATCTAACTCTTTCACTATATACACCTCCATTAACATCTGATACCTTTGGACTTTGATTAACTATAGTGCCTGCAAGTCCTTGCACCAGGTATGTACTTTGTCCATCAAACCAAAATCTTGATTCAAAATGGCCACTAGTCTATCCGCATTATCCTACATATGGTGTTGCAGCTTAATATTTACCTATATAATCTGTACACCTTTTTCTTCAAAACTCTCTCACCATTGCTGACAAGCTTTCAAAATTGAGTCTAACTGGACTATCCCCTTATCTCTTCTCTCCAATATTGTGTTCAAAGTTTCCTCAAGATTTGCAGGATCTAAACGACCAACAAATTCATTCAGATATCCTTTTAGGATTTCATTTTGTCTTCAAAGTGTTATGAATTCTACCCCATCCTGTTCTAAGTGCCTAAACACTTATTTAATTTCTATTGTCACCATTAACTTAGATGTGTCCAATGTAGGTTTCCCAAGCATGACCTCCTTGATCCAATAGTCTCATGGAGTCAATTCTTCAACATCTGCATACGAAGGAGGGATAGCCACATGAGTAAATAAGTCTTGGTTCTGATGACTAATGATAAAGGCTAATGCCATGCATCCTTTGGTGGTGACTTAGGTTTCCTAATAACTTCAATCAATTTCCTCTTCGTCAGTAGTGAATTGCTACAATGGTAGAGCTGCTTCGAGTCCTTATGTTTCAGGTGGCAACTGACTCTAATCCTTTTGTTGAGGTTGACTAGTCAGAGTGTCCCTTATTTTGTCTCCCACCAATTTAGTATTGAATGGCATAAAATCAAAATCTGACATCTGAAAGACATCAGTGCCTTCACCCTCCTACTCATTGATTCATTGTTGTAGCTCATATTTTGATGTAATACACTAAATAGGCTACTCAGGAATTGATGTCGGTGTAACTATGGAGCTTCTTCTCCATTCTAACTCCATGGCTCTTTCAAGATAAGTCCTCCAGCTCAAAGGAAAAAGGTTATCCTCTTTATCCTCATCATCCTATTCTTCTTCTCCTTCGAGAATAACTTATGGGACTGATGGGAAAGGAATCTCTCTCCTAACCACCTTTTGCCTCATCTTGATCAGAGTCTTAATCTTTCTTCTCTTAATAGAAAATGGGGAGGCTTGTACCTCTTATTGAGTTGGAGACATCTCTTGTACTTCCATCTCAACTCCTTCTTGCTCTTCCTGTGTTGGTGGCACTTGAGGATTGTCTTGGATCTTTGTGGCTTCAATATTTTTTGACCCTTGTACATTTTCTTCCCCTAGCTATGGAGGTGTTTGGGTTGCTTCCTCTTCTGGCATGGCTTGTTGAGGAGAAGTCCTCTTCTTCTTACCTTTACCTATCTTAGCCCTATAATATCCAACTTGTTTATTAGGTTGGTGCACTATTTCTGGTCTCACTAGTGACTGAGTTGTAAATATAGGCACTGTGACCTTAACTCATTGACCTTTAGTTGGGCGGGCTTGAGCATGGAAGACCACCACTTGAAAAATTTGATCCAACTTGCAAGGTCTTTTGATCTAATCCTTTATAAATTTGATGACATGCCTAGCCCTATGATTGATGTCTGAGTTTTCTTCTTTGTCAATTTTGACATTCATGATAGGTTGATCATCAATCTTGTCCCTATTGAACAATGGGTTGAGAACATCCTTTGTATCCTATTGCATAACCTTTAAAGGGATCTTTAGTTTCAAGGCACTGCTTGCCAGATAAAGAGTCATCCTACAATAATCCCTTATACAAATATCATAGTTGTCTACTGTATTCATCAAATGATCCTCAATTGCACCTTCATGCTAAAATGTCTTGCCAGCCAAATATTGTACCCTTCCAATGTTATCAAAATAAAGGCAAGGAGAGTTATATTCCTCCAAGTGATATTAATCCCATTCAAGTTTGAAAGATAGAATATCTTATCTCCAAACCACACTAAATGGTCCTATCATAATAGGCCATACCCATGTTATTTTATGCTATTTCCTAACTCTGTTGTAAGCAAACAAGAGTTGTCGAGCGATCTCTAGTAGAATCAGTGTGTCACTAGGATACCTATGGATCTTCTTGGAATTGATCATTGTACCCGTTACCCTCAAATATGTGAATGCCAATATTGGATGTAATAGGTTCCAACCTCTAAAATCTTTGCAGTTGCCTCCTCTGACATCCTCTTCCCATAATCCCCCTTAATGAACCATATTATTATGAATATAAATGCATCATTCACTATTCTATATTCCTTGCTGTGCTCTGGAAGTTTCTTTTTCACTAGTTGAGGATATACTATATAGGGCCATGCATTTACATCTTGCATGCTACCCTTTTGTAGAGCCCTAGATAATATGTTTCCCTTGCAACTAATAAGTATACCAAATATGATGTTATATAGAACTTTTAATTATTCTTAACCATCATCAACTGTTCATCCAAGTTTTCACTAAGATTGGAAACCCAATCAATCGACATCTTCACCATCTTGATAGTTTCAATAAATTGCACCATCCAAATATTTAGGTGCCCTGACACTAGAAACCCCATGATTTTACTCAAGAGTATGATACAATATCTAATATCTTCCTTCATATATCCTCTCGTCATGACCACTTTTCCTACTTTATGCCCCAAAGGAGTCTTGTCAATAAGGTATGAGGATTGGATGATTTTAGATGCTTCCTCGACATGTTCCCTATACCATCTTTCGACTTGGTGATAGGTTAATCTGATAAATTGATCTGCTCTTGGAAGACGAAACACCTTCTCTTTGTTCTTGGGTCAAAGATCTAGGATGATCTCTCCAGTTATGCTCTTCAAGCCCTTTCTTTAGAAACACAAATTTGAGCGAGTGTCATAATTAGTTATGAGGAGTGTACCGATGTTGGGTGTGATGATGCATTAACAAGTCCTAATCGGATCAGAGCGCATATAAATGGGGACCTCTCTGTCAATTTGTTTCACAATACTAGGAATGCACTCAAATATTTGTGACCCAATTTGGTGTCCCAGATCTTTGAATAATCATCTTGAAAATGTGACTTTTCCGCAATGCATTGAAACTTGAACACCATAGGTTTTGGGACCATCTAGGGAGGACAATGAAGGAGCCATTAGATCTGCACAAAAATAACATATATTAGTCTGGAGTGGAAGAAAAATTGATTAATTCAAACCCTAATATAGACACAAACGAAACCTAGAAAACCTAATTGCTCAAAAACATCTTAAAAACCTAATTTATAACCCTTATATAAAAAAGGGCGCATGTGGTGTACGTAATCAGTGCACTAGGTGTGGTTTATCCTTTGATTATGCTTTTAAAAAAGAAAAAGAAAAAAAAGGGGTGCACAACAACAAACCTCATGAGGTGTGTTGATGCACACCCTATTTACTTTGGTGTAAAAAGGGCCTTTAAGTGTTCTAAGGTGCATAGTTGTGCACCTTTTGTCTAGGTGTATATTCAATTTGTTAAGTTTTTTATTTTTTAAATTTGTTTAGTAAAACAAAAAGGTGTGCACTAGTGCACCCGGGTAGGTGTGTTGTTGCGCACCTTTTTGGGTGTTTTAATGTTGATTCTCTATGTCTAGGTTGAGGAAAGAAGTAGAGATGTGCACCTCAATAGGTGTGGTGGCATGATATGAGAGTTGGAAGAAGAAGAAAAAAGACAAGTGAGGAGGTAAAAAAGGGGGGGTGTGCTTGGGTTTTTTAGATCCAAGACCCAATGCACTCCTTGGTACTGTACAATTACGCTACTGCACATCACCGAGGGGTGATAACTCCTCTTTAGCTTTTGGCACACTAGTACACCTGATAAGGTGTGCTAGTGCACTATATTTTTTTGCAAAAACATGACTTAGCTCTTAAATGATGTTTTTCATAATTTGGATTTTCAAACTAGGACTCAAATTTGACCAAAAGTACAAGGTAAAACCCTAAAAAAGACTCATACCCCAGACTAGGGATCCAAAAAGCTAAAAAATAAAGTAGGGGTCCATATTTCTAGGGAAAATGGGGTGTGCATTGTGAAACCACAACAAATAGCCTCGACAAAAAGGAAGAAACAATGAAGGTATTTCTTCATCAGCAAACATTCCTTCAAAATGTGTCCACCACCAATTGAATCCTAAATACCCCAAAGCCTATTTCAAGTCACTTTATAGTTAGAAACCTCAGAATCTTAAATCTCCAATTTCAGTGTGTGTTTAGTGCATTATTTTCTTCGACATATTAGAATGCAGTCTATCAAAAGTTTCCAACAACTTGGAAATAATCTTCCACCCCTCTTGGTCCATTTGTAGGGAATCTTCATGAAAGTTCTTTATCAATCGTTTGTCTGACCAGATGAGAGAATGAGTTCTAAGGGCTCTTGGTGGGTTGTCACTTTTCATTTGAAGTCTTGGATAACCTTTTGAATACTTGCTTCACATAGCTCATAATGTTTCCATTTGATTCTTTGATGAAGAAAAAGGTTTTGATACTGAATAGCTTATTTAGAGTGCATATCCCTATAGTTAGATTACCTTTATCAAACTTTTCAGAAACTTTCATTTTTAACACCTTTCTTTCTTTTTTATTTTCTTTCTGTATCCTGACCATGCTTAGATGGTGTGCCCAAGACATTGGTGTCATTTCCCAGATTCAATCTTTTGCGAACATCCCTTGCATTCCTCTTTTAAGAACCTTTTAGAAACTCTCATGCCAAACAATGATCTTAGCAATTCCTTCAAGAAGACCCTTCTATTTTAACCAATGGGGTTTGGACTATCCCTTACTACCTTCAACCTTGGTTAGAAAATGCCTAAGATAATCAATCTTTAAATTTTCAAAGTGTTGAGAACTTGTTGATCTACAATTCTGAATTCAAGACTAAAAGTCACCTATTACTGCAAGTAACATCTATTCCTTAGTTGGTATAAGAAAAAAAATCATAAAAATGTTTTGACAAAGAAATACCTCTTACCAAAAATGGGAACCAAAAGAATGGTTAGTAAGATACGTCAAGATAAAATCTTGAGTGCACCTACAACCTGGATTGATACAACTTTGAAAACAAACACACAACTGAAAGTAAACACACAACCAAAAAGAAACACACTTGCAGAAACAAACACACTTGTAGAAAAGAAAGTTTTTTAAAAAATAAAATTAAAAAAATCTTTTAGGCTTCAAAGTAATGCTTCAAAAATTTCCCATTTACTGGCAATAGAATGAAATCCCCCTGCAAGGAGCTTAGCCTAAATGTGTTTTCCCCCAGAATTTTTGCGATCTGATAAGGACCAATCCACAAGTGTTGAAACTTAATGTGGCTGCCCGACTTTTCTTTTGTCTTATCCTAGAGTAGAACAAGGTTGGATATTCTAAAATACTTTATCATGGCCCTCTTGTCTGACCACCTCTTGATGACAACTTGATGTTTCGCCAAATGCTCCAAAGCAGCTGTCCATTTTTCATCCATATCTAAAAGATTCATTAATCTGATTTGTAATCTGTTAGCATCTTCAACATAACCATTCATGAATTTCAAAAAAAGAATCCAGAGGTTAAGTAGAATTACCAACTCTTGTCTATAGACAAGAAAATATGGAGATGTCCCCAAAGCATTCTTGGCCCTAACTCAGTCTGTCCGTAGAGCATATTTGAGTTGTGTATGCTAATCTTTAGGATTCTCCTTCAAGAAACATCTTATTACCATGATCAAGTTCTTATTAGTAGACTTATCCATGCCATTTTCTTGTGGATAATAATTTGAAGAGAACTTGATAATAACTTGATTCTCTAGTGCCCATTGAGTTAGAAATATTAGTGCAAAAGTTGATCCGTTATCACATACTAGGGAGAACGACATCCCAAATCTAGTGCCTAGTTGACGATGGTGGATTCACTAGACCAATAAAATCTAACCCCCACTTTGTGAAGGGGCATATCTTGAATACTGGTTGTAATGGCATTGTAGGATGTCTTTCTCTATTAGCACTAGTCTAATAAATATGACAAGTATGCACATATTCAAAAGTATCTTTGAATATCATAGGACAAAAATAACTTAATCTTAAGATCATATGAATAGTTTATTTTTCTAAACCATGCCCTCTTCCATATTTATTTTGAAATTGTTCCAAAACTTCTTTTAATTCCTCACATCCCAAACATTTTAGGTAAATCATTTCATAGTTCCTTTTGTATAATTTTCTATCATGCAACATGTAGGATTCACACTTCATTTTGAGTCCCCTACACTGTGAACTATTCATCCATATGGGATACCAATTTTGTAAAAGATAGTAAACAATATCCTAGTACTAGACATCAGTTATTACACCTTGGTCAATATCAGCTTGAGATACTATAATCCTTTTCTGATCTTCTACATCTGTGTCGTCATCAAATCTAAATTTCTTTTCATACTCAATCTAGTTATCAATTATCATTTTTGATAATCCTTGGCCTCTTACTAACTTCATGGATTGAATTTCTAAGTCAAATTCTTGAAAGATTGCCATCCATTTTCCTCACCTTTCACCAAGTTCATTTTGCATCAATGAGTCTTAATTGCTGGATCAAGTACAATCACATATACCTTACTCCTTAGTATATAATGGCAGAATTTCTTTACTGCTATGATTATAGCAAAAGACTATTTGTCGAGGTTGGAATTATTTAACTCAACATTTTTTAGAGGAAAACTCATAAAGAAAATGGGCCTTTCATCTTCTTTTTCCTTCTTTTGTGTTAGAATCCCAACACATGAGTGTTCTAAAGAAAAAGAGTATATGAAAGGTAATCCATAATCTAGACTCACTAACACTGGGGTCATGGAGATGGCCATTTTGATATCCTCAAATGATTTCTTAATCTCTAGAACCAATTTTGTTTTAGCTCCCTTTTTTGACTAAATCATTAAGGGGATGAACTATCTTTGCAAATTTGCTTATGAACTTTCACACAAAATTTATCTTTCTGAAGAAAGACTTTAGTTCTTTTCAACTGTGAGGAGGTAATAACTTCAAAATAGCTTCAATTCTATCTAGATCAATGGAAATTTTGGCTTTAGAGATGATATGACCTAGGAGCTTTCCTTTAGTAAACCCATCTTAGGATTAAGTGATATGTCATATTTATGACATCTATTGAATACCTATCTTAAATCAGCAATATGAGTGCTTCGATCCTTTGAAAAGATAGTTAAGTCATCCATGTAGATGACTATACACTTTTTTATTGATCCCTTAAAAGCTTCATCCATGGCTCATTGAAATTTAGCCCCTACATTAACCAACCCAAAAGGCATTCTTCTGAAAGCAAAAGTTCCCCATTTACTCATGAAGGTTGTCTTTAGCCTATCTTCTTCATCAACCATTACTTGATTATACCCTGAGTATCCATCCAGGAAAGACATCATCTTTGAACCATTTGCAATTTGTAAAACCTCATCTAGTGAAGGTAAAGGGTAGTTGTCTTTTTGAGATGCGAGGTTCAAGTTACAAAAAATCCACTCAAAGACAAATCTCTCTGGTCTTTTTTCACATAGGAACCAAATTATCCACCCACGTAGAATGGTGAATGGGAAAGATGATCTTGGCATCAAGAAGCTTTTTAACTTCCTTCATTATCAAAGGTTCAATAATGAGATTAATAGGCCTTTTCCTTTGACAAAAAGGCTTCGCATCTGGCTTCAATGGAATATCATGCATAATAATCTCAGGATCATATGCTTTTAGCTCTTCATAGCTCCAAGCAATGCCATCCTTATACTTTACAAGTAATTTTAGAATGTCTTCCCTTTCTTGTGTGTTGCATGCCTTTTCGATCCTTACCATTCTAGGATCTTCATTAGTACCCAAATTGTACAAATCACATTCTTTGATCCCCTTTTCTTGTACCATTCTTCTATTTAGGGCTGATTCATCATGATAAAAAATATGATCCAATTCAACCATTCCCTTAGGAATAATGTTGGTTTTTAAGTTTAGGATCCCATCTTCATTTTCAAGTTCATCTTCCTCAGGTTTGTCATCCAGAGTGTCATCAATCTCTTTCCCTTTAAAGTGGCCATTGCACATGATAAAT
Source organism: Cupressus sempervirens (assembly GCA_028749045.1). Classification (NCBI taxonomy): domain Eukaryota; kingdom Viridiplantae; phylum Streptophyta; class Pinopsida; order Cupressales; family Cupressaceae; genus Cupressus; species Cupressus sempervirens. Next base: position 673,849,503 of record CM053784.1, on the reverse strand, counting down.
TTGAGTACATGTCGATCATCCTCAAAGACTTGAAAGTTTGAAATATTGTCCAAGATAGATGGAGCAACAACCATTTCTACTAAAAATCTTTTTAGTTTTGTTCTTTAAACTAGTTGTAATGTGCTAGCTAAAATAGCTAGAGCATCTGCTACCATGTTTTTCCTCCTTGGAATGGACTTTATGTTCAAAGCTTCAAAATCATCCATTAAATCCCATACTCTTTTCTTGTAAGAAAGAAACCTCTTATCATTGCAGGAGTATACTGATTTCACATGACTATGAGAGCTGCAATTCCTTTCTCTAGTGCAAAAAGAAGTCTTCAAATCAATGCTTTGTACTCTACAACATTGTTAGTACATCTGAACTACAATTGATATGTTGCATAAAAAGACTTACCTTTTGGGTTGATTAACTCAATACCTGCACCAGCTCATAATTTGCATTTGGAACTGTCAAAGTGAAGTGTCCGCATTAGATCTTCTTTGGGATTTCTAACCTTATGCTTATTTGTCCTTAGCTTTTCTTTTACTTGGGCCTGAAAGGATTGTTTCTTGGAAATCCATTATAGTCTTTCGTGGGGTGGACTCGATGATTTTTTGTTGTTAGTCCTCAACACCAGAATTGTATGGTTTTCTTGTTTGTCTTGAATTTCTCCTATTAGTTCTATAATTTCATCCACTTTGGCTTTATGAGGGATGACTACCAAAGTCCATCCTTGACCTTTCACATATCATCTTCATCTTTGAACTTTGATCATTCCTGGTGGAGGAGAAGACAAACCTCCACCATCTGAAGAGGTATCACTATATGATACATTTAGATCCTCAATCTCCTCTTCAACCTTTTCCACATATTTAGATATGTTTACAGGACTTTGATTTTCTATGGGTTCATCTTTTAGAATGTTATCACTCTTCACTTCCATCTTCTATGTTAATACCTTACCAACCACTTCTTGGCACAATGAACATTCAAACTCTGAATGACTAACTTTATGAAACCGACAAAATCCTAGGAGAATTAGGATATTGGGGTCAACTTCTTCTCCTAAACATTTTAAATTAGCCACCATGTTATCTATGAACTGTGTAACGATCTCCTGCTTCATGATTGAAATCTTGGATCTTTCATTTTGATCATCTGATATTTTAGTTGAAGTTGTATCAAATTCCATTAGTTTGTAGGAGCACAAATTTGATTGTAAGAATGCCATTTCATTCAGGGCATTGTATTCTGTAATCATTATTTTTATCTTTGGCTCTGCATCTATCTCGATTTGATTGTTCAATCCTTTCCATGGTAACCACAGCTGAGTAAAATCCATAGGAAACCATCGTCTTAGGTATTTTGTCCATTCTCTACTTAGAAGTAATCTATATGTTTTCAGAATATCAACCACATGTATATCGATGATGTCTTGAATCCACAAGTCAACTGTCAACTGTATCCATACATCTTTCAAAACACTAATGACCTTCATCTTAGTTTTATCCAATTGTATCACTATTTGATCAGAGGGCTAAGGAGTGACTCCTAACCTTTGTGCTATCGATAGTGGCATAACATTACAAGAGGCTCTTAAATCAATTAGGAAATTATGAAGATTCTTCCCATATATCATGATGCTAAGCAAAAACAAGGGTACCTCAACCTTGTCTTTAAACATAATTGGCATTGCCTCTGAAGCATTAACTTGTTGAGATATTGCCTTTTGAGGAACAATATTCATATTATAGGGTGCCTTTATGTGATCAAGAGTTTTAATTAGCACCTCTCATTGATGGGGAAAATTTTGCAACATGTCAAACATGGACATATTGGTCTTTATTCATTTTAAATCTTCTACCGCACTATACTTTTTATTAGACCAAGCAGGATTCTTCAATATTGTCGACACATTTTCTTGATTCTAATTTTGTTGTCCTCCATATGGGGGTCTAATTGGTACTAGATTATTACTCACTCTTGGATCAGGAGGAGTTGGTTGTAATGCAAGAGGAATCCCATCTATCATAGGTTCTTTCCTACTTCATAGATTGTAAGTATTTCGATTGTAATTGCGAAAGGAAAGCATCTCTTTAGGCTGAATGTCTAGTTACTGACTAAATGGAAAGGAGTATTCTTCATTAGCTAATTGTTATACTTACATGTTCTATGTGGAATCATAAGACTTTAGTAGCATAAAATTAATTGCATAGGAGGCACATTGTCATTCACTTGTGAATTCTGATTCATCTCTTGATTTCCATTATAATATGAACCATCATTATTGGATGCATTATGACCATTTTCATACTAATTGATGTCCACATATTGAACATTATTGTTATTGTTATCAACAGAAATGCTTTCATTATTAAGATGAGTGTTCCATTGTCGATTCTATCTTTGGAAGGCATTGTTATGATCAAGAGGATTGAAATTGTTTCCTCCGATATTGTTTCCTGCATTGTTGTTTCCATTGAAATTCCTATTGTAGTTCTAACCATAATTGTTGTTGTTGTAAGGAGAAGAATTGTTTCTTTGAAATTTTTTATTCTATCCTTGTGAAAACCTTAAGAAAGTTAGCTCATTATTCATTTGTCACATGGTCTTCTTCATTTGACCAAACTTGGAGGCAAATCTATTGTTTGCCTTAGTGGAAGCTGCCACCTTTTGCTCAAAGAAAGTAGCTTTTGGAGGTTCATACCCTAGATATGTTAAATTAATGTTTTGTGGAGAAGGTGCCTATTGTAATGGAACTGGATTCATAGGTATGAATTGGCTAGGCATCAGAGGTGCTCCGATAGGATATGTTGGCATTGTTGTAATAGCTTGAGCTGGAAGCATCAATCCTCCTCCATTAGGATTGCCTAGTTTAGTAAAAGTAATTGATTTTGTGAAGACCTTATCCAATGTATTGAAACTTGCTACAAGGAGTCTTCTTAGAAAAATAGTAATAAGATGGTCCATAGCATTCAAATAAATCTAAATAGTAGCTTCAACTGGTATAGTGTATGGTGTTTCTAACTTGCGGTATGCCATATGAAAGCAATGATTGAAGTGAGAAACCATATTAAATGGGTCCCTTTTGATTGATATGAGCTATTGATGTATTACAGCTAGGTTAATGAAGGTTTTGAATTGTTTCAAGAATAATTTCTTGAAAGTATCCCATTCTCCAATACATCCATGTGGCAAATTAACATACCAATTAAAGGCAACTTCCCCCAAAGAGTAATGGAAAAGAACCACATTCTCGTTAGCAATCTACATTTGGTTGCAAATTTCCTTCAATACCTTAATGTGATCTTCAACAGTTCGTGTCTCTTCATTCATGAACTTTGGGCAAAACTTCGTAGGATTCTTAGGAAGATCATTGAGTACACATGTCAAGTTGATTGGTGAGTCTACAACATTTTCAATAAAGGCCATTAGAGGATTTGGTGGACCGATGGGTGGCTATTGTGGGGGTGGAACTATCAGAGGATTTGGTGGAATGGTGAGTGGCTATTGTGGAGGTGAAACTAAAGAAGATGATGAAATGTTAAATGGAAGTGTAAGAATCTAAGGTATTCTTTTGTCACTATGGGGCTTGCAAAAAATGGCTAAGCTTGAGGAACTTGTGTGCACTAGGTGAAGATCTTAAAGCTTGCTGAAATGGGGATGATGGGTTAGAATCCTCCAATTTTCATAATTCTAGAAAAAATGCACCTTTGCAGAAGTACACTTTCTCACAAAATAAGGCACACCTTGGAAGATAGTACACTTGGCACACCTTAGAAGTTTAGAAGCTTAGAATTTGTTTTGAACTTGTAAAAAATTGTAGAATTTTGAAATTGCAAGTTGTTTCTTCTATTTTGAATGTTAAGAGGCCCTCCTTCTAGCACCACTTCTATTGAGCTATCATTTTGCATGATGCTTAACAAAAAGAATCCTTTCAAACTCCTCACTTGAAAAGCTGATCTAGGATCAACTCCAAGGTTTTGAATGATCTTGAGACTTACTAGAATCTTCTTAGTTGAAGATAAATGTGAGTGTTCATGAGGAGGCCTTTGCTGGTTTGAAACAATTCGGATAAGATGTAGAATCTGCTTACTATTTCAAAAGAATAAAACACACAAAAATAAATATATTTTTGTATTATCCTATTCTTATGATGAATGCAATCTAACAATGCAACTATATCAATTCCTAAATTAACCAAGTATTTTTAAAAAGAAAATAACGAAGGTAGGGTAACAAGAAGTTTAAGTAAATAGCATGAAAGTAAAATCTTAATGGACATAAGCCATGAAAATAATGTGTCTACGAGTTAAGCTTTTGAAAATATTGGTGGTAACCAATGGAAATAGGAGCAACACTTCCTTTTCCACTGATGCAATTATCAATGGGAATTCAGTAACCGTAAGATGTTTCACTTTTCATCAAATCGCAAGGCCGCAGAAAGTGCGCTTATGCAAGACAAAAAGCTATGTAGGAACAATATGATGATCTCTTCTCAAACTAAGTATGTCAGTGGAATTTCTCAACCCATAGCAAACACCAGAATTAAAAGATCACACAACCAGAACAACACAATAAAACTATCAGCTCAATTACACTTCATGAACATACATTCACAAAATATGACACTTAGGTAAGAATCACTACACTCCAAATGTGAGCACCAATAACATATATTATTGCATCAAAATAATGGTGGCCTAGAATACATATTACATTCCTGAATTTATAAGAAATCTTCTCCTCAACTTGTGTTGAGAGTGAGAGATATCTTTATGCGAACATATGCTTCTAAACTAATAAAACAAATTTATTTATATAAAAACTAACTCTCTAACTAGTGCTTAGTAGGACTTCATCCATATTCATATCATTAAATGGATGCATGAGCCTTTACATGTCTTAAAAAAAATAAAGCATGAGAAAATAGGAGAGAGAAAGTGTTTAGATGATGTAGGAGTGTCTAGAAGTGCCAAAAATAGAAGTTTCATCTTTACTAGGTATCAACAGGAGTTAAACTACCGTCAGATGCATGGAAAGCCCTAAATTTAGAACTGGTAGTTAACTATTGGTGCACCTCTGAATTCAAAATCCTCTAGAACATCTTCAAAAAAATGCACCTCAGAAGCAATGCACCTATGCTCCTGGTTCACCTGTGCACCTCAAAAGCAAGTTCAAAAAATACAAAATTTTACCAAGTGTCAAAACTAAAATTCTGGCTTCTGGGTTTTGTTCTTCTTTATACCAGAGTGATGTCTAGGTATTTGCCCTTGAATTTCTTGATGATCTTAGTGACTTCAGCTACATTTGGAAAATCTAATGCTTCATACTTATCCTTCACTTTCTGCCTATAGTTTCCCACCTCAATGCAAGTTTTTGTAAAATCTCTGAGCTTTACATCCAACTCTAGTAATGCTTCCTCCATTTTGAATGCTTGTCTAATGTCATCATCATTAGTAGCTTCCTCAAAAGTCTTCCAAAATTGGTCAACTAATATCTATACAACTATTAATTTATGCCTAGAATCATCTTTAAAAATGTCTAAACACACATCACTATAATGTTTTTGTACCTCCAAAATTTGCTCTTGGGTTTGATCCTTGAGCTTGTGAATCTTTGCATGCAGTATTATTTCTATCTGCAATATTCTCTATCCAATCATCAATCTTATCTAACTCTTTCAATGTATACACCTCCATTAACATCTAATATCTTTGGCATTTGATTGACTATAGTGCCTGCAAGTCCTTTCCCTAGGTACGTACTTTGTCCATCAAACCAAAATCTTGATTCAAAATAGCCACTAGCCTATCCACATTATCCTTCATATGGTGTACTAGCTTAAGAATTTCCTTGTATAATCAATACACTTTTTTTTCTCAAAAATCTCTCGCCATTGCTAACACGCTTTCAAAAATGGGTCTAACTAGACTATCCCCTTATCTCTTCTCTCCAATGCTATGTTCAAAGTTTCCTTAGGATTTGTAGGATCTAAAGGACCAACAACTTCATTCAGATATCCTTTTAGTATTTCATTTTGTCTCCAAAGTGTTATCAATTCTGCCCCATCCTGTTCTAAGTGCCTAAACACTTCTTTAATTCCCATTGTTGCCATTAACTTAGCCATATAGGTGAACCCACAATAGTGGGTTACACTTTTTTGGGAGGAAGAAATTCCTCCAAAATCATGAAAGGCAATTTTTTTTCCCAAAATTTTTTGATAGAAAGTAATCATCTAGTTTCAATTGGAACTACTTTTGATGGTAGTTTCGATCAAAACTAACTAAGAAAAATAAATCATCCTAAATAGTTTCTATAGAAATTATTTAGTTTCTATCAAAACTATTTTTTACATGAAAACTTGGCCTTATTAGTTTCGATAGAAACTAACTAAAAATAGTTTCTATCAAAAGTTTTAAAAAGGTTTTGATAGAAAGTTAGTTTCTATCGAAACTAGTAAAGTAGATGGCTTTTACAAAGTCTATATTATTCTCAATTATTTTCATGGCTTCTAGGCTCAATTGCTAGGTTTAGATGGAGCACTATAGACATGTCATTTTCCATGATACAAGTACTTAGAATAAACTTTCTAATGAATATGGATTTGATACATTTTGAATTTTTTAAGTATACATTTTTTTATGTTAATTGAATAGAGATTCATTATAAAACATAAACCTATATATTGAACACTCATGGAAAAATAATAAATAAGAGAATTTTTTTTTTGAAAAATAACTACAGTCTCCATATTCGAGTCTTCTTTCAATCAAAAAAGAAAATTTTAAATTGGATAAATATATAATAGGTTACATGTGTCAAAAGCCATGTATGTCCAAATTAGTGTTAGGTCAACTTTAAACTCTGATAAAATATGAAATGCAAAGGATAAAGACATCAGATCACCTCTATGGTTTTGGTATGGATGTTAAAAAACTAAATTCAAAAGAATCACATTGATATCTATTGTAGAAAAAAAAGTTATGTCTGTCAAAAACAATGTCACTTTTTAAAAATCAAGTTTTTGAAAACATAGCAATTTTTGTAGGACAAAATTAATTCAATCAAATCAATTCATTTTTTAAAATAAAAAATATATATTTAGAATCTACATATAAAATCCTAAAATACTCTAATTTACTTCATCTTCAAATTCCTTACCATTAAATGACAATTTGCATTTGAATGTGAAAGTTTTCTTGAAAATTCACAATTCAGTATCAATTTAGGCAAAAAAGTGTAACCCATTATTGTGGGTCCTCCAATTTCCAACATAGGTTTCCCAAGAATGAAATCCTTGATATGATAGTCTCTTGGAGTCAATTCTTCAACAATTGCATGCGGAGGAGGGATAGGCACGTGAGAAAATAAGTTCTAGTTTTAATCACTCATAATAAAGGCTAATGCTTATGCATCCTTTGGTAGTGACTCAAGTTTCCTAAGAAATTTAATAAATTCCATCCTATCCTCTTGATGTAGGAGCATCTTGGGTTGCACTACTATCTTGCATGTTTTTAGTTTTGACATTGCTGTTGAAATTGTGTTTTGTCGAAACTGTGTTTTCTAGTTTCTGGGTGCCTGTTGTAGACCATGTAACTAATTTTGTAAAACGAATGAAAGGCTGAAAATTTTATGGATTGAAGAGGGCCTAGATTTATTTCTATGATACAAGAAGAAATTTATAATTTCTCATAAGTTGGGAGATATGAAAATTCTCCTAGAGTATCAATTTATGACAGTTCTATGTGATAGTTTTTTGTGCTTAACTTTCGCGATGGATGTGCGCTTATCCTTGATGAATCAACATTTACACACTTAAGGGGTGGACCTAAATTAATACCCACAGTTTGAAGCATGATTTCTAATTCAATAAGATCTAGGAGATATCTTGACATTTCTCAGATATCAATTTCTAGACCTTTAATTTCTGATGTAGTCTGACTTGTAGCTCTTCAAGTATTTAATGTTAGGTTTATTTTTATGATGGGTATTTAATATTTGCTAAGAGATGAATTGTGGCTTCTCTATGTTTTAGAATGATCTATAAGCCATTTTGGTTAGTATAAATAGAGTCTTTAGGATTAGAGCTTAGCAGTTTTAGAGACGATTGGAGAGTAGAACTAGAAAGTGTGAATTTGAAGCTAGATCTTAGATCATGAATGTATTTTGTATCTGGCCATAACCCAAAAGGCCTTACAGCTGGGCATGTATGCTAATCACTTCATGAATCAGTAAACAATATTGCTCTCTCTCTCTCTCTCTCTCTCTCTCTCTCTCTCTCTCTCTCTCTCTCTCTCTCTCTCTCTCTCTCTCTCTCTCTCTCTCTATGGTGTTGTTCTCTTTTGTCTTTGATTCCATTGTGTTAACTCTCGCATGGTGGTTTGGGTAGCTGAATGTGCCACTTGGCCTTAGTTACTCCCATCCTCCCTACATCAGGTGGTATCAAAGCTTGTGGTTCATCCTTGTGGAGATTGGATTGTGTAGAACCCTATTTTAGATTTGGTTGTAGGGTTTTAAATCTATGGGTTTGACCTATAATTTGCAGAGGGTTATGATCTTGCAGGAACTTGATTTGTAAAGATGGTTTGTGGTAGAGAAAATGCTAATAATGCTATATTGGATCAATTAAGACAAATTGCAGCTAGATTAGATTCTATGGAGATAGCCTAGAAGAGAGGAGCACATCTTGATGATGTAAGTGATGATGAAGCAGTAGCACCAAACCATAATCTAGAACCTGAGGAAGATCAAGATGAGGAAAGATTGTTGAGAGTGTTGTCTAGGGAAAATTCAAAGCGTAATGTAGAAGTTATTCCTTATGATAGAAAATTGGACACCAATGCTATGTTAGATTGGATCTTAGATATGGAGAAGTTCTTTGAGTATGAAAACATTCCTGATAATAAGAAGGTGAAGATTACAATTACTAGATTGAAAGTCATGCTCCACTATGGTGGGAGCATTTGCAAACTGATAGACAAAGGAGAGGAAAGGAGAAGATTAGAACTTGGCCAAAGATGATGAAAAAGGTAAAGAAAAAATTCCTTCCTACTAATTACCAAGTTAGCTTGTTGAGAAAGATGCAAAATTTGAGACAACAGGACATGATTGTGAAAGAGTATACTAAGGAATTCTATAGACTGGACATCAGATTTGGACATGTGGATGATGATATTGAGAAAATTGCAAGGTACATAAATAGATTAAGATCTAAAATTCAAGATGAAATAAGTTTTATGAAGTTGGAAAGTGTGGAAGAAGCTTATCAATATACCATGAAAGTTGAGGAGATCTTGACAAAGAAGCATAAAAAAAGACAAAGAGGTAGAGGTGGTAGATTCTAGAGAGGTAGAGGTAGATCTTATGGAGAAGGTGGTAGATCTAATAGTTCTATGCATGATAAAGGAAAATCTAGATGGAAGAATGATGACAAAGACAAGACTGAGCAAAAAGGTGGTAGTTCATACTGAGGAGGTACTAGATCTTATCGAGGAAGAGGTAATTCTTATTCTAGAGGTAGTTTTTGTGGTAATTGTTTCAGATGTGGCAAAGAAGGGCATAGATATTTTGAATGTAGATCTCCTAAAAGTGGGTAAAATAATAGAAATGTTGTGATTCAAGGAGACATTGAGAGTTCATAAGGTGGACTTGAGGCCGAAGAAAATCTGATGGTGGGAAGAACCTTATGTAATAAGGGAAGTGATGAGGAACTTGTCCTTAGAAGAAGTCTTTTCAAGACCAGATGTAAGATGGATGGAAAATGCGCAAGGTAATCATTGATAGTTGAATTTCAACAAATTTGGCATTAGAAGAGCTAGTTACAAAGTTGCAATTGTAGAGGCTGAAACATCCAAAACTTTATCATGTTTCATGGATCAAAGATGAGCATAAGATATTGGTAAGTGAGAAATGTATTGTGAAGTTCAAGATTGGACATTACTTTGATGAAGTTTTGTGTGATATTATACCTATGGATTGTTGTCATATTTTTTTGGGTAGACCTTGGCAATATGATAGATATGTTGTACATGATGGAAGATTGAATAAATATACTCTTTGGGTAAATGGGAAGAAACAAATTTTTCTACTTTTGATTGAAAGTCTAGATGAGGTCAGTTGTACTACAATAACATTTTGCATGTTTAATGGAAAGCAAATTGAAATCTAAGTAAAGAAAAATAAAGTTTGTTTTGCTATAGTTCTTAGAGGATCGAGTGTTGGTAGTAATGACCAAGCATCAAAAGTTGGTAATGATAGAGTGACAACAAAAATTATAGAATTGTTGAATGAGTATAAAGATATTGTAGCCAAGGATATTATTGATGGTTTACCTCTAGTAAGAAGTATAAGTCATTGTATGGATCTAATTCCTGGAGCTAGTTTTCTGAACAAAGCACCATATAGATTGACACCTACAAAGAATGAAGAACTTAACAAACAAGTGCATGAGTTATTGCAAAAAGGTTTAATCAGAGAAAGTTTGAGTCCATGTGCTGTACTTATTGTATTGGTACCTAAAAAGAATGGAGAATGAAGAATGGAGAATGTGTACTAATTCCAGAGCTATTATCAAAATCACAGTAAAATATAGGTTTCCTATGTCGAGGATGGATGATATAATGGATTGTTTGAGTGGAGCAAAGTATTTTACCAAGATTGATTTGAAGAGTGGCTATCATCAGATTAGAATCAAAGAAGGTGATGAATGGAAGACTATTTTCAAGACACAAGATGGTTTGTATGAATGGTTGGTTATGCCTTTTGTTTTGACTAATGCACCTAGTACTTTCATGAGGTTGATGAATGAAGTTTTGAAAAGATTCTTGGGTAAGTTTGTGATTGTTTATTTGGATGATATTCTAATATTCAGTAAGACCAAGGAAGAACATCTTGAGCATATTAGACAAATATTATAGAGGTTGAAAAAGGAAAAGTTTCTGATTAATCTGAAAAAGTGTTCTTTTATACAAGAGGAGATTGTGTATTTGGGATTTTTAATTTTAGTTAATGGATTGAAGATGGATCCTGAGAAGGTTAAAGCAATTTTGGAGTGGCCTAAACCTGAGAATGTGGGTGAGGTAAGATCATTTCATGGCTTGGCTAGTTTTTACAGAAAGTTTATAAAGAATGTTGTTTGTAATGCTATGAGTGAGACAATGAGGGGAGATAAAAAGGAATTCAAGTGGACACGTGGAGCTGATAAGAGTTTTGAAACTTTGAAACAAAAGGTTTCTAAATTACTTGTATTGGCTTTTCTTGATTTCAACTAAGTATTTTAGGTTGAATGTGATGTAAGTGGTAATGCAATAGGAGCTATATTAAATCAAGAAGGTAAACTATTGCTTTCTTTAGTGAAAAGTTGAATGATGCCAAAAGAAAGTATTTTGTATATGATCAAGAATTTTATGCTATTATTCAAGCATTGAAGAAGTGGAGACATTATTTTATTCCTAAGGAGTTTGTATTGTATACTGATCATAAAGCTTTACAATACTTGGGAAGCCAACATAAATTGAATCAGAGACATATGAAGTGGGTTGAGTATTTCCAAGATTTTACATTTGTAATTAAGCATAAGAGTAGAGTTACTAATAGAGTTGCTAATGCATTGAGTAGAATACATTTTTTGTTGACTGAAATGAAGGTTAAAGTTCTTGGTTTTGATGAAATGAAAGAGTTGTATGATGCTGATCCTGATTTTTCTGAGGCATGGAGAGAGTGCAGAGTACTAAATCTGATAGATCACATAAGTAAGTATGATGAGTATTTCATTCAAGAAGGTATGTTGTTCAAAGGCATTTAGTTGTGTATTCATAGAAGTTCTATGAGGTTGAATTTGATTAAGGAAAAGCATAGTGGTGGATTGGCTGGATATTTTGGAATTGATAAGACATTGAGTTTGCTAAAAGAGAAGTATTATTGGCCAAAAATGTATAAGGATGTTCATAAATTTGTAAAGAGTTGTGGAGTTTGTCAAGTTGCAAAAGGAGTGAGTCAAAATACTAGTTTGTATACACCTATTACTATTCCTGAGAAACCTTGGAGTGACATCAGTATGCATTTTGTTCTTGGATTACCTAAGACAATGAAGGGGTATGATTCCATATTTGTTGTAGTGGACAGATTTTCAAAGATGGCTCATTTCATACCATATAAGAAGACATCAAATGCTGAGCACATTGCTAAAATTTTCTTTAAAGAGATTGTGAGATTGCATGGACTACCAAGAAGTATTATTTCTGACAAAGATAGTAAGTTTGTTGGTTATTTTTGGAAGACTTTGTGGAAGAAGATGGGTACTAAGTTGAAGTTTAGCTCTACATTCCATCCATAGAGAGATGGACAGACATAAATTGTGAATAGAAGCTTGGATAATTTGCTGAGATATTTAGTTGGGAATAAGCCAAGTAATTGGGAGATGGTATTGGTAGAAGCTGAATTTGCATATACTAATTCTATGAATAGGAGTACAGGGAAGACACCTTTTGAGACTGTTACTGGAAAGAATCCTAGAGGAGTATCAAATTTGAGAGATATTACTGGTGAAGAAAAGAGAAGTGCTGAAGGAGAAGAATTTTCTGATTTTATGAAATCTTTACATAAAGAAGTGAAGTTGAGGATAGAACAAAGTAATCAGAAGTATAAGGAGAATGCTGATCAGTCTAGAAGACATCATGATTTTTAAGTTGGTGACGAGGTGATGGTTCATCTAAAGAAAGAAAGACATCCTATTGGAACATACAGTAAGCTAAAGATGAAGAAGTTTGGACCTTGTAAGATCTTGAAGAAGTTTGACAGTGGAAACACTTATGAAATTGTGTTACCTGATGACATGGATATATCTCCTATATTCAATATTGCTAATTTATACAAGTATCATGAGTTAGATAATGAATTTATTATATCAAAGGACTATCCTAAGAAGTAAATTGAAGAAGTTGAACATATATTGGATCAGAGAGTTGGTAAGATCACAAGGGGAACATATTATTATGATTATCTGGTGAAGTGGAAGAACAAACCTATAGAAGATGCTTTATGGATTTCTCAATCTAAGTTGGATTTAGCTCAGGTTGTGACATCTCAATAATTTAGGAGAATAATTTCTTCTAACCCTAGTTTTCTGATGTAGGAGGATCCTAGGTTGCACTGCTAGCCTGCATGTTTTTAGTTTTTACCTTGCTGCTAAAATTGTGTTTTGCTGAAAATGTGTTTTCTAGTTTCTAGGTGCCTATTACAGATTGTGCAACTAATTTTGTACAAAGAATAAGAGGCTATCAACTTCAAGTATTAAAGAGGGCCCAAATTAATATCTATGGTCCAAGGCACACTTTCTAATTCCTCATAAGTTGGGACATTTGGAAATTCTCCCAGAGTATCGATTTGTGGCAGTTTTGCATGATAGTTTTCTATGCTTGACTTTCAGGATGGATGTACACTTATCCTTGGTGAATCAACCTTTACACAATTAAGGGGTTGTAGAGGACCTAAATTACTACCCAAAATTTTAAGCGTGAGTTCTAATTCAATTAGAGCTAGGAGATATTGCAATTTTTTTTGAATGTCAATTTCTGGACCTTTAATTGCTGATGTAGGCCAACTTGTGGCTCTTCAAGTATTTAATGTTAGGTTTATTTTCATGATGGGTATTTAATATTTGGTAAGAGCTAACTTGTGGCTTCTCTTTTTTTTAGAATGATCTATAATCTATTTTGGCTTGTATAAATAGAGTGTTTAGGCTTAGAGCTAAGCAGTTTTAGAGAGGATTGGAGAGTAGAATTGGAAAGTGTGAATTTGAAGCTGGATCTTAGATCATGAATGTATTTTGTATCTATCCATAATTCAGAAGGCCTTATATCTGGGCATGTATGCTGATCATTTCATGAATCAATAAATAATATTATTCTCTCTCTCTCTCTCTCTCTCTCTCTCTCTCTCTCTCTTTTGTGTTTGCTTCCATTGTGTTAACTCTCGCATGGTGGTTTGGGTAGTTGAGTGTGCCACTTGGCCTTAGTTACTCCCAACCTCCTTATGTTAGGATTAAACCATGGATAGAAATAAAAATTACATGCAAATATAAATAATATCATAAAATAATAGATCACATAGAAAAGAACACAAGACACCAAGATTTAATGTGGTTCACCCAATCCCTAGGCTACGTCCACCAAATAGCAAGTCTGATATTATTACAATCCATTATGATCCAGTGATTACAACTTGATTACAATCTGTAATCCCTTACAGCTCAATATCAATGCAAGAACCAATTTTTGCATCACTCACTATGAAACAATCTCTAACCTTAAGCCCTTTTATACAAGTATTTTTTTTTCTTTAGGGTTACAACATGTCAACCATAAATTGGTGAATATTAGCCCATACTTTAATGGCAAATTGGTTCAAATAGTACCAAAAAATTTATGAAGTATGTATAGTACTTCCCTAATCAGTCACCACAAACTAACAATCTCCCACTTGAGGACTAATCAGACACCACAGTAGACAACAATCTCCCATTTGGAGAGTGATCCTGTAGCAATATCATTACCACATGGGGCTCCCACTAGATCAAACCACCCTAGACTCTGTTGTTCTTTTATTCTTATTCAGTCTAGAAGACCAACCAAAGCTGAAAAGGAATTCAGCTTCTCTCATGTCACTACCTTTGTGAACATATTTGTTGGATTGTCATCTGTATGTATCTTATTTAGCTTTAACTATCCATCATCCAAAAATGACCGAATGAAATGGTACCACAATTGAATGTGTTTATTCTTTGAATGCAAAGCTAAATTCTTTGTAAGATGAATGGCACTCTGACTATCTGTAAACAAATAATTATCCCTTTGAGGGTGTCCCAATTCTTCCAAGAAGAACTAAACCAATATCATCTCCCTAGCTACCTCTGCAGTGGCAACATACTTTACCTCTATAGTGGATAAAGCATTAACCTTCTGTAACCTAGAAACCCGTCTCATTGTTGCCCCACTAAGAGTAAATACATAACCTATAGTGCTTCACCTGGTATCAATATCTCCTGCCAAATCTGAGTCAACATAGCCTTGTAAATTAGTAGTAGAGCCCCCAAAATATAAACACTTATTGGATGTTCCTCTCAAATATTTGAGAATCCATTTGACTACATTCTAATGCTCATTTCCTAGATGACTCATATATCTACTAACGACTCCCACTACGTGTGCAATATCTGGCCTTGTACATACCATAGCATACATTAAGCTTCCTAAAGTTGAAGCATAGGGTACCTTGGATATCTTATCCTCCTCTTCTTGTGTCTTAGGACACATCTCTTTAGTCAACTTCAAATGCCTAGGTAAAGGTGTGCTGACAACTTTAACATTCTCTATAGAGAAACATTGCAACATCCTCTCAACATAATTAGCCTAAGATAGCATCAATTTCATATTCTTCCTATCTCTATAAATCTTCATACCAAGGATTTGGTTTACTGCCCCCAAATCCTTCATAGAAAATGCATGTGCTAATTGGCATTTCAGCCTCTTAATGTGATCCATGTTAGACCCAGCTACAAGCATATCATCAACATATAAACATAAAATAATGTAGCTGTCATTATTCAACCTCTTAAAATAAACACAAAGATTTGAGTGACACCTACTATAGCCATGCTCATGCATAAAACTATCAAATTTTAGATACCATTGCCGAGGTGCTTGCTTCAAGCCATATAAAATTTTCTTAAATTTGTACACTAAGTTCTCCTTACCTTTGACCTCAAATCCTTATGGCTAAGTCATATATATCTCTTTCATCCAAATCATCATGAAGAAAGGCTATTTTAACATCAAGCTGCTCTAAATACAAATCTTTAGTAGCCAGAATACTTAAAATAGTATGGATAGAAGTCATTTTAACAATAAGAGAGAATATCTCATCAAAATCAATGCCCTTTTTTTATGCAAACCCTTTTACAACTAACCTAGCTTTAAATATTTTCTTACCTTCATCCACTTCTTTTAACCTATAAACCCACTTATTCTATAAAGCCTTTTTACTTGCAGGCAATTTGCATAAATCGCAAGTCCTATTTTTCAACAAAGAATCCATTTATTCTTTCATTGTAGACTCCCACTAAAGCTTAGTATCCACCTACACAACTTCATCATAACATTCAAGTTCACCAGCATAAGTAAGTAAAATAAAATACAAAGAGGGAGAAAATATTTCTAGAGGTCTAATTTGCCTTGTTGACCATCTAACATTCACTATTGTGTGTGGTACTTGTTGTTACAGTTGTTGCACATCATGAAGAATGGCTAGAATGTCATCTTTTGGAGTATCATCCAACACTACATAATCATCCTCTTTCTTCTCATATTGCTGCAACAGATCTTTGTACAACACTTTCTCATTGACTATGACATCCCTGCTTCTACAATTTTTTGATTTTCAAAATTCCAAAGCCTATAACCGAATTCAAATCCAACAAATATACATTTCTTTGAAGCTTCCAGCTTGGTTCTATTTTCATAATCTATATGATCAAAAGCTTCACAACTGAAAGTCTTGAGAAATAATAACTCACCTTCTTACTAGTCCATGCTTCCTCTAGAATACCATATCCCAAAGGAGTAGAGGGACCTCTATTAATCAAATATACAACAATATTGAGAGCCTCTGCCCACATGTGTAAGGGCAACCTAGCATGCAACCTCATGCTCCTTGCATGCTCCATTATAGTCCTATTCATGCATTTAGCCACTCCATTTTCCTGTGGAGTCCTTGGAATAGTTTTCTATTTACGAATACCATTAGTGGAGCAATAATCTTCAAATTCATGACTGCAATACTCACCACCATTATCAGATCCAAGACATTTTAATTTCTTACCAGTCTTATTTTCAACCAAGCATTTCCATTTTTTAAAAGTTTGAAATACATTAGATTTTTGTCTAAGGAAATAAATCCATAATTTTCTAGTTGCATCATCAATAAAGATAACATAGTAATGAGAGCCACCAAGGGAAGATACTTGAGCCGGTCCCCATACATCGGTATGCACAAGCTCTAATTTCTTCTTTTTATTTTCCTTCGTAGTCTTCACAAAACACACTCTCTTTTATTTTCCATACACACAACTTTCACATAAATCTATATTAACACATTTCAGACCTAGTAAAACTTTTTTTGAATGAAGCACTTATATACCTTTCTCACTTATGTGCCCAAGTCTGTTGTGCCACAATGCTGTATCAGAATTTATAACAACTATTTGTTCTCCTTGCTGAACTACAACAACTGTTCCTGAACATTCATTTTTCTCTAAAACAATTAAAGTAGAAGGAACAATATGACCTATACAAAGATATAAGGTGCCTACTTTCAAACCTTTTGCTACTACAAGGGAACTTTTTGAAACCTTCAAATTTTTATCATTGAAAGTAATTACACAACCCTCATCACCAAGTTGCCCTACTGAAATTAAATTCCTACTCAGCCTTGGAACATGTCTTTCCTGATGTAGTAGCCAATGATTCCCATTTTGCAACTTAATTTTAACTTTTCCCTTTCCACCAATCTAACAAGGTTCATTATCCCCCAAATAAACAAGCCCAAAATCCTCTTAGACATAATCAATGAAATAATCTCTATGAGGTGTAGAATGAAATGAAGCACTAGAATCTAAAACCCATGAATCATCAACACTTTCTAAAGATAGAAGAATTACATCCTCTTCAGATTTGTTACTTGCCACATTTGCCTCCTTGTCTCCATCTAGTTTATCTCCTTCATTTTTCTTTCAAGTCCAATGATCTTTCTTTTTATACCCTAGTTTTCCATAGTACTAGAAGTCATTTGGTTCTCTCAATTGAGACTTCCTCCCTTTTGACTTTCCTCTTGATTTCCCATAATTTTTGGAATTACTTCCTCTCTCACTCATTTTGCCTTGACTTTGTGCATTCAAAGCACTTCCTGATGTAGATCTAACTAAGGATTTCCTATGAGTTTCCTCACTTAAAATAATTCCGATCACATCATCATATTTTAGGGTACTAGATCCAGGAACAAAATTACTCACAACCATTACCAAGCCATTCTAGCTTTTAGGCAAAGAACACAAAATCAAGAGATACCTAATTTCTTCATCAAAATTGATACCCAAAGAAGATAAATGACTAGTAATAGTATTAAACTCATTTAAATGATCTACAAAAAATCCACCTTCTATCATTTTCATATTAAATAAATGCTTCATTAGAAATACCCTATTTGAAGTAGAGGGCTTTTCATATAGTTTCACTAGGGTTTGCATCAACTCTTTTGTTGTCTTTGCTTTTGTAATATTAAATGCCACCAATGGTGTTAGGCATAATGGAATGCTTCCAAGTTCCTTTATGTCCAAGAGATCCCAGTCATCATTTGACATAGATCCTTGATTCTTGGTTTTGCCTTCCAATGACTTTCATAAATCCTTTTGATAAAGATAGTCTTCCATTTGCATCTTCCATAATTGAAAGTTTTGCTTGTTAAACCTGTCAACCCTCAGCTTACCCTCGTTTTCCATTGCTCCCACTCAACCATGAGAATCCTACTAAATTATGAGACTTTCCTACAGAGGATAACTAAAAAAACAACCTCGCTTTGATACCACTTGTTAGGAATAAACCACGAACATAAATAAAAATTACATGCAAATATGAACAATATCATAAAATAGTAGATCACATAGAAAAGAACAAAAGACACCAAGATTTAACGTGCTTCACCCAATCCTTGGGCTACATCCACCAAACAAAAAGTCTAGTATTATTACGATCCAATGATTACAACCTAATTACAACTTGTAATCCCTTACAGCTCAATACTACTGCAAGAACCAATTTTTGCATCACTCACTATGAAACAATCCCTAACCCTAAGCCCTTTTATAAAAGTATTTTTGCCACTTTAGGGTTAGAACATGTCAATTATAAATTGGTGAATATTGGCCCATACTTTAGTGATGAATCGACGAATAGTACCAAAAAATTTATGAAGTATGTATAGTACTTCCCTGACCAGTCACCACAAACTAATACCCTACCTCACCTCTTCCTTAGTAGTGAATTGCTGCCTTTTGTTTTTAATGACTTCTTTCCTTTACCATCTTAGAACATGCTCTATTAGGTAATTTCCCTTTGAAGACGAGGGATTTTTCTCTGCTATGCTCTTCCCTTTAGCCCCCCTCTCTAGAGTCTTCTCCTTATGTGAGAGATCCACATTGGGAGCCTCTGTATCTATGGAATCCACAATTATCACCTCTTTGTCTTGGGAAGTTTGCTAAGGTTGCTCACTTATTTGCCCTTCCTCTAACACTTCACTGGTAGATGCTTGTTGTGGCTCTCTCTCTTGTTCTACTTGAACTTGTTCTTTGTTGGTGTTTGGAGGAAGAGGGGTAGCCGATCCCTTATATACACAAAATGTAACATGCATGGGAGATGGTAGGGCTACTTTGGGTCCTTGCGGCTCGGGTAGCAACTGACTCCATTCCTCCTATTGAGGTTGATTAGTCAAAGTGTCCCTTATCTTGTCTCCCACCAATTCAGTACAAACTGGCATACAATCAAAATATGACATTTGAAAGACATCAGTGCCTTTTCCCTCCTGCTCATCGATCCATTATTGTAGCTCATCTTCTCATGTAGTAGATTGAATAGGTTACTCAAGAATGGATGGTAGTGTAACTGTGGAGCTTATTCTCCATTCTAATTTCATGGATCTTGCAAGATGAGTCCTCTAGCTCAAAGGAAGGTTATCCTCATCATCCTCATCATCCTCATCATCCTCTTCTTCTTCTCCTTTAGGGATAACTTCCAGGATTGATGGGAAAGGAATCACTCTCCTAATCACCTTTTGCCTCCTCTTGATCAGAGTCTTAATCTTTCTTCTCTTAATAGTAGATGGGGAGGCTTGTACCTCTTGTTGAGGTGGAGACACCTCTTATACTTCCATTTTAGCTCCTCCTTGATCTTCCTCCATTGGTGGTAGTTGAGGATTGTCCTGGTTCTATATAGCTTCAATATTTTTTGACCCTTGTACATTTTCTTCCCTTGGCTATGGAGGTGCTTGGGTTGCTTCCTCTTCTGGCTTGGCTTGTTGAGGAGAAGCCCTCTTCCTCTTACCTTTACCTTTTTGAGCCCTATAATATCTGACTTGTCTATCAAGTTGGTCCACTATTTTTGGTCTCATTAGTGACTGAGCTATAAATGTAGACACTGTGACCTTAGCTCCTCAACCTTTAGCTAGGTAGGCTTGAGCATGGAAGACCACCGCTTGAGGAATTGGATCCAAATTGAAAGGTTTTTTGATCCAATCCTTGTCAATTTGATGACATGCCTAGCCCTATGATTGATGTTTGAGCTTTCTTCTTTGTCAATCTCGGCATTCATGACAGGTCGATCACCAATTTTGTCCCTATTGAACAATAGATCGAGAACATCCTCTGTATCTTATTAAATAACCTTCAAAGGGATCTTTACTTTCAAGGCATTGCTTGCCAGATACAGAGTCATCCTATAATAATCCCTTATATAGATATCATAGTCATCCACTGCATTCATCTAGTGATCCTCAATTGCATCTTCATGCTGAAATTCTTGCTAGCCAAATATTATACCCTTCCAATGTTATCAAAATAATGGTGAGGAGAGTTATATTCCTCCAAAGGATACTGATCCCATTCAGGCTCAAAAGATAGAATATATTATCTCTGGACCACACTAAATGGTCCTATCATAATAGGCCATACCCATGTTATTTTATGCTATTTCCTAATTCTGTCATTTTGTCACCTATTATCTAGTAGTGTAAATTGAATACTAATCTATTAAAGCATTCTCAATACTAAAAATAGTAAACACTTATGATAGGATGAATATGGTTATCACCACCAAAGGAAGCAAACCAAGAATGGTAGGCTTCTCATGATATAACCAATGATGAAGTGGATGTGTCCCTGATAGGTAGAGATGTGTGCTCACGATTGTGCTCAAGCTTCAAGTGGATGGATTGTGTGCATGGAGGATGGTTTTAACAATGGAGGTATTGAGAAATTTCAACATTATAATGGTATTTTGGTGGTTTTCAAGCTCTCAAAATAGTATTATAACATTGCATAAAAGGTGGATGATCTTTACGAAGGGAGAGGGTTCCATTTATAGGCTAAGGGGTAGAGAGATGGATGGTTAGGATGCAAGGATGAAAAGATGCTGAGGGAGGGTCAAGATGCACTCAAAAGGGAGCACATGGATTGTGTTTGTTTAGCACCAATAGGGAGGTGACACTTGTCACAAGGAGGATGAGTGAGAGAGGATAGGATATTCATTGGTCAAAGGAGTAATGAGGGAGGTTGAGTATGTAAGAGGGATGTAAGAGTCATAAAGGGAGGTGTAAGAGGTGTGGTCAAGTTTGTTGACTTTGGCTTGGGTTAGCAAGTCTTAACCCTTGCTTAAAGTTGTGCACATGTTTAGGAGGGGGATTAGGATTAGCTTAGAAAGGGGGTTAGGGGGTAAGTAGCTTAGCTTTGATGGGATGGGTTAGTTAAGTGGCTAAGTGAGTTTAGTATGGGTGAATGGGTTGGATTAGGGGTTAGGATAGGGTTTAGGAATGCTTTTAGGGTTTGGATAAATTATTGAATGATTTATTTAATAAAATGAGGATATGTGATTAAATTAAATAGATTTGAGGATTTATTTAATTTAATAGAGTAATAGGAATTTAATTAATAAATTAATTTTGGGTGATCATTTGATATTATCAATTGGACTATAGTTAATTAAATAAATTAATTAACTAGGGGATGATGATTAATTAATTAAATAGTAAATATTTAATCAATAATGTCCTATGAGATGACTAAATATGATTACTTATTGATGTAATTAGATTTAGGTGTTTACATTTTTCCCCTCTTTGACATAGTGTTGAAACAACACTATTTCAAAGAAGTTCGAATATAAACAATGCGAAGAAGATTGCCCAAAGCAACATGGTTGACCCAGTTTTAAATAGAAGAGGAGAGAATGGACCAGGTGATGCCCCCTCAAGAAGGTGGTGGGGAGAGAAGGTGAGGCCTGACAACTTCTTGAAAAGTACAAGAATCAAGAGCGAGCAGGAGGATTGAGAGTGGCTAAGAGAGGGGTTTGAGGAAGCTTATACTCTCACTATGGGAGAATGATCCAAAGGAAAACCTTGTGCACAAGGATAAACAAGGGGTAAGAACACTGGTTACAAGGGGAGGGGGGTTGATCGGTTGCTTAAATTGAACCCAAGGAAGTGATTTGGAAGATGTTAGGGTTAAGATTCTAGGATTGGGATTGGGATGACTAAAATTATGATTGATGTAGAAGCTATGATTATGATTGATGCAGGATTTATGATTTGATGCAGGAGCTATGATGATGATTGATGTAGGATCTATGATGATGATTGATGTAGGAGCTATGATTATGATGGAAGCAAGAGCTATGACTATGATGGATACTAGATTGGATACTATATGAATGATAGATTGGCTGGATCATGATGGCAGTATTAATTGGATGGGATGCTTTAATAGGATGGCATGTTTTGATAGGATGGGATTCTTGGATATAATGAGATGTTTTGAGAGAATAGAATGCATGGATAAGATGGGATGTTTTGATAGGATGAGATGCTTGGATAGGATGTGAGTGTGAAGGAATTTAGTGAAGCTTGAGCATGGGGGTGTTCCAAAGGGGAGTACCACCATGTAATTGAGAACTTATTTTGATATAGGAATAGTGGGGATATGCCAAGGTTACTAAGAACATCAAGGCCTTTGCACAAATATTACATAGGATTGACTCAAAACAAACATGCAAGGATTGCCCTAGCATCACACATGAAACTCAGAGGAATCAAAGTGCAAATGATATTGGGTAACCCACAAAGAAAATGATAGTTCCCAAGTGCACCATGTAACCACAAGTGATCACATGTTTGGACTATGCAAGGGTCATATGAAATTGACTCACAAGCTGAAAAGAAGAAGATGAAAGCAAGATCAAAACCTTGTGCTTGAATTGCCCCATTCGTAGCACACCATAATATAAAATATCATGGTGACCTTAAGGAGGGAACATCACAAATCACTTGGAAAAGATACATTAAGAACCAGACTTGAAATCTCGAAAAGAAAATAAATCGAAAGAAAATGTAAATCCATGAAAAAGTAACCTTTTGCCAAAGAGATCAGTAGGACTAGATACTGATAGACCAAGATCAGATGAGAGGAAGGATGCATCCTGCAAGGATCTATCGATAATATCAAGGTCTAGGATGAGCTAGGCAATCAGAACTCTTTAGGACAACATTTTGATGATAAGGGATCTTGTATGAGGATTCACTAGAGCACCTAACAAAGATAATTGTGATTGTGTGATCGAGCATGAACTAACACGAAGAGATGAGAGATATACAATGAGACCAAGATAAGGATTAACATGCAAGGAATATACAACTGATAGATCAAAGGATTTACAAGGGATTGCTACACAAAAGTTCAACATGACAGGATAGCAACAGAAAAGATAAAGATGAGAAGATAGTAGATAAAAAGATTAAGATGAGGAGATAGAGGGAAAGCATAGGATGAGAAGAGAAAGGGGATAAAAAGCTTGGGATGTGAAGATAGTGGATAAAAAGCTCAAGAGGAGCTGATAGTGGAAGAAAAGCTCAAGATGAGGAGATAAAGGGGATGAAAAGCTTAAGATGAGAAGATAGTTTGTAAAAGCTTAAGATGGCGGGAGTAAAAAGCTCAAAATGAGGATATCGTGAAAAAACTTAGGATGAGGAGATAGGGGATGAAAAGCTCAAGGAGTGGGAAGGATGCATCCCAATGATGATGATTGGGGTGTGACCAAGGCTTGCAACAAGGATGGGTAAGTGATTAAGAAGGTGATTGGATAAGTTAAAAGGATGTGTGATGGGATGGTGTAGTAGATGGTAGATTTTAGGAGCATTAGGATAGGAATGGATGACATTGGGTAGGTGGGGATAGCCTAGAGCTAGATACTAATAACAAGGGATGTACCCGATGATGGAAAGATGGAGAGATGGTGGGAAGTGCAGAAAAGGGTATGACTAGTAGAAGGTTGGATATTGTTTTGGGGTAGAACTAGATGAAAATAGGGCTAGAATGGGGGGGCAGGGAATAGACACAACATGGTCTCCAAGGAATATAGTGCCCCTACTTATATGTTATTCAAGAGGAGGTTACATAAGGGGTGGGATAGGATGGGAGATTTGGTCAACAAGAGGAGAAGGGAGATAGATGAATGCTAGGAGGATTTTTTTTATGTAGAGTATGATAGGATCTAGGGTTGGAGGATAAGAGGATAATGAGGTAGAGGGAAGCTATGATAGGAAAGGTGAATGAGCAGGGAAGATAGGGGATAATAATATTGGGTAGATGAGTATGATGGAGGGCTTATATGGATGGAAGGGTGGGTGGATAAAGGATAGGTGGATAGAAACTATGATGGGAAATGGATGTTAGAAGGATGACCAAAAGCATGTATCTAGTGGTGGACTTCATTTTTTATCAAGATCCAAAGGAGGATGGTGGTGAAATGGATGGGATTTAGTTAGTATGGTGGGATACGATGGGAAGAATGGGTGATGGAAAGTGCCCCCAAGTGTGCAGAGCATTTGGATGGAGGGATTACACATGACACTTGTTTGCCAAGTTTTCATCATGGTACTTATCCATGGTGCTTGAATTGGCAAGTTTTCACCAGTGGATGATTTTATAAATTTATAATTTTTTCTTTTCTTTTTTGACTTTTGCGATGCATTTTTACTCATAGATGTTGGTAGGAAGGAGGGAGTTGAACATGATTGGATTATACAAGTAGAATGATGGGTGAGAGTTGGCAGGTAAGGGATGGGAAAGACATGAGGCTTGTGGGTAAATGAAAAGATCATCATTGGCACACACCTTGAAAGGTGATAAAATAGTAGGAAAGATGGTGCTGAATGAGGTTAAGGAGAAAATTGAGGAAGAGAAATATAAGGACTAACAATAAAGTTGGAAGATGGAGGATGTGATTTTTAGGATAAGAAGCATATGGACTAAGAGTGGGTTGGGTGGGTGAAGGATGTATATATGGAGATTTGGATAAAGGATGAATATGTGAGGCTTTTTGAGTAGCATGAATGGATGCCAATTGAGAATTTTCTTGGAGATGCATTTCTTTTATGAGCATCCTAGAATTCCACATGATTTTTGACTTTTTGAGCTTGGGCCTTTGTGGGCTCTTGACTTTTTCTTTGATTTTGACCAAATGCTTCTCTTCTAGAACATGTATTTTAGAAGGGATATGTTGATACTTCAATTTTTGTGGATTTATGGATTTATGCTTTTTAATTTTGGCATCCAATATGCTTCTATTAGCCATGGGATGGGAACACGAGCATGGAGGATATGGAGGGATAGGGTTTGAAGGTTTGAAAGGATTCAAGGGAGTGCCTTTGATGATCTAGCCTATGGATTTGAGGGGATGGAAGGATGGATTGGAAGACAAGATATGGATGCATATAATTACCCAAAATGGATGGGGGGAATGAAGGATATGGGCCAAAACATATGGAAATGGGGAAGGAGTAGGCCCCAAAATAGATGGAGGAGATAAAGGATTCATATTAGGTATAGAAGGACCCAAAATGGATGAAGAGGATGGGGGATGTAGATAAGAGATATACATACCCAAAATGGAGGGTTAGAAATAAGTAATAGGATAAGGGCCCAAAATAGATGTAGAATAAGATGGATGGGAACGTTGGCGTGGAGATGGAAGGACTTGTGACCATGCAGGAATAGCGGGGATGCCAACATCTAGAGATACATTTTTATTTCTTTCATCAATACAATGTTCATTATTTGGAACACAAGATGTGAGTCCAATACTAGCTAAAGCAGTTGAAGCTAGGGATAGGATAGTTAGTTCTTCTTCTATTGATCTATCATCATGGATTATAGGGTATGTATGATCATGAAGCAGAGGGGATGGAAGGAGAGGATCTTGATTTGGATGGGTGGGTGGAAAGGGATCTTGAGATGGAGTAGGTATGATGGTAGGATTTGGATATGGAGGGGATGGTGACTACTCTTTGGAGGGAATGAATGGTAAAAGTGGATCATGTAGGGGAAGAAGGGAGATGGTGGGTTCTTGTTTCACCTACTATCACCTATTATCTAGTAGTGTAAATTGAATACTAATCTATTAAAGCATTCACAATACTAAAAATAGTAAACACTTATGATAGGATGAATATGGTTATCACCACCAAAGGAAGCGAAAAAAGAATGGTAGGCTCCTTATGGTATAACCCATGATGAAGTGGATGTGTCCTTGATAGGTAGAGATGTGTGCTCGTGATTGTGCTCAAGCTTCAAGTGAATGGATTGTGTGCATGGAGGATGGTTTTAACAATGGAGGTATGGAGAGATTTCAGCATTATAATGGTGTTTTGGTAGTTTTCAAGCTCTCAAAATAGCATTATAACATTGCATGAAAGGTGGATGATCTTTGTGAAGGGAGAAGGTTCCATTTATAGGCTAAGGGGTAGAGAGATGGATGGTCAGGATGCAAGGATGACAAGATGGTGATGGAGGGTCAAGATGCACTCAAAAGGGAGCACATGGATTGTGCTTGTTTAGCACCAATAGGGAGGTGACACTTGTCACAAGGAGGATGAGTGTGAGAGGATATGATATGGGTTGGCCAAAGGAGTAATGAGGGAGGTTGAGTATGTAAGAGGGACGTAAGAGTCATAAAGGGAGGTGTAAGAGGTGTGGTTGAGTTTGTTGACTTTGGCTTGGGTTAGCAAGTATTAACCCTTGCTTAAAGTTGTGCACATGTTTAGGAGGGGGATTAGGATTAGCTTAGAAAGGGGGTTAGGGGGTAATTAGCTTAGCTTTGATGGGATGGGTTAGTTAAGTGGCTAAGTGAGTTTAGTATGGGTGAATGGGTTGAATTAGGGGTTAAGATAGGGTTTAGGAATGATTTTAGGGTTTGGATGTTTTATTGAATGATTTATATAATAAAATGAGGATATGGGATTTAATTAAAATAGATTTGAGAATTTATTTAATTTAATAGAGGAATAGGGATTTAATTGATAAATTGATTTTGGGTGATCATTTGATTTTATCAATTGGACTATAGTTAATTAAATAAATAAATTAACTAGGGGATGATGATTAATTAATTAAATAGTAAATATATCATTATGAGATGACTAAATATGATTACTTATTGATGTAATTAGATTTAGGTGTGTACAGTCATAAGCAAACAAGAGTTCTCAAGCGATCTCCAGTAGAATGAGTCTGTCACTAGGATACCTAGGGAGCTTCTTGGGATTTATCATTGTACCCACTACCCTCAAATATGTGAATGTTTGATACTAGATGTATTAGGCTCCAACCTCTAAAATCTTTGCAGTTGCCTCCTCTGACATCTTCTTCATATAATTCCCCTCAATGAACCAGATTATTATGAATATAAATGCATCATTCACTATTATATATTCCTTGTTGTGCTCTAGAAGCTTCTTTTTCACCAGTTGAGGATACACTATATAGGGCCAGGCATTTGCATCTTGCATGCTACCCTTTTTGTAGAGCCTTGGATAATATTTTGCCCTTGTTGCTAATAAGTATACCAAATATAATGTCATATAGAACTTTCAATTTTTCTTAACTGTCATCAACTTCTCATCCAAGTTTTCACTGAGAATGGAAGCCCAATCAATTAGCATCCTCATCGTCTTGATAGTTTCAATAAAGTGCACCATTCAAATATTTAGGTGCCTTGACACTGGCAACCCCATGAATCTACTAAAGAGTATGATAGAATATCCAATATCTTCCTTCATATATCCTCTCGTCATGTCCACTTTGCCTGTTTTACGCCCTAAAGGAGTCTTCTCAATAAGATACAAGGATTGGATGATTTCAAATGCTTCCTCAACATGTTCCCTATACCACCTTTTAGCTTGGTGATAGGTTAATCTAATAAATTGATCTGCTCTCAAAAGATGAAGCACCTTCTCTATGTTCTTGGGTCGAAGATCCAGGACAATTTGTCTAGTTATACTCTTCATGACCTTTTCTTTAGAAACATAATTCTCAGCAAGTGTCATAATTAGCTCTAAGGACTATATTGATGTTGGGTGTGATGATGCATTGACAAGTCCTAATCGAATCAGAGAAAATATCAATGGGGACCTCTTTGTCAGTTTGTTGCACAATACTAAGAATGCACTCAAATTTGTATGACCCAATTCGGTGTTCTATATCTCTGAATAATCATCTTGAAAATGTTACTTTGTTAGAATGCCATGAAACTTGAACACCACAGGTTTTTAAACCATCTTTGTAGCAAAGAAGGACAATGAAGAAGCCATTAAATATGCACAAAAACAACATCTATGAGTCCAGAGTCAAAGAAAAATTGATTAATTGAAACCCTAATACAAACACAAATGAAACCTAGAAAACCTAATTGCTCAAAAACATCGAAAAAACCTAATTTTTAACCCTTCTATAAAAAAAGGGTGCATTTGACATGCCTGATTGGTGTGTTAGGTGCATCTTATCCTTTGATTAAGCTTTTTTTTAAATCAAAAAATGGGGTGCGCAATAGTGCACCTCATGAGGTGCGCTGATTTGTGCACCCTATTTACTCTAGTGCAAAAAGGGTCTTTTAAGTATTTTAATGTACACAGTTGCACACCTAAATAGTTGTTCAACTGTGCACCTTTTGTCTAGGTGTATATTCAATTTGTTAATTTTTAAAACATTTTAAAAGTTTTTTAGTAAAATAAAAAGGTGCATAGTAGTGCACTTGAGTAGGTGTGCTACTGTACACCTTTTTGGGTGTTTTAATGTTGATTCTCTGTGTGCAGGTTGAGGAAAGAAGTGAAGATGTACACCTCAATAGGTGTGATGGCATGATATGGGAGCTGGAAAAAGAAGAAAAAAGAAAAGCGAGGAGGTAAAAAAGGGGGGGTCCCCAGGTTTTATAGACCTAGGACCTAGCACACCCCTTGGTATTGCGTAGTTGCACATCACCAAGATGTGATACCTCCACTTTAACTTTTGGTGCACTAGCACACCTGATGAGGTGCACTAGCACACTTGATGATGTGCACTACTGCTTTTTTTTTTTTTTTTTTTTCTGCAAAAACATGACTTAGCTCTGATATGATGTTTTTTGGAATTTGGAATTTCAAACCAAGTCCCAGAATTGACTAAAAATACTAGGTAAAACCCTAAAAAGACTCATACCTAGGACTAGGGATCTAGAAAGCTAAAAAATAAAGTAGGGGGTTTGTGTGCATTGTGAAACCACAACAATATCCATGATGTCCTCAAAATTATCTCCCATTTCAGCTATGAACTCATTGATTTGATAAAGAATAGGTTTGTCTTTCTTCCAAAATACAACAACTTTTGTGTTGGCATTATGGTCAAAGTTTGTTTATTAGTCACTCACACTTAGTCAATTGGTTAGTAACTACCAAATTATCTTGCAATTTATAGTGTTAACTAAGAAATCCATTTACTATCTAGTTCTACAGTTGCTACCGAGTTCCAGTATCCACATTCAATTCACACTGAGTAGAATCTACCAAGTTTATCAATGACAATACAAACCAAGCTTCATAGTACTAACTAAGTTGCACAATGTCAATTATGTTCTCCAATGTCTATCGAGTTTGCAGTATTAGTGATGTCAATCTAGTGTTGACTGAGTCAAGGAGTGTCAATCGAGTGATTCAGTTTATATGCTGAGTTTCATAGTGTTCACTAAGTCACTGGAGCTAACCGAGTTCAAACTACTTTGAAGTGAATAGTATGAAATGAGATTCTACATATACTAAGTGTATGACAATGCCAAGTGTTGACAATGGTTGTTTAGTATCAAGACCTTGCCAAGTTTTTCTTTAGAACTTGAGTGCCAGTAGTTGGGATGACTTTGTGATCTTGATTGAAACTTATGTTGTAACTAACTTTGTTGAATTGTAATTTGGAATGGTATATATGTAACACATTTTATCACATCCAAACATGGAATATAGAACATATGATGTGAATATAAAGAGCAGAAGTGCAAAGTAAAAAGGCTATAGGAAGTATAAGGAGCAACAAAGATTTATCTATCATAGCAAGGTGATCATTACATTTCAAAGGTATCTCAACTAGAAAACTAGAGTTGCAGATTAGAGATTAGCCACTAGTTCATCCTAATAGGTGTATCAGCTAAATCTTTTAACCCAATAGAGTTAATAGTCTTTGTCAAATCTCTTTACGGAGTCCATACTTCATTGTATGTTTTGTAAATCCTTTTACAAGGTGGACCTAGTAGTCCTTATTGCTCCTAACAGGGTAGACCATTAGAAGTGATCAATCGAAAGCCTTAACTGAAAAACTTTATACTATAGCAGCTTATGGGTATCATCCCCACCCCAATTTTACTTTCTATTTAGAAAGTTTCTAGGTCACCATATCTTATGTCAATATGTTATGAATGTTTTACTATTTTCATTATTTCATGCATGCAATTAGATTAGAATATTTTATGAAGGATTAATTGGTGAAATAAGTTGAAGTTTTATTGGTTACTTGATTCACACCCCCCGTAACCTTGTCTACCTCATATTTACAACAATTGGTATTAGAGCATTGTGGTTCTTAGAGAAGAAGTGTAACAACTTGAGAGAAGATTAGAGGCAATAGAGGTGTACAAGCTGGATAAGGCTATTGACAATGATAATTTGGACCTTGAATTGGCTATTGGGCATTTGAATAAAGAAAAGGAGAAACTCTCTCAATCATAAAAAATAAGAAAAGATCTTGCAATACAAATGAATGACAATCTCTACACTAAAGAAAGAATTGAAGATATTTTTCCTTAAAGGAACTTAGATGAAGTTGATGATGCAATCATAGATCTACTTGAAAAGAATTCCAATCTTCAAGAAGAAGTTAGAAAGTTGGAAAGAGAACAAGAAATTTAGTTAGTAAGATTATGTGAAGTCATGGAAGAAAAGATAAAGCCAAAGAAGAGATCGAAGGAAAGAACAATGAAATTCAACAGATCCCTTTAGCAGGCAGACTTCATTGATTAGCTCACTGATGCAGATAAAGAAATCATGAATCTAAGATCATAAAATGAAAGATTGCAGAATAATCTAAACAATGAAAAGAAAACCAATGAAAGAATGTTAAAATCTTAAGCAGACATGAATTAGTTGTATGGGCAAAGTAAGTACAGATAGAAAGGAAAAACAGGAATAGGATACATAGAAGAAGGTTACTCATCCAAGCAAGGAGCTCAAAAGAATCAAAGGCTTACTTGAAATAATTTTGGTAAATTAGGTCATACATCAAACAAATGTTGGAGTAATGGTAAAGTAAAATTCAATGGAAAGTGTTGCAATTGCAACAAGCATGGTCATAGAGCAATTGAATGCAAGGAGAAACCTAAGTTTAAAGGTAAATGTCACAAGTGCAATAAACATGGACATAAATCTTTTAAATGCAAAACTAAGATATTGAATCCACTAGAATAGATTATAAAAGCTATATTCAAATGGGACTACAACACTTGGTGTAGATGCCACTACTGTGGAGAATTTGGGCACATTGGAGCAAATTGTGTGAAACCTCATATGAGGACAAGAGACACCACTAGAAGATGTTTTATTTGTATAGAACTTAAACATCTTGAAAAGAACTGTATGAACACTAGAAGAGTTGAGGATGAAAAGAAAGCTAGAGTTGAAAACATCAGAAAGTAGATGAGGCAACAATGGATTCCTAAATCTTCTTAGAATGCAAGTTTGAGTCATGAAGTAGACGTCACTCAAGAGTTGGGTGACTCAAGCATATCAACTTGAATTCCCTGTGGAATGACTTGAATTGAGACTCTAAAGTGGATATATCACATTAGTTCCAACCAGTTAGAAGGAAATATCCATATCAACATTTAAGATGCAAAGGGATTACCAAGTGACTATAGAACTCAAGACCTTACCGAGCTAGGTCAGGTTGTAAGACCCTACTGAGCTAGGTTAGGATACACTGAAACATTGTGTGGATACCAAGCTATGAATGACTTTGCTGAACATTAAGGTTGAATCGAGTGGAAGATATTCTATCACTAAATGAGAAAATGTACCAAGCATTAATGGCATTTGAAAAGTGAAATTTTTTAAAAGGAAGGAAATCAAATTCATTTATCATCATCAATTTTCAAAGAACTATTTGTAAAGAATGATTTATGTGCTTCCAAGAAATTTGTGTGTTTGTTGCTGAAGATTTTTATGTTTTCATAAATCCTACTAAGCATGGCATCCTCCAACATTAAAACTAGGAAAGGGTTTGACATGTTGGTTCATGGAATTGAATGGAAGGCACCAGATTTCAAGTTGAGTCTGACAATCGCAGAAGCGCTTGGTCCAACTGGAGCTCAATCTTAGATTCCACCCAAGGTATTACTTGTTAATGATATCCATTCACATTTTTTTTGTTCAATACAAGAACTTGGAACCCTAGAGATGGATGAGTCTTTGAAGATGTTATGTGTGAATGGTATGTTGAAACCCAAGCATCAACATTTGGAGACCAAGGGTTTAATGCACATTCCACATATGCCCCCAAATTTTCAAATTAGATGGATAAGGTTTATCCTCAACTATCTACATAATGGGAAGTTATGGTTGGAAAAACTTATTCAAATCATAAAGAAAATGATTCATAGGATAATAGGCTTCTCGATGTTAAACAAAGCTAAGACTACCAAAACCCTAAGTTAGGTAGAATTAGAAAACAAGACTCTTGCTGAGTGGAATGGAAGAGGAATGAAGATCAGCAATGTGACTGACATGGAGCTGAAATTTTGAATTCATGTGATTGCCTATAAGATCTATAGCTCTAGTCATCTCAATAGTATGTCGTGTGAGGTAGTTGATCTGATTCTCAAGGTAGAGAAGAGCAACATGTCCTTTGACCTTGTCAAGCTAATGCTGAATCAATTCAACAAGAACATGGAAAGAATCAGAACTTAAAATAAAAATTGGTATAATTTTGGTGCACTTTTAACTTGTTTATTTTTCTATGTGCAGAATTTTTTCCCTTTTAAAGGCTCAGTTGTATGGAGAAAAGATGTACCAGTGTTACATTAGATTAATGAATATATAGTAGAGATGGGTGAGAACTTTGTTAGTATTATGGACAATTATTTTGATTCATTTAAGCAAAAGATAAATAGTGGATATAGAATTCAAAATAAACTCTTAGAAGATCACAAGGATGGTTTTTGTTTCATGGTGAGCTATGACAAAGTGTACTTTCAAGTATTCAAACCTAGAGTGGTGTGGGTTAAGCCTCTAAGCTATGAGGTTAACATTGATGACACCAAGGATATCATTGAGGCATTTTTGAATGAACCTGTTGATCCAAGGCCACATATTTTGGTACTTATGTTGAAGCTAAAGCTAGAATAGAACTTGAAATCAAGCTTCCTCAAGTAGTCATTAAAGGAAAGAAGAGGATAGAAAAGCTAAGGCAAGAAAGTTATACTCTCCTATTGTCTGAAGGAAAAGGAGATGATGTAGAAGAAGATGAAGTAGAGGATGAAACATATGAAACAAAGTCTAAAGAAGAAGATCCAATCAGGAACAAAGGTAAGGTTATCATAACCAGACCTACCGAGTCATCTATTGTAGTATTCACAAGAAGAGCATCAAGGTCTAGAAAGAAATTAAAATTAGGTGAGGAGGATGCAAATGAAGTTATTCTCAAGAAGCCTCCACCTACATTTCAAGAAAAAATAAAGGAAATATAAGGAGGAGATGGAATGGAAAATTTCAAATCTCTCAGATATGAAATAAGGAGTGCAAATGAGAAGAAGCAAATTGAAGACATGATGATGTCAAAACTAGGTAAATTGAAATACTCTCCTAATCAACTTGTACATCAAATTCCAAATGAGCTTATGTAAGAAATCAAGCCAAGATGGGAAAATGCTAAGAAAATTGCAAAATAGATTTATGAAAAGACTCTGAGGAAAATCATGCCAAGTCTTAGTGACAAATAGATGAAAGATTCCATGAAGAATAATGAAGAAAAATTCACTCTAAAGTTCAATACATTTCTTGTGTTGATAAAAGACATAGAATCTATGGTGAAGACAACTCCTACCACATGGAAGAACATTTACAACCTTCATAAATTGGGTGATTTTGTTGTTCATGTTAGTGATAAGGAAGATGATGATAATGATGATGAAGATGATGTGGAAATACAAGATGATGTAAATCTGGATGATGAGGAGGAAGAAAAGGAAGCTACCAAGGAGAATCTCCCTGAGATTCAAAGTATTGAGGAAACTAACCCAGAGAAGATTGTAGCAGTAGTGATGGCCTTATTTCCTCATTCTTCGAGCAAAGATTTGATTCCATCAAGCTTAGAGAAAGCTTCTGCCGAGTTGGTTGTGGTAACCATTGCAACACCATGCACCCAACCAATTTCTACACCTATTCAGCTAAGTACCACATTGACTAAAGTGATCAACACTTCATCTACCAAGCAACAAGTGCCTCCACCATCATCAAATTTGGCTACACAAAAACAAGGTATTTCTATTGTTAGTTCTATATCTACCTTTGTTGCTAGCCCTTTTATTTCTATTATTGCTATAATTCCAACTATGCACATAGCAAGTACAAGAATAGTTTAGATCAAGCCTACACCGAGTACAAAAGTTTCTAGTAAGGATAAGGGTAAAGAAGAAGACATTGATCTTGATGAGGATATAGTTATCCCAAATTGGGATATCTCTATTCTAAATCTTGATCAAATGAACATAATAGGTGAACTATTGCAAAAGAGAGCTAAGAAGTAGAAGCTTAGTGAAGAAAATAGTAGAGAAATCCAAGTGCTTGAAGATGTAAAGAACATACTTATGGATGCACTGAGTATTGAGGTTAATAGTGCACAACCTATTTTGGATCAATTGGCAGAAGTTGTCCATAAATTCAATGAAGATTTGACTGGACAAGAAAAGTTTCTATAGAGAGTAGAGAGGAAATTTGAGAACAAAGTATTGGAGAAACATAGAAAATTGCATTAAATGAAATAGAATTGTCTACTACTCTTAGCTCATTGGAATCCTTTACAAATAGTGTAACTTCATTATTTAGAAAATTATGTGATACATCTATCTTCACCCAAGGAATCAAACATAAATTATCTAAGATAGATGAAGATTTTAAGGAAATGCACACCAATTGTCACTTGACCCAAGCTATAGTTCTACTCACTACTCAAAGATTAGATTTCTGACTAATTTGCAAGAAATATTATTGAGGGAAGAAGCTAGGATAAGGGTCACACTTGTAGACATTTAAGGCATGATTCTTACAAACATGGATGCATTGAAAAAACACATTGCATGTGCTAAAATTCTCATCCATGACAATAACTTCTCCATAGTTGATCATATGATGGAGTTATCAATAGAAGTGTAGATTGCATGTCATGCAAGAAAAGTGTTACGCAAAAATTGGGACAAGACAATGACATTGATTTTAAAGGTACATTCTAACTTCTTGTCAAAATTTGGCATTACCATGTAGCATAGACCTTTGGCATTTATGTCAAAAAGGGGGAGAAGATGTGATATATAAAGGGGAGAAGATGGGATATATATATAAAGGGGGAGAAGTATAAGTATGTATATATTGAGAAAGTATAATATGTATATATGTGTATGGGGGAGTATTATAATATTATACATATACATACATAGATAATTAGAAAACATTTGTTACAAAAGCAATTTTTGAAAGATTTCAAAAATAGTTTATGTTGCCGAGTTGAAGATACAGGATGGAGATAAAGAATGTATTGACCTAAAAATTTTGAAAATTTAGTTTTGTATTGATAAGTGTTTTTGTCACTAATGCCGAAAGGAGATATTGTTGATATTATGGTCAAAGTTTGTTTAGTAGTGACTCACACTTAGCCAATTGGTAAGTAGCTACCAAGCTTATCTTATAGTTTATAGTGTTAACTAGGCAATCTAGTTACTACTGAGTTCTATAGTTGCTACTGAGTTCTAGTATCTACATCTAGTTCACATTGAGTGGAATCTACCAAGTTCATTAATGATAGTGCAAATCAAGCTTCATAGTACTAACTAAGTTGCACAATGTCAACCATGTTCTCCAGTTTCTACTGAGTTCATAGTGTTAGTGAAGTTAATCTAGTGTTGACCAAGTCAAGGAGTGTCAACCAAGTGATTTAGTTCATATGTTGAGTTTCGCAGTGTTCACCAAGTCACCAGTGCTAACTAAGTTCAAACTACTTTGAAGTGATCAGTATGAACTGGGCTTCTATGTATATCAAGTGCATGATGATGCTGAGTGTTGACAATGGTTGCTGAGTATCAAAACCTCACATAGTTTATCTTCAAAATTTGAGTACCAATAGTTGGGTAGACTTTGTGGTCTTGATGGAAACTTATGTTGTAGCATACTTTTTTGAATTATAATTTAGATTGGTATATATGTAACCTATTGTATCACATCCAAACATGGAATATAGAAGAACATGTGATGTGAATATAAAGAGCAGAATTGCAAAGTAAAAAGGCTATAGGAAGAATAAGAAGTAGCAAATATTTATCTATCACAACAAGGTGATCATTAAATTTCAAAGGTATCTCAACCACCAAATCAAAGTTTCAGATCAAAGATTAACCACTAGTTCATCCTATTAGGTGTATCAACTAAATCCTTTAACCAGGTAGACTTAACAGTCTTTGTCAAATCTCTTTACTGAGTGCATACTTCATTGTATGTTTTGTAAATCCTTTTACAATGTGGACCTAGCAGTCCTTATTTCTCCTAACAAGGTAGATCATTAGAAGTGATCAATTGTAAGCCTAAACTGCCCAACTTTATATTGTAGTACTAAAGCTTGTGGGTATCATCCCCACCCCAGTTTTACTTTCTATTTGGAAGGTTTTGGGTCACCATATGTTATGTCAATGTGTCATGACTATTTTACTACTTTCATTCTTTCATGCATGCAATTAGATAAAAATATTTTATGAAGGATTAATTGGTGAAATAAGTTGAAGTTCTATTGGTTCCTAATTCACCCCTTCCCCCCTCTTAATAACCTTGTCTACCTCACATTTCCAATGTTTTTGAAGGGAAAAAAATTTGAACATAAAAGAATAAACATACAAGGAGTGATCCAAACTTATATGGATTATTTTTTGATGCTCGAATGCTCTCCATATTCTTTCTTAGTTGGCTTAGTTGCAACTCAACAAGGTTAAAGGATAGATTATTCTTGACCACCTTGTATGCTAGATCTACAGCTTCACATGGAACATTGTTAAGTTGGTTGGAATTGTAAATTTTGTGTGTAATCACATGTATCTCAAACTTAATTTTTATGTCTATAACTCCATTCAACTATATTCCTTTTCCATCCCACTTAGAAAAAGTCTTCTTTGCTAGTTCAACTTGACCTAGGGTTTTTGTGGTTTTAGGTCTATCTAGCATAGGAAACCTAGTAACCCTATAAATCATCTTCTTTGTTATTTGGATAGGTTGGTCAAGCCAGTATTGCATGTCATGAACACGAATGAGAATAAATCTAATCCACTTTCCTTGAAAATCCCTCGGCATGTATAGAATGTTGGTTAAACCATTTGTTTCCAAATACTTATGCTTGGGTTTCAAGTTTCCATCCACACATAATGCCTCATATGCTTGATTCATCTCAAAAGTACACAATTCTTGAATCAAATAGTGATAAAATCACCTAATATCATGTATCAAGAGTACCTTTGGAGGAATTTGTGAATTTTCTCCGACTAGGTCTAGTTCCTCTGCAATCATCAGAAAAAGTTTAAACTTTGGGTCTATGGGTGCTACACTTCTTATCAGCATCACAAAACCCTTCTTAACTTTGTTGCTGGATGAAAATGCCATTCTCTCAGTGACACAAAGATAATTCTTTGATAAATATGATCTAAATTGCTCGGGGGCTCAGGAATTCTCTGCTCTATTTTCTTTGAAATTTGCTATGAAAAACTAAATCTTTGATTCTTTCCTTTTAACCAAAAATCTATTTTCAAGTCACCATTAATGCATCATACATAGGACAACTCAATGATAGCTTGTCCAACTCAGCTAAGTCTTCAACTCGGTAGATACCTTTGAATTGATTAAAACTCCAAACAAGCCATCTATATCCAAGCTTAGTTAGGTATTGCAACCTAACCTTGCTCTTTAAGATCTTGTAACCCAACTTTTCTTGGTAAGGTCTTACAACTCAAATTTTCTTGGTAAGGTCTAAGACTTTACTCCACTTGTTATCTAACTCGGTGATCCCAATGCATCTAAAATACTAATTTGGATCTTCTTGTTTGCTATCTAGAATTGATATGGGATGTTTCCTTTTGGATAATAGTTCTAGTGATCTCCATGGGAAACTAGTTAGAAATGGTTGAGTCACCCAACTCATTGACTTGGGTGTCAACACTTTCATGGATTTGATTTGCATTCTCTAAAGATTTCTTTATCCATTGTTGCCTTATTTGACTTTTGATATTTTTAGCCTTTTCTTTCTTTTCATCTTCAACTTTACCTTGGTTCATATAGTTTCTAGCTAGATGTCCAAGTTTTGTACATCTAAAACATCTCTTTGTAGGGTCTCTCTTCCTCATGTGAGTTCTTATGCAATTTGCTCCAATATGTCCATGTTCACCACATAAGTGATATCTACACCATGTGTTATAATATCAACCAAAGATATCTTTAACAATATGTTCTAGTGGATTCCATTTCTTGGTCTTGCATTCTAAAGATTTGTACCCTTATTTGTTGCAATTCAAACATTTTCCTTCAAGCTTGATTTTCTCTATGCATTCACTTTCTTTGTGTCCTTGCTTGTTACAACTATAGCATTTTCCATTGAATTTTGATATACCATTGCTCCAACACTTGTTTGATGTATGGCCTATCTTTACACAATGATTACAAGTATGTATTTATTAAGATGATTCA
The DNA here is from genome assembly GCA_028749045.1 of Cupressus sempervirens. Lineage (NCBI taxonomy): Eukaryota > Viridiplantae > Streptophyta > Pinopsida > Cupressales > Cupressaceae > Cupressus > Cupressus sempervirens. The sequence continues at coordinate 673,810,371 of CM053784.1, read as the reverse complement.
CCTTCATCTATATAGCCTAATATTGCTTTGCCTTTGTGTCCAAATAGAGTTTTTTCATTTAATTGATTCATGTTTTTTTAATATTTCATCATCCTTTCATTGGTTTGCCTTTCAAAGCTGAGATCATTATGTAATCTTTCATTGTCCATCCTCAAGTTGATAAGTTCTTGATTTTCACAATTGACTTGACTTATCTAATCTACTTGCTAAAGGGATAGGTGTTGAATTTAATTATCCTTTTATTCTATCTATTTAGTTAGCAATTTATTCTCTTCATTTTCCTTTTCTTTTGTTCCATGTCTTCACACAATCTGACTGATTGAATTTCTCGTTCTCTTTTTAGATTTCTAACTTCTTGATGAAGAGTGAGACTTTTCTCAAGTAGGTCATTGATTGTTGCATCAACTTCATCTAAAATTTTGTCTTGGAAAATGTCTTCAATTCTTTCTTTTGTATAGAGATATCCATTCATCTATGCTACTAGGTCTTTTCTTCTTTTCAAGGATTGAGAGAGCTATTCATCTCAGATTGGTTTTGACATATGAGTAACAATATACTTAAGTCATTTACTTAGTTCATGCAAAACAAGTAATACATGTTGAGCATAAGTAGTTAGATAGTATATGCTGAGGGATAGATATTTAGTATGAACTGAGTAACTCATAAGTGCCAAGCTATTTAGATACTATGTGATTATTGGATGCCAAGTCATTCAGAGGCCAAGTTATATAATTGAAGTTTGTAATATCCCCGACAGGATATTTGCCTCTTAAACACCAAAATACTTAAAACTTCAAGGGTTTGGCAGACATTTCGTCAAACAATTAACTATCGAGCTCTAATGCCACTAAAATCCGTAAAAACACTTATTTGGAAACTATAAGACAATGCTCTACAAATTTACCAAACTACAATGATTAAATGATTAAGGAAATAATGACTCAATCGTTTTGCCAGATGTAATGGTAATACAACCTGAATCTCCGTGACCGAGAGCAATGATCCAACGGGTGCCTGAAATGCCCGACCCGTAGCACTTGTAAAGTGGCAAGTTACTTATCCTTTATTCAATGTAGTGTCTTGCAGGAAATAGAGAAATATGACTCTGCCAGACAGGAGAGGTTCTGATTCATCTTCCTCCACTATCGAGTGGGCCCTGTCAGCTCTAATACAACACCCCGATATTCTGTGCAAAGCCCAACAAGAGATCGATTCGGACGGAACCGACTGATGGAGGAATCCGACCTACCAAAGCTATTACACCAATCCTTCTTCTGCAGATTTCTTCTATACACCGACCTGCTTGTTGCCACCACACCACTCTAGATAAGTCGTTACTGCATTATCAAATATCGCCCACTCTTAGCCGGCGCATGTGCCAAACTATGGCGCAAGTTCATCTTGCTTGCTATTACGAAGTCTATCAACGGTGATAACAGCGTTATGTTGGTACAGGCAACGCAAGTAGGACAATCTATTCTGAACTTAAACAAAATATATATATCAGAGTAACAGAAGCTTTTCTTCGAGTTTAATCAGGTCGACGGCGGAAGCGTCGGCGGCGAGCATCCCGCATGGGAGGAGCGAGGCCATCTCTGAACTTTTGACCTACCACTGCAGCTAAAGCTTGTCCTTCCTCTCGCACATGGATGATCTGCCCTATGTCCGTGGTCTTAACAGCGTGCTGTCGTCGTACGATTTGTATGACTCCACAATTGCCGGTAGATCCAGTAGCGAGGCAGGAAACCTTTTGTTTCCGATCACAAGGCTTCCATTTCTTCCGTCGTCTGAGAAGCTGATATCGAGGAAGTTGTCGTGCGCCAAAGACGGATTTTCGTCCAGTACTCTGTTAATTCTCTCGGCTACCAAACAATGACGAAATAGAAGGGTCGTCTAAACCAGACGGCCCGAAACTTGCTTGCTGGAGATGTATCACTGCTTGTAATCCCTTTCAAAATTCGAACCCTCTGCCCTAATGATCAAATCCTTGCTTTACGTTAATTGAATCCACCCTCACTGATCCTTGCAAGAACCGCAACTTTGGCTTTAAGCCACAAATATTCACCCTGATGAAATGACTGCAGCGTCACCTCCAATCTGCGATAATTCGGATGATATCTCACACCCTCAAAATCGCGTTCCAATTGAGAGTTATCATTCTCAATGGCCAACTGTGATAATTGCCGAAACCCTAGGTTCCACAATGCACCTATGATTGAATCACAATCTGAAAATCAAAGAGAGATAACACAACCGCTTGATTCGAATGGAGCCCCGGGGTGCCTATTTATTCTTTTTCTCCATCCTCTCCAGAGACTTCTAGAATCTTTTTGATCTTATCCCTCAAGTGACTTTATTAAATACTCCAAGTAACTTTATTAAATACTAAAGTCACTTTATTAAATACAAGGTCATCTTTTAATATTTATTTATTTAATTAAAATAACTAATTAGTCGTCTTTGGACAACCATTAATTAAATTAATTAAATCGAACTGTCACCAAAAATTGGGGACATGACAGTCCGCCCTCCCTGAAATTGCTTGTCCCCAAGCAATGGCTGAACCATGAACCAATTAGTCTCCCTGGATCCCAAATGTAAATCTGTGTATCATCCCAATCCTCACCATACTCCCGTGGAGAAATCATCAATATCAAAAACTGAGAAACTGTACTCAATACCAAACAACTTGACAACTCTGATGAAATCATCTGAAAACCAACTGTAGATGTCAGTCGAAGAACCCATTCTGCGGAACTCAAGCCAACTGAAACATCAACTCTATCAAAACTCAAGCCCCCGTCAGAATGACACTTGCACCCAACTGCTCTGTAGATATGACAACAGCTACAGGTACCTGAATCATTGCCATCAAATCCAATCTCTGAAAAACTACTCCAGGTGTGTCGATGCTGCAAGCTGAGTAACTTGCTGGTACCAATTTTATTTTCAAAAGATGGTGCCAATCTATCCCCTAATGGATGATAAGAATCTGGAGCCAATCTACATCTGCGTGAAATAAAATCTTCTACCTCTGTGTCAAAAGAGAAATGATGAGCGTACCCTACCGTATAATGCCGGTAAGAACCTCCAAATTCTGCTGCTAGCTCATCATCACTAAACTGGTAATCAATATATGGCTCCAATCTCTGACTCCGAGTGACTGTAGGCTGGATAGGATCCCGTGCATTCTGCTCAACAAACCCTTCCTCGAGATCCCTGTGAGGTAGCATAGTAGAAAGGACCCCTATAATCTTCTCAACCAATCTGCAAATAACACTAGTATCATGGATGAGAACACCTTCTGTCACTTTATGCGAGTCCAAATGAACACATGCACTATCCAGCAAATATTCCATGAGCGGTTTAGTGCAGTAAAAATTATATGAGGAAACATTAACATACTCCCCTTTACACCACAACTGGTCCTCCTGTAAGGGTGGCATACTCAACTGTACCACACTGTCAACTATCTGAGTAGAATCAATCTAGAGACTTGACTCTACTGGTATCCCAAACTCATTAGGACCAACTTCTTCCAAACCCTGAACATGTGTGTCAGTCTCAACAATAAGCTCCTCAAAAGCAACTGTAGGGGTGTACTTACCGTCATCTACCTTAGTAGTCAAATGAACTGGGTCTGGGGCTGGTTTTGACCGCAAATGCTCCAACTCCACGGTCACCTCCTTCAACTGAAACTGCGACTTCTGTAGATCCCGCTGCGTGTCCTCTAACGCCTCAGTAGTCGCTATGAGCTCTTGGGAAAGCTCACTCACCTCCTCTTCATGATCCAAGAGTGCCTCATATGCTGTACTCCCCCACTCAACTAAGTGATCACGGTCGGCTACCAATCGTAAATAATCCTGCTTCAAAATCCAAACAGCTTCACGCAAGGCATGAATCTCTGCCAAAGAGAAGTAACCACCGCTTGGCTCATCCATCATAGAAGTACCCCAACCAGTGACAGCCAACAACTGACGAGTAGTATCAAAATGCTCACAAGCGATAGCAATGTCTCGCTCACTAACTTTCAACTGGCTAACCACATGATGGCTCTGGCTGAACTGTCTCCAACAATCTTCTTCTGGAGCTCTTAAAGGAGTATCCTCAATATTAACATCCATATCTCGTGAATCATTTCCAAGGTCCATATCAATATCCAATTTGTCAAAAATTGTAGTACTGCTGTCAAGCTCTTCTGTACCTAAAGAGACTGTCAAAGAAACTGTGTCTTCAAAACTGTCCATTTCATCCTCCTGGATGTCATCAAGGCCAAAATGATCCTGGGACTCATCCGTACACACTGGCAAATATGAAAAATCTTCAACACCTTTCAGCAAGGATGGTCGTCTGAAAATATGAACCAAACCCATCAATGGTGCATAAAAACTAATACCAACATCGGATGTTCTGCTGGCACAAGGAAAGATAACACCGTATATTCTGCTAATCAAATCCATGATAGTACTCAAACAATCATGGCTATCATAAAGTGCTAAAGATCTTCGGTTGACTGAATCCCAAATGCTGCTGAAACATTCCCGAATCCATATGCAAGAAACAACTGGTAACTCAAGCAAACTACTTACCTGAGTAATGTGACCAATACCAGCTAATTTCACATACCTGTCTGCCATTGTCCTTGTATTCTGGATGTGAATGCAAGATGAACTCGTAGCATTATCAGCAACCTCACATGATCCTTCTTCGGTCAAAAACTGAGTGCGAGATGAACTTAAGCTCAGCTCCATGTCGTGCTCATTCCTATGTCTCTCCCAGTCCTGTAATGCCAAAATTGCTCGAGTGTCCTCAAGCTCACAAGAAAGCTTGATAACTTCTTCTTCCTTCCTCCTCAAGGCATCTGAATAATCTTTGGCAAGGCTTAGAATATGGTTACGATCTGATAGAAGATGTAAATAGCTTAACTTCGTCGTTCCCATTCCTTCATCAATTGCATGTAAGTCACAGCAAGAAGAATTCGCCTGAACTCCCTTATATCTTCCTTGTAACTGAATCATCTGGATGTGCTCTTCTAACATCTCCCGCATCCTGTCATGATGAGATAAAGAAGCCACAATACTATCTTTGCTTACCTTCAGCTGGCTGGACAAATCATGTGTAGTACTGCCATTCTCATCCTCATGTGACGAAGCTTCTAACTGAGCCTGGTACTCTCTGTCAGCAAAATCATGAATGCTCGATGTCTGCTCATTTTCACCAGGTATCTCATTATCATGAACAATGACATCTTTATCATCATCTGAACTCACTTTGCTTGTCGGAACCAAACTACCTTGAGTATCTGAGACATCACCCTTGGAAAACTTGTATTTAATTGTCTCAACTTGAGTGTCAAGTTGACAGTTACTATCCATCAGCGTAATGTCCTTCACTGCTTCTTCCTGTGGCTGAACTGAAACCTCTAGCTGATTGCACACTTGTTCCTCAAACTCCTCATTAAGGTTCCTAGTAGCATCTCTCATTGTGTCTGTCAACGCTTCGTGAGAAGATTCGCCAAAACGAAATCCAGTTGATTTACTCACCTTAGCTGGGATGGACAACCTGTCAAGCATACGGCGGTGCTTAACCAACAGTTCGGACATGTTATGTTTGATCTTTCTGAGCTCATCCTGAATACCTGAATAGTCCTCCTTTCCACAATTCCGACTCTGAATACTCTGTCTATTACTTGTCCAAGATTGCGTCCTTGAAGACTTTGTGCTGTACCTTTCCATCTTGGTTGAAGTAGAGTGCTGATCACTCATATAATTCGGTTCTCACCCCACAGGATGGCAAGAAAACCGCTCTGATACCACTGTAATATCCCCGATAGGATATTTGCCTCTTAAACACCAAAATACTTAAAACTTCAAGGGTTTGGCAGACATTTCGTCAAACAATTAACAATCGAGCTCTAATGCCACTAAAATCCGTAAAAACACTTATTTGGAAACTATAAGACAATGCTCTACAAATTTACCAAACTACAATGATTAAATGATTAAGGAAATAATGACTCAATCGTTTTGCCAGATGTAATGGTAATACAACCTGAATCTCCGTGACCGAGAGCAATGATCCAACGGGTGCCTGAAATGCCCGACCCGTAGCACTTGTAAAGTGGCAAGTTACTTATCCTTTATTCAATGTAGTGTCTTGCAGGAAATAGAGAAATATGACTCTGCCAGACAGGAGAGGTTCTGATTCATCTTCCTCCACTATCGAGTGGGCCCTGTCAGCTCTAATACAACACCCCGATATTCTGTGCAAAGCCCAACAAGAGATCGATTCGGACGGAACTGACTGATGGAGGAATCCGACCTACCAAAGCTATTACACCAATCCTTCTTCTGCAGATTTCTTCTATACACCGACCTGCTTGTTGCCACCACACCACTCCAGATAAGTCGTTACTACATTATCAAATATTGCCCACTCTTAGCCGGCGCATGTGCCAAACTATGGCGCAAGTTCATCTTGCTTGCTATTACGAAGTCTATCAACGGTGATAACAGCGTTATGTTGGTACAGGCAACGCAAGTAGGACAATCTATTCTGAACTTAAACAAAATATATATATCATAGTAACAGAAGCTTTTCTTCGAGTTTAATCAGGTCGACGGCGGAAGCGTCGGCGGCGAGCATCCCACATGGGAGGAGCGAGGCCATCTCTAAACTTTTGACCTACCACTGCAGCTGAAGCTTGTCCTTCCTCTCGCACATGGATGATCTGCCCTATGTCCGCGGTCTTAACAGCGTGCTGTCGTCGTACGATTTGTATGACTCCACAATTGCCGGTAGATCCAGTAGCGAGGCAGGAAACCTTTTGTTTCCGATCACAAGGCTGCCATTTCTTCCGTCGTCTGAGAAGCTGATATCGAGGAAGTTGTCATGCGCCAAAGACGGATTTTCGTCCAGTACTCTGTTAATTCTCTCGGCTACCAAACAATGACGGAATAGAAGGGTCGTCTAAACCAGACGGCCCGAAACTTGCTTGCTGGAGATGTATCACTGCTTGTAATCCCTTTCAAAATTCGAACCCTCTGCCTTGATGATCAAATCCTTGCTTTACGTTAATTGAATCCACCCTCACTGATCCTTGCAAGAACCGCAACTTTGGCTTTAAGCCACAAATATTCACCCTGATGAAATGACTGCAGCATCACCTCCAATCTGCGATAATTCGGATGATATCTCACACCCTCAAAATCGCGTACCAATTGAGAGTTATCGTTCTCAATGGCCAACTGTGACAATTGCCGAAACCCTAGGTTCCACAATGCACCTGTGATTGAATCACAATCTGAAAATCAAAGAGAGATAACACAACCGCTTGATTCGAATGGAGCCCCGGGGTGCCTATTTATTCTTTTTCTCCATCCTCTCCAGAGACTTCTAGAATCTTTTTGATCTTATCCCTCAAGTGACTTTATTAAATACTCCAAGTAACTTTATTAAATACTAAAGTCACTTTATTAAATACAAGGTCATCTTTTAATATTTATTTATTTAATTAAAATAACTAATTAGTCGTCTTTGGACAACCATTAATTAAATTAATTAAATCGAACTGTCACCAAAAATTGGGGACATGACAAAGTTGTAGTTGATGCTAAGCATTAGGGGCTTGAAGTGTCGAGTTACACAATTTTGATGTAGTTGTTTGTAATGGCATAAAATTCTATGTAAACCTTTTTTGCACTGACTTAACGATTGTTTTATGATCTTTGATGATAAGGATGAATCTTAATTGTGAATACATATGCATTACATGCATTCAATCATAAAAAGGGAAAGATTTATTGATATTATGGGTGAATCACAATCATTGATTTATACCTAACCCTATGTCACCTAGATCTTCTTAAGGAGGACACACCCTAAACTTTTTAATGAATGCTCAAGGAGAATTGAAGAGAGTTTTCGTGTGTAAAAAAAGCATTCATGGTGATTAAGGAGTTATAATTTGCGTTACATTGCAGAATCGGCTAGAGGAGAACAGAGGAAAGAATTCAAAAGACAACAAAGATACATCTGATAAAAAAGGATCAAGTACAAATTAGTAAAAAGGTGATTTGACATCAAGCAACATAGTGCTAACCATAGGATCATTGTTGAGACATTTTAATAGGTTAATCACTTAAATCTCTTAATAGAGTAGTCCTAACATGCTGTTGTAAATCCTTTACAAGGTGCTTACTTCATTATAAGTTAAAGTCCTCTTAGTAGGCACACTTCTAAAAGGGTGTTGAAATCCTTTAATAGGGCAAGATCTAACAATCTTGTAAGCCTTTAATTGGGTAGACCTTTTATAGGGTAGATCATGTTTTATGATCAAACATTGTAACCTTCATTGGATACACTTTATTACTATAGTAGTGAAGATTTGTGGGTGTCTTCCTCACCCTATTTTTACCTTCCCCTTGGAGGGTTTTTAACCAAATATCTTATGTCATACATGTGTTGAATATTTTACTTTCATGCTATGGATATATATGCTTAATTTGGTATTTTAGTTTATATGCATCAATTGTGAGATGGATGTGTGGTGAATGACTTTGAGGTTGAAATTTTTAAGTACTAATTCACCCCCCCTTAGAGTTTACTTCCCTATTATATTTCTAACAATTGGTATTAGAGCTTAGTTCTCTAGAAAGTAAAGCTTTGTAGCTTTGAGGAAAAATCTTGAAGATGGAAGTCTATAAGTTGCAAAAGATTGTTGAGAACTAGATAATTGAAATACAACTTGCCCTACATCAACTGAATGAAGAAATAGATCAGTTAGAGAAATCATTGAAAAGAAGGAAGGAAACTGGTATTTCAGAGAATGACACACAATACTAATAAATTGACACTCTGAATTATTTGTAGACAGAAAGACCAATGAATTTGATGCAAAAGTTATAGATCTGATGACAAAGAATGGAATGCTAACTAAAAAGGTCAAAAATCTTAAGAGAGAATAAGAAGTCCAATCAGTATTACTATGTGAGGTGATCGAGTAGAAAAAGAAAGATAAAGAGGACAAAGTCATGATTAAAGATAACAAAAGGATTTTGACCAAAAAATTGGAAGAGAAAATATTAGAGATAAGTAGGATTTCTAACATGAAATTGGAAACTTTGAGTCAAATGATGATTGCAAATCATGAACTGAATGCCAAGGATATTGAGATCACAACACTGAAGTTTCAGAATGAACAATGGAGAAATGATTTGAAAAGAGAAAATTAGTTTGCTAAAAATTTCAACAGACCTATTGAAGCCATCAAGTACTTTAAGAAATTGATAAGATCCCCTAGATCCAACAGTGAAACTTTTGGATTGGATTACGATAGTACTAAAGAAGGAGAATCATCCAAAAGCGGTGAAGAAAGAAGTAAGAAAGGTAAGAACTCCAAACCTACTTATCATAGTTGTGGTAAGATAGGTCATACTACTAACATTTGCATGAGCAAGACTACAAATCAGAATCCTGAGCTGAAGCTCATTGGTCATTATCACAAATGCAACAAACAAGGATAACAGGCACATGAATGTAGAACCAAGACCATAAGCACACAAAGATTTGAAGGATACTACTATAACTATCAGAAGTATGGACATAGAGAATATGAGTGCAAATCCAAGCCTAAATGGTCATCAAACAAGCATACAAAGGCAAAGCACAATGAAAAATCTTATAATTGGGATTATAATACTAGGTATAGTTGTCACTATTGTCAAGAGTATGGACATGTTTCTAAAAATTCAATAAGAACACATTTTAGAAGTGACTACAAAAGATGGTTGAGTCAAACCATATGTTTTAGCTGTTTGAATACTGGTCACATAAGCAAAAATTGTCCAAAAAGGTCAAAGGAACCAAGCAGTGAGTTCAATAAAGGCAAAGGAAAGGCAGATGTTGAGAATGTTAGAGATGAGATAAGCAAGACATGGAAGAGAAAGGAAGATTGCAACACATCAAGTTCAGATGGGATCACTTCACCCAATGGGTTAGGTGATCACACCACCTTCAATTAAGTAATCAAGAGGTATGTGTGGGACTAATATTTAAAAGATAGACTATACATCAGTTCTAAGGATATAGTTATGAAAATATTATATTTGCATGAAGAAAGATGCAAAGTGTTGTTAAGAATCTAGAAGAAATATTTAAGTTTTGCTAGTTTTCATGTTACTACAAGCATGAAAAATTTCACTATGGTTGCCAAGTAACTTGAGGGGCTGTAATCATCAGTATTGAATGGGCTTTGGTTGAAGGTAGATATATGAGTATCTAATTCAATTGGGTCATTGGTGTTATGCTTAGAAGTTAGAGAATTGTTGGTTTCAACTGGGATATCCTCATATGCCTTTTCATTGTTCAAAACATCCATAGTCTTACATGTAGGTACCGTGGTACTAGGAGGACCTATTTCATAATGGTTTAAATCCAAGCCCCAAACTAGGAGGTCATCCTTTTGTAGTGATAGGTTCAATGATTTCTTGTTTTTGATATCCAAGACTACTATAGCCAGCATAGCCTTGTTTCTACATGATAGTAAACCCAAGTCTATACTTGCTAGGAGATATCAAAGTGGGTTCTCATTCTGCTTTTGCTTTCTCAATACATACAGATGTATTCTCATTGATAGAAGCGATACTTTGTGTACTGATCTTTGAGTGTTGGTCTTGCAATAGTTGTGATGTACCATAAGATAGGGGAGAAAGTGGCAACTCCCTTATGTGGGATACATGAGACATAAAGTATTCTCCACACCCATTGTCTTCAATATTCATCTTTTCCTTAGCCTTACCAAGGAGTATATCAGCATCCAAATACTTAGAGGAATTTGTGGGTTGTGCTTGATTGTTTGCTGGGACTTGGTATGTAGTAGCATCTCTCAGATTAGCACAAAACTGGAAAGGATATGGATCACTAGGGATGGTAACCTCCATGTTATTATAGGAAAACTTCAAACATTGATGATATGTAGAGGGTATTGCTTTCATAGTATGAAGCCAAGGGCATCCTAGTATCATGTTGCAATTCATTTCTATATCTAGGACATGGAATAATGTGTCTTTAGTAGTTGGGCCAACTCTGATAGGTAATGTGATGATGCCCTAGGAGAAGCATTCACCATCATCATAAGATTTTATTGTGATTCTTCAAGAGGGATCCACATCATCTTTAGAATAACCCAAACCTTTGATAACCTTAAGAGTGCATATGTTCAATCCTGCTCCTCCATCTATTAAGACACATCTAACTTTGGCATTATGGATGAAGACTTCGAGATGAAGGGGATCATTGTGATTAGGTTTGTCCTTAAAAATATCCTGAGGGGAAAAGGTGATATGTTGTGAGGTAGATAGGTTTCCAACCATGGATAGGAAATGGGAAACATCCATGTTATCTGGGACTATTGAATCTTTAAGGGCTTGCTCCAAGATCTTCTAGTGTTGGGGAGATGCATGCAGTAAGTCCAAGATGGATATTTGTGCAGAGATCTTGTCGAGCTATTCAACAAGGCTATAATCAGATGAAGTAGGAGTAGTAGGTCTACTAGGGGGTGTAGGTCTAGTAGAAGCAGTAGGTCTAGAAGGAGCTCCAGGTAGAGTGATCTTGGTATGGCATGTAGTGACAATGCAATGAGAGTCTTCATCCTTTAAGGTGAATGTGGATATGCAGGAATCAAACTCATTGAAATAGTTGATAGTGTAGTCATATCCCATGCACGTGTAATTCACATTAGGTTGTGAGTTTGAGTTTGAACTGGAGGGCTTCTCTTTGTTGTGATTACCTAAAGGATCTTTGAATATAGTGTGGTTAGAGTTGGATGCTAATAGTGATGGATCAACCATGATTACACTATCATCAATAAGGTCTTCTATTGCATGTTTCAATTGGAAGCATGATGATGTTTTATGTCCTTTGGTGCGATGGTAATCACAATACTTTTTTTCATCCCACTAATTGGCTTTAGTCAATGGTTCATCTTTGATTGGGGGTAACTGTAGGAAGTTATTACTTAGTAACTATTGCAATGCAGTCTCAAGAGGTATCCCCAATGGTGTGAATTTTCTATCCTTGGTTCTAGGATGTCTTTGAGGTTTGTCTTGCGTGGAAGTCTCAATCTTCTATTGTTGAGGTGTTGTTTGATTAGAAGTTTGTGAATTTGTAGGGTTAGCACCTTTCAAAGTCAATTGAGGTTGTGCTGTGCTAATTGTGCAAGCATCCACAATGCCATCATTAGTCACATTCTTTTTTTTGGAGAAAAATTTTGGTTTGTAATTAGATGAGTTGGTGCTTGTGTTTTCTTTATTTATCTTGAGGATTCCCTTATGGATAAGAGCATCTTTAATACTAGCCCCCTTTTTCATTAGTTTAGAAATGGTGCTTGAACTCTTGATTTTGAGTTCATACATCAAGTCTGGGACTAAGTTTTCAATGCACAAGTTAACTTGTTGTTCTTCTGGAATGTCTAGTGAACATTGACTAACTAAACTTCTCCAACAAAGTAAGAATGTGATGAATGGCTCTCCTACCTTTTGTTTAGTTGAGCACAAATCAGAAAGTGTCACTTCATTCATAATGTTAAAGGAAAAGTGGGAGATGAACTTGTTTGCTAGTTCTGACCAAGATTTGATATTACTAGGAAGTTTGGAGTACTATTCAAGTGTGGGCCCACCTAGAGAACGAGGGAATAATCTCATGAGGTAAGTGGGATCATCACTAAGTTTGGTACATGAAGCATAAAATTCTCTAATATGATCAACAGGGTTGCCTTTTCCTCGGTATTTTTCAAACCTTGGAGCCTCAAAGTGTTTTGGGAATGGAGGCATATATAGACTTTTATCAAATGGATTAGGATGTAGGTCCCTTTCTGTATAGAGAGCCTATTTCTTTTGGACTCCTAATGCCTCGACTTGTTTGGAAAGTTGTTTGAATTGTTGTAATAGTTCTTCATTAGGGTTTTGCATGATAGTCTTCCTTTCAAGTCCTTTGTGCCTATGAGTAGACCGTTTGATGTGGTGAGAGCTATGTCTACTCGTTTCTGACATTTTTGTGTCTAATGAGTCTGGTGATGTGTCACTAGGTGGAGGAGGTATGTTGGCACCTTGAAGATAGAAGGGACCTTTTTTTTGGGGTTCTTGTTGTGGTATTTGATATGGCACTTTTTGCGAGATTGACTACGATTATTGTACCATGTATTGTTGTTGTGCCATGTGTTGTTGTTGTGTCATGTGTGGAAATTGTTGTTGCAATATCTCTATCAGTTGTATGTGAGACCATCTATGTGATTGTTGTTGTAGAGGTATCTATTGAGGTTGTTGTGACACATGTTGTTGTTGTAATAAATGTTGTTGGTATGCAATTTGTTGCTCAAGGTGTCTTTGATATTCCATTTGTTGTTTGAGTTCTTCTTGTTATTTAGCAAATATGGTTTACTTTTGTTGAAATTTCTATTGAAATTATCATTGATAAATTATGTGTAAGTCAAGTGGGTTCACATGGGACTGCGTATTAGGAATGTTGGATGTTTGCCCCACTTGAGGTTGTTGTTGTTGTGGTTTACGTTGTTGTTGATATGTGGGATGTGCATTAAGTGGATGTAGACTTGGTTGAGGGTTGGAAGTGTTAAGTCCTTGTACCACCATAGGTTGATGTTGTTGGGGTAGTTGGTTATGTCCTTGAGAAGTGATTGTCATGTTGGTATTGTTGTTTTGGCTCCTTTGTGTTTTGGAGGGTTCTCCGTGGGACATCATATTGACTGGACAATGAGGTGCATTTCTTTTGGGAATAGGTGTAATGTCAATAAGACTTTTCCTTTGTGCATCAATAGGGATTGCTGTGTTTGATGTTTCACATAGTGTACTTGTGCGAGGCTCCATAATATTTGATGTCATAACACTTGGTAGAGTTAGGAGCAAAGGTGCACTTTTTTGATTTGTCTCCAAAGGAGGTATGTCTAGCATCCCTAGAGCACAAGTCCCTTTAGGTGCATCTTGTTGTTGCATCATGTGACTAAAATCAAGTCTTAATGTTCTCTTGGGATATTTAGGGAGAGTCTTGTTTACCTTCATTGTTTGTGGTTTATCAAACAAGGGATTAATGTTGATGTGCTCAAATGTACTTTGAAGGATTTTGATTGTTGGTTCTTGATGGACCTTATAGGTGCCATTATTGCATTTGAAAACTCCAAAGGTTTCTTTCCATTACCTAAGTCCAAATTGATCATGGGTTGTATGTTTTCAATTGTTGAGTTGGTTTGATTTTTGGACTTAGGACCTTCCATGTTTGGGTTGAGTTTTAACAATTTCTTGGGCTGCCAAAAGTTTGAAGTTTTTGTAGAAATTTTTATCTTGACATGCCCTAGCCATTTCTTCATCAGTGATGCCATAATCAATGTCAGAGTCATCATTGAGGTGTACAATACCTTATTGTATGTTTGATGTGTTAGGGTGGAAGGTACTTGTGTTAGGTTGGTTGAATTCAAAGGAATGTGATTGTTCCTGTTTAGGTGTGGTTGGTACACTGCCACCTCTAGGTGGTATCAACATGAATATAGGTTCAAAGTTAGGACTCCACTGAACCATCCCATGTGTGGGGGAAGTTTTTGGAGGAAATATCATGGTAGGTGCATTGTTTAAGGTTTGTTGCATCATAGCTTGATTATGGTGCTCCTATTGATACATGTAAGGGGTCTGCAAGTAAAGGTTGTGATGCCTTGATTTGTTCTTCGTCAATGGTTTGTTGGGTTTTATTGCTCTTCTTCTATCTTGGATGAGGTTTTGGTTGTGCTTGTGCCTCAGAAAAAAAAGGTTGATAAAGTTCCTCAGGTCTCTGGGCTGTTTGTGTCCTAGTAAGTGCTAGCATGATACCTAAGAATGCAAATGAAATGCAAATTTTGAGTGTTTTGAGTGATTTAGAGTGTTTCCTAAGGTCTTGGGATGCAATGCAAGGTGTGGAAGTGTAGATTAGGGTTCTATAACCTAGAATGAAACACCCAATTACCAAGTGCATCCTAAAAACACCAATTGCACACTTGAAGTGTGAAGTTGGTAAAACAGGGTTGCGATTGGTAAAATAGGGTTGCAGTTGGTAAAAGAGGTCAAAACTTGATAACTAAGATGTGGGTATGCAAGATATGAGTGTTTTTAGGATTTTTAAGTGTTTAGGGATGTTATGAAACATGAGGAAATAATAAATGACCTAGGGTTTTGACATGCAAAGTGAAAATATGCTAGGGATATTATGCAAATGCGAAGGCAAGGTGCCATTTTGAAGTTTGACTAGAGGGGATGGAAATGACACTAAGGTATGCAAAATGACAATTAGGGTTATATTTTGGACTTGGTAAGGATGCCAAACGTTGATGGATACAAGGTAGACTATGAAAGGGGTGTTTTTCAAGGGTTGATAATGATGTTTGGGATATGCAAAATGAGGGTAAATGATCAAGAAGTCAATTTGGTTGATGGACAATTTGATAGGGTTTGATAGTGAAAATGATGCTAAGGTTTGAACCATGCAAGATGAAGGGGATTTACCACTAGGGTAAGACAAAATGACATTTAGGAATATTATTATGCTGATGATAGAGTTATATGCAAGGTTTTGAACTTGGGTGAAATCTTTACAAGGTATTAACCTAAGAGTTTAACGTTATGACAATAGACTTTGGATCTTGACCAAAAAAAGACAAAAAGTGATAAGATCAAAATGACAAAGCCAAATCTACCTTTACATAGGTAGTTTTTGACCAAAGAAAATGATAAGAGAAAATGATAAAATGACCATGGTCAAAATCCATCATCCGTTGACACAATGTAATACTCTAGAGTTCATACTTTTGTTTAGATTTTTGACTAATTACCAAGGTTTTAGGGGTTCAAAATGATGTTTCAAGGACTTGAAATGGTGGTTATTCTGAGAGGATATGAAATATGGATAATTCCTATGATGAAAAATGGGATTTTGGGTGCAAGATGTAGTTTTGGGTCAAGTGCAGAATGGGGAGGTACAGAGGCCCCTAGATGTAGTTTTGGGATCCTAAAGTGCAGTTTGGGGGCCCAAAATGGTCATGCAGGTGCCCAAGTGCACCCTAAAAATGAAAAGTGTGCTCAAAAAATACCAAATGCATAATTGACACACTTGGAGCTAGTTTGGGCACAATTGATAGTTTTTGGGTGCAGTTGGTAAGTCAGGATGAAGGTTTCCTAATTCTGAGTGATATGGTTGCCAAACTGGTATGATAGGAAGCTAAGATGTTGGGGTTGCTATTATGATGGGTTGGGAGATGTAGAATAGAGGTTATGACCTAAGGAATGATGTCCTAAGTGAAGGAAATGAAGACTAGGTGATGCAGAATGCAGATCCAGGCAAGCTAATGCAAGGGGAGCTAACCAGGTACCTAAAGACATAGTTGAAGCCTGAAAATGTTATCTTGAATCCAAAATTGGGTTTGAGGACTACCAAGTGCACCCAAATAGTGCAGACTATGTCAATGATGCAATTGGTAGTTTCAAGACGCAGTTTGTAAACTGGGCTGAAACTAAGGCAATTTTGGGAGCTATATTTTTCAGATTGATGTTATAGAGAGGTAAGCAATAGGGGAAAATGTTAAGACCAATATGAAGGTTCAAAATGATACTTATGACACCTAGAATGATTGTTTAAATGGTCAATATGAAGGTTGGGTATGCAAAGATGTAAAATGGAGATGCAAATTGCTGATTTTGAGATGGGAATGTAAAACTAAGGGAGGTAAACTAAACCCAAATGGATGCAATATGAAAGGTAATGGATACTAAATGAGGACTAAAAGGTGAAATATGAAGTCCATATGATGCAAGAATGAGGCCTAGACTAGGGTGAATGCAAGTGGAGTTTATGCAAGAATAAAATCTACATTTTGCCAAGCACATTTAGGATCACAAATTGCCATGTTTTCTAAGGTTTGAATGTGTTGAACCAAAGTTTGCAAACTTTGGACAAAGGTTGAAATGTTTTGTCAATGTGCAATGTTTTGAAAGTGTTTTCAAGTTTCCAAGGTGTAAATTTGAATGTTGGCTTTTATCTTGATTATGTTATGCACACACGCAAGACACATTAAGACAAGAGTAGCTGTTGTTAAAAGTGAACAAACACACCACAACCCAGGCTTTTAGGACTGTATCCACTGAATTCCTACTTGAAATAAAGTTTAGCCATGCTTATCCAAAGTAGGAAACCTAGGATCTTGGGACCATAGGCTCCCCATTACAACACACTCACTTCTCGAGGCTACCAAGATCTGCTTCCCAAGGGGCATGACTTCCCAAGGGACTGTTGCCTCTACTAAGGACCGCGAGAATGTAGGATGTCTTCATGGGCATGGGTGATCCATTGAGCCATTGGATAGAAAGTATTTTGGCCACTAAAACATGGTTTTTAGTAAGGGCATTCTGTTCAGCAAGTGAATGATAAACTTTCACAGAAGGTCTCCCAGCCCCAAGAATCGGGGTTTGACGCACCACAAGGGTAATGGAGGAAAGCTATCACACAATAATACCACTGACATGACTTTCATCGTAATCAAATTTTATATAGTGGCTGGAATGTTGACCTAGCTTTTGGCCCGTTAACGCTCCGAGGTTGTCCCCTGGCATACCCAATATCAAGTATCTTGGTCCAAGGAAGGCCTCCTATAGAAGTTACACAAATTTCTCTTACACCCAAGATCCACGAATGGTGAGGGGAGAGGATACATAAAATGTAACCCCTAGGGATTTAAACACTGTAGAAATGCCAGGAAAAAAATAAAAAGTTCATTTTAAGCACCAAATAAACTGTTATCTAAGCTAGAAAATCCACACACATGGTTTTGACAAACACACAATGGTCTTCAACAACATCCTGCAAAGCAAGCATTAGTAGTTTTTTATGATCATGTCTTCATCCCACAATTTCCACATGCTAAAAGTAGACCATTAGTAACACAAAATAATCTAATCTATGTTCTATAAGAAAATGGAAACCTTAGATGCAGATTCCATGTTATGTGTGTGTTTCCTATGAACTAGGTGTGCTCTGACAGAGCAGGTTGCACCCCAGAAGCCCAAAAAGGCTCAGAACACCCCCAAGTGCACCCAAATAGTGAAAAATATGTCAATGATGTAGTTTGGGCCTAGTTGGGTGCAGTTGGTAGTTTTAAGACACAGTTGGGAGGTCAGGTGCAAACTGTGGGGAAATGGTGTCTGAATAAAACCTAAAAATTGCAAATTTTCAAAGCTACACTCCCAAGTGTACCCAAATAGTGTAGATTGTTTCAATGATGTAGTTGGTAAATTTTGGATGCATTTGGTAAGTTATAAATAGAAGAAAGAGGTTTTGGTGGCTTCTAGACTCCTAAAACTGCTCCTTGGGGTCCCGAGTGCGCCCTGACAGAGTAGAGTGCACCCTAGGACAACAAGCTAACATAATGCATGAAAAAAGACCATACAAGAATGTTACTAGACCCCCTAATTAATCTAGTTGTGAAAAGGAAGAGTAGATAGTCATTATACCCTTCCAAGTGAGCTCATTCCTTGTACCTACAAGCACAAAACAAGAAAACCTAAGTTAGATATGCATGTTCACGTTGGGTTCACCAAATTGTAGTACCTAGAAAATGGCTTAAATGCATAACATACTATGAGAAATCACAAACTCAATCAACATACATTATTACCCACTAGTCTACCATGAAAGCCAAACTAATCAAAAGAAGAAAACACAAGGTTAGAAACCCCCTCTTTCATTTGTAGCTCCCATGTCCTTCTTTCTTCTCCAAATGATGTAGCTCCAACTTGCCTATAGTGCACACAATATTGAAGAAAAGTATATGATAGGGATAATTCCATGAGAATACTAGAAGTGTGATTTTAATGTAAGAGAAAGAATTCAAAATGCAAAGAAGCTAGGAACTCAAAGAATCAAGAAATTAGGACCTAAGGACTCAAGAGTTAGGATCTAAGGACCGGAAATGAGAGAAAGAGTGCTCATTTTATAGTGGGCATGGAGGATGAGAGCATTTGATTTTTCACCCTTAGATATGTGATGTGGCAAGAGATTCCTTTGAGAATCCATTACGCATATGACAAAAGATTCCAAATGTAGGATTCTATGACACATGGAAGTCAAACTTGACTAAATGTGGAAGAGAATCTATGGCGCATCATAAGACATCTCAACCCACTTAAAGCTAAGAATCTATGACAAATAAGCCAAATATGGACATGTATAAGGGAATAAGAATATTTGATTATGAAAAATCTTAGCCAAGTGTCGAAGGAGAATCCACAAGGTGTCATATCCAAGTGTTACTATGATGCAATATTTTATGGAATATTTGAATTAAAAAACCCTCTTATTCCACAAAATAAGAATTAGTAGAAAATGGAATTAATGGATGAAAATGTGACTTTGGAAATTAAGAATTTCCATGGTTTGTGGATAATGAATCAATTAATTAATAAAATTAATTAATTGAGGACGATAATTAGGAATAATAATTAGTAAGAAATATAGGATCAAATTATGGGTTATTTAATCCTATAGAGAAAATTAGTAAATGATTGGCCAAAATTGATTAAATAAGTGCGATAGTATCCTTTGTTGAAGATGTGATAATGATATAGATTGAATATGATGATATAAAGATAGACCAAAGCCATGGTCAAATTGATTGATTGATCAAAATTGATAACATGCCAAGGACACATGACATGAATTGGTTGATATGTAACATTTAACCAACATTGTAAATGCTACAGGATTGAAATTGATTGAAACCGTTTGATCATAATAACATTGACAGACACTGTCAATATTATTAAAATGGTTGATGATGCCATGATTCGACATTGAAAGCCTCAAAAATGTCAAAGATTGAATGACATGAATGATAGTTTGACCTAGCATTGAAAGCCAGGATAGTACTAAGGTCAGATTGATAAGATTGATAGGTTGATAGGTTTCCAAGGTACTGAAAGCCACAACAATACCTAGGATTAGATAAATGATGATTGATTTGGGATGTTTGATATGTTCTAGGTTGATTAGGACTGATTCCAAGTTGATTTGGGGTGATTTTGAGTTGATATGAAATGGTTTTGAGTTGATTTGATATGATTTTGAAATGACATGAAATTGATGTGAAAGAGGATACAAATGATAAAGTATGATCAATTTGGCCAAAAGATCAAAGTTAGTAGAATGTGAAAATGGGATGAATTAGTCTGAAGAATTGATGAAACTATAGATGTGGACCATTTTTGAGAGTCTACAAGTGTAAATAGAGCTCATAGTGATTTCTGAGCAAAAAGGAAACTTCATGGAAGCCTAGTTAGTCAAAGTCTATATTGAAGCTGAGCTTACAACTGTGTAAGCAATAAGCATTAAATGTGAGGTTTTAAGGTCTATATTATTGATTTACACTCATACGAGATCTTAAAATTTGAAGTGGAGCATGAAGAATGAAAGGAAATTTGGAGAGATCATTCCAAGAATTTGCAAGTAAGATTCAATAGTCTCTCGACACCATCACAATAGATTTTCAAAGGCATTTATCATGTACTAAGCTATGCAATTTGAATTTTTGCAAACCCTGGTTTACATTATGGCATCTAGTTCTTCAGCTCCTAAGATTAAAGAGGGTAAAGAAGTTTTGAATGTTCAATTGATAAGAAATGAGATCAAAGAACCAAACTTTAGAGTCATTCCTAATATTTCTTACAAGAAAGGTGCATTTGGTGTGTTATCAATGATAACACCTTGATTTTTGATGATTCAATTTGTAAGATGTTGCTAAACATGCAAGGTGGGTAGCATAGGAGACATGGAGATTAGGGAAACATATGGGGAATTGTGTGAAAATAAAACACTGAAAGATGAATTCAAAATTATAGAAAGAAAAGGGTTGACCCATGCCCTAGATTTCCCTAATATTTTCAAGACTGAATGGATAAAGATAGTTCTAAGTAGAATTCATGATAATTTTGTATGGTTGGATAATGGATTGGTGAAAATCACAAAGAAAATTGTACAAAGGGTAACATGGTATCCAACACTTGATCGACCTACAACCATGAGGAGTGAATCTAAAGAGGTCATTGAAAAGAATACAAAAGTAGTGTGGAACAAACAAGGCATGACAATTGATATATCTCAGATCCCCTAATTGCATTTGTAGTGAGGATAATAGTAGATTAATTCTACCAATCAAGTAGGCTCAATAGTGTACATGTATTATTGTTGACATGGGCTACAAGATAGTCAAGAAGGATCATACCTATGACCTTGTCGAGTTGCAGATGCAACAGTTGTCAAAAAATTTGGGAGCAATAAGGAAGACCAAAAGTGCACAATGTAAATTTGGTTCAATTCTTGTATGTATAGAATAAATTCCCTACATTTGGTAAAGTTTCATGAAAAAAAAAAGATCTATTGTAGTGTAGATAGGTGAATTTATTGAGCAACTTGGAAATAATTTTAAGTCTGTTATGTCTAGCTAATTTGAAGATTTCAAGCAATCAATGAAGAAAAGATCAAGGATACCAATTTTACTAATAGAGAAACATTTCAATGATGTTTTCTTTCTAGTTGACACTAATTTTACATATGTTCAAGCTTCTATTCCAAGGGTAAGGTGGTTAAGACCACTAGGCTATGAGATCAATGTTGATGAAGCCTCTATAGCAATAACAACATTACTTGCAGAAGATGTAGATGCTAAGGTTACTACCTTTGGGAACTATGACATGGCTAAATCTAAGATAACAATGGATATGAAGACTACCTCATTCATAAGAAATAAAAACAAGATTGTAAAGAAACTTAAAGAAAAATTTGGCGAAGGAGCAGATGATGATGAAGAAGAAGAAGATGATGGTAATGAAGAAGAAGATATACTTGCTCAAGCACCACTGGCCTTAACTCAAGGTCAAGGCAAAGATCAAGTAGAAGAAGTAGAAATTGAAGAAGGTGCCAAGGGAGAAGAATCCAATGAAGCACTTGAGAAAAAGAAGAGGAAAGCTAAAATCCCAGTAGTTAGCAAACCAAGGAAGGTTGCAAAACTTAAGCCTACTATTCACAGTACTAGAGCAAGCACAAGGGCTACTACGAAAAAGGATAAATAAGCAGATAAGCCAAAAGAGAAGAGGGCTAGATCAACTAGAAAAGAAGAGGAGCCTAAGAAGAGACCAAAGAGAAAGTACATAGCTCCAGTTGAATTTGATGAAGAGAGGACAAAATATGATGACAACAACTAATTCAAAATGGTAAGTCATTGACTTTCCTCAGATTTAGACAATATTTGTTAGAACATAAAGAATAATGCTGATTTATTTGGTCTCACACGAAAGTTGAGATGAACCAAGTAGAGGAGTCAATATATGCCATGATGGAAACATTCAAACAAACTCTAATTGAGATTGCCAACTAACTACCCAAAGATCTATATGAAAGAGTTGAGCAAAAGTGGTAATATAGTCTAAGCATAGAAAGACAAATCAGAGAGACTACACTTGCACAAGTGATGCTAGAATTGGATAGGGAAAAATTTCTAAATAAATAAATAAGAACATTGGAAAATTTGCACCAAAATATAGGACATTCAACATATTACAAAACAAGGTTGAGGATGTTGTATAGAAGACCACTCTGATTTGGAAATCATTATATGGTTTGATAGCACCCAAGGCAATAATGCAGACATCTATTAAGGTAGGTGAGGAAAAAGATGAACAATAGGTAACTGAGGTGATTACAGTTGATACTAAACAGTTGCACACGAGGAAGGCACTAAAACACATGAAGATACATCAACACCGGCTGAGGTTGAGTAGCAAACATAATAGAGTGTACAAGATACACTAGTGCCAAGTGCCAATCCTCAACATGAGGTGAATAAACATCATGATACTATAAAGAATAATAATTTTTCTGATACTGTCACTCAAAACATTAATCCCCTTATAGAGGAAGACTTGAAGAAGATATTGGTTGAATTCACTACCTAGGCTAAGCTTTGTGAAAATCCTTTACTAGTGAGTGTTAATGATATTGAGAAGGTAGAAAAGGTAATTGTAGGGGAGGAATTATAGAAACAAGAGACATCTATAGCCCCTCCTCAATTTTCATTAGTACAACCTACATTACCCATTATGGTATATCAAAGGAAGGAGACAACTTCTATCAGTGCATTGGTACGAGGTACTCTAGTCTCAGTCAATATAAAGGAAAATGAAACAAACAATAATGAGACAATTGGAGAGCATAAAGATGAAATAAAAGAGCATGAAGGAACTCAAGTTCAAATAGGTCAGGTAGATACTTCTACACCAACAACACAAGATCAAGGTATAACTAAAAATGTAGAGAAAGAAAAGGATAGGACTAAAAAGCTAGGTATGACTACAAAAACTGACGAGCATATTGTAATACAAACACTAGTGACTTCACCAACATCTACTATTCCTCCAAGTCAAGCTCTTCATAGGTCGAGTATAGAAGCTATACCCCTACAATCATCAAGGCCAAGTCCAAGAACATCTGGGGAAGTTGAAATTACATCATTTATTGATGTGAACTTTGATGAAGTGATTGAGTTTCCCAAGTTTGATTTTGCAACCATCACTATTGAATATATGAGCATACTCCAAGATGCTCTTGTAAAGAAGAAGAACCAAGAACTACTTAGATATGAGCATAGGCAGAAGCAAGGTTTGATAGATATCAAGGACATTTTTCTTGATGCATTTAGCCTACCAACACTAGAAGCAACAAAGCCTATCATAGAGAAGCTAACCAACATAGTGGAGAAGGTAAATGACAAAAACCTAGATTCAAATGTAAAACTACTTGAATGTTCAAGTTTGATGAAAATATATCAAGTGCTATTGCACTGTGACAGGTTGAGTTAGTAACCAAAATTGACAATGTAAAGAAGGTGCTAGAGAAGATTTTCTCTTTATACATCAAATTGTGCAATCGAACACTCTTCACACAAGAAATCAGGAGCCACATACTAAGTTGGAGAGTCATATATAGTCATTTGGTATAACTCTACCAAAATCTTCAACCCAAAGTGAGAAACATTTTAGGAACCTCCTGAACTCCCAGAGTTAGTTAGCAGTATTACATATAGATGAAGCAAATATTAATGCTAAATTGGTCAACATCCAATCTGTTCTAACTCCACATATGGAGATATTGCATAAGGAACTAGCCTTTTCTGAAACACTCATCAAGAAAGATCCACATCTTTCTACTCATGAAGGCTTAGTCCACCGTGCTGCCAAGCTAGCCATCCAAATCAAATCATTGGAGGTAGCTTGTGATAACTAGGATGCAACTTTAAAAATAATGCTTGAGGTCCACAATTTTTTTTTGGAAAAATACACTCTAAGTGTATAAACCTTTGACATAAGTGTCAAAATGGGGGAGAAATAAGAAATATGGGGGAGATAATATTTTTGAGGGAGTCAATGATAGAAACATAGTACAGAGATCAGTTAATGCAAATCCACTCAGTAGGAGGAATGATTTTGGTTAAGATATAGAATAGAGAAAGCAACTTAGGGGGAGATATTGAATTTTGAGGTATGAATGATGAGTCATAAGTTTTTGCAAAATTTTGAAGTTTTGAAGTTTTGTATGTAAATGGATATTATCTGAGTTATGCCTGAATAACTAGAGTTATTCATGCATGACTATGTATTTTGCCACTCATGTAAAAGGAGGAGATTGATAATCTTAGATTAGTTTTGACATATGAATGAAAATATACTTAATTCATTTACTTAGTTCATGTCAAACAAGTTATACATGCCGAGCATAAGTTGTCAAATAGTATATGCTGACCAACAGATATTTAGTATCAGTTGAGTAACTACTACGTGTTGAGTCACTCAAGTGTTGAGCAAATAGTATATGTCAAGCTATTCAGATGTTGAGTGATTAGTGGATGCCGAGTCATTTAGAGGTCAAGTTACAACATTGAAGATGTAGTTGATGCCGAGAATCAAGGACTTCAAGTGTTGAGTTACACAATTTTGACATAGTTGTTTGTAATGGCACAAAATTCTATGTAAACCATTTTTGGGCTGACTTAAGGATTGTTTTATGATATTTGATAATAAGGATGAATCTTAATTATGAATCCCTATGTGTTAAATTTTTAGGTGACTCTACAACACCCCCAAGATCAAATGAAGGACCAAGATAAATTCCACAAGAGATTTGCAAGATAATTGCATGAAGATGCAAGAATGCTATTATTGATAATGAACTTGATTGACATCCAATGGATTGATTTATGTACATGATAGGCCTTCTTGTATAGGAGAGGCAATAGGAGACAATGATAAGGAGAAGATAAGCTATCACCCATAGAAGGTGGAATCACATGTCCACCAAAGGTGGATCATCCTCCATTATGCAATGAAGTATGTGCGATGATGAGGATGATAATGTGATAAGTACACTAAAGGTGGATTGAGATAACAACTATGACCACCTAGAGTAGAATTCTCCTACACCATGTGTTTAATTAAGGTGCAATTATGAATCACTAACTACTATGCAATGTATTATCCCAAGTAAGCTTAAGTAAGTGTAATTCATGAATATTGAATTACACCAACACCCCCTTGTTGACATATTAGTCAATTTTTTTATTAGTGACACACACTTATTTAGATTTTGTATAGCTATCAAGTCTTTTGGACTAATCTCAGTGGTTATCAAGCAGATTTAGTTAGTGTGAAGTTTAGCAGTTTGAACCAAGCATTTTAGTGTATATCAAGTTTATCAGTGGTTACTAAGTTTTTAGTTCATATGATGTGAAGCCTATGTTTACCAAGCATTGCAATATCTACCAAGTTCACAGTTTAGGTGATGCAAAGCCAATGTTAACCAAGCTACTTCATGGTAACCAACTGATTCAATATTTGTTGAGTTGCACAATATCTACTGAGTCACCATTGTAGACTGAGTTCAAGACTACTAGAAAGTGATTAGTATGGACCAAGCTTCTACATCTACCAAGAGCATGATGATGCCAAGCAATGATAGTGGATGCCAAGTATCAGAACCTCACCGAGTCAGTATTTAGAACCTGAGTATCTTTATTGTGGGCTGACTTTGTAATATTTGTGTTAAGTTGTGTCATGGCCGACTTTGTAATTTTGTAAATTGGATTGGTATATATATGTGATGTATTGTATCATATCCAATGTATTAATGATGTAAGGAAGAACAAGAAAGTGTAAGAATGCGAAAGTGTAAGCATATGTATTGTGAATGCAATAGATAAAGAATTATAAAGGCCATATTAGAACAAGGAGGAGCAGTGACAAATCTATCACAGAAAGATGATTAGTACACTAAGGCATCTCTATCAACAAACTCAGTTGCAAAATTAGAGATCTACTACTTCATCCTAATAGGTGAACTAGTCAAAATCCTCTAACAAGGTAAACCTAACAGTCTTTTCTAAATCTCTTTACTGAGTGCATACTTCATTGTATTTTTTGTAAATACTCTCACAAGGTGGACCTAGTAGTCCTATTTGCTCCTAACGGGGCATATCATCATAAGTGATCAATGTAAGCCTTAACAAGCCAACTTTATGCTGCAACACTAAAGTTTGTGAGTATATTCCCACCGTAGTTTTGCTTTCTATTTGGAAGGTTTCTGGGTCACCAAATCATTGTGTTCAAGTGTTGTGGATGCTTTCATGTTTTTAATTTCTCATGCATGCAATTAGATCAGATGTGATGAATTAAATACTAATTGGTTTATTGGATTAAGAATTGAAATTGTTAAAATTTTAGAAGTTACTAATTCACCCTTCCACTCTCAGTAACTTAGCATAGTCTTGAGTATTTCCAACAATTGGTATCAGAGCATTGTGGTTCTTAGGAGAAAGTTTAACAAGCTTGAGCAAAGATCAAGGATATGGAGATATTTAGACTTGACAAAGCTATTGACAATGAAAAATTAGATCTGGAAATGGCCATTGCTCAACTCAAGAAAGCTAAGGAGCAACTTTCTTAATCCTTAAAAAGAAGAAAAGAACTTGAAAATCAAATGAATGATCATCTTTACATTGAAGAAAGAATTGAAGACTTTCACCCTTCAAGAAGTTTAGATGAAGTAAATGATGCAATCAAAGAACTCCTAGAGAAAAATGGTTCCCTGCAAGAAGAAGTAAGAAAGCTGAAAAGAGAGCAAAAAATTTAGTTAGTAAGGTTATGTGAAATCTTGGAACAAAGAAACAAGATAAAAGAAGAGATGGATGGAAGGAACAATGAGATCCAGAACCAATCCCTTCAGCATGTAGATCTTATTAATCAAATCTCCAATGCAAATGAGGAAATCATGAGCCTAAGACTTGAAAATGAAAGAATAAGGAATGATCTAAATTTTGAAAGACAAATCAATGAAAGAATAAAAATTGAGCTAAGATCTGAAGAACAAATCAGTGAAAGATTGAGAAATAACCTAAGCACTAAGAAGCAAATCAATGAAAGAATGATGAAATCTCAAGTAGACATGGATCAACTGAATGAGAAAAACCTCTATAGGCAAAAAGGAAAAGTAGGAATTGGATACAAAGAAGAAGGTTAATCCTCCAAACAAGGCACTCAAAAGAATCAAAGACCTACTTGCAATCAATGTGGTAAGATAGGTCATACATCAAACAAATGTTGGAGTAATGCAAAAGCAAAATTCAATGGAAAATGCTACAATGGAAATTGACATGGTCATAAGGCTAATGAATGCAAAGAGAAACCAAAATTTGAAGGCAATTGTCATAAATGTAAGAAACATGGACACAAGGCATTAGAATGCAAAACAAAGACATTGAATCCTATAGAACAAATTGTAAAAGCAATATTTGGTTGGGATTACAATACCTAGTGTAGATGTCATTATTGTGGAGAATTTGGACACATTGGTATGAATTGTGTTAAACATCATTTGAGGAAAAAAGATACCACTAAAAGATGTTTCATTTGTACAAAACTTGGTCATCTTGCCAAGAATTGTATGAATACTAGTAAAATTAAAGATGAGAAGAAGGAAAAGGTAGATAACATTCAAAATTAGATGAGACAACAATGGATTCCTAAGTCTATCGAGGATACTGGTCTGAGTAATGATGGTCAAGTCACTCAAGAATTGGGTGACTCTACCATTTCCAATTAAGTTCTCAAGGAACAACTGGAACCAGGCTATCAAGAAGATATCGGAATTAGTTCTAGTAGAATGATGACAAAGATCCAAATTCGTATGCAAGATATAAAGGGATCACTGAGAAAGATCTGTATCAGTTATTATTGAGTTACCTTCTCTACTAAGTAAGGTCAGCTAATAGACTCTATCGAGTAAGTTCAGGAGTAACAAAGGCACTTATGTTTACCAAGTCACAACCACTTCACCGAGTGATCAACACAGAATAGTGGATGATAGTTTGTCAAGCATTATGTCAAATCATCTACCACTATACTAAGCATTAATGGATTTTTTTTAACAAAAGGCATGGAAGCAAATTCATATCTCATCGTGAATTTTTGAGTGCTATTGCAAAGAGCTTTTTTCTGTGTGATCAAGTGACTTGAGCAAATTTATTGCAAAAGTTTTCAAAGTTCTCTCATGCTACCGAGTGAAAATGGCATCTAGCAGCAACAAGGTCAAGAAAGGTTCTAACATGTTGGTTCAAGGTGTTGAATGGAAGGAGCAAAATTTCAAGCTCATGCCTGCAGTTGCTAAAACCCTAGACCAAAGTGGAGCTCAATCCCAAATGCCTCCCAAGGTACTTCTTATTAATGGAATTCAAACTCATTTTAAATGTGTAATTCAAGAAATTGGTACTCTAGTGATAGATGATACCATAGGTTAATTGTGTGTTGATGGAACCCTGAAACCCAAGCATCAACATTTGGAAGCAAAAGGATTAACTCACATTCCCCATATGCTCTGAGAGTTTCAAATTAAATGGATTAGGTATATCCTTAGCCAAATGCATAACAAAAAAATGTTTTTAGAGTAGCCAATATTGATAAAAAAGAAAATGATTCATTGAATCACTGGCCTTCCCATCCTTGCCAAAGCCAAAACAACCAAAACCCTAGGTCGAGTAGAGTTGGAAAAGAAAATCTTAGCCAAGTGGGATGGCAGAGGTATGAAAATAAGCAGTGTCATAGATGCAAAGTTGAAGTTTGGTATTAATGTTATAGCTCATAAGATATATAGTTCAAGCCGTCTTAACAACATGTCATGTGAAGTTGTGGATTTGGCATATAAAGTGGTGAAGAACAACTTATCTTATGCCCTTTTTGAGTTATTATTGAGGCAATTCAACAAGAATATGAAAAGTATTAGAACTTCCAAGAATAACCCATGCAAATTTGGTTCTCTATTAAAATGTTTATTCTTTTATGCCCAGAAGTTCTTTCCTTCCAAAGGCACTGTAGTCTAGAGAAAAGATGTGCCTATACTATACCAAATAAATGAATATATTGCAGAGATGGGTGAGAACTATGGCAACATCATGGAAAATTACATTGATGTGTTCAAAGATAAAATAAACAATAGGTTCAAGATACCTAAGAAGTTAGTTGAGGACTACAAGGATGACGTGTGCTTAATGGTGGATTGTGACAAAGTATACATCTAGGCAGTTAAGCCTAGAGTTGTGTGGGTCAAGCCTCTTGGCTATGAGGAAAACATTGATGAGACCAAGGATATCATTGAAGCCCTTGTAAATGAACCTTTTGATCCCAAGGCCCCTTATTTTGGTACTTATGAAGAGGCTAAGGCAAGAATAGACCTAGAAATAAAGCTCCCATAGGCGGTTAACAAAGGGAAGAGGAGGATAGCCAAACTAAAATCTAGTGCACCTCTCATGTTAACTGAGGGTAAAGGTGAAAATGAGGAATAGGTAGAGGATGAAGAAGAATCAAAGAAAGAAGAACAACCTTTGAAGAAAAGGGGCAAGGTGATCATCACCAAGGCTGCAAAGGCATCCATTTTAGTCTTCACAAGGAGGTCTTGGAAGAAAGGAAGTGACATTGTACTCAACAGACCTCCACCCACCTTTCGAGAAAAAAATGAAGCAAATGGAAGGTGTTGGAATAACAAATTTCAAATCTTTGAAATATGAGACTAGGATAGAGGCAGAACAGAAACAAGTTGAAGAACTGGTGTTGAGAAAAATGGGTAAATGGAAGTACTCACCAGACCAGATTGCCTCTCAAATCTCTAATGAATTGCTAGAGAAAATAAAGCCAAGATGGGATTTTTCCATGAAAATAGTAATAGAGATTTATGGACAAACCTTGAGGCAGTTACTACCAAGCATATTAGATGTTGAGGTGAAAGAGTCTTTAAAGAAAAATGAAGATAAAATGACTCTAAGGTTTAATACTTGTTTAGTTTTGATTAAGGATATAGAGCATGTAGTTAAGAATGCTACAAACACTTGGAAGAACATTTTATCATCTTCATAAACCAAGTGAATATCCAATTGAAGTAAATGATGTTGATGAAGAAGAAGATAAGGAGAAAGATGAGGAAGAAAATGTTGAAGAAGTGACTCATTTTGATAATGAGGAAGATGAAGAGGATCAAGGTGAAGAAGCTATCAAGGAAGATAAGCAAGATGATGAGGAGACTAACCCAATCAAGATAGCTATTGCAATTATTCCCTCACTTCCTCACTCCCCTAGCAAACCTTTGACTACATCAAGTATGGAGACAACTTCAACAAGTTTGGTTGTGACTACTAGAGATACATCAAATGTCCAATCACTCTTTGCCCCAACTCAGCTCAGCATATCATTGATAAAAGTGACTTCCACTTCATCAACTGAGTTGTAGACTCCCTCTTCATCTGCCAAGTTAAGTTTTTCAGTCATCACCTCTCCAATTTTGACTTCTTTAGTTTTGAGTTCATCCATGGTAAGCTCTCAAGTTTTGTCTACTTTAGTTTTGGATTCTACAATTTTGATTTCATCAATTTTGGATTCTTCTAGCATCTCTGCAAGTATTCAACCAGTCAATGCTATATTAGTTTTTACTGCAAGACCGAGTATCCCCACTATTGTTTGCATTCTTGGTACTAAAGCAATAAGTACAAGGACAGTTGAACCTAAGGCTCAACTAAGTACAATTTTTTTGAAAGGAAAGGAGATAGAAGAAGATATATATTTGGATGAGGAAATAGAAATTCCCAAATGGGATATCTACAATCTTTCTACAGACCAAATACACACATTTGGTGAACTCCTCTAGAAAAAGGCCAAGCAGCAAAGATTGAGAGAGGAAAGAGATAGAGAGTACAAGATTATAGATGATGCCAAGAATATTTTGACCGAGGCTATTTGAATTGAGGTTGATTCTTCTCAACCTATTTTGTTCTAGCTTGGAGAGGCAGTCCAAAAGTTCAAAGAGGACACCGAAGGACAAGAAAAATTGGTTGAAAAGGCTGAAAATAAGTTCACTAATAAAGTGTTGGAGCACATTGCTTAGCAAATAGCTATTCATCAAGTTGATCTTTCAACAATTTTGGTCAATCTTGAGGCATCTTGCTCAAATGTGTCATCACTTTTTGCAAAACTATGTGATGTCATTGAGTATACTAAGTAAATTAAGGACAAATTGTCCAAATTGATACTGATCTTAAGGCAAGTGCTTAATAGATACAACTTGACCCTAGTTCAAGCTCTGCACATTTCAAGAAGATCAGATTTTTGACAAACATGCAAGTTGAGTTGTTAA
The DNA here is from genome assembly GCA_028749045.1 of Cupressus sempervirens. Lineage (NCBI taxonomy): Eukaryota > Viridiplantae > Streptophyta > Pinopsida > Cupressales > Cupressaceae > Cupressus > Cupressus sempervirens. The sequence continues at coordinate 673,778,574 of CM053784.1, read as the reverse complement.
GAGAAGAAGCAAGGATCCGTTCAACACACTTATTCAAATTCTGTTTAGCTACCACGTCTTTTGGACTAATCTTAGTGGTTACCAAGCAGATTTAGTTAGTGTGAAGTTCAAAAGTTCAAATAAAGTATTTTACTGTATATCAAGTTTATCAGTGGTTATCAAGTTCGCAGTTCATATGATGCAAAGCTTATGTTTACCGAGAATTGTAGTATCTACTGAGTTCATAGTTTAGGTTATGTGAAGCCAGTGTTAATCGAGCTACTTCATGGTAACTAAGTGATTCAATGTTTTCCAAGTTGCACAATATCTACTAAGTCACTAGTGTAGACTGAGTTCAAGACTAATTGAAAGTGATCAGTATGGACTGAGCTTCTACTTCTACCAAGAGTATGACGATGCAAAGCAGTGATAGTGAATATCGAGTGTAAAAACCTCACCGAGTCAGTCTTCAAAACTTGAGTATCATCATGTGGGCTGACTTTGTAATACTTATGTTAACTTGTGTCATGGATGAATTTGTAATTTTGTAAATTAGATTGGTATATATATGTGATGTATTCTATCATATCCAATGTATGCATGATGTAAGGAAGAGTAAGAAAGTGCAAGAATGTGAAAGTGTAAGCATATGTATTGTGAATGAAATAAATAAAGAATTATAAAGGCCATATCAGAACAAGAAGAAACAATGACAAATCTATCACAAAAAGGTGATCAGTACACTAAGGAATCTCTATCAAAAAACTCAGTTGCAAAATCAAAGATCTACTGCTTCATCCTAATAGGTGAACTAGTCAAAATCCTCTAACAAGATAGACCTAACAGTATTTTCTAAATCTCTTTACCAAGTGCATACTTCATTGTATGTTTGTAAATCCTCTCAAAAGGTGGACCTAGCAGTCCTATTTGCTCCTAACAAGGCAGATCATTAGAAGTGATCAATGTAAGCTTTAATAGGCTAACTTTATGCTACAGTACTAAAGTTTGTGGGTATCATTCTCACCCCAATTTTACTTATTATTTGGAAGGTTTTTGGGTCACCAAATATTTGTGTTCAAGTGTTGTGGATGCTTTCATGTTTTCAATTTCTACTCATGCATGCAATTAGATTAGATGTGATGAATTAAATACTAATTGGTTTATTGGATTAAGAATTGAAATTGTTAAAGTTTTAGAAGTTACTGACTCACCCCTCCCCTCTTAGTAGCTTAGCATAGTCTTGAATATTTCCAACACCCCCCCTTAAGTGCAACTTAGGGGAATGCACTTAAACTCACAATGCAAGATGGGTCCTGGTTACTAGGTTATTTTAGGTACCCATGTACAATATGCAATGCAATACATAAAATGTAATCTCTCATAAAGTGGAGAAAGAGAGAAAACCTCATGGGAAAAACCATCCTCCAAAAAGAGAGATGAAAACAAGATGCATGGATGGATGGAGTACTCAAGACCCCCCAAAAATTGCATACATCATGTATATACAAAGAATGATCTCCCATAGGAAGGAAATTAGGATACATGATATCCCCCCCATAATGAAGAAGCTCTAATGTATATGAAGAGTACCTACAAACAAGAGATAATCCAACACCTACAAGAAACATGTCTTCCCTTAGGAAGAGATAAATATATCCAATGATGAAGAAGCCACTCCATATAAAAATTGAGGAAGGAGAAAGAAGGTCTCCATGTATGCATCTTTGAAGATTGAATAAGTGTCTCCAAAGCTCAAAGATTCTGTCACACCATTAAACTAACCTATGAGATGTGAAAAAAAAAGAGAACATGAAGAGTTAGGAAATCCAATCTCCAAATAAGGTGAAGAAGTATCTTGAAGAGAAACCTCCTCAAATGTATTAACCAAATTTACATTCTGAGACTCATCTGAAAGAGCATCCAAAAATTCATCCCGTACTGGAAGATCTAAAGCATAAAGATCGTCCTGCTAAATAGTAGAACTCATTTATGAAGAGGTAGGAGGTGGAGGAGTAGGAAGTTCAACACTTGTCTCAAGAATAAAATGATTCAGTGTCTAATGTTCTCCTCACATGAACTATTCACCCTTGGTAAAGGGTTAGGTACATCATGAATATCATCATCATTATCAACAAAATATGCAAAAGAATACAAGCGTGATGTATGATCAAAAACTCCCATAGCTATGACATATCTAGTCTCCATGTCCCTAATATAGACATAACCAGGAGTAAACTCAACAATTTTACCTTGTCCCCCATGAGTAATTTGGTAAATAGAAAGGAGATTAGTGGTCAAGGATGGTAAACGAAGAACATCATTAAATGTACCCTCTCCCATAGGAATATAACCTTCCCACAAATCTTCATGTATGTATTATTACCCATCAATATAGGTGGAGAAGTACAAGTATCAATAGAAGAAAACCTATCCATAGAAGATGCCATGTGATGTGATGCACCTAAATCAAGAAGCCATTTACCTTGCTCAGGATGTGTGTAAAGAACGAGTGCTTGTCCTTTGCATTTGGATGATGATGTAGATGTAGAAGCTTCCCAATATTGAGAAGAAGGAGAAGACACTGATGAGGGAAACTGGATATTGTTCTTTTGAAGAATGTGAGTGAGCTCATCAATCTTCTTATGTAAACATTTATACTCATCATGTCTTAGCTTTTTGCAATAAGCATATTTATGTCTCTTTCTTCTAGATGTTTCCTCTCTTGAAGAGGACTTGGATTCAATATTATGTTCTAAAGGAGATTCATCACTTTTGTCATGCTTCTTAGGATCCATGTGTTGTTTGTTTCCCTTTCCTTTGGGATCCTTTGGAGAGGAGTCATTTGCAACCAATGCTTGATACTTGGAAGGCTTCGATTGATCCATGTGTGCCAACTTTTCTTGTTCCCTTGTGAGCTGAGCTACAAATTCATCAAGAGGAGGCATTTTGTATGTACTACCAAGAGCATCCATAGTAGCATAGAATGTGGAAATAAAGATTGAATATTCTATACCTAGCTTGGAAAGAATAGATAATATCAATTTCTCATCATCTTTAGTAATACCGCAACTACAAAGCTCGAATCTAATGGAACTGAACTTAGAGAAAAAGTCTTGAATATTATCAAAATCACACATACTTAGACCTATAAGCTCATTCTCCAATTTTAATTTTCTTATTCTATTAGGTTTACCAAAGATTCCTTCCATTGTAGTCGAAGCATCATGAGGATATGTGCAGGATGCAATATGATATAAAAAATCATGAGAGATAGTAGATCTAAGAGACCCAAGTGCTTTATCTCTTCTATCAAACAATTTCCTTCTTTCTGAAACACCTGTAGCTAGTTCTAGATCCTATTAAAGAATCATTCTAAACAATCTAATACTCATCAATAGATTAGAAATTGCTTGTTTCCATTCATGATAATTATATGGAGTGAGTAATGGAACTTTTGGAAAATCCATAATGAACCCAAAGAATGATTGAAATCAACTGATAACTCCTTCAAATTACTAATTCAATTAAGAAAATTGAAATCCAAGTATTCACTAAGTGCAAATATAGCCAAAAAAGACCTATTTCTAAAAGTGATATGTCCACTCCAAATCACTAAAATCTAATTACTGATCTGGAAAGTAGAGGAAAAATCATGCACTTTCAAAAAAAATTGCACCTAAAAATGTTATCGGATGTGACCAAACAAAGCCTTGAAAGTTGAAAAAAATTGGATTTGTGATTTTTAGAACAAATCAAAGACAAAGAACCAAAATCACTTACACCTCTGTGTAGATTTTGAAATTCTACCCCAAAACAAAAAATATTGCTTGGAAAAAGGAGTTCGTATGAGGGAGATATTATTGTTTGAAAATCATCTCTGAAATTATTATTTTTGAATCACCACTGCTGCACCTTCAAAAATCAAATGGTTGTAGATTTGGGCTTAGACATCCAATTTGGATGAAACAAAATCCAATTTTAAGGTTTTTGAACCTCTTCTATATGATGCCAATCTTTGATTTGCACCAGCAAGCCCAACTTTCACTTGTAATAGAAGGTCACAAAATACGACTTCAGAAATCTCCTCCAAATTGTGATGTCCAAATTGCCAATGCTACACCAATAATGAGTCAAGCTAAGATTTCACTTCTTGAGAAGAGGCCTTCACACCTTGAGAGCTCTGATACCATGTTAGAGTTTTGGGTGACTCTACAACACCCCCACGATCAAATGAAAGACCAAGATAACTGTAAGAATTTTCCTAAGGGAAAAATTCACCTAGGAACTAAGAACTTAAACACAAGCACATAGTAGACCAAAGAGAGAGAGAGTATGATCATAATAACAATGTATTCAATAACTTGTTCATCATAGTAAACTAGGAGTGCCTGAATATAAAGGCCTCAGGAGAGCTTCTAGAATGCATAGAAGTTAGCACCATGATGTGTCATACAACCAAGCACATGTCCAATAGATATGGGTTATCCTCCATTAAGCATGAAAGTAAGTGCGGTGATGAGAGGATAAGACTACAAGGGTGTGACATGCAAAATAGTGTTGTAGACAACATGTGCTAAAATAAAGTTGCGCACTCTTGTGTTGTCTACATGACAACTCAAAAGGTGTGCAAACTCCTAAGTGTCTCACAAATAAAAATAATAAAATAATGCAAAATAATAAATAATGCATTAACCTAACTAAACTTAAGTAAGTGTAAATAGTAAAGTACGTATTTACACCAACAATAAATTCCATAAGAGATTGACAAGATAATTGCATGAAGATGCAAGAATGCTATTATTGATAATGAATTTGATTTAAACTTTACATAATAAGTCTCATTATATAGGAGAGGTGATAAGAGATAATGATAAGGAGAAGATAAGCTATCATCCACACAAGGTGGAATCACATGTCCACCAAAGGTGGATCGTCCTCCATTATGCAATAGAGTATGTAGGATGATGAGGATGATAATGTGATAAGTACACTAAAGGTGTATTGAGATAACAACTATGACCACCTATAGTGGAATTCTCCTTGTGTTTAATTGAGTTGCAAACTCCTAAGTGTCTGAATCACAAACTACTATGCAATGCATTATCCTAAGTAAGTTTAAGTAAGTGTAATTAGTGAATATTTAATTACACCAAAACTATGCATCACATGCATCCAATTAGAAAAAGGGAAGGATTAAGCAAAAATATGGGTGAATCGCAATCATTAATTCATACCTAACCCTGAGTCACCTAGGTCTTCTTAAGGAGGACAAACCCTAAATTTTTTAACAAATGCTTAAGGAGAATTGAAGAGAGTTTGCATGCACAAATAGAATATTCATGGTGACTAAGGAGTTATAATTTGAGTTACATTGCAAAATTAGTTAGAGGATAATAGAGGAAAGGAATCAGAAGACAACAAAGATACATCTGATTAGAAAGGATCAAGTACACATCAATAAAGAGGTGATTTGACATCATGGAACATAGTGCTAACCATAGGATCATAACTGAGACATTTTAATAGGTGAATCAATTAAATCTCTTAACAAAGTAGTCCTAATAGGCTATTGTAAATCATTTAATAGGGTGCTTACTTCATTGTAAGTTAAAGTGCTCTTACTAGGTACACTTCTAACAAGGTGTTGAAATCCTTTATCAGGGTAAGATCTAACAATCTTGTAAACCTTTAATAGGGCAAACCTTTCATAGGGTAGATCATGTTTCATGACCAAACATTGTAACCTTCATTGGATACACTTTATTACTACAATAGTGAAGATTTGTGTGTGTCATCCCCACCCCAGTTTTACCTTCTCCTTGGAGGGTTTCTGGGTAACCAAATATCTTGTGTCATACATGTGATGAATATTTTACTTTCATGCTATGGATGTATATGCTTAATTTGGTATTTCAGTTTATATGCATGTGAGATGGATGTGTGGTGAATAATTTTGAGGTTGAAATTTTTTAGTACTGATTCACCCCCAACCCCTCCATTCCTCAAAGTTTACTTCCCTATTGTATTTCTAACAAGAGCTACTCCTTTATTTTCTTCAATTGTTCTATGGTTATCTGTAGATCTAACTTTTCATTTTCAATAGCTTTCTCAAGTCTATATACTTCCATTGCCTCTAATCTTTTCTTAAGCTGCTCAACTTATGATGTGAGAACCAAATGCTCTAGTACCAATTTTTGGCAATATATGGTGGGCTAGGTACTAAGAGGGGGTTTGAGTTAGGAACCAATAAAAATTTAACTTCAATTCACCAATTAATCTCTTTTAAGCTAATCTGATCTAATTGCATGCATGAAAGACTGAAAGCAATAAAACATTCATAGGAATTGACACAATGATTAGTAGCACATAAACCTTCAAAATAGAAATCAAAATTGGGGTGGGGATGATACCCACAAGCTTTAGTATTGTAGTTTAAAGTTGGTTGGTTAAGGTTTACAAATGATCTCTTCTGGTGATCTGCCCTATTAGGAGCAATAAGGATTGTTAGGTCCACCTTGTAAAAGGATTTATATAATACAATGAAGTATGGACTCAGTTAGGAGATTTAGCATAAGACTATTAAGTCCACCTTGTTAGAGGATTTTACTGATGACCTAATAGGATGAATCAGTGGCTGATCTCTACTCTACAATTCAATTTATTGATTGAGATTCCTTTGATGTGGAAATGATCACCTTGCTGTGATAGATGAGACTCTGCTTTTCCTTATATTGCTTATAGTCTTTACTCTTCAATTTGTATACATATATTTTTCATATACATACTCTTACAAATTTGTATGATAAGATGTCTTATATATATACCAATCCAAATTATTACCTTCTGGAGTTGGCTACAATATCGAATTCAACAATCTTCACTAAGTCAACTCAATGTTGTAACTCAGGTTTTGAAGACCACTCAGGTGATATTTTGACACTCAAAAACATTGTCAACTTGGAAAGCTCTAGCACTTAGTTGAAACTGGTGCTCAGTCCACATTGATCACTTGGAAGTAAGCACAAACTTGGTTAGTAGTGAAGACTTAGTGAACACTAGAGAACTTGGTTGATGCTAAAGGGCTTGGTTGACACTACAACTCAGTCAACACTACCTTCCTTCTACTTGGATAACATAGCTAACTTGGTAGACAATATTAGGGCAGTTAACACTACATACTGCTTGGTTTACACTGTGAAGCTTGACAGATTGTGTGAAGCTCAGCTTACACTACTTTCTACTTGTGAATTTTGGTAGACTATTTGAAGCTTGGTAATAATGTAACCAAACAAATGATTAAGTGTTTAGGCACTAATTGAAAAATGATTTGACTACTAGGTCAACATTAACAATGTGTTTTGTCAGCTTTAACAGGGTTGGCTCCTAATGGGGATCACTTTAGAAAAGTGAAAATTGGTGACATGTTGTTGGTGGGATTTTCCAAATTGGGTTTCCATATTAAACTCTAGTGTCAAACTTATGTGGATGTTATTATGATACTTTATTGATTAAAGTTTACATTCTATAAGTCTATTATTTTAGGATAGTGGACAACTAGCTGATGTTGCAAATAGTTTATAGTAGAGACCAAGCAATGGAATGATAAGATCTGAAGTTGTTTAAGTGTGTGTTTGTTCAATTGGTACATCTATACCTTAGATAATTGATTCACCCCCTCTCAGTTATTATGAATATTTTAAGACACCTATTTTTGTTCTTGAGAAACCTTGGAGTGACATTAGTATGGATTTTGTTCTTGGATTACCTAAGACAACAAGAAGGTATGATTTCATATTTGTTGTTGTGGATAGATTTTCTAAGATGGCACATTTCATACCATGTAAGAAGACATCAGATGTTGTACATGTCGCTAAGATTTTCTTCAAAGAGATTGTTAGATTACATGGATTACTGATAAGTATTATTTTTGACAGAGACAATAAGTTTGTTGGTTATACTGAGTTGAAGTTTAGTTCTACATTCCATCCATAGACATAGGTTGTGAATATAAGCTTGGGTAATTTGTTAATATTTTTAGTTGGAGATAAGCTGAGTAATTGGGATATGGTATTGGCACAAGCTGAGTTATAATAATTCTATGAATAGGAGTATAGGGAAAACAACCCTTTCGAGATTGTTACTAGAATGTAGCCTAGAGGAGTATTAGATTTGAGAGATGTTGGTGAGGAGGATAGAAGAGCTGGAGGTGAAGTATTTTTTGATTTTATGAAGTTTGTGCATGAGGAAGTGAGGTTGAAGATGGATTAAAGTAATCAAAATTATTTGGAGAATGTTGCCAAGTCTAGAAAACATCATGTTTTTGAAGTTGATGATGAGGTGATGGTTCATCTGAAGAAAGGTAATGAAGAAGTTTGGACGTTGTAGAGTTTTAAAGAAGTTTGACAATGGTAATGCTTATGAAGTTGAGTTGCCTCATAACATGGATATATCTCTTATATTCAATGTTTCTAATTTGTGAAAGTATCATGAGTCAAATGATGAAGTTGTTATACTAGATGATTATCCTTAGAAGAAGATTGAAGAGGTTGAACAAATATTGGATCAAAGAATTGGTAATTTAAGTAAAAGAGGAAAAAATTACTATAAATATTTGGTGAAGTGGAAGAATAGACTAGTTGAAGATGCTACAAGGATTTCTCAAATTGAGTTGGATTCAACTTAGGTTTTGACACTTGTATGATTTAGGAGAATCATTTCTTTCAACCTCGGTTGTCTGATTCAGAAGCACCCTAGGTTACCTTACTATCTTGCTCATATTTGTTCATTCTGATAGTTTAAGTTGAATTCTAGTGGATGCCAAGTTGAATTCATAGTTGAGTTCTTATATGTGTTGAGGTTTCCAGTGTTGGTCGAGCATTTTTGTATGTGCTGAGTTGTCTAGTCTTGGTTGAGTGTTCCTTCATGTGTTGAGTGAACCTAATGTTTGTTGGTGTTCAATTCCTTCTTTGATCGATTTTGTCTATGATTGGTTCCTATTTTGAGCCAACTTGTGTATTTAATTTGGATCATGAATTTAATATATGGATCTTGTCTTGGGATGTGTGCAGACCATTTTGAGGTTGGACTCCTATTATGTATTGGTCTATAATCTTTTGTAAACCATCCTAGAAATAATAAATAGGGGTTTCTACGTTTAAGTTAGGTATAACTTAGAGATTTTGGAGCAGATGATCATGAAGGACTGAGTTTAGAGATGGATTAATAGGGATCATGGATCTTAAAGTTGAATCTCTATATTGGTCGCAACCTAAAAGGCCTTACAACTGGGCATGTATGCTGATAATTTGATGAATCAATAAAATATCATTGTTCTCTATCTCCTTGGTGTTGTTCTCCATGTTTCTTGATTCCGTTATGTTTACTTAGTGAGGTGGTTGGATAGTTAGGTGTGCCTCTACCCTTGGTTGTTCCAACCCTCCTTGTGTTAGTTGTTGTTATTGCTTGTCGTGCTACATCTTATCTTTTGAGGATTTTCCTTTTTAATAACATCAAAGGCAATAGCAACAATTGATAAAACTTATTTTACAGACTTATCTTTATTATTTAGTTTTACAAAAAATCCTAATATTTTCATTACTTTTCATATTTTAGACATTTTAATCAGTAGGAACATTAATTGACATTGAAACCCAAATTTCTTATTATAAAAAAGTTGTCTAAATAATTTACTAGTAGGTGTTCTAATATGTCTCCATGAAACCAATCCATGAAGATTATCTTGCACTCAAAAATGTTCATGTACTTCACTATCTTCAAACATGTTTCTTCATTAGTTTTTGTTTCCATATCTGCATTCATATTGTTGTTTCAATTGGAGTTTGATTTTCAATGTAAATCATAATTTGAATGTCATTTTCATTTTTTGTTTGTATTTAATTGTGGTTTGAATTTTGACTGGAGTTCATTTTACATGATCATTTGTGACTCTATTATCATGAATTAAATCTAAATCATTTAAATTGTAATATGCTTGCACAAAATCACCAATTTCATTATAAGAATAAACTGGTTTTGTGTCTAGACACACTTGTATTGAATACTTGATTAGAATGTGCACCTGAATCTCCTTGTATTGGGTTATCTTGTTCAACCTATTCATCCATTACAATATCCTTAATGTTCTTCCCTTGTGAGACAATTGTCAAACTTGAAGCCCCAACATTGTTCAACTCTCTAATTCTCTCTCTTCTTTCCTGTTGATGTTGTACTTCCTTCTTTGTTTGAGCCACTACAATCTCCTCATCTATAGAAATTTAATTTTCTTTTTTCTTTGTTGATTTGATCCCATGTTTGCACCAAATTTGAGTTCAAATGAATATGAACTTGTCAAATGCAAAAGAAGACAAGAAAACATAATAGAATGATTGAATTTTGTTGTTGTGACTCAAGACTATCAAACAATGATTACAACTTTTGATTTTTGTCCATGTGGGCCAATTTCTGGGGCTCAATGACTATCTTAGAATTAGGAACCCAATTTTATAAATTGAGTGCCCATTATTTAAACAATCAGGCACCCAATTTATAAAATAGGCTCACAAGTCGTGCTCAATGGGCAAATATGAATCACACACCCATTTTTTGAATTAAAAAAAGGGGTGCCTAATTCTAAGATATGGATAGGAACCACCACTTAGCCATGTGTTTTGGCTTGGGGAAAAGCATGGTATAGGTTTGGTGAAACCAATCCTAAGCCTTGATCTCTTACATTTTGGCTAAGACAAATAATTGATGAATTCAAGTTTAGTCATAACTCTTAGAGGGTCTTCTTGATTGAATTTTTTGAGAAAACGAAAACCCATTAGAGCTCTCATTGTCCTAATTAAAAAATGTAAATTTTATAGTGTTATGATTTTATTTACTATTTTTACATTATTTATTAATTTTTAAATATGTCACCTAAACATAAAATAGTGAGGCTCACTAAAATTTTAATACATTTTTTAATTTTAGGTTTTTCTTAAATTAATTTAAATGTCATCAATTTGTATACAACTCTTACGAAGATTTTTTTTTTCAAAAAAGTGAAATTTTGATCAAATTATGGTGTCTATACACAGATGTTTTAAAAATTAGCTTAATCGCCAATTAAAAATTAATCAAAAAATTAATCAATAAAAAATTAAGGAAAAATATCATCATCAATCTTTGGTGTGTCAGGTAACTTCCTTTAACATAGTTTAGAAGAATTCATTTATTTGTGTCAAATAATGGTGTTTGCAGACATGAGTATGGTATGGTCTTGAAACAAACATTTTGAAAAAGTGGTTTTTAAAGATCCATATAAAAAACAAATTATGGCATATGGGTATTCAACCAAATTACATATTCAAAAAGTAGACTCTAAGCACTACAATTTCTATTACTAAAGTTTTTGGATATCCAAACACTAAGTGCCTAAAATTTGACATCATTTGACAAGAAATTCCAGAAATATGAAAAAAAAATTCCACTTTTTGCCCAAAAGTGAGATCCAACTTCTTGCACTGACCCATATATTCTATAGTATTCAAAAGAGTGAAGACAATCTTAGATTCTATATGTTGCTTGAGATATTGATTAGTATAATATAGATAGTGTTTGCTAGTCCTAATTATGTGATAAATTTTGTGCTATAGGATGAGTTCAAATCTTCTATGTAAGGTCACAAAACTATACATGTTGTATTGAACAAGTTTTAGCTATTTTAGTGAAGACTATTTGTAGGCAAGTGGACAATGAATTATGCCAAAGATAGTTGCAATATTTTAGATATAACTTTTTGGTGAGATGGACTTAATATTTACAAGCATGATCCTAGTAGCTGATGGGATGATGTAGTATGTTGATCTTTATTGAAAAGCATTAACTATGGATCCTAGTTTGTGAATTAATCTATGTAACATTGTTGGATACTATTTTGAAAAGGCATGCATACCTTAGTGTGGTTTTATTTTTAATTATGTGTTGGGGAAGTCCTAACATGCTGACCTAATTATTCATTTGTAATTGGTATAAAGGAAAGTTATTTATTTCATTTATAGTGTATGGGATGTATGGAATGATTGTCATATATGAAGCCTTGATTTTGGATTATCTTAGAAGAGGTAAGAGTGTAATCTATCATTCCTAGTAGGACTTCAAAGGAAATGTAAAGAAAAGTGTGTTATTCAATCAATTCATTCTTATTAGGTTTATAGATCCAAAAGGTGGCTTTAACCTTCACCTCTAAGACTAGGATTCTTACTGAAGATAGATTTAAATTTCATCCATTAGGTAGTATGCTCAAGCAATATTCATTTTCTTCTCAGCAACTCCTAAAAGGGTTGGGAGCTTTCTAAAAAATATTTAGGTCTTTTGATATGGATAGATCATTTAATAGGGACAATTGTCCTAAATCTTAGATAACTGAGAGAGGGGTGAATAATTTATAACTAGTTATCGTACAAACCTTTAAACACTTTAAACTTTCAAATCACTATCTTGATAAACATATCAAACATTCAACTTAATCTTCCAGCAAATTGTTAACTTCATATGCCAAGTATACAAGTAATTTCTATATGTGTATATTGAGTTGCAACAATAAACAATAAACATGAAAATAACATGCAACAAAATAGGCATCCACACAATTTGACACAAGTATTTAATGTGAAAACTCTATTAGGGAAAAACCACCTGGGATCAACAACCCAAAAAAATTCACTCTTCTAAAGTGAGTTATGTTAGGAGCCAACCTTATTAATGATTAAAAACACATTGTTAACGTGACCTTGTTAGAGAGTTTTTGCCAAAGACCATCTAGACCTTGTCACTCCTGAACATGTATAGAGTGACCTTCTCTAAAGGACTTAAAAAATATTGAACAAAGTGTCACCATCTAATGGATTAAAAATAAGATTGTTAGGTTGACTCGGTTAAGAAATTTTCTTGTACAATGCTTATAGAGGAATAGTGAAATGATCTATTTAGTTTAGCACTACCCTTTCTTATTCAAATCTTTGTTTCACTCTATCTCTTTCCTTTTCTCATCCTCTATCTTCTTTCTGCTCCCTTCTAGCTGATTCACTCACTCAAACATCAACGTAGCACTTCTCTTGCTTGATCTTCATAATGTAGTTCTACATAGTTATCCTTCGGCTATCAATATTCTTCTTTAATGTGATTAGCAACAATAAACAATGTGCTCATTCCTTAAATAGAAAAGTTTTTGCTACTTCACCAAATTCTTACATGTTTTTCACTTGATCACACTTGTTCGATCTTCACCCAGCTCAGATTCATTGAATCTAGACACTTATGTATCATGCCTTTATCTTGAACTTTGTGCTTCAATTCAAATCATGAAATCTTCTTTCAATTTCTCCATTCGTTGATCTTATAATTAACCCCATCCTTATCTTCAAAACTTCTTGAACAATCTTTATTTTTATCAAATGTTAGCCTCAAATTAATTCAACTTCAACCTATTCTTCCTTTCCATTGTTGGGTCAACACTAAACTTTGCTTGGTCAATACTAGGCTCGGTTAACATTATTCTTGCTCGGTTAATATTGTACATTCTTTACTTCTTCACCATTGCTCAGTGGCAGCTATAGTAGCTTATTTAATAATAGGACTCTTCATTCATCGACCAAGCAATCTTGCTTATACATAATCTCAACACTTAATCAAGTCATGTAATATAATCAAACCAACATTATGTCGTCAGAGTCTAACTCATTCAAGTGACCATTGAATACCATATACTTATCAACACACACATTATCATTATATTTTCTTCAAATCCTCTTCATCAATCAAATGATATGACACTCTACTAAATTAGCATAATGTCTCACCAATTAAGGCTTGACATCAATGACAACATAACAATCGATATGCCTCTTTCACATACATTGACAACATTATCAATTGGAGCTAACATTAAATGCATTGTAGTGACACCTAATAGGGTCAAATTCTCTAATAGGGATATTTGTATATTAGTACATGATATAGTGGGTATTATTCCCACCAAGTTTTTTTTCCTTATTTAGGGGTTTCCTTAAGAAAAAAAATATTGTGTTATATAATATTTTCTTATTTTATGTATTGTTATATTATTAGTTGGTAACTAGTTTTACAAGTTTGAATTTCATAGTTATTATCTGCAACTAATTTGCCACCCCCCACCCCACTCTCATTTGTGAAGCATGGAGGTTGCTTATTAACATTTTTTGATCACATATTTTGAAGTATAAAGAAAAATAATGACTTATTTGCACAATAACATAGCTTCATCAAATCTAAGAAAAGAGCAACACAGCTTCATAAAATCACCATGAGAATTAATTTTTAGAATGGATTTATATGTTGATTATTAACATGTTTTGTAGATGACAATGAGTCCAATTATATATGAAGTATTGGAATATGTAGAACTATATTATCATATTATAAAAAAATATTGAAGGAAAGCTATCAAATTCTAATATTGTTCTATATGTGATCCAAGTTTAGATGTATTGATAAAACTCTAATTAGTTAAATTGTTATTTTTCAAAATAGATTCATTAATAAATAATTATAGTAAATCAAACATCATTGAATATATTATGAATCAGATTTGGCAATTACTTCATTCTTTTCAGGTGCATCACTCACGCGCTTAGAGAAGGTAACAAGGTGGTTGACTATTTATCTAATTTTGGTTGTGATGGCAACTTTATTGAATCTTTTTTAGTAGACTAGATCTCAAACTTGTTTCTTGAACTTCTGAACTTGTTTATCCAGATTGTTAGTGTTGACCTCTTCTTTTAGCTTTTCCCAACTCGCTGATGGGTGTTCAACTTCTTCATCTTTCCTCTCTTTCCCTTCATGTTGTATTCTGACAAGGATATTGAATTTTCTTCCTATTTCTTTCCCAATTGAACCTTTGAACGAAGATATTTATCATTTATATATATATTTTAGTGGTTCGCCCACTTTTATCTTTAAAAAAATCATTGAATACAAAGTTCTCTAATTTTAGAATATAATGAAATTTACAATAACAATTTATTTATTATTAATGTAGTCAATATTGCTTGATCTATAAATCTAATATATCATAATACTTCAAGTTGACAATGATAAGTAAAATCTAATTATCATTAGACCAAATCATAAGAATCTCAAGATAGAGATCTATCTCCAATCCCCAAGTGACATGCAATTCACTATGACACCACACCAAACATTCTCCAATGAGACATGACATCTAACTATTTTTTTCTTTCCTCGAAAGATACATCACCACATTTGTTTGTAAAAATTCCATTCCCCACCATGTGTTTTTGGACAGTTTTAGAAGTTATTCTTGAAATGTCACAATTACAATTCCATTGGTACACTATTTCTTTGCTAGTGGGCAGCCGCTAAATGCCATGGATTCAACAAATTCAAGAAAAACACGGGGGTTTTCAAGATTGAGTAGAGGCCAAACCCACATGGAGCTCATGAGTTGCCATTGATCATTTTTCACCATATTTTTTATGCATCTTCTCTTTCCTGCCTTGTTTTTAGTCTTCCATCACGTCATAAAATGCCAATGGAAGAACTACACAGCATGGAAATCCTTGTCCTTTGCAAGAGAATAAATGTAGTTATATAATAGGGACGTAAAGAAAATGTCAAATCTCTGAAATTGATATCTCCATCCATGGGGATTCCTAATGTAGTTAGATCTCGAGCATTCCAAAGCTGATAAGATTGGTTTGGAGTTTGTTGTTGTAAACCAAGTAAAATACTCTAGATTTTATAATTCACCACGCTTGTAGTGCATTGCAAGTTTGCATGTTATTATAATATGAATTAATATTTGGGCTTCCTTATATATATATATATTATTCTTGCATGTTAATAGCCACTTGAAAAGCAGGAGAGAGAAGTTTCTGAATTAAGAATGGTAAGGAAGCCACGCAGCTCTGATATAAGGTCAGGCTTGAATAAAGGGGCTTGGACTCCTCATGAAGATCTGCTCCTCAAAAACTATGTCCAAATTCATGGAGAAGGGAATTGGAGCAATTTGCCTCACAAAATGGGTAACGTGTGCATGGGAAGTTTTATGTTGATTAGGGTTTCCTCTTTCTGTGGGTGGAAATTTTTATCAATAATTGAATACAAACATGTGGATTTAAGTATAGTGAGGTAATCTATGTTGGTTATTTAAAAAAAATGCAGGTCTTCTGAGATGTGGAAGGAGTTGTAGACTGCGTTGGATGAATTATCTTAGACCAGATGTGAATCATGGTAACTTTTCAGCAGATGAAGAGGAGCTCATTATCAGACTCCACAATCTTCTTGGTAACAGGTAATTGTTGTCTAAAAGAAATATTTGTATTTGGTACATAGAGTGCAGCACTTAAAATGATCGAGAAGAGAAAAACAAAGAGAAAAACAATAGGCAATATGTCAATATTTATATTTATAGAGTGCTTTTCCTTTAAGATTATAGGTGTCATGGTTTGTTGGTTCGAGTTTTTGCTGGTTTTAAAAAGTTTAGATCAATCTTCTGATCTTATAGATAAACGCAATTCAACTTTTAAGTTTCATAGAATGGTGTAGTTCAAGTTATGGTGGGTTCGTTTCCCCTAGATCAGTTTTATGATCTTATTGATTGGTACAATTTAACTTTAGAGTGTCTGTGAAATCCAAGGTATGGTTTGTTGGTTCAAGGTTGTGTATTATAGTTTTTTCTGGCATAGATTAATTTTTGTTCTTATAGATTGGCACAGTTCAAACTTTTAATTCTTATAGATTGGTGTAGTTCAAGATATGGTTTGTTGATATCAGCATAATTCAAGTTTTAAGTCTCATAGATTGGTGGCACAGTTCACATTATGGTTTAATTGTTGGTATCAGCATAGTTCAACTTTCTAATCTCTTAGATTGGTGCAATTCAACTTTCATGTCTCATAGATTTATGCTGTTTTGTTGGTTGGAATTTTTGTTGGTTCAGGCATAGTTCAACTTTCCAATCCTATAGATTGGCACAATTCAACTTTCAACTTTCATAGATTGGTGAAGTTTAAGTTATGGTTTGTTGGTTGGAGTTTTTGATGTTCTCAACAACGTGCAACTTTCTAGTCTTATGGACCAGCTTAATTTAACTTCGTGCAACTTTCTAGTCTTATGGACCAGCTTAATTTAACTTTTATATTTTATAGATTAACCCAGTTCAACTTTCTAGATTCCACAGATTGGTTCAGTTCAACTCTCAGATCCAATATAACTGTCTAATTTATAGATTGAAACCTACTATAGGGTCATTCATCAAAGTTAAAAATTTACATTGAGCCACTTGAATTGAACTTAACCTAGAAAATGAAATATAGATGTAATGTTTTTAATTTTCATTTCCTTCCACTGGGTTTTTTTTGGAGTTACCTTATGTTTTTTGTATGACAATAAAATCTTCTAGCACTTGCAGGTGGTCATTGATAGCATCTCGCATAGCTGGCAGAACAGATAACCAGATAAAAAATGTATGGTATTCACGTTTATGCAAGAGAGCTGCCAAAAGAGAAATCCAACGCTCTAATATACTAAAACCAGTGCCATACAGATATAAATCATACCCTAAGAATGAAGATAATATTACAGTTACTGCTAATCCTGAAGCAGTTAGTGAGCAAATCATGGATGATTGTAATGGCAATTACCTCCCATTAGAAGCCACAAAGAGCAATGGAATTAGTGAAGTAATGAAGCAAATTGGTGATAGTGCTGCCATTGAATTAATCATAAACAATCCAGTTTGTGATTCACTAGTCATAGAAATGCAAAACAACTTTGGCAATTCAGACAATATTGGAGACATCATAAAACAAAGCTATTGTTGGGCATCTTCATCTCTATCTCCAATGCATTTCAATGGTGTTCTTACTTCTTCAGAGCATTTGCAAGGTTTTGAGGATGCCCAAATCAGATTTAATGGACAAAGTGACAATGGCAGATAAATTGTCAAAAATTATGATCCAAATCCTCAAACTCTGCTGGAATAACATATATCCATTTATGTGGGTGTAGAGCAAGTGTGTTTGATTGGAATGAAAATAAACATGCAGAAATAGTAATGCATTGGGTGAGAATAAAATTATAGTATTTTCCATGAAAGCAGAAGTTGTGCTTGGAATGGGAATAAGAATATTGTGATGCAATGGAATAAAATCAGTACATTTACTAATGCAAGATCAGCCTACTTGTGCTGCTGCATTGGGAAAGGAAGTTTCATATTTAATGTATCTCTATTGGTACCAAAAGATATTTCATAGACAGCCATTCTTATGAATCCTAGTATAACTTTTTATGATCAATCAAAATCTTTTTCTCTGAAATTTTTTAGTCAAGATAAACTTTAAGAGTTCTATAAACCTTTGAAGAGAAAAGGGAATGTGTAGTTTATTATTACTATAATTTCATTCATGATTGACTGATTGATGGGAATCGAGTTGCAGGTAGTTGCAGGAAAACATAATCATCTTCGTTTTCTGATACCTTTTGCCGTTACATGATCTAGTTCTTGTCAGACTTGCATGGTCCTGCTGGTAAGGGTTACTTTTTTTAATCTTGGTTATTATTTGTTGTACATTTTAGTTAATGAAAAGTAATTAATTTTTAATTAATACTGATTTTTAATTTTTTCAAAATAGAAGTACAGTTTTTTTTATAAATCATAAATGTGAATCATTAATGACAAAAATATTTAAATTCTTATAATATATTGTTTTAGTAAGAGTGTCAAGTCATGATAGCATTTTATTAATAGTAAAAATCATTAAAAAATTTAGGAAGGAAAAAATCAAGAAGAAAATCTTCTATCCTTGTTCAATTACATCAAGACAACCAAAGAGTATCTTCAAATCAGAATCTCTATAGAAACCAAGACATATAGAGGTCACATGAATTGCCCCAATTTAAGCATACACAAGATCCCTCATTACATGACATTAATGGAGGACCCCCTTTTTTATTAAGAAAGGCCATTAGATTGAAAAATTAGGGATTTTTTCAGTTACACCAATTTTAAAACAATAAAAGCTATGTAAGACTACTAACAATTAACCTCTTATGAGTAACATAAATTTTAACCCTCACTAATTTCTTATTCCTCCTCAATCTTGGGAGCTACATAGAAGCAGATGTTGATAGGGGTGGATGGATTGGATCCACAATAATAATTAAACGCAAAATACATAGTACAAACACTTATTATAGAATCATTTCATTGTTTGATACAAATAATAATTACATTGTGCCTCTTTTATAGATGTCTTTAATTGTTTCCGGAAACATCTAAATTAACAGACATAAGACAAATAGACTTTTCTAGAATTATCTAAACATAAATGCCTTCTACAACCTAACCCTATCCAACAATTTCTAGAATCCTGTATTACGCCTTTACATTTCATTTGAGGTGGAAATTACATTCCAACACTCCCCCCCAATTTCAACCTCAAATGTTGTTACATACATATTCCAATGTGCCACGATTATTATTTTTCTTGTGCTTATTTCTCATGTCCACATCCAAATGTTTTATGTTTTCTTATCATTATTGACTATTTAAATCTTTTCTTTTGCCTGATGCCAAAATGCCATTTTCCAATAATCTTCATATCTTCTAATGCCTTTGTCCAATTGCTACGGTAGTCCTTAAAAAAAGTTTAATTTAATTCTTCAAAATAATAAACTTGAACTTCCTGCAAAATCACTTTCTATGGATGTCTTGCTACATAATGATTGAGATTTACTCAAACCATTTTTTATCCTCCTTGAACATTCAATCTTTGAAAGATCTCTATCAGTATATACACTTGAATATTTGTACTTAAACAAACTTTTGATCACACCTCTAATCTTCTGCCAACTCGATCCGTAGTTCCATCAACAATTCATTTTTATACAACCTGCCATAAAATCTTTATTGCACTCTCTATTCCAACATGTCTTATCACAATGATTTTTCAAGCCACAAATATTATAAGGATGTATATCCCAACACCTATCCTTTGTATGCCCTTTCCTGTTAAAGTGTGAACATTGTACAATCTTTATGCTTTCAATTGATTCTCTTGAACCTTTATTCATCTTTCCATTGCCTACATCATATCTAAGACCTATATATTTTGGCCTAATTGTAGTCTCAATTGGATTCCTCAATCCTTGTTCATCCTTTCCTATACCTTTACCTTTGAAACCCATTCTTTCCATAATCTTCAAACCAATATTGTCATTATAATACTTAGAAGTTTTGTCAATACAATTTTCATGTTCATCATTACACTCCTTTTTGCAAACAACTTTAGCAAAATCACATTTCTCAATCCCATAATCACTCAAATCATTTGTGTCACAAGATACATCACATACAAATGGTTTCACATTCAAACATTCTTTCTCTTGTTTTAGAGTAGACAATTCCTTCTTTAACATACTATTTTACTCTTTCAATTTCTTCACATTTCCTTCTAAAACTTTGTTTTTTTTCTCAGCATCATCAAACAACTTTAACTTTTCTTCTAGTTCTTTATTTTTCTCTCTAAGATTGCATGTTTCCTTCACCTTCCAATTATGTACTTCTTCCAAAAATTTTAACCTGTTCTCAAGCTCTTCAATTGCTTCTATGTAGACACTAATTTCATTTAACAATTTTGACTTTTCTTCTCCCATTTCATTTCTTACTTTTGCCAAATTTTTTTGCAAAATATTTTTCACTTAATAATTTTACATTTTCTTTCTTCACCATCACTAATTCTTCTTCTAACTTATTTATCTTCTCTTTCTGAACTCTACCCACTCTTCCCATTGAAATCAAATTTTTTTCACACCTTACTCTTTCTTTTAGATAATTCTAAATGCCTTTTTACTTCAATAATTTTAATTAAATCTTCAAACAACTTGAAACAAATCCTACATAAATATCAAACTTGACTCCATGTCATATCTCTTTTTTCTTTTAATGACAATAGGATAATTTCTCAAATGACCATACCTTTTGTTCTTTCCTCTTTCCTTTCTTTCGTGTTTTACAAACACTTTGGTTCCTTCATAATCTTCATGAAAAGTCTTCTTTCCACTAATTATGTTGTTCTCAATAATGTGCTTTCTTGCCGACTTGCGCTCTTTCCTTTTTCTTACAGCTACTGAACACTTCATGTGTGGTCTTCTTCAAAACAATTGTCTTTTTCTGTAACACAAATCAATCCTCCACAATTATTTGGCAGCACTTGACCATCACTTGCTCTTTTATAATAATCAACAATTTTGTCCAACCCTTTATCCAACCTGGCTTTGATACCAAACTGATGTTAGATTATGGTGACTGATCAGGAAAGTACTGTACATACTTCACAGTTCCCAAGTGGGAGATTGTTAGATTATGGTGACTGATCAAGAAAGTACTGTACATACTTCATAAATAGTGGGGTTCGGGGCATCGGCCTAAAAATTTTTTTTTGGTACGATTCACCATTCGTAGAAATTTTTTCGGTACTATTTGCCATTCGTAGATTTGCCACTAAAGTTATGGACGACATATGGCCGACATGTTGTAACCCTAAAACAACATAAAATACTTGTATAAAAGGGTTTAGGGTTAGGTATTTGTTTTTATAATTATGTTGTGATGCGAAATTGGTTCTTGCGGCGGTATTGAGCTGTAAGGGATTACGGATTGTAATCAGGTTGTAATCACTGGATTGTAATAAGATCAGACTTTCTATTTGGTGGACATAGCCTAGGGATTGGGTGAACCACATTAAATCTTGGTGCCTTGTGTTCATTTCTGTGTGATCTATTATTTTCTGTTATTGGTTATATTTGCATGTAGTTTTTATTTTTGTCCGTGGTTTATCCTAGCAACTGATAGGGGTGGATGGATTGGATTCACAATAATAATTAAACACAAAATACAGTGTACAAACAGTTATATAAATTACATAATCATTTCATTACCTGATACAAAAAAAACATTACATTGTGCCTCTTTTATAGAGGTCTTTGATTGTTTCCAGAAACATCTAAATTAGCCGACATA
Source organism: Cupressus sempervirens (assembly GCA_028749045.1). Classification (NCBI taxonomy): domain Eukaryota; kingdom Viridiplantae; phylum Streptophyta; class Pinopsida; order Cupressales; family Cupressaceae; genus Cupressus; species Cupressus sempervirens. Next base: position 673,756,529 of record CM053784.1, on the reverse strand, counting down.
AGACAAAAATAATTTTCTAGAATTATCTAAACATAAATGCCTTCTAGAACCTAACCCTATCCAACAATTTCTAGAATCTTGCATTACCCTTTTACATTTCATTTGAGGGGGAAATTACATTCCAACAGATGTAGCTCATTCATGCAAGCTTATATACAGTAACCATATGCAGCTTAGCCAACATTATTATGGTTACAACATTAGGAGGAGGAATCACCTTTGTAAAGGAATTCATATATCTCAGAGAAAATGTTAATGACACTGGCTCCTGTATCTCAATGATATTTGCCTCTTTTGACTCATTATTGAAGTGTTTTATTTGCAAACACTGTCAGCACTACTGATGTTCCCCTGTATTGAGAACTTCATGCCTTTCTTGGTTACAAAAATCACCATAGTATCTCCAATACTACAAATATCTTTACAAATGTGAGCAAGCCCCTGAGATGGTTACTATACTTTCCATTTTATTTAAAAAAAATTAAAATAAAATGTTATAGTAATTAAGTTGATTATGTGAAATCGTAAAATTAATATATATACTATTTTTTCTATTAGAAATAGCATCTAGATTACATTTGAGCAAAGAGCTCTCAACAATGTTTGTGGAAGACTAGAGCTTGGGTGGATCAAATTGAATTTTGATAAGGAGTCAAAGGTCAACTCTAGTCCACTTAAAATAGGTGTTATAGAAAGAGATTGACATGGAAACCATATAGCCTTTGGATCAAAGTGATTGATTGATATAACAAATAATGAAACAAAGGCTTACTATGCTTTGCATGTGGTTTATTTTGCTAAATAATTATTAGTTCTCTAAATCCACTTGAAATTTTATTTGCTAATCATGGTCAACTCAGTCATTAAAGGAGAAGCGCTAGCATGGCATTAAAATAAAGTTATCCAAAAAATAAATTTAGTCACCTTTGACAACCCCATAGTGATACATGTCAAAAGAGGTGGCAACATTATGGAAAATGTTTTCTCTAACTCTAGATTGTCATTATTGCCAAATTATGCTAGGGATATTTTCAAGGATTATATATATATAACACTTGATGATTTAGAGTAAGGTGATGTGATGGATGTGGTACATGGAAGGCATGTGATGTGGGTTTTAAATGTCATTGGAAAAGAGAGACTTTAAAGCTGATTTATATTTTTGGAGAGTGCAGTGAACAATTGGTCGTAAGAGGAGGGAGTCATAGGATCAAACTTAACCATCATTGTCCAAAAGAAACAACTATATTTTTCTAGCGAAATTTAGACATACTCAGGGGAAGGAATTCATGTGCTTAGAACACCATTACAAGTTGAAATTGACATTTCTTCTACCTTCATGGCTTGGAAGTTGAAGTTGTAAACCAAATATGAAATGATGTGGATGTTGAAAAATGTGTAAAAAATGTATCCACACTAAATGATACCTTGGAATGAAACTTGTCTTAGTATTGTGGCAAATTCGGGGGTTGGTTCTCAAAAGTTTAATATGACTATTGCAAGAAAATAGGGGAATACAAAACCCCCATTGCAAAATTTCCTACTTTGGAGTGCAAAAAGTAAAGAAGATGAGCAATGAACCAAGGAACAAATAGAGTGAGACAACCTCAAAGATTTCTTGAGAAATTTTAATAAAGGAGCTAGTAGAACTAGAGAGAAAAGATGGTAAGAGGTCAAGTTTGGGCTAGATGATTATTGGTTTGATGGTGCAATTGAGAAGTTTTGAAGAAAAATCAAAGTTGAAGTAGGTGTAGTTTCCTATTTTTTCTGTTTGATAGGGTATGGCTAGGTGTAGGTGTACATTGAGTGTGACCTAATTTTGTAAATTTCTCTATTCAACAGTAATAGGCAATGGACATTGTAGATTTTCTATATAGTGTATATAAATTATGTAGAATTATGACTCTTTTTTATAAATTTGAAGGTCAAAGGTCTTTGTAGTCACAATAGTGGTAATTATTTTATGAATATGCATACATATCAAGGTACGATGAGCATCGTGTTTGGTAATGTTATATGTATAATTATTAATAAAATATGACAATCATTGATAAGGGAAACAAAATCTAGATAGATCTATTGTTAATATTTCTAGTTAATTATGCATATTTAAATATTATATTGATAATTATTTATTTAAATTTATTTTCATTTAAGTAATTTTTTTTTTTTTGAAATTAAAATCTTACTTAAGACAACATGAGAAAGAGTGGATTTCTAGGACCTTCTAAATGTATTCTCTATGTTTCTACAAGAAATGCATGTCCTTTTTCTCTTCTTCATTTGATGCACATTTTTTGAGGTCTCTAGAGACAATAGTGGTATATTTGGAATTAACCCTTTAGAGGCATAGTTGAAATCAACCCTTTTTTCATGATACTTTTTGTGTTTGTGTTTTGGGATCCTTATCCAGTTCATTTACCTCTTTCTTGAACTAATTACTTGAGATATTGACCATTATCCTTTGACAATTTTGGTTGGAGACAAATCATAAAATATTCCAATGATATCAATGTCCTATTAAGTGCATGTACATAGCAAATGTTTTTAGACTCATTAAAGGAAACTTTAATATTAAAGCGCTCTTTGATCAAGTTGTAATCCTTTCTAATATTTAAATCGTGTCCCCTATTCAACTTTCTCTAGGTTGAATTAAATGTTTTCATAAGATTAACAAAGTCATTAAACCACCCCCACCATTCAAATGTTTCCAAAATTAATATTGATGTTTATGTAATCCTAGAGCAATTAGGATTGATGGACTTGGGTGCATTAGTAATAATTATATTTTTATTTTATTTTATTTTTCCTTCCTATAAGATTTAGTACTAATAATCAAATAAAAGTCAATCATATACTTATGGATTTGAAGAAATATTGTGAATTCACTCAATCAAAAAAAGGTAGTTTGCACGAAAAATTGAATGATTTTATCTTTTCTTTTGAGAAAATGAAATGTTGATGACTCCTCTTAAGAGTTGATTTATTTTGTGGCTCAAATGTTCATTTTTTTAGAAATTTTATTTTAGATATTTTGTTGATATTTCTTGTAAACAAAATTTTGTTGATTCTCTTATTAATTGGGCTTGTACGGATAAATGTGATTGAATGTGTCAAGTTGGCATCCTTTATCGGCTAATCAATTTTCACAATTCTTTCACTTTCTTCCCAATGATTTGGACTAAACATTGCTAATATTTCTTTTATAGAATTTGACCTCTTACTATTCTATTCTCTACTAGTTCTTGATGGTAGGGGTTTAGTGGTAAACCTCTTTAGATTATACTCTTCTATTTGTATGAAATTTCTTGTTTAATTTTAAAAAATATTATAGTTAATATATTTATTTGCATGATCAAATGATTAATATATAGATTATACATATTATATTATATGAATTTGATCGACACGGCTTCAACATGCATACTGTCTATATGTGCTAAAGTTTGGTTATTTTTAGTCATCCAAAATGCTAACTTTTACAATTGTGTCTTCTACTTTTGTTTGTCTAAAAAGATTTAAAAAATGCGTCATCATGTCATGTAAACTATAGGATTATTTTTTAGAGGGCCTCTCATGTTGTTGGTTTGAGGTTCCCACCTAAACTTCTCGATTTTCAATTTTTAGTTTTGTGTTTTTTGGGACTTGGTCCTCTATGGTTGTTGCTTCATTCAAAAGCTTTTTGAATCCACCTCTTGTGGATTCATTTCCTCTTGTAATTTTGACTTGATGTTGCTTTATTGAAGCTGTCTAATCCCACTTTATCTAATCAAAACTATAGGAATATGTGATATATTATTGTCTTAATAAAATAACCAACAAGTTTATGTCAATCATTATATTTTATAAGCATATCAACCTTACAAGAATATAGGTAAAATATGAATAAAGATATCATATTTTTTTATTATTCCACTTATAAAATAATTATATTATTAAAAAATGTTTCATCATATCATGTTAGCTATCAAAGAATTATGTTTGACATTTTTGTGTTCAAACATTATCCAACAATTTTTGTGCCAATCATTATATTTTACTAGCATATCAACTTCAAGGAATATAGGTAAAGTATGTCTAAAGATATGATATTTGTTTCTTACTCTACTTATAATATAATTACATTATTAGATTGTCATTAATATTCAATTATTATTATGTCGTAATAATATTATTATTTTGTTATTATTATATTTTTCTATTGGTTTTAGTACCAAATTTTTAATATTACATTAGTACAAAATTAAAAATAGGAAAATGTTATATTATGATAGTTATAGTGAAATACATAAATAATAAAATGATCTTTATATAATGTAGTGGAATTCCTTGGAAGAACTATGATAATCATCCCTTTGATTTATTAAAAGTCAATATTGGAAGGAGGATTTAGCCAATGATATTGTACAAAAACAAGAGTCATTAATTTATACTTTTACAATATTTCTTTTCTTTATCCTCCTTCTTGTGACAATGCAAACACTACATTTTTTGTTAATTTGCTTGAGTCTAGAATTATGGTAATATGAGCTCAATTTTCCTTGGATGCTACAAAATGTAGGTTTGACCAAAATTCAAAAAAAACAAAAATCCAAGGAATTTTCCTAAAATTTTCAACATTTGTTCTTCACAATCTGCATGTTTTGTAATAGAAAACAACAAATTTTTTGATCTTAAGCTTTACACCATAACCCATTTTTCTAATGATGATCTGCAAAATAACATTCTTTTCAACCTAGCCTTCATAAAATATGTAGATACACATATATCCTTGGCTTAACTTGAGCAACATTCTTCACCCATATCAAAAGGTTCATGTCAAATGAAAAATACAAATCACGAATATCACATGATTCAATGATGAATAAAAAACTCACTTTTATCACTTGAAGCATTGCATAAGATAAATTTAAGTTATGATTCTAATTTTCTTTTATATATTCTTAAAACAATTGACTTCCAAAAACATTTCTTCTCTTAATTTTGAAACTTCTTTTTATAATGTATTTTCTTATTTTAATTCTTTATTTTCCTTTCTAACTTTCTTCAACTTATTTTTCCAAATATTTTTAATATGTATTAAGTCTTTCCTTGCAAAGACCACCCTTTCTCAAGGAAAGAAATTACTTTGAACTTACTATATTTAAATTTACAATTGTATCACAGCTTCCAATATTTTCATTTTTTCGGTCATTCTTAAACATCACATACTAAGGAGAAAATTAACCATCCCCACTTTTTCAAGATTTGATATGATCTAACACTAGCAATAACTTTTTGTTTCTTGATATAAGACTTAGAAACTAATGTTGCAAATAGTTGTGATAAAAAATTCTATCCTATGACCTTTCAAATAATTATTCTCTTGGATGATCTTACAATTTCTTTTTCCATCTTGACTACTTCAAATAATGTTGTGATAAAAAAATCTATCCTTCAATGAATGTTATAATCTTCTTTGTTAGCTGCAACTTCATCTTTCCCTATTTTAACTCTCCCAAATTTGACAATCTTAATTTTTCTTTCTCAAAATGAAAACTTCACCTTTCAATCCTCTCTAGCTGTGATTTTATATTTGAGTTGGCAAACTTTACCAACAAAAATATAATTATAACTTATATTATCGCCATTGGACTCTTCAAAGCCTAGGATCTACCTTTGATATGATCTTTTCAATCTACTGCCGGTAAATTCACCTGGCCTTATCAGAACTTCTAAAAACTTAGAGCACAAGAGATATTCTCAGTTTAAAAGATTCTACCCATATCAATTTAAAAGCCTAGAAAATCTTTTTGTGAGAAGTTCATAGCAAGAAGTGAAGGATTTAAGAACACACAAGGCCTTTGGGTTTAGAAGATATTAACAAAATCTTAAATCAAAGCTTTTCATTGAGCATCTTCATGTCTATCTCCAATGCATTTAGTTAGTGTTCTTACTTCTTTGAAACATTTGCATTGGTACTGAGGATGCCCAAAATGTTGTTTAATGTCCAGAATGATATTGGCAGACAAATTGTCAAAAATTATGATCCGACTCTCCAAAACCCTACTGGAATAACATACATCTATCCATTTATGTCTCCAATTCTAGTCAAGAAAGAGTTTTTTTGTGTGCTGATTTGTTACTTCTTTTTCTAAACTCTCGATCACACGATATGCTCGGTAAGACCAGCCACTTTTAAACATCACACTAAGGAGGAAATTAAGCTTGGAAAAAATAAGTCAACTTTGACTATTTAACACTTTTAGTGTTGGAATGAAGCTTAGTGTGTGATGTTTAAGTTGCTTGCATAGAACCGAAGCATGAGTTTTTGCAAAGACTCCATTTTTGCTATCATTGCCACATAAGCATAGAACTAATAGGCATCATTTATCCTTCAGACAAAATGTACAACTTTTTTTTTCTCAGATCTCTTAAAATACAGTGAGTTTTTTTTATTGTTTTCGATTACTTATCGATATGTTTTTGAAATTAAAAGCGACCAAAAACAAGAGGGTCGGCCCTTACAATATGTTGTTTTCATTGTATTACTTATTGATTACTTATCAATATGTTGTTTTCATTGCATTTTTTTATTTTTTTGAATTTTGGTCAAAGATGCATTTTGTGTAGAGGATAGCCGCATCCTAAAAGATATTTTGAAAAGTCAAAGTCAAGTCCACAAAAGTCATTAACAAAAAAAAATATCTATTACTAAATGAAGGAATTTAAGACAAGCAATTTGACCTCTTGTTGATAATGAGCATATTGATAAGTAAACTACACTTTGCCAAAGCATTGCATTAACATGTGGTCAATTACAAAGGAAGTCAATCTACAAGTCGAATTTCATTGAAGTAAATATATCATGTTTATATGCATGAAGTTACATACATGAGATGTTGAACTACCTAGATCGATCATATTCATAAAATTTCATCATTTTGAATATAAAAGTAAAGAAAAAGCATTGTAACTACTAGAAAAAACAAGCGCACCAAAGGTACTAAGAGAGAGGGGAAGTTGTTGATTATCATATCAAAAGTCTCTTAAGTATTTTTTTTAATCTATTACAAAGATAGATTATTAGATCAAATGAGTAATATAACCAAATAAGCGGACGTGTCTTTCTTCGTAAAATACCTACTTTTGTAAAATAATTTATTACTTTACTTTGTAAGATATAAAACAAATGGAACCAATTAACACATTGTATATTGGTAGCTACAAGTCATACATCTTCATGATACATATAGATCTTAAGAATATCAAAACAAGTAAGAAAAATTAAATGCTATCGGACCATAGTCCATCTGCAAACTCCTATTTCTTAAGCTCACAAATATGAGTCCATCTACTCCAAGATGGAAGTGTGGCCTAGGCTCCTCCAAGGTTCTTCTTGATATAAAGAGCTCCGCAACCCTACCCAAAAAGCAAATGATTGGATCGGTTGGATCTAGAGCAGCCATATAACTAATCTACATGCACATATATCGTAGAAATTATACATAGATATGACAGAAAAAAATAAAAAACAATAATCACGAATAGTGAACATATACAAAAAAGAGTTGCTTGGCTAAACACCAGAATTAATTGGCAAATAGGGAAAAAAAACATTTACTTTTCATTCTATCTAACTTTCCCATACTTGTTTACATTCAGTACCCATTCCTATTTCACTTTTAAGAATTTCAAAATTCAAACGACGTTAACACAACTTCAGCCTACTTTCAGCTGCTAGAATTTTCAAAAAAATTCTTAATTGTATTCAGCTCACATAAGATAGTAAAGGAAAAGATATTGCAATAGCAGTAGAAGAATAGTTATCTACTTTGTTAACAATGAATTTTCCAAGAACACATTAGTGAAAATAATTTAGTGTTCTCCAATAGCTATCTACTCAATAACAATAAGTTTTCCAACATAGACGATATTTAAGCATATATTTACCCATTGTGGAACCTTCAATTGTGCAGTCATGCTACTGAGTTGGCAGATACCTAATTTTCAATAGGTCTAGATTAATTATTATTATTTGTTATAGTTAATTAAATTTTATGTGTTAATTTTGAATATTGATTCCAAGATCTCGTACATGAAAAGCTCACAAATTATCATTATGTTGTAAGCACTTGTCTACATTTCAATATACTTTTAATAAACACAGTTTCCTTTACTAAAATCCAATTAAATAGAGGTAAGATATCATAGAATAGCAACCAAAGAAATAAAATAAATGAATATGTAGCATTCTTTAATGCAGACAACTTTTACCATAACACCTAAGCAAGGACAGGTTGAAATTATAAGGTTACTAACTATGCATGTGGTCTGGTATGACTCTAATTAAAAGTACTATTTTATGAGAATAACCTAGTAATTCTTCAACTACTCTTAAACATCACACACTAAGAAAGAAATAAAGTTTGGATAAATAAGTCAACTTTGACTATTTAACACTTTTAGTGTAGGAATCAAGCTTTAGTATGTGATGTTTAAGCCGTCGTAGTAGAATCCTTGCCCATGCAGCTACGTCAACCACGACCTCATTTTTTCCTCCTTCCAACTAGAGACACTAGTAGAAAAAAAGTGAAACTTACAAAAGAAATAAAATAATTAAATTTCCCACTATTTTTCTTTCTTCAAAACTCCCACCTAGTGGGGCTTAACAAGATACCATTTTCCCCCATTGAATAGAGGAATGGCTATACATGCATCATAGGTGCTTTCACATGGTAATTTATTCTTATTTAATAATTAAATAAAAAATTAGAGTTTGATTGTATTTTTATATTAAATTAAATTAATTATTATCAATAAACTCTCATACCAAGGTACTTATGATTTTTGTATAGCCATTTCCCATTTATAACCTACTTCATGTTAATTGTCTTTGTTTTTATTATAGAGTACATGTGGCAATGAAACATTAGAAGGTAAACTTAATTTATTCAATAAAGGACAAAATTAAAAATATTTACTTCTTCAAAATAAATCATTATCTCCACTTTTAGATCATTTACAATAATTATTCTATGAAATATGTCTTTAAGAAATAATGCTTCATAATGTTAGTTTAGATTTAATCATATTTTTGTCATGCATTATTAAGTAGAGCCAATCATTGAGCTAATTAGCATAAGACATGCACATGATATATCTTGCCAATAGAACTATTTAAGAAATTGTTGGAAATTAAGGCTTGACCATGCTAAGATAAAGTAAGAGATAATTTTTTTTAAGTGGTGTGTGCTAGGTAGGCCAAGTATATGAATCCAACCCTACCAATGAGCTAGTCTCCTCTACCTCAACCACACTCTCACCTTAAACTCTGCATAAGCTTAGATAATCAACAACATGCCAATGAGTCCGTATCAAAAATAAAAATTACATCACATATGTAATTTCACAAATGCATATATAAATGAGTTGTCATCATGCTGATGAAAATATATATCATATTATCATCTCATTATAACATGATATCATCATCGACTAACTTCAAATAAAATCATAAAAATAATACCATGAATTATAACATCATATATCATGTGGCCATCATCATGTAAATCACAACATTAAGTAATATAAACTATAAGTCTACATCCAATGACTAAAATATTTTACGAGAAGTTGAATCACAAAGTCATAGTCAAAGGATGTCAAATGGCAATTAATCTTGAATGTAGGAACACCATGGGTTTAGTTATGATAGTATTAATCGTGGGGAGATCTATAAACTTTTGAATAGAAACATAATTCTTTAGTTACTAAAATCTTCAGTCATGGTTGATAGATTGATGAGAATGTAGTTGCAAGCACTTATTATTTATACAAACCAATATTATTACTAGCTTGTGTGTGTGTGTGTGTGTAAAATAAGCCAAGAGATATCCTTTTGAGGCACCTATTGCACTAATTCAGTTTATGAAAATAGGTGCCTCGAGAAGGATATCTCTCAACTTAATAAGGATTTTGAGTTAGAGTTTTGGTTTGCATTAGTGTGTATATGAGTATTATCAATGATGATTGAATTAGCTATAAAGTGAATAAAATTGCCAAAATAATATTTTTTACCTTTTTAAATACATTTAGATTTATGATAAATGCTAAATAGCTTTAGTGTAGAATTAGTTTATATTTCTCACTTCTCCCATCCCACTTCTCCCTCTCTCTCCATTTCTCTAACCATCCCACCATATATTCCCTCTAATTACCACCTATCTCTATGTCATGTCTCTCACTGTCTCCCTCTAATCTCACTCTATCTCACATCTTTCTCCCCCTAATTAAAGTCTTAGACTCTCTCCCCTCCCTACTCTCCATCTTTATTTACCATCTCTCTCTACCTCATGTCTCTCAATATCTTCTTATTCACTCACTCTCACATATCTCTTCTCCTAATTATACCCTTCTACTATTCCCCCCCTCTCATCATCTCACTTTCCCTATTTACCATCTATGCATCTCTCTCTCTCTCTCTCTCTCTCTCTCTCTCACACACACACACACACACACACACACACACACACACACACACACATCCCCTATAATTATCCCCCCCTCTCTCTCTCACTCTCTCACACACATATGTCCCCCGCACCCACCCCCACCTTCCCCCCTCTATCTATTCATGTACACATGCATCTTCCTTAGGATAGGGGTTCAACATTTGGGGTTAGCATGAGTGTTTATTGTTTGGGATTTAAGGTTATGATTTGGTTTAGTGTTAGGGTATGGATATGTATCAAATGTAGCGTTATGATTTGTATTAGGGTTAGGTTGTATGTTTAAGGTTTAGGATTTTTCTTTTAGGATTTATCCTCTTTTTTATGATCTATCTAATTTCACTTTCCTTCATTTTTTTGTTTGCTTCATCTCCCCCATCCCACTTCTCCCTCTCTCCATTTCTCTAACCATCCCACCATACATTTCTCCTAATTACCACATCTCTTACCTCATGTCTTTCACTGTCGAGCCCCCTAATCTCACTCTCTCCCCTAATTAACCTCTTAGACTCTCTCCCCTCCCTACTCTATATCTTTATTTACCATCTCTCTCTACCTCATACCTCTCATCATATTCTGATTCATTACTTTTCACATTTATCTTCTCCTAATTATACTCTTCTACTATTTGACCCCTCTCACCTTCTCACATCTCTCTCTCTCTCTCTCTCTCTCTCTCACACACACACACACACACACACACACACACACACACTCACATGTCCCCCATAATTAAACCCCCCCAACCCCCTTGTTATTTTTAGGTATCTTGGACAACTATTTGTGCACATGTGATTAATTGGCAAATAATTGTTAGACTTACGAAAAATATTTGTTAATTAATTGACTCCTTCTAGAAGCCACTAGTAACCTATTGGTTAGGTTGTTTTAATCAAGAAGCAACTAGAAACTTCTTGGTTGATTTGTCTTGATCAAGAAGCAACTGGAGACCTCTTGGTTAAGTACTATAAAAGGGGGTCATGGGAGGCATTTGGAGAACAAAACATAACATAGAGAAACAGAGTTGTAGAAGCATTTACAGTGTTAACAAATGAGTTTTTAGTGATAGCAAACAATCTTGAAATATTAGCAAGGGCATAGTGATAGTGTTGGGGATAGCAGTGGGGAATATCAGCAGGAGAAATTAGGAAGTTGTCTGAATTCTGCTAGTGAGAGGCAAGGAATTTTGTATCTCTTGATTTTCTGACATTAATATATTTTCCATTTGCAGAACTGGTTCCCCCTTAGGGGTTTTTGCAGGGACAATTTATCCAAAAATATTGTGTTCTTTGTGTTCTAAATTTCTTTCCGTATTTTATTGGTGAAGTTGCAATTGTGTTATTTTTTGATACTAGTTGGGAACTTATTTTCAGTAGTTTAATAATCATTTATGATAGGAGATTAATAATCAGTGATTGCAATAGTGTTAATTTTCACATGGTATCAGAGCATTATTGAGGGTAGAAGAGTTTTTTCCTAGGAAATAAATTGTGATCTCATATTTATTATTGCTTTAATCCCTTGGGATGGCTTCAACTAGTTTGAGAGATTAGGATAGATTGGATGGTGCCTCGAATTTTGGTGTCTGGAAGGCCATAATTTCTTTATTGTTGCAAGAGAATGGTATCAAGGATTATAGTTGTACCTATAGATGCTATATAGCTCGCAACATATAAGAAGGACAATGCCAAGGTGAGGAGGATTATCCTTGATGGTGTCAAGGATCATATTGTTCCACATATCATGGAGCTAGATACAACGAAGAAGATGTGGGACACCATTATGAATCTGTACCAAAATGCTACCACCAATAGGAAGATGATTCTCAAATAGAAGCTAAAGAATACTGGATGAACTAGGGAGAAGACATTACAAGTTACCTCACTAGGCTTAGACATGTCAAGTATGAGCTAGCAGCTATTAGAGATAGTCCCAGTGATGATGAGCTAGTGAGAATAGCCCTAAATGGGTTTTCTAAACAATGGAGTGTCTTTGTTCAAGTTGTCAGTGGATGAGATACCTTACCAAGTTGGGATTAACTATGGACTGATTTCATTCAGGAGGAATTTAGACTAAGTCTTGTCAATGGGGCCAACAAGAGTTTGAAAAGTGAGGTGGAACAAGAGAATGTTTCCCTAGCAGGGAAAGGGAAAGCAAAGAAGGGATCTAGCAAAGGATCAAATTCACTAAGTGAAAAGAAGAAGAAGGACCTTTCTAAGGTTAAGTGCTTTGGATGTCACGAGTATGGTCACTATGCTAGTGATTTCCCAGAAAGGAAGAAGGCAAAGAAGCTGGTGGTAGCTTTAACAAGTGTAGAAGAATTCTCCAATAGACCGAAAGTCGAGTTTTCACTTATAGCTTGTATGGTGAGCTCAACCTCAAATTATCTGGTATATAGAGAGTGGGGTTTCATTTCATATGACAGAAGTTAGAGAGTAGTTCTCCAGTTATAAGGAGGAGAACACCAATATCTAGATTTCTATGGGAAACTTGTCCAAACTCAATCTGGTTGGGAAAGGAACTGTTTAGTTTCATAGGGAGAATGAAAAGATAATTCTAGTTCATGATGTGTTGCATGTGCCAGGACTAGGTATGAATTTGATTTTTGTATATGTTCTTCATGATAGGGGGTATAATGTACACTTTAGAGGGACACATGTTGATTAAGCACAAGAATTGGAAATCGCCCATAACAATTGAAGTTAAGAGTAGTTGCCTTTATAGGTTGTAGTTTGATACTACTAGGTGTAATGTCCCATTTGAATTTCCTCTTAAACGTCCTTAATTTTCACTTTAAGGTTTTATGAATTAGTTCAAGTATTTACTCTTTGCTTGAAATTATATGAAATTAGCATTATCTCCAAGAATTTCTTAGTTCTTGAAAAAAGAAAAAAAGAAATGATTTCCTCTATAAAATAAATAAGAATATAATCTTTCCTAATCCTATATGGATTTACACCCCTTTATTGATAAATCAAATCTTCAATCCTATTATTGATGCCCGCTTCACTTTATGGGCTCACCTTATAACATTTACCTTTATCATTAATGTTGTTCTAACATTCCACTTGCATGCATCTTACTAAAAGAATAATTATATGTGCAATACTATCCACGCCAATGATGGGGTTATCCTCTTGTACCAAGTCCATGTCCTCCCAAGTTGCTGGCTTTATCACCTTAATTAGTGTGCATGGTGTAGTACATGCTTGTTGATGCCTTTACTAGGAATGGGATATTCCACCCCCATGTTCACTAATATGAAACTCTGTTATATGTCCTTCATCCTCGACAAGTATGATCCACACTTTTACTGTGAATTAGAATATTTGATATGCGCCCCTTTGCACTTCGTCCCATGTCCTTCAATGTGATTCAGTGGTTGACGATTTTGATGGAATATTCAGACTTTGTTCGAGGTAGTTTTATGAATGTGTACCTCCTGCCTTCTTTTCGACCCTGTCCTTACTCTTTAAATACATGCTGACCTATCTTGGAGGGGTGCGAGTGAAGTTTTGCATCTGTTGATTATCCGCTGCTACATATTATGATGGGTCATTGTTCGTAAAGTATGTAGGTTATTCAATTTATTACAAAAAGGGGATTGTGAAGTATTAGAAGTATTAATATAGATACAAGAGAGCATTTTAATAAATAGTAAATATAATTTATAAGAGTTATATTAAAAAGTATTGGTGGTTTAAGTAATTGATATACTTTATAAAGGAGAAATAAATGATATTAGTTTCAAAATCTAAATATGTATATGTATTACATAATTTATATTTATATTTATATTATTATGAATAATATAAAAAATTAAATAGAATTATTATTATGGATAGTTATAAATTATATTATTATGAATAATATGATTAAATAAATCATAAGCATTTATCTATATAGTTTATTAATATTATTTATTTTGTGACCAATAGATAATAATATATGAATTTATATTTTATCTAATTATATGATTCTTTTTAAGAGGGATCATGACAGTCCCCCCTTCTCAAGATTGCTTGTCCTCAAGCAATATCATTCATATATAATATAAGTTCTTCCATAGATAACAAACATATTTTCATACAAAAGACCTAGGATATTTTTATAAAACATACATCTTTAGTAAATGAAAACATAGAGCAAACACGGTGCAGACAGATGAAGACACGATGCAAACACATCATACATTCTTTATAAAAAAAATTCACAATGAAGTAGAGTAAAGGGAATGATTTATAACATATAGTTCCCCAGTACACCTTTTGTTTATGGATCCTGCACACACAAATAGTTACTAGCATTTACATGTATATAATAGCTTCAAGGAAAAGATTAGTCATGATAAATTAGTTCTGAACCAATTTCCTACCAAGCTCAAGAGTGAAACTTTGGCCTTCTTGGCCTTAATGGCAACCTTTGACATCCATCAAGGTGGTCTACTTGGTAGATTCTTAACTGAATTAAGTTGACATGATGTCAAATCTTAACTTAACCAATCTAAGCCCAGGAGTGAAACTTTGGCCCTCCTAGCCTTGATGGCAGCCTTTGACATCCATCAAGGTGATCTACTTAGATGGTAGTCTTATTCTTCCTACCTAAGCCCAAGAGTGGAACTTTGGCCCTCTTGGCCTTGATGGTAGCCTTTGACATCCATCAAGGTGGTCTACTTAAGAGGTAATCTTACTCTTCTTAAATATCCTACCTAAGCCCAAGAGTGAAACTTTGGACCTCTTGGCCTTGATGGCAGCCTTTGACATCCATCAAGGTGGTCTACTTAAGAGGTAATTTGATTCACTAATTATTATATTTCTTTTTATTACATACATATATGTATTCTACTAAATTTTTAGCTCATCTAGTTCTTGTTGGTCCTTCGCATTTTCATTATGTTCTTGATTATATTTAGGTCTCTTATTTACTTTGTCCTTTGCTTCCTCATCAAGTGTAGCATCCATTTTTCGGACTTGGCTTCTCTTCCCACATGTGTGTCCTAGTTCCCAACTTTCCTTGCAATGAAAGCATAAATTTTTTCTTTTTAGTTCGTCACGATAGCTCTTGAGCTCTCTTTTGCATTTATGGCCACGTTCCCATGGTTCCTTGCAATGGTGACATAACTCATCCTTCTAGAAGTCCTTGGAGTGTTTTCTTCCCTTTTCATAATGTCTAGAGTGTGTGCTAGGTGCATGGTTCTTGGACTTATCATTTATTTGGTGCGTATCAAATTTTAACATCTTTTGGATGGCATCTTCTAGTCTTCTTGGTTCATGTGCTCCTACTGCACTCTTGATTGATTCTTTCAATCCATCTATAAATAAATAGGTGAGTCTCCTTTGTGATATTTTGGGTACCATGGCTGATAACCTTTCAAATTCCCTAGCAAATTCCATTACCGATCCCTCTTGTCTAAGTTGGGTTAATCTTTTGAAGTACCATTCCATGTCTATTCGATCAAATCACTTTATGAGTTTTTGGGTAAATTCATCAAAACTCTTAATTTGTTTATGTCCCTAGTTGTTAAGGCCATGTTGCCATCAATCTTGTGCTACTCCTCTTAAATGAAGGACAACAAATTGAATAGCACTTTTTCAGTCATAGGATTTAAGGAAAGATATGTATCCAACATTTGCACCCATGAGCGTGCTGTAGTTCTTTCTGTTCCATCAAATTTTGGAAGGCTGCTTTACTTATCTCCTCTCTTAGTCCTTTCTCTTGGTGTGTTTGTCTCTTTCTACTCGATAGTGACTTCATTTGAGCATCACAATAATCTTTAAATGGTATCTCCCTTCTAAGTTCATGATCAATTCTTGAGTACTCATTTATAATTTCATCTATATTATTTACTCCATCTACCTCGTCCTCATCTTCTTGTTCTTCTCTAGGTAGGAAGGGAGGTCTTGTGGGTCTATGCTCTGATTTTGGTATATGAAACTAATTGTTATCATCTTCAGATTGGTGAGAATTTTTATCTCTCCCATTTTTGTTTATATTATGAAGAGCTTCCAAGAGGAGTCAATTTGTTTCACTTTGCTCAGTTATAGCTCGAGCATTTCTTTCAATTTGTTCCATGAGTGCTTGAGTAGTTCGGTTCGTCTGTTCCATGAAAGCTTTTAATTCATTACTTATTTGATTGTTCATTTTGGTGGATTTTTTCCTTCCTTCCCTCTCCAACGCTCTGGTCCTGTTTGTGTTTTTGCATTAACTATTTCCCACAGGCTGGCAAGAAAGGTGCTCTGATACCACTTGTAATGTCCCGTTTGAATTTTCTCTTAAATGTCCTTAATTTTCACTTTAAGGTTTTATGAATTACTTCAAGTATTTACTCTTTGCTTGAAATTATATGAAATTAGCATTTATCTCCAAGAATTTCTTAGTTCTTGAAAAAAAAATAAAAAAATGATGATTTCCTCTATAAAATAAATAAGACTATAATCTTTCCTAATCCTATATGGATTTACGCCCCTTTATTGATAAATCAAATCTTCAATCCTATTATTGATACCTGCTTCACTTTATGGGCTCCCCTTATAACATTTACCTTTATCATTAATGTTGTTCTAACAGTCCACTTGCATGCATCTTACTAAAATAATAATTATATGTGCAATACTATCCATGCCAATGATGGGGTTATCCTCTTGTACTAAGTCCATGTCCTCCCAAGTCGTTGGCTTTATCACCTTAATTAGTGTGCATGGTGTAGTATGTGCTTGTTGATTCCTTTACTAGGAATGGGATATTCCACCCTCACTTTCACTAATATGAAACTCTATTATATTTCCTTCATCCTCGGCAAGTACGCTCCACACTTTTACTATGAATCAAAATATTTGATATGTGCCCCTTCGCACTTCGTCCCACATCCTTCAATGTGATTCGGTGGTTGGCAATTTTGATGGAATATTAAGACTTTGTTTGATGTAGTTTTATGAATGTGTATCTCCTGCCTTCTTTCTGACCTTGTCCTTACTCTTTAAATACATGCTAACCCATCTTGGAGGGCTACAAGTGAAGTGTTGCATTTGTTGATTATCCGCTGATATGTATTATGACAGGTCATGTGTTCGTAAAGTATGTAGGTTATTCAATTTATTACAAAAAGGGGATTGTGAAGTATTAGAAGTATTAATATAGATACAAGAGAGCATTTTAATAAATAGTAAATATAATTTATAAGAGTTATATTAAAAAGTAATGGTGGTTTAAATAATTGATATACTTTATAAAGTATTTGATATATAATTATAAAGGAGAAATAAATGATATTTGTTTCAAGATCTAAATATGTATATGTATTACATAATTAATATTAATATTAATATTATTATGAATAATATAAATAATTAAATAGAATTATTATTATGGATAGTTATTTAAATTATATTATTAAGTTATTTAAATTATATTATTATGAATAATATGATTAAATAAACCATAATCATTTATCTATATAGTTTATTAATAT
Organism: Cupressus sempervirens; assembly: GCA_028749045.1. Classification (NCBI taxonomy): domain Eukaryota; kingdom Viridiplantae; phylum Streptophyta; class Pinopsida; order Cupressales; family Cupressaceae; genus Cupressus; species Cupressus sempervirens. Next base: position 673,738,571 of record CM053784.1, on the reverse strand, counting down.
TATTTATTTTGTGACCAATAGATAATAATATATGAATTTATATTTTATCTAATTATAGGATTCTTTTAAAGAGGGGTCATGACACTAAGGCACTCGTGAACATCTATAATCCTAGAGATCTTGGAGAGCTATGGCATAGGAGGATGGGCCATATTCATCATGAAGCACTCAAATTGCTTCGTGAGACGGTGATAGGTGTTCTAGAGGTGAGCACAGAGCATGCTGATGTATGTAAGGGATGTGTGTTGGGGAAGTTTGTAAAATAATATTTTCCAAGGAGTGACACTAGATCTGAAGGTGTTCTTGATCTAGTACACTCAGATGTATGTGGATTGATGTCAACAAAGTCTATCAAAGGATATGAGTACTATGTTACTTTTATCGATGATTTCTCTAGGAAGACCTAGATATACTTCTTGAAGACCAAGGATGAGGTTTTTAGTTGATTCCAAGAGTTCAAGGCTCTAGTGGAGAGCTTGACAGGAAAGAAGATAAAGGTTCTTCAGTTAGATAATGGAGGTGAGTAAAAAGGAAATAACTTCCAGGAGTTCTGTACCAAGGAAGGAATCAAGAGAGTGGATTGTTCCTTACAATCCACAACAGAATGGAGTTGCTAAGAAGAAGAACCATTCAGTATCAGAGGTGGAAAGATGTATGCTACATGACCAAGATATGCCCCACTACTTATGGGTAGAGGCGTGTAGTACATTAGTCTATATTCAAAACAGGGTTCCACATAAGGTGCTAGGGAGGATGACACCAAAGGAAGCTTTCATAGGAAAGAAGCCTGATGTTAGCCATTTCAGAATATTTGGGAGTTAGGCATATTGTCATATTCCAGGTGATACATGTACCAAGTTAGATTAGACTACATAGAGGGGTTACTTTGTTGGGTATAATGAAACCTCAAAGGCATATAAGATTTTTATCCCCCAGACTAGATGAATTATTGTCAGACATGATGTAAATTTCATGGAGAACAAGGCATTTAGAAATTCTAGAGATTTTCCAATAGATGATTAGAGTGAGCAGCCAATAGAAGCTCCAAGGCCTAGTCAAGGGCAGTAGAGCACAAGTACACTTACCAATACAAATGTAGGTTCAGGTGGTGAAGATTCATAGAGCATGGAGCAACAAGTGTAATAGGAAAGACATCTATAAGACTTAAAGGTTGATATTTCATCCTTTACAGTTGGCAGCAAGAACCATGAGGTTAAGAAGACACTAAGGGATAACCTAGAGTTTGTGGGATCTCCTAGGAAGAGTAATAGACAACAAAGACAACTAGCCAAGTTTAATGACTATGTGGCATTAGTTAGTCAGTTGGTAGATAGTGAACCTTCTAGCTATCAAAAATTTGTAGAGCATTAAGTATGGTGAGATGCTATGGTTGAGGAGTATTCCTCAATAATGTAGAATGATGTGTGAGAGGTAGTTCCTAGACCAATAAATAGGGTAGTAGTTGGATCATGCTGCATCTATAAGATAAAGCATGGTGTAGATGGTAGCATCGATAAATACAAGGCAAGGTTCGTGGCCAAGGGTTTCTCTCAGTAGGAGGGAATAGATTATGAGGAGTCATTTGCTCCAGTGGCTAGGTATACTTCTATATGAGTTGTGATCTTGTTTGTAGCATAGATGGCATGGAATATCCATCAAATAGATGTCAAGATAACATTCCTTAATGGTAAGTTAAAGGAGGAGGTATAAATAGAGCAACCAGAAGGCTTTGTAGCACACAACAAGAGACTCACGTGTGCAAATTGAAGAGAGCATTGTATAGACTCAAGCAGGCTCCTAGAACATGGTATGAGTGCATTGACACATACTTGTAGGAAATGGGCTTTGTGAAGAGTGAAGCAGATTGACAACCTTTACTACTTGGTGGTTAGTGGTGAGATTCTCATTCTTGTTCTTTATGTGGATGAATTGTTTCTTATAGGTTCACTAGGGCTCATAAAAGACTACAAGAGGGACCTTGCATAAGAGTTTGAGATGGACTTAGGACTTATGCACTACTTTCTAGGCATGGAGGTGTGGTAGACAACTGGAGTGATTTTCCTTGGTCAAGGGAAATATTGCATTGAAATCTTGAAGAGATTCAAGATGGAGGATTGCAAAGCCATGTCTACACCTATGATCACAAATTGGAGGAAGGCAGATACATCTAAGGAGAATGATGTAGATCCCACCTTATATAGATAGTTGATTGGTTCACTTATGTATTTGGTCAACACTAGGCCAAATATAGCATTTGTAGTAAAATCTCTTAGTTAGTTAATGGTTGAACCAAAGAGAATGCATTGGATAGTGGCCAAGCATGTATTGCATTGCTTGGGTGGTACAGTTGAGTATGAGATCAAATATGTTTGAGGTGAAGGTATTAGGTTGATGGGCTATACTAATATAGATTGGGCAAGAAGTACAATAGACAAAAGGAGCACTTCAGGGTGTTCTTTTAGTTTGGGATCAAGAGTTGTATCTTGGTCCAATAGGAAGCAGAAATCCGTGGCTCTGAGTTCAGCAAAAGCATAATACATAGCAGCTAGCATGGTGACATGTGAAGCTATATGGCTTTAGAAGTTTTTAGTCACCTTGTTTGGTCAGAAGGTTGAGACTACTGTGATACACTGCGACAATCAGAGTTACATCAAGTTGTCTAAGAATCCAGTGTTTCATGATAGGTTTAAACATATAGACATTAGATATCACTTCATTAGAGATTGTGTACAATGGGGGGTTGTTTAGCTACAGTACATACCTATAAAGGAGTAAGTACCAGACCTTCTAACTAAGGCATTGGGGAAGGAAAAATTCATCTTCTTCAGAGATAAGCTGGGTGTCATGCAGAACAACTTCCTTGCTAAGAGGGAGTATTAGTTTTAGGTAGCTTGGGAAATTGTTTGTCCACATGTGATTAATTGGAAAATAATTGTTAGAGTTATGAAACATATTTGTTAATTAATTGAATCCTTCTAGAAGCCACTAGTAACCTATTGGTTAGGTTATTTTAATCAAGAAGTGAATAGAAACTTCTTGGTTAGGAAGCAACTATAAACTTCTTGGTTGAGTTGTCTTGATCAAGAAGCAACTAGAAACCTCTTGGTTAAGTAGTATAAAAGGGGGTCAAGGGAGGCATTTGAAGAACATAAGAGAATAGATAACAACAAGAGTTGTGGAAGCATTTGTAGTATTAGCAAATGAGTTTGTAGTGATAGAAAACAATCTTGTAGTGTTAGTAAGGGCACAATGATAGCGTTGGGGATAGTAGTGGGGAATATTAGCAGGAGAAATTAGGAGGTTGTTTGAATTTTTCTAGTAAGAGGCAAGGAATTTTGTATCTCTTAATATGCTGAAGTTAATAAATTTTCCATCTGCAAAATTGGTTTTCCCTTATGGATTTTCCAGGGATGATTTGTTCGAAAATATTGTGTTCTGAATTTCTTTCTATATTTTATCGGTGAAGTTGTAGTTGTGTTTTTTTTTATATTAGCTGGAAATTTATTTTCAGCAGTTTAATAATCATTTATGATAGGAGATTAATAATCAGTGACTACAATAGTGTTAATTTTCACACCCCCATTTATCATGCATGCACGCGCACGCGTGCGCGCGCACACACACACACATCTTCCTTAGGATGGGGGTTCAAAATTTGGGGTTAGCATGAGGATTTAATGTTTCAGATTTAAGGTTACGATTTTGTTTAGTGTTAGTGTATGGGTATGTATCAAATGTAGGGTTATTTTTTGTGTTAGCATTAGGTTTTATGTTTAAGGTTTAGGGTTTTGCATTTAGGATTAGGAATCAACAATTAGTCTTAGAATTAGGTTTTCATATCGAGGATTAGGGTTGTCTTGATTCAACTTAAACTCTAATTCTAACCATAACCCTAATTGATCCAACCCTACTAAATTAGATTAGAGTCTCTTATTAAGAAAGATTCAATAGCTTTTAAGCTTAAAATTTAAAAATGAATTAAATATATTTTATGAATAAATAAAATAAAAATAATATATTATGTATGTCTCAATTAAATTAAATTATATAGTCTAACTTTGAACTATATTATAAAAAAAAAAAATTTCTTTAAAAGAAAAATAATTTCCTTTACAAGACAAAAGTTAAAATTGAAACAAAGATTGAAATAATTTCTCACTACATTGTTAAAATTTGACTTTATAGCTATATATTTAAGAATGTATGAGATGTCATTTTTATGAGAACATGACTAACTATAGAAAAAGATACCATCGTATAATTAAGTAACACTATATGCTTGCACTTCAATTTTGAACATACATTAACCAAAACATGTACATTTCTTCTATATATATTTTAAAAGACCCTATTGTTGTATTTCTCATATGTGGGAATGTACGATAGGACTATTTCAACATCAATTCAAATGAAATTTAGTCATGATTTTGGTTATTTCTTATATGGTCAACATACAAGTGGTAGTAGGAAATTTTTAAAAATTCATATAGCTGAATTATGTCTCAAACAATATGGTATGCCATGCACAATTTAAATATACTACAACTTTTCATTCAAATATTTCTTTGACAATTTTTGAAATTACACATACACAAAAGTAGCATACAAATAAAAAATCTCAAGCCAAATTGCACATAAATATAGAACTGAAGCATGAATTTTGCAAAGATTCCATTTTTTCTATCATTGCCACATAAGCATAGAGCTTGATATTTCCTTGTAATTTTTGATTACAAAATATGGAGATCATGAAGAACAAATGTTGAAAATTTCAGAAAATTTGTTGTGTTTTCAATTTTTTGAATTTTGGTCAAAGATGCATTTTGTATGGATGATAGCTACGTTTGAACTAATATCATCGAAAGACATTTTGAAAAGTCAAAATCGAGTCCATAAAAGTCATTAACCAAAAAAATATTTTCTATTGCTAAATGAAGGAATTTAAGACAAGCAATTTGACATCTTGTTGCTAATAAGCATATTGACAGGTAAACTACACTTTGTCGAAGCACTGCATTAACATGTGGTCAATTACAAAGGAAGTAAATTTATAGGTCAAATTTCATTAAAGTAAATATATCATGTTTATATACATGAAGTAACATACATGAGATGTTGACCTACAAATCATACATCTTGATGATACATATACATTGTGCAAATTTCAAAACAACAAAAATTAAATGCTATTAGACCATAATCCATTTGCAAACTCCTATTTCTTAAGCCCTCGAATCTAAGTCCATATACTCTCTCAAGATAGGAGTGTGGCCTAGGCTCCCCCGAGGTTCTTCCTAACACAAAGAACAACCCAACCCTACCCAAAAAGCTTAGTAATTCGAGATGGTTAGATTGGTTGGATTTGGTGCAGCTAGTTGACTAATCTACATGCACATATTTTGTAGAAATTAAACATAGATGTGATAGAAAAATAAAAAAACAATAATCACGAATAGTGAACATATACAAAAAAGAGTTGCTTGGCCAAGCATTTAACACCAGAATTAATTGGCAAATAGGGGAAAAATATTCACTTTTTATTCTATCTACCTTTCCCATACTTGTTTGTACATTCAGTACCCATTCCTATTTCACTTTTAAGAATTTCAAAATTCAAACAATGTTAACACAACTTCAGCCTAATCTTAGCTGCTAGAATTTTCAAAATAGTTCTTAATTCTATTCAACTTACATAAGATAGTAAAGGAAAAGATATTGCAATAGCAGTAGAAGAATAGTTATCTACTTTGTTAACAATGAATTTTTCAAGAACACGTCAGTGACAATAATTCAATGTTCTCTAATAGCTATCCACTCAATAACAACAAGTTTTACAACATAGATGATATTCCAACATGTATTTACCCATTTTCTATTACACAGTTTATTAATACTAAGATGAAAGATTTAATTGTGTAGTTACGCTACTATTGAAGTATCAAGATTCAGAAAGTTGGCAAATTTCTAACTTCCAGTCAAAGTCTAGATTAATTATTATTATTTCTTGTAATTAATTCATTTTTTATGTGTTAAGTTCAAATGTTGATTCCAAGATATTCCACATGAAAAGCTCACAAATTACCATTATGTTATAAGCTCTTGCCTATGTTTCAGTATACCTTTAATAAACATAGTTTCTTCTACTAAAATCCAATTAAATAAAGGTAAGGTATCATAGATTAGAAACCAAAAAAAAATAATAAATGAATATGTAGCATTCTTTAATGAGGACAACTTTTACCACAACTCCTAAGAAAGGACAATTTGAAATTATAAGTTTACTAACTATGTATGTGGTCTGGTATGACTCTAATAACAAGTATAGTTTTATAAGAAGAGCCTGGTAATTCTTCGACCACTCTTAAACATCACACACTAAGAAAGAAATAAATTTTGGATAAATATGTCAATGTTGACTATTTAACACTTTTAGTCTACGAATCAAGCATTAGTGTGTGATGTTTAAGCCATCTACAATTCTTCACAGGATGAGTAGTAGAATCCTTGCCCAAGCAGTTATATCAACCATGACCTCATTTTTTCCTCCTTCGAACTAGAGACACCATTATATTGTACAAACAAAAGTGAAACTTACAAAAGAAAGAAAATAATTGAATTTCCCACTATTTGTCTTTCTTCAAAACTCCCAACTAGTGGCACCCCAACAAGATACCATTTTCACCCATTGAATAGGAAAATGGCTATACATGCATCATAGGCACTTTGACATGGTAATTCATTCTTATTTAATAATTAAATTAATAATTAAATTAAAAATTAGAGTTTAATTTTATTTTGATACTTAATTTAATTACTTAATATCAATAAATTCTCATACCAAGGTACTTATGATGTTTGTATAGCCATTTCCCATTTATAACCTACTTCATGTTAATTGTCTTTGTTTTTATTATAGAGTACATCTGGAAATGGAACATTAGAAGGTAAACCTAATATATTTAGTAAAGAATTTTTTTAAAAATATTTACTTCTTTCAAATAACTCATTATCTCCACTTTTAGATCATTTAGGATAATTATTCTTTGAAATACGCTTTAAGAAACAATGCTTCACAATGTTAGTTTAAATGTAATCATATTTTTATCACACACTATTAAGGAGAACTAATCATTGAGCTAATTAACATAAGAAATGCACATGATATATCTTGCCAATAGAATTATTTAAGAGATTATTGGAAATTAAGGCTTGACCATGCTAAGATAAAGTAAGAGATAAAACATTCTATATTATCACTAAAGGATTTTTTTAAAGTGGTGTGTGCTAGGAAAACCAAGTATCTAAATCCAACCCTAATGATGAGCTAGTCTCCTCTACCTCAACCACACTCTCAACTTAAACCCTACATAAGCTTAGATAATCAACAACATGCCAATGAGTCAATATCAAAAATAAGAATTACATCACATATGTAATTTCACCACTGCATATATAAATGAGTTGTCATCATGCTCATGAAAATATATATCATATTATCATCTCATTATAAAATGATATCATCAAAGTTAACTTCAAATAAAATTATAAAAATAATATAATGAATTATAACATCATATATCATGTGTTCATCATGTAAATCACAACATTAAATAATATAAACTGTAATGCCTCGCCAGGGAACCCAAAAGAAATTAACCTAAAGTTTCACTAAGTTTGCCAAACATTTTTTTTAAACATAAAAAAAAAAACATGAGATAAAATATAATGGAAGTAATAAAATACACATAAACACATACCATAAAATAGATTACAATTCTTAGGGGTCCCATGACATTGAATCACAATTAAGTTTAATTAATATTAAAACCAATATATAACACATCCACATTAAAGAATAACTATAAGTGCAAATTCCATTTAAATAATATACAATTATCTCAAATGCCACTTGGCAATAATCAGAATGCACAATCATGCACTGTATAGGTCACGGGGTATGAAAGGTGAAAATAATATACATCATGAAATAGATTACATCATCTTATAAGATCTAAGAAATCAAATACAATGCACGTAGGATTTAACCATCCATCATAGAAATACAAGATCAAATAAAAGGGAACATTTGCACAAACACATCCAGTAATGGCATCCAATGGTCGAATCTCAACGGTATAAGAAAAAGCACTACCACCTGACCTCATGGTAACCCAAAAAGGGTCCACTCCCACTGTGCTAAGGAGATTATCTCAAGTCCCAAACAAGAAAACAATCCCAAAAGTCAAAAGTAATATCTAAGTCAAGGGAAAACCTGAAAGCAATCTATTTTAGGGTACCAAGAGACAAGGGACATCTAAACCTAGAGGTGACAATGAATCCTAGGATATCTACCATGTAAGTGGCAAGTGTCATTTCATGAGTCAACTCTAAGGTTACCCTGGCAGCCTAACTGGACTCTGACCCCCTAGTGACTCTATGCAGCACTAGTATCCTTTCATATTGACAAGGCATACTAATGAAGCATTGTCACAATTAAGCATCATCTCTACTCCCATCCTAGTCAGTACTAGCACTTGAGGCATGGGCGAGGAAAAACAATGACCCTTGTTAATTCATTTTACTCTCATTTAATGTAATGTTATCATTTATTTAAACAACCTACAATGGGTTACCCAGGCAGCCTCTTTGGGCTCTGGCCTCCATTACAAGCGACTTCCCAAAATTGCATATAGATAACCTACCCTAGGTGTAGTAAAGCAAAAAGATCTCAAAAGACCACATACCATACACCAATTCTTAAACAAGCAACTGACAAGTACTGAAATCACTGGTCAAAGTACAAATATCACTAATACAATCATCCTAATAGAACTGATCCAAGAAATTATACATAAACCAAATCATGTCATCACATGAAATCACCAAGAACAAATCATAAAACACCTCAGTCCTATACAAGTGACTGGAAAATAATCCAAAAACAACTAATCAAAGAATCAAAGGTTAAATTAGATAGGTCACACCATTCACCTTAGTTTCACACAAGAACACTAGAAAGCAATAATAATTAATAGATCAAAACTCCTCATAGAGCATACAAGACACATTACCATAGTTGAGTATAAAAGATCAAGATCAAAACATCATCATGATATCACAAAATAGAATTCTTGAGCCTCTAGTAAACATCCTAATTTGGTTAGGGTACTAAGTCAACCCCAAACCTGACATACAAGAAAACATACAACTAACAATGTAATTCATAATCATTTTGGTTGTGAAAACACATAGTTTGAGTTTAATAGTAGGCTTTCACGTTTACATTTCATTGTAAGATTTTATTTTGATAAAGTTTACAAATTTTCAAAATAAAAGAACCCATATTCACTTTTAAATTTGATCAACTCATTATCACTAAATCACAACATCATATCTCTATGAGGATAATAGATCGAATTAAATAATAATAATTAAATAATAATTGACAAGTTATTAAGAAAATAACCATAGATATTGACTAATAACCATGTCCATTTAATAATAATATAAATTTATTTAAAATTCTCAATTAACACCCAATAGTAAATTGATTAAATAATAATTATATCAATTAAATTAATTTCAAATTTAAAAACAAACTTGATTAAAACATTTAATAATTTATAATACTTTTAATAATTTAAAAATAATTATTAATAAATATATTAAAATTAATAATAAATTTTTTATTAATTAAAAAATTTTGATAATAAAAAAACAAATTAAAAATATTTGGCATGTTTAAAGGCTTGTCAGCCTACCAAAAAAGGGTTGTCGTAGCAGGCCCTACTATGGTTGCAATGGGTTTTGCATAAGCAGATACTATTGCCGTTGCAGCAGGACTGCTATGGCAGTCCTTGCACGGGTAAAAAGAGAAGGGTGGGTGGGGGGTTGGTGGCCCTTGCCCACCAATATATATATATATTTCAAAATATATATTTTAAAATAAAAACAAAACAAAACGGGTCCCCCCTCCAATAATATTTTTTTATAAAAACTGTGAACAATACTCTGATAGGGAAATCCAGAAAAAGCATTCAACTTTACTTTCTAGAATTTGATTTTTATACCAAAATGCGTCTGATTAAAATTTAAAAGAATGAGGGTTTCAAAAGAACTTAATTCCTCAAACAAAGATAACTTCAAAACAAAATTAAACTAAGATTCACAACATGAATTTATCAATTTGATATCAAACAATCTAAAAATTTTTGAAAGCGGATTTATCCAGACACAAAGCAGACAAAAGATTGGAAAATGAAAATCTTTTACATAAATTAATCACAAGATTCTACTTGAATCTGATGCTAATATGTAAACACGCAAACACACAAAGCATGTGAGAAAACCCCTTCCTTTTAAAAGCTTCTTCTCTGAAAAATCCCTTCTCCAAAACCCGGTAATTGAAAAATGAACTCCCCCTCTCTGATAAAGAGTTCTCCCCTAAATTGAGGCTCTAATTGTGCAATCATGAGAGGGAACTCATGATCAATATCTTTTAATATTTTATTACTTTTTAAATATTCATGCACACTTTTTACAATTTAAAATATCTTTATTAAATTAATGTCTCTTTCTCTCATTGATTAATTTTCAAAGCATTTTTTATTATTATTTTTTTATTAACTTAATTAATAATAACATTTAGCATTTATTTAAAAATGATCTCCTAAATATATTATTATTGAATTAAATAAATATTATTATGCTCCAAAATTAAATAAATATTTATTAACTTGCTTTCTGTGAGCAACTTCTTTCCCTTTGAGACCTTAAAGAGGCGGTCTATTCCATGGCTGATGACAAGTCCCTTGGGTGTGATCGGTTTCCTTGTGAATTCTACAAATACCTTTGGGAGCATATAGGTCTTGATCTGCACAAAGTTTATCTTGAAACCTATCATTCTAAAAGCTTAGGAGCCATTATAAACAAAGGAAATATCAAATTCATACCTAAAGTCGGTGATCCAGAGGACATGCAATTGGAGACCCATTATCCTTCTGAATGTGTCTTATAAGATTATTGCCAAGGCACTCTCTCTCAAAATTAGGCACATGTTGCCTTTAATTATGCAACTTGAGCAAATTGGCTTCATCAAGTCCAGATATATTCTTGATAACATCATTGTTGTCTAGGAGGGAATGGAATGGGCTCGAAAGTCCAATCAGAAGGCTATTTCGAGCCCATTCCGAAGGCTATCTTTTTAAAGATAGATTTTGCTAAAGCCTATGATCGCATTGAATGGCCCTTCATCTTGGCTATGCTCTAGGCTCTGGGTTTTGGCCACAATTTCCTTCAGTCCATGGAGATGCTCTATGGAGATGCTAATGCTTGCATTACCATCAACAATTCACAATTTTGGGCTTTTGGACTTTTTTGTTCCATTAGGCAAGGTTGCTCACTAGCTCCTACACTTTATGTCCTTGTTGCGAAAGGTTTTGGCTATTTGCTAGTGCATTCTGTGTCCTCAGGATTGGTTCGTGGCATTTCCTTGCCTGAATCATCCTCCCAATTAGTCAATGGACACTTTGCTGATGATTCCTTTCTTACTCTTTTAGAGGACAAAGAAAACATCAATAATGCTTTAAGTTGCCTAGACACCTTTTGTCAAGTCTCTGGTTCTGCCATTCAATGGCATAAAATTTTATGCTTTCGTTAATCATTTTTGCCAGTGCCACCTTGGCTCAGCTAGTTTGAATGGAAATGAGTTACACATGGGGAAATCTTCTGCTTTCTTGGCATTCCTTTTGTGTTCCAAGCATCGCCTATGGAACTTTGGAATGCTGTGCTAGCCAAGATTTACAAGAAGCTTGACTACTGGATCACAAAGCCACTCTCCCTCGCTAGGAAATTCTAGATTTTCTCAAAGATTCTAGTGGCCACTCACGTGTATTACTCCTCCTATTGGGTTCCATCCAAAGCTTCATACATGAAGCTGGAAAGATTGTTCAGGGATTTTCTCTAGGCCTCTAGTTCTGATCATCATGGCTTTCATAGAGTGGCCTAGGATTTTTGTTGTCTCCCAAAAGAGTCTAGTGGTCTTGGCTTGCTTTCCACTCAAAAACAAGGCCTTGCTCTCTGTGCAAAATGGATTATTAGGGATATTTCAGGAGATGAAGCTTGGAAGATTTTGGTTTGGCACTGCATTTCTCTGACTTTCCTATCAACAAGCCTACATGGAAGGGGATTGATTTCCAAACCCTTCTCATCATGCGTGAGCCAATGGCCATTCAGGGCTCATTTCTCATCAAGAGCATCTAGAAAGCTTGGGAGGCTATTAAGCCCTGGCTTTGATGGGCTGGAGATTAATTCCGTAATGGCCTCTCCTTGAATTAGCAAAACATTTGGTGGTCTCCCCTATTTTCCATTTAGGGTACTCCCCTTGCCAAGACTCAAGGGGCCAATGCTCTATGTTTTTTTAAATGTGGCATCAAAACTCCTAAGGACCTATTTTCAAGGGTCACCATGAGTTTTAGGACCTGGGAAGATATGCAAGTACAGTACCACATTATCCATTCAGATCAATAGACTTTTGACCTTCTACTTTCTTCCATCCCTATTCACTTTGTTCATAAAGTGGGGATTTAGTCTGTTTGACCTTGGTGGCTTGATTGGAAGTGGTATCCTACCACTCCATTTTCTAATTACAAGCCAAGTTTGGGATATAGATGGCTTTCACCTCATCTTCGAATGGTGGATATGCTAAACCAGAGATGGCATTTGCAATCTTCTCTTTCTCAATGGAGAAAACACTTTGATACCATTTGGAATGCTATAACTAAACCCAAGATTGTGCATTTTTCTTGGTGCCTTGGCTTAAACACATTGGGGTTCCTGATCCCAGATGCCCCTTTTGTGGACAACTAGAGTCTTTCTTGCATATTTTCTAGTTTTGTAAGTGTGCTCAAAATTATTGGCACTGGATTCATGATTTTTTTAAGCCATTCATGCCTGAGTCTTTTTCTTGGCACATGATCTTACTAGTGACTCTCCCATATTTCCTTGGAAGTTCACCCAGATTTGGCATACCTTCAGGCTGGAAATTTTGTTTTCTCTGTGGAAAGATAAGAATATTGTTCTTTTCACACAATTTTTTTGGATGTTAACATTGCTATGTATACTAAGGCATGCATTTGTAATAATGTAATTATGTAGATTCAGGTGCAAGCTAACAAAGTTGCCCTTGAGGTAGCTCACCTGCAAGAGCTACTAAACTACTGGGGCAATGCTCCAGTACTATTGCTAGAGTTCCTCCTGATGCCTTAGTAGAACCTCAACATCTCGTGGCTGCTATCCTCAGCGCTACTCCTCAGGTTACCACTCACACACCCCACTCTACTAGGCTTCTCGCCATTGCTCTCCTAGTGGTGGTGATGGTAGATGGAGGTGTCACTCAACTTCCCCACCCATGGTGGTTCTGGTTGGTCCTCGACTCCTCCTCCTAGTACTCATTGTGCGCATTTTGGTATGTGGCCTTGCCTGGACTTCACGATCTCTCCTCGATGGCCAGAGGTTAAAGATGTGGAGGCTACCACTATTACTATTATTTCTAATGATGGTTGGACTATTCCCAGCTCACCCCCCAATCCCAAATATGATTGGGGTTTTCATGACAAAGATGATCCACCACCCTTAGCTAGCACTGCTTTGGCAGCCTGAGGTTGCCTTATATGTTTTTTTTTTAATGAATAGTTTCTGTTTTTGGCTATGGCTATGTTTTTAGTCCAACTCTAGCCATGTGAACTCATCCATGGGGTGATCTTGTATCCCTCGACCCTTTTTTTGTGAATTGTAATCTGAGTATATTTTTTTAATAGAAAAGGACTATTCATAAAAAAAAAATTAGAACTATAACTTTATCTTTAAATTTAATTCTTTTATTTAATTAATTTCTTAATTAATTAAATATAATTAAATATTGAATTATCTTAATAATTTTGCATTAAATTAAATCATTAAATGTTCTTTTAATTTGATTTAATTAACAAAAAAAACACCATAGACCCACAAGACAAACTATGAAAACCCATCACAACTCAAGGGTTATAATCATGAATTTATGTCATATGAGAAATTTGGAAGGCTAAATATCTTAGATACTTGTCCTACTTTCTAGGATAATTGGCTTAGGGATAGTATTCAGACTAAAGAGTTATCTCCCCTCTCTTACCATTGAGATATTGCGATAGCGTAAACTCATCCTAGCAGTTTAGGGAAGTTGATACCCAGTACCTATAATTGGCATAAAAAACATGCATGTACAAAAACATATATATTCTAAACTAAACAAGCAATGCCAGGAAGTGGTACATCATGTAGATCGCAACTAGCAGGTGACTACTACTCCCTTCCTTAACCACATCAGAAACGTCAAACATAAAGAAAACACAGACACACACACACACACACACACACACACACACACACACACACACACACACACACACACACACACACACACACACACACACACACACACACACACCATACACATGCAAGTATGGGGTAAGTATCCATTAAAATTACATAAAAATCATTCATCTAACTATCATTAAAAAATTAAAAGTCACTACATGAACATATATGTATGTATGTATGTATGTATGTATGTATGTATGTATATGTATGTATGTGTATATATATATATATATACATACATATATCTATATACATATATGTATATATGTATATATGTGCATATATATATGTATATATGTGTGTGTGTGTATATATATCAACTAGATATGAAGCAATATCCAACAATCTAAAAAATAATGTCACTGATCATCAAGCATAAACATAAAGCTAGCCTAAAAGAGTTCGGCAATAAAATCAAAAAAAGTTAAGTAGGGGTAAGCACTACATCCAACCCCCTAGACTTAGGCTTACTCCTAGAAGCCTATAAGAATGGGTAAAACTAAAGCACTCACTGTATGGGTCCCATTGGACCCTTTCCCCTTGTAGGAGGATATGACTCCACTAAGAACACTCTCTGTGACCTACCCACATATCTCCAAATGTAGGTTCTAAAGTTGTCTCTAATCTGAGAATTGTTGGAATATTCAAATATGGAAAGAGTACTTATGAGAGGGGGGGGTGAATCATAAGTATCAAACTTTAGTCAATAAAACTTCTAACTTAAAGTAAATTGCATGCATGTAAATACATCAAAGAAACATGTAACAAAACTCGTGCATCAATAACTCATAACACTAGAATTTGGTAACCTAGAAACCCTCCAGGAATAAGAAGGTAAAACTGGGGTGGGGATGATGCCCACAAAATTTACTACAGCAATATTGTTCAACCACTTCTGATGGTTTGCCCTGTTAAAGGCCTGCCTTGTTAAAGGCTTTACACTGTATTAATAGTGACCCGGTTAGAGGATTTACAAACACTTAACATGAAGTGTCACCCTATTAAAGGATTTGAATCACCTAATCAAAAGGATCTTACAAAATAGCTGTAAAGCTAACCTATCACCATAGGATTTTCATTCTAACACAATTGCTAGAGAGTATTAGATACAATAAACCTGATAGATTACAATCCTTGATTGCTGAATGTAGGCTCCTTTTCCGCCTTCTCCTAAACTTGATCCTTTTTTATCTGATAACTCTTTCTTCTAAAAAATAGATTTTCTTATGCACCCTTGTATGTCTTTTCATATATTTACAATGAAATTTTGTCTTCCTTATAAAGACTTCAAAGACTTAGGGTTTGATTTGGATCTACGATCCATATTGAATCTCAATTTCCTGCTCAATACTTGTTTTTACTAATTGGTTGCATGCCTTTATCATTTTTCTTATTGGCTGCATGTGAGTTGCACGGGAAAAATAAAAGATTCAATTTTATCATTAAATCCCTCGAATTTTACCTTCTGTCAGCTGCAAAAACTGTTTGCATCATAGTTTGTGCAATTCCAAACTTTTATTCTGATTTACTGAGTTACTCAGCTCCTGAAGTATTTTTGATACTCGGCACATGTTGTTTCTTGGATAGCTTGGCACCTGAACAAAACTATATCACTCGGCACATGTTGTACTCGGCAATTGTTATCACTCGGCACTTGTTATCACTCGACACTTGTTATCACTCGGCACTTGTTATCACTCGACACTTACTCTTGATCTTGGTTAAGTGTATTGACACTCAATTGTCAAATTTATTCTTTAAGCTAACAATCTCCCCCTTTGACATGAGTGGCAAAAAAACTTAATTAAGATCCATGTGACTCATGAATTTATCCTTCATTCAAAATTTGCTATCTCAAAATTTGCTCCCAAAATTTGCTATCTCCCCCTTTTATTATACTTATCATTTCATTCCTGTACTTAACTCTTATTACTTATTCTCCCCCTTTTTGACACTTATGTCAAGGGTCTTACAATGAAATGCCATACTTAGCCAAAAATGTGCTATTTACTTCAAGGAGTACCTTCAAAGCTGCATCCCAATTTGCTAATGCTACATCCAATGTCTTATGCTGGATGGCAATCTCTGCTGCTAGGTGTACAAGTCCATCAGATGAAGAAAGATTAGGGTCTTTCCTGAGGACTGTCTCTGCATTTATCTGCTCCTTGTGAAGTAGTTCGAAATGAGGAGTAATTGATGATTGAATTTGTATCAATTTAGCTTTTGTGGTTGCCTCCTCTGCTACTAAGACAACTAACTCTCTTTGTGTGTGAAGCGATTGGACAAAATGCTTCTCACTCTGAGCTGGATTTGTGGGGAGTTGCATGATAAAAATTTTCAGATTGTTTTCCAAGCTCAACATTTTCTGGCTAGTGTCCTATGTGAATGTGGAAAAATCACACAACTTCTTGTACAGGGAAAAGATGTTTCCTAGTACAATTTTAACTGTTTTAATTTTCTTTGCCAGTTCTTCTTTAGATAGTGCTATATCACCAGATATTTTACTATTTACCTTACCTTGGAACTTCTTTTCTGACCATTCAAGCAATCTGACATTTGTTTCCTGGTCTTCATTAGTCACCTGGTCAACTATATCAGATAGTTGCTCTATAATTGGTCTTGACTCATTTGGAGATTGTAAGAAAAAAACTTATGTAAATATATCTTTAATTTCATTCAATGTAAGCTTATGCTTGTATTCCTTTCTTAGTGCTTCTTGTCTCCTTCTTTTGTCCAATGCACTTTGAATTTCATTAATCTTTTCTTCAGTAAGAGTGCTAGATTCATAATATGGGATCTTTATTTCTTCATCAAGCTTAGGAACTCCATAGTGAAGTTTCCTGACTGCCTTTGATGAGCTCGAGCCTGGTGTCCTAATTTGCAGCTGTAATCCATCTGTGCTCGGCTGCTGAAGAGTCTATGTTGGAGTACTAGATTTTGGTAATGCAACCAGTGTTTGTATTGTAGTCTCCTCCTTCTTCTTTGTCTCATCCTTTTCTTCAGCTTGAATATCCCTTTTATGATTGCTAGGTGGGGTTGAACTTGTTGGTTGTTCAGATGTTTCTTTTATTTCCCCTGCTGTTGTACTCGGCATTTGGAGTGCATAAGTGACTATACTTGGTGGAGGTGGTGGTGGAAGAAATAGAATACCAGTAGTTTGTATGGTCAAGGATGGCACTACTACTTTTACCTTGACTTCTAGATTCTGTAATTCATCAACACTGACTAATACAGGATTTGAGCTTAATTTTGCTACTAGTGATGATTGGTCAAGGATTTCCAAATCGTCTGCAGTTAATGGATTGATGTTTGGATTTGAAGTGTCTGTAACATCTTTTATTTTTATGTTAACTACAGGTGTGATGGTGGCATGAGGAGGACTAGGAGGAGATACCTATATGTCTTGCATACTTTGATCTTGTGGCTCAATTGTATCTTTCTCTTCCTCTTTCTCCTCATTATGTGCCTCTTCTTCCTTTTCTTCTTTTCTCTTTTTCTCCCCTAGTTCCCTCTCTTTTTCTTTGATTTCTATCACCTTCTTTTCCTTTGTCTTGGCACTTGTTTCTGCCTTATATTCTTCATTATATACATCTTCTATTTTCTTGTAAACTATTTTCCACAATCTTGTGGATTTGCTAACTACCTCTTCAATTTTATTCTGCAATATGCTGAATGCTCTATACTTGGGAATGAATATGTTATTATGCCTTTTTACTGCATTTATTATTTGATCTTTAATCAAATCAGGCAACAATCTGGCTAATGTTGACTTCCTTATTTCTTTTTCCATTTGTAAACAAAAATTCCATTTATCCTCTACAATTTTATACAATTCTCTTGGCATAGATTCATCTAATTCTAGAGGTGTGTGTTTATATTGAGCCATCATAGCATACACAGATTCCTCTAATTTATTTTTCTCTTCTTTGGTGAGCATAGAAAAATTCAGGTTCTTTAAACCTTTTAAATCATTATTTCTAATTTTTGAACATAATTTATCAATAGTAGTCTAGGGTTTGTGTCTTACCACTTGAAATTGACTATTGTCTTCCGACTCTGTTTTCTCCTCATCTATTTCAGGCTGGGGAATAAATTTCCTTTTCTTTGACTCAGCAGTAGTCTTCTTTGAGTCTTTCTTCTTTCCTTTTGCCTCTTCTTGGGCTTTTTGTGCTGCAGCCCTTGTGGTAGGTCTCTTTGGTGCAGGAGCAGCTACTTTCTTTCCCTTGGATTTAGGAGCAAAAGGAGTTGTGGTCTTTCTCTTAACTGGTGCTTCCTTGGCTTCTTCTACCTTAGCACTTTCCTCTTTGTCTTCTCCTAACTCTTGAGTCTGACCTTGAAGTTTATCTCCTTCTTCAATGTCTTCTCCCTCTTCTTCTGCTGTTCCTTCTTCTTCTTCCACGCCAAATTTTCTCTTGATTTGTCTCACCATTTTCTCTTTCTTCTTTATTGCTGAAGCAGTCTTCAAATCTGTTATTACCTTTGATTTGACAACATCATAGATTCCAATTTTTTTGCATTTTTATCTGCTTCTTCTACAAGTAGGGTTGTTATTACTGTAGAGGCTTGATCAACATCAAGTTCATAACCTAGTGGCCTAAGCCATCTTACTCTAGGTATAACTGCTAGTATGTAGGTATAATCTATATCTACAAGAAAACAAATGTCTTTTTCATATTTCTCAGTCAATGAGACTGGAATTCTCATTCTTTGTTTCATGGAATTTTTGAAGTCCTCAAAATAACCAGTCATTTGGGCATCAAAATTTTCACCCATCTGTTCAATGTATCCATTAATTTGTTCAACAATTGTTTTATCTGGATTCCATCTTACCTTACCCATAGAAGGAAATTCTTTCATCAGATAGAAAAACATGCACATCAAAACTGATCCAAATTTGCATTGAGCTCCCTTGCTCTTCCTTATAGCTCCTAGATTTTCATTAATCTGTTGAAACATGAGCTCTGCCAAATCATAACTGTGATCCCTTTTGATTATCTTGTATGCAACATCAATTGCTATACAAGGTACACTGTTTAACCTGCTTGATTGATAGAATTTATGTGAAATGACTCTCATAGCAAAATCTAGTAGGGGATCTGTGACTGTGTCGATAGTCATTCCTCTATTGTTCCATTTGGCACCTGTATTTTTCTCTATTACTTCCCTTTTGTCACTTTGTAGGGTCTTTGGCCGATCTAGGGTTGGAATACCAGTAACCCTATGAACAGTTTTCTTGGTAAATTTTACTGGCCCTGACTCTAACCAAAAAGCTCCATCATGTATTTGGCTCAGAACTATCCATACCCATTCAGTTTTGAAAACAGTCAGAAATGCTAGGGTTTTAGTTAATCCTTTTCTTTCTATTATTGAAAACTCATTTTTTAGTACTTTTTTTTCACATAGTTTATCATATGCATTATAGATTTCTAAGTCTCCTATGGCACCAATTTGCAATTATAACATCTGCGAACATCTTGGACCATAACAAATTTATTCAGAATAACTGATAATGCACCTGCAGGATCATTCTTGTATGCTACTTCTGGAATGGGCTTAAATTTAGGTTGTTTAACTTCGTTGCTGACCAACTGAACTTCATGACTCTCTATACCCTTAGTGGTTCCTGACCCAGATGCCATTGTTTTCCAAACTAGGGTTTATGATTTAAACAAGTTTATAAGTCCTACGTAGCTCGACACTTAAGTAAAATACCTTAAATTGATGAAACTTGTCTTGAATCGTTGTTGAAATCTTCACAAATGGCTTTTGAGCTAATCTTGATCTTCTCAGCTTTTTTCGGCTTTGCTTCTCATTTGAATGGTGGGAAATTGATCAAAAATTAGATTTATGTACTCTTCAAAATAGTGTAATAAATGCTTAGTACACTACCAATTGTCTACTCGGCACTTGAAAAGTTTCATCATGACTCGGCTCCCATTGTGTTTTACTTTACTCGGCTCCTATTGATATTTCATAGCTCGGCATCAACTATCAACTCAGTCGTTGTTAGCAACTCGGCTCCTGAAGGCAACTTTGATAGATCTTCACAAAAGTTCTCAATTTTGACTTAGCATCTTTGCTTATGCTAATTTCATTTTTTTTTGCAGTTCTTATATGTCTTGGGACTGATTTATGATGTAACTTGGTTTATCAATCCCACACATTTGTTCTTTTCTTAATTTGATGAAGTGTGATCACTCGACCTATTAGGTGAAGTGATCTCTGTACTTGATGTGCTAGACTCATCTTTCTTCCTCCAAGTCTTATTCATTTCACTTCTGATATATCCAACATCTATCTTTGCCCTTCCATTGCTGAACTCAGAACTTGATGCCTTTGACCTTGTTGGGCAATTCCTGCTGACATGACCAGTTTTTAAGCAACTGAAACATGTAGTTTGACTCAACCATCTTTTGTAGTTCCCTCTAAAATGTGTTCTTATGCAATTTTGTGGGATATGTCCATATTCTTGACAATAGTGACAGCTGTACCTGGTGTTTTAATCCCAGAATTCATGGTTTGATTTCTTTGCTAGTTGATTTACTATCCACATAGACTTTGATCTACATTCAAAAGCTCTATGTCCATACTTCTTCCAATTATAACAATGTCCATCAAATCTTGATGTCTTGATAGTTTGGGTTATACATTCATATGCTTGATGACCTTGCTTCTTGCATTTATGACAATGATTTATGCTTTTGGGTTTGTCATGCTGATGGGCATTCTTGCTTCTACAAACATTAGATGTATGTCCTTTCTTTCCATAGAAATGACATGTAGGTTTAACATCTTTATCTTTTTCACTTCTTTGTTCTACACTCTTTGATGATTCTCCTACTTCAGTGCTATTATATCCAAGCCCTGTTGTATCATGGGTTGATCTTGGAGATTTCAATATTTGCTCAAAATATTTGATGGGTTCACTTGATTTGTTGAGATTTTCTGCCACCTCTCTTTCTCTGTTCAATTCATTCTGCATTTGTTCCTTCTGCATCTTCAAAGTAGAGATCTCAATATCTTTCATATTGAGTTCATGATGAAGATTCATCATTTGAGCAAGTGTATCCATCTGCATGTTTGAGATCCTTGTCAATTCAGTACATTTTTCTTCAAGTCTGTTTGCAAGATTCCTTTTGTCATTTTCCATCATGACCTTATCATCAACTGCTCTTTTCTTTTGTTCAGTAATTTCATATATCATTATAGCCTGTGATTCATGTTCCATCTTGAGAGTTCTTATCTCATCTGCTTGAATTTTATTTTTTTCCATGAGTTCTGCTATTGTTGCATCAAACTCTTTAGTATCTCCACTGGAAAATATGTTGGTGGTATCAATCTCCTTGTAGTGTATATCATTTTCAGCTATGGCTAGATCCTTCCTCTTTTTTAATGAGTTTCTCAATTTGTTTATGAATTCCTCCAAGCTGTGCAGAGCAAGTTGCACATCTATCACCTGATTTTCAATGATCTTTCCAAGTTTGAAAGCTTCCATCTTTAGACCTTTTCCTCCAAGCTATTAGGCTTTTCCTTGTGAGAACCTAGATGGCTCTGATACCAATTGTTGAAATATTCAAATATGGAAAGAGTACTTATGAGAGGGGGGGGGGGGTGTGAATCATAAGTATCACACTTTAGTCAATAAAACTTCTAACTTAAAGTAAATTTCATGCATGTAAATACATCAAATAAACATGTAACAAAACTCGTGCATCAATAACTCATAACACTGGAATTTGGTAACCCAGAAACCCTCCAAGAATAAGAAGGTAAAACTAGGGTGGGGATGATACCCACAAAATTTACTACAGCAATATTGTTCAACCACTTCTGATGGTTTGCCCTATTAAAGGCATGCCCTGTTAAAGGCTTTACACTGTATTAATAGTGACCTGGTTAGAGGATTTACAAACACTTAACATGAAGTGTCACCCTGTTAAAGGATTTGAATCACCTAATCAAAAGGATCTTACAAAATAGCTATAAAGCTAACCTATCACCATAGGATTTTCATTCTAACACAATTGCTAGAGAGTATTAGATACAATAAACTTGATAGATTACAATCCTTGATTGCTGAATGCAGGCTCCTTTTCCGCCTTCTCCTAAACTTGATCCTTTGTGATCTGATAACTCTTGCTTCTGAAAAATAGATTTTCTTATTCACCCTTGTATGTATTTTCATATATTTACAATGAAATTTCGTCTTCCTTATAAAGACTTCAAAGACTTAGGGTTTGATTTGGATCTACGATCCATATTGAATCTCAATTTCCCACTCAATACTTGTTTTTACTGATTGGTTGCATGCCTTTATCATTTTTCTTATTGGCTGCATGTGAGTTGCATGGGAAAAATAAAAGATTCAATTTTATCATTAAATCCCTCGAAGTTTACCTTCTTTCGGCTGCAAAAACTGTTTGCATCATAGTTTGTGCAATTCCAAATTTTTATGCTGATTTACTGAGTTACTCAACTCTTGAAGTATTTCTGATACTCGGCACATGTTGTTTCTTGGATAGCTCAACACCTGAACAAAACTATATCACTTGGCACTTGTTATCACTTGGCACTTGTTGCACTCGGCACTTGTTATCACTCGACACTTGTTATCACTCGACACTTGTTATCACTCGGTACCTGTTATCACTCGGCACTTGTTATCACTCGACACTTACTCTTGATCTTGGTTAAGTGTATTGACACTCAGTTGTCAAATTTATTCTTTAAGCTAACAAGAATTGTGATTTCCATTAAGGGAAATGGGATGACTTGTGTCCACGTTGTCTACATGAGAAATGCTCTCCATCGAAAGTCCTCCGCACTCTAGGTGCACTAGATTGTTGAACACTACCCCCACTAGCATAATAAGGAATACTCTATGACAACTGGTCATACTAGTTGTGTTTATTGCACTAAGAGTACTAAGGGTCCCTAGCATGTGATCCAACACCACCACTCTGAGTTGGAGGGTAAGATCATCCCTGCTATTTATTATCTAAGGAGGAGGTTTCCTACTACTACCTTCTCCCTGATTACCTTTGGAATAGTTATTCTAGAATAGAAAATAGGGATACATATTCCTATTCTTGTTTGGTTCAGTCAGAATTTGATGGGGAATTCAAGGACCAAAAAATTTATATTTTCTAAAATAAATAAAATTGGAATAGGAATATGTATTCCAATTCCACCTATTAGGTGGTATTGCAAAAGCTCATTTTAGGGAAAAAATTGCAATATGTATTCCTATTTGCAATTCTATTTTGGTGCCCACAAATAGAGAATTCAAAAATTTAAGAATTTACATATTCCTATTCCACTCATATTCCCATTGTCAAATGAGCCCTAAGTCTACATCCAAACAACTAAAATATTTTAACAGAAGTTGAATCACAAAGTTGTAGTCAGAGGTTGTCAAATCTCAAAATATTCTAAATGTAGGAACACCAAGGGTCAAGTTATGACAATATTAATCTTGGAGATATCTATAAAATTTTGAATAGAAACATAATTCTTTAGTTACTAAAATCTGTGGTCATGGTTGATGGATCAATGGGAATGTAGTTGCAAGCACTTATTCTTTATACAAGACAATATTATTCTTATTTATATAAAAAATCAACTTTACATATTAAACCATATTTTCATATGATTTTCACAAATTTGATCTAACTCTTCCTCTACAATATTTATAGATGAAGATGCAATAAGTTATACTAGTTTGTGCTTTTACAATCGTATCATTGAAGAACATAATATTTTTTCACTTTCATGAAACCTCTTGCTGCTATGTGACCCAGTCTCTATCAAACTTAAAGTTTTAGAATCCTCCTAAGCAAGTCTTATAGGAGAATACAAAAATAAAATAATAACAAGGATAAGGCATGAATTATGTCACACTGAAAGAATTTTTGAGTTATGGATTGAGGAGAGAGATCCCCCTTTCTTAACATTTTACCTATGATCAACACCAAAGTCCATTTACCATGGTAGGTACTTGCTTTGTGGGAAGATTGCACATCATTAACTTGTGACCTCATGCCTATCATAGTAGCTCTGGCCAATTGAGCCAGGTCCAAGTCTCATAAGGAGTATTAATAAAAGAGATGGAATCAATATTTTATGACATTGGAAGAAATTGTATCACATAAGAAAACCAACTTTTAAAAATATTGAGAAGCTTTCTCATTATTCAAAAGGAAACCTAAATCATTGAATCCTTCTCACAAATAATCTTTTCTAATCTATCTCAAACGCTAGAACATTTGTGTGATTTTTTGGAGAAAATATCATAGTTGATAAGAAAAAGAAATAAAGAAATAGAATATTGCCCTTCAAATTCTAACAATCCTTGTAACTCCTAGATTAATTATGTACCTTAGTGAATGAAATATACTTATTTTTTCTAATATAAATATATACATTTTAATGAACAAATTAAAAGCAATATCTATTCATCAAACAACATATTTCTATGGAATATCTATCATTTTTTTATTTTTAACATTGTTTTTTTTATCATTTATTAAATACTGATACTTGTATCTAATAAGGTTCAAGGGATAAGTTGATGGGAATTATACATATAATTCAAATGTAAAAAATAAAAAATAAGAGTCTTCTATAAAAACTAATATCTTTTATTAGTATTTATCATATTCATAAGAATAATTAGAGGTTATGCAAAAAATAGATTTAAAAACCACATTGAATACCCTCAACCATTATAAGAGACTCTGATATATATATATATATATATATATATATATATATATATATATATATATATAGGAGGAAGTGATCAATTGCTGACTACTAATAAAATTATGCTTGTGTGTGTGTGTGTTATATAATACATAAGATACTAATGAACTCATATTAGTTTGTAATCACTCAACTAATGTGAAGTCTATTTATAAATAAAATTTAAAAAAAATATATGTATATATGCACATGTTCATAATTCATTAGTGTCTAAAATGTTTCCAAGGAGATACATGTTTAAATCCAATCAATGGTATTACTCCCAAGATAGGGTAGTGGTCAATATCATGGAAGCCTTGAGGGTAAGTCCCAAGATACAATATGGGCTTGAACCTATACAATTTCAGGAAACCTATTATAACTGGTCTCTAGACACCTTAGTTATACACCTAATATGTCACGAGACATAATCATTTTAGAATAGACACACTTAAGAATAGTGTGAATTTATAATTCATATCCTATGTCTAAGTATATATTTAAGTCAATAATGTTAATCAATATTAATTAATAATATTAGTTTTTGATATTAATATAAGATCATTCAAATTAGGTAAATTTTAGGAGTTGTAAAGTATAATGTTCATCTATAATTATTATTATCAACACATATTGACTATTATTTATTAAAATGATAAATAGCAATGTTAAGTAATAATAGTAATATACTTAAGGATAAAATATTCAACTTCTAAACATGCATATAATTGATGTGAATCTATATTAAAATAATATCAATAATACTTTAATGATGCAATCCATATTTAATAAACCTTGACAAAAGTCAAAATGATGACTTAACCACCTATTACTACCAAGTCAACATAAATCATTGATCAAGCCATAAGTGGTGTCCTTTGGTCAAATAACCATATATAAATAAGGGTTCAGCCATGGAAAATCAAGAGGGATATATAGGAAGAAACATTATTACAAAAGTAAAACAAAAGAGAACCAAAATCATGAAAGATGAATATATTAAAAAAAAGGTTACGAAATAATTTAATTATGTGGAAGGTGAAGTCCACTTAACAAAGAAACATAATAAATAGGATGAAAATGAAAGATAGATAGATAGATGAGTTTTTAACATCTATAAGGCTAAACATAGTCTATGGGACAACCTTCCTACTAAACCGACTTTAGTAATTCAATTCTTTTTATTGCAAGCTAATGATGAGCCCACTTAACTTCTCAATGTTCTCCTTGCTAAATAAGTCATAACAAGAGATGTTAGATATAATATCCATGAATTTGACCATGTTTTCCTTGTATGCATCACATTCCAAAAAAAAGTGTTGTTTAGTTTCCACCTCCCTAAATTTGCAAAATGTGAGTTGGTTTTAAGCTAAGAAATAAGGATTTTAGCTCTCCAAGAAATGTTGGTCTCTATGTACACCTTTTGGATTTGGTCACATGTAGGGTTGAATTCGTTAATGTAATAAGTCCCTTTCCTTACAAGCCCTTGAAAATGAAAGGACTAAGAATCATACAAAATGATTGACTGATTATGAACCCATGGAAATAAAGTTACCCCATAGCATATAGGGGGACCACATCGATGGGACTTTACCAAAATGGAAAGAAGCATGAAAACCACAAGGGTGCATTTGGTCCAAGTGTGGATGTAAGGTGGGATTGCCTCATCCATAATATACAATTATAATATACAATTAATATATATGTATATATATGTATATATGTACATACATATACATATATATATACATATATATGTACATATATACATATACATGTATATATGTACATATACATATATATATACATATGTATATATATATATATATACATATATATATATACATATACATGTATATATGTACATATACATATATATATATATATACATATGTATATATATATATACATATGTATATATATATATATGTATATGTACATATATACATGTATATGTATATATATATATGTATATATATATATATGTATATGTATATATATATATATGTATATGTATATATATATATATGTATATGTATATATATATGTATATGTATATGTATATGTATATGTATGTATATGTATATGTATATATATGTATATGTATATGTATATATATGTATATGTATATATATATATATATATGTATATGTATATGTATATGTATATATATATATGTATATGTATATGTATATATATATATATATATACATATATATATATATACATATATATATACATATATATATATATATACATATATATATGTATATATATATATATATATGTATATATATATATATATATGTATATATATATATATATATGTATATATATATGTATATATATATATATGTATATATATATATGTCTATGTATGCATACATAATTATACATGTGTGATGAATTAGGTGTATTTCATTAAAATCTTTAAAATGCTGGTATTTAAGACATTGAAACTAGGGTTTTATAGACTTGAAATCTCATATCCTATCTATTACTAAGGTATATTAGGGTAGGGAGTTTGTGTAAGGGATGAGAAGAGTAATTTCATGCATATGATGAATTATACGAATACTAGGGAACTTATGCCATAAGGGATGTTGCATGTAGTTTATTTCACATGACCTTTGCATAGTAGTTCTATCATCTTAGGAATAACCTTAGTAATGAGGGAAAGAGATGGAATTTCATGAAATATATAGTAAAGATCTCTTGAGAAATTAAAAATAACAATATGTAAGTAGAGTTCAAACCCATAAAAGGGGAATTCTAAAATAAATCAAGAAAGGTCCTAAAAGGGACCATTACATACTCCTTCCTTTGTCAATTTGAAGTAGAAAAATGTCAGTATGGATGTTAATAATATATATAGATAGCTTAATCTATAATTGAGTAAATTATTTTGAATATATAGATTAAATTATTACATATTTATCTATTTAATGCTTTTGGACATAAATATTAAATGCAGGTAAAATTGATGGATGACTAAGTTTGAGACTATTAGAGGACATTACAAATGTTATGATAACTTTGATCTTTTCATTTTGTGAGCTAAAGATTCAGTAAGAAGGAATGTAAATGTTTATTCTTTATGTCTTCATACATTCATATGTATATATGTGTTGCATCACAGTAGATAAGTGGCATCCATGTCTATAGATTCATCATGTATGCCCCTGCTTATAAATTCTACATGTACTTATTGCTTGGTTAATTTTTTACATGCCTAAAAAATAATATTATATTGCTTTATGATTTACATTTTTGGTGCATATTCAAGTATATTTCTTCATGATCTATGTATTTGGTGTCTATTCAAGTATATTTCTTCATTCTTTATGTATTTGGTATGTGTTCAAGTGTATTGCTTCATGATTTATATTTTGGTGTGAGTTCAAGTATGTTGCTTCATGGCCTATGCCTAACATATATTTATTGCTTCATACTTGACACTTATAATTAATGTCTTTTAAACATCTTTATGACTTTATGTTTTATCATTGATTAAAATTATATGTACACAAATATGTATGAATAATGTCTTAGGATTCATATTTCATGACTTGTGTGTATATTCCTATATTCCTATGTATGATTAAAACATGCATTCATATGCATATTTCATAATTCATATGTTATATTCACATGTATGATTTGAACTTAAGAGTACACACACACACACACACACACACACACACACACACACACACACACACACACACACACACACACACACACACACACACACACACACACACACACACAAACACACACACACACACACACACACACACACACACACACACACACACACACACACACACAAACACACACACACACACACACACACACACACACACACACACACACACACACACACACACACACACACACACACACACACACTCACACTCACACACTTCATACTCCAATTCATGACTTAAAAGTCACAAACATATAAGCTTTATGATATGAAATACCTATATCAAATGGTATGTTCTATACGAATGTTCTTTTTATATGTCTACTTCATGATTTATGTGATAAGTGTATGCTTCATGCTTTTATGTGTTACATATATGCTCAATTATTTCAATGAATTCTCTCAACTTTATATATGCTTTATACACTACATTTATGATTCATGCTTTGCAATCACTTTGGATACTCTTGAATATAGTTCACATTCTACATGCATTCATATGTATTATGACTTATGTATACGTGTGTACTTCATGCTTTTGTTATATAAATTTATATATATTCATGTGTATAAAATGTGTATCAATGTGTATTCTCTATGTCTTAATGTCTATGCTTTATCTCTTCACATGTTTATGTATTATAAAGTATATGCTCCATATGGATTCTACCTTTGGTGGATCTATAATAAGATAATAACTTGTAGAGAACCAAAATATATGAATTTAAGCATGTTTTTTTATTAAAAAGAAAAGGCAACTTTTAAGAGGAGTCAAAACCCCATAGATTTAGTACAACATATTTTAAATTAGATCCCAATAATGATCTATGCTGGTAAAACCAGAAATACCACAACAAAACCAAATGAACCCCAACCAACAAGAGACAAAAACATGAACAAAACAAAAACCATCACATAATGAGCACCGAGGGTCGAGCCAACTCATTTATAGTGGTTTTCATATCCTCTTTGAGATAATTCATTTTACACACAACATTCTTTAAATCCATAACATCTAGAGGAGGATTAACAACTTTCTTATTCTTCATACTTGACCTCGTGCACTTCCCTGGCCCAACAATCTTCCTGGAAGAATCATCAACATCCAAATCCAACATCGACATTATCAAAACATCCTGATCCATTTTTCCAATGAGCCTATTAAAGAAATCTACAAATGCTAACATGATTAGTTTGCAGCTATTGATGACTCCCCTAAAAGAAGTATCCATTTTATCCATTCTCCCTAATGCTACTAATGGAAAAATTCTCCTTTTAATGGCCAATTACCACAATCACTGGTGCAAAGAGCACAAAAAAAGTGTGCTTTATGGACCTTCCACAAAATTTCAAAGTTATAGAACCAACTCTACTCCAACACTCCTTAACCCTTACTATGTTCACAGGCCTAATAGGCCTAATTAGGCTTGGATTACAAAGCAAGTATCAATGAGTGGGTACATAGAATCAATACAAAACCTAAAATATATTATTCTACTCAATTCTTAGGTACGTATTCACATTTATAATCTTTTCCAACCATTCAAATGAATGCAAGAATGTTGCAACTTTTAAGAACAATTTCTCAATGAGGGTAAAATTTAAAACCCTTAATCAGTCACTTATAAATTTCACAAATGAAATAACTAAACCAATTCCTTATTTTATATTTAAGAATAGTGAATTACCAATATTTTCTCCAAGTTGTAGCCAAATCCAAGCAATGAAATAAAAGTTATTGTACTAGAATTTCCTCAAAGCTATTCATATTATGACAGAATCTGATGAACCTTCACCAAAATAGTCATAACATCTTCCAAACATAATGAAAATCATCAAAACCAAAACCAATTGAAAGAAAACTAAATAAATTTCTAAAAATATAAGTTTAATGTCTTTATCATTTAAAATGAGTTTGAATCAACCAAAACATCAAAGAAATTGTAGGAAAAAAAAAACCAAAAATTTGAAATATAGAACATCAAATTAAGTTTTCTTCCATTCCAGATCCTTCCTCCAACTTCCCCAACTTAAAATTTTATGTTTTGGAGACAAAATATATATTATTTTTAATCACATTAAACTCTCCAACCAACCTACAATTACCCATTAATATCTTTAAACCAACTTTTAAAAAGTTGTTACCAAGTTTTAAAAGTTGTCATTACAATTTTGGCAGCGTTTGAACAACTTTTACAATAATTATCCAAATGACTTAAAACTTTCCATAAATCGTTAAAATATTATAGAGATATCTTTAAGACTACAATTAAACTACTTCCACTATATTTTGATGCATTTTAGTGGTTCTATCACGATTGACATTTTTCAGAACCTTGTAAGTCACTGTGCTTTTAATGGCTTTTATAGCCTTACAAAATAATTTGAATGAACTCCAAATGTCATTTAGCTCCTTACATAACATTTAAACAATATTAAAAACAATTTCAAATATGAATTTATCCATGAGACATCCAATGAATAGGTGCTCCTGCAACATACTCCTCAACTTTGAAATTTTTCCAAGTCCTCTTGGAAATGGGGTTTCAAATATTTCTTTATCTTCACTTTTGGTCTTTCAATCCTTTTGCTTCATAATATGAACTTGTTAAAAAAAAATTTACGTCCTCTCCAATCTGATTTCTTCATCACCTGCATTGAAATGAGCATAACAACAAATTCATGGGCAAAAATCAATTAATTAGTATCAAAATCAATCACAAAATTTATATCTTTCTCAAATCTTCTTGGAAACTATTCCCCTTTACCATCATTCTCATCATAAATCTGATCACTCTCTACTATTTGTTCATTATTATCCTTTATTTCTATAAATACTTCAACATATTCATTTTCAGCAATGTTTATCTTCATGGGTTCTTTGATTGTTTCAACTTTCTTATTAGATTCAATCAACTCTTCCTCTTTTATTTCTTCTATCATTGTTTCTTTTTGTTCTTCCTTAATTTCATTCTCTTTTTCCACAACCTTTTTAATTTCTTGAACCTCTAAAAAAATTAAATTTTTCATCTCCTTCACCATTTGTAATTTGTAGCTCTAGGATTTTAAGAATTGCCTCCAACTTCTTTGTATTTTCTTTTACTTCTATTTTCAATATTTCTATCTCGTCTTGTCTTTTCTTTTTTTCTCCCTTCTTCTTCTTTTGTGAATCCATATCCTAAAAATTACCATGCATCAATTTCATAAATAAATTATTTTTCAACAAAGTTTCTTTTACCTTTCTTCCTCATCTTTGATACCTTTTTTTAGGCCTTTCTCCTCTTTTCTCTCTTGGCCTAGTCTCTCGGTATCTAGGTTCCCTCTCCTCAACCTATAAAAGACAAACACAACCAGAAAATACCTTTTTCTTAGACCTTTTCGGCTCTGATACCACTTGATGTAGGGAGCACAAAAAAAGTGTGCTTTATGGACCTTCCACAAAATTTCAAAGTTGTAGAACCAACTCCACTCCAACACTCCTTAACCCTTACTACGTTCACATAACTAATAGACCTAATTAGGGTTAGATTACAAAGAAAGTACCAAGGAATGGGTACATAGAATGAATACAAAAATTAAAACATATTATTCCACTCAATTCTTAGGTAGGGATTCACATTTATAATCTTTTCCAACCATTCAAATGAATGCAAGAATGTTGCAACTTTTAAGAACAATTTCTCAATGAGGGAAAAATTTAAAGCCCTTAATTAGTCATTTATAAATTTCACAAATAAAATAAATAAATAAATTACTTTTGTGATATTTAAGAATAGTAAATTACCAACTATGATTTTGGTGATAGGAAAAATGGGAGGTAAGAGGAAAAGGGTCAAACCAGTTAGTTGTTCAAAGTGGATGAAGAAGGAGGAGGTGTGGGATATTCTGAGGCATGGAAATTTTACTGGGTATATGGAGAGGCTAAATGGTAATAACCCGGTCATTACACAGTAGTTTATAAAACTTGGAAGGAGGGCTTGATTATGGTGGGTAATCAACAAATGGAGGTTACTGAGGATGTGATTGCTAAGGCCACAGGCTTGGAGTTGGATGATATTAATTTCTATAGGGAGCAGAAACTTTCAGACAGAGCAATTGATGAATTTGTGGAGTCTGAGCACTAGAAGAGTCATCTGGTCAAAATAGGTAATTCCTATATCAATCCAGCCTTTGTTTCTCACCCATGGCATTTTGTGTTTTTTGTGATAATGGAATACCTAACTCTTGATGGGAGATTCACGAAATGTTATGGGTACCATTTCATGCTGGCCAACCACTTTAGGCACAATGTTAAGATTAATTTTCCTTACTATTTAAGGTAATCTCTAAGCATATCTACCTAGGTTATTCAGAAAGACCCGAATGGCGAACATGTCTGCCACTAGGGTCTTATGGTTCTCATCATGAATGTCTTAAAGTCCAAGAAGATCATGAAGCCTAGAGGTTGTCTGAAGGCTGTTGACTATGATACGGAAGGTAGCATTTCAGAGAAGGGTTATGAATCTAAAACCCAGGATGAAGCCAAGGGGGGTGAGGAGAATTTGAACAAGGGCTTTGGGGGTAGTTCAAAGAAGAAGAAAAAAGTGATTGTTGACTCTGATTCAGACAAGGAAAGTGATTTCTTGGAGAATTTGGTGAGGGATTATAAAAAGAAAAGAAGGGAGTGAGGGAAAGAGGATTAAGAGATTTCTTATTGCGAGGGCTTCTTCCCCTTCAGATGATGAACCCTTGGCCTATAGGATGGAGAGGAAGAGATATCCTTCAAGACATCAGGAGAAGAAATTAAGGCATAATGGGTAGTCAGATAATGAGGAGTTTGATGAACAGAGGCTACATCTTGATTTTGTTGATAAGTCTAAACGTTTGTTAGGGTCTACTAAAGGGTTGTATAGTAACCTGACACAATACTGAAGGAGATTGGGGCTATGAAAAAATAATTATGTGTAATGCCCCACCAAGGGATCCAAAGAATTTTACTAAGTTTTCCAAACAATTTTTTTTTTTAAACATGAAAGATAAAACCATTCATAACATTTGCGGAAGCAATAGCAACAATTCAAATGAAAATAAACATAACATATATACATAACAGACTATATTCTTTAAAGATCCCTTAACGTTGTATCACATCTAAATTAACTATTCATCTAACATCCCATCTTTATGAAATAACAATGATACATCCAATGTACTTAAACAATATACAAGTGTCCTTTTGTAATTATATTTTAATTTAGCTCAATCATCCACTGTACATATCATAGGGTATGAAAAGCTTAAAAGAATAAACATCCAAGTAAATAAATTACATCATCATCATCTAATATTAATCCATGATGCAATAACATAAATGAAACCACATATCATACATGTTACATCATCACAAAAGATATAAACATCCATCACAAAAGATAACCATATATCACAAACATAAATAACTAAGTGCACGGTTCCTCCCAACCATAAATAGCATCATTAGACCATCGTGGATCCTAGCCATCCCTCCGTGCGTAACATTCCAAAGCACCGAAGAGATCATTGATATTAACATAATAAGAATGTCACTCTTAAAACTTCCTATTAACATACAAAGTAAAGCATAAGATAACATCATTTAACATATGCAAATCATCAATGTAAGAAACATACCAGTAAATACATCCATCATAAGGTATATTATCTATCATAATGCTCCAAGAACATAATGAAAAATAAATACCAACCAAGGATACTCTAGCCATGGTGTCTCGGACGGATCTCAAATGATAAGAGTGAAAATACACTACCACCCGACCGTGTGGAACCTAAGTGGTCCACTCCCACTGTGCTGAGGAGATAATCTTAAGTCCCAAACAGGATATCAATTCATGAAGTACAAATCTCTATAATTCCAAGAATCTTAAAAGTATACTAACTCAAAGGTTCCATCACACAAAATCGACATCTAATTCCTAGAGGCACACAAAGACATGTAGGAAACCTACTCTGCAAATGGTAAAGTGTCATCGCATTTATCACGTACAAGTTACCCTGGCAGTTAGCTAAACTCCACGGGTCCATACTGATCTCATGCAGCCACTAGTATCCTCTCATACTGACGAGGCATACTATGGAATGCATGGTCGCAACCATGCGTTCTCACTACTCCCATCCTAGCCTATACAAGCACTCAAGGCATGGGTGAGAACATCAACAATTATCTTTTTAGGTTCTTTAATCCCCATTTAGTGTGTAAATGTTATCACTTATTAACCACACTTACAATGAGTTACCCTGGCAGCCACTTAGGGCCCTGGCCCCCATTGCAAGCCACTTCTCGACACTACAAGTAGATTACCTACCCTAAGCTCATCGAATCATAAATATCAAAATCATAAAAGATAATCCATAATAAAATCATCAAATATGCATAAAAGCATCAAATATCCATAATAAGAATCATCAAATCTCCAAGATAAGAATTATCAAATCTCCATGAGCATCTGAAAAAGCATCCATAGAAAATCATGACCACAACAATTCTCTATTGGTGACTGAAGGCATCACTGATAATCATAAGTATCCATTGGTTCTCAATAACCAAAAATATATCTCAAAATAAATCACAATATCCAATGGTTCTCAACAAGCAACCAAGAATATCTCAAAATCATACTGATCGAAGACTCCAAAATGGTTGAGTCAAACATGTCATCATCAAGAAATAAATCCACATTTCAATCCCATCATGGTGACTAGAAAATAATCCAAGGATAACTGATCGATGACTAAAAAATGATTAGCTCAAGCATCTCAGATATATATACATCTCAGCTTCACACATGAAGGCTGAAGAACAAATACAAACATTTCATAGAGCATATGATCACATAACCATGGTTGGGCTTATAAAGATCAAGACCAAATAAGATCAATATGCCATCACATCTCATAACCCCCGAGCCTCTGGTAACAACCTAGGACTGGTCAACACTAGTCAACCCAAAACTCAAAACAAGAAGCATATAGAATACACAATGCAAACACATATTTTGGTTTACTAAATTCACATAGTTGAATAATGTGTAGGGGTTTCCAATTTTCTGTTTGCAAGTATACTTCAAGTGTTTTAAGTTTCATCATTTGACCTACAAGTCAACCCAATTGTTCCCCGATAGCATTACCCTTCCATTATTAAGAATTACATTCTAAGAATAACTTAAGGATAAATATTCACTAAACTGATCATCATTG
Source organism: Cupressus sempervirens (assembly GCA_028749045.1). Classification (NCBI taxonomy): domain Eukaryota; kingdom Viridiplantae; phylum Streptophyta; class Pinopsida; order Cupressales; family Cupressaceae; genus Cupressus; species Cupressus sempervirens. The sequence goes on along the minus strand of CM053784.1, from coordinate 673,702,468 downwards.
ACCTTAATTAAATTGTCTTTTATATTTAACCATGATCCATATTCTAATTGATTAACCTTTCAACTTTTTTTAGGATCATTATTTGTTATATTATAAAAGAACCCATTATCATTCTTTGAATAAGAGATTATAACTTTATTAAAATGATCAATTACATCAATCAATTAACATAGGTCCATATTCTAATAGTCCTCAATTAAATATTACTAAGTCTTCACCATTAAATATCTAAGGTCATCATTCAAGTCATAAGAATAAGACCTATCAACTTGATATCAATATTTCTACAATCTTATTAGAAGAATTATATCAATTAAATCTTCATTACTTAACTTAATTGTTAACTAAATCTAATTAACTCTCATTGATTGATTTAATTAATAATTATATAATCATAGCAACGTTCTAATTAATATCAGTTGACTAATAACTAACTATAATTCTGTATGATAAAAGTCAACTATAATTCAATACTCAAAATATCATAAAAATAATTCAATAATAATTATTGAAAATCTTAAATGACCATATTCGTCATCTTTCAAAGAATACCAACATTCCCTTAACAAATTCGTATTAACATTAATCTTTTCAAATAAGACTCTATCGCGCAACTTAATTATTAATATCATAGTTATAATATCAACTCAATGAATATCAATTAATTAAAAATCAATTATAATCCAACTCCAAAAATTATTATCTTTTACCAAACTTCAATTAATAAATAATCTCCACTAGATTAACTCTAATCAAATTTGTTGATATCTATTTAAACCATTATTTATTAATAGTTTGCTAGTCCTTACAAACATTAATAAATAATAAACTCCTCAAACTATACATACTCGATCTATAGAATCTTTCCATAAACTCATTAGTTAATATTTGGCTAACTCTTAACTCCATTAAGGTATTCAAACGTATTAACCAATAACATAATAATTCAGTCTTAATCCAATATCATTTAGAGTTTCTAAATTTAAATCAACATAATATAAATTATCATCTTACAATTATTTAATCAATATTAAAATCAACTATTAGACTCCATTTTCTAATTGTTCTAATAATATTTTGTCTATATAAACGTTGTTTGAAAGAGATCCCTATCACAAACCAATAAGACTCATTGTAGATTTTAACATGAATAATCTCCAAATTCTTAACATTATTATCTTCATTAAACAACTCTAAAATTGTTTAATATATATTAAATAGTATTCAATATACATTATAAAAAGTCCACTATATAAACTATATTAAAATCTCTTTTCTTTTAATTTTCTCTCATCCATTTACTTAGATTGACTAATAATTAATTACACTTCTTCTACTATTAATTAATCTTAATTAAATTTGATTTAATTAGATTAGATAATAAACCATATAAAACTAATACATATTAATAAGATTCTAATAAGGGAAGATTGTAATAATATCTTAATCCATTCCATGCGTTGATATATTATTTTTGTGAAGTTTAAGCATAAAGAACTTTTGGTTATGGGAAATAGAGAAATATTTTTCCTTGAATAAAACAGTCTCAGTACGACGACCATATCTCCCTAATGAACCATTGGATCGGGTTGAAATTGAAATATGTTGGAGAGGGCCAAGTTGCACCAATTCTGATCGGAGCGATCGAATAAATTCGATCATGATAAAAAGTTATGAATGACTGAATTCGGGTCTATCCAAGAGGCAGTGACAGGACAATTAAAAATTTCTTCTTAAAAGGTAATTGTTCTCTAAATTTATCCAATAATTTCACTAATGGATTTGGCCATAAATCTTAAAACCATTTTCAAATCTATTTCAATTTGATTCTAATTCGAACCCAAACCCATTTTTTTTTTTTTTTTAAACCCATGCATATAAAATTCTCAAATAAATTTAATTGCCCAAATTGAAAATGCATACAATAAAAATATGAAATTCCTCAGAAGACATATGGAAGACATGAAGAAGATAGGAATGCATGATGCAGAAATAACATAAGAAAAATCACAATAATCTACCCGGATTCTGATGCTAATTCTCTCTTCTTCAAAAAACCCGTAGAGCAAGCTCCCTTTTTAAGAGTTCTTGAGTCCTCTAATGCTCCAATTGCTCTCCACCCTCTCTCTAAGCTTCTATGAATGCCTGAATATAAAAAGCTCTCAAGAAAACTTTAGATTGCTTCTTGATACCCCTGAAAGGTGTCACCAACTAAGCATGGGTCTTTTCCAACCTTTTTGATGAGTTATAGAGTTGTAGACACCTTGTGCTTAATTGATGCACTAACCCCCGTGTTGTTGACACATGTTAATTCCCATGCAAGCTTATAACTCCAATTTACTTTTTAAATAATCTCTATTTAAATTTTATAACTTTCATTTTAATTTTTATAAATTTTATTATTATTATTATTTATTTATTACTTTATTATTATTTTATAATTATAATTAATTTTAATTTCTAGTTTTTTTTTTAATTTAATTCCTTTTCCCCAATAATTCACATTTAATTAATTACAATCAAAATATCAAAGATCATGATATTTTATTAATTTTTTCAAATAAATAATTTATTAATTAAATCTATTTATTAAGACTTAATTAATGAAAAATTCACCATAGACCTCCAAGATAAAATATGAAAATCCATCATAGAACAAATCATACAAAATAAATCTAAAGGGTTAAAAATCATGAAATATGTCATCTGACACATTCGGTGGGTATTCAACTCAGATACTTGTCCTAATTTTCCAATTAGGATAAATGGCTCAAAGGGTTGGGATTTGGACTTGAGAATTTATCTCCCCTCTCTTATCATTGAGATAATGTGATAGGGTACGCTCATCTTGGCAATTTAGGGAAGTCGATACCCAATACCTACAACCTGCATAAAAATCATGCATGTACAAATACAATATATACTAAACTAAATAGACAATGGTAGGAAGTGGTGTATCATGTAGATCCCGACTAGTAGGTGACTATGACTCCCTTCCTTAACCACATCAGACACGCCATACAAATGCAAACACGCAAGGCAAACACGCACACCATACACATGCAAGTATGGGGTAAGTATTCATAAGAAAGAACATATGATAATAAATCATCTTACTAATCATCATTAATAATTGAAAGCAATGTAATAATCATCATCAATAATTGTGAACACTAAAAATAATCATCATACATACATGAAATGTAGAGTCTAAGTAATCTCATCACATAATAAATTGAATCCATAGCACAATATCTGATAATCTCAAAAGAATGCTGCTAAACAACAACATAAAACTAGTTCTAAAAGAGTTCAACAACGATAACAAAATGTGAACTAGGGGCAGGCACTACATTATGGGTGTTTGGAAGGGATATGCAAGTACTTTGGAAAGATGTAGGGCAAGCTAGCAAAATGGTTCTTGGTGAATGCATACTTGGACAACATATTGATAGACTATCGGAGGTGATCAAGAACATAGAAGAAGTTAAAAACCTCGTGCAGAAGATCCCATAGCTAGAGGCAAAGAACACGGTGATGGACAAAGAGTTTAATGCCAACCAAGGGAAGATCTCAAAACTAGAAGCCAAGATGAGCAATTTGGGAAAACTGTTCAAATAGATTGTTGAGAATGTGGGCACTCTACTGAAGAAATTGGAGAATGAGAAAGTTCAAGACTCTCCTTAGGTTGTTGAGATTTAGGGTCCCAGTAAGCGTACCAGGGCTCACTTAAAGAAGATTGAGGACACGAGCAAAATAGGTGAGGTGAAGGTCGTGGCTGAAAATATGAAAATCCTTGTGGACCAAGCACTTGACCTAATCAAGTCTTCTTAGCTAGCTTTTTTTTGTTTCTTTTGTTGTCTTTTTTCTATCTTTTCCAGTAGTTCTTTGAGTGACCTCTTGGATGTATTTTTTGGAGTTTTGTTTCATGTTTGCTCTGGGTAGCTCTCTTTGTTGCTTTCTTCTTTGTTTCTCTCTAGACTTTATATGTTTACTTAATCAAAGTAGTGAATTACCAACATTTCCCCAAGTTGTAGCCAAATCCAAGAAAGGAGATAAAAGTTATTGCAATTTCCTCAAAGTTGTTCATATTGTGATAGCATCTGACTAGTCTTCACCAAAATGGTCATAACTTCTTCCAAACATAATGAAAATCATCCAAAACAAAACCAAATGAAACATAACTCATATAAATTTGTGAAAATATAATTTTTAGGTATGTATCATTCAAAATGAGTTTGTATTAACTGAAATGTCAGAGAAATTGTAGAAAAAAATAACAAGAAAATTGAAATATACAACATCAAAATAATTTTTCTTCCATTTCAAATCCTTCCTCTAAATTCCCCAACTTAAAATTTCATGTTTTGGAGACCAAATATATATTATTTTAATCACATTAAACTCTCCAACCAACCTGAAACTACCCATTAACATCTTTAAACCAACTTTTAAAAAGTTGTCACCAAGTTGTAAAAGTTGTCATTACAATTTTGGCAACTTTTGAACAACTTTTACAATTATTATCCAAATGACTTCAAAATTTACATAAACCCTTAAAATATTATAGAGATAGATTTAAGACTCCAATTAAACTATTTCCACTCTATTTTGATACATTTGAGTGGTTTTATCACACTGGACATTTTTCAGGACCTTGTAAGTCACTATGATTTTAATTACTTTTTAAGCCTTACAAAATAATTTGAATGAAATCAAAATGATATTTAGGACCTTACATAACATCAAAACCATATTAAAAAAAAAATTTAAATATGAATTTATCCATGAGACATTCAATGAATAGGTGCTTCTGCACCTAACTCTATTTTGATACATTTGAGTGGTTTTATCACACTTGACATTTTTTAGGACCTTATTAGCAACTTTGTTTTTAATGGAATTTATAGTCTTATAAGATAATTTTAATGAACTCCAAATGGTATTTAGGTCCTTACATAACATTGAAACCATATAAAAAACAATGTCAAATATGAATTTATCCATGAGACATCCAATGAATAGGTGCTCCTACACCAATCGCCTCTACCAACCAAGATTCTATACTATTCAACCTTGCATGATCTTCAACTGGGTAGATTTGATACTACTCATTCATTAGAATAAAGAGTTTTCTCAAAATTTCATGATTCAACAAACTTCTCTAGGTGTCCTAGTTAGGCCTAATGGAATTAGTTCTCTAAATTGAGTTTTTGGCCTTTAACTTTTGAAGCATCTAAACAAAGCTACAAAATAATCACCATTCCTAGCACCCATTTAAGATTTCTATAAAACATCAAGGAATTATGTTTGGGTTTGACTCCTATATCCTATAACCCAAACTGAGAAACTTTTAAGCTTATATCACTATTCTAAGTGGGTTTACAAACTTTTGCTTTAATCCTTCACTAGAGAAAACATTTTGAAAAACCATCGCTTGGATGAGGTCTACATCTATTTAAGGAATCTTTATATACATTTATTTTAAAACGTTCAATCCCCTTCACAATGTGACTACAACGTTCCTATTTCTCCCTAGCTCAACACTACCTAGTGATCAGCCTAGCTAATCAATGTAAAAAATAAAAATAAACTAAAGAACTATCAAAATTGAAAAAAAAATGAAAACTATACAAGAATACCTAACATCCCACCAAGCTATTTGGATTTCTAATTGTGGAATTTTAGGCAAGAGTCATTTCTTCAACAATCCCCTAGTTCACGAAGGTTTATAAGCTAATTAACTTTACATCCCTAAGTGTTTCAATGCAGAGCACTTCACAACTTGTAATCAACTAACATAGAAAGCTAAAACAAAGGACTACAACCTATAATATCACCAACTGTATAAAATTTCACAATGTAGTATGGAAAACTGCTAAAATTAATATTAAATAGAGTGGGTTTAACCATGGAGGAAACTTTGTAGTTAAGAACGCTCGAGATGGAATAGTACTGGGATGGGTGACTTCCCGATAAGTCTTGGCACTTCACCTCTATGAGGATCACCTAGATCCAATGAGTGATAAGTGTTCTATTTATTCTCATGAGAGGTGTATTCATGTGTGAATCACTACTCATGATAAATGGGTCATCGGGTTTGACTCAAAAACTATACAATTAAATCCTGATAGCAATATCACAATTTGACTTGCAGCAAAAAATACCTCCTACTTATCAATTAATTAAATTAAGGGCTTTCTAATGAAAGTTCCATGAGGCACAACACTTGCTCAAGTTTTTTCAAATGGGGTTGCAAGTAGAGTGGGTTTAACCATGGAGGAAACTTTGTAGTTAAGCGCACTCTAGCTGGAGAGGTATTGGGATGGGTGACCTCCCAAGAAGTCCCTGTGCTTCACCTCTGTGAGAAACACCTAAATCAAATGAGTTATAAGTGTTCCATTTATTCTCATGAGAGGTGGATTTATTCTCATGAGAGGTGGATTCATGTGTTAATCACTATTTATGACACATGGTTCATCGATTTTGACTATAAAACTACCCAGTTAAATCCTCATTGTAATATCACAATGTAAAATAGAGAAAATTTTGAACTACTTCCTCAATTGATCCAACTATTGCAAAAATAATTTTTACAAATAGTTTACATTCTCTTGGATTAGTTAGGCTCATGCCTAACTATTTTTTTAGTTCTTGGTTGCAATCTTGCAACTTTTATAAAAAAAGTTGCAACTTTTCATGCAAATTTATAGTTTCACAACTTTATCACTCCAAACATAAGCTAGGTGTTCCAAACAACATATTAACCATCATAAATGCCTAAATTGACATTGACATACCTTATTTACATCAATTTTCAACTTTGAAAACCTTTGGTGGAATTAATCCCTCTAATTGCCTATGTGCAACATTGAGCACTTACAAACCAAAATGGACTCATTGAGGCTCAATCTATCTAGATTTGTTTCCTAAGTCTTATTACATTTGTGTAATCTAAATCACACAAAAATGGCTTAGATAATGATGCACCATAATTTTGGTTTAATTTAAGTTGTACAAATGTAATAAGACTCAAATGCAATAATTATAGATAGATTGAGCCTCAATGAGTTCATTTTGGTTTGCAAGTGCTCAATGTTGCACATAGACAATTAGGGGGCTTAATGATACCAAGGGTGGTCAAAGTTTTAAATTTATGTAAATAATTTAAATCAAGTCTAATTAGGTGTTTATAAGGGTTCCTATGTAGTTTGGAACACTTAGGTTAAGTTTAAACTGATAAAGTTGTGAGAATGCAAACTTGCATGAAAAGTTGCAAAGTTACAACTTTTTGCAAAATGTTGCAATATTGTAACCAAGAACCTAAAAAAAAATTGGACATGATCATAACTAATCCAAGTGGACATAAAATATTTAGAGAAATGATTTTGGCAATAGTTGGAACAATTGAGGAAGTACTTAAAAAAATTTCTTTGTTTTACATTATTTTCAACACTTTTTCATACTTTCTTTCATACTATATTTTGTGACATTTTTTACAACTGGTGATTTTAGGTTGTAGTAATTTGTTTTATATTTCTACTGCACTTGATTACAAGTCTTGAAGTGATTTACATTGAAAAGAGTTGTGGATTTTAATTTTATTAGCTTGTAAACCAACGATAATTAGGGTTTTGTAGAAGAAATGGTTGTTTCCTAACATTCCACAGTTAGAAATCCAAATGGATTGGTGGAATGCTAGGTATTCTTGTATAGTTTTCATTTGTTTCAATTTTGGTCTTTCCTTATTTAATTCTCTATTTTTACATTCATGCCCTAAGTTGATCACCATGTAGTGTTGAGTAGGGAGCAATAGGAATGATGTAATTGCAGTGTGAAGGGGATTTTAGATTGAACCCGAGGTGGATAAGGATTCCTTCAACCCATATAGATCTCATACAAGTGTTGGTTTTACAAAATATTTTCTCTGGTGAATGGTTAAAGATAAAGTTGGATTCATGACAAGAAGTGAGCTAAAGACAATATGTGTTTGATTGTTGAATTATGCCAAGAATTGCGAAAGTTGCATTAGATAATGAAGATTGGATTAATGCTACGAATTAAGAGATTGAGAAAAATAACACATGGATAGTGGTGCCTAGACCTACTAACAAAAATGTAATTGGAACAAGGTGGATTTTTAGAAATACATTGAATGAGAATGGTGAAGTAGTAAGGAAAAAGGTCAGACTAGTTTGTAAAGATTATGTACAAGAAGAAAGAATTTATTATGGTGAGAACTTTGTGCCTATAGAAATATTGGAAGGATTAGAACTCTATTGGCATATGAAACTTACAATAAATTAAAGGTATATCAAATGGATGTTAAGTATGCATTTTTGAATGGAATATTGGAAGAAGATGGTATATATGTGACTCAATCTAAGTATGTTAAGGAGATATTGAAGCCATTTGGTATGGATGAGTCAAGGTCATTTGTTACACCTATGGTGACTAGATGCAAAATATTTAAAGAGGATACTACTGTTGAAGTGAATGAAACACAATATAGATCATTGATTGGGAAATTACAATATGTTGTGCATAGTAGACCTAATATTTCACATGAATTTGGTATAGTTGCAAGGTTTTTCTCTAATCCTAAGGAAACACACATGACTATTGTTAAAAGTATATTTAGATACTTAAAAGGAACATAAGACTATGGATTGTGATACAAACAAGAAGGTGATTTTGAACTAAATATACATTGATGTTGATTGGGATGGAAATGTTGATGATAGGAAAAGTACAAGTGGTGTTTCTTTCTTTTTAGTAAAAAGATTCATTACGTGGTTGAGAAATAAACAAAGTTGTATATCACAATCTATAGATGAAGTTGAGTATATTGTTGCAGTTAACTTTTCAAATATTATTTGGATAACAAAATTGTTGGAAGGAATGCAATAAAATGTAACTAAGCCTATCAATATCTATTATGATAATACTAGTGCACTAAATATATCCAAGAATCATGTGATGCATTCAAAAACCAAGCACATATCTATCAAGTATCATTGTTGTTAGAATGATAGAATAACCAAGCAGGGAGGGAGGGGGGTGAATCAGTTATCCTTAGGTCTACATGTATCAATTAAATTTTTTAAAACCTCAAACAACATATTCAAACTCATGAATCCACTTGGGCAATATAGAAACTCATTAGTAACTTAACTTATTCATCTCATCACTAGCTCTCTATTTAGTATATGTTGAATAACAAAAATATATAACAATAATTAGCATGCATCATAAAACAATATTCACACAAATATAACAAAAGGATTTAACATAGAAACCCAATTTGGGAAATACCACCAAGTAACATGCTACCACTTTTCACTCTTCTAAAGTGAGCTTGGTTAAGAGCCAACCCTATTAAAGGCTACAAAATATCCTATTTGGTGTGACCTTGCTAAAAGATTTAATCACCTTGTTAGGAGTGTCCTTGTTAGAGGTATTTATATCATTCCATTAGAATATAACCTTGATTAAAGGATTTTACTATCATAATGGTTAGAAAGTAACAAATAAGTTTGATCTAATAAAATACAACTCACTTTGTAAATTAAGATCTTCATTCAGCTCATTCTTGGTTTGTTGACTAGAATTCATCATATAATCCATGTTTGATCTTCTTGGAAACCCTTCAAGTAATTACTCTTTACCAAATTCTCAATTTTCCTCTATTACTCTCTTCTTCATAGGTCCTCCACAAATTTTCCAATCAACAACCATAAAACATCTCTTATGCCTCCTTAAATAGGTAGCTTTGATCTTTTACTTCTTAAACATATCCATAGATTTCATGTTTTGATCATAACCATTGAATCTATCCATCATTTTTTTTTTCTTCTCCTTTCTTGAAACTTATGGAAACTTCTCATGAAATCATTGCCTTAGATCACCTAAAAAACTCAATTCGTGCACTAAATATGCCAACTCATCAATCCTTATCATTTACACATTTTGACAAATTTGTAAATTCAACTATGTCGACCTTAAAACTCAATTCTTTCACAAACTATTAATTTGCTGACACTCGGTCATCACCATGTTCTTTATCTTGGTCAATACTATATATCTCAATCTCTACTATTTTGTCTTGCTTGTCTTAGACTTGCTCACTTGGCCTTCTCTATGCTCGATCGCTACTTCAATTTTCTTCTTCACATTGCTCAGCCATAACCATCACTCAGCCAATACTATTTTTCTCAGCTATCTCACAAGTTCCTTAATCTTCTGCTTCAACTTCTTCATTAACCTAGTAAACTGTCACTTGTACAAGCTTAGCGTTTTACTCAACTTCTTATCTTTCATCAAACATCTCTTCAATGCTTCAACTCATCTTTCTTCTTTATGTTATACAATGACCAAACAACACATTATCTTGTCAAAGACTAATTGATCAAGTTCCCATTGCAATTCCATCATATTTTCTCCTCTTTAGTCAACAACTTCACTACTCCACCTTATTATCTCTCTTTTCAAATTTTCTTCATCAATTAATTGATATGACACTCTAAACTTTTAGAAAATGTCTTAGTAGTAAGGTTTGACATCAATGACAACATAATAATTGTTCCAATTTTAGTTTCCAACAATCATCCTCTTTGGCATTGATGGAAACACCTTTAGTTACCATGCAAATGAAAAATAATTCACTAGGCTTGTCACTATCATCTCCCTTTGTGATCTGTTTCATATCTTCATTAATATCCTTAGTTTCCTTATGATTCTCATCTATGCACTCTCTACACTTCTCCTTCTATAATATCAATTGTGGATTCTTCCTTTTAGTATCAATTATATTTTCTCCCTCTTTAACGTCTATCCATGATGGTAACATAACATAGTTTTCCCTTACACATCTTTAGATATTACAACCATATTCTACCTCTACTTATAACTAGATGGTAATTGTCATACCAGTTTCTCCTTCTTTGACAAAAATTCCAAAGACATCATCCACTTGTACATATGTCTACTTTGTCACTTGTTATACTGACTAATCTTTTAAATATCACTCCCTCTTTTATCTTTGACTTGCAACTTCAACTACTCATGCAACTGTCCACCTTTTCACAACTTTAGATAGCTCTTAAAGTGTGACCTCCTATATCAATCTGTGAGATATTTTGATCATAATAATTGATGTAATATTGCATCACTTCTCAGTTTTCTTCAAATAGGGGAATGAGCCCTAACTTGCCTCTTAGATACACAAATACATCCTTAGGTAATACCTTAGTGAATATATCAACTATCTGCTCCTTTGTGTTTACATATTTCAATTTGAATTCTTTCTCTTACACTAATTACCTTAAGTAATGATACTTAATTGAAATATGCATCGTCTTTGAGTGCGTCAAAGAATTCTTAGATATGTTTATAGCACTAGTATTATCATAGTAAATCACCACATGTTCACTAGTCTCTTCCTTCATTCCTTCCAACAGTTTCTTGATCCACACAATGCTTGAACAATTAACTATTAATTTAACATATTCATCCTCTTTTGTGGATTGAGAAATACAAATTTTCTTCTTTCTTGTCCACAAAATCAACTTCTTTCCTAGAAATAAATTGCTTCCACTTGTACTCTTTCTCTCATCAATGTTTCCATCCCAATTAACATCTACGTAAAATCTCAACTCAAATTTTTCATTTTTTTTGTACCATAAACCATAGTGTTATGTCCCTTTCAGATATCTCAATTTCCTTTTCATAACCATCATATGATTCTCCTTAGGATTAGTAGAAAATCTTGCAACAATACCAATAGCTAATGCATTGTTAGGTCTTCTATGAACAACATATTATAAATTTCCAATCATTGATCTATGTAATTTTTGATTCACATCTGCAGAATCATCATTCTTTGAAATTTTATATCCACTAGCCATAGGTGTTCTAGCCAGTCTTGAATCTTCCTTTCCAAAGGTTTTTAGTATCTCCTTGATATACTTTGATTGTGTGATGTATGTATCCCCTTTTCATTTGATAGACTTGCAAACCAACAAAGAAGTTAATCTCTCTAAACATTGACATCTAATGTTCTTTATTTATCTCATTAGCAAATGATTTGAACAATAAATCATGTCCTCCAAATATGATATCATTAACAAATATTTTAGCTAGCAATATCTTATTCTCATATTCACTTTTCAAGTACATATTGTTATCATCATTAGTGTTTGCAAAACCAATTTTTACCAAATATTTATCTAACCTTTTATACCATTCTTTAATGGCTTGTTTCAATCCATACAATGCTTTGTGCAACTTACATAACATTTTTTTCCTTCAGATTGTTCAATGTAGACTTCTTCTTCCAAGATTCCATTTAGAAATGTAGATTTGACATCCATTTGTGGTGCAGAGCACCCTCGCTATAAATGGATAGTTAAGTCTAGTTAGTGAGTTTTAATTGAGTTCTAATTTTAATTATGCCTAGTTGTGTTGATATGAGTTAGTTAATCTCTTAAGTTTATTTGTTTGTAATAAAGGACTTGTCATAGTCCATTTTGTTTGTCATAGTCTGCATTTCCTAGGTTGTGAACAATTTAGTATTTTGCAAGGATACTTAGCATTTTGAAAGGATAAGAGGAGTTGGTTACTGTAGATACACGTGATAAGGCTTATATAAGTCAAGGAATGCTTTGTTCATTTGTTTGTTGGCATTAATGAGGAAATCCATCATTGAAAGTACAAAAAAAGTGCTGTTACAGCTTGTTTTCTGAGTTTTTTATGAGTTTTGATGCATTGTACGGATAGTGTACTGATGATTTTCAATTTCTTTTTGTAATATTTAATTAGTTCTCCAAATTACCTTTCATTTTCACTTGGTCTCATGCTTTGAATCGATCTGGTTGAGAAGTTATAAGCAAATTACTATCAACCAGTCTAGAATCTTGATTTTCAGCATTCCCAGGCAAAAAGAGGACTCTATTGCCACTTACCATGATTGAAAATGCTTGATATCTGGTGGGAAGTGGTAATGGAGGTTTTAAATTGTATTATATTCTTCATTTTGTTTCTACAGAGCTTTCAAACTACGTTATGGTGATGCCCTAGGCTGATCCCTATGGTTGGATGAGCCTTCAGAGAGGGAAAATCTGTTTGGTTTAGAGTTTTTGTGTAAAGAAAGACACCATTAGGTATATGTTATGGAATAGTATTTGAGTCCTCTTTCCAATGGTGTATGGGGTTTATAAATATATGCTGACTGGTGAAGCATTTGAAGCATAAACTTCAAATCTGTCCTGGAAGTCTAGAAACTCTTAAAATGCTGCTCAGTGTGGAGCCCGTATCTTTTTAACCAACCGTTGGATCTTTCTGAAATTTGACTATGTTGGTGAAAACCTAATGTTTCCCATTATCAATGGTGGGATTGAGAATTTTTGTCCTATTTCAAAAGTTACATCTGTCTATGTACGGATCTATCCAGAAGCATAAAAGAGCTTGTTTGAAATTTCAGCAAGACTCAAGAAAGTTTTACGGAAAGCATAGATTATTAAAGAACATGAAGAGGACTTATGGGAGTGAAAATTAATGGAATCTAGGGTGATGATCCAATAGCAAGGGTTGTGGGATTTCAAGGGAAGTAAGGCTATACCTAGGAGGCAAGCCTTGGGGTTAGGCTTAGGAGGTCTAACAGATTGAAAACTATATTTAGATCATTGGATGATTGTGTTGGTGCTATAGAGAGTTTTATTGAATCCCATAAACCCTCTGCATCAGAGTGGTATCAGAGCCATATATTGGCTAGAAGTGGTGTATGTCAGACATAGAAGAATCTGAAGGTAGTTTAATGCCTCCTAAGGCAATGAACCAGGATGTTGTAAGGCAACTGGTGACACAAATGTTGGAGGAAATGAAGACCCAAGAAAAAGATAAAGAGAAAGAACGAAGTCCCAAGAAAGATAAAATGAAAATGAAAACAGAGTGGGGTGATGAGACAGATGAAGAGGAAGAGAAAGCTGAGGAAGAGAAAGAAGTACTTGCTTCTGATCAAAAGGTAATGATGGATGCATTTAAATCAATTTCTAGGGATAACATGGATGGTATACCTAGCTATGGTGGTAACTTCAATGGGGAAGAGCTATTGGAGTGGATAGATGCTTTAGGCAACCATTTTGATTACAAAGAGGTGGCAGAAGAAAAGAGGATCAATGTAGCCAAGTCAAGGCTAAAAGGATCAGCATTAGTTTGGTGGAACATGATGCAAGAAGAAAGATTGCAAGAGGGAAAGAAGAAGATAGTTTCTTGAGAAAGGATGAAAATCAGACTCAAGGCACAATTCCTTCCAAAAGACTATGAAGTACAACTTCATAAAAAACTTTAGAATCTGAAACAAAGGGAGTTAGATGTAAGCTCCTACACAGAAGAGTTTCATAAACTGAGTTTGAGAGCCAAGAAGCATGAGAATGAAGTGGAAAAGTAGGCAAGGTACATGAATGGGCTTAGAACCAATATCCAAGATGAGATCAGCATTCTCACCCCTGATAGTGTACACAAATGTTTTCAGTTGGCCTTAAGGGCAGAAGAAAAGTTCAAGAGAGGACATGAGCAGCAACAAAAGCAAAGAGGAGGTAGGAGTTTCAGAGGAAGGGGCACATTTGGAAGAGGTCCCAATGCTGCAAAAACAGAGGAGAATAGTCCATTTGAAGGACATGGAGACTCATCAAGAGGATCCTTCAGAGGCACATATAGGGGAAGAAGTAATTTCAGAGGTAGATGGGGACAAGGTGGCAGAAATACCCCAGTATTTACAGGCAGATGCTATCATTGTAACCAAGTGGGCCACTCCATCAGTAGATGTCCAGAGAGAACCTCAAGTTCACATGTTGGAGAAAGAAGAACACATTTAGTTCAAGAGGAAGATACAACATCACCCATGACAGCCATTGGTAAGGCAGGACCTACTATGGATGGAGAGAATCTCATGGTGAAAAGAACCTTGTTAAAAATACCTCAAAGGCAAGAACCACCACAAAGGAAGAGTTTTTTTAGAACAACATGTAAGTCACATGGGAAGATCTGCAAAGTAATAGTGGATTCAGGGTCTACAGAAAATATTGTCTCTGTTGAAATGGTGGAGAAATTAAAGCTCAAGAGATTACCACACCTTACTCCATATAAGGTGTCTTGGTTGAATAAAGGAAAACATGTGTTGGTAGACGAACAAGCATGAGTAGAATTTGAGATTGGAGAGTACAAGGATAGAGTCTTATGTGACATCCTTCCTATGGATGCATGCCATTTACTTTTGGGAAGACCATGGCAGCATGATGTAAAGTCTACTCATGATGGGGAGAAGAATAGCTATGTTATTATCAAAGATGGAAAGAAGTATCAAATGGATCCTTTACCTGATCAGGATGAAGAGAAACAATTGGGTTCTAGTGTCATGATGCTGAGTGGGAAAGAATTCCTACAAATATTTAAACATGAAGGAGAGCAAGGATATGCAATTATCCTAAAACCAAAAGAAGAGGCAAAACCAAATTTCATGAAGGACATCCCACAAGAAGCACAAGAGTTGCTGAAACAATATGAAGAAGTTATAGGGGATGATAAACTAGACTCATTACCACCTATGAGGGATATTAATTATCAAATTGATCTCATACCTGGATCTAATCTGCCCAATAAAGCTGCTTACAAAATGACTCCTAGTCAAAATGAAGAAATTGGTAAACAAGTACAAGAGCTGATGGATAAGGGCTTCATAAGGAAAAGCTTAAGTCCTTGTGTTGTTCCAACAGTGTTGGTACCTAAGAAAGAAGGGAAATGGTGAATGTGTACAGACTCAAGGGCCATTAACAAGATTACAATAAGATACCGTTTCCCAATGCCTAGAATAGAGGATCTATTGGACAACTTGAGAGGAGCTTGTTATTTCACCAAACTAGATTTGAAATCAGGGTACCATCAGATTAGAATCAAACCTGGGGATGAGTGGAAGACAACATTTAGGAAAAATGCAGGGCTCTACGAATGGTTGGTGATGCCCTTTGGGCTCACAAATGCACCTAGTACCTTCCAAAGGCTCATGAATGAAGTTTTGGTTGAGTTCATTGGTAAGTTTGTAATTGTATATCTTGATGATATTTTAATATTTAGCAGGTCCAAAGAAGATCATCTCAAGCATGTGGAGCTAGTGTTGAAGAAGTTGAAGGAGGCTAAGTTGAAAATCAATCTTGAAAAGTGTGAGTTTTGTAAAACTGAATTAGTTTACTTGGTTTTGTTATTTCTCAAGGTTGCTTAAAGATGGACCCTAGTAAAGTTGATGCAATCTTGAATTGGCCAAATCCACAAAGCATAGGAGATGTTAGAAGTTTTCATGAAATGGCTTCATTCTATAGGAAGTTTGTGAGAAATTTTAGTCATGTGTGTGCACCTATTCTTAATACGATAAAGGGGGGAATGAAATGAAAGTTCAAGTGGACAGAAGAGGCTAATAAGGGGTTTCAGTTGCTGAAAACTAAAATAGTAGAGTTACCTACACTTAGGCTACTTGATTTTAATCAGTTGTTTACTATTGAGTGTGATGCCAGCCAAAGGGCTATTGGGGCAATTTTGAGTCAAGAAGCCCATCCAATTGCTTTTTTTCCTGAAAAGTTGAATGATACAAAAAAAAAGTATTCCACATATGATTTGGAACTATATGCTATGGTACAAGCTCTCAAAAAATGGAGACATTACTTGCTTCCAAAAGAGTTTGTTGTGTTCAGGGATAACCATGCACTTAGTTTCTTGAATGGACAGGATAAGTTGAATCAAAGACACCTTAAGTGGGTTGAATACTTGCAAGCCTATACCTTTACCATAAAACATAAGAAAGGGGTCAGCAATAAGGTGGCAGATGCATTAAGTAGGAGAGTTTTGGCACTCCAAGAAATCAGATTACAAAGTGTAGGCATGGAAGGTATCAAGGGACTCTACCAAGAAGACAAAGATTTCAAAGAAATCTATAATACTTGTCAGCAATATTTGCAGGGATTCAAAGTTGATCATGTTGATTATACGTTGCAGGAAGGTTTATTATTCAAAGGACCATTGCTTTGCATACCTCAGAGTTCTATGAGGGAGAACATCATTAGGGAGAAACATCAAGGTAGTTTGGGAGGTCATTTTGGGCTTGATAAGACATTAGAACAAGTGACCAGATATTATTATTGGCCAAAGGTACAAGCTGAAGTTAGGAAGTTTGTTGAGCAATGTAGCATATATCAAAGAGCTAAGGGAACAAGAAGTAATGCAGGACTATACTAGCCACTACCCATTCCACAATGACCTTGGGAATGTGTGAGTATGGATTTTGTATTGGGATTGCCTAAGACTCCAAGAGGCTATGATAGTGTCTATGTCATGGTGGATAGGTTCAGCAAAATGTCTCATTTTATCCCTTGTAAGAACACAAATGATGCCTCCCTTGTTGTAGGTCTATTCTTCAAGGAAGTGGTTAGACTTCATGGGTTTGTTAGTGATCGAGATAGCAAGTTTGTTGGTCATTTTTGGAGGACACTTTGGAAGAATTTGGGAACTAACTTATCATTATTTTCAGCTTATCATCCTCAAATTGATGGCCAAACAGAGGTAGTTAACAGAAGTTTGGGCAATCTTCTTAGATGCTTAACCAAACAGCATGGGCAGTCATGGGATCTTATTCTTGGGCAAGCGGAGTATGCATATAATGATTCATGCAATAGAAGTACAGGTAAAAGCCCTTTTGAAATAGTTTATGGTGCTCATCCTAGAGGCATTCTTGAGCTTAGAGACCTTTCTTTGCAAGACAAAACAAGTGCTCGAGGAGAAGTGTTTGCCGACCATATCAAGTCACTTCATGACCAAGTAAGGAGACATTTACAACAGCAAAATGAAAAGTACAAAGAAAGGGCTAATCAAGGGAAGAGAGACCTTCAATTTAAGGTGGGTGACTTAGTCCTAGCATATCTTAGGAAGGTAAGGCTTCCTAAAGGCACCCCACACAAGTTGCTGATGAAAAAGATTGGACCTCTCAAGATATTGCACAAGTATGGAAACAATGCTTATGAGGTGGAGTTACCTCCGAATTTGGGCATCTCTCCCATATTTAATGTTGGAGACCTTTACCCTTTCAAGGGTACAATAGATGAAGACACTCTTGGGTCAGCAACTTCAAGTGACACTACTCATGATTGGGTCAAAGACTTACCCACATCTCAGCCTGTCACATTGGAATGCATTCTTGATTCCAAGGTTCTCAAGAAGACTAGGAAAGGAGTATACAAGGAGTATCTTGTCAAGTGGACTGGCCTACCTGAATCAGAGGCTGTATGGATGACTGAAGCTAATATTTTGAAGCATGGCAACCGCTTGGCTGACCTAGTAACTCAAGGGACTTGAGTTTTTCATCTAAGGGGAGTATATGGTGCAGAGCACCCTCGCTATAAATGGATAGTTAAGTCTAGTTAGTGAGTTTTAATTGAGTTCTAATTTTAATTATGCTTAGTTGTGTTGAGATGAGTTAGTTAATCTCTTAAGTTTATTTTTTTTTAATAAAGGACTTGTCATAGTCCATTTTGTTTGTCATAGTCTGCATTTCCTAGGTTGTGAACAATTTAGTATTTTGCAAGGATACTTAGCATTTTGAAAGGATAAGAGGAGTTGGTTACTGTAGATAGATGTGATAAGGCTTATATAAGTCAAGGAATTCTTTTTTCATTCGTTGGTTGGCATTAATGAGGAAATCCATCATTGAAAGTACAAAAAAAGTGTTGTTACAGCTTGTTTTCTAAGTTTTTTATGAGTTTTGATGCATTGTATAGATAGTGTACTGATGCTTTTTGATTTATTTTTGTAATATTTAATTAGTTCTCTAAATTACCTTTCATTTGCACTTGGTCTCATGCTTTGAATCGATCTGGTTGAGAAGTTATAAGCAAATTACTATCAACCAATCTAGAATCTTGATTTTCAGCATTGCCAGGGAAAAAGAGGACTCTATTGCCACTTACCATGATTGAAAATGCTTAATATCTGGTGGAAAGTTATAATGGAGGTTTTACATTGTATTATATTCTTCATTTTTTTTCTACAGAGCTTTCAAACTAATTTATGGTGATGCCCTAGGCTGATCCCTGTGGTTGGATGAGCATTCAGAGAGGGAAAATTTGTTTGGTTTAGAGTTTTTGTGTAAAGAAAGGCACCATTAGGTATATGTTCTATAATTTTATTTCAGTCCTCTTTCCAATGGTGTATGAGGTTTATAAATACATGCTGACTAGTGAAGCATTTGAAGCATAAACTTCAAATCTGTCCTAGAAGTCTGGAAACTCTTAAAATGCTGCTCAGTGTGGAGCCCGTATCTTTTTGACCAACCGTTGGATCTTTCTGAAATTTGACTATGTTGGTGAAAACATAATTTTTCCCATTATCAACGGTGAGATTGAGAAATTTTTTCCTAGTTCAAAAGTTACATCTGTCTATGTACGGGTCTATCCAAAAGCATAAAAGAGCTTGTTTGAAATTTCAGCAAGACTCAAGAAAGTTGTACGGAAAGCATAGATTATTAAAGAACATGAAGAGTACGTATGGGAGTGAAAATTCATGGCATCTAGGGTGATGATCCAAGAGCAAGGGTTGTGGGATTTCAAGGGAAGTAAGGCTATACCTAGGAGGCAAGCCTTGGGGTTAGGCCTAGGAGGTCTAACAGATTGAAAACTATATTTAGATCATTGGATGATCTTGTTGGTGCTATAGAGAGTTTTATTGAATCCCATAAACCCTCTGCATCAATTTGGTATACCTTTAATTCTTTGTAAGCAGCATATGCAAGAGACGCTCTTACTCATTCGATTCTTGTAACTTTGAAAAATGTCTCTCCATAGTCAATTCCTTCCTCTGGTTCATATCCCTTACAAAATAATCTTTCTTTGTTCCTTGTGACTTCACCTTTATTATTCAACTTGTTTCTAAATACCCACTTTGTTCCCATCGAATTATTATCCTTTTTCCTTGGCACCAATGTCCATGTCTTGTTCTTCTCTATTTGATCAATCTTCTCATTAATTTCTCTAACCTAATCTTCATTCTCCATTGCATCTTTAACTGTTCTTGGCTCAAACTTGTTGGTGTTTTTTGGACTACATGTTGTTCTAAACCCAATACCAAGATGCAGAAGATGAAAACAAGGCTAAGGACTAGTTAAATCCTATATTCAGCAAGATTAATCTCAGCTTTGGACCAACTTCAATAGAGTAAACAAGACTATCTACTCTTTAAACTCTGCAGGGCCAAGGCAGGTGCACCTCAGGGATCTGAATATGATTGATTAATTTGATATATTATTTAGATACTTTCTCACTAATACTTCATCATTCATATTTATCCCTTATAGCAGATAATGGTCAATATTATTCTTATTTTTGTAATAAACTCCTTGATTACAATAGTTAGTTATAACTAGAAGGAAAGCTATTACAAATAAGTGTTGACCAACAATTTTAGTTCTTCATTACATAAATGGAAAATTGATTTTTGATTGATATATGCATTGTGCAACCATATGAACATATCATCTTGCAACTGAATTAATTGATCAGTGCCTTATCCCTTGTCATAAAGAGTTAATCTATTTAATTAAATTTATCAATTTGTCAATAGTTAACTCTGAATGTAATTCTTATTATATCCCTCCCATATATATAAACCCTATCAATTATTGAAACAACTTACTTAACTCTTTGAATTAAAAGCAATAAAAAAGAGACATACAATTCATCCAAACTATATTAAAATGAAAGAAATTTGTTCTTTTCACTCCCAAGATCATAGATATATAAGAATGGAGACAAAAACGTAGACACATAGATATGTAGAACCTCCTTTTGTATTAGTTTCCTTTGAAAAAAATACAGTACTAATATAACTTAGAACTTCAAAATCTTAATCACTCAACATTCACTGTATTCTCAAATTCGCAAAAATAAATTACATTCATATAATTGACAAAAACTGGACTGACTGTAAATAACATAAATCTCTGAAATTTCTACAGACTTCGGACCTCTACTCCACATCTCGAAAATCCTTATATAGAAAGATTGCAACAAGATTCACATGGAAGGACACATGAGAAAACCCTAATGGAAATAAAAATGGTAAGACATATCCAAAAAGTTACAATAAAAAAATTCTTCATTGTTTAAACCAAAAAAGAAGGTAAGTACAAAGTCAGCAGGTGACAATTTACTATAGGAGTCTTCACTTTAATCTCTTTTGCCTTCTATTGTCTTCAACTTCCTCAAAGGCTTCAAAAAGTAAATATATCTATTTATGAGATATTTTACTTTCTTAATGGGCCACTTAGTATATCTGATCTTATCTAAATCTTCTTGCTGCTTGTAATCACACAAATCTTTAACTACTCCCTATTGGCAGTGCCTTAATTTATCCCACCTAGCATCTATTTTTGCTTTTGATTCTAGTGAAATTTTATTTAAGTCTAATTCAACTTTAAATAAAGAATCAATCAAGTTATTGACTGGAATATTACTACAATCTTCAAAAACTGAAGTTGTGGCTTCCTAAGTCAACATTGTACTGAAAGAATTAGACCACTCCTTCCAGTCTCTTAACTTTTTGTTAGCATCCAATATTGGTGGGATGCAAGGCTCAATTCCCTATGATAAAACCTTCATCTTCCCTTGTATTATTTTCACCTTTCTAGTAAAGAAGTCAGTTAATTATTTGACTATCTCAAGGCTCTCCTTCGCTATAATAATTTTATCAAGAAAATCTAGCTTTTTAGCAATCAACATAATTAGCCTCTCTAAAAACTAAATGCATGGCCCCAAAAGATTGAAAGTGGTTAATAGCCACATAAGTGCCTCATTGCAAGTATGCTCAGCATCTTGTAAAGAAATATATAAAGTATGGGCCTATTGGGATATATTTTTTAGAGTCTCAACTCTATGGCCTATCATACTTTCAAAGAAAATTGTCCTTGCCTCATCACCCTATTGTAAAGTTGGCGTATCAATGCTCATTCTTCGTGGCTCTATATCCTTTGCCTCCAACTCGTCTATTTTATTAGTTGTTTATGTTGTGGTTTTAGTAGGTTGTTCCTAGATACTCTATTCTCTTCTATGTTCTATATTAGCAAGTGCCTCTGCATTCGATAGTTTCTCTCTTAGAGATGCAACTTTAGTCTCTAGCCATTGAACTTTATCCTCCAATTCTTCAATTTTCTTCTTGTACACATGGCACTTCCTGAGTTCATCCTCATATAACTTCCTGACATCAATATAGTCATGGAAGGCCTTGGATAATCTTGTTTCTATCTCTTCCACTTTTTTCCTCATTCATAAATGAGAATTGTTTCATGGATTTTGTGATCTTTGTAGTAGAGGTACCTAGTAAAGTCCATACAATCATGTTCCCCTAATTTGTGCTCTGCACATCCATCAACTTGGGCTTGTTTGATGTAGGATCCATGCTCCATACTGCTAGGGATTTGGAGTCAATGTTGAAGCTCGATCCCCTTTGTAGTCCACCAGTACCATATGCCTCATAAAATGCTCCAAATCCTAGCCAAGCACTAGTAGCATTCCACTCCTCTACACTAAATATCTTGCCTCCTCAAGAGTCATTACCTCACTCTTTGGATCATAAGAATGCAGCTTATCAATCAATTCTTAATTCTCTTCATCTGACTCCACTGGTTTCATCTTCAATACCAATTCACTCTATTTAATCTTATAAAGGAAGTTTCATCATTTTCTATGAATTGCTGGGATTAGATGATCCTATCATCCAACATTGTTGCTACTAGCTCTAAGTCAGTTAGAGTGTTTTATACTACATTAACTCCATCATGTATGTAATTTTTCCTTAGATCAACGAAATATTGGTTCTTACTAGGCAGGAGTTGAAGTGTCCTCTGCTTTACATTTTTAGGTATGTGGACAAATTTATGTCTCTTATTTCCCTTTTTGACCCATGATGCCTTAGTAGGATCATCCTTTTCAATTTCTAGGGTTACATTAGGCTTTGGGTTGTTAGGGTTTACCCTTTCTTCATCTCCAATTGGCTCTTCTAGCATTTGTACCATAATCTTGCCATGGTCAACAACCATCTTCCTTATCCTCTGTGGGTAAGGGACATCCATGTAAAAACCTTTAAAGTTTGGATTTGTTCTTTTGAGATCCCTCTCCACCCTCAAAATATAATCAAATTTTGTCAACTTGTCAGTAGCCTCCCCCTCAGCAACAATGTTGGGAATAAGGTCCTCATGAGGCAATTCCTTGATGTTTGGCAACACATAGTTTCTAATTTCTTTGAAGGTATTCCTCATCCAATTATTAGGCTCATAAATTCTATAGAGAGCAGTTGATAAATTGAAATGGTGGACGAAAGAATGTATCTGATCTAGGGATTCTTTTCCAATTGAGAAGTCTCCAATCCTAAAGCACCTACATAAGAATGTGCCCCTATGCACTTTAGGCCCTAAGTACTCTTTATTCACCATGAGTAACTGCCACGTGAATTCAATGATGGCCAATCTAGGGGGAATAAATTTGGGGAATATATGGGGTGGTTGAGGGCAACCATATACTCTCATTACGAAAAAATTTGGAAATAAGAAAATGTACCCACAACTGTGATCTAATCTTTTATTTTCTAGGAGTAGGGATGGTCTTAAAAGACTCTTCAAAATATCAAGTGCTCTAAAGTAGCCTGGGTCTAGCATTTTCATTATAATAGTACTAAAAAATTTTATAAAAAAAAGTCAAAGTAGTGTTAGGATTAAACCATGGACAAAAATAACAATTACATGCAAATGTAACCAATATTAGAAATAATAGATCACACAAACAAAGAACCCAAGACACCAAGATTTAACATGTTTCACCCAATCCTTGGGCTACATCCACTAAACAACAAGTCTGATATTATTATGATCCAGTAATTACAACTTGATTACAATCCAAAATCCCTTACGGTTCAATACCACCGCGAGAACCAATTTTTGCATCACCACTATGAAACAATACCTAACCCTAAGCCCTTTTATATAAGTATTTTACCACTTTAGGATTATAATTAATAATTACATGTCGGCCCAAAATCATGATAAAATAGGGCCCAAAAAAAAATTAGAGACTAATCAAGATTCACACTAAACAACAATCTTGACAATCTAACAATCTCCCACATGAGGACTTATTAGGCTCCACACTAAACAATAATCTCCCACTTGGAGACTAATCCTATAGCTATGTTGCTACTCCATGAGCCTCCCATTGGATCAAACCACCTTGGACTCTATTGTTCTTGTATTCATGTTCAATCTAGAAGACCAGCTAAAACTAAAGAGCAGTTCAACTCCTCCCTTGGTACTACCTTTATAAACATATCTGTTGGATTGTCAACTATATGTATCTTGTCCAACTTTAACTATCCATCCTCCAAAACTGACCGAATGAAATGGTATAGCAATTGTATGTGTTTTGTCTTTAAATGCAGAGCTGAATTCTTTCCAAGATGAATGGCACTCTGACTATTTGTAAACAAATAATTATCCTTCTGAGGGTGTCCCAATTCTTCCAAGAAGAACTAAATCTATATCATCTCCTTGGCTACCTCTATAGTAGCAACATACTCTACCTCTATAATGGATAAAGCATTAACCTTCTGTAACCTAGAAACCCAACTCACGGCTGCCCCACCAATAGTAAAGATAAAACTTGTAGTACTCTGCCTAGTATCAATATCCCCTACCAAATCTGAGTCAACATAGCCCTGTAAATAGGTAGTAGAGCCCACAAAGTGTAAACACCTATTGGATGTTCCTCTTAAATTTATGAGAATCCATTTGATTGCATTCCAATGCTCAATTCTTAGATGAATCATATACCTACTAATGACTCCCACTGCATGTGCAATATCTAACCTAGTACATACCATAGCATACATCAAGATTCCTACAGCTAAAGCATAGGGTACCTTGGACATCTTATCCTCCTCTTCTTGCGTCTTGGGACAAATCTCCTTAGTCAACTTCAAATGACTAGGTAAAGGTGTGCTGACAGCTTTAGCATTCTCCATAGACAAATGTTGCAACACCTTCTCAACATAATCAGCCTAAGATAGCATCAGTTTTCTATTCTTCCTATCTTTGCAAATATTCATACTAAGGATTTTTTTTTCCGCCCCCAAATCCTTAATAGCAAATGCATGTGCTAACTGGTGTTTCAACCCCTTAATATGATCCATGTTAGACCTAGCTACAAGCATATCATCTATATATAAACATAAAATAATGTAGTTGTCATCATCCAACCTCTTAAAATAAACACAATGATATAAATGACACCTATTGTATCCATGCTCATGCATAAAATTATCAAATTTTAGATGCCATTGCTGAGGTGCTTGCTTCAATCCATATAATTTTTTCTTCAATTTTCACACTAAGTTCTCCTTATCTTTGACCTCAAATCCCCATGCCTAAGCCATATATATCTCTTCATCCAAATCACCATGAAGAAAGGTTGTTTTAATATCAAGCTACTCTAAATGAAAATCTTCAGTAGCCACAATACTTAAAATAGTATGGATAGAAGTCATTTTAACAACAGGAGAAAATATCTCATCAAAATCAATGCCTTTTTCCTGTGCAAATCCTTTTACAACTAACCTAGATTTAAATATTTTCTTACCTCCATCCTCTTCTTTGAACCTATAAACCTACTTATTCTGCAAAGCTCTTTTACCTATAGGAAACTTGCATAAATTCCATGTCTTATTCTTCAACAAAGAGCCCATTTCATCTTTCATTGTAGACTCCCACTGACTCTTAGTATCCACTTGCACAACTTCATCATAACATTCAGGTTCACCAGCATCAGTAAGTAAAATTGAATACAAAGAGGGAGAAAATCTTTCTGGAGCTCTAATTTTCCTTGTTGACCATCTAACATTCACTGGTGTATGTGGTATTTGTTGTTGCAGTTGTTGCACATCATAAGGAATGGCTAGAACATCATCTATTGGAGTATCATCCAACACTACATAATCATTTTCTTTCTTCTCATGTTGCTGCAAGAGATCTTTGTACAGCACTTTCTCATTGAATATGACATCCCTGCTTCTTACAATTTTATGATTTTCAAAATCCCAAAGCCTATAACCAAATTCATTAATGCCATATCCAATAAATACACATTTCTTTGACTTAGCTTCCAACTTGGTTCTATTTTCAGAATCGATGTGAGCAAATGCTTCACAACAAAAGGTTTTGAGAAAAGAATAACTCACCTTCTTACCATTTCATGCTTCCTATGGAATACTAGAACCCAAAGGAGTAGAGGGACCTCTATTAATCAAATATACAATAGTATTGACAGCCTCCACCCATATGTGTAAGGGCAACCCAACATGCAACCTCATGCTCCTTGCATGCTCCATTATAGTCCTATTCATGTGTTCAACCACTCCATTTTCCTGTGGAGTCCTTGGAATAGTTTTTTTTCTATGAATACCATTAGTGGAGAAATAATCTTCAAATTCATGACTACAATACTCACCACCATTATTAGATCTAAGACATTTTAATTTCTAACCAATCTCATTTTCAACCAAGCATTTCTATTTCTTAAAAGTTTGAAATACATCAAATTTTCATCTAAGGAAATAAATCCATACCTTTCTAGTTGCATCATCAATAAATGTAACATAATAATGAGAGCCACCAAGGGAAGATACCTGAATCGGTCCCCATTCATCTGTATGCACAAGCTCTAATTTCTCTCTTTTATTTTCCTTCCCAGTTTTCACAAAACTTACTCTCTTTTGTTTTCCACACACACAACTTTCACAAAAATCCATATTGACACATTTCAAACCTGGTAAAACTTGCTTTGAATGAAGTACTTTCATACCTTTCTCACTTATGTTCCTAATTCTATTGTGCTACAACATTGTATCAGAATTTATAGCAGTTATTTGTTCTCCTTGCTCAATTGTAGCAATTGTTCCTGAACATTCATTTTTCTCTAAAACAATTAAAGTAGAAGAAAGAATATGACCTGTACAAAGATATAAGGTGCCTACTTTCACACCTTTTGCTATTACAAGGGAACCTTTTGAAACCTTCCAATTTTTATCATTAAAAGTAACTACACAACCCTCATCACCAAGTTGCCCTACTGAAATTAGATTCCTACTTAGCCTTGGAATATGTTGTACCTCATGTAGTAGCCAATGATTCCCATTCTACAACTTAATCTTAACTTTTCCCTTTCCAAAAATCTAACACGGTTCATTATCCCCCAAATAAACAAGTCCAAAATCCCCTTGGACATAATCAATGAAATAACCTCTATGAGGTGTAGCATGAAATGAAGCACCAGAATATAAAACCCATGAATCATCAACACTTTCTAAAGAAATAAGCAAAGCAACCTCTTTAGATTTTTACTTACCACATTTGCCTCCTTGTCTCCATCTAGTTTATCTCCTTCATTTTTCTTTCGAGTCCAACAACCTTTCTTTTTATACCCTAGTTTCCCACAATACCAACAGCCATTTGGTCATCTCGATTGAGACCTCCTTCCCTTTGACTTTCCTCTTGATTTCCCAAAATTTATAGAATTACTTCCTCTCTCATTCATTTTGCCTTGACTTTGTGCATTCAAAACACTTCTTGATGTAGATCCACTTGAGGATTTCCTACGAGTTTCCTCACTCAAAATAATACTGATCACATCATCATATTTTAGGGTATTAGATCCAAGAGCAAAATTACTCACAGCCATTACCAAGTCATTCCAACTTTCAGGCAAAGAACATAGAATCAAGACATCCCTAATTTCTTCATCAAAATTGATACCCACAGAAGATAACTGACTAGTAATAGTATTAAACTCATTCAAATGATCTACAAAAAATCCACCTTCTACCATTTTCATATGAAATAAATGCTTCATGAGAAATACCTCGTTTGAAGCAAAGGGCTTTTCATACAATTTTGCTAGGGTTTGCATCAACTCTTCTATTGTCTTTACTTTGGTAATATTAAATGCCACTAATGGTGCCAAGCATAATTAAATGCTTCCAAGTGCCTTTCTGTCCAAAAGATCTCACTCGTCATTTGACATAGATCCCTGATTCTTGATTTTGACTTCCAACGGCTTCCATAAATCCTTCTGATACAGATAGTCTTCCATTTTCATCTTCCATTACTGAAATTTCTGCCCATTAAACCTATCAACCCTTAGTTTACCCTCATCTGCCATCACTCCAACTCAACTGTGAGACTCCCACTCAACCGGGAGACTTTCCTACAAAGGATAACTAAAAAACAACCTCCCTCTCATACCACTTGTTAGGATTAAACCATGGACTAAAATAACAATTACATGTAAATATAACCAATATTAGAAAATAATAGATCACACAGAAAAATAACATAAGATACCAAGATTTAATGTGGTTCACCCAATCCTTGGGCTACGTCCACCAAACAACAAGTCCAATATTATTACGATCCAGTGATTATAACCTTATTACAATCTGTAATCCCTTACAGCTCAATACTACTGCAAGAACCAATTTTTGCATCACCACTGTGAAACAATCCCTAACCTTAAGCCCTTTTATACAAGTATTTTTACCACTTTATGGTTATAATTAATAATTACATGTTGGTGAGGAATTATGGAGTATGTGCAGTACTTCCCTGATCAGTCACCACAATCTAACAAGTAGTGATCAAAACTATCCCATACCCATGTTTGTAGCTGAACTGGTAGCTCTCCATTTGCATTAGAGCTGTGATCAATGATATCTGGGCTAAAATACCCAATTTTCTTGTACAAGATCAAGTGCATTAGTAGTGATTAGTGATGGAACTTGAAGTTTCCAATTTATCCACTCTATGTCAGTCCAATATGATTCTTCATCCTCTCCAGAATATACTCTACATAGTCATATTCTCCATTATGGTAGGAATCTTGTACATCTTTGGCAATAATGAATTGTACTCCATATACCATGTCAGTCCCATCTATGCCAACCACCTTGTGGACACCATATACTATTTTCACAAAAGATTTCTTAAATTTATCTAGAGGCATCTTCCTATCCACCTTCTTAGGGTAATCACCCACTTTCTTGAGATCCATGGGAATGTGTTGTAGCATATACTTCCCTATGTAAACCTTGATATTCCTTTCGAAATTCTCTTAAAGATCAACCAAGTCTATTGGTTTTCTCATTGCACCCTCTAATCCAAAAGCTTTTATGAAAGAGGCATGATCTAGTGTGCATAGAATGGTATCATTGTGTCTATGGAATTATTTGGTAACCAGATTATATGGTTTAATCAAGGGCTTTACCAAATCTACATCTATGAATACTTCTGAAAAGATGAGCTTTTCCAGATGTTTCTTCCATGGGTTGCAATCACAGATCTTTTCTATTTGATTGCAATAGAATTATTTGAGTAATTCATAACCAATAAAACCAAGGCATGTAGAATCTCTACATAATGTATATGGGTCTCTGAAATCATGGTCATTTATAGAGATTGTGTTGGAGGATTTCAAAAACAACTTAATCCATTCTTTAGCAACCTATTTGGCTTTTTCTGCATGGTTTTTCCTCCTTCGGAAGTTAGATTCTCTACAACTTCCATATCTATGGCTTGAATGTCCTCAACATCTTGTTCAAACATTTTTACTGTATATTGAAAACACTGGGAACTTCTATAATTATCACTGAAATCAATAATCCGCTCACACTAAAAACTCTACAATTGTTGGAAATATCTTCTCTCTGCAAATGGTAACCTATTATTGGCTTAGAGAATGTTTTTATGTTGTGCGAACTTCATCAACCCTCTCTATGCATTGATATCATACATTCTTGAGCTTTAAATTTAGCATTCTCTATCACCTCAGATGGAGCATCCACTAACTCTCAAGCTCGAAACTTCCTTTACTTTACTCAAACTTCATTGGCCAGGGGCTTTCTGTCATTTTCTAGCTCAAAGGAAAAAAAAATTTATGTCTTACCTAGGGTCTCTAATCTTATGATCAACTTTGAAATGTAAGCCCTTTGTATTATCTTAGGCAAGGAAATTTGGCTCTACGATCTTACAATCACTTGGAATTCAACCCTCATCACATTTTTGTAAGCCTGGAAAATGGTCTTTATAATCCTATGATATACCATTTACCGTGCCCTTAGAGCTCACCCTTAAGTCTCTCACGATCTTACGAGACACATTTTATCTTAAGATCGGATCACTGGAAACATAATCACCATCCATAGCCATGAACTTATGATGAGTAGCTAATAAACCTTTTCATAGCATCTCACCTCGCCTTTACTTGCTTTATAATCTTATGATCATGGTTAACTGAGTCTTTTCATAACTTTGGAAGTTACCTTATAAACCCTTATGATCTCATGAGCACATCTTGGTGTAACATCATGTCTCAACTTTTCTTACTTTATGATCTCTCGATCGCAGTCAACTAACTAACTTTGTAACTTTGGAAAGCTCTTTAACTACAACTACTAACTTATGACCACACACTAGAATTATACTTTCTTTACCATAGCCTCAAAAACCTTGACCTTTATGTTTATGATCTTATGATCTAGCACTGCTTCAAAGCTTTAGAAAGCTCTTGACTTACCCTTGAGAACTTATGATCTGCTGCTTCTCATAGCATCGAAAGATATGAACTACCATGTGTTTGAAAAAATTCTTATGCTCATGTTCCCAGCTCCACCTTTTATGTAAAACATAAAACTCAGGACATACCATCCCACTTAGGGAAAGATTTTCCACACTAGGCTAGGGGAAAAAATGATTAGGTTAGGGCTATTTTTGGAAATATTCAAGACTATGCTAAGTTACTAAGAGGGGAGACATGAATCAGTAACTTCTAAAACTTTAACAATTTCAATTCTTAATCTAATTAGCAATTAATTCATCACATCTAATCTAATTGCATGCATGAGAAACTGTAAACATGAAAGCATCCACAACACTTTGGCAATAAAAGATTTGGTGACCTAGAAACCTTCCAAATAGAAAGTAAAAATGGGGTGGGAATGATACCCACAAACTTTAGTATTGCAGCATAAATGCCTATTAAGGCTTATATTGATCACTTCCGATGATCTTCGCTATTAGAAACAATTAGGACTGCTAGGTCCACCTTGTGAGAGGATTTACAAACATACAATGAAGTATGCACTCAGTAAAGAGATTTATGAAAGACTGTTATGTCTACCTTGTTAAAGGATTTTGACTGGTCCACCTATTAGGATGAAGCAATAGTAGATCTCTGATCTACAACTAGGTTTTTTGAATGAGATTCCTTTGTGTATTGATCACCTTTTTGTGATAGATATGTCTTTGCTACTCCTTAATATTGTTATGGCCTTTATAATTTTCTCTTCTTCTACTATATTCATTCATAACTTGCACATTCACCTTCACATTCACATGTATGATGCAATACATTACATATATATACCAATCCAAATTACATAATCACAAAGTTGGCCATAATAAAAATTAACACAAATATTACGAATTCAGCCCACATGAAGACACTTGGGTTCTAAAGACTGACTTAGTGAGGTTTCGATACTCAACATCCACTATCAATGCTCGGCATCATCATGCACTTGATTGACATAGAATCTCGGTCCATACTGATCAATTTTAAGTAGTCTGAAACTCGGTCTACACTGGTGACTTGGTAGATATTGTGCAACTCAGCATATAAACTAAATCTCCTAGTTCATATAGAGTGACTCGGTCAAATCTTTCTTTATGAGCTTGGTGTAAACTAAATCACTTGGTTAGCATAGAGTAGCTCAGTTAACACTAGCTTCATATCACATGAACTATGAACTCAGTAAGCATAGAAATGCTTGATAACTATTGATAAACTCAACATACACTAAAGTGCACGGTTTATACTGTTGGTCTTCACACTGACTAAATCTACTCGGTAACCAATGGAATTTGTCCAAAGGACTCTGTAACAACTTAAATGCTTGGAAAACACTATAAACTATACAATAACGTCAGTAGCTATACACAATCTAAATAAGCGTGTGTCACTAATACCAAACTTGACTGATATGTCAACAATTTTCTAGAAAACTAATACCAAATTAAACATAGACCCTACCAAAACAACACACTTCGAAGTATTTTCACAATTAATTTTCAAATTTTTTCTCAGTGAAAGTAAGGGCTATCAAAACTCACATAGTCGACATGTATCATTTTTTAATTTGTTTCTTGTCATGACTCCTAAATCTTTGTCTCTAATGATTTGAGTAGATGTATGGCATCTTCTCACATATTCTTGTGAGATAGGTTCAAGTCTTCTTTCTCCTTGTGGAAATTCACTAGGTTTCACTTGCTCATTCTCTCTAGATATCTCTTGATGTAACTCATCTTCCTCTATTTGGTGTTTAGTCTCTTCTCTCTATGACTCAGCTCCTACAACTTAATGCTCAATAGCTTGTTAAGGCTCAAAAAAATTGTCCACTAATGGTCAAAAGTTCCAGTCTATAATGGTTTTTGACAATTGAGTGGCAACACACTTAATTGCATTCTACATTGGAGCTAAGTACATCATGTATGCCGAGCCACAACATGAGACGAGTCAGAAAAGACATCAGGTGCCGAGTAATCTTTAGGTGCTGAGAAGCCTTCAGGTGCCGAGTGAAGATCAGGTGCCGAGTAAGTACAGGTGTCGAGCATGATCTAAGTATCGAGCATTATTTAGGTGCCAAGTCTTGAAGGATGTTGAGCAAGATAGGAGCATGTACAAAAGTTGAGTTACAAAAGATTCCAAGCATCAGGAAGCAGTAAGTGTCGAGTAACTCAGAATCAGCATATGAGTTTGAAACTTCACAAACTCATATGTAAACCATTTTCATAGCTGACGTAAGACAAATCTTGAAGGATCTAAGTGTAAGATCAAATCATTTATATTTCCTATGCAATCTACATGCAACTAATAAGAAAAATAGGGAAGGCATGCAACAAATAAGAGATGTGCAAGGAATAAGCAAAAATCAGAGATTAAATATGGATTGTAGATCCATACCTAACCCTAAGTCTTTGAGTGTCTTTATAAGGAAGATGAAATCAGATTGAGATCAAAGAGAGCATGAAAAAAGTGTTTAAGGAAGCCTAATATCAGAGAGAAGAGAATCAAATCATAGAGGATCAAGATCACAAAAGAGCAGATCAAGTGCCTGTATTCAGGAATCGAAGGATTGTAAGCCATCAGGTTTATCATACCTAATACTCTTTAACCATTGTATTAGAGAGAAAATCCTATGATGATAGGTTAGATTAGTAGCTATTTTATAGATCCTTTAACTAGGTGACTAAATCCTTTGACAGGGTGACACTTCATGTAAAGTGTTTGTAAATCCTTTAACCAGGTCACTATTGATACAGTGTAAAGCCTTTGACAGGGCAGGCCTTTAACAGGGCAGACCATCAGAAGTGGTTAAACATTATTACTACAGTGATTTTGTGGGTATCATCCCCACCCCAGTTTTACCTTCTTATTCCTGGAGGGTTTCTGGGTTACCAAACCTTAAGTGTTATGTGGTGATGCATATTGGTTTCTTATGATTGCTTAATATTTATATGCATGCATGTTTATTCCAAAAATATGTTATTAAGGATTTGAAATAGATAAAAGGCTAATTCTTCTAATTCACCCCCCCCCCCCCCCCCCTCAGAAGCATTCTTTCCAAAAAGACAATCCAAAAATTGGTATTAGAGCTTGATTTCTCTCAAAGAGAAGCCTAACAGCTTGGAGGAAAAGATCTAAGGATGGAATTTTTCAAACTTGGAAAGATCATTGAAAACCAAGTGATAGATGTGCATCTCGCTCTACAAAAGGTAGAGGAAGCTAGAGTGGAATTAAGAAAATCTTTTAAAAGAAGAAAGGAGATAGCCATAGCTGAAAATGACATACACTACAAGGAGATTGATACCACACAAGTGTTTGCCATTGGAGACACTAAAGAATTTGATGCAACAATAGCAGAACTGATGGAGAAAAACAAAGATCAAGAAAATGAGATAAGATCTCTCAAGATGGAACATGAATCACAGGCCATAATGTTATGTGAAATCACTGAACAAAAGAAAAGATCAGTTGAGGAAAAATTCATGATGGAAGATGACAAAAGAAATCTTGCAAATAGACTGGAAGAAAAGAGTACTGAATTAACAAGGATCTCAAACATGCAGATGGATACACTTGCTCAAATGATGAACCTTCATCATGAACTTAATATGAAAGATATTGAGATCTCTACTCTGAAGATTAAAAATGAACAATTATAGAATGAATTGAACAGAGAAAAGGAGATAGTAGAAAATCTCAACAAGTCAAGCGAAGCCATAAAGTACTTTGAACAGTTACTAAAATTCCCAAGATCAACCCATGATACATCAGGACTTGGATACAACAACACTGAAGTTGGAGAATCATCAAAGAGTATTGAGCAAAGAAGTGACAAAGGTAAGGAGTCTAAACCCACTTGTCATTTATGTAATAAAAAAGGACATATTGCTAATATTTGTAGGAGTAAAAGAATCAATCAGTATAACACACATAAAAGCAAGAGTTATTGTCACAAGTGCAAAATGCAAGGACATATGACACAAGACTGTAGATTCAAAATACCAAGAACATAAAGATTTGATGGACATTTTCATAACTGCAAGAAATATGGACATAGGGCATTTGAATGCAGATCAAAGCCCATGTGGACATCATATGAACCAGCAAAAGGGAATAAAAGTCACTACTACTGGGATTACAATACCAGGTATAGTTGTCACTATTGCCAGGAATATGGACATACACCCCAAATTTGCATAAGAACACATTTCAAGGGAAACTATAAAAGATGGTTAAGTCAAACTACATGTTTCAGTTGCTTGAAAATTGGTCATACCAGTAAAAATTGTCCAACAAGGTCCAAAGCACCAAATACTGATGCCAACAAAGGAAAAGAAAAGATTGATGTCATAAGAGGACAAATGAACAAGACTTGGAAGAAGAAAGATGAGTGAAGTACATCAAGCAAAGGGATCACTTCACCTAACAGGTCAAGTGATCACACTTCATCAAACTAAACATAAGGGAGATGTATGAGACTGATATACAAAGTTATATCATACATCAGTCCCAAGACAAAGAAGCACTGAAAAGAAGAATTAAGCATAAGATAAGATGCTAAGACTAAACTTGAACAATGATGTTGAGTCGTCTTTGGATGTGGAGTGAAACTACTTTGGATGCCGAGTTATTAGAAAAGTTAGTAGATGCCGAGTGGATGTCGAGTTGAAGAACATTTGGAAGCCGAGTGACAGGTGTAGGTACTAAAATGCATTAAATGCAAAAGTTTCTTCTGTTGTTTAAAAGTAAAATTCAATTCATTCCTGAGTCATTCAAACGAAGAGCGATTATTTTGAGCACGTCTGAGAAATTTTCAAGCTTTCAACCAATGATTTGCAGCAAATCAACATCCACCCAAGCGATCAAAGTATCTATTCAGGTATTTCCCACAAGTGCCGAGTTTTACAGTTTGAAAAGTTTTGCTTTAAAATTGTTAAAACCCTAGTTCAAATACAAATGGCAACAAGCTCAAAAATGACCCAAGAGAAATGAGTCATGAAATTCAACTTGTTAGCAACAAAGTTAAGCAACCTGAGTTTAGACCAATATCAGAGGTTGCATACAAAAATGATCCTGTTGGTGCCCTATCTACCATTCCTAAAAAATTCGTTATGGTTCAGGATGTGCGAAAATGTTACAACTGTAAAATAGGAGCAATAGGAGATTTGGAAATCTTCAATGCCTATGACAAACTCTACGAAAATGGTATTCTGAAAGATGAGTTTTCTATCATAGAAAAGAAGGGTTTAACCAAAGCCCTAGTTTTCCTAATCATATCCAAACATAAGTAGATACGTATTATACTCAGCAAAATCCATGATGGATCATTCTGGTTAGAACAAGGGCAAGTTAAGATAACTAAGAAAATGGTTCACAGGGTTACTGGTTTTTCAACCCTAGATCAGCCAAAAACATTGAGGAGTGAAAAGAAGGAAACAATTGAGAAAAATACAGGTGCAAAGTGGAACAACAAAGGAATGACCATAGATACTGTTACTGATCCTCTTTTAGATTTTGCTGTAAGGATCATATCACATAAGTTCTACCAATCCAGCAAGTTAAATAGTGTACCCTGCATAGCAGTTGATGTGGCATACAAAATTGTAAAGAAAGACCACACTTATGATCTTGCAGAACTCCTGTTGCAAAAAATTAATGAAAATCTTGGAGCTATTAGAAAATCCAAGGGAGCATAGTGCAAATTTGGTTAAGTGTTGGTTTGCATGTTCTTCTATGTAATTAAGGAATTCTCTTCATTTGGCAAAGTCAATTGGAGTCAAAATAAAACAATTGTTGATCAAATTAATGATTTCATTGCATAAATGGGAGATAGCTTTGATGATCAAATGTCTATCTATTTTGAGGATTTCAAAAATGCAATGAAGAATAGAATGAGAATACCAGTCTCACTTGTAGAAAAGCATATAAATGACATATGTGTTCTTGTTGATATTGATTACACCTACATACAAGCAATCCTTCCTAGAACAAGATGGCTAAGACCAATAGGATATGAGCTTGATGCTGACAAAGCTTCTACAACCATCACAACTTTACTTGCAGAGGAAATGGACAAATCTGCCAAGGCATTTGGGACATATGACACTGTAAAATCAAGAGTTGTTACAGAACTCAAGACAACCTCAACAGTAAAGAAAAAGGACAAGTTGGTAAAATAGATAAAGAAGAAACTCAGTGTTGAAGAGTCAAGTGCAGCAGGTGAAGAAGAAGAGATTAGTGAAGGAGAAGAAGAAGGTGAGCCAGAACAAGAGCCACCTAAACTGACTCAAAAACAAGGTGAAGAGAAAGATGAGAGTGCCGAGGAAACAAAAACCAAGGAAGCACCCATCAGAGGTAGAGTCATTAAAAGGAAAATAAAGACCTCTCCTGCTTCTCAGCCCCCACCAAAGAAGCCAACAACCAGAGAAACAACAAGGGCCTCTACCCAAAAGGCTAAAGAAGAAGCCACAAAGAAGAAAAACACAAAGGCACAGGAAGAACCAAAGAAAAGGAAAAGATATGTGGCCCAACCTGATATTGATGAAGAAGATCAGATTGAAGAGGTAAGTCCTCCTAAATCTTCAATTGATATATTATTTAAGAAGCTTAGGAATGGAGACCTAAATGAAATTAAAAAGCTTGATTTTAATAAGTTCAGTAAAGAGGAATAAAATAGCATAGAAGAATCAGTCTATGCATTTATGGCACAGTTCAAGTATACACCTCTTGAGCTAGATGCACAATTGCCAAAGGAATTGTCTAAAATTGTAGAAGACAGATGGCATTTCTGCCTAATGATGGAGAAAGAAATGAGGGAATCAACCCTAGCAAAATTACTGCCTAATTTGACAAAAGAACAGGTAACTCAAGTAGTCAAAAGGCATAATAAAAGGTTTACACCCAAATATAGGGCATTCTCCATCCTGCAAAACAAAATTGAAGAAGTTGTGCAGAGAACAACAAGAGTATGGAAAAACTTGTACAAAACATTTGAAGATGTTATTGAAGAAATATACAAAGAAGATGCTGCCAAACTGGAAGAAAGAAGGAAGAGGAGAGAAGAGAAAACTGAAGAAGAGAAAAAGGTTGAAGAAGAGGAAAATAAGAAAGAAAGAGAGGAAGAAAGGAAAGATGAAGAAAAAGGAACTGATAAACAACAAAGTGTGCAAGACACACATCCTTCACCTCCTAGCTCGCCTCACTCACCTACCACACCTGAAGAAATCATAAAGATTAAGGATGTTGTTGACACCACTTGTCAAAACATCAATCCACTAACTGCAGCGGATCTTACCAAGATCCTTGACTAAACGAATCTACAAGCACAATTATGTACAAATCCCATATTGGTCAGTGTGGATAGTCTTCAAAAGTTAGTAGATAAACTTAAAGAGGTCAAGGTTCCATCACAACAACCACCTCAAATCACTCAAACTACTGGACTTACATTTCTACCACCTTCATCACCACCAAGATTAGGCACTCAAACTCATCAGGAACCGAGTGCAACAACAGAGGTTATCATAGGGACAATAGCTCAGACAATGAGTACACCCCCAGCAGCAGTAACACAATAAGAAGAAGAGAAGCAAGAAGAAGAGGAGAAGGAAGAAACCCAAAATAAAGAGGAGTCTGCAATACAAACTTTGGTAGAATTACCAAAAACAGAAACTCCCACCAAATCTAGTCATGAGTAGAGTACTAAAAAGATAATTTTATATGCCAGTACACCAAGTTCAAGTTCTACAAGGGTAGCCAGGACCATACATTATGGTATTCCTGAGCTTGATGAAGAAATCAAAATACCCTATTATGATTCAAGCACTATCAATGAGGAGAAGATGAATGAAATACAAAGTGCATTGGATAAGAGGAGGAGACAAGAGGTAATGAGAAGAGATTACAAATACAAGCAGGCAATGAATGAAATAAAAGATATATTCATGGATGCTTTTAGTCTTCAACCTCCAGATGCAAACAGGCGAATACTTGAGCAATTATTTGATATAGTTGATCAAGTAAATAATGAAGACCATGATACTAATGCAAAACTATTGGAATGGTCAGAAAAGAAGTTTTTGGGAAAAGTCAACTAGAAAATAGCTAATAACATAATTTTGGGATAGGTTGACCTAGCCAAGAAATTAAAAAATGTAAAAAGTGTATTAGGGAACATATTCTCCCTTTATAGTAAATTGTGTGATTTTTCCAGGT
Source organism: Cupressus sempervirens (assembly GCA_028749045.1). NCBI lineage: Eukaryota > Viridiplantae > Streptophyta > Pinopsida > Cupressales > Cupressaceae > Cupressus > Cupressus sempervirens. The sequence continues at coordinate 673,663,508 of CM053784.1, read as the reverse complement.
TCACACACGAAATAAATCAGAAAATCTTGAATCTTGAGAGTAAATTAAAACTTTCTAGCATGCAACTACCCTCAGATCCTGCACAGAGTGAAAAGCAATTTGCTCATACATTACACACTCAGAGGGAATTAGCTGCATTATCAACAAAAGAAGCCACTATCAAAGAAAAGCTGATGCAAATTCAAGCCTCCATAACTCCTCACTTAGAAGTATTGCAAAAGGAGAAATTGTATGCAGAAACAATCCTGAAGAAGGATCCCAATATTTCCATACATGAAGGACTTGTTGATCTTGCAGTAGAGCTTGCAATCCAACAAAAGTCATTGGATATTGCCTTAAATAACTGGGATGCAGCTCTCCAAATACTCCTTGAGGTAAACAAGACATTTTTGGCCAAACATGGCATTACTATTTAGGACCCTTTGACATAAGTGTCAAAAAGGGGGAGAAAAGATATAATGAAGGGGATATAGATATTATACACAAGTGGAAATAATGAGTTAATGAAGGAGCATAATACACAGCACAAGATAGCATAGATACTAGCACAATCAACTCAGGGGGAGTTACACAAATTTTGAGGTATATATACATTTTGCAATTTTGAGTAAGGTTTTTTCAACCTCTGTATATACCAAGTAAGTTTAGTACATGTACTCATAAGGTCAGTTAAGTGTTTTTGTCACTCATGTCAAAGGGGGAGATTGTTAACCTCATAATGGTTTTTGACAATTGAGTGCCAACACACTTAATTACATTCTACATTGGAGCTAAGTACATCATGTATGCCGAGTCAGAAAAGACATTAGGTGTCGAGTAATCTTCAGGTGTCGAGTAGCCTTTAGGTGTCGAGTGAAGATCAAGTGCCGAGTAAGTACAGGTGCTGAGCATGATCTAAGTACTGAGCATTATTTAGGTGTTGAGTCTTAAAGGATGCCGAGCAAGATAGGAGCATGTATAGAAGCTGAGTTACAGAAGATTCTGAGCATCAGGAAGCAGTAAGTGCCGAGTAACTCAGAATCAGCATATGAGTTTGAAACTTCACAAACTCAGATGTAAACATTTTCATAGTCGACATAAGACAAATCTCGAAGGATCAAAGTGATAAGATCAAATCATTTATATTTCCTATGCAATATACATGCAACCAATAAGAAAAATGGAGAAGGCATGTAACAAATAAGAGATGTGCAAGTAATAAGCAAAAATCAGAGATTAAATATGGATTGTAGATCCATACTAACCCTAAGTCTTTGAGTGTCCTTATAAGGAAGATGAAATCAGATTGAGATTACAGAGAGCATGAAAAAAGTGTTTAAGGAAGCCTAATATCAGAGAGAAGAGAATCAGATCATAGAGGATCAAGATCACAGAAGAGCAGATCAAGTGCCTGTATTCAACAATCAAAGGATTGTAAGCCATCAGGTTTATCATACCTAATACTCTTTAACCATTGTATTAGAGAGAAAATCCTATGATGATAGGTTAGCTTAGTAGCTATTTTATAGATCCTTTAACTAGGTGACTAAATCCTTTGACAGGGTGACACTTCATGTAAAGTGTTTGTAAATCCTTTAACCAGGTCACTATTGATAGAGTGTAAAGCCTTTGACAGGGCAGACCATCATAAGTGGTTAAACATTATTACTGTAGTGATTTTGTGGGTATCATCCCCACCTCAATTTTACCTTCTTATTCCTGGAGGGTTTCTAGGTTACCAAACCTTAAGTGTTATGTGGTGATGCATATTGGTTTCTTATGATTTCTTAATATTTATATGCATGCATGTTTATTCCAAAAATATGTTATTAAGGATTTGAAATAGATAAAAGGCTAATTCTTCTGATTCACCCCCCCCCCCCCCCCCCCTCTCAGAAGCATTCTTTCCAACAAGACAATCCAACAAAAAAGAGAGGTACCCAAGCTTAACAGAGATAACTTTCCTTCATGGAAAAGTTTGATGAAGCTACATCTAGGAAGTCTTGGAGATCATGAAAAATCTACCATCATTACTAGGCATGGCAATCTTGCTAGAGCCCTAACTGTTGAAGATTTGAAAAAGAAGAAAGAACACAACCAGGTATTGTTGGAGATTTCCTCTACCCTAAGCTATGCCAAGTTCGATGACATCAAGGGTTGTGATAGTGCAAAGAAAATTTAGGATGCTCTTCACACCATCTATGGAGGTGATACAAATGTTTTCAGAGCCAAATTTGAAAGTCTTAGAGGTAAGTTTGATGATATGTGAATGCAAGAAGGTGAGAATGTTTCTCAATATTGCTCTAGAATAAAAGATGTTGTTAATGCTATAAGAGGATCTACTACTAAGATAGATGATGAGAGTATTTTAAGAAAAGTTATGAGAACACTATTACCCATCTATGCTATTAGATTTTCTACAATACAAGAACTGAGATGTATACCAAGTTCTAATATGACTCTTGAAGGTCTAGTAGTTAGGCTCACTACTTCTAAGCTATCCAATTTTGATAACTTCAAATCTGACAATGTTGAATCTTCTTTTAAAGCTAAGTTGTCATTAAAGGAATCTAATGAGGAGAAGAAGAAAAAGGTAAAATATGTTTCCAGTGACAGTGATACAGATGATGAGGATGTAGAACAACTTGAAACACTAATAGCAAGGATATTTCATTGAGGTAAAGGAAAATTCAAATGTAAGTTACCTATCATGTGTTTTAACTGCAATGAAGTTGGTCATATTGTTGCTAGATGTCTAGAGAAGAAGAACTATAGAGGTGGAGACAAGCACAAAAGTAGGAGAGATGAAGACAATAAAGAATGCAAAGACAAAGGCAAGGAGTCTTGCAACATTGCAAAAGAGGAAATCAAAGATGGATCTGATGATCATCATGATGAAGTGGTGTATGTTGCAATGAAGGATGATTCTGATGAGGATGAGGCAACTACACTAGTGTCTTATGTGCACAAGAATGATAGATGGATCATTGACATTAGGTGTTCACATCACATGACTGGAGATAAAAGTAAGTTCATTACCTTGAATTATTCTGATGGAAATAGTGTAAGGTTTGGTAATGATGTATCATGTTTGATAAAAGGAAAAGGCTATATCAAACTCATAGAAAAGATTTTTTGTGACAATCTTTATTGTTTTGAAGGACTTAACTATAATTTGTTGAGTGTGTCACAACTGAATAGTTCAAATTGCAAGGTTGAGTTTGAGAACAAGATTTCTAAGATATATGATACTAATGGAAAACTAATGGGAAAAGGTGATCAAACTAGAGGTAATCTATTCTACTTTGATATGGATGATGCTACTTGTCTAGTTGTATAATTTGATGATGTGTGGTTATGGCACAAGAGGTTATGTCATGTTAATTTTGATAACTTGGTTAGTATTAGTAGCATGAGAAGAGTCAGAGGTTTGCTTAAGTTGAAGAAACTTGACAATATAATTTGCAAACAATGTCAGTTAGGCAAAATGACAAAGTCTAGCTTTACGACTAAGGTTCATATCTCTAAAGGAATTTTGGAGATTGTTCATACTAACTTGTGTGGACCAATTTAAGTGCAAAGCTACAAAATTGATAAGTACATTATACTATTTGTTGATGATTATTCTAGGATGATGACATATATGTTTCTGAAACAGAAATCTGATGCTTTCCAAATGTTTAAGTGGTACTTAGCAAGAGCTGAGAAGGAAATATATAAAAGTATGAAATGTTTTGAGATTTGAAAAAGGAGGAGAATTTACATCAAATGAGTTTGAGATGTTTTGTAACAACAAAGGAATCAAAAGACAAATATCTTTCCCTAGGACCCCTCCACAAAATGGAATTGCTAAAAGGAGGAACAAATCAATAATGGATTGTGCTAGGAAATTCATGATGGAGAAGAATATTGCTTTGAGATACTTGAGAGAGGCTATAGGTATAGCTATCTATATCATGAAACAAGCACCAAGAGCATGGTATGAGAGGCTTCACAATTATCTTGTAAAAATTGGACTTGAGAGGACTGATGATAGCAACAATCTATACTTGAAGATAGAAAAAGGAAAAGGCATTTTACAATTTGAAATTTTTGTTGATGATATCATATTTGGAGGTTAGGATACTTTATGTAAAGCTTTTACAAATAAATGAAGAAAGAATTTGAGATGTCTATGTTTGGAGAGATCAAGTTCTTTGTGGGTTTTCAAGTACATCAGATGAAATCTAGTATATACATCACTCAGTCAAAATATGATAAGGAGATACTGAATTTTTTTGGATTGGAAGATTCCAAGCCAGTAAGCACACCTATGGTGATAGGACACAAGTTGTCTAAGAATGATGATTCAACTAAGGTCTTGTGAGATGGTCTCCTTGAAACATCTCATTGATTTTACCTTCATGTTAATCTTGAAAGCATAGATTTGAGCCAAGATCTGTGTGTTTAGGTGATTTATTCATGTTTTTTGTGTGTGTATAGGCTGAATTGTAACCAATTTTCTATCTTGGTGCATCACCCCCTTTCCCTTTCAACATTTTAATTTATGCAATCTCTCCCTTTTCCTCTCAAGCAATAATTTAGGTGCATCCTGATAGTAAGGAAGTCTGCCTTCTCCAAAGATTTAGCCTTAGAGTGCAAGTCCCACACTTGGAGGATGTTTCCATGTTACTGAAGTTTTCAGGACACCTTGCAACAATATGACCAACTTTGTTACAAGTAAAATAGGTTATAGGAAGTTTACCTTGTAGTTTCCTTTTCATCTTGGTAGCCTTCTTTCCAATAATGCTTGTAGATCATCGCGGTCAATCATCTAATTCACTATCACTGTCCACATGATTACTTTTTGAACTCTTCTTTCTTTTAGATCCATCAAGGGTTAATTGAGACTTGAAATCACATTCAACACTAGAAGGTGTATAATTATCAAAATTTGACAATTCAAATATAGTGAGCCTACCAATTAGACTATCCAAGGTTAGATCATTACCAAGTGTAAATCTAAGTTGTTCAATTACAAATACACTAACTGTATAGATAGGAAATAAAGTCCTCAGTACCTTTCTTATCACAGACTCATTAGATATATCTACTCTAGCTTCTCTAATTGCATTTACCACTTCTTTAATTTGGCCACAATACTATGCAACAACTTCTTCATCAAACTTGCCTCTCAAACTTTCTTCTATAGCCCTTAATACATATTTTTCTCCTCTATGAATATGTGCCAACTTGTCCCACAATTTTTTTATAGTAGTGTAACCCTTCATATCATTGAAACTCAATGTAACTCAAGGAAGATTCCAAATCTATCATCATTTGATTTTTCTTGTGCTTCTCTTTGATTTGATCAATAGTCATGGGTCTAGGTACGTCAATGTATTCATTGTCCAAGTAGTATAGTGTACAATCTCTGACTCTAGATAGATACAATCTCATTAGTCATTTTCATGCTATGAAGTTATCTTTGTTTAGCTTAGGTAATTCTTTCTTTTACATCTTGATCTTTATCTTAAGTCCCTTCAAACATTCCTTTCAAGCACCAAAGTTCTGATACCAATTGTTACAATGATAGAAAAACTGAGAGTGGGGGGGGGGGGGGGGGGGGGCGGGGGCGAGGGTGTGTCAAACAGTTATCCTCGGGTCCAGATGTACCAATTAAACTTTCAACAACCTCAAAAGACATATTCAAACTCATAAATTCACTTGGCCAATATAGCAACTCATTAGTAACTTAACTTATTCATCTCATCACTACTTCTATGTTTAGTATATGTCAAATAATAGAATTATATAATAGTAAATAACATGCATCATAAAACAACATTCACACAAATATGACACTAGAATTTAATGTGGAAACCCAATGTGGAAACAATCACCAAGTAATATGCTACCACTTTTCACTCTTTTGAAGTGAGCTCAGTTAATAGCCAACCCTGGTGAAGGTTATTGTTCACCATTTTTGCCCCCTTTCCTAAAATTCAAATATACAGGGTGACAACATGTTTACATTCATTTGTTTGGTTCATTAATTGCCATGAAATCCTATAGAGATATATAGAACTTTGACTTTTCTCTTCATATCCCTAAGTCTTCTAAACCTTCATATCCTTAAGAAATTTCAAGTTGTGATGATGCAAAATCTGTTTCATAGCCCTGTCACAAGCATTCGTCACTTAACCATCAAAAGGGTTGTGAGGATGCAACATGATCAAGTTTGTGGTCTATGTAGCTTCATAACTTTTTGGGCTAACATTCAAATACAGGTTGCAAAGGAGAGAAAGCTATACATTGCACGATCATAAGTATCTAAAAGATTCAATAGATTCAAGTTGCAATGGCATGAAAGTTAACCATGGCAATTCAGATTCAGAAGCTTTTGCAACTTTGCAGGTGGTCAAGTCTGACCATGGTTTAGGCAACAAAGTTGCAAAGTCCTTCATCACTCATTCGTGAGGTTAGAAGATGGATTAACTATTCAAGTGGTGAAGTTGTGAAAAGATTGTATTCGCACGATCACAAGAGTTTTAGAGCAGACCATGGTTTAGGCAGAAAAGTGGCAAAAGCTTATCATCGCAACATTAAAGGGTTGATTGCTAAACTCTAGTTTTTGGTTGTAAGCGACAAATGGACACATATCTTGGTGGGCCTAGTTTATGAATCTTTTCATCACATCATTGCAAGGGTTCAGAGATAGATAGTTTTGAAAAAGTGTCTTGTCGAATGAAAGTGGATCAATTGAGTCGATATCATTCCATCAAAAATGTCAAAGCTTCAAGTCACAAATTTGTGAAGTCAAATGGCTACAATCAAATTTAGTGCCTTCACATTGTTGCATGCACTTAAGGGTTACCCTGGGTTAGAGCTGCAAAGTGGTGATCCTCTTTGTTCACACTATCACATGGAGTCAAAGGAAAAATGAATGGCTTTGCACCATCACAACGACAACAAATGTTAGATCTGTAATCATGATGATGATGCAAATGGGTCAATTTCATGCTAAGCGTAGGGTCACAATAGTTAAGGGGTTAAGTGGTAAAAAGATACAATGAAGCGATATGGTATAAGTGGGGACATCATGGTTTTGCATGGCTAAACAGGTAAAAAGAAAAGTTAGTTGTAAAGTCATGAAATAGTGAGCAAGTGTAGGTCAACATAAAGAAAGAAGGTTGGGTGAGGTGGCAAGGTTGACTATTCAAATGATGTCAAGGCTAACTTGGTGTGTCAAGAACAAAGTCCAGCAACTCTTTAATGGTAATCAAGTCCTCGATCGTCTACAATCATCTTTTCAGTGTTCTTGATGTTGAGTAGATGTAGTTTTCATCCTTTTGTCACCTCATTTATCTATCTACCCGATCAAAGCAGTTGTGGTCACTATCTTTGTCTCTTTAGAGCCAGATTTGCATGTAAAATATTAGATTTCTTGTATGGGATGTGCATTTGATTATGATTTTTCTTAGATTCTCAATTATTGCTATTTTGCAACTTAATATCAATCATTGAGTTTGAACTCAATGTAAACATCTAAATCATGCCTAAACTCTATAAAAGGTAGTTGTAATACATTATGATGGTTCTTCTCTATTATTTTCTGGTTCATGAAAGAAGCCTTATACTCTTTCATTGTAATTTTTTGCCTTCCATGATTAGAAAACTTAGCTTCTACCTCATCTTGCTAGTGTGATATATCATTTATTTTATGTCTTGTATGGATTATTTCATATTTTTATATCATGTGTAGTTGCTAAATGTTGTCATGTGAGCTAGTCTCCTTGCAACATCTCAATCATTTTAACTTCATGTAAATCTTGAAAGTGCATATTTGAGCCAAGATCAGTGTGTTTATGTGATTTATTCATGTTTTGTGCATGTATAAGCAAAGTTGTAACCACTGTTCTATCTTGGTGCATCACCCCCTTTCCCTTTTAGCATTTTAATTTTTGTAATCTCTCTCCCTTTTCCTCTCAAGTAGTAGTTTAGTTGCATCTTGATAGTAAGGAAGCTAACCTTCTCCAAAGATTCGGCCTCAGAGCACAAGTCCCATCCTTTAATGTTGTTTCTATGTTATATGAGGTCACTTGAGGGTCATACCTCAAGCAAGGGTGTAGACTTTCATGTCAATAGTATTTGGCACATGCGGTGGGAAAGATTTAGATTCATAAGTCCATTGGTTGGCCAGTTTAAGATCCATTCACTAAGGAATTGGGTGTTTTTCTCAGTGTTATTAGCCTTTGGAGGCATTCATTCAACATCATGGTGGCTCTATGCATCTTTTTATTTCAATAGACTAGGTGCTAGTATGATTTTTAATTTTTATGTTTCCTTAGGATTTCTATGAAGTTTTTTTCCTAAGGCTCTATCATGGATCTCCTTCATAGAGATGTTTCCCACTTTTCCCCATATCATGAAGAGGTTATTCCTCAACAATCCCATCCCCTATATTGGCCACAACCTAATTACTCGGACCTCAACTCAAAGCTTTTAGAGCTTCAAGATCATTCAAATAGTTTGGGATCTAGGTTTGCTGATTTTTCCAAGTTTTTAAACTATGTGGAAAATCCATACCTAGAAATAGATTATGGAAACTTTTCCTATGTTAAGCTCCTTATGACTTCTTGGCTTAAGGATTTGAATGATGAAATGAAGATGTGGGAGAATGATCCTGGTGTTTGCACCTTGGTGTCTAAGGCATTTGATATTTTTAATGAGGCTCAAGAGCCTATTCTCCATTTGTAGTAGGAGTAGGAGGAAGAATTAAGATAGAAGAAGAAGTATGAAAAGGCACAACTCAGGCTTTTCCAAATGCAGAGAGCTCTGATGATGAAAATTGTTGCATTGCAAGAGCCTCCAAGAAGGAAATTTGCTCATTTTTTGAAGAGTATCCCTCCTATTCTACAAAATAACACATAAGAGCCAAAGGCTCACTCACAAGCAATATTACCAAATCCATCTAAAGAAGAGTGCACCTCCCCAAATCCTTATTCCTTGTTGCAAAGACCAAGAACCTGCAGCTCCTCAACTTGATGTTGAGTTGCTACCAAGGGTGGAGGAGAAAGAGACAAATGAGGATAAAGTTATTCCTACTCTTGAGGAACAAAATTTGGATTTTGAGCCTAAGTTGAAGCCTAAGGACCTACTGCAATGTTACAACAAGAGGCTTCCCATGCTATGATAGAGGAAGAAGCATTACCTTTGCTAACCCAAGTACAAGATCTACCAGTTGTTGCACAAGAACTATCACACACTCCAGAGGGAGAAATGAGGTTGTAGCAACTAGAGGAAGAGCTTTCAAGGAGGCTTGAGGTGGAATTTTAAAAGAGGATAGTGTCCCAACAATAGGAGTATGAAGCAATTCTTGTAAGGGAGTTGGCTACACAAAAGGAATAGTGTAATAAGGAACTACAAGAGAAGTTGATGAGCATGATGAGTGCTACATCAGAGGCAAAAGAGACACAACCATCCCTCCTTCTCACATCAAAAGAGCCTTCACAAGTGTAGGAGGTGTAGCCTCTTGTTTGCAAGGATTCAGATGGGCTTAAGCAGGAATACATGTTGCAACTACAACATAAAGAAGAACATACACTACAAGCCACACCATCAGGGCTAGCTCCTACTAGCCAATAAGATTAAAAGGTTGCAGAGCACAACAATGAGGTCAAGACTAATTTCTTAGACTTGAATCCATCAAGAGGATGCCCCATTAGGCATCTAGCTCTACAAAAAATCAGCAAGTTGCCACTAGTCATGCTCATTCTTGAACATGAGGGAAAATTCTACAAAGAGGAACAAGTATGTTTTTCTCCACAAGGTAGTACCCTAGTACTAGAGAGCTTCATTGTCTTTAGCATTAGGAGAAATGCATTCCATGCAGTAGTATGTTTGTCATACTTGCTTATCTTTTCAACTATCCATGTGCATGAAGGAAGAAATTAGCTAGTGAGGAAGGGAATCTACTTCAACAAACTAGTCAATGGGTTTTTTTAGCTTCTCACATCTATGAATTTTGTAAATAGTAGACTAGGTGTTTTCCATTTTTTCAAGAAGTGCACAAGTACAAGCTATCTCTCTGTTAGATAGCAAAGTTTTGAAATTTTTGAAATTGCAGAGGTTGTAGTTTTTTGGTTGATTGTAGGGAAGGTTTCATTTTTTGTGACTCCATAGCCCAATGGATTGCATAAGGCCACTAGTCCATGCTTAGTAGGCAAGAATCCCCTCTTAGTCACCAAAAATGTTTACCATCTTTGCCCCCCTTCCTAAAATTCAAATATACTAGGTGACAACCATGTTTACATTCATTTGATTAGTTCATTAATTTCCATGCAAGCCTATAGGGACATGTAGAACTTTGAATTTTCTCTTCATATCCCTAAGCCTTATAAACCTCCTTATCATTAAGAAATTTCAAGTTGTGATGATGTGAAATCCCTTTCATCAACTTGTCACATTCATTTATCACTTAACCAAAAGAAGGCTTGTGAGGATGCGACATAGTCAAGTTTGTGGTCTATGCGGCTTCACAATTGTCTGGGCTAACATTCAAATGTAGGTTACGAAGGAGAAAAAGCTATACATTGCACAATTATAGGTAGCTAAAAGATTGAATGGATTCAAGTTGCGATGGCATGAAAGTTAACCATGGAAGTTCAAATTCATATGCTTTCGAAGCTTTGTAGGTGGTCAAGTTTGACCATGGTTTAGGCAATGAAATTGTAAAGTCCTTCATAGCTTGTTCATGAGGTTAGAATATGGCTTAACTATTCAAGTGGGAAATTTGTGAAAAGGTTTTCTTCACATAATCATAGGAGTTTCAGAGAAGACCATGGTTTAGGCAATGAAGTGACAAAAGCTTATCATCGCAGCATCACAAGGTTAATTGCTAAACTCTAGTTTCTGGCTGTGAGGAAGCAAAAAATGAACACGTGTCTTGGTGGGCCTAATTCATGAAGTTTTTTCATCACATCATCACAAGGGTTAGGAGATAGTTAGTTTCGAAGGAATGCCTTGTCAAATGAAAGCAAATCAATTGAATTGATATCATTCCATGAAAAATGTCAAAGCTTTAGGTTGCAAAGTTGTGAAGTCAAATAGTTGCAATCAAATTTAGTGCCTTCACATCGTCACATGAAGTTAAGGGTTACTTTGGGTTAGAGCTGCAAAGTAGAAATCCTCTTTGTTTGCACTATTGCATCTATTCAAAGGCAAAATGAATGGATTTGCAACATCGTAGGGACAAGAAAAATTAGATCTATAACCACAGTGATGATGTAAATGGGTCAATTTCATGCTAAGCACAGGGTTGCAATAGTTAAGGGGTTAAGTTGTAAAAAGATACAATGTAGCAATATGGTATAAATGGGGACATCATGGTTTCACATGGTTAAATAGTTACAGAGAAAAGATAGTTGCAAAGCCATGAAATAGTGAGCAGGTGCAGGTAAATATAAAGAAAGAAGATTGGGTGAGGTGGTGAGCTTGACTATTCAAATGATGACATGGTTGACTTGGCATGTTGAGAATAAACACCAATAACTCTTTAATGGCAATCAAGTCCTCAATCATCTATGATCACCTTTTTGGTGTTCTCCATGCCCGGTGGATGCAGTTTTCATCCTTTTGTAGCCTTGTTTATCTATCTACCCAATCAGACCAATTGTGGTTGTTGTTTCTATCTCTTCAAAGCCAAATTTTCACATAAAAGATTAGATTTATTGTATGGGGATGTATGTCTAATCATGATTTTTCTTAGATTCTCAGTTATTAATCTTTTGTAAATTAAACTCTATGGTTGAGTTTGAACTCAATGTAAACATCTGGGTTATGCTTGAACTTTATAAAAGGTAGTTGTAAATACATTTTGAGGGCTCTCTATTCTTTTTTGGTTCATGATAGCAGCCTTATACTCAGTCGTTGTAATCTTTTGCCTTCCATTAATAGAAAACTTAGCTTCCACCTCATCTCACTAGTCTAATATATCATGCATTTTATTCCTTGTATGGATTATTTCTTATTTGTTCTTTCATATTTGCATATCATGTGTAGTTGTTATTAAATGTTGTCTTGTAAGTTGGTCTCCTTGCAACATCTCATTGGTTTTACGTTCATATAAATATTGAAAGTGTATATTTGAGCCAAGATCTATGTGTTTAGGTGATTTATTCATGTTTTGTGCATGAATAGGCAGAGTTGTAACCAATGTTCTATCTTGGTGCATCACCTCCTTTCCCTTTCAACATTTTAATTTCTGCACTCTCTCTCCCTTTTCCTCTCAAACAATAGTTTAGGTGCATCTTTATAGTAAGGAAGCTGACCTTCTCCAAAGATTCAGCTTTAGAGTGCAAGTCCCACACTTGGAGAATGTTTCCTTGTTACATGAGGTTTCTTGAGGGTCATACCTCAAGAAAGGGTGCAAAATTTCATGTTAATAGTTATTAAACACATTGTTAGGTGTGATCTTGTTATAGGATTTAATCACCATGTTCGAAGTGTCCTGATCATTCTAATAAAATGCCATCTTGACTATAGGATTTACAATATGGCTATTAGGTCAACCTTGATTTAAGGATTTTACTACCACAATGGATAGAAAGTAAAATCTAGGTTTGATCTGATAAAATACAACCCACTTTGCAAATTCAGATCTCTGTTTAGCTCATTCCTAGCTCATTGACTAGACGTCATCATAAAAACCATCTCTGATCTACTTAGAAACCCTTCAAGAAATCATTGTTCACCAATTTATCATTTTTCCTTTGCTACTATGTTCTTCATAAATTCTCCATAAATTTGACAATCAACAACCATAAAACATCTCTTATGCCTCCTTAAATAGGTAGCTTTGATCTTTTGTCACTTAAACATAACCATAGATCTTAGGGTTTGATCATATTCATTGAACATGTCTATCATTTTTTCCTTCTTTTCCTTTCTTAAAACTTCTAGAAACTTCTCATGAAATCCTTTCCTTAGATTGCTTAAAAACTCAATTCGAGCATCAAATACACCAGCTCATTGATCCTTATAATTTATGTGTTTTGACCAATTCATAAATTCAACTGTGTCAGCCTCAAAACTTGATTCTTTTACAAATTGGTAATTTTTTGACACTTAGTCATCACTATGTTCTTTAGCTTAGTCAACACTATGTAGCTCAATCTGTATTATTCTATCTCATTTAGCTAACAATTTCTCACTCAACCTTCTCTACGCTTGGTTGCTACTTCAATTTTCTTATTCATCTTGCTTGGCTATAACTATCACTTAGCTAAGACTATTTTGTTTGACTATCTCATAAGTTCCTTAATATTATGCTTCTACTTCTCCATTGACCTCGTAAACTATTACTTGGTCAAGCTTAGTATTTCAATCAACTTCTTGTCTTTCATCAAACATCTCTTCCATAATTTAGCTCATCTTTCTTCTTCATGTTATACAATGATCAAACAACACATTATCTTGTCAAAGACTAACTGATCAAGTTCTCATTGTAATTCTGTCATACTTACTCCTCTTTACTCAACAACTTTACTAGTCCACCTTATTACCTCTCTTTTCAAATCCTCTTCATCATACAATTGATATGGCACATCTCACTAGTAAGGTTTGACATCAATGACAACATAAGAATTGTTTTGATTGTAGCTTCCAACAATTACATGAGGTACCAAGTACTAGAAAAGCGAGGCTAGAGTATGTGAAATCTAAGGATAGAATTGCAGACATTTTTACAAAGTCAGTGCCTTATAAGGATGATTTTGAGCAACTAAGAAGTAAGTTGGGGGTCCTTCCCCCATCCAAGATTAACTAATCAAGGATGCATGTTGCATAAATTCATGGATGAATAGATATATCTTTCTAAAGTTGATGTTCAAGATTATTTCCTAAAGTGGTGAAACGTGAATGTAATGAAACTGATGTAGACAATACATGCAAGGTAAAAGGTTTTATAAGTTTTACATTGGAACTTATAGTTACCTTTAGAAATTTTTGTTAAAGGGGAAGAGAAGTAATAAGGATAATATGTAATGAGCTAGGGAAAGACAAAATCAATAAAGAAGTGAGAAGCTAATATGTTGATATTGTTGAACAGAAAGAGAAGTACACCCAAATGGGGAGAATTTGTCAAGTTGAAAGTGTTAAAGTGAACCTGATGTTGAATATTTTGTAGAGAACCTGAATAAAGTCAAAGAGTTGAAAAGATGTCTTGATTATCAATACATACATTTAATTATCTTATGATATGTTTTGTAATATAAGATCTTATGTTTACGTTTTTCCATCAATGCCAAAGGGGGAGATTGTTAGCCCCAACTAAAAATATTGTTAATGAATGCATAAGCATCATATTATTTTTTATATTGTCATTGATGTGAAGCCTTAGTTGGTTAGACATTATGCTAATTCAGTAGAGCACCATATTATTTCATTGATGAAGAGGTTTTGAAGAAAGTATGATGAGTTAGAGTAATGATAGGTATGCTATTCAATTTGGAACTTGAATGAGTTATATTTTGATAGTATAATGTTGGGTTGATTTCTTTACACAATCTTTAGCAAGATGCACATGCAAGATAGTTTGATTGATGAATAAAAAATGTAGTATTAATTGAGCTACTATACTTTTCATCAAGCAGCTGGCAAAGAATAGAAGTTTAGTGTTAACTAAGTAATTTTAGTGTTTATCGAGTGATGTACTACCCTAGTAAAGTTATAGTGTTCATTGAGCATGAATTGGAAGAACAAGGTAAGAAAAGATTTAATCAAAAGTTGACATGTGATGGAAATGAAGAATGTTCAATAAGTTTCAAGGATAAGGAAAAAGTTGGTTATAAGATCAACGACTGAAATTTTTTGAAGAGGATCTGATAAAGAAGAATTAACAATTTGAAATAGGACAAAAAGTTCAAGAAGGAAATATATTTTTTGAGTATCTAAATTAAACGAATCTAAAATATATGACCATGATTAAGCCAAAAAAATTGGAAGATTCTAGAAAGGAAAAAGTTATCTATTTAAGGGAATGAACAAGATGTTTCTTGCTGTTGATGTTGAATGTTGTTGCTAAAGTTGAAGAAGAAGAAGGCATCTAAGGTGAATCAAGAAAGATTATATTACAAAGATCAAATAGAGGAAAGTCAAAGTAAGAGTGAGTGTGTGAATCAACCAGAAAGAGATTAGAAGGAAAGAGATAGAGTGAAGGAGAGATCTAAATAAGAAAGGTAGTACTAAAACCTAATAGATCACTTAACTATTACTTGCATACCATTGTATCAAAAAAATATCTTAACCAAGTGGAGCTAAAAAGTCTTTTAAATCCTATATGTTAGCATTCTTTTGAATTTTTTGTAAGTCCTTTAGAGATGGCCACTCTTTAGAAATTTTAGGGAGTGGTAAGGTTAAGATTATCTTTGGTGAAAATCCTCTAACAAGGTCACACTAAAAATGTGCATGTAACCTTATTGAAGGTTTTCTCCTAATAGAGGTCACTTTAGAAGAGTGAAATTATTTGGGTTCTCAGTTCCTAGGTGGTTTTTCCCTTTACAAGGTTTCCACATTAAATACTTGTGTCAAATGTTTGATTTCTTATTGTGCTGCAAGTTCATTTCATGTTAACTATATGTTGTTGCAACTCAGTATAAGTAATTACTCTGATATGTGGTACAATAAGGAATAGTAAGATAATAGTGCAATGCAAAAATTTCATAAGTTTGATGTGGTTACCGAGTTATTAATCTTAAAGTAAAAGTAAAGTGGATTGGTACTAAGGTGTTTTTAAGGCCTATAGGATAACTGGAGATAACTTGTTCACCACCTTCCTCACCCCCCTGTTGGTCTTTTTACACTACCAAGTAACAAGATACTTGATACCAATATGGTAAAGATCAAAATAACCTAAGGCTTGGCTATTTCCCATGATGAGCTAGATGGTCTTCAGATTTGGACCCAAATTGAACAACAAAATCATAAAATATTTTCTACTCTTTTGGCTCTACAAAATCAAGTTGAGTGCACTTAAGGGATAAAAATATTTCAAATCTTGATGTTAGATTGTGGTGACTGATTAGGAAAGTATTGTACATACTTCATAAATTTTTGGGTCGTGGCTGACGTTGTAGCCAACATATGGCCGACATATGGCCAACATGTTGTAACCCTAAAACAACATAAAATACTTGTATAAAAGGGCTTAGGGTTAGGTATTTTCATTAAGTTGTGATGCAAAATTAGTTCTTACGGTGGTATTGAGCTGTAAGGGATTACAGATTGTAATCAGGTTGTAATCACTAGATCGTAATAATATCAAACTTGTTGTTTGGTGGACGTAGCCCAAGGATTGGGTGAACCACGTTAAATCTTGGTGCCTTGTGTTCTTTTCTGTGTGATCTATTATTTTCTATTATTGGTTATATTTGCATGTAATTTTTATTTCTATCTATGGTTTAATCATAAAAAGTGGTATTAGAGCAAGGTTTTTTTTAGTTATCCTCTGCAAGAAAGTCTCACAGTTGAGTGAGAGCGATGGAAGACAAGGGTAAACTAAGGGTTGACAAGTTTAATGGGCAAAACTTCCAGTTATGGAAGATGCAAATGGAAGACTATCTATATCAGAAGGATTTATGGAAGTCGTTGGAAGGAAAAGCCAAGAATCAAGGATCTATGTCAAATGATGAATGGGATCTTTTGGACAGAAAGGCAATTGGAAGCATTCGGTTATGCCTAGCACCATCAGTGGCATTTAATATTACAAAAGAAAAGATGACAGAAGAGTTGATGAAAACCCTAGCGACATTGTATGAAAAACCCTCTGCTTCAAACAAGGTATTTCTCACGAAGCGTTTATTTAATATGAAAATGGCTGAAGGTGGATCTATTGCAGATCATTTAAATGAGTTTAATACTATTACTAGTTAGTTATCTTCTGTGGGTATCAATTTTGATGAAGAAATTAGGGCTCTCTTGATTTTGTGTTATTTGCCTGAAAGTTGGAATGGCTTGCTAATGGCTGTGAGTAATTATGTTCCTAGATCTAGTACCCTAAAATGTGAAGATGTGATTGGTGTTGTTTTGAGTGAGAAAACTCATAGGAAAACCTCAAGTGGATCTACATCAGAAAGTGCTTTGAATGCACAAAGTAGGGCTAGAACGACTAGGAGAGGAATTAACTCTAGAAATCATGGGAAGTCAAGAGGAAAGTCAAAGGGGAGGAGGTCTCAATCAAGAGGACCAAACAACTAATAGTACTATGGGAAATCAGGTCATAAAAAGAAAGATTGTTGGAATCGAAAGAAAAATGAAGGAGATAAATAAGATGGAGACAAAGAGGTAAATGTGGTAAGTAACAAATCTGAAGAGGATGCTTTGCTTCTGTCTTTAGAAAGTGTTGATGATTCATGGGTTTTAGATTCTGGTGCTTCATTTCATGCTACACCTTATAGAAGTTATTTCATTGATTATGTCCAAGGGGATTTTGGGCTTGTTTATTTGGGGGATAATGAACCCTGCCAGATTGTTGGAAAGGGAAAAATTAAGATTAAGTTATGGAATGGGAATCATTGGCTACTATATGAGATAAGACATGTTCCAAGGCTGAGTAGGAATTTAATTTCAGCATGGCAACTTAGTGATGAGGGTTGTGTAGTTACTTTTAATGATAAAAATTGGAAGGTTTCAAAAGGTTCCCTTGTAGTAGCAAAAGGTGTGAAAGTAGGAACCTTATATCTTTGTACAGGTCATATTGTTCCTTCTACTTTAATTATTTCAAAGAAAAATGAATGTTCAGGAACAATTGTTGTAGTTGCGCAGGGAGAACAACTAGTTTCTATAGCTTTTGATACAGCGTTGTGGCACAACAAACTTCAGCACATGAGTGAGAAAGGTATGAAAGTACTTCATTCAAAGAAATTTTAACTAGGTCTAAAATGTGTTAATATGGATTTCTATGAAAGTTGCGTGTATGGAAAACAAAAGAGAGTGAGTTTTGTGAAGACTGGATAAGAAAACAAAAAGGAGAAATTACAGCTTGTGCATACCAATGTATGGGGACTAGATCAGGTATCTTCCCTTGGTGGCTCTCATTATTATGTTACATTTATTGATGATGCAACTAGAAAATTATGGGTTTATTTCCTTAGATAGAAATCTGATGTATTTCACACTTTTAAGAAATGGAAATGCTTGGTTGAAAATGAGACTAATAAGAAATTAAAATGTCTCAAAACTGATAATGGTGGTGAGTATTACAGCCATGAATTTGAAGATTATTTCTCCACTAATGGTATTCATAGATAGAAATTTTTTTCCAAGGACTCCACAGGAAAATGGAGTGGTTGAATACATGAACAAGACTATAATGGAGCGCGCAAGGAGCATGAGGTTGCATGTTGGGTTGCCCTAACACATGCGGGTAGAGGTTATCAATATTGTTGTATATTTGATTAATAGAGGTCCCTCTATTCCTTTGGGTTGTGGTATTCTAGAGGAAGCATGGACTGGTAAGAAGGTGAGTTATTCTTTTCTCAAAACCTTTTGTTGTGAAGCATTTGCTCACATAGATTCTGAAAATAGAACCAAGCTGGAAGCTAAATCAAAGAAATGTGTATTTGTTGGATAGGGAATTAATGAATTTGGTTATAGGCTTTGGGATTTTGAAAATCATAAAATTTTAAGAAGCAGGGATGTCGTATTCAATGAGAAAGTGTTGTACAAAGATCTATTGAAGCAACATGAGAAGAAAGAAGATGATTATGTAGTGCTAGATGATACTCCAAAAGCTGATGTGCAACAACCGCAACAACAAATACCACACACATCGATGAATGTTAGATGGTCAACAAGGAAAATTAGACCTCCAGAAAGATTCTCTCCCTCTTTGTATTCTATTTTACTTACTAATGTTGGTGAACCTAAAAGTTATGATGAACCTATGTAGGTGGATACTAAGATTCAGTGGGAGTCTACAATGAAAGACGAAATGGACTCTCTATTGAAGAATAAGACATGGGATTTTTGCAAGTTGCCTGTAGGTAATAGAGTTGTATAGAATAAGTGGGTTTACAGGTTGAAAGAAGAGGAAGGGGGTCAAAAATAATTTAAAGCCGGGTTAGTTATAAAAGGATTTGCATAGAAAAAAGGAATTGATTTTGATTAGATATTTTTTCCTATTGTTAAAATGACTTCTATCTGTACTGATTTAAGTCTTGTGGCTACTGAAGATTTGCATTTAGAGTAGTTGGATGTTAAAATAGTCGTCCTTCATGGCGATTTGGATGAAGAGATATATATGGCTCAGCCACAAGGATTTGTGGTCAAAGGTAAGGAGAACTTAGTGTGCAAATTGAAGAAAAGTTTATATGGCTTGAAGCAAGCACCTTGGCAATGGTATCTAAAATTTGACAGTTTTATGCATAACATGGATACAATAGGTGTCTTTTAGATCACTGTGTTTATTTTAAGAGGTTGGATGATGATAGCTACATTATTTTATGTTTATATGTTGATGATATGCTTGTAGCTAGGTCTAAAATGGATCATATTAAGGGGCTGAAATGCTAGTTAGCATGTGCATTTGCTATGAAAGATTTGGGGCAGCAAAACAAATCCTTGGTATGAAGATTTGTAGAGATAGGAAGAACAGAACATTGACGCTATCTTAGGCTGATTATGTGGAGAAGGTGTTGCAACATTTCTCTATGGAGGATGCTAAAGCTGTCAACATACCTTTACCTGGTCATTTGAAGTTGACTAAGGAGATGTGTCCTAAGACACAGGAAGAGGAGGATAGGATGTCCAAGGTACCCTATACTTTAGCTATAGGAAGCCTAATGTATGCTATGGTATGTATTAGGCCAGATATTGCACAAACAGTGGGAGTCGTTAGAAGGTATATGAGTCATCCAAGAATTGAGCATTAGAATGTAGTCAAATGGATTCTTAGATATTTAAGAGGAACATCTAATAAGTGTTTAAACTTTGGGGGCTCTACTACTTATTTATAGGGCTATGTTGACTCAAATTTGGTAGGGGATATTGATACCAGGCGGAGTACAACAGTTTATTTCTTTACTGTTGGTGGGCCAGTCGTGAGCTGGGTTTCTTGGTTATAGAAAGTTAATGCTTTATCCACTACACAAGCAAAGTATGTTGCTGCTACAGAGGTAGCCAAGGAGATGATATGGATTTAGTTCTTCTTGGAAGAATTGGGACATCCTTAGAAGGATAATTATTTTTTTATAGATAGTCAGAGTGACATTCATCTTGCAAATAATTTAGCTTTGCATTCAAAGACCAAACACATATAGTTGTGATACCATTTCATTCTGTCAGTTTTGGAGGATGGATAGTTAAAGCTATAGAAGATACATACAAATGACAATCTAGCAGATATGTTGACAAAGGTGGTACCAAGGGAGAAGCTAAACTCCTCTTCAGCTTCGGTTGGTCTTCTAGACTGAACATGAATAAAACAACAATAGAGTTCAGGGTGGTTTGATCTAGTTGGAGCCCCATGTGGTAGTGGTATTGCTACAAGATTAGTCTCCAAGTGGGAGATTGTTGTTTAGTGTGGAGCCTAATCAGTCCCCAAGTGGGAGATTGTTAGATTGTGGTGACTGATCAGGAAAGTATTGTACATACTTCATAAATTTTTGGGTTGTGGCTGATGTTGTAGCTGACATATAGCCAACATGTTGTAACCCTAAAATGGAATAAAATACTTGTATAAAAGAGCTTAGGGTTAGGTATTTTCATTAAGTTGTGATGCAAAATTAATTCTTCTGGCGGTATTGAGCTGTAAGGGATTATAGATTGTAATTAGGTTGTAATTACTGGATCGTAATAATATTGGACTTGTTGTTTGGTGGACATAGCCCAGGGATTGGGTGAACCATGTTAAATCTTGGTACCTTGTGTTCTTTTCTGTGTGATCTATTATTTTTTGTTATTGGTTATATTTACATGTAATTGTTATTTCTTTCTGTGGTTCAATCCTAGGACATGATATTAAATTCACATTTCATTCATTCTATGAAATTTTATTACAATATTCATCCCTTACAACATATTGGTCACAATTCTTCTTAGATCTACAAGTAATTTTGGCTAACAGTAGCTAACTAAAACACAGAGATTAAATGTAAAAAAAAATTGACCAGGTATGACACTCTTCATACTTTTAAAGTAAAATTGATTTTGATTTTAAGATTGTGCTTGATGCTCATCCATGATTTCTTCATATGCAAACTGAACTAATTGATTAGTGCCTCATCCATTGGGATTCAGAGTCTATTCAACCTTTTGACCTAATTGACTATATTACAATCAATAATATCAGCAATTCTCACTAATAGATCTTATCATATTCACTAAAGCACTTACTTAATCTGTTGAATTAAAAGCAATAGTGAACTGATATACAACCTATCCTAGTTGTACTCAATTGAGAAAGGCTTTGTCCACACAATCTCAAAATAACTAGTTAATAAAAATGGAGACAAGATTCAGAGAGAAAAGATACGGTGACAGTTCATCTTTGTATTAATTCTCTTTGAAAATTTTGTAACATTGAAATAGAACTCAAAACAAATCAAGATAAGATAACATGATCCTAGAAAATCAATGTATTCTCATATTTGTAGAGAAAATACATCATAAAACTTTCATGAAGTACCAGACAGAATAAAAATTAGCAAAACTAAAAGTTATACAATGACTCAAACCCTTTCTCTAGCCTTGGAATCTCACTTCTATAGTGTGAGATGTAACAGGCTTCAGGCATAGAGAAATTTGACAATTGTCCTTAAGACAGAAAGATATTTACAAGGTTACTATCATAAAAAACAAAAATTGGTGCAATAGAGTATTTTTTATCATGAATATTCTCTTGTGGGACCACTACTGCTACACTTTTCATTATTGAAGAGTTTATGATTGGCTTTATTGTTATTTTTCTTCCTCAGAGTGTGTGACCATTGGACTTGCATGTGATGGGCCTTGTTCTAGTACTTGAAAGTTGAGCTGAACTTCAGATTCTCCATCCATGTCATCTTGTACTGACAGATTGGTAGTCACATTTAGTGTCATGTTTCCAAGTCATCTATTTGGGCCTCTATGCTTGTAACTACAATTGGTTACTTACCTATATCCTCTTCTTCTTTTACTGATGTGTCAATTATTTGTACTTCATCTTGTTATGTTACATCATCATCAATCTCATCAAGTTCCAACTATTTTTCATGAACAATATTTTCCATCCACTTGTCAAAAGGTGTCCTTTAGCCAATTAAAATTTAGAATCTCATGCTACTTCTTCATCACATATTCCCCTAAATTATCAAATTCAATAAAATTTGTTCTCGAAGAATCATAAAATAATTGCACTTGTATAGCTTCTTTAGTTGTATTTGCCCACCATGCATTTCCCTTCTCATTTATGACCTTATTCATTCTAAGACATAATAGGTCATCCAATTCTTGGGCCCATTCCTCTTTATTTTTCAATTTATCCTTTTTATCTATGACATGTGGGAAGAGTTAAAAATTAATACTCTTATATTTGTCAATATAATTTATGATCCTCTTTTGCAATGCAATTCTTTTATCATCAAACTCTGAGATATCATTGGTCAATTCATAAGTCTTTTCTATATACTCACAAGATAAATTGATGACTGAAAAAAATAGAAGAGTAACATTTTTATCCCTTCTACTCCATTTATTGACAATTGGCTTTAGGACATCATTGCTTCCCTTCAACTCATCCCATTTTTGCTAATTGCTTATAGAGTGCTGGCCAATAAATGTTATCAACTAAATACATGATAGATTTCCTTAGTCTATCCTCATACTGAATATCTAGTTCTACATGCAATGCCCGCAATTTGCTCTTTTCTTCTTCAAAATCCTCTACAGTGTAATATTGAGGTCTTTGTGGTCTATTTGGAATTTCAATAAGATGAGTGGATTTGAAAGGCTCCACTAATGGATAAGGATAAGTGATTCTAGGCCTACTAGATTTCCATTGGTGCCCTATCAACTTATTCTCAAGTTATATCCTCTTTTGAACCTCTTTATTACATGTTGCTAGGACCTTCTCATATTTTTCCTATAGCTCTAATCTTTCCTTTTTATCCCTCAGGGTTGTGGCTAGGGTGAAGTTGGTTGTTCCAACACCTAGCTTTGCAACCTCTTCACTTGCAGTATCCTCTACCCTTTTTACAATCAAATTTTCTATCAATCTGATATCATTAGGCTGGGAAGAGTTGGTTATGGATCCTTTTCGCATTGACTAGATTACTAATGCAACATGATCTTCACTAAACTTGGCACCTTTTAATTATTTCTTCACCTTCTCATCTACATTTTTTTTTTGGTGACAAAATTAAAAACCATTGCATTAGCAATGTCCCAATTTGGTAGCAGCAAGACCCCATATGATTTTATCATTTTCCTCCCATCTTTAGGGGTCAAGCTTTTGAATTATTGTATCATTTCCTCCTTTATTTGGTTTTGTAGATCTACCTCCTCCATCTTAGGATGCTCTATTTTCATCTTATTACACCTTTCTTCAAACAATTGAACATTGGTCCTCCATGCAAACTGATAAAAGGCTCTTAATTTAACAAAATTGTCATCAGAAATAAATTCATGGTTGGCTTGTTCTATAATAGGGTCCAACTCCTTTACTTTGTAGTCAGCAATAGTTAACTCAAGGCTTGGTATGGGAGGTTCTTGAGGATTCCCCTCTTCTAATTCTATGGTAGTAGTAAATATTCCCCCTTGGGATCCCAATTGCTCCATCTGCTCCTTGGTGAGTTGTTCATCTCCTATATGTAATGGGGACTGAGTCGATGAATACTCCTCTATTTGAGACATGCTTTTCTTCTATCTTATGCCTCTTGGGCATGGGCTCATCAGGCCTCTCCTCTAAAACAACACTAGTTGAACCAATTATTTATTTTTTCTTGTCCATTACAAGCCTCTTATTTTAAGTTATATTGTAACTAGGTCTTCTTTGAATAACTGACTCCCTGATCCTACTACAGGGGTAAAAGACAATTTTCTCATGACCTCTTAGGGCCTTATCTAGATAAGAATTAATAAAGAATAATTTCTTCTCATTCATAGCTCCCATGATCTCTAGAAAAGTGATCATCAATTTATTTAACTTGTTTGCCTCTGTTTTGGCATCCTTTATAGGCTTGTAATCCTTATCAAAATAATTAATAAATTCTAGAACTCTAGAATAAACTCTCCATTTCTCCTTCTTGATCTCTTTCTCCTGAAGAGAGAATTCATTCCTTATTTTGTCCTCAAGGAAATAGGGTTAATGATCCTTGGAACCAGTCTTAGCCCTCCATCTAAAAATATCAAAAAATCCCTCACTATCATTGAAACATTCATGTGAGATAGCCATCTTATATTGGTTCAAGAATTTATACAAATTCAACCAACCACCCTTGGTGTTATAAACTGGTGAGCAACTATGCAATTTGGGAAAATTGAGCCCCTAGACTAAACATTCAATTGTGCTTCTTCCAATCCACCTATCTTCCATAGCATTTTAGTTATTCCTATTTTCAGTGGTACTTGGTAAGGGAGTACGTGGGGAGTCCCTTAGAATCCATATACTCTAAAAAATGTAGACACGGGATGGGGTATGACATCTACCCAATTGTGGGACACCTTCAAACCAACAAGATTATCCATAGGCCTGATAAATTCTAGCGTGCCTTAGGAATTTTGGGATTATCCCTTAATATGAAGTTTCTCAACTTGGATGTGAAGTATCTATCAAATCTTACAAATCTAACCTCCTCTACATCCCAGTTCATGTCTGCACTCCATAACTAGACTGGCAGAGCTTCTTCCTCACATTTTCTATTTAAAACCATCTCTTTTTCAAAGAAAGAAACCCCTTTTTAACAAGAAAATGTGCATCAACAATGAATAATGGCAAAATTTTTTCTCAACTTTAGTCTTTGCAATCCCATTTAGAACTATGTGAATTTCCTTTGCTAAATAAGATGTGAAATCAAAGATTATATTCACACAAAAGAAGAGATCTATGTCATCATATACATGAACTTTATTGGCATAAAATCTTGTTCATCCTCACCAGAACCCTACATAAAGTCATGTAAATGTCTATGGCCCTAGTAGTGAAAAATTACTTCTTGAAAGGCTCCTTAGTTGACATTGTAACAAAGGTCAAATTTCCAATTATGTCCAAGTGTCCTCCCAATGCACTTTGCCTGAATTGATCCTTTTTAGACAAATAATCCTTTTCAAAAGCCTAGAAGTCAATGACCTCATGATAATTTGTGACTAGCTCCAACCCAAAAACCTCTCAAATCTATTCTACATTAATTCTTATCAAACATTCCCCATATATTCTCCTCACTATCTTGGCTACTGGGTTGTAATTTAGGGTTGTGGCTATGAGAAGGTCTGAATCCATGAAAACCCCAGGGACTACTAACTTACCCAAATCAAAATTCTAGATGTTTCCATGGGGGGCAAACAATCTCCTCTTTGAGAACCATTTCTTGAACAAATGAAGCCCTATTTTAGAAGTAAAGGCATCCCTATCCCAATTCCCTTTATCATATAAACCATCTACAATCTTGAGTCTGGGGTTCACAGGAATTAACTTTTTCATTTGGGCTGACTCCTTTGTGGATTTAGTCAATTTTTCCAAGAAATCATCATGTATATTCCTACTAGCATATTCTACTTTCCCCAAAAAACCCTTATTTGGAGGCATATTTGATAATAATGCAAAAAAACTAGAATTCTTTGAACTATATTACAAACTAAGATACTTTCTTGGCTCTCTTTTTTCTTCTTTATGAATTCTACAATGAATCGATAGTATGGAAAGTTCTTCATGATTTGATCAAGTGAAAAATAACTCTTCAATAGGTTCTTGGCTCTCAAAATGTTAGAAATTCATTTGTGTGAAGAAAATATTTAAATCCTGCACTATATCTCTAGTTTTACTGTACAGGGGAGCCTTAATTCCCATAAATGGATCATAGAGAAATAGAGTGCACCATGCTTCATTTTTGAAAACAAGTCATTGATTTTTTTAAAAATTAGACGATTGGGGAATAAAACCTTTAATTATTCAACTTCAACCATCCAAGTTGGCGATCAACCCAATCAAATCCTTCCATATAAGCCTTTCCCATCAATTTTGGCAATTCACATTGGACCCACTTGTGCCTTTGGACACATGTTATGCTCTCGCTATGTCGCCAAGGGTAAAAATTGAGCAATTCCTTTTGCTAACATAGTGACCATCGCTTATGATCTTTGCATCAGATGGTTAGAACTATATTATTAATTCATTGTAAATAAAATGGGTTCATCATAATTCTTCTTGGTTACTATGTTGCAGTGGTAAAGTTCATGCAACTTCCCATAGCAACAAGATGACTATCATTGATCTTGAGGAGATATGACGGTGCGGATCAGAAATACATTTCCTTCAGTGTGAACCCTCTGTAGCACCTAAAAAATTGGCATACTGACATGTTATTAAAGGAAAGTAAATTCACGGCATCATCTTTAGGTTTGGTCCTGTAGTAATTTCTTTTACGAGCGTTAGCTATGTTGCCAAGGATAAAAACCTTGTTGTTTCTTATAGCAATAAAGCGACCATCATTGATTGCAGAAAGATCTGATGGTATAGGACACTCACCTTAAAACCTTTATTTATTTATTAACTAGGTCTTGCAAATGAATGTTACTTGGTTGTTATGTCACTAGTGGTAAAAGGCATATGATTTCTTATAACGACATAGTGACCATCGTCGATCTTGAGAAGATTCGACGGTTAAAATTTATTTTGGGAGCTTTAGGAAACAATGTGAATAACCTTTAAAAGCTTCTTGAAAATATAAAGGGGGAAATTTTAAAATGATTTCTCCTGCTCAATTTAATTTAAAAAGGTATACAACCCAAAAGATTTTCTAGGGCAACATTTAGTGAAACAAAGATTAGGGCTATTCTAGGGTTAACAAAATTAAAGAGACCAAACCCTAATTTTCACAAATGAGAACCTGGAACAATCACTTAGAGATATATTCAAATAGGCATGAAGTGAAAATAAGACCAACACCTCCACCCACCCTTCCCCACCCCGCCTCTCAGTTATCTAACATTAGGTGCATTAGCTACATTCATTACATCAAATTGAGTTAGTGCATTTTATCATTTAATTAATCGTTCATTTTGATTTTATATTCTTTAATTGTACTAGGCTCATTTGGTTCATCAAATTATGATGGTGTAGATGACATACCTTTCCTTCCATAATCATGTTTTCATGTAATTTCTTCCTACACTCCCTTTGTCTTTCCTTTATTCTCTATAGTTGTTTAGTTTCTCATCTCTTGTTTAGAAAAGGTAGGGAGCTAGAAGGGGTAGAGAGATTAATAATTTAATTAAGGGGAATGGGGACACACACAAGGGGGGGGGAGTAATCATGGGGAGGTTGATGAGATAAAGGTGGTCTTAGGATATATTAAGTGATCCTATGTGTCTTGTTTGGTCCTAAGGGATCTTCATACATATTAATGGATTGTGGGATATAGTAATGGGTCCTAGGATCTATTAATGGCTCTAAGGAAAAATTGATGGATCAAAATGAATTCCAATATACATTAAGGGGTCCTAGGAGGTTTTAAGGGGTATTAGGTATCTTAAGTGGTCCTAAGGGGTCCTAAGATGTCTTAAAGGGTCCTAAGTGTCATAAGTGGTTCTAAGGGATCCTAAGATACATTAATTGTCTTAGGATGTCTTTAAGGGTACTAGGCATGCTAACTAGTCCTTTGGGGTCCTAATATACATTAATAAGTGGTCTTGAGAATCTTAAGGTGTTCTTTGGTGTCCTCGTATCTATTAATAGGTACCATAATATATTTATGAGTGTTAAGAATTCCTAGGGTAAATTAATGGGTATTGGGATACGTCAATGGGTCCTAGGGTGGTCTACTATAAATTAATCTGTCTTGGGGGACCTTAGGGATTCTAAGATACATAAATGGGTAATTTAATGTCCTAATAGGTCCTAGGTTTTATATGTTTTCCTAAGGGGTCCTAGGATCTCTCAAAGGGTCCTATGTTTCTTAAATGATCATAAGGGATCCTAGGATACATTAATATACCCTTGGTTCTCTTAGGAAGTCTTCAATGTCTTAAGTAGTCCAAAGTGGTCCTGAGATACATTAATAGGTCATAGGATGTCTTAAGCATCTAAGGTGTCATAAGTGGTCATAAAGGGGATAAAGATACTTTAATGGTTCCTAGGATGTATTAATGGGTGTAGATATCTTAAAGGATCATAAGGTCTCCTTGTACATGTATTAATGTGGCTTATGATACATTAATGGGTCTTATATGCTACTAGGATAAATTAATGCTTTTTTATGAGTGTTAATGAGTATTAAGGGGTCTTAGATGTCTTAAGAGGTCCTAAGGGGTCCTAGGAAATATTAAGGGGATCTAGGTGTCATAGTTTCTCCTAAGGTGTCCTATGATGTTTTTAGGGCTCATAGGTGTCTTAAGTGGTCCTAAGGAGTCTTAGAATAGATTAATGGGTCTTAAGGTATCCTAAATGTCAGGAATTAGATTGGAAGAGATGGGGAGAGAGGGAGATAGTATTAGAGGATAGAGAGAGGTGATTGAGGTAGTGAGAGGAGGCAAGAGATTAGATGATGAGCAAAGGAGGGGGGAAAGAGTAAGAAAGAGGGTAGTTATGGGGAGAAAGATGCGAGAGAGGAATTTAGAGGAGGAGATAGTGAGAGGCATAATATAGACATGGAGGGTGATTAGGAGGGAACATATGGTAAGAGGAAAAGAGAGAGGAAAGAGAGAGATTAGATAATGTCCACTAATCCTTGTTATTTGCAAGGCTTTTTTATGACTTCAAAATCTATATTAAGGGGTTTTAGCTTGGGAGTGTCCACTATCTTGAGTGCATTTCTCATAAAAAAACTTAAGCCCACTATTATTTCCAAGTGGATGAAGTTTTTCAATAGTTCCATCTTTTTCAAAGCTTTTTCCCATTTGTAAAACTTTATCACCAACCAAATATGGTGATTTATCTTGTTTAGTTGACATACAATACAATTTTTGATGAGACACACACACACATACTCATGGATCTTGTAAATATATATATGAACATACATAGATATACACTTTCATACATACATATATACACATGTAGTATATAAGTATATTTTATTATTCCCAAATAGTATTGAGAGTGGAGGTGAATCAATACCCGCTTTAAAACTAGTTACTCTTTTAACCGCTCTAACTATGCTTCATGTAAGCCACTTGACAACTAAAACCAAGATAAATATTGTAAGGTAAAAGAAAGTAAGTTTACACACAAAATCATTCATCAAGTTAAAAATAGAGATATTTCAATACATGAAAATCCTTGGTTAGAGGGTGAATACCATGGTAGGCATAATATACCCATTATACCTTATAATGCATGTAAAGGGTTGTCGTGTTATGAGCTACAAGTGTTTCTTCTGGAAATGCATTCTGTTAGGAATATCTACAACCTATCAGGATTGCAAAATCCTTTGAAAGATAACTTGTTAGGGGATTTGTAAATCTCCTTCTGACAGACACCTTGTTAAAGGATTTTACATTGAGTTGTTGGTATCTTTAACCATTTTTGTTTATTAATATCAATCACTTAGTCATTTACAAGGAAGCGTCAAATGATCATCACTAAAATTGAGCTACTCTATATAGGTTGAGTCATGTACATAAGTAAGTATGTACCTAGCTCTATAGGAGTCAAGTAAGTATTTGGGTCACAAAGTAATTTTGTATACAAGTCGAGCTCATCAACGACCAAGTTAGTCATCAGAGACTGAGAATTTTTTTGAGAATACAAGTGTCGAGTTACTTAGTATGTATCGAGCACAATGAAGGCTGAGAAATAGTAATGTCAAGCATTAGGAAACATTAAAGGCTAAGTTATGTAGAGTTTACATGAAAGTCAGGAATGGAATAGAGTTTTAGGAAAAATGATTATCAGGCCAACTTGGAAGTGATATTTAATTTTTGAAGAGGTTGTTACATAAATTTTACATGTTGTGGATCATAGATCCCTATGTTGTGTGTTTGACAATCAGGATGAAGTAGAAAAACATGGAATCATCTAGAAAACCCTTCGCAAAACTCTTTATATAGTGATAATCTTAACCTAGATTATATGCTAGTAGAGAAGGAGATGAAAAGAGTTAATGTGAAAACATGAAGCTATTAACATAAAAGGATTGAGATTAGATTAGAAATCATTGAAGGGTTTTGTTATCATCTAATAGACTGGGTGACCTTTTCATGACAGTGAAGTGAAATTGAAAGATAATCATATCATATTAGAGGAGAGGATCATTTAGCAAGGAGGATTCTTGAAATTAGCTTATAGAGAAAACTGAGACTCGGGTACTGAATTAATTTTAATAGACTTAAATCAGGGTAAATCTCTTACAGAGTGGTCTTAAAATTTTTTTTTAAGTCTCCTAACATAATCCTTACTTTGTTGTAAGTGTTTAATCCTTTGACAAGGTAGACCTAGTAATCTGTTAAGCCTTTACCAAGGAAGACCCCTCATAGGGTAGATCATATTTTATGGTCAAACATTGTAACCTTAACTAGTTGACTTTATTATTGTAGTAGGGAAGATTTGTGGGTGTCATCCCCACCCTAGTTTTACCTTCACCTTGAAGGGTTTCTAGGTCACAAATACTATTTTATGTGTTTTACTTTAATGCATCTAATTGATTAGACTTATATGTTACATCATATTTACATTACTAGTTTTACATGCACAAGTTATTAATAGATGTGGATAAATTCCAAAAAATTATAAATTGTTCTATATTTTGATTCACCCCCAACCCCACCCCCCTCCCCCTCTCAGTATCTAGTTTATCTTATTTATTCCTCCATCAATCAACAATTGGTATTAGAGCTCTAGTTCTCTGAAAGAAGCTTAAAGGCTTGGAGATGGAAGCTTTCAAACTAGACAAGACTATTGACTATCATGCGATTAAAATTCAACTCACGTTGTAGAAACTTTACAAGGCAAGACAAGATCTAAAGGATTCCCTAAAAGAAGAAAGGAAATTTCCGTCTAGATAAAGCAATACTCTTATGAAGAGGTTGAAATAGAAGGACTATTTGAACCAATCAATCCAAATGAAAAATCATCTACCGATCTACTTGATAAGAACAAACTCTTGAATGAAGAAATAAAAGCACTAAAAAGAGAACATGAAATCCAATTAGTAAGACTATCTGAAGTGAATGAACAGAAGAAGAAAGTTGAAGAAGATAGTAATATGGCTAAAGAAGACAAAAGTGTAATGGCTACTAGACTTGAAGAAAAGATATCAAATGTACAAAAGTTCACAAACACTCAACTGGACATGATGAATCAACAAATGCTGGCAAATCAAGAATTGAATCACAAGGATGTGGAAATTGCAAATCCAAAATCATAGAATGAGATACTGAAGAATGAATTGAGAAATGAGAAGGCATCCATGGAGAGATTCAACAAACCAAAGGAAGCAATGAAGTACTTTGAAGAGCTAATGAAGTTATCAAGTTGTTCTAATGGGTTAGGACATTCTTGCACTGAGAAAGGAAAATTATCTAGGAATGGAGAAAAGAGACAATGCAAAGCCAAAGGATAGACCAACATGCTATCACTATGAAAAACTTGTTCATACTACAAATATTTATAGAAGAAAACATGATATGAAAAATTCTAAACCTAAGTTTATTGGTTACAATTTTACTACAAGAAACAAGGACATCAGATACAAGAGTGTAGGTCTAGACTGAGGAATATGCCTGCTACACCTAGATTTGAAGGTTACTACTATAACTGCCAGAAATATGGGCATAGAGCATATGAATGCAGATTAGACACAAAACCCTCTTGGAAAAATCAAAGGAAGAAGAATTATGCACCTAAAAATACATGTTCCAATTGTCACAAGTTTGTTTATCAAAGCAAGAATTGCAAGACTCAAGTACATTCGGAAAATCAGAAAAATAGTAAAGGAAAAGGCAAAGTGGACATTGAGAAATTAAGGAATGAAATGAACCAACAATGGAAAAATAAAATAGAATATGGAAATAGTGGAGCTAATGGAGCCAAGATCACCCAATACAATGGAGAAGGTGATCATGTCATCTAAAACTAAGTGAGAGAGGTATGTATGGAACTGTATACTTAATTGATATATCATACATCAATTCCTTACATAAAAATGTGCCAAAAGTTCATATCTACATATACAAGATGCATAAGAACAAATTTGTGAAAGGTTCCTAATTATAATGAGATTGTCTATGTTGATTGAGCATTGCAACATGGATTGATAATTTCAAGAATGATGGAGAGCAAGTGACACGGAAGAGACAAAGTTGTAGACCTAGTTGAAAGGCATCAATATTGACTGAGACAACTGGCTTCCACTCATCTAAGTATGCAACATTAATGGAGACCCTAATTAATCATGAAGAAGGTATATAACAAATTTTGAAGACATTATTTGATACCTTGCATTCATATTTTTGAGAGCACAAAATGATTGAGCGATTTAAGAAACCAACAAAAATTTCAAGAGAGATTCGATCAAAATTTTGAATGAGTAAAGAGTGTGAATGAGTGTCGACTATCCAGAGAAGGAAAAACTTCAAACCCTATCTACTATCATGGAAACTTCATCTACCATTGGAATGAGTCAAGAGTTAGTAAAATTTAACATTGAAGAGTGATGCATATCCTCCACCTAAGTTTCATGTTATTCTAGAGATTTCTATGAAAGGAGGCACTATGGGTGTGTTATCTTTGAGACCAACTAAGATCATTATAAGCCATGATGTCAAAAGTTGTTATATGTGCAAAATTGGAGAGGTAGGAGATTATGAAATTAGAGAGGCTTATGAGAAGTTGTGTAATGAACGAATCTTGAAGGACAAATTTCAAATTATTGAAAGGAAAGGGTTAACTCGTGCCCTAGAGTTCCCAAAAAAATTTAAGTCAAATAGATAAAAGTTATTTTGAGAAGAATTCATGACATGAAGTATTGGTTACAAAATGGACTAGTGGAAATCATGAAGAAAATGATATACAAGGTTACATGTTATCCAACCCTAGATAAGAAGAAGAACATGCAATATTTGAGCCATAAAGAAGTTGAGGCTAACACTAGAGCTGAGTGGAATGGACATGGTCTATCCATTTCAAACATTTATAATCCACTAATTGAATTTTTAGTGAGAATCATTACTCAAAAATTTTATCAATCGAACAAGTTGAACAATGTACCTTGTATATTTGTGGATCAAGCATGGAATATTGCGTTGATAGATCATAATATGATCTTGCCAAGTTGCACAAGTTACAACTTGTAGAGAATCTATCATCAATAAGAAAAGA
This sequence comes from Cupressus sempervirens, assembly GCA_028749045.1. Lineage (NCBI taxonomy): Eukaryota > Viridiplantae > Streptophyta > Pinopsida > Cupressales > Cupressaceae > Cupressus > Cupressus sempervirens. Next base: position 673,630,042 of record CM053784.1, on the reverse strand, counting down.
GAAGAATTCAATGTGCAAGTTCAAATCCCTAATTGTTTGTATTTTCTTTTATATCCAGAAGTATTTTCCAATTATTGGAAATTTTGTATGGGATCAAGACAAACTAGTGACAAGACAAAACAATGAGTATACTACTCAATTCGGAGAAAAATTTGATAATGTGATAGATGCGTATTTTCATGAATTTAAGAAAAGACTTAAAAGGAGAATGAGAATTCTAGAATAAATGTTCACAAACTATTACAAGGAATATGTTTTCTTGTATACATGCATAATAGTTTTGTGTAAACAGTTAAGCCGAGGAATGCTTGGTTACAAAGCTTTGAATATGAGATAGAAAGTTATGTTGTAAGTCCAAACATGGATGCACTACTCAAAGAAGAGATAGATGTCAAGGTTGAACCTTTTTGAAGATATGAGGAAGCCAAAGCAAGGATAACTGTGAACATCAAGGTAGCTTCCAAGGAAAAGAAAAGGAAGAAAATGATTGAAGACCTAGAAGCTAAGCTGGGCACCCTAAGCAAGGGAAAAGAAACACTAAAATTGACAAAAGGTCTTGATGAAGATAAAGAAAAAGATAGTGGTGATGAGAAAGATGAAGTAGAAGAAGGTGACAAGGGTAAAGCCCTCGTTGTTGTCATTCCACTAAGCAAGAAAACTCTAGGAACAAAGAAGAAGCAGGGATTGACACCTCCACTACCAAACAAGAGAAACAAGAATGTGAGAAGAAACGATCTTCTGTCAGAAAGCCTTCCAAAGGGGATTAGATGCAAATAAAAAGCTAAAAATAAAAAAAAATTGTACACACGGAATGTTAGAATGAGCTAAAGCCACAAAAAAATCTTCTCTCAAAAAATTGTCTCTAAATAAGGTGAGCTTCAATGAATGGAAACCTTCAACGCTAAAACTCAAAACAAAGATTAGTAACCAAACTCTGATACCATGTAAGAAATGTAAATCAGAGAAATGAAAACTTAAATCAATCCAAGTGAGTTAAGTGAGAATAAATTTTACCATGAAATGAACAACTTCCAAGAGCATAGACCAATGTAGAGCAACAAAAGAGACAAAGATTTGAAATGGGAAAAGAAAAGAAAACCCCTTCTGAATATTATGTCTGAAGGAAAAATCCTAGAGAAGATAGAGATAGAATGGTGAAGAATAAATAACTCATTACAATAACATTAATGTGATGTGTATAGAAGAATGAGAAGGGGCTATCTCTTTTATAGAGATGAGAAAGGAGTCACATTTGTAACTCCAACTTCTATGAATGCCACATTCATAATAAATGTATGCAAAGTGTCAAGATCCTCTTAAGGAGGATAAAATAATTTCCTTTATAAAAGGAATTACAAAATGAGTTGTCTTCACAAATTACATGTAGGGATCCTTGGAACATCCTAAATTAAATACATCCAAGGAAAGATTAATATTTCTAACAAGATAGAAGTGATTTGGGACCCTCAAAACATTGGTCAACACTATCCACATTTTCAACATTTTGTGCAATTAATTACTATTCCTCTTTATTTTGAAATAGTCGGTCATATCTTTGAATGCAAGTATTAAAACCCTTCTTTTGAGTGGTGATTATCTATTTTCCAGGTATTGCTTACAAAAGTGACTTGCTCTTATAAGTGCACATATCTAAACAAGCATCGTGTGCCTAGAGCTTGTCAATAGTTATCCTTATAACCTATTTGTGATGTCACATTGATTAGAAAGCCATGTTTTTGCTTATTTGTAAATTGTTACTATCTTTTCTAGAAAATGGTAGTATTGTCAAATAATCTTAAGACATTTCTCTCTTTTCACATGTTGTGTTTATGAGTATCTTCTTTTGACTCAAAATTCTTTAATTTGACAAAGTCAGTCGGACCCCAAAGTGGGTCTAGCTAAACAAATTTCAATTTCAAACACCTAATCCTCTAAAAAATGCCCTAACTAATCCCTTGCACTGACTAAAATTGACGTTGATCACTGATTTAAAATTTAAAACTAATTTTCATCCTTCTCTGAAAAAGTGTTCATTTTAATGTAAGATGCCCTAGGACTAGCTTTAAAAACTAACCAAAACATCTGACCAAGCCCTGGAACTTTGCATATCTTTTCTCTAGTCCACATACTCTCATCCTGTAAGATTTCATCTCATGAAATCATTAGGGTTGAAATTTATTTACCATCAACATTTCTTGCTTGAAACTGCCATGCATGGAAACATGTTAGAAATAGAAATGTGCATCTAGATTTGGCTTTGAAAATCGGTCAAATAGACACTTAGGAATCTGCAACCTGGGATATTGGTGGAATTTGATATGGAGAGTATGAACGTGTGTTTTATGCTCATGAAAGATAACTAGGAAAATTGAGAAATTTTCTTTAAATGACTTTTGCGAATTGCAGAACTAGGTAAACTAGTAAAATAGAGTTTTTTTGGCAAACATAATGGACCTAGGAAAGTGTGCAAATGGATTGGAAAAAGCTTGCAAACTAGCATGGGGAAATTATTTTTGGCATGGAGCATAGTGGTATGATTCATTTAGGTTCATCTATCATGGTTTCCAAGTTATAAAATCACAAATAAGTCTTCCAATCATTTTGTGAAATTGATCTGCATCAACACGTTAGAAATTGCAAACAATACCATGTTTAAAAACTGATCAAAATAATTTTTCATAACCTCAAATATAAAACATAACATGTCACTGACCTATATAATATAGTAGTGAAGGAATTCTCTCATTTGGATCAACTTGATCAAATTTATAATTGGTCAAATAAGGCTTCTTGGATTTCTGGACAAAGTGCATCATCATGAAAATAATAAACAATCAACTTTGGCGAGATGAAAACCCTATCAAATCATGTCAAAATGACTTAAAATATGGAACATAGATTTGCTGATATGCATTCAAAACACTCCCAAATTTTTGAGTCATGACACTTAACTAGGTGTGAGACATTCACATGCAAACTAGCCCTCCAAACTCTATTCAACACTTGGGCAAAAATGTAGATTTCTCAAATACTTCAAATGACACTTTACAAAATGGCTCAAAATTGCAATTTATAATCATGAGATACATGCATACATTGAATGAAAGGGGAGGAACATCTAAAACACATCATTTAACTCAAAATGACATCTAAGCACATGGACAAAAAACATTTATAGGAGCTAATTTAGCAAAGTTCATAAATATGGTACTCAAAATCCACTTGCAATTTTCAGTCCCAAAATAATGATGTGAGAAAGAGTTAGGCTTACCTTTTTGTATTGGCTCTACTCTATTTTTCAACAAATGAAACAATAAATTTAGAAGATTAATGGGTATATTGTTATGTCTCAAACAAATCAACAATTTGAGATGGACTCCATGCATAAATGTATACTGACCCTCATAAGTTATGCATTTCATAACATAAAATGCACATTGGTTTTAGGGATCTATTAAGGAGAGTCTTTTGGTGCCTTAATTCTTATCAACCTCTAGTTGTGGGTCTCAGTGCAAAGTAAATTGAGCCCTTGTAGAACATGAATTCGAGTCTTCTATAAAATCTTCTCATTCTTGAGACAACCCAGAAACCTCTGCCATTATGGTGAATCTATCATGCAATGTATTTAGGAATTGAAATGCAACTTCTTCCTCATATGCATACAACTTATGAAAATAATCCAACCAGCCCTTTGCTTCAAAATTTTGTTGACATGGCTAGTCTTCTAAGATTATGGTATGAATAGTCGGGTCATGCCATATCAGGTCACCACCCATTATGGAAATAAAATAGTAGTTTGTGAAACTTCTAATTTTTCAACAGCTCAAACATAGAGATACAAATTTATAGACTAAATTTTAAAACAAGCACCTAGCACAAAATGAAGGTTTTCTTTTTTAAATGAAAACATAGGTTGTTACAATTTTTTTGAAATTTCAGAGCACTTCTTCTCATAATGAGTAATATTTGTGCTTTAAAATGACCATCATTAATGATTCCTTTTTATGTAGTGAATTACACTAGCTTGCAGCCATGTTCACACATAAGTTTAACACATAATTATGGCATGGTGTCATGATATAGGAAAAGTACATATGGATAAATAATAGATGTTAAATCAATGATAATAAAATGAGATACACAAACAAAAAGTACCATCCCTCCCCCCAGCTAAAATTGGGCATGAGGTCCCACCATGCCAATATTTTCAAGAGTAGTTTGTATGATAAACAACTTAACTAGGAAATAATATGATATAAATAATATGTACAATGAAAAAATACCACTAAAATTGGTATAATCACTATTGGAATTACAATAAGACTTGTAAACTTCTTGGGTGGGGGGGACGAGGTGGGGGTGAATCAATAGTTTACACTAGGACCCATAAAACTTTTAGCACACATTCATCTCATACATTTAGCAAGTAAACTGAAATAGCATGTAAAGCATGTACATCTAAAACATGCAATCAAGTAAACGTTCACACATATATGACACCTTATGTGATTACCCAGAAACCCTCCAATGAGAAGGTAAAACCGGGGTGGAGATGACACCCACAAATCTTCACTACTGCAGTAATAAAGTGTATCCAATGAAGGTTATAATATTTTGACCATGAAACATGATCTACCCTATGAAATTTTTGCCCTATTAAAGGCTTACAAAGGTTGTTAGGTCTTACTCTGTTCAAGAATTTCAACACCCTATTAGAAGTGTGCCTAGTTAAAGGACTTTAACTCACAATTAAGTAAGCACCCTATTAAAGGATTTCAATATAGCCTATTAGGACTACTTTGTTAAGAGATTTTGACTGAAATCACCTATTAGAATGTCTCAACATTGATCCTGTGGTTAGCACTTGATTGCTTGACAACAGATACATTGATGTATCTTCGATCCTTCTTGAGCAAATGTCTCTTTGTTGTATTCTTTTCCATTCCTTTGTTCTGCTCTAACTAATTTTGCAATGTAGTCTTACTTCATAACTCCTTAGCCACCATGAATGCTTTGTTTTTACATGCAAACTATTATCCTCTTAACATAGATAGTTTAGGGTTTTGCCTCCTTAAAAAGACTTTGGTGACTTAGGGTTAGGTATGAATCAACAACTGTGGTTCATCCATTTTGCTGCTTAAACCTTCCCTTTTTCTAATTGGCTACATGTAAGTGCATAGGGAATCCAACTTTAGATTTGTCCTTATCTCCAAAATATCATAATTCATCTTTAAGTTAGCTCAAAAATGGTTTTCATAATTGTGTGTGCCTTAACAAACAAATATGTCAAAACTATGTCACTCGGCATCTGAAGTCTTTGATGCTCAATATATACTAATCTTTCTACTATGACTCGGCATCTATATCACTCAACATTCACTATTCACTCAGCTCCTATGTTACTTGGCATACATTGTCTGCTTTGTACTTGAGTGACTTGACACATGAGTGGTTGGGCACTCACTGTGGACTCAGCACACTCTATACTATACATGTTGTGCTCAGCATATACTACTTGTTTGGCATAAACTAAGTAAATAACTTAAGTGTGTTGACACTCACTTGTCCAAACCAATTTGAGATCAATAATCTCCCCCTTTGGCATGAGTTTCAAAAACACTTGAGCTATACATTAATATCCTTCTCCTTATGAGCATAACATATCTCTAACTTGGCTTATATAGAAAGCTTCAAAATTTCAAAATTTTGTTAACTTAGATACCTCAAAATCTAATAACTCCCCCTTAGTTGATAGGTTTTTTCTGTATCCAAAATTTTGTACTCCCACTAATTAGATATGCCTCAACTGATACTATTTGACTTCATGTTCTTTTGTGCTTACTCCCCCTTTTTTCTTGTTCTCCCCCTTTATTCTATCTCCTCTCCCCAATTTTGTTTCTATTTCTCCCCCTTTTTTGACACTTATTTCAATGGGTTATACACTTATAGTGTGTTTGTCCAAAAAGAATTTATGGACATCTAGAATTATCTTGAGAGTGGCATCCCAATTCTCACATGCAACATCCAAAGACTTTATTTGGATAGCCAGCTTGGAAGCAAGGTGGACTAGGTCATCTAATGTTGAAGATTGGGGTCTTTCTTTGATAGAATTTTAGCATAACCTAGTTCTTTGTGCAAAATTTCCATAGGAGGGTCAAGGTTGTCTAAATGCTAATCAATTTGGCCCTTATATTGGCCTCATCTATTGACACTACAACTAATTGGTTTTGGTTTGGAGCAGTGTTCTAAAGTGCTTTTCACTTTGAGCTAGTGTCATTGGTAGTTTTGCACCTGATGAACTGATCAGACTTTCCAAGCTCAAAATGTGACTTCTGGTTTCTTGGGTGAAGAGTGTTGGATTGCACAATTTTTTGTATAATGAGAAAATTTTCTAAAGTACCTTCTTCACATCCTTAACCTTAGTTGCCAATGTAGTTTGCATTAGTGTTATGTCACCTAATATCTTTTCATTCACTTTGCTCTGAAATTTCTTTTTGACCATAACAATTTTCAATTTGTATCTAGGATGGCATCACTAACCTTCTCCACTATGTTTTTTAATTATTCAATTAGTGGCTTGGTCTCATCTGGATTCAATAGACTAAATGCATCTAAAAAGATGTCTCTAATATCCTACAGTGCCTACTTCTGCTTGTGCTCCCTTCTAAGCATTTCTTGATGTTTCTTTCTTGTTAGAGCTTGTTGGAGGATGACCATTTGTCCTATGGTCATTGTATCGTAATCATATTTTGGTAGAACAATTTCTTCATCAACGCTCACATCTCCATATTGGATTACTTCCTCTTCCTTTAATGAGCTTGGGCTCATCACTGAGATCTATAATGGAGTTGAATCTATGCTCGGCTTCTGAAGAGTTTCAATGGAAGGAGTGTCAAATGCTAGTAAGGTTACCAGGGCTTGTATAGCTTCTTGCTCCTTCATTCTAGGTGTCTTCTCTTCTCATTAGGCTTGCCCTATTCTACCACAATGACTTGTGATGCACCTTGATCTTGTGCTTTAGGTGCAAATATGTCTATCTGACCTTTTCCTTGTTGTTCTTTAGTAGTAGTTTGTGTTTCCACTATATCCCTTGCATTTGTATCAACCTTTTTAGATGTTTCTTATGGTATGTTGTCCAAAGGTTGTACATGAGTGACTTGAGGGGGCAATGTAGGTGGTTCTTGTGTATTCACCTTCTCCCTTTCAGTATCAATCACAATCTTTTGTAGCTCATCCGCACATACCAACATAGGATTAGCACATAATTCCTCTATAAGGGGATTGATGTTCTGAGTTGTGATATTAGAAACATCCTTAACTATGATCTTTTTAGTGTTTTCACTTGTCACATGTTGAGGGCTGACACTAAGCAATTGTGTCTCTTGCACACTCTATTTTTCTTGTTGCTCTAGTTTAGTTGATGCCTTATCATCTATATGCATTTTAGTTCCTCACTCAATAGTGTCATCATGATCATCTTCTTCATCATCATCCTTTACCTCTATGGGCTCTTCCTCACCTTCTTCACTATAGTTAACCCATATGTAAGTTTGCACATTTGTGTGGACTTCTTAACAACATCTTCAATGTTATTTTGCAAAATGTTGAAGGCTCTGTATTTAGGTACAAACCTAACTACATATTTATTCATAGCCTTAGCAATTTGACCCTTGCTTAGTTTAGGCATCACTCGTGCTAGAGATGTTTCTCCTATTTGTCTCTAGAAATTCAGACAATAATGCCATTTCTACTCAACTCTATCATATAAACTCTTAGGCATTGAGTTGAAAATCTCTAATGGGGTAGTCTTATATTTATCCATCATTGCATATATGGCTTCCTCCACTTGATCTTTCTCTACTTTACCAAGATTATCAAAGTCTATATGTGAAAATCTTGATAAGTCTGCACTATTCTTAACATTTTCACAAAGGTTTTCAAGATCTAATAGGGGATTGTGACTCACCACCTTAAATTGGCTGTTACTATCTAAATCTACTTTCTCCTCATCAAAATCTACTTATACCACATATTTCCTTCTTGGTCTTTTCTACAATTGATCTTCTTATTTGTCTTGTTTGGTCTTTTCTTTGGCCTTTTGCGTAGTTGCACATGTAGTGGGTGCAATTGACTTGGCTTGGCTTGGTTTGACAGTCTTCTTAGACCTTGCCACAAGTTGTGCCTTGGCCTTCCTCTTCTTTTGTTGTGTGAGAGTAGGTGCTTCCTTTGCTTCTTCTCCCTCAGCACCTTCACCAACTTTAGTTTCCTCTTCTTGCTGGTCTTCTCCCATACCTTGTGTCAAAGCTAGTGATGCATGTGTTTGAGAACATTCTTCCTCTTCATCATCATCTTCTTCTTCTTCTTCTTCTTCTTCTTCCTCTTGCTCAGACCCTCTCCAATTTTATCTTTCTTTTTAATTATAGAATTTGTCTTTAATTCCATGGTAATTTTGGACTTAGCCAACTCAATGTTTCCAAAAGCCTTTGCATTTTTGTCAACCTATTCAACAAGTAAATTTGTGATAGCTATAGAGGCTTCATTTACATTTATTTCATAACCTAAGGGTCTCAACCATCTCACCCTTGGTGTAGCATCTTGAACATAAGTATAGCTAGCACATACTAGAAAACATATATCATCATAATGCTTTTCTACTAGAGATATTGGTATTCTCATTCTCTTCTTCATTAATTGTTTGAAGTCGTCAAAGTAGCTAGTCATCACAGATTCAAATTCTCTCCTAATTTCTCAATATATTCACCAATCTGCACTGCTACTGACCTATTTATTTTCCATGCAACTGCTCCAAAAGTAGGCTCTAGTATCATATGTATGATCTCTCTTTACAATTTTATATCCCACATCTATAGCTATATAAGGGACACTATTTAATCTACTATATTGGTAAAACTTGTGTAAAATAACCCTAACAACAAACTCTATCAATGGATCAGTAATTGTATCAATGGTCATGCTTCTCTTGTTCCATACAGCTCTAGTATTCTTCTCAATGACCTCTTTTGAATCACTTCTCAGTGTCTTGGGCTGATCTAGGGTTGGATAACTAATAACCCTATGAATTATCCTCTTGGTTACTTCAATAGGTCCATTATCTAGCCATAATGAAATATCATGAATTTGGCTAACCACTATCATTATCCATTCAGTTTTGAATACATTTGGAAAATCTAGGGCTTGTGTTAACCCTTTCTCCTCAAGAATTTTTAATTCCTCTTTCAAAACACCGTTATCACAAAGCCTATTGTATGCTTCCCTAATATCCATATCACCAATACTACCAATTTTGTAGTTATAGTATTTTCTAACATCTTGTATCATTAAAAAATTTGGTGGTATCATGGATAACGCACCGAAGGGGTCTTGCTTGTAGGTGATGCTAGGAATAACTTTGAAAATGGGTTTCTTAACTTCATTACTGATTAAGTGAACATTTAAAATCTCCTTACCCTTTACATTCTTTGAACTAGATGTCATTTTGTGAAACTAGGGTTTATGAAAATATAAACTACATAGCTTAGCTCTTGATAAATACCTTATAAAATCTGACAAACCGGTGATGAATCATTGCTCAAACCTTCTGCAATCACTTTGGATGGATTTCTAGATCACCTTCTACTCTCCTTACTCTTTCTGAATTTTGAAATGATGAAAAATGAACTAAAGACTGACAAAATACCCTTTGAAACCCTACCATAAATGTTGAGTGCTTACACAATTGTAAGCTCGACATAAACTAGTTTTAGGCTTACTCAGCATCCATTAACATTTCAATCACTCAAAAACCACTACGAGCTTTACATCAACTAGCCAGTTTGTTATCTTGGAATCTTCTAGTATTCCATTCGATACACATGGGAAGTGTTTAATACTCGGCAGGGACATGAAAAACTTAAAGAATTTCCTTGAATTCCTAACAACATCTTGTATCTTTGTTCATGTTTCTATGATCCTTTCAGTACTAAATTCCTTTGGAACTGATGTATAATATAACTTTTAAATATCAATCCCACATACCTCTTGATTGCTTAGTTTGATGAGGTGTGATCACCTGACCCATTGGGTGAAGTGATCCCTTCTCCATTTGGTTTGCTGCAACCATCCTTTCTCTTCCATGTCTTGTTCATCTCATCTCTAATTTTCTCAACATCTGCCTTGCCTTTGGCTTTATCAAGCTTGCAACTTGGTGCCTTTGACCTTGTTGGACAATATTGACTGATGTGACCAGTCTTCAAGCAGTTAAAACATGTGGTTTGACTTAACCACCTTTTGTAGTCACCTTTGAAGTGTGTCCTAATACAATTCTTAGGAACATGTCCATATTCTTGACAATAATCATAGTTATACCTTGTATTATAATCTTAGTTATAGGAGTTGTCATTATTCCTTACCTTTGTTTGTTCGTTTGATGACTGCATGGGGTTGGATTGTTGGATACAGTTGATTAATTATGGGTTGTCTTTGATGTTACACAAATACCACATCATTATTAGTCAGTTCATGTCAAGCTCACTTAGATAGTGAAGATAATTTTCTATGTCTACTGAGCGTTCATGTTCTGAAGATAGTATCTATCGAGTTCACTTAGGCATCGAAGGAAAATCTATAGAAGATGAGTGTTAACCAAGTTTACTCGGGCATCAAAGGAAAATATGTAGAAGATGAGTACTAAATGAGCTCACTCGATTAATGAAGGAAACATTGGATGAAACCAGTGCTAACTGAGCTCACTCAGTTATCAAAGGAATTTGCCAATTTTTAGTGTTAACTGAGCTTCTGCTAGTTAACACAGGGAAATCATTTATGAGTTAGTGTCTACCGAGTTGGGTTGGCTAACGAAGGATTTTTCTATTTTGGTGTATCAAGCTTAATTAATTTTTCTATTGATTCCAGTCAATGGAGATGATGAATGTTAACTATTCTAAGTTGTATTCTAACCAACTTGAAAATTGGAAGAATATAAGTATAAGGTCAAGTTGTGAAATAATGTGTAAGAAAAATATTGAAGATTTTAGGATTACTCTAAGGAAGCGAGTCCTAAAGATAAGAAGGATGTGTTGAGGAGCTGAAATGATATATTTGATCAGGAAGGATCAAGTACAAGCCAAAACAAAGATCTATAATCAACAATTCAGTTACATTCAAATCAGGTCATCTCATTGTTACTCTCTAAACATTGTAGCAGTGATCTAAATCTCGTAATAGAGTTGGCCTAATAGCCATTTGTAAATCCTCTAACAAGGTGGTAGTTCTATTGAATTATCTAAAGACCTCTAACAAGGCCACTCCTAATAGGGTGATTAAATCCTTTAATAGGGTCACACTTAACAGTGTGTTTTGTAACATTTAACAAGGCTCACTTCAGAAGAGTGAAAATCAGTAACTAGTTACAATTAGTGGTTTTTCCCAAATTGGGTTTCCACATTAAATTTTGGTGTCAAATGTGTTCATACTATTTCATTTATGCTTGTAATTAAGTTAAAGTAATGATAATCCCTGATAACATCTTAATTTTTGCAAAGCTATTTCATTTATTGAGTAAATTTAGTATTTATCAAGTTACATCTTTAACTGTGTGTATGTCGAGCATTAGCTTTCAATTTTCAAAATTTAGTTTATACTGACATCTAAGGGATCTGGGATTTATTTTTGTAGTAAATGATTCATCTCTTCCCTCTTAGTTACTCCTCTTATATTTCCAACAATTGGTATCAAAGCATTTGGTGCTTGCAGAGAAGGTTTCAAGGACCTAAGCTAAAGATCAGGATGTCTTACAAAAGAGAGATTCCCAAGTTAAACAGAGATAATTTTGCAGCATGGCAAGGACTTATGAGGTTACATCTAGCTAATATTAGTGATTTAGGTTGCAAATATCTTGATATTGAATATAAAACTCGCTCTAGAACATTATCAATTGAAGATATTGTTGAAAAGAAGAATCATAACATCGTGATGATTGATGATGCATCTGCTTTCAGTTATGCTAAATTTGATAGGGTAAAAGATTGTAAATTTGCTCATGAAATGTGGACCAAACTAAAGGATATCTATGGAGGAGATGACAATGTAAGAAGAGCCAAAGCAGAAAGTCTTAGAGGATAGTTTGATCAAATGAAAATGAGAGAAGATGAGAATATTGCAAAATATGTGAAAAGAATCAAAGCAAGTGTAAGTGTGATCCTTTAAAGCATCTGGAGGAAACATTGATGACACAACTATTATAAGTAAGGTATTTAGAACTCTTTTTCCTATCTATGCAATTAGAGTGTCTACTATTCAAGAAATGAGATCCAAACAACAAATTAACCTTAGATGCTCTAGTTGGAAGTCTGACAACTTTTGAACTAGACAACTACGATAACTATGTTTTTGTCTCCAAAAATGTTGAGTTTACATTTGAAGCCAAACTCACACTCAAAGAAAAGAGAAAGAAATCAAAGGCTAATCAATCAGGAAGTGAAGAAGAAACTAAAGAAAGTTCTGATAGTGATCTTGAAATTGTTGAAGCCCTACTTGCAAAGAAATATTCCAAAGGTAGAGGAAAATATAAAGGTAAAATTCCTCTAATTTGCTTTTCTTGTGAAGAAGTTGGTCATATTGTTGCTAGGTGTCCAAACAAAGAAAGCAAGGATGAAAAGAAAATCCACAAGCACAAAGGAAAGAAGGAATTCAAAAATCACAAGAACTATAGGGAAAAAGGTAAGAAAACTTGTTTTATGGCTAAAGATTCTGATAATAGTGAAGATGAAATGGTGTATATTGCTATAAAAGATGAGTCTGATGATGAAGGAGATAAGATGGAACTTATCTCTCATGTTAGAAAAAATGATACATGGATTATAGACAGTGGATGTTCACACCATATGACTGGAGATAAAACAAAGTTTGAAAATTTTGAACATTATGATGGAGGAAGTGTAAGATTTGGAAGCAATGAACCTTGTTGCATAAAAGGAAAAAGTCATATCTCATTAACCAATGAACTTGTATGTGATAATGCCTATTGGGTTGAAGGACTAAAGAATAATCTATTGAGTGTGGCACAACTAAACAATATTGGATTCAAGGTAGAATTCATGAATGTCAAGGCAAAACTATTGGATGATAAAGGAAATATAGCTGGACTAGGAAAGAAAACAAAAGGTAATCTATTTTATCTTGATCTCAGTGAATGTTCATGCTTTATTGCTCCAATACAAGAAAGTTGGTTATGGCACAAAAGATTATGTCATGTAAACTTTGATAATCTAGTCAAGATAAGCAAACATAGAAGAGTAAGCTGTATTCCTCGTTTGAAGAAACTTGATATAAGTTTATGCGAGAATCGCCAAATTGGTAAGATGGGAAAGACTAGTTTCAAAAGCAAAAAAACTGTTAGTCAGAAGAAGTCTTAAAAATTGTACATACTGACTTATGTGGACCTATTGGAATAGAGAGTTACAGTGGAGAAAAGTTGTTCATTCTTTTTGTTGATGATTATTCTAGAATGATGATCGTAATATATCTAAAAGAAAAATTAGAAGCTTTTGAGAAATTCAAATGGTATCTGGCTAGAGTAGAAAAAGAAACTAGAAAAAGATTGAAATGCTTAATATCAAACAGAGGTGGTGAATTCATCTCCAATGAATTCAATGACTTATGCATTGAAAGAGGAATCAAAAGACAAGTATCAGCCCCTGGTACACCTCAACAGAATGGTATAGCTAAAAGAAGAAATAGATCCATCATGAATTGTGCAAGGACATTGATGATAGAAAAGAATGTTGGAATCAAATACTGGAAGGAAACTATCAACACTGCAATTCATACCTTTAACAAAGTTTAGTTGAAGAAAGTCTCAAACCAAACTCCCTACGAACTATGGTATGGCTACAAACCTAATGTGAGTTATTTGAAAGTATTTGGTAGCAAATGTTATATCTTGAAAGAGTATAGAAAAGGAAAATTTGATGTAAAAGGTGATAAAGGCATATTTCTAGGATATTCCTATAGAAGTAAAGCATACAAATATTTGAATTTGTCTACTCATAAAATTATAGAAATTGCACATGTGAGAATTGATGAATTTGCAGAAAAGAGTGAAGAAGAAAGCAACAAAGAGCTAGAGGATTATAGAAGATTCATTTACTATGAACCTAATACCCTGCCAAATCTATCTAGAAGAAAGGAGGTTTCACATCTTGAGTCCCCAAAATCTCCAATGGTTACCGAGTCGCAGTCAGAAGCTACTGAGCTAGTTCAAACCAAGTCTAAAGGACCTGAGTCACAAACAAAAGGATACAAGCTGGATACTAAAGTTCATGAGGAAAATAGTGGAACTCATACCAAATCCAAAGAACCTATATTAGCAAGATATGTTAGAAGGCATCATGTACCTAATCAAATCATTGGAGACAAATTTGATGGAACAATGACAAGAAGCAAATTGAAAGGTACATGTTTACTTGCTAAATTTGAACCAAGAAATATTAAAGATTCATTAAATAATAAAGTTGGGTTGAAGAAATGAATGAAGAGATAGAACAGATAGAGAAGAACAAAACTTGGACTCTTGTTCCTAGACCCAAGGATAAAAATGTCATTGGTACAAAGTGGTTATTCAAAAACAAGTTGAATAAAGATGCAAAAGTGTCTAGAAACAAAGAAAGATTGGTATGTAAAAGTTATTCTCAAGAAGAAGGTATCAATTATGGTGAAACTTTTGCCCCTATTGCAAGATTAGAAGGTGTTAGAACTTTACTTGCATATGCAGCACACAAAGGATTTTAAGTATATCAGATGGATGTTAAATATACATTCTTGAACAAAATTCTTGATGAGGAAGTCTACATTGAACAACCAGAAGGTTTTGTAGATCCTAACAAAAAAGACATGGTCCATAAATTACACAAGCATTGTATTGTCTCAAGAAAGCTCCCAAAGCTTGGTATGAAAGACTACATAACTATTTAATACAGATTGGTTTTTAAAGAACAAATGATAACAGTAGCCTGTATATCAAAGGACCAGACAAGAAGATTGTGTTGGTAGAAATATTTGTTGATGACACATTATTCATAGGAAATGATGACTTGTGTAAGGAATTTTTAGAAGAAATGAGCAAGAAATTTGATATGTCTATGTTTGGAGAGATAAAATTCTTTGTTGTATTATAGATTCAACAAAAGAAAGATGGAATCTACATCACTCGATCCAAATACATCAAGGCGATACTAAAGAATTTTGGAATGGAAGATTCAAGACTAGTTGGAACCCCTATGTCTACTAGACATAAGCTTTCCAAGAATGATGATTCAAAAGAAGTAGATCAGACCACATATAGATCAATTATTAGAAAATTATAGTATGTAGTGCATACAAGGCCTAACATTGCATTAGCAGTTGATATGGTGGCAAGATTCTCATCAAATCATAGAGAAAATCACATGATGACAATCACGAGAATCATGAGATATCTAAAAGGTACTAAAGACTATGGCCTATGGTACAAACTAGGAGGCAATCTGGACTTGAAGGTGTTTACTGATGTTTTGGGCAGGAAGTATTGATGATAGAAAAAGCATTAGTGGTGGAGCATTCTTTCTTGGTAAAAGACTAGTGTCTTGGACAAGCAAGAAACAAAATTGTATCTCTCAATCCACAAAAGAGGTAGAATATGTTGTAGCAACAATCAATTGTTCTAACATTCTTTAGCTCAAACAATTGTTGGATGGAATGAAGATAAAGATCAAAGATCCAATAGTCATGTATTTTGATAACACCGGTGTAATCAATATATCAAAGTACCCAGTAATGCATACCAAAACAAAGCACATTTCTATAAACTATCACTTCTTAAGAGAATTGGTGCACAATAAAGAAGTCAAATTGGAATATGTAAACATAAAAGAGAAAATTGTAGACATATTCACCAAGCCATTACCTAAAGATGAATTTATGTATCCAAGAGGTAATCTAGGGGTCATTCCCCTATCTGAAGCTCACTAAATGAAGTTTAGTGATGCATTAACCAGATAAATTTTAAGATCAATCAGTTGATGCAGTATTAACAAGGGCATATTGCAAATGAATTAGTACTTAAGGTACATTGATCTCATCAAAATCATTGTCTTTGGAATGTGTTGTCAAAGAGAGAGAAGTTTACTACCATATCTCATAGAAAAAAATTTGTTATTACAAAGAGAGAGAAGTTTTCTGATAGAGGGAGAAACTAAAGACTTCACACTGACAGAAGGAGTTCTTTGAATAAAACTAAGGATATGTTCCTTATTTTATTCTTGTTCTAAAATTTCATTATGTTATGACATGTTGTGTTGCCATCAATGCCAAAGAGGGAGATTGTTGGATAAAATTGATTAATTGTGTGTTTTCTTTGATGTTACACAATTTTCATATCATTATTAGTCAGTTCATGTCAAGCTCACTCAGATAGTGAAGATAGTTTTCTGTATCTATTGAGCGTTCCTATTTTGAAGGCAGTGTCTACCGAGTTCACTTGGGCATCAAAGGAAAATTTGTAGAAGATGAGTGTTAACTGAGTTCACTCAAGCATCAAAGGAAAATTTGTAGAAGATGAGTGCTAACCGAGCTCACTCAGTTAATGAAGGAAATATTGGATGAAACCAGTACTAATTGAGCTCACTCGGTTACTAAAGGAATTTGTCAATTTTGCAGTGTTAACTGAGCTTCTGCTAGTTAACATAGGGAAATAATTTTTTAGTTAGTGTCTACTGAGTTGGGTTAGCTAACAAAGGATTTTCCTGTATTTGCTTCTGGGTGCGATTGATGTTAAAAAACATACACAATCACACCCAGAAGCGAACACAGAATTTTATGGATTGTGGAAATCTGTTACAATTAAAGGATTTTCCTATTTTGGTGTATCTAGCTTAATTAATTTATCTATTGATTCATGTCGATAGAGATGATGAATGTTAACTATTATAAGTTTTATTCTAGCCAACTTGACAATTGGAAGGATATAAGTATAAGGTCAAGTTGTGAGATAATGTGTAAGAAAAATATTGAAGATTTTAGGATTACTCTAAGGAAGTGAATCCTGAAGATAAGAAGGATTCATAGAGGAACTAAAAGGATACATTTGATCAGGAAGGATCAAGTACAAGCTAGAATAGAGATATGTAATCAGCAATTCATTTGCATTCAAATCAGGTCATCTCATTATTACTCTCTAACCATTGTAGCAGTGATCTAAATCTCTTAATAGAGTTGGCCCAACAACCATTTGTAAATCTTCTAACAAGGTGGAAATTATATTGAATTATCTAAAGACCTCTAACAAGGCCATTCCTAATGAGGTAATTAAATCCTTTAATAGGGTCACACATAATAGTGTTTTTTGTAACCTTTAGCAGGGTTAGCTCCTAATAGGGCTCACTTCAGAAGAGTGAAAATCAGTAACTAGTTACAATTGGTGGTTTTTCCCAAATTGGGTTTCCATGTTAAATCTTGCTGTCAAATGTGTTCATGCTATTTCATTTATGCTTGCAATTAATTTAAAGAAATGATAATCACTGATAACATCTTAAGTTCTACAAAGCTAATTCATTTACCAAGTAAATTTAGTATTTACTGAGTTACAACATTAATTGTGTGTATGCTGAGCATCAGCATTTTAGTTTTTAGAATTTAGTTTGAACTAACATCTAAGGGATCTGGGATTTATTTTTGTTGTAACTGATTCACCCCTCCCCTCTCAGTTACTCCTCTTATATTTCCAACATGGATCTGCATTCAAAGATCTATGTCCATACTTCTGATAGTTATAGCAATATCCTTCAAATTTTTGTGTCTGCATGGTCCTGGTTCTGCATTCCTGTGCCTAATGACCTTGTTTGTTGCACTTTTGGCACTAAACCATGTTCTTATATTTGACATTCTGATTTGCAATCTTGCTCCTACATGCATTAGCAGTATGTACTTTCTTACCACAATTATGAAAAGTAGGTTTAGAGTTCTTACCTTTTTTGTTCCTTTCTTCATCATTTTTGGATGACTCTCCTTCTTTAGTACTTGTGTATCCTAATACAAATGTATCATTATTTGATCTAGGAGATCTCAATAATTGCTCAAAGTATTCAATGGCTTCAATTGGTTTGTTGAAAATTTCATAGATTCCTTTTCCCTTTTTAGATTATTCTACAATTGCTCATTTTGTAGTTTCAATGTTGTTATCTCAAATTTCCTTGGCATTCAATTAATAGTTGGCATTCATCATTTGACTTAGAGTATCCAATTGCATGTTGGAGATCTTTGTTAGCTTTGTTCACTTCTCTTCCAGTTTGTTGCTTAAAATTATTTTGTCTTCTTCAATCATGGCTTTCTCTTCCATAGCTTTCTTCTTGTATTCAGTCACCTCACATAGCAATATGGCTTCTGATTCTTGCTCTAACTTGAGATTTCTTATTTCTTTAGCTTAGAATTTGTTCTTTTCCATTAGATCTGCAACTACTATATCAAATTCATTGGATTCTCCATTAGCAAATAGCTTAGTTGTGTCAATCTCTTTGTATTGTGTGTCATTCTCTGCAATAGCAATTTCTTTCCTTCTCTTCAAAGATTTCTTTAGTTATTGTCTTGCTTCATCTAGTTGATGTAGAATGAGTTGCATTTCAATTCCCTAATTCTCAATAATATTTCCCAACTTTTAGAATTCCATTTTAAGATCTTTCCTCAAAGCTGCAAAGCTTCTCTTTCAAAGAACTAGGATCTAATACCACTTATTGGAATTAGGTAAACTTCTACGGGGGGTGGTAAATCAATAGTTTACACCAGGACCCATAAAACTTTCACCACACATTCATCTCATTCATTTAGCAAGTAAACTGAAATAGCATGTAATCAAGTCAACATTCACACATATATGACACCATATGTGATTACCTAGAAACCCTCTAATGAGAAGGTAAAATTGGGGTGGGGATGACACCCACAAATCTTCACTACTACAATAATAAAGTGTATTTAGTGAAGGTTATAATATTTTGACCATGAAACATGATCTACCCTATGAAAGGTCTACCCTATTAAATGCTTACAAAGGTTGTTTGGTCTTACCCTATTAAAGGATTTTAACACCATGTTAGAAGTGTGCCTGGTTAAAAGACTTCAACTCACAATTAAGTAAGCACCATGTTTTTGACTGAAATCACCTATTAGAATGTCTTAGCATTGATCTTGTAGTTAGCACTTAATTTCTTGATAACAGATCACCTCTATACTGATGTATCTTTGATCCTTCTTGATCAAATGTCTCTTTGTTGTATTCTTTACCTTTCCTCTATTCTGCTCTAATTGATTTTTTAATGTAGTTTTACTTCATAACTCCTTAGCCACCATGAATGATCTATTTTCACATACAAACTATTCCCCTTGCAACATAGATAGTTTAGGGTTGGTCCTCCTTTAAAAGCCTTTGGTGACTTAGGGTTAGGTATGAATCAACGATTGTGATTCATCCATTTCCCCTCTTAAACCTTCCCTTTTTCTGATTGGCTGCATGTAATTGCATAGGGAATCTAACTTGAGATCATCCTTATCTCTAGAATATTGTAATTCATCTTTAAGTTGGCTCAAAAATGGTTTACATAGTTGTTTGTGCCTTAACAAACAAATATGTCAAAACTATGTCACTCAACATCTAAAGTCTCTGATGCTCAGCATATACTAATCTTTCTGTTGTGACTCGGCATCTATATCACTCAGAATCCACTGTTCACTCAGCTCCTGTGTTACTTGACATACATTGTTTGCTCTGTACTTGAGTGACTCGACACATGAGTGGCTCGACACTCACTATGGACTCAACATGCTCTATACTATACATGTTGTGCTCAACATGTACTACTTGTTCGACATAAACTAAGTAAATAACTTAAGTGTGTTGACACTCACTTGTCAAAACCAATCTAAGATAAAAAATCACCAAATGATGTGTGTTGCATAGTGGCCATGTGTTGAATTGATATGATGAGGTGGATGATGAATAAGATGGAAGGTGAGGTGGACAATTACTACGAACAAGTACTTTCATAGAAAGTGAAAGACTTATCATGACATCTTTGAATGATTCAAAGAGATGAAAGAATATATGTAGTTAACCTAGTTCCTTTGGCTATAGGAGGTGTAAGATGTTCTTAAAAATAAAATTGTTGTAGGAACTCTTCTCTAATCTATGATTTATGATAGATCTTGTCAATGACCACTAACCAGTAGTTTGAACCAAATAGTATATATGGTAGATAATTGCACAACACCATTTGCAAAGACTGAGACTATTTCATATGGGCCCAACCATCTTGTTTGAAATTTCTTAGGTGTATACATTGATTGTGGGAATCTTAGAGAAGTGCCCAATCTCCAACAAATTGCTTTTCTTTTATGAATTTACCATGCCATTTATTTTTCTCCTATTGAATTATCTCAAGTATTATGTAGAGCAAACGTCCTATATTCATCCAACCCATTAAGATGTAGGACCCTTTCATGTTGAGCTTAAGTGAGATTAATGTCCAATTCTAAGGTTGTATGAAGATTCTTGTGTCCAAATTCAACAAGCATCATAGCGGTTTTCCCATAAACTAACTCAAAAGGAGTGAACCTAGCAGTAGTTTCTATGTGGTCATATAGGCCCAAATTGCTTCAAAAAGGTGAACTACCCAATTCTTCTTATGGATGGTTATAGTTTTTTTTATCAAAATGACTTCAATTTCTCTATTAATTATTTTTGCTTACCCATTTAGCTTGGGGATGGTAAGGAGAAGACTTACCATGCCTAATGGTATACTCATTCATTAAAGTGATGAATAGATTGGATGTGAATTGAGAACCCTGATTAGTTACTAACTCTCTAGGGACACTAAATCTGGTAAAGATAGCTTCATATAATAATTCAACAACATTTTTATCCCTAGCATGCTTCATAGGTTTTGCCTCTACCCATTTAGTGACATAACTAGTGCAAACCAAGGTGTAGGATTTTCCATTTGATGAAGGCTCAATAGGTCCTACAAAATCAATACCCCATTTATTAAAGGGTGTAACAGTTACCTGTGGCTACAAGGGCATCTCATCAAATTTTCTAACTCTTCCCATTCGCTAGCATATGTCACATTTCTTGGCATACCTTGCATCATCTTTGTGTAACATGGGCCAATAACAACCTATGCTCAAAATCTTTAATGGTGTCCTTTTTTTCACAAAATGACCACTCCATGGCTTATCATGACTTGCATGAATAATTCCATATGTCTCAACTTCATAGACACATCTATGCATAACTTGGTCTAGACCTGAACAAAACATACATCTAACTATCCAAGAAAAGTTAAAACCTTTCTTATTTACCAATCGTCTTTCTTTTAGGGATAAATGTGTTGGAGTACTTCTAGTAGCAAGGTAGTTGGCTATATCAACATATCATGGATATTGAGTTGATATAGAGAAGAGATGCTCATCTAGAAAGCTCTCATCAATTGTTGCAAGATCATTTGGAACTTGCAACCAAGAGAGAAAATATACAACTACACTTGTCCTTCCTGGCTTGTCTAGTATCTTTATATCAAACTTCTGCATGAGGAGTAAACACTAAGCTAACCTCCCTGAGATAGTAAACTTGTTCATCATATATTTAATTGTTGCATGATCAATATGCATAAAGATCTCATACCCTATTATATAATGTCTAAAGTTATTAAGTGCATAAATAACAACAAGTAATTCTTTCTTTGTGATAGTATAGTTTAGTTCTACTCCTTGCAAGTTTTTGTTGATATAAAAAATAACATGTTTCACTGCACCATCTTTCTATCCAAGAACTACACCTATGCATAATCTGTAACATCAATTTGAATGTGAAATGGAAGACTCCAACAAGGGCCTCTCAATACAGGTGCTTTAGTTAAGATGTCTTTCAACTAATGAAAGGACTTGTCACAATCTCAAGTCTAAGAAATTTTTTCTTAAATTTCTTGAGGGGATTATATAATGGTGTTGCAATTTGACTGAAGTCCCTTATAAATCTCCTATAGTAACCAACATGTCATTAGAAACTTTTGACATCCTTTTAATCTTATGGGGTCGGTAGAGTACATATTACCTTTATCTTTGTTGGGTCCACTTGAATACCAAGTGAAGAAAGATAGTGTCCCAACACAACTCCCTCCTCCATAATCAAGAAACACTTTCACTGTTTAGAGATAAATCATGTTCCTAACACCTCTTAAGGACCTTTGCCAAATTAGCATGGGCTTCTCCACAAGTAGATCCATAAGTATTGAAGTCGTCCATATAAAATGTCCATATAGTCAGAAGAGATATTAGAGAATATACTATTTATAACTCTTTGAAAATTAGCAGTTGCATTACACAAGCCAAATGGTAGGACTAAATATGCAAATGTACACCAAGGACATGTAAAATTAGTTTTATCCTCATCTTTAGGTTTTATTTTAATCAAATTGTACTTGATGACATGAATAAATGGAAGTCTTTTTGGCCCTTTGTGTGAACATTTGTCTATAACATACTAAACTTTATCATCTTTTAGTATAAGTGTTTTGAACTTTTGATGTATAAAGTATGGACATAGGGCATAAAAATGATAATTGGAATTATATCTAAAAAAGGGTTCATTTTGTGGTAAAAATATTTCTTCATGAATGTTTAATATGGGTAGATCTTCCTGCAGCCGAAGAGATTGCAAAAACTGTTAGTTGAATAATTAATGCCTTTTCTTTGTAAACTAATAAATGCAAATAAATGTTTGCGGGAAGTTTTGTGTGCATTAAATGTTGATCGTAGGAATACAAGCTGAGCTGGAATTAATCAAAAACAAACTATGAAGGAATAGCGCTAAGGCATTGATGGTATTAATGAGAAGCATTATGACACTATTGCAGCAAGGAAACTTGGCGGAAAAGTCAAAAGGGACCTGTTTTAATGAATAACAAAAAGGGACCTGATAAAGTGGCTAAGCAAGGAAGCAAGCATCAAAGCAATCAGTTAAACATGCAAAGCACGATACCTGGATTCCTGGAAGTTGTTTAAAGTCAGATTAAAGAGCAGATCTAACATTTTCCATGATCTATATTTGTGGGGAATTTAAGGGATAACTAATGTCTTTACAATTGCATGCTTACAATCTTAAGTTGTAACTGACTTTCCTTCATGAGGAAGTCATAATTATAGGAGTTTGTTGTTTTCCTTCCTTTTAAATAAGACCTCATCTATATCTATGAGGTTAAGTAGTGAGCTGACATATAGAGTTGATAGACATCTTGTTGTTTTCCCAAGTTATTGTAATACTACATATTTGAATGAATACATGACTTTGCTGAGTTTCTATACTTTTTTCTGAGTCAATATTTTCCTTCATTCTTCCATGGGGGCCCATGCGGAAGGTGGAGTTTACTTTAGTAAGTAGGAGTTAGACTTAATTTTCTCAGTTAAGATTAGAACGGTTGTTCTTGCAGCTACTGGAAACAGAACCAGTCATTGTTCCTGCAGCAGTAGGTGCATAGATGTATGGATAAATAATTAGAATTCCCTTCCAAGTATTTGATAGTTATCTTTCCTTTAGATAAACTAGACTTCCTTAATGGTTATTGCATTCAAGGTAGTAGTGACTTTTAGCAAAAACTAGAGCATATACTTTGCAGACATCATCTCAAGTTCACGCTCCCGGATTGACATTTAATGAAGATCAACATAGTACTTTGGTAGTAAGGGATATCCAATCCTATAACTAAAAAGGTGTTATATTGGCTAGACATTTTTGGCACCGTTGTCAGGGATGGTGTCAGTCTAGTATTCACTATTAAGTCATTTAGTTTCATTTTTAGCATTTTTGCATGCATAGGAGAAGAGACCACCTTGGAAGATTTCTTCCCAACTTCAATCAAGAAGATCCTTTTTATCCTAACCCTGAAGAAAGAGAAGAGATAGAAGAAATAGAAGAAGAAGAAGAACTATTTGAGAACGTATTTGCAGAAGTACCGAAACAAGTACAATCACCAACCACATCTGAAGAATCCTTCCATTTGAATAACCTTTTTGCTAAGCTAGAATGTCAAGATAATCCATTAGCTCTAGTCATTTATCAGCCACCACTAGGACATCCACAAATGGCAATAGCTCAGCCTACCTTTCCCTTTCCAATTCCTCCTCAGCAGAGTAACCAAAATCTGAAAAATATACCCTCAATTGTCCTGCCTCAATTCTATGGCCTTATTACTAAAGATCCAGAAACTTTTCTCTTTGAGTTCGACATCCTTTGTTGAAGTTATGACTACACAACTGATGCTCATAAGCTGAAATTTTTTCCATCAACTCTCAAAAAAGCTACTTTAAGATGGTTCATGAGTCTAGGTGCCAATGTTGTTGCAGATTGACCAACTATGAGTAACCTATTCCTTAATAAATATAAGGAATATTGCAGAGGCCATGATTTGAAAGGAGATGACATTTTTAAAATGTCACAAAAGGAGGATGAGACTTTGGAGGACTATGTTGCCTACTTCATGTTTAACTTACAGCATAACATGTAGCATCAGCTAAACGAGGAGTCCCAAAAGCATCTCTTTCTGAAAGGAGTGCATGACAGGAGTATGGAAGCTTTAGACTTAATGGCTGGAGGTGACATTACACAGAAGACGTGGGCTAAAATCTGAAATATTTGTTTGAACTATTCCAGAGCAACAATAAAAAAAGGACAAGGTTTGAGGGACCTACTCCAAAAAAACTCTTGGGGTAGGAGTATCTAAGACAAAACTGTCAAACCTCTTGTCGGATTTCAAGCAAGACATCATTAATGATGTTGCTACACAATTGGACACCATGCAAGTATGAAGGAAGAAGGAGGATGTTGATATTATGTTGACGAAATATTTCCCCCATTGCAGAGAAAAGAAACACAACTATCGATGCAAGCCTATCGCTAGCTTGGAATCACAACATGTGCCTACTGAGTTCAAGGCAATTGATGAAGATGGGGAAGTCCTCTATGTTGCTCAACGAAGGCCGTGGGCTCCAAGATCAGGTATTCCTCAAAACCCACTCCATAATTATGGTGGTAATAGCCAATGGAAACAACATCATGGCAATTATAATAATTGGCAGTAGCCTGACCAAGGTTGGTAGCAGCCTAACCAAGGGTAGCACCAACCTTAGCAAGGTTGGCAGCAAACCCAAAACTAGCAGCAGCACCAACATCAACCAACCTTGACTCAACCTACTCAACAACAAGCCTTAATGTCTCTTGTAGCCAATACAGCCCCTCCAAAATAGCCACAGTTACTTGCACAACCTGTGCCTAATCCTAATAGTACAAAACCTTTAGTCTAGCAACAAAGTTATTCCATCACCCTGAATGATATCCATCTACAATCTAGAACAATGCTTGCCTCACCTTAGCAACCCATTATAATAGAAATAGATGATACAAATGTTGAGTCAGTTCAAGAACCTACCACCACTGTCTCTCCTGTAGCCAAGAAACCACCATTTCCTAGTAGGTTAACAGAGCAAGTTCTGCCAATTGAAAATCAAGTTGTACTAGATTTGCTTGACCAACTCAAGCAAATGATGGTAAAAATTCCCTTGCTTGATGCAATAAAGGAAGTATTTATATATTCAAAATCCATAAAAGAAGCCTGTGTTAAAAATTGAGGAAGGAAAAAGAAAGACCCAAAGACTATCCATGTCCTTGGGCAGCTTTCTGATCTAATGCTTGATAACTGCAAAATGCCTAAGTATGCAAACCTTGGAAGCCCAGTAGTGACCCTCACCATTCAATGAGTGCAAGTGCAAAATGTCTTAATAGACCTAGGAGGATCCGTTAATGTAATGACCAAGGAAGTAGTGTCCAAATTAAGCATCATTGGTCTCAGGCAAACACCAACAATCTTGCAGCTAGTAGATAGTACTACCATCATTCTCGATGGTATGCTAGAAGATGTCACTATCACATTACATTCATGGGAATATCTAGTTGATTTTGTAGTACTCTTTCCAAAAACAAGTATTGGCGGATATCCTATCATTCTAGGATGACCATGGTTAGCAACAACAGATGCTTATATTGCATGCCAATAAGGGAAAATGACTATTTCAGATGGAACAAACACTAAAAATTGAACCTTGTATTCTCCTGCTCGGCCTTTGGTGCAGGATGATCAAGTTGTCTAGCCAAATATGGGTGACTCTGATATGGACATAGATTCTATTCAACAATTGATGATGATCTCATGGGACTCATTTATAAACATTAAAGAAGAAGATGATGTCATTTCTTCTATCATACTGAATGAGTATGGAACACAACCTGAGACATCTTCTAAACAAGAGTGTGTCTTAGAAAGCATTATGCCTATGCCCGTTGAACTTCATTATTTTGAGTCTGCATAGCTTATGCATTCACTCCTGCCACATGAGATAGATTCACAACCAATTGTGCAAATTTCAATGGCTGAAAAAGTAGTCAAAACAGTAATCGTTCCAGGGAGAGAATTAAATATAAGCAAGTCATTATCTCAAGCACAACATCATAATACCCTGCAGCTGTTACAAAAGCACCAGGATGCTTTTGCTTGGGAGTATACAAATATGAAAGGTTTGGATCCTACACTCTGTACCCATAGAATTTATATCAGTTCAGATTGCAAAACTATGAGACAACCTCAGCGTAGGATAAACCTAGCATTAAGGGATATTGTTAAAAATGAATTGCAAAAGCTACTCAATGTTGGCTTCATATATCCTATTTCAGATAGCCAATGGGTGTCACCATTGGTTATTGTTCCCAAAAAAAGGGGAAAATGGTGAGTCTGCATAGATTATAGAGAACTTAACTCGACTACTAAGAAGGATAATTTTCCATTGCCTTTTGTCAATCAAGTTCTTCACAATCTTGTAGGAAAAATATACTTTTCATTCTTGGATGGGTTCAGTGGCTAAAATCAAATTCAAATAGCATCAAAGGATCAGGACAAGACCACATTCACGTGTCCATTGGGAACATTTGCTTATGCTATCCTACCATTTGGTTTGTGCAATGCACCTGCAACTTTCTAGAGAGCTATTATTAGCATTTTTTCTGACATATCTGCAGATTGTTTGGAAGTGTATATGGATGAATTCACACATATGGACAAACATTTGAAGAAGCCAAGGAGAACTTGGACAAGGTTTTATAAAGATGCAAAGACTACAATTTGTCTTTAAATAGTGAAAAGTGCTTTATAATGATGCAAGAAGGAGTGGTGTTTGGACACTTTATTTCTCCCAAAGGGATTGAAGTGGATCCAACAAAAATAGAGGTTATCCGTACATTATCTATACCAACCAAACGAAGGAAAGTCAAGAGTTTTCTAGGGCATGCAAGGTATTATTGGTGTTTTATCAAAGATTTCAGTCAAATTGCAGTACCTTTATATAAATTGCTTTGAAAAGATGCAAATTTTGTATGGGATTCAGATTGTACAAAAGCTTTCCTACAGCTTAAGGAAGTCCTCTCAACAACACCAGTGCTCCGAGAACCAAATTGGGAGTTACCTTTTCACATACACATAGATGCTTCAGATCATGTCATTGGAGCGGTACTTGGCCAAAAGATAGATTCAGTAGAACATGTAATTTACTATATCAGCAAAAATCTTCAAGGAGCTGAGTATAACTACATTGTGACAGAGAAAGAATTGCTTGCTGTAATTTATGCTCTGAATAAATTTAGACATTACATTACAGGATACCAAATATTTTTACATACAAATCACTCTGCTATCAAATATCTGATGAACAAACCAACAATCTCTAGACGATTGGCTCGATGGTTGTTACTAATGCAAGAATTTGACATCACCATTATTGACAAGCCAGGTAGAGAAAATGTTGTAGCTGATTTCTTGTCTCGTCTTCAAACACCTGATGATCCTGCAGCCATAGAAGATAGCTTTCCCGATGAACATCTCTTTCTTTTGTCAGCACAAAATGTAATGCCCTGCCCGGAGATCCTTGGAAACAAGGATGAAAAATAAGCCAAAACAATTTTTTTTTTTTTAAACAAGCATAAGTGCACATGATACAACCTACACAAACCAAAAGATCGCAACGGAAGATAGAAAGACAACCAAGCACCAACGGATCTCCAAACGCCACTACCAACCAGAACACAACCATGAAAACCACAAAGACCTACCAAGCTGAAAGATATAAGATGAATCTTGGAAAGTGGCTAAGTCTGAAATCTTGAAGCCCTAAAATTTGGCTAAGTCTAAATTTCTGAAGCCTTGATTTTTCCTAGAATCTACACCTTAGCTCGCAGAGGTCTGAAACCCATCTCAAATGAATCGTTGCATATATTAAAATATATCTTAAGTATAAGAAATTAAGGAAGGTAAGAAAACCAAAAGGGTATCTAAAACCAACTTCCAAACTTTATTTCGACAAGCCTAACTAGCCCCTATTTTTCACGTGAAGACAGAGCACCAGTATTTTTTCTCGTGCGAAGACTTTCATCGACTCACGCAAAGATTCTCAATGGCTTGCATGAGGAATTTTCATCCTCGCACGAAGACTTGAATTCTCGCACAAAGAAATCCATAGCTCGCACGAAGATTCTCATCCTCGCGCGAAAGAGAAGCATCCTCCCGCGAAGATTTGAATCAGCACGAACCCAAAAACACAAAAACAAGGCTAGAAAAAAATGAAACAAAGTTCCTCCACACCGGGGAGTACCGGATCCACTTTTCGAGGTAAGGACACTCGAATCCAAGCTAAAAGATGGACAACTGGAAGCAAAGTCTAACCATCCAAAACAATAGCAAGGGAAGAATAGAAGGAAACATTGCAATAAACTAAAGTAACATCGCAGTGAACATGGAAATAACCTCTTACATTTAAGCATAAATATCAAAGCAATAAACCAAATAACCAAACTAGGTACGTGGTTCCTCCAAACTGTCAATGGCGTCATAGGACCATCATGGGCCCTAGCCATCCCCCGCGCATAACATCCCAAGCAACCGATCAAATCATTGGTGCTGTCGTAATAGAGACGTCACTACTAAACATGCTACAATGTAAGTAAATAAAATCTAACATGCTAGTAGTAAGCATAAGATAAAACTGTAATCAAATTACATAATCTACTACACGCTAATCATCATAATGAGGAATGCGTTAAAACTAACATCATCTAAGCATGATAACATCATAATGAGAGCATAAATCACAAAAAGCATACAACGTATACCGAAGTACCAAGTGACACATCCAGCTACAATCATACTAGGACAATAGACCGTCTCTGTACACCGGTCCCTAGCAGTGGTGAAGGTAGCTACACCTCCCAACCACATGGCACCCGTACGTCCACACCGACCATGCTAATGGAGATAATGATCCAACCACACACACACAAAACAACAACCATGGCTAACACACATGCCAAGCAGTATGATGACTGAATCTAAGACAAAGACAATGCATAAACTACAGGTCTTGGTTAGACACCTCAATGGGCTACTATGTAGGGATTGACATCATGGAGAGTCGCTTGGCATCGACAAGCCCAAGCTAGTATAGGCAGCTACTCTTCTCAACAGAAGGCGCACAACCTAGGGCAGCTACTCTTCACGACGAAAGGCGCACAACCCACACATTTTAATTATCTTGTATTTATTACCACCCAAAGTTTTAATTTAATTATCACTTATATAAAACTTCCTCTTCCAACCGGGAAGTAGTCACCAGGTTACAGGATAGAAACCCCCTTTATATGCTACCCTACCCTACCCATGCTCATCCAACGATGAGTGCCCGAAGGTATGCAAACTCCCAACCCAACCCCAATACTCACAACTTTCGAAAGTACCATGGAAGATCAAGCCCCGCAGGTCACCCAAAAATATACATGTGTATGGTGCACCACCATCACAGAGATCATACACAAGGACAAGATGAGAATGCAAACAAAAGTCAATCGATCGAAAACATAATCGGGATGACGGATGCTACACGCATCCCAATGCAACAAAAGATGTAAAAGTGTTTTGACTGGTATCCAAACGGATCATCCAGGTCCACGAACCACAATGTGTCGAGAAAAATCGATAAAACAGGGTGGCACGCAAAATGAAGTAAAAATCTCAAATTTTGGAAAAATTCCAAAATTAAAACCCATTTGGCCTTTGGGTTCAAAAACCTCAAAAATCCAAAAATAATTGAGAACGGACACCGTATGCAAAAATGGCCAGCATAACGGCCCAAAAACCCAAACCCCCATTTCAAAAATAGGTAAAACGTTCATACCCGACCAACCGGGCAGAACTAGCAAACAGAAACGGAGGGGAACACTAGTTCACAGCCTCCTAACATATTGCTACAAGAAACAGAAGCAGAAACAGAGAAAAAACATTAAAACGGGAAGGCCCTACCTGACAGCAAAAAGGGCCGAAACCAAAACCCGTAGAATAAAATAAATACTCCGCCGAAACTGCTGAAACTATCGGCAAAGTGAGAACTCCTCGAGCCAAATCTAACGAAACCAACCTCGTAAAGATCCCACGCTCACAGCTCCGGCAACGAGCAAAACAATAATCCTTCAGAAGAGGATTTCCAAATTTTCTCTCCAAACTCAATTTTCCAAAATGTGAGAAGTGAATAATGAATTCACTTTTCCAATATTTATTCATTTTGAGTGAATAGTTGAATATGGAAAATAGCTAGCTAGAGTAGTTAAACTCCAAAACAACCCAAACAAAAATAGGTTATTATCCGTAATGAAAATTCACCTAAGGAAAAGCTACCAGAAATTAAATCCAAAAGATTAAAAACCCAAAAACCCAAAAATTACAGAAAATCACTTAACACTTTCACGACAAATGCGAACTTCTAAATACACAGACATGTTCTCTGGTCTAATCACATAATGCAATGAGTTCATATTTACTAATCACCGAAAGGTTTTTAATATAAAACAACTAAATAAGGATACGTTGACCATATAGGAGCGATATTGGCAAAATATGAACAACTGGATCACTAACTCCATAGGCCACTGCCAGGGATGTAATTCCTGCACACTAGAACACACGATCAAGTGCAATTGCGTATAATATAATAGCCGAAGGAATTAAAGCATTAATTAACTAATTAATCCATTTACATCACTCACGTTTGCAAAATGTGTAAATAACATAGATGAAGTAAATAACCATAGCATAAAATCCATCTCATAACATAATCAACAAATATGTCCAATACATCATATAACCAGATATCATTATAGATCTATTGTCATCTCAAAATAGCATCAACATGCAAATATGATAAACTGAATAGCATAGCAACAAAGCATCTATGGTACAGAAATCAAAGTATAACATTCGACCCTCAAGTCATCTCAAGGTACAAATATCAAAAGATTATCAAGTATTTCTCGAACCAAAAATAGACAAGGTACAGACTGCAATCACGAGAGGCACTACACAAAACCCTTGGTATGCTAACATTTCCAACTACCTAACTACTGGAAAAACTCCCCCACATTTATTTGCAAAAGAAAAATGATTGTTGGCAGAAAAGAGTTTTAACTTTTCATGGATCTCTGAGTTCATGTTTTATACTGGACCAGATTAGGTAACATGAAGATGTCTCAGAGAGGATGAAACTTATGACGTCCTTCGCGCTTGCCATAATGAACCCTGTGGTGGCTACTTTGCTAACAAGAGGACTGCATTAAAAATTTTAAATATAGGTTATTATTGGCCTACATTTCAAAATGATGCAACCCAATATACAAAAAAATGTGATAAATGTCAAATAATGGGTCGACCGACAAAAATAGATGAAATGCCTCTGCAGCCACAAATAGTAGTAGAACCATTTGATAAATGGGGAATTGATTTTGTTGGCCCTATTGAACCACCATCAAAAAGGAAAAGTTACATAAGGATCTGCACTGATTATGTTACTAAGTGGGTAGAAGCAAAACCCATGAAGCATCTTCATGACAATAATGTTACAAAGTTTTTGTATGAATGTATCTTCACCAGATTTGGTGTTCCAAGAGAATTAAAATCAGATCAAAGGCCTCAGTTTACATCTAATCTAATAGCTGCACTCATGGAGGAGCATAAAATTCAGCATGGCAAATCTTCTCCGTATCATCCACAGGCCAATGGACAGGTAGAAGTGACAAATAGAGAGCTGGAACTTATACTCACTAAAATAGTGTCTTTGCATTAGAGAGATTGGGTAGCTAGACTTCCTGAAGCCTTATGGGTGTACAAAATAGCATGGAAATACACTACTGGGTTTACACCTTTTCAGCTCCTATATGGGAAGACTGTTGTTATGCCCATTGAATTTGAGCATAAAACTCTGCAGATAGCTTTGGAACTTGATATTACCCTTCGTGCAGCACAACAAGATCAAATTTTGCATCTCAATGAGCTGGATGAATGGCGAAAGTCAGCCCTTCATAACACAGAATTAATTCAGAGTCAAAGAAAGCAATGGCATGAAAAATTCATTAAAGATAGAGAATTCTCTGTTGGTGATTGGGCACTCCTGTATGATTCACGATATCAACATCACCAAGGTAAATTTCAAACTCGATGGCTTGGTCCCTATGAAATCATTGCAATTTTTAACAATGGAGCAGTTCAATTGTTAACAATTGATCCGGTCAAATTCAAACTCCTAGTTAATGGGCATCGCCTAAAGTTATATCATAAACCAGCAACTCGGGAAGAATTTCTTCAACAGTTCAATACAACAGAAACATCTCTTCCTGCAGCCATTCCGTCTGAGTCTCCCACTTAGATGTCTGCAGCCCCTTGGATTTATTTTCAAGGCCTTCATAATAAAAATTTTGCATTCATACGAAATTCATTTCTTTTCCACCTCATTCCATCCCACATTCTTGTGTTTCCATCATCATGCCATCTCACTTTCTTTCTCTCATATGGTACTACTCAAACCATCCTTCCTATCGCACCTCAAGTCAGTCACACTTGACCCCTTTGCATTTATTTAATTTATTATTTATTTAGAAAAGCATGTTATTTCAATTTTTTGAATTTGCAATCTTTACATTCTGGTAGGACCCAATGTCTGCTCAGTTAGGTGGAGGGAAAATCGAAATCATGAATGCAAATCAAGGAAAATCTTAAGTTGGCATGTAGGATGTACGGGGAAGGGTCATTTCAGTAATGAGCTGGTGCTCCTTTGTACTTTTAAAATGTGTGAAATAATATAAAGAAGGCTAACAATTAAATCATGATTTCGCATAACCCCTCACTAATATGGCCTATGTTTTGAGCATGGTCTTTATCCTTGTTATGGTTTGGTGATTAAAATGCCGTCATGAAGTACTAAAGGATCTGATGTTTGGAAAGTATTGAAGTATTCTATAATAAAAAAATTTCCCTTTGTTGAAACCCCTGTAGCCATTTGTGTCCATAGTCTCAAATCACTTGCAGTGAATTTGCCAATAATAGCATTTTTTTTCAAAAAATATGGGTGGAGAACCTTAGTGGCATGAACCAGCAGACCACAGAGTCTTACTGGCAGACCCCGCAACATGTAGTTTGTTTCAACAACGAGGTTGGCTAGCTTACCGTCTCAGTTTGATGCAATTTGATCAGGAAATTGTGCTCCAATTTCATAATACATTAAGGGATGGATATGCAACTATTAAGGGCATTTGGATAGGGTTTACAGAGGAGGTGGTGATAGAAATTTCTGGTTTGCCCACAAATAGAGAATGATGGATATAGGACATGGATGCATGACAAGCAAAAGAGCAATTCTCAATACCTGGAGATCCTCGGCTGGAGGAAAACAAAAAGCAAGGTACATTACGATTATCTCTCCCTCTATAATTCATCCACCCTGCTGAATTTATCATAAGGTATTTTACCTATGAAGGAAGGTATTCCTATTTGCATGTTGTTCATTTCAAAATTTTGAGTGGTTTGCAGCATGGTGATTGTCTTGTAAATCTCCCAAGTTTCCTTTATAATATTGTCAAAAGGCAAGCTACCTATGTATAGCAAGGCAAAATCCAGTCAGTATCCCACCATTGCTTAATTAAGGCTATAATTGAAAGGGAGTTGACTAGGCAACACTTGGGAACATGGGAGGATTTTGTAAAACTCAAGACAAAGGGACCTAAAAGGGGTGGACCTAAAGCGAAAGGAATGGGGACAAGAGAGAAAACTGCTATAGGAGTCAAGAAAGTAGTATATAGAACGGCTCAAGAAGCTTCAGCTTCTGCATCTATACCTAAAACTGTGAAAAGGAAAATTTTGCCCGTAGAAGCCTCAACTCCTAGAAAGAGAAAATCACACACAGTTGTTGTAGAGGAAAGTTCAGAAGAAGTATCCCCAGTATCACAAGAACCTACACTCAACCTTAATAAAGGGAAATCTATTGATAAGAGTAAGCAACCAATCTCTACCCCACGATGAGTAACCAGATTGTATGGGGTGGACTTGAAAAAGGAACCTTCCATTCCACCTGTTGATTCAGAAGCTCCACCTCTATAGACCTCAAAACCTACAACCCATACTCCTAAACATGAAAATGATCTTGAGGAAATTCCTGCAAAGCCAAATAGCCCTATTAATATTGATAGTGACACAGAGTCCTCAGAGAAAATAGTGTCTGGGTTTGAATAGCTAGTGGAGGAAACTAATAATCTACCACTAGAGGAATATCCATCTGTTGCACAAGAAATGGTTCAAGAAATTGTTGAAACATTTCAAGTTAAAATGACTATTTCACCCTATCCTGCAGTCATTGTACCTTCAAAAAAAGTTGATAACACTATTGCTTGTCAAAATAACAGCTCTGTTGAATGTCACCATTCTTAGGACAATAGCACTGCTGACCACCATCATCCTGAGCACCACCTTGAAGATTATAGACCTATTGTCCATCATCATACACCACTGAACATTTCTACTTCATTAACAACCAACTTTAGTTTGTACTAATAGTTTCAATGGGAAAAAGCAAACTAGGACCTAGAAAGGAAGCAATTGCTCAGAATTATCAGAGAACAAGCACAACAAATTTAAGAGAAGGATAGTGAAATTATGGTCCTGCAACAACATGTCATGAAGATTACAGAGCTTGTAAATTGCAGGTCACCATCTCTAGTTTACACACTGTTCCTAAAGGAGAAAATGATTAATTTTTAGTTTTCTTGAATTACTCGGGGGTTGAACCCTTCCTTGCACACTCCCTAGGAATTCTATGCAATATTCAAATTAGTTTTGATGGCTCTACAAAATCTCCTCTGTGAGTTATATGTTCATAATCTTGTTGTTCCAGATGATAAAGATTGGAATTCATTATTATATTGGGGAGATGTACAGTTTAGGGCAGTTATGTCATGGATGTAGAATGAGCTTAGTTGAGAGAACCAAGCTGCTCCTTATAGGGAGAAGAAATGTTTGAACCATTGTACATTTGGTTAGAGGTGCAACACACTCACAAAGTATTCCTCGATTGGCTTTTTGTTAACAATAATCAAAGTGTTGCTGCCAAAATTCACCTTGTCCACAAACAGGGATTTCTGGATTGGGAGCAGCATTGTTCTGCAAATGCCCTTGATGCTATACAAGCCTCCCTTCAAAGATGGATCCGATTACCAGAAGATCTAAAAACAAGGGAGTTGCACTTTCCTCAAAATTTAGAGTTGGCCATCAGCAGGATGCCTAGGTATATGATGTTAGGTATAAGTCAAAAAAATTATTGGGTACCTCTTCGTTTCCAATCACCAATACTCTTACATCCTATGCATGGAAAGTATGATTCATTTACTAAATATAACATGATTTTTGAAGAACAAAAATGGGAAAGTTTGAAACAAAATCATGGATATTTTAATTATAGAACTCATGAATTAGGGGAGAAAATCGCCAATGATCTCAGGCTACGGATGAGGATAAAAAACCTATAGATGTTGAAGGGACCAGCCTCAGGACAGTTGGGGGGAAAAATGATGACATGAAGAAATAGAAGTCTTTTTGGCCCTTTTTGTGAACATTTGTCTATAACATACTAAACTTTATCATCTTTTAGTATAAGTGTTTTCAACTTTTGATGTATAAAGTATGGACATAGGGCATAAAAATGATAAGCAAAATTATATCTAAAAAGGGGTTCATTTTGTGGTAAAAAAATTTCTTCATGAATGTTTGATATGGGTAGATCTTCCTACAGCCGAAGAGATTGCAAAAACTGTTAGTTGAATAATTAATGTCTTTTCTTTGTAAACTAATAAATGCAAATAAATGTTTGTGGGAAGTTTTGTGTGCATTAAATGTTGATCACAGGAATACAAGCTGAGCTGGAGTTAATCAAAAACAAACTGTGAAGGAATAGCACTAAGGCATTGATGGTATTAATGAGAAGCATTATGACACCGTTGCAACTGGAGACTTGGTGGCAAAGTCAGAAGGGACCTATTTTAATGAATAATAAAGAGGGACCTAATAAAGTGGCTGAGCAAGGAAGCAAGCATCAAAGCAATCGGTTAAACATACAAAGCACAATACCTAGATTCCTAGAAGCTGTTTAAAGTCAAATAAAAGAGCAGATCTAGCATTTACCATGATCTATATTTGTGGGGAATTTAAGGGATAACTAATGTCTTTATAATTGCATGCTTGCAATCTTAAGTTGTAACTGACTTTCCTTCATGAGGAAGTTGTAATTATAGGAGTTTTTTGTTTTCCTTCCTTTTAAATAAGACCTCGTCTATATCTATGAGGTTAAGTAGTGAGCAGACATATAGAGTTGATAGACATCTTGTTGTTTTCCCAAGTTATTGTAATACTGCATATTTGAATGAATACATGACTTTGTTGAGTTTCTATACTTTTTGTTGAGTCGATATTTTCCTTCATTCTTTTGTGGGGGCCCACGCAGAAGGTGGAGTTTACTTTAGTAAGTAGGAGTTAGACTCAATTTTCTAAGTTAAGATTAGAACTGCCATTCTTGTAGCCACTGGAAACAGAACCAGTCACTCTTCCTACAACAATAGGTGCATAGATGTATGGTTAAATAATTATAATTCCCTTCCAATTATTTGATAGTTGTCTTTCCTTTGGATAAACTAGATTTCCTTAATAGTTATTGCATTCAAGGTAGTAGTGACTTTTAGCGAAAACTAGAGCATATACTTTGTATACATCATCTGAAGTTCACGCTCCCGAATTAACATTTAATGAAGATCAACATAGTACTTTGGTAGTAAGGGATGCCCAACATTGTAACTAAAAAGGTGTTATATTTGCTAGACAATACCCATTGAGCCCATCCAAAAAGAAGAAATACTTTTTACCAGCTAAGTTATCAAGTACTTCATCTCTAAAAGACAATGGAAAGTGACCCTTCTTAGTGGTTGTATTGATTTCTATATAGTCTACACACACCCTCCAATTTCTTTCCTTTTTAGGTACTATGAACAAAGGTGAGACCCATTGGCTATCAGAGATAGGATAGATATACCCAACATTAAGTAACTTTTGCAACTCAATTTTCACTATGTCCCTTATGACTGGATTAGTTCTCCTTTCTGGTTATCTAACGTGTTTACCTTCTGGACTTACATAGATTTTATGGGTGCAAAGTTTAGGATCCAACCCCTTCATGTCTATGTAATCCCATGCAAAAAAAATTTTGATTTCCTATAGCAACTTGAGTAGACTATCTAAGTAGGTTGGTGAAAGGTTTTTATTAACATTCAACTCCTTGTTTGGACTAACTTCTACATTTAACACCTTATATAACATTACTACTTATGAAAGATTGGATGATGATAACTCGTGAGGTAGCAAGGTATGAAGATATTCATATGCTACAAGAAATTCAGGCATACTCTTAGGAGGAAGTATTGTTTGAAGAGAACTATTCCTATCATCACATAGTAGATGATCAACACCATATTCATTAGAAATGATAGTTGTGAGAATATCATCATCTTCCTGAGAAACCATGAATGGATTATGGTTAATTACCATGAGATGGGTTCTATTTTATTATCACCTAGATCTGGCCACAAAACTTCATTAGGTTCTAATTAAGGTTTAGTAGGAAAGTATATGCTAGCTTTTTAGTATGAAATCCATCAGATATTTGTATCCTTCCATAACATCATGCTATACAAGCATCTGTTGTAGATAACCATGGTCTACCTATGATGATAAGATACCCTCCTAAAGTGGCTTTTGGAGACAAGATGATGAATTCTATTAGATATTCCCAAGAAACTAAAGTTACAATCACATTCTCAATCATGGCATCAGGCTTAGTAGTGGATCTATCAATAAGTTGAAGGATGGTAGGGGTTTCTCTTAGGCCAATTATATTTAGTTACAATAAGACTTATTTTGTCATAACATTGAAATAGACCATAACAATAGGAATTCTAGGATCAGAGTACTTAGGAACACTATCTTATAGACCATAACAATAGGACTTCTAGGATCAGAGTACTTAGGAACACCATCTTATCTAACATCAAATTAGATATCTGACCAAGGAAATGAATAGTCTAGGGATCCTTTCTTTTTCTACCAGGATTTTTGAGATAAGCTTATTTAATGGTCTTGGTATAAACTAGTACTTCCTTGATAGCATTTAGCAATGGTATTTTCATAGCCATTTTCTTTAAGTGGTTAATTAATTCAGAAGCTATTGTATTCTCTATTGGGGAATCAACTTGAGTGAGCCTTAGAGCAAATAGAAGAGTCTTGGTTGGAGGAGTAGATGGAGGAATAGGGTTAGCTTCTATTTTAGCAAGTGCATCTTCAATAATTATCTATGTGATGACAAATCCTTTAAGTACAAAAAGAGTAGTTCATGACCTTAATTTTATGTCATTAAGATTGATGGAATGGGTTTGTTACTAATTAGATTTCTTATTATTAGGATTTGGTGTGGGTTGTGTAGGTAACTCAATTTTCCTAGGTTAGTCTGTATTGGTTGTAGGAGGAGGCATTATAGATTGCTTCTGCAATGGCAACATTGTGGCTTGTTGGTTGGGCTGGCTAGACCTCCATTGCGGTGATTGTTGTCTGTTACCTTGCGGAGGTTTCCACTAATTAGATTGCTACCAATTCTATTGAGGCTTCTACCACTAGTTAGCTTGACAATTTTGTTATGGTTGTTGTCAATTTTGGTTAGGTCATTGTCATTGAGTAGATGAGGGTTTTTGGAAATTTTGGTTGTTCCATGGAGTTTGAGATTGGTTGGACCAATTATTCTTCCAATTGGAATCTTGGAGAGTATAATTCTAGGATTATTGATTTTGCCATTGATTACCATTATCATAACCATAATTTTTCAAGGGATCTTGAGGCATACCTTGTCTTTGGGCCCATGGCTTCCATTGAGAAATATAGAGCACTTCCCCATTCTCATCAATATCTTTAATTTCAGTAGGCATTTTTTGGGTCTCTAGATTAGAAACCATCGTACACTTGCAGTTTCTCTTCCTCTCTATAGTGTACTTCCTTTTAGCTTGCATGGTATCTAATTGGGTAGCAACATTGTTGATGATGTTGTTAGAAATATAAGAGTAAATGAGAGGGGAGAGGTAAATCACTTACCACAAAAAATAATCCTAGATCCCTTAGATATCAATACAAATCAAAACATAAAATCTGATTAAACTGTATTCTGATATTACTCAGCAAGCACACAAGCACTCAGTTAATAGTAGCAAATACTGCAACTTGGCAAGTACTAAGAATCAACTATAATTTAGCAATAACTAAATATATTGATCTTAATGTGACTAACCTTAAACTCAGATCTTAGTTGCATACACATAAAATAAATAGTATGAACACAAGTGACACCAAGATTTAATGTGGAAACCCAATTTGGGAAAAACCACCAATTGCAACTAGTTATTGTTTTCACTCTTCCAAAGTGAGACCTATTAGGAGCCAACCCTATTAAAGATTAGAAAACACACTGTTAGGTGTGACCTTGTTAGAGGATTTACAAATAGTTGTTAAGCCAACTCTGTTAAGAGATTTAGATCACTGCTACAATGGTTAGAAAGTAACAATGAGATGGCCTAATTTCTAATGCAACTGAATTGCTGATTACAAATCCCAATTGTGGCTTGAATACTTGATCCTTCTTGATCAAATGTATCTTTGTAGCTCCACAAGGATATTATGCTTATCCTTCAAATTTTCTTCCTTTAAGCATCTTTAAATATTCTATTTTACTTCCACACATTCAATCCTCAACTTGACTTCATATTTATATCTTACACATTATCAAGTTAGCTTGAATACAACTTAGAATAATTAATATTCATCTCCTTAGTCAACTAGAACCAACAAACAAATTAATTAAACTCAATATGCCAAAACAAGAAAATCCTTCATTAGCCTACCCTGCTTGGTAAACACTAACCAAAATAGATTTTCCTTTGTTAACCAAGTGAGCTCGATTAATACTAGTTTTCATGCCAACTTTCTTTGTCTCCTGAGTGAACTTTCTAGACACTGCCTTCTATGAATTCTCTTTGGCAACTGAGTGAGATCGATTAGCACTCGTTATCTTCCAACTTTCCTTTGTCTCCTGAGTGAACTCGGTAGACACTAACCTCTGAACTTGGCATACAATGCTCGAAAAATATAGGAATTTATCTTCATCAACCGAGTGAGATCGGCATACACTAAGTAGAAATGATATGACATTTTGTGTAACATCAAAGACAATACACAATTAACCAATTATTTTCAACAAATGTCCTTATTGAAGCCAGATAAGAGATTAGAAATCTCTACCTTAGATACTCTAGAACCATTGGTTTTATTAGGTGTGGATCAAATTCTTCTTCATCTCTTCACGACTTCCCTTGATTAATTAAGGCATATCCTTTTGATATCATCCTAGCTTCTTTGGGTAATATCACCTCCTACCATAAGGTCCACAGCTTCAATACATGCATCATTGACACCTTTTTAAAAAGATGGTTTTAAGATTCTTCATTCAATTGATGTTGAGTATTCTTCTGTAGGTTGAACATGAACCTTGAAACATAATCCTTTGAGGTTTCTTCCTCCTTTTGTGAGATTTTAAATATATCATCCCCTTTCGTATCATATCCTCTACAATATTCTTTATACTTGGTAAGGAACAAATTCTCCATTGCATCCCAATCAACTATACATTAGCACCCAATCCCATAAACCATCTTAAGAGTGTCTCTTTCAAAGTGGATGGAAAAAAATTCAACCTATGAGGATCAGTTGTATAATTATAACTCCTATAGAGGATATCAAACTCAAAAAGAAAGGTTTCAAGATCTTCAGTGATCAGGCCATAGAACTTTGGAAGCGTAGAAGAAGGAATGTTCTTCGAATTATTATTGTCATTTTGGTCAAGAATTGGAAAGGGAAAATTATATTATGCCATCCTTAGTGGTGGTGTTGGTACTCCTTGTTGTCTTGGATGATAGATGACAAGGGCTAGAGGATAGTCCTAGTATTTTGGTTCAGCAAATAGGTTGTTCAAATGTAATCATCCTTCAGAGGATGGGGGTGAATGAAATTATTGCCTGATGTCTGCAAATAGATTTTCAAATTGTTGGTCTTCTCCAAAGTGTTGGTCCACTTCTTGGTTTCTTTCTTGGTCTTCTACTTGGGGAATTTCTAGCTTAGGGTAAACAATTTCTTCTATTTCAAAGGGGTCATTCTGATGAATGAATATCTCAAGGAGGTCTCTTCTTTTATGCATCCAAAATGGATGAAAATAGAACTTTCAATTATATAAAAACTAGAAAAATGACCCTTAGGACTGGTTTAGATTATCACCATCCCTGATAATGGCACCAAAAATTCTTGGTCAATTAATCATCTTGGAAATTAGAGTATTTTTTATTCATAACTTATGGATTGGACATCCTAAAGTAGCAACCAAATGACTGATTAGGCTCATTTACAATATCAACCAAAGACGTTAACTTAAAATAGTGCTTGCAAAGTATATGCTCTAAACCATCTTAATTTTTATCACTAAACTATAGAAATGAAATTCTTTGTAACTTAATGCTAAATTTTGGAAAGAAAACAAGTTACTGTACTAAAATAAATTCAATTACAAATAGGAGTCTACTATGTCTACATGCTATAGGAACAACAGAGTGCTAAGTTACTTATAAGAAAGCAAGAAACTAACTCTGATTACTAACTACTAATAAGATTCACTCTCCAAGTGGGCCCCCTTGAATGAGTGAATGAACAAATGCTCAGGATAAGAGAATTGAGATCACCAATTTTGTTTTATTCATTATCAAAATGCCATGAGTACAAACCAAAATATAAATTATTATATTACTAATGTTGTTCAGATTATAATCAACTTCTTGACTAATTGAAAGAAGTAAAAAATGACAACCTTTTTATAGTAGATAAAACAAAACAAAATTCCTAAATCTTTGATCCCTTCAAAAATAAGGATTTAGAAATAGTCTTTAATGAATAACAACAACATGACATATTTCCTTATCCATGGAACTAGTCTTCTAGAAATATAGCAAATCATGATAGTAGATTCACATATAGGGAGTCGCTTACTTCTTTGACCAAATCACAAGGTAGTGTTTGTCAATTAACCGCCTCCTTTATGCAATTATTATTTGAATATATCAACTCTATGCTTGATGATGCTTCATTGCTCCATTTGACTTGTTCCTGCAAAAGGTTAGTATCACATACCAAATGTTGAAGCATATATTCATTCCATTTATTCCATAAAAAGAATTTGTCACACTAACTAATTCTTGCATATGTAGGACAATTGGGTGCAGGAAACCTACCCAATAAAACTTAGGACAAAAGACAAAAAATTCATTTATACATATATCATTCACCTATCTTTTATTATGATCATAAGTTTTATAAATAGTTTTAAAGAACTATAATCCCACAATCTCGTAACAACAAACCAAAATAGATATAGGTATATGTTAGTTTATACAAAATATTGTTCATAAAGTATTTTTAAAATAACCATAAAAACCTTAAAATTGTCATAAACTAAGGAACTAAATAGGCCTTTGATAGGCCTCATCAACATTTATGGAAACACATTATGGAACATTCCATCCAATACCATACATCATAATTTGTTCAAGAATATATCAATTATGTCCAACTTGATCATCTATCATTAGCTCCCTCTTTCATTATGCTCCCCCCTAGGGTATATCTCATTTACTATTCAACTATCTTACTTCAACAACATCTCTTCAAGTAATTCTCTCTCCCTTTTACCCTCTCGCAATCAAATATTCTCTCCCTTTGTTTCCAATGTATCATCTCCCCCTTTGACAACAATGCCAAAGGTAACAATAAGCTTTAGTTACAAACATATAAACTTCGTAGTTATACCTTGTACCTTGCATGTATTGATCACTTATGCTTCATGACATAACCTTCACAACTTTAGGTATCACACAAGTCAAAGTTATTCAACTCAAAAGCAAGCAATCTATTGATCAAATCATCAAGAGTAAATTGTTTCTAGCGATAGATCTCAACTCTTGAATATGAGATACTTAATAGCATAGATAGGTAATAGAGTTGTAAGAGCTTTTCTTACCATGGTTTCATCAGTTATGACTCCATCGACTCCTCTAATAGCATTCACAACTTCCTTGATTTGGTTATTGCATTACATAATGTTCTCACCTTCTTTCATCTTCATGTCATCAAACTTGCCTCTTAAACTTTCAACCTTTGCTCTTAACACATTCTAATCTCCTCCATGAACTAGTATCAACTTGTCCCACATCTCCTTAGCAGTAACAGAGTCTTTGATATCATCAAATTTAACATATGTCAAGGAAGAAGCAATCTCTATCATCAGTGAGTTGTATGATTTCTTTTCTCTCTTTTGCACAATAATCATAGGACCTTGGAGTGGTGGTGTGTAGTGGTTGTCAAGGTAAAACAATGAAAAGTCTCCAATGCCAAATAAGTACAACTTCATTCTACTTTTTCATGATGGAAAGTTCTTCTCATTTAGCTTCAATACCCCTCTTTCTTGTACATATTTGGATATTTAGTGTAAGTATTTCAAACTTGTTCCTTAAAGCACTATACTCTGATATCAATTATTAGATAACTGGGGGGTTGAATTAGTTATCCTCAGGCCCTTTCAAACAATTCACAACAATTATAAAAAACTTAACCATATCAATAAACCAACTCACTAATTATACTAAATTTAATCTTTCATATCCAACAAACTGATTTCACATGAACTACCAAATATCAACAACATTAACCAACTTATAGAAATATAAATTGTTTCAACATGTAAAAGAAAATAACATGTAGAAAATTCAAAAACACTTTGACACCATGATTTTTAATGTGGAAACCTGATTGGGGTAAAAACTGCCAGGGACTAGTCACCCAAAATAATTTCACTCTTTTGAAGTACACTTAGTTAAAAGTTACAAACAAACTTCTAGGTGTGACCCTATTAGAGGATTTTCAGCAAAGATAATCTAGACCTTATCACCCTTCAATGAGTAGCTTGTTTAAAATACTGGCAAACATTCAGTGGAATGTCACCATACAAATAAATTTATAAATTAAGACTGTTAAGTCCACTCAGTTAGAAGATTTACTATTACAATGGTTAGAGACTAACAATTAAATGGTCTATTAACATAAGCAAATTTAAATCTCCATTATGCTCAATATCTCTGCTTACTGATTGGCCATCACATCAATACTTCACTGCTTCCCTGCTTCGCACTTTGATCTACTCGGTAGGATATCTTTCAACTCCTTTGTATCCATCGGATTACTCTTTACTAGAACAATAAGATTTCCATCCTTGTCTCTTCC
Source organism: Cupressus sempervirens (assembly GCA_028749045.1). Lineage (NCBI taxonomy): Eukaryota > Viridiplantae > Streptophyta > Pinopsida > Cupressales > Cupressaceae > Cupressus > Cupressus sempervirens. Next base: position 673,585,100 of record CM053784.1, on the reverse strand, counting down.
TTATATAGATAGATTTTTTCCACTTAATCTCCTTTACATATTTTCTCACTTAATCACAATCGTAGATCAATCCTTTCTGGCTTAGATACATTGAATATAGTCACTTAAGAAAATGATTTAACCTTTAACTTTTTGCTTCACCTTGGATAACTAAACACACTTCAAATCTCCATCATCAAACATTCTCTTAATTTATCCAAATGTAGATCTTGCTCACAAACTTCATCATTATCTCAGAAACTTCTCGATCAATCCAAATCTTCACATTATCTCAGCCTCAACATGATCTTTTCCAAGCTATTCTCCATTTACCGAATGATGTTCTTTTTTCACTAACTTACTTCATACTCGGTTAATAGTGAACACAGTTACCACTAGATAAGATAGGTTAACACTATTCTCACTTGTATCACCTTTCATCCTCTTCATTTATCAATCATTATCTCTAGCTTGGTGTACCTTATCTTTCCACTCTCCAACTTCATTCCTTCTTTTACCAAAAAAACTAACTCACTTATACAAACACTTCATGAAAATGTGTAAAATAATTACACCAACATTATATTGTCATAGATTGATTCATCAATTTCCCAATTAGTTTCTCATACTCAACATCACTTTTTCATTATTGTATACTTTATCTTCAACTTGTTTATTCAACATCACATCCTTTAGATGATTGTAACTTACATGAATTAGTATAGTCAAATAGCTTTACATTAATGACAATATAACAACTGATATGACTCTTTCACATATACTTTGATGCTTAGTTCAGATCTTCATCTTCATCAAATTTACTTATGTCCAACAATCCCCACTTCACTTTCATTACTATCAATTGTACCTAAAATAGATTAGTATAACTATCTATTATAACATGTTACTATTCTTCACTACTTTGCCAAAAAATACCATATAGATCTACATAATTTGAACACAACATACATTAGACCTCACAAATCTAGAGTAAGGTAAAATATACCTTCAAGAGGCTTCCTTTATGATCTCACCTCAAAATATCAAGTTGGGAGTACTCATTGGACCAAACACTAAAATATTCTAAATAATCCATTTACTTCCATACTTAGCCAAATATGCAATATTACTTTTAGTTTAATCAATCCCAGTCATGCAAATATGGGGAATGATTTTATTTGTCATTAATGATGAGATATTAAAAGATAATAATTATTGATTTTTTCTTTTCTTACAACATGAATCAACAAAGGATACATTGTTTAAACTCAAAGAAGAATTAATGCTTTGACCATGAACTTTCACTAAACATTTGCATCAACAAGAAATGGATGTTATGTGTCACTTTTTTAATAATTATTCTCTCTTTTATATAAATGATTCTTTTTAGTTGGTTCTTTCACTTCTTTTTCTTGTTTCCTTTTAAGTTTGGCTTTCCTTGATTATATAGGAGAATCTCTCTTTTTCCTAATTTTATTATTATTCTTCTATTATTTTCCTTTTAACCTTCTCTCTTCTTGTGATATTGTTATAAGGATTCAATTGTGTATTGTTTGAATCAAACTAGTGATCCATGATTCATGAGTAGTGGTTCATAAGTGTAAGAATTTGACTTAGGGAAAAATCACCCAAGATCAAGGAACTCAAGCACAAGCAAAAAATAGACCAAAAGAGTATGATCAGAATAATAATATGAGAATAAATATCTCTGTTATATACATACAAATTAGGAGTGCCTATATATAAAGGCCTCTAATATGCATCTAGAATGTCTCTAGAATGAGCTAGGAGATAAGCATGACAACTAAGCACATGTCCACTAGAAGTGGATTATCCTCCATTGTGCATGAGAGGATAAGTATGACAAGGTGTATCTCATGTAGAGATGTTGTAGACACCATGTTTTTAATTAGAGTGCTAACTCCTATATTGTAGACAAGACAACTCACAAGAGTACGCATACTCCTAGGTGTCACTAATAAATAATAAAATAATGCATTAACCTAAGTAAACTTAAGTAAAGTGTAAATAGTAAATACTTATTTACACCAACACCCCCCCCCTCCTTATGTGCAACTTAGGGGAATGTAATTAAGCTCACAAAAGCTAGAATGAAAATGCATGATGGGTCTCGACTACTAGGACATGTTAGGTACCCATGTACAAAATTTAATGAAATAAAACCTCTCATAAAGTGGAGAAAGAGGGAAAATCTCATTGGAAAAACCCTCCCCCAAAAAGAGAGATGGAAAAACAAGATGCATGGATGGATGGATTCATCAAGACCTCCCCATTATGACATACATCATGTATATACAATAGAGAAGTATGAGAAGAACACGATCCCACAAGAGGAAAAGTTCCCCCCATAAAAGAGAAGAAGAAGAAGAAAGGAGACAAGGTAGTCCCCCCCAATGTAGAGTGTCGATCAGTGATAGCTGCTCCAATGTAGAAGTCGATCCATGACTATTGAATAATGTTCCTCCCCTTTAGAAGAAACAATGGTAGAGGTACAAATGAGATGCTTCCCCAATTTGTAGGAAGAATCCTGAAGATGAATGGTGTCTCTGAAACCTACTCAACTATCCCTATGTCGATACTGATGGTTGCCCCTTCCAACACTATTGAAACAAACAAGTGCAGATCTAGCAAGGATGGACATAGAACATGTCCCAAAGAATCAACTATCTCCTCAAATGATAAAGATACCTCCTGCAATTGTTGTACATAAGGATCCACAATCATATCAACTTGGTAAGATTGATCATGTAGAGAATGGACAAGAGGGTCAAAGTGAGCCCTTGTAACAACTGAAGAAGGATCTTCTTCATCAAAGAGAAGATGTATATCACCAATGATGTCTCCTAAATCTGCTATGTGTGACTCCATAAATAAACCTGAAATGTCTGTTAAGAAGTCATCCCCTAATGCTAGAACTAGAAGACTAGGTGTACCCTATTATGCTGAAATACATGGACCTATCACTGTGGTGATGTATGCATGTGGAATGTGCTAATGTTGTGACCTCTTCCTGCATCTGTCAATAGGATCCTACATATCTGAATATGTTGAATCACTATCACTGGTGTCAATATCAATTTCCATAGTGTATGAAGTATGGGGAGCAGGTTAGAGGATAAGCTAGGTGAACTTTCCTTGAAGTGAACATTCCTCTTTATAAAAATCTCATGAGTCTCAAGATCCATAAGTTTGTATGCCTTAACACTATCTTCATATCCTATGAAAGTACAAGGCCTAAGTGGTGGTGCCTTACATTCTCGTGAAGATATGTTTGCCCATGTTGGACAACCAAAGACTCTAAAGTGTTTCACAACTGGTTTTCTACCACATCATACCTCAAAAGGAGTCTTTCCATCTAAGACATAATGAGGAGACCTATTAAATATGTGATTGGCACTGCTTATAGCTTCAACTTCAAGTGATGGATCAAGAGACTTGGCATGAATCGTGCAACTTGCCATTGGCTTAAGAGTTCTAATCGTCATTGCTGCAGCATCTATCTTTTGTGGACTAAATGTTGGTGGATTCTGAAGATCAATACCCTTAAGTTGAAAAAAGTCTCTAAGTCTTGAGTTCACATATCTACTTTCATTGTCCATGAGAAGAACTTTGATGGCTTTCCTTGATTGCTTCTCAACTTGACTCTTGAAGGCTAGAAACTTATCAAACACTTCATTCTTGTGATCAAGAAAGTAGACCCATGTGTAGCATGAAAATTCATCAATGAAAGAGAGGATATAGCGATCCTGGCTAACTGATGTCACTGCAAAAGAGCCTACTACCATGTGAACCAACTAAAGAACAACTAATACTCTTGAAGACTTCCCTTTATCAAACTTCTCCCCTAGAAGCATATCCATTGAACATGTTGAACATTCAGCCTTAGAAAATTTGATTGTAGGTAGACCTTTGACGATATTATTTGAGCAAAGTTGATGAAGACAGCGAAAGGCAAGATGTCCATACCACTCATGCCATAATTTGGTTTGTGAATGAGATTGAGTCAACAAGGCATGTGAAGGAGACTTAGGCACAAAGTGGGAGAAATAATGTACAAACTTGTGTAATGATTGACTTTACCCACTGCAACCAATGAATCATCTTTTAGACTTTGCACCATTACTGAATGAGGAAGGAACTCAGCTTTATTGCCATCTCCATAGCGAGTGATTTGGTAAATTTAAAGGAGATTAGAGCTAAGGTTAGGAACATACAGAACATCTTTGAACTCTCAATTTTCCATTTACACATATCCTTTCCCTTCAACTTCCATTTTTGTATCATCTCATACAAAGATGTGATGTACCTTTGATTGCTTCAATGAAGAAAAGTCTCCTTTTGAAGAACCCATATGGTATGAGGCACCTGAGTCAAGAATCCATTCCCCTAAAGAACTTGAGTTGACCATAAGTGCTTGCCCTTTTCCCTTTGAAGTGGGTGGAGTTGAATCCTTGGAAGCACTTGGTACATTGATTTTGTTCTTCTTGAGTAGATTTTCCAACTCATCGATTCTCTTAGTCTTGCAATGATGCTCATCATGGTTCGATTTCTTACAATATGCATAGAAGACTTTGTCCTTCTTACCATTTTTTTCCTTCTTGTTGTAAGAAGAACTACCTTGTTGTGAGGAGGAAGATTGTTGTATCTCAAATTGTGATTTTTGCTTCCACTACTTCTTCTTGCTGTTGGTAGAACTTTTGCCTTGTTGATTTGATTGGTTCTCATTACTACCCACCAATGCTTTGGTCTTTGATGACATGAGAATTCCCATATCTATCAACTTGGATTGTTTCATCATCAACATTTCTACAAATGCATCAAATGTAGGTTTAGTGAAAGCACTTCCCATGGTCAACCTATGAGTGTTATAACTCAAAACAAAAGATGCATACTGTGAAGGTAGCCTCTTCAAGATGTAATGAATCAATCTGTCATCCTTCATGGGATTACCACAATTGTTAAGTAGTGCTCTTAGCTCATTGGCTTTGTTGATATAATCTTGAATTGTGTCAAAATTCTTAGGATCCAATAAAAGAAGGTCATCCTCAATTTGGAATCCCTTTTTGTTATCCACCTTACAATACAACCCTGCAAGTTTGTCCCAAGTAGCCTTGGCTTCCTTAAAGCTAGAAATGTGGAAGAATAGATCTCTATGTACATAACTCCTAATAATGCCTAAAGCCTAATTGTCTTTAATTTTCCAATCAATTAGTGTCGTATCATCAATAGGTTTTGTAATTGTACCATCAACATATAGATTTAAACCTTTTTTTCATTAATCTACTCCATAGAATATCTTTCCATGTACTATAATTGTGTGAAGTTAGAAGTGGAGCTTTAGGTGAACCCATGATGTAGAAGAGCACAAGAGGGAAAAAAGAGACACAAGAACACAATACACACCCCCCCATTCACTCAATCTAAGAACACCCCCCCCCCCCAACAAAATGATGCTTTTGGCACTTTATATGTGGTGCATTTTAATAGGCCACTTGTCAAAATGTACAAAGTGGACTTTTGATTTTGTTGTTTACAACTACCTTTTGAGGTTCAAATTTGGCACTAAGCACTGTAGCTCAGATGTACAACAATTTTGAAGAATAATCAAAGCAATACAATGCAGAATAGGACCTAATTCTGAAAGTGATATTTTTGCCCACACAACCCTATAATCTGATTGCAAATCTAGAAAATAGATGAAAAATTAAGCACTTTCAAAAAAAATAGAACCTAAAAATATGTCTAGATGAGCCCGTACAGAGTGTTTGAAGTTGCAAAATGCAAGATTGAATAGGTATAGTCACCAAAAAATGCAATATATGACAAATTCGTGCACCAAAATCAAAAAAGAATAGCACCACTAAAAATTTCAAGAAATTCTACCCAAAAAAAAAAAAAATCGCACCTGATTTGGAATCCAGATAACTGAGATATGACCTCCCAAATTCAAACTGTCAAATCAAAATTGAATCTAAAGAGGGGCCTAGGAAAAAAATTGTGAGGTTAAATTTGATGGTCAAATGACTATCATGACAGTGTATTATGGGTTGCAAATGATGGTCAAACGGTCGTCAAATTTAGGCTTGTGACTGGCTGACGTTAACGAAAAAAAGGTCCCCTAGGTGAAGTGGTAGGGTCATACTGTATGGATGGTCCATGTGTCATATGGAAGGGCTGATATGTGATACACGTGTTTGGGTCAACATGTCTTCTTAGGTGGCAGATGATGTGGGTAGCCTAGCTGATGTGGCAGATTGGTAGCTGCTGACTGGACAGGTGTCTAATGGGGCGTTGATGTGTCAATGGGTGCAGTCAGAGTTGGTGCCTACTACACATAGCGGGGTGAGGTGAATTTCATGTGGAGGCTATGAGTTTGCTAACTACCTGTACTGGCATGACGTGTTGGGTCGTGCTAGAGTCTTTAGCAGCATCACCGAAGAGTAATGCAGCTGCTGGAGAAAGTCTAATGCCGATGAAGGAAAATAAACGATCAAAAACAAAATTCGGGGAACGAAAGACATCATTGGATGGGGCAAGGGTCTAGAGGGGTGTGGGATAATTATCCCCCATGCACCCCCCATGGTCCACAAAATTTTCTTTTAAATACCAAAGCCTATGGTGCTTAAAGCAATTGCAAGGGTCGTCGGATGTATTGAGTTGCTCGTCGGTGATTGTATGTTTGAAAAGTGGTAGACAATTGGATTTGTTTACTGGTGTATGTGTAGGGCCATTGGTAATATTTGGAAATAATATTCCACTAAATATCCTATGGGGGTCGAGATTTCACTACCCAGTTCCTACAAAAAAATTTCTTTGCAGGCCGAATAGGCCTAATTTTTTTTTTGAAAATTCCTCCAAAAATTATAGAAAAATTCTAACAGAAATTATAGAGAAAATAAAATACTAATCTAAAAAATAAAATTGCAAATCTAATAAATGATCATACCAGATTTGCAAATTGGGCCTTTGGGTGGCAGTTTGCAAAAAAGTTTGCCTCAAATTTGACTATGCCCCAGGGTAGGTGAATTTATAGTCAAATTTCATTGTATCGACGTTCTGAATGCAATGGCGAGGTCTGCTTTGGCTCTAGATGCTCACAATGACTATAATACTCCGGATCTAGGTTGAGGTCCTCCAAGAGGTGAATCAAGAAAATGGTCTCCAATGACTTTATGAAGAGAAATTCCCTTAGCTTTGATACCATGTAAAAAATTTCCTTAGGGCTAAATCACCCGAGATCAAGGAACTTAAGCACAAGCATAGAATAGACCAAAAGAGTATGATTAGAATAACAATATGAGAATGAATATCTTTGTTATATACATACACACAATGAGTGCTTGTATATAAAGGCCTCTAAGATGCATCTAGAATGTCTCTAGAATGAGCTAGGAGATAAGCATGACAACTAAGCACACGTCCACCAGAAGTGGATTATCCTCCATTGTGCATGAGAGGATAAGTATGACAAGGTGTATCTCATATAGAGATGTTGTACACACCATGTGCTTAATTCGAGTGCTAACTCATGTGTTGTAGACAAGACAACTCACAAGAGTACACATACTCCTAGGTGTCACTAATGAATAATAAAATAATGCATTAACCTAAGTAAACTTAAGTAAAGTGTAAATAGTACATACTTATTTACACCAACAACAAGAACCTATCTCTCATGAGAATGAATGAGATAGATTCCCAAAGTAAGATTAACCTTGGAGGAAACCTTATAGTTAAGCATGCTTGAATTGGGATGAGA